>JARYZH020000051.1:0-2962500 GCA_030021035.2 Notholithocarpus densiflorus
TTCCTCAACCTTTAAAGCGTCTAAAGCAAATCCCCAGTGAGGAAGCAAAAGATTCTTCCTTAAATGTATCAAATGTCATCCCCATGGAGGAAGCAGAAGACTCTTCCTCAATGATCCAAGCGTATCAAGCATCATACCTATGGAGGAGGCAGAAGATTCCTCCCCAATAGGCCCAAGTACATCAAAGCAAGTCCCCAGTAAGGAAGCAGAAGATTCTTCCTTAAAATCCTCAGTAAACCATGAAGGAAGCAGAAGATTCTTCTCCAGTGGATCACATATCTACGCTACTCCTCAGAGAGTTCATCTATACTACTCCTCAGCGAGTTTTTCACCATCCCTAGTGGATCCTACTCATGCACATATCCTCCGAGAATTGAACATGTAGGCACGGTAGAAAAATGTAGAGATAGTGATAGAGAAAGAGTCCAAGGCCAACCCTAGGCAAGAGCCTCACCCGACAAGGTAGAGAAAGAAGTGAAGAAGATAAGAGGAACAAGTCACCCGAAGAAGTTTGGGGCAAGAGCCCCAGATGGACACCACAGAGACTATATCCTTTTGTTGTTTATTGGGTTAGCTCGCAAGAGCACCCTTGTTTGTTTTCTTTTTCTTTTTTTTCTTTTAGTGACTTTAGGATAATGAGTCACTCGCCATTTTCTTACAAGTGGCAAAACAGGTTCTGGGATAGTGAACCTATCGTTGCTCGTTTCCTAAGCAATAAAGGTGGGACTTCGAACATATGAATCCCACGCAGCTCTTCGGAGTTGTACCCTGCCCCATGTATGCGTGATGTGTGTCGTGTGCGTGGATTGGGCCCGAGCCGTATGTTGAAACAAAATGTTTTGATTTCATTAGCGAAACTCACGAATCAAAAGATGGGCATCTATAAACACCGCATTTTGTATCCCTTACGACTCGGGCCCCCATTCCCTAATGATGCTTGAACTCTAAGGCCCAATGCCAGTTTAAAGCCCAATCAGATATTAAATTGACTTGAGGAGTGTTAAAATGGAAAATATAACATTTTTAATGAGCAAAAATCTATTTTTGGAAATAAATTGACCAAAGTAACCCTCAGCCTGTGTACGTGGGTCGCGACCTGCGTACTTGAGCCACTGCATGCGTACGCAGGCACAATCATACGCACACAGCTAGGGTTTTAAAAGCATAAGAAAGGCAAGTTTTCTGCAATAATAGCTAAAGTTTAGAACAAATCACACATTATCTAGGAGCCGCTCCAAACCCTATCTTTTCAACTATAAAAAGCCTTACATGGTACATTTTCAAAATACACAGAAATCCCATGGGAAAAACCAAAGATTCACTAGAAAATAGTGAATCAAAAGGGAGCTTTTCACAAAACACCCTCAAGTCATTTTTATTTGATTGGGACCTTTTTTAGCCCCAATCCTTTGAGTTTAAGATTATTCATCACTTTTTCATTGAATTGTGATAGATTTGACTGAGGGGAACGGTCAAAAATTAAGTCTAAGAGCTTTTGCTTTAAGGTACTCTTTTAAACTTTTCTTTTCTTTTGTTTAGTTTACATTTATATATGTTTGTTTAGGTTAGTTTTAGGTTTTCCTTATGTTGTTAAACATGCTAGGTTGTTAGATTTTATGTTTTTGGTTGTTGCTATGTTTTTGTGTTGATTAGGGTCTTTGGCTAAGGATCTGCGTACGCATGATCTAGCTTGCGTACACAGGTTGAACTCACGCATACGCAGACCTGTTCTAGCGTGCGTGATACCGTTACCCAGAAAACCCTAATTTTTGTTTGTTTTGTTTCTGTCTTCATATGTTTGTCTGCATAGCCTCCTGTACGGCCCCCTGATACCCAAGCCCATTTGGGCCTTGGAACATAGGTCAACGATATGGCCCAAGGCCTCGACTTTCGCCCGGCCCAGGATCCCAGTCCACACCCGTAAAAGCTACGAGCCCATACTCAGAGTTATTCAAGAAACCCAATGAACGGGCAGCCGATGCTAGCTCACATTTGACCTTACCATGTGGTTTTTGTTCGGCAAGTCGTCACCGAGCAAAATTGCAGTCGTTTAGTCTCACCACCGCTTATATGCCCTGCAATGCCTTGGGGAATATCGCTGCCAAGCACATCTGCTGAAGTGGGAACCATTTCCAAAGCCACTCTCACCTAAAACCCACTTACAATTAGCGATATTGGACCTCTCATCGCACTAGTTACAAATGTAATCATAATCACCCACTACTACTTGGCTATAAATAGGAGAAGAAAAGTAGAAAGAAAGGGGAGGTGGGAGCCTAGAGAGGAGAGAGAGAGAGAGAAAAAAGTGATCTCATTGAGTCTCTGTGCCAAGAACGACCCAGGATATGAAATTCAAGCCCACCATACAAGTAAGTTGTGAGTCCAAGCTAGGTCCAACCCAAAGGCCCTACCTTGGGGATGCACAATTGGCATCGTCTGTGGGAATCTCCTACAAAGCTGTGGTTCTGCAGGGACTCACGCAAAGGGAAGATGTCTGAAGGACATTCGAGAGACTACGCCAAGAGCGGATCCGTTGGGTCCTCTCGGGGGTCCACATGGCGAGAACGAAGGCAAAAAAGACGTGAAGACAGGGAGCGTGAACGAGAGGAGGAACAATCTGGCCTTAGGGAGGGGTTATATCAAACACTCCGAATGGTATTGGGCGCCACGGGGCATGGACAGTTCGAGGAAAAGGACTGGGAGGTTGAGCGGTTACGTAGACTGGTGAGAGATTTGGAATTAGAGGCAAGAAATGGGCGCTAGAGAAGGGATCAAGATAACCGAAAAATGAGAGATGATAATGTGGGGGACCACTATGGAGGGGAATCCAGTCAATCTAGCTCACGTCAACGACGAGACCATTCCTGAGAATCACTTCGACGCAGGACTCGCTCCCATTCCCAAGGATTGCGTCGACGCAGGAACCGTTCTCGTTCTCGAGAATCACGTCGACGAAGTCACTCTCATTCTCAAGAATCACGTCGACGAAGAGACCGTTCACATTCGTACGGGTGTGCTGACAGAGGTTTAGATTCCCCAGAAGAGCGACATCCCCACAACGCAACTATGGACGCCATGAGCCGCGCCTTATGGAAAGCAACTCGGTCACCGTTTTCGGACGAAATTGAGCGGACCCCAATACCGAGCAGATTTACACGGCCATTGTTTAATTCCTACGATGGGAAAATAGACCCCGTCGAACACGTCAGTCATTACATCCATATGATGTCTCTACACACCCACAACGATGCGCTGATGTGTAAGGTGTTTCCCTCAAGCCTCGGGACAACGGCATTGAGGTGGTTTAATGGGCTGCGAAAAGGTTCCATCCACAGTTTTGCCGAGCTAATCCAGGAATTCGGTGCTCGATTCATAACATGTAGCCGGGTGCCACAACCGATGGATGCGCTGCTCTCCATGAAAATAAGGGTCGACGAAACCCTACGCAACTATGCCAGTCGGTATTGGGAGCTTTACAATGAGATCGGTGGTGGCAACGAGAAGATCATGGCCAGTACTTTTAGAATGGGGCTCCCCGAGGATTTGGAACTACGAGAATCATTGACGAAAAGGCCTCCTGAAGATATGAGACAGCTTATGAGACACATTGAGGAGTACAAACACCTCGAAGATGATCGATTACAGAGTAAGGGTAAAGCCTCGCTATTGAATCGTTCCCGGCAGGGCACTTTGCATTTAAGACCATGAAACATACCACAGTCAGGAGCACAAATGGAGGAAGTGAACGTGGCATTCAAGAAGCCAATACACAAGATCGTAGATCGAATCAAGAACGAGCCGTACTTCAGGTGGCCGAGTAAGATGGAGGGCGATCCTTCTCGAAGGAACCAAAGTCTGTATTGTACATATCACAGGGATAAGGGGCACACCACAAAACAATTTCGGGTGTTAAAAGATTATCTTGGGCAGTTGGTAAAGGCTGGGTATTTAAAAGAGTTCGTGATGGACCCCAGAAACCAGGGTGCCGACCAAGGTGCTATGCGTAAAGGGAATCCTCTCCCGCCACCAGTAGGGGTGATCGAAGTCATCCATGCAACCCCGAAGGGTTCGACAATAACCAGAAGAAAAGTGTTAACCGTAGCACCAGTGGGAGATTGCACGGTAGAACAGCTACCCGAGAAGAAGATGAGAACTGATCGGGGGCTCATCGCTTTTGGTGACAAGGATCTGGAGGGAACGATCCAACCACATGATGATGCTTTGGTAGTCACTGCACGGATAAGCAGTTTCTTGGTGAAAAGGGTGATGATAGACCAGGGAATCAAGGCCGATGTGATGTACCCGAACTTATTCAAAGGACTCGGGTTGAAGAGTCAGGATTTAATAAAGTATGGCACCCCGCTAGTTTCGTTTGACGGAAGGGTTGTGATTCTCGAGGGTCAAATTTCCCTCCCCGTGAATATGGAAGGAAAGGATGCGCTGCTCTCCTGAAGATAAGGGTCGGCGAAACCCTACGCAACTATGCCAGTCGGTATTGGGAGCTTTACAATGAGAAAAGGCCTCCTGAAGATATGAGACAGCTTATGAGACACATTGAGGAGTACAAACACCTCGAAGATGATGGATTACAGAGTAAGGGTAAAGCCTCGCTATTGAATCGTTCCCGGCAGGGCACTTTACATTCAAGACCATGAAACATACCACAGTTAGGAGCACAAATGGAGGAAGTGAACGTGGCATTCAAGAATCCAGTACACAAGATCGTAGATCGAATCAAGAACGAGCCGTACTTCAGGTGGCCGAGTAAGATGGAAGGCGATCCTTCTCGAAGGAACTAGAGTCTGTATTGTACATATCACAGGGATAAGGGGCACACCACAAAACAATTCCGGGTGTTAAAAGATTATCTCGTGCAGTTGGTAAAGGCTGGGTATTTAAAAGAGTTCATGATGGACCCCAGAAACCAGAGTGCCGACCAAGGTGCTATGCGTAAAGGGAATCCTCTCCCGCCACCAGTAGGGGTGATCGAAGTCATCCATGCAACCCCGAAGGGTTCGACAATAACCAGAAGAAAAGTGTTGACCGTAGCACCAGTGGGAGATTGCACGGTAGAACAGCCACCCGAGAAGAAGATGAGAACTGATCGGGGGCTTATCGCTTTTGGTGACAAGGATCTGGAGGGAACGATCCAACCACACGATGATGCTTTGGTAGTCACTGCACGGATAAGCGGTTTCTTGGTGAAAAGGGTGATGATAGACCAGGGAAGCGAGGCCGATGTGATGTATCCGGACTTATTCAAAGGACTCGGGTTGAAGAGTTAGGATTTAATAAAGTATGGCACCCTGCTAGTCTCGTTTGACGGAAGGGTTGTGATTCCCGAGGGTCAAATTTCCCTCCCCGTGAATATGGAAGGAAAGGAAGTGATGGTGACCTTCATTGTTGTCAATTCGTTCTCCCCATACACAGCAATCTTAGGAAGGCCATGGATTCACGCCATGGAAGCTGTACCATCCACATTACATGTAAAGATCAAGTTTCCAACTGAACAGGATGTGGCAGTAGTTCGGGGAAGTCAGGAGGTTGCTAGGCAATGCCTGGTCGCCGCAGTCGATTGGAAGGATAAACAGGTTGAACAAAAACAAATTACAGGGGAGGTATCGTTATAGCAATTACATGGGCCCTGAGGGGAAATGAGGGCTGGTTGTGCCGAGGAGCTAATGAAGGTCAAAATATTACCAGACACCAATAGGTACTTCCAAATAGGGGCGAGTATGGGAGCCCAAGATAAGGTGGAGACGTTGTTACTTTTACAGAATATGGATTTGTTTGCATGGTCCCCGTACAAAGTGCCCAGGGTCGACCCCGAATTCATTGTCCATAGACTCCACGTAGATCCATCTTTTCCTCCAAGGAAGCAAAAACTGAGAAGATCGGCCAGGGAGCATGTCGAAGCGGTGAAGTCGGAAGTTCAAAAGTTGAAAGAGGCTGGGGCGATAAAGGAAATCTATTTCCCGGAATGGTTAGCGAATACCGTAGTAGTTAAGAAGAAGAACGGCAAATGGAGGGTATGTGTAGATTTCACGGATCTCAACCGAGCATGTCCAAAAGACCCATTCCCTATGCCGAAGACTGACCAGTTGGTGGATTCCACATACGGGCACCCAAGGATGAGCTTCTTGGATGCCTTCCAAGGGTATCATCAGATTGTCCTTGCACCCGAGGACCAAGAAAAAACCGCATTCATTTCTCCAGATACCAACTACCACTACACTGTGATGCCCTTTGGGTTAAAGAATGTCGGGGCCACCTATCAGCGGATGATGACGAGAATGTTTCGGGACAAGATAGGGTGCACGGTTGAGGTGTACATTGACGACATGGTAGTAAAGAGTAAACAGAAGGCTTGGCACATTGAGGATCTACAGGGGGTGTTTGAAGTTCTCCGACGGCATAAGCTGCGTCTTAATGCCGAGAAATGTGCTTTCGGGGTAGGGGCCGGCAAGTTCTTAGGATATCTAATCACTGGATGAGGAATTGAAGTCAACCCCGACCAAATAGAAGCCGTGAGGCGTCTAAAACCTCCGAGCAATCCCAAAGAGGTGCAAGTGTTAACCGGAATGTTGGCTGCTCTTAATCAGTTTATTTCTAAGTTTGCCGATCGTTGTCGGCCATTTTACCAACTCTTAAGGAAGTGGAAGGGATTCCAATGGGACGAGGAATGTGAAAGAGCTTTGCAAGATTTGAAAGAGTATCTGACATAGGCACCCATGTTAACGGCCCCAGACCTCGGGTGGGACTTATTCATGTACCTATCAGTTTTCGACCACGCCGTAAGCGTCATGCTCTTGAGAGATCAAGGAGTACAGCATCCTGTGTATTATATCAGCAAAACCCTGGTCAACGCCGAGACCAGATACCTGCCTTTGGAAAAGTTGATATTGGCTCTAATTCACGCCACAAGGAAGTTGCCCCATTACTTCCAAGTTCATACCGTATATGTATTGACCGGGTATCCTCTGCAGTCGTTAAAAAAAAGAGATCTGACTTCACGGAGCTGATTGCTAAATGGGGAACCCGGCTCGGGGCCTTCGACATAAGGTATAAGCTAAGAAATTCGGTGAAAGGGCCGGTGTTGGCAGATTTCGTGGCTGAATTTTCTCCCAGGAATGAAAGGGAAATGGTTTATCACGTGGAATGCCGCCCATGGAGGGTGTTTATGGACGCGGCCTCGAGTGCCATAGGGGCTGGTGCCGGGATTGTGATTATCACTCCAGAAGGGATACGGTTGGAGCATTCATTCAGATTCACGGCTAATGGTTAATCAAGTGTAGGGCATTTTTGAGGCTCGCGATTCACGGATGAAAGAGTACCTACGGGTGGTAAAGCAGGTCATGGACAAGTTTTCTACGGCAAAGGTGGTCCAAATAGCCCAAGGGCAGAACAGACATGCCGACTCTTTGGCTACACTGGCCTCAGCAATGACTGAAGACGTTCCCCGAATAATCAAAGTGGAGCTTATAACAAAACCGAGTATTAATACCATAACCGACGTTGGCATCGCCGAAATCAGTGTTACAGCAGTTTCAACGACCGAGCTGTGTTGGATGGACTCGATTGTGGACTTCTTAGCCGAAGATCGTATCCCGGACGATGAGAAAGAGGCTAGCAAAGTTCGTCAAGTAGCCCCTTGATATTGGTTGTCGGCAGAAAGGAAGCTTTATCGAAGGTCCTTCGGGGGGCCATATCTTTTATGCCTACACCCTGGAGAAGTAAATAAACTACTAGTCAAACTACATGAAGGTGTATATGGCGGCCATGTAGGGGGACATTCATTAGCACACCGAGCAATGACACAGGGATTTTGGTGGCCGAAGTTGCAAAAAGATGCTGCCGAATATGTACGAAGGTGTGAGCGGTGCCAAAAGCATGCCCCCTTGATGCACCAGCCAGCAGGACACCTGAATCCAGTCAGCAGCCCTTGGCCTTTTGCACAATGGGGGCTGGATATTCTGGGTCCATTTCCCCGAGCAACGGGCAACAGGCGGTTTGTTTTAGTAGCAGTAGATTACTTCACTAAATGGGCAGAGGCAGAAGCCTTAGCTAACATTCGAGATGTAGACGTCAAAAAGTTCGTATGGAAGAATATAGTTACTAGATTCAGAGTGTCGGACTCTCTTATTTCTGACAATGGGTTACAGTTTGATAGTAGGGCCTTCCACGAATTTTGTTGCAATCTCGGCATCAAGAACAGATACTCTACCCCGGCCTATCCTCAGAGCAATGGGCAAGCTGAAGCTGTTAATAAAACAATTTTGAATAGATTGAAAAAAAGGTTGGACGGTGCGAAAGGCAAGTGGGTCGAAGAACTGCATAATGTGTTGTGGGCTTACCGGACAACGCCCAAGCGTTCCATGGGAGAAACCTCATTTTCCATGACATACGGAGCAGAGGCTGTGATACCAGCTGAAGTAAACCTATATAGTACACGGGTGGGCGGATTCAATCCGGCCCAAAACAGTTTGATAATGACTGAGCGTTTGGATCTGTTGGATGAGTTCCGAGAAGCAGCGACTATACGGCTGGCCAAGTATCAGCAAAGCCTTGCTCGGCGTTACAACCGAGATGTGAAGATGAGAGAGTTTAGTGCTGGGGACCTGGTGCTACGGAGGGCAGTAGGGAATATGCGAGACACAAACACCGGGAAGCTGGCCCCTACTTGGGGAGGACCTTATAGAGTTACTGCTATAGTGGGCGCAAGGGCGTATTACCTGGAAAGCTTAGACGAGAGACCGCTCCCTCGGCCGTGGAACGTCTACAACTTAAAAAGGTTTTATCACTAATCGATTGTAAACTGAGGCGCAGATCAAATATAATGTTGTAATGTTTAGTCAAGTATTATTGTGTTTCATCCATGTTGTCGTATTCAACTTCACTAACTTTATCTAAGTTGGCGGCAAGCCTGCTTCTCGATTCGATTACTATCACCGAGCAGATGGAAACCTTAATCTAAAATTTCTCCCTAAGGACAGATGTCTGCTTCTCGGTTCGATCCCTATCACCGAGCAGGTGGAAACCCTAATCTAAAATTTCTCCCTAAGGACGGAAGCCTGCTTCTCGGTTCGATCCCTATCACCGAGCAGGTGGAAACCTTAATTTAAAATTTCTTCTTAAGGACAGATGCCTGCTTCTCGGTTCAACCCCTATCACCGAGCAGGTAAAAACCTTAATCTAAAAACTATTCTTAAAGACAAAAACCTGCCTCTCGGCCCAATTCCCATAGCCAAGTAAGTAAAAACCTCAATCAATACTATTGAGCGAGCGGAAATCTAATGCTAAAAACACATGCGCGGAAACGAAAAAAATATAACAAAGGGGCAAGCATATTATTCGACATTTATAAAAACAACCAAGGCGAATGATCGGCAAACAAACCTTAGTCAAAATCAAGAATAAAAGAGCTAATTGTCTTGTCATCAAAACCTGATAACGTAAAAGTTAAACCCGGAAATTAAATAATTGTTCAGTCACCACATCCCGGTGACATAGGCAAATAAACTTAAAGTGAAAGGCTGCTTAAGTAAAGTGAAATAACGTAAAATAAACTAGGCAATCAAACAGTAAAGTCCACAAGCTGTGTCTCAGTCGCCATTTCGGAAGGCTAATGCTTGGGGATAGGAGGTTGGTACTGAGTATTTTCACAGGACTGGTTGTTAGCAGGAGGGTTGCTGGTAGCTTCTGTCCTAATCACCTCCACGTGGGCATCAATTTGCTCCACCAGCTCCCTCAGACTGTCCGTCTCCTCCTTATCGATAGGCCCCGTAGGGTTATGCGTAGCTGGGAGGGAGTCCGAGAAAGGGATCAGGCTAGGATCCCTTAAGTGGGAGTCTTCGGGCACTCCTAAAGCATGCAAGGCAACCATCCAGCCTTCTTGGAAAGATAATTGTCAAGCCTCCTTGACAACCAGTTCCACACCCTCCTCGGCGTCAGCAAATCCTTTGTCGTACCATTTACTTTCACAGGCTTCCAAAGCGACTCGCAAATCAGCCAGCTTCTCGATTAGGGCAACATTCAGGCTCGCCGCTTCAGCCAGCTTCAAGTCCGTTTCATTTTGTTTCGTTGTCAGCTCCTCCAATATTTTTTCTAACAACGCCCGGGCCTTCTCTGCGGCGGCAGCTCTCTTCTCGGCGGCGTCAGCGACTTTTATTTTATCTTTAGCTGTTTTGATTGCTGCGTCCCTACCAGCTTTTTCCCGGACCACCTCCTCAAAAAGTTCCTTCAACCGCTCGTTCAGGATGTGAGCTAGCTAAGCGGCCTAATTAAACGACAATAACATGCATGGCAATATAGAAAAGTATATACGGCAATAATGAGAGTATATGAAAGTGGAAAATACAAGGAAAGAGAGGTTACCACTATAGTATGCCACTGAAGCCTCCTCCCCATGGACTCCTCAGTCCCGTCTGCAAAAGCGCTCACGTCTTCGGGTAGAAGGAGACCGTGAACTAAGTTTTGGGCAATGCGGCCCCCTTCTCCCTTCTCCCATACCCGAACACTGGCATCGACAGGGAGAGGCATACCATCCAGCTCAAAATTAGGCTGTCATGCCGGTACTGGTCGAGAGGAAGACGCCACATGTGTCCCGACCTGGGCCGGGGACTCGTGGATAGTAACACCCCTTGATGGTTGAAGGGGGGTTCGGGTTTGAGCACCGCCCGAGTTAGCAAATGTCTATTCTGCAATCCATGGTCTTTTGCGAGTCCGTGGAGGAAGAGGAGGAAGAGGAGGATGGGCAGGAGGGGTTTGGCCATGCCCCTAAGGGGGCTGCTGCTGCGCGGCCTGACGTGTACTGGGAATAAACCGGCTAACTGACAAAGTCTTGCGAGTCACCATTTCTTCACCACGGGCAGGATGTGTTCTAGAAGAATCATTGGATTCTGCGGCTGCGTGTTCGGGTTCCTGAACGAGAGCTTCTGGTTCGATAGGCTCCTCTTGCTGAATGGCTTCGTGGGCGCGTTCCCGGAGACGGCGAGACGCTAGTTCGGCCGATTCATCCCTTATAGGAGCTAGCTCATCCGAACATGTATAACGCCCGCCAATATCCCGAGCTTCACCTACTGTAAACTTTGGAGACAGAAAGTTTGCGTGCCGAACATCTATATAAGAAAGCAGGGGGCTATCCACTAAGAGAGCTTGGCTGAAGGATTGCCAAGTAGAATACACAGGGTCTACACCAAGTATGAGGTGGGACGCCCGGAGCTGCCCGTCCCAATGGATAAAAATCTCGGACCTGAGTACGAAATTCAGGTCCCGTACATGAACCGTTTTGATGTCTTGGGTGAACACTAAACCGTCTGCAATGAAAAAAGGGAACGAGTTAATATTCGGGTAAATAAAACAATTATAAAAGGAAAAGGAGAATAAATTGTAGATCGAAATGAACCCACTTCAAGCCGTGAGAGGGGGGGAGGGACATCGCCAGCAAACCATTTGCCGCGCACCCGGACGTATTCCCCGGCAGAATTTCTATTAGAGTCCGGCAGGCACGAAATCAGCCGTACCCTCATGTCTCTAACCTTTAAATAGTAATTAGATTTCTTCTTTCCACATAAGCTGTACATGTGGTTTATGTCATGTTGGTCTAATTGCAGACCAAACGTTTGGTTTAACCTACTCACACAACTCACTACCCGATAAAAATTAGGGGGAAGTTGTTCGGAACTCAACCCGTAGTATCTAAGGGTGACAAGCAAGAGAGGGTCTATGGGAAACCTAACCCCACCCTTTAGAATAGACATCAATGGGAAAAAGGCGATACCCGCCCCTCTGTGGAGGACGATTTCGCTTTCATGGCAATACGCCACTTCCACGTCATCAGGGACACTATAGTTTTGCCTAAAGGTAGCTAAGGATGCCTCAGTGTTCAAAAGATGAGCATACCCCATTTTAAGGGATTAGAACTAGGGAGAACTCAGAGAATTGAAATTAAAACAAGGGAAAGGGGAAGGATACTTACTTTTGGCTCTAAGGGAGGAGAAGATTCTGGGTTGGTGAACAATTGCGCAAGTAAGTGCTCGGCAGAGAGAAATTTCAAGGGAAGAAGAGTGAAAAAGTGAGAAAGAGAGTAAAAATTGGCTATTTATAGAAGCCAGGGAAGAATAAGCATCAGCTAATGAGCAATAATGGAAATTAATTAGCAATAATGGGGCGATAAAACCTTACAAATACCAAAGACAACTGACACGTGAACCGACAGGCAATGATGGCAGCAGAAATGGGAGGTCAGACACAACGCGCCTTTTGAGAAATGCATTAATTGATCTCTAAAACCGTCCTAAAATGTGCCCGTTGAGTTGTACCGGTAACTGTTGCCTTTCAAGTTCCTTGATTCGTTCCCGAGGGCCGAACATGAATCAAGGGGGGCTAATGTACGGCCCCTTGATACCCAAGCCCATTTGGGCCTTGGAATATGGGTCAACGGTATGGCCTAAGGCCTCGACTTTCGCCCGGCCCAGGATCCCAGTCCACACCCGTAAAAGCTACAAGCCCATACTTAGAGTTATTCAAGAAGCCCAACAAACGGGCAGTCGATGCTAGCTCACATTTGACCTTACCGTGTGGTTTTTGTTCGGCAAGTCGTCACCGAGCAAAATTGCAGTCGTTCAGTCTCACCACCGCTTATATGCCCGACAGTGCCTTAAGGAATATCGCTGCCGAGCACATCTGCTGAAGTGTGAACCATTTCCAAAGCCACTCTCACCTAAAACCCACTTACAATTAGCGATATTGGACCCCTCATCGCACTAGTTACAAATGTAATCATAATCACCCACTACTACTTGGCTATAAATAGGAGAAGAAGAGTAGAAAGAAAGAGGAGGTGGGAGCCTAGAGGAGAGAGAGAGAAAAGTGATCTCATTGAGTCTCTGTGCCGAGAACGACCCAAGATAGGAAATTCAAGCCCACCATACAAATAAGTTGTGAGTCCAAGCTAGGTCCAGCCCAAAGGCCCTACCTTGGGGATGCACACCTCCTTTTCACATGTTTTAAGCCTCATAAAGTTTTGCTCACCTTGTTAACATGCTTGTTTGTTATCACATGTTAGAATTAGGGTTTGTTTATTTTTTTTTTCCTTGTTTTGATGACATGCCATTCATTCACATGCTCATGCATTGATGCCATAGGTGCTATGTTGCTAGCAAAGATGTTTAATTCATGCCTAATCCTAGCAAAGATGTTTAACACTTCATTGTCAAACGGGGGCTTTTCACGATTTTTGTTGTTTCCAAACACAAATGGAAAATAGCTGAATTCAGGCATTTCATTGATGCTATGAAACATGTTGGAAACATCAAAATTCAGATTAGTCCTCAATAACCGAATATTCACCCATCTCCTTGATTGTATGCTGATTTTGACCACATCTTTCATTGTTAGCTTTGATAAAATGCAAAAGAGGACAAGTTCAGGCAATTCACTAATTTGGTCCTTGTTAAACTGATAAATAAAATGAAATATTTTAGCAAGAAACTTTAACAATTTATAACCTTGAAAAAATAATTAACAAGATAATACATAACGAAGTGATTAGTGCCAAGTGATTAATATTTTATGAACAAGTTCAGCTAATGTCTAGACAAAATGAAGTGATAAGCTTACCTTTGCTAGGTATTGAGGATCATATGAGATCTGTTCCTCCATAGTAGTTAGCTTCCTTGATAGTGACATTATCCTATAACATAAACCTGTATAAGAGGGTTTGTAGAATAATAAATACCAACAGTAGAAGGCTGAAATTTTTACAGCAGAGGAAAGAGAAAAATAATGACCAATATTATGTTCAATCACCATGAACAATGCTTTAATATTCAAATTTTGATATCACTAAAAAAGTTATTGCAAGAAATGGAAAAGTAGCAAACAGTGGTAAAATATGGGCTTTGCTCCCTCTCTTTCATGTGGTTACAACTTAAAAGTCTTAATGCGCATAGGGTGAATTTATGTTTAATACATCTAAGTGGGGGAGAGGGGGATTCAATCCTGAACACATCTTGAGAATTATAACTGTACTTTTGGTAAATAGTTATAATTGTATTTTATTTCAATAATATTCACTTAATATAAAATGTATTTATTTCAAACATGAAATTCATCCAATGCCATCTCATTGGAAACTAAGACTTGGACAAGACAGGAAGTACAAAGAGCTCAAACTCGTGGACTTGTGGAAGATATCATGTACCCTTCTCCTCTCTAATAAACTTAAATAAATTTCCAGCTGCATACCTTTGGATGGATGAACTAATATGCTCAATCATCTCACAGGTCTTATATTGTTCGGGTCCCTCCACGAATATGGCCATTCCATCCTCCCAATTGATTGTTGCAAATATCTCACCATCTTGGATCTAAAATTTCTAAATATTAGTGGCACAATATAAACGACGTAAGTGCAATAATATAATATGAAACTATTTCTTTGAAACTACCATTCATAGGACATGCATTTCTGGCACCTTAGGATTATTCAGTTGTACTTCATTGGCAATATCTTCAAGGGAGAGGATCAGGCTTGTCTTAGCCAATCTCTGGATATTTTGCTTATACATGGATGACATAACCTGCTCCACCAGTCCAAGATTTTGGTCCTGAAAAGAAAAAAAATTAAAGCCACCTTTAGATACCCCGAGTATTCGGGTAAGAGCTTCACCAACAGGGGCGTAGCTAGGAATAATTACTTGGGGGGGCCGGGTTGTAATAGAGATATACTAAATATAATTCATAAGTCTATTGGATAAAAAATTATCAACTTTCATATATCATCATATACTTGAACATTAATAAACATGAAAAACTGTCTAGTTCAATGTTGACAGGGAATTCATATATTTGTTTACGTGATCCTGGATCACGGTCTATCCCTTTAGATTCAATTCTTGAACATTTGAAGGGACGCTCATTAGGCATTGAAGTATCAACATTTGTTTCTACAGAAGTCCCAACATTTGTTTCTATAGAAGTCCTAAGTTCTGAATGACTAATATATTTTTTCTTAAAGAATGCATCAATTATTTGTCGTTTGCTCATTATTTGACACCTAATTTCAATCCCAAAAAAAAAAAAAAAAATCAATTCAACAAATGATAAACTAACTTGGGAGAGAGAGATAATAAATTATCATATAAAATTCTTTCTTACATGAATTATAATATAAATACACCTGTAGTTAAGTAATGACCTTTTAGGATAAAAAAAACTAAATAAACAAATCAATCAAAAGTATAAACAAACAACATAAACCAAATAAATTTACAACACCCCACTACCATGTATAATGTAATGACTGAAAACCAAATACGGACTCACAGCCCTCACCCCAACGCAAGCCCCACCCGACCCCCACTCAAGGGACAAACAACACAAAAGCCAAAACTCAAAAGGCCGGTCTAGAGTCAATGGATCAAATAATAAAGAATACAATAACAATAAACACAAAAAGACAAAAGAGAAAGTCAAATAAGTATAAATTGCTTCGCTGGCAAAAGGAAATCACATGCACATATTTGATATTTCTATTCTACTATCAGTATTTAGTTCAGTTGTAGAGAAAAAGAGGGAGAAGTCAAGTAAAGAACTGAGATGAGAATGAATGAATGAGATACCTTGAGGAATTAAGGTGAGGGCTTGAGTTGAGGTTGAGGCAATGAAGGCTAGTTTAGCAGGCTGGTGGAGGCAGCGGCGTCACGGTGAGCCGGCGGGGAGATTGTTTCTAAGGCAGAGGCGTGAACGTGACACTATTAAAGGCATGAACTGAGAAGGTAAAAAACTAAGGCAAAGGCGTGAGAATTGAAGTCTGAAGATTGTTCTCTCTTTTAGATTGTTCAGACAATGAGGATTGTTCTCTCTTTTTCAGATGGTGAAGATGCATTTTGTTTGTGTTTAATTAGGTATTTTAGATTTTGGATTTGGGCTGGGCTGGAAGTGTCTGTGGTATAGAAAAGAATAACTTTGTTTGCTTAGAGAATTGGGGCTGGCTGGTGGGGCTGGATGTGGGCCAAGTTTTTTGTTTAATTTGAAGTTGTATTGGACTAGATTGTTGAGAATAATATGGGGGGGCCGGATCTTAACTTTTGGGGGGGGGCCATGTAATTTTTTTTTACATACTCTGGTGGAAATTTGAAAATTTTGGGGGGGGGGGGGCCACCAAGTGGCTCCGCCCCTGTTCACCAAATAACATTTTTTTTGTTTGAAAATTAAATAGTTACTACAGGGGAGAGGGATTTAAACCTTAGATATTTTGGAAACATTAAAAAATATCAACCAATTAAGCTACAAGGTTCCTGGCATAAAAAGCCAAAGTATAATGTGATGTCCTACATGACTTAAGCAAAGATCTCAAGCTTCTAAGTTCTAACCAAAACAAATGTATGGTAGAAAGCTCACTCTTTTAAAATTCTCCTTGTTTGTCTGGATGTTCGCCTCTAATTCTACAATTTCCCCAGTGCTGTAACTATTTGCCAATTCAATGTAGGGTTGCTCAAAGAAGATAATGTACAAATAAACATATTACACAATGTTCTCAAAGCTCCAAATTTGAATACCATGAACAATGGTTCAAATATGCACATAAGAAAGAACATATGACCACTAATGGATAAGAACATAAATGTTGGATATTCTATTTGTGATTTGTTGCACAGAAAAAAGGCCAAGAATGAGAGCAGGTGCACAAATATTGGTATGCCTAGCCGAGAAAATATTGATTTAGCAGAGTAGGTAAATAAAAGTTGTAATCTGGCATTAGGTGCCAGAATTGTTGTTATGTTAAGGGCCATAAATGTAACATAAGAGTCACATTCATGTTGCATTTGCGTAATATAGGAATCACAAAGGTGGGTGCATAAGACAAGTTAAAAGAAAACTACCTAACTCCAAATATAGCATCACATATATATAGAAACAAATATTACCATAAGTGTGAAGTGTGAATACTGAACAATAGCATTTTTCTGCAAATAGCCCAGTCCACACAAATAGCTATTAATTCATGTTTGTTGGCACATTAAAATCTGAATTTGAAAAACCCGAAGACACCTTTTCTTCATATATATATATACACACGGCCAGATGACTGCCATCTAGCTTCTAGTATGATGATTATGGAGTTTTAGTCAATCATTATATTCTAGCCATAATGCTGGCCACCTATTCAAACAAGATAACTATTTAGCCCAAAATGTCAAAAGATTTTAGTACATGATATCTGCTTGGTAAGAAGAGGAATGCATTGGGAAGCAGATACTATAGCATACCCATCATATAAGGTAAGGTACAAGATGAATCCAAGATTTGAAAGGAAAATCTATTTATTAATCAATCCTAACCTCTCATTGAGACAAATTATCAAAGTGGTAGTTAACAAGCAAACATTTTTAGATTGGGCATGCAACAATGCGTATAAGAAATTTGCCTTTCCATAACATTTATACAGTGACTCAGCTCACTAACCATGACTTAAAACTTAGTGGCACGCTTATAAATCCTTAGTCCAACAAATAATATACATCTAAACACAATATCAACATGAGGACTCCCAAAATCAAGAGCAAAGCCTAATTTAATTTGAAAAAATACCTGACAGAAGCCCTTTAGATTTCTCCAAGCAGCTGAAGAAGTGTACTTAGGAAGACTGGTAGAGAACTGCCACCAAAAATAGAAGAAGTAATTTGATTAGTCTCAAAGAGTGACAGCAATTTAGTTGCCCAAAAATTGTACCCCAGCTGTGAATTATTTGCCTCTATTTCTTTAATAGCCTTCCCTTCAGCCCCATCAGTATAAGGGTAAAAAAAAAAAAAGAAGCATACTTGCCCATGGTGAATGAGAGAAACCAATATTTATTTTTTGTAAGCTTCAACAGCTAAGAAATTTTGAGTTGACATTGGAACAGTAACAACCTGAAAGATAAGCTATAAGCAATTAGGGTGGTCATGTGCATAAAAAAAAGGGTCAAGATGTCAATTAACAACCATTAACTTAAGTAGTGAGCTGTATATAGATAACACACATTGTGTAGGAGCTCTAGGGCTTCGCGAAAATGCTGTTGTCCTATGCATATCATCCCCCTGTAATCATAACAAATGTGAAAAACTGTAAGCAAATGTCGTACATATTAATGCACTCAAGCCAGAAATAGAAGTAACCCTAAACATTGATAAAATCACACATCAATTGAAAACTAATATATCCCACATTATCAAGATGATACCACCTTAGAGATGGTGAAATTGGTTGCATTTTCTCACAAACAGTAAATAAATTCAATTTTAAAATTAAACAAGTTCAAGACTTCATGATACCATCCTGCTACCATGTAGAAAACGTACTATTTGTGACCAAGAAATGATGATTCTTTATCTTTGAATGAAAATAACTTGCTATTAAGCATTTATCACATTTGATTTTTTTTTTCCCTATTTTTCTGAAGTACTACTATAGAAGTACTGAAATTCTAGATATTCATTCTTAACTAAGCAATAATTTCTCAAATCCCTTGATGCATTAATAGATGTCCTTCATGTCACCAAGATATGCGTGCCTTACTTATCTTTAATGTAACATTCGACATATTAAATTGCATAAATATGCACCGCAAATGCCTCATCCAATCTTATACAACAAACATAAACAGATAAGTAGTCAAATGATAGGCCAGTTTTGGAACAATTTGCCAATAAACAAAGATGAAGAAAATGTGGATGCAAAGTAGTCAAATGTTCTGAGGAATTCTGAAGTTTCCGAACAGCTGCCAGAAACAGATCCACATGCACATGCATTGGTGTTCCAAGTATAATGACCAGCTCCTTGAACCTCTTACAAACAGATATGACTGAAACCCTGACAATTAATAACATCAATATGTGTACCTGTGAGTGATTTAATGATATTAGTGCCCATCAAATACAATTCACTTGTAGAGTAAAGATACAAACACTTTTCAGGGTCCAAACGAATTTGCCCTGGAGCACAAAAACTAATAAATCTGTCAATGTAGGGGACCGATGTAATTGCTTGCTCTTCTGAAACTGGTGCAAATATGCAAGCCTCTCTGTCACCACAAATATGCACTCCACAAGAAAAGGCAGGATCAACACAAATACATACAAATTCACATTGTAATCAAGTGCAACATCACACAAATACTCCAAAAATTCCAGTCTCAATTAATGTGATATTCAATTAAGTTAAATAACAACGTTCTCTAAAATTTCTCAAACAAAGTAAAATCTTTTTTTTTCCCTAATTTCATTCTAAAACTGAGGGTCTGTTTGAGATCTGCTTATTTTGCTGAAACTAAAAATTTTTTGCTGAAAGTACTGTAGATAAAAGTAAAAGTTAGCTGAAATAGTACAATGAGATCCATGAATAGTACCAAAAAATACTGTAGAGCCTATAAATAATATAAAAAATAAGCTAAATAATAAAATACATTAGCAAAAATAATTCTTACTAAACAAATGCTATGAAAAAAATTGATAACTGTAATAAATAAAATAAAATAAAATAAAATAAAATAAAAGACATTAGCACTAATTGAAAGAAAGAAATGTGGGGCCCACTTCTCTCGTACCTAATAATGTCTTTCTCACAAAGGTCTAAAGTGTAAACAGTGACACACTTTGGTATGAATGATGGTTTGGTTGGGTGAAATGTGGGCTTTACAGAAGCTTTTGTCTTTTGGTTCTTCCAACTTCTCTTCAAAAGTTCAAAGTTCAAAACCCACCCACCCACCCACCAAAGCTCAGACTTGAGTGAGAGAAAGAGAGAGAGAGAGAGAGAGCTCAAAAAGCTTTAGACTTTGAGTGCTCCTTCTTTTCTTAAAACCTCAGATTCGCTTTCGTTTTGTCCCTTTCCCCCTCAGGTACCTACTTATCTTATCTTATGTTATATCATTTATTAACTTTCTCTCTCCAACAAAAAAAAAAAAAAAAGGTTGAACATTTTTTTTTTTTTGATGAAAAAAGGTTGAACATTTTACACTCTTACTAAAAGTAATTTGATAATTTCTTTTTATTCTTTGAATGATCTTCCTTTGAATTTAGAATCCTTCTTTGTTCTAAGTTTCTTGGTCTTTACTTTTCTTTGTTTTTTTTTTTTTTTTTTCCTTTTGTGTGTGTCTGTTTTTATGTTTTTTGTTTGTTTATAATTTGTTTGACTATGATTTTTTCAACGCTTGAACTAGTAATCCAAATGGGCTATGTGCCTAAGCCTAAAGTTTGAAGCTTTTATAAAAATTGGGTGATATATAGCAAGTTGGGTTTTCCCGATTTCGACTGCCAAAAATATTTAAATGGGCTTTGTTTATTATTGTTGGAAAGTCATGATTGGACTCTAAAAAGAGTTGAATTTGTCTTTCATTTCATTTGAATTTGGCTGAAATTTCAAATCAGTTTTATAATTTTATATCCTTTTCAAATTTGGTGGTTTCCAAAGTACGACCGTTTTTGATTGCGGCTGCCTGCTTGATGATGACTATTTAATTCAACTTGGTTAATTCTGTGTGCATCTTGCAGTGATTGAAACATTTCTAGTTTTACTAAGCTAATAGGATTGTTAATTTGCATCAGACATGGTTGTGTGTTTCTATTAGTGATATAGATATAGCATAGATAGAAGTTTTGAAGATCTAGCTAGTGGAAGTGAAATGGAGCAAAAGGGGCAAGAGAACTGGAGAGAATTGATGAAAAAGATGCTCCCACCTGGAGCTTCTCTCCCTGAAAATGCCACAAATCTTGATTACTCTATTGCTATGGAGTACGAGGGCCCGCCTGTTTCTTATGAAGTCCCCAGGGTGGAACCCCTTGATGTAAATTCGCGTGCAATCCCAACTGCAGAACCGTTATCTTCTGAATCACAAACCCATATCAATATGGGTCCTCCAGTATCAATCCCTCTGCCGGTGTCTTGTTTTGCTGGTGTCACCACGAGTTCAGCAACTCAAAGTGCGAGGGTGTCAGGTAGTTCTGAGTCTGTAGTGTCTGTCTTGCAAAACCCTGATTTTTCTTCAGCCTCTCCTTCAGCTTCTCCCGGTTCGGTTAATAACCCTCCCAGAAAGGTGGTTGTTAATGAAGTAAGGAGAGCACCTGTAGTCACTTTTAATACTGTTGATAGATCTGAGAGGAAAGAGGCTGACGTGGAGAAGCCAGATTTCATGGATTATGTTGGGGTTTCAAAGGAAAAGAAGAAAAAGAGAAGCAGAGTTTGTTATAGATGCAGAAAAGGAAAGTGGGAAACAAAGGAGTCCTGCCTAGTATGTGATGCTAAGTATTGCAGCAATTGTGTGCTTAGGGCAATGGGTTCAATGCCTGAAGGGCGCAAGTGTGTAACTTGCATTCATCAACCTATTGATGAATCAAATCGTTTGAAACTGGGTAAACATTCAAGGGTATTATCTCGATTACTCAGTCCTTTGGAAGTCAAGCAGATTATGAAGGCAGAGAAAGAATGTTCTGCTAATCAGCTTCGACCAGAACAGCTAATTGTCAATGGATTCCCTCTAAAGCCAGAAGAGATGGCAGAATTACTTGGATGTCCTTTGCCTCCTCGAAAGTTGAAGCCTGGTAGATATTGGTATGACAAGGAATCTGGTCTATGGGGAAAGGTGAGGCATGTTCAACATGATATTTTTCCTGAGTTTCTTTCAGTTTGGTGTTCTGTAATTGCATGTTTTAGAAAATCTTGTTTTTTCCTAATGGGTTTGAATTGCTTAAATCTCTAGTTGTTGATATGACAGGAGGGAGAAAAACCAGATAGAATCATAAGTTCAAACTTAAATTTCACTGGAAAACTAACCCCTGATGCAAGCAATGGGAATACTGAAGTTTACATCAATGGCCGAGAAATTACAAAGCTTGAATTGAGGGTACTACGGGTAAGCCCTCTGGCTTATTAACTGGACATGTGTATTATTTCTTTTGTTAGAAGCTGTAACTCATACAATATAAGGCATACCGTGAACTTATCAGTGAACTAGATATAGACATGGCAACTAAGGTTGCTGTTTTTATAATTGTTTTGATGACATATCCATTTTTGTGATTTGACTTATCAGATTTCTTGGATTTGTTGAATGTGTACACATGCATCTTCTTTTGTTAATGAAGTTATCAAATAGACCCTTTAATCAATACCTAAGGTGTCAGTCATGCAAGTTTAGTTTCTTAACTGAACCAAATAGTTGGGATTCGACTTTCTATAGCTGAGTCTCATATTTAAATCTAGTTTGATCATTGATTCAATTGGCTTGTGCACTTGTATCATACTGTTGTAGTGGGGTATATTGTTTGTTACCATTCACATGTTGCAAAAAAAGTAATATTTATTTTGTTACTTTTGAGAACCATTGTCTGTTAGAAAACAATTAAGTATTACATTGGTCATAACACTCATAATGATCAACTTTACGAAGATCCCATTGTACTCCGGACACTCACAACATTGGTCTTGATAATCTCTAGTTTCAATGAATATTCTGCCAATACATTGTTAGGACATGTTTTCCTGTAATTTCATCAATTTATTTATTTATTTATTTATTTTTTGGTTCAATGAACATGTTTCGTATTACAACATTGTATGGGTACTGTTCAGTGATCATGATTTAATTGTCACTTGAGCATGAGGAAGGGGGATATGCATTAAGTTGATAGTTGATTCTTGATAATCAATACGATATTGATTACATTAAAAAGGTGAAAGATGATTTCTAGGCTGACTTATTATATTGGGACAAGGCCCTTTAAATATTACATTTACAGATTCCTTGTCATATCAAAGCTTTATGATTAATCTCTGATTCACCATAGGTGAGGAGTCTAAGGGTTGAACAAGGCCACTTCCTGTTGTGTAGCTGATGTGCCCTTTATAATGGATGGAAAGTAATGATATATATATTTGCCAAATCTAGCCTCAAAAAGAATTTTAATTCACTAGTCCCTCACAAGAGAAGCTCAAATATTCTTAAAATTAGTCCTATTCATGCTGAAAATGAAATATACCTAAGTTGAAATGATGATTCATCTAAGTTGATGTGAGAGCCCAACTACATTGCATTGTGTTGGTGGCACCCTGTTCTTTTTTTTGAAAGAGGTACCTGCTTGCTTGTTTCATGGTCTGGTCCTCTTACCATTTAGCTTGTTGCTTCTAGATTCATAAAGACAAAATGTAGGACTGGTGTCAAACAATTCATCACAAAAGAGGACTCACTTAGCCGGATCATGAACTGATCCTAACTTAATGCTACTATAATATAAAATAATGATATAATTAAAAAAACTTTCTTTTCATATAGGATCAATTGATGATAAATCACTAATTTTACACAAGCTGTCAACCTACTGCAACTCTCTGACCTTTTTTAGGCTTGGGACCGGTTGTTAACAAAATATGACACTAAGCGTAGACATAGGCAGAGTTGTCGTTTCATATTGGATAGTTTTGTTAAAGCATTCAAACCTAAATGCAAACACAAACGAACATATCAAGTCTCTAACTCAACCAATGAGGGGTTTCTTAACACCTTCTCTTATTTCTAGGTGCAACTGAAATAGAAACAAAGAAGAAATGGTTCAATGCCCTGACCGAAACTGAAAGAAAGACAAGGGTGTGGGTACGTGGATTCACTCTAATACCATGTTAAAATATCCAACCCAAAAAAGTAAAGTTAATAGGTGGAGAATCAGAATTAGTACATAAACCTGTGTGTCATCCCAAACCCAACTAATGCAAGATTTTCTCACGACTTCCTTAATTTTCCAAATTGAATACTAATTACAAAAGCTATACTTTCCATATCCTATGTATGCTAGCTATTAATTACTCTTCTGTCCCATTTTATTAGTCTTCTATTCCATTTTGGGATATCCTAAAATAGTTTTTTTTTTTTTTTTTTTTTAATTCAATGAACAAGATATTGTTAATGTTCCTAACTTTCACTTTACTTTATTTAAAAAGCCAATATCTCACTTTCACCAAAATTTAAACTAATGAGGGTAATTTTGGAAACTTGTATGCTTTTATTTAAAAGACAATGCTTTAAATCGTCCTCCCTTCAAAAGTTGGTTTTGTCTAAATAGGACCAACATGGTGGGAGTAATTTTCATTTTGTATTTATCCCTATCTATTTTCTCCTTTTCCTTTCTTTTTTTTTTTTTTTAATAGGTAATAAGACTTTTATTGAATGAAATGAACATCGTGTCCACGATGATGAACACTCTAAACATTAAACAAATACATATAAAAGTCAACATTATATGCGAGACAACTGAGTCTCTTAAACTTTTAGCAGATATGAGATGGAACTTGTTAATCACTAGCTGAATGTGACCTAGGATATTCTTTAAATATAAAAATGACACTGGACAAACTAGAATGATGCAATAATAAATTGAAGACCAAAAATAAAGGATAGAGAACCTAGAAGTCAGCACCATAGTATGAGAAAACCTCTAGGAGTTGGCACCTAAGGTTGGCTAGAGTCTGCACCGGGACATTGGTTCAACAAGTTTGCAATAAAAATTTTATTCATCAAAATAATTTCCCCTTATAGGAATATAATACTATGCTTATATAGACTACTAAATTACATAGAAAAACTTAATTATTGAATTACAAAAACACCCTTCGCATTAATTAAAAATACTAATAAGCCTAACTAAATACTAAGATCTAAAATAAAATACAAATGTAAAAAAATGAAAAAAATAATTGACTCCAAAATTAAATAACACTCAATTAAAATAAAGGTTAAATTAAAAATTGCACACTCTAAATTTGCCCAAAATACAATTCAGCCTTGTAAATTCTGTTGATTATTTTCTTGGTAAGAAGAGGCTTTTGATGCGCTTAGTTGGTTAGAGGCATACTACTTTCGGAAGGAAATCTGCTTAACCTAGAACACATATCATGTGTTCTTGCTTTCTTGGGTAATCCTACCTACATTGTGTGACAAATACTGGATCTGTACTTTCTTTAAGGTTCCCCGAATAATTTATGACCCATCTGCAATGGCTGGAACATGGACTTGTGGGTGAGCCGGTGTGTTTTTAGACAAACACAATGGAACTGCTCAAATATATGTACTTTTTGCACTTTCTCCTAATAGCATATGCACATACAAATGGGATGGGTCCCAAGTCCTTTATTGGAGCTTGTTGAGTTGTTTTAAGCATATGCAAGTAATAATGCACACCATTCCACTAGTTTTTAAAGAGCCAACTTATAATTGTTATTTGAACAAAAGTTCTTTTTGGTAATTGATTTGCTTCTAGAATATATTCTTCAAAAGCTTTCACAACCATTTGACAGTAAAGACAATAAAATTCCCCCATTAATAATGTAGTAAGTAAAGTTGTAGTCCTTATAGCTGAAATTAAACACACATACACTATGTGTTGGGAGCTACAATCCTACATGATAAGGCTACTGTTTCCACTACATTGGACATGTCACCAAAGATGCGTTTTGTATATTGCCCAACACGTAGGCTACAATTCACATTATATTCGGTCATTATGTCAGATAGACACCACGCGTCCATGTCATGCATGAAAATTTTTATGTTTTACTTGATAAATGCTAATCCTGTTGAAATGTATGTTACTCACTTAGTTGTCAGTTCACTCCAGGAAAAAGAATTTTCTAGTCAATGTGATATCTTTATGGACCTAGTCTACTGTACTTTCAGGTGGCAAATGTGCAGTGTCCACGCGACACTCATTTTTGGGTCTATGATGATGGTCGTTATGAAGAGGAAGGTCAGAACAATATCAGGGGAAACATTTGGGAGAAGGTATGTATTGAAAAACTCTTGATTTGAACCTTCTCTGTATTGGATCCTGTGAAACTTTATGAAACAGCTCGGTTTGCTTTTTGCTAGACAGGCATCAACGCGGTTTGTATGTAGCCTTTTCTCTTTACCCGTGCCCCATGGTCAACCCCATGGAACAAGAGATGAGCCTAGCAATTATACAACGGTTCCAAATTATCTGGAGCAGAAAAATGTTCAGAAGCTCCTCCTTCTTGGACTTCAAGGCTCTGGAACCAGTACTATCTTTAAGCAGGTACAGAACTCATATCTATTGCAAAGGTTGCTATTTCTGTGGTTGTTGTAAAACTTGGTGATTCTGGAAAGAAAAAATTACTGTGCATTTTGTTGGATGGGAGCATGTGTAATTTACCAACAAAAGAACAAATCATTATTCAACCCCTGAATTAAAGGGATAACATCTATGTCTTGAGAAAGAAATCTTTTCTTTAGATGAAAGGACCCTAGCAAAACACGTAAATTACTGCTCCTAAAACTCTCCTTTAAGGGTGTGAGCAAGCTGACCCAAGGATATGGACTTTCGGGCTCAGCTTGGATGACCAAATGTAGTGCTCAGGCTGTACTGGTGCTTGCTCAAATTATATCCTGTTACATTAGAGGCTGAACTGGTGCTCTGGGTCAGACTTGGTACAGTATCAACGTGCCTTTCGCCCAAGCAATGTGCTGTGGGTTTGAGTCTAAGAATTAGCCTCTACAAAAATTAGGGGGTAAGGCTACCTAGTAATCACCTCCATTGTTGTTAAAAGAAGCTTGAAGCCCCAAGCTCTCAATGCTTTGCTAGGCAAAAAAAATCTCATTTAATGAAGCACCTTTTTTTGGAGCTTTTTGAAGAAGCACAAAGTATGCCTAGGCACATTTTTTTTATTTTGTTGCTAAAAAGTATATGGATCATCAAAAATAATTGCTTGATCTTGAAAGAAATGGCAAGGACCAATGATTTACTACACAACCACTATTCTTAAGGTGTTGTATTACACATACACACAAAAAAAAAAAAAAAAAAAAAAAAAAAAAATTATTATTATTTACATAACTCATAAGATATGACCAAGGTTAAGAATTTACAATTCTTGTGCTTTTTGGTCTTTGACTTTTAGATGTTTGTTGATTGAACCAAATACATCATTTATATATCATTTGGTCATAATTATCATGGTTATGTAGTTTATAAAGCACAAGAGAATTATAAAAAATATTATGTTTAAACTTTTTATGACTAGATTATATGATATTGACCATTGATAATTGTTTTCAATTTACTATATAAAATTTTAAAAATTGAAATAACTTAGGTAAAATTTGAACTTACAAACCTTGTTACCTCTCCTTGCGTTACCTCCCAAGTGAAAATCCCTTTTTTTCTTTCTTGGTTTCACGCTCTATTTTCCCTCTCCCCATAGGTAGGACCCTTGAGCCAAAGCCATCAAATTCTTTGTAGCATTGTTTTTTTTATAAGACTCTTTTTCTATTCCTCTAGAACAAGGAATACATTACTTCTTTAACAAGGAATAGACTTTCCTTCCACACCAAGGAATAGTCTTTCCTTCCACACTAAGGAAAATCCAAATTAATTTTTTCTTCTTCAACTAGAAAACCTAATTGACTTTCCAAGTCATAATTGGAATTTGAGGCAATTTCCCAATTGTCTTCTTTTCTCTTGGGATAGCTCCATCAAAATCAAGTAGTCTTCTTTCCTCTTAAAATAGCTCTACCTTAATCAAAGCAACCTTTCTCTTCCATCATAATTCACACAAAAAAGCATTCGCTAAATGAACCATCTGATACCCAAATAATATTATCACTATTTTTTTTTTATAAGTAATATAGATTTATTGATATCACTAATATTACTAATTCCAAATAGCAATCACACACAAGAACACAAATATTACACTCTCTGTGTCTCACGGCTAAAGAAAACCCTTCTTGTTTTTCTTTGCTCTCACGCACACTAATTATTTATCTTGAAGGCTGCTAGACTTTGCTCTCTCCTCTCTAGCTTTCTTCTCTTCCTCTTTCTCTTTTCCACATAGCTTTCCTTGGCTATCTCTCTCTATGCGGCACCCCTTTCTTTGGCACTTTGCAACATCAAACAAAGCTTCACAAATTCTCCTTGATTTGTGTGCTTTACAAAATGGGTGATCAACTATCTTACTGATTTTAAACAAACAAAGCCAATCCTCCCTTATCATATTGGAAGGGGACCTATTTCAATAGTAAGAAAACTTAGTATACTAAGGCCCGGCTACCTCAGATTAGCCAGATAATTTTTTTTCTTTTCTTCAACTCTGATCAAGTATGGGTGGTTTTCGTAGCTTTCTTATTGAATCCAAATTCTTTCAATTGGTGATAGAGGAAGGGGGACATTATTTTTCTTTGATTGGGGCAACTATTTCATGAAATCAGTTGATTGGGCAACTATTTCATGAAATTAGTTTTATGGGTAAGAATGCAGCACAATGGCTGAAGAAGAATATTGAACACACTGTTGTTGGGGTTAGTTCCAAACAATTTTTTAAATTCAGGGAAGGCGATATTGCTCAAACTCTCCAACGGAGCTCCAACTCTTTTGGCCAATTATGCCAATTATTATTATTGATTGAACTCAAAGCTGGCGGGTCTAGGAGGTCTGTCATCATCCTTGAAGGTAGAGCAAAAAATGGTTGGAGGGTTTTTGGGCTTGAATTAAGAAAGATGTTGGAACCAAAAACCAATATGCTGTTGGTGGTTCAGGCCATTCGAAATTTGTTGCTCAGCCACATAAGTGTAACTCAGAGATTCAAATCTCTAGAGCTTTTGCGTGCAAGGCCATCACGTGCAAGTAAGGGATAAAGAGCATCCAGAGCAGTTGTGTTCCATAGATAAAGGGAAGTCTTGGTTAGGGGAGGAGAGGGTGGTGAAGTCGAATCCAAAACCTGCAAAGGTGGTGCTGGGTGGAAAACAGTGGACAATCCATGTCCAACAACCGTAGAAGGAGGATATGTGAGATCTCAGAGCATTAATGTGGATGTTAATTTAAGAGAGAATCCCTGTAGGAAATAAATAGAGATTTTCGTTAAGATTCAAATGAATCTGTTTATGGAATAAGGCGCGATTTTAGGACTTCATGATGGACCGGGAAAGATTTGACTATGGAGGTGGGTGAGAAAGGAAAGAGGCGGGTTTCATGGGATTATAATAAAGGTGAACCAAATTTTTTTAAATGGGTTCTACGGGGGGACCAAAATTTCAGATAGCAAGCCCATTGTCAGCCTAGGCCCGAACCCCACATTGACCCAGCCATGTGTGGGATTATCTAATCCTTTCACATCATGTTTATCGGGCCCAAGCATCTTTCAAGTGGATTTTTTTAAATCAAGATTTTTTTAAAATTTTTTTACAAAAAGCTCATAAAAGCGCGCTTTGTGCTTCATAAAAAAGCTGCTCTAAAAAGCGCGCCTTAGGCGTGCTTTTGTGAGGGCACCTCACTTTAGAGGGAAAAAGTCCCCAGGCCTATTGCGCTCTGGCTTTGCGCTTAAGCACACTTTAAGCGCGCCTTTAACAACATTGGGTGATATATGAGGAGTCGTCAGAGGTGGCTGCTTAGGTGGTACAATTTTATAAAACTCTGTATCAGGAAATAGAGGAGTGGAGGCCTTTTGTGGAAGGCTTGGAGTTTGATCAAATTGTGGGGTTGGAGAGTGGCTGGCTTGAAAGGAGGTTTGAGATGGAGGAGATTCTCCTAGTTGTCAAAGAATTGGAAGGGGATAAAGCTCCAACTCTAGATGGCTTCACTATGGCCTTTTTCCATCATTGTTGGAAAGTTGTGAAAAGTGATGTCTTAGCAATCTTTGAAGAGCTTTATCAACACAAAGTTTGAAAAATCTCTTAATGTTACCTTTATAGTCTTAATCCCTAAGAAGAATGATGCCTCTAATATTCAAGACTTCAGTCCTATTAGCTTGGTGGGAGTGTGTACAAGATCTTGACTAAAGTTTTGGCAAATCATTTGAAAGTGGTTTTAGATTAGTTGATATCTGAATCTCAAAATAGTTTTGTGGGTGGTAGACAAATACTTGATTCATTCCTTATTGCCAATGAGTGTGTTGACAGTCGAGTGAAGAGTAAGACTCTGGGAGTTATTTGTAAGCTAGATATTGAGAAAACTTATGATGACGTGAATTGGGAGGCTCTCCTAGATTTGTTGAAGAGAATGGACTTTAGGGAGAAATGGTGTTGCATATGATACAATTCTATTTTGTGATGCAGATGTGGAGCATATTCTGCATGTTCGGATGTTACTACTTTGTTTTCAGGCTATGACAGGCTTAAAGGTTAACTTGCGCAAGAGTGAAATGGTTCCTATAAGGGAGGTGAATAACGTGCATGCTTTGGTAGAGATTTTGGGTTATAGGGTTGGGACTTTGCCTATGTCTTGCCTTGGCATGCCGTTGGGGGCTTCTCATAAGTTACCTTCTATTTGGAATCCTATATTGGAAAAAATTGAGCGGAAGTTGGCCAGGTGGAAGAAGCCATATTTGTCAAAAGGTGGTAGATTGATATTGCTTAAGAGTACGTTATCTAGCCTTCCTACTTATTTTTTTTAATCTCTTTTCACTATCCCTACTATGGCTAACAAAATTGAGAAGTTGTAAAGGGATTTCTTATGGGTTGATTCCAAGACACATTTGATAGGATGAGATAAAGTGTGTGCGCCTATGGCCAATGGTGGTTTAGTAGTATGGAAACTAACTACTTTCAATAAAGTCTTACTATGGAAATGGCTATAGCATTTTGGGGTTGAGGAGACACAGTTTTGGAGGAGGGTGATAGCTTCGAAATTTGGGGAAGAGTGGGGGGATGGACCTCCAAGCTGGGTAAGGGTGTACATGGGTGTGGTTTGTGGAGAAGTATCTGAATGGGTTGGGAACCTTTTAGCAAAAATACCTAGTTTAAGGTTGGGGTGGAGAATAGAGTGAAATTTTGGACAGATTAGTGGTGTAGGGATCTACCTCTCCAACTAACTTTCCTGGTTTTGTACGAAATTTCTACTAATAGAGCGGCCTCTATAGACTCTTCTCTGACCCGACAGGGGGTGGGGGACAGGAGAAGTTGGGATGTTCGTTTCATTCAGAGTCCAAATGATTGGGAGGTGGATGTAGTGGAGGATTTCCTTCATATCTTGGAGTCCAATATACCTTCAATGGATGATGGAGATCATATGAGATATGAGGTGGAAGTTGACGAAGAATGGGGATTTTGACATCCGTTTGTTTTATAATAAGTTGTGAGGTTCTTCTTCTATTGTCTTTTCTTGGAAAGGTATTTGGAATGTCAAGGTACCATTTGCTGCTTCATTGTGAGAAGACTCATCGGTTGTGGAGCTTTATCTTTAGAACTTTTGGGATTTCCTGGGTTTTACCAAGATCGGTTGCAGATTTTCTTTTTGGTTGGTGGAATTGGTTGGGAAAGCACTCGTCTAACATTTGGAATTAGTTTTGTTGTGTTTAATGTGGTGTATTTGGAGGGAGCATAACCGGTGAACTTTTGAGGACATGGACAAATCCGATGATCAGTTGTTTGCTTCATTTAGTGGTTCTCTTTTTGACTAGTCTAGGACTTGAGGACTCAGATCTAGTGATTCTCTCCCTTTGTTTCTTAATTCTCTCCTTCTTTGTACTTAATTTCCTTCTTCTCTCTCTTTTTTGTAATCTTTGGTTTGCTTTGTGCCCTTTGTGCATAAAGCAGCTTTTTAAATATAAATATTTCTTACTTATCAAAGAAAAAAACATTATACAATTGCACTTACCTAATAGGTGAAATATACAAATTAAGTTATGAATATTTATTATATGTTACGAGTAATGGGACCCTTATACACTGGGTACAACTTTTTTTTACATAAGAGCTTTACTCCAATTGTAGTGCAGCTTGGCTGGCTTTTGAAAGTGACATGAAGTGGATGCTTAGAAGTGGCATTCAAGAAACTGTAGCAGTCTTATACCTGATACAAGAAAAATACTACAAATCACATCTGAAGTAAAACCTGACTCATTGCGTAGTCAGAATGAATCAGTGTTTGAGGTTCAACTTGGACTAGAAAAACTCATAACCTGCATAGCTGCCCATGGGAGTTTCATTGGTTATAGACATACCTAATCCACAAGCATAAAGTTAGGCAGGGAGATGATCATGCTTATTTTGATTAACTAAATGAGCTCACAAACAAGTACACTTCAATAATGTAATATATGACAAGTGCAGCATCAGCCTTAAGTCTCTTACTCCCCTAAACATAAAGGTCACAGTACACTTTAGTCAAATTGCTGAAGCTTCAGTGAGCAAAAAATTGTTTCAAGTTTGACTTGTGCTTCAACCACAAATTTTGGAGTTCTTTTTTGCTAAAATTTTACAGTTAACTATACATATAATACATGTTGTACTGCATGGACATAAATTAATGAAAAGTTTCCTAGAATTTAGGCAAGCTCGTGAATTTTCTAAGAGGGTGCCGTCATTTTATCATTCATTTTCTGTAGATAGGCCCTAAACACAATATGCACTGCATAACGTCTAGTTATTTGAGTACAATATATGGTCAGGGATGTTGGTGCGGACACAAGGTACAAGCCTCCAATTATACGCATGTATGGGAGAAAGAGCAAAAAGAAGACGGCCCAACCTGTGGCCTTATGGATGGAGCCTATTAGTTATTGGGCTTGAGATTAAGCAAGCCCGAGCATTTAATAATTAGGGTTTCTTTATGCATTTTATTGGTAGCTATTTAAGCACTTTTTATGATTATTGTAAGACAGCTTTTGAGAATTATTAAAAACGTGTGTTTTTTTTACACTGGTGCCGACTCCAGTTTTGCTTGGTACTGACTCCAAGCAACCCTTAGGTGCTGACTCCAAGGGTTTATCCTTTGTTCTATTGTTGTTTAATTGCGCCATTGAAATAGTGTGGTTGTCCTACGTCAGATGTAAATGCTTTCAAGGTTCTTACAATTTTAAGATAGAATTTGGGTTTCATACACACGCGTACTCATTTGCATGCATGCACACATTGATTCATGTTGGACACCCTACGTTGCATTTCCAACCTTTATCAACTTAACAAACTAGAATAACAAGCATTTTTTTTCTTGGGTAAAACTTAGTTACAGTTCCTTAGTTGTAGTATATTAGGTTTCCCAATTAAATTCAAACATATAGTTGCATCAAATTTAATTGTCCTTGGAAAAAATGACATTTTTTGTGCTTCATTGGTCAATGCAACCATGTGTATTGTATGTAAGTTTTGCCCTTATTTCTTGACATATTTTTCTGGTTTTGCGGAATGCCTTGTCTAATGTGGTTCCATGAAGGCCTGATGCTGTCTCATTTCCATGGCTCTGCATTTTTCCCCTTCATAAAGGCTTATTCTTCTCCCTGTACTTTATCAATGATTGAGCAGGCCAAATTTTTGTACGGGAACAAATTTACCACAGAAGAAATGCAGGATATAAAGCTGATGATCCAGAGTAACATGTACAGATATCTCAGCATTTTGCTTGATGGGCGAGAGCGCTTTGAGGAGGAGGCCATGTCTAGAATAAGAGCACTAGGTTCTGATTATCAAACCGCTGAAGCAGGTATTGTGTGCAAAAATAATTAGTTTTATATCTTATATTAAGTAGTTGAGGTTCAGTTTATGTCATCACTTGGCAGTTCTTGTACTTGCATAGTGGTATAGTCTCCACTGATCAGTACCATTCTTTGCGAATGTCTTCAGTTGAAGTCCAGAAATTTCAAATCATTAATATTAGTAACAGGGGAACTGGAATGTGCATATATTCTCTTAGTTGAAATCTTTTATTGCCAACTTGCATCTTTTATGCAAACTTTGCTATGAGGTTATATGGCCCGCTCTGGCTACCTATCCATCTATGCTTGTTGGACATGTTGCATGTCTCTGAGGTTAAAAATTCATTGCAATAGTGAGTTGCTCTAGAACTCTTGTGTTGAGTCTTGGTAGGTTCAAGAAAACTAAAGTGTCTTTGTGTATTATTAATGTGTTGTCAGTTGGGAGCAGTTCCTGTGATGGGGATTCAAATAAGCCACAATTCTTTTTGGTAAATTTTGTATATAAAAAGGCAGTAAACAGGCATATTTTTTCTTAGACTAAATTCAGTTAGAGTTAGATGTTCAATGACAAGCCTATGCTGTGATAGCATAGCTGTCAAGGCATCAACGGGGGTGTAAATTTTTCAATTTCAACTCTTACCTCTAGACTCACTTCTAAAATTAAAGGAAGTGTGGTACGGACAACAGATGCAAGCCCCGATCACATGGCTAGCTGATGGAGGCACGTTGCTAATTGGGCCCAATTAATATTTATAAGATCTTATTTAATTTCTAGGATTTAATTATTATTTCCGTTAATGTAGTTGGTTAAATTTATTTCCTTTCCTTGGTCTAGAATTTGGTTCATTTTACATTCCTTGATGTAACTTGGGGACCCTATTTAAAGGCCCTAAAAATTAGTAATGTTGTGCTTGGCTTTTGGAATTGTCTCTTATGGCTTGGTGCGATTCCAGCAACCCTAGGTGTTGATTCCTAAGTTTTATTTTCTTTTTCCCGCTTGGTGCTGATTCCTAACTCTATCTCTCCCCTTTCTCTTTTTAAATGTGCATGTGCCCTGCTCTATTGATTTCCCTGTAATTTTCTTTAAGAACTTAGTGCTGCATCAAAGTGTTCTATGAGAAGTTCCCATTATATATTAACTAATTAATTTCACCAATTCATCTTGTAGAGAGAGGATGTGTGTATGTGATATGGAGTGTAAGACTTCTGTAATAAGCCCCTTGAACTTGTTAAGGGCAACTGTATTCATTCTAAATGTCGATATAGCAATAATGTAGGTCAAACTGTTTGCAAAGTGAAAGAAGGTATTATTTAACTGCATTACAGGGCTTCAAATATGTAAAATTTCAATCTTGTTTCAGATGGAGAGGTTGACCCTAACGAAACTAGTCAATGTGTCTATTCCATCAACCCGAGGTTGAAGCATTTCTCTGACTGGCTCCTGGATATTATAGCCACGGGAGATTTGGATGCATTCTTCCCTGCAGCAACCCGGGAGTATGCTCCATTAGTTGAAGAGGTGTGGAAGGATCCTGCTATACAGGAAACGTATAAAAGAAAAGATGAGCTTCACTTCCTTCCAGACGTTGCAGAGTACTTCTTGAGCAGGGTATATTATCAACACCCTCATTGATATCTCATCTTTAATTGGCTTGATACAAAATATATGATTTAAATGTCGTGTGTCAATAAAAGTCCTTGTTTTTTTTCCTTGGGAAATTTTAGCATTATAGTTGTCCTGATGACTAATGCAAGAAACACATTGCATGACTTTCTCTGGGATTAATCCAATCCACTCAATATAGGACATGAATGTTTTGTTGTAGGTTAGTAGGTTATGTAATTTCCAGTATACTCATCTAAAGTCTAAAGGAAGTTATATTGTTACCTACAATTCTACTATTCTTCTCATAAATATTGACATAACATAATGCGCATGTGTATAGTGAGGCTATATTTTGTACAAATGACATCTATGCCTGATCCTCTATCAATGTGGGTCACTCTGGGGCCTTTTGCAGTGGTTGCTGGATTGATATGAAAAAGATTGATTTTTTTTTTTTTTTACTCACCACCTTCCTGATTAAGATAAAGTGGATAAGCATTACTCATCTTGAATGGCTAAATTAATCTTTTTCTTTCTTTCAGGCTGTTGAGGTATCTAGCAATGAATATGAACCTTCAGAGAGAGACATACTATATGCAGAAGGAGTTACTCAAGGAAATGGTTTGGCTTTCATAGAATTCTCACTTGATGATCGTAGTCCAATGTCTGAAACCTATACAGACAATCTAGAGGCTCCACCCCCTCCTTTGACCAAGTAATTTTATATTACTACTCACTATTCTATGTGATTCTAAGGAATGACAATCAGTGATATTCATTTGTATTGTAGAAAGTAATCTCATGCATAGATCTCTGACTCCATGCAACTGGGGTACACCTACTAAGGCCCTTTTAATTTGTTAATATGATTAAAATTGCAATCATCATTCTAAAATGCTAGAATTTTCAACTTAAGATCTACTTGAATACCATCCCAATTGGCCACCTTTTACCGCCTAGCCTAGGACCTACATGATATCTATATATATATATATATATATAAATATATATATATATATATACATATATATTTTCAAGAGAGGAATAAATATGATAATTTTCATAGTGTGAGTTCAACCAACTATTCTTTCCACCATTGGCATCTAAGAATTCTGTACTTACGTTGTTTTTACAGATACCAACTTATTAGGGTAAATGCCAAGGGGATGAACGAGGGATGTAAATGGGTGGAAATGTTTGAAGATGTTCGTGTGGTAGTCTTCTGTGTTGCCCTTAGTGATTTTGATCAGATTGGACTTGCCTCAGAATGTAGTGGCAGTGGAGCCTTAATTCAGAACAAAATGATGCAAAGCAAGGAGCTGTTTGAGTGTATGGTCAGGCACCCGTGCTTTAAGGATACCCCATTTGTATTAGTATTAAACAAGTATGATCTCTTTGAGGACAAGGTCAATCGGTTGTCTTTAAGTGCTTGTGAGTGGTTCAATGATTTTAGTCCGGTGCGTACCCACCACAACAACCAGTCATTGGCCCATCAGGCATATTTCTATGTTGCAATGAAGTTCAAAGACCTTTATGCTTCCATGACCGGTCGAAAGCTTTTTGTGTGGCAAGCCAGGGCAAGGGACCGAGTGACCATTGATGAGGCATTCAAGTATATAAGAGAGGTTCTCAAGTGGGAGGAAGAGAAGGATGAGAACTACTATGGTGGACCAGAGGATTCATTTTATAGTACAGATGTGAGCTCCTCGCCTTTTGTCAGGCAAGATGCTTGAGATATCTTAGTATTTGCTTTATAGATAACTTGGAGAAGGGAAAAATGTAATATGTTCACTGTTATCTGCTCATCCAAGTAAAGGTTATCTGTGTTTTTCTTTTCTTTTTTAATCATCAATTTTAATGATATTGGTGGGGGGCTGCTCCAAGTTGAAATTGCGGTAGTTGGGTTTTCTCATTGTCTGTGGTAGGTGTTGATTGATGTTATTTGTATGTTGTTGGTGATTTTTGATAGTTATGAGGGGTAATTTGAACCTTGATATATTCGTTGGAAATACAAAAGAGGCGTTCATTGAGCTACAAGGCTCAGTATTTATTGGTGATGAATGATGCTTTAGAAGTGGCATATGCTAGATTACAATAACGTCAATTGAATGCAAAGTTAAATTTCAATGTGTTGGCCATGATAATGAGGTGGCATATGATATTCACTCATTACTCTTAATACTAATACCATTTGCATTCTCGACGTTTGGCTTTGAAATGAGAGGTTCATTTTCAGCTGAACATTAGTATGATTGTGATAACATGGTCTAAAGTATGTCATGAAAACAGGGAAAAACTTAGATGCAGTACAAATAGTACCTTAGGTTCCCTTCTTAAATTCCCTTCTTCGCTTTTTTTTCTTTTTCTTTTTCTTTTTCTTCATTGGCTTGCAAGAGAGAACCAGATTATTTCAATTTTAGAGTTCGGATCTGCCCCAGTTCCGACTAAATTGGTTGGATAACGGTGGGAGAGATCTAAAAATAGAAATGAAATAAACAGAGAGTGGGAGGAATTAGGAGGAGTTTTCGTGAAAATTTTTGTAGCTTTTCCTCTCTCTAGCGTTGGGGTCTCCTCCTTATCTTCTACCACTAAAAACTACTACTCAGGTTTCTTTAATAATATTTCTTTGGCTTCTTCAAATACTCTCCTTTCTTCACTTTACAACTAAACCAGCAACATCAATCCGCACACTCTCTCCCTCTAAAATTCATATATGCATTGGTGATTTTGAGGTCATGTGATCTTTGTCTTTCAATTTATGGGGTTTGAAATTTTGTTTGGTTCTCAAGAAAATGAAGGAAAACAAGGAACATTGAAGCCAGTTGGAGAAAAAATGGAGAAATAAGGCATGGTTTTCACCATTGTGGGAAAAAGATAAGATAGAAAAAGAAAAAGAAAAAAAAAAGAAAAAAGACTGTTAATAATTTTATCATTCATTTGCTGAGATGTTTATTTTAAACATATGATAGTAATTAAAATGGAAACTTAAGAAACAGTACCTAAAATACTGTATATAAGTTTTGCACAAGCTAAAATGCCAAGAATCACATGGTCTAGTAAACTCGGGGGCTCGGAAGCTCTCTAAAAAATGGGGGATCTTGTAACCTCAATGCCGAGAATCATATGGTGCCCGCTAACCTCATGTGAGATCAAAGAAACTATCCCAAAAATGGGTTCTGACAAAGACATTAAAGATTTAAGTATTTCGAGTGTGTTGTCTAGATGTGTTCTTCCAAGTCCTACATCAAGTATATACTAGCTGATTTAGTCGTTATTTACATCACCAACTGTGTTTTATTTGTTTTTTCTTTACATAGTTTTTTTATTCATTCCAAGTCACATCAACACCAAGAACAAAACTAAACCCTAAAATATAACAGGTCCAGTTAATATATGCCCTTAAGGCACATATTATACATCCATTTTGAAAAAGCTTTTATGGAAAATTAAAAAAGCTGTCAAAACAGTGAATTGCTTTTTCGTTTTTCTATAAAAAGTTTTCTAAAATAGTTTACATTGCCCTAAGGACACACGTAAATCCCAAATATAAAATACTTCTCAGAAAATATTTTCAGCTGAACATTAGTATGAAAATATGCACACATGATAGAAGCACATAAAGGATGAGGCAAGAGGGAGAAGATACTGTTTCTAAAAATATAGGTGAAACTACAAAAGTAAGCTTATTCAGATATTGCAATACGTGTGAAACAAATTAAATGATAACCATTAAAGGAAATGCACTTAATAAGCAGAAAGAGATCACATGTGATTGTATCCAAGAAAATTTCAAAATACATAGTTTAATAATCACTCTAAAGTCTAAAAACAGCCGTTTTTCATTTTGATGCACCATGTCTCTAGGCATGCCACTATAGTACCAATGACTCCGAAGTGAAGTACAAGAGGATGCTCCTTCCAGGAAAATGATGAAACAGGCAATAAGAAAGGAAGCATACAAAGCTGGCCCTACTGCCCAAGCAACTTACACTTAGTCTGAGTATCTCTTTTAGTCGCCTTTACAATTTTATCCCTTTTTTTTGGTTAAGGAATCGTTACAATGGGCAGAAAGCAAATCAATAAACACGAATCATGATGCAACAAGATCAGGTGTTTCAGCCTCAACGGATAACAAGGCAGTGTGCACTTTATCCAACCAGTTGTCCAGACGGTCACGCAAGGATTTGATCTGTGGAACACCCAAAACTCTTGGCTGCACCCAGGATACATGCACTGTGCCCTCAACTTGATCAATTATACCCTCAATCAGATGAACCTGCAATAAAAATCTCGCAGTATATTAAGCATTGAAAGCATGTCCATGGGAACAAAAATAATAATCAACCATAAATGAATGCGATCAACCATAATTCATTCTTTGAAGGTGCAAATTGACCAATCTTAATGGTGGGCATTAGTACTTTTTTAAACCCAGAAAATTAGGCAAAGATACACCAAATTTAATTAGAAACATATGGTTTAAAGAGCAAATATACAAAGAACTGAGCAAGCAAGACACATGAGCAGAAAAGCCTATGAAGGTGATAAAGATTCACAGAATTTAAAGATTAATTACTCTTCATTACTATTTCCAGGACACAAGGGACTTACAGAAAGGCTCTTCATAAGAAGATGCTCCACATCCTCTATAGAAAGTTTTGTGCGCTCCGCAATGATACTCAAAGGTATGGTTCGATCTTCAGATGGCCGGCTGCAAGGCAGCATACATCAGTTAAGTACAGTACAATAATAATTATTACATATTGTATTAGAAGAAAAAGTCATCTCCCCTGGGCCATAGCACAAATTTGAAAAAATAAATGCTAAACCTGAATATAATTTCCATCAAGCAGAGAATGTTTATCTTTTCCAAAAGCTTCTTCTCATTCTCTACTAATGCTGGTTGAGCCCTCAGAGCAGCATTGTGCACATGGCATAGTTCCTGATAACGAACCAAATCACCAGAGTTGAATGCCTGAAGGATATAGTAGAGCCACTCAACCTTTGTCCCTAGAAGACTCTTAATCTGCAGAAGTTGTTCAAAGATGTCATTATCCAATGTAGCAGGCAGCTAAACTGAAGCATATACATACATACATACATACATACATATATATTTATATATATACACACACATGAATTTAGTACCAAAAAAGCCTATACATTTTAAAGATGAAATACATGCTGCTCCAAACATTAATTCAAGCTTCACATGTAATAAATTTTGTCAAAATGTACTCTTATTTCTAAGAAAATTTTTTGGTAAGTAATATTATTTAAGTATTGATAATGCTAAAATCTGCACTATCAATACTTACATGATATTACTTACCGAACAATTTTCTTGATAATGCTAAGATCTGGACTAATATGGTTTGGGTTGCCAGTAAATTAGAGAGCCTACACATTTTGAGCAATAACAATCAATGAAGAAAAAGGTTAAAATATTTTTTCATCCTTAAAATATAGCACAAGTTGTATTTTCATCCTTATAATTTTAAGGAGTATTATTTCCATCCTTGATAATTTAAAATGTTCAACATTTTGTCCTTCCATCCACTCTTGTTAAGTTCAGGGGCAAAATAAAACCTGATTGATATTTCATGTATAAAAATAGAACTTAAACTTTTTTTTGATAAGTAATAAAAATATATTAAAAAGAAGAGGGGAGTCACCTGAGTATACAGGAAGTATACATCAAGGACAAAAACAAATCAAGTGCATAAAGTACAAAAGTCCATGAAACCATGGACTGAAGAAAAAGAACGAAAAAAAAATAGAACTTAAACTATATCCTTTTTGTCCCTAAAATATAGTTTAGGATCTATTTTTGTTCCTCAAATTTGTATTCTGCTACACATGCTAATAAAAAATGTTAATGAAAGCGAACAAAAGGACAAAATGGGTGACATTTTAAATTTTAGGGATGAAAATAGAATATATACACTAACACACACCATATTTGAAGGACAAAAAGCTGAACTGGCACATCCTCTCCATACAAGTTCTAGGTGGTGGGTGAGGTTATGCATTCAAAGCCTATTGTTCGCAAGATGACACTCTAACTAATGATCACAAGATAACACTCTAACAAATAAATGTACAAATGTATAGAAATAAAACTAACACAAAAATAGAAAAATAAGAACCTTGGTGACAGTGCACTTACAATGGGATGGGCAAGCAGCTCTCCAAAGTTGTAGATGTTATCTCCCAGTAATGCAGAAAGGGACAAATCAAATGCCAAATCCTAAAACATAAATTAAATATCCATAGGTTACAATCACATGATAAAGTAGCAGAAAACAGAAGGTCCATATGGTCAATCAGCAGTCAAAATAAGTGGACCATATAATCAAATGAATTTTATGGCAATCCTTGATCAAAACTGCACAGTCAATTGATGACTATTATTTGTGCCCTAATTGCCATTAATCCAACAAAGGACTACCAGCATTCAAAATGATTGCAGAGAACATATACTATGGACATTTGAGTAATATCTAGTTAAATCATCCTCATAATTTCTTTCCATAAATTACCTCAAATTGACAATTATGGACCAAGTAAGCTACCAGCCTAAGCATACAACTAGTTTCAAAACAATGCCAAACTAGTATGATACAGAATTTTAAGACTTATTTTATAAGTAATAAATATTTTATTCAGGTGAAAATGTACTATATGTTCACAATGATGAACACAAAGTACCTAAAACAATTACAAGCAAATAAAATAGAAAATCTAACAGAGTGCTGGAATTCAAAAATGGAAGTACAATGTGTAAAACCCCAAGCCCGAGACCAATCAAACGAAGTCTAGATTAGCAACAACTTCAAATAGTCAATAAGCCTCACAACATCCTGATCCATAGCTAATTAAAACAAATAAATTTTATGCCCGAGTTAAACTTTACTTATATCATATACCACCCAGTACTGACCCCACGTTTCCTGAGCTGTCTTGACTCCATTCCATTTATGGTTACAAGGTGAAGATGGTTTTTGGACTCCTTTGAAAACTTGATTGCAAGCCTAGGATGCAATCACCATCAAACTATACCCAATTCAACCTGGCAACATCCTAAAAATCTCTATTAGCCTACTTGGAGAATTTGAAGCCACAGATTTGGTCAGAGAGCATAACGCATTTTATTCTCAAACTGGTACCACTCAGAGACAAAACAAATTCGACGAATAAATCCCCTGAATCACAACAAATATGAAAAATTATATATATAGGGTCAAAAGCACACATTTCAAGCCTTCCATCAAGATGACATGCCAAAATTACCTTAATGAGAGAACAAGCCATGAATAATTCCAGACAACCACTGACATGTAAACCAGATAAAGAACATAAATATAATCACGTACCAGCTTGAATGAATCTGAGAGAGACTCCACTGATGTGTATGCAAGATAAAGAAGAGCACTTTTATAGAACTCAGCAAATTCTTGACGAAATTTGTAGTACTGAGATGAAACCCAGTAATAGCTAGCATAGACAGATGGATCAATATCCGTCATGCTGTCAAGGGTACTCTTCCCATCTTCTAGAAGCTTCTTGCACTCTTTTTGGTCACCTTGCTCAAGTTTAAATATGGCTATTTGCATCTTAATGTAAAGGATTGGTTCTTCAATTCGCTGCTCTCTAGTTGCTTGAAGTTTCTCAATCACTCCTTCTAGATATTTAATAGCAGCTTCTTTCTCTGAATATTGCCTAGAAACTATGACAGCAAAATGTGCAAGCTTGAGAAGATTGATTTTGGTCTCAAAGTCAGTGATGAAATTGTGATATAACTGTATCAGAGCATCACCAGCCTGAAATCAATTTAACCAACAAACAGAAGTGTCAGATGCAATTATAAAGAAAACAAACAGACAGTAAATTACAAGTAGGAAAACAAGTGTGACAAGGGGAAAAAAATCACAAACAATATACAGAGTACCATAACCGATGATAAAACAAGATTTAGTAGCACTAAATCATTGTAGAACTCTTGGACAATGCAATGAACTTGGGTAATTTTTTATATTCTGCATATGAATGGATATATAGAAAATGACTGGTTCCAGCCTGTAGTAGTAAGGTCTGTGGGTTATTCATCAACAAGTATAGCATGCAATCTAAATCAAGAACACAAGGTAGGTCAGGTCAGTAAACAAGCAACTTGTTAATTACTTAAAGCCAGAATCCCATCTTTTATTTTAACCTAAACAGTGACTTTTTGTTTGTGTGCGACAATTGCACCTATATTTCAATTAGGCATGACCAATTCATGGTAAACAGATTAATTTTGGGTGGGGGTTTGACAGGGATGGAACTGATTGGGTCAGGTACAGTTGAGTTCTAGATAAACCCATCATCTGATTTGACTGTTGTGTTCAGAAATTAGCACCTGACACTGAAAAGAATCAGGCAACCAATTGAAGAAAATACTAGGGTTGGCAGTTGGATTTGGTTAGAACCGGAGGAAACTCGGTGATTTTGAATTGGCTAGGTTGTTAGAGGGGAAGCATAAGCAAGGTTATCATGTGAAATTAGGGTAAGGAAAAGACAGTCAACAATTTGCTCAGTTATACAATCCAGTTGGGTTTAGTGGGGTAGGAGTTTTGTCAACCCAGAATCCAAACAAAAAGGGTCGGGTTTGAGATATTAAACCCCAAACCTGACAGAGTTATTGGACTAAACCAACCTAAACAGATTGGGTTCGGTTTATTTTATTCTTTTTTAAAAAAAAATTGATAAGTAGGTTGGGTTGGGTTGGGTTTCACTGTGACAGGAGGGAGAAAGAAAATGATACAAAAATATCAAGACCACATACCCTAAAATCCTAACCAATGGCACATGGTAGGAGTATGAGCATAATAAGTTCTACAAACAGACATTTGAGCAAAGTACTTCCAATAAGAAGACCCACCAAATTGAAATGCTTATGGTCTAATTGAAGTTTCAGGTCTAATTCTAGTCAAAGATGTCAGTTTTGGCCCACGGCTCTCCAAAGTGCAGTAGAAATATTTATCCCATTTTTAAACTCCCAGCAACTTTGGTACATGACCTCCAATATAACCCCAATTAAATTCCCAAACATTGGAAACCTAAACTTTCATTATTTCTAGCTTCCACTCTTCCTAAGAAATAGCTACAGCATTACCAAACCTTTCAACAACCTAAATATTCTTATAGAGCCAATGAGCTCTAGCTCAAATAACACCTTCCATCCCATGTAAGATCAAGGTGGAATGTGAGGTTGTGGATCAGAGCGCTGCCATGTGTAGATGTAACTTACCAATAATAATAAAAAAACAAGTCTAAATGTCTCCTTATAATATCCATTACACTAAAGTCTCAGTATAACACGACTGAAATTGCCACTAAGAAATCAAAAGAAATAAATATTTTTTCCAAAACAAAGTTGCAAACAAATCAAGTTCCATCCTTTATGAGATCTACCTTGAGCTAAAACTATTTCCTTAGTTGAAATTTACAATACCCACTCGCATCTTCTCCCAAATTCTCAGTAATCATAAAATAAAAAACAAAAAACCCTGATTTCAACACAAAACCCTAATTCCCCAATATTCTTTTTCAATATTAAAAAAGTCTAAATGTCCTTATAATCTCCATTGCAGTCAAATTTCAATATAACACAAGACTGAAAGAAATCAAAAGAAATAAAGTTTTTTTTCCAAAACAAATCAAGTTCCATCCTTTATAAGATCTACTAACTTTAACCTTGAGCTAAAACTATTTCCTTCCCTCAAACTCTCAGTAACCAATCAGAAACTATAAAAGCAAACAAAAAAAAAAATTCTTCAATGCCAATAATCAAGCTAACTAAAAAATAAAAACCCAATTCCCCAAAATTCTTGTTCATAAAAACCCTAATTGTAAAAAATAAGCAAATTCCGGCGCAAGAAATCAAAAAGTTGTTGAGATTCAGAAACCGTAAGAAATTGAAAGAGGAAGAAAAGGCAGAGACCTGGAAGACGGTAAGAGCGACAAACTGCTCGAGCTTGGCAGTGAGCTGGTGCCAGAGCTTCCTCTGGTACAGATCTGCAAGAGAAGCGTACCACTCGCCCAGCTCTGGGTGAGCGTTGCGCAGTGTCTCCAGGTATTGCAGCGGCGCAGCCATGTCTGGAACTCTGAACTGAGAGAGAGAGAGAGAGAGTGAAAATATTAAAAAGCAATCGGAGAAGCTCGGTCTGTGTGTGTTGGTTTTTGTTATATATTTATTTTTATATATATAAAAAGAATACAAGATTTCTTTAGCGTAAAGAAAAGAATAGTGTAATGCTACTACTAGGAAACGGAAAATATTTTAGTTTATTAACAATTTTTTTTTTTTATAGGGATGGCAGTTTATATCCGACTCGCGGATACCGACCCGATCCGATCTTAATGGGTCAGATTTTACTCAATTCGATAAATTATAGGGTCGGGTATGAGTTAAAAAAAATCCGAAGTGGGTTCAGGTCGGATTCGGGTTTTTGCAAAAATCCAGCCCGAACCCGGACCTGACCCGTTTATATATATAAGTGAAAATACTAAAATACCCCCAACATATATATATAAGTTAAAAAAAACCCTAATCCCATACCCATTTCACACAATCAGTTCACTCAGCCGCCTCCCTACTCTCTTTCTCCTCTCCCACTCTTCCCTCAGTCACTCCCTCTCACTCACCCCCAATTTCCGATCTGTCATCGCCGGCCTGATTAGCCTGAAGCCCTTCACCGTCGGCCATCACTTGCACCTCCAGCCGCCTCGCTTCCTCCATGTTTCTCCACCGAACCACCTCGTTCTCTATCTTTTTTTTTTTCTGGGTTCATTTCGTCTTTTTATCTGGGTTCATTTCGTCTCTATTATGTGAGTTGTTTGTGTTTGTGATTTTGAAAGGGAAAATCATAAATCTGCCGATCCTCAGATCTTTATTATTTTTCAACAATTTTTGTATGTGGGTATTTCATTCTTTGATTTCTTTGATTTTCTCTACCTAAGTATACTCCTGCTAGTATAAAAAAAAAAAAAAAAAAATTATGTATGCAAGACTTGATTCTGGGCAACGCTTGAATTTGGGCAAACACATTTTCAAAAATAATGATTCTAGCCGAACATTTTTTTTTAATTATTGGGCCATGGTATAGGCTTCAGGCAAAAAAAAAATTTTAGGGATTGGGCCACGGTTTAGGCCCAAATCGTGGCATAGCTGGCGGGGGCCGCGGGGCCGAGTTTGGAGTTAAGAAAAAAATTCATTTAATAAACGGGCCGATTCGGGTTCCAAGGACAGACCCGCGGGTCGGGTCCGGGTATGAAAATATCCGGCCTGAACTCACCCGTTGCTATGACTGATTTTTTAAAAGGAACAGTTTTTATCATTTTTTTTTACTACTACTAATATGTTACTTTAAAATTTATAATTTTATTAGTAAAAATTAAAATAATAATGTTAATAATACAACATTTACCTAATAAATCCTAGATAATATTTTTTTTTCTTTAATTAAACCTAAAATTTAATGGAAGCTTTGGATCAGTAGCTTGTGGTCAAAGTTGAGCACCATCTTATATTTATGTGACTTTATTTAAACACATTATGTTAGCCTTTTTTTTAGTTATATTCTAGAGATGATTTCTTTAGAAGTTGATGGTCATAATAGTTATACTAATTCCTAGGTCATAACTTTTATATGCAATTGTACATTTTGCATGATTTTTGTATACATATACAGAGCTTTGTCATTGAAAAATTCAACCCATCAATTTTCCTATGATTTTTTGTCTACAAATAGAGTTTTTTCATTGATAAATAAACACATTAATCTATCGAGTTTTGTCTAAAAAAGTTATGAAGACCAATAATGAGATACCAGCGTTAGTTAAATTTTGGCAAAAATATCAATTTGGTCCTACATTTTTGCACTATTCAATTTAGTCCCTATTATTTTCAATTTACATTTAATTTGATCCTTACCATTAACTTCTAATCAAAAATGCCTACATGGCAAACGAATTACATTACTGACATGTTTAATGTTAAAATATTAAATAAAATGATAACGTGTCTAAATTTTAGTTTTAGTAGCCACGTTAGCGCTTAGATGGCAAAAAAGAAGAAGCCACATCAGTTTTTTTTTTTTTTTTTTAATTTCTTTACCAAAATTTTTCTTTTCTTTATTTTAATTTTCTTACAATTTCTTTAACCAATTAAAATTTCACTGTTCTTCTTTCGTAAACCCAGATTCAGTAGTTTAACATCATCTCCACACCACAAAAGTCCCACACTTCACAGTCACAATGAAACCCAGGAATATCACTCTCTATCTCATGCTCAATTTCCTACTACCTTGTTTGAATATTCAAGCACCTCCTCCTTCTCTCTCTTTTCAAACCAATCCATCATCCAAACTCAACTTTTGCGAAAACCAGATCACAATCGGCCCTTGAAGAAGAAGACAACCTTCGTACGTTCTCAAATCCCTTTGTTGGGTTTAAACTTAAAGTCGACACAAAATCATATTTTTGTTTAAACTTCACTGTCCCATCGACTTCTTGTAGCTAAAAGTGACGAATCTGAATCCTCTAGATCTACAAGTTTCACGATCGTTGATGATCTAAGAAACAAAAACCAAAAATAACAAAGAAAAACAACCAGATCTAACGCCTTCATAGAGATAGCAATGGGTCTTGGAATGGTTTTGAATAGATGAGCAAGATTGTCGCTTTTAGTTTTCGGGCTCACTTTGATCCCTTGATGCCGTTTAAAATATTGATATTTGGTTTAGGTTTGGTTAAATTACTGAATCTGGGTTTGGGGAAGACGAACAGTGAATGAGTTTTTAAAATGAAATTCTAATTGGTTAAAGAAATTGTAAGAAAATTAAAAGAAAAAAAAAAAAAGGAATGGAAAAATTTTGGTAGAGAAATTTTTTTTTTTTTTTTTAAGCTGGCGTGGTATTTTGCCACCCAAAGGCTAACGTGGCCACTAAAATTTTGACATGTAAGCATCTTATTTAATTTTTTAACATTAAACATGTCAACAATGCAAACTGTTTGTCACATATGCATTTTTCGTTAATGGGTTAACAATAGTGACCAAATTGACTGAAAGTTAAAAATAGCAATAACCAAATTAACTGTGATCCTAAAATATAGGGACATGTTTTCGCCTTAAATTTATTAGGTATTATAAGCAGCAGTAGAGCGAGACTAAGAGATAGAAGAGAAAATAAGCTTAAAAGCAATTGGAGACCGTTGGTTTGTTTGGCTGTATAATTTTATTGGAGAGCAAAACCAAGAGACAAATCTACGTAGAAGATAGATTGAATATGTGAAATATTTTGAATAATTAACACTTTTTAAAAATAATTACTATTTTTTAACAAATAACTTTGTTTACTATTAACAAAGTTCAAAGCATATTTATTTATGTTACTAAAGCTGAAGGGATTAGAGTTTAAAATAATTAAGGACTGGAATAAGGCTGCTATTGCTAAACATGTTTAGAGTGTCTTTGCTAAAACTGGTTCAATATGGATTACTTGGGTTAATACTTCATAGGTATGTCCGTAAGGGAATGAAGTTTTAGGAAGTCAATCCCTCAAAATTCTTCCCGGGACTGGAGGTAAATTCTCAAAGTTAAACATGGAGTTAGGCCTTTCTTCAAATGGCTCATTGGTGATGATAGTCATATGTCAATGTGGCTGATAATTGACATACAAGGAATTTTGATTGGCTCTCAAACTAAAGTGTTGACTGTTTTAATTAATGCATAGTAGCGTGCATTGGAGACCTTATTGAACGTATACAGTGAGATCAATTCAAAAAGATTGTTGTAACGAATGACATCTTCTCTTGTAGCTCTTCCTGGTACTTAGAGCTAGAAGTGCATAATTAAGTAAATTGGTGGAAGTAAATTGATCACATGGCGCTTGCAGGGATGTTTACTGTGTGTCTTCTATGGAAATAGGTTAGAGAGTACTTGTTTTTTGACTGCTTTTTTATCGAAGGGTCTGGGTTGGTGTTGCCTCGGTTAGCTTGTTCCTTGTTATTGGGAAAACTTGCTACTATGGAGAAAAACCTTAATTTGTGGATAGAATGAGGAGAGTTGTGGTTGTAGCAACAGTTTATCATTTATGGAATGTTAAATATATAAGCAACACAATTTATTATATCATGTTGTATATGCTAGAGTGGATGTGGATGTGGATGTGGATGTGGAAGGGGAAGTATAGAATAGGAACACTTAGAACATGAGAATTACATGATTTAGCCTTGTCGGCCAACGTCCACGGAGGAAACCCTTAAAGGATACATCTTTATTGTATAAGAGTATAGTACAATAACCTGTGTTACAATGAACCATAACATGAATATATATAGGCGACTAAACCCTAAACTACTAGTATAAGTAGGAATAGGTTTAGAGCTATTACATTGGGCTAATATGTCTAATATATCTCTAACACCTTCCCTCAAACTCAAGGCAAAGGCTTGATGAAGGCTTAAGGTTAAATAAGCATGAGAAGATCTCTTGAAGATACCTTGAAGAATGCCTTTGAAGAAACCACAATGAAGAATGTGCCAATTGACCAATTTCAGAGTTTCAAATGAAGAAACGGAATCCAAAATTGGAATCTACACAAAAAAAAACTAAGCAAGATAGGCCCTTTCGAAAATTTTATCTTTTGGTCAAAGGTCAACGCAAAAGTTAAAGTCAACGGGTCAGGTCAAAGTCAACGGGTCCGCGGGTCAGATCCGGATGTCTGGGGCGGGTCAGTCCAGGTCAACGGTCAACTAGGTGACGTGGTGCTAACAAGGCGACACTGCTGATGTGGCAAGCTTACGTGGCTAATGACCTGTCTAGGGCTGACTGGATGGTGACGTCGGCTAGGGCTGACATGTCACCTAATGACGTCATCAGGTGACATGTCATGGAAGACATTAGATGAAGGATGAAGTTGTTTTTTGGCGCGTGGATGGATGCGATGACATGTGGCAGGAACTCCAGGAGGCGCGTGTGGGCCCGTGCAACATCAAATAAGGGCTAGATTCTCGGGCTTCGTAGATCGACAAACAATAAGGCCTACATGGCGGTGCGTGTGACCAGAATCCGATCAGACAATTAAGAATCCTTGGCAATGTGTGTGAGGAGGGTCGGAGCTTATGTCGGCGCATGGAGGCGTGTGCGGCTACTGATGGGGACGAGTTTCTTGGGTTTTTATTGAGGTAGGCCGAGGAGCACATCTGTGTGGTTGGTTTCGTCAAACGAAGGTTTGATTTGCATAGATCTAAAAGGGGAGGCACAGCATACTTAAGAGATCAGACACATGGCAGCGAGATAGCAACGGTAGTTCCATGGGAGCTATGTGAAGCCGTGGAGTCCAAATTTGTGGGCAAGCAGTGGCACTGTGGTGGATATGTGTTGTGCACATGGGAAACTTCTTTACTATGTAGAGATAGTTGTTTAATGCCAAGAATGAAACCTAGCTCTGATACCATGTGTTAAGGTCCAAAATATTACAAGTATTGAAATCCAAAACTAATGAGCCTTTAAGGATAGAAAGTCTTAATCCATAAGCCAAGGCCCATTTAAAATAGGTAAAAGGAAGCCCAAGCTCATGAATGGGTAAGCCTTAGGCCTTAGAGAATGAAGAAAAAAGCAGAGGAAGCTTGGCCTAGCCTCTGTGAGAAGAACCCCCAAGGAGCCCAAAAAAATATTGGACTAGGATACTAAGGAGCTACCAGAACCAGAGAGGGGATCCTCGGGAAGTGTAGGAAAGAATCAGTTAGGAGATGAACAGCTCAGAAAAGCATGCTCATGGGCACAAGGAACGAAGAAAGACATGTCCCATCAGCCACCTACAACAACAACAAAAAAAAGTTTTGGAAACAGATAATGACTTAGGAACCAGCACATATGAAGGGAAGCTTGGTACCTCGGGAAGAGCAACAAGGTGAACCATTAAGGAATGTGGCTGGGGATCTTTCAACCTGACAGAGGGGGAATCTGCCTATTTAGAGAAAAAAGACAAAGAATGAGATAGCTAAAAGGGAGGTTCTGAAAAACCTTTCTAGAAACCTTGGAAAAATAGATTAAAAGTCAGTCCCTAGGACCCCTAAAAAGGGAAGGTCAACTGAGGACTTTTTGGAGGGAAACCTCAAAAGAGGAAAATAGTGAGAAAATAAGGAATGGACCAGCCACCAATGTTGCTGATACAACATTGGTGGTTTTGGTACCCAAGACAGCAAATGGAGAGAATCAGTGGTACACCAAAAATCCTAGGAAGGTGCTATAAAAGGGGGAGAAGCCATCAGCAAAAACCATTCAGCATTAACTGATCGAAGCTTAAAAAACCTTTGAAAAACTTCCTTAAGATTCAAAAAGGGAGAAAAGGGGGAAAACACCGTCCAAGATCCTGAGACAAACACTAGAGGATACACTTGGATTCAAAGAGATTCAAACCTCACAAGTCTTAGAAGCCTAAAAAAGCTATCTAAGTCTGTGACTTTTGAACTTATTTGAACCTTGTAACATATCTCAGTGCAAAAAGGACATAATGTATTAGAAACTCAAGAAAAAATGAAGTATTGTTTATTATTCTGAGGACCCCTAATGTTTTATTCACTTTTCCTTTTACTTATATCATTCTTTACTGTTCCCTACTGTGCAATACGTATATATTTTGTATGTATAAGTGTGTATGTATTGTAGGATCCATGTTTTATGTACAACTTGGTTCGTAATCAGCCCAATATAGTCGCGGTGAACCAAGCCCAGTCCACCAAACAACAAGTATAAGGCCCAGGATCCTTGTTTCTACTTGAGCCTGGGTACTATCCAAAAAAAGAACCCACACCATGTTAAATATATTAGCATCGCGTTATATCATGTTGTATATGCTAGAGTGGATGTGAAAAATGAAGTATAGAATAGGAACACTGAGAACACGAGGGTTACGTGGTTTAGCCTCGTCGGCCTACGTCCACGGAGGAAACTCTTAAGGGCTACATCTTTATTGTATAAAAGTGTAGTACAATAACTGGTGTTACAATAAACCCTAACATGAGTATATATAGGTGACTAAACCCTAGACTACTAGTACAAGTAGGAATGGGCTTAGGCCTATTACATTGGGCTAATATGTCTAATATATCTCTAACATGGAGATTGAGGAACCATGTGCATGTTTTGTGATTTCAGGAGATCATTTGGTGATATGATGAGTATATTGAATGATCATGAGCAAGTGGCTTCATCCCTACTAAACTATCTGCAATTGTTGTATAAAAATGAAAATCCAACCCAATCGTGTAGGACTTAGAGGTGACTCTGTTGTTTTGAGGCCTAGGTTTGTTTGGTTTGGTCTCAAGTTGGCAATACTATGTTTATTTTGAACTGACTTGTTATTTTGGTTAATATAAGAGGCGCTTATTTTATTCATATAATAATTATAAATAAATAAAAAAACATTTTTTTTAATCAAGCACTTAACCTTTTTTTTTCTTCTGAGAAAGAATCAAGCACTTAACTTAAAAGGCGTCATGTTATTACAAATGGTGTTTGTGACTTATGCCAAGACCAACAGGAGGATGTGATCGATACTGATACATGCTCTTTATCAATGCCCAAAACTTGAGGATATTTGGAATCAAGCCAAACTCTGGAACAGTAGCTTTCAGCAATAGAGCACATCCTTCATCGATCTAATGGGGGTGTATCCTACCCCAAGCTCTTCTCTTGGAACCGGAGGAATAATCTTCAACTAGATAAACAGATATGTCCACTTGGCCAGCTTCTTGAACAGATGAAAGAGCAACGACTGGAATTTTCATCTCCTTATTGTTCTGCCCCTAGACGCTCATCAAGCTTGACAACAGTTTGGTCCACCCTTGACCCTTACACCTTCCTTGTATAAAATAAATTTTGAACAAGAAAATTATGCCGGCTTGGGGTAGCGACATCATTGTCTACCATTCACAGACATTGAAGTAGTGGCCCTAGCAGCAAGGAGGGCACTAGATTTAGCTTTGGAGATCAATGTTGACAGAATTGTTTTGGAGGGAGACTCTCAGATCGATATTTACTTGATATTTTGCAGACAAACTCCAACTCCTTGGCTCACTTAGGACATATCGTATGTGAAATACACTCAATACTTGGTCCAACGTCTTACAGCTTTAAAATTCTCTCATGTATATGTGTAGCCATTGTGATTGTGTGTCTCACTCACTTGCAAGGAGAGTTTTGAATTCCACCCTTTGTCAGTTTGAATGGAGGATATACCACCAGATGTTGAACTTGTTTCTCAGGTTGATTAATTTAAACACTCCCTTAATAATAAGCACCAAACTTCTTCTAAAAAAAATAAAACTTAATATACACGTTTCTAAAATAAAATTTTAAAAAATAACTTAATATACACATCCGTTTTTTTTTTCCCTTACTACAGTTCATAATATTTTGTAATCTTACCTAAAAGTTTATACTAATAATAGAATAGATGGTAAAAAATAAAGAACATAAATTATTAAATTAATATAAAATAAATAACAAAACTTATTTTAAAATTTTAAAAGCTCTTGGTAATAAAATTTTACTCGGGAGTAAATTCTTGGGAAAAATGCTAAGAAACCCCCTAAATTTTTCAGTAGTGGCCATTATACTCTCTAAATTTTTATTTTAGCCAATTTATTACTTAAACTTCACACATATGCCAAATAGAACCATCTGTTAGTCTTCTTGTTAGTCACTTAACGGTACTGCTACGCACATAAACTTCATTTGGAAAAAGAAAACAAACAAACGTCTAAACCAAATTGAGAGAGAGAGAGACTTAAAAAAAAAAAAAAAATTGATACTGGCGATGAAACCAGGACATTATCAAGACTAGGGACGGAGCCCAAGGGTGCCCGGGCCCCCTTAGCCCAAATAAAAAATATATATTATTAGATATATTTTGGGTTTTTTTTATAATTGGGCCCCTTCTTAAAAAAATTTAAGGCCACCCTCCCCTAAGATATTAGCTTATAACCCAACCCAAAAAAAAAAAATTAAAACCCATTACCCATTTTAAGTTTTAACCTACGTTTGCAAACCAAATTCAAGAAGAAAAAAAATGAAAAGAAAAAGATGGAGATAAAGAGACAAAGAAAATACATGTACAAGCTCTCAAAATATAGTTACAAAAGCCAAAATAATTTTCAATCTCATCTTAGTTTCTTCGGACTAGGGATGGCAATAGGGCGGGGCGGGTCCGAATGATGGGGTCTTCGCCCCCGCCCCGCATGGTTTTGTCTTACCACATCCCTGCCCCGCCCCCCACATGACGGGAAAAATTTTCTTGCCCCATCCCCACCCTTTAAGGACCCACGAAGCCCCACCCTATCTCGTAAAACTCTACTTCTTGTTAATTTGTTCACAACTATTGCAATTGTTTTCAATAAAACATGTTTCGTTAATAAAAATATACTTGAAATTAAAAATAAATTTATCTCATCAAATCAAACTAATTTTTACCAAAAATTGAATAATATTATTAAAGTTTTTAACAAGACAATATCACAACAACAACAAAAAATCTCATAATACAAAATTAATGATTCAATAGTATATAATTTTTTTTTATAATAAAGACAAAAGAAAATGTTAAAATTGGTACCTTATTTTCAATTTTGTTAGAGAAAACAAGAGGTAGAAATCATTGTTGGGTAGAATAAAATAAGTTGATGATATGTTTGTTTATATAGTAAGGTTTTAGGGTATGAAAAAATTACAATTTAACCATTATCAATGAGGGGTGGGGCGGGGTTTGTTGGGTTTAAAAAGTCTAAACCCATCCCCACCCCGCCCCGTGGTGTGGGGTAAAATCTCGCCCCATCCCCGCCCCACGACCTTTGCGGGGCGGGGAAAACCCGCGTGGAGTAAAGCGGGGAGGGGCAGGTCAAGTGGGGCAAGGCAAAATTGCCATCCCTACTTCGGACAAACTAAAGCTCCTCGTTTGCAACTTCTTTCTCCAAACCTAACAACTCAAGACCTCCAAATCTCTTCTCTTACTTATCTCCAGTGATTTGTCTCTCTCTTGCCATTTTCTCTCTTTGGCCAAACCTTAGCCTCCATAGCTAAAACTCTCCAACTCTAGCCTTTCAGAATCAAACCCAAATCTAACATTCACATCTCAAATTTAGGTTTCCCTCTCTCTCTCAAAACTGAACGACAAGATCATTAGTGGGACCATGATTGTCTCTCTCTCCTAGCTAGGTTCTAAAACATTCACGGCTTCCAACTGATACTTGACTGTTCGAATCCTCTTTCTCTTATAATTTTCTCCCTCTTCTTTACATAGGTCTCAAACAATTGAATTTGGTGGTGATTTTGATGCTCACATGTGTCTCACATGAGTATCTTGTTAATTTATTAACAGCAAACCAACTAAAGTACTAATTTGGCACATTTGTGAAGTTTAAGAAGTAAAATAGCTAAAATAAAAGTTCAGAGAATGTAATGGCTACTAGGGGTGTGTAGCGAACTCGCCAAAACCAACTCACTCCAACCCAACCCGACGGGTTGGGTCAGTTTTTAAGGATTGGTGGGTTGGGTTGGGTTATGATTTTTTTTTTTTTTTTTTTTTTACAGTAGGTCAGGTTGGGTTCGGGTCATACAATTAAATATCCGCCTCACCCAACCTGACCCACCTGTATTTAATATATATTTAAAATTTAAAATATATATTAAAAATATATTATACAATTTTTTTATTTACTTTTTTTTATCCCTCTTCCTAAATAGAACCCAAACCCTAAGTTCTCCTCATATAGTTTGTGATTGTTTGGTATTATGCTCATGATTATCTAGTTATAAATTTGCTCTTATTTGTGATAGTGTTGTTCTAATGCTCAATTTAATAATAATAATAATAATAATAATAATAATAATAATAGTAATTTAAAAAAAAAGTTGCCCAACCCATAGGTCCAACCTGATCCAACTCGATTCATGTGAGATGGATTGGACCCTTGTAATGAGTTAGGTTGGGTTAAAAAAACTCTCCAACCCGAGTCATTCACACTTTCTTATTCTTTTTCTTTTTTTCTTTTTTTTTTGATAGGGACTCATTCACACTTCCACTCAGATAAAATATCTTAAATAATTTAATAGGCCTATAACGTGTCACATGAAAAAAACAAAAAGGCTTTGTGTAAACATAACGTGTAGGACAAATTTTTTAATTATATAGTATTAATTGTCACATCACTAAAAAAAGAAAGAAAAAATGCTCTCTCACATCTCAACAGTAACCTCTCTTTTCACTCCACTACTTACAAACTCTTTATTATCTCTTTTTTGGGTGTGAATTTTGAAAATCTAATCGTTAAATTTTATGTTCTTTATATTCTTAACATGCATATTAAATTTTGTTCAAATCGAATATTAATTATTATTTGATCAATAAACTTATTTTTTATACATAATTTTTAATCACAAAAACTTGAAAATATAACATTTGTTTGATGACTAAGCAATTGATTTTTTTATCTTTTTAAAATTTTGCAAGTATGAAGAATATAATAAGAGCATACAATCCAATAGTTAGATATCAATTTTCTAAATAATGCATTTGGAAAAATGATTTATTTTCCTAAAAACATTCTTCATTGAAATGAACTGAGCACTAGAATAAATTAGTTTTAATTATTTTTTATGCTTTCACTTTAATAATTGAACTAGTCAATAATATGTGCAATGCATTAGCAAGTTTAAACATATATATTTAGCAAGATTTAATAAGTATATATTGGTCAATACCCAAGTTAATATCACCTTGTAGGAGAAAAAGGATTCGAGTTACAGGGTTAGAAAACATTATGGCTATCTCAAAAAATAAAAATAAAAAACATTAAACCCGTCAATAAATGTATTAAGCAACATTAAATGTGGTAGCAATATATAGAGAGAGCTAGATAAGTAGAAACTTATCTCTCTTTTTTTAATACAAGATAGAAATTTTAGTCTAACCTAATTCAAGTGTATATGTGTATAAAACTCCCTCCTGGAGACTTGAATCCTAACTCTTACCCCCTACACTCCACAAACACTTATACTTGTGGAGTAATCATTGAGCTAAAGGTATGCAGTGGTATCTAGAAACTTATCTTAGTTGCAAGCAACCCATATTTCTATCTTGACTGTAATAAACGTGAGCCACATGCGATCGAGAATTTGAAGTTTTAAGATTAAGACTGGCAAGTATGAAATGTCAGCAACTAAAAAAGTCTGCAAAAATAGCTCCCACAACTGAGAATTAGATGTTAGCTCCAAAAAATTAGAGAAATAGAGAGTAATGAGTTGAAGGAGAGTATCTATATTTGTGTACTCAAGAACTCTAGCATGTTATATACACCTATTGAATGTAATCAAGTGTTCCAAGATGCATGGAAAATTAAGGGGCTTCAAGTTGTAGATTCTATTATGGAGATAATTGCATTCTGCCCTCATGATTCCGGGTCTTCTTGCATTTATACTATAGTGATGTTAGAATCAATTTAAAACTTGCTGAATGGGGTGGGGGGAAATAGTAGTAGCCACTGGGTATTGGCCTGGTTTATTTTTCAGAAGTGTTCCTCCTCAAAAGGAGTCAATGTTGTTGTTTTACCCGTGGACATGGCTGACCTAAATGCCTTAAAACCACTTCCGTAAGAGGAAAGATCATCACTGAAATTTGTTGGCTCCAATAGCCCCTCATTAATTGCTATTTGATCTTTGATTTAAGGAAGAAATGATGGTGTAGGGTGGAACCAAATTGCACAAGAAGTAGAGCTTTGTTTGTTTTTATGAGTTCTTTGTTTACACATGTGACATGACATTAATTAACACGATCGAGTTCAATGGTCCCAAAGTGTTCAAAGATCTCTTGTTAGTTAGACTTTGACGAATGGACCCAAATTGACGCAGTAGAATGACCCATGCATGTTTGCCCTTCTTTTTCCCCAGGCTGTTTGCCTCTTCCTTAATTAGTTAGCTTGGTTCACATAATTAGTGCTTGTTTCACTCAGAGGTATTCGCTAATTTGTTGTTGTGGGCCTGGGCCTTAGCAAGTCAATTTCAGCAAGTGTGGCCTAGGCCTTAGCTTGCTTCTCATATTATTATATGTGTTGGCATAACGCCAATGCTGTGGCTTTAGGGCCATCTATTTAATTAAGTGCCCACACCACACATGCTAGTGTTGCTAATTCCATGGGCCATGTTGACCTTTTGGTCTTAATTGAGAGATTATTGTGAGACTTGATCAGCCACACCCACACGGGTGAAGCTCACAGCACAGGTTGTGGGCTTTGTTTCATGACCCATTTTAAGGCCTTTTTTTTTTACATGGGAAATGGGCCATGGGTCTAGGGTTGGCAATTTGGTTCTTTAAATGGGCAAAAATTGGTAAAGTCCTATAGGTGAATCTCACTATCACAGGCTCTGCTAGTTTGGGCAATTGCCTCCAACAATGAGTAATGGTGGTACTGGTACCCTGAAAGTAAAAAAAGTATTAGGCTTCATAATCATAATCATAATAATTAATGATACTTGAAAATCCTTGATTAATAAGGCTTTAATTATTTTAGCTATGCATGTATTTTATCTTATTGGCTTAGTCGTCTAATAAAATCATAACAACAACAACAAACACCAACTAACCCACCCACCACTATAACCCAACCTAAAACCATAGGCCCAGCCATCAATTTATGGAGTGAGAGGTTAAAAATAAATGATTTCCCTATGACTTCCTAGCAAAGCAAAGTTATTCTTTAAACAAGACCCTTTATTTATTTTAGCTGAGCTCACTCGATCTCCCTATACTTTTTTTTATAAAAAAAATGGTGCAGTTGATGAGAGCCTTATCCGCAGCCTTTATTCTTTCCCTCCTCCTCCTCCTCCTCCTCCTCCTCCTCAGTTTCATTACACTGAGCAATTCATCTGCCACTGAAGTTGGTGCAGTTGATCACCTGCATCATGTCAAAGGAACACCAACATCATGGCAAAGGAAGCTGTGGATGAATCATGGAAGCTTTCGTGGCCCCCGAAAGCACCTTGTCAACCCAACAGTCCAGCATCCATTTCAAGCACGCGACTTCCCAGTTTAGTTTTTTTTTTTTGCAATGAAATTAGTTTCAATACTTTATGTTAATTGTGTTTGTCATTATAAAAATATCTTGTAATGATTAATATGTTCAACTACTTGTTTGTGAAATTGTAAGTTATTATTGGTACAGGTGGATTTTTTTTTTTTTTTTGTCTGCTCTATTATATGTTTGTAGAGAGAGAGAGAGAATTGGATCAAGGATGGTCAAGATTCAAGAGTAATACTAATTTATTTTGAGAGAAAAAGGAATATAGATTAACAAAAGAATGATTGTGAAATTGCATAATAAGATATTATATGCATTGTTTCTCAAAAAAAAAAAAAAAAAAAGATATTATATGCATTGGCAGGGTTACAAGTTACAAACACATGGATTTTCCAGGCTCTAATGGGGGCACTCCAAAAATGAAAATAAATAAAGAGATACATGAACCCTTTTATTTTTATTTTTTTTAGAAGAACAGATACATGAATTTGAATGTGCTTTCACGAATAGAATAATATCCATGATTTATTAACAAATTTTTAGTAATACCTTATATTTATCAAATCCAGTCTCAAGTCTATGTTTGATTGTTTTTTGTATGACATGCATCGTTAAGAAAGTCTATTACTTCTATCTAAAGGATTGCGTGACTACATTCCTCCCATAATATTGCGCCCCCCTTTTTTAAATCACTTACTATGCCAATAATCAATTTTTCTTTCTTAATTTCAAGAGCTAAATTTATTTTGACATTCACTGTCTACCATTTCTTCGTACCAGGACCTAAGGTAAAAGCTTAGACATATCTAACAATTCACAGTGATGCATGATAAACTACTAATATATAAGTAAATTACAACGTATCTCAAACTTTCAATAGCTACATATGACTCCTCTAATAGATTAAAATGAAATCCCAAGAATTTCAATTGCAACATTTGACTCCTCTTAGGTTTAGATTAACATGAAATATTTAATTCCATTCAAAATAAACATTTTTTCACCCAAGTGGGGCATGTGACCCATTTACAATTTTATTTTAATCTAAACTTTAAAAAATAAATCATGTAAGAGTCGAAAAGTTTGTGATACTAAATTTCAATAAGACCCAACGGCTATGAGCATAAATTGTAATTTATCTTATCAGCAAATTCAAGGGTAAATTTGTCCACATAATACAAAATTTATTAATTTAGATAATTTTTTTTTTAAACCTAAGGTTTTATTTGGTTAGGGGTAAAAAAGTAAGAGGATAGTGTTTTTTCCTCGTGTGTTTGGTTAAAACTTTTTTATTTGGTTGAAAAGAAAAATAAAAGGAATAAAATTGGTATTTGTATAAATTTACTCCTATGCCCCTATGGCATAAAAGAATAAGGGGAAAAAAAAACTAAGCATTAACATTGAAAGGGGAAAAAAATTGAGAGGCAGATGGGTAAATACCCATCTAAATAAACCCCTATTAGAATCATGTGTATATTGACACTTTAATATAATTCATTAATAGACATATACAAAGTGTGACTTGGCTATGACACCTTTAGAAATACATATATTGAAGCAATAATATAAAAAAGGGGAAATAAGATATTACAAGTAAAAAAAAAAAAAAAGAAGAAGAAAGAAGTCAAAGAACGCATTTGAAATTGTATATGACTAAATGGAATTGACAATTCCAATCAAGAAACAAAACCATGTTTTAAATCCCAGATGGATTACACTCTTCAAGTAAGTTAAGAAGATTATGTTCAGGAGCACTAAGAGATGGTAGGATCAAGCGATTGGACTGAGTTGACCTTTGTTTTGTCCCAGCAGCTTCAGTTTCAAGAGCAACACCTTCCTTCATCACTGGCAAGTCAGCTCTCCTTCGAACACTTGCAGATACTCGCTCCTTCCAAATTCTTCCATCCTGATAACCATGGAAGTAAATTTCAGAATCTTAGAATTTAGAATGCAACTGTTTTCATTGATAAGTTTTATTTACCAAGTCAACCCACCCACAAACTTCATGCAAAACCTACTCCATTGATTCGATTCAACCATCATGTCATAGTTCTATACTAACTCCAAACTGTCTTGGTTTTAAGAAGCAATATTGCCTGATCAATGCAAAGTACTCATGAGTACAACAATTTAATATAATACCAGAAGTATGAGGGAAACAGGATGAATTATATATTAGCCTTTTCTCATCTTCTTAATGACAGCTATGCCCATTATGCCTTTTCAAATCCTAATTTTACTGTGTGTATGCAGCACCAAGATGACCTCCCAAATGGTACCAAATCAATTTGATCTAGTGCTTTTCTCAGGTCATGGCAAATGGTATTGAAGCCAATTAAGTGACGACATGCTCAAGAGCAATACAATGCAACATGAGCCTTGATGAAGACGTCAAAATTTTAAGTAGGGGAGATTATGACCCCAGATTATGTGGATCAGATTTAATTAAATTGCATGTGTGTTGCATGGGGTTTTGCTGAGTCCCACGTTGGAAATGTACTAGGTAGTTCTAGACTATACAAGCAATTACAAAGAGCTCTAATTGTAAATTGAATAGTCCTTTCGGGGTATAGTTCAAACGTGGCAAGTGCTTCCTTATGCCCTTCATTTGCCATGTATACACGATGCCTCATGTACATCATGAAACCATGAACATTTTAAAAAAAATAAGGAAAAAAAATAATAGAGAGATTCAAATTTTAGGTTACAATTTACAATTTAGAGCTATCGATCTAAACCTCAACATGGTACCCCTTAATCTCCTTCTAGTTGATAGACACAAACACGCATCTTAAAGGCAAGGTAAGAACAGCTCCATTGTTCTCATTTTGTGCATAATAACAATTGGAATCCACAATTTCAAAGCAATAATGGCTCATTAGGCAAGAGAATAAGAAAGAGAAAGATATATACCTTTCCTTCATTGCATGGTTACAAATGGGCTTTGTCTAAGTTTTAGGTCTATAGAAATAGATACCACAGACTTCAACTTTTTATAACTGAGATTGGACTTGGCCCCAGGTGGAGAGTGTATTTATTAGATTCTTGTGAAAATGGCTAAACCAAGGGAAGAGGTTTGAGATAACTTGGAAGGGAATTGGGTAGAAGAATTGAAAGAAATGTGAGAAAATATCCAAAAGGCCAATCTATGAGTAGCTTAAACGATTGCAACTTTGCAAAATGATGATCTTTCCACCGATCAAATATGACATACTTTGACAGCTTGTCACTTGCACACAACCAACTTCAACATTGTTGCAATAACCACTTCAAAATAAGAAAGAGAGATATCCGCTACGCATCTCTCACAAAGGGAAACTAGGGCCTAGTGACTAGGAGTGAAAATAATCATACCTTCCAAAGTTTAAATGGTAGTTAACTAACCTCTAAGCATATGAATTTTGAGTCAAATAACTAAAACATGAAAATACTTAGTTAAGTGACCATCCACCTAAACCAATAATCCAAGAATGGTAAATTTTTGTTTATTTTAGAATGGTACCTAATGTTTTCTCTAATAGTATTTTAAGTTTGTTGAATGCGTATCTAAAGTTTCATTAAATGTACATTCTTTATGTTGGAATCAGAAGATGGAGTGATATCATCTGTTTATTACTGAGCAAAAAAGATATCACCTGTTTATTAGAGTGGTAATTACAGTTACCTCTAGTGGTACCTTCAATTATTGGACATGAGAAGTTGGAGCAGATGGTGGAGACAAGACCTAGGTCACTTGCTTTGATACTATGATAAATTACTGGTTGTCCCAAAGCGTAAGTCATTAAGAAATGGTGAATTTAAAACATATTAATCTAACAAGTTGCACCAGTGAATTTAAAACATATTAATCTAACAGGTTGCACCAGCTAGCAGCTAGTATTACGTGTATTGCTGAAAATTGACAAATATAGGTGGCCAAAAACCAATGGAGACCACAAACATGAGAAGTTACAGTGATACCATCTACTAATGAGTGGTACCTAAGGTTATCTCCAGAGGTACCTTTTGTTAATTGGATATGTGCCTAAGGTTGCCTCTAGAAGTACCTTCAGTATATTAAATGATCAATGAACTCCAGATTCTATTGTGTGAACTTAATCACAATTCAATTTCAAAAATTACCCTGAACTCTTATTATTTTTACTGCTGATCATTAAGCCCAAATTTTTCCTTACATAAAAATCTACACTTATTTTCAATTAATTTAAGCGAGACCCAGCAATAATTTATTTATCCTTAATTCATGAACAAAGAGACAATGACTCCGACAATCTGACATTTTCTTAAGAATTTGTTAAAAGCTACACCAACTAAGCCAGTGTAGAGCCCAAAGCATGTCCAACTCTACTTGGCAGAATCAGACCTATCACGCTTTGTCTGGGTAGGAAGGACCTGCCGAATGACTTCAAGAAGTTCAGGTCCTTCGACTCAACACTTCCTGGAAGTAACTAGCACAAAATTTTGTAGCTCTTCTCATATACTTCATTCAAAATTGTAATAAATTAGGAACCACTCTAATTAATATTAGAAACTATACCTTTCTTAAGCATACAAAAAAGAAGAAATGGTCTCATCAAATTTCCTCTTTGTTCCTTTTGAATTTTACTTACTGATTGCATTAAAGAGAATGTCTATTCAAATATCAGTGAGCATCAATGAAAACTTGATCTGAGATATCAACACTATACTAAATCCAACAATATCACTTCCTAGAAATGTCTTACAATATCAATAAAAAAACATACCATAAAGACAGCAGCACAAGAAAATGGGTAGAATATGAAATGTGTGTAATGATCAGATATACACAACAAGCACTGCTATATAAGTTTTGGAAATACTATATTCAATATTTCAATATTTCAAATTTCACACTGATTAAGAAACCAAGCATCATCCTTTTTCCTAGGCCATTTTAAGTTCTTTTGGAAAAAAGAAAAATTGAAACTTCTTTAGTTAACACATTAGATGGTGTCTATCCAACAATTACACGAGCATTTCTCCACATAATGAGTTTCTGTCTAATTGCCACTTGAAAAACACTGGTCTGTTGTTCTTAAGAACGTGTTAATACTGGTCAATAACCTAGATTGCCAATACAAAAAGTGCCAGGAGATATGCTCAATGTGCTTGATTTACATCATTTGTACTTCCTTTTGTTTTTTGTTTTTTGTTTTTTTAATAATTTCTTTTAAATCATATCTTGGAAAAAAATATATATTATAATTAGGGCATTAGAATGTTCATTGTTAGTTGTATATACAGTTTTTAAAATTATTATACTATTTTATTATATGGATAAAAATGATTGAGACCTAAAGAATAGGACAATTCATGCAACACCATCTTAACAATGTTGTGAATAGTAAAATGAAAAATATAGATAAATTTTTTTTAAAAAGAGCAAATGTTATTGTTCCAATTAGTAGACAGCAGTTAACACCAGTTTAAGAGTGTTTATGTTATTTCATATATGGATAAAAATGATTGAGACCTAAAGAATAGGACAATTCATGCAACACCATGTTAACAATGTTGTGAATAGTAAAATTAAAAATATAGATAATTTTTTTTTAAAAAGAGCAAATGTTATTGTTCCAATTAGTAGACAGCAGTTAACACCAGTTTAAGAGTGTTTATGTTATTTCATATACACACACAAAAAAATTATGAAATTTATAAAATTCTAGATTTTCTTTCAATGAATCTATATATATAATAATAGGTAAAGCTGAGAGAAATTTAAATTAGAATTCCAAATTAGAGTTCTAATTTTGCGCCATATGTCCTAAATTATTTATTCTTAAAGAGTTTTATTTCTTAATTTTAGAATCAAATGTGGGACCACGTCATAAATATTCATCCAAGTGAGTTATTAAGTACAAAAACCAAATAGTCTAGAATAAATGAATCGTAAAAAATAAATAAAAAATAAAAAAATAAAAGTGCTTCACAATAATTTAAAAAAATGGACAATTTACATTTTATACCTAATAATATCCTTACAAAAATTTTTAAAGAATTAATAAAATATAAAAATGACTATCAATAGTATTGAAATTATATATATAGGAATTATATTATGCATCTTATTGTATATCTTTAAATGTATCCATAATTCCATGCATATGCATAGGGTTAGAAGCTAGTTATAGAATAATTGACAACAAAAATAATGGATTCAAATATGAAGCTACAAAAAAGAATGTAAAAGACACTACATATAATGAGTGAGAGGTGAATCAGCATAAATGCTTTAATTATATTATATATGTATAATTATTATATGAATTATAGTATTTTATAAATTTTCAAAATGTCTACACATTATGATGCACAATACCAAAAAAAAAAATTATAATAATAATAATTGATTCCCAATATGATTCTATATTTGACAACTACAATGCATTACACACACACACACACACACGAAGACTCACACAAATGCATCTATATTTGGAAATTTGTTTTACCATCTTATTCATGTACTTTCTTTCATAAAATGTTCAAGAATATGTTTACCATACAAGAACTTCAAACAAAACAGAATGGACAAGTCATCTAAAATTATTAATTGTTTCATGGTGATGTTTATAAATTATTAATTGTTTTGTGGCGAAGTTTATTAATTGCCAGCATTATATTTTTAAGAACCACAAAAACAGGAAGAAAAACAACCAGTAGTTGCAAAAGTAAGTCTTAGGATAAAAATATATGATGAATTTTTGGAATATAAATTTTGTTATAAGCTTTTCATGAACTATATTTCTAGTCCTTTGGGATTATTATAGTCAATATATTACATTATGTAATGCATTAGCAATGTAAAAGTTGATTTTCTTAGCAAAATATTTTTTTTTTATGGCATAGGAGAACTTCACTTAGATTAGTTGCACATCGCAGAGCATACTGTACAACAATCTTCACTGTTAATCAAACTCCTACGAGCAACTGACCCCACCCGCCAGAACCATTTACCAGGTAATCCAGGGGCTTTTCACCCCTGATGGGCTAAGTAGTTTATCCTCATGCCCAAGAGGCTTCTTAGTAAATTCTTCTAATAGCTTAAAATACCTGTACTGTGTTCTTGGATCCACAGCAAATTTTAATGCTGAAGGAAAAAAATGCTTTCTACAAAACTCTGATGATGCAGAAAACAATAAGTAATCATGCATGCTGTTTTTAGTTTTCTTGACAATCTTTTGGTCAGATTTCCACTAGAGAATACTTCCTCTGCTAATACGGATGACAAAAATGTTAAATTGAGACGCAAATAAAAAAAATTTTCTAATATTAACTATCCAAACTAGTCTATCCAGAGCAAACCAAACCAACAAAGTGCCACAGACACACACACACACACACACACACACACACACACACATCTGCCTGCACCCTTTGCAATGTATAACAGAACATTCTAGAAGGCACACCAAGTTTTGAGCTTACATTAAGAATTGAAGGTTCAGGTAATGGACATTGAATTGGTTTATCAGTGTCAAGAGGTTCACTCGGATGCTCAACTGGCTTAAACTCCACTGCTACTTCAATCCCATGAGAAGCAGCAGTGACAGCAGTAGCTGCACCTGTAACCTCTGAATTTGGAGGCAAAACTTCCCTCTCATCCTGCACTAGATAATAGCAAATCATTATACAAACATATTTACTAAAACAAAGATGAAATCAAACGTGTGAATAAAGAAAAACAGCACCAATGAAAATAAATAAAGAAAACTGAGTTTACACAAAACTTAGATGGAAAGAAAAGAAACATGGTATACCAAGAGCAATATAAGGTGTTTAACAAAAGATAACAAGATATAATAATTTCTCCACATATAAAATTGATGGGTAAAATATACAATTTAATAAAAGGAAGCCACCGTCTTCAATTCTAGCAGACGAATACAAGGTCCCCAACAGAGAAACAGCTCAAACCCAACCACCTGATCTAAGCTATAGCCAATAGTTAATTAACTACTAGCTCAATAGCACATTCATCACACTAATTGTTCTTGCAAAATCCAATCCAGAATTAAATAGTCATATCCATAGAAAGTTAAAAAAATGTAAACCCAAAAAAAATAGAAGCCAAATAACAATGTTCAGAATCAAATACAATCGTCAGATCCTGATAAAAAATCTCCAAACTTTAAAGATTAATTCCAACCCAACTGCACAAAAATCATAGGACCCACTAAAATGTTTTAATGGTCAACTCGAGTCCAACATCAACAATAAAATCTTCTACCAAAGAAACACAAGATTATATAGGATTGCAAAATAAACATTAAAAGAGATAGAGTGTGGTGTTAGTCTTACAAGTGCACTTTGTGTTCTTCGATGGCCAGCCCTGCTGGCAGAAAACCTTGAGAAAATTCCAACCATTTTTGCTTTTTTACTCAGAAACTAATAAATTCACACAAAAGGGTCCTCTGATCTTGGCTTTGTTTTATATCTCTCTCTCTCTCTCTCTCTCTATCTCTCTCTAGAATGCATTGGACTTTCCAAAGAGTCATTCACACAAAAGGGTGTTCTATACTATTATTATTTTATTATTAATTTGCCCTATAAAAAAATAAAAAAACACACTCTCTCTGTTTCTCTTTGTAGACTAGAGAGAGAGAGAGAGAGAGAGAAGGAAAAAAAAGTGCATAAGGCAGTGGGTTTGATTGCTTGGCGTGATGGGTTTTTGTTTGTTTGGATTCTTTGTGTCTGTTGTTTGCAGTAAATTTATTGGATGAGTCAAACAGTGTAATAAAAGCTGTGAATGAGAAGCAAAGGACGGTGAAGTAGGAACACTATTATCTATCTAGTAAATATATATATATATATTTTTTGTACAAGATTGGATTTTTGAAATTTTTTCTTAGAGACTTAAATCTTGGCTCTTGCTTCTATATTCCACAAATATTTATACTTGTGGAGTGACTATTGTACCAAAAATAAACAGTGATAGCAAATATTTTTTTACTAAACCAAATAATAAATCCATCCAAATTTAATTAATTAATAATACTCCATTAATTAATAAATTACAAGGTGAGCACACCCCATTACAACCACAAGCATCTTTCTTGCTAATTGGTTATATAAAAAGAGGTAAGCACCTAGCAAAGACTGTGACTTTTCACTTTAGAGGGAGAGAGGTGTCACAAAATGCAGGAGTTGTGTCCACTGGGCTTACCCCACCGGCCGAAGAAAAAAAACAATAATTTTAATGAATAATGACACACAAAAATTGTATAAAATTTTAGACAACTAGGATTTTTTTTTTTTTTTTTGAGAAGTGTTTGTTTGGGTATAACTTATTTAGCTGAAATTGAAAATTTTTTACTGAAAGTACGGTAGATAAAGCTAAAAGATAGTTGAAATAATACAGTGAAATTCATAAATAGTACCAAAAAGTGCAATGAGACTCATGAATAGTACCAAAAATAAGCTGAATAGTAAAAAAAAAAAACTAACTTTTTAAGCCAATGCCAAATGCAGTGTCTGTTTGGGAATAACTTATTTAGCTGAAACTAAAACCTTTTTATTAAAAGTACCGTAGATAAAGCTAAAAGGTAGTGGGACCCATAAATAGTACAGTGAGACCCATGAATAATACCAAAAAGTGTAATGAGACTCATAAATAGTAGCAAAAATAAGCTAAATAGTAAAAAAAATGGCTTTTTAAGCCAATGCCAAAGGTACACTTATTCTCAAAATTTTAGCTTTAGGGTCTGTTTGGGATCCGCTTATTTTGTTGAAACTGAAAACTTTTTACTGAAAGTACTGTAAATAAAGGTAAAAATTAGCTGAAATAGTACAGTAGGACCCATAAATAATACCAAAAAGTGCAGTGGGTCCTATGAATAATAGTAAAAATAAGCTAAATAGTAAAATAAACTGACTTTTTAATTTGAAACCAAACGCACACTTAATTTAGTGTTATTTTTTAATCCTGCGGGAGAAGAAAAAACTGTATGACAAAACTATCGAATTGGTGACAGATTATACTTTCTTTTCATTAAAATAATTTCTTACATAAGAGTGATATAATAGTAATTAAAAAAACATATCTTTCTTTTTATTATTTCTTTAAATGAAACAAGTTATATTTATTTTCTACTAATCACTAACTCGTACGATACACGGAAAAGTTATTGTATATGAAGATTCAAATATTTTTTTGTTTTTTCCTCTTTAATTGTACATTAGGATTCCAATCTCAAAAATTTCTATCCTTGATATGAAACAATAAATTACTAAATGAAAAATACTAATCAAACTTAAATTAATATTAAAATTAGGATTCCAATCCTTAACATTCTCAATTATTCAATAAATGTATGAAAGACAAATTTAAAAAACAAATTAATCAATATTTTTTCTAATAAACTAAAAGACGGGGATTGAAACTTACTGCATGTAGCTACTAAACAAAAACCAAATTAGACTCTTTAATTGCCAATTCAAGATGAACCACAACAATAGCAAATATGTTAACCCATCCAAAAACAAAACCACAACCCATAAGCTTAAAAAGGGGAAATTACAGTAAACCCACATGTGGTGTCCCGTTTTCACTTTGCTTACCCGTGGTTTAAAACTTAACACTTTACCCACCTGAACTTCAATTTGTTACCCATCCGTTAGCCACCTCAACCTCAAACGTTAGAAAAACACCTTTTTATTAAAAATCAGAACATAACACGGATCAAAAACACGAACCATTGAATCTTTTCCTCAAGAGCCCTAGAAACACGAAAATCCTGGTAGAAACCCCATTCTGCATTTGATATTGAAATAATGCTGCAAGTATAAACCTAGACGAGCAACGGGTTGTTTGAGGGACTAAAATCCTGGTAAGAAATCAATCACTATTTGGGTTTTTAATTTGGGCTTGTGGTTGTTTTATAGTTTTTTGAGTAATCAGTCAATGGTCAATGTTACATGTAATGGAATGAGAATATTGGTTGTGTTTGTTGATGTTTATAAAAAATGTGACCACCTGTTGTTTGGATTTGTGTTTGTTTATAGGCATTTTGTCTGTCGTGGTCATTGTGTCTCACAGTGGACCCAAGTTTCTGTTAGGTTTAAATTTTAGTGTTTGCATGTGCTTATTAGGAAAATAGAAACAAAAGCAAAACAGAAAATGTGGTCCCTCTGATGTGTGTGTTGCATCCCAAAAGCAAAATAGAAACATGCAAGTGTTTACTCTTTTATGTCTATTGTTTACAATCCTTTAATTGTTAATTGTGTACATGTCAAATGGTAATTTGTTATTGTAGACGGATGATGAGGAAGTGAAATTCGAGGTTCATTATGGGGGTACTTTTCTGTGGAACCCTAGTTTAGAATACTTTGGTGGGAAAGTTGAAATAGTGTATAGGGATCCTGATAGGCTTAGTTATTTTGAAATAGAAGTATATGTGAGGAATTGGGGATTGATGAACCGTGTAAGGTTCATTATTTAGGTCCTGGGGGCAACTTGGAGCAAGACTTGAGGCTCATACAAGATGAAAAAGATGTGGTGCTCATGTGTAAGCTTAATGAATGAGGGCCAAGAGACACCATCATACTGTATGTGGAGAGTGGTCATGCTCCACTTGCAGTTGAAGTTCTTGATGGTGCAGGGGTTGGTGCAGGGGCTGCTATAGAGGGTGCAGGGGCTGGTGCAGAGGGTGGTGTAGGGGGTGGTGCAGGAGCTACTACAGGGGGTGATGCTAGTGTGGGAGTAGATGAGGAGTTTGATTGGTTGAATGAAGGTCTGGAAGGAGAAGACTTTGCTAATGACATTTTTGGTGAGTCTTCTCTACCTCACACAGTTCCAACTGATCCTAACACTGTTCCAACCACTGATACACCTCATCCAAACACTAATACACCTCAGCCAAACACAGATACACTTGTCCCAAGCAATGTTCCTCCTCCAAACATAGATTTAGATGAAGAGTGAGCTGAACCAGTTTTAAAGGATGATATTGCAAGTGTGGATGGTTCTAATGATGAGCAGAGGCCTGGCAACCCAAAATTCTATGAGAGGACTGATATGACAAATGTTAGGTTGGTGGTAGGGATGAAGTTTCTAAACTCCAAGGTGTTTAGGAAGGCTTTGAGGGAGTATGTGATTCAGCATCACATTGATATCAAGTGGAAGTTGAATAAGAAGAAGAAGATTTCTGTACATTGTAAGAACAATTGTGGATAGAGGTGTTATGCCTCAATGGTGATTGAAGAGTGCACACTTGAGATCAAGACACTTAATCCTGAGTGTACCTGCCCCCTAACACTTCAAAATGAGCAAGTTACATCAGCCTATGTGGCAAACAGGTATTTGAAAGATTTTAGTAAGAATCCTAATTGGGAGGTCTTAGGTGTTAAGCACCATGTGATATAGCAGATTTCAGTTGACTTAAAGTCTTAGTCAGGTGTATAGATCAAGGAAGGCAGCTAGGGGTTTGATTACTAGGAATGAAAAGGCTCAGTATGGCTTATTTAGAGATTATGCCGAAATGATAAGGAAGACAGATGTAGGAAGCAAGGTGATACTACAAACAGAGATGAAAAATGAGAATGCAAAACCCAAGTTTAAAAGGATGTACATTAGGTACAATGCTCAGAATGTTGGCTTTCTAAGTGGTTGTAGACCCTTTGTTGGGCTGGATGGATGCCACTTAAAGGGTAGGTTTGGTGGGCAATTATTGTTTGCCACTGCCAAGGATGAAAATGACAATATATTTCCAGTGGCAATGGCTGTGGTTGAGCAAGAGAACAAGGACAGCTGGATCTAGTTCTTGGAGCAGTTTACAGATGACATTGGCAGGCCAGAGGAGCTCAATCTGGTATTCATCAGTGACAGGCAGAAGGTATTATCATCTAGCTCATGTTCATGACTTCATTACTTGCTTAGTTTCATAGTTGCTTACATGCTTACTTGCTGACATTGAATGCTTACTTGCTTACTTGATTGCAGGGCCTTCTACCTACAATGGAGACTCTATTCCCAACTGTAGAGCACATATACAACAATTTCAAGGTTAACCACAAGGGCATGGAGTTGAAGAGTGTACTATGAAGGTGTGCTGGCACAACATCAGTCAGGGAATTTGAAAGGGGGATGGAGCATCTTAAGAGTTTGGATAAAGAAGCTTAGAAGTACCTCATTGATATAGAGCTTGCACAGTGGACCAGATCCCACTTTTCTCCAAGAGCTTTGACAGATCATCTAGTAAACAATCTGAGTGAGAGTTTTAACTTTATGATTTTGAAGGCTAGAGACAAGCCAATCTTATCAATGCTGGAGTGGATCAAAGTTAGGCTTATGAGCAGGCTGTATATAAAGAAGATTGGCATAGAAAAGTATGGTGGCAAGTTGTGTCCAAGCATACATGACAAGTTGGAGAAGTTAAAATTAGAGTCTAAGAACTTTTGTGCAATGCCATCTGGGAGGTTTGTGTATGAGGTTGACAATGAGAGGAAAAGGCATGTGGTGGACTTGGTAGGGAGGACATACAGTTGTAGAGTATGGGACTTGACAGGAATCCCCTGCAAGCATGGAGTTGCAGTCATTTTTGTGAATCGTGAGAAACCAGAAGACTACACCCATCCATGCTACTACAAGGATGCTTTTGTGGAGACATACAAGACACCTATGCCTCCCATGCCTGGCCAATTTGAGTGGATGTCAAGTGGCCAACCCAAGCCTGTTGCACCTACTATCTATAAGCCACCAAGTAGGCCACCTATAAAGAGGAAGAGAGATGCTGATGAGCCAAGGAACCCTTATAAGGTGTCTAAAGCAAACAAGCCAGTGAGATGTGGAAGGTGTCAAAAGAAAGGGCACAATGCAAGGAGATGCAAGGCCAATGTCACTGGTGAAACACCATGGGAGAGGAGGAAGAGATTGTAGAAAGAAAAATTTGTAAGTTTTTACAAAAAAAATTTATTAAATGCAAAATGCCAATAACTGACACTGTAAACATGCTCATATTTGGTTGCAGGCAAGTGGAAGACCTTCTATATGCAGACAAGGATCCCAGACACCATCTTCATCACAGGCCCAATCCTCATCTCAAGCCTAATATGCTTCCTAAGCCCCATCCTCATCTCAACCCTTAACATCATCTCAGCCCCCACCAACACATTAGCCTTACACTATGACCTCATCCAACCAGGCAATAGGGTCACAGCCACTAGTTCAGACTCCATGGTCACAACAACCAAGTCAGTGGTACTCTTTAGACTTCATGTACACAATTAGATGAGCTCCTTGGATCTCTTCAAGCCAGCCAGCATCACACACCCCTGCAGAAACATGGGACACTAGAGCACCATCATCACAGGTACTGTAGTTTTAGGTTTGATGTTTTATTCATAAAATTGTGATACTGGTAGCTAACATGTGAATTCTTGTACTTTATAGCCTATAAGACCACCTGCTACCAGAGGAGTTGCTTTAAAAGGAAGGGGTAATGCAACTAGGACTCAGAAATGTAAAACAAGAGGTGGAAAGACCAGCTGTGGTGAGAGAGGCAGGGGCAGGGGCAGGGGCAGTAAATGAAGACTATGTCAAGACACTTTTGTTGCTGTGTATTAGGGTTATGTAGTGTTAGGGTTATATGTAATTTGTAGACAATGGCAGGGCAGACAATTGTTTTTATAGACAATGGCAGGGCAGACAATTATTTTTTTATATATGATGTTCAAACACTGTTGGGATTTATTTGTATTTTTGTAAGTTTTGTAAACAAGGGCAGGTGCAACTGTTTTGGTTGTTGTTGTACCAAATGCCCTATATTTACTGGTGGTTGATGAAATACTATTCAATTTCACCTCAAATATATATACAATTTCCCCTACTGAATGGCAGGTGTTTAGAATTATTATTTTGATTATAGCAATTGAATGTATATGAGTTTGTTTATATGTGTACGTATTGAATATAGCAGTCAGTTTTGAATACAGCAGGTGTATGTGTTGAATAGCAGGTTTATGTGTGCATTTGTTGTCTTTTCTTGCAAGTTGACAGATAGTTGTCATGCACTTACTTTAAACAATTCACTTTCAATACAATTATCTTTACACAATGCACTTTATGCATAAACTAACACAGTTCACAACACACCAACAACTCACAGCTCACAAGTAGCCAATTCACTTTAAACAAAAATACCAACAACATCTAACATAAATAACACTTTATCTTAAAAAGGCTTATATTATTAAGTGGCTTCAAGCCAACAGCATCTACCATCTTACATAGTTCTATTACAATACAATTGAGGACCAGCTTATACATTACAACCCACCAAGCAGACTCAATCTCATCATTCCAACATTCTCACTTGAGCCAAAACATGAAAACAACATAACCAAAAAAAAAAAAAAAACCATGACAAAATTAGTGCAATTCTGCACTTTCTCTCTTGCTCTAAAGCTCTTACTGCTATCTCCTTGACTTGAACAGAGGAAGCTCGAAACCTTCTCTCCCTTTCAGTGGCTTTTGCTGCCCTGTCTTGAGCAATTTCTGTCATTTGGGTGACTTCTGCTACTGTCTGGGTAGCCGTCCTTTCCCTTTCATGTGCAAGTTGCAGCTCATTCTGCAGTAAATCCAGCTTTTGTTACACCAAATGGACAGCTTCATTCCCACGCATACAAGTGGGATTATCAATCCATTTAAAGAAAGGGCACTTGAGACCAACCTGTTCATAAATTGAATTGAGTACATCAGATTCCAATCTCACTTGAATCAACTAGATTAAGTAAAAACTATACTTACCTTATATCGACTACAACCTAGAAACCTTATCCCAAAATTATCCACTGTCAGACTTGTTCTCAGCACACAAGTCTCATATGTACACATATGCCTACTTGAACCTGAGTAATTTCCACTCGAAGAAGACATCGCTTATCAACTTTGTGTGAATCAAATTTCCTGTGAATCAAAGCTACCATCAAAACTTGAAACCCCAACCTACATAAAGCAGAAATGTCGTACCTAGTGATGATCTATCTTCGAATATTCAATGCCTGAAGACAACCCAAAGTCAGAACCTTACCCTCACATGAAAGCACAATCAAAAAAATCAAAATCCCAGCTCAATACAAGGGATTTTCGTGTTTCTAAGGCTCGTGAGGAAAAGATTCAATGGTTCGTGTTTTTGATTCGTGTTATGTTCTGATTTTTAATAAAATTGTGTTTTTCTAACGTCTGAGGGTGAGGTGGGTAACAGATTGAAGTTCAGGTGGGCAACAGTGTTAAGTTTTAAACCACGGGTAGGCAAAGTGAAAACGGGTCATACCACAGGTGGGTTTACTGTAATTTCTCCTTAAATCCAAACACAAACAAACCAAAAAAAGGGTCTCGTATTAATACAAACAAAGCATAAACTGGGAATTAAACTGTACATAGACTATCTCACTGCTTATTCAAATATTGTAAAATTGTAAACAAATTATTTTAGACATATTTACGCCCCTAGCATCTCAAGTAGTGACCTATTGTTTATACACATTTATGCCTTCATGGATAGCACACACCAAAACTGGTCTTGATCGAAACTCTAGAAATCAGAAGCAACCATCCCAAAGATTTTGGTTGTTAGGAATTAATTATTTCACACCAAGACTCTAATGGCAAACCAAACTGTGCATAGACAATCTTACATAAATATAGGGTTTTAAGCTTCACAAAATTCCAAATTAAACCAAATTAAACAACACTACAAAAATAAATAAGAACATGAAGAGAATTTTGTTTATAATCATAATTTTTCAACCAACCTAAACAAATAAAGAGAGCAATAAAAATTCAGAATTTTTCAGCCAATACAAACAAATAAAGAAGTTGCAATATAAATTCTGGAAAAGTTGGAATAGAAAACATAATGGGTTAGGTTAGGCGTTAGCAATGTGAGACCATGCTAAAAACAAATATATATATATATATATAGATAATTACAGATTACCCACCTGTGGTTTGCCTCTAATTTGACTTGCCTACTTATGGTTTCAATTTTGACACTTTACCCACCTGTGATTCCCTCCATTACTAATCCGTAACCCACCTCTCCTTCAGCCGTTACTTTAACACATAATATGTCAAAAACAAAAGCCCAAACAGATCAAAACACTCATCACTCCCAAAACTCACTCCTATCCAACTTGCTCACCAAACTAAGATCCTAGATGCTACAATGCAATGTGCTTGAGATTTCCCATACTACAGACCAAAAAGTCAATTCCCTTTACACAACTGAGCCTAATCAGACACCTGTTTACTTAGTTTCAATTTCCACAGTTTTCTCAACAACCAAACAGATAGCTAATAAATCAATCCAGAAATTGAATTAATAAATAAACGAAGAAAAATCTGGGTTTACTTCGAATATTTTTATTTCAGGGGGCTAGTTAGATTGAATTGGCTTTTTGGCTTAAGGGGCAAGTCGATTTATTGGTTTTGTCTGTATGATGGGTTTCTTAGTTTAGGGAAAACTGGGTTTATTTCTTAGTTTGAGGAATTATGGGTTTATTTCTTAGTTTGATCTTGTTTTCTTTTGCTTTTTTTGTTTTTCTTGTTTTGGGATGAGAGAGACATAAAATGAGAGTAAAAATACTTATTTACCCCTCTTTATTAACAGAGGTGGGAAACAGAGACTAAACAGAAGTAACCTCAGGCGGGTAAAGTGTCAAAAAGGAAACCACGGGTGGGTAAGTTAAATTCGGGCTAAACCACAGGTGGGTAATTTGTAATTATCCCATATATATATATAAAAGCTGATTCCCCTCTTTCAACTGGACTTTTATGTGGTTCAAAAATACCCTCATTAATGAAGGGTAACTTTATTTAGAAATGGGGTCATAAATGTCAAATAACAAATTTTATTTTGAATTCAAAAAGAGAACTCCTAAAATTTAGGATTTTTTTTCCTTCACGTTCAAAAAAGAAATTACAACTACTGCTTATCTCTAAAGTTTATCATTTTTATTTGTTTGAAAAATAAAAATATATATTTTTATATTATAATAGATGCAAATTATTAACCTTCACTCAAAAAAATAGAAGAGCCTCTGAGCACACGCGTGAGAGCATGCTCAGAGGCTAGTGTGTGTATATATATATATATATATGGTCGCAAATTCATATAAATTAATTTAAATTAATATATAAAATTTATTTTTATCAAACTAACTTGGTCTCATTCAGGTGTTAGCTGAAGAGGTTTTTTAGCATGGCTTTTTAATTTCAATGAAGCCGACTCGGTCTTCTCTCCAAGGACTTCAACCAAATACATGTTTAGCTGCAAAGTCAGGAATTTTTCTTATAGAGGACCAAGCTAAATATAACCAAAAAGAAAAAATTATATCTAAAAAATGTTTTATCTCATAATCTAGTTTTGCCTCAATAAAGTCATCATGGAGCAGACCTTATAGCTTAATAAATTTGAAATATTATTGTATCTAATAAAAAACTCTCTTCAAAAATATTTATAATTATTACTTCAATAAAATGAATAGATAAGTAAATTGTAAGGGCACAAACAGACCTACGGCCCAAGAACGACCAGACAATGGCCCAATGAGCCCACCATAATAAATTTGTTAGAGAATGGGTAGGATATTAACTACTTAATAAGCTAAAGTTAATCACAATGAGAAGAAATGCCAAATAAATGACTAAGATCACACAATTATGAAGAAAAAGTGATCCTCGGTCCAACTCGAGGAAGATCTTTTATATATGAGTCTTGCTTTCTCTTTTTCACAAGTATTTTTCTTCTTCTTTCAAAAAGTCCTCCTCTCTCTCTCTCTTTTTGGATCCCCTACATAAGGATTTTCATTTTCCTTTTATATCTACACATAGATTATCTTAATCCTACATTTGGAGGGGTGAGATTGCATTCCCAAGACTTTTGTCTCATCCAAAACATACTAGTAAGCTTCTGCCTTGCAATCTGAGCTGTGCCACCACTGTTCATGGTCATTTCCTCATTAATGCGGTCAGAAGAGTAGTTGTCTTGCATTTAATGCGGAGGGGATAGCTTCCACACCCTTCTCCTTTCACCCTCCTCGTAACCCGTGCCAAGTCTACTTTATTCCCCCTATGATATTTTAACTTTATGAGCCTCCTATGGTTACTGCTCGTCCCCAAGGTCAACAAGTGCTCGTCTCGTGGTTATCCAATGCTCGTCCCCGAGGTTTGAGGTGCATCCTCGAAAATCATCTTAGTAATCCACTTAAATGAGATTAGAGATCCTCGTCCACACATAAACTATTAAAAAATATAAATATATCATAAACTTACATATAAGTACAAACCAGTGAAACCTTAATATATATTTATTTATGTGTGTTCAAATAAACAAAACAAAAAAACTAAATGTAATTAAAGTTATAAAACATTAATAGTGGTCGTTGTAAACCACAAAACATACACACGGCTATTTAAAATCACTACTATCAAAAGAACTATCAAAAGAGATAGCACTATTATCAACACTATTTTTTTTTTTTTTTTAAATATTGTTGATATGGAAAATTGTGAAATTTGCAAATCCTACGTGACAAGCTCCCAAGAAGTTAAACAAAAGTCAAAAAAAGTTTAGAGATTACAAAAATGAGATGGGCTTGGCCCATTTCCTCAAGCATGATCTTCTGAGCATTTGGGTTTCGACCTTGAATCAAGTTCCCCCCCCCCAACAATATATATATATATGTTAAAATATTATTTTAATTCCTAAAGTTTGGTTGATATTCTTTTTTTTCTTTTTTTTTTGAGAAGGAAGTTGTAAAATTTATTAAGAAACATTAGTCAAGTCGACTTGAAATACAAACTAGATGTGTGTTGAGACATATTACATTCACGGAAGAAAACTTGTGACATAACTTGCATGTCTAGCAAAATTATGAGCTAAGTTTCTGTTTCGATGTACATGAGAAAAACTAATAGCGTGAAAAAAGTCTGCAATAAATTTTGCAATTTGAATTAGAAAAACCAAACGAAGCCACCGAAAAAGACTCATCCTGAAGAGCACTAATTGCTATCTCAAAAATACCTTCCAAAATAGCTAAAGCAATATTGATTTCCAGCGCCCTCACTGCTGCAAAAGCTTCTAACTCCACCGCTAAGTGAAGTATAGTTATATTTTGGGACATTGAAGCAATTGCCATCCCCCTATAATCTCTAATAACAACCCCAATAGTAGCTTTATCTTTATCATTAAACACAGCACCATCAAAATTGATTTTGAAGCAATGAGCAGGAGGCACTGTCCATGTATCTCGGGGTATGCTATGGGTGAGTTAAGGCCATGGCTAGGCATTTTGAAATTCTAATAGGCTTGTGCTCGCTGGAAAAATTGATCAATGGGAAAGTCATGTAAAGAGGTTCTAATCATATTGCTTTTGAAACAAGTTCACGATGTTTTCATCCCTAAACTTAAAATTTTTTTTTTCATCTTCAAATTTTATAAGAGCACTAGCATCAAGTGTGTTAAATGCTAAATTTTGTGCATTTAGCACACCAAGCACCAACAAAAAAAAAAAACCTTTATAAAATGTGACAAGTGCCAAATAAATTTGGCATAAGCTATCATTAGGGGCATTCACCAAATTGCTCAAACAGCATGACCGCAACAAAATCGACCAAATCAGCTACAAAATGGAGTAATCACTCCGCACCCATATATATTCATTTTATATTAAATATATATTAATAATTTAATATTATATAAAGTAAGTAAAGTGACCAACATAATATTAGTGCGTTCTAGTTTCACGTTCAAAACGATTTCATTTTGGTTAAATACAAAATCAAAAGTTCAAAACCTTATTTATGTATCCATCTCATACTCTCACTCTTCTCTCTTGATATCCTTTCACTCTCAGTCTCTCTTAAGTCTCACCCATTCATCATAGCATTGGATGGTTGGACCTTTTTTGTTGCGTTCATATTTAAACAATTCATTGTTGGGTTTGTAATTCATTCCATGCTTGCTTTAGACTTGTTTCCATTATGGTTGTGATAATTGAAACTTGAAACTAGTGGGCATGATTAGCTGTGTATATGGTACACTATTATGGACCATATGGTTGTTGCTTGTTAAGCATTTTTGTGTTATATGTTATATTTGTTTAACATGTATAATTGTTAATAGTTTATTGTCGTGGAATATTTTTTGTTTTGCATATATTTGTGGGATTTTAGTTTACTGTCAGTTTGTCATGATTTTTTTTGTCTTATGTATGTGTGTGTGTGTGTGTGGGGGGGGGGGGGGAGGATGAGAAGCCGAGGACAGAGATAAATGAAAGGAGGTCAATGTCAGAATAACAGACCTCGGAAAATACTGTCAACAAGTCCTCGGGGCAAATATAACAACTCAACCACAAGCCCAAGGAGACCAAAATACCCGAGGATACTGACGTGTCCTCGGAAGGGCCGAGGCCCAATTCTGAAGACCATCGGGCACAAACCGAGGAAAAGAGGGAAGATTTGTCGTCAAGTAAGAAAAGGAAGAATGCAGATAAAGCACCTATTACCTCTGCATTCAATGCTCTTAACCCACTTAGCTGGCTGCATTAATGAGGAAATGACCACTGAACAGTGTCATCACAACTCATACCCTGGTGTAGAAACCTTTTAGTAAGGCCCTGATGGGACAAGTATCAAGGGAAATGAATTTTAGCCCTCCAAATGGAAGGCCAAGATGCAATCTGGGTGACTATATAAGGTAGAAAGGTCTTTGTGAAGAGGGGATGAAAAATTAGAACAAAGAGAAAAACAAAGGAACATCATTGTAATCTAAGTACAAGTGTAAATCTGTATCTTGGATGAAACCTGAGGAACATAATACAAGCAATTTGAGATTATTATTAATCAATTTCCTTGTCTCATACTTATTCTTAGCACTTATCCTTTCATTCCAAGCTTAACTCAATTAAACAAGGGTAATAAAGGTTGATTGGTATCTCTATAATATATCTGCCCAAATCAACTAAACGATACCTTGTACATCACACCAAACCTCACATGTGACTGCAAAATTAAGGTGCGGTGCGGAGATGGTTTTGACTAAACCGCACTTCAAAGTATGGTGTTAAAAATTGTCTAAAACCTCACTGCTAACATCTATAGCTACAGTAATGTTCTAACTTTAGATTGAAATGACCAAATGTGCTATAATATTTGGCTATTTAGTATTCAAATTTCTCTAGCTACTTTTAATAAAAGGGTCATGTTATTGGATGCCTTTAGGGCAATTGTTAATAAACTATAATAGGAAAGTTTTAATACCACTTTCATGAGAAATATTAAAAGTTGTCAACAATATTTATTATTTTATCATTCTCCCAATAAAATATCATTCTATTCTCAGTTATCTCTCATCTCATTTGGTCGTCCCTCTCACTCACTCTTACTCTCCCTCATCTCTTCACTACACACCCCACTGAGGACAAAGCCTTCGTTATGCTGACAACCATCGTGACTTAACGGCCACCGTTAGGTTGTTTCTTTTCGTATTCTTCTTTTAATTATAGTTTTGGTTAGTTATGATTTTTGGGTTTTTGTTGTTGGTTTCAATGGGTTTTTAGTGGTTTTGGCATGTGGTGGTGGGTTTAGATCTCTCTCCTCTTTTGTTTTCTCTCACTTTTTCTTGACTTGGTGATTGTTGGTCTGTGGGTGCTAGGTCACAGTTGGTGGGTTTGGTGTATTGCAGTTGTGTGTTGTGTTGTAGCTTGTGGTTTTTAGGGTTTTTATTTGTAGCTTGTGGTTGGGTTGTTGTGTTTTTGTTTTTTGTTTTTATTTTTAATACTATATGGGTTATTATTTAAGATATTATACTGTATTGTAATCTTAAAATAAAAGATGTAATGTTGACTTTATTGTAAAGTGTTGTGTTGAAAGAGCAATGCATATTTTTAAAACCATTGATATGGTAAATTCTTAATAGTTATAATCTAGACCCACCACTAACATCATATTTTTACTAATCAATAATTATTTGGAAAATAATAAAGTCACATTAGTAATTTGTAAAAATGTTGTAAAATAGTCTGTGACAGTAGCATTACTCGTGTTAAAATAGATAAAATAATTTTTTGACTTGACATTTTTTATTTTTTCGATAGGGCATTTGTTTTTTTGATAAGGAATGCTTGATGTAAAGAGCTCATTTTCAATGATTTAGGGACAAAATTAGAAATTTTTTTGAATGATTTAGTGAACGTTTGGATACAATTGAAATGATTTTTCAGCTGCGTCCAGCATTTGTTAGTGGGTCTCGTGCACTGTTCGCGGGACTCGCAAACCTCTTTTTTCATTAAAACTTTCATTAAAAATGGGTCTCACAGCACTATTCACACATTTAAAATTTATTTTGTTACAGTGTTTTTAGTTTTCAGTAATAAACGATATCCAAATAGACACTTAAAATTTTAAAAAATATGTAGGAACGAAAAACACGTTTTAAAATTTAGGGAAGGAAACCCAGAGAGGTTAGCAGAGTGGTTGGGCACTCAGTCTCAAAGTGGCTGTCTTGGGTTTGACTAGGAGCTCCTTAATTCAAGTCACACTAACACTTTGAAAAAACTCCTTGGGCTAGCGATTTATCCCGCTATGGACCCACCCGTCACGAACAGTGATTAGTCTCTGGGTTGAAAGTTTTGAGAAAACATTGCCCAAAAAAAAAAAAAAAAAAAAGGAAAAAAACTTAAAAAAGACACTTTTTTATAGACACTTTCGAAATTCAAAACACAAATTTCTGCGAGAGAGAGAGAGAGAGAGAGAGAGAGAGAGTTGGATGGAGACGATGAGTGAAGAGGGGTTCGAAGAATGGGATGCAGATTTCTTGGATCAACTCATACACGTAGAGGAACTCGCACTAACCTCTACAAAACAACAACAACCGCTGCGTACAACAACTTCTTCTTCTTCTTCTTCTCAAACTCACCATTACATTAACAACCCTACAAATACAAATACAATGATGAGTTACTCTCCTCCGCGACAGCTCTCTCAAAGGGTCTCTTTCGACGATAAACAACTCGAAATCGATATGTTAAAGGTTTGCAATTCTTCTTATTTTTATAATTTGATCGATACATTGTTGTTTACTTTACTATGATTTATCTAAATCTAAATCTAAGTTTGTGATTGAAATGAAATTACAGAGGGAGCTCGGACATGTGTCGAAGCAACTCACGGACCTGGTACTGTTTGCAATTTTTCCTCTTTTTTTTTTTTTTTTTTACTATCACTATCACTGTCTCTGTCTCTACTAGGTTAATTGTGTTTTTCCTCTTGTTGTATGTTGCACATTAAGAACTAGGCTTTTTTTTTTTTTGGGGGGGGGTTTTGAAAATAATATTATTATATTATTAATTATTAAAAATCACTCTGTGGTTAAATTATTTAGGTTTTAAGAGAATAGTCTGTCTTTGAAAATTGTGTTTTGAAAACACGATTTTAAGGATTGAAATTTCAAATTTTGCATTTTATCACATTTTTTGCACTGAAATCGTGTTTTGAAAACACAACTTTAGTGTAAACACATTTTTACATTGAAATGGAAACACTATTTCACTGCAAAATTTGAAATTTCAATGCTTAAAATTGTGTTTGTAAAACAAAATTTTCAAAGAGAAGCTATTTTCCAAAATCATTTCCCTACTGCACTATTTTTAATAATTATAAATTAATATTATTTTTCTAGAAAACCCCTAAGAAGCATGGACTTGGACATTGTCACGTGAATTGGTAATTTTTGAAAAATTAGGACATGACAAAGTGGGGATACAAAAATTCATTAATTGAATTAATATAGCTTTTGGGATATATATTTTTAATTTATTTTTGTAGGCATATTTTATATATTTTTTCCTCTCAACACACTGAGGATGCGCATATAGGAGTGCAGCACCCAGCCTGTGCCTATAGTATTTTATTTATTTATCTAGAAATTTTGGCACTTGCAGAAATGTAAATTTTATGATTCTTTTGAAATGTTATTATTATATTACAATATGAAGTGATTTACTTACGGCTGTGGATAGGATGTTATGTTTTTATGGTTTCATTTGCACGATGTTCCTATGTTAGTTTCTAATAGACCCACATTATTGCATGTAATCTAACATCTGTTTAGTATTCTAGTCTTCACAATTTCTGTGTGTGCACACACAAAAGGTTTTTTTTTTTTTTAATGTTTATTTTTGGAACCATTTGTATACTTGCCATTCTCTTTAGCTGTCCCTCTTTCTTCTTTTTTATTATTAATAAATTTTCACTTTCTAAAAGAAAATTATTATTTTCATTCAGGAACAAGAGTGCCTTGAACTAAGGAAGGAAAGGGGCAAGAAAGAGGAGCAGCTTCAAATATTTTCCAAGAATGAAGTAAAAGATGTAGATGCTCGCTCTTCAAAGAGTACTACCTTGTGAGTAAGAATTCTGATTTTGTCATGTGGTATGTTGTCTTTATATGGCAGGCTTGGGTATAGCATTCAGTTCATATGTACCAAATCTAACATGAAGAGACCATCATCCAAGTAGTGCCACCCTTTGCTTTACATCCTATCTACTTATTTGATAGTTATAGTAATGGGGGAAGGGGGATTTGAACCCTATTTCTCTTAGTAAAGGAGAGCAGACTATGCCATTGAGCTACAAGGCTCTTGGCAAATCCTATCTACTTATTAAAACAAGAAAAATCTTTCATCTCATCTCTGTCCATCTACACAATATCTCACTCACTCCCATTTTGTTGGCATTATTAAACAAAGACATGCCCTACCAAGGAAAATCCATATTGAGCAGCTCCAAAGTGGAGAAGAAAATGATCCACTGTTTTCACTCTTTGATAATGCCCCCCATGTTTAGATAAGTATTACCTCTTTCGCAGGGCAAGCCTGTTTTCCCATCTTTGCACTATAACAATTCACAAAGTTGTTGCCTTGCATGAAGGGCTGACAAAATAGGTCATAGGAAGAATGCAAAAACAACCCAAAGAATTAGCCAATATTTCAACATTGCACACAGCCACACACACACACCCTCAGTGGGTATTGAACCCATAATCCCACCCTTCACTCTGTTTTTTTTTTGATAAGTAGAACTTGAGTCTGGCGCCTTAGACCCTTCACTTTGCTCTTATAGGATGTAGAGGTGCCATTTGAGCTATAGCTTCAAAAATTTTATTTTCACGGGATCTTTTGTATTTGGTTGAGTCATCATTTTCCTCTTTCAACTAACTTGACTCTTAGAGAGTCGTAAGGGAGCCACAACACCTTTACCTTTTATTATGTTTTTTCTTTGATAAGTAACGAAAAATTATATTAGATAAAAGCAAACCTAGTACACCGGCGGTGTTCTAAAAGAGAAGTACAATCAATTCAAAAACAATGATCAAACAAGTGCAAGAGAGAAAAGCAAGAGAGAGAGAGAGAGAGAGAGAGAGAGAGAGAGAGAGAGAGAGAGAAGTAGCACTCCAACCCAACAAAGTACGGAAGAAGAAGGTTTTAATTTCTAGGATATTCCGTTCACATCCCTCAAAACTCCTGAAATTTCGTTCTTGCCAAAGATACCACATAATGCAATGTGGCACAACCTTCCAATAAACAATGTTTCTATGCTTTCTGAAAGACCCCTACCAAGTTGCAAACATATCGACAACTGTCATTGGCATAACCCAACGGAGGCCAAATAAACAGTTTACCATAGACCAAAGCTCCAAAGCTATAGGACAATGAAGGAGCAGGTGATCCACAGTCTCCCCACTTTTTTTGCACATGCAGCATCGATCCAAGATCAACATACTTTTCTTCCAAAGATTATCTATACTTAAGATCTTCCCTAGAGTAGCGGTCCAAGAGAAGAAAGCTACCCTAGATGGGACCTTCGAGCACCACACCATCTTCCACAGGAACGGCATGCCATCAATCGAGGATGGTGAATAGTAGTAACCACGCACCTCAAACCCCCAACTCTTGACAGGTTTCCAGCAAAGTCTATCCATTCCCTCACCCTTAACAAAATTGGAATAGATAAGATCCATAAAAGATACTAGACTCCAACTCCCAATCTTGGGCTGGTCTAGAAAAGTGAACATCCCAATGGGGCACCCCATTAGAAAGGCGTAAAACATTAGCAATTGAGGAGTCTTTGACACTTCTGAAGCTTAATAACTCCGAAAAAGTCACCTTGAGAGGACAATCGCTGCACCAAATGTCATGCCAGAACTTCACTCTAGTGCCATTACCCACCTCAAATTGAAGGTTTGTGGAAAAGGTCTCCCATTCCTGTCTTATTGATCTCCTAAGACTCGCACCATATGGACTCGAAATAGCCTTGGTGCATTGTTCTCCCCATTCATTCCCATATTCATCTCTATAACCCTTTTCCATAAAGACTCCCTCTTCATCCCATATCTCCAAAGCCAATTTCCTAACAAAGCTTGATTAAATCTTCTCAGGTTCCTTATACCTAACCCTCCATTACAAATTAGATTACAAATAGTAGCCCATTTAGCTAAATGAGATTTTCGTCCCTCACCAATCCCTTTCCATAAAAAATCTCTGTATTTTTTCAATGTGATTGGCCACCTTCGCCTAGGGAAAAGAGAGAGGAAATAAGTCGGCAAACTTGAGAGTGTGCTTTTAATTAGAGTGAGCGTCCCCCCTTAGATAAATAAAGGCGCTTCCAACCCGCTAATCTTCTTTCTAACTTCTCAAGAATAAGGTTCCAGATTGTCCTCTCCTTCCCAAGTATTTCAGTGGAAGCGTAGACTGTTTACATCCCAACACAGCCACTAAATCTCTCATGTTGCTCACTTTCCCAACAGGTACCAACTTAGATTTCCCTAAATTAATCTTCAGCCCTGAAATGGACTCAAATTGCAAGAGAATATCCCACAATTTTTCTATTTGACACAAATCGGCATCACAAAAAATTAAGGTATCATCCGCAAATAAAAGATGAGACACCATCGAAGGCATAGCTGTGGTACTTACTGAGAAGCTCGATAGAAGTCCTTCATTTACTGTTATAAGCAACAAACGACTCAAAGCCTCCCTCACCAAATAACATCGGAGAAAGAGGGTCACCTTGACGAAGACCCTTAGAACTCCCAAAAAAATTAGTGGGGCTACCATTTATTAGAATGGAAAAACGTACTGTAGAAATACAAAACAAAATCCACTTCCTCCATCTTTTAGAAAACACACACCTCTGAAGCATATACATAAGAAAGTCCCATGTTACGTGATCAAAAGCTTTTTCCACATCCAACTTACGCAAAACTCCTAGAATCCCTGCCTTTAATCGACTATCTAGACATTCATTTGCAATTAAAACCGAATCCAAAATCTGCCTATCAAGTACAAAAGCATTCTGGAACTCTGAAATAATACCATGCATCACTTTTCTAAGCCTTTTAGCCAAAACCTTAGAAAGAATTTTATAAACTCCACCCACCAGACTAATAGGGCGAAAGTCCCTTACCTCCATAGCATCCACTTTTTTTGGAATGAGAGCGAGGAAAGAAGCATTAAGACTCTTCTTGAAAATTGCTTGGTCATGGAAGTTTTGAAACAACTCCATAATTTCTGGTTTTAGAATATGCTAGCAAGACTGAAAGAAGGCCATAGAGAAACCATCCGGACCTGGAGCCTTATCACCATTAAATCCTTGAATCATTCCACTTTATCCTCACTAAATGGCCTATCCAACCGGGCTGCTTCCTCCTCTGATATCCTAGAGAATTCCAAGTCATTCAACACTGGTCTTAGTCCATTGGTCTTTGAATATAACTGCTTATAAAAGTAGGAAATACATTTTGAAATGGAACTAGGACTAGAAGTCAGTTCTCCATTCACCATTAAAGAATCTATGGTGTTGAACCTTTTGTGCAAATTTGCAATCCGATGGAAGAATTTTGTATTTCTATCACCCTCTTTAAGACAGAATTTGAAATTTTTGCCTCCAACAAATTTCCTCCAAAAGAGTTGTCTTTTCCAACTCGCTTGTGAGGTGTTCCTTTTCCAATTTCTCAACATTAGATAGGGGACGACCGGAAGAGTTTCCTCCAGAGAGTCCAAATCATTAAGACTCATCCATAACCTGTTATTTTTCTCCTCCACATGACCAAAATCTTCCTCATTCCATTTTTTCAAATCAACCTTCAAAGCTCAGTTTTTTAGCAATTCTATAACCGGGAGATCCTTGAAAATTATAGGAGTCCTACCAAGCATGCACTTTCTCAACAAAACCATCTACCTTCAACCACATATTCTCAAATCTTAATGGCTTTTTTCCCTTTTGAAAATTCCCCCCTTCCAACAAAGTTGGAAAATGATTCTAGACCAGTCTAGCCATTCTACGCTGAACAGAGGGGAACTTATCTTCCCAATCAGGCGACAAAAGGAACTTGTCAATCCTAGATCTCGATGCCACAACATGAGAATTAGACCATGTGAAAGCACCCCCTTCCAAAGGAAGATCTAGTAAACCATGATTTGCTATAAAGTCAGAAAACTTATGCATAGCAGGGGTAAATGATTCAGCAACAAGGCACTCTGATGGGAACCTCACGACATTAAAATCACCTCCCACACACTAAGGCACATTCCACCAAATTCTAATCCCAGCCAACTCATCCCATATACTATGAGTGTGTTTGGATACCGCTTGTTTTGCTGAAACTGAAAAATTATTGCTAAAAGTACTGTAGATAAAAGTAAAAATTAGTTGAAATAGTACAGTGGGCCCATGAATAGTGCTAAAAAGTGCAGTGGGGCCCATGAATAGTAGCAAAAATAAGCTGAATAGTGAAATAATTTTAATTTTTAATCCTAACTCAAACGCACACTATGGGTCTGTTTGGATATCGCTTATTTTGATGAAATTGAAAACTTATTACTGAAAGTACTGTAGATAAAGGTAAAAGTTAGTTGAAATAATACAGTGGGGCCCATGAATAGTACCAAAAAGTGCAGTGGGGCCAATAAATAGTAGCAAAAATAAGCTGAATAGTAAAATAATTTTCATTTATAATCTGTATCCAAACGGAGGCTATGTATCACCCTTCTTGTGATTAATTCCAATTTTGTTTCCTGCAAGCAAACAATATCTGCCTTCAATGTCTTAATGATATTTCTGACCCGAAGCCGCTTCTCATTATCATTTAGTCCCCTCACATTCCATGAAATAATTCTAAGATTCATTGATGCACCATAAGGTCCCTGTCTTTACTAACACTCCTTGTCTTGGTTGATCCATCCATATGATTCCGAGAATTCAACAAATTCTTCAACTCCCGCTTCCCTTTCATACCCACCTTTGACAATATCTTCTGAGCACTCTCTTTAACCAATTGCTGTTTTTTCCTAGCCTCTAGAGCTAGAAATAATCCCGTAACCTGCTCCTCACGACCATCCAAAGAAGTGCCCACTGATTTCTTAAAAGCTTTGATTTTTCTTGTGACCCAAAGCGACAACTGAGTACTGTCTTATTTTTTACTCATCCTCAACATTCTGCACTGTCGACATTGATTCTGCTGTTGGGCTTGCTGTTTTTTTTTTTTTGATAAGTAAGAATGATATATATATATTTATATATATATATATATATATATATATATATTGAGAAGAAGTAAGAATGATATGAATACAAAAGGCTGTTCTATGCAATAAAAGCACAGAGCAAACCAACAATTACAAGAAAAGGAAAAAAAAGAAAAGAAGCAGAAGAAACCCAGCAGCAGACTAATTACAAAGGAGCAAAGAACTAATAAAAGAAGGGAGAGAATCATTAGTCATAAGTCCCTAAGCCCGAGACCAGTTGAATAGAGTTCCACTAAAAGAAGCAAGCATCTGATCTTCGGAACTATCTAAGTCCTCAAAAGTCTGCGGATTTTGCTCCTTCCAAAGACACCATAGTAAGCACAACGAAACTAGATTCCAGATGTTAGACGAGTGCTTTTCCAACCAATTCCTCTAGCCAAAAAGTAGATCTGGAATCATTCTAGGTATGACCCACGAAATTCCAAGGGATGTAAAAACAAAACTTCACAACTAATAAGCCTTCTCACAATGAAGTAGTAACTGATCCATCGTCTCCCCATAATGATGACACATAATGCACCAATCCACAAAATCAAAGCCCTGAGTCTCAAGTTATCACCCGGAAGGATTCTATTCCAAGCAAACAGACCAAACGAAAAAGGAAACACGCCGAGGAGCCTTAACTCTCCAAATACCTTTCCAAGGAAAGACAACAGAGGGAGAACCTCGCAACTTGTTATAAAACAACCGGATGTCAAAATCCCCATTAGGCTTCAACTTCCAAGGGCTCCTCATCCCTTTATCTTTTATTGTTTAGTGTCTAAAGTTTACTATTGTCAAGAGATTATAGCATTTTGGTGTTGTCTATAAGGGGTAATTGACTGAGTATATGGAATGGGGAATCACAGTCGATTATGTGTAAATTTAATGGGGAATCAGTTAATCACCACTTATTGCATAGTCCTTTTGCCACTGATTTATGGTCTATGGTCTTGGAATTATTTGGAGTTTGTTGGGTGATGCCAAAGACGGTTGTGGAGCTATTAAGTTGTTGGTCAGGTCACTTTCACCATCATCGGAACGGACATTTATGGATGGCTGCCTTGCATTGCCTGATGTGGTGTATATGGAGGGAGAGAAACAATAGGAGCTTGGAGAACATAAAGGGGACTATGCTTGACCTTAAATTATTTTTTCTTATAACTTTTTTGGACTGGATGTCACTCATCCTAGTCATTCTTTATGTTTTGTTCTTGACTTATTAGATGCATGTTATTTGAGTGAATGATTGTATAGTCCCCTGTTGTATATTTCCTGTGTACGGGGGCAACTCTGTTTTTGATATCAATAAAGATTGCATCACTTATAATTTTTATATTATATATATATATATATATCGAAGATTGTGAAATATTTTGTATTATCTACAGTTCATGTGTATAAGCCAGAATAAAAAGTTGTGAATAATTGTTGCCAGTTGCCACAATGGCAGGGAATATGGAGCTCTAAATCATCATAGGGTTCGTCGAAAATTTCAAAATGCAATATCTTTGAATAATCAGGCTGGCTCTCAGATTGATAGAGGTGAGTAATAGCCGGTCATCACTGTCTTTTCGCCTAATATGCTCTTTGATAATTCTTTTGACATCCTGTAATTTGTCTTTTGTTGTATGCTAGCTATGCCGGCCTATAAGGCCATTGGAATTCAAACTGAGAAGGCTGGTGATCCTGGCCAAATAACCATGGATGTTGATCCAGCTGCTTGTCAAGCTCTCTCCGAGAAGTTGCTAGCCATCTGGGGCTCTCCAAGAGACCAAAAGCTAGGAAGAAATCTGATTAATAAGTTGCTTGTGACTTGTCAGACAGATTTCCATGTCCTTTTTGCGTGGATGAGCGTGAGTGTTCCAAAAAGGACAATGGACTCTCTCAAAGATGGAAGTTTGTCTGACGTAGCTTTGACATCGCACCTGCACTCTTTTCATACTCCAGAAGCTGCAAAAGTGTCTCATCTCTACTCTGTATTGACGAAGGTACTTTCAATTTATGATTGCATTTGCCTGTAATAAACAGGAGATAGCTGTGGGCTATAAATGTATTGCCTTTTGCTCACAAAGGTAGTGCCAATATCAACAATTTATAAACTTTGCTAAATAATGGTAGTAATTTAACTTTTGTGCTTCCCCCCCCTCAAAAAAAAAAAAAAATGAGAAAGATAAATACTTAGGTTCGTGACATGGGGGTTAAGACATTTTGCTTTATTTGCATTTTCAGTATAGGCGTTTAGAAGTTAGGTTATGGGGACATCCGGACATGTCAATTTATGGGCTTATTAATTCAAAAAGTTAAACAGAGAGTATAAATGGTAAAGGAGCGTCACAAATAAATATACAAATGTGAGCCACTTAGTATTTATTCCCATTATTATGCCACATTGTGTTGGGGACTTGGGGCTGATGATTCTTCGACCAAACTGTCAAGTCATGGTCAGTGGTTTTTATAGGTTTAGGACCTTAGATTTGCATTTTTGTTTCTCATCCTTGTTACTAATCAGGTTTTGTGGGTTGCTTCCAATAGCTGGGGTCATTTTATTGTGTGTATCCTTGTAATTATTTTTTAATAAAATCGACTTTTATAATGAAGATTTCTTTCAAATATCTTTCTTTTCTATTGTGAAACTACATTTAATACTATCGTTGAAACTATTCATGGGCCTTATGGTAATTGAGTTTATTTCTTACCTTTGACTTTAGTTCAAGATCAGCTTTCTCTTATTTTCTTTATTACATACTTATTTAAATAGTACCATTGACATGTTTTTCTTCTTTTTAAACTGACTTGCATTAGAGGTATTTGATTTGGTTCATATTTCTTACATTGAAAAAAAAACTTGCTTTATTCTCTCATGACTGATTCTTATTTCAGATAAGTATCGGGATGGTACAGTTGGAGGCTTTGTTTGAGCCATTGCTTGACCTCTGTATTCTCAAAAATGTGAGTTGGTGAACAAATTCCTTTTTTCTTTTCTTTTGGGGCTTTGTACAACAAAGGGAATCTCATAGACGTTGTTTTTCTAATATAAATTTCAAAATTTTAATGAACAATTCAGTGCTTTTATATGGGATTGAATATGTGGAATCATAACTTTTAACCCTAGATGAAGTATCCTTCATCTTTACTTTATAAAAGGAGCTGGATAAACTCTTTAGAGTGGGCTAAAAAGCAGCAGCAGCCTTGACTGTCAGCTCACAGGATGGAAACCTTCTCAGTATTGATGGGTGCCAATAAAATTTTTGGTTTTGATTGATAATATTTTCTTGATGTAGTTTATGTTGTGAATGTGGTTTGTTAACATTGTCATTCAGTTATTTGAAGATTCTTATGGGCTCTCGGTGGACTTGGTTTGATGAAATTGGAATTTCAAAACATGTTGGGGTGTGCTTACTAGACGGGCGAGGTTTTTCTTTTTTTTTTTTTGGGGGGGGGGGGGGGTCTTGGGGGGAGGGGTGAGGAATTATTTTATTCTTTTGCAAAAAAAAAAGGGAAAGAAAATAGAGCAAGATCTTCTTCTATTGTTCAGTTTTTTTCTTCTCTTAGTTTAGTCCCTTGATTGTTTTTCTGTGGTGTTCTGTTTTGTGCTTTGCTGTGTTCATTCTCATGAACACATTGTATGTTTCTTTTTCCATTTTCATCAATAATAGTTCTTATATTACCTATCAAAAAAAGAAAAAGAAAATAGAGCAAGATCACATTGTATGGAATTTGAAACTTTTGTTATGTAGTATGGGCAGAGGATTGCAATAGACAGTTAGACATGCCTTAAGAATTTGAAAATAAATTTTTTTATTAACCTAAAATTATTATTATTGACATTGTCATTTTGTGGTGACAATCAATACCATACTTAGAACTCCTCATGTATCATTTTTTCATACCCTTCATTTCATCTACAATACATTGGCAACCCCTGTCCTCAGTTTCTCCCCAAAAGAAAAAAAGAAAACATGTATGGGATTCTTAAAAAAATTGCTGGCATTCTTTTAGTAGACATCTTTTGCTACTTGGTTTAAGTTCATTCGACTGCCTCTTTTACCGGCTATAAGATACTTTTGTTGGATTCAGTGGTTTTGGTTGAGAACTACTGAATTGTGCATATTATTGTATACTTAGCATTATAAAATTTATTTCCTTATGGCTGATTATTCTACTTGGTTGCTTTTCTTGGCTTCACTTTACCATTGGTGGATTTTTCATTCTCTTTTATTTTTCTGTCATGTCTCTTGTTCATTAATTTGCCCTTTTTGTTTCAGGTTGTTATTGTTCATAGATCTCTATGTATACTGCGTGTTTTTTTGAAGCACCTCTTGAGTTTGGAAAGGAAATCTGAAAGAAGGTATGTTTTAGGCTAGCACCTCTGGCTTACTTGTTATTGTTTTAATTTCAGTTTGGTTCTACAAAAAATGGATAACATATAAATATGTATGCTTGATGGTCCATGTGTTGGCTTGATCTGCACACGTTCTGTTGTCCCATGGAGAGAGTTTTTGTTCTTTTACTCTTTTTTTTTAATTAATTTATTTTATAAACATTAAAACAAGATCTAGTGGTGTTGTAATGGTTTGAGAGGGTTTGAATGCTCACTGCTGGTTAAGTATCCTGTTAGTTCCATGAGAAATATAGATATGACACAATATTCTTCAATTCTCGAATCTGCCAATTGCCATACTTTTTTTGTTTACATTTTATGTTGAAATGGTTCTTAAGAAACTCAAGTTAACAATTATCAAATGGACAAGAGAAAATATTTCTAAATAGCCTGTATATACTGATATAATTAGGAGGACCTGATATTTGCTTACTGTTTTGGAGAAAACATAGTATCGGGTTATTAAAATTAACCCTAACACATAACATATTATTGATATATATAGGTATACATTGAGTTTACTCTTTGCCCCTAGCTTTATACTCACAACACTCCCCCTCAAGCTGGAGAGTATATATCATACAATCCTAGCTTGTTACATAATAAACCCAAACGAGTCTTACATAAAGCTTTGGTAAACATATTAGCAATTTGGACTCTTGTAGAAACGTATGGAGTAGCAATTATACCATCTTCTACTTTTTCCCGAGTAATATGACAATCAACTTCTATATGCTTGGTTTACTCATGGAACACAGGATTGGAGGCAATGTGAATTGCTACTTGATTATCACAATGCATAGTCATAGGCAACTTCATAACAAATTTTAATTCCTCAAGTAAATGCATAATCCACATAAGGTCACATGATGTGTGTGCCATGGCTCTATACTTGGCCTCTGCACTAGATCTGACAACAACGGTTTGTTTCTTACTTTTTCAAGTAATCAAGTTTCCTCTTGTAAAAGTGCAATGCTTAGTTGTGGAGTTTCTATCTGACGGTGATCTTGCCCAATCAGCATCAGAAAGGCTTTTACTCGTAGGTGACCATTAGCTTTATACAAAAGATCATGGCCTGGATGTGCTTTTAGATACCTCATAATCCGAATAACTGCCTCCCAATGTGGAAGGCGAGGATCTTTCATATACTGGCTCAAAACACTGACTGCAAATGATATATTTGGGTGAGTAATGGTGAGATAGTTTAGTTTACCTACAAGACGACGATATCTCTCAAGATTAGATAATTGCTCCCCCTGATCTTCATAGAATTTGGCATTAGGATCCATAGGAAGTGAGCAACATTCATAGAATCTCGTTGTTTCTTCAAAGTTTAAACATCAGAGGAGATGGGCTAATAAATATTGAGTTCTTCACATATATACCCTTAAACTTGTTATAGTAGTTTTCCAAAGACAAATCACCGAGACATAAGGTGAAATAATTTTGATGAAGATTATAAATTCGCCTCAAATTGTTAACACCAGAGTAAAGCTCCTTGGCTTGTTCCCAAACAAGTTTAATAGTTGGTATGAAAACCAAACTACAACTGATCTTAGACTTCATGCTATTCCACAGGCAACTCCTAATTTGTGCATCTTCAGCTCTCCAATCAACATATTTAGAATCTGTAGATACATGGGGGTCACTAATCACATAATCAAACTTCTTTCTACCAAGAAGAAACACTTAAACTGCCTAGGCCTATTGAGCATAATTACTTCCATTAAGACAAATGGAAGTAATTGATGACATATTAGGAGACAAGAAATAATTAGTGGGCTGAACACCACCTTTGGTCTCCATAGCAGCCATCTGATCAACAAACTTACAATAAATAAGAAACTAGTGGACCTGAAGACATCTAACTACAACTGAACAAATAACAAATTCAACACCGAAAAATTCCAATAATCAGCAAGTCCAAAGGCCATTCACCACAGCCACTCCAACAAACATCTCCTTGGAAACACAAACAACATCAAACCAACACTGGGTATGGATCAAACCACAAATAAAGTGCCAGCAAAGATTACCCAAACAGAAGATCAAATCATATAAGACTGAAACAAAAGTTGAATCAACATTCCTCTGGTCACCACAGCCACACAAACAATTCCATAGCAATACGAAATATTTAAACTCAGCACTGTAAACCAACCCAAGGCTACCCAACAAAGAACATAGAGAGGCCAGCGAGTAGAAAATAAAGACAGATAGGTACCCATGGCTGGAATTCCGGTGGCGGCGCAAAGTCGGAGCTACGGCTGGTGGCGAAAAATGGTGCAAGTGGGCTGCTGGAAGAAGAAGACTTGAACTGGTTGGTGGTTGTTGGCAGCAGAAAGTGGGTGTGTGGGGAGTGGTTTTGTGGTTAACGGTAGAGAGTGGCTAACCTTGCTCTGATACCATGTTTTGGAGAAAACATATGCATCGGGTTATTAAAATTAACCCTAACACAACGTATTATTGATATATATATATATAGGTATACATTGAGTTTACTCTTCTGCCCCTAGCTTTATACTCCTAACACTTACCAAAGGGAAAAAAAAAAGCAGAACCAAATTCTGGTCAATTTACTGTATTAAACAAATGATAGGGCGTATGTTCATATAGTAAATAAAGATTCAGCTTTGATTTATTTTGAGCAAAGATACTTTTTAGATAGTTCTACCATAGAACATTGTAGTGCAACTTGGATTTGTGCGGCCATTTTAAGTTTTCTTTCTGAATATTCTCACACCATTTATCAAGTCAGTAGTTAAAAGTATTATTATTTATAAGATGTTTGTAACGTTATTGTGAATAGAACCAAATACTTATGCAAAATATGCTGTGTAAGTTTTGACCTTACAAACAAATATGGACATGAAATTGTGCCTACTAATGGTGTGCTTGGGGATGGTGAATTCTTTGCATGATGCTTGCTGTGTCTTTTGTTAAGGGCTATGTCATCCCTTTTCCCTTGTTTGGATGATGCAGGAAAAGATTCGTGTTTATCTCTCTATCTATTTGTTTTTGGCCGCCCGCCGGGGGGGGGGGGGGGGGTTAAGGTACTGTGGCTTGTAGCAGTACCATTCACAGATACTATAGTGGTGCTGTTTATGCTATTATCATGGCCTAGCTTATGTTAGGTAATTTGAGGGTATTTGAGTGATTTAAAGAAGAAAAAATAATAATAAAGACATTTAAAAAAAAAAATTATATGCGGCTAGGATTATTTTCTAATTAAGGGTTGTGATTTAGTGTTACTAGGGTTTTAGGGTTCAATCCTCTTGTAAGTAGAGGTTAAGACAACTTTGGTAGACAGTTTGAATTTTTTGGTAGGTTACACAACTTGACTTTTAATTATCAACAATATTGCCTTTTGGATTTTCTAGGTCCTTCAGAGCCTGTTTGGTTTGGTGCTAACTCAATTTTCATATCTCAACATTCAAATCTCATCACTCAAACTCATTACCCAATTCTCATTTCTCTAACTCAAAATTTCTCATAACTCTACTCATTTTGTGTTTGGCTGGAATTTCTCAGTGAGTATTTATATTCAATAAGTCAACTTTATGTGAAGCTGTGGGACCTACAAAAATTAATACTCAGCCAATTTGCACAGAACGGCAACTGTATGTACCCGCGTAGGACACTCTCTCCACTTCAATGTTCTTTCTCAGCTCCAAACTGCCACTATCGACATTCTCTATATTATTCCAACTGATTAACCCAAACTAAAAATTATTCCAACTGATGCTAAAGAAAATAAAGACACAACAAAATGAGAAAGCTTGGATGATGTTTCCAATTATAGAGACAGCCTTATATAGAGGTCTGTACACAACAAGATATATACAAATCAGATAGAAATTAAAATCTATCAAATTTTTTAAGATTCTGACATATCATTTTGTTGTCTTTATTTACAAATCAAATAGCTATCAAATGATAAGATATATACAAATACAAACTACTGTTACAAAGGGATAAGCCCAGCTTTGTTACGTGCTCTATTAGATGCACCAACAATGTTCTCCAACAATAGAAATTAAAAATTATAACCAAGACATGATACTGAGAGTTTGAGGACGACCATGGCTCGAGAGTAGCTTGCAGTGGAGAGACCCACGGCTTCACCAGAGAAACGGAAACCCAAGAGCTTTCACCGAAGAAAATGGGTAGCAAGGCCGAGATCTGTAGAAGAAGAGGGAGATCAGTTTTCACTACACAGGATCTTGGAGATTTCAGAGCATCAGCTCACCTTTTTGGAAACAGAGAACAATGGAAGCTGGAAAAATTGATAAGGGAAAGTGAAAGTTAGAGAGAAATGAGGGAAAAAAAAGCTGGTAAGTGAACAGTATTGTAGCCATTGGTGAGCTGCCATTGATGGTGACTTTACATGTGGGTGGGACCTACTAGTTGAGCAGAATTACTACATTGCCATTGTATCTCTGTTCCCATAATCCGGAAACAACAAAAATGTGTTTCCGGTTTTCATCACTCAAACTCAATTTTTTGAGTTTTGAGTGATGAGAACAAGACTAAAAAATTTTGCCAAACAACATTTCCTTCGTGGGTCCCACTTGTTTTGGTTATGGGTGATGAAAGCTGAGTTATATAACTCAGTTTTCACCCGATTTAAACACCCTCTCAAGAACTATATGATTTCGCTTATTTTAGCTTTCTAGAAGAGGGTTTCCTTTGTTTACCCTTATAGCCAATGAGCTCAAGTTCAAATGTAGTTCAAATCACACCTCCTAGTGAGTTGGAGGGTTAGGTTGTAGGTTCAAGATCCAATGTGTGTAATTACTAATAAAAAAACAAATAAACTTAGGATTCAATGGACATTTGAAGTAAAATCTTTTCTTATAGCGTGAGCTTTGTTCATGCGGTCTTGTTTGGGTTGGAGAACTAAAAGTATTAGGTTTGAGTTGGGTTAAGGTATAGCAATTTACTGGTCTTGTGTACGTATCAACACACTAAATAAATTAAGCATCTTGATAACCTCTTCTAGTTGCCATTTAATAGAATTTTAAATTTTTTTAAATGATTTTACATGTTGCTTTTTGTTATTGTCTTTGTTTTGGATTGATGCAAAAAGGTAACTTGTGATATTAACACAGAAAAGCTTGACATCCAACATTTTCATGTGTGCACATTTTCTCACAATTTTTTATGGCTCTTTATTGGAACCTGTGTCACTTAATTATTAACCAAAATATCGTAAACTTTTTGGTCAGAAATAATGTAATATCTTGTTATGTGAGCGTCCAGTGGACAAAAGTTCCTTATAATTGCTTGGTCGACTGTGCAGAGTGCCCTTAAAGGTCAAATTGAAAATCTATATATTACTTTTGGAAAATACCATGCTTAAACAAAACCATGAATGGAAAAGTTTAATACGTTAGGGTTCCTCTGCAAAATGGCGTTTTTGGACAAAAATGCTTCATTATGTATGTCAGATTTACCTTATTGCTCTTAGCTACCACCCCCCCTCCCCCCCCCAAAAAAAAAACAGAAGAAAATGTTGGCTCATAGTACTTTGTCTGAGAGTAGCTGAGAAAGAATAGAGGGAATGTAGCAGTGAAATGGGGATATGTTGTTGTTGGGTGATAATGGAGACTGGTGGAACAGTGGCCATGAAGAAGGCATGTTTTGGCTGTTGGGTGATTGCAGTGGTTGATGGAAATTCTGTGGTACCTGTGATAGATTTCTTTTTGCCAGTACTAGAGATAAGGTTCTTGGTGACCCATGACTGGCATTGTAATACTCAATGGTGGCAGCAATGATGATGGCAGAGTTGTGGTTGGTGGTGCTTATGATGTCAGTAGCTTCTGGCTATGATGATGAACCTGCTTGGTGTTTCTATTTTCAGTCCTTTTTATTTTATTAAATTCTTTGTAGTATTCTTTGGCAGGAGAACCTTTGGTTGAGTTCTTTTATTCTTTCCTCATTGGGTTGGAGGGAAATTGAAAAAAAGGGGTTTTTGGAGGGGGGGGGGGGTGTTGTTTGCTTTGTAATGAAGTCTTTTTTTCTTCTTTTGGGTTATGTTTGCGTGCTTATGAACTTTGATTTTGTTAGGGGAAGAAGAACAAGGCAAACAAGGAAGAACACAAGATGAAGAAAGTAGAGAATCTTTCTCCAATTGTGATGATGATGAAGATATCAAAAGCGATGATGATAGCTCAAAGGATAAAGATAAGAGAAATATCTCAGTTAGAATTTATTAGTTCTGATTTCATGGTTGTCCATGGAAATGGTTTTGTTATTTGTGTGTGTGTTTATTTTTCATTTATTTTTCTGGTCAAGTGTTTTAGTGATATCTGGTGTCTTACCTTAATTCTAAGGAATTGCTTCTACTTGCCACTCCTATAAATCCAGAATAAATGATTTTAATTTCTATTTTAGCTTATCTGTGTCCTTATCATGATCACTATGTCCCAATTCACAAAACATATTCAGGATTCAGAATCACTAACTTATTAAACAAATTTGAAGATCAAGATGCAAATATGTTAAAGCAGTTACATGCAGGGGCGGAGCCACTTGGCTCCTTGGCCCCCCCAAAATTTTCCAAATTTCCATTAGTGTATATAAAAAATTGACATGGCCCCCCCCAAAACTAAATATCCGCCCCCCCCCCCCCAAATTATTTCAACCATTCTTCTAGAGTTCTAGTCCAATGCAACTTCAAATAAAAGAAGAACCTTGGCCCACATCCAGCCCCACCAGCCAGCCCCAAATCCCTAATAAAACAAAAAATTTCTCCTTTAAACTAAACACACTTCCAGCCCAGCCCAACCCCAAATCTAAAATGCCTGATCAAAAAACAAAGGCATCTTCAAATTTTAATCCACACCGTTAGAAAAAAGGAGAAAACAATCTGACTGTCATGCCTATGCCTTGTTTTTTTCCCTTCTGTTCTCAATTCACGCCTCCATAGTGTCATGCCTAATGCCTCTCCTTAGAAACAATCTCCTCAGTCCTCGTCCGCTTGCCGTGACGCCGCAAACTCCACTAGCCCGCTGACTTGTTCATCACCTCTCAAGCCCTCATCTTAATCTCAATTCCTCAAGGTATCTCATTCTCATCTCACTTCTCTCTTTTTTTCTCTACAACTGAACTAAATACTGAAGTCTGAATAGCATAATAGAAATATCAAATATGTGTATGTGAATATGTGATATCCCTTTGCCAGCAAAGCAATTTATGCTTATTTGACTCGGTCTTTTTGTGTTTATTATGACCACTTAGGAAGGACTGCTTAAGAATGGCTGAATAAGATTTTTAAGATACCATTATTGTCATGTGCACTTTACTGTCAGTGTGAGGCTGTCAGCTGACCTTTCCCACATAGCTCTAAATCAAATTGACATTACCATAAAGCTTGTCACTTTTTCATCCCTAACATCTGCCCTAGCCTCAATGATATTAATTTAAATAGCTCCATGAAGCAACATATAGATAATAGACAGGGATGCATCTTCAAGTTCAAGGAAATATCGGTTTTTTCTTTTGTCCAAGTTGGGTGTTGCAGGGGAAAGATTTACTACCATGGTTATCAGGAAGTCCCATGCCAACCAATGTTGGCATTTCAATGAAGTTCACTGAAAAAATACTAGTGGACAATATGTTTTGAGGAATTGGATTTCCCAAGAGACTGATGTGGGAAGAAGAAGTGCTATTTGAAATGGATCTTGTTGGCACAAATTAGTTTATTAGACGTGATAAGTAACTGGGATTTGATTGTTAAACACAATAAGAAAAATTTTGATAAACCAAGTTTTACAAAGAAAAAACTTACCACAAATGACACCTCCTCAAGGCAGCACACTCCCATTTCAATCAGATCCTTTAAACGACCAGGTGTTCCAATGACAATGTCCTGAGTGTACAGAAGAAATATGCCAGTGATCCAACTATAAGAAAATGTAGCACACCATATTGTCTTTCTAAATAAATGTATAAAGCAAACAATCAAAACATTATTAGTGTGTGTCTGTGTGCAACTAACAGGACAGAGTAATTAATGTGTGACTTTTACAATTGGCATATAAATACAGCCAGACTTAGGAACAGAATATCTTACAACACCAGACTTCAAAGAAGCTATCTGAGGTCCTTTTGAGGTTCCTCCGTATAGACAAACTGATTCCACACCACAAGATTTCCCAGCATCACACAGAACATCTGAAATCTACAAACAAAAAATAAAGCCAATTATTGGTTGCGTTTTTAGACAACAAAAACCTTCACAAAATCAAATGAAAATATAGAAAAGATATTTCCGGAGAGAAGATAAGAAGATGAAAACCATAACAGAATCAGCACAGTCATAATAGTAGATAGACATAAAAAGTGGAAATGCTATCATTACATAATCCACAAGTTTCTCCAATTGCCCTGTTTTATTCAAGCAAATATGTGCTGGCATTAGTTCATGTTTATGGTTCTAGAGTTCTTGTTTTTAGTGCATACCATCAGCTCTCTCTCTGAAAATACAAGTGCTTTGTTATTCATGTTGGTTTCTTACAACCAATGATGAGAACATTTTCTTCCTCTTCTTTTCCCCCACATTCTTCATTCAGATAAGTAAATGTGCGTTCCTTATTATTCAAATTGTTATTGTTCCTGCTATAATAATAATAATAAATTATTGTATTTATTATTTTGGATAAATAATAAAACTCCTTGACATTCCCAGAGCACCAGATTAATTCCCTCCTCACTTTCTTACCAAAAAAGAAAAAGTGCTAAATATCAAAGAGTTCTGAAGGAAATCTAAAGTGGCTTGATAACAAATTGTCACCTGTTATTCAATTTTTTTTTTTTTTCATGCATTTTAGTGATGATAATATTTACTTTAGCAGCAAATCATTTAATAAGGGAAAATAACAAAATACAGAATGGACTAAACAGGTTAGCAATTACCCAATAACCTCATTCAGGCAACGTTCTATTTTTTCAAACATGTTACTTAATTTTAGTATAGGGATTGGAAAATGATCCCATTCCCAAAGCATTTTAGACCCAAGCATCACCACATGGAATTTTTAATTAATATGCCAATAACATGGTCTTCCAAAGCTGATTCACACTCAATCATGAGAAGGAATTATGCCATCTCAGAAATAGTTACAGTAACGAAAATATTCAACACATAATAAAGAATTCACATCACTCAATACAAATTGTCATTGACAACATACTTGTTGAGCTAGCTCCCTAGTTGGTGAAAGCACGAGGCAAAGCGGATTACGCCCCTTCGACATCTTTCCTTTTCGTTTGTTCAACACATGCATAATTGCCGGCACCCCAAATGCCAGTGTCTTACCTACACACACACACACACCCAAAAAAAAAGAAATCCACAAAATGAATATATACAACAAACCCTTTGTCCCAAACTTTCTGGGGTCGGTTATGGACGATGTATAACTACTACTACTATTCATCCTCTGAAACTGAAACTAAAGAAAAGTAAGTAGGGTACCTGAGCCGGTGGCGGCAATGCCGATAAAGTCACGAGCGTCCAATAAGAAAGGCCAGGCACGGGACTGAATGGAAGAGGGGCTCTGGAAGTTCTTGCAGCACTCCAAAACCTCTTGGGGCAGACCCGACTCGGCGAAGGACTTCAAAGGAGCATACTTACCCAATTTCACATTATGCCCACTCACCACGACCAGACCATCTTTCACAGCTTCATCCTCTTCTTTTCCTTGGTGGGTTTTGCTTTCCTTCTCATCCTCTTTCGGTTTCTTATATTTACTCTTCTTCTCTTTGGGCTCGATTTCTTCGTGCTTTCGCTTGGGATTATTAGCTTCAGGTTCTTCGGCTTTGTCCTTGTTCCTTTGCTTATTCTTATTCTTATTCTTCTTCTTCTTTATCTTATTTTCTGGGTTTTGTGGGGGTTCTGAATCGCCAGGAAGAAGGCCGGTGGTGGTGGAGTCCTCGAGTTTCCGGCCCATCTTTGACTTTGTAGCTGAACGGCAGAGCCAAAGCCAAAGCTAAAGGTTTTTAGTTTTTAGTTTTTACTAGTAGGGGTTAGGGTTTTGGACACTATAGACTACTTTGTTTGGTTGTACTTGTAGTTAGGGAGGAGGAGGGAAAGACAAACGAAATCCAATGATAAATTAGTTTATTTGGGAAAAAGTTTTTCTACGCAACTTTTTTTTATTTGATATTAATTTTGAAAATTTGATAATTGAATTGAACTTCTTCTCATATTCTTTATGCGTACAAAATTTAAAGAGATCGAAAATTAATAACTATGTTATCAATAAAATATTTAAATTTTAAGTTTTTGTAATTTAAAAATAAGCATAAAAAATAATTTTATTAATCAAATAATAACTAACATTTGACTTGGACGAAATTTCACATGCATATTAAAAACATGTAATTTAACAGTTAAATTTTCAAAATTTAATTTTAATAAAAAAAGTTATATATACAAGAAGTTTTATCAATTAGTTTCTTGTTTGGATATAGGAAAGAAAGGAAAGAATAACATATATTTCTTCTATTTGATTCAGAAAGGAAATGGAAAGGAGAATCACAAGATCCTCTAGAGTTCCTTAAATCCTAAATATTCTTTTATAATATAAGTGTTTAAGATTATGTTATGTCAACATTGTATTGACAAAATTACATTTGATTGAGCGATAGACAACTGAAAAGATAGAAAAGTTTTTAGTTTTCTCGTGGTGTTTGGTTGGGTAGGTGAAAAAATGAAGAAATTGAAAACTTTTTGTTTGGTTAAGAATAAAAATCATATAATAGAAAATGTAGATTATATAAATGTACTTAACACACTGGAACGTGGGGTAGGCTTAGAGAAATAACAATTAAAAATAATAAAAAAATTATTATTTAATTAAAATAAAAGGTAGAATAGATATGATTTTTTTGATGAATTAATGCAAATCCTCTATTAGGCCTCGTTTGGGAGGAGGGAATGGAATAGAATGGAAAGTAATGAAAATAATAATTTTAGAATATTCTTCTCTTCCCTTGTTTGGGAGTTTTAATGGAGGGAATGGAAAGTCAATTCCCTTGTTTGGGAGTTTGGAGGGAATAGAATGAGTAGGAGGGAACACTTATTCCTCTCTATTTCCTTAAAATCTCAAATTTTCATTCTCCCAAAAATTGGGATGAATAGGAGGGAATGAAATTAGATTTAATAATTTTTTTACTAAAACTCCCAAAATACCCCTATATATTCAACCCTTTATTTAAAATATGGGTCTAATAGTAATATTATTATAAAATGATTCCATTTCATTCCCTCTATATTACTCCCAAACAAGATTATTTACATTCCATTCATTTCCATTCCTCAATTTTAAAACATCCAATCAAAGTTACTTAATTACATTATATTCCATTCTTTTTCATTCATTTCTCTTACTTAAATACATTTCATTCATTTCCATTCCCTTATGATCATTTCATTACATTCCATTCCCTTCCCTTATAAACTCTCAAACGAAACTTTAAGACTTCATTTGGAATGAGGAAATTGAATGGAATGAAAATGAATGAAAAGAATCATTTTAGAATATTCTTCCCTTCCCTTGTTTGGGAGTTTTAATGGAGAGAATGGAAAGTCCATTTCCTTATTTAGGAGTTTAAGCCTCCGTTTGGGAATTCATAAGGGAATGGAATGGAATCATCATAAGGGAATGGAAATGAATGAAATGGAATGGAATGTATTTAAGTAAGGGAAATGAATGGAATGGAATTAAATAACCTTGATTGGATGTTTTAAAATAAATGAATGAAAATGAATGTAATGTAAGTAATCTTATTTGGGAGCAACATAGAGGGAAAGGAATGGAATGGAATCATTTTATGACAATATTACTATTAGACCCCTATTTTAAAATAAAAAAGTTGAATATATAAGGGTATTTTAGGAGTTTTAGTAAAAAAATCATTAAATCTAATTTCATTCCTCCTAATTTCGGGGGGAATGAAAATTTGAGATTTTAAGGGAATAGAAATAAATGAATATTCTTCATTTCCCTTGTTTGAGAATTTTAATGAATGGAATGGAAAAGTCCATTCCCTTATTTGGGAGTTTAAGTGAGAGGGAATGGAATGGGTAGGAGGGAACACTCATTGCACTCTATTCTCTTAAAACCTCAAATTTTCATTCCCCCCGAAATTGGGAGGAATGGAAGGGAATGAAATTAGATTTAATTATTTTTTACTAAAACTCACAAAATACCCCTATACATTCAACCCTTTATTTTAAAATATGGGTCTAATAGTAATATTATTATAAAATGATTTCATTCCATTCCATTCCATTCCCTCTATGTTACTCCCAAACAAAATTACTTACATTCCATTCATTTTCATTCATTTCCATTCCTTTATTTTAAAACATCCAATTAAGGTTACTTAATTCCATTCCATTACATTTCATTTCATTCCATTCTTTTCCATTCCATTAGGTCTCGTTTGGGAGGAGAGAATAGAATGGAATGGAATGGAAAGGGAAGGAATGAAAAGAATAATTTTAGAATATTCTTCATTTCCCTTGTTTGAGAGTTTTAATGGAAAGAATAGAAAGTCAATTCCCTTATTTGGGAGTTTAAGTGGGAGGGAATGAAATGGGTAGGAGGGAACACTCATTCCTCTCTATTCCCTGAAAACTTCAAATTTTCATTCCCTCCGAAATTGGGAAGAATGGGAGGAAATTGAATTAGATTTAATTATTTTTTACTAAAACTCCCAAAATACCCCTATACATTCAACTCTTTATTTTAAAATATGGGTCTAATAGTAATATTATTATAAAATGATTTCATTCCATTCCATTCCCTCTATGTTACTCCCAAACAAAATTACTTACATTCCATTCATTTTCATTCATTTCCATTCCTTTATTTTAAAACATCCAATTAAGGTTACTTAATTTCATTCCATTACATTTCATTCCATTCTTTTCCATTCCATTAGGTCTCGTTTGGGAGGAGAGAATAGAATGGAATGGAAAGGAAATGAATGAAAAGAATAATTTTATAATATTCTTCATTTCCCTTGTTTGAGAGTTTTAATGGAAGGAATAGAAAGTCAATTCCCTTATTTGAGAGTTTAAGTGGGAGGGAATGGAATGGGTAGAAGGGAACACTCATTCCTCTCTATTCTCTATTCCCTGAAAATTTCAAATTTTCATTCCTCCCGAAATTGGGAAGAATGGAAGGGAATTGAATTAGATTTAATGATTTTTTACTAAAACTCCCAAAATACCCTTATACATTCAACACTTTATTTTAAAATATGAGTCTAATAGTAATATTATTATAAAATAATTCCATTTCATTCTCTCTATGTTACTCCCAAACAAAATTACTTACATTCCATTCATTTTTATTCCTTAATTTTAAAATATCCAATCAAGGTTACTTAATTCCATTCCATTCCATTATTTTCTATTTTTTTTCCTTACTTAAATAGATTTCATTTCATTCAATTCCTTTATGATCATTTCATTCCATTACATTCCCTTCCTTCTCAAACAGAGCCTCACGTGAAGGAATTTTGTAAAGAAAAATGATTCCTTCCCTCTTCCCTCTTCCCTCTTCCCTCTTCCTCTCTAGTTCCCTATTCTTTCCAAAATTATCAAAATATCTCAAAACGTTCTGCAAGAAAGAAATGGGATATTTTATTTTATATAAATATATATATAAATATATATATATATATATATATATATATATATATATATATATATAAAAAAGTGGAACAACACTGAAGATGATTTCTTATTATTTTCTAGACTAGACTAGAAGAATGATTCTTCTTCTAAGAATCCAAGTTTACCATTTGGTTTGGGAAAGTAAAGCAGCAAGCAAATGACGAAGCAGCAGCAAGCACTGAGGAATGTGTTCGACAAATTTCCCCATTCAAATATAAATATAATCCTCCAATGCCTCAGTTCGACTACGACCACTACTACTAGTACATGCCATGCACGACAGGCTCATGCCCACATCCTCAAAACTGGCCTATCCAACCATGCTAATCTCACCACCAAGCTCCTCTCTCTCTACGCCAACAACCATTGCTTCCATGAAGCCAGCCTCATCCTTGACTCCGTCTCCGACCCCAACGTCTTTACCTTCTCTACTCTCATCCATGCCTATTCAAAACTCAGTCGCTTTGCTGATGCGCTCCGACTTTTTTCTCGTATGATATCTCATGCCCGCCTTCTGCCTGATGCTCATGTTTTCCCTAGTGTCTTCAAGGCTTGTGCTGGACTACGGGCCTTCAAACTCGGCCAACAGGTTCATAGCTTTGCATCCGTATCTGGGTTTGCTTTTGATTCTCTTGTCCAATCCTCTTTGCTTCATCTCTATCTCAAATGTGACCGTCTTAGAGATGCCCACAATTTGTTTGATAAAATTGCCCAACGGGATGTTGTTACATGGAGTGCTTTGATTGCTAGTTATTCAAGACGTGGATGCATACATGAGGTGGAACAGCTCTTTTATGAGATGAGGTCTATGGGCGTGGAACCCAACTTAGTGTCTTGGAATGGTATGATTGCCGGTTTTAACCATAGTGGGTCATATAATGAGGCGGTTTTCATGTTCCAAAAAATGAATTTTGAAGGCTTCCAGCCTGATGGGTCTAGTATTTCTAGTGTTCTGCCGGCGATAGGAAACCTAGAGAATTTAGTTTTGGGGATCCAAATTCATGGTTATGTGATCAAGCAGGGTTTCAATTCGGACAAGTGTGTGGTCACCGCACTTATCGATATGTATGGCAAGTGTGCCTGCACCTTAGAAATGTCACAAGTTTTTCATGAAATAAATGAAATGGACATAGGTGCTTGCAATGCATTCATTACAGGTCTCTCGCGAAATGGTCAAGTTAACGATGCACTGGAGGTATTCCGGCAATTCAAAGGCCAAGGGATGGAATTGAATGTTATTTCTTGGACATCAATGATCGGCAGTTGTTCTCAAAATGGGAAAGACATGGAAGCTTTAGAACTTTTCAGAGAGATGCAAATTGTGGGAGTGAAGCCAAACTCCGTGACAATTCCTTGCTTGCTTCCAGCTTGTGGCAATATTGCGGCACTAATGCATGGGAAGGCAGCCCATTGCTTCTCTCTTAGAAGGGGATTCTCTAATGATGTGTATGTAGGTAGTGCATTAATTGACATGTATGCAAACTGTGGAAAAATCCAGTTGTCTCGGCTTTGTTTTGAGAAAATGCCCACAAAAAATTTGGTGTGCTGGAATGCAATTATGGGTGGATATGCAATGCACGGAAAGGCTAAGGAAACTATGGAAACATTTAACTTGATGCAGACTAATGGACAGAAGCCTGATTTTATCAGCTTCACTTGTGTATTATCTGCATGCAGCCAGAATGGCCTAACTGAAGAAGGGTGGTATTACTTTAATAGCATCTCACAAGAGCATGATATGGAAGCTAGGATGGAGCATTATGCTTGCATGGTAACACTTCTTGGTCGGGTAGGAAAACTTGAAGAGGCTTATTCTATGATTAAGACTATGCCTTTTGAACCTGACGCTTGTGTTTGGGGAGCTTTACTTAGTTCTTGTAGAGTTCACAGTAATGTGACTTTAGGTGAGATTGCTGCCAGAGAACTCTTTAAGTTAGAACCAAGCAATCCAGGGAATTACATACTTCTATCAAACATTTATGCTTCCGAGGGCAAGTGGATTGAAGTGGATAAAGTGAGGAATATGATGAAGAGTTTAGGTTTGAGGAAGAATCCTGGCTGCAGTTGGATTGAATTAAAGAACAAGGTACACATGCTACTTGCAGGAGACAAGTCACATCCTCAAATAGACCAAATTATTGAAAAGTTGGATAAATTGAGCATGGAGATGAAAAAATTAGGTTACTGTCCTAATACTGACTTTGTTCTCCAAGATGTGGAGGAACAGGACAAGGAGCAGATTTTATGTGGGCACAGTGAGAAGTTAGCAGTAGTTTTTGGGCTTTTGAACACTAGTCCGGGTTCTCCTCTTCGGGTCATTAAGAATCTCAGAATATGTGGTGACTGCCATGCTGTTATAAAATTTATCTCCAACTTTGAAGGGAGGGAGATTTCTGTAAGGGACACAAATCGGTTTCATCATTTCAAAGATGGAGTTTGTTCTTGTGGGGATTATTGGTAGATTGATGAAACGGTTAATTGGGGAAAGCCATCTTTACTATTCAAAAGAATATTAATATGTATCATATTCAAAACATTGTCATTCTATTGCTTCAGTCCACAAATTTGTATTGACACTAAATTAGTGTCAAAATATCATTTCTCCTCTGCTGTACACCATTCATTCATTCTTTCATTCATGTTCTTGAACTCTATTTTCCATTCTATTCTAGTTTAACCTTGCAAAAATCAGAATGTAACATGAGTAAATAAGGGAGCATAGGACAATGTAAAGAAACAATTTTAGCATCAGATAAAAGAATGCAACATATCATAGCTGTCTGAATTTTAACTTTCTGCAACACCATTCTAAGAAGATATGACACAAGGCACATTCCTTATTACTTCTTTTTTTTGTTGGTAAATAGTTATAATGGGGGTGAGGGGATTTGAACTCTAGATGTCTCTATTGAAACACCATGAGATGGCAACCAATTGAGCTACAACTTAAATACTCTTTTGGTGCTTTTGAAGGGAATAATTCTTCTTTCAAATGCACTCATTTCCAACTTCAATGTATAGATCCTATTCAACTAACAAAACTACATAAAAGTAAAATAAGTGTGCACTTCATGAACATATATGCATGTTCTTATTGTAATAGTAAGCGGGTTCATTGGGTTTATCTAGGGATATTGGCTTATATAGAAAGTGTGGACTAACATCTTGCTGGTCAATTGATTTGGTTGAATTTCAAGTTGGTGACATTGCAAAAATATTTTTTTTTAATATGCTGATTTTCCTAGGCAAGTTTTTAAGTGAAAACAAACAAATACATTCTTTATTTTTAATATATTTTTTCCGTAGCTGTTTTCTTAGCATGTATCATGAGTAAGGAGTTGGTTGATTTGATAATCATAATATGTTCTAGATGCTTATATCGCAAGTTCGCATACGGTTCCTTAGCTGTTTTCTTAGCATGTATCACGAGTAAGAAGTCCTAGTACTAGAATTTTAAAAAGTTCTAACATTAGGTGAAAGGGGATTTTTTTTTTTTTTTTTTGGCAATTACATGTTTTCAAAAAAGGATTCAGTCTTTTCCTTAAACTTTCCAGTTTGTTTGCAGAAAGCATGCATGTCTATGTATGGCCAATTCTATTACAACAATTGGAACAACGATCTTGACATGAAAATCTTTGGTCAGATGCTCAAGTCCACGGGCAATAAGAACATCGCCATCACATGAAGAACAAGTATTGTACGTGTAAAAAGGTTTTGACGCCAACAGCCTACACATGATGAGAGCCATATTTTATGAGCGCCGGAGATGACAAAGAGACATTGGCCATTGTGTTTCTCTAGTTAGATTGAAAGAACCCTAGTGGAGAAGTGGAATAATTAGCAAATTCTTTTGATGTATACATTTTCTAACATAAGAAAGTTATTTTGCTAAGATAAATATCTTTTTCTCTATCACACAGTTGGAAGTATTTTTTATTCTATATAGTTTAATGTTTAAAGAGGAGATATTTGTTTATACACGTGGAAAACTTTAGCAAGTTGTGATTCTACATACCAGGTCTCTCTTTATCGTTTTTAGAGAGTCACAACCTAGATTTTTCTTCTTCTTCTTCTTCTTTTCACATACATGGAAATGGAATTGGATGCCAAAGTTATTTTTGATTCTTTAAATTCTAAATCAATTGGTAACAATCTATTATTATTTGGGAATATCATTAATAAACTAATTGAATCAAGAAAAGCCACGTTCTCTTTCTCACATACTCTCTCTTTCCTCACCACTTCCTTTCTCTCCCTAAACTCAAACCACTTTACCTACTAGAATATTGATCTTTGAATCTAATTCACAATCACAATGAAACAACCAATGAATATACTAAGCCATGTTGACAAGCAGCAACCCCAGAATCACATCTCACTTGCTCCCCCTGAAATACATGTAGATTTTCTGCACAAACCAAAGAACAAACAGGAGACGAACTGTGTCATAGAAAGAGAAAAGGAAGACGAGACTATAAAATTCAGCAATGTGCATAATAAGTACCCTGCATGCCTGTTCCCAAGAATACAATCTAAACATTGATAATTAAGTTGCATATATGCAGACAACCTTCAATGATTTCTTGGAGCACTCTTAAATGCTAATAATATTTTCTTCAGGGACTATAAAATGGTACTAGTTTCAGATAAAGTAGAGATTCAGGGAATATAACATGGTACTTATTTCAGAAAAGTAGAGAGTTTCAGGACTACTCAACCAATGAATTGTATAATCTTAGTACATTTCATAGTACAAAGTGTCCAATCTGACTATAGAAATCAAACCCAAGACCTCTTGAGATCCATAAGATCTTGGGTTCGAAACTTCTAGCAAGTATATTGAGGTCATCCCCAAGGGATTTTTTTCCCTGTAATTACCGTGTGTGTGTGTGTGTGATACAGAGGGAATACATACACCTAAGAAAATGGTCAAGTGCTCAAAGAGTTATGGACAGCCTCATTAGCAATTAATAAATAAAATCATTAATGATTTAAATATTAAAACCTCATAATCAGTCTATTATTTGGAAAGGCATATGCATAAACTGGTGTGTCCAATCAGACAAATCAGTAAGAACATCCTTCACCTAGGAATATTCATACTTTCCATCACAGTTTACACCCTATAACGAATTTGGCAGCTACTTGACATAAGACAAACATCAAACGAAGTGGTACTTCTAAAATGTGTTTGATAAACAATTGTGAGCAATACAAGATTAGCCCCGGCTCTCTTAAATATTAATACAGAATAAAATTGATGGAAGCAAATATAGCTAACTAAAAGCCACAAAGATCAGTTTTTTTAGAGAAGAGTCTCAATCAAATCTACCATCAATAACAGACCAAAACTTAGGAAACCCTTCCACTTCATTTTCCTACTTTGACAAAGAAATTGCAAGGAAGAACATCAGAAGCATTTCAGTGATGCTGCACCAATGCAGCTAGACATTAGACTTTCTCAACAACAAAAAAAAAAATTTAATCACCATAATCCAGGTCCCAAGGAATGATTTTCGTCACAACAATGTTTATTTTCATATTTAAGGTTCAATCCAGCAATGTCTCCAATTAAACCTCTCTCCAAGCCCACAATTCTGCCAACTTCCAACGGCAACTTACAATATTCAACAAGCCTTCAAAGGAACTCTCTTCAAAATGCCAAGTCCACAGAAGAAATTCTTATCAGGAAGCATCTCTCATTCTGAAGTGTTTCTATTCTATCACAATTTTTATCTATTCATATCAACTATATCCATACTACAAACGAAATATCATAAGCAGGAAAAAAAAAAAAAAAGAGGGCAGAGGGGGATCAATCTATACCCTTAATGCATGTCTATTGCAATTCAGATTTACATGAATCAACAATCTAAATCAGTTGATTTACATTCACACATGTAAGGCGCCAAGTTTTCTACTTTTATTGATGCTGTCCACAACAGTACAGCAGCAAAGGTGGTAAAGCAACTAAAATAGAGCAAGGAGGAAACAGAAAAAAGAAAAGAGAACTACATATGCCACGACAAGTGAAGAAATTAATTAGGATTGTATCTGAACCCAGAGAGAGAAAGGGTATACACAAAACTCGCACAGAAGGAAGGGATGAGGTATATAAAGTCTTAATTAAATAAATTAGGGGCCACCACGATCACTTTTATTACTTTAAGAAAGAGAATGCATATAATCTGAATCTGACCTGAAGTACCCATAAGCTTAGAAGTGACTCCAAGCAAAACAAGCCAAAGCCAACTAAGTAGAATATCTGCAGTGAAAATAAATGTTAGAGAAACCAAATGCTCAGCCAAATAACATACAAGAGAGAACAAGTTAATGTTCTGTTAATCACATCTTATGTCCAAATGAAGTGAATGTAAGCATGGACCTCTGACTATGTTCCTAATAGCATTTTTGGTCTTCATTGTTCAAGGCCATAAGAGGGCAAATTTGCTTTTCAGAGAGAAGGCATCAAAAAGCAAGCATTATAGAAGCCTATAACTCTAACCATATTTTTTACTGGTAAGGTACACAAGCACTAATCAGTCTTGAATCAGACACCTTACCCTTCATCCCATAATTGTGCAAAGAGTAAGTGCCATTTGAGTTAGAGCTCATGGGCCTCTTACCATGTGTTGTAACTAAAAGTACCAGAGGCTGTTTCAGTTTGGTTAGAGAAATGAGATATTTCGATAACCTTTAGTATAGTCATACCTTTCCCTCCTATTTTTGTTTTATGCCATCCTTATGATTAATTTCATTTTGAGCCTTCCACATTTCCATGTGCCAAATCTAATTTACTTTAAATTTTAATTAATTTTGCTTCTTTATTCAAGAGATATGTAGTATATATTTTTATTGGACTTGCATATTTGGTTAAAGTTTGACATATTCGATGGAACATGGGCTTCAAATTTTAAACACTCTTAATAAATTATTTGGGTTTAACTTATTCAAGTTTTACGGTTTCAACTTTGATCTCTCTCTCTCAATTTTAATATCTCTTCCTCTTGGATCTACAGTTTCATTCTTCAAACAAAAACGAAATTTCAGTTTGGTATGCATTTATAATATAATTCATTTTCTTAACATTTTGATTCCCTTTCAAGATCTTTTCAAAGGGAATACAAAAAATACAATCATCTCCATCATGTTTTCTAAAATTAACCATGTCATAGGATTCTGTCCATAAATAAATAAATTGAAAATCCATATCATTTTTTGACAAAAGATTAGCATCATGCTTTATGGTACAAGGTACCCATAACCCACTAGACAGAGTCGAGTTGGCATAGAAGAATTCATGTAGTCAATCCCATTCTATTGGGAATAGGACTGAGTTGAGTTGAGTATTTTTATTTATTTTTTAGTAACTTATTAAGTTGAGTTGGATATTCGCATTATGGTTCATTTTGAGGGGAGGGGAAAGAATGTGTGGTAAATATAGGGGACATAGAGTACAAATTTGAGTGTCTCAAAATTACAGAAAAAGTTTACAGAGCTCTCATAATAGCAATACTTTCGACACATATGGGGAATCTAAATAATATTTAGAAATAAGGGCAAGGCCATGTACATTCGATAAAATCTAAGGCAGGCTGAAGTATTATATCCTTTTTCAAACTACATAGCACTTAAATGTGGACCTCGACAAAAGAGAAAACTTCTACTCCTACCATCATATTTCTGAACAAGAGAAAAATGAATACACAAACATTTCATTGACTATTGTCCTACTAAACCATAAGAACATCTTCACGACTGCAATTTTAGTGGCAAAAAGTAAAAGCCAAAATGACATTAATACATTAAACAACTTACCCCAATCAATGCATGGTCAGAGAAGACATCAATTGCTGCAAGGATTCCCCTGAATCACAAAAACAAGAATGAAAAAATTATATTAGTAGGTTGTGATGTATAGGTCAGAAACAACTGAAACGTGATCATAACAACTGTTGCAAGACCCTATGCTCATCAACAAGCCTAATGCCTAAATTGATTTAGAAAGATACTATGGAAGTTACAAAAAAGTTGAACATTGTACTCTACATGCTACAATTTCTTAATGATTGACATTAGTTCACTGCAGCACCAGGATGTCTCAGCGTGCTTTATATAAATCAATAATCTGTGAAAGAACCTTCAACAAAATAATCCAATTCCTTACACAGAAAGATGATCAAGGCCCTTAAAATCCCATAGCAGAATCCAGTTCCCATACTATTTACCTTACCTAATGGTCAGTGTAAAGGATCTTATTCTCAGCAAGAATAAGTTAATTAATGATTTACATTTTTTTTTTCTGAGAGATTACTGATTTACTTTAGCTTAGTTAACATTGAACAAAATTATACCATTATACCTTTTGACTACAAATTCACATATGTTTACCTAAGAAGCACAGGTGCGTTTCAGGATTCAGGTGCGGGTGCGAGACTCAGCAATTTTTGAAAAAATAGGGTGCGGGTGCGGCAGGGTGCGGCAATTAAAAAATTATTAAAAATATTTTTATTTATATTTTTATATATAAAAAAAATTAGACAAAGTATATTTGTATCAGTTTTAATAATAGTTTATTATATTTACATATCATATAATAGATTAATTAATTTAATGACTAATAACAAAGTAAGAAAAATCACACCTGGGGTCCCACGTGTAGGACTTGTAGCAAACTCTAATCTAAATTGAAGTGTAGGCTGGGGAGTATAACTTTGCTAGAATACAACTTGAAGTGCAACCCACCACGTGTAGGACTTAAAGCAGATTGTAAAGAAAATCTTATTTGAACAAATAAACCACTGGCGGACTGAACCAAGAAGTAAAGAAAAGAAGAAAAAATTAAAAAGCAAAGCAGAGCAGAGAGAGAGAGAGAGGATGAAGAAGAAACCCATTGTCACTATGGTGGTGCTCTAATTTTTTGCCCAGAAAGAATCCAAGTTGCAGATCAGCTGAGCTTGGTGGTGCCATCTGTGATTGTGCTCTAACGATTTCGGCCTTTTTTCGGCCGTTTCAGTAAGTTGAGATTGAAAAACTGAGATTGAAACAGTGTGTTTTGCACCTTTTTTTTTTTTTTGAATTTCGGCCTGAATCAGCCGGTTTGGCGCCGGTACCGGTGTGTTTCGGCAGTTTTGCCCGATACGGACCAAGTCAGCCCGATTCTGCGTGAATCGGCCCGAGACTGCACCGAGTCAACGTGAGTCGGGAAAAAAAAAAAAAAATGGACGCAGCACTGACGCGCAGGCAGCGGCGTCGCGCGCATCGCCGCGTCGGACACAGGTGCGGCGGCCGTTTTGCCGCGTCCGTGCACCCCAGATGTTTACCAGTCACTAAACATGTGCGAGACAACAACTAAAGTGCTTGAACTATTTTCTTTTTTACTCAATGCTCTTTCAAAACATACTACATAACAAATATATTTGTAAGCTTTAGTAATGGCAATCAACCACTTCAAAATTTAATTCTAATAGCTCAAGATACTAGTACTTACGTCAATGACTTCCCATGAAAGACGATTGGGGGTGCAATAGCAGCAAAAATACAAAAACCAATATGAAGCTGCATCGTGCCAGATTGATCAATAGACAGAAAAATAGGCCACCTATTCATGAGAAGCATAGCTAAGACAGAATTATGTATCACATACCAGATAGAACAAGAAAAACCAGCTGAAATTCAAGGCACTGTCTGTCCTGCAATTGGAAACAAAGCAATTTTCAACACCCATCAGCAAACCAAATATGACATTTTTTTTATGCTATCACTACAGAAACTCTTTCAAATACAAAAATAAATGAATATCTTTCCTCTAATAGGTTAATGTAAGAGCTTTCTCTCACCAGCTAAACAATAAATGTAACATTGATACCACCCAAACAAGCAGGTGCCACTAGCTATACAATATACATGCATGTACAAAGGCACACGTGCACAAAAACACTGAGATGCACACAGGAACACACCCACACCAACACACACACACACACAGAGATGGAAAATGTTGATGGTGCTGAACCCTGTGCTTAATATAAATCAAATTAAAAACAACAGCATCAAGAAAAAAGAAATACTGCCAATAGTCCTTAGACTAAATAGCATTTCCTTCCCCAAAAAAGAAGAAAGGGGGAGGAGTTGGGGGGCTAAGGTCACTGAAATCCTTCTCTTTCTCTTCAACTTAAGATAGCCTACAAGAAAACCTTCTCTTTCTCTACATTATGAAATACTAACCTCATAGCACGATAGAGAGGCCGGTACCACAGCACATATGAAAGGGGGCATCCAAGTAGAGCATAGATTGTTGCAAGGAAAAAAATTTTGACACCTGCACAGAGTGGAGCTTATGAGAAGATCCAAATTACATTGAAACCAATGCCTATTATATCTTGAATGCAGAAACAACATTGAAAAAGAGAAGCTCACCCCCGCCTTTGATCCAGCATGCAGTCACAGCGATTACATTAAAAACAAGACAAAGAACTATACCTGCACAAACAGTACTACAAGAGTATCAGATATTGCAGAAGGATTTTACAGCGAGACCTTTTAAATCAAGATTACAGCAAGCAAAACAAAACTGAAAACATAACATGGGTAATTCTGATCTAAAATAAAATTTAGACCTTTTTTTTCCTTCTTAAATTTCAGTATCCAATTCTCTAAGGGACCAAGTGAAGACGCCTAAATTAAAGAAACTATACTCCATAAAGAGCTCCATATCATTATATTTATTGAGATTAAAAAAAATCCTGAGCAGAACCAACTTACACAACTAATATAATGTAAAATGTTTTATATATATGATCTCTCATACCTAACCAACTTGCAAAAGCCAAATATTGCAGCCTTTGTGCATGGACTGGTATTTCGTTGGCTATATCATGATGAATTATGGGGAAAAATGGAGGCCAATTTCGATTATCATTGGGAACACCAGCTGATATAAAATAAAATAAAAACAGTTTAGAAAACAGCAAAACAAGTTCACAAAAATATATTAAGTTGTAGGTTGTGACCTCATAGTTTACCTTTAGCAACAGCATCTTCTCTCCGCTTTATTTCCTATGGAAGGCAGTTAAAGAGTACAAAGAAAAACAGAATCAAAGGCAAAGAATATATTCTATTTAAGAGTAAGAATAACCAATACAATCATTTCAAGTAGGCATCACATATTGTAACTAATTCATTGTTATGTAAAGCAACAAAATCCCCATTTCTAGGAATTAACAGAAGTGGTTTTCAATGTAGAAAAAATAAAAATTCAATTCTAGACAAGTACTCAATCATGGAATTGCAATGCAAACCTTTTCCCTCCTTTTGAGATCTGCTTCCCAAGATGCAAGCTCTTTCTCTTTGCTCTTAGAATCCTACAAAAACCATTCCATCAAGAACATAACTCAGCTCTCTCAAAAATATCAAAGAACAGAAAAGGAATAGAAAAGGAAATAGCAACTTCACTACATTCAATGTATCCAATGGTATATCCACTGTTGCATCATGTTTCTGCCCAAAGCCTAGGGTTTCAGACCCCAAAGGTGGAATGTGTGGCTTTGATCTGGGACCAGCAGCTCCATTCTTCAAAGGTTCCCAATCGTTAATCAATGACACAATGAATAAATGACAAATAAAGAAATGTTCAACATTCAAATATGTGTGTGCGCGTGCACGTGTGTGTGCGCGTGTGATATCTAAACAAATAATCAACACTGAAATTAGCAGTGGTCCTACAAGCATGCCCCAACGTGAAGTCATAAGAACACTGGTGTGGCTTACTTTGTAAATAAAGTGGCAATAAATGAGTAGTTTTGTTCATTTGCAGTCCAATGCATACATGCAAAAGTCTACAATCATAAGGCGGTTTGGGGTAGAGGAAGCACGTTTATGGAGTACAATACTTGTTCAGGGTATCCATTGGTGTAGTTTGTGGAAGAGTATCAGGATGGGATGGTAAAGGTTTTTTACAGTACATTCAATTTGGGGCCAGCTTTGGTAAACATATCTGGTTCTGGCAAGACTGTTGGTGCGATGATGAGTATGATAGTTCCACAAATAGAGAGGCTTCAGTGGACTCTCTGTTGTTGAGGCAGACTAAGGGGCGAAGAGGAGTTGAGATGTTAGATTTATTTGGAAATTTAATGATTGGGACTTAAACTTCAAGGCCTGTTTTTTCGATCTTCTTGGTCTCTATATCCCTCATGGAGAGGTTTGCGATCGGGTGAGGTGGAAGCGCTATAGATGAGTAGGGAATTCGATATTCATTCCTTCTATAATATTTTGAGGGGATCCAATTATGTTTTTTTCCCCTGGAAAGGCATTTGGGTGTGAAGGCCCCACTGATGGTCTCCGTTTTAGTGTGGAAGGTGGTGTGGGGGGAAAATACTCACTTTATATAACTTTATAAAAAGAGGTTACACAATAGTAGACCGGTATTGCATGTGCTAGTATTGCAGGGAGACGGTAGATCATCTTTTGATACATTTTATGGTTGCATATGATTTGTGGAACTTTGTTTTTTAGATCCTTTAAATCTCACTAAATAACATGATTGATCTTATGTTTGGCCGAACAAATTGTGCGGGTAAGCACACTTTGGATATTTGGAACATGATTCCATTATGTTTGAAGTTGACCATTTAGAGGGAATGCAATGGGCCTACATTTAACAATGCAAAGAGTAGGGGGAATAAGTTATTAGCAAATTTTGGTAGCTCCTTATTTGATTGGTCTTACACATTGGGTTTTACGAATAGTGATTCTATTGCAACGTTTTTTGAGTTGTTGTACATAATTCTTTCTCTGTAATGCTTTAGGCTCCTTCATGTCTATTATACATGAAGTAGTCTTTTTTAAATAAAATCATTCTTTCCTATTAAAAAAAAAAAGTTCTAAAATTTTATTTATATATAAATTTTTAAATAATAATAATAAGCAGCTCAAGCAATACAATGCATTGCATTCCATTGCAATCTCCAGATTCATGAAGGCAAAAAGGTACAACATGTCAAAATAACTACAATATCACCACAATACTAATGATCATCAAATCCATCAAAAGATCATTGATATCCTATGATTTCAATTCAAACTTTAAACTTTCATGACAAGTAGAAACCTGTGGGATTGTATGAAGCTTTTGTTTGGCTCAGATATAGGGGAATTCGGGTTCAAAAAAGACTTACTTTATCAATAAATTGAAATTAGAACCTATCAGAACTCTGCCCCACCCCCCTCAACTCCTATTACTGAAGCCTAAGTGGAGTATGGTTCACATACACAAAATCAACGCAACAAATTTTGCTCATTTTCTCTTTTTTGGGGGTGGGGAGGAGGAGTGTTATCACCTACACTATTATTTAGTTCTTGTACAAATCCTAGCGTCCGTGTATTTTAACATGACAAATGGGACTAGCGGGGGTTCATTGGTTGATCCCCAAGCAAGTTGTTGACATTCTATTTGAGTGGTGGGTCTAATTTGATCGACATAAAAGCTCCTGAGGTTGGAATATAGCGCCAATACCACAAATATGGCAGGAGAGCAACAATCAAAGTATAATGTAGTGAAGCTCTCACTTATGAATTGCAATGATGAAATCATCTTGTTTGTGTGGTCTTGCACCCGACCCTTGGCCCAAAAAGATTAACTTCTGGTCGTAATTACTAATTTCATTTCACATGTAATTCTTCACTCATTCTTGGTCACCAAAAAAGAACCTAGTAATTTTTAATTCATGCAACTCCTTAGGGGAACTTTCCTTACACACAATGTGTCCTCTATTTCTTATTAATTTGGTTCTAACCGACCATTCTAAGAAATTTTTAATACCACTTTTATGAAAAATATAAAAATATGTTACTTTTTTCTTTTTCCATAATAAATTTCTAAAAATAACTCATAATATTTCCCTTATTAATTATAAAAATAAAAATAAAAGAACTTAATAATTGCATTTGTCAATACTTTCCAAATTTTCATGATTTTTTTTTTTTTTTGTGGAAAGGGAAAGGGAAAGGGAAATTTTTCATGAAAATTCTTCACTCATTATATTAGCGCAATTAAAAAAAGCCGTAAAAAATATTTTTCAAAATTTAAAGAATTCGAATTGAATAATGAAAAAGTCCATTAATATCATTGGTAAATGAAAAGTTTTACAAACTGCTGATATGATATTGGTAAATGAAAAAGTTCATTAATATCATTGGAATTAGGCATTAAAAACAGTGGAAAACCATTTCAGAAATTACAAACATCTTTAAATGACTTTCCTTTTCAGTCAAATTTTAAAAAAACTTATAGTATTTCCTTATTCTTCCTCAATTTAAACCGAGAATTTCAGATCCCGAACCCAAATGGAGTACTTAAATAAATACCAAATAAATCAAACAATACCGCGCTAAGCTAAGCTAAGCTGAGTAATCAAACAACAAGGTCTAAAAATAGTATACAACAATTATTAAGAGATAAAAAAAAACAACGAGGGCAGATCTGATCTGAGAAAAAAGTGAAAAATATTTGAAAGTTAAGAGATAAGAGAGAGAGAGAGAGAGAGAGAAAATAATTACCGAGAAAGGATTAACCACTTCTTCCTCGTCAAACGGATTCGGGTCGTGGTGCCGATTCATCTTCAGATCCCTAATTTTTGCAGAGAAATGCTCCGAAATTTCAGATTTTTTTGATTTTACACAGTCAGTGAGAGAGAGAGAGAGACGGTGAGACTCAGTGCAGTGAGTGTGTGAAAAAGAAAAGAGACAACCAATTTTTTTGCTTCTTTGCTACGCGGGATAAGTTTTAGAATTTTTTTTTTGCATTTGCCCTCGGAGTTTTCTATTTTTACGTTCATTGCCCTTGCTTTGCATGTTTCTCTCTGACGTGGCATATGATTACTTGCTACACAAGGTCTTAGCATGAGATGAGTTCAAAATTCTTTAATTAAATTCAAACACCCAACCCAAATATCATCTCAATTAAATTCATTACAATTACAGTTACAGGTACAGTTAGGTGTTTGAATCTAATTTGAAAACACTTAATTTATTACACCTAAACTAAGTAATGTACATGTCATAAGTTCCAAATTTCCAATTAACTTAACTTATAAAATTGATACCATTAATTTAAAATTGACCTCACAATGGCCATTAGCTTATATCCCATTTTCCCAAAGGTTTTATAATTGAATTGACACTTTATCATGCACAAAATGCTTAAAAATTTAGAAAATAAATGTTCGATCTGCGAAGTTAGCAACATATTAAAATTATTTCTATATAAAAAATTAAAAAAAAAAAAAACTTATATGTTTTCTTTCACGAATATACCCCTTACCTGACGTTCGTTCAAGTGGCAGTTGAGTTTTTGAAAAAGGATTGCGTAGTGAATTTTTACCATATTTTATTTCTAATTGGGATCCGACTGTCCTTCCTTCCACTACGTGATCATGAATGTGGTTTAATGCTTAACCCACAAAGTTTTGTGCTACTTCTACCACTAGCTTCACATAATTATGACTCCACAATTAAAAATACTATTCAAGCTTCTACTGTTTTTTTTTTTTTTTTTTTACAAGATATAATTCTACTCTAGTCTGATTTAAGTATATATGTGTATGAAGTTCTCTCCTGGAAACTTGAACCCCGGCCCTTGCCCCCCACACTCCACAAACACTTATACTTGTGGAGTGAGCATCGCACCAAGGGTGTGCAGAGACTTGACGAAAATAAAAATAACCCGAACATGTCATTTTGGCTTCACAATTTGATTGAATAACTACAATGGAGGGGGAGGTTCCAACTTATGAAATAAATAAAAATAAAAAGCTACTATGGTATAGTGATTGGTGAAAGCTTGCTTAAGGGCAAAGTTGCTTCAAGATCGTTGAGGCATGAGGAGATGGTGACAGGGCTTTTATTTTTAGAGTTTTCCATAAACACGACTTTTATGTTATAACTTTGACGTGACAAATCATGAGTATATATAGCTAATTATAACATTTATTTAGACTCATTATTTTTTTTCTTTTCATAGTCTGCCACATTAGAATCGTTACAAAAATTGTGGCGTAATTAAAATTGTGTCCACAAATTTTTTTTTTTTTTTTTTTACTTGGTCTTATTTCTTGGCCCTGCCCATCATTAACCCCGATTTTTTAAGAATAGAAGACTCATTAGCCTTTTTCTTATTCCAACCACTAATTGTGACCTTTATTAAAAATTCTCATACTTTCAAATGACGTAGTTGAGGTAAATTTAAAAAATTGATGTACTGATCTATAGCCTTTGGCTTTTACACAGCATCCTTAGAGTCCCACATCGAAAGAATTTTCCTCCACTGATGGTACACTACTCCTTCGCTTCACAGCTTATAAGGCAGAAAGTTGAGGAAGTTCTCTTCGATGTAGGATAGCATGTCAAGCCAAAAAGGCTACAAGGTAAGCCATTGGCCTGAGGTGAAAATTGCACCCACAAATAACTATTGAAATTATAATTATAAGAAATTTAAAAAAAGCCTACAACATTTGTGTTTTAAACTTTGTGAGATATTTTCTATAAATTACACATATACAAAATATGTAAGATGTTGAAGAGCTATAGCTATAGCTGGTTGAGTAGTAAGGTTATGGAAGATATTGAATTTCCAAAGGATGACATGTCACCACCGGCCATCCCCATATTTGGTATCACCGAGGATTGACGAGATCAAGACATTTTTTTTATAAAAGATGATGTCAATAAAAAATCTCCATATTCGATCTCACCCAAGTTGTTTTCTATTTTTGTTTCCCATTTATGCTACAAATTTGTAACTATTTTATTCCTTTAGTTTTACAAAAGTTGGGTTCAACTTCCCTCCCCCTATTTTATCACAAGGAAAAAAGAAGTATTCAAAATTTGATATTTTGGATTCTATTTTTATTGTTTTTTTCTTCTATTTATGCTTCAACTTTTTAACTATAGTTAGCATTCTTTTAGAGCCTGTTTGGTAAGAGTATTTAAATATAGTTTTTTGTTTTGCAATCCATAAAATAATTGGTCCCACACTTGAATTTATTATTTGGCTAATATTTTCTAAATACAGTTTTTAAAAAACCGTAACCTTTTTTCTTGGTTTAGACAGGATTTTGAAAACGGCTAAGGGGATATTTTCATGATACAGAAAAATGTTTTTAATAACATAGTTATAAATAAATTGAAAATAATGGACCCAACATATTTGTCCAAACTCTTTTATCTCTTAAATTAAAAAGCTTATTTTTATCAAAAAAAGAATTCTCACACTTCAAATTTGAAACTTATCATTAAAAAAAAATATACATGATGAGCTCTATTCTCTTATTATTATCCACAAGAAAAAAAAAAAAAAGTAATCTATAGATTCTATACATTACTTTTTGCAAATTTTTTTTTTTTTAAATCTCAAAAATAGAAATGGTCTCCCAAACAATTATATATAAATATATATATTTATATATATTTAGTACTTTGAAAATTTTTCTTAAAAGTGGGAGCCAAACATGTATAATATAAAAATCAGTATCTGAAAACTAGTTTCAAGTTCAATTATTTGAAAATTGTTTTTATACTGTTTTGAAAACAAAAACAAAAATCATCTTACCAATCAAGCCCTTAGCTTTGCAAAATACATATTTTTTTGGATTTCCTTCTCTATTTTTTAAAGCCTTTCCTTTATTTTTAAAAAAAAAAAAAAAAAAAAAAAAGCTTTTCAGCAATCAGCACACTAAAAAAATGGTTTTTTTATATAAAAAAATTAATGAGTATAGTTAATATAAACCTGTATATAAAGAAATTACAGTATTACATCAAAGTTAGGCTTAATAATAAGATTGAAAGAAAAAGATTTATCCATTAATACTTTTGAGTAATATAGTTTATATAATTTGGACTTTTATAAAATCAGTTAATATGCGATTTCGCCTTTTTCATGTATTGCTACTATGTAGTGCATGTCATAAAATGTGCATGATAAAAGCTAAAAAATATATTAAAAAATAAAAATTAAAGGATTGAAACGTTAATCGTTTTCTCAAAAAAAAAAAAAAAAAAAAAAGGATAATTGAAAAAGGGTCTCGAAAACAAATGCTTTTAGGGCAGTTGTTAATAGACTATTGTAAGAAAATTTTTGATACTATTTTTATAAAAAATATAAAAAATTTATAAAGAAAAAGTTAGTTTTTTTTTTTTTTTCCAAAAAATATTTGTAAAAATAGTTCCTAAATCAATACTTTTAATTAGGATATCTATTAACTTTTCCTGTTAAAAAAAAAAAAAACCAAAAATTGGAGGGGATAACAACTAACGAGTATCATGAAGAGGAAGATTAATTATCGTACGTGTTGCGTGAAACCAACAAGAGCAGAGGACAAAATCATGGTTAGGAAGAGGATGATTGCAACTATGCAAAAGCTATAGTATAAGAATGAAAGAAGACGTTTGCACTATTTGTTCATGGACATGAATGATTTCCATTAATTATTATCATATTAATCATGTTAGAGAAAGCATATGGAAAATCTTTTATTATATAATAATTATACTAATCACAATTATAAAAAGGCCATATCTATTTTCTTAAGTTAAAATCTTTGAGTGGAGTTGTGGTGTGCCTTTGTGTTAGAACCCATTTTCCTATCTTTTGTGTGTGTGTGTGTTTGTTTCTAAAAAAAAAAAAAAAAAAAGTAATTGTCCCACATTACTTAAGAGAGTGTGTTGTGTATAGTATAACTTACCCCATCCTCCCTTAAAAGTTACTATAGCTTTTGAGTGGTGTTGTGGTGTGCATTTGTATTAGAACATCTTTCCCTCTCCCTTGTGTGTGTTTGTTTCTGAAAAAAAAAAAGTTAAAATCTTTGAGCCTCTTCAAGCGTTTCAAAATATAAAGTTTCAACAACTTGTGTAGATGATATATTGAACAGTGACTTTGGGTCTTGAACACTTTCGCTCTTAAGATAAGCATCAATGGGGAATGGTTTCTACACGATTTACTTATACCTTGAAAGCTAATTAAACTTTTTTCTTTTTCTTTTTTTTTTTTTTTGGCCGAGAAAAAAAAAAACAGGTAAGAGGCCATAGTTGCAAATTTTCTAAACTAATTGTATAGCCAACTTAAAAAGGAAAAAAAAAATGTGTACGTGAAGCATGATCTACTTTTGAATTAGAACATTCTCAACGGAAATCTAGATGTCTTAAAGAAAATAATCAATCATCGTGTAGAAGTCTAATTTAGTTATTTTTAGGAACATAATTGAATACATAAATTACCTTATAAGATCAACAATGCTGATGATGTTATGAAAATCACTAGTCAGCTACACAGTCTTCACACGCTCGAAAGAATACCTGCACAATGAAAAGAGAAGAGACCTAGCAGAGAGCACCGGTGTGATGCCAGTCAAATACTCTCTGAAGCTCAAGTTAGAACTATTCTCACAACTCTAGAGTGCTAGAGAGGGTAAATTGTGCGTACCTCGATTTGTGAGAGTATTGGACTTTTATAGTAGAGAGTTGACACCTCTTCCTTGGTACGGAAGTCTTTTCCTTCTAGGACTCTACTTGAATAGTCTCAAACGTGATTAACAAGACATTTCCTTGTATAAAAGATCTGCATGTATCTTCCGGAATCCTTGTCATGCTAGGACTCTATTTACCTTAGGATTCCATGGCGATCAAGCTTGTCTCGCAAGTATTTTCCATCTAAGGTTTTCGCCACATCTATCCATAATGGACCTTTAAACAAGTTGGGCTTGCCCTCTACCGGCCCACGGACATAGATCCGTCAGGCCCATTTTCAGGCCTCGTCAAGTTACATTTTTACCCTCATCATTTGCCCCATTCACCCTACGGGTCCGTCATTGTTGAAGGACAGGACTAGTGGGGTGACGGTTCAAAGTTAACTGAGATGACGGTCCTATTGTGAATGGGACGACGGATCAAATACCAGTGGGTCGACGGTCTCAGCGCGGATGCCGTCAACTGCGCAAACGTCTGACAGGTTGTCCGGAAGCCATTATGGCACATGACACGTGTCGTACTCCAATTGGATTTTATCTCGGATCGAAGCGTCGCTTCATATTCCGTGCACTCCCTCTATAAATACAAGGGTTTACCTTCTTCATTTCTTTATTTTCAGCCGAAACATATTGTCAGAGCGCAACCCGTCATCCTTGATAGAGACCACCCCGTTCATCAAGCTGAATCTGTCATCGACGCACTTCCTCCGTCCATTCTCAAAAATTGGTAAGCGTTCTCCTTTCATGAATCTTGTAGATACACTGTCCTTATTTTAATTAATTTATATCCCTGTACTTTTATACACCCTTTGTAATTTCTAGATCCGTCTGAGTCTTAGGTTTTGTCGTCCTGTGTAGGCGATGTCTAGTGCGTCAAGTAACCAGTCATGCGTCCGTGACGGGGTGGATTACGAGGAAGTATATCCGTTCGATCATAGAGACTCAGAAAGTCCAGGTGAAGAGAGGAGTCCGTCCGCCTCTTCCTCTTCCTCAACAGAGGAGGATATGGAGATGGCTGACCTTGACGAGGGTCCTGATGTCGTTGAGGAACAAGCAATAAAGTCCGTCATAGGTGCTGATGAACTTAGAGAGTTCATCATGCTAACAGAGTGGACGGTAAATTATTTTACTTCCACCATCAAGGAGAGACACTTCAGCTCTCTTAGAGAAAATTATCAAATTCCAGACTACATCCCCATCTGTTTGCCTTTTAAATCAGAAAAATGCTATTATGAAGGGGTAGAAGGTGTCGGGGTGTATGAACAAATGCTGAAGATAGAACTTAGGTTTCCACTAAGCTCCCTTCACCGTCAACTTCTCAAATACCTCGGCCTGTCCGTCAACCAAATATCCCCAAACGCCTGGAGGGTCTTCATAGCAATGGAGGTCCTATATGGCACTATGTCAAACGGTGCAAGGCGGCTAACGGTGTGGGAATTCCTTCACTGCTACTGTCCAGATGAGATAGACAAATCACGGGGGATATATAGTTTCGTGCCAAGGAGTCTGTTGTTAAAGGTCATATTTGAAACCCCAAACTCTAATAGGGACTGGAAGAGCCACTATTTTTTCTTAGAGGGTGACGGGTGGATGTGTCGTCCAGGGGACGCGGAATACATGCCCGTCGACACGACTTAGGGGATACTGCCTCCGTCTAGTATGTACCCGTCTAGTGTGTGAACTTTACATAACCGTTCAATTTAGTATAATTTCTTCAAGCCTTTAACCGTCTTCTTTTTTGCAATTCGACGGCGTCCACAAGTTAATCTCGAGGAATTCAATTTTCTTGAGAAAATTTTTAACAAAACCAAGTCAGAAGAAAGGACTTGGGCCAAACTAGTCACACTTGATACCATTTACTGGTATTGTGACGGTCCTGCACCAACACCAGCAACGATCAAACATGACGCCAGAATCCATCAACGTAAGTTCGTCGCCCTCATTACATTTGACCCCCCTTTTTATTTATTTATTTATTTTTAAATACATTCGTCCACCTTTACAGAGATGGACGACCCTAAGAGGAAAGCTCTGATCAAGGCATAAGCTGCCAAGAAAAAAGAGACCGGCGAGGTGGATCCCAAGGGGACGGGCACAAGCAATCCGTCGATAAAAAGAAGGCAGCCATCCAAATCGGACCATCCTTCCAAGAAGCCCAAAGTCCCTTTGGAGCCCGTCGTAGGGCTAATGGCTGAGGGTGCGAAGACGGTGACCCCGGTGAAGCATGGGGCTGGCAAAGGTCTCATGAAGGCCCCGTCCACTAACCAAGAAAAACCACCCGTCCTCCTCCGTGAAGACTCCAAATATGCCTTGGAGCGGCTTTCGTCTATCATAACGTCGGAGGATTATGAGGACTTAGGCAACCACTCCACAGAGGCAATGGGGGAGACGGGACTTTTCGCAGTTGCTCAGGTAATGAAGTCCGTCGACTTTACGTCCGTCCTCTATGATGGCTTTATATTTAACCTCTTTTTTTGTGTTTTAGGCCATGATCATGATGAAAGGACTGATGGGACGATGCCTCAACCATGAGACAACCTTGGACCGTGTCCGGGAAAAGGCAGAGCAGACGGAGGATGAACTGAGACAGCTCAAAGCCTGGAAATCGAAAATGGAGAAAAAATTTGATCTTTCAGAGAAGGTGAGGAAGGAGCTTAAGCAGAGGACGGAGGAGGCAAAGAAGGCCCTTGAGGAGAAAGACAAGGAGGTCCAGGAGGTTAAGGATCAGCTCCGTCAAGCTAAGGAGGTTGCGATCCGTGAATATCGCAACTCCGACGCCCTTCTGTCCGAGCTGGGTGAATCCTTCCTGGAGGGTTTTGATGACGCCCTCCGTTAGGTCAAGAAAGCTTATCCTGACCTGGAAGTTTCAAATATTAAAGTTGATGACCAAGTCCAAGCCTCCGTCATGCCCGTCGCCTCAGAGGACACCGACGACCTTTTTGCTGATGACGGAGTCCTCGGCGACGGGGTGTCTGCCCCAGTTCAGAGTGTCCAAGTTGTGGGGGATGATATCCGTCAGCCCGAGCAGGAGAAAGATGTAAATATTGAGGATTAGTTTTTTGTAAAATTGTAACCATTTTGGGAATAACTGTTTTAATTTCATCCATCATTTATGGCATGTATAACATTCACTTTGCATTAAACTATTTTTGTGATTTTGGATATATGATTCGTGATGAAATCAATCTCTTAGATAGATCCGTCCAGGTGAAGGACTAAACGTTTTTCAACTTTCTTATATGATCCGTCTACTTTGCGGACATTTGTTTTCATCCGTCTACTAGGGGACTTACATTTTTCATCCTTCTGGATGATCCGTCCACTTTGTGGAATTATATTTTTCATCCATCCACTTGGGGACTTACATTTTTCATCCTTCTAGATGATCCGTCCACTTTGTGGACTTACGTTTTTCATCATTCTTGGATGATTCGTCCACTATGTGGACTTATGTTTTTATCCGTCCACTTGGGGACTTACATTTTTCATCCTTTTGGATGATTCGTCCATTTTGTGGACTTTCATTTTTCATCCTTCTTGGATGATTCGTCTACTATGTGGACTTATGTTTTTATCCGTCCACTTGGGGACTTACATTTTTCTTCATTCTGGATGATCCGTCCACTTTGTGGACTTACGTTTTTCATCCTTTTTGGATGATCCGTCCACTATGTGGCCTTACGTTTTCAACCTTTTTTGGACGATCCGTCCACTTTGTGGACTTTCATTTTTCATCCTTCTTGGGTGATCCGTCCATTATGTGGACTTGTGTTTTTACGTAGAAAAAAGAGTCGTGTCTGAATATTCTTCTTATTAATTAAAAACTATGCATTTGTAGAAAAGTACCTGCCCCCTCGGGCTTAAAAAGGCACATAAAAAACATTGTAGCAAAATTTTGTTAAAATAAAAACTAGTACTAAAATTAAATAAACTGGGATATGGAGGACATAGTCGTCGTTCTTCCTGTCATTTCTACTGGTAGTATTTTCGTAGGTGCTCCGTGTTCCATGGGTGCTGCAGCTTTCGTCCGTCCAGAGTCTCAAGGTGGTAGGTGCCCTTTCTTTGCCATGCCGTGATTCGGTAGGGTCCTTCCCAGTTGGGACTGAGCTTCCCTTGGGTAGGGTCTCTTGCAACGCCCATCACTTTCCTCAGAACAAAATCTCCGACCTGGAAGTCTCTGTGTCGGACCTGGGAGTTGTAGCCCTACATTGAATTGGCGAATAGTTATAGCACTGGGGAAATTGCAGAATTAGAGGTGAACATCCAGACAAACAAGGAGGATTTTAAAAGAGTGAGCTTTCTACCATACACAATTCATTCTGTACTTTGTTTTGGTTAGAACTTAGAAGCGTGAGATCTTTACTTAAGTCATGTAGGACGTCACATTATACTTTGGCTTTTTATGCCAGGAGTCTTGTAGCTTAATTGGTTGATATTTTTTTATGTTTCCAAAAAATCTAGGGTTTAAATCCCCCTCCCCCGTTGTAACTATCTAATTTTCAAACAAAAAAATGTTATTTGGTGAAGCTCTTACCCGAATACTTGGGGTATCTAAAGGTGGCTTTAATTTTTTTTTTCTTTTTCAGGACCAAAATCTTGGACTGGTGGAGCAGGCTGGACCTAGCAAAGGTTAGCCTATCACTTCGTTAGTTGAACTTGTTCATAAAATATTAATCACTTGGCACTAATTACTTCGTTATGTATTATCTTGTTTTAACCTTGTTAATTACTTTTGCAGGTTATAAATTGTTAAAGTTTCGTTTTAAAATATTTCGTTTTATTTATTAGTTTAACAGGGACCAAATTAGTGAATTGCCTGAACTTGTCATCTCTTGCATTTTATCAAAGCTAACAATGAAAGATGTGGTCAAAATCGGCATACAATGAAGGAGATGGGTGAATATTTGGTTATTGAGGACTGATCTAAATTTTGATGTTCCTAACATGTTCCATAGCATTTGCTTAAATTCAGCTATTTTCAATTTGTGTTTGGAAACAACAAACATTGGGAAAGCCCCTATTTGACAATGAAATGTTAAACATATACTGTCAAGAATTGATCAACTCGGTGTAGTAATTCATGAATAATCCTAGTGAAGATGTTTAACACTTCATTGTCAAATGGGGGTTTTCCATGATTTTTGTTGTTTCCAAACACAGATGGAAAATAGCTGAATTTAGGCATTTCATTGATGCTATGGAACATGTTGAGAACATCAAAATTTAGATCAGTCCTCAGTAACCGAATATTCACCCATCTCCTTGATTGTATGCTGATTTTGACCACATCTTTCATTGTTAGCTTTGATAAAATGCAAGAGAGGACAAGTTCAGGCAATTCACTAATTTGGTCCCTATTAAACTGATAAATAAAACGAAATATTTTAGCAAGAAACTTTAACAATTTATAACCCGTAAAAGTAATTAACAAGGTTAAAACAAGATAATCTATAAAGAAGTGATTAATATTTTATGAACAAGTTCAGCTTACATCTAGACAAATCAAAGTGATAGGCTAACCTTTGCTAGGTACATGAGATTTGTGGGGGAGAGGCTTCCTTGACAGTGACATTATCCTCGAACATAAATACGTATAAGAGGCTTCGTAAAATAATAGATACCAATAGTAGAAGGCTGAAATTTTTACACCAGAGGAAAGAGAAAAACAGTGACCAATATTCTGTTTAATCACCATGAACAATGCTTTAATATTCAAATTTTGATATCACTAAAAAAGTTATTGCAAGAAATGAAAAAGTAGCAAATAGTGGTAAAATATGGGCTTTGCTCCTTATCTCTCACGTGGTTACAACTTAAAAGTCTTAATGTGCATGAGGTGAATTTATGTTTAATACATTTAAGTGGGGGAGAGGTGGATTCAATTCTGAACACTTCTTGAGAATTATCCTTGTACTTTTGGTAAATAGTTATAATTGTACTTTATTTCAATAATATTCACTTAATATAAAATGTATTTATTTCAAACATGAAATTCATCCAATGTATTCTCGTTGGAAACTAAGATTTGGACAAGACAGGAAGGACAAAGACCTCAAACTCGTGATCTTGTGAAAGATATCATGTACCCTTCTCCTCTCTAATAAACTTGAAAACTTAAATAAATTTCTAGCAGCGTACCTTTGGATGGACGAACCAATACGCTCAATCATCTCACAGGTCTCATATAGTTCAGGTCCCTCCACGGATCTGACTGTTCCATCCTCCCGGTTGACTGTTGCAAATATCTCACTATCTTGGATCTAAAATTTCTAAATATTAGTGGCACAATATAAACGACGTAAGTGCAATAATAATAATATAATACAAAACTAATTCTTTGAAACTACCATTCGTAGGACATGCATTTCTGCCACCTTAGGATTATTCAGTTGTTCTTTATTGGCAATATCTTCAAGGGAGAGCATCAAGCTTGTCTGAGCCAATCTCTGGATATTTTGCTTATACATGGATGACAGCTCCACCAGTCCAAGATTTTGGTCTTGAAAAGAAAAAAAATTTAAAGCCACCTTTAGATACCCCGAGTATTCGGGTAAGGGCTTCACCAAATAACATTTTTTTTTTCTTTGAAAATTAGATAGTTAGAGTATTACCATCCGGGATGCTAAAAAAAAATATTCTATTTTACCCTCTAAAAACTTTATTTATTTTACACCCTAAAAACTCGAGTCTTTTGGCTAAAAATGGTAAAAAATAGAGTTTATTAGTGTTATAGGTACTGTTCAAAGTTATTTGGCAAAATGAGGAGAGAGACTGAATTTCGGCAACGGTGTTGCCGAAATTTAGTCTCTCTCCTCATTTTGCCAAATAACTTTGAACAGTATCTATAACACCAATAAACTCTATTTTTTACCATTTTTAGCCAAAAGACTCCTAAAAACTCACTTTATTTTCGCTAGGTCCCAAATCAATGCAGTCAAACTCAATGACGCTAAGGTGGGCTGGGCTTCCTGGCTGGATTATGGCCGAATCTACTCTATATGAATCCAATTTTTGGGCCAAATAAATTTATTTTGACGGGCCTCACATACACAGCCCCCTCACCCCCAAAAAAAACCAAATCCTCTACGCTTTCCTACAATAGTTTTAGTAAATAAATAATCAGCAAAACACTCAAAATGTAAGAAAGGTTACGTGATTACGACAGGGGCATGAGTATATTTATATATAAAGAAGAAGGAGAAGAAGAGAGTATATCTATATCTATAATCTATATAAAAATGAGAGTTTTGGTGGTTTGTTTTGCACATAAATGGTGGTTTTATAAAGCCATTTGGTTTTGTTGCTTGGTCAATACCACTAACAAAAAAAAGGAGAGTTTGGGTGGTTTGTTTTGCATATAGTTGGTGGTTTTGTAGAGTCTTCTGGTTTTGCTACTTGGTTAATACTTAATACCACTGACAAAAGTGTGTGATGCAATAGGCTATGTAGTCACTTTTTTGCCTCTACAAGCATTTATTAGTTAAAGAAAGTTAAGGATTTTTTTTGGTCTTTTTGTTTGGTACTTCTATTATGGTTTTACCCCTAGAGATATAGATGGGCTAAAAAATTGTAAGGATCTTATAATTTTTTTGTTCTCAAGTATATTAGTTAACTACTCCAATAAACACTCCTAGAAGGTTTTGGCATCTAGCAAAAGTTTGAGAAATGCTTTTATGTGCTCTCTTGTCACTAATTAAAGTAGAGAGGGGATGGATATGGGTGTAGAAAGTATGGGTTGAAACTTGAAAACGTTTACTTCACTCAATCAAAATTGATATATCTGTTATGTTTGTTTTTGTTATTTTTTCTTGGTGGAATTTTATACCCTTTTTTACTTTGAAGGACATTTTTGGAGTTTATTACTTATCAAAAAAATAACTTTTAGTAATTCCTCAAATAATAATGCCTAATATTAAAGTCAGTCGTGATAGAATCGTAATGTTGCTTATGTAAGCCTCTTCGATTTTTCAAACCTTCTATCTCTTTATTTATTTATTTTCACTTAAAACAAGTGAAAGAGAGTTCGAATCCAAGTTTTTCATGTGAAAAGAACCGATCAATTGTATTAAATTATAAGGCTTTCTCTTTTTTTCTTTCGGATAGGAGTTACATAACTCTTAACCTTTCTTTGTTATCATAATGTCTCCCGTGCAAAGCGCGGATTCAAAACTAGTTTTGTATAAATATGTAATAGTAAGCAAAAGGGAATAATATCTTTATTATTAAAAACAACCTACTGAAAAATTGTATTTACTACGTATTACTTTTTGTTAGAGAATATGTGTCTGTTCTCTTTGTCAAACTTGCTAGAAGGGCTGCCAATAATCATTTTCTTGTTTGGATGGAGTCTGTTCCTTCAGATATTCTTGATGTCTATCAACTTGATATTTTAAGGATGCAATAATATAATCGTTACCCCGGTGGGGTTTCTTCTTAAAAAAAAAAAAAAAAAAACCAATGGTAACTAACGAGTAGGTGCACTTGTTGTACTTACTGAGAAGCTGCGAGCGCTGGGCAAAATTGCTGCTTCTAATTGGTTGTACCATGGAAAACAAATTTAATTTTTATAACCACATTTCTTTGGTTAAAATGATATCCCTTCCCTAGCTGGCTAGCTAGCACCGGCAGAGTCACCTAATTAAAAACAAATTTAATATGCTAGTCTAAAATGTTCTAATTCAATAATTATATACACACACGTGCTTTACAGGCATCTTAATTTACGTGAATAAGGACGATGTAATAAGAATTTTAGAAGATATAATTTCTTCTTGTAAACAAATGATATATATATATATATCTTTAGGTGTATAAATTTTGTGATAATATATAGTTATATATCTATTTATGATCTTACTCTATTTATGATCTTACATCTTTTATTAATCTATATATATATATATATATATATATATATATATTGACCAAATCTTTAATTTTTCTTTTCCAATGGATCGAATTTCTTTTCTGATGGAGATGTCTATAATATATAGATCTTGTTCATACATTGATGAAAAGCTCCATTATTTTACCTTTGTCATTTGATAAGTCTCTTCCTTTTCTTTCTTACATATAGTATTTTCAATCCCTTTCCTTCCTCATCACTCACTAGCTTAAACTATAAAAATACTTCTTTGGGATTGGGAAGCCCTAAAAATCAACCGAATGACTAGCAATTTTTCTTATGCGAATTGTATTTCAAATTGCGAACTTAATATTTAAATTCATCTGCCTATGCATCTTGCCTTTTGGGGGATATTATAAATTGAGGGTTTTTCAAGTTAAGTATGTTAGTGTGAGTTAAGTTAGCTTAATTGGTAAAGTCACCATAAATTGAAATTATTCTATTAAATCTGTAAAATTAAATAAAAATAAAAAAGTGTATTAGTCCATGCTACTAAAGTTCTAAGCGTACAGCCAAACCACATCACTTGCAATATAATTATTCAATAATATGTAATGTCTAAAACATAATTAACCAAAGAATAAAGTTATGCATACAGTAATTTTACAACAATTTCACAACAAAATCTATTAGAAGATAAGCTGTTAAAAAGTAATGTTATTGATGGCTTAGATGAAAACTAATAACAACTTATTGCCTAAGTTTTGTTGTAAAAATATTGTGCCTATAGCAATACTCAATAGCCAAAATTTCTTAGAAATTGTTGCACCGCTTGCATTAGGTCTTCTACCTAAGCATGTAACCATCTTTTTGCAATCATATCACATACTCCTAATAATATGAAGATTGAAAGAAAAGTATGGAAAGAACCATCTTTAAAATAATTTTGTTCTAATCACTTATTTAAATATTATGATTAATTTAGTCCATAATCGAGATTCGAGATATAACTAATGGGAACAGAAGAAGAAGAAGAGACTGGATGAATGGACATGGAACAAGTGGGAGGATGTAGACTGGAATTTTTATTTATTTATATTATTAGATTATTAAGTAAATGACATGCAATTTGTAACTTTTGGTTCCCCAAATGGTTCACCCCTAAATCCCTAATTATTTAAACCCATTTAATTTCTGCCTCATCAGCCGCTGAAACAGCGTGATTCTTTCCCCTTTTTATTTTTTATTTTTATTAACCATGAAAGATATACAGGACAAGAAATATTAATTGTATAAATAATGCTTAATGCATAGTCAATTACGTACACATATGCATGCATAGTCATTTGTATAAATAATGCTTGCGCAAGTGCATATATGCATGGTCAAAGTCGTTGAAGTGCAAAGAATGCTACAATCAGGGACGGACCCAGGATTTCAAGTTCGGGGGGCCGGAGTATAAGCAAAAAAAAAAAAAAAAAAAAAAAATCAAATAAGCATCCATATAGCTAATGACGATTCTAGAAATATTTTTAAAGTGGTCATTAAGAAACTTAAGTTATGTGAATAAAATCATAGCAATGACGTAACTTGGAACTTGTCTTTGGGGGCGCCAAATGAAAATGAGATTTGTATATATATGTTATATTCATAATTTATATAATAGTCTAAAGTATAATGTAAATACCATTCAATATATAAGTTAATTATTTTATAACTCAACATTAGAATCCAAAAGTATAGTATTATTTTTAGAAATATCCTCATGAATAGATCAAATAGTTTTAACTTGCTTATGGGATTAGATTCAAAACTAAATTGTTATCCATTAAGTACTTAATGACTAACATATAAAAAAAATACTAATAAGTTAAAGTTGCAAAGTAGACAAACAATTCTTGAATTTAAATGCATTAAAAAAATCTAATCAAATAATGATTTGCACATTTTAGTGTTTTATTTTTTATATTATATATTTTTATCTATTTTAAAGGTAGCTTATTATATATATATATATATATATTGTTAATATGTTATATAATAATATAATTAATCTAATAAAAATCAAGAAAAGAAGAATCAAGAAAAGTCATACCTATCCCAGTATACCATACATGTGTGTGGTGGTAAAATAAAAGAGAAACAAAAGAAGAAAAAAGAGAGAGCAAACTACTGAAACTAAAACACGTGGACCATGGTTGTAAATCTAATCCATACACATGGATTATGGTTGTAATTCCTGGAGCAATCTAATCAGTAAGTAAAGAAGAAAACAAGCAAGAGCAAACAGACCAAACTTAGCGAGTTAGGAAACTCCAGACGCCAGAGATTAAGACATAAGGGAGATGAATAGATAGAGAAAAAAATTAGAAGAGTCAAAGGCTCACAAATGCAGATCTTTAATATGTTGAAGGTTGGTAATATCCTTCTACAGTCATCTCCAAAGTAAGCTAAAGATAATTTTTTTCCCAAGATGTTCAAAGTAGGGTGTTCAAATTTTTTTTAGGAAGTCAAGATAAAATATTTAATAAATTTATTATTTTTTAGGTTGAGGATTTACATGAGTTGGCTGGACTAGGCTGTCTTTATTCTCTCTAGTTTCTGTCTCTCGATCTCTCTCTCTCCACTTCTCTATTTTTTTTTCCTGAATTTAGTTTGTATATAATGTGGGTTAATGGGTTTTTAATTTTTTTTGGGTTGGGTTGGGTTGTCTGGGTGGGGCTGGCTAACAGGGGCCAAGGTTTTGGGAGAGAGGGGGCCCAATTATTAAAAACATAAAATATACCTAGTAAAAAAAAAAAAAAATTGGGCCAGGGGGCCCGGGCCCCCTACGAGGTTTGTCCCTGGGCCTAGAATGAACACAATTATGTTAAAATTATGTGAAATGTCACATTTTTAATATTTTTACAATAATTTTACAACAAATTTTAGGTAAAAATCTTTTATTGATTCTAACCTAAGTTCACCATTACTTTTATATTCACTAGCAACATTCAATAATAACTTATCATAGTGGGCTGTGTTTTAAAATTTGTCTCACGTGTGGTGCTTGTGGGGGTGAAGTTGGCAATTTTAGTGGCACTTATGTCATGCAGTTAAACACGTGGCAAATGTATGTGTGACACGTGTGATAAAAAGCAAACGATGATATTTTATTTTTTTAAAATAAGATTAGATGCATTAGATCATAAACCATAGAAGTTATTATTTTTTATACAAAAATAACTATATAAACTTTTTTTTTTTGAAGGGTTATGAATAAATTTGAAAAGTCATTATGTTTAGAAGTGTGTCAATTCAAATGAAGAGTTATAGCCGTTGGAAAAATATATGAAAATTGCTCAAAGTAATTAGTAAAATTATAAAATGTAATTCAAAAGATATATCGGTATAGTATATTAAAACCAAAATTGAAAGAATTAGGAACTTATCAATTTTGTTGAGTCGAGGCATGAAACCAAATCACTTATCCTTAAGTAGTGATTTTGCCCCCACTAGGAAAACCTTTTGTTGAAAATGGCTTAGGTGATTGCTCTCCTAAATATAATTGCAACATTATTAGTGTGCACTCACAAAAAGAGTTTCAAACTTGTCTTATTGGTTGTCCAAATAAATTTACAGTAGTATATTTTTAGGTATAGGAATGAGGATCCGCTTACGAAATTCCTTGTAACTAGCCCCATTTTAAAGATGAAGACAAAATGATACAAAGGAAAGAGCATGGCATGCATTGCCGCATCCTCAAGCCCTTTAAAGGATCCAAAGTTTGGAAGCATATTTTGGAAAGAATGGAACAATAAAGCTAGGGACACAATAAAATTTCACAATATTTTTAAATTAGTCTACCACCTCACACATTCTATAATTAATTATTTTTTTTTAATGGCCCATATGTGAGGTGACATGCTAATTTGGGAATGTTGTGATTTCTTTTTTCCCTTGAAATGGTATAAAACTCATTGGAAAAGAAAATAAATGTTTGTGCTGAAAATGAAAATTTGGGATTGAAAAGGAGATGAATTTGTTATATTAATTTCTAGAAATGCGTTGCTCTTTGAAATCGTAGATTGAAGAGTGGGAAAGGTAAAGAGAAATTTAGCTACCCATCGTGATCGCGGATGCCCTAGCAAAGAGGGGAAATTAGATTCACATTAACAATTCATTGGTTTACGGTGTAGAACCATGGTGTTATCGACGGTGTGGTTTTGGACGACAAGTTTAATTTCAAATATATAGCTTTCTTTACTGTGCAGTGCTCTCCATCCTTTGGTAGAATCAATATTTGATTTCAGATAAAACATATATTTTGTTTTTGAGAAAAAAAAAGGGGCTTGCATGCATGTGTAATTGTCACCTTTACACCTTATAATACATTGTCACTTATGCTATGTTTGGAAGTTTGGAGGGAGAGTAGAGGGGAGTAGAGGGGATTGAGGAGAGTAGTGGAGAGGAGAGTAGAGGGGAATAGTTATCCTCCACCTCACATAGTACTAAAAATGTTGTTTTCTCAAGAACTACCATCAAGTTGTATCGCGGAAGGATGGTCAACCGGCCACATCGAGGACAATTTTATTGTGATCCATGTAGTATGTAAGTCAATCAATGAAAATGGTGATGTTGACTTGAGGTACAATAACGATGAAGGAGTGGGCCAGATGCAATGAAACAAACTTGTGTGAGTTAAAACAACTATCGAGATGATTGGGATCTCAAGAGCTCTTTCACCGTCAAATTATTTTATACAATGAATAAAAGGTTTACAATGGGAGAGCTAAAGATGAAGATCAAAAGTGCTGAAGGTTTATATTATAAGGTATGTACAATAAGGTATCGAGGATACAAGCAAGGGAGTGTTAAAGAACATAAAATTGCTTAACTAACTAGGGAATCTTTGCTCTCTCCTATTGGGAAAAATGCCCATACACCCCCTAAACTTTCAACTACTGGCCAAAACACCCCTTCAACTTTTTTATTAACCAATTTACTCCTTAAACTATTCACAACTGCCAAATCAATACTTCAGTTAGTCACACGTTAAAACACTAACAGAATAAGCATATGTCACTCACGTGACTTTCAAATACAAACATAAAAAAACCCAAATGTCCAAAACCCAACGGAAAGAGGAGAAGAGAACCAGGTTCGGCGGAGAGAGAGAATCCACGCCGTTCAGAGCCACTGCCGAGCTTCTCTCCGCCGTCTCGCCGCCCTTGTCCCGACGGCGCCTTGGTGGTTCCGCCGCATTGTTCAATCTGGGTATGTCTCTCCCCTGCCAAGCTCCAACCATCTTTCTTCCTCAATTCGTCGCCGACCCAAGCCCCAAGCCCCAAGCCTCCATCGCTGACCCATTTCGGCGTTTGTGTTTGTGTTTCGGTATGGGTTTCGGCGTTTATGTTTGTGTTTTAGAGTGGATTTCGGGCTGTGTTTATGTTTCGGTATGGGTTTTGGCGTTTGTGTTTGTGTTTCGGCGTGGATTTCAGGCTGGGTTTCGGGCTTTGTTTGCATTTCGGGTTTGTGTTTCGGGCGTGGGTTTCGGCCTTTCTCTGCGTTTCGAGCTGGGTTTTTGCTGGTTGTTCTCAACCTGTTGGTTTCGATTTGGGTTGCTCATATTTCTACTCTTTTTTCTGGTTTTTCTGATCTAGGTTTTGCTCATATTTCTGCTCGTTTTTTCTAGTTTTTCTACTCATTTTTTTTTGTTCTTCTTCACTGGTTCTTGATGGGTTTTGGTCATAGTGGTGGCGTTGCGATTGTGCGGTGGTTTCCAGATTGAACAGTGCGGCAGAACCACCAAGGCGCCGCTAGGACAAGGGTGGCGAGACGGCGGAGAGAAGCTCGACAGTGGCTCTGAACGGCATGGATTCTCTCTCTCTGCCGGACCTGGTTCTCTTCTCCTCTTTCCTTTGGTTTTTGGACATTTGGGTTTTTTTATGTTTGTATTTGAAAGTCATGTGAGTGACATGTGCTTATTCCGTTAGTGTTTTAACGTGTGACTAACTGAAGTATTGATTTAGCAGTTGTGAATAGTTTAAGGAGTAAATTGGCCAATAAAAAAGTTGAGGGGGTGTTTTGGCCAGTAGTTGAAAGTTTAGGGAGTGTATGAGCATTTTTCCCTCTCCTATTTTGTCATCTGCTATAAATGTGAGGGGAAGGCTCTCTTTATAGTAAGAGATCTTCCCTTCAATAGTGGGCTGTCATGATGGAGTTAGAAGATATTTGTCTTATCAGGTGTCTTTTATCTCCTTTTGGTGGTTCAAGTGGACTTTTGAGTGTGAGGCACTGTTCAGGCTAGTCATTTAGTAAGAATCCATCTTGTGTTAGGTGGGAACACCTAATTAATGCGAAGGTGATTATTGCTTGATTTAGGCACTACCTCTTCTAGTTCCTCGGCTACCTTTTACAAGTTTGGGTCTCTCCTTGGTTCCTTCATCGGCTAGACATCCTTTATCGATTTTGCCTGAAAGATTAGATCTTATTGGCTTCCATCAAAAGACAGGGGGGTTACTTCTTGGGTTGAACCCTTCGTCCCTTTGCCAGCTCCAGCCACTCTCTCCTAAAGGTTGTGGGCTGGGCCTAATCCCTTAGATAATCTTGTTCTTGTTATGGGCTTACGGCCCATGGCCCGTGGAATACAACTAAAGGACCACTCTCCTACAAAACCTATTCATTTTCTCAAGAATTTTGTATAATAATATAATGAATAGTTTTTTAATAGAATTATGGCTTCATAATTCTTATATGGTTTTTTAAAAATATTAATGTGACGATATTTTGTTAGAGGTTAGAAATAGGATGTTTTATAGTGAATCCTTAGAAAATTTATGTTGTTAGTAAAAGTACATAATTAGCTAGGTTTGGTGGAAGAAAGAAAAGTAAAAATTATTGCATGATTCTCATCACATTTGAGAGAGTATTTTCATTTACTTATTAGATTTAAAAAAATAAGTTGCGCAAAAGTATGACTTCACAAAGATAAAATAAAGTTTTAATAAAATTATGCATGAGTCAAACAAATAGGAAAAATAGAAAAACCTATGATAAACGCGCACTGATTACTAAGGTTGTTGAAAAAGCAATTCTAAAAAAAAGGGTGGTTTAGAAAGCTTGTAACCCATATCAATTTGCATGCACATGATGATGCAGGTTTAATTAAGAATTAAACCAAAAAAAAAAGGTTTAATTAAGAAAAAAAAAATAATGGCTACAAGATTACTTGACTCTTGTATCCCAAACCATGGTATATTCGAAAAAGGTCTTCGGCCATGGGCCAACCTGGTGTATGTAGTCAAATGAGTCGTCTCAAAAGCATCCTCCTTTCACTTTTTTTAATAGATGAAACTGGGTCACCCACAGGCGGCCACAACCAGTGTAATACTGCTCCGAAACCATACATTCCAAAACTGCAAATGAACTCCGTGTGTTTACGTTTATCAGACCCAAAGAAAATTTCTGCTTAGTGAAGGCTGTTTTTTATCCTAGCAATTATTATTATTATTATTATTTTTTTTTTTATGTGTGTGTGCACGCGCGTGTTGCTATTATGACAAGTGTTTTCCACAAAAAAGATTGGTCATGAGTTCTAATCCAAAAATCAGCCTCTTCAAAAAATGGGGAGTAAAGCTATCTATCCTAATATCTTTTAAATCTTGCAAAAGTAGAAATTTTTGTGCACTAGATGTGGGTTACTCTTTCTTCTCAAAAAAAAAAAAAAAAAAAAAAAAAAAGATGTGGGTTACTAGGTGTGGTCCTCACTCCTCAGCATGTCTCGCAATACTGTCAGCTGTGAGATTATAAGTATACATACACTATTCAGTACACTCTCCATCTCTCACACACAACAACAGTATAAGATTGAATTGGAAAGGTAGGCTCCATATCTCTCCTCCATTCCACACCCTCCAACCCTAATCTTCAACTAGCCATCCCATTATTGCCACGTGGAACTGCAAATATCCAAAATGCAATTAATCACCACCAAGCTTCTCCATGCCATTTTTTATTTCAATTTTTAATCGCAAATACCAAAACCTCGTCAGCATATTCCATCATTTTTTAAAAAAAATAAAAAGATAAACAAATATTTTAAGTAGAACTTTCAATTTCTGGGGAAGGAAAATTGGAACAGACCATTTTAGCTACTATCCAATAATTTATTCCACCCATGTCCCTTCTCATGAGTCATGCCACCTTAAAATTACCTCCAAATTTGTCCAAAACCAGGGGTAGTCACATAAACCCATAAACAAAAAGACACATCAGCCTCCCATCACCAAGCCAACATTTTCTTTCCCATCCTCCAAAACCAAAACTGCCCTCTGCTTTCATCAAAACCTTTTACCCTCTTATTTGTGTTCCAAATTCTTCGTATAAATTCAAGAGGACAAGAAGCCAAACTTATTTCATGTCTACTATTACTACTACTACTACTACTACTACTACTCAAAACACCAACTAAATAGAGTTACCAAAAGCCAATTCAATCATAGCTCTTGCTCTCTCTCAGAGCACTTTGTGAATTCCTTTTCTGAGTAGAGAGACGGAGAGAATGGCAATTTGCACAGTCTACACCACCCCATCTCTCAATTCCACATGTTCAATCTCCACCACATCAAAAACCCAATTGGGATTTCACCAAAAACAGGTAGTTTTCTATTCTAGTGGCAAGAAAACTAGCAAGAGAGGCAGCAACACAACCAGCCCATATGTGATAACATGCACAACATCAGCAGGTGATTCAAAGACAGTTGTGATAGGTCTGGCAGCAGACTCAGGATGTGGGAAAAGTACCTTTATGAGGAGGCTGACCAGTGTGTTTGGTGGGGCTGCAGAGCCACCAAAGGGGGGTAACCCAGACTCCAACACACTCATCAGTGACACTACCACTGTGATATGCTTGGATGACTATCACTCACTGGATAGGACTGGAAGGAAACAGAAGGGTGTCACTGCACTTGACCCTAGAGCCAACAACTTTGATCTCATGTATGAACAAGTTAAGGCTCTTAAGGATGGGATTCCTGTTGATAAGCCTATTTACAATCATGTTTCTGGTCTCTTGGATCCTCCTGAGCTCATCAAGCCCCCTAAGATTCTTGTCATTGAAGGTTTGCACCCAATGTAAGTAATAAGCCACAAATTAACAGTAATAATATTCTCTCTCTCTCTCTTGATAAATTACTTGTGATATGGTCTCTTGCTCTTATACCATATTATTTAAGTTATTATGAAATAATAAATTTAATCATTTAATTTAACATTGTTACACACTCTCACCTCTGGTCTCTCGAAAGAAAGGAGAATTGTTCTTGCATCGATCTCATAGAAAAAGAAGAATATTCCATGAAACAAATTTTGTTCTTAATTTCCTTGGAATTTATTCTTTTTTAACAAATAAATATTTGTTTTTAAACTTATTACCATTGAGTACTTTTATGAAATTTCCAAAGGACAAAAGAGAAGAAGAGAAGTCTTTACATTTGTCAACATATCTCGTTAGATAAGTTACTTATGTAGCATGTACGTGTCTACAGTCTACTTCATATATCTAAAGAAAAATGGTGTCCATAAAATAACGTTATCATGTTTATGTGTCCTTTTTTCTCTGTTTTTCTTTTTTCCGCGATAAGAAAGAAGGTAGATTTAAACCAAATTATTTTTGGGGGAAAGAAAGAGAATCAGACAATATCACTTAACCATAAACTTCTTGATAATCTTATCATTGTCTTTAAGATGGATTGCAAAATACATTCAATGTTTCTGATTGTTACGAGGGAATTTAGGTTGTCCCCAAGGAAAAAATATATGTGTGTATATATATATATATATATATCATTTATTATTTTTTTAAAAAGAAATCTATTTTGATAGTATATGATTATATGCCATACTTTATAAAAAAGATGCCATACTGTGATAGTTGTTTTTTTATCGGTTATTGATACATAGGTTTTAGAGACATAGAGCATTAGTTTATCTCAATTTATTGTATGGCTGAGGAATTCTATCTGTTTTGTCATCTTCTTCTTGGTGGGCCTTGCACTACATTTAGGTTCGCGGAACCCTTTTTTTCTTAAAAAAATAAAATAAAATAAGATAAGTAGATAAGTGAATAAAGCTCACCAAAAGCTCATGAATAATTACAGTTATTTCGTTTTACTTCAAAAGCGGTACTATAATCTCTAAGATGATTAAATTTTAATCCTAATTCCTAAAAAAGAGTTCGATAATGATTTTATTAAATGCGCTTAAATTATTTAGGAGAATTTTAGTTTTGGTTGGACCTAGGAGGCTAGGACTTACTTATAAAGAGCCCATTATGGCATGCCCTTCACAAAATGCTTTTATTTTATTTTTTTTATGAAAAAATGCTTTTATTATAAGGGGGGGGGGGGGGTGAATAACAATCTTATATATATATATATAAATATATATAAAGAAAGCAATTATAATGTAATTATTAAATATATATGTTTATGGTGCCAAAACGGGAAAGTGGTTGCATGAATAATCAGTGAAGTTGTCCTAAGTCCTAACTATTGTATTTGTAGGTTCGATTCACGAGTGAGGGACCTGTTGGACTTCAGTATCTACTTGGACATCAGCAATGAGGTTAAGTTTGCATGGAAAATTCAGGTAACAGTACTGTAACACCTCAATTATTCATTTATATATTAATTATTATAAATAAAAACTCAATTCATCTTGATCTCTATTTATGTGACAAAAATTTCAGAGGGACATGGCTGAGCGTGGACACAGTCTTGAAAGCATCAAAGCTAGTATTGAAGCCAGGAAGCCTGATTTTGACGCATATATCGGTAAGATTTTATTATTAAAATAAAAAAAAATGCTTACAAACTAATTAATATTGAGATTGATGTCACTTCAATAACATGATAAATTTTTATTTATTTTTAATTAGTTATGTATCAATTTATAAGATTTATGTAATAAAATACTTGTGGTAGATCGATAATATGAAGAGCAGTCATAATTAATTGATTGGTTAAATTGAATAATTAATTGCAGATCCACAAAAGCAATACGCAGATGCAGTGATAGAAGTGTTGCCAACCCAATTGATTCCGGATGATAACGAGGGGAAGATATTGAGAGTGAGGTTGATAATGAAAGAAGGGGTTGAGTTTTTCAACCCAGTTTACCTGTTTGATGAAGGCTCTACTGTCTCATGGATACCATGCGGAAGAAAGCTTACATGCTCATACCCTGGCATCAAGTTTTTCTATGGCCCTGACACTTATTTCGGCCACGAGGTATAACCATACTCTAATTAATTCATGATTCTAATAATGTTTTTTTTTTTTTTTTGGTGCTAATTAATGATAATGGGTGTTTTTTTTTATAAAAAAAATATCTATATCTTATATGTTATTAGGTGTCTGTGCTGGAGATGGATGGTCAATTTGACCGATTAGATGAGCTGATATACGTGGAAAGCCATCTAAGCAACATATCTACCAAGTTCTATGGAGAAGTGACCCAACAAATGTTGAAGCATGCTGATTTCCCTGGCAGTAGCAATGGAACTGGTCTTTTCCAAACCATTGTTGGTTTGAAGATAAGAGACCTGTACGAGCAACTCATCTCCACCACGGCTAAAACTCCTGTAGAAGCAACAAATTAAAGGCCTAATTAAGAAGCATCATCATGCCTAGCCAACCCTTGCCTTGCCTGCATGGACAAATGAAACCCCACCAACAATTTAATTAAGTCCCTCTCTCTCAAAAAATCATTTTCCACTTTTTTTTATTTTTATTAATTTTTCAACTCTCCCCCTCTTCCATAATGTTTCATTTTGAGTGTTAGGCTGTTCTTAATTGATAAGAATTAATGAGAACACAGTCTCTGTACCTACTTATTTTCTATTCTGGAGATCAATGTGATAATTAATGTAATATATAGAGAGAAGCCAAAAGCATAGATAAAATTCAGCTAAGAAGAATGGTACCCTTTTATTCTTGCCATTATCTTTTTTGTTCATTTAATTCCCATACTGCATTAATTGCATCACCATTGTAACTTATAACCACCCACCTTGTTATTCAGTTACACACACAACACAATAAAGAAAAATGGCAAGCACAAACGGTTTAAGTGGTCAGCAATTTCGGCTTTGTCACTCTGTCTGTGAGAGAAATCAAACTTAAGCTGCTACATACATTGGGTGAGGAAACTATCAATATAGTCTCAAAGTTCTCTATTTCACTCATAAATGGAAAAACTAAAAACATTTGGGTAGAGGGACCTCCCCCCCATATGTATTCTACTTCTACAGGCAATTGGTACAAAGATTAGAGATAGAGGCCCTTTATAGCACTTAAACAAGGTCAGTCCACGAGTTATAAAACACCTGTTTTTCTTTTTAAACTAAAGAAATGACCTCAGAAGGTAATCCGTCTACACTATCTTTTTCAAGAGGATTGAACTTCGAAACAAACAAAACAAATAAATAAACATGTATCATGTATGGCATGAAAAGCAAATCTTATCAAGAGTATAGCCATTGAATCTAGTATGGGCATTTTCTGTCAATTTTTAGGCAGCTTAAATCATGACAAAGCACTAGGACATTTTGTAGCAGATAACAAAATGTTCAAACCATTGTTAAGTAGTATATTTTAGGGTAAATTACGTATTTGGTCCCTATCATTTACATCATATTTCAATTTGGCCCCTAACCTTTCAATTGCGTCAATTTGGTCCCTAACTTTTCAGTGACGTGTCAATTTAATCCTTGCCATTATCTCTTGGATGAAAATTGTTGACATGACAAACAGCCTAAATAAATAAAAAAATCATTTTTTTACCATATCAATGGACACATGTACCGCCACTTCAGTTTTTTTAAAACTCAAATCAAATATATTTCTTGTTTGATTAAAATGTTTGTTGATTTTATTAAGGACAAAGTTTAGTTACAAAATTGGTTGTAGCCTTAGATTCCAAACTCACTTAATAAAATAAATATTACTGCATATTTTGAAAATCTAACCGTTGAATTGCATGTTCTTTACGTTCTTAATACATACGTCAAATTTTGTGTCAATTGGATATTATTTACTATATAATCTATAAACTTATATTTTATGCGTAATTTAAATTACAAAAACTTACAATTTAAAAATTTATTGATGATATAGCTATTAATCTTTAATTTTCTTGAAATTTTGCAAACATGGAGGATATAAGAAGAAGATGTAATCCAATGGTGGATTTGTTAAGATTCACCTCCAATAAAAAGATATTGAGTGGGTTTGTAGCCTAAGACTATAACCGATTTTGTAGCTAAACTTTGTTCTTTTATTAAATAGGGCAGACCCAAATTAAATCTAAAACACATATCTTCCTAAAATCCAAAATCCCTAACGGTGTGGACGGTGGTGCCTTCTCCTTCTAGCGGCGCTCTTCCAGTAGCGCCTTCAAATAAACAGCCACAAAAAACCCACAAGAACAGACATAAGCATAAAAGAACAACCATAAACAATCTGAGCTCCAAACAAAAGTATTATATGAAATCATCATCTAAAACAAATGATTGATGACAGATTGAGAACAAGTGACCAATAGCAAAAATATTAAACACCAAAGTATCGAGGCAAGTCCTAATTTTGAAAATTTTCCAAGGCGGCTATTCCCATCAAAACGTTTGTCAAGGAGCCTTCTAAGTTTAGAGCCAAAAAACCCCAAGGCGTCTCTCAGCTTCTAAGTTCAAAGCCAAAAAAAACCTCAAGTTTCTACTACTTCCCCCAAAATCCAAAATAATAATTTATCCTCCTAAAAAAAAAATTGCAAGAGAGAGTCGAACCTTTTGCCGCCAAAGAGAAAACTCAGCGCTAGTCCTTGCTGCCTGACCTAGCCATTGCCATTTGAAACTTCTAATTTTAGCCGAGAGAGTTAGGGCTCAGGGGTGTAAAATTGAACTTTGAGATATATTTCCTGTTCTTAAAACTTGACAGACTAAGCTGTACATAATTTTTAGGAAGAAAATTGAACTCTGAGCTATATTTTATGGATTAAAAAAAAATTTGGACCCTTTTTGTTTCGCCATACACTTCTATGTATTAAGTTTAAGCCACTTATAAGAAAAGGAACCATAAGATCACCATTGAAATTAGTCACCAGTCACCAATTGTATTTCCGTTGAGACCCAAGGGATGAGCGTACGTGAGAGAGAGGGATTTTAATTCTTTTGCCCAAGCCTAGTCTCCGTGAGAATTACAATTTATTTATTTTTAAATATTTTAATATAATGTGGTTGTACAGTTGACAATTGATGTGGTAGGTAAATTAATTCTTTATTATTCCATTTGGCAAATCAGATTTTTTCATTCAAGAGATAATAGCAAGGACTAAATTGACACAACACTGAAAAGTTAGAGACCAAACTGACTCAATTGAAAGATTGGAGACTAAATTTAAATATAGTGTAAAAAATAGAGACCAAATATGTAATTTATCTTCTATTTTATTTTATTTTGCAGTGAGGCTGCCACTAATGCTTTAATGGGGGATAAAAACAAACTACATGCAAAATCTCATGGTCACCACAATCCTCTCTGCTCAAGTGGTATTCTTGACTAATAAACAATGCATCACGGTATGTAAAATAAGGTTACGTACCAGACACTGAAATAGCCAAGACCAACAGTGAAAAACGAATACTCTTGACAAATATTTTAGAATAAACCATGGTTCCTATGTTTGACAAAGATACCATGCTGTGTCAACAACTTAAAAGCACAGTATTTTATCATGGGAAACACAAGATCAAAGCAAGAGCAGAACAGGAATAACAGTTGAACCTAAAATTTGTCAATTTCATGCAAGCTTCAGGAGAACGATTTGTGCAGGATGAAACACATAAAGCAAAAACTTGATTTCTCAGCTTTACCAAGTAAGGCACATCAACGACAGCTTTTAAATTATTAACAACCATCCTATATCAAATAAAACATTATAAAAAGGTGAAAGACAATTCAAAAATATGCCCTAAGTCAACATGGAACCGCAAAATAATTAACTTCCTGTATCAAGCATTATGGTAAAAGCAACGCCAACCTAAACAACATTGCCACTGTTGGAACTCATCTTCTAGGCAGTAGCTCTATCATTTGCCACACTCAAGAGTCAAGACACTCATCTAATAGGTAGCAGCTCTATCATTGACCACATTCATGAGTCAAGACAGATGCTCAGTTTTCTTGGTTGCCACGTGAATGACAAACTTAAGTGGTTCAATAGAATGTGTACTAAACAAAGAACAACCGGTCAATGTATATAATTAGTTTTTGCTCATTCTACATATCCTCCATGAGAAGAGTATTTTTAAATGGCTAATCTATTTTATTTATTGCAGATTCTCCCTCTGCATACTTGGAACAACATATTTTATTACTGATTACACAACAGAAGCATGGAAAATTAATACATGCCATTTAAATGCCCTGAGAGGCTATCAGATAGGTCTCTTTCATCAATATGACAGTTATGTGTACTTCCAAATGATATCACCCCCTCCTGAATTCCGCCACCATCTCATCAAATAAAAATTTTGACTTTTTTCAGTTCATTGGAATATGCAGCTTCTTGAGTAATAAAGTTTTCATTGTAAAAGTTTATATGATAATTATAAATAGCTAATTTATACATAATAACTCAATACCGATGCAAACCAATGAAGCAATTAATCAGTGAAAATAAATGTACATTACCATAATTTCTTCTTGTGATAAAATTATCATCTTATGTAAGATATAAACTAACAGGACACTGAAAGGAATACAACAATAACGATGGCAAAGAAATTCATGTTATAACATGTCTCCAGATTCATAGCAGCATTTCCTTCCAAATAAGTCTAGATGCTAGGAAACTTCAGAGAAACTTTATATACAGACTACTTACTTGGATTGTCTCTAAGATGAAGAAGTAAACTACATCCTACAAGAAAACATGGGAATGATATATACTAGCAGTTAACAAATCTTTAATTTCCCTTCTCCATATTTCTACTTAATTATAACGAACTTGTTAGTACCATGTCTTGCCCAGTGGTCCTTCAAGTCAACTGGATGAGTAAGATCATGACCTTCAGTTGCAAGTCTCAGTAGAAGTTTCCCATATGCTCCATTGCTCATTTTTCTCCCAGCCATGCGAGACCCAGGCCTTGTAGAACTCATGGGCAGAGGATATTCTGATACGTTAATGGTGCAACACGAAGATTGCCATCCACCAGCACCCCATTTGTAGCACGCTCTAGGATTACCAGTACAAGAACAGTACGGAGCAGGCACCCCAGAGAAATCAAAGTCAGTTTTGTCCATATCGATATTAATCGGAATCTTCTTTTCACGTTTTGCTTCAGGCATACTTTGTCCTTTTGTCTTTTTAGAAGTAGAAGGAGTTTTTTTGGCTTGCTTTGGCCTGAAAACCTTGGATGCAGTTTGATTAGGTTCCTTCATAGAATTCTTCTGTTTCCTAACCTTCGCAGGTTTAGTTGCTGAATTAATATTTTTTTTTGGTTCAGTTGTGGCAGGAATGGTTCGGATGGGAGTAACAGCAATACCCGGTTCTGGGTTCATTTGAGTCCCTTGCAAAGGATTTGAGTTGGATTTTGATGCAGACATAAAACTTCCTGGATAAAACCAGGTAAAATGTGGAACGGATGCCCCTGCCGTAGCTTCAGGTATCATAGGGTTTCTATTGGTGTATGTTCCCATATTTGCAACTACCTGATGTCTCAGCACTGCATCTACACTCAAAGATTGCTCTGAAAAATTGCTAGTACCCAATCTACCATCTGTATCTACATAATGAACACAACAAAGAATTTCCCAACACTCAGAGCAATAATTTTTGTTGAGGGAAACCAATTAAAAGCACACAATCTGACAGTTGTTGAGGCAAACCAACTAGAGCAACTTCAGAGGAGAAATTAGTTAGCAACTAAGTCAAACCATACAACATCAAAATCCAACCTCAAATAAGTATGTAGAAAAAAACATATTTATGCAAAACAATCTGACAGCTTAAAATTGGCATTTGAACTTCTAATGTATGGAATAAATGTCTCAACACATTCTTGGAAGAATGAATTTGAACTAAGCGTAATTACCAAAAGTACCAGATTATTTTTGGAAAATACATAGACTTGGAATAGAATTCAGTGAAATTCCCAAGTCATCTCAACAGTTTTATTATAAACTGATAGAACAATAATATTATTGTAAATTCTCAAAAACAATTGTTGAACTATTCTGGATGTGAACTCCTGTTACCAGCCATGACATGGGTCTATGAATAAGAAATCTGAAGGTTTTTAATTTAGTTTTGTAATTGAAGTAGGTTTGGAAATTGTCTGGGCAGTCTCACACTATGGGCTAAGGTTTCAAAAGAGTAAAATCATGGACGTAGAAAGGTACTTGAGAACCATCAACCATGCTCCTCATTCGAAAAGGTTATGCAACTTCAGAAAGCTTTCAGCTAATGTTGGTTTCAAGATTCTGCTCTAAAGGACATTCTCAGGAAATAGTAACCTGCCAATTGGATCAACATTAGCTTAAAGGTTAAAAGAGAAACTAATTAAAATGAAAATCCCAGACATCTTTGTCCCTGAATAAACAGTGGAAGTTGGACCACGTTTTAACACTCTTTGCCATGGTCCACCATAATCTTATAGGGAAGCACTGCAGCTCCCTATAGCAACTACTTTCATAAACCCTATGGCCATAACAATCTCACTATAAGTCAAATTATTGGTGGATTCTTGCTCAGCACCACCCAAACATATCCCATCTCTCCCTTGGTAGAGTATATGGAACCTCCTTCACAACCACGTTGATTTTTCTTGTGGCCCCTGCTTGTGAATGAATCCCAGACAACATCTCCGGGCTGCACAGCATACCATTCACAACAATGTACACACGCATGCACATATATATACTCAATTTCAGCATGTAACCTACTACAGTTATAACTGCTCCACTCCCTTTTTCTTCTTCTTTATTCCCACTTTCAAACACTAATGTCAACTGCATCCTCTCCCTTTCCCTTCTATACAAATACACATTCACCATCTATTTTCCTCAGCTGCTTAAGAACGCACATGTAACACGAAAAACAGTAAAACAATTGCATGACAATGCCATAATTTAGTATCATCATGATTTAAGTTGTTGAACGGATACAAAGTTTTAATAATTAGTCATTAGATCTTAAACATATAAAAGAAAATTTTGGCAAATTGCTGAGAATTCATTAGTGATACATGAAGTATAAAAAGACAATGGAATAATGTCATGAAACAAAAATGGAAAAAGAAAAAAGGGAACTCATTAAGCCCAAGAGAGATGCCAATGGGTTTATACACCAAGTGCGCACACAGTGCACACGCACACACAGCATGCATGCCTGCAAATTGACACACAATGACACTAAACATAAATAGAACGAAATTTGAAATTCTAAGTTATGATCTACATTATCAACAAAGAACTCAAAAAATATGCCCTCAAAAAAAAAAAAAAAAAAAAAAAAAAGAGTAAAGAAAACTACTAAGTACTAACAAGTTCTGACTTGAAAACTGAGCGGAAACCCATATAAAAACAATAGACCTGAAAGCTATACTGCTATAGCATCAAGAAGTATACATATTGAGAGAAAAACTAAACCCAAAAGCGACAAACATCATACCTACATTTTATGAAGAAAAAGCACAAAGTTTTCAAAGCAAAAAGGAACTCCATGCCAGAAAAACAATCGAAGGACATGCATCACCTCCACTTACAAGCAGAAAGACTAAATCTCCACAAACACTCGCAAAGAGAAATAAAAATGCCAAGATGCAAGCTCTTCCAAACAGAAAAAACCCAAAAGTCACATCAAAGTTACACTAGCAGAAGCAGAGAGAGATAAGTTAACAAGGGGAAAAAAACCCATGTCAGAAACCCACTATAAAAACCTTAAGATTAAAGGCAAAGTAGCTTATAAAAGTGAAATATCATCATTCAGAACCAAAATTACTGATCTTTCAAAAAGTGAGAAAAAAGAAAATTAGGAAAGACCCATTTAGGCTAAACATCAAAGTAAGCTTCAAACAGTAGAGAGTGAAGAGATTCTGCATAAAAAAGAAAGAACTGAGAGCATTGATTCAAGCTATGAATATGATGAAGGGGGGTACAAGCTTGTAAGATCTACAAGAAATTATGCTTTTTTTTTTATATAACAGATTTTCAGTCCTACATGTTAAAAGGAAATGAAAAATATAATTTTACCTGGAAAAGCAGTTTCTTGTGCTTTGATTCTCGCTGCAGCACCAAACCAAATGAAAAGATGTGGTGTGTGACCGTGTGAGTGTTGGTGTAAGTGAAAATGGTTTCAGCTAGACTATCATCTCATATCTCTCCTCAAGTTTGAGTTGGACTGTTCTGTTCTGTTCTGTTTGAGAGAGAGAGAGAGATAGAGAGAGAGAAAGTTTGTCAATCTCAAAGGACTTCTCTGTCCTCAAATTAAGTGCGCTCTGCATTTTGTCAGTCCACGCCCTCTTCAACTACGTGCCAAACACACTCCAATGGCATCAGAGCATGTAACCTGCTTCTTTCTTTTTGGTGAGTAATCTCAGAAAATAACATTTTTCTTAAACTATTTTTTAATTGTTGAGACTTTTTTTATTTTATAAATTGAGACAGTATCATTTTCATGTAAGTTATTGTTGATTTTTTCTTCTTCTTATATTTCAATATATCAATCAACTGTAAAAAAAAAAAAATCAATGTTCTTGAACTTATTATCTGGAAATAAGGTGAGAAAATTATACATAAATATTATAAAAAAGATGGCTCTTAATTTTGATTATGGTAGCACACTGTTAAAAAGCAATGAAACTAAAATAATAATACAAGTCAATATTTGAGCTTGAGTAGAAGAGTTGGGATTTTCCGTAGCAAAATTGAAGTAGTATATAATATAATTTTAAAAATGATGATTTAGCCATGGCATAACCGATTAGTGATGCTTTCTCAAAAAAAAAAAAAAAATCTGATTAGTAATGAAATACTTGCAGGACACAAATTGCTTAAGTTAGTAATCTTAATAGAGGTAATACTCGTTAAGGACCTTATAGCTTAATTAACATTACCAAGTGTTTTCAATAAAGACGTAAGGTGAGTTTGGTTCAGTTTTTTAAAATTAGACTTTTTGAAAAAGTGAGGTTTTCAAAAAGTGCGGTATGAAATTATGTTTTTTGAAAAAACTGAGTGTTTGGCTAGTACTTATAAAAGTGGTAGTTTGAGTGGTAAATTATCAAAAATAACAATATATATATATATAAGAGTTTATTTCATTTTTATATCAATTACTTCATAATACTTACTCAAAAAAAAAAAAAACTACTTAATAATAATAATAAATATATTATTGTCATAATTATTTGTTATTACTATTACTATTACTATTATTGGTATTATTTTAATAATGCTAGTTTTTTTTAGTATCAATTATTTGTTATTCTAAAAATCTTGAACCAAGTATGTAATCTTCTTACTTTAATAATGTTTTTTTTTTTTTTAATAATATCAATATCACTATTTTAATAATGTTTTTTGTCTTATTGAATATGATGTTATCTGTTCTAGCATGATTGTCTAAAAGGGTTTCAAAGGGTAAAGTTGGGTTTTTAATAAAACAAGTGGGTAATTTGCTAATTGAACCAACAATTCCTAAAAGTTGAAGTAGCTTTTTTGCAAAAGTTGGCTAAAGGCCCTTTGGCTTTTTGGGGGTCTTGTACTTTTTGAAAAAACAATTTTCTTGCTAAAGCAGCTTTTTAATACCCACCAAACACCTAGCATTTTGAATTTTGAAGTAAAAAGTGCTTTTTGCCATCTAAAAGTGCAAACAATCGGGCACATAGTCCAAATCCCTTCACTCCAAATTATTAAATTTTAAAATAAAAAAATAGAGAAAACACTCCTTTTAGTACACAAATTACTCATACATGATACATGACTCTAATTGAGTGGCTATTGTTGTATATATAAGTATATATAAGGATAGGTTGTAATAATGATATAAGGTTGGAGAGTATTCATTTGTAAAATGAATAAAGTGAAAATTCGAATTCTGAAATTTTCTTTGTGAAAATTCAAGTTCCAAGAATTTCGATCGATCGAAACTTTGGCTCGATCGATCGAAATGGTAAAGAAAAAATCCTGGACAATCTGCCTGGCTCGATCGCTGTTCGACCGATCGAAAATCGCAGAACGGAATTTTCTGCAGAATTTTCAAGTGACTATTCTGAAAATTTGAGAACGTTTCAAGCCTTGTGAACTGTTTTAATGAAAATTTTAACTCTCCATACGTACCTTTTGAAGGGTTATAACCCTATGGGTATAAATAGAGATTTGTGTTCACTTGAAAATATGACTAACTCCTAAAAATAGTAAGTTGAAGAGAAACACAAGAAATCCTGTGGGTATTCTCCAAAATTGCTATTTGTAGAACCCAATAAACTTGGTTGTATCCTAGAGACAAGTTTGTAGAAACCCTTTAGCAACTTGTGTATGGGGATAAATATTGTCTAAAGATAACATTCAATTGTGCCTCCAAGTCAATCACTAATTTCTATATACTTGATGTGTTCATTTGTTCTCTCATTGTTACTCCTTAATTTGGTAAATTCCCAACAATTTTAGACAATATTTGCTACAAGACAAGGAGTAAATGATGGTACAATTTTGAAGAAGTTGAACCATGGTTTGGTGAAAGAGCAATTGGCTTGGATTTGAAGAGGTCTTCAAATGATGATTGATCATAATGAAGATTCAATGGAACAAGGCTTAAAGAAACAAGTTTTTTTTTTTTTTTTTTTGTTGGCAAGACAAGGTGATGATTTTTTCACATTGTGAATGCATTAAAAGCCATGTTCATAGTTTGAACATTGAAGGTACGAATTTCTTGTTGGGTAATTTGAATTTCAAATTGATTGATGAGTTTCTTTGTTAGAATATTTTCATGTGTTGCGAATTTAATTTGAATTGAGAAATAAGAATGAACTTTTGACATGTTTAAATGTTATAAAGTGAAGTAGAAAATCTAAAGAATGGGAATTTAAACTCTTAAGTGATAGAGTATATGAATATTTTCCTAAGTGATTTTCTAAACTATATGAAAACATTAAATAACATGTCAGAATATTTCACTTTAGATCAATTCAGAGAACATCATTGAATTGAAGAAGAATGTTGGGTTAGAGGTGTAACTAACACCGATTCTAAAGTGAATGTGAACAATGTTAAAACTGGAAATTCTAGTAAGATTAATAAACACTTGAATGTGAATAAGAGTGTGAATGGTTTTAGAATAACAACTCCAAGGATCCCATCAATGACAAGTAGAATTTGTCATGTTTTCTTTGTGGAAAGAAAGACCATTACATTTGAGAATGTAAGTTCTTAAGGAATAAGAAGGATGAAGATGGAAATGTCAATGAAGCAATTGTCATTAAGGACATTATTGCTATAGTGAGTGATGTATGTAACAATATGATTACTGTACTTTATATGGCTGTAATTATAAATCCTTCCTATTGGTGATTTGATTCGAGTACAATTTAGCATGTGTGCAACAATAAGGCATATTTAAAGACTTATAAGGAGTCTTTCATAGAACTAGAGGTGCTTATGGATATCCGCAGTAAGGCAAAAGTTCATGGAAAGTGCATTGTTGAAGTGAAAATAAGTTTTTGCAAGAAGCTCTCTTGACCAATGCTATGTTTTTCACATATTTGATATCAAGAGAAGCCAATTTGTTATTTAAGAATGGTCTTGTTCAAGTATGGGATATTAGTAGGCAATGGATATGCTACTAATGACATGTTCAAATTGAGTGTTATTTAGCAATATGCTTTGATTGTGCTTATATTGTTGATTTTGATTTATGGCATGCTAGACTAGGACATTTAAATTTCAAAATTTTGAAGTTTATGTCATAGCATGATATAATTTATATAAGCATGATGATTTGTGTGGAATGGTGTATTAACTAGAGATGGTGAATATTTTTAAATGTATATTCTTCTTTGTGAGGAACAAGTCATAATACACCAAAGTGCAGTCCCTTATACACCTTAATAAAATTGTTTGGTCATAAGGAAAGAGGAGAGAACTCTATTTGATATGGTAAATGCCATAAACTTTAGTGCAATCAGCTAAGTTCCTATCTGATCAATGAGAAGAAACTTTGCTTAGTGTATGCTATGTGCATAATAGAGTTTCATCTCAAAGGAATTTCATATGTGCATAATAGAGAATATGACCAAATGCTTATCATTTTAAACTGTGAGGGTGTTTGACCTTTTATAAAACGATAGACCAAAGAGGACTAATAGTCAAAGAGCTATATTAGGTTTTGAGTAAATTCGAGGGTATGTAGTTTATTAGACTTAATGTCTAATATAAGAGTGAAATCAAAGAATATTGAATTTATTGAGTTTAAATTCAAAGATGATTTCAAGAATACCCCGATATCTACTCAAACACGAGTAAATGACTCCAATTTTAAATATTACATTAAGTGATATTAAAGATTTAAATGTGGTTCACCAAGTAAACAAAGGTGGAATCAAAGTTTAAGAAATAAAAGGGATCTTAATCCATATTTTATTTCATGTGAAGCTCTTGTTTACCTTATTGAAGGTAATAAAAGTGTAGTCCTAATTAAATACCCACAGTACTCTTTGAGGGAAGTGATCCTAAAATTTGAGAAAGTTTTGTGCTTGTAAAAGATGTAGCTTTCTATTGTAAAAGCTATTAATGATGAGATAGACTCGATATTATTTAATAATAATTGGGTCTTAATGGATCTACCTCTAGTTTCAAAACCAATTGGTTGTGAATGGGTATTAGAATAAGATATAAAATCTTTTGGTCTGAGGTTAGTAGTAAGAGGTTTGAAACAAAGGGAAAAGATAGATGTTTGATATCTATGCACTAGTAACTATTTATGTTATTAATTTGATATCGTTAAAACCATTCATATAATTTTAAAGAAATTCACTATATTAGACTATTACATTTTGATGTATGTAATTACTATATGTGTAAATATGTGAATTTTGGAATGGTTGAAAACTCTAAATGTGGGATTTAGAAACTTAAATTGTGGAATTATGATATCCAAGAAAGTGTGGGGGTATAACCCTCAAAAGAGTCTTGGACTCATAAGGATGCTCTTGTGCATCAAAATGTGATTGTTAAAGATATTGAAAATTAACATCTAGGGATGTTAAATTCATTGTGATTAAATTTTGCCATGTGTGGTAGATGTCTCAAATTTAAACAAGCACATATGGTGATCCTATTTGAATGTACCTCTTTGTGAAATAAAAGTAGTACAAGTAAATTCATTAATTGAACATTTAAGGATCAATGATGAAATATTGGATTCTGTTTCCACATATATTTTGAGTATGCATCATATAGATGTGTAGTAACTTTCTTAAATAGTGATCTTAGTAAGGAAGTTTGCTTGAAAGACCTGTGGGTTTGTACTTCCTTAAATAATTAAATGAAAGTTTTTTATGAATGAGAATCAAGTAAAGAAATATAGTGGAGATGTGCACTATAATAATCTCATTTTGGGATTTATGTTATCTCATTTTGGGATTTATGTTATTTCATTTTGTTGAGATTTGAGTAATCTCATTGTGTTGAGATTAATATTTTCTCATTCTATTGGGAATTGTGATATCTCATTATGTTGAGATTAGTGTTGAGAACTTACTTCTTAGATTTTATTATCTTTAAAGAGGCAAAGACACTTTAATTCCAATATTTAGTAAAGAGATTACTGGAAGGGCGGATGCACAGCTCGAGTTTGCTAGTGTATGAAGTACATGTTGCGTATCATGTATGGAACAAAACTAGACATTGCCTTTATAGTATGTAGACTTTCAAAATTTCTAAAACTTAAGGTTGATCACTAGAAAGTAATTAATTGTGATGAATATCTATTTTATAGAATATTCAAAATTAATTCTATTATTGATGTGAGTGATAATATCTATGTTTAGTTAGATAATCACTACATGTGGGGGTGCTATGTGTAAGCATTAAAAAAATAAGGTGTATTTCTTACTCTACTATAGAATTAAATTGAAAGCATTGATGGTAACGGGCAAGGAAGGAAAATGGCTAAGGTTTTGATAAAGTGTCGTGGCCACGACCATAGTAAGCCATTCCTTATACTGTAATTGTGAAACCACAATGCGTATGGTATAAATGAGTTGTATACAATGTGAACTAGGCTTAAAAGTCTAAGACAAGAATATGTAAGGCAAGTCAAATGTGGTTGGATTAGTCCATTGCCTACGTAATTCTATATATAAAATAGGTCATTTACCAAAGTGTGTCTCGAGACTTGGTAAGGATAACATCCATTGGAATAAAACTAAAACCCTTCTTTTAAGAGAATCACCAATAGTGGGAATCCAACCTTGAACTGATTATATCTAGGAAGTTTAAAGGGTAACAACAAGCTATTGATACGTGGTTAGTAAGAGCACTAAATTTGTGTCTCATTCAGGATGGATTAGTGCAGATTGTTACGATGAAAATAGAGGATGAGTTTTAAACTCTTAATGAAGTTCATAAATCATAATTGTCTGTGTAACAGGGACATAAGACGGAACTTCACCTTTGTAAACATAGAAGTAGTGCTGCTTCTAGCAAGAGTAAAAAGGTTTTCTCTTGTACATGTTCGCTAAACCGGGAAGAGCACAATGTCATAATAGTGCTAACAACTTGGATTTCTAAATGTGTTATGGATATTCTCATGTGTGTGTTGTTTCCGATTTCAGCATATAAGAGTTTTGGTTTAAGCACCAAGCCACCATTAACTCTGTTGATTTCTTGAGCAATTACACTAAGGGGAGGTTTAAGTTGAAAGACACCTTCCATTATGCATGATAGAATATCAATCAAGTGAGACATATATTATTACAACATAGTAGGGGATTGTTGTATATATAAGTATATACAAGGATAGGTTGTAATAATGATATAAGGGTGGAGAGTATTCATTTGTAAAATGAATAAAGTGAAAATTCGAATTCTGGAATTTTCTTTGTGAAAATTCAAGTTCCAGGAATTTCGATCGGTTGAAGCTTTGGCTCGATCGATCGAAATGGTAAAGAAAAAATCCTGGACAATCTGCCTGGCTCGATCACTGTTCGATTCCTGTTCAACCGATCGAAAAGAACACTCGATCGATCGAAAGTAATTCTCGACCGATTGAAAATCGCAGAACGAAATTTTCTGCAGAATTTTCAAGTGACTATTCTGAAAGCTTGAGAACGTTTCAAGGCTTGTGAACGGTTTTAATGAAAATTTTAACTCTCCATACGTACCTTTTGAAGGGTTATAACCCTATGAATATAAATAGAGGTTTGTATTCACTTGAAAATATGACTAACTCCTAAAAATAGTAAGTAGGAGAGAAACACAAGAAATCCTGTGGGTATTCTCCAAAATTGCTATTTGTAGAACCCAATAAACTTGGTTGTATCCTGGGGACAAGTTTGTAGAAACCCTTTAGCAACTTGCATATGAGGACAAATATTGTCTAAAGATAACATTCAATTGTGCCTCCAAGTCAATCACTAATCTCTATACACTTGATGTGTTCATTTGTTCTCTCATTGTTACTCCTTAATTTGGTAAATTCCCAACAGCTATGAAATTTAAAGGATCGCTTGTGATGTTTATTACTTCTTACTTGTAGTCATTACCTTGATTATAACCTTAATGAGCGTTAATGTGACCATCATGGGCGAGATTCTAGGTTTTCGGCCATTGACCTTTGTGAATGGAGGCCATAGGTTCCAATTCCCATGCTTTCCTTTATGGGTACAATTGATGGTGGTTTCACTCGTCTATGGAGTTTTGTATTCGTGCCCGAGTTCCATGCCCAAGTCTACTTGACTATCAAATCAACACTTCATTTGAATCGATGGGCCTCAAGTTCTTGGAATGGTGTAGACAATTAGGTCGTGTTTTTGTGTGTCACGATTGTTCATTCCATGTAGGATCATAAGTCCCTATTGTGGGTGCCCCAAGACGTGACTTGTGAATGTCACCTTGTGAAATTTCTTATATCTTCTATGTTTGGAAAATTTTTAGAAAATTAAAAATTAATAGTTATATTATCAATAAATTGTTTAAATTACAAGTTTTTGTAATTTAAAATTGTGTGTAAAATATAAGTTTATAAATCATATACTAAATAATATCCGATTGATACAAAATTTGATATGTGTATATTAAGAGCGTAATAAAATGCAATTCAATGGTTAGATTTTCAAAATGTAGTAATGTTTATTTTTTTTTAGTAAGGTTGTAGGCTTACTCAATAAAATAGCCTTACTCAATACTTTCTCCATTACGAGTAATTCATGTTTTGAAACTCTAAATACAAATCCTTGGCTAAAAGACTAGCTTACTAAAATCTTTTTTTCCCTCCAATTTCAGATCATGATTAATAGCAAGTTTTGGGACTTTTGCTAAGAGTGTACGCATGAAAGGAGATTAGGCATTTTTGGGATAAGACGATCTTTTAATAATTAGTATTTCATTTTGTTTAATGGCATGAGGTTTGAATTGTTGTTTCTATTGGTACTTTGGAGATCTTTTGACAATTGCATTATTGAGGATAGTTTTGGATTTATTGATGCAATTTCTTTGATGATAAATTTTTAGTTGCTTAGAAGGCCTTGTACATTTGTAGGGTAAAAACATTATAAGTGTGCAGCCGTTGTCACGTGCCTATCTTAATGGTCGGGTTTGGAGCGTGACAATTTCCCTACTGTCAAGTCACCTAGTGAGCTAACATAGCCTCCCTTTTTAAGTCGAGGAAAGGATTCACTTATTCCTGGTTTTGTCCAACCCAGCATGTGTTTCAACTCACCTTGTGAGTTGACACCTACTCGCTTCTTGAGTCGGGGAACGAATTCATTGCTAGTATCAGGGTCTTTTCCACCTTAGGATATGTTAACTCACCTTGTGTGCTGACATAAGCTCACTTCTTGAATCGAAGAAATGATTCACTTCTTGAATCCATGTTTTGGCCACCTCAAAATGTGTGAGATAAAAAGAGAAGAGAAAGGAAAATAATATGAAATGAAATAAAAGATTAAAAAAAAATTAAGAGAAAAGAAGCGGAAAAAAAATAATAATAAAAGAAAATGGTGCAAGAAAAATGAGAAGATAAAATTTGAACATGAGCTAATAAACACTCACCTTATGAGCTGATAACCCTGAGTGGATTTAGAGACACTGCCTCATAATGTGGGCCTTAACAAGTATGTCAGGGATTTACGTGGAAAAGATTGTGATAATATATAATTGAATTTGTTGAGTGTGTGTTGTGTAGGTTTCACATCAAGTATATAATGGGCCGATCAAGGTTTTATAAACAATTACAATGAGTTTCAACTGTGATTAGGATAGTTTAATTTTTTTTTTCTTTTGAGATATAGTGTAAATATGGTTAATCCTTTTCTTTGGATGGTCCAAATTGAGATAGTTGAAGTTTTATCAATTTTAAGGTTACTAAATAATTGACTAATATATTTTTAATGATTAGGGTAAGAAAGATGTATGACTTGCAGGTTGAATAGAATCTGTGCCAACCCATCATGGATCTTTTATTTTTAAAAAAAGAAAAAGAAAAAGATCCATTTAAATACAAGTAATTTTGACCCGAACTTGATTATGATCCAAGCCTGATTGGGTCTAACCTGAATCCGATCAATGAATCGTTGGGTTGTTTTAGATTGAATTTATTTATAGCAATTTCATGGCCATGGCCCTAGGTTGAAGAGAGGGGTGTGGCAACTGCTGAATGCTTTGGGTGATGGGCTATGGTTATGGTGAAATGGCTAAGACAATTGCCTAAGGAGGCTTTTTAATAGTACTTCACAATATGTCCTCTTAATAATCGTCCCGTTTTTTTTTTTTTTTTTTGATTAGTCAATGTTCCCCATATTTGTTGGTCTCATTTTTACAGTAATGTAGTTCAATATAAATTACTTCCGTATCATCATATAAACAGATACATGTTAGCCAAATAAACTCAATTCTAGAACTAGAAGGATAGATTCCTGGACTATGATGCCTCCCTCCATTTGTAAATTCCTTACTATCAACTTCTGTACACCATACAGCCATCTAGTTTTCAATATGATGGGCTGTTGCTTCTCTTTACAAAACAATCTCATGGAAAGAATATAATTGCAATCAAGGTGATGTGTATTGCACTGATGATAGTTTTAGCCAACTACTGCAAGCAAGCTTTGCCTGACTGCTGGAACTGAGCAGAGAAGAGATCCAAATATACCATTTAGAGCATAAGCAATGGCACAAAATGGGAGAGCCTCAGGTTCCTTGGCTGACAACGCGGCTGTTCCTAATCCATGAGCACTAAAACAACCAAGTAAAAGCAAATAAATCATAAATGGATGAATATGGACATAATACTTCTATTTAGTTGTTTAGAAGATTTATCATATATATTACTATGATTTGAACTTTTTGCAAAGAATTAAAACATTGATTATCTTGTTAGCATTCTGAAACATCTATAGATAGCGTGATTGATTGTATAATTACAACCTAAGCATAAAACAGACGCATGGGAAATGCCTACTTGGCCATATAAATTTATTAGTGAGAACTGACTGATTTATCAACAACAGATGCACATACCTTGATGCAGTTGCTATCCCTCGAGCAATAGGATCACGAAATCGCAGTTTGTCAAGTGTTGCTTGCACAAAATTTGCTCCAACCAAGCCAGTTACTACAACTACAGCTGCTGTGAGAGATGCATTGGTACCTGTAACAGATACGGAAAACATATTCCATGATATAATTAAGTTTCAGGCAAGTATTATATGCACTAAGATGTGGTCTAAACATTTCTATTTACTTAATTTTGGATTTTTCTATATTTAATTGGTTTTATATCTCAAAACTCAATTTTTGGCATAGCAGAAAATTAGCAGAATACAGAATTGCCTGTCTACAGATGCCATGTATACAATTGTACCTTCAAAAAGAGAGACAATGCTGAGAGCTAAGGCCACAGTTATGCATCTAGGAAAAATTGATATAGTCAAAGACGATTCTAATCCAAGAAGACGTCCAACAAAGGCAGTTGAATACAATGAGAAAATTGTTGAGACAATCACAGATGTGAAAATCTCCGCTGCATGCCTCTTGACAAGCTGTAAAAGTACAGATGGTTAAAAGAGCAACATCATAACGTCACCAGATAATGATTTATGCCTTATAACATTATCTGAGTATACATCTGTCACAGCACTAAATCTGAATTAATATGCAAAATAAAAATATGAAATGGTGACACTCATTTAGGTAGATTTTGTATCAATTTCATGTTGGAGCAATAAGGTGCATGTATAAAAGATAGAAGAACAACTCTATGGTCTAAATATCTATGATCCATCTCTCTTTAACCAAAATCAACCTGTCCAGCGGCTTTTCACCATCTATTCTCCACTTTCCTAGATTTTCTGGACTACCAAGTAAAAGAAAAAGAGAGACAGAAAAAGTGCTTTGCATGGTGATATCCTATGGTTATAAACTACATGTTAAAAATGAGAAATGATATACAAATAATGGTGCGCTCCTTTATATGAATTCAGTGGTATGCTTTGGTACATAGAACCAATGTTTGTCCATTGAAAATCCACAGACCCCTGTCTAGGTAATCAGGTGGACTAAACCCAGCCTTCAACTTGAGAAGAATCAAACTAAATAATAACAACTGTTGCCAATTGGGAAAACTCTTTTAACTCATTATATGTGAACAATAGGTCATTACCTTTCTCTGTTTAAACATTGAGAAGGCAAAAGAGAGTATAACAGATCCCAAAAATCCCATTAGAACATCACCAGCTCCAGGATTAGAAGATGCCTTTGTAAGGTAACACCCTGTTTATATTAAAAACACAAATCACCAACAAAAAGTACGGATAAACTAAACTAAAACACTAATACCAATATTAGTGCATTTGAGAAAGGAACAATGTGTGGGAATGCCTGTATGTGCAGAGAGAGAGAGGCTTGTAGGTATTACGTTTTGCTCTTCATTTGAAACACTAATCAAATGTGTATAAGTTTAAGGGAAATGCTAACAAATGCCCTTAGTGCATTGGTTAATAATCCATTTAAAGAAAGTTCTTATGGGAAAAGAAAAAAAAAAAAATTAATGTTTTGATAACTTTTTTCATTTCTCATAAAAGTGGTGTCAAACCTTTCCTAAAATGGATTGTTAACTAATGCCCTAAGGGCACTCATTAGCATGACCCTAAGTTTAATTGGGTGGGTGGAGAGAACTTGCCATCACACCAAAGCCTACAGAGAACTTACAATCTAAACAATAATCTGATGGGTAGTGAGAACTTTATTCCTATGTTAACACTCCACCCGTGAAGCCCCATAGAGAGAAAATTACTTATAAGTAACCTAAAATTTTTTTGGGTAAATTATACTTATGATTTTTGAAATATATGATAAGTTCGATTTTAGTCACTCATATTTGAAAAGTTCAATTTTAGTCCCTCAACTATTTAAAAGGGACTTCTCCAAAAAAAAAAAAAAAAAAAACTATTTAAGAGGGAACAATTTAGTCTTTCCATTAATTTTCCATCCATTTTTTGCTTACGTGGCTAATGACATGATGAACAGATTGATTTCTGTCCTTCAACACGCTGCAATAACAAAAAATGATGTCATAATCTACTACTCACTATGGTTTTGCACTAAAGCTACTTGGAAGGAAAAGAAATACTGCAATGCAATTGAATAGAGGGACATTGCCCTCTTAACTTATAGTTCTACCAACCAAAATCATGTCTGGCTTGGATTATTGACTTCTATGTCATTTGGATGAACACTCAGGATTCTCCTCAAATTTAACAAATTTAGGATTAGCTATGTCCCTAGCTTTCCTAAACCTTAGCCTCCTATGTACATATACGGCTCTTAACCCCTGCCTTTAGACATGACTCACAATATATATTTGAATAACCTGTAACTTTAGCAAAAAAGTCTATTTTTCTACAGGATGCAATGATTAAAATGGTTGGGATTGCAAAATGATTTGTCCCAAACTCATTGTAGTGATATTTTAAACTTATTCCTGAAGGAAAGTACCCATGTGGTCCTTTCATGTTATATCAGATTTTCCTTTATATAATTACTTCACGTAAGCCACACACACCCACACACACATCAAGGAAATAGCATATAGAAAACTAAAGAGTAAAATAAGAGAAGAGAAAGGACGCGAAAAGGTCATTTGGACAAAGGAAATCAGAAACTTTAGCTTTCAAGTATACCTAAAACAGGATCAAGCCCAGACCGAGAAAAGTACCCAAAAGCCAATGCAGCCAGATCTGCAGATACCGCACAGCAAATAATTGGATGAAAAACTTTCTTCACATCTGATGGAAATCTGAAATCCAAATCCAGAGAAAAGGAGAAACTTATACACAAAAAAATAAAAAATTCAATAATTTAAACTAAAACATAATAATAAGATTATTTGCCATAAGCTAGCGATTAATTTTATTTGTTAAGAAAGTTTGCCAATTTCAAATTCTAAACTGAGGAAATGAAATTTTACCCAGAGCCAACCATGTAGCCTAAGACTGTTGATGCAAGTAGGAAAGGAAGGCATGTTCGAGCACTTGTCCCCAGTATTGTTGGGTACAATAATGCAGTAACAAATGATATAAGAAAAATCCCAGTCCAAGTCCACACTTCAATGGTAGAAAAAGGGGGCGGTTTTGCCATAGGCTCTGCATCTGTCATTTCTGTATTTACCATTTTTCTTACAGTTATAGCTGTATAACCCGCAACAGAAAGCGTAGCCAGCCAGCCTCCAACTGCAAAGGAACCAATAAACACTAACTTGCTATTGCATTGAAAAGGAAAAAGCTGACAACAGGCATAATCTTTCACATAGAAACACACACAGTGATAGAGAGCATACCAGCAAAAGAAATTTCCAACTCAAGTTAATGGTATTTGCATTAAGACAAAAATAAGAACAGCAACAGTCAAGCCTTAGTCCCAAAATTTTGTTGTCAGTTATAAATACTCAACAGACTAATTATGACTGATCACATGTATTTTTTTCTGCCATTTTAGTTCATCTGATGTCATACTCTTTGCTACCTCCTTAATCGAGGTTTCATTTTTTACTACTTCTATTAATGTTATTTCATGTCTTCCTCTACTTTTTTTTGTTCAGCTGAGTTGAATCAACTCACTCTTCCTCATTGGTGCATTAATTGCTCTCCTTTGCACATGACCAAACCATCTCAAGCAACTCTCCCTTGTTGTTTCATCAATGGGGGTCACCTATCTTTAAGGGAAATTCATCATTTCAAATCCTATATTTTCTAGTATTTCCATCTATCCATGTTAACATGCTCATTTCAACTACACGCATTTGATTAACATATTGCTTCTTAACAACCCAACATTCAATACCATTGAGCATAGCTGGTCTTATAGTAGTCTTACACAACTTTTCCTTGAACTTAAGAGGTATTCTACATTTAGACAATATCACAAAGCCTTTAGATTTGAGCTTAATATCTGTTTTTAAACAATTCCTTCAAGAATGCCACTCTATGGGTACGTGTAATCTTTTAATAGTTATAGAGCTCTTAACGTCAATAAATTAAACTTGGACTTATTTAGTTGTACCTGGTGCACAAAAATCTCACTTTTGCAAGGTCTAAGAGAAGTACTTGATAGGTAGCTTTACCTCCCCTTTTTAGGAGAGGCTGATTCCCACACCCAAACTCACGACATGTCGCTTTGGATAGAAGGCACTTGCCACCACACCAAGGCTGACATCTAGTGTCTGTTTGGGAACAACTCATCTAATTTTTTGCTGAAAACATGCTAAAGTATACTTTTACTTTGAAAAAGTGAGGTTTTAAAAAGTTGTATAAAAGATAAAAGCTGCGGTTATAAACTCAATCCAGATGGACACTAAATTTCATTTATTGAGAGAGAGAGAGAGAGAGAGAGTCGTTGTGTTGTTTAACTGAGAGAAAATCAACTAAAAAGCTGTTTGAATAATTTAATTAAAATGAACAAAAGCAGCATGCTACAAGCCTACAACAGCAATAAATCATACATGCAGTACGTATACGTTCCTGAGAGACTTCTTCAGTAGCAACTAAAACATCGGCTCAAAGTATACGTAGGTTAGATTGTTTACATTTCCAAAGAAACAACTAGCTTTGTATGATTCCCAGCAATTTACACCTTAAGTAATGTACCAGGAATACATAGCAGACAGAAACTTTGATTAGTTAATTAATACTACTCAAGATTCTTATGGAAAGATTTTTGGAATAGATTACAAGTCACATGACACAGATATATGATCCTTAATAATTTTGAAACTGTACAGACATGACCATAGCATGACTGAGATTTAAATCACTTGCTTGAATTGAACATTCTGAAATGAGCTAGCTCTAGAAAGAAATTCGGATTTGGAGCCTAGAAAACCTTTTTTCTTTCCCCTGTTAAATATTTGCAGCTCTTTGTAGTGAACTCTGACCCATATGATCAAAGCATTCCTTTGACGTGCAGAAAGTTCTTAAATACAATTTCTAAGCAAGAAGGAAATACTTGGAAAGAAAAGCTAGGAATAACACCATCCTGTTTATGAGCAATGAATCCACCAATCTCATCCACTAATCAGATAGACTTTGTGATTGATTATGTTCAAATGCAACGTTAGAAAAAGAATAAATTAGAAAATTACTTGGACCTAATTGCATTATCCCAAAGTTTCAGTAAGGTGACTTCTCCTCTAAGAAAGACTATCTTTCTTCATCTAAAAGCTTGCAAGAAGATGGTCCATAAGTAGATTGCAGACCAACTTGTTACATAATAAAAAAGAGGCTTCTTAGCATGAGGTCAGGTTTCAAATTACACCAACAAGTAAAAGTAATGTCCTGGTCGAGTGAGTATGATTTTTCTTCTACATGTCCATGGAGTCTTGAAAAATCCAAACATTTTAGAGATAGATAGAAAGGTAGGAATTTCTCTATGAAATGTGGTACCTGAATATAGCGAGAATCATAAACCCTACATGTAAAAGCTTCTGTAGGTATATGCTTCATCAAATGATGCTGCTATTCTTGGTTGATCCATGAAGATGTATGATGCATTCATTGACAAAAGAGATAGATGTAGAAGCATCACATTCCAAATAAGTTCGAAAACAAATCCTTAATGTCGGTATTGACTCATTCCATGATAATTTATTAGGTGAAAACAATTCTCCAGCGATAATAATGGAGATTATGGGAGGCAAGAGATGAACACACTAGCAAGAGAAAGGTGGCAATTTTACTCATTAGACTGGGATGAGTCTGGTAGGTGATGCAGGATATAAATTTGATGACCTAGTTTCACATTTTCTTTATGTTTTTGCACAATACACAATGAGATGGTAGGTGTCATTTTCCCAATTAAATTCATCTACATGGCTGCATTGACCAATGCAACACAAATAGAGTTATCTTTCTGAAGGAAAATTAAATTTATTTATCCATGTGATTAAATTTAATTGAGAAACCTAAGGTACAACACATAACGAAGTGTACCTAAGTTTTTCCCTAAGGAAAATGACATATGAGAATTGAAAAAGGCTATAAAGGATTAAAGATTCAAGCAAAAATATGATTAGCTAGCTCATGAGCTTGGTATGTTATGCTTCTAACCAAATTTGTAGTAAAATAAATCCAATACAAAATAGTCACTGAATCAATCAATCAGTCGCCACTCAAATAGTGTCATGAATTAGATTAGTCAAAAGTAGCTAGATTTCACTTACCTATAATTAAACAAATCTTGATGCCGGAAGCAGCTGGAATATCTCTAACCGAAAGTGGCAAAACAACCAAAGAAGGAACATAGAACAACGGCAGCCATCTTTGAATGAAAATGAGAGCAGGTTCAAAGAAATTCATCAAACCAGTTGCAGCAGCCGGGACAGTGGAATCAAGTATAACTAGAATGGAGAAAATACAGAACATGCCAAATAGCGCACTGGGGAACCGAATAGCAGCAGCCACAAACGCCTTTTTCAAAATCTTATCTGTCGCCAGGATAATCCCAAGCGAAATAATCAAATGTGCAATCCCAAACACCTAACATGCATTGAAAACAAACAAAAAACCATCAAGCTAGAATGTCATTCAGACTAGCAATGCCCATTTGATAACATGTTTCCAAACCGCACTTTTTCATAGTACAACTTCTTAAACTTAATTTTTTCTAGGATCAAAATAATACCATTTTCAATAAACTGAATAAGCAAATGATCAGTGCCATGGATTGAATCATTTGGCTTAAAACACAGATTGAAAAGGAGGACTAAACAAAGAAGCAAAATATGGCTAAAAAGTACCGCTTGAGAAAGCGTGGAAGTGCCACCAGATTCTGAAACAGAAGATTTGACAGTGATTTCTCTACTGGAGCAAGCTTCATGAGGACCCATTTGCAAGAAACTGGAGCTGGGTCTGGAAACTGTAATGGGTGTGAATAATTTATGAGAAGTGGAGGAGTGTGTATATAAAGCACGGGTGGAATTGAAAGCAACAGGTGAGAATTTGGAAGAGAGTTTGTGGTTGTGGGGCTTAGAGAGAAAAGACGGGAAGGAGAGTTTTGGATGGTGGTGGTCGAGTAGAAGAGAGAAAGTTATTAACTTTTGGGCGGTCGCCATGGGAACAATAGTAAAGGACCAGTGAGTGAAACTTCAGGGAAACAGAGACACACACAGAAACAGAGGCAGAGAAAGAGCATATTATTATTTTCCAACATTGGTGGGGCTCTCACCAAATTTCGTATGGACATCAATCAAACTAAAAGGATCAGATTCCGATCCTTTCACAACAGACACTAACGGATTCTTCCCAGGAAGGTTTTTTTTTTTTTTTTTTTTTTTTTTTCAGCTATTAATATAAGGAAAAAAATGTTTCTAAAATAATAATAATAATAATTACAAAGTTTGCTAACAAACTAACTACAAACCTCTACTTAAAAAAAAACATACTTAAAAATAAACATGACTACATATTAAAATCAAGGACAAATAGAACAAAGTTAGCTTAGTTTACAAATTTTTTCTATCTCTTTTTATTGGATGTGAATTTTAACAAATTCATTATTAAAGAGCATTTTCTTATTAGATTCTTCGTACTTGCAAGATTTAAATGAGTTTAAAGATCAATAACTATATTATCAATCAAATTTTTAAATTTCGAGTTTTTGTTATTTTATTTACTTTTTGATATCATTCTTGCAAAATTTGAATAAGATTGTACTTTTTTATCAAGATTTTTTATGTTACATTTTTTTTATTAGTAAGATTTGATTTTTTATGTTACTTTTTTTTTATTTGTAAGATTTGTTACATTATATGTTTGAACATCATTAAAGCAAAACAAGTACAAAGTAAAAAGCTTTGAGAAAGTGAATAAAATAGAAAGAAAGTAAAGCAAGAAACAAAGTTCTAAGAGAAGAAACCTGAAGGAATGGAAACTCAAAGCATCTTAATGGCAACGCCCAACAGAGAAGAACATCAACGCAGTTAAGAACAGGGCGGGAGGGCATGCCTTGACTTTTCAAAAATCCATCCTCCATTTAATATATTTGGTATAAAAAAAAATGCCTGCCCTATATTTTTACTAAAATCATGTAACACATATTTTAAGTGTATATGTGTGTAAAACTCATTAGCATTTCCTAGAAATATATAAGTAAATATTTTTTATAAAAATTTTCTTTAAAAAAAATTCATTTAGAAAATTAGAGATATAGAAATTTTTTTCCTTTTAGAAGAAATAATAAATGTGGATTTCATGGTTAAGAGTTAAAAATCCTTTAGTTTTATTAATGTTATATATACACTTGATGTAGAAACTTTGTTATATGTAAGAAAATAGCATTTGTTAAATCATGTTACAAACAAATTTTAAGTGTGTGTATATATACACACATATACATTTTTTTTTTTGTCATATATATAAAGATTATTCTTTGAATTTAATTTTTTTTAGCAATCCATACAAAAAAAATTTGAGGGTTGAGATTGAATTTTTATTGTCTTACATTTAATTTTGTTTTGTTGAAAGAAAGAGGAAAAGAAAGAGAGTGATTTTTCAGCTTTTATGTGTGGTAAATTAATGAGTTCTACATTCTAAAACTCTGATAGAGAACAGGAACGATTAGTTGCACATTCAATGAAAAGATTTGTTTTTGTTTCTCTTTGGTAAAAGAATTTCTTTTTATATATTGGTTAATATTTGAGGCCTAGTTAATACTCTCACACATAAAGAAATATCTCTATCAGTTAAAATTTGGGAGTTAAGAAATATACTTACAATTTGATTATAGGTAAGATTGTGATTAGTAAACCATTATTTTCACGTGAACCCATAATTTGTTTTTCATCACTTGTACATGTTAAGGTTGTAGTAATAATTATGGCATAAAAGCTACGTTTACACACTTTTTCATAATAAAAATGATATGAATAATAAATCCAAATGAAAGTGATTTCCTCAAATCAAAACAAATCTTGTCCATCATTATGGAAAATGTTATTAAAAAATAGTATGTACATGACATTACCTTTTCTTTTTAACCCTTTAAACTTTTAGTTCATTGTCAACTTATAATATTAGTAATTTAGTATGGAGACAGTTTAATTTCATTAATTATTTTTTTACAATTGTATTTAGAATTTTTTTTAAATTTTTATATAAACCAAATAGGATTCAATTAATGGTTGTTTTAGGCCATTCAATAAGGAAACATTTAATGCAATTTGTTGCGGTCATTTTTAAATGCTTTTATGAGATACATGAGCATTTGTCGCTCTTTTTTCTTGATTTCATGAAAAATAGGGGTATTTTGTACTTTTAGTATATTTAATGCAACTTGCCAGTCTGCCAACTAAAGAAACTTTAATTAACCCCACCACTTATCCAAATAAATACGAAATCCTTCATAAAAAATAATTAAAAACTTACATCATTTTGGAAATTTAATGGTTTATAATTGACATACAAAACAAAAACAACCACATTCATAGAAATTATAAAATTTAAAGAAGTTAGTTAAAAAAATTGTAGTGCATAAAGAAAACTACGATGATAACAATTAAAAAAGTAATAAAGGACAAAAAAAGTATTAATCTTGACCTCCGATATCTTTAACGTAGAAGCAATAAAGTTGAATGTATTTGTTGAGAAATGGTCATTTTGGATGTAACCCAGGAAATTGCTGGGTCATTTCTTTTCTTCAGTCCTTTTGTTTAAAAACAAGGAGCTATAATAATAATAATAATAAAGTTATTCGCGTGCGTGCCCTCTTTTTCTTCTTTTCCTCTGATACGCATTGGAGAGATGATGACTGGCAACTGGTGAGTGGTGCAAATGTAAAGTTTGGTCGCAATGCAAATTGAAATTGTTAACACTACTACTTTGCTGCCAACAATGACTACTACTTGTCAAGGGGTGGGTTTCCTTATAAAGCTGATGCAAATATTTAGTTAAGGAGATATCTTTTCAAGCTTATGTTAAGTCAATTTCTTCATCTCTTCATCACATATATTCTTCCTCACATATATTTATTTTTATAGTGAGTTGTGTTGGGAGATAAACATGGATCTTCCTTGAATAATTAATATAATATATAAAAACACAATTTAATTCAAAAGGCTTTTAAGTCTAATGAGTATGTGCTCAATTATATTATATTAACCACTCATTTTTCTCATCATTATTCAATGTGGAACTTCACTCACGCGTGTAACCCAACAAGTAAGTCAATAAACTCTCTCAAAGTTTACCGAGAAATTTAGGGTTCAAACTCCATCAATAAAAATAAAAATAATCACCATGGAGCGGACATCATAAATTAAAATTTCATCGTACTTCTAAATTTTTTTTAAAAAAGAAAAATTATAGTGGCTCTACAATTAAAAGTAGTGTCAATAGTGGACAATCACTTCGTAAATATTAACTATTTTTTCTCCTCAAAGTCACTACTCACTAGCCCAAAATTGTGGCAAAAGGAGTGACACAAAAAACTATTTTTTTTTAATTTAAAATTTTTATAGGAGATGAAAAGTGGCTACTAGCCTTTTCAGCATCATTGGATCGGGGACATCTATTATATGGTCTAATCATTAAACCCAAAAAGGAAAATTTCATAAAACAAAATTCTTAAAAGTTCAAACAGAAGAAGATACCATTGAGAATCTTCATTTTAATCAAGCACAATGATAAATCATGTTTCCTAACTACCAAGATGCCCCATAACCTAAGGTACTTCTACTGTAGAACAAAAGTGAGATACCATAGTGTGGGATTAGGATCAGTATCTAGGGATTTCATTTGATCTCAATCCCTATAGTATGTTTCTGAAACTTGAATAAAGAACAGTTCCGTTAGAAATCTTAATTATGAGTATTGGACTCCTAAGCCTTTAGTATGGGGTAATCTTTTACGATTTCTAGAAATGTAATTTTGGTTGCAAATCACATAAGAGAATCAGATGTTTGAGAATCTAGATTCCCACTCAACCGGTCGACCCCCTTTTTGTAAAAATTCATATTTCTTTTTTAAAATGTAGGTATTTATATTCCCATGCTTGAAAAAAGTTACATTTGTTTAAATAAATTGACAATTTTACCCATTCCTCTTTACCCTTTAACTAATAGAAATAAAATTATAGTAATAATTATAAATTGACAGTTCAAATAATTATTTTTGTATTATACATGTCATTTAGAAAATGTTATTGATTTTTTCATGATTTATAGTTTATATTTTTGTTTCTTATAATTTATTTGGAGTGAAAAAAAAAAAGACTTGATACAAATCAAAGGATATTTTGGGAAAATTAATAATTCTAACAAGATTCCTAGAAATAAATCAAGTATAAGCATCTCATATTCTCATGATTCTTATTAGATTTTTAATCAATCCAAACATAAAAATATTTATGTTCCCAAGTATCGAGATTGCCAAACTTCACATTCTCTAGAATCTAAATGGGGAGAATTCTCCCAAACCAAACGTCAACAACAAACAATGAGATGACATTGTAATAAGGCTTGTTTAAAGGCCCGTTTGGTTAGAGATTTCTAGTATTATTATTTAAGTGTTGTGGAAATACGTGTGGATTAAAAATGTTGTGAAAATACGTGTAGGGGTGTTTGAACACTGAAAACTGTTGTTTAAACACTCCTACCAAACACCCCCTAAAGCTTTTAGTGCCAAAGAAACCCCTTAAATCGTGAGTTTAAAGTGAAAAGATAGGTCTATTTCAAAGTTAATTCCTAATTTAAAAACATCTGCTTGGAGTGGATGCGTACATAAAAAAGGGACTTCATCTTCTTGTAAGAGTTTTAGTGACCATAAAAAAAATTTGTAGATCTAAAATCTAAAACAAAATATACAAGCCAAAAAAAAAAAAAAAAAGCTCAACAACAAATATTACCAATAGTAAAAATAAAAAATAAAAAAAAAAATTAGCCCAATCAACCAATTTTATAAAAAATAAACAACCCTACCTTTTAAAAAATTCTAAACAAAAATAATTTTGTTCTTGTTAGAGATATGTTAGCCCAATGTAATAGGCTTAAAGCTCAATTCTTTTAGTCTAGGGTTTAGCCTACTATATTTATACATGTTATGGTTCATTGTAATACAAGAATTTGTACTACACTCTAATATATTATTGATGTAGCCCTTTAGGGTTTCCTCCGTAGACGTAGGCCGTTAGACTAAACCATGTAACTCTCGTGTGTAAAAGACTCAGAGGTTAAAACTACCGCACACAGCCAACAATAACGTCACCCCTCTAACTCAAAGTTCTGGCTCCATCGTTGAACAAGTAGCCAATCACAATCTACTATATAATATATAAGATAGTAGTAAAAATTAGCGTAGAACCTACTGCTTATAAGTTGTCACATCTTGTTACATCCACCGAGATTTAGTGGCTTAGTACACAACTAAGGCAATGATTCTAATCAATTTAAATATAAAAAATAAAAAATAAAAAAAAATAAATAAAAAAGGTGGGGGGGGGGGGGGGATGAAGTTCCAGTGTCCTTTTTTTTTTTGCATGCTTTCATTCTACCCCAATTGCATAATTCCAAGATTAGGGGTATATAGGGATGCATGCTTATTCATAGAAATATATAGTAGTAATCAACTTTTAGAAGTCACTTCTGAATAAGACATGAAAGAATGCAATCAATACAAGGCAAATTCTGAGACCTCTTCTTCCCTCAATAATACTCTTAAGTTGTAACAGTCATTTCCAAATACAAATCAACTGTAAACACCATGGACACATTAGCTTCAAATAATAGCCCCAAATAGTACAAACACCTTGTGGTTAGGCATAATTTCATGGATAATGCTTTGTGGCCAAACGAGCAAGACAATCCATGATAGGTTGACCAAGGAAACAATCTCAATTACTTTACCCTTTGGGCATCCCTCACCTATGAATCCTACTGCTCAGCTGTGCTTTCTTCAGCATAAACTATTTTCAATTATGTACACCAGAAGGCAGCAAGTTTACAATTAAACAAAGCAAACAGCATTACACAAAAAGCCATCAAGTTTGATATATATATATATATATATGTATGTATATATATATAAATATATTTATATTTATATAGACACACACACACTTACCCGTTTGGTTTTGAACCCACAAAGCAAACAACATAACATGAAAGTCATCAAGTTTATGATAACTAATTATTTAGGATCATGTTACACCTCGTGTAATTCTTGATTAATATTACCTCATTTAATAAATTTTTAATTAAATTAATATTTTGAAAATCTTAATGTTGGATTATGTGTTTGTTTGGGAATAACTTATTTAATTTTTTACTGAAAGTCTGAAAGTACCGTACATAAAAGCTAAAAGTTAAATAAAATAAGCTAATTGATTTTTTGCTGAATGTATTATAGAAAAGTTGGAGGATTGGAATAAGTAAAACATGAACTACTTTACTGTGGAACCTGCAAATGGTAGATTAAAATGTAAACTTATTTTTGAGTGAATCCATATAAATACTAATTTTTTTAGGCAAATTATTTTGCCACCCTAAACTATACTTCTAATCACACTTTGCACCTTAAACTATAACCTTTGTTATGCTTTGCACCCGACGTCAAGTTTGCTGTTAACTTGGACAGAAAGGTATAGCATCACGTAAACTATACTTATTCCAATTGCTCATTTTCTCAAATCCTTAAAAACAGGAGAAATTACACTTTACCACCCTAAACTATACTCCCAATTACACTTTGCACTCTAAAGCTTTAGATTTTCGTCCAATAAGCTTGGCATTAGGGTGCAAATGTAAAAACTGTCATAATTTATGGTGTAAAATGTGCATCTGAAAAGTTTAAGGTGCAGAGAGTGTAATCTAATATATAATTTAAGGCGGTTAAGTGTAAATTTTCCAATTTTTTGAGCAAAAAGCAATACAAAGCCAACTGGTCTTTTGACTAAGTTTGAGCGGGACCCACATAAAACTTTAAGTGACTAAGCTAGTTCTTTGACTAAGTTTTGAGCAATAAGCTAAAAAGCAAACAGAAAGTTTGAGTTAGAGAAATATCTCTTAGAGCAGCCACAGCAGGTGTGGCAAATGTGCCAAATGCCAAATATTTGGCACATTTACCACACCAAATACAAAAATGGTGCTTTATGAGATGTGCCAAATCTCAAAGATTATACAACATAGCTACAGTACCGTTGCAAATTTGCAACGGTACGGACAAATGTTGCAAAACTTTTATTGTTTTATATTCTCTTTTCTCTCTCTTCTCTCTTCATTTTTTCTTTTCTCTTCTTTCTCACTCTCCGGTTCCCTCTCTCTTCTCCCTGTACTAGTTCCCTTTCTCTTCGACCAGTCCGGGATGTTCACCGGCAGCGACGACGGCGTAGCTCCGACGACGACAGCGCGCTCCGCCACGCTCAAGCAGCCACGCTCGATCTCACCCACGCTCCAGCCATGCTCGATCTCACCCACGCTTGATCTCGCCGATCTCACCCCGAGGTCGCCGTCGATCTCACCCTCTTCCCTCTCCTCTCTGTCCGCCTTTCACTCTGCCTCTCTCTGGTTGTGGAATTTTTTTTTTTTTTTGCTGCAATTTGGGTTGATCTGATGGTGGTGGTGGGCTGTGGGCTATGGGCGGTGACAGTGGCAGTGGTGGTGGGCTGTGGGGGTGATGGCAGGTGGTGGCTGTCGGTGTTTGGAGTCTGGGTTATGAAGGTTTTGGGTTTGGAAGTGGGTGTGGGTGAGGGTGTGGAGGCGGTGGGTTTGTCGGGATTTGTGGTTGAGGTGGTGGTGATGGTGGGGCTTCCGATTTGGTGTTGGTGGGCTATGGGTTGTAGGTCAAGGTTTTGGGTCGACGGCATTGTGGGTCGAGGTTGGTTGCGGCAGCGTTGTGGGTTTTCGTCCAGTGGTTACTTGAGTTTGTTTGTTGATGGGTTGGTTGGGTTGGGGTTTTGGTCCGGTGGTTGCTTGGGTTTGCTTTGAGTTGTGTTTTTGGTTGTGGAGGATGTGGTGGTTGTGTGGTGGTGGCTGTTGGATGTTGGCAGATGGCTGTTGATTGTGTTGATGAGTGTAAATATTATTTTAATGTGTAGAAAATATTATTTTAATGTATAGAATGGAATTATAAAACATCTGATGAATGAGATGTTGTAAAATGATGTGGTAAAATAATAAAGTAGGCCTTTGGTGTGGTAAAATGGCATAATTTTTACAATATCTACTACGGATGCTCTTACACACATTTTTTTGAACTAAAAGAAGTCACAATTTCTCTGCAAAAGTGGTGTGTGTATAACATGTGTGCAACATGCATGCGTGTAATGGACATTGCCCTTTGAGCAATATGCAACAATAAGCAAAATGTTAAAATAAGCTACTTCTTTTGCGAGACTCTACACCTGCAAACAGGGGCGGAGCCAGAGGGGGGCCAAGGGGCACCTGCCCCCTCTGACTCCTAAAATTTTCTTGTCCATGTAATCTTAAATAGTTACTCACTGGCATAGAGAAAAAACAAAAAAAAAAAATGATTCCTACTCGGTTGAAACTTGAAAGTGACTATGACAGGAAAAATAAAGTAAAAAATAGTTTTCTCAAACATCAAACCATGTCACCTTTTCACCTATTACACTGTTCTTGTACGTAGCTTTTGTCTTGCCCCACGTTTGACACTTATATCACAATTGTTTTCTTTTTTCTTTTCTATCATTATTTTTACCATTTTCACTATTAATGATACCTTTTGCAGTATTTTATTATTGAGTAATGTTAGAGATGTTACAAATTTTACTACTTATATTTTACAAATTGGCACGTCAATAATCACAAAAAATAATTCTAAACATCTATTCATTATATTTTTTTTCACAGTATTTTATTGTTGAGTGATGCTAAAGATGTTACAAATTTTACTACTTATATCTTACAAATTGGCACGTCACCAATCACAAAAAATAATTCTAAACATCTATTCATTATATTGTTTAAGTAACACTAATCACATTTTTACCACATTAATTTTTAAACTTTTTGTTGTAAATTTTGTAGTAACTATGAATTGATTATTTTTGTTTATTTATTTTAATGATATGAAATATATTTATTTTCTTGTAATTGTTTATTTATTTTGTTATTATTATCGATTAATATTTTTTAGATTAATTTCACTTTAAATATTGTCTTTCAATTTTGCCCCCTCTAAACCAAAATCCTGGCTCCGCCACTGCCTGCAAATAGTACATAAGATAAGCAAAAGCCAATTGATCAATAGTTCCCAAACACAGGCTACATTTTAACGTAATGTTACTTACTATCTAATCCATAAATTCATGCTTTTTTTTTTTGTATAATCTTAAAGTTCAAAAAACTTGAAATTTAAAAATATTATAGATGAGATAGTTATTGATCTTTGATGAAATTTCACAAGCAAGTAAGGAATAAGGATAGAATATAATACAACTATTGATTAGTTCAAAAACACATTAGAATGAAATTAATTAGTATAACATGAACAAAAGTTACATTAGGTGTATAACTTCAACCCAACCCAACCCATTAAAATTAATATTGATGAAGTATGGGTTTGGCAAAGATTATTTTTGCCAACTTATTTTACTATTCAGATTATTTTTGCTACTATTCATAAGTTCCACTACATTTTTTGGTACTATTCATGGGCCCTACTGTATTATTTCAGCTAATTTTTACCTTTATTTACAGTACTTTCAGCAAAATAAGCAAATTCCAAATGGACCCAAGTCTGAATCATAACAACAATATCAAAAAGATTAACTACAAAGATGGTTATAATGGGCAATAACACTTTATTCAACATTAAACTTAGCAACTGAATACGATGTTGAACCAAATGTTATATTCAAGTTGAACTTGGCCTCAAATTGAGTACAAATTTAATTGGATCACAGAAACCCTGATCCGGTGGAACCAAGATGGTCCTATTGAGCTTTTGAACCAGAAGGCACCTCCAACAAAATCATTTATTGAGACAACTCTACATTCTCCAATCCAGTAAAATTTTGAATTAAAAAATTTTGGCAAAAAACCATGATGGTCCTATTGTGGTCATGGATTTTTTATTTTTATTTTATTTTTGATGGAAGGTCATGGATTTATTTAAACAATTATAATTAGCAAAAAATACAAAGATAAAGGTCCATTCATTTAATTTGTTCAATTTAAGATTATGGCCAGCCAGAGAAAGAGTTCTCAGAGTCTAGAAGCCATGTTGCTCCTGAGTTGCCTTCGAAGGACCTTTCCTGCTGCAGATCTTGGTATGGAGTTTGTAAAGACCACCTTCCTGACTTTCTTGTATGGTGCAACCTGCCACGAGAAGACATTTTTTCAAAGCTATAACGATCTGGTCATCATCAGCAAAGCAAGTAGCCAGCAGCTGATGCTCAGCTTGGGTTACAGCAAAAGAATAAAGTGTTGAAACTATCAATATATGAATACAAAATACAAAGTCAATATGGAATACCTGTTCAGCGACATAATCCATAACAGCTGCCTCAGAAAGTCTGCTTCCATGCTTCTTCACTACAAATGCCACTGGCATCTCCCCAGATTTTTCATCCAAGATACTGGGGGAAAAAAAGGAATGATATTTATATGTAAGTTCATAACAAATTATTATAAAAATTTCAAGCAATTAAAATATATATGAACATCAGAAATTGAAATTAGAGATGGCCTTTATGAGCATGTTTGATAGTACACACAGGCTTAATCTTCAGAAAATAAAATGGTCACTCATTTAGTGTAGATTAGTTTTTAAAGTAGTAATGTAGTATGCTTGACTCTAATCACATCCCATTTAAATAAGATATAAACAATGTTACAGTTGTACTTGAATATAGTCACTCCTTTATTGCACCACCATGTGCTTGATCTAGGGTGAACTCCTCTATAAACCCACAGAAAAATGCTTCTGAATTCACATTTAACTACAAATGCTATTATTAAAGAGACAGGATATTTTCATCTTGACAAAATTTCAAAGGCCTTTTGATATACATTCAAATGCTCACACTTACCCTGTGACTGCAACATCAAGTATCTCAGGATGGGAGATCAACACCGCTTCTAAATCAGCAGGAGCAATCTGCAGAAGAGACATGTTATACACTTATTTAAGGAAAATTCATGCATAAATGTTTCAAAAAGGGCTGACTAGTTGCAAGAATAGATATTACTGTTCTTTAATATTGAGCTCTTTCTTCTAGCGAAACCCCCTCCCCCAACAAAGTTAAAATTATGCACACAACATCCACTTTGTAATTTAACATCATATGAAACAAAGAACAGATTCCTAAACTTACCTGAACAGGAGTAGGTGGTGCAAATTAGACGGCACAGAATCTAAACTTACCTGAAAGCCCTTGTATTTGATAATCTCTTTCAATCGTTCTTTTACAAAAATGTATCCATCATGATCAATAGAAACAATGTCTCCAGTATGTAGCCAACCATCTTTATCAACTGTTGCCATAGTTGCCTCCACATTATTCAAATATCCTGGAAATATGAGGGCGGAAATAATCTCTTGTATATCAGTATTATAAAATGTTGAATTTTGGAGATGAGTAATTCTCCCAAGAAGTTAACTGAATGATGAGACGTACTTAAAATAAGAAGCGAAGCAGGTATGCGTGAGAATGATTTTAACAATGGTTGTGTATGATAATTCAAGTAAAATGACAAAGAAACAAAAACTATGGATTCCAGAAAGGAAGGAGCTATAAAATACCAGTTTACAGAAAAGATTTTGACAGAAATAAAAGTCTTCTTTAAAAAAAATAATAGTAAGTAATATAACTCACACTTATGCACAGATTGCACCAATGACCTCAACCTCCACCCTTTATTTATGCGGAAGGATATGCCATTCAGTCCAAGACCATTAGCAGACAAATGGAGCTCATAGGTCAAATTAACATTTAAATGCTCATAGTCATAGAGGTGAGTGAATGGCACTTTCAACATATATGGACATGATCGTGGGAATAATAAGAATTCGAGGTATCTAACATAATTAAACAAAATTAAGCTGAAAAATAGGAATATGATGTCCAACATGAAAATTTTTCTATTTTCATTTTTTGAAAAGGGCTATACCAGCATGACAAAATTTTTAAAAAGGAGAGTGACATAGATTTAGAAATTTATAAAATACAGATTAGTATTGACAGTACTGTACATAATTTTAAGACTAGAAACAATTAAGGAAACTGATGAAGCTTATTACCTTTCATGATTCCAGGTCCTCGTAGCCAAAGCTCACCAGTACTGCCAGGAGGCACAGAGGAATCGGTATTCCAATCTACAACTTTAGCTTGCGTATTTGGAGCCAATAGTCCTATTGAAGTATAATTTCGAATCTTTTCAGTATTGAAGCCGCGGGCTCCTATTCCAGCTGACTCAGTCATTGCATAACCCTAAAACCAGACAAAATTTACAACTGGATGTTTCCAAAAATAAAAGAGGCCATTACAATTCACCAAATAATAAAAGAACAAAATGATTGGGACAGTCATGATGCTATTACTAATTTCATTATTACCACAGAATTTAACTGACAGTTAGTAGTGAACCTTACTGCTTGCTGCAAATCAGATTCTTTTGTGGATACAATAGGTTTCCCAAGAATCAGAGGAAAAAGTAGGGATTCAACATTTTCACTATTTGGATTTTATGTCTATTAAAAATAAGTGCAATTTTATATTTTGATTAAGACCTTCATCTAAGATACTTAGGTACATTTTAACATCTGAGATACCAAACTTCTGGTAGTAGGAATAATTACAATTGCTTTGTTAAAGGTCATTTTCAAACTTGGGACTTGGTACCTGAATGAAATCAACATGAGGCAATGCCTGCTTTAAGTCCTCTACGACTTTTATACTACTCAGAGGAGCTGCCCCACAGGAAACCTGCTTCAAACTCTTGAAACTACTTCCACCAGAATCCCTTGCTTTCTTCGTCAAAGCTGTCAGTAATGGTGGGACAAGTGGAAAGTGTGTGACTTTATATCTATCAATGGCCTTTATCACCTCATTCAAATCAAATTTCTTCACCACAACAATTGAAGAACCCACAGAGAACAATCCTAACACAAATATTGCCAGCCCGTATATGTGAAACATTGGTAAAACAGCTAAATGCACATTATCCACAGTCAATTCATGCGGGTACAGTGAAGCCTCAAAACGAATAAAAAGCTCAACCATTGCTATAAAATTCCCGTGTGTTAGCATAGCACCTTTGCTCACCCCAGTAGTCCCAGAGGAATAAATTAAAGCCACAGTGTCCTGCTGCTTAATCACCGGCTTAGGAGGCAAATCAAAATCACCCGAAATGAGCTTATAGAAAGCTGAAAAACTAGTTTTCTTCCTATCCAAATTCACATTATCTGGTACCCCAATTGCAGGAACACCAAATGCTTGCAATGTGTCAACTTTTTCAGCTGCAGTGAAAGCTAGGGACGTATTACAATCAGTTATCCGTTTCTTGATTTCTGGTGTACTACTGAGAGGATTCATGGTTGTAGCGATTGCACCTAAAGACGCAATACCCAAGAAAACAATAGGATAGTAAATGGAATTCGGCAACAAAACCAAAACCACATCACCTTGTCTGACACCCATACTGTGGTAGAGGCCAGAGGCCATGGCTTGGACCAAGGGGTAGAGTTCTGGGTAGGAAATGGAAGACCCAGTTGAGGAATCAATGAGAGCTGAGACCCCTCTGTGTTTGTGGGAGAAGATGAAGGAAACAACATCAAGAAAAGGATCTGAGGGGACATATCTATTGGGGAACGTGCTGGAGTAGATTCCAGTCTCTGGCGAGTACCATTGTGGGTGGGGTTTTGGGTTTTTGATAGTCATTGTTTTTTGAATTCCACTAGTTTAGTTTGGTCTGGCTCTCATTCTCCATCATATGGCATGGCAGTTTAAAACTAACAAGAGTGAACCAGAAATAGGCTATATTTGTTATACATTCATTCATATGTGGCGCAGAGATTAAGTCAGAGACAAAGAAACGTTAATTACAACTCACCGACACACACACAGATAGCTCCAACTTTTTTAAGAATTGGGTAACTACAATTTTCAAAAATAGCATTGAGCAACCGTTTCAATCAAAATTCAAAACTAAGACTTCTTTTATTAGGACGGTGGCACAAAAGTTGTCTCCATTTTTTCTTTTTGAACGAGCAATGTTATAACCACAAAAAATATTCATAACGTTTTTCATGATATTTGACTTTGTAAGTTTTTATTGATTTTTTATTCGGACATGCTAAAAGACCGTGATTAACTTTTACTTGTTTTTATTTGGGCCTACTTTTAATATCAATTTTTTTACCGGCCACTAATAATCTACCACATTAGCAAATTGAAAAGTTTTTTCAATTTTTTTTTTTTTTTTTTTGGTCTATAGCCAAGTCTAAAGGATACCTTATCTTCCCAAATATCATTGAACTTTGACATGACAAACTGTAATTAGTTGTTTATAACTTTCACAACGCATTCAACTTAAATTTCATAGTTGGGTGTTTGTTTTGCATGCTAGTCCAAGAGGAGAGGAGATAAGGTCAAGACTCATAAAAATAACATAGGCAAAATTAACTTGACTTGCCGCTAGATCTGGAGACTCTCATGAAAGACATTGGAAACTTTTTTGTTTTTTTGTTTTTTTTTTAAACATTGGAAACTAGATCATTGAGAGAGTATCTAATCTAATCTTATCTTTTTTTGAGAAATATCTAATCTAATCTAATCTTCTAATCTAATACTATATATAGTTGCAAAAGCCTAAGTCAAGATTCTATCATGTCTCGTGGTTGGAGTTTCCATACTTGACATGTGGTCAAATTTTGTATATATTGATAATGATTTGGATAATTGATTTTTTTTTTTTTTTTTTGAGAGAGTTTCAACCTATGGCGTCCACTCCTGATGATAGCTCTTTATCATCAGACCAAGACACCAATCAGTTTTTGGTATAGGCGGGGATTGAACCCCAGATCTCTTATTCAACCATCAGAGACTTTACCAGTTGAGCTAACTGGAACCCACCGGATAATTGATTGATTTCAATGGGCACAAAATGATTTGTCCATCTCAACCTTTGTTTTTTTTTATAATACATGATACAAACTCTATTTTAGTTTAATCTAAGTGTGTATATATATATATATATATATATATATATATGAAACTCCCTTCTAAAGACTTGAACCCCAACCTTATTATTGATTTGTTTGCTATGAGCTAATAATAAATGTTATCCCAAAATTGCTAAATAAATATGCCATTAAATGTCCACTATTAATCTCATCAAATACGAGATTAATAGTAGGGAGCATTATTTATCCATACTCTGAGAGTACTTAAGAATTTTCCATCAAATACTCCATTAACTTTTTACCATTTTTTGTTTTTAATTTTTTTTATACCTTTTTTCAATTAAACTTCCTTACACATTTTTTTTAAATAAGTCTTTTAATTAGTTCTAAAAGGTAGGGTCTATAAATGTGAAAAACATTTTATTAGTGCACTAATTTATATGTATTCCACTTCCTTAACATAAATGATCAGGAATAAAAGGTTTGAGAAAATAAAAAGTATTTGTTATTGCCATAAATGATAAATCAAATCTTTTTTTTTAAGAATCAATGATAAATCTAATTTTTTTTTTTTTTAGAAAATATAATCTAATTTAATCTAGGAGCTTTATCAAATAATAATTGTGGGGACAAATAACCAAGAGTCACGCATCTTGGGCTGTGGGCTTAGTCCGAGGAAGACTCATGGGCCGAACAGTGTGGCATTTATTAAACATTCTACTTTCAAAAGATTCGCACATAGGAAACGGCAATTCTGTCCGAGGAGGTTATAGTCCTCGGATAAGAAGATTTCGATTCAAGGATGAATCCCAGTGGTTGAAGTAATCCTCCTGGAATCCCCAATGACAGAAACGATCTTGGTGAGCTTACTGGGAAGGAAAAGATCCCCGAAATATCTGAAGAAAGGCTACTACCACCACATTGAATACCCTGCAACTACTTTTCTAGCCGCATTTATGTGGAGAAGACCTCTGAACAGTGCTACCAAGACTATTACCTCTCACAGGGAAGCCAAAGAAAAGATCTGATGGGACAAGTATCAAGGGGCGCCTTAGATGAATGACAAGTGTAAGGTTAGGATGTTTAGAAGATGATTATATAGTGTCACTCCCCCTCCATTGTAAAGGGGATTCTTTTTCGAGCAAAAAGAAGAAAGACCAAAAAGAAAAGAAAAGAAGCAAAGAACTAGAGCGTGAATTACACAAGAGGATTCCTCCTCGGACCGAAATAAAACTTACTTATGCCAAATTATCTCGATATGCTTTGGGCCTTTTGATCAGCCTTTTAGTTCGTTTGTAAGAATAGGTTAAACGTAGTCCTCACCATTCAGACCTAATTCTTAAGCCCACTCTCTACAAATTTATTGCAGCGGACTTATTGGGCCCAGGTCCTGCATACTTTGGACTTAGGTGCACAATTTGTTGCCCTACAATTGGCGCCGTCTGTGGGAAGAATTTGTGTAATAGTGAGCGCGACGTTTCACCATGGTAGGATCAGGTCCCCATCAGCAGGAATCTAGGGGCTCCCATCAACAAGATGCCTTCCACAATCTTGAGCGTAGAAGAGATAGGGAGGGTAGCCCACATACCACACAAACTAGCGGAAGTCACCCGCAAATGGGGAATCACTTCCCTCAGGAGCGGAGTAACAGGGCCATGCAAAGGGAAATCGATGATTTAAAGCGGGAGCTACGCCATGCACACCAACGACGAGCTCCTTCTAGTTCTGGCATTTCCTCAAATGATGAAGATGACGTTACGTACAGACGCGGTCCTAGGACACCATCGAGCGAGCCCTTTTCCTGTGACGAGGAAAATATTCATAAGCAGAAACGTAAGAGTCCACCTCGCAAGGGGCTGGAAAATGATGCCATGAGCAAGGCGTTGAATCAAATCTCTAGATCCCCCTTTACGCGTCGCATTGAAAGGGCAGAACTTCCTCGGCGATTCCATCAACCCACTTTCACCACTTATTACGGCCGAACGAATCCAGTAGAGCACGTAAGCCAATTCAACCAGAAAATGGCTGTCTACTCTAGGGACGAGGCTTTGATGTGTAAAGTCTTTCCCTCCAGTTTGGGGCCCGTGGCCATGAGGTGGTTCGATGGGTTGAAAGCTAACTCCATAAATTCCTTTAAGGAACTTACGCAGGCTTTTGGCTCTCGTTTTATCACATGCAGTAGGGTGCCTCGCCCTTTGGATTCTTTATTGTCTTTGTCCATGCGGGAGGGGGAAACCCTGAAAACATACTCTGACAGATATTGGGAGACGTATAACGAAATAGATGGTGACTTTGAGGACGTGGCCATCAGTACTTTTAAGGGCGGCTTGCCTGCCGAGCATGGATTAAGGAAGTCCTTCACTGGTAAACCTGTCACCAGTCTGCGTCAGCTTATGGATCGAATAAGCAAGTACAAAAGGGTTGAAGAAGACCAGCAGCAAGGAAAGGGTAAAACAAAGGTTAACCCTCAGGAGCGTAGGGATTTCAGGTCGGACCGATTCAGTAACAATCGGCCTCAGAGAGACTTCGCCGGGCAGTCGGATTCCTCCAACACCCAAGCTGTCAACGTGATATTCCGAGAACCAGTTAATCAGGTTTTGGAAAAAATTAAGAATGAGTCGTTCTTTAAATGGCCGAACAAAATGGCTGGGAACGCTATGAGGCGCAACCAAAGCCTCTACTGCCAATATCATCAGGATCGAGGACATACTACTGAGGATTGCAGGAATTTATGGGACCATTTGGATCAGCTGGTCCGAGAAGGAAGATTGAAGGATCTGTTGCATCATTCCAGTAGCCAAGCAGGACAGACTGGGTTCGATTCCAGAAGAGGAGCTTCCTCAGGCCCACCCCTAGGAACGATAAACGTCATCTTCACTGCCCCCGGAAGAACAAGATCCTGTCCGTACAAAGTGATGTCTGTGGCTCGGTCACTCGCCGAGGATAGTAAGCTTGAATAAAAAAGAATCAAGATGGAAACACAACCAGTTCTGGGTTTCTCAGACGAAGACAAGGTCGGAACTATCCAACCCCACGACGATGCCTTGGTGATTACGCTTAGGATAGGTGGGTATGATGTGAAGAGGGTGTTGGTGGACCAAGGGAGTGCCGTGGAGGTGATGTATCCCGACCTGTTTAGAGGTTTGGGGTTAAAGTCCGAAGATCTAACTGCCTATGACTCCCCCCTGGTTAGCTTCGAGGGAAGAACCGTTATGCCGAAGGGTCAGATTAGGCTACCTGTACAAACCGGTCCTGAGGTGGTAGAGGTTGACTTTATTGTGGTGGACGTTTATTCTCCATATACGGCTATCGTGGCTAGACCTTGGCTTCACACTCTAAGGGCTGTCTCCTCCACTTTGCATTAAAGGGTGAAGTACCCTTCCGAGGGTCAGGTTAGAGAAATCCTTAGAAACCAGTCCATGGCTAGACAATGCCTGGTGGCGGCCATATTCCATCAACCTGAAGCTGAATCGCCGATAGCCGCGGAGGGAAGTTCATAGCAATTAAAAACTCTAGAGTTGCCTATCAATGGGCATTCCGAGGAGGCAAAATGTGATGACTTAGAGAGGATCATTATAGGGGATGATCTGGAGAAATATTTCCAAATGGGGTCCCAGTTGCCGCCTCGCGAGAGAGAAGAGTTAATAGAATTTCTTAAGAAGAACGTCGATGTATTCGCCTGGAGCGCTTATGAAGCCTCGGGGGTAGACCTAACCTTTATCTGTCATCACTTAAATGTTAACCCGTCCATTACTCCGAAAAAGCAACCACCTCGACGCCCGTCCAAGGAGCATGCCGATGCCGTTAAAGAAGAGATGAGAAAGGTTAAGCAAGCAGGAGCTATCAAGGAGGTGTTCTACCCTGAATGGCTGGCTAATACTGTGGTGGTAAAGAAAAAGAGTGGCAAGTGGCGAGTGTGCGTGGACTTTACCGATCTAAATAAGGCTTGCCCAAAAGATCCATTCCCCATGCCACGAATAGATCAGTTGGTGGACGCAACGGTGGGACACCCTCGGATGAGCTTCTTGTATGCCTTCCAAGGATATCACCAAATACTTTTAGCCTTGGAAGACCAGGAGAGGACTGCATTTGTCACCCCTATCGGAAACTACCATTACAAGGTGATGCCTTTCGGTCTAAAAAACGCTGGATCAACCTATCAAAGGATGATGACGATAATGTTCGAGCCTCAATTAGGGAGGAGCATTGAGGTCTACATAGACGATATGGTGGTCAAAAGCAAGGTGGTATCCAAGCATGTTGATGACCTCGGAAGCATCTTTGAAATCTTGAGGAAACACAAGTTGCGCCTAAATGCGTCCAAGTGCACGTTTGGTGTGGGATCGAGCAAATTCCTGGGATACATGGTAACACACAGAGGAATCGAGGTCAATCCCGATCAAATTAAGGCGATTAACAATTTACACCCTCCTCGTAATCCCAAAGAGGTTCAGAAACTTATTGGAATGATTGCCGCTTTAAATCGTTTTATCTCTCGTTTAGCAGACAGATGCTGGCCTTTCTTCCTCTTGATGAAAAAGTGGAAGGGATTTGAGTGGTCCGAGGAGTGCTCTAAGGCCTTCCAGCAGCTTAAGGAATATCTTTCTCGGCCTCCAATCATGTCTAGTCCTCAGGAGGATGAGGTTTTATTCGCCTACATAGCCGTTGCTCCCCATGCTGTAAGTCTGGTGTTAATTCGAGTTGACAGTGGTGTGCAACGGCCGGTTTACTACGTTAGCAAATCGTTACATGAAGCCGAGGTGCACTATTTACCATTGGAAAAGGCCATCCTGGCTGTGGTCCATGGTACGCGGAAGCTCCCCCACTATTTTCAGGCACACACTGTCATCGTCTTAACTCAACTCCTGATTAGGGCTGTACTCCGAAGTGCTGACTATACAGGCAGGATAGCTAAATGGGGTACCATTCTAGGGGCCTTTGACATCAAGTACATGCCTCGCACCTCTGTCAAGGGTCAGATCCTCGCAGACCTGGTGGCCGAATTTGCTGAAACCTCGTTAGAGAATGTGCCAGCACCGCAGCACATGGATGAAAAATCGGTTGGCATCATCTCGCTCCAAGAACCCCTATGCTGGAAAGTGTACGTCGACGGTGCAGCGAACCAAAGAGGTTCTAGATTGGGATTGGTCCTAATCTCTCCTGAACAACTAACAATAGAGAAATCGTTGAGGTTGGATTTCTTAGCCACCAATAATGAGGCCGAGTACGAAGCTCTGTTGGAAGGAATGAATATGGTTCAAAGGCTGGGGGGGAAAAGAAGTAAAAATATTTTCAGACTCCAAATTAGTCGTTGGCCAAGTGAAGGGTGAATTAGAGGCAAGGGATGAAAGAATGCAGAAGTATTTAAGTCAAGTTAAACAGTTGCGGCTAAAATTGGAGTCATTCAGTCTACTGCACATCCCCAGAAGCAGCAATTCGCATGCAGATTCTCTGGCTACACTTGCAACCTCCTCGGCGCAGAGCTTACCTCGAATTATCCTCGTAGAAGACTTGTACAAGCCCACGGAGGCAGGGGGAAAGTTAACCCATATTTGTCATGTCCGAGTGGAACCTAGCTGGATGGATCCCATCATATCATTTTTAATGGAAGACCTCTTGCCGGAAAATAAATTGGAGGCAGAAAAAATACGAAGAAAGGCACCTCGCTTCTGGTTATCCGAAGATCAAAAATTATACAAGCGCTCTTTTGCTGGACCATATCTACTATGTACTCATCCTGAAGCGACAGAGGTCATCCTAGAAGAGCTACACGAGGGGATTTGTGGGAGCCACACTGGAGGCAGGTCTTTATCTCTTAGGGCTATCACGCAAGGCTCCTGGTGGCCAAACATGCAAAGAGAAGCACACGAGTACGTAAAGAAGTGCGACCAATGCCAGCGATTCGCACCAAACATACACCAACCAGGGGGGATCCTTAATCCGCTAACCAGTCTCTGGCCATTTGCTCAATGGGACTTGGATATTGTCGGGCCTTTCCCCAAAGCAGCAGGAAACAAGAGATATTTGCTGGTCTGCACTGACTATTTTACAAAATGGGTTGAAGCCGAGCCTTTATCAAACATCAGGGATGTGGACGCTATGAAGTTCATTTGGAGGAACATCGTTACTCAGTTTGGGGTCCCTCGTACTATTATCTCGGACAATGGTCTTCAGTTCGACAGTAAGGCCTTCAGGAGATACTGCGGCGAATTAGGAATAACAAATAGATATTCCACCCCAGCTTACCCCCAAGGGAACGGACAAGCCGAGGCCGTTAATAAAATCATAGTAAACGGACTGAAGAAGAGGTTAGATGATGCGAAAGGAAGATGGGTGGAAGAACTGCCGCATGTCCTGTGGGCCTATCGAACCACACCTCGTAGATCAACGGGGGAAACCCCCTTTTCGATGACTTATGGTGTCAAAGCTGTCATTCCTTTGGAAACTGGGTTTCCAACGCTAAAAAGCAGTTCGTTCAGTTCAAATAATAATGATAATCTGCTAGAAAGAAGTTTAGATCTCGTTGAAGAGAGAAGGGAAAGTGCACTGGTCCAATTGGCGTACTACCAACACAAACTTAAGCAAGGATACGATGCTAAAGTAAAGCTAAGGCCACTAGCACCTGGTGACTTGGTTTTGAGGAAAGTTCTGGGCACTGCAAAAAATCCAGCGTGGGGAAAGCTAGGGCCCAATTGGGAAGGACCATATCGCATCACCTCGGAAGCAGGTATAGGGGCATACTTCTTAGAAGATTTAGACGAACGTGTAATACCTCGTCCTTGAAATGTAAATAACCTGAAAATGTATTATTACTAATAAAAATTTCCTTTATCACTAAACTCGTGTGTTGTGTGAAGAAGTAGCTTATATTTATTATAAAAGTGTTTGAACAGAACCTTAGTCATGCCTGATGTCCTCGGACCAGATGTTTTGGTGAAATTATTACACTTATGTTTATTATAAAAGTGTTTGAACAGAACCTTTTGCTTAGTTACAGAACCCAAAGACATACAAGAAATGCAACAATATCTCTTTCTTTATTTCTTGTAAGAAAAATACTAAGGGGGTGTTTGGTACATGTTTTCAAACAATAATTTTCAGTTTTTAAACAACATTACACGTATTTTCACACACTTTTTTCGCTCACACGTATTTCCACACATGTTTTCAAACAACAATTTTCAGTTTTTAATTGCATGTACCAAACACCCCCTAAATGGTTAGTATAAGAAGATCTACGATCTTCACAGCTCCAGGCATAAATATTTGGTGGTCCCACCATGGACTAATAATCATAATACTTTCAATTTTTCTTGTAAGAAATCTAGAAACTTGTCAAAGCTGTGAAGCGTAAGAATTATGGGATGTATGGTACATGTGTTTGAAAACATGTGTTTTGTTGTTTGAAAACATGTGTGGAAATACATGTGAGTGAAAAAATGTGTGAAAATGCGTGTAATGTTATTTAAAAACTGAAAATATGTGTTTAAATAAGTCTACCAAACAGCCCTTATTTTCTAAAATTTCTGCTATCTGGTAGAATTAATGGGAACTATTTTTCTTGTAAGAAATCTAGAAACTTGCCAAAGCTGTAAAGCGTAAGAATTATATTTTCTAAAATTTCTACTGTCTGGTAGAATTAATGGGAACTTTTAAAATGATTCAATGTTGGCGCTAGAGACTTTGCTTGGTTACAAAACCCAAAGGCGTACAAGAAATGCAGTAATATCTCTTTCTTCTGTTGGAGGAGGCTAGAGTTTCAAACAGAAAATCTTATGAAGCTTTCTAGGGTTATGGTTTTCTTTCTCCACCTCCTAATTTAAATAGGAGCTTAATGACCCTTTTAAATAGGCTCTCCTATTCCAATTAGGTTTACACAAACCTTGGGCTTTCTTAGTCCTATAAGGATTATGCAAACCCATAAACAAATAGCCTTTAGGAATTAAAACATTGCAGGCTATATCAGAAATCCCGTAAGCTCAATAAATCGAAAGGTATCAAGTTTTAATATATCTCAATAGATCGACAAGTATCGAGGAGGTATCGGAACCTGCAGATTCAATTTTTCTTAAGCAGTTCTTGAGTAATCTTCATGTTTTCAATATAACCACTTATAATGATCATCTTGAACCTACTTAGATTTACCCAAATACAAGTAAAGTGCGTTTTGCCATAAGATATGTCAATTACATAAAAATATGAACCTAACAATATATTTTGCAATGTTTCATGTTTGTGGTTCGGACCCATCTCCCTTTCTCATAATATCTACGTATGTAAAAAAACACATAAAAATTTACCATGGTCTTCTTAATAAGGTTGTGCCTTTCCAAACTTAATTTGCAGCCTATTGTATAAATCTCGAGAAGTTCTTTCTCCTTCGAAGTGAAAAGGACCACTGCAAGCAACTTGCAATTAATGTACCTAACCATATGGAAAACGTTTTAATTTGAATAAATAAGTTCAGAGTACAAATTTTGTGGAATGAGATATTGTATTATTATTATTTTCATGTTTTGAGATAGATAAATAGTGGAGGGACGAAGAGGGTGAATTCCAGTAATGACTATTGGGCATTACAAAAAATGTCATTATCACTACCCCATAAGATATTATAATCCTTATATGATAAAAATAGCATTAATGATTGTTCCTTGTAAAAGGCATCCGTTAACTTTTCCTCTCTCTCTCTCTCTCTCTATATATATATATATATAGGTTTTTTTCATTTTCGAAATAATGAATCGATTTTTGTTACTGGTAGTGGTAGTGGTAATGGTAGATGTTGATAAAGATGGCCCTGTCTAGCATTGACAAATGATTGATAACCCATCATGATGAATTCCAATAATTTCATAGTACTAGGTTGGGAAAATATTTCCAGTTTGGTGCTGGGGTATGTGGTGACCATGGTGACACCGGAGTATCTCAAGGTCCAGCAAGCCCAATGTGATGTCAGTTCGGCCCAAAAGCTTTCTGTGGGTACTTGCCCCGCCATTAAGCAGTGTTTGTCCGCTTTAGGGAGCCAAGCCCTCACAGTTTTGTCACAAAAGGGTGGGAGCTACGGATCTTCACCCTTTGGGCTTTACACCGCATTCCCACATCGCCTAAGTAACCCTCCCACTCATGCTTTATATGCCCTTGGAACTTGCATGAGTGTACCACTACTCACATGTGAGTAGTGGTACATGTGAGTAGTGGTACACTCATGCAAGCTCCAAGGGCATATAAAGCATGAGTGGGAGGGTTACTTAGGCAATGTGGGACTGCGGTGTAAAGCCCAAAGGGTGAAGATTCGTAGCTCCTACCCCTTCGTGACAAAACCGTGAGGGCTTGGCTCCCGGACAAACACTGCTTAATGGCGGGGCAAGTACCCACACTTTCCTTGAAGATCAAAATAACAGCCCATTATTTTAAAACGTTTTTTATTTATTTATTATTATTATTAGTAAAGTCAGGTGGTCTTTATTTAGTATCTCCTTGAATGAATCAGACTTTATGTTTTATTTCTCCTAGACAGGCAAGTACTTTATTATGTTTCTAAGTTCCTAAGAGTCATATCTGACTTTGGTCAAGTTAAGTGAATGTATTTATTATTATTTTTGTTTTCCTATGCTTGGGGGGCTGTTCCAAGCTCTATTTAATACTTTTGCTGAAATTAAATAAAATTCAAAGTGTGTTTTCAAATTTAAAAAAAAAAAAAAAAAAAAAAAAAAAAAAAAAAAAAAAAAAAAAAACCTTTTGTTTTTAGAAGATGAATTTATTCTAAATTATCTCTTATCCCTTGGGTGGATTCCTTTGGGCGGCAAGTATCGGTTTTTGTATCTCTTGGGTGGTGTTAATTTGTATCTCATAGAGTGGTGAGCCAAAATAGTTCTGTATCCTTAGTTAAATTCCTTTGGGTGGTGTTATCTATATCCCTTTGGGTTTACTTTGGTGGTGAGCTTAACTATCCTTTAAATTATTGAGTGTTTTTCTTATCCCATAAAACTAAAAAATATAAAATATATTCATCCAGCCTATTTCTATTTATCATATCGGTTAAGTTTGGATTGCCCCTTATGAATTTGGTATCAGTTGGTATCTAAACTAGTTTGGAATGAAATCCTTTAAATCCTTATTATATTATTGGATACAAATTTATGGGTAGAAATTACCCTTGAAAACCAACTTGTAAGGGTAGAGTTTCCAAGAACTTATATATACTTGGTTAAGTTTACATTTAGTCATGTGGGATACTATGATCATAACATTATTGAAATGTGAATTTTGACAAATCCATCGTTCGATTGTATTTTCTTACTATATTCTTCATGTTTGCAAAATTTTAAGAAGATTAAAGATCAACAGTTATGTTATCAATCAAATGTTTAAATTTCAAGTTTTTGTAGTCTCAAATTATGCATGAAAAATAAGTTTATGCATGGATTGAATAATAAATAATATTCGAATTAAATGAAATTTAAAATGTATGTTAAAAATATAAATGATATATGTAGACACCTCATTTTGTACCCCTTATGATTCGGGCCCCCGTTCCCTAATAAAGATAGTACTCTGAGGCCCAAGGTTGGAATATGGCCCAATCTAGTGAAATCTTTACTTGAGGAAATATTTATGGAAAATATAAAACTTATTTTTAGAATAATAAACCTATTTTTGGAAAAGAAATGTTGCAGGAAACCTTAAGTGTGCGTACGCATATACGCAGATACGCACGCACACTCAAGCCATACGTACGCATGCTTAGGGTATGCACACGCATACCCCAAGTATGCGCACGCAACTAGGGTTCTAAAATCATATGAAAGGAAAGTTTTTTGCATTTAAATCTGTGTGAAATGAATCCCACATCGTTTGGGAGCCGCCTCATACCCTTATTTTATCACTAGAAAATAGTGAATTAAAGAAAGAGTTTATCACAAAATATCCTTATGTGAAGTTTTACTTGTTTGAGACCTATTCTGGTCCTGATTTGAGTTCCAAGTTTACTAACCTTTTGGTTTGGTTGTTGAATAGATTGACTGAGGGGAACGGTCAAATCAAGCTCTAAAGAGTTCTTATGTTGAGGTAAAGGTTCTAACTTTGACTCTTCACTTTTCTTTGTTTTTGTTGTTTATTTATATATTTTTATTGCTTTGAATATGTTTATGCTAGTTTAGGTTTACTTTGTGTCTGTATTAGATGCATGATAGGTTGTTAGTTTCTTGCTTTGTTGAGTTTTCTGTTCTGTGTTGCTGAGTTTAGGGTTCTGGGCGTATTAGATGCATGATAGGTTGTTAGTTTCTTGCTTTGTTGAGTTTTCTGTTCTGTGTTGCTGAGTTTAGGGTTCTGGGCGTGTATGCGTGTGCATACTTCATGCATGCGTATGCATCCAATTGAGATGTGCACGCATAACCTATGTATGCACACGCACACACGTGCCCAGAAACCCTTAATCACTTTCCTAGGTTTTCTTTTACTTTCCTTTCACATGTTTAGTTTTTGTCTAATCTATTTTTCACGTGTTTGAGTCCTGAGTCAGTAGGGTAAAATGCTTTGTTTATTCTTGGTTTGGATCTTGATTAGGGTTTGTATCTTTGGTTAAATAACATGGATATGCATATAAACATAAACATGCATAGGTGCTATGTTGCAGTGAGGTAAGTGAGATAAGTCATGCATAGATCACATGAACATGCATTTCTTTGTTTAAATATGAGTTGTTTAAATATTGGATAGTATGCTTGGTTGAATGCCTTTGCTTGATTGCTTTAATATGCTTGGTTAATTTGTTGTGTGATGTTGTTGTTCTTGTAATACATGTGTAATGCCATGATAGATGAATGTTAGGTTTGAGGGATGATATGCCATGTTGAATGCTTTAGATGCATGTTAGAGTCTACGTGAGTTAGAACAACATGTTAAAAGATCCTTTAATGAGATTAAGATTTGGAACACAATGAGTGGAGGCCGACCTATGAGTCAGGTGGGGTTGGGTGTCTAACACCTTTCCATCCTCATACTTAAACTTCGGACATGTGCTCTGGTAAAGATCAATCCTTCCACAAAGGCACTATATTTTGGTTCATAGACCTAATCTAAGTGGCGACTCCATTTACACCCTCCACCATGATCCACCCTAGGTTAAGCCGTATTTCCCATGATCCCTTTGGGGAAATCTGAGAGGAAAGGATCATCACAGGTGCTTGTGCCACCTTCTTAAAGCAACAGAGGCATTGAAAGTCACAACACAAGATCAAGGGGGGTGCTAGTAAAGACCATTACGGCAATAGTGTTGGAATTGCAAGAAATTTGGCAGGTTGAAGAGAAACGACATTTTGATCCAGACTTGAGACGGTTGCCTTGAGCGTCACCTAAATTTAATCAAATTCCTTCGTTAAGACCCCGAAAATTGTGTTTCTACTATTTATAATAATTTTTTTTTCCTTAATAAATTTTAGTTTAAAAGTCAGAATAAGGCTCCGTCTATTTTGGGATGACTCTTAAGGTTAGTAGTTCATAATTTTACATTTAACTCAATTTCACTATTTTTGGTAAAATTTGGTATTTTGTCACCTAATCTTGTGATTAGTGTGAATTAGGGTTTAGGGTTTACATTTAACTCAATTTCACTATTTTTGGTAAAATTTGGTATTTTGTCACCTAATCTTGTAATTAGTGTGAATTAGGATTTCAAATGTTTCCTAACCGTCTCAAGGTTTTACTTTCTTAGTATTCATATGTTTTGTAGCTGTCAAAGGCAAATCAAATTATTATCAATAAAGACTTTTGTCAAATTCTTTCTCTGGTAGATTCTAGTTTATTTCCTTGTAGACTCAGGAAAACCCCTCGTGGATTTGAGGTTTACTATCAAAATCTAATAGTTTAGTTTTTGTTCCATCAAGAGAGTATCGTGTGTGCTTTCTTTAGGCTTCTGCGACATCACTTAGATGCATGTTAGAGTTTGCGTGTGTTAGAATAACATGTTAAAAGACCCTTTAATGAGATTAAGATTTAGAATACAATGAGTGAAGGCTGATCTACAAGCCGGGTGGAGTTGAGTGCCTAACACCTTTCCATCCCTATACCTAAACTCCAGACACGTGCTCTGGTAAAAATCAGTCTTCCACAAGGGTGCTATATTTATAGTTCCTAGAACTAATTTAGGTGGAGACTCCATTTACACCCTTTGCCATGGTCCACCTTAGGCCAAGGCGTACTTCCCACGATCCCCAAGGGGAAAACCCGATAGGAAAGGATCATCGCAAGCACTTTTGCCCACAACATGCAATATCAAATAGTTAGATTTTTAAAATATATTCATGTTAAATTTCTAGTGGAACATGAATGTGATTGTTAGTTTGTGAATTGGAGTTGATGTCTATTAATTTTACAACATTGAGTTAAATTTAACGTAATCGGTAATCCAATTATTAAAAAAAAAAACTTAAAACGTAATCACATACGTGAATTAACTGGAACTCTTCTATATACGCGTAAATAGTTGCATATAAAACTGTTCTTTTGAATTTTCCTTTGGGTATTTGTATCTTTCATGATTTCATGATCAACCGGAAAAGGGAACTAGGCAAAAATGTAAAATGAAAAATAAAAACTGCAAGGCAAATAATGAGAGCACTTCTACATTTATGTGGCTTTCTCAATAATTATAGCGTGGTTGAGCTTCAATCATTTTGGAATTTATTATTTCACAACTAGCTAGTTGTGGGGTTTTTTTTTTTTTTTTTTTTTTTTTTTTTTTTTAATTTCTCTCAAAAAAAAAAAGTTGTGGGTTTCTTTTTTCTCTTAAAAAAAAAAAAAAAGTTGTGGGGTTTTTTTCCCTTCATAATAAGGAATCTTTATCAATAAACCAGAAAGAGGATCAACCAATCAATCACCATCTCCTTGTTCTTGAGCAAAAACAGACTCATATACTATGGAAATGGGGCTTTTTCCTGAGAGATTACATTCAAAAGCCCATGAAGCCAACTCATGCGCCAGGGAGTTAGACTCTTTAAAGACATGAAAAATACTCCAAAAGGAGGACAACTAAAAAGTAAAAACCCAATAATTAATCAATAATTACACTTATTGACCTGTATGGTTGGGACAAAGAAGAAAGTAGAGGACCTATGACAAGCAAGGCATCTCCTTTAAGAAAAACTTTGGTGTAGCCTTTCATCTTTCAAGCCCTTTACTGCCGAAAGTGCAGCTCTTGCAAAGATCCCAAACATCAATAACCTCAACCCATAAATGCAAAACATCACCCTTATAATCTCTACAAACTTCTGCAAGTGAGACCAAATATTCTTTTATAATCTATGATTATTTTTTTTTTTTAATATCTTTTATGCTTGCAAAATTTCAAGATAATTAAAGATAAATAACAATTTCGTTTATAAAATATTTAAATTTCAAGTTTTTGTATCTTAAACTTACATATAAAAGATGAGTTTGTGGGCCAAACAAAAAATAACATCTTATTGGTAAGATATTTTTGGCTTGGATATTTAAAAAAAAAAAAAAATGTAATCTAATGGAATGATTTTTTAAATATTAATTTACTTAAAATGGGTCTAAAACCATTGCTGTTTCTTTCGTTAGGGCTGCTTTTCCCATCATAAGTCTTCACACCTACCTTGTTTTTCACTCAAACTAAGCTCTGATACAACTATGTTGGCTTTGGAATATAAGGGAACAATGATTTTGATAATTTTCTCTTAATATTTTGCTACCAAGGATAATTTAGTTTTTTTTCCTAAGAGGACAACAAGTATTTTTAGAACAAGATAGAGATAATCGGGCTATAATATTCCTCTTCTTTATTTAATTGATTCTCTACTACATCAATTACATGTATATTTTTTTCAAATATAAATGATAACCCTTACACCTGTCCATCATGCACCCGCCTTAATACATGCAAGTAAATGATTATAAAGAACACAAGCTCAAAATACATGGGAAACAACTTCATGTATTAAAAAAAAAAAAACTATAAAGCATTAACTACTGACATCACCATCGTCTTTATCTTGTTATTCCGCCATCTTGCCAATCAAACTAAAGTTGTTGAATGCTTTATAAATTTTATGGAACAAATCACGGGATGTGTTAAGTGTTGATATATTTGTAGCGACGTTTAAGCTCTACGAGAATTCCACATAAATTTATGGTGAGCAGCCTTAAGTGATCAACAAGGATTGACAAAAGGAGCTCACATGCAAGAATTGCACAAGTGACACAAAGAAACTTGAACATGGGCATGTATTTTGCGTTTCGAGGTCCTACTTTTATCCCCAAAAATGCAATGCTGTAGATAACTACTACCATGATGAATAACAACATGATTACACCATGTTCTTTGAGTGGAGAGATGCCCAAGCCTTGATAATGTGCTCCAAGAACCCCAAGTATGATCGTGATGAGAAAATTGAGAGGCTCGTGAAATTTTGTGGAGGAGCGGACTTCTTTCTCACTTGCACAATTAAAGAACAAAATGTAGATATAATTATTGATGATAATCTAATAATATAATAAGTAAATATTGTTAATTGCTTTTTATTTTGAAATTTAAAGTCAGCACATAAAATTTATATTACCTTTTATATAAATATATATATATTTATTTATATATATTTATTCCCTTAAGCAATAGAGAAAATCCCATGAGTGTGACTGCAATATTTATAACAGCAGCCAGCACCAAAAAGTTCAAATTTCATTCTGGAATATGTATATAATATTCAGAAGGATAGAACAATTGAATTATCGTTGACAAAAGATGCATTTTAAGGCTTAGTTTTTGGAGAGGATTAAAATTTCCTTTGGCATAGAAAATAATCGTCTATTGGAGAGAAGCCAACCAAAGAAATTATACTAAATCATTGACAAAAAGATCAATCTAAATTATGGTAGCATGACCCAAACGTGGGTTTGGAAAAATATAAATATTGTAAAATGATATTAACTGGTTCAATAATACTATATGACTGATCACACAACAGAAAAGTTGGATTTTTTTAGGGGTCAAAATCTTCCAAAAAAAAAAAAGTATGAAAAATGGTTTAGTTTTTTTTAATATATTGTGAAAAATATAGTTTGACTCTAAATATGTTTGAAGTTATATTTTCCAATCTATTAATGATAAATTATAAGATTATCATTGTATATTATTTAAACAAGTCACATTACTCATTAAAAAGATTATATAACTAAAACTAAACATAGATAATCTTCAATTGCTATGCTTATATAGGTTGTTAACTCCAAACATATTTGAAATAAAATTTTTCCAGAGTTAATACTTAAAAGGTTGTACATTTTGTTTTAAGATAACAATATAAGTTCATCCAATTCAGTAGATTCTAGACTAGCGCTTTGAAGAAGAAAACCAAGAATGGAGCTAACAGATCCTGTATTAGCAAATGTTCCGATTTCTAATCTGGCTAAGTGTTTATATATAAATAAATAAATATATATATGTTTTTTTTTTTTTTTTTTTTTTTTGCAACATTGACTTTTGCTGAGGATTTAGGAATAGTAGGCCATGATGCTATGATTAAAATAAATAAATAAAAAAAGTGAGGGACACAGTCTTGCACTTTTTTTTTTTTTGAGAATCCAGTCCTGCACTTAGTTCATTATCAAAGTATGGAATGTGCACGAATTTTATGCACCTGATTTTGTCACGTTACCCAATTTCTTATGATAGTATAATAATACACCTTCATTAATCAAAGTGGAGGAAAAATAAACAAAAAAGACAAGATGGGGAAATTATTACACTTATGTTTATTATAAAAGTGTTTGAACAGAAAGTTAACACACCTTTGGGTTACTAAGTAATAACATTCCATTAGCATGATTGAATAAATCTTCAGTTATTGCAAGGCCCTCTGACCATGCACAACTGAATTAATTTCCTAGTATTTTCTTTATATAATGCATTCATTGGAACTTAAGTTATAACAAGTCCTTGCTGTTATTCTTCATTACGAAAACGTCGAGCCTTAAAATAAGAACATGTTGTGGTCATCCATTATAAATATTTTTTGAAAAGCCTTAGTATATAAATAGGAAGTCATCTCAAACCTTAACAAAAGCAAATGACAAAAGTATAAATGCAAAAGGTAAGAAAGACAAATTTATTCTTTAATCAACAATAGAATAAGTACATCATAAGTGTTTACAGAAGCTACACTTAAACAAAAAAAAAAAAAAAAAAAAAAAGGACTACACTTAAACAAAAAAAAGAAATTTTTACAGCTACTTTTTCAAAGACTGAGAGTCCTTCTCGGGACATATAGCTTTGGTCTTGGCACCCTCAGCATCAGACTTTTTCTCAACTGCCTTGGCCTGAGAAACACCGTCCTTAATGGTAAGGGAATCCTCGACAGATTTATCTTTAACGACTCCCTTGGAGGCCTCAGCAGCTCCGACAGGGGCACTTGCAGTAGCTATCTGCTCTGGAGGAGGGAGGGGTAGATTAATGGCCATTGGAGGGCTGGTCGGAATTTCCCTGATATGTTCAGGGAAAAACACGTACTCAGATCTCCTCAGCTCCGAATCAGCAGGAATCCCTGCACGATTAAGTGCTTCCATCCAAGTCTCCGTGCAATACTCCCTGCGCACCTCAGCCACCTCCTCAGTAAACCTCTCCTCCGTTTCCCCTACCCCGCGTTCGTATGCCGCCTCCTCCGCGGACTTAGCAGCTTCCATCGCTTTTAGTGCTGCCTCCTTAGCTTTCTGCAATTTAGCTTTCAGGCTTAGCACTGCTGCTTTCTCAGTAGCCAAATTTAGCTGGGTCGTGTAAAGCTATTTTCTCTGGTCCTCGGCCTAGGCCTCAACATTTTTTAGCCCAGCCTTGGCACTTGAGCATTCTCACTCTGAAATCTTCAGCTTCTCGGCCAGCTGCATTTTTTCCTCTTTCAGGCTCCCAAGAGTCTTCTCAACTTCACGGCGAGAGTGGGACTCAGCCTCACATCTATTCTGAGCATTTCGAACCCACTCTTCGGCCACGTAGACTTGTTGAGTGACCTACATAACAGTAGCAAAGAAGACATGTATGTAAAGGCAAGTATAATAATACTGATAAGATCAATAACTTTATAACGTTTGAATTACTAAATAAATCTAGCTTACCAAGGCGAGATCCTTCTTCAAGGACATGAAGAGCTCGGGCTGCCTGGTGCGCCTAAGGGCCTCCATATCCCGTGGGAGCAAGAGGGGTTGCCCTAAAACTTGGGCCAGATGGGCTGAGTGACCTCTCTAGGACTCCCTGATTGTGGCATCCCAGGGAATTTGAGCCCCATCCAACTCAATCCGAGGGGCCCAGAAGCGCTATTGTCTGCACACCTCAGCATCTTCTCTGCTATCAACAAAGCTTGCCCTATTCTCCTTTGGGTCTTTAGTCTTCTGCTGTTTGGGGCCCTTCGGAGGAATCACCTCGCCTTCTTCGATCTCCTGCATTGGTCTCTTCTTCTTCAAGTCAGGGATGGCGTGAAGTCCAAGATCAGCAGGAAGAGGAGGCGGAGGGGGTAGATTGGCAGGAGCCAAAGCCTGAGATGGGCCCTTCGAGGCTCCTTTCTTACCTCTGTTGGCTACCAAGCCTTTCAAAGATAACCTTTCTTTCAGACTCATCTCTCCTTGTTCTTCTGAGCTTGAATCTACTCGGGAAACAATTAATGTTAGCTGGATAGCTACGGAGAGTCTGTCGGCGTCATCCTCAGAATCCGAGAGCTGCACCGGCCTCTCTGGTCTACCTTCTTCCCCTTCAAAATGGAACTGATCTATCTCCTCGTCTAAGGACGCTCGTGAAGAAGCTATTTGCTCTTCTTCTGCGACTTCAGCTCCGAGAGGGACTTGTTGTAATGGAAGCACAAGTTAAGGAGGGATTTGAGAGATTGGCAGAATGACAGGAGGAAGGTCGTCTCGGGATAGAAAGTTGGGTTTTGACACTTCGATACGGTTAATCCGACGATCACCAGCTCTAATAGCGTTTCCAACTTCCTGAAAAACCCTCGAAATGGGTTCAAAATCTAGGACGAGGTGAACAGCTCGTAATTGTCGATCCTCGCTCACAAAAATTTTCGACCTAAGAAGGTAGTTGAGAGCAACCACGTTGGTGTGACTTAGCCGAGGAGCAACAAGTGTTTTATCTGCAAAAGTAACCAAAAGGTCAAGTGCGATTGAACAAAGAGAATCTATTGTCAAAAGAGATTGTAATGGGAAAACATGGATGGAGGATAAAAACTAAATCCTATGTCAAGGGATCTAACTCTAGGGTATCCCACCTGTCTCTCTCTCCCGAGTTGGGCAGGGTCGACCATCGTGCCATGCCCCTGAAGCGATGAGGTAGTCATCTTTCATCCCTTTGTTTGACTTGGGGAGACATGAAATGAGCCTCACAACGGACGACCTGGACTTGAGATAAAATCCTCCGTCGGCTTGCGAGTGGCACTCGTACAGGTGAACCACATCGTGCCAGGTGAGGCCCAAATGAAGATGCTGGTCTAGAGCATCGATACACCCAAGAATCCTAAACATGTTGGGTGCGCATTGGTGAGGGCACAACCTATGATTTATAAGGTACTCTCGGGTTATCCTACCCATTGGAAGGGTCATTCCCCTTTCTATGAAGGCTATTATAGGAATGACCATTTCTCCTGCCTCTCTAGGTATAACGATTTCTTCTGAGGAACAATACCGCAGGCCAATCTCCTGGGGTATATTATATTTCTGCTTAAAGGCTTCTATTTTGGCTGGGGAATCTACTAGACGCTCAAATCTACCCATTTTTTAATACCTAAAGGCAGAATAGATGATTTTTGAGGGTAAGGAAATAAATAGGGAGGCCGAGGAGATAGACTGACAAGTAAACTCTAATACAAAAACTAAACAAACTTACGGGATTACAAACGCTAGTATCTGAAAGCTTTCTGAGAAGACCTTCGAAGACCTCTCACGAGAAATAACGACAGAGATTCGGGAGTTTGGCGTTTTGTTTTTTTAAAAAGACAGGAGCGTTAGAGTTCTCTGGAGCGCTTAAAGTTTCTTTGAAGAAGAAGGTAAATGATCCCTCAAGGCTTTATATTAATAGAGAGAGAGAGGGGAAATTATCCCGCTTATAATTTCAAGGGAAATATCAGTGGTTAGATCTGCGCATCAACCGTTGGATGTGGGAGACAAGACGCCTCCTAGAGTAATTAATAACTGCTTCGGGGATTGCGAAGCGTCAGAGGTAATCACGAAACGCAATTAATTCACATCCCCGCAAGTGTGAATTAAATATCCCGTTTTTATCTCTTAAAAGTCAAAACCTCACCTTTTCTCCTCGGATGGGAGGGAAAAATTGAAGTTTTGAGGGGCTATTGTGGGGACAAATAACCAAGAGTCACGCATCTTGGGCTGTGGGCTTAGTCCGAGGAAGACTCATGGGCCGAACAGTGTGGCATTTATTAAACATTCTACTTTCAAAAGATTCACACATAGGAAACGGCGATTCTGTCCGAGGAGGTTATAGTCCTCGGATAAGAAGATTTCGGTTCAAGGATGAATCCCAGTGGTTGAAGTAATCCTCCTGGAATCCCCAATGACAGAAACGACCTTGGTGAGCTTACTGGGAAGGAAAAGATCCCCGAAATATCTGAAGAAAGGCTGCTACCACCACATTGAATACCCTGCAACTACTTTTCTGGCTGCATTTATGTGGAGAAGACCTCTGAACAGTGCTATCAAGACTATTACCTCTCACAGGGAAGCCAAAGAAAAGATCTGATGGGACAAGTATCAAGGGGCGCCTTAGATGAATGACAAGTGTAAGGTTAGGATGTTTAGAAGATGATTATATAGTGTCACTCCCCCTCCATTGTAAAGGGGATTCTTTTTCGAGCAAAAAGAAGAAAGACCAAAAAGAAAAGAAAAGAAGCAAAGAACTAGAACGTGAATTACACAAGAGGATTCCTCCTCGGACCGAAATAAAACTTACTTATGCCAAATTATCTCGATATGCTTTGGGCCTTTTGATCAGCCTTTTAGTTCGTTTGTAAGAATAGGTTAAACGTAGTCCTCACCATTCAGACCTAATTCTTAAGCCCACTCTCTACAAATTTATTGCAGCGGACTTATTGAGCCCAGGTCCTGCATACTTTGGACTTAGGTGCACAATTTGTTGCCCTACAATAATAATAATAATCTAGGACAAATTTTGGCTACAAACTTAATTATTGCCTAAGGTTACAACTTCCACTAAAAAAATTAATATGACTAAATATTTTGAAAATCTAACTAGGACAAAGTTTGGATATAAACTTGATTATAGTTTAAGGCTACAACTCTCACTTAAAAAATTAACATGAATACATATTTTTAAAATATAACCATTGGATTACATTTTTAAAAAAATGTTTTTAATACACATGTAAAATTTCATGCCAATTGGATTTTATTTACTATTTGATTTATCAACTTATTTTTTTAATGCATAATTTTAAACTACAAAACTTAAAATTTAAATATTTGATTGATGACATAGCTATTTAAATTTCAAGTTTTTGTAGTTTAAAAAATTATGCATAAAGAATAAATAGTTTATGGGTCGAATAGTAAATAACATTTGATTAGCATGAAATTTGATGTGTTTTAAGAACATAAAAAATATGCAATTCAACACTTAAAATTTCAAAATAAATAGCCATGTTAATTTGTTTAATGAGAGTTGTAGCCTTAGGCTACAACTAAATTTGTTTCCAAACTTTTTCCTTAAACTTTGGTTTACTTAACAATATATTAGGTCCTTATAAACAAAAGGATAAAACCCAAGAAAAATTTTACTTAACTGAAATTTTGAAAGAGACGTAGCTTGCTGCTTTGATAATAAGATTATCACACAACTATTTCAAAATAAGAAAATTTGTTGAAGGAAATCGTAAGATTTTATGTATTTGTGTGTGTGTGTTTCTTTCTTTCTTTCTTTCTTTCTTTCTTTTTTTTTTTTTTTTTTTTTTTGTCAATAAATGAAGTACACTATTTATTAGATTTTGTATAATTCAAGATTCCTGATTACCATCCTGAAAAAAATTCCTGGAGCTGCCATTGAGCCTAATCTAAGTGTATATGTGTAAAATTCCATCCTGAAAACTTGAATCTCAATCCTTACCCCCCACCCCCACAATAATAAATGTTATCCGTAAATTTTGAATCTAATACTTTAGTTAAAAAAAGACTAAGTTAAGGTTTTGCCAAAAGGTGGTAGTTTTGAGGTTTGTTTAAGTCTTGGTATTGAGGTGAAAACTTTTATAATAATGCAAAAGGGTAACTACACTCCCCCCCTCCCTCCCTTGAGATTTAGAGGATTGACACTTCACTCCAAAACTGAAGGGAAAAAACACTACTCTCCCTTGAATTTTGAAAAAAATAATACTCCCCTCACTTTCTATTTATATTAGTAACAAATTATTTTAAATTTCTACAAAATTATTTTTATCAAAATTTATCCATGATTAATAAAAACATAACTGAACAATTCAGAATAATAATGCAAAGTTTATCAAGCACTTAAATACTTGCAACGGTAAAATCTTTCCAAAATCCGTTGAAAAACTAAAAAAAGAAAAGAAAAGAAAAAGTCATATTAATTACTAAATATTTTTAAATACTCTTTAATTAAAAATTTAAATCATTGAATTTTAATTTTGAAAGGGATGATAATTTTAGAAACATTCCCTAAGGAAAGGCAAGTTAGTAATCAACATTTTTAAAATCAATTTAATAGAGTTTGATCAAACGGGTGCGAATGGGGGAAAATGTATTTTCTCTTCCAGTTTGTGGTGGAGTATCATTTCTCAAAATCTCAAAGGAGAGGGGTGTAATTACTCCTAATGTAAAATTATACTTGTACATGTATTTCTGCGAAGAGAAGTATTCTTAAAGTGCTTAAGATTTTGTATGATCACATTATATTGGGAAAAAAAAAGATTAGAAGAATTCTTAAAAGGCTTTCAACAAGGATTTAAAGTTAAGACTTTTTAATTGGATGCAAATTTTGACAGATTCATCGTTTGATTGCATTATCTTCGTATATTTTCTATGCTTGCAAAATTTCAAAGTGATCAAAGATCAATAGCCATGACATCAATCAATTATTTAAATTCACATTTTTGTATTTTAGAATAAAACATAAAAGATGAGTTTATGGATTGAATGATAAATAACATTTGATTAATATGAAAATTGGCATGCATGTTAAGAACACATAGAATATGCAATTTTTTTTTTGGTGATGAAATAGAACACATAATCTAATCGTGAGACACACTATTATGTGAGAGCAAGTAGCTTGCACTTATTGGTCAAATGATATGACCAAGTTAATATTGCAAAATAAATACTTGCTTTTTTAAAGTTTCAAGAAATGAAAATTTTAATTACTGTTATTTATTGCAATTTACGTATTACAATGTTTTAATCTTTAGAGTGAGTAAGGACGAATAAATGCACCCAAAAAAAAAGAGCAATTTATTTTGATATGTTTTATATAGTTTTTTTTTCCCCACTAATTAGTATTGTCCAACTTTTGAATGTCACGTAAAAGTTGGGTTTCTCTGTCGCTAAGAAAGTTGGGTTTTTTTCCCTCTTCTCTTAGGCAGTAGAAGTTTTTGTCCCTTCTCTGAAGAAGAGTTTGTTTTTTATCTGTTAATTTGTTCCTATGTCCTCTGGAGTCACCAAGTTTGCCTCTTGAGTTTGTTGGTTTGTTTTGTTCGAGGTTTTGGGAAACACTTTTACTCCTGTTTCTCTTCTACGCAGTGTTACTTCTATTTCAATTCTTCACTGCTCACCATGGAAGACCTCACTAAAAATTGGTCTGAATTATCTCTATCTGATAGAGAACATGCTGGTTTTGTCCTTCCAAAAATTCACAAATCAGGGGAATACATTATAGTAGCAAAGTTTTTAACTTCATGCTATCTCATTGTGGAGGCAGTGGTTCGTACGTTTCAACAGCGATGGAGGTCGGTGAATGGTTATAAAATTCGAAATCTGGGAGATCATAGGGTGCTTTTTGTTTTCGACAACAGTTCAGATGTGGAAAGGATAATCAAAAATCAGCCATGGAGTTTTGACAAACACCTTGTGGTCTTGCAAACATTTGAAGAGATTTCAAAACTCAAAGATTTAGTTTTTGATAAAGCATTGTTTCGGTTTCAGGTTCATGATATTGCAAAAAGCATTTGGGAAACCATTGGAGAGGTCCGAAGGTCACCTGAATCCACAGATGATGATGGAGGTAACTTCATTTGGGAACGTTTCACAGTGGATATTACTCTTCCTTTATGCTGAGGTAGGGTGTTCAAGCTAGAGAATGGGGAGAAATCATGGGTTTGTTTTCAGTATGAGAGGTATGGTCGTTTGAAACACTATGACAAACAATGCGAGCTATGGATTCGTAGCAAGAGCTCTCTAACCACTGATAAACGACAGTTCAGTTCCTATCTCAGAGCGGCACCATATCAGACAGGTGGAAGAAGGGAAATTCTGGTGCCTGGGTACTATGGTCAGGTGGCAACGACTGAGAAAGTTTCATCGGAGGATGGAAGTCCATCGATTGCTGCAGTGGTAGGGAAATCTGATACGGTAACTGAGGATGACAAGGAGAGAATTAATGCTGTAATCAATTCAAAAGGCTTGGTAACGGCAGAAACGTGTACGGAGCAGGCAAGGAAAGAAATTAATTCTCATAATATCAAAATTCCGGATTTTTCTCTCCCTAATAAAACGGAATTGATATTAATTGAGAATGAGGCTCTGTCAACGTTAACTGAAGTTAATGAGGGCATTAATTCTAGCCTCATTCTAGCGTCTGATTTGGAAAAGATGGCTGAACCAAAGGAAATGGTTGAAATGGCAAGGTCACTTGAAACGAAAACTCCTTATTATCATAAAAGCTCACTTTGGGATTCTACTCTCACTAAAATTCCAGGATTGAGTTTCAAGGTTAATAACTTCCCTTCAAATCCAGCTGGTTCGGTAATGTGCTTGAGAGGAGATAATGAAGGGAGAAGGTACGGGTCTGACACCAATTATCCCACTTACTCTGATCACATGCAGGGAGTGAAAGGTTTTATGGGTGATCAAGTGCAGGGTCCAACGTGTTTACTGAGTGAAGATGTGAAAGTGTTTCCTAACAATTTTGTAAAATTGTTGTATTCTCACGTTAAAAGAAACGACAATAGGGTTGCTCATAGTCTGGCTAGAAATGCACTATGCATACTAGATTTTCAAGTATGGATGGAAGATGTCCCATCACATATTGTTTCGATTTTACTATTGGATGTAGTTGAATTACCTTAATAAAATCCATCAGTTTTCTTCTCAAAAAAAAAAAAAATGAAATGATAATCTGAATCCGACACAATTGGGAACATCATGAAAAACATAATTCTTAGACAGGAAATTATTAAGCTTCGAGCCAAGAACAGTTTGAGAATTATTGAGCAAAAACTTAAGATTGAGAATACTCCACCAAGCTCGGAGACACCACCTCCATCTCCCACTCCCTAGAATTAATATTATCTAAGGTTCAAATATGAATCAAGGTATAGGCTGCATTTCAGTATCATTGGCAGCCCAGCCAAATTCAATAGCGTGAAGAGAGTATGAATTTTCTTTTGTATGCAATTCTATTCCCGCTGCCAGCGGGCTCTTGTTGGTGGGCATCCTTAGTGAGGGTTGGCCCCTCCACACGGGCTGGCTAGAATGGCTTGAGCTTAACCCAGCCCGATGCCCTGCCCGGGGGTATAATACAACCATAAGGGCCCCCATTTTTGTTTACCAAAAAAAACAAAAAAAAAATTCTATTCTACTACTTAATTCAATATAATTGAAGGATTTGTTAATAGGAGTTTTATGTTTTTTATTTGTAAAATGGTGTAGTTTCTTTGAGGAGTGTCCCCATCCTGATGAGTCTGGCAAAGATTTGAACTAAGCAGGAGGCTAGGCTTGAAGATAAATTGACATTGGTTTTTAATCTATAATCTAAGTGCTCCTCCTGGTCAAATATTATTTGATTTGAGGAGCACCAACTTAGGATAACAAAAAGGTGATTGAAGATTTTTTAAAATGTTAATGAAAATTCTAAACAACCCCTTTTTTATTTATTGTGAATGGTCAGGACAGAGTATAAATTTTCCTCAAAACTCCCAGGGAAAGGAACAAATGCATTTCACATTAAGATGCTTCACCTTAAAGGATAAGAAGACCGGCATTTCAAGTTAGCAAAAAGTTATGTATGTTTCTTTTAGGTGTCATATTTTTCGCATGCCAAAAAATAATGCAAAGAGAATTAAGAGTGACATATCACATAAAGTAAAACCGAGATAAAAATAAAAAAATAAAAACAGTTTACAATTGAATGGATTATTTTATATCTACTTATTCTAGACTATTGTTAAGAACTGATTTTGACGGGAATATTTATATGAAAAATGCCAAATTAAAACTAGGCTTCGAGGGAGTGTGCATTTATATGAAAATAAACATTTTAAACTTGATTTTGAGGGAACGTGCATTTCTAGTTTTTATGAAAATATATCTTGTCCAATTTTAATCCAATTTTCTAACAAAAATTTTACCAAATTGAAACAATTAAACAATTGTATTACCAAACTTGTTGTTGTTATTATTATTATTATTATTATTATTATTATTATTATTATGTAGAAAAAAAAGGGTTCGTAGGTCACTTCTTGGCTTACTTACACTCCATTTGAAACGAGGGAATAGAATGAAATGGTTCCTCAGGGTACTAGGAGAGATACCCTTCACTGGCGGCTTAAAGGGGATGGTAAGTTTGACACTCGGTCTTACTACCTTGCGATCCAGGGTGCTTCGAATTCTTTGTTTCCTTGGAATGGGGTTTGGAAACCAAAGGTTCCTAAGCGCATGGCGTTCTTTCTGTGGACTGCTGCACATGGTCGGACCCTCACTTTGGATAATCTAATGCTTAAGGGTCACCCTTTGACTAATAGGTGTTGTATGTGTTGCTATGATGGGGAGTCGGTAAACCACCTTCTTCTTCATTGTCCTGTGACCCATTCTCTTTGGACTTTTATGCTTCAGGCCTTTGGTATTCTTTGGGTTATGCCAGGATCGGTGGCGGGTTTGTTATCTTGCTGGTATCAGTGGCATGGGAAGCATAACTCGGACATTTGGAACTTAGTTCCGGGGTGCTTAATGTGGATTGTGTGGTTAGAACGAAATCGTCGATCCTTTGAGGACAAAGAGAAGACGTTGGATGAGTTAAAGTTTTTATGCCATCGTAGTCTTTTGGAGTGGTCTCGTTGTTGGGGTTTTACTGATTGTTCTTCTCTCTCTGAGTTTTTGTCCTCCCTTAGCTTAGTTTCCTGATTACCCTTGTTGTTCATCATCATGAACTTCTTGTATTTCTCTTTTTTCTATCATTTATAAAAAATTTCTGCTTACCTATCAAAAAAAAAAAAAAAAAGAATGAAATGGAAATAATATTTTTAGATTATTCACTCTACTCCCTTATTTGAGAGTTTTAATTAAAGGAATGGAAAAATCATTCCATTGTTTGGAAATGTAAGTTGGAGAAAATGAAATGAATAGAAGAAAACACTAAGGGCATGTTTGGTAAACTGTAATAGGTGCTGTAATGTAATAGTTATTTTTATAATTTAGTTATTCGTTAGTTTGGTTATGTTTTTATTACAATGAATAGTCATTGTTTATGAATAGCTATTCTTCAAAATGAGGAATAACTATTCCTCTTTAAAAAGTTGTATTAGTTATTCCTTAGTAAGTGCAATAATTTCAAAACTTAATATATTTTCAAATAAACAAACTTTCCATATACATCTAACAATTATTAAAATAAAAAATCATAAAAAATAACACATATCTCTCTTAAATTTAAAAATAACAATTTTTAAGGAGATATAATTGTATGAGTAAGATATTTCCTAAAATAAATGTTAAGTTCCATCCCAAAATTAGGAGAAATCGGAGGGAATGAAATTAAATTTAATGAAATTTCACTAAACTCCCAAAATACCCCTACATGTTTAGCCATTTATTGTTATAAAATGATTTCATTCATTTCTCTCTATTGACTCCCAAACATAGTTACTTACCTTATATTCATTTCCATCGTTTATTTTAAAACATGCAAAAAGTATTACATTCTTTTCCATTCCTTTCACTACTTAAAAATATTCAATTGCATTTCATTCCTTCATAATTTACTCATTAATTCCATTCCATTCTATTTCGTTATGAACTCCCAAATAACTCCCAAACAAATTGAACCCGAATTTAACATGGATTGAACTCAAATTTGACATGATAATGATGATACGGTACTATTATTCCTAATTGGTCAAGATCTGACATGCCATACACCCCCTTAGAAAAATAAATAAATAAATAAAATGCTTGAGGAACTTGTTCCAAAAGCTTGATGCTTTCAATTATATTTCCAAGAGATCACGGGAAAAGGAAACCGCCAAAATTATAGGGGGAGGTTGGAATTGAAGTAATTTCTAAACATCTTATTATCCTGGAATGAATATAAACAAATTAAATTAAATGGAAAAGGAAAGGCTAAAGAGTCTGTCGATCAGTCTTATCTGATTCCGGGGTATATATCTATTTATTTCTTACTATAATATCCTGTTTTGACTGAAATTTCAAAGATTATAAGCTTTCATTTCTAACATCCTGACAATAAAAGACGTGTAACCTCAATTATAATAGAAGAAAATGCCATAACCCAACCACAATACATTGATGAAAACATTAATTACAATTAGATAGACAACCTCAATGCACAGTGATAAGATGCTAAATGGCCTAAAAGAACTGGCAAGGGTTTCTCTTAAGCACGCTAGGACTATTAGTTCAAGGCTCAACTTCATAACGATAGTCATAGCGTGGTGGAGAGGAGGGATGATAAACATATTGGGGTGGGGAGGATGGATAATTAACATAATGAGGTGGGGATGGAGAATGATGGACATCATGGGGTGGGGAGGGGGAGCTGATTTCACCCGCTGAGGGAGCAACTCCGTGGGTTTGATGTTTGTCGACTCTCACCTCGACTAACTCCTCTTCTTCCTCAAATGAATGGAAAATTGGGTGCAAATAAGCATCGGCTAAATAAGCTTTTAAGTTCAGGTTGGGTTCTGTAGTCCGTTCCAATATGTCCTTTGCCATGGCTTCCTGATGAACGAACAAAGAAAAAATAATTTTATCATCATCTTAATAAAAACTGAGATGCCTCTTTTGAGTCAACTAAAAAAAAAAAATCAAAAGCCACCACATGAATAATCAAGAAGCACAAACTTATCAATCCAAAACTTTAGTCTCCTTGAACTCTGGCAAATGCCCTTTGTTTTATCACTGAATTGCTGATAGTAAAAGTTGGTCTCATCTATATTAACAAAATGAACCCATAGCAAATCTCCATCTAACACAAAAAAGATATGGCATAATTGTTGTGGATATTTGGGACAAGTAAATTTAATATGGGCAGTCTAGTTATGTCTGTTCTATTTTTAGCACATGCTAACATAGTATGTTTGGAATGGAAGGAGATAGAGGGAGAGAAGAGAAGGTGGCAAAAATATACTAGAAAATTAATATATTCCAGCCACTGTCTCCTCTTCTCTTCTTTCTCCCCATCTCCCTCAACCAAAAATAGGAACAATGCTAGTGGGTCTTTCCCTCCTACATAATAGGCATCCATCCAGAAAGGGGTTTCGTCCAAACATGATTTACTGTGTCATGAAACACCCATTATTTAACATAAAATTCATACATTCAGGCTGCTTTGATAAAAAATAATTTAACTGTTTGGATGCAACAGTCTAACTTACATGAACTCTGTCAAAGGTACAAGGTTGGAGAAACCAGTTTGCGAAAGAAATCAAATGTTTAAGGATCAAAATTTTATTTTAAAAGTGAAGGCATTCTGCCTTAAATAAGGAACAAAGCAACATGTGTCGAAATTATGTTAAAAGTGGTTGGCCCGGTTCACTTATAAAACCATGTAACTAGAGGGGAAGTTGTTTTCTCAAAATTTTCCCTTCATTTTAGAGGTAGGTAGTCAGGGGAGGGGCTAAAAACAGTGAGGATGATTTAAATTTGAAATGTCTTTGAGAGACTTGAACTGAACTATGAGTACAAAAATCGCTAGACTTTATCATCAAGTCTAATGACACGTTTTAAACAAAAGGGTAGTTAATTTTCATTTTATTATACAATAACAAAGCCTTAGTCCCAAATTTTTGGGGTCGGCTATGGATTCTCAACAAAATTAGTCAGGGTTGGCCACGTGTATTCTTTTTCTCCATTCTATTCTATCCAAAGTCATAGTCTCTATAACCTCCTTAATTATTATGTCCTATTTTTTTTTTTTTTTTTGGTCTAGTTTTCATTTTATTATATGTATTATTAATGCAATTTCATCTGCAAAAGTTTATCATTTCAATAGATTAGCTATTTATATTGAATATATTACTAAAGCACAAGTAGAAAAGAATTATCAGTTAATTGTTGGCATAGTTTGGAGCTTACCTCAAGTGGGTATTTCCTAAATGCAGGCTCAAAGCGATGTTTGCAATATTTATGGAATGACAATGTCAATATGGGCAAAATAACAAGCAAAGGAGTGGAATTGGCAGCTTTTTTTGTACTAAGCAGTCCCAGCAAAAGAAGTTGGGATATCAACAAGCTTGCTATTATGCGGCTGTGGACATGTGGCCAGAACGCAGCAACACTCTCATATTGTTGATTGTATACATTGATTATCTGTGAAATCAAACAGGGTCTAACATTACAAGTAGAATTTGAAAAATAACAAACCATAAAAAAATATAATTCAAATATACGATCATAGAAACAAGTTCATATCTACCCTCAAACAACCCTAACACCCACCCCCCCCCCCCCCCCAAAAAAAAAACACACAAAAAATAATAAATAAATAAAAAGGAGAAGCCCTACAAATATTAGTATTTTTGGTTATCAATATATCTAATCAAATACCTACACAATTTTGATGAGGCTATATGCTAAACTTAAGGTAAAATAAATAATTTGTATCATTTTCCAATATTGTGCTCAGTGAATAAATATTTAACTACTATCAAATTTGACTTACATGTGCTTTTCTTTATATTAAACTCTTTCATCTAGCACATATTCAATATTACATGTTTCTTAATTGTTCTTACAAATCCTGCAATGTAATTCCTAAATTCTAATCATTCCTAATGCCTCTATAAAGCAAAATAAAGCTATGTGAATAAACTGACCTGATGGCGGTAAACTAAGTAGGCCAAGGCGAAGAAGACTAGTATGAAAGGAAGAAGGATTGGAGTAACTACAGCATACACAAGCCCCAACAGGAAGTACAATTGGAGACTTGGGAGAGTCTCTGGGAAATCAACACTCCCAGGGCTCATTGCCTTTACTCTGTCCCTTTCAGTTTTCACCAGAAACATGTTCTTTAGATGATATATTACCAATGGCTTCAATCGAAGAATCTCGCTAGCAATGCCAGCCCACCCATCAACCATTATATATGTGATGAAGAAAGTAGCTTTCATTGGTATGGAGACCCCAATGGTTCTAGGAATCCTATTATAAAGAATGAGATTCAACAAAAATTAATCAAGCTGGATGCAAAAATTATAGTTATAGAAAAAATTATAAAATTTTTTTATTGTTGTATGTAAAACAAAAATCCATAGAACAATTAGGTGACAGATATTGGAAGCATGACTATTAAGATTGGAATATAATGGAACTATTTGCATAAGAAATTATATGCGGATATCAAGCAATAATTTAGGTATGATTCTAATTGCAATGATACAACTAGATAATTTTTATGACTGCCATGACAAGTAATGAAGTTATAGTGGTGCAAATTTGTAGCTCTTGCCCTTTTGTCAAAAATGTATTGCAGATATACAAAACCAATGTTATAGTTTTGTTTTTTGTTTTGTTGTTTTACTTTTTCAGTTTAGGATCAAAAGGCTAAATGGATCCTAATGGACCTTTATGGAGATAAGTGACAAACTTTTACTTCCAAAGCATAATGTGGACCTTCTACCAAAAAGAGAAATCACTGCTTTTCAAAATATGCATGCACAGATATGATATTCCTATAAAGCCTTCATTTTCCAAAAACAAAACAAAATAAAAACTTTTAAAAAAAATTTATTATCATTTAAGATTTGTCTTTTCATTTCTTTTCTATGAGAAAGACCCCAATATAAAAATGGCTTGTAGCTTAAAAGAATGGAAGAAGATAAACAATTCTTTTAATCAAAACCTATATAATATTCAAAATATCATAAATTTGATTTCTTAAGAAAAAAAAATCTGGAACACCAATGGGAAATATATAGTGCATCAGAAATAACAACAAAATTCCAATTAGCCCAAGCAAATTTATAATCCCATAACTGTGTTCACCAGAATACGATACCTCATTTTATGGAAAACTGAAGTGCAGAACAGAAACTGACAATTAGATATCATCTCATTTGAACAACCGTATGGCATCTCACAGGATAAATACACAAAATGCATATGCTATTGAAATGTATACAATACTATAAACAATTATAATAGTCATCATAATAATAAAATGATTAAATTTTATGCTAGCCGTCAACCTACAATAAGTATGGTACTCAAACATGTAAATAATAAAAGCTTAAGTAATAAGATATGGAATATTACTGTGTAGGAGATTGGTGAAGGAAAGCATGCAATTGCTCAAATGCTGTTCCAGTCACGATACTTCCCAAGAATACATTCACTAACATAAAGTAATAGTACTTTGCTGATGCTCTCCGTTCTAGTGTTGACATTGCTATATGTCCCTCAATTTTTGACATGATCATCAAAACTGTTGGAAGAATGTATAGAAAGATTTTAAGGGCTAGACCTGGAAGGAAGCCCTGCAGGAATGACTTAATGAATTTTCTGCACGACATTGACAGAAAAGTTGTAAGGATGGTAAGAGAAAAATAAATTTTAGAATAAACAACTACAAGATTAGAGTAGTCTACTACAGTGACCATGATATAAGAAAAATGCTATGTCTCACAAATAATGGTGAGAAAGCACCAGCAGATCAATCAGTCAACTCCAAACGTAAGTATATATTTTAAAGGTTTATAATTGAATCAATTCCCAACTTGGTAGCAATTTGAAAATTCATATTATTAATAAAAAATGATAGTACATTTAGTTATAAAGGTAGCATAAATGAAGCACTGTAAGAAACATAAATTGAGAGATTCAAATAGCACATATAAAGATTATATTGTCATTGCATAGAGAGAAAAATGAGCCCTATTGGTGAATAAGGTAAAGCCACATGGAGAATAAATGGATATGAAAAAGTTCATCAACCATTTATGCATGGTCATGGAAATAACCCATTATTAGTATTTTATAATAGGATTTTGACCATTCTGATTTATTAAAATCGTTAGAAATCAGGATAGGCATATCCAGTTCTCATTACAACACATAAGGAGAAACTTATATTTACATTTTCAAATTGGTGTAAGGCATGGTGAATCAGTAACTTTCATATACCTTCTAAAGCAACTTTTTCCCCCTTTTTCTTTGAGTAAGTAATACCTTTTAAGAGCATTGGCATCAGGTGTGCCAAATGCTAAATTTTTAGCATTTGGCACACCAAACACCAAAATTTTTGCTTCATGAGATGTGCCAAATGCCAAAAGAAATATCATGGTGCTACAGTGATGTTCTACAATTGGCACGGTATGGACTCGTGCTATAATTTTTGGGCATTATTTTATTCAACTTTCTCTCTTCCTATAATAAAAAATATCTCTCTGAATCTCTTCTCTCTCATTCTCTCCTCTTCCTCTTCCTCTTCTTCTTCTCTCTCTCTTGACCGAAGGATTGCTCTCTCAACCAATATCCCTCAACAAAACACACTGCTTTCTCTTTCTCCCTCTTTTAGCTAGCTTTCTCAGCCAAATTCTCTCTCTATCTTGCCTCTCACGGTGATGGGTTTGGGTAATTTTTCAATGGGTTTTTGGGTTTGGGCATTTCAAATTTGGGATATGGTGGTTGTTGGGTCGAATGGAGAGAGGGAGGTGGTGCTGGGTCGTGGGTTGTGGGCAGTGGTGCTGGGTCGATTGGGTTGTGGGCGGTTGTTGTCGGTGGTGGTTGCTGGGTGGTACTGGCTTTTCTGGGTTGCGGGCAGTTGCTGGTCAGTGGTGGTTACTGGGTCAGTGGTGCTGGGTCGGTGGTGTTTGGGTTTTGAGAAGAGGAAGAAGTTGAATTGGGGGAGGAAGATACTGTTCAGAAGGAAGGAGAGAGAGAGAGAGAGAGAGAGAAATGAATGAATGAAAAATGTTTGCTTATATTATTTTAATGAGTTAGTTATATTATTTTAATGTATTGAATGTTAAAATAGAAGATGTGATATAAGGTGTATTGTAAAATGGTGTGTTAAAATAGATAAAGTAAGTTTTGGTGCAGTAAAATGACATTTGGCTTGGCACAGCTAATGCTAGTGCTCTAAACCACGTGTTGATGATGGTAATTTAAATTAGACAATCACTGCAAGACAAAGCTAGCACAAAATGGCCATGCATTCTGATGCTATTAGCAAAAACTAACCTTGTGAGCCAAGTACAAAACGACACCAATCATATGCTTTTTTAAAGAAAAAAGGATCATTGTCAATGCCAAATGATCAAAATAGACAGCCACAGGTTTCAAGTAATTAAAGTAAAGAACTTTAACATGAGAGGTTTCTCCACATCAAGCAACAAACTAACGCAATTCATATATTTTACATAATCATAAAATTCACAAAATCTAATTCCAAATAAGGTTACTCACAGTTTATATAATCATACTATTCAAAAACTATACATTTAGATAAGTTTACTTACAGTTCTATCACAGGCCTGAGAAAAGGAGCTACTCTTTCAAGACCTTCCAGATTTGCAAGGGATTGCACAAATGCAATGGGAATCATGTAGAAGAACACCAAAGCAAACACTGTCAGTGATATTACAAGTTTACGGATACTTAAAGAAACAAATGGTATGGCCAAGTTCCGCCAATAGACATCACGAGGTTCTGGGGCCCAATTTGTCAACCAAAGTGTGGGATTTTTGCTTTGCTGTGTCTGTGCACAAACAGCAGCCCCCCAACGGGAATTAAATGAAACAAAGGCAACTGGCAGGATAGCTTTTGGGTCTTTGACAATTTTCTGTCGCTCCAGTGTCAACTAGCACAAAAGGATGCAGATATTAGATTAAAGCAATTCAACAATTCACAAAGCAATAGAGAAGACTAAATGAGTTATGCTGAGTCAAAACTCATCTTAAGGAAGATTTTTTATGAGTTGAAACATGAAATAACACAAATGTTTGAATAGATTAAGGATGAGTTAGAGGTCATGACTTACTGTTTTGTCAAGCTGCTTAATATGTTGTTTGTAGTACTCAATGGAATCAACCCTTCCACCCCAGAGCCCCAAAAATCCTGTCTGAAAACGTAAAAATCAAACCATCAAATTTAAAGCCTCAATAATCAATTGGTGAATTGTAAAAATGTGTAGATATACATTCAACAAATCACATTTGCTATATTTCAGTTCATAAGAACAAACTACCTTTTTAGTTGGCCTCTTTTCTGGGTGCCTTTCAAACTTCAGCTGGTTATAGTCAAGCCAATTTTGGAGCCTCTCTCTTTTTCTCACGAGTTTAGCATACTTGTTTGCATTGTAGACTGCCTGAATAAATATAAACATGCCATCATGAAATAATGTAGACTAACCAAAGATTTATAAGGAAAGTAGGGACACAAACATCAGTATATTGTTTGTCCAATAAATTATCCCAGTTGGATTAGAATTATTAAATGGAAATGGAATGTTACCCATTAATATTCTTTTACGAAAATATAGTACCTGGTGACAGAGATAATCATTTGGATGATTAGTTTGAAAGAAGTGATCAATAGTATCAGATACTGAGTGACCAGGAACATATGGCACATTCCTTACCACTACCTGCAAAAAATAAATGCAAAAATAAAATTATTTTCCATGAATTTAAAAATCTTATAGAGACAAATTTAAGAAAACAAAATGTATTTCATCATACAATCCAAGTCCAAAGGGTTCTTAGACTTGATGAACACATTGCTCTAATAATATTTATAATTAAAATTAACAAGACTCATCATTAATGTTTTACTCATGTATCCTTCATCAGGGTTCCATCAGATTGTGCACCATGCAAAAAAAAGAAGAAAGGTAAAAGGCCCGATAAAGAACAACTAGAACCAGGCACCATAAGCAAACTCCCAAGCCCACCCCAAAGGGAGTACAATAGCTTAGACACTTATAAGCCATCCTATTCTTATTGTTGTGAGTAATATTGTATATGTTATAAGGATAGTTTGGTTATTTTGTACTTAATACGTAATATATAAATAATTCTCCCTAAGTCTCATTTTGTTGATCTTGTTTAGAAAACCAAACTTTTTAAGGGAGCATCAATCTGGAAAGCACGGGTACGCCAATTGGGTCAGCGCACCCGAGTCCAATACGCACGGACACACCATGCGGCCGTGGAGGCGGCTGCACACACATCCGTGACCCTTTTTTTTTTCTTTTTTCTTTTTTTTCCTATTGGGGCCGATACGGTCTGAAACGGGCCAAAACAGGGCCCAAATCGATCCGATATGGGCCAAAATAAGTGGTTAAAAAAATAAAAAAAACATAAAAATTTTTGTCAAAACACATCATTTTGACATCCTAGTTTAAAGAAAAAACCCTAAAATCATCTCAAACCCTAAATTTTGTCACTTTATTATCTACTATTGCCCTTAATTTGGTATATGTTTACCATTATATGAAAAAATATGCTTACCAATATATAGAAAATAAAAATAAAAATATATTTAATAATTTATTAATAAACGTATCCCGCCGCACCCACACCCTAATTTTTCAAAAATTGCTGAGTCGCCGCACCGCACCCGCACCTGAACCCAAATCCACACCCGTGCTTCCTAGGCATCAATGCATAGTCTTTTTAACTAAAAATATACAAGTTTCCAAAACTACTCTCATTAATTTAAACTTTAGTGAAGAGCCATATCTTTTTAACTTAAAAGATACAATCAACCATCACTGACTTCCCAGACTCCACAATCAACCATTGGCAACCATAATTGACCATGACTGACCCCACCCATAAATAATACTCAACCACCGCCGACCACCAATCAATCTCATTCAATCACTGCCAACCACAATCAACAATCGTCGCGGTGGTCCTTGCCTCCCACCGACAAACTCAAGCCCAATATCAAGAGCCCATACAACCAATTTTGATCATGGTGTTTGTTACAGTTGGTTAATTGTGCATTATCTCTTAATTAGCCGACGTCATGGAGCCAAAGAAAGATTTTGATCCTAGCCTTTTTTTTTCTCCTTGAATAATTTTCAATGACCTCCATTAAATTGAGTAACAAAAATCATGCTCAATGGGCAAAAAGTGTTTTTGCTGGGTAAGAAAAAATTTAGTATTTCGTTTGGGGACAGATCCCCCTGCACCAACTAATGAGAAAAAAAGATGCCCAAATTCGTAGTTTTTTTGTGGAATAGGTTTATATATATATATATATATATAAAAGTAGTCGCTAACCCGCTAACCCACACAATGCACGGCGTTATTTTGATGGGTTAGTCATGTTCAAACATGTAAAATCTGTAACTTATACGTTTGTTGTCTACTATTACCATTATAGGTATATTACAATTATAAGTATTACATCACAACATTTATAAAATACCAGCATATATAAAATTAGTAATAAGTTTTTTATGCAGTTGTCTTGCGACGTTTGCAAAGCATTTGGATTGGTAGACTCTTTTCTTCTAATTTTAGAATTTCAACAGTTATGGGAGAAGTCAATGGAGAATTATTAGTTGAAGTTTATGTTACTTCTATTTTCTATTACTATTAAGAAAGTATTATTCCTAAAACGGTGGAGAAATTGCAAGATTGGAACTCATGATACAATCTGTCAACCCATCTTCACGGATGTAAAAGCAATGCAGTGATAAGTGTATGCACATTGCTTGGTTTGTGTCTGGCCTTCCTCCATCATTTGTTCCTGTCAAATCTCAAATCTTGGCAAGAAAAGAGTTTTGTTCTCTAAGTGAGGTTTCTAATCATCTTTGTTAGGTCTCATTATCTGACTCTAGCAGTGATTTCATTATTTATTCTACTTAACAATTTGCTTTAGTTACTACCGCTGGAGATCAGGGTAACAGAGGCGCCAAGTTCATTGTATTAGTGGCCGTGGGGACTGTGATCAAAGGGGGAGGCCAAGGTAGAGGTAAGGGATCCCCCTTGTAAATGTACTCATTGTAATATAATGTTAATCAAGGTAGTATTTTTAAACTTCTTGTACCTTTGAAAAAAGACTTTTACTTAGACCAAATTCTGTTAATAATTTTAATTACTTATAGTGCAACACATGGAAAAAGTACGTTGAGCCACTTGCTGCAATGTTTCCCACACAGATTTTATTATATAGCGTTTCATACACAAAGCCTGTTATGTATAATGAAGATATGTAATAAGACATGCCAGATAATTAATGACGAAAAACAGCTTGCATATCAAACTGCACATTATTTAGCAGATATACGACAAGCAAATTGACAAACAATCACATGGCTGTTTTCTCTTACTGAAAAAATGCTTAAAATTCTACTCAGATTATTTTTGAGAAATTATTGGTCCAACTAACCGTGAACTGCTCCACACGCCTGCGTTGTGAAGCCAAGAAATGCAACCTCATCGATGCAACATAATCATATTCCTTGTATAGCATGTAACAAGTCCATATTGTGAACAAGTATTGCAATCCAATGTGGAAAAAAAACCTGAGATTTAAATATTATAATTTTTTCAGACAATTGGCATTAACTAGAAGGAGATAAGTTTAAAAGAGGAAAAAAAAAATACAAACATGTGTGTGTGCGCGCGCATGGATGTAACAAGACTATCAAATTATAATGTTACAAGCTTACGCTGGAAGAAATTTAAAAGGAGAAGAGAGAGAGAGCAACAAATAGTAGTGCTACTATAAATTCGAAATTCTAGGCAAACTAGCATTTCAAGAAAACTTTAATCACACACAAGTTCTCAGCATTAAACTTAGTACTTTGAACTGCTTCAAGTCAATGAACAAAAAATTTGATTGCTTTCCAATCCTAGTGCAGGGATCCTAAATGAATTATCTGAATAAAATGATTAAGACACTTTTTGCACAAGGGGGAGGCTTGGATTTGAAGCAGTCCACCACAGTTCTACAATTCTTAGAAGACCTCTAGGATGACACTATCTCATAAAAACGTAGGGCTAACTGACCCTTTGTTTTCAGTGTCACGCCTAAATTCTTGGCTAACTCTGTTTTTTCTTGTGTACTTGATTTCGCAATAGGATTACATTGGAATTTTCTTTGTTTTTTGTTAGCTAAAATACTTTGTAATCCCTTTAATTTTTTGGTCACTGTCATTCTGGCCCCTTGCGTATTAAAATTTACAATTAATACCCCCAATTTTAAATTCACTGTCAATGTGGTCCTTGTGTCAAGATTTGTCAACTGAAGGTGTTAAATCCCATAAAACATTGTTTGTTTTATTTCTATCTTTTCTATCACAATCAACACAATTTTAGGATATTTAACAGAAGGGCCACATTGACAACAAATCTACAGTAGAGGGTGTTAATTGCAAATTTTGGTACTCAAGAGACCAAAATTATAACAACCAAAAAAGTGAAAGGGGCTAAAAGGTATTTTATCCTTCTTTTAAACTTAGAGAAGAAGCTGATTTTCAAATGTATGCAACAGATTATAGATTTGAGACCTGAGCACTCAAATTAAAGTATTTGTTCCAGCACACAATGTTTTCAGGATAGAAGGCCCCAACCAAATGTACTTGTGTTGTTGCCTATATTGTTTGTATCATTAAGCTGTGCTAAGTGAAACGTGTACTGTAGCAGGAATATAGCCAAACAAGATACAGGTGGGAAGTAAAAATTTTGGTCCAACATGTACAAGTTTCTGTCATCTATTTACACTGCTAAAGAACATGACAGAGAGAGAGAGAAAAAAAGGAGGAATTGTAAGCCACCATCACCGTCCTGACATTTCTGGGGTTGTTTGACGAAACTACTTGCTGTGATCACCATGCCTCATCTCCCCATTTATTAGTGAGGGACAGAAGATCTAATTCACGAAAAATTGCGTAATCTAAATTGTAAAATTTTGGCCAAAAGCCCTGATTTTGTTGAAGGAATGAAGGCACAAATCATGCATGAAGCAGCAGTTACTGACCTCTGCAACATTCTTGTCATGTCACAAATTGATGCACCACTTTTTTGAGTGTTGGAAAATTTATAATATAAGATTAAGAAAACTCTAATGTTTAGCGTGACCTCCTAGCTAATATGTAACTACTTTTTCGCTTAAGTACTGTGAGTTATGCTTAATTCTAGACATTTTTTTTTTTTTGATAGGTAATCAGAAAATTAATATTAATGATAAAAACTAAGAGAAAAGAACAAGATGTTCATGATGATGAACAACAAGAAAAAAAAAAAAAAAAAGAGCACACAGCACAACAAAAAGAGGGTAATCAGGAAACTAAGCTAAGGGAAAACATAAACTCAGAGAGAGAAGAACAATCAGTGAAACCCCAACAACGAGACCACTTCAAAAGACTGTGTTGGCTTAAAACCTTTAACTCATCCAACGTCTTCTCCTTGTCCTCAAAAGATCGACGATTTCGTTCCAACCACACAATCCACATTAAGCACCCTGGAACCAAATTCCAAATGTCCAAATTATGCTTCCCAAGCCACTGATGCCAACAAGATAACAAACCTGCCACCGAACCTGGCATAACCCAATGAATACCAAAAGCCTGAAGCTTAATTCGAGACATATCATGCACACTTTTTTTTAAATTCCCAAAAGGGAAGTCAATCAGTCATCCTACAGAATAGCTCTTAACTCCTACATTATGGCTTACAGGAAGAGAAAAGTAAATGTTGGTCATCCTTGAAAGACACCAATTAAAGATACATTCCACAATATGTTTCATCCCAGATAATTGAACCATGAACCATCTCCCGTCATACTAGATCAATCTCACAGTATCAGGATTCTCCTAAACAGAATGCTGTAATGCTCCAATGCTAAAAAGCCTCCACACTTTGAATGAAACCCCTACTTTGGGAGCTATATCTCTATCATTCTTACGAAGAAATCATTGTAATACGAAACATTTAAATTGATACGAAACATTTAAATTGATTTCTACTTTGGGAGCTATTGTAATACGAAGAACATTTTATAAGTAAGAATTATTTATATTTAAATTGATTTCTTCGTATTACAATAGAAATTTTACTAAGAAACATTTAAGGAATTTATGGCCACATGCCTACCATGGAGGTTCACTTTATTGACAGAATTTATTGCATCCTTTATTTTTTGTTAATTTAGTGGTAGAATCATTTATAAGATTGTGAACAAATACAAAGCAAGGGTTCTCAGTTTTTTCATGCCTGTTATTAATTATTATACAGTATTTCTATGAGCTATCTAGTGCGCTGAGGAGATTCCAGAATGTGTTTTAAACATATTTGCCATGCAATATCTCCCAGTGAAGCATTTAACAAACAAACAACAAACTAGATGTTCAATAAATCAGTATTATGCTTTGTTACCTTATAGATGCAGGACGAACATTTGATATTGAAAGCTTATCGATATCACTCGTAACCAGTTCTTTTTTAAGGAAAGATAATGTTCCACTGGATATATTGACTGGTATAAGGATAAGGAGTGCCAGGACTGTCATTGGCACAAAAATCTTTAAGCTGTCAGATAGCAAAGAAAAAATATGGTTACAAAATTGCAAACAATGTTCCTGAGTGAATATTGAGCAGATGATATAACTCAAAGCAGTTGCAACTTTAAAGAACATAAAACTGAACCAGATGAACTCCATCTCAACCATAAAGGTCTTACCCTTGATGTGGATGTTATGCTCATAACCTCATACTGACCAAGATTGGATGTCAGAAAGGAGCTTAATTTTGGTCTAAGAGTCAAGTGACACTTGAATACAACAAAACACATCACATTCAATTTAGTTTGGTTCATAATCAAGACTCAGCAATTTCTCCAAATTTAAAATGCAAACACTATAATTTGCCTACAGAAATGTTGCATTATCAAAGCATTTTAACGATATGCCTAGTGCCAAAATTTTGAAACTTTGAATATATAATGAGGATAGTAAAAATTAATAACGATGGAGGAGGAAAATTTGGAGGAAATTGGAAATTTCACTGTTTCTTTTCCAGTCCAATGTCCCAAGAACCAAACACTAGCAATAACTACATGCAGACATGCTCGAGTAGCAAAGCTCAATCCTAAAGAAGGGTAATTAGAGTTTTTCTGTCAAAAAATGGATACTTTGAAATTAACCAATACCCATAACCATTGAACACTGAATTACTAAGAAGGACATATAAATTTAGAACCTTACAGGATTAAGAATTCAAGAACTCTTAATACGATGTCAGCATAGGGTGAAGGCCCATCAGGTTCTTTGAATTTTCATAATTTTTCCTGCTATTTCTCAGCTACAGAACAGGGTACTAGTGTATCAAACTGTGAACTGCTTAAAAACAATGGCATAGACACACAGAGGCAAAAGGATAATATAAAATTTCTTATTCCAAAGCCTAAGAATTTTCCTTTCAAATATAAGCAACATCCACATATGAACTTATATTCCAACCCAATCTTGAGCATACCATAATTTGTAATAGTCCTAATTGTCAAATTTTTACTAGCATTTAGCAACACCAACAACTACACAATTTGGACAAAGTAAGAAAAATTAGTGAAGTTGAAACCCCAGAATGCAAATTCTTAAAGGAACCAAAAATGTAGAGGAACACCGAGAGTTCACAATTTTATTGACCTAGGCTATAACTAATTACAAAAGCAAAGGTCTGAAGCAAACCATTGCCAATTAATTACAGCTTGTCTTGTATAATTAAGGTCATTCTCAGTGCATTAGGCTCCCACCTTCGCAGGGTTTGAGGGAGGTGGTTGGTAGGTAGCCTCACCACCAATTTTGAAGAGGCCGATTATTAAACTCAAACCTTATGACTTTTTCTTTTTCTTTTTAAACAAAAAAAATATACTAGTAAGCATAGTACATAGAAAACGAGTGGGGAAAAGAAACTTGAGGAAAATCAAATGCTAAGTAAGCATAATACAATGCTCAAAATCAAAACTAAGAAGGTGAAAATTGCATATTACCCCTCCAAACCTTTTTTTTTTCTCCAAAAGAATCTTTATAAGAAAGCAACAAGCTGAACAAAATACGTAGAAAGGAAAAGAAAAGAAAACTGGAACGTCAAGTTTTGGGTAAACAACACAGAGAAGAGGTCAAAAACTTCAAAGAGAACTTTGTTTTTAAAAAATTGCTACAAAAAACACTTAAAAAAATAACAGGGAAATTGAGTACCCCAGAAAAGAATCTCACGTGACAAAAACTAATTATTCATGACCAACATATATATAGCACAGACCATTTAAGATTGTAGCAAAAAAATTCCACTTTCTCGAGTAAAAAAAAAGCACCCAGAAAGCAAAAAACAACAAGGAAAATAGAGAGTACCCAAGAGTGTAAATTCTCAAGAAAACAGCAGAGTCAAGGCCAGCATGGTTGATAATCTCAGTCTCAGTCATCCTCATAGCCTGTGGCATCCAGTTCAAGAAGGTAAGATAAGTCTTGATATTGAGGTTGACAAATTTGGCCACAAAGTTCCTATGCCGCCTTGGGCTATTTCTTTCTCCAATGATGTACCACTTGGGAAAGTAAACTCTGTCATTGATGGGTTGGATTCTAAGGAGAGCAAAGGCTAGAAGGAAAGTAAAAGCAGTGACTATGTTGATGAATGCTGAGACCCCAATATCAGAAAGAGTTGCCATTGTTGTGTGTATGTATTCAACAATGAACAATTTTTAGAACAAGAGAGAGAGAGAGAGAGAGAGAGAGAGAGAAAAGTGTGTTGAAGAAGTGAGAGAGCTAAAGAAGGAATAGAAGATAGACAGAGAAAGAAAGGAAAGAATGAATGTGTCTTTTTCTATATTTTAATAAAAATAAGAAAGTGGGCATATCATGTGATTTTGATCTGTTAGTTACCCATAAAATAGACCGAAGTCTTAATTTTATAATAATTAATTTTTTTTTTCCAATTTTTAGTCATATGTATTTGTTTGTTTGTTTGTTAAACTTAAACTATTGATTTTTTTGGAGAATTGATTTTGGTTGCTGAAGATTGACTTGGGAGCACCTTTAGATATGGGTGCATGTGCAAGAGTGATTTCTGGGATGGTGAGAAAAAAAATGTGTTTTTTTTGGTTTTTGGGATTTGTTATTGTGTGTGTGCTCTCTCATTGTAGTTTCTTTTGGTCAATTTCTTCTATTAAAGAGAGAAAATAACTTCTCTCTTTCTCTTTCCTTGTTATTATTTCTTATTTTATGAAACTCTTTAATGTCTTATTAAGTTACCCATAAAATGGAATCATGAGTCATATCTTAATAATTTTATAATTGATTTTTTTTTTTTTATAAATTTTTTAGTCTTTTTTATATTTGTTTGTTTTGTATAACTATTGATTTTGGTTGCTGAGGATTGACTTGTCGGGATCACTTTGAGAAATGGGTGCATGTGAAGATTGCTTTCTTGGGATGGCAGATTAAAAAATAAATAAAAAGATGGTTTTTTTTGTTGTTGTTGGGATTGTTTCTGTGCGTGGTTTGTGTGTGTGTTTTGTCATTAGTGTTGATTCTCTTTTAGTCAATTTCTTCAGTTAAAGAGAAAAAGAAGCTACTGAGGAGTCTTTCTTTTTCTCTCTCTATCAGTCATTGGTCTCTTTTGGTTTGGTTAATACAACTTTTTTCACACGGCATGAAATTGAAAGCTGAAAGCTGAAAGCTGGATGCCATCATTAGCTCGCTATATCAACGCCACATGACCCGCTGGCCGCTGTCATTATTTGAAAAACCATTTACCCTTTTTATTAGGTAAAGCAAAAATCGCAGAAAACCAATATACTATTTGGCAATAACATTGGGAAATGATTCTTTTCCATTATAAACTTTTGATTATTTATAAATAAATTTAAATGAATAAATAGTAAGTTGTAATTTAAATGAATAAATGGTAAGTTGTAATTTGTGGAACATAAATTAGAATAAAAAAAATAAAATAAAATATTTTTATTAAAAGAAGGGGACGAAAGAAGATAATAGGGATTTTGTTTTTATAAAAGAAGTTATCGATTATGAGATTATCAAATAGACTCGAAATTTCAAAAATAATCACAACCTATTTTGAATTATTTTGTTTCAGAAAAAATGGATAAAAGCATTTTTCAAAAATCTTTTTTCTTTTTGAAAAGTTGTATCAAAATTCAAACACATAAAAGATTGTTTGGTATTCAGTTTATAAAACAATTTTCTTGATTTAAACTTTAAAGAACAAAAATGATGGGTTCCACAAGAGATTGATTGTTTGTCAAGTTGTTTTAAGAAATAGATTTTTATTAAAAAAAATTGTCTGAAATTTATTGTGTAAAACAATTTTTTTTTTTAGAACAAACCATAGCTATTTTCGGTTCACATTTTTTTTGGCAAAAATGTAAAACTGACCCTCTAACTTTCAGTTTTTTTCATTTCAGTCTTCTAACTTTCAGTTTTGTCATTTCAGTCTTCTAACTTTCAATTGTTGTTAATTTGGTACTCCGTTAAACTCCAGTTATGTCCTGCCGATAATTGAGCCAAAACAACATCGTTTTGGCTTCTTTTTCAAAATAAATTTCGAAATTAAAAAAAAAAAACTGATATTAAAAAAAGAAAAAGAAAAAAGAAAACAGAGGAATCATTCCACACCCAAATCACTCACTGAAAAAGCTTGTAAATTTTAATTTTTTTAAGAAAAAACTTAAATCTGAAATATCAACAAAATTGTGTCAAATTTCTCACGATCGATATAAGATGAAACAAGATTTCGAGAAGTCAGTCATAGATAGATAGGCAAGGAAATTAAAAGAGATGAGAAGGCAAGGTTAGGTTATATAATCAAGGATTGAAAAAGAAGAGAAACCTAGTGGTGGAGGCGTCTTTGAGTAGCAAAGAAAGCAAAATGGAGACCGTTGGCCATGTGTGTATCGTAGAGAGCTCTCCTTGTAGGATCAGACAAGGTCTCGTAGGCTGCCTGAACCCGGATAAACCGTTTGGTGTACTCTTCAACCCAACCCGGGAGAGAGACATCCGGGTGGTACTTTCAGGCGAGCTGCTTGTAGGCCTGCTTGATGTCGAACAAGGATCCAAATTCAAGTATGCCAAGGAGTTCGTAGAAGCTCAGGCTGGCCGAGGAACCCTCTTCTGTCACTAACCCATCATTCATGGAGGCTGAGGCTGAGGCTCTCAGAGACCACTTTATGAGTAGTGGTGGTGATGACTTTGTTGATATGGTTGTTGGGAGGTAGCAGAAGCGAGACTCACTTTCGCTTCCGCTTCCAATTCCACAATTTTACAAGCTTTTTCAGTGAGTGATTTGGGTGTGGAATGATTCCTCCGTTTTTTTTTTTTTTTAATTTTCTTTAAATTTTGAAATTTATTATAAAAAAAAAGTCAAAACAACGTCGTTTTGACTCAATTAACGACAAGACATAACTGGAGTTTAACGGAGTATCAAATTGACAACAATTAAAAGTTAGAGGACTGAAATGACAAAACTGAAAGTTAGAGGATTGAAATGAAAAAGACTGAAAGTTAGAGAGTCAGTTTTGCATTTTTGCCTTTTTTTATTGCATTTTTGTAAATATTTTGAGAACAAAACATCATACTTTTTTTTTTCAATTTTTTTTTTTATGATTTAGGAGAACTTAACTCAAATTAGTTGCATATTGTAAAACATATTGTACAATAATCCTCACTGCTAATCAAACTCCTATGAGTAACTAACCCCACATGTCAAAACAGAGTAATCTAAAAGCTTTTCAAATTTCAATATTTTTTCTCCTTTTTACTTTCTCAATCTCAATAGTTATTGTCTCTCTAATCGTTTGCCAAGCCCAATATGAGTCATCTAGAATCTACAAACTTTCGCTAGTGAAGGCAAGACATCAAGCTTGAGGACCAATTACATTCATCTAGCTCAAGCCCACTCTGTGAGGAGTTCAAATCCTTTGTCCCATTTTTCTTGTTCTACTCTATACTCCATCAATAAAAACTTGCTACATGTTCACCTATTTTAATTAAAACTAATTTTTTGTCATTACTTCCGCTAGTGTCCGTTTCATAAAAGGTTTTTTATTTTATTTTTTATCTCATTTTTTTTTAATTTGTTTTAGAAGAATGTAAAAAATTTAATTAAAGTAAATCATTTTGAAATACCGCTTCCAAATCTAGTGGTAGATCTTTTAAATTTTAACCACATATCAAAATCTGCAGATAGAATTGCTCGTCTAGCCAGGGCATGAGCTAATTTGTTACCTTCCCTTTTAACATGAAGAAAAACTACAACTCAAATAAATTTAATAAATCTATTTTTTTAAATAACCTAACTTTTAAAAAAAATATTTAATATAAAAATTATCAAAAAATTATATCTTTTATCTCATATTCAAATACTTAGATCCATCATTACTTAAAAGATAAAACAAGTTTGTTGGAGTGAAAATATGGTAAAATTATTATATTATTATACTTTTTAGCCGGAGAATTGCTCGAAATATTGTGAGATTAAGGGTCTGTTTGGTTGTGTTATTTAAACAATACATCACGTATTTTTATAATACTTTTTCACCCACACATATTTTCACAACACTTTTTCACCCCACTTATATTTCTACGTTACTTAGAAAAACATTACTATACGGAGCCTAAATTATATTGGCATACTTTCTTTTTGGATGGGATTTGTTTTATTCACCCAAGAAACTAGAACTTTTTGAAACTCTTCAAATAACTTTTGCTACAAGAAACGGTTGTGATTCGTTTGTCTAGAAAGGCAAAAGTACCCCCCTTTTTTTTCTTCTTTTAAAAGAAAACTGTCAAAAAGGTTAAAGGTGTAATAAGTGGTTCTATGTATACATCCTATAAAAAATAAAAAAAATAAAAAATTAAGTGTTTTTTTTAAGAAGGAAAAAAAAAAAGGTTCTATGTATATATAAAAAAGAATTTCAAAAAAAAGAAGAAGAAAGAAGTAATTTTGGTAGCTCAATCTATAATGGATGGGGTGAATGATTGAGTGTGGACCACCTCCCTTTGCCCTTTGGTAGTCATTTATGGTGAGACACTGAAATTAATAGTTTTTGTGGGACTAAGGGTCTGTTTGGGATCTATTTATTTTGTTGAAACTGAAAATTTTTTATTGAAAGTACTGTAAATTTGAAAAAGTTAGCTGTAATAGAACAATAAGACCTATGAATAGTACCAAAAAGTACAGTAGAACTCATAAATAATAGCAAAATAAACTGACAAAAAATAAGCCATCCTAACGTACTATAAGAATTTGGTTACATAACTTTGTTTATACTGTATTTATTTATTTATTTTTTTGTATACTGTATTTATTAAACAACATGAGTTTATAGCAATTTAGAATAAAATTGCCTAAATAAAATAAGCATTTTTCCACTCTGGATGTAAATATGGTGATAGTATTTGTCTTTGGTTCCCAGCTCAGCATTATTTTGATGGTGCCTTAGCTAATATTGTTGAGGCCTCGTGATTAGATTCTATCCGTGACACAATCATGTTTGTCTTTGTGATCTTTTTTTTTTTTTTTTTTTTTAATGCCTAGTGGCACAAAGACACAAAAATAACACTATCCATACTGTTTTTTTTTTTTTTTTTGCCCATGCTGAAAAAGGTGTTTTTACTTTTTAAAAAATGGGGTTACTTTCGGTGTTACCAAACTTCTTATTTCTCCTTGATTCGCTTAAAAGTTAAAACTTCACTTCTTCTCTTCTCAAAAAAAAAAAACTTCACTTCTTCTGAATATATATATATATAGCTGTATTTTGGGTGTTCCGTGTGTTTTGCATCACCAGGGTAGGGGGCAGGGGTGAACATTATGAACATGAAAAGAAAAGCAAATTTGCACGCCAGCCATTGAATAGCTAAAACATCAACAGATGCACCACTTGCCTTTCCACCACATTCGCCCTACAATTATTGAAATTCTTCCATATCAGCTCTCTGTTAACGAACCTCGTTCGCAATAGCCAGGGGCGGCATTACATGCAGGCCACCAGGCCAAAAATAAAATTGTTTTCACCCCTTAAAATAAAAATTTGAACGTCGTAACACTAAAACTCAACTAAATTAAGTTTAGTGGGTTCTAGTTAGCTCAACTGGTAAAGTCTCTTATAGTTAAATTAGAGATCTGGGGTCCAATCTCCGCATACACTAAAAACTGAGTAGTGTCTTGGTCTGATGATAGAGATATTAACAAGAACGGACGCCATAGGTTGAAACTAAAAAAAAAAAAAAACTAAATTAAGCTTGAATATGATTATTTTAATGCTACTTTCACAGTATTTTCATAATAATAAGGTTAATTGGTAAGTTGTAGCTACTTTCACAGTAGTTCCTTTTTTTTTTCTTAATTTCACATTTACTCTCAATCCTAATCCTACGTATGTTACTATTCTTCTTTACCATATATTTTTTTATTTAATCGATATTATATATAAATATACTAAGTTATTATATTTCATTCTTCATTGATTTCATTTTTTAGTTATAAACAACCAAAATTAGAGTTCTAAATAACACAAATATTCATCAATTTAAAATAGAGGTTCAAGAAAAACAAAAATATCCAACAACAAAATTGAGAGAGAGAGAATTAACATTTTTTGTGTAGGAAAAATATGCATATAATAGGAGAGAGTGACAAATTTATACTAAGAGAATGAAAATAAGAAGAGCCAAAATAAATGAAGATAAATGGGCAAAATTATATGTAAAGCTAAAACCACCAAAGATGAATATGTATAGATAATACTTTTGATTTGATTTTTCATTGATTTGTTATTCAGTTATAACATCAAAATTAAAGTATATGAATTTGTAAAGTCAATATATTTATATATTTAATATTGTCAAAAAAATTGAAGGTAAAAAATAAATATGAAAAAAATAATGATGCGGCCAATGACATGGCAGATGAGGTGGCTTAAAAAAAGAGTAGCAATGATAAATGTTACGCTTCAACTTTTAAATATATATAGATATAGATTTATTGTGTTATTAGTTTTGCTTGAAATAAAATGCTACATTTAGAACTTATTTTATTCTAAAATGCTCAAATGGGAGGTACAGTGGAGGAAGAACTCAGGGCCTCCTGCCCCCTCAAAAAAAAAAAAAAAAAAAACACTCAGAACCTTCTACTGTGATTAGGGGTGTTTGCGGTGCGGTTTTGGGCCATTTTTAGCACCGCACTTTGCGGTGTTATTTAGCTAAAATCATAACTGCACCGCACCTTGTTTTTGCGGTCACATGTGCGGTGTGGTGCGGTTTAGAGTTTAGCCAAAACCATAACCGCATCGCATCTTATTTTTGCGGTGACATATGCGATACTATGTATAAGATGCGGTTTGAAGTCGGTATATTTTTCAAATTTTGGGCTTTTCCTACTCAGCCCAAAACTAATTTTTCCCCTTTTTTTGGGCCAAGTTTTAAATTATTGAGCTAGTTTTTCTTTATTTTGAGTTGGCTTTTCTAGTCAACACTTGCTAGGGTTATTAAACTTTTTTTTTTTTTGAAAACTATGGTTATTAAACTATTAATAATATATTTAATATTAAAAATAAATAAATATATTAATATATAGAGAGAGTGCGGTGCGGTGCGGTTTGTGCGGTTTTCTTATTATAAAACTGCAAACCGCACTGCACCATGCGGTGTGGGGCGGTGCGGTGCACTATTACTTGCGGTGCGGTGCGGTTATGCCATTTTGTAGGCGGTTTTGGTGCGGTTTTTGCGGTTTATGCGGTTTGGTGAACACCCCTGACTGTGATAGGACAGTTCTATATAGTAAATTTAAACTTTTAACTACACACTTTTAACAATATACGGGATAAGATCAAGTTAGACTTGGTATAAATTTAAGTGATATTAATTACACCACCTAATACTTTTTTTATGGAATTAGTATTTTGAAAATCTCATTATTGAATTACATATTCTCTATGTTCTTAACGCGCATGCTAAATTTCATGTGAATAGTATGTTATTTACCATGTCATCCATAAATTTATTATTTATGCATAGTTTTATAATACAAAAAATTAGAATTTAAATACTTATAGATGAGATGCTTAGACATCGCAAATTATCTAATTTGCAAGGATGAAATGTATAAAAAGAAAACGTAATCTAAAAGTTGGTTTGTCAAATATCGCATTCAAATATAATTTTGATATAATATACTCAAGGTTATATTCTCTCCTTATAATTTTAATGCTTGCAAAATATCAAGATAATAAAATATCAATGATTATCTCATAATAGAATGGTTAAATTTCAAGTTTTAATTTTAAACTTATTATAAAACAAAAGTTGAAAGATCAAATAGTAAGTAACACGACATCCAAATTACATACAATTTGGGGAGCATATTCAGAGCTACAAATTAAAAAATATTGAATAAAAAAAATTACAAATTTTAACAATTAACTGCAACATTTAACAGAAGTTGATAGAGATGCCTCAATTGAATAAATTCGAAACTTAGAGAATTAAAATGAATTATGGTGAAACATAGAGGGTGAATTTTGTATTTCAACCTTATTTTTATATATTAACCAATTGTTAACCCGTATAATGCACAAGAATGTTTAACAAAATATGATTTACTTTTTCTCTTTCTTATTGTCCGTCTAAATATTAAATTTAATAATCCAATTTACTATGATTGTTTTTTGTAACTTTGTATATTGATCTATAAAGTAATGCTATAGATACAAACTTTTTTACAAAAAATTTTACAATTGCTGATATGGTGAGTGGTTTTTGTTAAATGATAAAATGATGTTAATGGTGAGCTTAGATGAAAACCAATAAAAAATTAGACACATCAACAATTTGTAAAAATGTTGTAAAATAGTTTGTGCATATAACATTACTTTAAATCTATATATTCTATAATTATTAAATTTAATAATCCAATTTATTATGATTGTGTTTGTAACTGCCAAAAGTTCAAATGAAAGAATCCCATTAAACCCAAAGCAGCTTCAGCTAAAACCACAGTAAGCCCAGAAAGAGTTGGTATTAGTTTCCACATTAATATCAGACTTATTAAGAATCATTCGGCTAAGCAATAGCCTAAAACCATAGTAAGCCCACAAAGAGTTGGTATTAGTTTCTACAGTAATATCAGACTTATTAAGAATCATTTGGCTAAGCAATAGCCTTAAATTAAATTTACCAATTGTTGTAAACAACCAGCAACAAAAATCCTGCTCTACAACCTGCTTGATTGAGGGACTAAAATGCAAGCAGTAGGAGGAAAGCATGAAAAAACAGAAGGCTGGAGGTGAATCTTTCCCCCTTTAATTACAGGAATTGGCAGCACTTACTTTGGAATCCTAATGTTTTAACCACAAAAATAGAGCTTCTTCATCACTTTGGCATAAGCTGCAGGGACAATGCCAGGTTGTCTGAGCCTACGTTTTGATTTCTTTGACTGCATTAACACCAAAATTTTATTTGTTACATCAACTGCACTAAACACCCAAAATGCAATAAATTTCAAATAAACTCAGCATATACCAGCCTACATTCTGTGTTTTGCATCACCGGGGGTGAACATTATGAGCATGAAAAGAAAAGCAAATTTCCCTTGTTATAGTCACTCCCAAAGACAGTTGTTTTATATCACGAGGCACCAATATTTTGGTGCTAGGAGGCACACAAAACATGGTTGGCAAACATGTTTAATAAACAACATTAAAGAAAAAGTAGACAGTGGATGAATTGATACATTTTCAAAAAAAATAAGGTTAAATTGATTTTTTTTTTTAATCAGGATTTAAGACCATCCTCTAACTAGGGTTTGAACGTAACTTGCCAATATATGAGGTTATTTTTGTCATTTATTTCCCCCCCCCCCCCCCCCCAAAAAAAAAAAAAAATTCCGAAGCCATGAGAATTTAGATCCTCAGAATTTAAACTTTTCTAGTGATCTAAGCCCATCTGGTCATTCTGATACTGATAACACTTGAGAATCATGAGAAGATGCTTTGGACTCCCAAAATATTATGCATAACAAAAAATATATTGGGTTCTAAATAACTTTTATTTATATATTTTTAAGTTTGGCCCCAAGGAGATGGTGAAGAGAAGGTTACTTCTAAATGATTGTAATTACTTTGTTTGAACATTAGTAACACTTTTATGATTTTTTATTATTCTTTACAAGTTTTGTAACTCTGTTGCTCTTCCTATTAACCATGAATATTTCCCAATAAAAAATAATCTTAATAGATTAGACAACTAGAATCATTCAGTAAAGGTAAGTACAGTGCGGATGATAAATTTTAACAAAAGACTCTAAAAAAACCTGTAAAAAACACAACATGAAAAAACTAGCATAGTTCTTCCAAGGAAAAGGTGAAACCAACACTTTAACTACATAGAGAAGTCAACACAAACAAAAAGATTTCATAAAAGATCATTGGGCTTGTCCATCCCTACAAGATGAGTAGTTTTGCCATAGGTGATATACATGGTTTTTGTAGTTAGTTGATTATGGAAAAAAAAAATAAGCATAGTTCCCATAAACCTTGTAAAAGAAATATTTTTGAGAGATAAGTAATTTATATTTCCCATGAGTTGGGGACTTTAGTATATGAAAATATGTTTTTGCCGAGAAATAGTTTTGGGCTTCAAGCATTATGTAATTGTTTTTGCCAAAGTAATATTGGGCTTTGTAAAATAGGTGCCAAAATAGCATTTGGGCTTTATAGGATTTTGTAAAAATGTTGCCGTGTAGTAATGGGCTTTAGTAAGAGTGTTGTGTCGTAACGGACTCTTAGAGTGTCGTGTCGTAACGAGCTTTTAGAGATGCCGTATTGTAACGGGCTTTAGTAAAAGTGTCGTGTCATAACGGACTTTAGAGGTGCCGTACCGTAACGGGCTTTAGAGGTGCCGTGTCGTAACGGGCTTTTAGAGGTGCCGTGTAGCAACGGGCTTTTAGAGGTGCCGTGTCGTAACGGGCTTTTAGAGGTGCCGTGTCGTAACGGGCTTTAGAGGTGTCGTGTAACAAAGGGCTTTTAGAGTGTCGTATCGTGATGGACTTTAGAGGTGCCGTGTAGAAACGGGATTTAGAGGTGTCATATCGTAATGGGCTTTTAGAGGTGCCGTATCGTAATGGGCTTTTAGAGTGCCGTGTCGTAACGGGCTTTAGAGGTGCTGTGTAGCAATGGGCTTTATAAGAGAGTTTTGTTGGGCCTTTTGGGTCTTGCCCACAAGGTGATTTTGGGTTTTTTTTGTGGAGATAGTATAATTTTGTGGCCCAATTTTGGTAATAATGTGATAAGTATTTTTGTGAAAACCCAAGTTGGATAATATGTGGGGTATAATGGGTAGTATTTGTGAGAGGGCCCAAAATAATTTATGGGGCTTATATAGGAAATATTTGTGGGAGCCCAAGTTGGGTAATAATATGGAGAGCGTTTGGGTAATATGTGGTAAGTATGTAGGAAATATTTGTGTGGGCTTAAAATAGTTATGGGCTTGTACGGGTATTTTTTAATGAGTGGGCTAATGAAATTAGGTCCCTAAAATTTGTACCTCAACAATTTATACATGAAGTATAAAAATAATTTTTTACAAAATATTTTTATATATCTGTCGAGCTGTTGTCGAGCCACGGGGCTGAACAACTCTTCAAGCTCGATAGATGGCTAGCTATCGAGCTTTAATGACAGGCACTTTTCAACTTGAATCTTGGACAGGCTTGCATGACTTCAACACTTGATCTTGAAACAAAGTTTCTTGAAGTATTAAACACATCCTAGATCTACTCAAATACAAGTAAAGTGCATTTTGTCAAAGGATTAGCCAATTACATAAAATAGTGACATATGTTCCTAACAAGTGAATCACATATATCCTAACATATATTTCTCATAAAAGTTATATGAAAACTTTTTAAAAATAATTTATTGAAAATTGTCCAAGGGTACCCATTACCTTGACTCAAAACTTATATATCAAAGACTATTTGAAAGAGTAGAATGGTTGAATTAGCTTTGACAAGAGGAAAAAAGATCCTCTCTATTTTAAGTTCTGTTTATTTCTTTCATTTTATAGTTAAAAATAAATTTTACTGATTTAAAATATACAAATTCTTACGCGGATAGAAGACCACTTAGTTTTTGGAGAGGTTAAAATTTTCCCTTGAAAATTTGACATGAAAACTAAAAGTCTCTTGGAGAAATAAACCAAAATTTTGTATTATAATCATCAGCAAAGGTGGGCCCGTGGCAAAGGTTGACATGGACAATGGAGTTGGAGATGCCATTGGGTTGGAGAGAAACCCTTTAAACTCCGTCAATATCTTTTTATTAGATGTAAATTTTAAAAATCTAATTGTTGGACTGTATTTTCTTTATGTTTTTAACACACACGTAAAATTTAGTTTAAATCGGATGTTATTTACTATTCGATCAATAAACTTATGTTTTACGCATAGTTTTAGGTCACAAAAACTTGAAATTTAAATATTTGATTGATGAAATAGCTATTGATCTTTGATTTTTTTGAAATTTTGCAAGAATTCATAATATTATAAACAGTGGCAGAACCAGAAATTTGTCTTTTGGGGGGCCAAGTTTAAAATGAGATCATAAATTTTTAATCTGTATATACTATATTTATATTATGTACAATGAAAAGTGCTATATTCACAATAAATTTTAGATAGCAGGTTGTTACTGGTTTTAATCTGAGACCACCACTAAAATTATTCTTTTACCCACCAATAACAACAAATAACAATGTACCACCTAAAATTTATTGTGAAAGTATTGTTAAAATGTTGTGGACATGACATTTTTCTATATACAATAATCTAAAATAGAATTATAAATAAAATTCTATGTCATTGAATGCATAAAGAAACATATAATCAAATAAGTGAATAACCAATCATATATTTTTGTCAAATTTATAATAATATATTATATTTATATGCTATATAATATAGTATATTTATCCTTCGCCATTTTAATAAAAAAAATAAGAAAAGAGAAATGCTATATCTATAATATTTTCACAATATTTTCACCATAAATCTTAAGTGACAAGTTATTAATGGTTGTTATCGGTGGGCAAAAAATTAATTTCAATTGTGAATTTAAATTAGAACTAATTAAAAATTAGAACCAATATCAACTTACTAACTATAATTTATAGTGAAAATATTATGAGTGTAAATCTTTCATAAAAAATGAAAGAATAATAGAACAAGAGAATGAAAATCAATAAGCCACGTACTTACCTGGAGTAACTGTGATGACCTTTTTCTTTTAAAGTGTATAGTTTTAAAACCATTCACGTGTGGTCCTCTAGGATGAGAGCAAATAGTAAAGTATTTTTGGACTTAGAAATCTGTGAAGCATTAAAAGGCTTTAGAAAACAAGTCAGAGAAAAGAAGAAATAAGGGGCTGTTTGGATGATAAATAATGCTCACTCATCACCTATCACCGAAATATCATCACTCATCACTCAAATCACTTATCACTGGAAAAGGTGGCATATTTAGCACTTGTTTCCAACTTTTGATAACTCAAAAAATTTTACTTTTTATGGGACCCACTACCTGAGCACCATGTCAGGCTCATGATTAGCCTACTCGCATATACATTCAAGGCAAATCAATTTCACCTCTTTTTTCCCTTCAACCCACATCTTCTCCCACAACCCTCGATGAACCTAGCCAAGGAAATCCATCATCCTTGCCTATGGCGCCGATCTCCACCATCACCCAGCGGCGTACCTCGTGCTCATCATCACCCAGCTTGCAAGATCTCCTCCGAAGAGCAACAGCGTCGCCGATCTCCTCCATCATGACCTAGTGGTGCCAATCAAGAATGCAGGAAAGGAGCTCTGACCCGAAGAGAAAGAGAGAAGGGAAACATAACTCTGAGATTGATTTGTCACAAAATTTTATTTTTCTTTTTATTATTAGTGATTTGGATTTTGTGTTTTGATGGGGGATTACGGATTTTGATGTTAAATTTCAAGCTGATCTTGATTGAATTCAAGCGGGTCTAACTTGATATGTTAGATTTCTAAGTTTAATTTTTGTGGGTTTTGTTAGTTTTTGTTTAGTGTTGAGTCTGGGTTTTTCGAGAAAAATGTCGACGGTTGCGAGATCGTAGCAGCGACATCGTGTTCGCCGGTCTAAGCTCGGGCTGGCGTGGGTTGGTTGAGGTGGGGCTCGGTAGGCGTGGCTGGGCTGAGGGTGTGTGAGGAGCTCTGAGCTTGGATATGGGATTAAGGTTTATTTTTTGTGTGGGTTGATTCTTGGTGTGAAGGAGCCGTTGGTGGGTTTGTCAAAAGTAGCGCCTGGACGTGACAAGTCTCTGACCGTGGGTCCTTCAGATGTGTGTGTATTTACAAAAATGCCATCATAACTCAGTTTTCATAACTCAGAAACATCCAAAATTTGTTTTCAGTTTTGCTAACTCATTACTCAAAAATCAGAGAATTAAGTGATGAAAACAAAACTTGAAAACAAATCCAAACAGGCTTTCTCTCCATGGGTCCCACCATTTTTGAGTGATGAGTGATGGAAACACCAAAATCCAAGCAATCCCAAAGTTTCCTACTCCTAATATTTTCCCAGAACACAAATTTGAGACAAGAAATTGTCAAGCTCATAAGTTACATTCCTGAAAATTCAAAAAAAAATTTGGGGGGCCGTTGCCCCCTTGGGCCATAACGTGGCTCCACCATTGATTATAAAAACTTGCAATCCAACAATTAAATTTTCAAAATTCACCTCTTAAAACAATATTGATGGAGTTTGAAGGTTTCTCTCCAAACTAGCGTTTCGAAAGTTCTCTCCAAACAATCAAAAATAATATAATGCCAACTTTCTAAGCATTTTGACTTTATGTAAGGGAGATTCCTTTTTGGAAGTTTGCAGCCTATTATATAAATCTCAAGAAGTTCTTTCTCCTTCGAAGTGAAAACGACCACTGCAAGCAACTTGCAATGTGCCTGACCATATGGAAAACGTTTTAATTTGAATAAATCTGTTCATAGATTCAAATTTTCCTAAAGTGTTGGCATTTTTTTTTTTTTTTTAAATTTTTGAGAAACCAGTCTGGAAGTCAGACTGGGGCTTTTATTAAAACAAAGGAAACTAATGAACATCCAAAGGAGCAAGGAGAATAATATCCCTAGGTAAGTCTTCCACCCAAACCTGATAATCTAGACCAACCCAAGATTTCTTTGCCAAAGCATCGGCAACCCTATTACAATTTCGTTTCACATGACAGAATTTATAAAACCACAACTAAGAAGCTTGATGGGGGATGTCATCCACAATATGGCATACAAAGAAGGACTTGATAGTCTACCATTGATTACTTGGATCACTACTGCCGAGTCACCATCGATGGCAAAAGAAACAGCATGACGACATGCAAGGACCTCCACTTCTGTTACAGTTTGGGGGAGAGGGACACGGACTGACATGGCTCCCATGATTTCACCACAACTGTCTCAAATAACCACTCCCAAACCAGCAGCATTGTTGTTCTTGAAAACAGCAAAGTCAAAATTTGCTCTGTAGTACACCAACGGGTTGGTGAGGAAATCACAGTAGGCACAGGGACCGGGTCTTGCGAGTTGATGAAGTCTTGTAGCAAACCACCAGCCAAGGAAGTTAACATCTGCAATGGTTGGACAAATTTGCCCAAACGCAGCGCATTTCGACTGTTCCACAAGGGTCACGCAGTAAGAGCGAAGATTTGCACTCTATATAGTAGTCATGAACCTGCAAAAACTTTGAAATAAGGTCAGTAAAATCCAAGGGAGGGGGGATGTCCGTGTGGTTGGCCCAACTCAGTATCTGCCGCGCCACCTTAAATTCTTTGCAGCCCCAAACCGCGTGCAAGGCAAAAAATGAGCTTCTTTATGGTAAATTCCAGTGTTGGCATGAGATATTGTATTTTTATTATTTTCATGTTTTGAGATGGATAGATAGTACTAGAAGAGAAAGTGGCGGTATTTTAATTATTGTGCATCACAAAAAATATCATTACCACTTCCCTATGAGATATTATCATTGTTATATAATAATAAAAAATGGCATTGGTCCTTGTGAAAATTATATATATATATATATTTATAGAATTGTTCTTTTTCTGTAGCAGTGATTAAGGGGTTGTTTGGTAGATATGTTTAAACATATGTTTTCAGTTTTTAAACAATATTACACGCATTTTCACATACTTTTTCACCCACACATATTTTCACACATATTTTAAAAAATAAAACACATATTTTCAAACACATGTACTAAACACCCCCTAAATTGCTATAGGCAACTCAACCAGTGTGCAGATAGCCTTATGAGGATTGAGCACTAGTCAGGATTTAGATTTTTATTTTACATAATAGTCCGTTTGTGGTCATTGTTAATGCTTTTGAAAATGACCTTAACGGCATGTACTCTAATTAATAGGTTTTGCCCTGATTCTTTTGTTGCTTCTTAGTTTGGTTTAATGAATCATCTTTTACCCAAAAAAAAAAAAAAAAGAGAAAAGAAAAAGAACTGATCTTTTGAATTTTCCTTTTTAGCATCTCTCTTTTTTTTTTCTTTTTTTTTTATTATACACCTGTCTCCTGTTCAGAATCTTTGTCTTTTTATGAATTGAAACTGTGTACAAGTACAAAGTTTTGTGTTGGACTATCTCAATTGAAGGGCAATGGAATACGGACGGTGATTTGTTAGGTATTAATATTTGTTACTTTCATGATATCATCAACCAGAAAAGCGAACAAGGCAAATATTTAAAATGAAAATAAAAATTGCAAGGCAAAAAATGAGCTTCAATCATTTTGGAATTTACTATTTCACCACTAGTTGTGGGTTTTTTTCCCTTCAAAATAAGGATTCTTTATCAATAAAGAAAGAGGATCAACCAATCAACCACCATCTCCTTGTTCTTGAGCTAAAAAAGACTCATATACTATGGAAATGGGGCTTTTTTCCTTGGAGATTACAATCAAAGCCCATGAAGCCAACCCATGAAAAACACTCCAAGAGGGGAAGGACAACTAAAAACCCAATAGTTCATCAATAATTACACTTATGGACCAGTGTGGTTGGGACAAAAAAGAAAGTAGAGGGCCTACGACAAGCTAGGCATCTTCTTTAAGAATAAACTTGGTGTAGCCTTTCATCTTTCAAGCCCTTAACTGCCAAAAGTGCGGCTCTGGCAAAGGTCCCAAACACCCATAAATGCAGAACATCACCCCTAGAGCGTTAACACCCGGATTGTAAATCAGTTTCTATTTTACCATTTAAAAAATTACTTTTTTTATTTTTTATTTTTTTTATTTTTTTTATATAAACTCACTTTACAATACACTCTTCATCTTAAATTTTATTTTTACATCTAATCTATTAAAATAATATTAACTACACAATAATATAACATAAAAACTCTTGTTCTCTCTCTTCTCTTTAGTCGGTCTCTCTTCCTGTCTCTCACTCAGCCACCCATTGCCACCATAGAGCAACCCAATGCACCACCCACCACCGATACAGAATACTCAAACAAAAGCCACCCACTGCCACCCAAACCCCCGATCAACCAAACAGACCCAGTAGCACCACCCTAAACCCCCGATTAACCAAACAGACCAACCACCAAACAAACCCATAGATGAAACAGACCCACAGACGCGAGACTTACCACCAAAACAAACCCACAGACGAGACCCACCACCGAAATGCCAACCACTAATTCAACTCCAGCCACCGATTCAAACCCATAGAAGAAACAGACCCACAGACGCGAGACCCACCACCGAAACAGACCCACAAACGAGACCCACCACCGATACAGACTCACCACCACCGAAATAGACCCATAAACAAAACCCACCACCGAAACACCACCCATCAATACCCAACTCCACCATCAAAATGCCACCACAAATGAGAAGAGATAGATTAGAGAGAATTAAAGAGAATAGAGAGAAGAGGGGGGAACGGAGAAGAGAGAAATAGAGAGAGAGAGAAAAGGGAGGGACGGTGAAGAGAGACAGAGAAGAGAGAAGAGGGAGAGTCAGAGAAGAGAGAGTGAAGTGGTAGATAAAATAATATTATTTATTTATACAACATGTGAACAGCAAGATTGCATATATTTTGGATTTGCATACCCAAATGTGGTATAACTTTAAAGATTTAGATGGCAAAATAGCAACTGGGGGTTTTTGTACCCTCAATGCTAGTGCTCTTATGTAATCTCTACAAACTTCTGCAAGTGAGACCAAATATTCTTTACACCCTATGATTACATTTTCTTTGTATACCTTTTATGCTTATGCTTGCAAAATTCCAAGATTATTAAAAATAAATAGAAATCTTACCTATAAAATATTTAAATTTTCAAGTTTTTGTATTTTAAATTTATGTATAAAAGATGAGTGTATTACGCACGAAACATCCATATACTAGTAAAAGAAATATCAAGACAAAATAAAGAAATCTAGAGATAATATAATATAGATAAAACTTCTTTATTCAAGTGGCCATCTACATCACACTATAGATTTTGGGATATCTCTATCTCTCCATATCATAATTGAACACACACATTTATATATGTTATTTGAAGCATTCTTGATAGTGCCAAACTATTTAATTGGCATAAGAGAATGACAAATTAACTTGATTGGCAAGAGGAGGTGGCAATCTTGATTGAGTTTTAGAGGTTACACTGCATGCCAAAAAAGCGTCGGCCACTTTACATTCATAACCATGGTTTTTAGACTTGGACCATTCAAAGAACCGTATAAGAGAGAAGTTCAAGATTTTTTTAAGTCGAACCAAGGTCAAACCGAGGTTGAACCATGATGATATCATATTTAATTTAATAATTATTTAAAATATAAATATATATACATATTAAATTAGTAAAAATATAAAAATTGACTAAAATAATCCTAATAAATATAAAGATCTATCTTTCAAATATATTTTTCATATCATAACTTTCATAAGACAAATAAGAAATAATAATTCTTAAGCAAACATAAGTTGCTTTTGAGTTTTTTTAGTGAAAGATATAAAATATTTCAAAATAAATCAATATCGATATACCGCTTCAAAAAAAATATGTATATATGTATATTTAGTTAGAGCTCAATATTTTTTTTATGCAAGCTTATGTCTAAATTTTGTTAAGCCATATCTAAGCTCATTTGATAAACTCATAATCTGTTTTTATGAGACCCAATAAATAGGTTAATAGAGACCATAAATGGTCAAGTATTTTTCGCATGAGAAAAAAAATAAAATAAAAAATTTGAAGCTTCGAGTCAAGCCTTCAACAGTGGTGGACATTGGTTTGTCCGCCCACTCAACCTTTTTGTGAGCCCTAATAAAAATTCAAGAGAGATCCTGACAATTCTACATTTTTCATGATTTTTTTAAAATAAATAAATTGCAAAAACTAAAAGAGTGGGAGGCAGCTGAGAGCATTGGTGACTGCTCATTAATAGTACAAAATCAAAACTTAAGAAAATGTAATTTTTGTATTGTTTAGAGAATGAACAGTTATATTTACCATTAAACTATTTACTTTTGTAAATATATTTTTCAATAAATTCTCTTTCTTTTCTCTGTTACATTTAAATATTATTTCTTCATTCCTTCGTTATTTTTTTTTTTTTAAATGTAGAATAGGAAATATCTTATCTCAAACTCAAAGACCCATCGAACTCAAAGATTCAACCAGAGTGACAGAGAACAAAGATGAAAGACCCACGGAGATCCTTCACACCGGTCAAAGCCTCGTCGTCGATCTGCTCCGCCTCCACAGCCGCTTGTCCTCCTCTCCACCACCATGCGGCCCAGATGGGTCTTTCTCTTCTTTTTGCTTTTATTGTTCTGATTTCATTAGGCTTATGAGAAAGATTGTTTTCGTGGTTCGAATATTTCGATTGTGTTTTTGTTCTGATTATGGTATGGTGTACTTTTCAACCGCTGAGACAAAGAAGCATTAGAGAGAGAGAGATGAACAAAGAAGAAAGGAGGAAAGAGAAAGAATATATATATATATTTTAAACTATATTACATATAATTTCGGTACTATGTATACATTAGCTGAAGTCATAACAACTTTAACTATATTACTATTTCTCATATGTTTGGCGTCCAAGGAAGAGAAGAGTCGATATTTCTCATATGTTTGGCCTCCAAGGAGGAGAAGAGTCAAAGAGCAGCTAGCCGCTGCTTATTTCTCATATGTTTGGCCTCCAAGGAAAGAGAATGTATATTATAAGATATAATGAATGGGCATGTGCGAATGTATGCTTAGATAAATAGACTATATATAGATAAATAGACTAGCTATATATAGGCATATGCATTTTGCGCTCACACACACACCCTACAGAACGAAGGAGATGGATTCTAAGACACAAGTAGCTGATAAGCCTCATGCAATTTGTATTCCATGCCCAGCTCAAAGTCACATGAAGGCAATGCTAAAGCTTTCAAAGCTTCTCCACCATGAAGGGTTTCACATAACCTATGTAAACACTGAGTTCAACCACCAACGTTTTATGAAATCCAGAGGTCCCAACTCCCTAGATGGCTTGTCTGACTTTCGATTCGAAACCATCCCCGATGGCCTTCCTCCATCAGATATCAACGCCACCCAAGACATCCCTTCTCTTTCTGAATCCATTATGACCAACTTCTTGGCTCCATTTTCTGACCTCCTTGTAAAACTCAACAATCCAACTTCAGATAATCCTCCAGTTACTTGTATTGTTTCAGATGGTTACATGTCGTTTACAATTACTGCTGCTCAAGAATTCAAAATCCCTGTTGTGATGTTCTTCACTTGCTCTGCTTGCAGCGTAATGGGTCATCTGCAGCTTCCTTCTCTCAAGGACAAAGGCATCATACCTCTTAAAGGTATAACAAAAAGTGCAAAATCCAATTGAAATCTTGCATTATTTTATTGTAATTGATCACTGTATGCTGAAAACTTTTTGTCTTTGCAGATGAGAGCTATTTGACAAATGGGTATCTTGACACAATTATAGACTGGATTCCTGGTATGAGAGACATACGTCTGAGGGATCTCTCAGGCTTTGTACGAACCATTGATCCAAATGATATTGTTTTTAGAATGGTGATTGATGCAGCAGAGAGAGCTCCTAGTGCTTCAGGAATTATTGTTCACACATTCGATGAGTTAGAGCAAGAAGTTTTGCATGCTCTCTCTACCATGTTTCCTCATGTATATGCTATTGGCCCTCTAGAACCACAACTCAATCACTTATCCAATGATCATTTGGAATCAATTGGGTATGGTTTATGGAAGGAAGAAACCGAGTGCCTCAATTGGCTTAATTCAAAGGCACCCAACTCAGTGATATATGTGAGTTTTGGTAGCATAGCTGTCATGACATCATCGCAATTGGTTGAGATTGGTTGGGGACTTGCAAATAGTAAGCACCCATTTTTGTGGATAATTAGGCCTGACTTAGTTGAAGGCGGATCAACGATTTTGTCACCTGAGTTTCAAGAGGAAATTAAAGAGAGGGGTCTAATAACTAGTTGGTGCCCTCAAGAGGAAGTGCTAAACCACCCCTCCATTGGAGGGTTCTTGACACATAGCGGCTGGAATTCAACCATTGAAAGTGTGTGTGCAGGAGTGCCAATGCTTTGCTTACCATTCTTTTCAGATCAGCAAACGAACTGCAAGTACACTTGCAATGAATGGGCCATCGGCATGGAAATTGACTTTGATGTCAAAAGAGAGGAAGTAGAGAAGATTGTAAGAGAATTGTTGGAAGGAGATAAGGGAAAGAAAATTAAGAAAAAGGCCATGGAGTGGAAAAAATTGGCCGAAGAGGCCACAAGTCCACTTGGTCCCTCATCCGTTAACTTAAAAAATTTGGTGAGTGAAGTGCTTTTATCAAAAGGCTAATGTACCCTGCTAGTCTCCTTAAGCTTAGGATCTGTTACTTCACTTGTCTTTAGAATCTCTCTCAATTTGGTCTTCCTTTTTTAAAGTTATTTTTTATATTTTCTTGTTTTTAAGGTTTGTCCTTTGTTGTTATTGTTAATGTTAATGTTTTTTAATAATAAATGGAAGGTATTATTTAAGATATAGACATTTAGATTTACTGCACTGGCACTCTTTGACTAAACCCAATCATATTACATCCTAAACATAGCATTAAAAACAAAAGGACACTAGGAAAAATCAATAGCTTTGCTGCTTTGATCTCTACCCGTTGTTGCCAAAATATCAGTGCTGTTGATACCATATTTTATCGGATTTTAAATTTTAACGAAAATTTAATTCTTGAATAAACTGTTTAATAGAATTTGAAGGTGACCCAATTTTGTTTGAAAAATACATTAGGGAGGATTTGGATCTGGTGCAATACCACCGGGTGCAATTATCCAATCCCTCTCTCATAAAAAGCTTTTACCACTCTCACTTTCTAACTTTTTCACACTTTTTTTATTCAACGGTTGAGATTGAAAGTTGTTTCTTTTAACTCTCAATCTCAACCATTGAAAGCAATTGCATCGAGTGCAATACTTAGATATTGCACCTAATCTCAATCCAACTAGGATTTCTATGCCTAATAGATTGTCTCTGTACCTACCACCTAGTGTCTAAACTCACTCTTTTTAGGACTTCAATAGTGAAACTAAATACTGATTATATTTTATTTTTAACAATTGTATGAACAAATATCAATTGTGTACATAAGAAAAATCTATTTCACCATATAAGATATAATATCCTGGGCAAGTTTCATATAAGTATAATAGCCGCCTTAAAGGTTATAAGCAAAATATGTCATTGATTGAAAATTTTATTAAAGAGCTTTTCTCCTTCCCTTAAAGTTGAAAAAATAGGTTTAAAGTTAAACTAAATATAGGAATGCCCAGAGCACTGCTATAGTCTTTATATATTGAACACGTACTTATTTTTTTATATAGTATAATATTTAGTACTCATCCATTTTGAAAAAGATAAAAAGCTTAATAATAATAATAATAATAATAAATACTAATCATCAATTAAATTAATTGAATTCAAGTATCAAACATATAACACTTTCAGTTTTTTTTTTTTTTTTTTTTTTCACTTTCTCACCTCTAAAACTCTTTATTGATTGGGTTATGACATGTGTAACGATTATAAAACCACAGTAAGCCCACAAAGAGTTGGTATTAGTTTCCACAGTAATATTAGACTTATTAAGAATCATTTGGCTAAGCCATAGCCTTAAATTGAATTTACCAATTGTTTTAAACAACCAGCTACAAAAATCCTGCTCTACAACCTGCTTGATTGAGGGACAGAAATGCAAGCAGTAGGAGGAAAGCATGAAAAAACAGAAGGCTGGAGGTGAATTTTTCCCTCATTAATTCCAGGAATTGGCAGCACCTACTTTGAAATCCTAATGTTTAACCACAAAAATTGAGCTTCTTCATCACTTTGGCATAAGCAGCAGGGACAATGCCAGGTTGTCTGAGCCTACGTTTTGATTTCTTTGACTGCATTAACACCAAAATTTTATTAGTTACATCAACTGCACTAAACACCCAAAATGCAATAAATTTCAAATAAACTCAGCATATACCAGCCTACATTCTGTGTTTTGCATCACCAGGGGTGAACATTATGAGCATGAAAAGAAAAGCAAATTTGCACATCAGTCGTTGAATAGCTAAACATTCCAAATGTAAGATTATATTAATTTATTTAAATACATCTTGGGACATGCACCTTTTCATTCAACCCACCTTTGCATAAGAAGCTACCTCCACCATTCTTATTAACCCTGTAGTTCTGCTCATCACTATTACTCTTCTCCATAACCTTTCATCTCTAATTCAGACTTCCAATAACCTTTTATTTTTAAGGACTATTTTCACTTTCCAAGTGAGCATAAGATCTAGTGCCCCCAATACTCACCCTTTTTGCACTTCGCAGAAGAACATCCTACCAACCAGTCTGACTGAACTATTTTCCTCCGTATCAAATACAAATAGTCTTCACCCAGACTTCCTAATAAGAAATTCACTACCCCTTCTTACAAGTAGCATGAATTCTACTGCCACATGAACAACTTCTCAGGTTTTCATTGCTAATTTGGATCTAAAGGAACACCAAATGTGAAGCTTTACATATTAGGAAGGTGATACATTCACTCCTTGATTGTCTCACACTCCCTTTATACACTTTCCATACACATCATGTGTCACTGTGTTCATTTGAACATTCTTGAAAAATGTGTATACCTAGTGTGAAAGTGGATATTGTGTGTTGGGAGTGTACATCAAGAGTGCGAAACAAATCACACAATAATTTCCCCTGTTATAGTCACTCCCAAAGACGGTTGTTTTATATCATGAGGCACCAATATTTTGGTGGTAGGAGGCACACAAAACATGGTTCGCAAACATATTTAATAAACGACATTAAAGAAAAAGTAGACAGTGGATGAATTGATACATTTTCAAAAAAATTAGGGTTAAATTGATTTTTTTTTAATCAGGATTTAAGACCATCCTCTAACTAGGGTTTGAAACGTAACTTGCCATGGAAATGTAGATCCCCAGAGTTTAAACTTTTCCAGTGATCTGGCCCATCTGGCCATTATGATACCGATAACACTTAGAATCATGAGAAGATGCTTTGGACTCCCAAAATATTATGCTTAACAAGAAATATATTGGGTCTAAATAAATTTTATTTATACATTTTTAAGTTTGGCCCCAAGGAGATGGTGAAGAGAAGGTTACTTCTAAATGATTGTAATCACTTTGTTTGAACATTTGTAACACTTCATGATTTTTTATTATTCTTTACAAGTTTTGTAACTCTGTTGCTCTTCCTATTAACCATGAATACTTTCCAATCAAAAATAAGTTTAATAGATTAGACAACTAGAATCATTCAGTAAAGGTAAGAACAGTACGGATGATAAATTTTAACAAAAGACTCTAAAATAAACAACATGAAAAACTAGCATAGTAGGAAAAAGTGAAACCAATACTTTAACTACATAGAGAAGTCAACACAAACAAAAAGATTTCATAAAGGATCACTGGGACTCCCAAAGACTCAGATTCAAAAACTCTTCAAGCAATCCATCCAAGAGTATACAATGTACAACTAAGTAATCTACAGTATAGTCTCCCTTATAATACATCTCCAAAACCAGCTAATCACCTCTTGCAGCACACACAATTATCCAAGGAGAGGCACCCCCAAGAAGAAGGTCCTAACCATCCCACTCCTCAGCATGCCAATCCAAAAATAATGGCCAGACAAATAGGTGCAGAAAATCACAAATAATTCTTCCCCATTATCAATTTATAAAATTAGTCTGAGCCAGCAAGAAACCATCAATTTGAACTTCCACTTGGACTATTGGAGATAACTTCCTAAAACGTAAAGACATAAGCTACTACTACATGACAAGTAGCCTTTCATATTCAAGAGCAAAGGGACTGGAGATCCATCTGAACTAAATAGTACACCAAGCCCAAGAACAGAGCCAATACATGAACCCATCCTGAGTTCATCCATAACTGTGCCCTGATGCTCAATGACCTTTTTTTTATAGGTACCTGATCCTCAATGACGCTTTTACATTTTTAAATATCTCAATTTGATATCACTTATAATGAACAAAACTATTCAAAATTGAAGAGGAGAAAATACTGCTAAATCTGATTGGAGAGAGTAGGGAGAAGGCACACTAAACTAATACCATAGTTATCAAAATTGAACTGAGGATCAACCCAGCTAAAAGAACAGTTTAGTGGTTCATTGGTTGAACTGTATGTTTGATAATTAGAACCATTTGGTACACAGCCTTTCCAATGAAGCGCCAATACCTCCAGACGGTTTTTGGTACAGACGGGATCTAAATTCAAAGCTATCTGTTACCATTGACTATTTATATTCCATGTCAATAATGAAATAGAATAAAACTAGAGAGAGATAAAGAGGATTAGGAATAGGAAGGGTCAAGTCCATTTGTATTATTCACACCCAAGCTCTGTACCTTTTTTTCCAACACATCAGCACTCACAAAGACAAACAACAAAGGCCCAGAACCACAAAAGAAAGGGTGAATAGAAAAAAAAAACACTTTTTTCAGAGGCAAGCAAATTGTTGTATTGTCAACTGCAGTGACAGATCTCAGATTGTCCAACACAATCTTTGGAAACTCCTTCTTATCCACTTCCCTTTTTGTGATTTATATCATCCACACTTCTCCCACAATGTCCTCTGTCTCCATCACTTCTAACAGACTTAACGACACAACAGCTGTACTACTGGTTCCCTTTCTTGCTTCATCATGTGTGCTTACAAGCAGCGTAAAGCACACTCACTGCATTGATGTGATCAGAAAATTTCCAGTGGGTAGCCTATTTGTTTTGGGTGGGCTTGCTTTTCTTGGTGGGCATGGAGTATATGCTTAAATGGTCCATCTGTCCTTAGAGCCATTTGGACTTGGCTTTGTCACTGGGCACCCGTCCCATCACGTTCTGGCAACGTGGCCGCTGGCCCAAGTTGAACACTTTGTTCATGGCTCTTAATAACACCTATTAATATCCTGTGGGTAGTCCAGGGTATGGAAAATTCCACAGTTTTCAACGGATTAACATGGGCTGACAGCGAAAATGGTAGAACACAAATTCCAAACCGACTTCACTCATGGATCTATGGTTTTCTGGTCAAACTTGCAGTACAGGCCAGTTATGATAACACTGACTAACACAAAAACCAAGTGCAAAACACTACAAAGCCATGCTAGTGCACAATGGCTTTCTCTGATTGAAGCAGTGTTGGTTAAAGCTTATGTGTGCTTAGAGCGCAAAGCACCAAGCCTTAGGGGCTTCTTGCACCTAAAGCAAAGCATCTATGGAAAAGCATTTGAGCTTTGTATTTAAAAATAAATAAATAAATAAATCACTTATGAAATTTAGCCGTTAGATCTTTAATGCTAATGATATCATATGGATGAGGACTATGTATGCGTTGGGGAATTTTTGAAAAATGATTTGCTTTTTGCTTTTTGTCTCAGTTTTTTTGTAAATAGTCTCGCTTTTAGCTTTTTCAATTAAACTAGCTTTTAATTTTTTGTATCACATTTAACATAAAAGCTACTAAAAACTATATCTTTTGATAAACACTATGCAAAGAAGCTACTAAAAATAAGCAATTCCCAAACGGACACTATATACTCTAGGATTGTATCATATTGCATTTGCTTATGTTAGAAATAGAATCCACTACTTACCATTTTAGTGCTTTTTGGCCTTCGCTTTGTGAGTATATTTTGATTCAACAACATAGCTACGAAAGAACATGGTTTTGTATATTTTGTAAAGCACAAACAAATTATATAAAATGTTATTTTTTATTTTTTTTAAATAAGTAGTTAATGTCATTGAAAAAAGATAGAATAAAAACCACACAGGCAGTGGGTAAAAGAAACAATAAAACACTTAAACAAACCTAGGACTCATGAAAAGTACATCTATCAGTCAAATCAGACAGGAAAAAAAATTGAAAAGACCCATTGCATTTGTCAATTAAAATAAGGTCTGGAAAAAATAGCGCTTGAGGTCCTAGATTGATCTTTCAATCCCTTCAAAGGTCCAAGCATATATTTCAAAAAAGTATTTTTGGTGGCTTTGTCCCCTTTAATTTTTTTTTCTTCTTGGCTTTTCAATTGCCTTTGATACATAGTTGAAGTGTAGCACAAGATAAGCACTGTTTGTATACAAATCAACAATCCAAGTCAATTACTTAAGATACAACAATTAATGATTCATATATTCAGCAAAAGAAAATTAGAAAAGCACACTTTTTTACCATTTGGGCTTTCCCAAAAAGAGCCAAGTAATGCAACATCCATAACATTTTTTCACAAAAATTTTACAACAAATCCTATGTGGCAAGTTGTTACTGGCTCTAATCTGGAACTAATACTGAAATTACTTTTTTACCCTTCAATAACAACCAGTAAAAACTTGTCACTTAGGATTTGTTGTGAAAATGTTGTGGATGTAGAATTTCTCAAAAGAGCCAAAGAATTACATATAAATTAAATGCACTTTGCTTCCCTAAATTGAAGCACTTCACCCTTGGGGCTTCACACTCCACGCTTTAAGTATGCCTAGGCATATTTTAACAGCATTGTTGTACAAGGTTTTGTTAGCTTTCTCTCAAACCACTAGCTGCCAATGCTAATTGGCATTCTACAAGACATTCGGACGTTGTCTTGACACTTTGGTTATAAGGTTTCTGGGGTCCAGGTTTACAATCGAATTTAGTCAATCTGCAAAAGTCCCACAAATTCTATCAGCATTAGCATGTTATGACTAGTATGGCTAGGTTGATTTTATCAAGGAAGCAGGTAGTTTTCAATGCTCATAGATACACCTTTAGTGTTGGTAAGGTTAGGACCACTATTGACTATATTTAGTTTGCCAACCAAGAAATTGATGGTCAACTAGGTTGGTTAGGCTATTCCCTTTTCTTTTCATTTTTCCTATTCATAAATTACACACATGCCCAATGGGTGTTCAAACCCATGACCTTCCCCTCCACCTTGTTTTTACAAAGGGAGGAAGTGGCATTTGGACAAGAGCTCATTGGCTTAGGCTATTCCTTTATACATAACAGGAAACAAATGTCTTTAACTCGTATTTCATTCATACTACTTGTTACAACTAGATTACATAGTGTGGTGTCAAATACACCAAGAGAGGAAACTACAATGATGCAAACTGGCTAACAAAATTATATGCATATACTTCCTTGTTGAAGAAATCTGCTAGTCTATATAATAGTTCCAAATGCAGTGAAGCACAAAGTCATATGTAAGATAACACTGAAAATTTTCGATCGGGCTTTTTATAGGTTATTCAATTTTCCAATCAGACTGAAAATGGAGTTGATAGTTCAATTTTGAAAGGGATTTGAAAAGACAAACCTTCAAATGTGCATTGTGCCGCTTTCCCTCCTTCCAACGCCGAATATTCCCATCATTCATCACCCTAAACCTGGACTTGAAAGACCTGACCAAGACATCTCAAAAATGATTTAGTCACCACAAAAGAATGATAACTAAAATAAAATTGATCTAACTATAAATGCCTAAAAACCTACGAAAAAAACTTCATTTTGGTTTTCTTTATCTTGGACGTGACCGGTGTCATTGGCTTTCTCCTCTTCTTCCGCTCTCTTGATGAAACATGCCGCACTTGATTCACCTGAACACATATCAACCAATAAAAACTTCTAATTTCAAAATTTATCATGAATTGGTCAAACACCATCAAGCCAAGAGTTTAAATAAGTCTTTTGAAATTCAAAATCAGGCTATTCCTCTTTCAGGAATTTAACCAAACATACTTAACATGAATTAGCAAAACCCCATTAAGCCAAGAGTTTAAATAAAACTTTTGACATTCAAAATTCACGGTATTCCTCTTTCAGCCATTTTATCAGTAACCAAACATACTTAACATGAATTAGTAGAACCCCATTAAGCCAAGAGTTTAAATAAAACTTTTGACATTCAAAATTCAGGGTCTTCCTCTTTCGTGCATTTTCTCAGCAACCAAACATACTTAAAATGAATTAGTCAAACCCCATGAAGCCAAGAGTTTAAATAAGACTTTTGACATTCAAAATTCACGGTATTCCTCTTTCAGCCTTTTTATCAGTAACCAAACATACTTAACATGAATTAGTAAAACCCCATTAAGCCAAGAGTTTAAATAAAACTTTTGACATTCAAAATTCAAGGTCTTCCTCTTTCAGCCATTTTATCAGTAACCATACATACTTAACATGAATTAGTAAAACCCCATTAAGCCAAGAGTTTAAATAAAACTTTTGACATTCAAAATTCAGGGTCTTCCCCTTTCGTGCATTTTCTCAGCAACCAAACATACTTAAAATGAATTAGTCAAACCCCATGAAGCCAAGAGTTTAAATAAGACTTTTGACATTCAAAATTCAGGGTCTCCCTCTATCAGGCATATTCTCAGTAAACAAACATACTAAACATGAATTAGTCAAACCCCATTAAGCCAAGAGTTTAAATAATTCTTTTGACATTCAAAATAGAGGGTCTTCCTCTTTCAGGCATTTTCTCAGTAACCAATCAGGCATAAAAGGAAATAGCCAAAAAATGAATAAACCCAACTTACAGAAGGAGGAAACGGAGGAGCCAGAAAGGGCTGCAAAGCCAATGAAGAATGAAATGTTGAAGAGGCATTGAACCTCGATCTACACGGAGCAAAATGGATGGGTTGGTGAAGCTGTGGGGAGGAGTGGATGAGGCGGCGTGAAGTAAAAGAAGAAGAAAAGATAGACCGCAGAGGGTGAGGCGATTGAAGGGCTAGAGACCGAAGCTTAGCGCACCAACTTCGCATCATTGTCGTCTGCAATGGCCTTTATGGAATTGGAAAATGAAGTTTTTTTTTTTTTTTTTTTTTGTACTTTCTTTCTTTCTTTCTTTCTTTCTACAAAACCTTACTCAACAGTTAACAGTTTGCTGAGCTTTGGAATGGTCGTAAATGAAATTGTATTTTAAAAAACACGAATTAAAAAAAGGGGGCTAGATAAGATTCCCAAATTACTCCAAAATAGTACCACCTTCCACAAGGCTTTTGGGTCAACACTCTTATATTATTATTAATGGGCCAAGCTCATTATCAAGAAGTAAGGAATTCTTCAGCAAAAAAAAAAAAAAAGCAAGGAATTCATCTTTTCCTTATGTAAAGGTCAGGCTAATTCCTTTCATTTGTTTAGGTTTCACTTGCACATTCAATCCTTGTGAGTACTAGTGCTAGCCCAAAAGCTTGCTTCATCCAATCCATTTTTGGGCTTTAGCAATTTCATTTTCTTCCTTTTATGCAAAGGTGGGAAGTCCATACCTGACTCCACTCTCCACAACGTGCTTATTTTATTTTGCATAACTTATCTATGATTTTTTTTTTCTTCTATTTTTTTGGTTGGTATAGGTGTATAGCATAAAGGTAAAAGAACTAGCCAAACAGATAAGAAACGAAATGTGTTTGATTAGTGAAGAGCTAGCTGGTTCTTGAAAAATTGGGCACAATTTATTAAGAACTAAAAAGGTAGTCAAAAAAATAAAATAAAGGTAAAAGGAATTAAATTTTTTTTTTTAAAAAGGCTAATTGACGGCTCGCCTATATTTATGAAATTGACAATAAGATAGGGCACTAAACTTAATAACAATACTCCCTCCGTCCCATTTTGTTTGTCCTGTTTGAAAAGTCAAACATTTTAAGGGAACATCATTTATTGTCTTGTCTGCCTTATAAAAAATGTATAAGTTTACAAAACTACTCTTAAATAAATTTATCAACTTTTTTTAAAAAGAGTTATTCTTAATGAGGCTTAGGGGTATAATAGGAATATTAGTAAACTAATAACTTTTATTTTTAGAAATAGGACAATATTTTGGGACATTCCAAAATGGAATAGAGGACAAACAAAGTGGGACAGAATGAGTATTTTCTTAGAAAAACTTCTTATTTGTTTGATTGTTTATTTATTAATTGACATTAAATGTAATGGTGATGGACTAAACTCTATGAAGCATGAGTGCAGATTCCAATTCGGGTGCGGGTGCGGATGTAGGTACGGGACTCGGCAATTTTTGAAAAAGTAGGATGCGGGTACGGCAATTAAAAAATTATTAAAAATATTTTTATTTATATTTTCTATATATTGCTAATTATATTTTTTTTTTTATATAATGGTAAACATATACCAATTTAAGAGTAATGATAAACATATATTAATAAATTTAAAAGCATATTTATACATATTATTATAATGTTTACACAACCCCAATTTTAGCCCAATAACATTTATAATATTAAATTATTTTCCTTCAAAAAAAAAAGTAATGAAGTGATAAAATCAAAATATTAAAGAATAATAAAAATTGATGGGTAAAGGTGATAAAATCAAAGAATCAAAACCTATATTTTTACTGTTCTCACAAGTTCCAACATTTTCTATCTTTTTGACTTTTCAAGTCCTTATCTCTTGTACCAATACACCTATTCAAAAATCTATTCACAGTCCACAACTTTTTCCCTTACTCTTTCTATCACAGTTTCAGGAGCTCAATTTGTAGCCTCCATGAACTTCCAGTGTCGCCCTTCATTGCCAATTAACGCTACCTTCACCAATAAGTGCATATGAAGCAGTGTCATCCTTATCTCTTCTTCCTTCTCTCTCTCTCTTTTTGTTTTTCTTCTCTCACAAGGCCACATGAAGCAGAAGAATGGAGGGCGATGACATGGTGGCGGCCTGTTTCGGCCGAAATCGGGCTGTATTGGCTATTTCAGCGCCCGTTTCCACCGGAATCAGCACAAATTGGCCCAAATCTGAGAAAAAAAAAACAAAACGACGCGGCACGGACCAGCGGCATCACGCACCACACGCCGCGTTGGTGCTTTCTAGACTAAACTCATACATTTTCAAACATTTTGATGGTTTTTTTTTTTAATAACTCATAAAGGTCCAAAAATAACACATACCAAGTACAAGGCGGGTTGGCCTTGATTATATTTTTTTTTGAGAATAAACGGCAGAAATTTATTCAAAGAAAGAATAAGTTTATACAAAGTAAGGCAGCATCAAAGAACAACCATGCTAAACCTGTACTAGCTACTTAGCTTTCTCTTCACTAACAAAACAACAACTATAAGCAAATAAGTTACATCAAGGAATGCCAAAGAAAAAACAAGACTATCTAACTATTACTCAAGACATAACTCCATAATTAGCTTCCAAATATTCTAAAGCATGGGCTGCAGTAGACATGGCTAGAAAAGGGGGATCAGGACGTGGAGTACCAAAGTGAGCCTCATTCCACTTATTCCAAATCATCCAGCTGGTTGTGAAAAATATTGCAATCTCTGGGTCATTTTTTCTTTGCATTATTTGAACAACCATGCCTTGATTATATTATTAATAGCAAAGAATTGTTAACACACGAAACACATAAATAACAATTGTTCTCTGTTTGTGATCTTAATTATACTGAATAAAATAAAATACTTCAAATCAATTGCTATGGTGTTTCCATAAGCACACGTTCCTTTGTCTCAGCCCCTGTATTCTGACCATTCAATACTGGTGATCCCTTCTCGCTACCACCTTTCACATGTCCTGCACCTGCAGCTTCAGCTCCACCATAATCATTGAAATTCCCAAAAATGAACATAACTATTCCGGCAACGGCGGTGCAAAATGCAATTCCAAAAGAAGTGCCAATCTTTCCAGGGATTAATGATGATGATACTGCAAAGCCTGCAAAAGTGCCAAAAGCTTTTATCCATGAGAACCATACAGAGAATGCACCTTCATTCCCGGGTGGTGAACAATCTAGTAGTAAAACCCGCCCGAAAGCATGCAAAAGCCCGGTCGATGTGCTTTGAACAGCGGCAAAAAATAAGACCATCGAAATCTTCCAATTCTTATCTTGGAAATAGAATCCTGCTCCTGAAGTTGCTGTGGATAAAAGGAAACCGAGCAGCTGCATTTTCGCTGCGTCTGCCTTGAGAAGATGCTGCAATGGTTGCAATAATGGCAGAGAAAACAAAGGAAACATGAAATAAACCAACCATAAATAAAGCAAATGCACTGGCTTGAGACACATTTGGCCTACAAGGAAAAGCACCCCTCCTATGAAAATGGACATTGTGGTGAATGAAGAAAGAAAAACCCCAACAAGGCTTCCAATTGCACGAGGGTAATGGAATATGTAAAAGGCATAATGGGGTTTTGATATGGATGCTGCAGTATTGGTTGGAGTCGGAGAGGTTCTATCATTCTTAGTTGTGAACACATGAGCTATACCACCGAACCATATAAGGCCACTGAAGATTGAGACAATCCAAAGGCTTATAAACTCTTGATCTGCTGGCTCTCGAAGCATATAGTAAGTGAATGCTGAGATGATAGCAGAACCCACCGAGCCAGCAACAGTAGCATAAAGAGAGAACCAACCAGAAACTGCAGTTCTAATGGGGATTCGGCGTTGTTGTTGTTGATGGGTTGGTGTAGTAAAGCCGCGAAGCATTAGGCCAAGGTGGCGGGTGTGGCAGGCGGTGGCAACAGAAAGTGCTGCTACAATGACTGTAATATATGGCAGAAAGATCCACACGGTCTTAAAGAATCCGGCAGGGAGACAGAAAATAGCTCCGGTGGCAGTGGCAGCTGCAGCAATAAGTATTTGTTGATCGCCATGGTCAAGGTTGAAGGATATGGAGCCAAGTATGGGAGCAGCAACAGCTAGCCCTATAGCCCAGGAAATTGATGTCCATTCTAATGGGGAGTATTTGTGATTGATAATCGTGACAGAACGGTGCGTTAGTCCGTGGTACCTGCAATTATAAGCCCAATGGTACCAATTACCTACTTGGGAGGCTAAATATATATAAAGGATAGTTACAGATTTACATTTGTAATAGCAATGTCAATCTTACATTATAGACTGAATAAATGTGTGCAATGTTGTACATTTTTTTGCAAATACATGTGTATAATATTGTACACATTTATTTCGTCTGCAATGTAAATCTTACTTTGTTAATGCAATGTAAACTAAAAAATTTTCATATATAAATTTTGTATAATAACTTTGAAGATACAAATTTTTTCACGTGATATATTTTGATCGTTATTAATAAAAATGATGTTAGTAATTAGCTCATATGAAAATAATGTTATTCTAATCATGTGAATAACGGACATGAAATTTTTTTGGCCGAAATATAATAATTAACAACTAAGGGGTTCAATTTTTCACAAGACGTTACCTGAAACGCAGCCCCTGTTTGTCAATTATTATATTTCGGCAAAAAATATTTCTTGTCCCTCAGTATAATTCCCTAGAGTCAACTAAGTCCACCGATAAGAATTTCTAGAGTCCTATAATTTGCATGCAAGTTAAAGTATAAATTCATTCCCTTTATTTATTTATATATATATATATATATATCATATACTATATAATAAAAGTTAGGTATAGAAGCTGTAGTTGCGCCAAGTGGCTGCACTAAATTGCATAAATTTTTTTAAAATTTGAAAAAAATTAATATAATTTTTTTTGTACTTATCTTCTTCTCCTATAATTTCTAAATTGATAAAAATCTTAATTTGATTACAATCCAAACTTTTCATCTAATCCTTTTATTATTATAATTTATAAGTTGATAAAAAATTTTAATTTGATTACAATTCAAACTCTTCATCTAATCCTTTTTTTTATTTAAATTATATTACTATGTGTAAAAAAAAAAAAAAACACGCTCTCAAAGTGATAGAGAAAATAAACTGGTTTATTCTTTATTGTTTTTCTACATTTATATCTTAATTTATAATTTGTGTTAATTTCTTAATTTTAAATTATGAATAATTTTGATTATATTCTTTATATCGAATGTAAATTATCGTTTATAGGTTTTTGGTTGTGTTATATTCTTCGAAAAAAAAAAAAAAAAAAAAAGAGTTTATATAAATTTGGCAACAGAGCTAAATAGATAAGGCTAAGAAATGTTTACTAATAATAATTTTATTAGTAACTTTTTTTTAACATGATTAAAAAAAATGAATAGAGAGATAATTTATTAACGTGATTTAAACTCTTCTAAAACTTTTTTAAGGGGTTGGTTTAAAAAAATTGCAAAGTAATTTTCTAATTATTAACTACTATGCACTAACTTCTAACTACCAAAACCCACAATTGAAATACTAATCCATATGAGATACCACTTCCAGAGATTATTTATTAACGTTGACTTATATATATATATAAAAGAGGGGTTTTCTACCTCCTTGCAAAACAAATGGACTATAACAAGAATTAGCTCCTTGGCTCACAGAGACGTTCTCGACTCAGCAGACCTCTACCATCTTCCATTCAATTATATATATATATATATATATATGCATATTATGATACCTTAGTTTCACACAACATGCATTCATTATGTAACTTAAAAGTAAAATATTCATTTATTTTTATTATTTATTTAAAGTAAATTAATAAAAAATTTATTTTTCTAGACAGGGATAAGACTACCCCACCTCTTTTCTACAATATATGTTAAATTCATATCATTTTTCATGCATATTCACACGCTACACAAAGGAATTATAATAAAAATTAGCTAAATAGAGGTAAGATTACACCACCTCTTTTCTACAATATATGTTAAATTCAGATCATTTTTCATGCATATTCACACGCTATATAAAGGAATTATAATAAGAATTACCTAGACAGGGGTAAGACTACTCCACCTCTTTTCTACAATAAATATTAAATTTAAATCATTTTTCATGCATATACACACACATGTAGCATGCAACGCACAAGACTTAAATTTTAAGTTTAAACTTAAACTTGGTAGGGTGAAACTCACTCGAGTTTCAGTGCCTTCTTCCATGCTTTCAAGGACAAAAATTAAATTCTCATGTGAGTCTCTCTCTACTTCAAAATTTTAAATGTTCAATAATTTAGATTGTTCTTAATTATTAAATTGAGGTTTCACTTAAACATTATTTCAATTATTGTTTCGAATAGTTTTTAATTATTAAATTCAAGAGTTTTCCATTTAAATATATGTGATTAATTGAAACTTAAAGTTTTTTTTTTTTTTTTTTTTTTGAGAGAGCTTTAACTTGTGGCGTCCGCTCCTGATGATAACTTTTTATCATCAAATCAATACACCAATCAGTTTTTGGTGTAGGCGGGGATTGAAACTTAGCTCTCTTATACAACCATCAGAGACTTTACTAGTTGAGCTAACTGAAACCCACGAGCCTTAAAGTTCAATGTATTATTGAAAATCATTTTATATATATATATATATATTTTAGGTACCTCTATCATCTCCCATTCAATTATATATATATATATTTATATTTATATATTTATATATACTTTAGTTTCACGCAACATGCATTCATTATGTAACTTAAAAGTAAAATATTCATTTTTTATTATTATTTATTTTAAGTAAATTAATAAAAAAATTATTTACATATAAATTTTGATTAAACTGTGCATCGCACAGGCATAATGCTAGTGTCTATATATATATATATATATATATATATATATATATATATATATACACACACACGTATACACACAAATATAGAAAGTTAACATTTTAAAAAATTGGATTTTGTTGAGAAATTAGAAAATAAAGATAAAGAGAGAAAATAAATATTTTGTTATTATTTCTATATGTCTATATTTGTACAATAGATTGTGCCTTTATATTTAAAATATAAACAGGAAAGAATGTTATACAAGCAATAAGCAATTGGTGATGGCCTCAGGATTTTTTTTTCTAGGGGGTCAATAGTATCAAAGCTAGGAATAGTCCAGAGAGAAGGTTTATTTATTTATTTTGCTCAATGAAGAAGCAATCTTAACAATAATGCTATTGACGCAACACTTTTATAATAAAATCTAGATGACAAGTTGTTAAAGGTATGTAAAAATGTGATGTCAGTTGTGGGTCTAGATAAAAACTAATTACAAAATACAACTTAACATTTATTGTAAAATTATTGTGAAAGTAGTACTAAAATAATTATATTCAAGCTTATTTCATCTAAGTTTAAACAAAATTTAGATTTAGAGTGTTTAAATTTTTTATTTAGGGGTCAAAAAAATTATATAATATATATATATATATTTTTTGGCCAAATGAACCCCTGGGTTGGCTGTAGCGCCGCCCATGTAAGCAAAAGGTTTACACAACAAGTAATGTATTGTTACATGAAATAAACTATCTATATATCAGCCAGTTAACACATCAAACCAAACTGGTGTATAAACAAAAAAAGTTAATTTAGGATATTATACGTGCAGTTCAGTCATCAGTGCAGTCCAGTGTTGTATGTGTATTTATATAAACAGAAACTCTCAACCAACATGTGCTGTTTCAGATTCATTAAAAGGAACTTGTTATGAAAAGATTCAAAAGCCCAATATATTATATCTAAAATTAAACTTGAGAACTATTTTTTTTTCACTCAATATATGTTATCATTTTTTTTTCATAATTTAATAATTGACGAGAGGAATTTGAACATATTTTCACTCAACATATGTTATCAAATTTCTTTTTTTTAATAATTTGATAATTGATGATAAAGATTTAAACTGTGAATATCTCTTTAAAGAAAAAAAAAATGTAATTTGAATTGCACGCCTTTTGATAATATAATCAACTATTAAGCTATAATGATTGAAGAACCATACTTTATTTTAGAATCACACAATTTGAATTCATAGTTACATACTCATCCATTCTATTTTAAATTATTCTATTAAGGGAAATGTTAACGAGCACCGTAAGGTATTCATTAAGGATGATTTATTATGAAGTCTACTTAATAAAAAAATTGGTATAAATTGATGAAATGACTTAAAATAGTATGGAAATGACAATTTTTTTTTTTTAGAGATTTTCAACCTATGGCGTCCGCTCCTGATAATAGCTCTTTATCGTCAAATATAGAAATGATAAGTGAAACTCAAAAAGTTAGATTTATTGGTTCTACATCCTATAAAATTGGTCAAAAATCTGACAAAAATTGACTTTATTGACACAAAGTTGTTTCTTAACGAACACCTCAATCCTACCCTTCTATTAAATATGGAACGGTGAATTCAAATGCTATAATTTATAAAGAAAAAAAAAATTAGGAAACTCACAATTTTGATTCCTTCTCCCTACAAACCAAGCCCCTGGGGCTTATGTCCCAACCTTGCACAGGCTGTGGTGGCCATGACACGGTCTGGGCGATGATGAGTGGGAACACAATAGGTATGAGAACTGAATGAATGAAGTAGGTGCAAAAGTCATACATGTACCAACCCACAACTTCCACACTACCAGGCTTCTCTTCTTCATCATCATCACCATCCCTTAAATTTTCATAGTCCTTGTAAGCCTCCTTGCTCTGCTGCTTCATCATCTCCATCTTCGTTTCTGTGCTCTGGACATCCGGCGCATCATCGCCCTTTGCCGCTGGCCTTGATGTAGACGTTGATTCTTGGACAGTTTCAATATCCGGTGTAATCAAATCCGCCATTTTAATTCTGTGCAAAAAAGTTCTACAAGAAAGCAAAGATGAGAGAAGATGAGAGTAGAGTAGGAGGAGTGGGAATACTAGAGATGTGGGGGATGATATAAGAATACTAGAATAATAGTGATGGATGGGCAACGCATGAATGTACAGCTGGCCGGTTGCAAAGCTCTCAAAGAGTTTGAAAAGCCTCGGTTTATATGTTCATTTATCTTTAGGAATAGAGGTAAGAGGGGTATCTAAGCATTATTCTCAACTCTCTTGTCTTCCAGCCTTTTCTATCACACTAGGGCTATTTGCTTGGAATAATAAAGAACTCGAAAAAGTACAAAGAAGAATGAAAATTAAAAAATAATAATAGTAATAAAATAAGAAATGTTGGGTGTATCACGAGGACATAAATCTAACAGGATCCTTTTAGATTTCAACTTTTTTTTTTTCTATGGACTATAGAGTGAGTGGTATGCATTAGAGCATCTCTAATGGTCTATGTATACCTAAAATTCCCTCTATAATAGAGAGTGAAACCCAAAAAAAGCTCTCTAATAGATTCTCTATTCTTAGATTTTTTTTTGGCTCATGAACAGTAGCTCATCAAGTCTGATGAGCTACTGTTCATTCTTCAAATGCTTTTTTCTTATTATAATAATTAGGTGTTGAATAAAAAAATGTTAGAAGATGTGTAGTTGTTAAAAAAATAATAAATAATGAATGAAGAACTAATATTTAAATGAGATAGAGAATGGGATAGAAAATCTGTTGGAAGTGTATTTGAAAAAGTGAGTTGCTAAAAGGTAAAAATTACTATTCATTCTCCAAATAGTACAAAAATTGAAAGATTTTGCTGGAGATACTCTTATGCAATGCAATTTGGACAATAATCCTTTCGTTATTATGTAGATAATAATTAAAATAGCTCTAGCAAAGATATCCTACTCCTACACTTAAATCATACGTGGCTGCTTGCATATGGTTTCCATGAAGCATAATTATTGTTGTAGTAACGAGGTGCTGTACTCTTTTTTAATTGGAGTCATGACGTTGTATAGTCCAAATTTAACACTTGGAGACGGCATTGGTATATGGTGATAATTGATATAATATCCTTCTTCTTCTTTCTTTTCCTTTTTTTTTTTTTTTTTAAAGAGAGTTTTAACTTATAGTGTCCGTTTTTTATAATAGTTTTTTATTATCAGTCCAAGACATTAATCAGTTTTTGGCATAGGCAGAAATTGAACTACAGATCTCTTATTCAACCATAAAGGACTTTACTAGTTGAGTTAACTGGAATCCACATTTTCCTTATACATTTCATAAGAAAAGGAAAACAAACTATCTTTTTCTTCTTTTTTAATATTTTTATTTTTATTTTTGTACAAATATATATATATATATATTTCATGTTGGGTTTAAAGCTGACCATAGTTAAATTAACTAATTACCCAAATTGATTAAGTAATTCAATTACATGCAAGTTCCAATTAATAACACAATCACATCGCCAATCTAGAGCTAAATGCAGCAGAAAATAAATTGATACGGCGATATGATAATGATGGGAAAAACCTTCAAAGGAAAAACACCAAGGAGTTATATTTAAATAATCCACTAATAAAAAATCGATGTTACAAGTATAAGTAATCTTACCAAATCCCAAATACCAACCTACAGTATAACCTACTGATCCTAACTCAACTCCAACTCCTATTGGACTTTTCTTAAAATAGACTTCTTCAATTTGGACAAATCTACCAATCAATGTGATTGACAACAATTGCATGATTCTCATATCAACATAGCAGCCTTACCACAACAAGAACTTGATTGTAGTAGTAGTAGGTGCAAAATTCTTCACAACGACACACTTTAATAGCGGACTGGAAGTAGCTCAAAACAAAACCCTAGATGCACAAAAGTCGTAGTAACTTCTCTTTATGATGTGGCTATAAAATGTAGTTTTTATACATTTGGGAACCTTAATGCACTGATAGAAAGATGAACCAAGTCATAATAAGCTTAAACAAAATTTATTGTTCTATTTTCCAAAAGCTTAATCAATTGGGAGGTGTCGAGCCAGGTATCAAGATTTCTTATGCCTCCGTTTGGATATCAATGAAAAATGAAAATTATTTCACTAGTTAGTTTATTTTTGCTACTATTCATGGGCCTCACTGCACTTTTTGATACTATTCATGGACCTCAATATACTATTTCAGCTAACTTTTACCTTTATCTATAATACTTTCAGTAATAAGTTTTCAGTTTCAGCAAAATAAGCGGTATCCAAACAGACCCTAAGTCTCGATAGGTAAAGTAGATATCGAGAGATATCAAGATACATGTCATAAGAACCAAGGAATCCAAATCGCAACTGTTTCATAGAAGATGATAGTGCAAGAATAGATGTTGCGGAGGAAGAAATGGCTTATCTATCTAGAGGTATTTCTCTTTTTAGCTTTAAGTTTGAAATTAGCTCCACTAGATCAAAGCTTGTTGATGTTACAGCTACAAAGATCCTTCCTATGGATAGCTCGTTTATTTTACTTGCTATGGAAGTTGAGCGTATAGTGGTGTACTCTTTTTCTAATCAAGAAGTTGTTACTCAATTTGAAACAATAGCATGTTCTTTAGTATCTTGGTTAGTCTCTAAAAGCTATCATGGGAAGCGAGTAAAGGGAAGAAGTTACAAAATAGTAGTAGTTGTGGTTAAATGCTTGGAAGTATTTGATGTGTTCTGCGGATAAGATGTTTTGGCATATTAGGTTAGTCTTGCATCTTAGATTCTTGGGTGGTAGTCGCCATTGATGCATCAAAGATTGGTGCTCGAAACTGATCTTGTAGGGCGCATATGAAATGCACCCAATTTGTGCATAAGCCTGATAACTCCGCATATTGTAACCATTCCCACACTTCTCCTTCCATGTAATAAAAGGCAATGGAAACCATGTGATGTGGTGGTGTGTTGTCTAGAGTAAAGAATTCATAGAGCTTGACAAGCCACTGAAAATGATCTCCGCATTTGAAATAAAACTCCATGGAAGCTTGATTAGTTGCAATGAATTCAGTCATCTCAAGATCGATGGCTCTGATACCACTTGTTAGGTCCTAATGGGGATGAATGGGAATTGTAAGGGAATGCATGAGAGTTGTAGGGAAATTGACTTAATTCGAGGTAATCACATTCTATAGAGAAATATTAAGAGAGAGAGAGAGAGAGAGAGCAAATGCACTAAGCAATCAATTGGTTTATTCTTCAATGAAATGGAAATGTGATTACAATTAGGTATTTATAGAATCATAAAACTATTCTATTGGCTCACATGACCTTATCCTAATGGCTCCATTATTCCCCATGTGAATTAATAATTCTAAGAGCATCCACACCAGTGCCTCTAAAATACAAAATGTGTCGAAATTTACACAATTTTCCTCCCAAACTACCCATATCAATGGGTGAAAAAATGTGTATATTCACACTCTTGCTACAATAACCATGCAAATATACATGGTAACTGTAGCTATGTGTAACAATAATTTATTATTTTTCTCTCTCTCACCATTCAAGTTCCCTCTCTTTCCCAATGGCCACAGCAACCCAACAAAGAAGAAGAAGACAAACATCCAACCACTAACTCAGCACCACCCAACCATCACCACCGTAATCCATTTCAACAGTTGATAATCCACCACAAATTGACCCAAAATCAACATCAAATTAAGTCAAACCATCAGAAAACCCAACTCAAAATCAAGCCAAACAAAAATTAAGCCAAACCCACCTGAAAACCTAACTCATAATCAATCCAAACCCGCCAAAAAAACCATCCTAAACCCAAACAAAAATCAATAAAACTGAATCCAATGGAAAACCCACAAGAAAAATCCAACAGAAAACCCACATGTAAAAACCCAACAAAAATTAGCTGAATCTACTGTCATTGCTGCCGCCAGATCTGCCTTGCTACTGCTTCCAGATCCTCTGCCATGTGTGAGTGTTAGGTTTGAGATATGAGAGTGGAAGAGAGTTCAAGGGAGTACCATTATACCAGATGCGTTGGTTTGAGATATGAGAGAGGAAGAGAGCTAAGGGAGAACCAGAGGCAGAGAGAGAGAGAGAGAGAGATAAACGGTTGAGATGAGAAAAAAATATGTATTAATGAAAGAGATAGATATTAATAAAATAATAATAAATATTATTTAAATAAATTAGAGTATATAATAGATAATCTGATGTGAGTGTTTTGGAAAAGTGATTGTGTAAAATGGAAAAAATAGGTTCTTATTGTAAAATAGATGGAAAATTCTAGCCGAACTAGTGCAGATGCTCTAACATGTGTTAAATGTGATTAACATGCTTGAAATTGTAATTAACTAACTAACTAAATAAATGTAACATTACAACAATTATTGTCTATATACTTATAGAAGTTCCTAATAGTGCATTTTGAATCGAAATAAGCAATACCTAAAAGTATGATCTAACATTTCAAATTATAAAAGTTATTGTAAGATTTTTCAATGTCGTAGTGTCAAGTAAAAACACAACAAAAATCATCATAATATGTTAGGAATAGAGGGAGTAGAGGGAAAAAAGAATAGAGTAGAGAAAAAGTCACCATAATATAATAAAATATAATACATTCACACCTTTCCGCCTTCTCTTAGATCTCTCATTCCAAACATAAGGTGTAAATATATGATATCTTAAAATATAGTTATTTTATAATAAATCCTAACCTTTCGTCTTAATATCAAGTTAAAATTTAAAATTAGAAGTTCATCAATATCCACCTTATAATTACAACATTTTTGGAACTTAGATTCTCAACAATATTCCATTTGTTTCATTGTAAAATGTTTTCAGTTGAAAACATTTGCAGGGAAAACATTTTATTTTTCAATGTGGTTGTGTTCCAAAAAAATGCTATGGAAATCATTTTCTTTATTTGGTTGATTTCTAAAAATTTGATCATTTTGAAGCATTGTTGCCGATGTAACCAACCCCCCCCCCCCCCCCCCACCCCACCAAAAAGACATCCACCCTCTTCTTCTTCAGTCATCATCATTCACAAGCTTTATTACCAACCAAAAAAAGAAGGGAAAAAACTAGAAAAAACCCACCACACCTGAGTTGTTGCCATTGCTAAGATCCAAAACCCACCAAATCCAATTTTTTTCAAATTACTAACATCACCGCTAGCTATATAGTAGCATCACCGACCTTCGTCTACCCCAGTCGATTCCCTTCAAGACCCCTCACAAATTGACCACTGATAAAGTCCACCCACCACCTGCATCAAAACACACAACGTTAATATACTCCTTAAAAGATCAACCCCTTACTCCTTAATGCATCTAAAGATGTGTCGTGACCGCCATTGAACCTCCTTTACAAAACTCTCCATAATGCTGCTAAAGACCTACCATTGACAAACCCTTAAAAATTACGAAAAAAAATATTGTAATTATGTTTCTCTTATTATAGTTTTATTGTATTTACACCAAAAGAGGGTAAAAGTAAAATTACTGCATAATTTTTAAGGGTTAAAATGACAATTTAGTTTACTAAAAAAAAAATTTTAATAATCAAACAATTAAAACATTTCATAGGAAGAAGCTTTTATACATAATAGGCATAAATGCACTTTTGGTTTCTACATTTTGGGCTGATTCTTGTTTAAATCTTTACTTTTTAGTCGCGTCTACCTAAGTCCCTAAAAACGAAAAACCATGTCTATTTTGGTTCCTGCCATCATCTCAGTAACGAAAATTGTCTATGTGGCAGATGGAGTGCACTATTTGCACAGTAAATGCTAACGTGACTAATAAAATAATAATAAAAAATATCACGTCAGCATCTTATTTAAAAATAATAATTTATCAATTTAAAAAGAATTAAAAACACAAAAATACATAAATTTAAATCATGTTCATCTTTAACACGAACACAAACCCAAATTAGAAGAACACAAAATGCAAACGAACAAAAAAAAATTAAAATTAAAAACTAAAACACTAAGGGTCTGTTTGGTTGGAGGAGTGGAAAAGTGGGATGATAGAAAAAAAGGAAGGGATAGAAAAGTGGGAGGATTGAAAAGATTTAGGGTATGTTTAATAACTGTTTTTTTCCCCTTATTTTCTGTTTTCAAAAATAATTTTCTATTTTTGAAACTAAAAAACTTGTTTGGCAACTTAAAATGGACAGAAAACAAAAACTGTTTTCAAAACTTAATTTGTGAAGGAAACTGAAAACATGTAAAATGTTGTTTTCAGTTTCTAATTTTCAAAAGTTAATGAAAATACGCATTTAATTTAATAAATTTGTCTCATTTAATGAGTTAGCATTAAAGTTCAAATTCTAGTAGCAACATATTTTAGTATTTTTTGTTTTTTTCTTCAAAAAAATATTTTTTTAATTTCATCTAACCAAACATGTTTTTGATTTCAAAAATACAAGAAAATTGTTTTTTTTCTTTATATTCCTAAAAACAAGTTTTTGAAAATAGAAAATAAAAACTGTTACCAAACATAATCTTAGTTTTCTCTTATATGTGTTTGGTTGGAAGAATATAAAAGTGAAGAAATTGAAAACTATGAAAAATGAAGTTGGTATAAATTTACAATTATGTCCCTATTAAATAAAACAAAATGCAATACAATTTTTTATACACATTTATTTATTTAAAACATTATGTATGGACATTTCACTTTTTTAAATTATTATTTTAAAGGCACAAGTCAGATCATAAAACTGGTGAAAAAAAAAAAAAAAAGAGAAAGGAAAGTGATAAAAACAAAAGAAAGAAAAAAGAAAAAAGTGAGATAAAAAATTATAAATAAAAAAAATCAAAATAACGTGAACGTGCATGTTAGTAACAGTGAAAAAAAAAGGAAAATAAACTATGGAAGAAAGTGATCAAAACAAAAGAAAGAAAAAGAAAAAAGTGGGATGAAAAAAAAAAATCATGAAACAACGTGAACCTGAAACAAAGAAAGAAAAAAAAAAAGTTAGCAAAGAAGAATGTGAGGGGCATTTTGGGCAGTTCCTTTAGTGAGCTTCTCCCTCACAGTTTTCTCTCCATTTTGGAGAGAAAAATTTTTGGTGGGTTTGGAGAGAAAACACATGGACCCTACCCAGGGACGGACCTAGAATTTCAAGCTGGGGGGCCGGAGTTAAGCGAAATTTTTTTTTTCAAATACGCATCCATATAGTATTAAAAAACTATCAACCAAGACAAATACACAAAAATCATTGTTTCTTAATATATTAAGATACAATCAATTACCAACAAAAACAAAAAACACGAAACACTATTGCTTCTTAATACAATCATCTATGAAAAGGGAACTCGATGCTCTTTTAAATTTTCAAAATTATCTATGATTGAATCCATATTAAATGTCAAAGTTATATCATTTTCAATATATAAATTTAGTATTTTTCACTTCTTTTCAATTGATCTAATTTAGCATTATGAGTTAACAATAGGCGCAAGTGAATCATTGTTATTTTCTTAAATTTATGTGACAATTTACTATATTATATGATTTGTTTTTTTCTCTTGTCTTTGGTCTTTGTATCTCTGCTTTTATTTATCTCTTTGTCTTTGTCCTATCTCCTTATTTCTGACCCTCACCCTAAATTTATTATGCACTACCAGCAAATTTTTTTTCTATCACTTGTCCCTATTATTGCCCAACTACCAGTCAACAAACAATCAAATATATTCTCTTTCTCTCTCTATCTCTCTTATCTATATAATATAAGAGAGAGAGTCACAAACACAGAGTGAGAGTCACAAAGCCAAAAAGCCAAAAAAAAAAAAAAAAAAAATCACAGGCACATATTCATTTCACAATCACCAACATCAGTTCATTACTATCAGTAAAAACACAAATACCACAAGTCCACAAGCACAGATTGTTAGATTCTGAGATTCACAAACAATCAAAAATTATATTAGGTTTTGAAGGATAGATTAAATACTTGTGAACTGTAAAGGCTGGAGCAATGAAGCTAGGCTAGGCAGATCGAGCAATCGGCGGGAATATGGGTCTCGCATTGGCGTGGCGGCGTTGGTGAGTGGCCGTTTGGGTCTGCAACAGATGACAACTGACAGGGACTGGGACGGGTTTGCGAGATGGGTCTCGCGTGATGGCGGTGTGGGCAGCGAGATGGGTCTTTCTCGCCTCTCACTCTCTCAGTTTCTCTTTGTACTACTCTCTACTCTCTAAGTCTGTCTTGCCTCTCACTCTTTGTCTCGCCTATGGCTTTCTCTTCTTCCTTTTTCAATTCGTTTTTCCGTTTGGTTTTGGACTACTGGGTTAGAGGGTTTACTTCTTTTTTTTTTTTTTTTTTTTACATTTACATGGGCTCTGGGCTGGCTGGCTGACTCAGTGGGATGGTTCAGGATTTTTGGAGGAGGGCTTGGGCTAAAAAGAAAGGGGGGGCCCAAGTCTTCTTCTTGTTTTTTTGGGGGAAAATTTACTTACTAAATTTTTTTTTTTTTTGGGCCCGGGGGGGGCCTAGGCCCCCACCTGGGTCTGTCCTTGGCCCTACCATTTATTTTTCTTCCTCTCTACCCAACCAAACACACTCTAAAAAATTTTTCTTTCCTATTTTCTCTCCAAAGTTTTCCATCCACCCTATTTCACCTCCAAACAAACACACCCTAAGGAGAATGAAGAACTAAGAACGAATGAAAACTCAAGGAATTTATATTCCAAAGTTTGTATACATTCTTCCACAAAGATCAAACACAAAGACCTTCAAAGATTCGTGGGGTAATTACAATAAACCCACGTGTGGGTTGGCCCGAAATCCATTTATCTATCTTTGGTTTAAAAAATGTCATTTTACCCACTTGAAGTAAGTTTTGTTTGCCTCCCATAACCCACCTTTGTTAAAAACAGGGGTAAATGTATATTTTTGCTTCGCTTTTATGTTTCTCTTCTCCAAAACATAAAAAAACATACAAAAACAAGAGAAATAAAGATCCAAAGTAAAAATTGAGAAGTTTTGGCTCAAGAACACTCTAATTTTTTGAAAGAACATTCTTGACCCAATAAATCCATAAATATTTATTTAGCATTCCAAATTTCCAAATTCACAACCACGTTTCTTTGTTTTGTACTAGTGTATTATACTACCAAATAAATGAAAGTTAAAATCCATTCATGACAATTTTAAGAATCAACCGAGATATGTTCATAATCCTCAACAAACAAAATTTTCTTTTAATTATTATTTTGATATAAAATATATAAATGTATTAAAGAATTAAAAGAAATGTGTACACTTATAAGTCTGAAAGTAAAAAATTAACATTTTAATACTATCGTTAGCCACATAAGTATTTCCCATCCATCACTTGACGACAATGGACGACAATGGCTATTTTGACTCAAACATCAAAAAGTTAGAGACTATTTTGACACATTTGAAATGTTAGAGACCAAATTAAAATATAGTGTAAACATTAAGGAACAAATATGTAGTTTACCCATAAATTTTTTATTAGCCACGTCAGTGTTTACTGTATAAACAGTGCACTATGTCTACCACATAAATAATTTCTGTTATTGAGATGATGACAAGAACCAAAATAGACATGATTTTTCATTTTTAAGAATTCAGGTAGGCAACTAAAAAACAGAGACCAATGGGGTGTTTGGTACATGCACTTAAAAACATGTGTTTTGTTATTTTAAAACATGTGTGAAAATATGTGTAGGTGAAAAAAGTGTATAAAAATGCGTGTAATGTTGTTTGAAAACTGAAAACAGGTATTTGAAATGATGTACTAAACAGCCTCCAAAAGTGGTTTTTTTTATAAATTTTTTTTTTAATTTTTATTTTTTACGCCTACATAATACAAGGATTTTTTTCTTTTCTTTTTGCAGTAGAAATCTATATTCTGTACCCGGCATATATGCCGGGTACCTCACAAGGAGGCGGGACCCACAATGTGGAATGTAAAAGGTCAATTTTTTCTGTACAGTTTAGGGAACCTATAACAGTGTAAACTGTAAAGTGTTGACAGATACATGAGTCTCTGTCGGAGTGAGAGTGAGCACGTACAAATGGGTTGTGTTAATTAATTTAATTCATGACTCTTTGCCCAAATACAATACATGTTTTGAACTTTCTAATTCAAAAAAAAGCAGTGGGGACAAAAATTCCCGCCACAAAAAAAAGTGTGTATCGACTGTAATGACTCACCACTCCACTCCTCCACTCGTGTAAGTAAGTAAGTCCTCGTTTTAGACATACAAAAAAAAAAAAAAAAAAAAAAAAGGCAGCCAAATTACAAGTGTACGAAAAAACATGCTACCCATCCATAAGGGAAGCAAGCCAGGCCTCTATCTATCTCACCCAATCATATCACAGAGAGAGAGAGAGAGCACTCTCTCGGGCCTCGTGTCAGCATCAGCCATCAGCAGTAGCGCTGCACGCTCCTATTCTATTCTATTCTATTCTATAAAATCAAAATTCAAAACACCCACAGAGTACTCTCTTACACATTTCAGATTCAGACGCGCACTCACTCTGTCTTGTGATGTCTGTTTAAATAAAGTCTATTTTTAAAGATTCGGATTTGGAATTGGAATCTATCTCTCTCTCTCTCTCTCAAATTCCAAATCGCAAGCAAGCAAGCAAGCAAAAATGTCTTCCTCTCCAAAATCCAAATCCGAATCTTTGCATCTGCTGCTTGAGGAGAGCAATCCGGTGCCTTCCTCTCCAATTCCAAAAGTCAATAATAATAATGTAGCTAAGAAAACCACTTTAATAATGCAATGTGAGGTGGTCAGGAGGAGGTCGCCGAGGCTGTCTCCGTCTCAGTCTCAGGGTTTCAGAAGGTCGCCTAGATTCAGTTCCGATGGGGGCAGTTTGGGAAAGTCCGAAAAGTCACCACCACCGCCGCCGAGACGACGCTCTTCCACTTCCACTTCCACTTCCACTTCCAGATTCGCTTCGCCTCAAAATGCTAGATCAACCCACCACCTCAAGGTATGGTTTTGGTATTTTTATTATGAAATGAAATGAAATGAAATGGGATACCTTATTCACTCACTCACTCACTCACTCACTCATTCACACTAGATAGACGATGAAGCTCTATAGCATTTAACACCTGAATGAGAATGAATCTTCTCAAGTAGTAAGTATTATTGTTTACGAATGGGTACATCACCACTTTTTTTTTTTTGTTGTTGCTAAAAAAATATGAATGTTAAATTTAATTGCTCGATCTTGAAGGTTATGGCATGGACCGTTGATTTATTATACACACACTATTCTTAAGATGTCGTATTACACAACAATTTTTTATTTACATGTCAAAAGATACAAACAAGGTTAATTATCATTTTTGTACTTTTGGTTTTTGGCCTTCTAAATGTTTGTTGATTGAACCATATACCTCATTTGATCATAAATATCATGGTTATGTATTTTTGTAAAGCACAAGAGGATTATATAAAATGTTATGTTTAAACTTTCTATGACTAGGTTATTATCGTATTATCCATTTGTAATTGTTTTCAATTTAATATATAAAAGTTTTAACAAATTGAAATAACTTAAGTAAAATTTGAACTTCCAAACATTATACACTTGCACTAACCTAATAGGTATATAAAAATTTTGAATTCTTATTATATGTTATGCATATTTCCATTAGAGGTTATTTCAAATTTGGTAAGAGATTTCTAGTAACGTTGTTTGTATTTTTTGGAAATACGTATGGGTGAAAAAGTGTGTGAAAATACGTGTAATGTTATTTAAACACTGAAAACTGTTGTTTAAACAACAGTAACAAACGGGCCCTATATTTTTAAAATATGCGCTTTACTTCACTCATGCACTTTGCGCGTAGGCTCCAAGAGGCCTGTGCATGCTTTCACCAAGACTTGGGTGGGGTGGGGTGATTGTTCTGTCCTTCTATTGGAAGCCCTAAATAGTATATGCATATGTTTAGAAAAATGAAATGGAGTGCCAAAAAAGTTAACCTGGTTCCTAACTTTTTTTTGGCCTAGGATGCTTGATCACACCTTCCAGCCATCTACCCATATTTATGCAGAAGTTCCCTTTGAGCTAGAGCTCATTGGGACATAGTCCACAACTTTTTTCATGCTAGTTCAATGTTTATTACTGCTATTGTAGGCTAACATGTTACTCTCTTTTTACTTATATAAAAAATTGTTACTCCCTTTTAATTTATTGGTTTCTGAGTATGGGTTAATGGATTTGACAGAGCAAAAAACCAGAAGGTCAGAGCTTAACATTAAAGTGAGTGAAAATCTGCTGACATGGCTTTTCGTGGTGTATGTTGTCTACTTACATTTCAATTCCACTTATGTTGCTAATTTAGGTTTGTCTTTTTTAGTGCCAATAAAGAAGAAGAAGTTGTTTTGAAAGTTGACTCTACTTCCAGTGGATTTTCTAGATTAGATGAGCTGCCTTCCAACATGAGTATACCCTCTTCTGGAAAATCTAATTTGGATGAAAAATACTTGAGACAATCTCTGAAAGAAGCAACATCTTTGTCTGAGGATGAAAATGGAAAAAAGGAATGTTCTTTTGTTGATTCGACTGAGTCAGGTGAGAAACGGTGTTCAAAGAGATTTAAGGCCACAGCTTCTTTAGAGGAGAAACGCAAAACGGACAAAAATATGTCTTCCTTTATTGGTGATCCAATTCCTGATGATGAAGCTCAAGAAAGGTGGCGTTGGCGTTATGAAATGAAGGTCATTATCGAATTTTTATTTGCATTGATTTTACTTGACCAGTTGGCGTTGAATTTGTACTTATCTTTCACTGATGGCTACATATATTAGTCCGTTCTACCCCTTTTTGGTTGCTGTCTATATGTATTGTGGCTATACTCAAACACCAGATACTTTAAATTTGGTTCCAATGCTTTTTACATATTTCAAATTGTGTCAAAACTCTTTCAGATATGTTGAACTTGAATGTATAATTAAAGCATAAAACTGAGTGATTTTCATGTATAGTTGGGCATTTCCTATTAGATGATCTTCATATTAACAAGTTGACCTGGTAAATCATGTTCTTTTATGTGCCTTATGACTTCCATCTGATGTGAATGGTGCTGGTTAGCAGAGCTACCTGTTGATCTTGTTTCCATGGCAGGACATATCCAGACTGGTATTTCAGTTATAAACTGCTTTTCAACATCCAATTGGTTTGACCTTCAACTGTTTTTGGTTGCCTACATCTTAGTGCTGATTGTGAACACTGAATGTGAGGACTTAATTTGATCAAGCCATGAAATGTGGGGGGCAAGGCAAAATAAAAATCTGATGACCTTGATGTATTTTAAAGACTCCGAATTCTCTTGGTTGAAGATATTTAGTCATATATGTCTATGTTAAGTCTTAAACATATTGGATGGCAATTCTGTTTTTTAGAGACCTCTACCAATTTATTTTCAGTTTTTAGCTGGTTGTCTTATATCTAAGTAAAGTTTGTCCTCATTGTAAAGGTATCAAATGCACCTGTACTTTTGAAAAAAAAAAAAAAGAAAAAGAAAAGAAAAGAAAGACAAAGGCATCATATCAATTTCTGAGCATTAATCATTTATTTTTGTTAATGTATTTTTTATCTTTTAAATTGTGTCCAAGGGATGTTTTTATTAATTTCTGTGTGATTTAAATGGTTGTAGACCCATTTATACACAAAAGGTTGGTCCCTATAATCCAACTCTAACAAATTGTTTGAATTTAGGAATAACATGATGTTCTTGATTATGAAACTCTTCAGATTGTAGCACGCCTAGGTGGTTATTCTTTATCCTTGACATTGTGTATGACTGAATAACTACTTTAGGTAGTCCCTTCATCATTTTATTTTTAAAATTCTTGATCTATTATGTTCCACTAATAATTTTGGCAGTAGCTTTTGTATACTTTCTGTATACTTGATGTGTTGTTACTAAAATTTTTATTTTTATGGAAATAAAGGGAAAAAAAGGCCAAATATAAAAAGAGTGTTTTTAACTTTACAACAGAGTTGAGATACAAGTCCTCATTAAAGTTCTCTAGTTTGTTGTTTATAATTTATTCTGGACTCTCTGATTCATCTGCAATTATTATAGCTTTGATTAAATATAATGCTCTATATCTTGGTAAGTTGGTATTTGTATAGAATCATTTTTTGTTACTAATAAAGGTCTGATACTCTGATGTGATTTAGTCCCTCCTAAATTGCATATATTGGCTATCATTTACCATTAAAATAACTGTGAAGATAATTTTATTTGCTACATATTTTCACATTTTTTGATATTCTATATTTAAATACTATCCTTAGTTCTGCAATACGTGCAATGGTATGGGTGACATGCAATTTTATATTATTTTAAGAAAAGGCGAAGGTAATATGGGAGATTGAACTTTCAAATTTGGAAAGATGCATGTATTTATGGGCAACCTAGAAAGAAAAAGGTTATCATCTATTGTGGGCCGGAAGGAGTTTACTTTGTTAGCAAAATATCATTTGTGTAATTTAAGACTTCCAGAAAAAGATGAGAAAGAAATTAACTGGAACATTCATCTAGCAGTTGATGCTATTATGGTAATTGTTACAATGATGGCTGATACTAAATGGTTTTATGTTCTCTGATTGCATCATTTAGGTGCTCACAATGCATTGAACAGAAAAAGGTTCCTCCTGGTAAATCATTCGTGAAATCTAAGAGATCTTATTCCCAGTTGTTATAATCCTTCCTACTTATTGATATGCATCGAAACCTTGTCTAATTGTTTTGTTCCCTTTTCCCATGTGACTAGTTGACTTGTATTCTATTGAGTGATGGCATGGTTCATAATCTTTTGGCTGTGGGGTGTAACATTCACTATTTTTGTCTGAATTGATATTTTATCTTGAATTCACCATATTAAAGCATTTGACATTTTACTTCTAAAATTTTGATTGCGTTTTTATTGGCAATTGCAGAGTCAAAGATCTAATAGTCATCACTTAAACTTTGAGTGAGTAATAACCACAAGCTTATCTCGTTGGTTTTGTTTTGTTTTTTTGGTTTATTTATTTATTTAATTTGGGTTGGTTGTATTTCATGTATTTTTTTCTCTATTTTTTCTTTTTTAATGTTATGCATGTTTGGCAGTGAGGATGAAGAAGATAAGATAATTTGGAATGTGCAATGCCATTATGCTCAAGCTAAAATTGACAATTGCATATTCAGTCTTGGAGATTGTGCATATATAATGGTAAAAGAACTTTTATTTTATTTTTTATTTATTAAATTCAGCTTTTGTATCTTTGTTTTCTTTTGTTGTCACTACAAATTATCACTTTGCACATTGTTTAAATATGATTCTTTTCTTTGATCAAAAAAAGAAAAAAAAAAGCGTGCCACTTCTTAAGTTCACTTCTGGATATTTTGATTTATATGCAAAACACTTGTTACAGGGTGATGGTGGGCAAAAACATGTAGGTAGGATCTTGGAATTTTTCAAAACAACTGATAGAGAACATTATTTCAGAGTCCAGTGGTTTTACAGAGTTGAAGACACAGTGAGTATTAAAACTGTGTTGAATAAAACTTGTTCTTTTCAATATTTGTTATCCTTTTTTTTTTTTTTTTTTTACATTTCTTTTTTTGGCTCAGGTTATCCAAGATGAGGGTGGTTTTCATGACAAGAGGCGTCTGTTCTACTCTACAATAATGAATGATAATTTGCTGGATTGTATTATTTCAAAAGTCACTGTTAAGCAAATAACACCTAAGGTACACATCAAGCTTGCCTGCTAGCCTTTTTCTTTTAAATATTCTTATTTGAAAGAAAAATATAGCTTGGATCTTATATTGTTGAATTCTTTCGATGTATTTTGTGCCTTTGTTACAGGTAGGTTTAAGATCGAACTCTATTCCGAGGATTGACTTCTATTATGATATGGAGTACTGTGTTGATTATTCCACATTTCGCTCTTTGGTAATTGGTAAGTAGGTTAATGCTCTTGAATGATAACGATTATTTGTTTAACATTTGCTTTTGCAAACATTGCCTATGTGGATAGTGCGAACTCTTTGATGGCAGTAGAAGACTTTTTTTGAAAACAAATTGCTTAAGTATCAGGTTTGCTCTAGTGAGAAGTCATGTTGTCATTTGCAGGGTGAAGGAGGAGGGGGTGGGGTGAGGGGGGAGATCATGATGACATTAGAAGAATTTTTTTTTTTTTTTTTATTTTTTTTTTTATAAAATTTTTATACACGTTCTTAAAGTATCAAGTTTTGGTCCAATGAGAAGTCATATGGTACTGGGTTTAGTTGATAAAAAGAATGGGGAATAGGAAGAGAGGGAGAGAATGTGTCCATCTATTGGGGGAAAATATTACACGATATGACACAATTAATAAAAGCCTGGTGGTAGATGGCAGTTTCAGTGTAGCATGCGCCATGCAGATACAATAGCTGTTAGTTTTCCCCTTCTCTCCCCAACTTTATTGCTATTAGAACTTGTTTGTTGATCTTTGTTAGTTGGGGAATTGGCTTATTGGTGTAGACGCCCGATTAATATTGAATGATTCTATTGGTACAAATTATAAAGGTCATACCTAGTGCACAAAACTTCCACTCTTGCATTGGTCCAGATCATGAATTCCATAATATTAATCGGAAGCAATGGTACTTGAATTTCCCAACAATAGATGGAACAATTCATGTCTTTGTGTAGTTAAAGTTACTGCTGCATTGTTGTTTCCTTGATTACAGAAAAATTATTGTTTGGATGTTTTGCGGAGGCTCATAATTAGATCTCTTAAGATGATGTGAGACTAACTTTTGGGTCAACTTATGCTGTTGTATTGAAGAAACAACAAAAGGAAGATGGGAGAAAATATAATAATAAAAATTAGAATTTCTCTAGTAATGGAAATTGAATAGAAAGCTAGATTAGACAGAGGCATGGTAGTCTTACTCACTTTCAAGAGTTCAGACCTCTTCACCTCTCCCCATGCATTTGGGTTTGGCCTAGTTGCTGGACAAGGTACTGAAACCTAATAATCAATTACATTATAAATAAGTAAACACTCTTTGCTTATCAATGTAGGAGTTAGTATTCTGCTCAATCGCAAATTCTAGTACACTTCTCATTACCTTTTTCATAATAATTGGGAGTTAAGCGAGAAGGGAGGTGAAAGCACAAGGGTTTAGAAGAAATGAGAAGGATGAATTTGATTGTATAGAAGAGAAGAAAGATCAATGGGGTCTAGTGTTCAAACAAGCCTCAAAGGCTGTACAAGTTAAGTATTTGGAAATTTATTAAGACGGGTTGGGAGGGTTTTCACCAGCATACAAACTTCAAGGTTGGCAATGGTTCTTCTATCAGATTTTGGCTTGAGTCATGGTGTGATGGACCTCCTCTGCAAGATAGATTCCTATAATTGTTTAATATTGCATGAGACAAGGATGCTGCGGTGGGGGATCACTTGATACATGTTGGAGACTCTTACCACTAGGATATTTTCCTTGTCAGACTAGTTCATGATTGGGGTTTGGAGTCTGTACCCTCCTTTATGGAACTGCTCTATTCAGGGTTGATAAGGCAGGGTGGGGTGGATACTCTCTATTAGAATCCTTTGTCTCGGAATGTTTTTGAGGTAAGATCTTATTTTAAGATGTTACATTCCACACCCACTTGTTTTTTCCTTGCAGTAATATGCGGACACCGAAAATTCCCTCTAGGGTCAGCTTTCTCACTTGACAATAACTTTGTGGAAAATCTAAATTGTTGACAACCTTAGGATGCGTTGAGTAATTATTGTCAACTGGTGTTGTATTTGTAAGGGGGGAGGGGAGACTACTGATCACCCACTCCTCCATTTGTAAGGGGTTTAGTGGGTTATGCCAAAGGCTGTTACCAAGCTAGCAAGGCAATTTTGATAAGAGCCATAATGTGGCGCTTTGGAGTATGATCCCCTATTGCCTAATGTGGGACATTTGGTGAGAGCAGAATGCCAGGACATTTGAAAGACGTGAAACCTCTATTTCTGTCCTTAAGCTTTTATTCTTCAAAACTTTGTTTGAGTGGAATGATTCCGGCTCCTCTTTCGATTCTTTGCTTGAGATGATTGATATTGGTGTACCTGCTGTACACTTCTTTTGTACATGGCTATGCTTTCTTTTCCCTTTTAATAATAAATTATTTACTTATCAAAAAGAAGAGAAATAAGATGAAAATCACTTATTTTATTATTGATCCCTACCATTAAGAATTTTATTTTTTACCTATAAAAAAAATTAATATGTGATTCCTTGTGGGGCCTATTTAAAAATGTATTTACTTAAGTATATATTCATAATTACAAACACAACATTAAGATGTTAAGCATTTATGTCTCCATCCATCTCTGCCCATTGGTTTGGGGGATCGGCCAGACTTGGAGAGATTGAAAGTTGGCCAAAAAGCCCCCTCCCCTCCCCAAAAAAATCCTTTCTCTGTCCTTTTTTTTTTCTCAATCAAAGGATTATTCCTATCCCTGAGCTTTTTCCTTTCCTTTTTCCCCCTCCACCTAATTGGAGCGTTAATTCCCATTCCATTCCATTTATCATCCCACTTAAATACACATGAAGGCCTTCAATTTATTATGCAATTTGTTCATTTTATTTCTTTCAATATTAAAATGTTCAAAAAGAAGTTTGCTGAAACATCTCTAGGATAAAAAGGACCATTTGCAGTGCACAAGGCTCATTGTCATACGACTTACTTTGTTCGTAGGATCCATAAAATCTGACTAATACTGTGCTATTTTTTTCAAGTATCTGATATTCTTTATTTTACCTCAAAAGTTTGAGAACAGACATCTATATCTAGTTCATTTTGTATAACCCCTAGCCTTCCAAGCTAACAATTGGGACTGAAGACTAAGATCTCATATATTAATGTAGTCAAATTTCTTATTTGCTTCAGATAATTCTGTTAAGAGTCACGATTTATCATCACCTGATGGCATTAAGTCCGTCCATACAATGGCCACTGGAACTTTTTTGGAGAATGTACCCAATTGTGAAACACATGGAGCTGACTTAGCACTATTAGATCTTTTTTCTGGTTGTGGTGGAATGTCAACTGGATTGTGCCTTGGTGCCAAACTTTCTGGTGTTAATCTTGCAGCGGTACTTTCTATAAAATTTTTTGTTTCATTTCCATGCATATCATACTAATTAGATGCCTTATTTTATCTTTTATAACTTATCTTATTTTCTTTCCCCTACTATAGAGATGGGCCCTTGATTGTGATAAATCTGCATGTAAAAGTTTGAAACTCAATCATCCAGATACACACGTGAGTAAAATTTATCTATTACTAGATTTCAACATAATATGATTAAGTCTTTTGGAGGTATTACAAAATATTTTTATGCCTAATTATATAGGTCAGGAATGAAACTGCTGAGGATTTTCTAGAACTATTGAAGGAATGGGAAAAGCTATGTAGACGTTATAAGGTCAGTGATGTAGGAAGAACACGTCAATCAAGGGCTGAGACCTTAAGATCACACAAAAGTGATGAAAATTCTAGTGACGATGAGTTTTCCTCTGGTGAATATGAAGTTTCTAGACTAGTTGATATTTGCTATGGTAATCCCAATAGGAAAGGCAAGCGTGGATTACATTTTAAGGTAAATGATGTTCTCTCTTTTTGTGAAAAATGCCATCTGGTGACAGTATTTGAGAGTTATCTGTTTTTTTACTTAGTCTTTATAATTAAAAGCTCGTCATTCATATTGTGCCCTTTGGCTAAAGCCTAAATGTGACCAATGGAACTTTTGCTATGGTTGTTCTTAAGCATTGTTCAATGATCATATAAGCTAAAAGTATTATTGTTGATATCTAAATAATTCACAACATTGCATCTACTAGATCGATGAGTAGTAGAAACAAATACAACATATGGTATTAGAAATAGATATTTAGAGCATTCCACATCAGCTTCTATAGAATTTTAGCTAAACTAAGTAACTAACCCAATAAGCTCCACTCTTGCTATTTTAACAAACAGACACCTACATTAGCACAATTTTTATTTTTCTACTATATTTAAATATTATATTTCACTCTTTAAAAATGAATAAATATATTTTTTAATCTCTTCCCCACCCCTTCACAGCAACACCATTGCGATGCCTCAACTTAGACTCGATTTGTGAGCTCTGCAATTTTTGCTTCATGGATCTGGAACCTATACAAGCTATTGAGTATCCCTTAGGCACTGATTTAGGCTTTGGAGAGAGAGAGAGTGACGGTTTGGGTTTAAGTCAGTTTGGTTGAACTGATTTAGAGAAATTAAAGAGAGAGTGTGGGTAAAGAGAGAAAGGAGTAGCGAGTACAAGAGCCACTGCTAGCGATGGTGGCATTGGCCGTTAAAAGGAGGAGCATGGGTCTTGGCTAGAAAGATTCGGAGAGAGAGAGAGGGTGAGCAAGGAGAGAGTGAGACAAAGGAAGGGGGGGGGGGTTGAGTTGACGATCTTTATTGGTGGTGGTGGCTTTGATGGAGGTTTGAAGAAGTCACAAATACATGAGGGAGAGAGAGTCATAGAGAACGAATAAATAAATAAATAAATAAATTAGTTTTGTTGATGAACAGTAAATTAGTAAGAGTATTGAGGTATTGTTCATTGCTAAATTTTTTTTGGTAGTTTATTGAGCTTGATGTGGGGGTGTTCTTTGGTTTGTCATGTAAAATTTCAGCTAAAAATACCCTTTGTTGAGGCTGCTACGAGTGCTCTAAGTATTCATAACAACTTATAGTCCATTCAAAATTTTTGTTATGGAAATATTTGTTCTTTTTTTTTTAGCTTATTTATTCCTCTATGCCGAGTGGTGAGGGGGCTAATAATCTGACTTGAAGTTGATTAAGACTGATGTGTTTGATGTGCGCTCCTACTATAAGCTGTTGATTGGTCCTTGAACTAATGTGTTTCCTTGGGAGTGCATTTGGTGTGCAAAGATGCCTAAATGGGTGTCTTTCTCTTTATGGACAGCAGCTAGGGGTGGGATACTCACCACTGATAATCTAGTTGATAGAGGTCAGTTCCCGGTTAATAGGTGTTGCTTGTGTTGTTGTAGTGGGGAATTTGTGGATCATCTTCTGCTCCATTATAAGTTTTCTTGTGCTTTATGGAGTGCAGTTTTTGGGGTGTTTGAGATTCAGTGGGTAATGCCGAAAAATGGTTAGCTCTCTTCTTTTTGCTTGAAGAAATTGGTTTGGAAAGCACCTGTCAACTAAATGGAATATGGTTCCGACATGTTTAATGTGGTTAGTTTGGCAGGAACGTAATACCCGCACCTTTGAGGACAGTGAGAGACCCTTAGACCTCTTAAAATCTCTTCTCTTTGGTACCTTGTTTCAGTGGGTTTGTATGTATTGTATTTCAATTTTTGAAATTCTTACAATCTACAAGCTTTAGTTCTTGAACTTCTTGTATTTGTTTCTTGTTTAGAGTGTTCTCCATCATGAACATGGTGTTCAGTTTCTTCAATAAAAGTCTTATTACCTATCAAAAAAAAATAAAAAAAAATAAAAGTCTAGGCAAAATAACTATATGAAAGGTGTAGCCATAATTTTACTTGAATTGTGTCTTGAATTATTTTTATATTCATTGTCTCTTGTTTGATATTGTAGTTTGGTGAAGATGATTTTCTTCTCTTAGCTGTTTCGTTAGGTGCATTGGAAGGGTTATAGTGCAAGTGAAGACACATGGGAACCAGTAGAAGCATTAAGGTATTACTCTCTGTGACCAAAGATTTCTCTCTCTCTCTCTCGACTTGTTGCTCAATGCATGTATAACTGTATTTTCTCAGTAATTGCCAAGAAAGGATACAGGATTTTATTTGGAATGGGCTGAAATTGAAAATCTTGCCACTGCCAGTAAGTAGTTTCAACTGATTGTATGATCCGGAAAAGTTCCATTAGAGTCTGCATTATTTATTTCCTTTGTACCACATCCTAATTTATAAATTAATTCCAGGGTGATGTTGATGTTATTTGTGGGGGTCCTCCTTGCCAAGGAATAAGTGGTTATAATCGGTTTAGAAATGTTGATTCCCCATTAGCTGATGATAGAAATCGTCAAATTGTAGTCTTCATGGATATAGTGGAATTTTTAAAGCCCAAGTTTGTCTTGATGGAAAATGTCATTGACATTTTGAGATTTGACAAGGCTTCTCTTGGGAGATATGCATTAAGCCGTTTGGTACATATGAATTACCAAGCAAGGCTTGGAACAATTGCTGCCGGCTGTTTTGGTCTTCCGCAATTTCGCTTGCGTGTTTTCTTGTGGGGTGCTCACCCCAGTGAGGTGAATTATCTTTATTTCTTGTTTCTTTTGAATTGAGAATATATTTTTTATGAAAGATTTGTGAGATTACTATAATTGTTGTTATCATTGGTATTGTTGTAGTATCTACAAACATGTCCCTATATCAGCTGTCCACTTAATTCTTTGTGTTAGGGTTTGCCCATAATAGGGGGGTTGCATTTGACTGTAATCATCCACTGAACATGAAAGAAGAATAATTGCTACATGAATTGTAATATATTGTTAGTATTTTTTTTTTGGATAAGTAAGAAAGATGTATATTCTAGAAGCTGCTTTATGCAAAAAGGGCACAAAGCAAACCAAAGATTACAAAAAAGAGAAAAACAAAATAACAAAGAAGAAAATTAGGTATGAAGGAGAGAACTAAGGAACAAAGGGAGATAATCACTAGATGTGAGTCCCTAAGCCCTACACCAATAAAAAAGAGAACCACTAAAAGAAGCAAGAAATTGGTTTCCAGAGCTTTCCATGTCTTCAAAAGTCCGCCGATTACGCCCTTCCAAATACACCACATTAAACACAACGGAACTAAATTCCAAATGTTAGACGAGTGCTTCTCCAACCAATTCCACCAACCAAAAAGAATATCTGCAACCAATCTTGGTAAGACCCATGAAATACCAAAAGATCTAAAAGTAAAGCTCCACAATCGATAAGCCTTTTCACAATGAAGTAGCAAATGATCCATTGTCTCCCCACTACAATGACACATAATGCACTAGTCAACAAAATCAAAGCCCCTACTTTGCAAATTATCACCCGTAAGAATCTTATCCCAAGCTACAATCCAAACAAAGAAAGAAACATGCCGAGGTGCCTTAAACTTCCAAATACCTTTACAAGGAAAGACAACGGATGAAGAACCTCACAACTCATTATAAAACGAACAGATGTCAAAATCCCCATTCTTGTCAACTTTCATCTCATACGGTCTCCATTATCTGTTGAAGGTATATTGGATTCCAAGGTATGAAGGAACTCCTCCACTACATCCACCTCCTAATCATTTGGGTCCTGAATGAAATGAACATCCCAACTTCTCCGATCCCCAGCCCGCTGCTGTGCTAGAGAAGAGTCTACAGAGGTCTCTCTTTTAGTAGCAATCTCGTACAAAACCGGGAAAGTCAGTTGGAGAGGTATATCCCCACACCACCGATCTTTTCAAAATTTCACTCTATTCTCCACCCCTGCCTCAAACTAAGTATTTTTGCTAAAAGCCTCCCAACCCATCCGGATACTTCTCCACAAACCACACCCATGTACACCCCTACCCAACTTGGAGGTCCATCCCCCCACTCTTCCCCAAACTTCAAAGCTACAACCCTTCTCCAAAGCTGTATCTCCTCAAACCCAAAACGCCATTGCCATTTCCCTAGTAAGGCTTTATTTGAAGTAGTTAGTTTCCTTACTCCTAAACCACCATTAGCCATAGGTGCACACACTTTATTCCATCCTAACAAATGTGTCTTGGAGTCACCCCACAAAAAATCCCTTTGCAACTTCTCAACCCGTAAAAGCCTGAAAACAAGACAACGCCAACCTTATGGATAGCATCTGCTAGATTGGAAAGTATTTAGAGGAATTTTTGGGGGTCTTTTGAGGAGAGTTTCAAATATCCTTTGGTGGTTTGGGAAAAGGTGTGTTTACCATCGAATTGGGTGGTTTGGGGATAAGAAGCATGGTGTCATTTAATCAAGCCTTATTAGGGAAATGGTTGTGGAGGTATGGTCATGAAGTTACCCATCTTTGGCGGAGAGTTATCCCCACAGAATATGGTGAGGGTCAAGAGGGGTGGAGTACTAAAGTTTGCAGGACTTGTGGATGTGGCCTTTGGAGAAGCATTCATGAAGGGTGGGAGAGCTTTTCTAAGCATTTGTCTTTTGTAGTGGGTGAAAGCACTCGTATCCACTTCTGGCATGATAGGTGGATTGGTGATAATACCTTAAAAGATCTCTATCCTGAACTTTACGTGTGTTCAGCTGCCAAGGTGCTTGTATCTCTGAGGTTTTGTGGATTCCGAAAAGGGTACTGTTAGAATGTGGGATTTAAGGTTTTATAGAACTTTTGAAGATTGGGAGCTAGCTGCATCTTATTCTCTACTTTAGTTTATCAAAACTCGTATTCCTCAGGGTGATAGGAGAGATACTCTTTGTCGGCGGCTCAAAGGTGATGGTAAGTTTGACACCTGGTCTTACTACAATGTGATTCGGGTACTCCGAATTCTTTGTTTCCTTGGAAGGGTGTTTGGAAACCAAGGGTTCCTAAGCGAGTGACTTTCTTTTTGTGGACAGTTGTTCATGATTGGATTCTCACTTTGGATAATCTCATGCTTAGGGGTCGCCCTTTGGCAAATCGGTGTTGTATGTGTTGTTGTGATGGGGAGTTGGTGGACCACCTTCTTCTTCATTGTCCTGTTACACATACCTTATGGACTTTTATGCTTCAGGCTTTTGGTATACATTGGGTTATGCCAAGATCGGTGGCGGGATTGTTATCTTGTTGGCATCAGTGGCTTGGGAAGCATAATTCGAACATTTGGAATTTGATTCCAGGGTGCTTAATGTGGATTGTTTGGTTGAAACGAAATCGTCGCTCCTTTAAGGACAATGAGAAGACGTTGGATGAGTTAAAGGTTTTATGATAGCGTAGTCTTTTTGAACGGTCTCGTTGTTGGGGTTTTACTGATTATTCTTCTCTCTCTGAGTTTATGTTTTCCCTTAGATTAGTTTCTTGATTACCCTCTTTTTTTGCTGTTTGTTTTATCTTTTTCTTGTTGCTCATCATCATGAACAACTTGTACTCTTCCTTATTTACTCTTTAATAATAGTTCTCCGATTACCTATCAAAAAAAAAAAAAACTTCTCAATTTTGTTAGCCACATGGGTAGGGATGGTAAAAAAAGATAAAAAATTAGTAGGAAGGCTAGATAACGTACTCTTAAGCAATATTAATCTACTACCTTTTGACCAATACAACCTTTTCCACCTGGCCAACTTCCGCTCAATTTTTTCCAAAATAGGATTCCAAATAGTAGGTGACTTATGAGAAGCCCCCAGCAGCTTGCCAAGATAAGACATAGGCAAAGTCCCAACCCTACAACCCAAAATCTCTGCCAAGGTATACATGTTATTAACCTTCCCTATTGGAACCATTTCACTCTTACACATGTAAACCTTCAAGCCTGCCACAGCCTGAAAACAAAGTAGTAACATCCAAACATGTAAGATCTGATCCACATCTGCATCACAAAAAAGAATGAGAGATCCATACCATGTAGGCGCACTCTTACGCATGTTCCCTATTGTTCAATGTGGTTTTTTTGGAGGAAAAGAAATAGTAGGTGTTTTGAATATAATGAGAGATCACTTATCAAAAAAAATATAATGAGAGATCACTTATCAAAAAAAATATAATGAGAGATCCATACTAGACCTCAAGTTATTTCTCTTTAGAACTCTATTGGATTAGTAGTCTGCTTTGTGAAACCAATCATTTTCTTCTTTTCTTGATTTTCTTGATTTTTGTACTGATTTGTTGACCCCTGTACACTCCCTGTGTACTAGGGTGTCTCTTTTTTGATATCAATAAAACTTATTACTTATCAAAAAAAAAAAAAAAAAAAGATGTGAAACACATTCCCCTCCACCCTTTTACCATTAGCCCTGAAACCATGAAGTAAGCCGGCACCCTCGACTTTCTTCAACATCCTATTGAAAACCTCCATAATAACCAAAAACAACGTAGGAGAAGCAGATTCCCTTGTCTCAATCCCCTCAAGCTTTCAAAAAAATCAGTTGGAGACCATTGACCAAGTGTTGTTATATCATTGGACAAAGTGTTGTTATATCATACAAAAATTTATTGTCAGGCCAGTAAATGGCTTCATTTCCATGAGGTAAATACACAAGCAGTTGATTCTTCTTCACTTCTTGCAGAAACTACCCCAATTTCCGCTTCCAACACATGATGTGATTGTTAGATATTGGCCTCCACCTGAGTTTGAGGTAATGTTCTACAGTACATTAAAACATTTACTCTTGTATTTTTATTTATTAATTTTTTTACCTTCTTGTGCAGCGCAATACTGTTGCTTTGGATGAAGACCAACCTCGTGTTCTAGAAAAGGCGCTTGTTCTTCAAGATGCCATCTCTGATCTTCCACAGGTATTCACATAATATTTTATTTGCATGCCTTTTGCTTTTATGCAATTCAACTTGATATTAAACTAATTTGCTGTTATAGGTAACAAGCTTTGAAACTCGTGAAGAAATGTCATACCAAAAACCTCCAGAAACTGATTTTCAAAGATATATAAGGTCAACTAGATACGGTAATATTAACATCCTTCAAATGTTAAATGTGGAGCTAATTTTGGAAGTGTTTGTATACTTCATTTATGTGAATTGCCTGTTTTGCATAGCCATTTGGGTTTGGCTACTTATAGTAGTCTTGTTGCTGCGTGAATTTTCTATTTCTTTAAGATTCCAAATGGATATAATTTTTTCTTGTTCTTTTTCTTTCTAGCTATTTTTTGGGTTAGACAAGAACATATGATATCATGCTTAAAATTATTATAGGTGTTAAATTACTGATTGTTCCAAAAGTTTAAGCTATTGGGATGGTAAATTTAACCATTTAACCACACAATCCTAACATTCCCCCTCACATGTAGGCCGAAACTACATTTTAATAGGTGAGACCCAACACGCGGGAATTTAAATGGGAGGTAGAGTGGAAGAGATAGGGATTAAACTCAAAACCTTCTGTTCTGATACTATGTTAAATTACTGATTGTCCTAAAAGCTTAAGGTATTGGGATATGGTGAATTTAATCATTTAACCACACAATTCTAACAATAGAGATTTTTGGACATTGGTAATTTGCATCTTCTAGAAATCACAACTAAGCTGGGGTTCAATTAAAATTGCCTAGTGGTAATGGCATCCTCTATGATGCTATGTGTTTGTGGTTTGAACCTCACCTCCCTACCCACTATCTACCTATAAAAAAAGAATCACAAATAAGGCCATTATTTTAGATGTGCTTGTGAGCTTTGACTTAGGTAGTGCAGAGTTGAATAATTACTGCGTATCTGAAAAGCTTAAGTTATTAAGAGTTGGGAACTAATAATGATTTAATTACTGCTTGTTGAAAAAGATTAACCTTAATCCTTTAATTTTATTAGTTGTGTTTAAAATGTGAAAATTTCGGTTAAGAGAGTAGAGGAAATGAAAAATAGAGAGAGAGAGACAAGGAGAAGAAAGAAAAAAAGGTTTAGGACTTAATGTATCGACCCCTAACCTTAGCACATATTTATCTTATAGAAATATGGCAAAATAACAAGAAGAGCCTTGTACTAATATAACAAGCAAAAATAAAATATAATAACATAAAATAAACAATAACCTCAACATCAATAATTCCCTCAAGCTCAAGCATATAGATCAAACATGCCCAGCTTGAAGGATGATCATTGAAAGGAGGCACTGCTGGTGGAAATTGGTGAAAAGGAAGGCTGTTTTAGAAAGCTAAGAGGGTGTTTGGTTTAGCCAAAACTTTAACTCAAAACTCAATTTCCATCACCTAATTCTCAAAATCTGTGCCCCACCACAATTCAGCTTGTTTGGTTTTGTTCCCATAACTCAATTTCCATCACTCAAAACTCAAAAAACTGAGTTTGAGTGATGAAAATTGAGAATAAGTTTTGGTTGTTTTTGGGTTATGGAAAATGAGTTAATGTGGCATTTTTGTAATTATCAGCAACCTATGGGACCCACTTCTTTGTATTGTTCACATCAGGTCAGACTTGCCTTCACTTTCTCTCCCCAATGGCTCTTTGGTCTGGTTCAGAGTGCCTTAACTCCAGACTTAGCTAATTTCTTTCTTTCCCTTCCTCTGCTTTCCTCATCCAAAAATCCCACAAATTCTCTCAAAATGTTTGCACTGAAGCTGTCCTCTTGCATCCTCAAGTAAAGTAAAAAGGCTGAAATGAGACTCATGCTTCAACAAACCACTTCTAAATATAAAATTGGGGGAGGCATATGAACAACCAAAAGTTACAAGTTTTACATCATATTTGTTATTATAAATAAACAAATGACAGTAGATGAAACAGAAATGAATCCAGTAGATGTGCTGAAGAAATACAGAACAATGTATTGGCACCATAAGCACAGGAAAGAACAAAAAGAAGTATAGCATTCACATTTTAAACTAGTCAATTTAGAGTGAAAAACTCACAAGAAAAACACTTTTTTTTTGTAAGCAATTTCCTGTCCGTATTGTCTTTTTTCCACAAGGAAGACATAGGATGAATGTTAATGCCATAAGAGATCATAATTGGGACTGGGTTGTAGTTCTGAACTTCAAACAACAAAATTAATCAATGCGTTGTTCAATTGCTCAAGTAAGAGATGGTAAACATCCATGGTTGTCACATGACAAAGAACATATCTTGTAGTGGGTGATGCCATGGTTATTTCTCTTCTTTTTGCATGGGAGAATTTTCTAGGGTTACACTATTCTTCGGTCTGGAATATGGTGCCAGCCTGTTTGATGTGGTTGATTTGGAAGGAACGTAATATCCGCATTTTAGAGGATGTTGAGAAATTTGCTGATTTTTTGAAGTCTTTGCTAGTTGGGACTTTGCTTGGGTGGTCTCGTATTTGGAGTTTTACACAATGTATTTCCGTTTTTGATTTCGTGAAATCTGTTTTTGTTTCTATTTGATTTGTTTGTATTTGTTTCTAGTACTCTGTTCATCATCGTGAACATGTTGTACTTTTTTTAATGAAAATATCTATTACCTATCAAAAAAAAAAAAAAAAGCAAGCTGCTAAGTTAGTTACAAGAACCTACCATGTGGCTGCCATGTGATTGCCCAAAGCCTAACAAAATTCTCTAACTAACTGATAGGCTATTGCACTTATCGCTAACAATCTTATCAACTATCTAACTTTCTGTTACAAGTAAAAGGAACTACTCATCATATAACGAAAACACTAGTAAACAGCTAGCTTTAAAAATGAACTGCATTAGTGCTGTCCCTATTTGGAAAACACTTGTCCTTAAGTGTGGCTAGTTGTAAGATGATCTAGTGCATGATAGGGCAGCAAGTGATGCACATTGAAACTTTAGGAGATGTGCATATGATTTGGTAGTTCCACTGATTTGCATTTTTGTTAGTTGCAGTATCAAGCTGCTGCATCATGCTAGAGATTAAGGACTGTTGCTACTTTGTGTCAAGGCTGCAAGTGTAAGCAGCCATGTAGATGCTCTTGCATCCAACCTTCTTCATTTTGACCATCAGTTTGGGGCTAGCTTTCCCCTTCTTTGGTTGCAATGTGTAATGATCTCCTTTCTTGTATAATCTAAATGTGTTTCTCCTTCCACCCAAAATGGTTTGATATGGACATGATATTTCACGCCCAAGTAAGAGATGGTAAACATCCATGGTTGTCACATGACAAAGAACATATCTTGAAAGTCGTTAATTAATAGCACTAAGCACTTTCTTGAATCTCTAACTTCACCTCCTTTCTTGAAGCAAGATAGTTTTTATGGTTGGGGTTGGTCTTGATTCTTCGATTCAAGATTGTTAAAAACTTCTTGTGACACCATATCCTCGTAACTACTTCTAAGCCACTTGTCATCCTCCATTTGCAAGATGTTTGTTAATAATGATAAATCCTCTTCTTCCTCTATGTGAGCATCTACTTCTTCCACGTATTGATCATATATGGGTTCTTGAATGCATTCCCCTCCTTTATTGTCTTCAATTACCAATACTTCACACATTTCTTCTTTTTCTTTATATTGATTATACACGGGTGCATTCATCAACATACCTTTTTTGGGTGCTACAAAGGTGTTATCAAGGTTTATAGCTATACCTTCTTCTTTGCATGTATTGGCTGCCTTTGATGAGTCAGATGCCGCATTAACAAACAAACACGTTGCTGCATTTCCCTTATCCTTTTCCCTTATCATTCTTTTTTTGTCAAGAATCATATCTGTTGATAGCTTGCGTATAGTTGAAAGGAAGAAATTGATTTTGCAATTTCTGCTTCATTTTGAACCATTCTTGGATCTTTCCTTTGCCCCTCCTAAGTCTCTGAACTTGGAGTTGTTCCTTCCAGGCTGAAGCTCTTCATCTCAGCTTGTAGAGACCAACCTCACCTTCTTGGAATCTTGGACTTCATAGTACTCAAAGATCTTCTCGATTTGATTCAACGTCCATAAATTCTTCAGGATTCAGGCTCCCTTGGAATTTTGGAAGGTCAACTTTGATGTTTGGCTCTTCTCTTTGAGGAACTTGCAAATACACAAGACCTGGCCTTGGTTCTTGCACAGGCACTTGCTATTTTCCTCTCACAGGTTGGCCAAATGGGTTATTGAAGTTGTTGTTGCTATCAGCATCAGCATCTTCAGATTGTTCACCATCATTTTTAGGATGATGATGTTAGTTTCTTCTCACTTCCTCTGTCAAGGCAGCAAGCTGCCCCCTTAGCAGCTTCTCAGTCAGCTCCGATTCACCTAGGGTTCTCCTTGGTTTGGTTGTGGCTGTTGCCTGGGATGAACCTTTACCTTAGGTTCATGTGCTGTAGAAGCTTTCTTGTTCCTTCTATCTATACTATTAGTGTCATCTACACAAATCCTTAGGCTCACCTGGTAGAGGATAAGAAAATGAGTGCAAGGATTGAATCTTGCATAGGCTATGCTGTAGAATAGAAAGGACAAGAAAGAACTTGAATTCCCAAATGGATCTCAAGCTCTGATACCAAATTATGATGGAGGAAACTGGTGAAAAGGAAGCTGTTTTACAAAACTAAGTTACTTAGAGAAAAGAATGAATGAACTAGCTCTTCAAGAGAGACACTCTTGGAATAAGTGTCTAAACTGCAACAGAGAGCAAGATCTAAACTGAATTGAGACAGGCCATACAATAGGTCTTTAGATAGTCAACATCATAAGTCTCTGTGAATACTCTCCAGCAACTGACCGCTCCTTAAGGCCCTCAATAAAACCATTAGGGAGGCACTTGATAGTGTAAACCCAACGACAACCTACTCAATTTTGAGCCCTAGAAAAATGAATCATATATGCAAGAACAAAATTTTAAAAATAAAAGATTTATGGACGTCTTCAATGGGGACACCAGAGGTGTCAGTTGATCCATAAGACTCTTGGTAGATGATTCAAGAATTTAGGTATGATTAATGTTGGCCTATGTCTAGAGGAATAATGTAATTTATATTACCAAAGTAATAGTTCGATAACTACTCAATTATGGGCCCTAGAAAAATAAAGCTTTAAATGATGCAAGCAATTTGAGAGAGACTATGTATATTTTGAAGTGAGAAAACATATAAAAGGAAATTTTACTATTCATAATTACCAAGAACAATTAGCAAAACAAATTTGAACAAGCCAGACTTGAGCAACATAATGTTTGATGTGAGATTTCCAACTTGAAATAAGTTTGAAGTAAAAGTAGGAATTATTGTCTCAAATGAATTTTAGACTTTAATTTCTCTTTTACTTCAAGAAAATTTCATGTTGAAAGTCTCACGTCAAACATTATGTTGCTCAAGTCTAGCTTGTTAAAATTAGATTTGCAACTTGTTCCTTGGTTATTGACTTAGGTGCTATTGGTCATATGACCTGTACCTCAGGTTCTCTTTGAGCTAGAACACCCTAGTAATCTTCCCAATGTTGCATTGGCAAATGTCCCAATCCCTAAGATTTTTGGTTTGCGTACTATCAATCTCATTCCTACTCTCTCCCTGTCTTTAGTCCTATATGTTCCTAGGTTTCCCTTAAGTCACATGTTGAATAGTAAACTTACAAGTTTCTTAATTGCGTTGTAATTTTATTACCTACTCATTGTATCTTTCAGGATCTCGTGATAGGGAGGAAGATTGGTGGTCATCATGAGGCTGGTGGACTTCATTACTTGGATCAGTGTGGTTCTTCAAATTTAGTGGCTTCTTAGTCCTCTATTACACCCTCCAGCCTCATTGTTTTTTTTTAGTATTATTTATTAAAAAAAAAATCACTTCGTGTTAACAATGATGAACACAAAGTAGCTAGAAGATTGCAAACAAATCATATAAGAAATTGGAGTCCTTGAACTTCAGAATAGAAAGCCAAAGAAAGTACAAAACAACAAAGACTTCAAATGTTCAATGGGCCGCTCCATATCCTCGAAGGTGCGGCTATTTTTTCCCTTCCACACAATCCACATCAAACATAATGGAGTAAGATTCCAAACCTTTGAATAGTGCCTCCCATACCAATTCTGCGAACCAAGTAAAGATCAGTCACAGCCAATGACATTACGCATTGAGGCAAAAGATGGACTACTGCTTCTCCATGACACTGTCACATGCAGCACCAGTCTACCAGATAGAAACCCATCTTAACAAGATTATCGTTGGTCACCAAATACTTTTCTAAGGGCATGGGGACACACTTGACCACGAAAATCCTTAAAAAAAGAATGAACATCAAACTTACCACTCCCATTAATGCAGCACCTCAACCTATCAACCCCCAACCCCCTACCCCCTAAGCATTTGGGAGTATATATCAGGTCTAGGATGGAGTTCAAAGACTCCTACTCCCAATCATGAAAGCCTTGAAGAAGACATACATTCCAACTTCTAGCTCCCCCATTCAATTGATGATTCAAAGAAGTAAAAATAGAGGCATCTCTATTTGTTGCACATAGGTCAGGATACAAATCCTTCAAGGGAAGGTTCCCACAACACTAGTCATGCCAAAACCTTATACGTGTGCAATCACCAACCTTAAAGGATACATGCAGGAAGAAGCTATCCCACCCTGCTCTAATGCTTCGCCAAAGATTGCATCCATGCACTTTTCTATTTGACTTGGTAGTCCATCCACCCTTGTCAACCCCATACTTCAATGCAATCACATGTTGCCACAAACGAGTTTCGTCATGGCCGAAATGCCATAACCATTTCCTTAGTAAAGCCTGATTAAAACTCCCTATTTTCCTAATCCCCAAACCGCCTATCTTTGCAGGTAGGCAAACATTATCCCATGCCACCAATGGAAATTTAAACACATCCTTCATGGCACACTGAATTCTGTCCAATCTACTTGCCAGACATGGCAATGGTAAATAATGAGAGGAAATATGTTGGTAGGCTTGAAAGCATACTCTTTAACAAGGTAAGCTTCCCACCCTTGGAAAAGTATAGCCTCTTTCAATTGGAAATTTTTTTTAATTTTTTAATTTTTATATAAGTAATGCAATTCTCTTTGATATCCAAATAGTCACCCATGTATAAAAGGAGTATACAATTGAGGAACAGATAATCACTCATGCACATTACATGAATCTGTCACATCAATAACGTAACATAAGACAGAGTAGGTAAAACTGACATCGAATCCAACAAAGTTCTAAAGAAAAATAAGTTGAGATAGGTGTAGTCCTTTCTATATCCTCGAAATTCTGATTATTCCTCTCCCTTCATATACACCACATCAAGCAATGCAGGGCCACCATCCACAAATGACCATTCTGATGTCATTGAAAATGATTTGGCCAACAACCTTGCAACTCCCCAATAGTCTTCGGCATCACCCAACAAACTACAAATAAACCCAATACAATAGACCACAATTCTGTAGTAATAGGACAATGTAGTAAAAGCTGGTTAGCTGATTCTCGCATTATACATATAACACCAATTCAATAGCCAAACTCTATTTTTTCGTAAATTGTCAATTGTCAAGAAATTCCCTAAAGCTAGAATCCAAATAACAAAAGCAACTCAAAAAGGAATCTTTCATTTCCATATGCTCTTCCAAGGGAAAGATTGTTCACCATTGCCGGGTAGGACCCTGTAGTAACTGCTTACTGTAAATTCCTTGTTCTTATCTGGTTTCAGGCACAGTTTATCCTCCCCACTTCCTTTTACTGATGTCCCATAAATCCTCTGCATGAAATTTGACATAAACTCTTAACTCCCAATCCTACCCAAATCTGATAAAATTGATATCCCAATGGAGTACCCCATGCGTGTTTTGCGTGAGATTTGCTGCATTGGCCTACTTCTCATGGCAAATCCTGAATAACTCAGGAAAGCATGTATAGCAAGCGAATTCTCCTTGCACCAATGATCTTGCCAAATCTTCACTCTAGATCCATCCCCTACCTCAAATTGGAGATAGCTTGACAAAGTAGGCCAACCTCGTCTGATATAGTTCCACAAAATTACCCCATAAGAACCAGACACTGAATTATTACACCAGCCCTGCCATCCGCAACCAAAAACACATCCACCAACAACTAAATATTAGGAACCTCTCCCTTGGGTACTAATTCAGACTTTCCCAAATTAATTTTTAATCCCTACACCACCTCAAGCCAATAGAGTTCCATTTTCTTTGAAATAGGATTTCACATTGATGTTGCCTGAAAATGGGCCCCAAAAGGCATCTCCAACTAGGTCATCGGCAAGTTACTCACTCTACAACATATAATGCATGCTAAAGCAGCTGGGTTAGCCACGTCACCTACCACTTCAGTTTTGCCCAGATTAACCTTCAACCCTGTAATTGCTTTATAGCAAATCAACACCATTCAAACATACAGAAGATGAGAAATACATAAACCTTCAAAAGTAACAGTCCCCACTCTAAAGTCACGGATAAAGCTACCCTCAGTTTTCTTTAAATGTCCTCAATGCCTCCATGACTAGCAAGAATAATAGTGGTGAAAAGGGGTCCTATTTCCTTAGCTCCTGAGTGCTACCGAAAAAACCAGTAGGGGAACTATTGACCAACATAGAAAAACAAACACTAGGGAGCATGCGTCCACCTCCTCCCTCTCTCAAATCCCATCCGGCCCAATAATTAAAACAATGTGTCCCAATTCACATGATTATATGCTTTCTTAATATCCAGTTTGCAAATCAGTCCCAGGATTCATTCAACTCTTCACTCTACTGTCTAAACTATTCATTAGCAATAAGAGTCCAAAATCTGCTTCCTTCCTACAAATGCATTTTGAGATTCAGAAATAATTTTATCCAATACTAGACGAATTCTGTTGGCCTCCCTCCTACTAATGATTTTATCCAATACTACACCTTTGCTGATAACTTACACACTACACACAAGGCTGATAGGCCTAAAATCCCTTGTATTGATGGAATTATTCTTTTTTGGGAATTAATGCCAAAAAGGAAGCATTAAGGGATTTTTCAAAGACCCCATCTCTATGAAAATTTGCAAAGAAAACCACAACATCCCTTTCCACCACCCTCCAACACTTCCGGAAAAACGTTGTGGTAAACCCATCCGGACTTGGAGCTTTGTCACCATTCATCTCCCTCAAAACATGAATGGCGTCTTCTTTGGTGAATTATTTGTCTAAAAGAAGCCTATCATTCTCATCAATACTTGGACAATCTAACCCATTCACCATAGGTATTCAATCTTGATCCTGAACCTCCAATTCATCCTCATACAACACACTATCCACCTCTATGCCTCTCACATGATTTCTACGTCTGTGGGAGTTTGCCTATCTATGAAAGAATCTGGTATTACAATTCTGCCTCTTTTAACCATATATCTCGGGACTTTTGGGAAGAGTAGTAATTTAATCATCCAAAATTCCAAGTGGCCTAATTTATTTAAGGTTAAAGTAATTCGCAATGATTGATTTACATTTAGATTGGGAAATGTATTGACATCTACTTTCTCACTTTGTGCTTTGTTAAATATGTCCCAAACTTTTCCATTCATCTGAACATTTGCAGATCATTTGATCAAAGTCACGCTAGTAATTGCCCTTTAGAGGACTTCTCTCCATTGACATATTTTGTCCCAATTATGTATGTTTTAACTTTTTTTTTATGTCTCTTTTACCGTTTTATGTCAACAGTTACGAATTTGGTTTTGCATATGGATTAATATATATTCATCTCAGTTACATATTCTGTCCTCATTATTTCATATGAAACTAAGTTTGTGACTATTCTTTACACTATTTTTTCTTTTGTTTTGTTCTGCAGAGATGACTGGCTTGACATTAGATGACTCTAAAATAAAACAATTACTCTACGACCATCGGTCTTACCCGTTGGGTGAAGATGATTACCTACGTGTTTGCCAAATACCAAAAAGAAAAGTCTGATACATCTAAACTTTCCATTGATATCTGATGCTTGAGCCTATCAATTGTTTCTAACTTTTTAGAACTATTAGGGAGCAAATTTTCGGGACCTTCCTGGTGTAGTTGTAGGAACTGACAATGTGGTTCGGCGGGATGCAACAGAACAACCACTGTTGCCATCTGGAAAGCCATTGGTGAGTGTTTATTATCTTTAATAAAATTTATATAGCATGTAATAGTATAATTTGAATTTGACTCTCTTCTGTGAGTGTGTGTGGCAAGATAAAGCAGCAAAATTAAATTCAAAACAATGATAAAGATTCTCTCCAATCCAAAATAAATATTATAAATAATTAAGAATTGGATTTGATAACTATATACACGGTGTTTCCTATGTAACGTTAACTTTGTTCAGAAAATTTGTAGAAAATAGCCTTTTTTTTTGTCTGAATTTTACATGGGCAAAATCTGAACTGAAGAGCTACAAAAAATCCCACCTGAACTTTAGGCCACTTGAACTAATGTCCAATTGGCAGAAAATTGCAAATGTTGTTGCTTTTCTGCTTGTTGGTTGTACTAGAGTCATTGTTATATTGAACATTTGGAGGAATTTAGCATTTGGAAACCTTATTTACCTTGTGTTCATTCCTTAGTTCTCCATCAATTGCTTCACCTGCCAGCTATCTTTTTGGTGACATCTCAAGGTTGTTTTACTGGAGATCTTGAGTTCATCATATTTTGGGCATTAGTAGGAAGGAATGTGATTGCAATAATTATTTTTCCCCTTATTAAATAACATTATTCCTTTCCTTATGGTTTTTTATTTATTATTTATTTTTATTTCTCAATCTCTTCTTGTCCTTCAACAAAACCAGGTATAAGCAATCGGAAAGTTCATTTTAGCTACTGTAGGAAGGAATGTGATTGCAATAATTATTTTTCCCCTTATTAAATAACATTATTCCTTTCCTTATGGTTTTTCATTTTTTATTTATTTTTATTTCTCAATCTCTTCTTGTCCTTCAACAAAACCAGGTATAAGCAATTGGAAAGTTCATTTTAGCTACTGTTTCCTGAAAATTGATCTGACATATATCCATAATAAAAAATATATTTCTTTTAAGATAATATAACTTTGAAACTATAGTCATTAAATATACTTTTCCCAGTGAAGATTGGAAGGAAGAAATGCTATAAAGACAATTCATCTCAAAGGGTCTAGGTAAAATTCTGGGGAAGCATTGAGAGTTGCTGTCTTGTTTGTCGGAGGAAACTAGAATGTATTCTGAAGAATTGCTTAACTATTGGGATTGTCAGTAAACAAAGACTTGTCTATTTAACAAGTCATTTTGAATTATTTGATTTTCTTGATTTTGAGTGTTTTTAGTCATAATATCTCATAAAATTTGTTTAAGAAGGGAAGCAAAAGAAAACCCTGTAAGGGCTTGGGTGTACTGAAAGGATCTGACATTGTTCACAGTAACTGAAGCAGGCTGAAAGTGCATTGTGAAATCAGAAATGGATGCATTTTATGTTCGTTTCTGTAACATCTGGTCAGAATAGAAAGGTAGTTATTGTGATTAAATATTGTTTTATTTCTTTTAGGTACCAGATTATGCCTTTACCTTTGAGCAAGGGAGGTCCAAAAGGTTAGATGCTTTCTCGTGGTAGCCTCTATGATATCTTGTATGGTAATTTTCATTATTTTGATATTGTTGGATTACATGTAGGCCATTTGCAAGGTTATGGTGGGATGAGACAGTACCCACTGTAATAACTTTCCCAAGCTGTCACAATCAGGTCTGCATAACTGCTCTGGTCCATTTTGTAATGGAATTACATGTTTAGGATATTGCTTTAAGCTATCAAAACCATTGTAGGCAGCGTTACATCCAGAACAGGACCGAATCCTCACTATAAGGGAATATGCAAGGTTGCAAGGCTTTCCTGATTATTATAGATTCTGTGGCACAATTAAAGAAAGGTGTGAAAATTTATATGCATTAATTTGCAATGATTATTTATTTATTTATTTTTCTTATTATTATTATTATTTTGTTGAGAAGATGACTATTCATGTTATAGTTGACTTGAAAGTGAAAATGAATAATATCACTGCTGTCACGATATGAGTTTTCCAATTTGAAATCAGGCTTATTGGCAACATCAATAATATAACATATAACTCGAAATATTATTATTGTATTTTAATAAAAGGGCATAAGAAAAAAAGGAATTCTATGGCCCAACAAAGTTGTTGAAAGTTCAGTGCAGGTATGCATTCTCTAAGTGCAGATCTTAAATTAGCCTAAAACTTTTTTGGTTAGTATTTTAATTTTGATTGCATGTAAAGTAGACCTAAGAATGTTTTTTTTTTTTTTTTTTTGGTTTTGTTTTGTTTTGTTTTCGTATCAAATTTCTTATTATTTCCTTCATGCATTATGCATATGTTCTGTAGTAAACTTGGTGTCATTAGTCTTCTTGTACTTTATACAGGTACTGTCAGATTGGAAATGCAGTTGCTGTTCCTGTTGCACGAGCCTTAGGATATGCCATGGGATTAGCATTTCAAAAGCTAATTGGGGATGAACCACTCATGACTCTTCCCCCAAAGTTCTCTCATTCTAATTATCATCAATTGGTGAAGTCCCTATCTGATGAGAGTCTCTAGTATTCATTCTTTACCCTCGTCCTTTGACCTTATAAACTGTGCCATTTTTTATTCATTAACCTTGAACCTTTGTTTTGTAATTTGCGGAATTGTTTTAAAAAAATTTCTTGCTGAGCCCTATTGTTGTTCATCGATGTAAACTGGTTCCAGCAAGGCATCCTCCATTTGCTTTCAATTTAAATATGGTGAAATGCTTGATTGTGTATCACCATAAACATTGTTATTTGAGCAACTTAATCTAAATGGAAGACGTGAATAAAACCACTTATGTACAAATTTGTCACCTGCCTAGAGATTTGGATGTTGAAATCATTTACTTGCCAAGACTTATTTCGGCCTGCATTTGTTCTAGAATATTTAGAGTTGTTTACCTTAACAGTTTATTTTTTGGGGGGAGGCGGAGCAAGTGGAATAAATTGGATTTTTAATGATATTTCATAGATTTCCCATTTGGGATTTGTGAGAATGAATGGAATGGTAAAGAGGGAATTTTTATAATTAACCTTGCATGTCAGTTGTCTCTATGAGAGTTTGGGTAATTCTGTTCCTGCTCTGTTCTTGTGGGGAACAGATAAGTTTGTTCTCTAGTTTTTGTGATTAGTTTGTTGATAATTGTTTCTATTATTCTTAAGACTTCGGTATGGATTCTGATTTGGTGGAAGATCATTGGAAAAGATTACGACTATCTCTTAACGAGGAGGATGCGGTGGAGTGCAATGTAGGGGTGGCAATTCGTGTTCGTGTGTCGGGTTCGTGTCGTGTCAACTCATGAGTATTCGATTATATAAGTTAATATTAACTCAACATGTTTATTAAATGGGTCAAGATTCCTCAATCCTAACACAACATATTTATTAAACAGGTCAGTCGTGTCAATTTGTTTATTAAATTTTATCAAAATGAAATGAAAAAAAATCTATGAGAAAACAAAAAAAAAAATATTTTTAATATAAAATTCATAACTAATGAGTAACCGTATCAGAAATAATCATTCAAAATTAGAGCATATCCTAATCTCACAAATAATCAATCACAATATGTCAAAGAAAATAAACCACAACAACTAATAAGTTTATATACTTAGAGTTTGAAGGGTATATTGGTAAAATGCCTTTTAATTAAACGGGTCAAACGGATTCTATGTGTTCAATATTAACCCAACCCGTTTATTAAACGGGTTAGCAGTGTCAACCCGAATATAAAATAAACCCGTTAAGTCTCAACCCATAATTTGCTAATTTTGTGTCGTGCCGTGTCGGGTTTGCAGGTCGTGTCTAATTTTGCCACCTCTACTGTAATGTTGATCATGTATACTTAGATTAGACTATATGTGTACATAATGTAAACACCTATTTGGCTTAGCTTGAAAATGATGGTGAGTATGCATACTTGCATTTGATATATCTTACAAGATAATTAGAAGTTTAATTATTAAAATTAATTGTTTTGTTGATGATCCACAATGAACTCTAAATTTTTGGGACTAAAGCTTAATTGTTTTTTCTGTTGTTATAATGTTTGTTTTCACAAAGTTAATTAATTAAATTCTTTCTCCTAAGTATTTTTTAAGCTAAATCAAGGTTTATCATTGAAAAATGAAGTTCCCTAAGAAATTTTGTAAATTTGTTAATAATCACACATAGAGAAACTCACCATAAACATCGACAAGGTTTCTTTGCCAAAAACCTCATTTTGAAGCCGTTAAAACATCACTCCATCAAAGTTCATCACCTCAATTCACATAATATATAATATAGAAAATCAAACTCTAGCTTTCTAGGTAGTTGTTGTCCCCAATATTATCCTCTGCGTATATATCACTAGCTGCAACACATCTGATTCATACATATTCAATAAGAGACATAGTCACGTGACTTATCATTTCAAGGGGAAGATTTGGGATTTTTTTTAAATAACACAAATTTTCAAATAATTTTGTTAGTTAGCGCGTTTTTAAAACTATTTAGGAAACTAACATCTCGAGTTCTATATTCTCGATTTTGGTATGCTAAATCGAGTCCATTGAACTCGATTTCAATATCTGTCATATGAAACTCGAGTCCATAGGACTCGATTTCTTCAGCAAATTGCATCAACGAAGAATCCAATGATTGATTCTCCAAGGCTTGGACGATGCCTTCAAAGAAAGAACAGAAGCACCGGAAAATTATCCTAGAATTAACAAGCTTAAGAGAATCCAGATAGTTGTCTCACCTGAGAACCAAATTTGTTCATCCCCACAACTCTGTCAAGATAGTTTGCATTCTGCAAGCATTCATCATTCTAGCTTTTCTATGATAAATTACTACATCAATACTGATAGCTCAACTATACACAGGCAACAATACCAGAGAGAAATAACAAACCCAAGCCGCTCCGGTGTTGAAATTGAAACATCTGTGGGTGTTTTTTTTTTTTTCGATGATTTTTGGGTTTGGGTTTTTGAGAAATGTATATGGTTGTTGAGGTTTTTCTTCTTTGGTCAAATCCTCCTTCTAGATCAAATTCTTCTTCTTTATCGTGGATTTGGGTCTCAATGGGGTTGGTTGATTTGGGTCTTAGTGGGGTTGGTTGAACTGCCTAAATAGTTTGAAAACGGTGTTAACGTTTGAGTTTGTAGTCTGTTTAAGAAATCGAGTCCTATGGACTCGAGTTTCATATGACAGAATGTTGAAATCGAGTTCAATGGACTCGATTTAGTATACCAAAATTGAGTATATAAAACTTGAGATGTTAGTTTCCTAAATAGTTTTGAAAACGTGCTAACTAACGAAATTATTTGAAAATTGGAGTTATTTTGAAAAAAAATTAGGAAGGTTTGACTATCATTGGAGTTTGTACCTGTTGAGGGATTTTTCCCATGACTCTATCCATTTGAGCCTTAACAATTTGTATTCATTGACCTAGGTGAAGGTTTAAACTTGGATAAAACTACATGCCAATTTCCTGAGTTACGACACTTGGGTAACTGGGGGTGAAGAATTTCGGAATTTACTTGATGTTTCTGCATAAATGAATGTCAATGTTACTTTTGGCAACAATTTAAAAACGGGGATGATAGCTTATTTATACTTTATTATGTCATATTTTTCTTATAAAATTATCAAAATATGTGTGAAAGTTAAATTTCTCTACACAATTTATTAAGTCAAGTAGTTCACTAAATTTTATAAATATAATCTATTATTTTTATATTAATTAATTAATTAATAAATAAATTTTAGAATATTCTTTACATATTTAAGATAAAGTCCATATTCTAGCTATAATTTTCTTTTAAAATATATTGTTTACATTTTTCATTCATCAATTTTTAATAGGTTTTTATTTATTTATATAGTTACAATATGCTACTAACCTTACAACTCAAATTCTTTTACTCCTTAGATCTCAAATACCTTATGCATGGGGAGTTGTCAATTAAGTTATAAGGTCCTTAGCCACTTTTAATAAGCTTAAAGGACAAAATTAAACTTGAATGATATTTCATAAGAAAAAATAGAACTAAAAATATACGGGTTTTTTCCCCTAAATTATAATAAATAATCATTTGTCATCCCTTAAAAAAAATTTGAAGTGGATAGAAGTATGGAACAATCAAATGAGTTACATTTTAAATTTTGAGACACAAATTTTTTATTATAAAATATAGGGATGAAAATATAACAAGTAAGAGTGAAAAATATTTTTGACTTAAATAATAATTTTGAAAAATCAAAACATTTGAGTCCTGTTTTGGTTTTTCTTTAAGGGCCTGGGTTATTTGAATTAGTGTTGAGGTAAAATTATTCCGAAGAATAAATTTTCTTTGAAAATTGTTTTATAGAAACACAATTTTAAGCATTCAAATTTAAAATTTTCATTGAAATTTTGTTTCTATTGAAATTGCGTTCTCAAAACATAGTTTCATTGCAAAATGTGATAAATAAAAATATGATTTTTGGTATAAAATTTGAAAACACAAATGTTAATTAATAAAAAAATAGGCAAAAATGCAAAACTGACACTCTAACTTTTAGTTTTTGTCATTTTAATTCTCTAATTTTCAGTTTTGTCATTTTAATCCTCTAAATTTTAATTTTTGTCAATGTAGTATTATGTTAGGTCTCAGTTATTGCTGCCGTTAAGTTTGACCCTTTTTTTTTCTTTAAATAATTTTTGTAATTAAAAAAAATAAAAAAATCTGAAAAAAGAAAGAAAGATAGAAAACATGGAAGGTCCCCCCTTCACGATCTCCTGGTGCTCCTGTACGGTCTGAGAGTGGTACAGGCGGTTGGAGTCGGAGTCGGAGTTGGAGTTGGAGTTGGAGACCGAGTCTGAATTCACCGAGTCGGAGGAGTAGGTCGGAGGAGAGTAGAGAGAGCTGTAAACGACATCGTTTGGATGGAATAGTTGCGACTTGAACGGCGAGGCGGACATGGTGTTCGCAGTGACGGTGCTCAACGACGAGTCGGTTTGCATTTTTTTTTTTTTTCAGTTCTTGAACTACTACTTTTCCTGCTGATAAGAATCACAGAGAAAATGATTTCCGTTTCATTATTTACAGCTTTTGTTATACAAAATTGAAAAAAAATAACAGAATAATAAGATTTCTTTGAAATCGAAACTTCAGATATAGATCAAAGTGATGAAAACGATGAGGAAAAAGAGATTAAACTTGAATTTTATAAAAAAAAGCTTACCTGATAGAAGCAACGAAGAAGAGCAGAGACTCTCTCTTCTGGTTTTAGAGAGAGAGCTCCATGTTTGGTGGTTGTCTACTTTAAAGCATAATGCATATATGACGGTGGATTTGAAAGAGAGAGAGAGAGACTGATCTTGAGAGAGATCGAGATTTTTCCGTTTTCCGGTTTTGATTTCAGGGAAAGAGGAACAACGTCGTTCCCCTTACATTTTTTTTTTTTACAGTTTTTTTTTTTTCATTTTCTTTTAATTATGAAAATTATTAAAAAAAAAAAAAGGCCAAATTTAACTGGAGGAGTAACTAATACATAACAGAATATTACATTGACAAAACTTGAAACTTAGACGATAGAAATGACAAAACTCAAAGTTAAAAGACTGAAATAACAAAAACAAAGCTAAAAATTAGAGGGTCTATTTTACATTTTTTACTTAAAAAATAATTTGAGAAACAACACAGTTTGTAATAATTAATAAAAAAAATAAAAAATTTCCAAAAAAAAAAAAAAAAAAACCCAACAGTAGAGGGTATAAATGTGGCTAGTTTGAAACTCTAGTTTAGTTTAGTTAGGGTTTAAGGAAGGAATTGTCGTCCTGTCCAGTTGCAGTCGCAGTAGCAGAATGAGGTTCCTAATTTCAAGAACTAAAACCCTTTTTTACTACCACCAACTCCAACATTCCTCCTCGAATTCTCGATTCCTCAGAAACCTTCTTCACTCTTTCCATTTCCATTCCACTAACTCCAGTGGCAGGAGCTCATCAATTGATCCAAACTACAACTACAATACTCTCGATGATAACCGGGTTCCTGCCACTGTCATCACTGGTTTTCTTGGTTCCGGCAAGACAACTCTCCTCAATCATATACTTTCATCTCAACACGGCAAGCGGATTGCCGTCATAGAAAATGAGGTACGTACCTCCACTCAATCATGTTCATATATATACTGCTTTCCTTTCAATATGAACACTCTAGCACACAACTTTTGTCACTCAGAAAACAAAACCAACAAAAAAAAAAGTGGTGGGTCCCAGTCGCTGGAATTTTCTTTCTAGCACTAGTAAGTAAAGCTTGCATTTTCTTCTATTCTATGCTAGTAATGGACATCTAAATTGCAAATTTAAAAGACCTTTTTTTTTTTTTTTTTTTTTTTTTTTAATGGGCATCATCAGGTTCTATTGGAACTGGTTGTGAATTAATCAGTGTTCCCACAATTATTTCTCTTCTTCTTATTAGTGTATCTTTTGAATTTGATAGGAAGGTACTTTTATTTGACTTGGACTTGGTAGAATGCTAATTGCTAAAGCGACATGGGCAGTTTACTACACCAGTAATTTGTAATTAACTAGAATGCTCAAAGTGTGTATGCTGTTAAGAAGCTGTTTCTTCTTCCACAAAGTGGGTGTTTTTCTCGGGATTCTTGTTGCAGGACAGTTTAGGCTCCACCACCTAGAGCAGCCTGAAAACCTTAGACTTTGCCACCTAAGGGTTGCTTGGAATCATCACCAAGGAGATTATGATATTTCTCATTCAATAATAGTATTCTTAAAAAATAAACTACCTCGAGTATCTGTATAGAGCTTCCAGGGTTACAAAAGATTGTGACCCATGAAAGTCTTAACTAAAAATATCTCTGAAGTCTTATCCCTAATTAAAAAACTAAAAAAAATTTGATCCCTATTTGAAATCTAAATAAAAAATTTAAAATAATCCAGTCCCATGAGATAAAGAAAATCTGAAATAATAAATTCCAAAATAATTTTGGTTATGCTCCCTGCATTAACTATGGAGACCTTCTGGTCTGTCACATATAGTTCCTATGTCAGAAGACTCGGATAGCGTAATTTGGTTAGAAGACTCATGTTAAGGAAGTGAGCATGCAAATATCTTGTGTTCTTTTACCTCCTTACTAGAGAGTTTATTTATTTTTTAAATTTTTTTATTATTAAAGGGCTGAGAATTATTTGCTGAGAGTGCTAAGGTTTTTCTTGTACTTTATTAGTAATCTGATTACTATCAATGCAGTTTGGTGAAGTGGATATTGATGGATCATTGGTTGCTAGTCATTCCTCTGTATCTGAAGACATTATCATGGTTAATAATGGTTGCCTATGCTGTACTGTGCGAGGAGATCTTGTTAAAATGCTTTTGAAGTTAGTTAAGGAAAAACGGGACAAATTTGATCATATTGTTATAGAAACAACAGGTATTTTAAATTAATACCTTTGCAATGCCAATTCTCATTTTTTATGTAAGCAGTGGGGGGTGGAGGTGTTATTTTATGTATTTACTCAAATTCTAAAATGATTGATTAGTATAGAGGTATCAATCTTGAAGCATAAGTTGAATCTCATTTGGTATGAATTTGAAGTGGATCTTTCATCAAAAGAAGAAAAAAGATGAAAATTAGAACTTATTATAAAAAAGAAGATGAAAGGATAAATAGCGGCATCTCTCCAGCTCTCAAGAAATATTTTTGTTGCACTTCTTGCACTGCAGTCATGGAAACCCTTCATGCGACGTTGGATAAGAGCTGATATCTTGTATTTTGATGCTAAATCACCAACCATCATCCTGGACAAATCTTCCAAAGCTGCTAATGATATTCTGAAGGTTGTCTATCACATTTGGCTTTCATAATACTCCTTTCACACTCTAGTATTTGGCTGCACCAATTTCAAAGAGATTATTTGGTGTTGTAATTCCTTTTTAATTTTATCATGCAGAGTATGATACGAATAGCAGAAGAAGCTATCCCTAGATCTTCAGAAAATGTTGCACTAGCCATTGGTGCACTTTGGAATCTTTTTTGTAGGCCTTGCTAAGCCAGCTCCTGTTATAGAAACATTCTGTAGCGATGAACTGGTTTCACGTTATTTGAAACTAGATGGAGTTGTTACCTTGGTTGACTCGAAGCATGCCATGCAACATTTGAATGAAGTCAAACCAAGATTTGTGGTGAATGAGGCGGTAGAACAAGTTGCCTATGCTGACCGTATTATTTTCAACAAGGTGAATTTTGATTTCTTGCCTTGAAATGCTATGGTTCTAAGTTTTCTGTTGCGAAGAGATGTATGTCTAGAATAAGGCTATTTTTTCCGCCCAAATTAATTAGATTTTTTCCCATATTGGCAGATAGATTTAGTCACTGAGGCTGAGTTGGAGGTACTGACTAAGAAAATCAAGGTAAGTTTTTCCATTGTACATGAATGCTCTGTTTAGTTTGTTAAGTAGTGAGGGACTGAGAAATAGGAGAGAAGAGATACAGGTGGTAGGTTGTTTGGGATGGGTTGGTCCTTCTTCGCCCCAGTTCAAAAGATTCAGGGTGGTTGTGGGAAGAGGATGCACTGGAAGCAAAAATGTAGGTTGGCTCTCCAGTGGAGAAATTAGTGTCACGTGATGTACTGATGTATCATGCATACTTTTGTGAAGATCACATGCTCATCAAACAGGAAAAGGAGTGCGAGGTCATTATTGATGAGAAAAGCGCACACACACAAAAACACGCCCTTTATGTGGGACATGATAAACTTCATAGTATGGTCTGATGTCATGAAGTTACAATTAATTTGGTGCTACATGGATTGGTAATATGTCATTTCTATTTTTGTACCATCTTTTAGTTGCAGCTTTTTTGCTTTGTTTCATTGAGTTCTATGCATTACCTTTCTATCTAAGAGTTACTTTTATCTTACAACTTTTTCACTTTTGGTTCTTTGTGCCAGCATATCAATGGGATTGCACAAATTAAGCTAGCTAAATTTGGATCTGTTGACATGGACTTTGTTTTGGGAGTGGGAGGATATGATCTTGAAAGGTTGTTGTTTAATCTGTTTCTGCCAGCAATCTTGCAATGTCAAAGTCTTCCTCTTGAATTTTATTTCTTCTTTGTAGTATTTATTTGCAATTGAACCTACCCCTGATTTATTGGACTTATGGTTTAGTTGAGCTGAGAATATTTATGTGCTTAACCTTCCCTTTTGTGTTTGTGCACATGTGCACAAGTTCTGCTTGGCACAACCAAATTCGTAATGCACATTAATATTTCAATCAGTATGATTTGAATTAATCTTTGTTGATATGCCAAATGCCTTCATTTTGCAGATTTGACTCTGAAGCTCACCTAGATAGTTCCTGTTCTGTGACTCATCAACATGAAGCTGGACATGGTAGGGTCTTCTCTTTTCCATTCCTACTTTCTTTCCTTTTCCTTTCTTCTGTTTTCCTTAATAATAAGTGTTGTTAAGATGGAAGTGTTTAGGGTTTGATAAGTCAACCCTAACACATAAAATATTATTTATATATAAAGAAGTACAATGACATTACTGTTTTGCCCCTAGTTTAAACTCATAACATAATTTTGTTTTTAAAAATTTTCAATTATAATTTTATTTCATATCCTTGCTTGGGAACTTGTAATTAATTTCATATATTAGATTGCAAATGGTTGTTTCTACTTTTAGTACATAATGGCATCATCGATCAGTTGTAATTAGGACGATGAGCTGTATGGTGCTTGTAACATGTCACATGACAGGTTTTGATAGATTATCCATTAGCATTTAGTTCTAATTTCTTTTCTTTAGACATCTTCAAAGAGACAAGTTCTACTTTCTTTTGTTGTATTTTGGTTTTTGATGCAAGACCAGTTTTATCATCAAAATTGGCTACCCACCCATGGTGGATGGGGTTGCACTTTAAACCCATGGGTGAGTGCCTTCCTTGCGAGGGGCTGTCCATGCAGTTCAATCAAATTTTAAATTCAAAGATAGCATGACTACCCATCCATAGTGGATTTGCTTTACCTGGACAAACCATAACAGCAGTGTCCTTTGCATGTAAACCTCAGGAATTTCCACTCAAATTAAACCACTTTAATGCCCCACTTGGTAACAAGTATGCGTGACTATGCTTGGCAGTATTTTGGTTTGTTTTATGTGTTTTGGTTCCTATTTTCTCATCTGGATGATGTTTGGACAAAAATCTAGTTTCTAGTGTTAAGGTCCATATTTAAAAAACAGAAAAAATTGTATACACAGATATTGAGAAAGTTGAATGGTACATTATCTGGATGGTGAGGCTAATCTGGAGCCTCATTTATCATAAGAAGCTTCTGATATTGGAGTCTATGATTAATTGTTTACTGTCTTGACTAAAGTCAATAGGAAGAACACGGACTATCTTCTTTTGACTATTTACTAGAGTTTCAGAATTAACTCTTTAAAATCAGTTTGCTACTAGCAGAGAGTATGTTCAAGCAGTTGCATGACATTCTACATGCACCCAGAGATCTCTTAATTTCAATAACAATTAACTTTTCTCCTAAGCTAGGCCAAATTTCTGGGAAAGCCTAGTCTGAAAATTGAAAATTTAGACAATTAAAAGACAAACAAAATGTCAAAAGCTGCAAAAAATTAATAAATAATTTAACCAAACTATTTCATATTGATGATTAATTAAAATCAATTTTAGTCATATAAGATTCCTTTACTCTGTCCTTTGTTGGGCCCACAGCTTTAACTGTTTGATATATGAAACATTAAACACAAAGTTGGAAAAAAATAGGATAGTTATGAGAAGAGGCTGATTGGGATTGGGGATTGCGGATGTAGACGTATCGTTGGTGGTTTTAGATTTTAAAATATAATTTTCTTCATTGTAGTTCTTTTATTGTTTCATTATATTATTCATATTCCTTTTTCATGCTGGACTTCACTTTTTACCATGATCTTTTTTCTCTCCAAAGTGACTCAAAAATATTTTCCTTTGAATTCATTTTAATACATTTTATCATTTTGGGTGGATGTTGCAGGACACCACACAGGGCATCACCACGATCATGCTCATGATTCTGCCGTCTCTAGTGTCAGTATAGTTTCTGAAGGAACTCTTGATCTTGATGAGGTAATTTTTTTTTTTCCTTTTCTTTTGGTTTTTCATGTTTATATATGTCACTTTGCTGTTTGATGAGGTAATTTTAATACAAAAGAACGTTTTTTGTAGAAGTTAGTTGCAATATTTAATGTGTGAAGGTGCTACACAAATCCTTGTTTTGCCATTCTGCATATAAGTTGCTTGATAAACTGCCTAACTGCCGGAGTCATTAGTTAATTTCCCTAATTGTCTGGATGAATATGTTTAAGGCTTACCTATCTAACTTCTTGGAATCATCTAATGATTAGTGTTATTTCAATAATTCTGTCGATATGCAATGTACAAATGTCAATTTGCATGGGTTTTAACTGAATCAATATCCTATCACCAATGGTCCACGTGGATGGTAATACGGATAATACGGTTAGTTCGCTAGGGTGGGCCTATGAGGAACAATCACGCATATGGGTGTAATGCCCGCACAACCAGTATAATGTAAGGTAACCTACCAATCAGGCTAGGCCTAATTTTTGCATGGGACAAGCAAAATGAAGTCAACCTACCCAAAAGAATTATGGTTCCTATTGGGATGCTGAGAGTTATATATATATATCTTTCTTATGGTATTGTTCACAGGTACTTTTTTTTTTTGGATAGGTAATAAGACTTTTATTGAAAAATTGAATATCATGTTCACGATGGTGAACACTTTGAACAAGAAACAGATACAATATAATCAAGAGCGAAAGGAAATAGAGACTAAAAAATCAAATAAAGAAATACAATTCGTACATCCCCAAATACGAGCCCAGAGAAACAGAGTACCAAAGAGGAGTATTGTTCACAGGTACTGTTGTTCATACAGCCCTTAAAGACCATAAAGATCGATCTGCCTTTCCCTTACAACCCCACATCAAACCCTTTCTTTTAACTATCAAAACCTTTACTTTTTTTAAAATTTTTTTTTTTGTAGAGAATCTACCTATCAAAACCCTAAATGGCCATATACTTTCTTCAACCAAATAACCATCAAATAACTCATTTTTTTTTATAGGTAATCAGAAAATTAATATTAATGAAAAAAAATAAGAGAACAGTACAAGATGTTCATGATGATGAACGAGAAGAAAAAAAAGATCACATAGCACAACAAAACGAGGGTAATCAGGAAACTAAGCTGAGGGAAGACATAAGCTCAGAGAGAGAAGAACAATCAGTAAAACCCCAACAGCGAGACCACTCCAAAAGACTGCGTTGGCTTAAAACCTTTAACTCATCTAACGTCTTCTCCTTGTCCTCGAAAGATCGACGATTACGTTCCAACCACACAATCTACATTAAGCACCCTGAAACCAAATTCCAAATGTCCGACTTATGCTTCCCAAGTCACTAATGCCAACAAGATAACAAACCAGCCACCGAACTTGGCATAACCCAATGAATACCAAAAGGCTGAAGCATAAAAGACCATAGGGAATGAGTACCAGGACAATGATGAAGAAGGTGGTCTACCGACTCCCCATCACGGCAACACATACAACACCAATTAGCTAAGGGGTGACCCTTAAGCATTAGATTATCCAAAGTGAGGATCCGACCATGAGCAGCTGTTCACAAAAAGACCGCTACGCACTTAGGAATCTTTGGTATCCAAATCCCCTTCCAAGGAAACAAAGAATTTGAAGCACCTCGAATCTCATGATAGTAAGACTGGGTGTCAAACTTACCATCACCTTTTAGCCGCCAGCAAAGAGTATCTCTCCTCTCACCCCGAGGAATATGAGTTTGGATAAACTGAAACAGAGAATAAGATGCAGCCAACTCCCAATCTTCAAAAGCTCTATAAAACCTTAGATTCCACGCACTAACAGTACTCCCTTCTGGAATCCACAAAACCTCAGAGATGCAAGCATCCTTGACCGCTGAACACACATAGAGCTCAGGATAGAGATCTTTTAGCGTATTATCATCAATCCACTTATCATGCCAAAATCGGATACGAGTGCCATCACCCACTACAAAAGACAGATGCTTAGAAAAGCTCTCCCACCCTTCATAAATGCTTCTCCATAGGCCACACCCATGAGTCCTCCTGCAAACTTTAGTACTCCACCCCCCTTGACTCTCACCATATTTGTGGAGATAACTCGCCGCCAGATATGGGTAACTTCATGACCATATCTCTACAGCCATTTCCCTAAAAGAGCTTGATTAAATGACACCACACTTCTAATCCCCAAACCACCCATCTCAACGGGTAAACACACCTTATCCCAAGCCACCAAAGGATACTTGAAACTCCCCTCAGAAGACCCCCATAGAAAATTCCTCTGAATACTTTCCAATATAGCAGCCACAACTTTAGGAATGGTAAAAAGAGATAAAAAGTACGTTGAGAGGCTAGAGAGGGTACTCTTTATTAGCATGAGCCTACCACCCTTAGATAAATAGAGACGTTTCCACCCAAATAGTTTCTTCTCCATTTTCTCCAAAATAGGATTCCAAATCAAAGCAGTCTTAAAAGAAGTTCCCAACGGCATCAAATAACTCATCAAACCACCTTTTAATTCCTAACATAACCCTATAACCCTTTCTTCAACAATTCTAAACCTTAAATCCACAAATTCTCTTGACGTATTTGCCCTATGTCAAGAGAGGAGTGGAAGAACTTTATCAAGGTTTTATATTTAAAGAGTTGGTACAGCTGAAGCGAAAAGTTGCTGTACAGTGCAGAGATAAGACCAATATACTTGCTTTGACCAGTGTTGTAATTTGCAGTTAGCAAACACATTTTAACACTTGAGATAGAGAGAGTTTTGCTACTGGATCTAATATGAGTAAAGATAGCTAGTTCTTTTCTCCTTATATTCCCAGTGTGTTAATTTGGGTGTGCTGGAGTCAGTATGCCTCGCACAGCCATTTTATTCTCTTGTTATTTATATATTGAGATAGAAAGCCCTTTTTGCTCTCTCTCTCTCTCTCTCTCTCTATATATATATATATATATATATATATATATATATATCTCGCGGTAACAAAAATGGAATGTTCTGAGGTATATCAAGATTCAATCTCTGGTTCATATTTTGGCGACCAATCCTTCCTAATTATATATATAGAGGAAACATCACGCAGAGGCTAAAGACTCTTCCTTGCCCTAGTAGAATTAGAAACTGTCCTAGTAGTATTAGAAACTCCTAGTTTGACTAGTAAACTAAAAAGCTAATAAATGACTAACTCGAACCCAAAGAAAATAAAACCTAAGATACTTAGGGTATGTTTGGTAACTGTTTTTTTTTTTTTTCCCATATTTTTTGTTTCAAAAATAGTTTTTTATTTTCTAGATTAGAAAACTTGTTTGGCAACCCAAAATGAATAGAAAACAAAAATTGTTCACAAAACTCAATTTGTGAAGGAAATTGAAAACATGCAAAAGGCTGTTTTCAATTTCTATTTTTGAAAAGCTAATGAAAACACGCGCCTAATTTAATGACTTCGTCCCCTTTAAGGAGTTAGCACTAGTGTTCAAATCCTAGTAATAACAAATTTTAGTATTTTTTTTTCTCACTCTTCTCTCACACAAGATTTTTTTCTCTTTATCTTGCACTCTATTCAACAATCCTAAAGAGAATAGCCACTTTATAGGTAGGAAGATCCATGACTTCTTCTTCTTCACTACGTCTAGAGAACCATGACTCTCTCTCTCTCTCTCTCTCCTTCCCAAATTTGGAACAGATCTATGTGGGAACTTCACTGTTCAACTTCTTACCTCCATAAATTTACAGACCCAAAGGATATCTCTAGTTTGGTTCTAGAGTTGAGACAAGTTGTGTACAAAGGAGCTCCGCTACAACTTGTCTAGAGTTGAGACAAGTTGTGTACAAAAGGATATCTCAATTTTCTATTTTTTAATTTCAACTAGCCAAACATGTTTTTGATTTTGAAAATACAAGAAAATTGTTTTTTCTTTCTATTCCCAAAAAAAAAATTATGAAAGCAAAAGGCAAAAACTGTTACCAAAATAGCTTTTAGGGTATGTTTAGCAATTGTTTTTTTTTTCCTAATTTTTTCTGTTTTCAAAAACTATTTTCTATTTTGTAGAACAAAAACTTGTTTGGTAACTCAAAATAGACAAAAAAACATAAACTATTTCCAAATCTCAATTTTAAAGGAAACTGAACAGCTAATGACCTGTATAAATAAAGTACCATACGTAGTTGCTATAATGGTCAAGGAATAGAAATCTGCACGGCAAAGATCTATAATTTAAAAAAGAAAAAGAAAAAATTTTAAATTTTTTATCCTGTAAAAAGAAACCTTGGAAGAGGCTATTGGACTTGTTACCGGCCATTTGTGTATGCTAATTTGCTGTCTGTCAATGTAGCAATTAGCCAGTATTTTTGCAACTGCATACTGGTGAAGGGAAGATCCTTCATTCTCACACTTATATTTTTCATGTTCCTTGTCTTTTGTTGGTCGAATGGAACCTCCTCCACATAAACAGGAGTTGGAGGTTAAGGTCAAGGGTTCAATCCCGTATTGATTCATGAGTTGTATTTGCTATATATATATATATACTATTTGCTTCTCTTTAGGGTTACCTTTGATTAATCTAATAAATAATTTTTCCTTCTTAAAATTGGTTGACTATTCCAGTTTGACGATTGGCTTGAAAGACTGATTGAAGAAAAAGGAGAGGACTTGTACAGAATGAAGGGGATTTTGTCTGTTAGTGATTCTGACCAACGTTATGTTTTTCAGGTTCTTATTCCCTTTTCCATACTATTCCTTTCATTATCAAATGAGTATATTTATAATAAAAAAATTGTGTTGCAGGCTTTCATTTATTTTCTAATTTTTCTCCACCTTCTATGGTGCTGTTACCTTTTCAGGGGGTGCATTCTACACTGGATGGCTGCCCAGGCAAAACCTGGGGACCCAATGAGAAGAGGATTAACAAACTCGTGTTCATAGGAAGAAATTTGGATGAATTTTCCCTAAGAAAGGGTTTTAAAGGTTGTCTAGCATAAGCTATTGGTATATGCCAAATAGTTAAACAGTGGATAGATGCTGGAACACAAAACAAAATGAGGCTTTAAAGAATACAAATGCATAAATACATGGTTTCTGATGACGAAATGATTCGTGAGAGAATTTTCACCGATGTATATTAGTTGTGCATTTTATGTCAAAGCTGTCAAAGAATTTATAAAATTGCTAATGTGTAGCGGAACTGTTTATAAACTCTTGAACTTTTTGCCATTAACTAACAGCTGTGGGATAAATCTCATAGCCCTCCATTGACGAAATATAATCTAGCTTTCACTATTGCATGATTTTCATATTATGCCAAATTCTTGAGAATGTCAAAAGGTGGCACTTCTTCTGGAAACCCAAACTAACAATGTCCTGTGTATTTTATTTTGTCATCTTTAGTCCCAGGTATAGATCTCCAGAATAATTATATAGGTCTTTAATGGTCATAAGTTTAATGAATAGTTAATATATTGACGTCAATGCTGTGCCTATCAAGGTAGCGATGATATTGTACTGTCTTCTAGGTTTTAATAAGTCATTGATTTAGAATTTGGGACGTTCTTGTGTTCACATTAACGCTATCAATAGTAGGTAAGCTTGTAAATGAGTTGTGTACTATAGTATTGATTAAGTAATACAAAAAAAAAAAAAAAAAAAAAAGGAAAAAAAGCCCTCTCATTCTCTCCCACTTTTAAATAGATGAAGCCTTGCAAATAAAAAAATCTTAGGATCTAGAAACAGCCACACCAAATCTAATCCATTTTAGCACCACTTACTCATAAAAAGTTACCTAAAAAAGAGTAGAGGTCCTAAAAAAAATAAAAAATATATGGCAACGTTAATTTGCAAATAAAAAAGTCGCTCAAATTTCGGACGAAAATGCCTCTTAGCAACTACGGGCAATGATTTTTGACAGAAAAAAAGGTCAGCACTTTCGCTCAAAAAATTGCACATGGCATATTTAGAGGTCCTAAAATAAAGGTCAGCATTTTCGCTATGACTGCCCTAAACGGCAACGGCGTGCTCTCCACACATGTGGATAGGGCGGAAGGGAAACGGGAACATGCGTCCCTCCTCTCTTCCCTTTTTGAGAATGATGTATGGTGGGTGTGAATTATGACAGTGAACCATTTTTATTATAGTTCAGAAGTCACCACCAACTATTGGGTTTTTCGAGGTATGATTGGTCACCTAACTCTATTTGATTTTATTATCAATCATAGGTTAAGAAAAAGTAAAATTTTCCTAATCTAAATGGATGATAAATAATCTTGATTCTTGGATTTAGACGTTTGGTTATGTGTAGGGAAGTTGTTAGAAACCCCACATCACTTGTTGTGAGACAGTCTTTTGTTTTGGTAAACTCTTAATTTTTGGTCATTGGCAGATAAAATCAAGCTATTGACTGTAACTTTCGAGGCTTAATGAATTTGGGCTTTTGATGTTTGATTTGGAAAATGTGTGTGGCCTTCACCAATGTTTTGCTAGCACATTGGAAATTTATTAAATTTCTGTGATGAAAATCCGGCGGCATTTCATTTTATTTTCGAGACAAAAATCTAGTAGAATTTCATATCAGGTGCGTCATGGCACACACAACGTAATCCTCACAAAGCTTTTGTAGTGAAAATATAGCAAGAAGTTGCACTATTTTCATAGCGAAAATCCAACAGAGTTTCACATTTGGTGCACCACAACGCACTTGCAGGATTTCGAATTAGTGTATACTATGTGCACCAATATGTTCAGTCAAAGGCACACCGAGGTGCACCTAAGTACAAAGCACGTGGTGCACGTCGTATACACAGTGAAACTACATGTCAGTAGCTGACATGGATATGGGGTAATCACACACGTGGTACATCATGCACCCAATAAAGTATGAATATGAATCTACAACACTAAGCGTTGAATGCATACCCACAATCCAAGGTCAAGAAGCATTCATGATTAGGGAGAGATTATTATCTAATCACTGATGTCTGTTAGGACATATGTGAAACTTGTTAGAACATATGTTATTATAAATTAGCTAATCCTTTAACAAAACGCACTTTACTTGTAATGGGGTAGATTTAGGATGAGTTTAGTACTTCAAGGAACAAGAGTTCAAGTCTAGTATTGAAGCTATGCAAGTCTGTCCAAGAAACAAGTGAAGAAGTGCTGTTCATTAAAGTTTGTCGGATAGCTTGACAGATAATATCTATCGAGGTTTAATGCTGATGCCTGACAGCTGCTTGACAGAAACAGTATCTATCGAGAATTACGAAATTCAGATTTCCAGACCTGTTTTCATGCATATCCAAGTGTATTTGTGTAGGGTTCATTTTCTCACAACCCTAGACATATATAAGGATTATTTTAAGGGCCGTCAAAGGTGATGCAAAGGTTGTTGCAATTGTTGTTGTACGCATATTGTGACCGGAGATAAAAATTGCCCTAGTTCATCATATTCTTTGTAGAAGTTGCTGCGTCTTTGCGCTAAGGGTTTTGTAACCAAGGAGCTTCTTGATTTTCATCGTTTGGATGAACTGAAGAACTTTGCAGCCAACATCTTTCTTAAGTTGGTGTGTCAGTCACGTACTTGAATCCGTGCATTGATTGGTTAGTCACGTACTTGGAGCTGTGCATTGAAAGGAGAGATTGTCACTACATTGCAAGTCCAATTGAGTATTGGGGTAAGGGTTCAACTGTAGGTTGGTATTAGATACTGGGATTCCTTTTACTTGTAACCGCTTGTTTTGGTAATAGTGGATTCTCAGGAGTGGTGACCTTAAATTCACCGGGTGGGGTTTTGCCTCGGTGGTTTTCCCCATTCGTAAACAAATCACCCGTGTCAAATTTAATTTCCGTTGCATTTAGTTATTTGGTGATTTGTTTGTGCTACTACGCTCAGTGTATGTAATTGAATCTAATTAATTTCATTTGGCTAAATTAATTGATTAAGTTACCAAAGGGGTCAATACATTCTTGGCCTATCAATGTCCATCATCCTAAGTGCATGAGCACCTTTACAATATATAGCATGCATAATATATTTTCATCACACAATGCGAAAATGTATACATATCCACATGTAGAAGGTGTGGCTCAAAGCAAGGTAAATGAAATGTAGACATATCCACACCCATAAGGTGTGGCCCAAAGTGAGGTACAAAAAAGAAAACTAATCTAGGAAAGAGACTAGAGATGGTTCTAAAGGAAGGCTAAGGAAAGGATGGACCTTTTGGAGGGGCTAAACTCCTAAAATTTACTGATCAATGCCCTTTTTCTTGCCTCTTGGAAGTAGGGTGCATGCTCCATCCGCCACATGCAAACAAACAAAGCAAACAAGCATGACAAAAACCAAACAAACAAAGAAATGAAAACATGCAAACAAGCAAAGAAATAAGGAGGAATCATGCTAACAAAAAAACAAACAAACAAAGAGACATATGTAACAGATGAAGGTTTGGATTGTGTCCATAGATCCATTGAATTGAATTATGGACGGCACACGTGCCAACAAGCAAAGCTATTAAAAGTGGGTCTTGAGGTTTCGTGTATATGAACGGGTGCGAACCCGTACGAACTCCGATTGACTTGATTCTAGTGTCATTAAAAAGATATGAATGTCTAGTTTCCAAATCATTTGATTTTTTGAAAATTGGTTGGCGGACCAAAGAGTCATGGGCCCCAGAAACGAGCTAATGCGCTTGACACTATTTTTATGATATCTCAACTGTTTTAACTTCGATTTCGACCCGTGAGTAGCCATTTCAAAGGGAATTCAATACTCTTCTCAATGATATTGGTTTCATACCAATCCGACGGTGGGTTAAAAGTCAACCCTTGGTCACCACAAAAAGTCAACCTTAGGTCAAAGTTGACAAAAAGATCATTACCTTGGATTTGATATAAAAACGCCGTTTTGGTGAAGTTCTGACCAATTTTGACATTTGGTCAACAATCGGTTGACTAGGGTTATTTTGGACAATTTGACATGAAGTGGCACTTTAAGTGCTCTGATGCCGAAACTGGATAAACCATGGTGATCCAGATGTTCCCACGGTCCCTTGGTAAGAAAATGATTTTTTTTTTTTTGGAATTTTTGGAGTTTGACATGCAAGTTGAAGGCAAACAAAATATGATATCAACATAGCATATCAACCATTGTCATATTTGCTATTAAATTTTTTGTGACTATAGACTATAGACTCTCTTTCTCTTCACACAATTGGCCACACTCTCACGCAACTACGTTTTAGTTAGCCCTTTAAATTCATAATCATTATGGAAGAACTTATATTAATTTAAATTTTACTATTGCTGGATATACCATTTTTGTTAACACTGAGTTTTATTACTTGTTGAGATTTTACTAATGGAAGATGTATGGAATTAACCATAAAAGCTGTACCATCGCATATAGGATTTATTGTGGGACGTGTAAAATGTTGACTTATTGTTGGATTTATGTTCTTCTATTTTGACTCACTGCTGATACAAATTATTTTGACTCTCGGTTATAACTAAGTGCATTGTCCTATTCATCATTCCATACCATGGTGAAAATAGCTAAATACTACGTTTTGTCAAAATTTGTGGCAAACTAGCACTGTTTTGGAAATATTTAATAATCTACCACTTTTTTAGTACTCGAGTTTCACAAAATCGAGTTCTAAATAGTACTGGAGTTCCACAAAATCGAGTTCTAAATAGTACTCGAGTTCAGTGAACTTGAGTTCTTAGGTGAGTCACCAGCGTGGCACTGTTGACCTGGAATTTGAGGAATTAAAAAAACAATGTGGTACTCAATATTGCGGAAATTGAGTACTTCTTTATAGTACTCGAGCTTAACAAAGTCGAGTACCTTGTTTTTCTTTTTTCTTTTTTCCTTTTTTTTTTTCTACTTTTTGTTTCGTACAAAACTTTTACTTATTTCATCTTCAACTGCTTGTGATCTTTGTGTCCACCATGTTGGGTGCATCATAACACCGTAAGTCCAGCCCACACTTGATAAAACACCTCATTAAAGAGGTGGTTGGACAAGCCACAAAAGTCAACCTATTTTCTTCTTGGGCAGTGACTTAGGTGTGTTGGACACGCTGAGGAGAAAAAGAAGAAAAGAAAGGAGCTGATGCATTAAGGCTATTCGGCCTAAGGGAGAGCTGAAGGACAAAAGAAAGTGGCTAAAGCAAAGTCAAGGCAAGTGAGTTGCATTTATTGTGATTTGATGTCAAGAGTGTGAAAGGAAGAAAAGAAGGAAAAGATGAAGACTCAATGAGATCTCTGCCATCCAGTCCTTTGTTTAGGTGTTATCCAGGGTAAAGGCCATTTTGCATCTTACTGACTTCCTAACATCTCATGGGCACCTTTAGTGAATAGTTACTGTCAGACTACTTTGTGCTTAGCTAACTGCAACTCCAGTTACTTGCACATGAACTTTTTCAAGTCCAGACGTTGTACTTAGTTAGGTGGACACATCGATCACAAGCAGTTGAAGATGAAATAAGAAAAAATTTTGTACAAAACAAAAAGTAGAAAAAAAAAAAAAAACAAAGTACTTGACTTTATTAAGCTCGAGTACCATATTACTTTTTTATTTACACAAATTTCAGGTCAGCAGTGCTACGTTAACGACTCACCTAAGAACTCGAGTACTATTTAGAACTGGATTTTGTAACACTCGAGTACTAAAAAAGTGATAAATTACTAAATATTTTCGAAACAGTGCTAGTTTGTTATAAATTTTGTCAAAACGTGATATTTGACTATTTTCGTCTCCATACCATAGTTAAAACTTTAAAAGACAGATTAGGGTCCCCTTCAATGTTCTCTCTCCTCTTTTTGGGCTTTGAGTTGGTTTCTTTTTGTAGGTCTCAAAAATGCATCGGTAACCGCTGATCCTTATTGGTCTGGTGTCAAGTTGTAGGTTAAAGTCCAAGAAAGGACCCTTTTTTTTTACAGCAATAATTGACATGTAACCTTCCCCAACACAACGTATCTCAACTAATAAATCTTCTTTCTTTAAGATTATGGAGAATGAATCTAGTCTTTATTTATTTTATTTTTTTCTAAGGCTAAAAAATTATACGGCATCATTAGCAATTTTTGATGAGATATGCTTGTGACTGCCACATTTCTAACGGCCTATCGAGAGTAATTTTAAGTTTTAAGTAACTCCATTGCTTTGTTTTAAAGTCGATTGGAGGATGTGCAGTCACCCCAAAAAAAAAAAAAAAAAAATCTAGGCTGACTTTTATGCTCATAAATTTGGTTGAGATTCCCATTAATTATGGTTGGTTGAAGGAACATATTATTATATCTAAATATATTCATTCATACAACAATATGTTGTTGTATACAAAGCACTGTACTTCAAAATATATTAGAATGAATGAATGGGGAAAAAAAAGAAAGAAAAAAGAAAATATAATATTAGAGGAAGGAGCATCTGGACAGCTTTATTAGGGAGTTGGGACTTTTGACTTTTAGGTTTTAGTAGTGGGTTTTAAGTTTTAATGTAAAAATTAAAAATAAAAAAATAAAAAAAAAGAAGAAGGAATATTCTATTCTGCAGTCCCCTCCAAAAAACCCGTCCCTTGCGGAAATCCCGAAACGTGTTGTGTAACTTGTGTTCTCTTCATGGCCCCACCCACATGTGCTCTCTATCACCTTTCCTACGTGCCACATGACTCCTTTATTATTCTATTCCCTTCCTTCAGTGCAGAATATTCCACGCTGGCATCAACTTCGCTATCTCAATCTCGTTAATTTCCTCCTTGAATTACTGTGTTTTTACGGGTTCTTATATAACCTCATCTCCCTTATCTCCCCGCTACTTCATTATTTTTGGTCCAACAATCCTACAATGGACACATTCTCTTCTCACACCTAAATCTCTATGTGTTAGCTCGTAATTTTCATGGGACTATCATGGTACTTGCTAAACACAAAATTAGGTAAACCAATTATAAGATGACAGTTAGAGATGGCAATGAGGCAGGGTGTGTTTGAAAGATGGGGTATTCGTCTCTGTCCCGCATGATGGGAAAAATTTTCTTGCCCCATTCTTACCTCTTGGAGCTCCGCAAAACCTCGCCTCATCTTGTAAAACTCTATTTCTTGTTAATTTGCCCACAACTATTACAATTATTTTTAATAAAACCTGTTTCGTTAATAAAAGTAAAATTGAAATTACAAATAAATTTATCCCATTAAATCAAATTAATTTTTAGCAAAAATTGAATAATATTATTAAATTATTTAACAAGACAATATCACAACAAAAACAAAAATCTCATAATACAAAATCAATGATTCAATAGTATATAAATTTCTTTATAATAAAGACAAAAGAAAATGTTAAAATTGTACCTTATTTCTAACATTGCTAGAGAAAAAGAGAGGCAAAAAGTCTTGTTGGTAGAATAAAATAAGCTGATGATATGTTTGTTTAAATCGTAGGGTTTTAGGGTATGAAAAATTTACAATTTAACCCTTATCAATGAGGAGTGGGGCAGGTTGGATCTAAAAAGTCTAAACTCATTCCTACCCTGTGGTGTAGGGCTAAAATCTCGCCCCATCCCCACCCTACCACCTCTGCGGGGGTGGGAAAAACCTGCATGGGCTGAAGGAGGGAGGGGAGGGACTGGGTGGGGCAAAATTGCCATCCCTAATGACAATTAAATATGTTGTGAATTTAGGTGTGCGTCTCTAGATTTACTCTTTTTGGTCCAACAATTCTACAACGTACATACTCATTTTTACTTCCTAAATCCATGCCCTATTTATGTGTTAATTCATAATTGGATTTTAGCCCTTTCACTTAGGTCATCATAAGTATTTGAGCATGATGTATCAGCTTATGCACCAATCATGGGATAACACATAACAAGGTGTGGATTTTAGGGTGGAAAATAGTGTGTCCTATCATTATTCATCCTATAAATATAATAAATTTCCCAACTATTTCACACTTTGCTAATAAGACATTGTGGATAGTTCAATATCATTTTTACATGAGAAAATCAATGGCATCACTTTTATTGTACGTTAATTAACCTATCATCATATATATAATTGAGAAGAATATTTGTAATTTTATTAAAAATGAAAATATATTAATAGGTGCTCAATTACACTTGTTAACGAGTAATCAAACAAGTTCTACTCTATTAGATAGTAATAAAAATAGATAAACAAATACCCATTTAACTAAATATATAATATAACTCACAAAAAATTGATTGAATTTACGGATCATATTTATAGTTACATCAAAATTCAAATTATAAATATAATAGAGTAAAATTTAGGGAATCTTAGGGATTTTCCTATAAATTTTGGTCCCACACAGTCCCACTCCAACTAGCTGACTAGCTTAGGAATGGGAGTTGGATTTTGTCATAGAATCGTAATAGCGTGCGTAAGATAGATCCAACGGTCCAAGGTGGAGTGGATAAGCTCCATTGGAGCATGCTATGCTATGCTATAGCAACACATTATAATTATAAAGTTATCCGATATATATATATATATATATATATATATTTATATATATCTATATCTATATGTAAATGGTGCATGTTGCTTGAGATTCGCCGCCGAGCTTTACTCTACATGTTCGTCAAATTAAATTATAATAATAAAAATAATATAAATATATATATATATTTATATAAATAATTTGTGACTAAAATAAATAGGACTTTGAAACAAAGCCAACTCCTCCTTTTGCTTCTTACACAGACATCGATCGATCTCTGTTTCATTTGTATTTCAGCTTTTGATCTCCATTATTTCTCAATATTTGCAAAGCACAACGTTGGTAACATCATTAACATTTCCAAATACCATTCAGTTTGATTTGTTACGTAGACCAAGACATATATACCATAATAGCTAGGTTCGTGTTGTGTGCAACTGCACACAGAGTATCTCCAACAGTCTCTATATTTTCCGCTAGCTGCCAGCTGCGTGAGATCATCAAGTCAAAGGTGCCGATCTGATAGAAGAAAAAACAGACAAAATTAAGCTGGAATTCGTTTTCCTAAAGGAAAGGGGTTGAGTGAGTTAGTGAGCTAGCTAGCTAGGGTGATATATATTATATGATGGAGAGGAATTACAGTGGTGGTGGTGGTGGTGTTGGTAGAGCAGCAGGGAGCTATCCATATGAGAACGCTGTGATGATGACAAGAGACCCGAAGCCCAGGTTAAGGTGGACGCCTGATCTGCACGAACGATTTGTTGATGCTGTCACTAAACTTGGTGGCCCTGACAGTATGTTATTTTAGCACTCAACTCTTTTCTTCTTCTTCTTTTTCCCTTTTTATTTATTTATGTTTAATGTTCTTAAATTTTGAGCAGTGGTAATTGGTTAAGCAGACCATAGGAACATATCGATCTTCTAAATTATAGCAATAGTTTGAGATGCCTTTGATTTTGTTATGTTTGACAAAAATTATCGAAATTATCAACTGTCTCTACTCTAGTCCATTTCCTTCTTCAATTCATCGAAATATGTTTCAAAGGAGAATCTTGACTTATTTTGAACATTGTGCTGGAATGATTTTTTTTATTTTTATTTTTATTTTTTTAAGCTTAATAAATAAATATACAGCTTGTGTCCAGTGCTTTTTTTGCAATGGACACATGTCTGAATCATGTCATATCCAATACAAAAAAGCACTGGACACAAATTTCACCCAATAAATAATTAGTTGACCTACATTTTAAATTGAATTATAGGGAATGAACAAGATGTAACGAGTCATTTTTACTTGAATTGAGTTCTGAGAAAGAACCACTTGTTGTCTCCAACATCCAACTTGTTGGGTACTTTCTTTGAATAATCATTAGGTACTAGTTTTACAATAACATGATACTCTTTCATCACACACAAATGGGATCCTACCGTAATTACTCATATTATTGCTGCTTACAAGTTCACAACCTTTCACAACTTAGAAGTGAATTAACCAACCCAATTCTCATGCAGTTAACTTATCAAAAACCAGCAATTTACATTTGCACTTTCTGTTAGAAAATCGGTTGTATAGTCTCATTTCACTGTGCCAAAATGAGGTTTTCGCATTTTCTATATTGCTCGATAATTTAGAGAGCATTTTTTTTACCCTCTTGTTCTTTTTTATATATTTTATTTTCAGAAGCAACTCCCAAGTCTGTATTGAGGCTGATGGGCTTGAAGGGCTTGACATTGTACCATCTGAAGAGCCATTTGCAGGTGATTATAAAATTTTCTTCTCTCCTAATGACCACTTGCTTTATATTGTGTAGTCCAATGAGCAAAATGAGTAGAAAAAGGAAAAAAAGAATTTGCTTCATTTAATCTCATTTGAATTTTGATTTGTGGAACCCGAATGTAACATTAGGATGTAAATCAATATGCAGAAGTACAGACTTGGACAGCAAGCACGTAGTCAAAATACTGTAGAACAAAACAAAGAGGGCAATGGTGAGTCCATAAATATTTCACACGAATTCTGCCAATGCTTTCATAGGCAATAAAACTTTTAGCCAATAATTCTATCTGCATAGAACATACATGATTTTTATTTTTGCTTTTAATGCTTGGTACTTTGTTATTGGAACTTTTCATATTTTCATTCTTTATTTTTGCTTACAGCTTCAGAATTCTTCGTACTAACACATTACCCTTTCTAAATTTTAGGGGGCACATATGTACATTTCAGTAATTCTCCTGGGACTAGTACCAATTCTTCCAGAGATGATAATGAACAAGGGTATGAGAAACAATTACTTACATTTGTCGATTTTGTTGCTTTCTCAATAAAAAAAAAATGGTCATTACACACCCTGGTTGCATGATCTTGATCCTTATAGCTAAAACTTTATCAAAGGTAGAGTTGCTTTGACTCCCCCCTATTCTCAATCCAAGGAATTTCTAAAGAACACTGAGAACATAGATTTGACCGTTTTGCATGTAAGTAAAACAATCAAAACATCCAGTACCTTCAAGCCGTCGTTGGGCATGAGCAAGTAGAAACAGAGCAAAAGAAGGTAAGGGTATTAATTTTTCAATTAACAAAAAATGGAACAGTGACAAATTGGAATAGTGCAGGCTGATTGTGATTGGTTAGGGTAGCAGACAAATCCCACAGCACACCCTCACTTACCCAATATGTGTGGTTTGCTGTCAATTGCAAGTATTTTGGGGTTTACTCTTAAGGGGTGGGTTGGATTTTGCGGGCAATGGTAAGTGTTTTGGCCAATTTGGGTTTCCTCTCCAGGGGTGGGTTCAAGCGACTAATTTGCCTAATAGAAATCATTTATTCCACTTTTTGTGTTCCTTCAATCACAACTGAAATGTGTTTGATTTTTTCCTAATTCTATTAGTGATCTTAGAACCAAGTGATCTGAATTTAAACTTTGAGAATTCACAAATAAATTTAAACTCTCAATGTATATAAGACTTTTCATATAAAAAACTTGTCAAAATAATTCTAGTAAATTGTAAATTGCTTCCCTTAAATAGGATAGTTGTAAGACCACCTTTAGTTTAAAATGTTACTACAATATTATCTCTTCATTTATTCATAGTGACATTGTACCCTTTTCATTAATACTTTCTGTCAAATTAATATAAAATTTGAGTTATTTTTTAAGAGTAATACTACATGTACAAACTATTTTACAATATTTTTACAAAATGTTGATGTGGCCAACCTCTTATTGGTTTTCATTTAGACCCACTATTAATATCACTTTTTCATTTACCAATAATCACTCACCACATCAACAGTTTGTAAATTATTTTGTAAAATAGTTTGTACCTCTACCATTATTCATTTTTTATATGTGCCTTGCCCACATATTAATGACATTAATACCCTTCAATAACAAATACATCACTTGCACAATGATCACATACACAAGTCCTTTCAAATTGTGCATGTCATGTTTTTGATATTAGACATTATTAAGATCATTAACGTGTAGGTCTAGACACTTTTTTTTTTAAAAATAAAATAAAAAGAAGTTTTCCATTAATTTGACTGAAAATACTAATGAATGAGGTAAAATGGTCATTATAGAAAGATAAGGGGAGACATTGCTAATTTTCTATTCCCTCCATCTCATTTTATTAGGCCTATTTTTAAAATTCAACTTTTAAGAAAACATTATTTTATGCATTGTCTTTTATATAAAAAGGTACAACTTTCCAAAATTATCCCATAATTTAAATTTTAGTGAGAGAGAGGTTTTGATTTTTCCAATAAAGTAAAAGGTATGTTAGGAAATTTATTTATTGATAAATTTCAAAGATGACTTTATTTTGAGACATGATAGAATGGATTAGAGGACTAACAATTTAGGACATTGGGTGTATGTATTAAACCAAAATGGGGACATTGCAACTTTCCTACACTTAAGTTTTTATTAGAGATAATTACAATATGCTACTAACCCTGCAGCTCGAACCATTTCTTCCCTAAACCCCAAACACTTTATGTATGGGGAGGTACGAATTCAGCTACAAGGTCTGTGACATCCTTCACTTAAGTTAAATAGGAAAAACTGTAATACTTGCCCAATTAATTAACTGGTGACTTTCTGTCTTCCTTTTGTGCTTCTCATTAGAGTTATTGATATCATAATTTGAAGCAAAAATTTATCCTGCTTCTTAGTTTCCACTACTCATTTCTAGAACTAGTATCATTTTAGATTCATCTTGTGAATTTTTTTCATTTTGCAAATTTTCACAAACTTTTTTTTTTTTTGGGAAGTAAACAGTAATACTTATTAGAACACACATGAAAATAGTAATAATAATGTTTTAAACCGGGTTTATAATACATTACGTAAAATTTTCACAAACTTGATACTAAGTAATTCTGCGAACATAACAGAGAAATCCCAATTGAAGAAGCACTTAAGTGTCAACTTGAAGTTCAGAAAAGATTACAAGATCAGCTTGAGGTATATCTACTGTGGATACTTTTGCTGTAACATTTTGATTAATCACTTGTGATATTTGCTTAATTATCACAAGTTTTGCCACTTTATGAGCGAAATCTATGATTTCATATTGTTAAACGACCCATCATTGCCAATAGGTACAAAAGAAACTGCAGATGAGGATAGAGGCCCAAGGGAAGTACTTGCAGGCTATATTAGAGAAAGCCCAAAAGAGTCTCTCCCTAGATATCAATGGCCCAGGTAGCCTTGAAGCGGCCAGAGCCCAATTAACGGACTTCAATTTGGCTCTATCGAATCTCATGGAGAATATGAATGAAGGAGAGAGGAAAGAAAACATGATAGAGATGAATGATATTTTCAAAAAGGCCAATAGTTCAGCAATCCAGATTTACCAAGAGGGAGGCAGAGAAGAAAATGAAGATGTTAAGCTCAAGATTGAAGGGGGTTTGATACAGTTTGACTTGAATACCAAAGGTAGTTATGACTTTTTTGCAGCAAATGGAGCTGAGTTGGAAACCAAGATGCTTTCCTATAGGAGATAAAATTGGATATATATATAATGTCTTTACACTTTTGACACACAATTCACCTTTTAGTACCTGCTTATATTTGTTCGCATCAAGTTAAATAATTATTCTCTCAAAAAAAAAGAGAAAAAGCAAAAAAAGAAGTGTGTTTGGATGAGCTTATTTTCAGCTGTTTATTATGTAACAATACAATTGTACTTTGATAAATTTGATACTTTAAAAAGATGTATATTTTCTTTAAGGATGAAAATAAGCTCAACCAAACATATACTTAATTATATGTATAATATATAACTTTTAGGGAATACCTATTTCAAATTTTCTTTCGAATGTCTTTCATTTACTACACTTCAATAATCTGAGATTTCTATCCATCTTGAATTTGTGCTTTTCCTATGCTATAGCCTACACCTGTTGGGTATTACAAGATTTATTCCATAATTGAGGTGGTAACCTAAAGCAAACAATGAGTAACAAGGACGTATATTTAACTGCGTCGAATTAAAAACATCTTACAAAGTGATTATAGTTTGTTAAAAGTTATATTTTATTGTAATTTTCTTATTTTCTCTTCATACACGGTAGGTTTATTTATATGTATTTATTTATTATGGACATAACCGTGACAATGTCAAGCTACTAATGCTCATTTAATGGCTATTGAAGAAGATGGTGGATGCAATGTATAAGACTAAATTACAAATCACCCCCTAAAGTTTGGAGTGATTTGCCCTTTAAAATTCCAAAATTTTAATTTGTTCCCAAAATGTTAGGTTTTGTTTGAATTTGCTCACATCCATTTATATCCGTTAATGAGATTAATATTACGTGCCACATATGACTGTTGGTCCAATGAAAACATGCAATGTCATGTAATTAATTGTGCCACATCGTTTCTCAAAAAAAAAAAAAAAAAAAAAAAATTGTGCCACATCAATTAAATTGCTTAGAAAAGCTTTAAAAAAAATTAAAACGATTCTTTTAAAATCCAAAAATTACATAAACAAATAAAATAAAATAGGGTAAATTTCACTTTAAACCCTATAGTTTTTGGTAATCCAAATTAAACTCTATTAGAATGTAACAAATTAAACCCTAGAGTTAAAAGTGGTCTAATACTGTTAACTATTAGAATTATTGTTTGAACTATGCGTGAGAGAGAGAGAGAGAGAGAGAGAGAGAGAGAGAGAGAGAGAGAGAGAGAGAGAGAGGTTTGCTATGCGCTAGCCATCGCTCGTTGCCCATTCTACCGATTGCTAAAGCCTTCTTTTATCACACTTTGACAACCACCTTAGGCTATCGGCCACCAAACCCCACCGATAAGTTTTGTTCTCTCTCTCTACTGATTGCTAATTTAAGCCTTCATTTATTCTTATTTTTATGAAAAATGGATTGATTTAGTTAGATTTATTATCTATTTTAGTCAGGTTGGTTTTGTGTATTTTGATTAAGTAGTTTTGGGTTTGATATCTCTTATCTCTAGAATGAGAATTGCCTCACTTTTTTTTTTTTTTTTGGGAGCTAAAGCTCGAAATTTTAATAGAAAACATTTGACAAGGAGAAGAAGCTGGACAAGATGAAAAGGAGTAGGAGATAAAAGGAGGAGACAGTAGTGGGAATTATAGAAACAGAAGACGTAGTCGTGTAGTTCTAATAGTGTAGTCTAAAATTTATGCTAACATCCACATGCCACATGTAATTAGTAAAATATACCTATGATAATCATGTATGAAAACAATACGATAGTTAATGGTAGAAAAATGGATCAAAATTTTAAAACATAGGGGGAAAAAACAAACTTACCTAATTTTAGGGATGTAATTTACAATTTAGTTTAAAAATTATGCTTACATACTCATCTCATATGTAATTACTAAAATATACATATGATAATGATTGATATAAACATAACCGTTTATTGTAAGTTGTAACAACCAAAACGGAAGAAATGGTGCAAACATAGCATGCCTATAGATAAAACCATTCTCATGCCCAATTTTACAATTTATTAACTTGTGTGATTGTGAGTGAGTAATGTAATGTGATAGGTTGCACAAGGCAGAAAATATCCACTACTCATAATCGCACAAGGCAATGAGTTGTAAAATTGGGTGTGTGATTAACTGTTTCTAGAATTATTCATCAAAATACAGATCAAAGTAAAAAATAACAAAGAAATGAGAAATACAACCACCATAACAAACTTGAGTAATTATTAAACCTTCCCAAAGTACGATGGGGTGATGTTTTGTCCTCTTACATTTATGGCATCTTTCACAAATTAAATTCATAGTAGGATTTACTATGAACGTAAGAATCATATTATCGTATTCCGAGAGTACCTAATAATTTTCCAATTAACAAAAAAACACGTACTATAGCAACTCTGTAATTAGAAAAGCTGTGACTCAGCACTCACGGAGATCTCCACTGAGTTCGGAAGGCCATGTTTAGACATCACACTCACACCCTCACAATTAACCTTGGAAGCCCAATTGGTTAACTCGTGAAGTACCTCAAAGCTATAGATAGAGCTTTAGGTATTCATCCATGCGTATATATTTCACATCTGGATAAAGCTCTGAAGCTTCTTCACCCTCTTCTCCTATTTGAAAGTTTGTCAAACAACCTTCATAGAAAAAGTGATAGAGATGCCCAACTACTGCCTGGCCAAAACGGTCCAGTCCTGCGCTCAGAACAGAAGGAAAATAATAAAATTAATTATCATATGTATAGTCTTGGACATGTAAAAAGCATAAGAGTTGAGCAAATTCCTAGTATTGCCTATAAATTACCGATTATCGCAAAAGTTTAAATTGTTAGGAACTTGTGAATTCAATCACTTAGTCGTAATTCTAACAATAGAGACCTAAACTCTTCGTTAATAAGTGAGTCTCAACAAGTAAATTTTTTAATATTTCAAATAGGAGGTAGAGTGCAAACATAGATCAAACTTAAGAATATCTCATGCTTTGATACCATGATAAATTACCCATTGTTTCAAAATATTAAATCATTAAGAAATGTTGAATTTATTTACTTAACCATAATTTCTAACAGTAGCTTTCCTTTAACTTTTACCTTTCATGGAGGCGAGAAGATCTTCTTGTGAAATGCTAATCTTTTCAAGTTCCTTCCCAAGAAGTTTCTCCCACTTCTCAACTAGTTCTCTTTGGGAGAGAATGTTCTCTGGAGGCCGAATGTGCAGTGTTTTATTCAATGTTCGAGGATCATCTATTGTTTTAATTGTGTATAATGCAACGTCGTCTTCATCCACGTAAACCACTGCAGCAAATATTCCAAAACAATGAAACATATATGACATTTTAATAATAATAAAGATAAAAAAATAAAAAATTCACGAGCCCAGGCCAAGTCTTGTGCAAAGCAAAACATATAATCCTTGTCTAGTGGGGGTGGGTACCTTTGACGTTGCCATCACCATGGATGGTAACTTTTTCCTTAGGAGGCAAGAATGTATCCATTTGAGAAAGGTTGGCAGCAAAGTAACCAGCAAAACAGTTAGCAGTTACATAAGTGAAGGGGACTTTAGCATCCTCTATTGCTCTTCTCACTACCATTTTATCATCAAATATCACTCTTCCAGGCTCAAGAGCATGTCCTATCCGTGAAGGGTCCGTACCAAATTCCGATGGTATGAAACGCTACAAATTTTTTTTATACAAAATATGACAAGATGTTAGCATATCACATCTTCCTCAAGTAACATTGCTTTTTAGGTATACTACATGGTTAAGTAAAGTTCTGTTCACAGATTTTCTCTATATCATTTAGTGTGTGCGTGCATTGACCAACTTATTTGTTGCTAGATAAGAAAAAAAAAAAAAAATCTAAACAAGTAATCCAGATAAACCCACACTAATCATCAACCTCTAATTAATGCTGGGAAACGTTCTTGAAATATATAAATATATATATTTATATAGTTAGTTAGTTAGATAGGGTTTTTTTTTTTTTTTTTTTTTTTTTTTTTTGTGGTTCTATTTCTTCCTCTTTTTGAGTTCAACTTCAGAAATTTCATTTAGTTTGGTAATGAACCACACACACAAATAAATTTCCTAGCAAATAAGTAGAATATCTATCATAGCTAGTCCTTCAATGTACGTAATTAGGTAAATCATTGAAATTCTTTGAATAAATTGCAAGGTTATAATTATTAATCTGGGTTAAATGCAAAAATTATCCCTAAGAATTGGATTACTACTAGGTACTAACAAAATTTTCAAAAATCTCCAATTCTTAATGCCGTTTGAAAATTCTCTAATTCCTCCAACATGCCTCTTCATCTCTGGTTGCTATTTATCTATTATTAGTTTATCCAAACACTCTCTTGTGCATATAATTGCTATATAATGCAGTCATTGTGAATTATGCAATCACGACAAGCTATCAAAAGGAAGCAGAAGACTCGCAGGAACAAAAAACTTTCAAACAGTGTTATGTGTTATTTGTGTTTATGGGGCAAAATGGACTTGTTTGAAAAGTTTTGCTATTACCTGGTATTAGTCCAAATTTTACACTATACCCACAAATGATGCGTTGATATATATACACATTTTAAAAAGCCGTGAGATAATGTCCCTATCATTTTTGTTTATGAAGTTTGTCTATAGAATTCTCTACCAGTGAATTAATAAAGAGATTGGAAATTGAATTGAAGCTTAATCAAACATATAAACCAAAATTTAGTTATTTATTTTCCAACTTGTATATTTTTCCTATATTAAATAAAATTAGAGGATTAAGAGCCTTGTATTTTTTGGGGTAAACATAAAGAGACAATGACAATGTGGAAAGAACGTAGGTACATGAACTTGAAACATAGTTATAAAAATCTTAAGCACAAAGAAATTGCTTCCACAAAAAAGTAAGCTCTTTTTATTTTTCATTAGTTGAAGAAACAAGATTTTAGTCAAAAAAGTTAATGTATGTTTTCTCATATTGCTACGTTAATTAATGTTATGCCTAGTTGTTTTCAAATTATAAATAAGGGTTTAAGTTATAGTCCAATAGTAATAAAATGTTTCTGTTGCCTGGGCTGGTCTTCTCAAACACACTCGGCACAGGTTGGAGATTGGGCAATGGCAATTCGGCAAAATTTTGGGGAGATAACTGGTCGGGCAAAGGCTCTTTAAGAAGCATGATCCATTGCCCTCTTACCAGGAATGAAGAGTTGCTAAGGGTCTGTGAGCTTTGGGACCAAACGGGTAACTTGTACCTTGATGGAATTTCTTTTCATCTCCCCACCCTCATCACGGACATAATCCGAGCCACTCCCAAACCTAACATTCTCGTACAAGTTGATTCCACTTTCTGGTTCCCTTCTCCGAATGGTGAATTCAATACAAGTTCAGCTTACCACCTAGCTTGCGACCTTCAATCCAAAGCCCAAAACAGAAATTGGAAATGGATTTGGAGGATCCCTACTCTCCCAAGAATCAACACTTTCATATGGCTTTCCTGCCACAATAGCCTTCCAACTAAATCCCTGCTCCACAAAAGAAAGATCACAAATGATTCTTCTTGCCCCTTATGCCACACTACTCCTGAAACCCCGCTCCACATTCTCCGTGATTGCACTGCCACCACTCCCATTTGGTTCAAAATCATGCCTCATCCCCCACAATTCTTCTACTCATCAAACACCACGACTTCATGGATCAAAAACATGGCTTCCAAAAACATCACCACATCCCTTTTCTCGGACATACCGTGGCAAATCATCTTCCCCATCTCCATTTGGGCAATCTAGAATGCTAGAAATAAATTCGTTATGGAAAGCACACCCTTCTCCCCCAATGACATTTTCAGAAAAATCCAATCTTTATCCATTAAACTCTTCACTGCATTTCCCCTCCGATCTCTCAAACAAAATTGCAGAACAATCTCCATTGGATGGAAGCCACTGCCCATCGGCTTCTACAAACTCAATACCGATGGCTCGGCAAAGAGCAACCCAGGCATGGCGGGCACTGGTGGTCTTATCAAGGATTATAGAGGCAACTGGATTGGAGGGTTCTCTAGAAATATAGGCTTTACCCACTCCCTTGCGGCTGAACTATGGGGATTACGTGATGGTCTCATGCTAGCTAAAAATCTGAACATCAGGAAACTTCACGTAGAGCTAGATGCCAAAGCGGTCGTTGACATTATCACTGCTCAAAATATTAGCACCTTATCAAACCATCCGTGTAATTCCTTAATCTCTGATTGCAGGTTGCTCATCCAAACCTTTGAGGAAGCGCTTGTGTGCCATACTTACCGCGAAGGAAACCATTGCGCGGACCTTTTGGCTAAAGAAGGATGCTCTATTTCGGATAGTTTTATTTTATAAGCACACCCCCCCTCCCCTCGTTTTGTACCAATTATTGGCTGATGCTTGGGGAGTGGCCTACCCTAGACTTTGTAATTTCTAGTTTTTAATCTACATTCCTTTTAACCAAAAAAAAAAAAAAAACATATTTTGTGGGATTTTATGTCCAAATAGTTGTAATTTCTCTTCTCCTCCCCCACTATTTACTTATCTAAAAAATAAAAGTTCAGATAAAAAGTAGAATTAAATTTCTATATTTTCTGAAAGGATTTACAACGAACTTTGGAGATCTTGTAATAAAATATGGGGATCATTTTATAGAATACCAGACCTTATTTATTTTGAACTCATGAAACCTCATAAATTTAAATAGACTTCTAATTGTTTGGATAATATGATATATAATAAAAGATAAAGAAGACACTACTACTATAAATACATAATAAATTTCACTACTTTTATCGCAATTTGTTGAAGTTTCATATTGTAATTAGTGTAATATCTTTCACTAACTCACTGACATGACTTTTATCATATGGAAAAAGGTTTGGCTCTAGGAGCGGAACTAGGAAATTTTATATGGGGGCCGAGTTATATAGTACAGATAAATTAGTCAAGACAAATCATGTGCGCGAAGACATATCTAATGCCAGAGTTAGTCATAATTCATAAATGTATTAGATACAAAATATCAACTTGTATCTAATATACTACTTCATAGTGAAAAATTTTAAAACTTTTACTTTCAACATATATAAGTTATGAAATTTTCTACCAATGTAAATAGACAATTTACAATGGAACCCATGAATTATTTAAAATCATGAACGATCCAAAATTTTTGCAAATATAAGAATAAATTTTACAATAAAAAGGTCATTTAATATTTTTTAGGGGGCCAATTCTTAGTTTTTTAGGTCAAAACTTTCAAAATTTTAGTAAGTGTGTGTGTGTGTATATATGTAAGGTCACAATTTGAGTCCTAGGCCCAAAAATGCAAAGGATCTAGGCCTAAAAAGCCCAAAACAATGAATTTGTACAGAGTGGGTTGGAAAACTAGGCTCTAATGAGTTGGGTAGCAATTATAATGGATCCAGATGACAATAAAGTAAAAATAGACTGGTTGTATCTAATGGAAATCGTCATCGGCACAGTCCGAGGAGATCAGTTCTTGTATATACTTCTTGAAGTTGGTTACAATTACAGTTCTTATTGCTATAGTAATTCTCTCTTAATTCCTCGATCCCTTCTTCTCAGGGCCTCCTTTCTATTTTATACTATCTTCCTCCTTTCATCTCTGCCCTCCACGTGTAGATTAGATGGTAGATGTTGATCTTTGTCATATCAGCACCTTCTTGAAGTCTTTGGGGAGCAGCTGTAAGGCTGAAAACTACTGTTCAGGTATCACTTCCTCATTAATGCGGCCAGAGGGTTAGCTGCAGAGCATTCAATGCGGTGGTAGCAGCTTTCCCTTAGATATTTCATAGCCTCCCTCTGTCCTGTTCCTTCTTGATACTTATCCTCATCAATGGAATTGTCCGGAATGTTGTTCTTGACGGCAGACCGCACCTTCTGACCTCGGCTTTGCTCAGCTGAGAAAGCATTCCTCCTCGGATCACTCTTTTGGACCCTCATGACCATACCTCACCTTTTCATTCATTAACACGGACTCCTGTGACAGTGTTTCCCTGTCCTCGGATTACTTGATGTCCTCGGATTAGGCTCCCGGCCCAACATATACATAGATACGTACTACTGGACCTACTTCCCCTATAATAGCCCCTCGAAATTCTCCTCTCTGGCTCATTGGGGAGAAAGGAGGATTTCGATATTACCATAATTGCCCCGCGCTTATCATACATCACCTCTGTCAGTGCAGGTGCTTTTTAACTACCCAACGCATGCTCCTGATGCTTCGGCATCCAAGACGCGCTTTCATTAAATTTCTATGGCGCCATGTTCCCCACGTTCTACAGCATGATGTGGATCCAACGGTTGAGAATTTTGTTGGAACCTGAGCGGGAATTTTCCCGCTTGTCGCCCTTTCTTTGATATAAATATTGTCCAAACACTTCATTCACTTCACTTTAGCACTCATACATTGAACTTGCGCACTTATTCAACTCACTCGTGCCTTCACAAATACCAAGAGCCAGTCTGAGGAGAGTTTTCTTCTTCGCGTAAGTCTTTATAAATCTTTCCATTTATTTTTCCATCTACTTTTCTTTTCTCCTCGGCCCACCTACCTTCTCTTTATCTTCTTAGTACCTTCAATCCTCTCATAGGAATGGGTAGATTTGCTTACGTGGTAGACTCCGCGGAGAATATAGAGAGCTTTAAAGCTCATTATAGGATCCCGCCAGGAGTCTCCATTAGGTATTGTAAGGAAGGGGAATGGCATGAGAAAAGGCAAGAGGGAGAAGTGGTAATCCCAATGATTGCCTTTATAGAGAGTGGGATAAGAATCCCCATGGGCATCATCACTAAGGACTACCTTAGGGCTCATAGATTAGCTCCTACCTAATGTGCCCCAAACATGTTTTGGATTTTAGGGAGTGTAGATGCCTTCAATGAGAAAATGGGCTTAGGGCTTACCCATCATGATGTTAATTGGGTCTATAACCTCCACCACCTAAAAGGGCAGGGTTACTACCTAAAAACTAGGTACCCCGAGGTTAGGCTCATTTCATGCCTTCCCGAGTCCAATAAAGGTATGAACAAGGACTTTTTGATCGTGTCAGGGGAGTGGCACGACGACCTCCCCTGCCCAACGAGAGAGGGGCAACCAGGTGGGGTTTTAGGTCTAGGTTTATTATTTAAAAATTTCCTCCTTTTCCCTTGATATGTTCTCTACCCAGTTGTGTATGTTTCTACTTGTAATTGAATTGTTTCCTTTGATTTCTGCCATTTTTGCTAACGATGTTTTTTTTTTGTTTTTTGTTTTTTTTTTTTGTTTTTTGTTTTCTAAATGGTTTGGTAGATAAGAATGCCATCGTTCCAAATTTCAATCTAGTCAACGAGCAGAGCCTAGACAAGATTCTTAAAGTTGAGGTGTTCGTTCACAACGACGGTTAGCTCAGGGCGGCACACATAATCCTCGGCTACACACCTCTTTCCACAAGTTTCCAAGCGCTGAAGTGCGTAATCAAGGCAAAGGATCCGCGCCTGCACCAGATAAGTGTTATCGTCCTGGGTTTCCTCACTACGAACCCCATTCTAGAAGGCATCCCAAAAATAGCCTTGCCATCCCAATGTGCTGTCAAGGAGGAGGCAACCTCATCCCAGCCTTCAACTAAGGAAGAGGAAGGGATCATTGAAGTTTCTGACTCCGATTACGATTTTGAAGTCTTCAACCGACCTTCATCTTCTGAAACCCCATCTGGTGACCTTGACCACCCTCCTCTTACGCAAGCGAGCCAGGTCCAAGGAGACTCCTCCCTACCAGAAGACATGGGGATACAACGTAAGCCCATGGCGGGTCTTTTAGCAGTTATGGAGTCCCAAGCTGGGGACAAGGCGCCCGAGAAGGCCATTCAAGCCAAGCTTCCCCCTCCTCCGCCCACTTAACCTCTCCGGGCTGATTCTGCTGATCATAAAAGGAAGAAGGATAAAAAAAGCCAGGATGAGACAAAAGGAGGGAAAGGCCCTTTGGCCAAGGAGACTGAGCCCCAAAGGGGAGCTAAGCAGGCCAGGGTAATACAGACCTTGGCGGATAGGAGGGGTGATTCCCAAGTTGGGACCCCTGCTTGGACCCCCGCCATAGTCTTGGATGGGGCGCCTTTGCTTGCCGATGCTTCAATCAGAAACTTCCAGCAAGGGAAGGCCAGCTACGTGGCCAATGTTGTGAAGCAGGCTTTATTTCTGCCTAAAGATATGGCCGATTGGTGGTCAATGAGGAAACACGAGGTCTTACTCAGTTTAAAGAGAGACCTTGCTCTAGTAAGTCCACCCTACTACCTTCTTTTTCTCATTATCCTAGCAATAATCTCTTTTATACTTGTATTTATACTTTGCTGATTTTTTTTTTTTTTTAAAGGTTGTCTAGGCTGCCCACAGAGCTGAGGAAATAGTCATCAGCTCTCATAAGGTAATGAAAAAAGAGGAGGGCAGGCGCGTTGCCGCCGTGAAAGCTTTCGAACTAGCAGAGAAGAAGTCTCAAGACCTTAATGCCAAGCTAGTTGAAGCTGATCGGGATAAGAAAAGCGCCGAGGCCGCTCTGGACGTGGCGGAGAGGCAGGTGGAGGCTTAGCGCAAGCAGCTCTGCCAAGCTGAGGACGAGCTCTCTGCTGCCAGAAGCCAGATCAAAGTCCTGACAAAGAAGCTGGAGAAGGTCGAGAAGGCCAAGGAGCAAGCCGAGCAGGACGGCTACGATGTGGGTGTGGCAAAGACCGAGGAAGCCCTCAGGGTTGAGGTCTTAGAGGTGTGCAGATTCTATTGCCTCCAAGTGTGGAACGAGGCCCTCGATCAAGCTGGGGTTGAGGCCTCCTTTGCCCTTAGGAGAGCAAGGAATGTGTTCTACCCTTCAGCCATCTGCGCTTTGGGCTCCTCGGGCTCCAAGGCTGACTCGGTTTCCAAAGAGGCAGATGAAGGCAAGGAAAGCCCAAGCAAAGCTCTTCCCATAGCCAACATCTCCTCTAAGGCGGCAGAGCAATCCGAGGACGCTGAGAATGCAGCAGACACCACCAAGGAAATGGCCCAGGATGCCCACCTGCCTCCAGACGCCCCCGAAGAGCCCCCCAAGGAGAAAGAGGCTTCCCATAACATGGAGATTGTGCTGGCAACTCTCCCCATACCCTCCAAGGAAGACCTTAAAGGCAAAGGACCTGCATCCACCACGGCGGCCTCCACCTAGCCCCCCAAGACTCAAAAGGATAAGCTTGTAATAAAGATGAAGCCTTAAGCTGTCTTTTTTTTTTTTTTTTTTTAACTGTTGTTTTTGTTTCCTAGCTTTGTAATTCATTCAACCTTTTGTAATCTATTTGCCTTTTTCAGAGGCTTGGTTTAATGACAATTGCAAGCTTTTCCTTTATACTTGTGATGTTTATATGGATCCAAATATAGTCTATGTTTCATTTAATACTTTGCCAACGTGACAATGAGATATAACCCCATTTGTTTATCTGCATAAGTGGTAGTATACTTACCACCCTCATATGATCAGCAATAGAATAGGTTAAACCTACTAAGTCCACGATCTCAACAGAGTGTAACCTTAACCTTAAAAATATACATAATGGTAGAGCACCTATTCATGTTAGGCTCTACCCAATTCTCCACCTATCAGTAAGTTTAAGGAACTAGAGATGAAAATCAGCTCTTAAACAGATCATAGATATACTTTCAAATGCTTTAAGTGGTGCTCATGAGTGTCCATTTTATCATGTTACTACAATGAAGATGTCTGCCATCCAGCACGGCTAGTTCTATTGACACTTAGATGAATAACATATAGTATTAGTTTGCCCAAGTTAGGTGGTCCGAGGAAGCAGACATGACCAAGGTTCTATTTAACATTTAGACAAATAACTTAAGATATCAATTTACCCAAGGTATGTGGTTCGAGGAGCCAGGCATGATCAAGGTTCTGTTCGATATTTAGACAAATAACTTAATATATCAATTTACCCAAGGTATGTGATCCAAGGAGCCAGACATGACCAATGTTCTGTTTGATACTTAGAAAAATGATATGAAGTATTAATTTACCCAAAGTATGTGATCCGAGGAGCCAAACATAGCTAAGGTTCTGTTTAATACTTAGAAAAATGATATGAAGTATTAATTTACCCAAAGTATGTGGCCCGAGGAGCCAGACATAGCTAAGGTTCTGTTTAATACTTAGACAAATGATAGAAAATATCAATTTATCCAAGGTATATGGTCCGAGGAGCCAGGTATGACCAATGTTCTGTTTGATACTTAGAAAAATAACTTAAAATATCAATTTACCCAAGGTATGTGGTCAGAGGAGCCAGGCATGACCAAAGTTCTGTTTGATACTTTGCAGAAATGACATGAAGTATTAATTTATGCAAAGCATGTGGTCCGAGGAGCCAAACATAGCTAATGTTCTGTTTAATACTTAGAAAAATGATAGAAAATATCAATTTACCCAATGTATATTGGTCTAAGGAGCCAGGTATGACCAAGGTTCTGTTTGATATTCAAATAAATAGTAGGACGCATGACGCATAATGTAATAAACCAAAATATGGTAAATAAAACTTTCATTAATAATAATACCTTCTCAGGTTGTTTACATTCCAGGGACATGGTACAACATTTTTATCTAGATCTTCAAGACAATATGCACCTATTCCAGCCACTGATGTGATGCGATATGACCCTTCCAGTTGAGCCTTAACTTTTCCCATGCTGGGTTCTTTGCAGTACCCAAAACCTTTCTTAATACCAGGTCTCTAGGTGCTAATGGCCTTAGCTTTGCATTGGCATCATACTTTTGCTTGAGCTTTTGTTGATAATACGCTAGTTGGACTATGACACTTTCTCTTCGCTCTTCAATTAAGTCTAAGCTCTTCCTTAACAGCCCATCATTGTTGCTCGGAGTGAAAAAACTCGTTCTCAGTGTTGGGAATCCAGTCTTCAGAGGAATAACAGTCTCAGCTCCATAAGTCATTGAAAAGGGTGTCTCCCCTGTTGATCTACGAGGTATGGTCCGATATGTCCAAAGGACGTGTGACAGCTCTTCCACTCATTTTCCCTTCGCATCATCCAACCTCTTCTTGAGTCCATTCACTATGACCCTATTGACAGTCTCGGCCTGCCCATTCCCCTGTGGATAAACCGGGGTGGAATACCTATTCATAATTCCCAGGTCATAATAGTACCTCCTGAAGGCTTTGCTATCAAACTGAAGACCATTATCAGAGATGAGGGTATGGGGGATCCCAAATCGAGTGACAATATTTTTTCAAACAAATCTCTTGGCATCCATGTCCTTGATATTTGCCAATGGTTCAGCTTCAACCCACTTGGTGAAGTAATCCGTGTTGACCAGCAACCATCTCTTATTCCCTACTGCCTTAGGGAAAGGTCCTACAATATCCAAGCCCTATTGAGCAAATAGCCAAGGGCTGGACATATGATTAAGGACTCCCCCTAGTTGGTGAATGTTTGGTGCAAATCTTTAGCATTGGTCACACTTCTTCACATACTTTTGCACTTCCTTCTGCATGTTCAGCCACCAGTATCCCTGAGTGAGAGCTCTGTGAGACAAAGATTTGCCTTCTGTGTGGCTTCCGCAAATCCCTTCATGTAACTCCTTTAAGAGTAGCTCTGACGCCTCAGGGTGTATGCATAGCAAATATGGCTCAGGGAAAGAGCCCTTGTACAACTTTTGGTCCTCGGACAGCCAAAATCGAGGATCCTTTCTTTGCACCTTGTCAGCCTCTGACTTCTCATTGGGCAAGATATCCTCCTTAAGGAACAGTACTATGAAGTCCATCTAGCTAGGTCCCACTCTAATTTGATGGATATGGACCACCTCACTCTTCATCTCAGTAGACTTACACAAGTCTTCAACAAGGATAACCTGAGGTAAGCTTTGTGCTGAGGAGGTTGTAAGAGTGGCCAGAGAATCAGCATGGGTGTTTCCACTTCTAGGAACGTGCTGTAAGTTGAAAGACTCAAACCCTGGCTGTAAATGCTTAACTTGATTTAAATATTCTTGCATTCTCGCATCCCTGGCCTTTAACTCTCCTCTTACTTGGCCCACCACCAACCTTGAATCTGAGAAGACCTTCATTGCTTTTCCTCCCATTTTCTGAACCATGGTTATCCCTATTAATAGAGCTTCATATTCAGCCTCATTGTTTGTGGCCGAGAAGCCCAATCTTAAGGATTTCTCAATAGTGATATTCTCAGGAGATATCAGCACTAACCCCACTCCAGATCCTCTTTGATTCGTTGCACCATCAACGTATACCCTCCAGGATAAAGGTTCTTGCAAGGAGACTACACCAACCGATTTTCTATCCATGTTCTACTTTTCAACTTTCTTTTCCAATGGAGATTTAGCGAACTCAGCCACCAAATCTGCGAGAACTTGACCCTTGACAGAGGTACGAGACATGTACTTAATATCAAAAGCCCCTAGGATTGTACCCCACTTGGCAATCCTTCTAGTGTAATCAGCACATTAAAAAAGTGATTTAAGTGGAAGTTGAGTTAAGACAACAATTGTGTGGGCTTGGAAATAGTGGGGGAGCTTACGTGTAGCATGTACTACTGCCAAAATGGCATTTTCCAACGGCAGGTAATGCACCTCGGCCTCATGCAGTGATTTATTCACACAGTAAACTGGCCTCTGCACACCACCATCAACCCGCACCAGCACCAAGCTCACCGCATGGGAAGCCACTACGATGTAAGCAAACAAAACCTCATCCACCTCTGGCGTGGACATAATGGGTGGCCGAGATAAGTATTCCTTCAACTGCTGGAAGGCTAGGATATACTCATCGGTCCATTCAAATCCCTTCCACTTGTTCAACAACTAGAAGAAAGGCCTACACTTGTCTGCTGACCGAGAAATGAATCGATTTAGAGCAGCAGTCATCCCTATCAACTTCTGGACCTCTTTGGGATTTCGAGGTGGTTGTAAACTGTTAATTGCTTTAATTTGGTCAGGGTTGAATTCAATTCCGCGGTGAATGACCATGTACCCCAAGAACTTTCTTGAACTAACACCAAAAGAACACTTAGAAGCATTAAGACGCAGCTTGTGTTTCCTTAATATCTCAAAGATATTCCCGAGGTCATTAACATGCTCGGATTTTACCTTACTCTTTACCACCATATCATCTATATAAATCTCAATGTTTTTTCCTAACTGTGGCTCAAACATCCTGGTCATCATTTTCTGATAGGTAGACCTTGCATTCTTTAAACCAAAGGGTATCACTTTGCAGTGGTAATTTCCAGTAGGAGTAACAAAAACTGTCTTCTCTTGATCATCCAAAGCTAAAGGTATTTGATGGTACCCTTGAAAGACGTCCAGGAAGCTAATCTGAGGATGGCCTACTGTTGCGTCCACTAACTAATCTATCCGAGGCATGGGGAAGGGATCCTTTGGGCAGACTTTGTTCAAATATGTGAAGTCTACACATACTCGCCACTTACCATTTTTCTTCTTCACCACCATCGTATTAGCCAACCATTCAGGGTAGAATACTTCCTTAATAGCCCCAGCCTACTTAAGCTTGCTCACTTCCTCCTTGACAGCATCAGAATGTTCTTTAGATGAGCGCCGAGGTGGTTGCTTTCTAGGGATGACAGTCGGGTTGACGTTTAGGTGATGACAAATGAAACTCGGATCTACCCCAGGAGCTTCATAAGCACTCCATGCGAAAACATCAATGTTCTTTTTAAGAAACATTATCAATTCTTCCTTCTCTTGAGGAGGCAACTGAGCTCTGACCTGAAAAAACCTTTCTGAATCACCATTCATAACAATTTCCTCTAACTTTTCACACTTTGCCCCCTCTGACTCCGCATCTAAAGATAGCACCGGAATCCTTGATTGCTATGAGCCCCCCTCAGTAGAGGCCGATGACTCAACTTCGGGCTGATGCATAATTACAGATACCAAGCATTGCCTAGCCATGGTCTGACTCCCAACCAGTTCCTCAAATTCGGTCTCTAGACGGATATTTTACCTTCAGATGCAGGGTGGAGGAAACAGCCCCCAGGGCATGAAGCCAGGGCCTTGCCACAATGACAGTGTAGGGAGAATAAGCATTCACTACAATGAAATCCACCTCTACCACCTCTGACCCTGCTTGCACGGGTAGTCGAATTTGGCCCCTTGGAATAACAACCTTGCCATCGAAGCTCACCAGAGGCGAATCATAAGCTGTCAAGTCCTTAGGTTTCAAGCCCAGCCCATTGTACAAATCGGGGTACATAATCTCTGCCCCACTGCCTTGATCCACGATCACCCTATTAACATTATATCCCCCTATCCTGAGGGTGACCACCAGGGCATCATCATATGGCTGTATGATTCCAAACTTGTCCTCTTCAGAGAAACTCATCGCCAGCCGATTCTCCACTCTAGACCTCTTCGGCTCAGGTCTAGAGTCCTCGGCAGGTGGCTGGGCTACAGACATCACCCTGGAGGGGTGAGAGCCAGTTCTCCCTAGGGCCACGAAGATGACATTGATGGTGCCCAAAGGGGCCCTGGAAAAAGCATTCCCCTGAAATCCTGATCCTATCTGGCCTTATGGTCCATTGGGCTGATGTAGAAATTGTTTCAGCCTTCCCTCTCTGACCAGTTGCTCCAGATGACTCCTCAAAGTTCTACAATCTTCTGTGGTATGCCCTCGGTCTTGGTAGTATTGGTAATGAAGGCTTTGATTGCGCTTCATGGAGTCACCTCCTATCTTATTTGGCCATTTAAAGAATGGATCGTTCTTGATTTTCTCCAAGACTTGGTGTACTGGTTCTCGGAACATCGTGTTAACCATTTGAGTAGTGGTAGACCCCGATTGCCCAACAAAGTCTCTCCGGGGCCGGTTATTGCTGTAGAGGTCCGACCTAAAATCCCTCTTCTCCTGAGGGATAACCTTAACCTTCCTTTTTCCTTGTTGTTGGTCCTCCTTAACCCACTTATACTTATCAATTCGGTCCATGAGTTGACGTACACTGCTAGCAGGTTTCCCGGTCAAAGATTTTCTCGAGCCATGCTCGGCAGGTAGGCCGACCTTGAAGGTTCTTATGGCTACGTCATCAAAATCCCCATTTATTTCATTAAACATCTCCCAGTACCTATCCGAGTACGTTTTAGGGTCGCCTCTTCCCGTATGGTCATAGACAACAGGGAGTCTAAAGGCCGAGGAACCCTGCTGCATGTTATAAAGCGAGATCCAAACACTCGGGTGAGTTCTTTAAAAGAATCAATAGATCCAGCTCCCAAACCATCAAACCATCTCATGGCCACTGGCCCCAAACTGGATAGGAATACCTTGCACATTAAGGCCTCATTCCTAGAGTGTACAACCATTCTCTGGTTGAAGTGGCTCACGTGCTCCACATGATCCGTTCGACCGTTGTACATGGTGAACGTTGGCTGAGTGAATTGTCGAGGAAGTCTCCCTCCCTCGATTTTGCGCGTGAAAGGTGACCTGGAAATTTGATTTAACGCCTTGCTCATAGCGTCATTTCCTAGGCCTTTGCAAGACGGGCCCTTATTCCTATGCTCACGGTGGTAGTCCTCATCATACGAGATAGATTCACTGGGGGAAGTCCTTGACCTGGGTTTATAACTACCATCCTCCTCATCGCTAGAAAAGAAATCAGAATTGGAGGGAGTTCGCCTTCGCCGTTCGTGGCGCAACTTCCTTTTCAAATGATCAATCTCCAGTTGCATGGCTCTGGTATTCTCCTCGTGAGAAAGGTGGCTCCTGCTTCGAGATTAGCTCTTGCTTCGAGATTAGCTCCTGCTAGTATTGGTGGTATGCACACTAACCTCCCGGTCCCTTCTTCGCTAAAGATTAATAAAATGATCTTGATGTTGGGACCCCATAGATTCCTCCAGATTCGGACCTGAACCTACCATAACTAAACATTGAGCTCACTATAGCAACAGAATTTCCCACAGACGGCGCCAATTGTAAGGTCACAATTTGAGTCCTAGGCCCAAAAATGCAAAGGGTCTAGGCCCAAAGAGCCTAAAACAATGAATTTGTTGAGAGTGTATTGAAAAACTAGGCTCTAATGAGTTGGGTAGCAATTATAGTGGATCCAGATGACAATAAAGTAAAAATAGACTGGTTGTATCTAATGAAAATCGTCCTCGGCACAGTCCGAGGAGAACAGTTCTTGTATATACTTCTTGAATTTGGTTACAAGTACAGTTCTTATTGCTACAGTAATTCTCTTTTAATTCCTAGATCCCTTCTTCTCAGGGCATTCCTTCTATTTTATACTATCTTCCTCCTTTCACCTCTGCCCTCCACATGTAGATTAGATGGTAGGTGTTAATCTTTGTTATATCAGCATCTTCCTGAAGTCTTCAAGGAGCAACTGTAAGGCTGAAAACTACTGTTCAGGTATCACTTCCTCATTAATGCAGCTAGAGAGTTAGCTGTAGAGCATTCAATGCGGTGGTAGCAGCTTTCCTTTAGATATTTCATAGCCTCCCTTTGTCCTGTTCCTTCTGGATACTTATCATCATCAATGGAATTGTTCGGAACGTTGCTCTTGACGGCAGACCGCACCTTCTGACCTCGGCTTTGCTCAGTCGAGGAAGCATTCCTCCTCGGATCACTCTTTTGGACCCTCATGACCATACCTCACCTTTTCATTCATTAACATGGACTCTTGTGACAGTGTTTCCTTGTCCTCGGATTGGGCCCCTGGCCCAACATATACATAGATACGCACTACTAGGCCTACTACCCCTACAATATATATATAAAATTTTGGGTGGGCCATGAACCCCATAAGCTTACACTTAGTTCTGCCCTTGTTTAAGTAGAGCCAAACTTTGTTCATATGTATATCAATCACAACCTGTCACATTAACATATTGTGAAATTTATTGTGTTTGGACCTATTCTAAAAAAATATAACTGGAGTGTCAAGTGTGGAACTTTTTATTATGGGAAAAGTTAACAAATGGCCTAAGTGTGTTGATTTAAAAAACATTTTAAAAACTTTTTTATGGGAAAAGAAAAAAAAAAAACTGATTTTTTTTTTATTAATATTTTCCATGAAAGTAGTTAGGGTGTCCACTAGAACCCGAAAACCGACCCACCCGTCCAAACTATCTGGGCCAACCCGAAAACCAACCGACCCTATGTCGGTGACGGTCGGCGGCAAGTCTCTGCCACCAAAACCGACTTAGGCATGTTGGATGGTGAGTTTTCTTCTCCAAATCCGATGAACCCAATCTAACCAACGAAACCCATGAAAGAAGGCTGGATTTACCTAGATCCGTTTAGATCCAGCGATATTCTGGTGAAGGTTGGTAGTTTTTGGTTAGATCCGGCGAAGATCTAGTTTTTTTTGCTTAGATCCGATGATGATATGAAGTTTTTGCTCAAATCTGGGCTTGATGTGGTTGTTTTTGCTTCGATTTTTACTCACAATATATAGGTTTTTTAGGCTTTAGCATTAATTGAAATTATTCGCAAAGTATTTTATCAAATTATCATGAATATATGAGATCAACGCAATCAATTGGTAATGAAACTACAATATTAAACTTGCTTATTGTTAAATGTGATACTAAGTATGTAGTTAATTATCGTAAACATAGTTAGTTAAACATGGAAATGGACTTCATTGGCACCTCCCCATGCATAAAGTGCTTAGGGGTCTAGGGGAGAAAGGATTCGAGCTGCAGGGTTAGCAAGGGATGGCAATTTTGCCCTGCCCCGCTTGACCCGCCCTTCCTCGCTTCGCCCCGTGCGGGTTTTTCTCGCCCCGCAAAGGTGGTGGGGTGGGGATGGGGTGAGATTTTAGACCTGCACCACGAGGCGGGGCGGGGATGGGTTTACACTTTTTAGACCCACCCCGCCCTACCCCATCCCCCGGCACCTTGCTTCTTAAAAGAAAATAGCAATTGGACCTTATCAATGTCAGAACCCGTCTCTCGGCGTTGAAGAACATAGGTGGTTATATGATCCTCCTGTGCTAGGCTTGCCCTCACAATCCTCTTCCCGATGTACCCAGTACCACCCACAACAAGAACTTTCCTCTTTGCCATATCAATCAATATTCACTCTTTTCTTTTCTTTTGACGACTCCACAATCTCTGAGCTCCAGAGATATTTTCATGACGGGTCCCTCCATCCACAGTCCACACTTGAATGTGTGTATATATATATACATGATATGTACGGACACTAGTACTGTATAAGACAACCAAAGTTCTTAACGCAAAATAAATAGGCTTGAAAGTATACCCAGCATGTCCCATAATAATAATAATAATAATAAAAGTGTACCCGGCATGCGTATGCGGTTTACCCTTTTTTTTTTTTTTTTTTTCATTAATGGGTTACAACAAATATATATAATTAAATAGAAAAATGCTAAAGGTAGGATGGAGCCAGGATTTGGAGTTAGAAGAGCTAGAGCGCTAGTTCTACCGCTACTTAGACGCTTGAGGAATTTGTTTTTGGTGTGTGACTTTGATGATGCTATTGGGTAAGAACAAAATAATTTTTTTTTTAAAATTTTAAAAGGGCTGGGTTGTTTGTTTTGGGTAAAATTGGTTGATTGAGCTTGATTTGCTTTAGATTTAATATTGGTAATTTTTTTTGTTGTGCAAATTTATTGGACTTGTATATTTTGTTTTAGATTTTAAATCCTAGAAGATTCTTGGGCCTTGACGAAAGGTCGGCCACCTTTTATGTTAGAATAGCAAAAGGCTTGGGGCATAGCAGGATGATTCTTTTATGGTCTTTATAAGGAGGAATGCTAGAGCTACAATTTTTTTTACAAATTGCTGATGTAGTGAGTGACTATTGATAAGTAAAAAAGTGGTGTAAGTGGTGGGCTAAATGCAAACCAATACGAATTTGTTATCTCATCAGTTTGTAAAAATATTGTAGAAAAGTTTATGGTAATAACATTACTCTTAAAATAACTAATGATATTGTTAAAAGGGGGGCAAAGTGTAACTTTATAGAAAAAAATTACTAAAATTTGTATTGAGTATATATATATATATATTTAAAATTTGGGGGTTGGGGGGCCATTGCCCCTCACGTCAAAGCATGCCTCCGTCCCTGGCTAAAGGCACAAATTATTTTACAAAATATAAATGCGATGAATGATTATTAGTAAGTTAAAAAGTGATTATAATTTTCCATTCATCTTAACTTAGGTTTTACATGTTTAATATATATTACACATTTGTGAACTGCTGATACAACCAAGAGTTTATGGAGGCCAGCTTCAAAAAATGAACACACACGGCAGGTTTGAAACAGAAAATAGGTTCATAAAATTATAGTTTTTAAAACAGTTTTCTCCGTGTTTTTATTGGCCTTTACAAACAAGAAACTGAAAACACGCTTGTGTGTAGTGTTTACATTTTCTTTGCCAAACAAGTTTTCTATCCTAGGAAATATAATACTGTTTTTGACTAGTATAAAAAAACAATTTAGCAAACATACACTTGGTGTTCATGTTTGAAATTCTCTTCCATTTGCTTGGATTTTATGACTAATTTAGTGAGGTTACTATTGTAGAAAACTAACTTGCTAAGATGAATAGCTGTGATTCAAGAATGGAGTGTTCTTGCTGTTTTGATAGCATTTAATATTTATTTTAAATAGGAGTAAATTCTCTTTTTAAATAGGAGTAAATTCTCTTCCATGTGTGAAGTTTAACGAGTAAATTGGTCAAAATAAAAGTTTAAGGGGGTGTAATGGCCACTAGCTTAAAGTTCAAGAGGTATTTGGACATTTTTCCCTGATTATTTATTTTTTTGATAGGAAACTTGTAACTTATTTTATAGCTAAAGTTTCACCATACTATGTTCTATAATTTAATTTTTTTCCCTTCATGTAAAAATTCAATGACAATTATTTTGGACATTTATTTGACAAAACCAAAAGAAGAAGACCTCCACCTCCATAGCCAAAACTTCATCTCCTCAATTGGTGTTGTACGGTAGACATAAATCTGATGTTTTTTACTTTTTTTTTTCAAAAAACTGGACCCTAGTTCTCTCTCCCTCTCAATCGGATCCTCTGGTGTTTTTTTTTTTTTTTTTTTTTTCCACATGCGTACCACATGAGTTGACTGTTAAATTTTAACAACAGGGAAGTATCTATTTGGCACATATGTGAAGTTTGATATCCGTTTGGATTGCACTGAAATCTCATGCGTCTGCGTTTGGCGTTTGCAGTCCGTGGGACCCACGGCTACAGTGCAGTCCATCAAAACGCCCACGACTCAGAAAAAACGCAGGAATTTTTTGGCTGAACGCATCGTTTCAATAAAACCCTCCATGCGTGTACTGTTCCTTTTCTTTTCATTATTTTTTTTTGGAAGAAATTGTTCTTCATATTCTTCATGTTCTTCCCAGAACATGACTATTCATATTCTTGAAACCCAGCAAACCCATCAAAACAGAAGATCAAAACAATAAAACCAAATCCAAGACAAAATCCACCAATTTGAGATTAAACCAATCAAACTCATATGAAAAAAAATCAAAACCGATCAACCCATCAAACCCATATGAAACCAAAACCAAATCAAACCCATCAAATCCATATGAAACCAAAACCAAATCAAACCCATCAAACAGATCGACCCATCAAACGCAAATCAAACCCATCAAACAGATCGACCCATCAAACGCAAATCAAACCCATCACCAATCTCAATCTCACCCAGCACCACCGAGTTCCCATATCAAACCCATCAAACCCACTGCCAATCAACCCATCAAACCCACCGCTGATCAACCCATCCACCACCACCGAGTTCCCAAATCAAGAAACTAAAACATTAGATCTTCATAAGACCAAACTCCATGGGAGAAAGAGAGAGGAAGCTCCACCTCGTGCATATCGAAGAGAGAGAGAGAGAGAGAATGGTTTAGGTCGAGAGACCATGCTCCCTATCTCTTCTTTCAATTAATGCTGGGAACTCCTTCACACTGGGCCTCCAAGACCTAGATGACATTTCACTTCTCAATGCCGAAAAAGCTAAAGATTTAATTTTTTTTTTTTTTTTTTTTTTTTTTTTTTTTTTATGTTCAAATTTTTATGTGGCTACTGGGAAAGGAGTGAAATAAAAAAGAAAAAAAAAAGAAAAAGAAAAAGAAAAACGCTACAGTACTTTCAGTTGAAGCTATAGTAGTTTTAGCCCCAAAGAATCAGTTGGCGTTTAAAATTATTTGCTACAGTGTTTTTAGTTTTCAGCAAAATAAGTGGTATCCAAATAGACCCTTAAGGAGTAAATTGGTCAAATTAAAAGTTGAGGGTGTAATGACCACTACTTTAAAGTTTAAGAGATGTCAGAGCATTTTTCCCTATTATAGATTATAGATATATAAATTTTTGTATATTCATAAACTTAAAGTGTCATTAAATTAGAGATTTTATCAGTTGACACTTTTATTTTATTTTATTTTTTATTTATACAAGATAGAAATTCTACTTTAGCCTAATTTAAATGTATATGTGTGTGAAGCCTCCTCTTGGAGACTTGAATTCCGACCCTTACTCCCACACCCCACAAGCACTTATACTTTGTTGGGGTGCACGGTCACACCAAGAGTCCAGCCCAATTGGGAATGCAAGCGTTGAAAACTCCTAATTGTAATAGAAAAAGGAAGAGTTGGCTTGCATGAATAAAACTCCTATTCCTAATTATAATAGGAGAGAGAGAGAGAGAGAGAGGTTTAGGTCGAGAGACCATGCTCCCCATCTCTTCTTTCAATTAATGTTGGGAACTCCTTCACACTGGGCCTCCAAGACTTAGATGACATTTCACTTCTCAATGCCGAAAAAGCTAAAGATTTTTTTAAAATTTTTATTTATTTATTTTTTTTTATGTTCAAATTTTTATGTGGCTATTGGGAAAGGAGTGAAAAAAAAAAAAAAACAAAAACGCTACAGTACTTTTAGTTGAAGCTACAGTAGTTTTAGCCCCAAAGAATCAGCTAGTGTTTAAAATTATTTGCTACAATATTTTCAGTTTTCAGCAAAATAAGTGGTATCCAAACAGACCCTTAAGGAGTAAATTGGTCAAATTAAAAGTTGAGGGTGTAATGGCCACTACTTTAAAGTTTAGGAGATGTCAAAGCATTTTTCCCTATTATAGATTATAGATATATAAATTTTTGTATATTCATAAACTTAAAGTGTCATTAAATTTGAGATTTTATCAGTTGACACTTTTTATTTTATTTTATACAAGATAGAAATTCTACTCTAGCCTAATCTAAGTGTATATGTGTATGAAACCCCCTCTTGGAGACTTGAATCCCGACCCTTACTCCCATACCCTACAAGCGCACTTATACTTTGTTGGGGTGCATGGTTGCACCAAGAGTTCAGCCCAATTGGTAATGCAAGCATTGAAAACTCCTAATTGTAATAGAAAAAGGAATAGTTGGCTTGCATGAATAAAACTCCTATTCCTAATTATAATAGGAGTGTCAGGTGGCTTGAAAGCTTTTATATAAAGCTTTGTACATGGGTTTCATGAATAGTGAGAGAGATTTAGAGAGAGACTGAAGAGTGAAACACAAATTTGAAGCTGACTGAAGGAAAAAGATTAGTACTTTGTGCGGCACTAAGGGAAAAAAGAAAATATGATTTTTCTTTTACTCAAGACACACAAGGAAGATAAATTGGGGGGTCTTTCTAGGACGATTATTTGAGTGCTACAATCACATAGAATTGAAGTATTCAGTGTGGAAGATCTTGCTACCGGCTTTTGTGGTGAGGTTGTATTTATTCCTAGAGGTATTATTGTATTTTCCCAATTTATTGTGAACTCAGGTTTTGGGTATAACTTGAGTGTTGTGATCTCTATTTTATTATAGTGGATTGATCGGATTTTCCCGGTGGTTTTTCCCTCTACACAGGAGGGTTTTCCATGTAATTTCTTGGTGTTTTTGTTGGTAGATTTTTTTATCACTTCCGTAGATTTCTATTTTCTCTGTTGCTTTGGTTGTATTTAATTTAATTCATACATAGACGGGGATTTATCCCAACATACTTGTGGAGTGACCATCGCACAAAGGGTGTGTGGTAGTATTTTATCAGTTGACACTTGAGATACTAGTACTATCTCAAGTGTCATGATAAAATCTCTTTTTGTTAAATAAGAGATATCGAGATCAAATCTTATCTACCCTAAAAACCAATTAGTATGATTCTATTGTATCTATAAAAAAGTGTCATTAAATTTATAAATATTGGTTAAAATTGTAAATTTATATCAAACTAATATGGCAATCCCTACTTTACTGTATTAGCTTATCCAATAATAAAATGATTATTATTATTATTTTTTTTTGGTTTTCAGAAGGAAATCATGAAAAGATATTATGAATTATTACATTAAAATTTTTACAATGATTGAGTTGACAAATTATTAATATTAATTATTTTACGGACTCATCACTAACAGTATTGTGTTTAACTTATTTTAAAAATGATATAATCAAAATACTTATTATAAAAAATATACGTCTTTCCATAAAAAAGAAAAAATTAAAATTAAAAAGGCAACAACTTCACGTGGGTGGGGTACTCTGGAAAAAAATAATGGAGAGAAAGTTTTCTTTTTTTGGAAGAAAAAAATCAAAGGAGACATTTCAAGCTCTATAATTTGGTACCGGTCAGTTTCAACTTTCAATTATATTGACTCGTATTTGGAGTGATAAGTTTGACAGGGACCCATACAATAAATTCTGATAACAATGGCTATAACATTTCACTTTAGCAACCAAATCACCAAAAACGCACACTACAGCAAAAAAAGTAAAGCTAAAACGCACACTATAGCCAAAAAGGTAAAACTAACCATTTTTGAGTGATCGCTACATTGGACTATAACAATGGCTATAAGCCTATAACAATTTTGATAACTTTTCCAGAAGTGGCCCATTCGGTATGTATGTTTAAACAACAGTTTTCAGTTTTTTTAGAAATATGTATGGGTATAAAAGTACTATGTGAACATACGGTAATGTTGTTCAAAAACTGAAAACATGTGTTTAAACACATGTACTAAAACATGTGTTTAAACACATGTCTGTTTATAATACAAAAATCCCAACATATAAGGGTGCCTAAGAAGCCAGAACATTAGGTAGAAAAGACATAAGAAAGTCAAGTGTGTCGGTGGGAGGTTGATCAAGAGTTTGAATAACATATTTGGAGTCTCCTTCAAACATAACAAAAGAAACTTGATGATGAACCACTAGTTTTAGGGCAAAAAGAGTGGCCCTTACTTCATGCAATGCATAAATTAATCGAGAATAATATCTGAACTAATTTTTTACTGCTTTTAGTTAAAAAAGAAATCATATATAAACTAACAAAATATTTAACAAAATTAAATAATAAAATATTACTTTAAGTTATATCATTGTATGATGAATGAACATCATCTATGACCCAGTAAAAAAAAAAAAAAAGTGTGTGCTGAAAGATTTTACCGAATAAAAGAAAAAAAAAAAGTTAAAAAGTTATAGGCAATAAGAACATCACTCAAATAGAGGGCAACAACCAAAATCAAAAGAGCCTACATGACATCAATTCTTTTTTTTTTTTTTTTGATTGGGAATATTACTGCATAACATTAATAAAACTTAAGTACTGCAAGCAACTACATCAGAGGCCAAAGCAGCTTCTAAAAAGCTGGGGGTTTCTTCAACCCATGCCTCAAAATCAACTACAGACTTAGCACGATGAGCTAGAAGATGGGCTGGCCTATTGCCTACCCTTTTTATGTGAGAAAAATCAAAAGAACGAAAAGCTTGAAGATGATAGAGAATGCCTTCCAACACATTGGCAACAGCAGGTGGGACTAAGGAGCCTCCTTTAAGAAAATTGTATACTTGTAGAGAGTCCCCTTCGAAAATGATCTCTTGAATTCCAACATCCCTTGCAAACAACACAACAGCTTCCATCACCTTAGCTTCAGCTTCAAGAGCGCCTAAAGGAGCATATATCTGCTGACTTAAGGCACCAACAACTTGACCATCAGCATCGCGAATAATCACACCCATGCCAACGGTAAGTTGCTCCTTGAAAACAGCTCCATCAACGTTTGCTTTGTACACACCAGGCATGGGGGGTTTCCACCTAGTATGGAGAGGGATTTCTGGCAGTTTGGGGCGATCTTGAATAGCCTGAAATTCTGCAATCAGCCGAGAAGCTTCAAGAACAATATTTGTCACAGATTTTGGCACATCACCATGTCGAATCCCATTCCGGTTGTTCCATAAATTCCATGAGATGGCCATGAAGTGAGCAAGTTCAAAAACTGCTGGACCAGAGCCATTCCTGCATTTCCAAATCATATCCTCAAAAGTGCAATTTCTATCCACCACCAGACCGCAAGCTTCCCATACTGATAGAGCAAAAGCACAGTGCAGAAGAACATGGCTTATTGTCTCCCTACCTTGGTTACAATGCTCACAAACCTCAGAACTAATCACTTTCCTGTGGAATAGATTAGCTTTTGTAGGGAGTATATTCTGACAAGCCCTCCAAGCAAAATTCTTTATTTTATTGGGCACATCAGCACTCCAAATGGACCTCCAAAGTTGCTGTTGTTCACTGGGGCCTGAGGTACTTTCATTTTCTGCTCTTTTCATATCCAAAGCCAACCAATAAGCACTTTTCACCGTGAACTTACCATTTGGTGTTGCTGCCCAGACCAATTTATCCCTAGGCATACGTATGCTCAGAGGAATACTGAGGATAATATCCGCTTCAAAGTTTAGGAACAACTCCCTTACTAGATTAGATCTCTAAGTGCCATGGTCTACATCAATCAGAACATTTACTGTTGCATCCTCAGGTAACAAGGTTCTAGGAGAGATAACTTGATAGGTGGATGGATTTGGGATCCATTTATCTTTCCAAATACAGATATTCTCCCCATTTCCAACTTGCCAATGCATTCCATGCTTAATTATTGGCTGTGCTGCTAGAATGCTCCTCCAAACGTAGGACGAATTCCTGCCTTGTTGAGCTTGTACAAAGGAAGTGTCAGGGAAGTACTTACTCTTGAAAACCCGATAGAAAAGTGAGTTTGATTGTTGTTGCAGCCACCACCCTTGCTTAGCTAGAAGGGCAAGATTGAATGATCTTAGGTCCCTGAAACCCATACCACCACAAGCTTTCGGAGTACACAACTCTTCCCATCTCATCCAAGCCAATTTACGCTCATCATTTTGCTGCCCCCACTAGAAAGTAACTCATAGTATGTGTTAGGATTGCTTGCACAACAGCCTTAATCAGCACCTCCCTTCCTGCCATAGACAAAAATTTTTCCTTCCAACCAGCTAGTTTGTTGGCCACTCATTCCTTTAATTGCTGGAATGTATTACGCTTGTTTTTATTCGCTAAAGATGGCAAACCCAGGTACTTCTCATGCTAACGAATGATATCTGCCCCAAATCTTTGCTTAATATCTTCCTAGATCTCCACGGCTGTATTGGGGCTAAAAAATAATGAGGTTTTTTGTCTATTCACTTACTACCCTGTTGCTCTTTCATAGACCAGCAACAATCTTTGGATTTCTTCACAGTCTGCAATAGTAGCATTACAGAAGAGAATGTTGTCATCGGCAAAGAAAAGATGAGTGATGTGAGGGCTTCTCTTGCAAACTTGGAGACCGCGAAGGGTGCCCGCCTCAGAAGCTCTATGTAATAAGGCTGAAAGACTTTCTGCACACAAAAGAAACAAATAGGGAGAGAGAAGGTCTCCTTGACGTAAACCCCTAGATGGGGTAATACGCCCTTGGGGAATGCCATTAATACGAATAGAATATGTGACAGAGGTGACACAACTCATAACCATAGATATCCACCTAGGATGAAAGCCCATCTTAGTTATGATTTTTTCCAAGCAACTCCATTCAACCGTATCAAAAGCCTTACTCATATCAAACTTTAAAGCCATGGCTCCTGTTTTCCCACTTCTCTTTTGACTAATAGAATTCATAATTTCAAAAGCAACAAGCACATTATCCGTAATAAGCCTTTCTGAGAGAAAAGCACTTTGATTTTCAGTGATAAGGGATGGAATAAGAGTCTTAAGCCTATTAGCAAGAACCTTTGATGCCAGTTTATAGATGACATTAGATAGACTAATGGGCCTATATTCTGACACCTTTGTAGGGCTCTTTACGTTAGGAATAGGAACAATATGTGTATCATGCAAATTAGGAGGTGCCACACCAGTGTTTAAAAAAATTAATAACACAATTCACAACACTATCCCCAACAACATGCCAAAAATACTGATAAAAGAGAGGAGGCATACCATTCGGACCCGGAGATTTTAGAGGGTACATCTGACCCGGACATTAAATTGTGGGAAACAAGCTCTCCAGCTGTGATAATATCAAGAATTATGTTCTTACTTTTCCATGGTTTTCATAAAAAAAAAATATAATATATTATAAAATAGTTTTTAAGTTAAATAATGTAACTCCTTTATTTTTAATTTTTTAATTTTTTTTGTTATTGAGTTTTAATGGGAGTAGTATTGTAATTTTTATTAGTATTTTTTATTAGAGTTTCGTTTGAACTAGTTAACAATTTTAGTCAAGGTTTTCAATTCTGTTTCGAAGCTCATTTCGACTTGTCTATTGAAACATAATAGTGTTTTTTCTTTTTTCTTTTAGTTTTTTTAAGGAGCAAACCAAATGACAAACTAGAATTAAAGAGATCCTACATTTCAACACTAAGAGCATTCCCATCAGCTATTCTATAAAAAATGACATTTTGACACACCAAAAGCCTACTTTATTATTTTACCACATCATTTTACAATATCTCATTCATCACATGTTTTATTCTTCAATTCTATACATTAAAATAATATTTACAACACATTAAAATAATATATTAACTCCTCCTTGTCATCAACAACAACAGCACAACCACCACTGCCGCAACAACGGCCACCAACAACCGCTGCCGCAACAACACTGACAGCCACTATCGGCACAAACCCACATCCACCAACGCCACCATAAAAAATAAAAAAAAAATAAAAAAAAAATAAAAAACACAACCAGAAAATCCACAACAACCCACCACATTCACAAACCTCAAAACCCATCCCAAATCAAACAAACCCACAACCACCACTGTCGCAACAACAGCCACCAACAACCACTGCCGCAAGAACACCGACAGTCACCACCGGCACAAACCCACATCCACCAACACCAACTTAAAAAAAAAAAAAAAAAAAAAATCCACAACAACCTAAAAAATACCACCACAACCACCAAATTGCCCCACGACCACAGTACACTGCCACAACTAACCCACAACCCACCACATTCACAAACCTCAAAACCCATCCCAAATAAAAAAAAAAAACCCAAAAGCAAAACTCACCACAGCAGGTCGATTGAGAGAGATCCGATGGTGGGAGGTTTCGATGACGTGGTGGATGGCACGGCAAGCTAGGCGGAGTGGCATGGCGTGGTGACGATACGAAGCTTGGTGGCGTGGCGTGGTGATGGTACGAAACTCGGCGGCGTGGCGTGGTGAGATCGGCGTGGCTGTGAAAGAGGAATAAAGAGGGCAATGAGACAACCAGACGGAGAGAGAGATATGTGTTGCAGATGGAGAGAGTGATATGTGTTGGGAGGAGGGAGAAAATGTAAATAAAATAAGCAAAAAATTTTTTTGGCATTGATGTCCGTATCGTTTCATATTTGAGAGTGTACTGTAGCCTCATGCCAAAATTTTTGAGATTTAAAATACCTGATGAAGATTGGTTTTTGCTGTTTGGTGTGTCAAATGCCAAATATTTGGCATTTGGCACACTTGATGATAATGCTCTAATAAAGAGATCCTACATTTCAACAAACTTGATGAACTTTAAACAATGAAAATGAGAAGTCGGCTACATACGTAATGCATTTAGTTGACTTGAAAGCAATTTCTCCATCAAAAAGCCGTCAAGAAACGTGTAGATAACCACTACACCTAATATAGCATGCTAGCTGAACTACCATTATAATGTGAGAATTGATTTGTCCTTCAGAACTAGATGGAAACGACATATAGCTACCAAAGGTTGATATTTTTAGTTCATTGAAGTGTCTCAGCATCGACGTTTTGATTTGTAATGCTGACGTTAGTTGTTTCGGCTTTCTCATTCATGCACACGTACAAACATTTTTAAAACCAATCTTATTTCGTTTAATTCTTTCGGGGCAAATTACAACTTACCTGTTTGTGGGTTGATTGAAATTTAAGTTGCCTATCTATGATTTAAAATTTGACGTGAGGTTTGACCAAAATTTAAGTTGTTTACCTATGATTTGAAATTCCATGTTGCAAATGTTCCGATGGATAGTTTTTGATCTTATTTGTTCATGTATTTTTAGGTTTTTTGTGTTTTTAGAGGAGAGACATAAAAGTGGAGCAAAATTACATATTTAGCTCTGTTTTTAATAGAGTTGGGTTATTGGAATCTAACTGAGCAAACATCAGGTGAGTAAAATGTCAAATTTTAAATCATAAGTAGACAACTTAGGTTATGTTTGGTAATAATTTTTGTTTTCTATTTTCAAAAACTTGTTTTTGGGAATATAAAGAAAAACCAATTTTCTTATATTTTTGAAATCAAAAACATGTTTGGTTAGTTGAAATTAAAAAAAAAAAAAAAAATTTTGAAGAAAAAAAATAGAAAATACTAATTAGAAAATAATAAGACTTGAAGTCTATTTTCTAATTCAAAAAAGAAATTTTTGTCGACAAACCAAAACTGAGGTCAACAAAATAAATAGAGCTTGGACAGTTTCAAAAAAGTATTTTTTTTTTGGGTTCAAAGTGGATGATGAGATCATGTATCCATTTGAATAATCACAATACCTGCTATATCATCAATTACTCTTGCAATTATATGTTCGTCACAAGAAGTAGGATACTTTAATTGTATTTCCCTTCTTTCTTTCTTTTTTTTTTAAAGAGAATGCGTTAATCCATGTGTAAGCTTTACATATCTTTGTAAAAACAACAACAACAACAACAACGACAACGACCTACATATCTTTAGATTGGTTCATACGACATTTGTAAGACCTACAGAATCTTGGTTAGTGTAGCTTCTTTTCTGTCGGAGGCTATGTCCCAGTTATTGAATATATAAATCATGTTAGCAACACACACATATATATCTATATTTGTTAGAGGCAATTTTTGGGACAACAAATTAACATGGGTTGAGACCCACAAAATCAGCCCAAAGCCCATTAATAAAAATCCATGTACATCTGAAATTAATTTAATTTGAGCCCTCAAAATGAATCCAAGAACCCTTGAAATAACCTTGAGTTATGAAGCATGGTCCACAAAGTTAGCCAACAAGGCCCACGAAAAACCAGCATCAACCACCCAAGGTGCATAGCATAGCTGAACCAAGAATATTACGCGTCCGTTTGAGAACAACTTATTTAGCTGAAACTGAAATTTTTTTACTGAAAGTACTGTAAATAAAGGTAAAAGTTAGCTGAATAATACAGTAGGATCCATGACTAGTATCAAAAAGTGTTAGGTTCTAAAAGTTTAGAACAATTGGCAAATCGTGAACACAAACTTGTCTAGATATAGATCCAAGAGTCTATAGGTATTATTAGACAATGCTCAAGGTGATTCAAGTTAAGATTCAAGAACATACAACCTGCAGAAAGAAGAATTCGAAATTTTCCTAGTTCGACCGATCGAAAGACAAGCTCGACCGATCTAAATACGGGTCTGCAGAATTTTAAGTTTGGCTCAACAACAGTTCAAGCCCATTAAGGATTAGAGTTTTAGATCTACTTCTTCTCGTATATAAAGAAAACCCTAAACACGTTTTTATAAGACTTTTCAGAGAGAGAAGAGTGTGCCTCTTTTGTTTCTAGGGTTTTGTACCCAAAAAGCTCTCTTATATCTTCTACTGGTGTTATTCCTTGAAGAATCTCAAGATCCGGTGTCGTAGAAGTTGTTGCCTTCTCTAGTCATCAAAGGTGCTGTTGATCTAAACCTTCAAGGGTGGTCTTGGAGTCACAAACAGGAGAGTTTGTGTTGATAAACCTTTGAGTGGAGTCTCAAAGTCATAAGTGTGGGTGCTTGTGTTGCAAAGGCCAAGGAAAAAAGTAGTTCGTGGACTCGGAGCTATCATGGGGTCCAGGGGCAGAGCCACGTAGTCCATTGGGGGGGCCGTGGCCCCTGCAAAAAAAAAAAAAGAAAAAGAAGTCCATTAGAGTATATAGGAAAATTAATTGGGCCCCCCCAATGATGATAGTCTGGCCCCCCCCATATCTTCACTATTCTCCCAACTTTAGTTTTAGGCCTATTTTATACTCAAATAAAACAAAAACCTGGCCCACTTACATTTAAATACTCAAAATCCAAACACTTCACAACAAAATTACACTTTATCAATCTCAAAAAACCCACCGTGGAAACCATTCTCAATCTCAAAAAACCCACCCCACAGAATCCCTTTACTTCTTATTCTTTTTTTTTGTCTTCTGTGGTACACTTTCACTTCCCACTGGTACCGCTACCAGCCCCCAAAACTCAGCATCAGTCCTCACAGTCCCACAAAAAAAAAAAAAAAAACTAACCAATTTTTTCTTTCTTCTTGCTTTCTAAAACAAATCACTCAGCATATTTCATTGTCAAGTTTCAGGATTTGGAACTTGGTGACTGCCTGGTGAGTTTTCTTCTCTTTCTTAAGCACTAGACCTTCATCTCTTTTTAGTTTCTTTTTTTGATTTTCTCAACTATCTACACCTAAATATTCACATGCTCTTTATATTTTCATAGATATTTAGAGAAATATATGATTGAAGGCATGGAGAGATTGTTTGTGATGAGTCTTGAAGAGAAGATCTACAGTTGTAGGCATTGCCACATCGACACGGCCCACACCCGTCTTTGCACTTTGTGAAGACAAAGTTTCTAAGGTAAAATTGTTTTGATTTATTACCTATTTTTGATTAGTTAGATATCATGTGGTCGTGGGTGTTGTTAAATTGTTTGGTTTATGTTGTGTACCAATACTTGTGTGTTTAATTTTTTTTTTGTTTGAGGGGTTATTATTAATTAAAGTCGTATTAAAAAAAATTCAAATACAGGAAAATATTAATAATAGGAATGATGATGATTGATGGGTTGACTGTTTAAATTATAGTGGAAATTTTGTTTTTTCTTGAGTATGAATAACATCCATATAACTAAGTAAAAATTTCTAATTAAAATTTTATTTTTTAAAGTTCTTTTCAGGTTAATTTTTTAGTCATATTCTTAAAGCTAAAAGAATTATGAGCAAATGAAAAACAATTGATGCATTCTTTAAGAAAAAAGATGTTAGCAATTCAGAAATTAGGACACCTGTGGCTGTAGAAACAAATGTTGATACTTCAATGCCTGATGAACACCTCTCCAAATGTTCAAGAATTCAATCTGAAAAGATAGATCGTGATCCAGGATCACGTAAACAAATATGTGAATTTCCTATTAACAAACAAGATGAAATCCGACAAGCTTATCTCAAAGAAGGTCCATATCAGCCTAAAAATATAGACTATTCATACAACGATGATACTCATCATCGTCGATTTCAAGTTTCATGGTTTGAATCACATAGGGATTGGTTGGAATACTCACCTTCAATGGATGCGATATATTGTCTACCTTGCTACCTTTTTGGTAAGAAACCAATAGGTTGTCCCGGATTAGATGCATTCATTTCAACAGGTTTTAATAATTGGAAAAAGGTGAATGATGGAATGAATTGTCCTTTAATTCGTCATGTAGGGAAAGATCCAAACTCACCACATAAAATTGTTGTGAAATGTTGCGAGGATTTAAAGAATTATTCACGAAATACTGACAAGCTAATTGAGAAACAAACGTCAAAAGAATTAGAGAATAATTAGTTGCGGCTCAAAACCTCAATACAGTGTGCTCGATGGCTAGCATTCCAAGCTTATGCTTTTAGAGGTCATGATGAAAGTCTTGATTCAAAAAATAAAGGTAATTTTATTGAATTGATAAAATTCACATCAACTTTCAATGACAAAGTAGCTAGTGTTGTCTTGGAAAATGCTCCACGATATGTCAAATATACATCACCCACAATTCAAAAGGAGATTTTGCATATTCTTGCTAGTAATGTGCAAAATGCTATTCATGAAGAAATTGGGAATGCAAAATTTTGCATTCTCATTGATGAAGCCCGAGATGAGTCGAAGAGAGGGCAAATGACCATTATTTTGAGGTTTGTTGATAAAAATGGTTTCATTAAAGAGCGTTTCTTTCATGTTGTGCATGTTAGAGATATTACTGCGTGCGTTGACCCTAAAGAAGGAGATATGTACTGTCCTTTCTCGTTACAACCTTCACATTGAGAATATTCGAGGTCAAGGGTATGATGGAGCTAGTAATATGCGTGGTGAATGGAATGGATTACAAGCTCTATTTCTTAAAGAATGTCCATATGCTTATTATGTACATTGCATGGCTCATAGGTTGCAATTGGCTTTAGTTACAGCATCTAGAGAAGTAAAAATTGTTCATCAATTCTTTGATCATTTGACTAATATTATCAATATTGTCGTTGGTTCTAGTAAGCGTAATGATGAATTGCAATATGCTCAAGGGGAGCAAATTGAGAATATGATTGCTTTTAATGAAATTGAGACTGGAAGAGGAGCAAACCAAATTGGTACTTTGCAACGGGTTGGAGATACATGTTGGGGATCTCATTTTCAATCTATTTGTAGTTTGATAAAAATGTTTGATGCAATTTGCAAAGTTATCAATACTATCTCTGAGGAAGGGGCTAATTATAAACAACGTGGTGATGTTGAGGGAGCTTATCAGGTATTAACATCATTTGATATTGTTTTAATTTTGCATATGATGAAAGAGATTATGGGAATTACCAATATTTTTTCCCAAGCTTTGCAACAACATTCTCAGGATCTTTTAAATGCCATGCATTTAGTTTCAACTACAAAATCACTTATTCAAAAGTTGAGAGATGATGGATGTGAGCCTTTACTTGCTAGTGTTACATCATTTTGTGGACAACATGAAATTGATAAAACTGATTTAAATGCTCATTACACTAAAGCTCGAGGTAGATACCGTCATCAAGATGAAGCTTTGACAACAATAGAACATCATTTAAGAATTGACATATTTACAGTTGCAATAAATTTTCAATTGCAAGAATTGAATAGTAGATTTTGTGAGCTAACATCAGATCTTCTCACTCTTAGTTCAGCATTAAATCCTAAGGATGCTTTTAGATCATTCAAAATTGGTGATATTTGCAATTTGGCTGAAAATTATTGTCCTCAAGATTTCACTGAGCATGAAATTTGTCTTTTGAAGCATCAATTGCAACATTATGAGCTTGATGTGACAAAGCATCCAGATTTTCAGAATATGGGTACAATATCTGAGCTATGTAGGGGATTAGAAATTTCAGGGAAGTGTAAATTCTATCATTTAATTGATAGACTGATTCGTCTTGTGTTGACTCTTCTAGTTTCTACAGCAACTACAGAACGAGCTTTTTCAGCTATGAAACTATTAAAAACAAGACTTCGCAATAGAATGGAGGATGAACTTTTGGCAGATAATATGATAGTTTATATAGAAAAGGAAATTGCTAGGAATTTCACAATGGAAATGATTATGGATGAATTCTATTCCATGAAAAATCATCGTCAGATATGATTTTGATGTGAAATGTTTTTTTTGTGTGGATATTTTTGTATATGTCTATAGTGAACTAGACAGTTTTTGTATGTTCATTAATGTTTAAGATATATCAAAATTGAAATTTCATATTCAATAAACTTATGATTTATGTTTTTTTTATATCAATACTTCAAATCGGGCCCCCCATGTAAAAATTCCTGGCTACGCCCCTGATGGGGTCGTGGTAGTAAGTTCTAGTGTAGTAGCAATAGGATGTTAGTGGTCTAAGTTTTATTGTAAACTTCAATTCTTTCTAGTGGATTTGCCTTTTACCTTGAGGATAGTTAGATTAAATCTTCCCCAGGTTTTTTACCGGTTTGGTTTTCTTGGGTAATCATATCGTTGTATTATTTACTTTTCCGCTGCTTTGCATGATATGATTGTTTTGTTTTAACCTAGATCTGAATAATAAACCTAAGTATTCACTTGGTTAATTAATTAGGTTAAGCAATCTAGTTTACAGGGATCTAAAAACTTAACAAAAAGTGCAATGAGACTCATAAATAATAGCAAAAATAAGTTAAAATTGCAAATAAGCTGAAATTTTCAGCTTGTCTCAGACTGACACCGATCAAAGTTTTTCCCCTCATCACGTGGACCAATCCTAACATAAGACTTCTCAAAAGCAGAAAATGCAGCCATTATTTCGTCTTTCCCTACGCAAAATAAGATGACTAGTGGTCCTTCTATTTTATTTATTTATTTATTTGCTTTATCACACATTCACTCTCCTCACAGCAAGTACTGAAGTCAAGATTGACAAAAGATTAAAAATAATTTCTTTTTTTAAGAAAAACTACTCTATGCAAATCCTATACACAATATTTTTTACAATAAATTTCACAATTATTGAATTGTTAGGTTGTTATTTATTTATTTTTATCTAGACCTATCACTAGCATCATTTTATTGTTTACCATTTACAACTCGTCACCTTATTAACAGTTATGAAAAAAAAAATTGTTACTCAAAACCTATTTCTAAAAGAAATCTTAGAACATCTACTATCCTATTTCTCTTCCATTTCTCTATGTTTTCACAGTTCCAAACTTTGAATTTCTACTATAAACCCAAATTTTAACTACTTAGAAGAATAGAGGAAGAAAAGTGGAATTTTACATAATTTTTTAAAAGCATTCAAGATAGTGAGACATATATACATTTTTGTAGGTATTTTGCTATGTTCTTCTTAATACTTTCATATTTTGCATAAAAAAATTTATATATTTATTTTTTCAATTTATTTGTAGAAATCAAATTACAAGTTTAAAATTTATGAATTCAAATTAATTTCTCAATTTGATTATCATTAACTATTTCCATCGACGACAATTGAGTAAATTAAACTAGGTATGAAAAAATAAATTAAAGTTTACATTTATATTAGATTATGTGTGATAATTGTTTATTTATATTGTTATTAATATTGATTTAATATTTTTAAATTAATTTTACTTTCATTCTTGTATTTTAATCTTCTCCCCTAAACTAAAATACTGGCTCCGCTATTGATTAATGCAATGTGCAAGTATAAGAACTCATAAAAACAAAGCTATACCTATTGTGTAAAAAAACTTCATCTAACATCATCATTTCTTTCATAAATCAAATGTCAATTAGAATCAATGCCAAGGTTGTTAAAACTCTTGATTCCAGCAAATTCGAATGAGATTTCCCCTCTTAAACAAGCAGTTTTAAGGGTGTGATATTGCCCTTAAGATAAAGCAATAGTCCCTCCTTTTAAGGAGAAACACTAACCAATGATAAGGCAAGTTAATACCATTTGGTTGTTGCTAGTTTTCCCCCCATTCAGTAGGTTTTTGAGTGACCTCAACATCATTATAAAATAAGGGGGAAACCAAAATATGGGGGTAGGGGATTAGATTAACTCCAAACCAGTATACACATATACTTGAAACACTTATACATATTTAGTAAAATAGTTTCAAGTTCAATAGTGAAACTCGTCTTTGTCATATGTTCCAACATAGGGGAAAAAACAAACTTATCTAATTTTAGGGATGTAATTTACAATTTAGTTTAAAAATTATGCTAACATACTCATCTCATATGTAATTACTAAAATATACATATGATAATGATTGATATAAACATAACCGTTTATTGTAAGTTGTAACAACCAAAACGGAAGAAATGGTGCAAACATAGTATGTCTATAGATAAAACCATTCTCATGCCCAATTTTACAATTTATTGATTTGTGCGATTGTGAGTAACGTAATGAGATAGGTTGCACAAGGCAGAAAATATCCACTACTCATAATCGCACAAGGCAATGAGTTGTAAAATTGGGTGTGTGATTGACTGTTTCTAGAATTATTCATCAAAATACAGATCAAAATAGAAAATAACAAAGAAATGAGAAATACAACCACCATAACAAACATGAGTAATTATTAAACCTTCCCAAAGTACAACGAGGTGATGTTTTGTCCTCTTACATTTATGGTATCTTTCACAAATTAAATTCATAGTAGGGTCTACTATGAATGTAAGAATCACATTATCGTACTCCGAGAGTACCTACTAATTTTCCAACCAACAAAAAAACACATACTATAGCAACCCTGTAATTAGAAAAGTTGCGACTCAGCACTCACGGAGATCTCCACTGAGTTTGGAAGGCCATGTATAGACATCACACTCACACCCTCACAATTAACCTTGGAAGCCCAATTGGTTAACTCGTGAAGTACCTCAAAGCTATAGATAGAGCTTTAGGTATTCATCCATGCGTATATATTTCACATCTGGATAAAGCTCTGAAGCTTCTTCACCCTCTTCTCCTATTTGAAAGTTTGTCAAACAACCTTCATAGAAAAAGTGATAGAGATGCCCAGCTACTGCCTGGCCAAAACGGTCCAGTCCTGCGCTCAGAACAGAAGGAAAATAATAAAATTAATTATCATATGTATAGTCTTGGACATGTAAAAAGCATAAGAGTTGAGCAAATTCTTAGTACTGCCTATAAATTACCGATTATCGCAAAAGTTTAAATTGTTAGGAACTTGTGAATTCAATCACTTAGTCGTAATTCTAACAATAGAGACCTAAACTCTTCGTTAATAAGTGAGTCTCAACATGTAAAATTTTTAATATTTCAAATAGAAGGTAGAGTGCAAACATAGATCAAACTTAAGAATATCTCATGCTTTGATACCATAATAAATTACCCATTGTTTCAAAATATTAAACCGTTAAGAAATGTTGAATTTATTCACTTAATCATAATTTCTAACAATAGCTTTCCTTTAACTTTTACCTTTCATGGAGGCAAGAAAATCTTCTTGTGAAATGCTAATCTTTTCAAGTTCCTTCCCAAGAAGTTTCTCCCACTTCTCAACTAGTTCTCTTTGGGAGAGAATGTTCTCTGGAGGCCGAATGTGCAGTGTTTTGTTCAATGTTCGAGGATCATCTATTGTTTTAATTGTGTATAATGCAACGTCGTCTTCATCCATGTAAACCACTGCAGCAAATATTCCAAAACAATGAAACATATATGACATTTTAATAATAATAAAGATAAAAAAATAAAAAATTCACGAGCCCAGGCCAAGTCTTGTGCAAAGCAAAACATATAATCCTTGTCTAGTGGGGGTGGGTACCTTTGACGTTGCCATCACCATGGATGGTAACTTTTTCCTTAGGAGGCAAGAATGTATCCATTTGAGAAAGGTTGGCAGCAAAGTAACCAGCAAAACAGTTAGCAGTTACATAAGTGAAGGGGACTTTAGCATCCTCTATTGCTCTTCTCACTACCATTTTATCATCAAATGTCACTCTTCCAGGCTCAAGAGCATGTCCCATCCGTGAAGGGTCCGTACCAAATTCCGATGGTATGAAACGCTACAAATTTTTTTTATACAAAATATGACAAGATGTTAGCATATCACATCATCCTCAAGTAACATTGCCTTTTAGGTATACTACATGGTAAAGTAAAGTTCTGTTCACAGATTTTCTCAATATCATTTAGTGTGTGCGTGCATTGACCAACTTATTTGATGTTAGATAAGAAAAAAAAAAAAGTAAATAAATGACTTAAATTTATTAACATGTAAATAAAAAAATAAAAATAAAAAATAAAAAAAAACTTCTAAACAAGTAATCCAGATAAACCCACAGTAATCATCAACCTCTAATGCTGGGAAACGTTCTTGAAATATATATAGTTAGTTAATTAGTTAGATAGATAGATAGGTTTTTTGTTTTTTGGTTCTATTTCTTCCTCTTTTTGAGTTCAACTTCAGAAATTTTATTTAGTTTGGTAATTAACTACACACAAAAAAAATTTCCTAGCTAATAAGTAGAATATCTGTCATAGCTAGTCCTTCAATGTACGTAGGATTAGGTAAATCATTGAAATTCTTTGAATAAATTGCAAGGTTATAATTATTAATCTGGGTTAAATGCAAAAATTATCCCTAAGAATTGGATTACTACTAGGTACTAACAAAATTTTCAAAAATCTCCAATTTTTAATGCCGTTTGAAAATTCTCTAGTTCCTACATGCTTCTTCATCTTTGGTTGCTATTTATCTATCATTAGTTATACAAACACACTCTTGTGCATATAATTGCTATATAATACAATCATTGTGAATTATGCAATCAAGACAAGCTATCGAAAGGAAGCAGAAGACTTGCAGGAACAAAAAGCTTTCAAACAGTGTTGTGTTATTTGTGTTTATGGGGCAAAATGGACTTGTTTGAAAAGTTTTACTATTACCTGGTATTAGCCCAAATTTTACACTATACCCACAAATGATGCGTTGATATATATACACATTTTAAAAAGCCGTGAGATAATGTCCGTATTTAAAATATGAGAGTGGATGCGAAAAAGTGAATTTGAGAGAATCAAAACCCTAATTTTGAAGAGGTTAATGAAGTAATTGAGGATACGAGAGAAAGGGAATATAATAAAATACAGCGATACTATGTCAAACAAAATATATACAGTAACTTTTTTTATTGGTAAACATAAAGAGACAATGACAATGTGGAAAGAACGTAGGTACATGAACTTGATACATAGTTATACATAGTTATCAACAATTCAAGAGCAATAAGATTTGTAGGGAAGATTTTGTTAAAAAGTTGAGATGGATTGTTGGGGATACGTTGTTGAGGTCCACCCTAATGGGTCTTCAGTGCAAGCCGCCAGTTACTTCTACATGCACCTTGAAAACGCCAAAGCTAGAGCCAGAATAATGGCTCACTTCTGACTGTTATTGGGGTTTGCTATATGCCTGGTAATCACTTATTTTCTACTTTTGCCCTGGAATTTGTCGACATGATGTTGTGAACTATTTAATATAAGGTTTATAAAAATTGCCATAAGTGCTTTGTTTTTATTTTTATTTCTTCTTTTAAGTTGTGTTGAGGTCCAAAATATTACAAATATTGAAATCCAAAACTAATAAGCCCTTAAGGATAGAAAGTCCCAACCCATAAGCCAAGGCTCATTTAAAATAGGTAAAAGGAAGCCCAAGCTCATGAATGGGTAAGCCTTGGGCCTTAGAGAAGGAAGAAAAAAGCAGAGGAAGTTTGGCCTAGCCTCTGTGAGAAGAACCCCCAAGGAGCCCAGAAAAAGACTGGACCAAGATACTGAGGAGTTGCTAGAAACAGGGAGAGGATCCTCGTGAAGTGAAGGAAAGAATTAGCTGGGAAATGGATAGCTCAGAGAAGCTTGCTCATGGGCACAAGGAACGAAGAAAGACATGTCCTATCAGCCGCCTGCAACCCAAAAAAAAAAGGCTTTGGAAACAAATAATGACTTAGGAACCAGCACCTATGAAGGGAAGCCTAGTACCTCGGGAAGAGCGGCAAGGTGAACCATTAAGGAAGGTGGCTGGGGATCTTTCAGCCTAACAGGGAGGAATCTGCCTATTTAGAGAAAAAAGACAAAGGATGAGATAGCCAAAAGGTAGGTTCTGAAAAGTCTCTCTAAAAACCTTGGAAAAAGGGATTAAAAGTCAGTCCCTAGGACCCCCAAAAGGGAAAGGTTAGCTGAGGACTTTTTGGAGGGAAACTTCAAAAGGGGAAAATAGTGAGAAAATAAGAAAGAGACCAGTCACCAATATTGCTGACACACATTGGTTTTGGTACCCAGGGCAACAAATTGAGGGAATCAGTGGTACACCAAAAACCCTAGGAAGGTGCTATAAAAAGGAGAGAAGCTATCAGCAAAAACCATTCAGTAATAGTGAATCAGAGAGAAAAAATCCTTTAAAAAACTCCTTTAGAATTCAAAAAGGGAGAAAAGAGGGAAAACATCGTCCGAGATCCTGAGATAGGCACTAGAGGATACACTTGGATTCAAATCTCACAAGTCTTAGAACTCTAAAAGAGCTAACTAAGTCTGTGATTTTTGAACTTATTTGGACCTTGTAACATATCTCAGTGCAAAAGGGACATAATGTATTAGAAACTCAAGAAATAATGAAGTATTATTTATTATTCTGAGGACCCCTAACGTTTTTATTCACTTTTCCTTTACTTATTATATCATTCTTTACTGTGCAATACATATATATTTTCTATGTATTAGTGTGTATGTATTGTAGGATCCATGTTTTGTGCACAACTTGGTTCGTAATCAGCCCAATTTAGTTGCGGTAAACCAAGCCCAGTCCACCAAACAACAAGTATAAGGCCCAGGATCCTTGTTTCTACTTGGGTCTGGGTACTGTCCAAAAAAAAGAACCCACAAGTTGTTTTAGGTTTGGGCGACCTGTGAATTGGTATTGTAGTTTCAAGGGTTCCTGAATTAAATTGTGAACATTTGGCCTCAATCTTATAATAAATGGTCAAGTTTTTGGCTGGATTACCAAAAAAAAAAAAAAAAGCACAAAGAAATTGCTTCCACAAAAAAGTAAGCTCTTTTTTTTTTCATTAATTGAAGAAACAAGATTTTAGTCAAAAAAGTTAATATATGTGTGGGTTCTTTTTTTGACAGTACGCAGGCTCAAGTAAAAACAAAGATCCTGGGCCTTATACTTGTTGTTTGGTGGACTGGACTTGGTTTACCGCAACTATATTGGGCTAATTACGAACCAAGTTGTGCACAAAACATGGATCCTACAATACATACACACTTACACATACAAAGTATATACGTATTGCACAGTGGGGAACAGTAAAGAATTATATAAGTAAAACGAAAAAGTGAATAAAACGTTACGGATCCTCAGAATAATAAATAATGCTTCATTATTTCTTGAGTTTCTAATACATTATGTCTTTTTTGCACTAGGATATGTTACAAGGTCCAAATAAGTTCAAAAGTCACAGACTTAGATAGCTCCTTCAGGCTTCTAAGACTTGCGAGATTTGAATCCTTTTGAATCCAAGTGTATCCTCTAGTGTCTGTCTCAAGATCCCTCACGGAGTTTTCCCTTTTTTCTCCCATTTTGAATTCTGAATGAGTTTTTTAAAGGATCTTTTCTCTCTGATTCACTATTGCTGAATGGTTTTTTACTGTTGGTTCCCTCTCCTTTTATAGTGCTCTCCTAAGGTTTTTGGTGTCCCACTGCTTCCCTCCATTTATTGCCCTGAGTATCAGAACCAATGTTGTGTCACCAACATTGATGGCTAGTCTCTTCCTTATTTTCTCATTATTTCCCCTTTTGAGGTTTCCCCTCCAAAAGTCCCTAGCTGACCTTCCTCTTTTGGGAGGTCCTAAGGGCTGACTTTCAATTCTCTTTCCCCAAAAGCTTTTAGATACTACTTTTCAGATCCACTTTTTTGGCTGCTTTATTTTTTGTCATTTTCTCTAAATAAGCAGATTCCTCTCTATCAGGCTGAAAGATCCCCAGCCACCTTCCTTTATGGTCCATCTCCCTACGTTCCCCGAGGTACCAAGCTTCTTTTCATGAAGTGCTGATTCCTAAGTCATCTGTCTTTTTTTGTATCATTGGGCGGCTGATGGGACATATCCACCCTTGTTCTTTGTGTTCATGGGCATGCTCTCTTGAGCTGTCTTAATCCCAGCTAGTCTCCTACTGCATATCCCAAAGATCCCAGGTTTCTGGGAATCCCCAGGTATCCTGGTTCAGCTTTCTTTCTGAGTTCCCCAACAATTTTCTCTCTTAAGGGCTTGGCTGAGCTTCCTTTTTTCTTTGTTTCATAAGGCTCAAAGCTTACCCATTCATGGGTTTAGGCCCCTTCCTACTTATTTTAAGTAGTCCTTAATTGGCGAGTTTGGGCCTTACCCCTTCCTTGAAAGCCCAAATGGTTCTCAAATTTCAATTTTATATTATTTTGGACCTTGATGCAATATTGTGATATTTTGGACCTCAACAATATGTTTTCTCATATTGCTACGTTAGCGTTATGCCTAGTTGTTTTCAAATTATAAATAAGGGCTTAAGTTATAGTCCAATAGTAATAACATATTTTGCGGGATTTCATGTCCAAATGGTTGTAATTTCTCTTCTCCTCCCCCACTATTTATTTATCTAAAAAATAAAAGTTCAAATAAAAAGTAGAATTAAATTTCTATATTTTCTCAAAGGATTTACAACGAACTTTGGAGATCCTCTAATAAAATATGGGGATCATTTTATAGAATACCAGACTTTATTTATTTTGAACTCATGAAACCTCATAAATTTAAATAGACTTCTAATTGTTTGGATAACATGATATATGATAAAAGATAAAGAAAACACCACTACTATACACACATAATAAATTTCACTACTTTTATTGCAATTTGTTGAAGTTTCATTTTGTAATTAGTGCAATATCTTCCACTAACTCACTCACATGACTTTTATTGTATGGGAAAAGATATGGCTCTAGGGGCAGAACTAGGAATTTTTATATGGGAGCCTAGTTATATAGTATAGATAAATTAGTCAAGACAAATCATGTGCACGAAAACATATCTAATGCCAGAGTTAGTCATAATTCTTAAATGTATTAGATACAAAATATCAACTTTTATCTAATATACTACTTCATATTGAAAATTTTAAAACTTTTACTTTCAACATATATAAGTTATGAAATTTTCAACCAATGTAAATAGACAATTTACAATGGAACCAATGAATTATTTAAAATCACGAACGATCCAAAATTTTAGCAAATATAAGAATAAATTTTACAATAAAAAGGTCATTTAATATATATATATATATATTTTATAAGTATCATTTAATATTTTTTAGGGGGCCAATTCTTAGTTTTGTAGGTCAAACCTTTCAAAATTTTAGTAAGTGTGTGTATATCATTTTGGGTGGGCCATGACCCCCACAAGCTTACACTTAGTTCTGCCCTTGTTTAAGTAGAGCCATACTTCGTTCATATGTATATCTATCACAACCTGTCACATTAATATATTGTGAAATTTATTGTGTTTGGACTTATTCTAAAGAAAATATAACTGGAGTGTCAAGTGTGGAACTTTTTATTATGAGATCGGAAAAGTTAACAAATGGCCTAAGTGTATTGATTTAAAAAACATTTAAAAAACCTTTTTATGGGAAAAGAAAAAAACAACTTATTTTTTTTATTACAGTTTTTTATATTTTCCTTGAAAGTAGTTAGGGTGTCCACCAGAACCCAAAAACCAACCCACCCATCCAAATTGCTTGGGCCGACCCGAAAACCAGCTGACCCAATGCCGGTGATGATCAGCGGCAGGTCTCCGCCACCAAAAACGGACTTAGGCGGGTTGGATGGCGAGTTTTCTTCTCCAAAACTGATGAACCTGATCCGACCGACAAAACCCATGAAAGAAGGCTGAATTTACCTAGATCCGTTCAGATCCAGCGATATTCCGGTGAAGGTTTGGTAGTTTTTGGTTAGATCCAGCGAAGATCTAGCTTTTTTTGCTTAGATCCAATGATGAGATGAAGTTTTTGCTCAAATCTGGGCTTGATGTGGTTGTTTTTGCTTCGATTTTTACTTAGATCTGGCGATGAGATGAAGTTTTCGCTCAAATCTAGGGTTGATGTTGTGGTTTTTTCTTAGATCCGATGATGAGATGAAGTTTTTGCTCAAATTTTGGCTTGATGTGGTAGTTTTTGCTTCAATCCAGTGGTCGTAACACAAATCCGGCGCGGATCCAGTGAAATTTGGTGGTTGTAACTCAGTTTCAAGCTTGACCGACCCGATTGTTGTCCACTGGAGACTGATCTGACTTGACCTGAGGTTGTTCGCAGTCGGCGATGGGTCGTTCAATTGTCCACCCAATGTAAGCGGGTCAATTGCAGGTTGGGCACAAACCCGACCGACCCTACCCGTGGACACCCCTAAAAATACTATTAAAAGTTCCTTAAGATAATTTATTAACCAATGTCGCAAAAGCAACAGTTAACAAGGCCCTTTTATTATTATTTCTTTTCTTTTATGCATTTCTTTTGTTTTTATTGGCAGCGGAATAAGACGGATCTAAAAAACAGATAAAATGTTCTCTATTGTGGAACGTGAACATTTAAATTTGTTCACAATATATAGGTCTTTTAGGCTTTAGCGTTAATTGAAATTATTCGCAAAGTATTTTATCAAATTATCATGAATATATGAGATCAACGCAATCAATTGGTAATGAAACTACAATAATATAGTTGCTTATTTTTAAATGTGATACTAAGTACGTAGTTAATTATCGTAAACATAGTTAGTTAACGTAGTTAATTATCGTAAACATAGTTAGTTAAACATGGAATGAAATGGACCTCATTGATTGAAATTATATTTTATATATTTAGTAAAAAGATAAAAGAAATAAAATAAAAAGAAGATATAAAGTTAATAATTAACCTTAATGTTTCCAGCTTCTTTGATGGCCTCAACAAGCTTGAGCTGCAACAAAGTTTCGTGAGAGCCAGAATGACTCCCAGACATGGTGCAAATGACAACATCAACTTGTTTCACAGCATCTACGAGGCTGTTGTGATCGGAAAATGAGGCTTCAATAAGGCGGGCACCTTGCTTCTTAAAAGAAAATAGCAATTGGACCTTATCCATGTCAGAACCCATCTCTCGGCGCTGAAGAACATAGGTGGTTATATGATCCTCCTGTGCTAGGCTTGCCTTCACAATCCTCTTCCCGATGTACCCAGTACCCCCCACAACAAGAACTTTCCTCTTTGCCATTTCAATCAATATTCACTCTTTGACGAGCCCACAATCTCTGAGATCCACATATATAAAGGGTGCTCAGAGATATTTTATGACATCGACGGGTCCCTCCATCCACAGTCCACACTTGAAGTCTTGAATGAATGTACGGACAAGGTAGACACCCAAAAAAGTTCTTAGCCCAAAATAAGTGTAGCCTTATCGGTATATCTAAAAGATTCTGACTATTTTATATAAAAAATAATTTTATTTTTTTTATTTTACACTATCACTTTTACAATACATTAACATCAGTTTATCTATTATACACACTTTTTTATTAAAATAATATTTTTCTTTACTTTTTCTATTATTTTCCACTACCACCACCTAACACTTACTTCTTCTTTTTATGAGAGTCTGAATACACTCCTTTCTTCTTCTTTTTGTCCTTATCTCTATCTCCGCTGTTAGGACATATATGATTCACTTGTTAAGAACATATGTCATTCTTTTATGTAATTGACTAATCCTTTAACAAAACGTATTTTACTTGTATTTGGATAGATCTAGGATGTGTTTAATACTTAAAGAAACTGTGTTTCAAGATCAAGTGTTGAAGACATGCAAGGCTGTCCAAGAATTAAGTGAGAAAGTGCTGAATTTTAAAGCTCGATAGTTTCTCGACACCTCCTCGACACCTGGCTATCTGTCGAGCTCTTAAGCTGTTTCTTATCGCAATCTCAATAGCTTCTTGACAGCTGGTCGATCGATCGAGATATCTCCTGACCCCTCGACACCTCCTCAATCGATCGAGATTTACTAAGCCTTACGAAATTCAGATTTTCAGATTTGATTTTCGGCCCCATGATGACATGTATGTGTAGGGTTTCTTTTCTCACAACCCTAGACCTATATAAAGCTTATTTTAGAAGCCGTCACATAAGAGAATACAAGGAGAACATATGCAAAAGGTGACCGATGTCTTATTCTCTCTGAAAGAAGCTACTGCGTCTTTGCGCCTTAGGGTTTTGTAACCGAGTGCTTCTTGATCTTCATTGTTAATGAAGTGAAGAACTTTGCAGCCAACAATCTTCTTCTAGTTGGTGATTGAAGTCGCGTACTGGGATCCGCGCAATTGGTTAGTCACGTACTGGGATTCGTGCATCATCAAAGGGTGGCGTTCATATATTGAAGAGTTCAGAAATTCTGAAGCGGTAGAAGGTTTCTGCTGTGAGTTTATCTACGGGAATTGTAGAGTCTAGGGACAAAGGTTTTGCACTAGATTTGAAACTTCTTTTTACTATAGTGGATTGCTTTTCGGGAAGGTTTTCTCCCAGGTTTTTTACTGTGAAACTAGTTTGTTTCATTGGTTTTCCTAAGTCATCATATCTTGTCTTATTTACTTTTCCGTTGCATTTATTTTTGACATGATATTGATGTTTGTTTGTTTTAACAAGTTTTATTCATAATAAATCTAATTAACAACTTGGGTTTAAGACTTGTTAATTCTATTAACTGGGGTCTAAATTTCCCAACATTCGCCTCTCTTTCTTCTCCTTTTTTTTTTTTTTTTTTTTTTTTTGAGAATCTTTTTCTTTCCTCTTCTTCTTTTTCAATTTGGGTTTTATACTTTTATTATAGATGATGATTTTGAGTTGGGTTTGATTAAGGGCGGTGATTTTGGGCGGAGAAAGCAAAATTTCGATTTGGGTTTTTCTTTCCTCTTCTTCAGCATCTTCTTTTTTCTTTCTTCTTCTTCTCCTTCTTCTTTTTTCAATTTCGGTTTGATTATTTATATGAATTTATATATGGGTTTGATGAATTTAGGTCTAGATTTAGAACGATTTTGATGATTTTGTGGTGTGTCTGTGTTGTGGTGGTGGTTGGCAGTACTGGGTTGCAGTGGTGGTGGTTAACGGTGCTGGGTTGTTGTGATGGTTGGCTTCTTTTTCTTCTTCTTCTTCTTCTTCTTCTTCTTATTCTTATTCTTCTTGGCATTGAAGAGTGGGCAAGAGAGAGTCTGACAAGGCAAGAGAGAGGAAAGAGAAAAAATATAAAATAATAAATAGAAGAGCTACAGTAACTGTGCATATATGCACAGTTACTGTAGCAATTGTGCATAAATGCACAATTTTACACTCACTAATGTGGATGTTTTTTTGCTATAAATGTGTAAAATGAGCAACTTTTTCTATTTTGCAAGATTTTACACATACTGATACTAATGCTCTTAAATAGGCATGAAAGTGTACTCGGCATGCGTATGCGGTTTACTTTTTTTCTTTAATGGTTTACAACAAAAATATATAAATAAGTAGAAAATTGCTAAAGGCATAAATTATTTTACAAACTATACTATAAATGCAACGAGTGATTATTAATAAATAAAAAAGTGATTATAATTTTTCATTCATCTTAATTTGAGTTTTACATGTTTGTGAACTGCTGATACAACCAAGAGTTTATCGAGGCTAGCCTTAAAAAAATGAACACACACGGTAGGTTTGAAACAGAAAACAGGTTCATTAAATTATAGTTTTTAAAACAGTTTTCTTCGTGTTCTTATTGGCCTTTACAAACAAGAAACTGAAAACACGCTTGTGTGTAGTGTTTTCATTTTCTTTGCCAAACAAGTTTTCTATCCTAGGAAATATAATACTGTTTTTTATTGGTATAAAAAAACAGTTTAACAAACATACACTTGGTGTTCATGTTTGAAATTCTCTTCCATTTGCTTGGATTTTATGACTAATTTAGTGAGGTTACTATTGTAGAAAACTAACTTGCTAAGATGAATAGTTGTGATTCAAGAATGGAGTGTTATTGCTGTTTTGATAGCATTTAATATTTATTTTAAATAGGATTGTTAAACTGATTATTTTATAGCTAAAGTTTCACTATACTATGTTCCATAATTTAATTTTTTTTCCCCTTCTCTTTAAAGGGTTTTCCACGTAAAAATTCAATGTCATTTTTTTTTAAACTGTCATTTAATTTTTTTGTTTGCTAGTCCCTTAGCTCGTGCAAAGCATGAGAGAACTTTGCATAAATGTATATAATATATTAGGAAACTATAAATGTTATTTATTATATAGTAATTCTAACCATGCATTGCAAAAATTATTTCAATTTAAAATATAATAATTGTGTGAAAAACAATTGTGGCTTTCAAAAAATTATATGTGCCAAAGTTGGAAAACGTGAACAAAAGATCAAACATACTTATTTTATTTATTAGGTTATTTTGAATATAAACTACTGTTAGTTTCTTTAAGAGAACTTTACATAACCACCGCGCACTCTTGGTGCGGTAGTCACTTCACAAGTATAAATGCTTGTTGGGTGTGGGAGGCAAGGGTCAGGGTTCAAGTCTCCAGGAGGAAGTTTCACACACATATACACTTAGATTAGGCTAGAGTAAAAATTCTATCTTGTATAAAAAAAATAAAAATAAAAATAAAAAAAAAAGAAGAAAAGAAAAGAAAAGAAGAAGAAGAGAACTTTGCATAAATGTATATAATATATTAGGAAACTGTAAATGTTATTTATTATATAGTAATTCTAACCATGCATTGCAAAAAATATTTCAATTTAAAATATAATAATTGTGTGAAAAACAATTGTGGCTTTCAAAAAATTATATGTGCCAAAGTTGGAAAACATGAACAAAAGATTAAACATACTTATTTTATTTATTAGGCCCTTTTGAATATATACCACTATTAATTTTTTTAAGACCTTCTCTTCTCTCTCCGTGTGTGTTAAAAATACTTAGTATTCTAAAAAAAAATATTTATTTAAAGCTCCTATAATAAAGTATAATTATGTTAAGTGTTATTTATATTGTTTATTTATTCATATATGGTTGGTGCAGGTTTTATTGGTTAATGGGAACACTCTTTCGAAAACATTTTCTCATTTATTGAGAATCTATTAGGGGCTGGATATGTGTGGTGGGTAATGTATTGTCGTGGACATAGTATTCATCAACTATAGATCATGTTTATTTTCAAACTAGAATAATGAGGGGTAGGAAACGTATTGTCGGAGTTGTAGTATATAATAGAACTATAGATCATGTATTTCAAACTAGGATAATGAGGGGGTTGAGGTGGTAGGTATTCTAATATTTTGTTGTATATAGAATATTTCACATTTGATAAATTGATAGTTGATCCAATGAAAACATGTCATATCATTTAATTATGTAACATCGATTAAATAGCCTAGAAAAGCTATAAAAAATTAAATTAATTTGATTTCGTTTTTTTTAAATCCAAAAATTACCTAAACTAATAAAATAAAACAATTTACTATCACAATTTGCTCGGCATAGTAGTGATGTAAACCATTCGTATCGGCCTAAACATGCTTGACAGATCCGATTGTTAGAATTTTATTTAAAAAGTAATTCAAGAGAAACAAATATAATATATCTATCAATTAACAATTATATCGTGTGCATGTGTAATAAAAATCAACAATAAGATGTGAGAAATTTCTTACTAAATTATATTATTTAAGGACCTCACAAGAAATCAGGATGTTCTCCTAACTAGTCAGGATTAACAAGAGCTTTCTTTTCTCTTCTCACACCATTTGCAAGTGTAGCCTTGATAATATTTATAATATTCAGAAAAGATATGACCAGCCATAAAATCCTTTCTATCGTAATAACAATTCATGTAACATATATGCTACATTCATTGATAAACAACTTCATTAATGAAGAAGTTAAATAAAACACAGATTCTTAAGTTTACATGATTCAAAATTTGCTAAGATATCATCACCATAAAAGTTAGGTGATTTTCCATAGATGCCCAAAAATGATGTAGTTTTGGTTTTTATTTATTTATTATTATTATAATTTCTTTCATAAAAAAATCATAAAATTAAAACTATAAAAGTAGAAAAAAAATAGAATAGTAAGTATCCATAACTTTAGTGGTGCAACATAGGCACATTAATTCAACTCTTGACCTCTTAAATGCATACTTTGTTTTCCTTCGAAACAGTGAAAGAGATGTTGGTTCACATACAATGGCAAGAATTTTATAGTTTTATTGTAGAAATTTGGGTTTTAGACCAATGCTCTGAACCTTTTATCCCCCCCAAAGGATGTGGAGATGTTTCAATCTAAGCTAATTGATGATCTCAAAATTTATATTAAAAGCTCAATTTCTTTGAATCTTGTTGCTCCGTGGTCAAACTAAAAAGAAAACTTTATGCTAGTTGCTATTTGATTCAATGTAGTTGTTAACTTTGGATGGTTAACATCATGTTACCTTTACATGGTTTAGCATTTAAAATGATTTTTGCAAGCTTATTTGGTTTGATTTAAAAAATAATAATAATAATAAAGTTTAAAAGATGGGTCAAGTCATGAATCAGATGAGTTGACCCAACTCGACCAAAAAAAAAAAAGGTCGGGTATGGGTCAATTGATTTTTACTTTAGGTAAAAAATTCACAGGTTTGGGTTGAATATTTTTATTTACTTATGATGATTGTAAATAGATCAACATAAAATTTAATTATTAAATAATAAAATATTCCACAAATTGGTTTTTGTGTACTACTTATATATATATATATATTATTCCATAGTAGTCTTGTGGATGTAGTTTTTTTGTTCAATTAGTAAATATTTATATATATTATAACAACCTTAGAGGGAAGCAAACAAACACAGCCCCAATAAGAATACCACAAAGAAAGGAGAAATACAACCGCCGCAACAAACAGAAAAGGCCAGCCAAAAAAAAAAGAAAAAAGAAAGAAAGAAAGAAAAGCAATCTTGTAATTGGAGAAGCTGCAAAGCAAATAAAGCTTTGATGGATGGAGGTGTTGACTAAGTTCAAAAGGCCATCTATAGACAAAAGTCCAATGAACCTTGGAAGCCCAATGAATATTGGGTAACCGATCGATCGAAGGGCCTTGTTTCACACACTGAAACAACTAGAAGCTAGCTAGCGAGTGAGACATCACATGGACATGGTGCACTTATAGATAGAGCTTTAGGTATTCATCCATGCGTGTATATTTCACATCTGGATAGAGCTCTGAAGCTTCTTCACCCTCTTCCCCTATTTCAAAGTTCGTCAAACAACCTTCATAGAAAAAGTGATAGAAATGCCCAACTCCTACCTGGCTAGCAAAGTCCAGTCCTGCATATGTATAGGAAAATAAATATATAGTGTTGGACAAGCAGTGGCGACGCCACGTTTGGTTCAGGGTGTTCCCAGGAACACCCTGACTAAAAAAAAAAATTATATATAATAATTTAAAATTTTTTATTTATCTACCCTTAAAAAAAAAAATTAGGAACACCCTCAAACTTTTTTTTATGCCAAACAAATTTTGAACTAAAATCTAAAAAAAAAAAATTGTAACAGAGAATCTGAAAAAAAAATTTGTAACAGAGAATATGTGAGAATATGTGAGAAAATGATTATGAAATAAGAAATATCTCTTAATTTGGGCGAGGAGCCGAACTAGGCTTTGGAGGAAGCAGAGAAAGAGAGGAAACTGCAGCTCTGCCGCTGCTTCTTCTTCAGAGTGAGAGAAAGAGATTTGAGCAATTTGTTTAGACTTTTTAGATAAGGAGAGGAGAGGACAATCTTTTTAAAAAGTTTGGTATAAATGTGGGTGGATATCCTTTGGCCATGTTGATGGTTAGGTGGGAGAGGTAGACCACTTTACATTTTTTTTTTTTGATGAGAAATACGTTTGTGATATGGCTTACGTGGGTTTGAGTGGTCAATCAAAGGCAAAGAATCTGAATTATTTGCACTTCGTACACCGGTAAGAGCATCTCCAACAGCCACTGTAAAGTCAATTTTGGACCACCAAATGTTACTGTTCACGCTCCAGCAGCTTCTCCAAACGCGCAGGTTCTCCAAATTTTTTTTGGAGTTGCTACAGTAATTCTCTTAATTTAGAAACCACTGTAGCAACTCCAAACCATTATTTTATCTTAAAAAAATACCCGATTGAATAAAAAAATATTCTCTCTTTCCTCCTCTCTTCCTTGTTCATCTGTCTCTCTCTCAAACGGTAACACAATCAAAACACAAACACAATAACAGATCAAAACACAATAACAGACCAAGAATAGGGAAAAATACAAATTTAATTAGAACAAAAAATCTAAAATCAAAACAAAAACAACAGATCAAGAGCATGAAAGCCTATCTAAGCTCCATTGTAACAACAAAGTGAATCAGAACAAGATAAAAAAAAAAAAAAAAAAAAAAAAAAAAAAAAAAAAAAAAAAGATAGACGAAGGCCATGTCGGCTGTGTGTGTGCGCGCGTGTGCGTGTGCGTGTGCGTGTGAACTGAGCTGAAGAGGAAAGAAAATAGAAGTAGAAATAGAAAAGGTAAAAAAAGAGAGAGCTAGAGAAAGAGAGAGAGAGAGTGCTGAAGAAATGATCCGGAATGAGCTAGAAGAAAAAGAAAAAGAAGGTAGATAGAGGAAAGGAGTGGGATACGTGGGTGGTGGAGAAAAAACCAAGAGAAAAAGAAAAAAGAAAAAAAAAAAGGAAAAAAGAAGAAGAAACGTGTCCAGATGGTGTGAAGGAAAAAATAATATAAAAAATAAGAAATTGCAATTAAGAAATGCTACCACAATATTTTCACAATAAATTTTAAGTAACGGATTGTTATTAGATAATATTGGCAAGTAAAAAAATAATTTCAGTAATGGGTTCAAATTAGAACTAGTAACAACTTTCCACATAAATTTTGTTGTGAAATTATTGCGTAAAATGTTGTGAATATAACACTTCTCATTGAAAAATATAGTTGTTAAAAAAAGAATAAATGATGATTAAAAAAAGAATAAACAATGAATGAAGAAATAATATTTAAATGAGATAGAGAATGTGATATAGAATTTGTTGGAAAGTGTATTTGAAAAAGTGGGTAGGTAAAAGCTAAATGTCACTGTTCATTCTCCAAACAGTACAAAAATTTGAAGAAGCTGTTGGAGGTGCTCTAAGGTTATTGCAATATTCAAGACAAGCATAAAATATTTTTATAATAAATACAATTTTTTTAGAAGAAATATTTAGATGTGAAATTATATTTACATAGATAAATATTTTTAAATTAAATAATGGTTTTGTTAAAAATACTAAAAACTATATATGATTATAAAACTTTAAAACCATAAAACCATAACCTTTTTTTTTGGTAGTTTGTTTAGGTTAACTTCTTTTTCTTCCTCTAAAAAAATGATAATTTATTTTTTCTTTTAATTTGAGTTAAATTTAACATGAAAATACTTCTAAAATTTTATATCTTTTTTTAGTAAATATCAGTAGCTTTATTCTTATTTATTTAATTTTATAATTATTTATTTATTAATTAAATTATTTATGACGTCACCGATTTGACCACCGGTCGAACTCTGGTCTGACTAGAAAACCGATAACCAGTCCGTTTTTCAGTTCTTTCACCATACCGGTTTTTAAAACCATTGTGGGGGGTGGATGGGGGCATGGGGCCGGGGTGGGATATTTGAATTGGGGGAAGTAAATGCACATGGGGTGTGTGCTAGTGCGACTAATAAACAATAATTTAATTAACCAATAATTAATTGGGGGAAGCAACTAATAAACAATAATTAATAATTTAATTAACCAATACATTATAAAAGACAAACAAATTAAATTATATTATGCTAAACAACAATTAATAATTTTATAATTAATGAAACAACAATATAACAAATTATAATTTATAAAAGACAAACAAATTAATGAAACAACTAAACAACAATAATTAATAATTATATTAATATTTCAAATGAACTTATAGTTTATTGTTTATTCTTTTACTAGAATTATGAACAAATATTTGATAAGAAAACCACGTACCCAAGGAACACCCTGAGAAAAATTATTGGAGTCGCCACTGTGGACAAGTAAACTAAAAGGCATATAAGGAAGGGGTTCAGAGAAAATTCTAGGTTTTTTTTACCTTTCATGGAGGCGAGAAAGTCCTCTTGTGAAAAACTAATCTTTTGTAGTTCCTTCCCAATAAGTTTCTCCCACTTCTCAACTAATTCCCTTTGGGAGAGAATGTTTTCAGGAGGCCGAATGTTCAGTGTTTTGTTTAATGTTCGAGGATCATCTATTGTTTTAATTGTGTACAAGGCCACGTCGTCTTCATCCATGTAAACCACTGCAGCAAAAATACACCACATTTTGTTTTAGTCCAAAATATCATTAACAGTGTAATTATCTAAATTATTGCATTTTTGCCTTAATTTATTTTCTATCGAGAGAGAGAGAGAGCACCTTTGACGTTGCCATCACCATAGATGGTAACTTTATCCCTTGGAGGCAAGAGTGTTTCCATTTGAGAAAGGTTGCCAGCAAAGTAACCAGCAAAGCAATTAGCAGTTACATAAGTGAAGGGGATTTTAGCATCCTCTATTGCTCTTCTCACTCTCATTTTCTCATCAAATGACACTCTTCCAGGTTCAAGAGCATGTCCCATCCGTGAGGGGTCCGTACCAAACTCAGATGGTATGAAACGCTACAAAATTTGGTGCAAAATGTTACTATACATCAAGTAGTGTCGAATATACTTACCATATCAAATGAAAAAGAGGGAGACGTTTTACTTTAATAAACAATTTTAAGAAACATTTTATGAGAAAATGAAAAAATGATTAACTTTTTTAACAGTTTTTTTTTTTTTTTTTCAATTTCTCATAAAGAGTTTCTTAAATAGATGATTAATATATGCTCTAATTGAAGTCATATGTATTTTGAGAAATAAACACACACAAAAGAAAAAGAATAAGGTTTTAATACAACAACACACTACAAACCCCACTCAAAATTTATGATAGATTTTAAGGAAAGATATATAGCAAATTATATTACTTATGACAAGCACAGATTATAACTTAAGAATAACTAGTAACATGCCAAGCACAGAGAATAACTTAATTAGGATAACTACAAACCCCACTCAAAATTTATGATAGATTTTAAGGAAAGATATATAGCAAATTATATTACTTATGACAAGCACAAATTATAACTTAAGAATAACTAGTAACATGCCAAGCACAGAGAATAACTTAATTAGGATAACTCAGTGTCTATTTGATATCAGCTTAAAAGTTCAGTTTTTAGTTTTTATGTACAGCTTTTTAAAACCTCACTTTTTATCGCATTTTCTCACTTTTTCAAAAAATTTCAAAGTATAAGTATACTTAAGCACACTTTCATTAAAACGTTTTTAGCAAAAAGCTAGATAAACGATTTTCAAACGGATGCTAAGTCTAGCATGCCAAGCACAGAGCAATGTTTATGACATATAGTGCATATGTGATCAAGCACTATGCCATTGCTAATTATAAGTAATTATATTTATATTTTACTTTTTTAAGGAAAAGGAAATTTATATTTTTTTTTAACTTAAGATAACTATTCAACCATCACATATATTTTAGAACGACACTAATGATTTTCTTTCCTTTTAGTTAATAATATTCTCAAGCTACATATCATGTATTTTGTATTAGCACCAAGAACTCCACTGCAAACCTTACCAAACATTGCCTCGTTTTATTTCAGTAATCATATCTTTGATTATGTGGATTTCATTGGATGGGTGGTTTTGGATAAAATTAAGTGTACTATGTCCCTCATCTTTATTGCACGTTTCATGGTTATATACTTTTCCTTTTTAATATTGTCATTACGTTATCACATCCATGAATTAATTTCTTTGACACTACTCAACTGAGTTGCACCATCAGTTGTTGAGTGATATGCTAGCATTTTGACTCTTTTATCGCGTTGTCCTTTTGAGATTGTGGTTGAGTTTTTTGCATAAAGAAAAAAAGTAATGTCTTTTAGTTGGCAATAATTATTCCGTAGGGTCTCCTAATTGCGTGTATTAGTCTAAGAGTCTTAATCTAAGGAAAAAGTCAAAAAAACTTTTAATAACAAACGTCATAGCTAAGTGGAATTAATGGTTATGGTGTCGGCTCAACTCTCGTATCAAATGATGAATAGACGAGGTCAAGAGTTTTGCAGCTCAATTAATTAGTATCTCTTGATATTTTCAATAGAAACATTCAAGACATGTTCAAATTACCCGCCCTCAACTATTGAGTAGTTAAAAAAATGGTGAATTAATGATCATATTTGCCTCAAGTTTGCCTTTGGCAAAAAGGAATAAACAAAACTGATTTCAACTTGCATCAAAGTTTTTTTTGATAGATAACTTGCATCAAATTGGCTTCGACTTCTAATTTTGTGTAGTAATTTGACTGAACCATTAACAAGTATTTTGGAGTAATAATAAGTATTGACCATTATTATGAAAAAAATGTTGAATTTAAGCATGAAAATCTATGTCAAGATTTTTGTAAGTCAATTAACTGGCACTTTGTGTTATTTTTAAAACATTGGGCCCGTTTAGTATATGTGTTTAAAAACTGAAAATTGTTATTTGAAAATATTTGTGAAAATACGTGTGGGTGAAAAAGTGCGTGAAAATACGTGTAATGTTGTTTAAAAACTGAAAATGGTTGTTTGAAAACATAAACCAAACACCCTCTTAGGCTTCAAATTTTCTATCTTCTATTGTAAATATTTAATTATGAAAAATATATATATTTAAAAAAAAAAAAAACAATAAAAACTTACACAGTTTATGTGGTTAGTTAGGTTTTATTATTCTTTTCATCTAACAATAGATGAAACTTCTAAAGAATTAATATGAAAATCTTCCAAAAAATCTTTTTAGTGGATAATGTGTTTACAATTATCCAACGTTGTTATATATCTCTTGATCTTGAGTATTTTACAAAATCTGTGGACATTATTTTATTTTGTTAAAATTGTTGCCATTTAAGAAATTCTTTTTTTTTTTCTTCGATCGGTTCCAGATCCTATCAAGAGGAGAGAGTCAACGGTATTGCTAAGACACAAAGCTCCTGTTGCACAGAACTTATTTTTGTGTGAGTTTGGTTAAGTTTATTTGTTATTAACATATTTTTTCAAAAGGTGAAATAGAAGTAGTTTCAAGCAAATTAGTTTAATTTTTTGCAAAAAGACATTCATATTCAAATCACCCAACTCCTAACTATTGAATTAAAAATATAAATAAATAAAATAAAGTTTATTTTCCCCCCCCAAATAAACTAACTTATTTTCTAATCAATTTTTGTCTAATAAATAAGCTTACCAATCACACGTTTTGATTATATCATATCAGCCAGCAAAACATCTTCAATTTAAAAAAAAGAAAAAGAAAAAAGAAGAAGAAGTCTTTAACCATATATAATGGCAATTGGCAAAGACAAGGTTATTCAATGATGAGAAAGGAATCGGGGATCCATTAGTTGAAGAAATTATTTATGAACACTTTCTCTTCATTAGATGCGCTGTCCATTCAAATTTCATGTTCGCGTGTGCCGATGGATCGCACCAAACAACACAATAAGTATAATATATGGATCGAGGAGCCGCCCCATTAAAAACGAAAAGTAAAAAATTTACTTTATATTATTCTAAACCATATCCTTTATCACACAATTTTTGACAATTATTTGATGTAGCAAATTGTGACGATTTTACTCATTTTTCTCTACTTACAATTAGTCATATCTAGTATTTATAAAAATAGTTGTAGGATAGATTGCGGTAGAAATACAAACCAGTTGAACTACAGGTAATTTTGTTTTCATTTAACAGAAAGAAAGAAATGAGAGTTAAAACTTACCAAAAAAAGAAAAAGAAAAAGAGAGTTAAAAGAAAATCGAAAAAGGGTTACCTTAATGTTTCCTGCTTCTTTGATGGCATCAACAAGCTTGAGCTGCAACAAAATGTTGTGAGACCGAAAATGAACACCAGACATGGTGCAAATGACAACATCAACTTGTTTCACAGCATCAACAAGGCTCTGGTGATCGGAAAATGAGCCTTGAATGAGTCTGGCACCTTGTTTCTTAAATGTTAAAAGCATTTGTATCTTGTCAATGTCAAGACCCATCTCTCGGCGTTGAAGAACATAGGTTATATGGCCCTGTGCTAGGCTTGCCTTCACAATCCTCTTCCCTATGTACCCAGTACCACCTACAACAAGAACCTTGCTCTTTGCCATATATATTCACTCTTATTGTTGGCCTCACAAGTCCACAAAAGCGCACACAGATTATTCGATCATGGGTTATTACTACTGCACGGTATTATATAGGCGCTTGCCGCGCTTCCTTCCTTGTGAATGACGCGGCCTTCAATAACCAAAGAAGGTTTGAAAAGATGTTCCGCCCATTTGACTAATCAATTTGTCTTTTCAGCAAAAATATAGTTAAAGATTAAAGCAATCACATGCGGCTACCTACCCTATGCACAATTTTAGCTGAACTAATCTAAAAAGTTGTATTCTTACCATTTTGTTGAGTGCAATAATTCATATGAGAGTAACAAGTAACCGGTCACAATTTATTGGAAATTGTGTAGTAAAGATTGTGGTCTTAGAATAATTGTTTTAATAAACAAACAGTCACGTCAACCTTAATATTTATTTGTCTACTCTATTTACATTTTTTTTTTTCTTTCTATAGATAAATATTTTTTTTCCCTTCCCCACCTTCCTTTCTTGGCAACACCACCAAGGGCTGTCCAGCGGGCCAAGGACCCGATCAGACCTACTAAATCGAAGCCCGACAAGTCAATCTGAATAGCCTGGTCGGTCAGATACGGGTCTTCTTTCTCTGAAAACCGAAACTTTGGTTCGGGTAGCGGGTTAAAGGATTAGAGACCCGCATAAACTGACCCGACTGAAATATTCTAAAATTGGTTTTAAATTTCTCTCTCCCCCTTGTGTCTTCCTCTCATTGGTATAAAATCTACCACCAGGGACGAACCCAGGTAGAGGGCTAAGGGGGCCCGTTCCCCCCCCCCCCCCAGCCCAAAAAAAAAAAAAATTTAGAAAGTAAAATTTTCCCAAAAAAAAAAAAAAAGGGCTTGGGCCCCCCTTGAGATTTTAGCTCCGGCCCCCTTAGTTTTTAGCTCCGGCCCCCCTCCCAAAAATCATGAACCCCTTCCCTTAGCCCATCATCCGACTAGCTCAGAGTAGAGCCCATGACCCATGTAAATCTTAAAAAAAAAAAAAAAAAAAAAAAAAAAAACTCAGCCCTCAGCAGTCCAAAACCAAACGGAGAAAGCAAAAAAAAAAGGAAAAAAAAGAAAAAAAGAAAAGAAAGGAAAGTGAGAGGTGAGAGTTGCGAGACAGAGAGATAAAGATAGAGATAGAGAGTACTCAGAGACCCATCTTGATCAGATTCAGAGGCCCGTGTTGCCGTGACGGAGAGAGACAGAGAGCCGTGTCGCCGTGATGGAGAGAGACAGAGAGCGAGACCCAGTCCAGTACGGCAGTACCCACGCTGATGAGAGCGAGAACCACGCGAGACGAGACCCACTTGCCGCCGCCGTCGGTTGCTTGATTTGCCTAGCCAGCCCAGCTTCGAGCCTTCACAGTTCACAGGTATTTACTCTTATCTTTTCCTTCAAAACCTTGTGATCTGAGAATCTGAGATTCACAGAAACTGTGCTTGTGCCTTGTGGACTTGTGGTGTTTCATGTTTGTGTGTTTTACTGATGAGTGATGAACTGAACTGATGTGGTGATTGTGAATTGAATTTGTGCTACCTGTGGTGTTTTTTTTTTTTTTTTTTGGGCTTTTTGGCTTTATGACTCTGTGACTCTGTGTTTGTGACTCTCTCTCTCTTGCATTATATAGATAAGAGAGATAGAGAGAGAGAGTAGAGTTTGTAGAGATAGTTTTTTCTTTGTTGACTGGTAGTTGGGCATAATAGGGACAAGTGGAGTTGGGCAACGGACAAGTGACAGAAAAAAAAGGTAAAGTTAAGAAAAGTTTTTGTTAGTAGTGTCGGTAGTGGGATTCATTGAGTTAGTGGGTCAGAATTAGAAAGATGGAGACAACACAAAGATACAAAAGACATAAATAAAGGAAGACACAACACAGAGACATAAATAAAGGCAGGCCAAACACAAAGACATAAATAAAGGTAGACCAAAGAAAAAAAGAAAAAAATAAATCATATAATATAAAAAATTGTCACACAAATTTAAGAAAATAACGGTGATTCTTATATGATTTTTATTTTATTTGTAGATCATGAAAAAATCAACTACAATGCTTGATTTTTTCAAAAGAAAAGGTTCAACTTCAAATTCTTCCGAAGTCAACATGGAATTGCTAACAACTAATGTTGCTATTCCAATTCTAGAAAATGTGGATGTTCCAATTCCGGAAAATGTGGATGTTCTAATTCCGGAAAATGCGGATGTTCCAATCTCTCAAACACAATTTCAAAGAATTGACCTTGAAGAGCAATGAGCAATTGAAAGTTGCCAATGCTAATGAAATAGCACGTTTGATTGATCTTGAAGAGCTTGAGACTGGAAGTGGACTTAATCAAATTGGCACTTTACAACGACCTGTAGAAACACGTTGGAGTTCACATTTTAGATCAGTTTCTAGCTTATTAAGGATGTTTACTTCAACTGTTGAAGTTTTACAAAATATAATTGATGATGCAATTGATGGAGAACATCGGGCAGAAGGAGAGTCAGCTTATGATGGTTTAACTTCATTTGAATTTGTCTTCATCTTGCATCTTGAGAAGGAAACTATGGAGATTACTGATAAACTTTGTCAAGCTTTGCAAAGCCAATCTCAAAACATTTTAAATGCCATGCATTTAGTTTCATCTACTAAAGCACTTATCCAAAAATTTAGAGATGATGGATGGGATGGCTTACTCACCACTGTGATATCATTTTGTGAGAAGCATTGCATTGATGTCCTGGATATGAATGCTCGTTATGTTACGAGGCGAGGTCGAGCTCGTAATCAGCAAGATAACGTTACTAATGAGCATCATTATCGAGTAAATATTTTTATGCTACAATAGATTCTCAACTACAGGAACTAAATTATCGGTTTAATGAAGATGCAATGGAGTTACTTAGGCTTAGCTCAGCTTTAGAACCTCGAGAGGCATTAAAATCTTTCAGAATTAGTGATCTTTGTTTGTTGGTAAAGAATTTCTATCCACAAGATTTCACAGATTATGACAAACAAGTGTTGGAGAAGGAGTTTTATCATTTTGAGCATAATGTAGTCCAAGATCCAGAGTTCAAAAAATTGAAAAGTTTATTTGAGTTGTCTCAATGGTTAGTGAGAACTGGAAATTCAGAACACTACAAGCTTGTTGATAGAATGGTGAGACTTGTGCTTACTCTTCCAGTTTCTACTGCTACTACAAAGCGAGCATTTTCAGCTATGAAAGTTGTCAAAACTAATCTTCGAAACAAAATGAAAAATGATTTTTTGACGGACTCTTTGATGTTATACATTGAAAAGGATATAGCTTCGACATTTAGTTTGGATTCAATAGTAGATGATTTTGAAGATTTGAAAGAGCGTCGAGTTCCCTTTTCATAGATGATTGTATAAATAAACAATAGTGTTTCGTGTCTTTTGTTTTTGTTAGTAGATTGTATCTTAATATATTAAGAAACAATGATTTTTGGGTATTTGTCTTGGTTGATAGTTTATTAATACTATATGGATGCGTATTTGAAATTTTTTTTTTCGCTTATCTCCAGGCCGCTCCCCCCCCCCCCCGGGCTTAAAATCCTGCGTTTGTCCCTGTCTACCACCTTATCTTCAATTCCAACATAAACCCATAAACCCACTACTGCTGCAGACATTTTCTTCTACTGCGTGATTCTCTTCTGTAGTTGCGGCTTCTTCTTCTCTCATTTTTTGTGTGTGTAATATATTTCGTTCTTCTTGTCTTTTGGGTGAAGAGGAAGAACTGTATTTTGGGTGAGGAAGAAGACATGAAGAAGAGACAAGATGGTGAGTGGAGGAAAAGAATAGATATTTGATGGGAATGGGGGAAGAAACGGGTGGATGAGAAAAAAAGTGAAGGACAAAATAAATAAATAAAGGTATGAGTGGGACATGTGTATATCATGTAAGGAAATTTACTAAATAAAAATTACAATTGTGTTAAAACACAATATATTTTCACAACAGTTGAGGTATCAAATCTTTCATATGTCAAAATAAAATTAAATAAATTAATAAAATATTAGACTATGATTGACCACAACTAAAAACAAAGAGTATTGTGAAAATATTGTGACATTTTATTATATCTCTAAACTTTTTAAATTAGTACTATTTTTCTTTAGAAAAAAAAATAGTGCTATTGACAAAATATTTTTATAACAATTTCATAATAAAGTTTACATAGTAAGTTGTTATTGGTTCTCATCTAGACCTATTAGTGACATTATTATTTTTTTCCTACCATTAACAACTTGTCATATAGACTTTATTGTGAAATTTTTGTGAAAATATTGTGTCCATAACTTGCATTAAGAGAGATAATTAAAACAAAGAATTCTCTTTATATATATCTTGTCCTTTTTGATAATTTACAACTCAAATTGCCACTTTTATAAGTATTAGTCAAACACTTAGCTTTTTCCAAAAGCACTTTGTGATCATTTTTACCAAACACTCTGCTTTTTAAAAAAGTCCAATTTCATATTGCACTTTTTAAAATCGCCACTTTTTCAAAAAGCACAATTTGAAAAAACTAAACCAAACTTACCCCAAGTGCTAGCACAGGCAAAACATTGCAGTATGAAAAAAAAATAATAAATCGGAAGGCCACTTATAGAATAGGATGGCCACACAACCCTTTTAAGGACGCTGAGTAGCCATATGCCTCTGGTACTCTTCGAGAAAGCCCACAGCACTATCATGGATTTTTTTTTGAATGAGCTTAAGTTCGCTTAAAATTAGGGGTGGCAAAGGAAGCCCAAACCCATTTGCCCACCCAAACCCACCCACTCTAATTAAACTCAAACTTACCCAATTATTAATTGGGTTAAATAGGCATCAACCCAATTAAACCCAGTAATTATTGGGTTTTAACTAAAAACCCATTGAGCCCCATTTAACCCAAAAACAATATATCCAAATTCAACCCAACACTTCCCATAAAAAATTAAAAAAAAAAAACCAGCCCTCAGACGTTTCATTTTCCCCATTTTCTCGACCTCCAATCACGTTTTCCTCAATTTTCTCGGTGTCCAAACAAATTTTAACACGAGAAATCAAACCCTATTGTGTAGAGAAAACATGAAAAACAGTAAAAATTATCATTTCTGTTTCCATTTTAATTTTTCTGTTACTCACAAACTAAATTTTACATTTCATTTTCCCTAACTTTCTCACCAACCAAACACCAAAAAGCCAAAACGTCTACCAAAATCTGTTTGCCAGAGAGCAAGAAATAGTTTCAATAAACAGAAATACCCATTTTCCTTCAATTTTTCCATCAGTTTCTGACCTACCAAACATAAAATCACAAAGAACACATTCAAAACAAACAAAGAGAGATTTTCGAATCTGAGAGCGATACCTCAGCGGCGAGATATTCAAGCACAGCAGCGAGGTAAACCGGAGCCCCGACACCGGTTCTCTAAGCATAACGACCCTTTTTCAAAAACCGGCTGATCCGTATCGATTTTCGCGCTCGTCATTGCGATTTATAGTTTCGTTGCCTCGAAGAAAAAGGTCGTTGGAGATTCTTCTACAAATGCGCGAATAGAGGCGATGAACTGCATCTCCGCGACCGTCGATAATGGAGAATGTAGATCCGCTAGCGCTGCTGATGCTGAGGTTATCATCGTTGGTGCTGGCATCACCGGCTCCGCACTCGCTACACTCTCTGCAAGTTCCGTCAAATTTTCTATCATTTATTTTTCTCTTCTTTCTTTCTCGGCAACCAAACAGTGCACTAAGCATTTCGTTTTTTTTTTTTTTTTTTGAATTTTGAATTTTGAATTACGAAAAATCTGCTGAAGTTTATGGATTTGCTTCAACTTTGGTTTGCTATGTGCGTTTTGTTCAGGAAATTAACATGTTAATTATTGAATTTTAGATACAGTAGGCTAATTTGGTTAATGATTTTTCGTAACATGTTAGTACTTTTCAAAAAAAAAAAAATCATAATTTGCAAATTCTTTTGTATTTTTTTTAATTAGCAAAAAAAAGAAGAAGAACAATTTTTTTTGGTATGATATGCAAAACTATCATTTTTGTTTAATATTTTTATAGTAATTTGTTCATTTTCACTTTAGTGGCATTTTGGTAATTTTGGTAATTGGGTAATTTGGTGGGTTGGGGCTTACCCATAATAATTAGGTTGGGTTGGATTTGGGTTAGAAGAAATTAGTTAAATGGGTTTTAATGGGTAAATGGGTTTTATATACCCAACCCAATTATGTCTACCCCAAACCCACCCATTTCACACCCCTACTTAAAATAAAACTTGTTTCTAGCATTCCAAATTGCCCATGAGATCATTGCCCATGTTTCAAGGACGTCTTTTTTCTCCAGCTTCCCAACCAGTATTTTAAACAAAAGGAAGAAATCTTGAGCATGATTTTGGCATTTTCGGATGCGGCCCTTAGACAGCGCCCACACATTGCTTGCCAGAGGACACTCCTACAACAAGTGGCCCATAGTCTTAATGTGTTGACAACAAATTTCACACCTAGGATAAATGTTCACTTTTCTTCTATGTAGGTTGGGTAGAATATTAGAACAAGCTCTCTAGAAAAATGTACGGACCTTTGGAGGGACATTTGTTAAGAACATATTTTATGTAATTGGCTAATCCTTTGACAAAACGCACTTTACTTGTATTGGGGTAGATCTAGGATGTGTTTAATACTTCAAGAAACTTTGTTTCAAGATCAAGTGTTGAAACCATGCAAGTCTGTCCACGATTCAAGCTGAAAAGTGTCTGTCATTAAAGCTCGACAACTAGCTCGACACCTAGCCATCTATCGAGCTTAAAAGAGCTGTTCAGCCCCGTGGCTCGACAGCAGCTCAACAGATAGGGTATCTGTCAGGATTTAAGAAAAACAGATTTTCTATTCTGTTTTCTTGGAATCCGTGAATATGTCTTTGGGCCTTCTTTTCTCATAACCCTAGACATATAAAAGGATTATTTTAAGTCAAAGAAGACACAAGTTGCACAAGTGTTGAGCAAAGTTTGTTCAAGCAAATTGTGACTAGAGACAGAATTTGCCCTAGTTCATCATTCTTGTGAAGAAGTTGCTGTGTTGTACACCGTTGGGTTTTGTGACCGAGCATCTTCTTGATCTTCATCGTTGGGATTAACTAAAGAACTTTGCAGCTAACAACCTTCTCTAATTGGTGATTGAAGTCGCGTACTGGGATCTGCGCAATTGGTTAGTCACGTACTTGGGAGCCATGCATCAAAAGGGGAAATTGTCACTACAGAACAAGTCCAATTGGGTTCCTTTACTTGTCCAATTGGTTAGTCACGTACTAGAATTCCTTTACTTGTAATCGCTTGTTGTGATAATAGTGGAATTTCGGGAGTGGTGACCTGAAAATCACCCGGTGGGGTTTTTGCCGTGTAGGTTTTCCCCATTAATAAACAAATCACCGTGTTAATTTATTTTCCGCTGCATACTTAGTTTAATTGGTGATTTGTTTGTGCTACCACACGTTTGCATGATTAATTTGATTAATTAATAAACTTGGTTAATTAATAAATTAATTTATCACAAAGGGTCAATACGTTTTTGGCCTATCAAGTGATACTAGAGCAGGCACACTCTGATTAGGTTTTAATCTTTGCTGTGTTTGATCCATTGACCCCTATTTGTCATGGATAGAGGACAGTCGTTAATTATACATCTTTTATTTGATGGCACTAATTATGCATACTGGAAAGTACGCATGAGAGCTTTCTTGCAGTCTCTAGATTAGAAAGTGTGGCAAGCTGTTGAGATAGGCTGGACCAAGCCAAAGGAAGCGTCGGCCGATTGGGATGAAGCTAAGATCAAGGCAGCAAACTTCAACAGCAGGGCATTGAATGCTTTATTCAGTGCAATCACTAATGAGGAATTCAAGAAGATATCCTCTACTGAAACTACTAAGGAGGCATGGACCATTCTCCAGACAATCTATGAGGGAACCAAGGCTGTCAAAGATTCAAAACTTCAGAGGCTAACTACAAGCTTTGAAGAGATTAAGATGGAGGAGGATGAGTCGTTCGATGAGTTCTATGCCAAGCTCAAAGACATAGTAAACTCAGCGTTCAATCTTGGGGAAACCATTCCTGAACCCATGATTGTGAGAAATGTGCTCAGATCTCTGCCCGAGAGATTCCATACCAAGATCACGGCGATAGAAGAATCAAAAGATATTGACAAGATTCCTTTAACTGAGCTAGTTGGTAACCTGCAGACCTACGAGCTAGGGTTGACTAGGATTGGCAAGACAGGTAAAGGCAAGAGCATGGCACTGAAGGCCAAGAGCAGTGAAACAGATAAGTCTTCAGATGATGAAGATTCTAAGATGAAGTCCTACATCACCAGGCAGTTCAAGAAGTTTATGAAGAATGTCAATGGAAAGGGCTTTGACAAGGACCGTAAGTAATCCAGTTCTTCTCAGTTTAAGAGTCAAGACAAAGGGAAGAAGGATGCAAGGGATGGCGGTCAGTACACTGTTCCCACAAGACCTAAATGCTTTGGATGTCAAGGCTTCGGTCACATGAAACAGGAGTGTCCTACATATCTCAAGAGCATTGGGAAGAGCAAGGCACTTGCTGCTACTTTGAGCGACACCGAGCCTAAGGATGATTCCGACAATGAAGATGACGGAATCTGAAATGCCTTCATTGCCACTGTCAATCCTACTAATAGGATTGTTGAAGATGTGGATGAAGAAGAGAAATTGGTGGAGTCTAAGTTTGAGAAGATGGATGATCAAGATGATATCCATACAGCCTATGAAAAATTGTACAAAGTTTCTGAAAAGCATGAGAAACTTTATAGGCTGGCCACCAAGAAGCTCAGTGATGTGGAACTTGATTGTGAAGAGCTGTCCACAAAGTTTGATGAGGCTAATCAGACTATTGGAGCACTGAGGTTCGAGAACAATTTCTTGGCTGAAAAGACCAAGAAGCTTGAAGCGAAGCTGTTTCAAGTCAAATCTCAATTGGAGAGGACTTTAAGTGCAAAGCTTGATGAGATGCTCAATCTTCAGAAATCTGCTTCTGATCGAACAGGTTTAGGGTATGGTCTCTCTTCTTCTAATATTGCTTCTACTCGTACTACAGTTTTTGTTCCTTCTAGTAATAATGTTGAAATTGAGAACAATGTTGTTAAAATTGATTTAGCTAGTGAGAACATAGATAAGGATAAGTCTATCTTAGGAGCACCCCCTAAACTTGCTAAGAATGAGACTAAAAACCCTAGGGCTAAGAAGGTTAACTCTCAAAAACTTAAACAAAAGAAGCAACATCTCTGTCATCATTGTGGAGTTGCCGGTCATACTCGACCAAATTGCTATAAGTGGTTAGCCACTCAACAGAGCAATGGCATGATAGCATCTGGAATCCAGTATCAGTTTCAATCCTCTCTTGCTCCCCTTGGAGATCTTCTTAAAGCCCTCATGTTTCTTTCGAACTTGAACGGTTTCAATTCTTCCCCATCACCACCGATTCAAATCAAAGGAAAGGTTCTTTCAGGGTGTGGAAGCAAAAGGGCTCCAAGTGATTCTATCACTTTACTCTCTCTCTTTGTGTTGTTATTTTTGCATAACTTGTGTGTTTTGCTTTTATTTTAAGTCAGTCTAGTTTTATGTTTTGCTTTATTTAACATGTTTTTATTTTTGTTTTTGTTTTCGTTTTTTTTGTTTTTTTTTTTCAGTTTTGTTTTTTTTTTTTCATAAAAAAAAAATTTTGAAAAATCAGAAAAATACAAAAACAGTGTGTGTTTGTGTACATTGATACTTGTGTACCTTGGATGGCCATTGAAACAAAGTTTTCTAAACTTTGTATCTCTTGTAGCTTAGATGAGCATCTCCATTTACAACTAAGCAAGTGAGCTTTGTGACTCGTGTGTATGATGAGTAAGATTAAGTCATCTTTTGTACTTAACACTCGTATCACTCTTTTTGACGGGAAGGATTAGAAAATCATAAGAGAAAGGCATAAATAACCATCTCACCATTGTTGCCTGTCAATCATGAAATGACATTTGTGTGATTTGGTATAGCAAAATTGGAATGTCAAATGCTTAACATAATTGGGTATTTCTTTTCTATCTCTTATATGTCCATGCATGATTCGCTTAAAAGAAAAATATGCAAAGAAAAATAAAAACAAAAAGATCAAAATGCTTTTAAATATGATTGCAAGCGTGTATTCTAGGAGATGTGAGAGTTATAGGATGTAGCTCGAAGGTGATAGTCCCCATCAAACAGTTATGATTGTGTATGAGTTAAAGTGATTTTCTCATATTTCAAATCATCATAACATGTATACACTTATGCAATCTTGCGCTGTTTTTCACACACAACACGCAATATTCTTTGCTACTTTTGATACATGTGCAGGTACAATGTGATTTGGCCATCATAAGGTTTACATGTGTTAATGTATGCTCACTAAACTGTCTTAACTTGTTTTTGAAATATAAAATTAGTTAGATTTGTTTAGTGTGTCTGTGTGAGTTTTGAGATCTATGTGCTTAACATTTTTTTGTTGAGAGATGTTTTTGAGAGGTTTATATGGTGTTTGGATCTTTGGTTGAGTTGCATGCTTGATTGCATTCAAGTCTGTGTTTTTCTCTTCTCAAAAAACTTTTTTTTTTTTTTTAAAAGCTAGCTCGACACCTAGCTATCTGTCGAGTTTCTTAAACTTTTTCTTATCGCAATCTCGACAGCTTCTTGATACCTGGTGGATTGATCGAGAAAGTTCATATCCTCTCGATAGCTTCTCGACAGCTAGGTCAATCGATTGAGCTTCTGTTCTTGTATCTGATGGTTTGTTCCTCGACACATGCTCGACACCTGCATCTGTCGACGGTTTATATCTCGACACCTACCTCGACACATGGCTTGACACCTCTCCATCAATCGAGATCCTCTTGCATGCATTGTTTTTCACATGTTTCGCATCTTTCTTTTATCTTGTCATCCATAGCATCTTGTTTCATTACATTCATGCATTTATATAGATTTCTTGTGCCCCCTTGATCATCCTTGATCATCTTTATGTCTCTCGGGTGAAACTTTCTAGCTTCTTGTACCCTTTGTCAATCATGACAAAAAGGGAGAGAAATTGTGGAGACTTTGTAGTTTTTTTTTTAAGATTCTACATGTTAGGGGGAGAAATACATTCCTTTGTAAGGGGGAGTTGTGTTTCATCTTGTTAGGGGGAGTGCTTACCTTCTTTTTCTTGTACACCGGTCTTGTGACCATGTTTACATACATTGTGCTTATATATATGATGATGTATGTTTTTCTTTCATCTATCTTTACATGTGTTTTTTCTTTTCTATCTTTATACACATGCTTCTTATAACTTGTATGCAATCTATTATTTCTGTTTCACACAAAGATGCCTTGATGAGTTTTGTTTAAAAGTGTTTTAGAAATACAGGTTGTCAAAGTCTACTTGCCATAAACTTTCTTCTTGTAAAGTTTTTCAAGAGTTTGTGTTAGGATAGATTTTATTGTATTCAACAAGTGAATATGAGTTGAGTGATTTATGACTTCTCTCACATGTTCATTTGTTTGTTGTCGTTTTGTCACGGATTGCCAAATGGGAAGATTGTTAAGGACATATTTTATGTAATTGACTAATACTTTGACAAAACGCACTTTACTTGTATTTGGGTAGATCTAGGATGTGTTTAATACTTCAAGAAACTTTGTTTCAAGATCAAGTATTGAAGCCATGCAAGTCTGTCCAAAATTCAAGCTGAAAAGTGTCTGTCATTAAAGCTTGACAGCTAGCTTGACACCTAGCCATCTATCGAGCTTAAAAGAGCTGTTCAGCCCCGTGGCTTGACAGCAGCTCGACAGATAGGGTATTTGTCGAGGTTTAAGAAAAACAGATTTTCTGTTCTATTTTCTTGGAATTCGTGAATGTGTCTTTGGGCCTTCTTTTCTCACAACGCTAGACATATAAATGGATTATTTTAAGGGCCGTCAAAGGAGACACAAGTTGCACAAGTGTTGAGCAAAGTTTGTTCAAGCAAATTGTGACCAGAGACAGAATTTGCCCTAATTCATCATTCTTGTGAAGAAGTTGCTGTGTTTGTACACCGTTGGGTTTTGTGACCGAGCATCTTCTTGATCTTCATCGTTGGGATGAACTGAAGAACTTTGCAGCCAACAACCTTCTCTAGTTGGTGATTGAAGTCGCGTACTGAGATCCGCGCAATTGGTTAGTCACGTACTTAGGAGCCGTGCATCAAAAGGGGAAATTGTCACTACAGAACAAGTCCAATTGGGTATTGGGGTAAGGGTTCAACTGTAGGTTGGTATAAGGTACTGGGATTTCTTTACTTGTAACCGCTTGTTGTGATAATAGTGGAATTTCGGGAGTGGTGACCTGAAAATCACCCGGTGGGGTTTTTGCCGTGTAAATTTTCTCCATTCGTAAACAAATCACCGTGTTAATTTATTTTCCGCTGCATACTTAGTTTAATTGGTGATTTGTTTGTGGTACCATGTGTTTGCATGATTAATTTGATTAATTAATAAACTTGGTTAATTAATAAATTAATTTATCACAAGGGTTCAATACGTTTTTGGCCTATTATGGTCCGTTTGGATTGAGGGAGAGGGAGGGGGAGTAAAGTAGAGTAAAGTAGATTTAGCACAAAATTAGCTTATTTTTAGCCAACTCTACTCTACTTCCCTCCACTCCCCTCCTTCCCCGCTCCATCCAAACAGGCAGTTAAGGACCAGAGCTTTTGCCACGATGCTCATCACCAGCAGACGAGTGCTCTCCACAATCTGATAATCCTTCAGTGCAAATGAGAAATAAATAAGGGAAAAAAGGATCACCCTGCTTAATTCCAAGAGTATGGGAAATAAAATCACAAGGTTCTCCATTGATAAGAGTTGAGTATGAGGCAGTTTGAACTGTTTCCAAAGCCAAAATAACCCACCTTTCCTCCAACCCCAGCTTAACCATCATTGCGCGTAGGAATCCCCATTCAACTTGATCATATGCCTTACTGATATCTAGCTTCACCGCCATTTGTCCCACCTTCCCCTTCCTTTTATTATGCATCCTATGTAACAACTCAAAAGCTATAGTTGTATTGTCAGTGATCAAATGACTAGGAACAAAAGCACTCTAGGCATCAGATATTACATTGGGTAAAATGACTTTCAGCCGATTAGCAAGAACTTTAGAAAAAATTCTAGACACCACATTACCCAAGCTAATTGGGTGAAAATTAGTCATATGCTACAACTCATTCACCTTTGGAATCAAGACAATGTGAGTGAAATTCATTTTATGGAGAAAATGCCTAGAATTTAGAACTGAGAGTATTGCTTCAACTACATCAAGACCAACAATGTGCCAAAACTTTTGAAAGAAAAAAGGGGACATACCATTAGGCCCTATAGATTTTGATGGGTGCATCTAGAATAGAGCCTGTCTTATTTCATCTGCTATATAAAACTTGTAGCAGATGGTGGTTCATGGCCGGAGTGACAAGCTTATCAACTGAGTTTAGAACTCTGTCCATATTCTCTCTATTCAGATTGGCTGAGGTAAAAAGATTTTTGTAGTAGTCTTCAGCAACTATAGTTATACCATCCTCTGTAGAGTGCCAGGTTCTCATAATATCAAAAAGGTTAGCTGAGACTTTTTCATTTGTCATTAGTTTCTAGGAAGTTGTACACAATTTTCTTGTCTTGCACTCTATGGAGACTAGTCTGAAAGTATGAGACTTTACAAGCAAAATCAGAAACTTATACTCAAACTCAAAATAAAAAATCCGAATCTCTTTCTCTCCCTCTCTTTAGTTTTTATTTTTCACTTTTCAAGCTCTCCAATCTCCACACTCCTTTCCAGTTGCCTCTATCATTAGTCATCACTGTTAAATATATTATTAGCAACGCGATGTATACCATGTTGTATATGCTAGAGTGAATGTAGAAGAGGAATCATAGAATAGGAACACCGAGAACACGAGAGTTACGTGGTTCAGCCTTGTCGGCCTACATCCACAGAGGAATCCCTTAAGGGATACATCTTTATTGTATAAGAGTGTAGTACAATAATCTATGTTACAATGAGCCATAACATGAGTATATATAGGCGACTAAGCCCTAGACTACTAGTACAAGCAGGACTGGGCTTGGGCTTATTACATTGACCTAATATGTTTAATATATATCTCTAACACCCTCCCTCAAACTTAAGGCGGAAGCTCGATGAAGGCTTGAGGTTGGATAAGCATGAGAAGATCACTTGGAGATGCCATGAAGAATGCTTTTGAAGAAACCACAATGAAGAATATGCCAATTGACCAATTTCGGAGCTTCAAATGAAGAAACGGACTCCGAAATTGGAATCTACGCGAAAAACTAAGCAAGATAGGCCCTTTCAAAAATTTTGACTTTTGGTCAAAGGTCAACGCAAAAGTCAAAGTCAACTGTCCAGGGTCAAAGTCAACGGATACAAAATCCGGGTCGGTTTTGGGTTTTCGGGTCGGGTCACGGATCAGGCAGCAGAGTCATTGACGTCATCCTATGACGTGTCGCTGACGTGGCCTAGGGCGTGTGTGGCATGCTGACGTGTAATGATGACGTCACCTGATGACATCAACATGAGTTTTTCGGCACTTGGAAGGCGCGTGACGACATGCCGGCGCGTGGTGGCGAGACAGATACTCGGGCGGCGCGTGTGGGCACGTGTGATCACTAGATTCTCAGGCCAAGTGGATCGGGGGACTACAAGGCCGTCTTGGCAGCGCGTGTAGCTGAGATCCAAGCTGGGAGTCAAGAACCTTCGGCGGCGCGTGTGAGAGTTTCAGTAGCCGTTGTTCGCGCGTGGTGGCGAGTGCGGCTGCCATTGGAGGTCGGGTTCCTGGGTTTTGTTCACGATATGCCGTGGAGCACTTCTGTCTTGTTGGTTTCATCAGGCGAAGGCTTGATGTGCACAGATCTGATAGGGAGAGGCACGGATTGCTTGGATGTTGGATTTTGACACAGCACAAAGAGATGCCGTGGAGTCTACGTCCAGTAGACAAACATGTGTGACTTCTGATGGTGATATGCACGTGAGAATCTTTTTTACTTGCTAGAGATGTTTGTTTGATGCCAAGAACAAAGTTTGGCTCTGATACCATGTTAAATATATTATTAGCAACGCGATGTCTACCATGTTGTATATGCTAGAGTGGATGCGGAAGATGAAGCATAGAATAGGAACACCGAGAAAACGAGGGTTACGTGGTTCAGCCTTGTCGGCCTACATCAACGGAGGAATCCCTTAAGGGCTACATCTTTATTATATAAGAATGTAGTACAATAACCTATGTTACAATGAGCCATAACATGAGTATATATAAGCGACTAAACCCTAGACTACTAGTACAAGCAGGACTAGGCTTGCGCTTATTACATTGGGCTAATATGTTTAATATATATCTCTAACAATCACCACCAACATCGCTACCTCACTTTCTTTCCACCCACCGCGGTCAAAATGAATTGAGTCTTAGTATATTTTCTTCCTTTCTCATCTTTCGTTTTATCTATTTTGAGATATGAGTTTATCATTTGATCAAATCACTTAAAACTCAAAGATCTATAGTTATTGATTTGATTTGTTTGGTTATAAATTTGAGTCTTCACTTATCAAACTTGAAACATTAACTTAAAAAACCGAAACCCAAACTTTAAAAAATTGAAACCCTAACACTTTTTTATTTTGTTTATTTAATTTGTATTTTATTGATCATTTGTTTGATTCATTTTATTGATAATTTGTTTGATTCATTTTTTTGCCTGATTTGTAGCTCAGACTCGCCAAACCGGTGATTCCGACCCGCCAAACCGACCACCTGAAACATCGGGTCTGACCTTTATGTTCGGTCGAGTACGGGTCTAATTCTCAGTCACCTGACTTAATCGGGTCAAGTATGGGTCAACTCCAAACCCGATCCAACTCAATCCATGGACAGCCCTAATACCACCATAGACCCACTCACAACATTTTTTGAGATAAAAGGTAGAAGACCCAATCACACCATAAAACTAAACACAAATGGATCCAAAATTAACACAACTTCAACAAATTTTTTTTTTTCACATACACTTTCATGTTTTAAAGGTGGACTTTTATTTCGCTTTTTGAAATGTGAACATTTGCACGTCAATTGCGGATATTCACATAAACTAGTGTAGGTAAATGAGTTCTCTTGCTCTTTTTTGAAAATAATGGAGTTGTGAATAGTAGTACAATCAGTCTTCTTGCTTGAACATTCATGTAGTGTCCAACCATCGATGCAGGTGATCTCGAGTGCCTTATAACATATTTAGCCCTTCTTACCACTCGAGGAAGTGGCTTAACTGTAGGAACAAGGAAGCCTTTGTGTCCCAACACTTTGTAAGCCCGAGGTTGTGGAGTCAACTATTGAACTTTGAAAGTTGAAAGTAAATTAGCTGGCTTTGAATTTTCAAATTCCTAAACTATGATATATACTCGTACTAAGTTTTCAGCTTAGAATCTTAGTTTTCAGCTTAGGATTACAACGGTGGGGGACCAATGGCCAAGTTCCGAAAGTTCAATATTCCTTCTTGCAAGTTGCATTATCAATGAAATTAAAGGTTTTCCATGTAAAATTAATTTTGTCTTATTTGTTGGATTGTTATCATATTTTTCTGCTAGTTATTAACTCATGCAATGCATAAATTGTTTTTGCTTAAATGTATAATATACTATTATGATGTAAATATCATCATAATATCTGAAATGGAAAAATGTGGATTCATACGTACAATCCACAGGAAATATCATAAAATATGGTTTTTATATTTATTGTTTTTTTAAATATGGAATTTGATGCCAAGAAAATATAATATGGCATATTTTTATTGGAAGGTGTAATATAGGGCTTTTATAATGAATCCTATTTGAATTTAAACTTCATTAAAAAAATGTATATTAGAATAATGGAAAAAAGCGGCTTTTCAAAGCTTATGTGGTAATATTAGACATTAGAAGAAGTAAACAAAAAAATACAAATGCTTTTATTTTATGTTACACTAGTAGTTAAATCGTGCAGTGCATGAGAAAGTTGACAAAAAAATTATATAGAATACATGTTTAATTAATAAATAAAAGGTAAATTAAACAATTAATAGAAAATAACATGCTTAATTCAAATAGAATATGTTTAGAGAAGATTTAACTTAAATTAATCCAAATTTATTTAGTGTTGGGTTGGTTTATCCAAAAAATGACAAGTTCTAAATAATTTTTTTTTCTTTAATTTATAAAGGGTTATAAGAGTTCTAAATAGTTTAAAATAACATTATTTTTAGCTTTGAAAAAAAAATTAAAAAATAAATATTATAATAATGATGTTAAAGAATATGAGCTTTCAAAAACTTATGCGACATAATTAAAAGAAGTCAACAAAAAGATAATAGAAAAAGATAAAAACTTATACATGATGCACTAATTATTTAAATAAAATGCATTTCTATTTTTATTTTTCTAATATTTATGTAAAAAAATTAATTTGGAATATAATATTATTATTCAATTTTAGTTGCATTGGAAATAATTGAAACAAAGTCTAGCAAAACATAAAAGAAATTTTTTAATGAAAAAGATAGAGTAATTTTTTAATGAAAAAAGATAATAGAAAATTCAATAACACATAGTAAATATAAAATATAAATATAAAACTAACTTTACTCTTATTTTAGAAGAAAATAATTATTTATTTGTCTAATCACTCAAGTAATAGATTCAATTTTTAAATTATTTTAATGTTGAAAATTTGTGTTTCCTCTTTCTAATAACATGTAATTGATATTGTAGGGTCGAAGGGCCCAAATACTATTGTGGGTCTTGGGCCTGTCCGAGAAGATGGTTAACCCGAGGAAGGTCTGAGGAGGAACTAATGATTTTAAATGATTCAGGCTCGAGATTTTACGAGCAAGGTGGGGACAAGAGATCAGTCCGAGGACAAACAAGCCCTCAGACACCGTAAACGCAACTCAAACACATATCCCAGCAATCCAGGGAGCCCTCCAGAGAACCCAGGTAATAAAGACACGTATCCTAAACACGCAAGGATGATGGAGATTCCATAAATATTTAAAGAAAAGCTGCTACCACCGCATTAAATACGTTGTAGCTACTTTTCTAAACGTATTTATGTGGAGAAGACCCCTGAACAGTGTTTCCTTGGCAACTGCAACTCATAGAGAGCCAGAAGGAGCGTCTGGTGGGACAGCCACTCAAGTAGCAGCGGGGATGATTGACAAGTGGAGGGCCAAGATCGTCGGGAAAAGGGTATATAATGCAAGAGACCCCTGGAAGAAAAGGGAGGAAAAAGAAAAAAAAAAGATACACTGTAGCAATCTAGAATCAGACTTGTAAAAAGCTTTAAGAACTGTATTTAAATAACTAAGCCTCCTCGGACTTGGCCGAGGACTTTCCTCCTTTAGTAAATACCTCTTATTTTCCCCTTTTTAACACATAAAAGTCTATTGGTTCATTACCTAACTCACTAAAGCCTAGTTCTTCAGCCCACTCTCTACAAATTTATTGTTCTGGGCTCATAGGGCCAAGATCCCATACCTTTTGGGCTTGGGCCGCCAAACGAGTCCTTACAATTGGCGCCGTCTATGGGAAGAACTTATGTGTTAGTGAGTGCAACAGTTAAACATGGTGGGATCAGGTCCACACCAAGAAAACCCACGCCAAGCAGGTCCCTAACGAACAGAACCCGCAGGATCCCAGCAGCAGGGTAATTTTCTCGGCCTTGAACATGAACAAAATCAGGAAAATGAAAGAAATCGATAGGGGAGTGTGCATACGACCCAGACGAGCAAGAGCCATTCCCAAGTGGGCAGTCGCATATCCGAGAGACAAAACAACCGAGCCATGCAACAGGAGATAAATGACCTGAAAAAGAAACTCCGCCACGCACAGTGAAGGCGGTCTCCTCCCAGTTCTGACCATCTTCTAACGATGAAAAGGACGGAAATTACATGCAGAGATCAAGAACCCCTCCAAGTGAGACCTTTTCTTATGAAGATGAGCATCATTACGGATGAAGACGTAAGGGCCTATCTAGTAAGGGCGTGAGTAGTGATGCCATGAGTAGGGCTCTGGATCAGATCTCTAAGTCACCCTTCACGCGCAAAATAGAAGGGGCTAGGCTACCGCGGCGGTTCCATCAGCCTACGTTCACCATTTATAATGGTCGATCGGACCCCGTAGAACATGTGAGTCAGTTTAATCAAAGAATGGATGTCCACTCCACGAACGAAACTTTGATGTGCAAAGTTTTCCCGTCTAGCTTGGGACCTGTAGCGATGAGGTGGTTCAATGGCTTGAAAAAAAATTCCATAGATTCCTACAAGCAGCTTACCCAAGCCTTTGGCTCTCGCTTCATTACGAACAGCAAGGTTCCTCGGCCTTTAAGTTCACTGCTGTCAATGTCCATGCGCGACAGAGAAACTCTGAAAGCATATTCTGATAGATATTGGGAGATGTATAATGAGTTGGACGACGACTTCGAAGACGTCGCCATCAACACTTTTAAAAGCGGTCTCCCAACCGAGCACGACTTGAGGAAATCCTTAACCGACAAACCTGTCACCAGCGCACGTTAACTTATGGACCGGATTGACAAATACAAAAGAGTGGAAGAGGACCAGTTGCAGGGGAAAGGGAAGGGAAAGGGAAGGAAAAGGTTATCCCTCAAAAGAGGGGGGATTTCAGGTCGGAACGATACAATAATAACCCCCCAATGAGAGATTTCGCAGGGCAATCTGGATCACCCAACATGCAGACAGTTAACGCCGTATTCAGAGAACCGGTACATCAGGTTTTGGAGAAAATCAAGAATGAGTCATTCTTCAAGTGGCCGAATAAAATGGCTGGAGACTCCATGAAGCGCAACCAAAGTCTGTATTGTCAGTACCACCGAGACCACGGACATACTACAGAAGACTGCAAGAACCTTTGGAACGACCTGGATCAGCTGGTCCGAGAAGGGAGACTGAGACACTTCTTGCACCCTTCCAGTGGTCATCAAGGCCAGGCAAATCAAGAGCCCCAGAGAGACACTTCCTTAAGACCACCTATAGGGACAATAAACGTAATCTTTGCTGCTCTAGGGTGATGTATGTAGCTCGGCTACCCGCCGATAACTCTGGTCCAGAGCCGTAAAGGCCCAAAGTCTATCCTCATCCAGTCCTAAGCTTCTCTGAGGAAGACAAAAATGGAACCATACAGCCCCACGATGATGCGTTGGTGATCACTCTTCGGATTGGGGGCTACGATGTAAAAAGGGTAATGGTGGACGGCGTAATGGAGCCAAGATCATGTACCCTGATCTCTATAAGGGGCTGAAACTGAGACCAGAAGATTTAACGCCCTACAGCTCCCCCTTGATGAGTTTTGATGGGAAGACAGTCATGCCAAAGGGGCAAATTAGGCTACCTGTGCAAACCGGCCCGGAGATAATGGAGGTTGACTTCATCGTAGTGGATACTTACTCCCCCTACACTGCCATCATGGCCAAGCCTTGGCTTCACACTCTAGGAGCCGTTGCCTCCACCCTGCATCAGAAGGTGAAATTCCCTTCCGAGGGCCAGGTCCTAGAAATTCGAGGTTGCCAGGGTACGACAAGAGAGTGCTTGGTGGCTGCCATCTCATATCGGTCCAGAGCAGAGTTCTCGGCCCAGCTTGAAGAAAACTCATAGCAATCAAAGACCCCGGCATCGCCTGTTAATGCACCATCTGAAGACGTAAAATGTGAGGACTTAGAAAAGGTGATCGTTGGCAATGACCCGGAGAGGTTCTTTTAGGTGGGATCTCAATTATCCCTTCAGGAAAAGGAGGAATTAGCAAGGTTCCTCAGAAAAAATGTTAATGTGTTCGCATGGTACGCTTATGACGCCCCGAGAGTTGATCCAAGCTTCATATGCCACCACTTAAATGTAAATCCAGCAGCAACCCCCAAAAACCAACCTCCTCGGCGGCCATCCAGGGAGCACGCCGACGCTGTCAGGGACGAGGTAAAAAAGCTCAAGCAAGCTCGGGTCATTAAGGAGGTGTTCTACCCTGAGTGGTTGGCAAACACTGTGGTGGTAAAAAAGAAAAGTGGGAAGTGGCGAGTTTGTGTGGACTTCTCAGACTTAAACAAGGCATGCCCAAAGGACCCATTCCCCATGCCTCGAATAGACCAGTTAGTGGATGCCATTGTAGGCCACCCTCGGATGAGCTTCTTAGATACCTTCTAGGGCTATCATCAAATACCACTGGCTCTAGATGATCAAGAAAAGACAGCGTTCGTGACTCCTATTGGAAATTACCACTACAAAGTGATGCCCTTGGGTTTGAAGAACGCAAGATCTACCTACCAGAGGATGATGACTAGAATGTTTGAGTCACAGCTAGGTAAAAGTATTGAGGTTTACGTAGACGACATGGTGGTAAAGAGTAAAGTGGCGTCTGCACACGTGGAAGACCTTGGAGGCATCTTTGACATCTTGAGGGAGTACAAACTGCGCCTCAACGCCTCTAAGTGCTCGTTTGGCGTTGGGTTTGGCAGATTTTTGGACTATATGGTAACTCATAGGGGAATTGAGGTGAGCCCAGACCAAATCAAGGCAATTCACAATTTACAATCTCCTCGGAACCCCAAAGAGGTCCAGAAGCTTGCTGGAATGATCGCAGCCTTGAATCGGTTTATTTTCAGATCCGCGGACAGATGCCGGCCCTTTTACCTCCTGATGAACAAGTGGAAAGGATTTGAATGGTCCAAGGACTGCGCTTCGGCCTTCCAACAGCTTAAACAATATTTATCCCGACCACCTATCATGTCCAGCCCTGAGGCCGACGAAGTCTTGTTCGCCTACATCGCGGTGGCCCCCCATGCTGTAAGCTTGGTACTGATACGAAGTGATAATGGTGTGCAACAGCTAGTTTATTATGTGAGTAAATCATTGCATGAGGCCGAGGTGCGTTATTTACCCTTGGAGAAGGCAATTTTGGCAGTAGTTCATGCCACGCGAAAGCTCCCTCATTACTTCCAAGCGCACACAGTTGTCGTTCTAACTCAGCTCCCACTTAAGTCAGTACTCCGAAGCGCTGACTACGTGGGAAGGATTGCCAAGTGGAACACAGTTCTAGGGGCTTTTGATGTCAAATACATGCCTCGGACCTCTGTTAAGGGCCAGGTCCTCGCTGATTTAATAGCTAAATTCGCCGAACCCTCAATAGAAGTGGTAACAGAAAAGCAGAACACAGATGGAAAATCGGTTGGCTCAGTCTCCGTGCAAAAACCCTCACGCTGGAAAGTATATGTTGATGGCGCGGTAAACCAAAGGGGGTCCGGGGTGGGGCTAGTTCTGATATCTCCTGAAAAGATTACCCTAAAGAGATCACTGAGGTTGGGGTTCTCGGCCACAAATAATGAAGCCGAGTATGAAGCTTTGTTGCAACGAATGTCCATGGTACAGAAAATGGAGGGAAAGGCACTAGAAGTGTTCTCAGACTCGAGACTAGTAGTGGGCCAAGTGAAAGGCGAGCTAGAGGCCAGAGACGAAAGAATGCAGGAGTACTTAAGTCAGGTTAGATGCTTACAATCGGATTTTGAATTCTTCGACATATCACACGTCTCTAGGAGTGGAAATACGCACGCGGATTCATTGGCTACTCTTGCCACCTCCTCGGCGCAGGGGCTGCCTCGAGTCATTTTTGTTGAAGATTCATATAGAGCAAATGGAACTAAGCAGGGCGTGGTTCAGATCCATCAAGTCAGAATAGGTCCGAGCTGGTTGGATCCCATAGTGAGCTTTCTTAAAAATGATACCTTACCAAGAGAGAAATCAGAAGCTGAAAAAGGACGAAGAAAAGCTCCTCGGTTCTGGCTGTCCGAGGATCAGAAGTTGTATAAGCGCTCCTATTCCGGGCCATATTTGCTGTGCATACACCCTGAAACATCAGAGTTACTACTCGAGGAATTGCACGAGGGAATTTGTGGGTGTCACACAGGAGGTAGATCTCTGTCTCACAGAGCCATTACCTAAGGGTATTGGTGGCCGGGCATGCAAAAGGAAGCCCAAGAATATGTAAAGAGGTGTGATCAATGCCAAAGGTTTGCCCCAAATATCCATCAACCGGGAGGGGTCCTCAATCCCCTCTCCAGTCCTTGGTCGTTTGCCTAGTGGGGTTTAGATATCGTAGGCCATTTCCCTAGGGCAGTAGGAAATAAGAGATACTTGCTAGTCGGCACAGACTATTTCACCAAATGGGTCGAAGCCGAGCCCTTGGCTAACATCAGGGATGTGGATGCTAAGAAATTTATCTGGAAAACATCGTTACTCAATTTGGGGTCCCTCATACCCTCATCTCGGATAACGGCCTCCAATTTGACAGCAAGGCCTTCAGAAGATACTGTAGTGATCTGGGAATCACAAACAGGTATTCTACTCCGGCTTACCCCCAGGGAAATAGACAAGTCGAGGCTGTCAATAAGGTCATAGTCAATGGGCTAAAGAAAAGGTTGGATGACGCGAAGGGAAGATGGGTGGAAGAACTGCCCCACGTCTTGTGGACATATCGGACTACCCCACGACATTCCACAGGAGAGACCCTCTTTTCCATGACTTACGGAGCCGAGGCTGTCATCCCCCTAGAGACTACCTTCCCAACGCTGAGAACGAGTACCTTCATGCCGAGCAACAATGATGAACTACTAGAAAAAAGCTTGGACTTAATTGAAGAAAGAAGAGAAAAGGCAATAATCCAACTGGCCTATTACCAACAGAAGCTCAAGCAGGGGTATGATGCCAATGTGAAACTACAACCCCTAACACTAGGAGACTTGGTTCTGAGAAAAGTTTTGGGTAATACCAAAAACCCAACCTAGGGAAAGCTGGGGCCTAACTGGGAAGGACCATATCGCATCACCTCAGTAGCAGGAATAGATGCATATTATTTGGAAGATCTAGATGAAAAAGCTATACTCCGCCCATGGAATGTAAATAACCTAAGAATGTATTATTATTAATGAAAGCAGTTTTATTTGCACTCCGATTCATTATAATTGTTTGTCATGCGGTTCATTACTCCCTAATAGTGTTAGATAGAACCAAGGTCTTGCCTGAATCCTTGGACCACAAACCTTGGGGAAACTAATAACTAATGGCTACTCTCTAAAAGTGTTAGACAGAACCAAGGTCTTGCCTGGCTCCTTGGACCACAAACCTTAGAGAAACTAATAACTAATGGCTACTCTCTAAAAGTGTTAGACAGAACCAAGGTCTTGCCTGGCTCCTCAGACCACAAACCTTGGGGAAACTAATAACTAATGGCTACTCTCTGAAAGTGTTAGACAGAACCAAGGTCTTTCCTGGCTCCTCGAACCATAAACCTTGGGAAAACTAATAACTAATGGCTACTCTCTAAAAGTGGTAGACAGGACCAAGGTCTTGCCTGGCCCCTCGGATCACAAACCTTGGGGAAACTAATAACTAATGGCTACTCTCTGAAAGTGTTAGACAGAACCAAGGTCTTGCCTGGCTCCTCGGACCACAAACCTTAGGGAAACTAATAATTAATGGCTACTCTTTAAAAGTGTTAGACAGAACCAAGGTCTTGCCTAGCCCCTCGGACCACAAATCTTGGAGAAACTAATAACTAATGGCTACTCTCTAAAAGTGTTAGGCAGAACCAAGGTCTTGCCTGGCCCCTCGGACCACAAACCTTGGGGAAACTAATAACTAATGGCTACTCTCTAAAAGTGTTAGACAGAATCAAGATCTTGCCTGGTTTCTCTAACCACAAACCTTGGGGAAACTAATAACTAATGACATTCTTCTAAGTGATTAAACAGATCTCAAGTCATGTTAGGTCTCTCGGACCACATACTTGGGTGAAATTAACACTTAATGGCATTCTTCTACTGCATCTCCGCGACCGTCGATAATGGAGAATGTAGATCCGCTAGCGCTGCTGGTGAAATTAACACTTAATGGCATTCTTCTAAAGTGATTAAACAGATTCCAAGTCATGTTGGGTCTCTTAGCCCACATACTTGAGTAAAATTAACACTTAATGACATTTTTCTAAAGTGATTAAACAGATCCCAAGTCATGTTAGATCTCTCGAACCACATACTTGGGTGAAATTAACCTCATTTACGTGCCCAAATGCTTGGCAAGGTAAGATGTTTACTCTCTATTTAATCCCCTATTTCTGCCTGTCATTATTAAGTACGATTGCGAGCTAATAATGGATTGCCATCAATGATTATGATTGCACATAGTTATCACCGTTTAAGCCTGTTGGCGGTATTCATAACCTCAAAGACGTATAAAATAGAAACATAGAATGGAAAGGAAAGTTCTTTTTTCTCATTAGTCTAAAGAAAACACATTACATATAACGGCGAAGCGCCCTTACAAAATAAATACACAGCAGAACGCCCTTATCAAATAAAAACCTAAGGTTCTTTCTTATTATGCCTTCGCTCGTAGGTGGTCTTCCTTAGTATCAGCCTTTTCGGGCTGGGAGACATCTGCTTGAGACATAAGCTTTGCATCCTTGGTCTGGGCGACTACGTCCTTGATCGTAAGGGCATCCTCAAAAAGCTTGGCTGTCGCTGGGAGATTACCCCCCTCAGTCTCTCCAGGAGGAAGGACATGGGTGGAAGGGGGTTGCTTAGGAAGGGGAACCGCCTCCGAAATTTCTCGAATATCCTCCGGGAAGAAGATATTCTCGATTCTCTTCAGCTCGGAGTCTGCAAAAACTCCAGCACGATCCATCGTAACCCCCCAAGACTCGATGCAGTAATCCTTGTACACCACCGCCACCTCCTCGGACAGCCTAGCCTCCGTATCAAGTACCCCGCGCTCATAAGACGCTTTCACCACAGCCTCAGCTGCTTCCTTGGCCACCCGAGCTGCATCCTTGGCTTTTCGCAGCTCTGCCTTCAGGTCCAAAATGGATTGCTTCTCAGTGGCCATATTTATTTCGGTTATGTGCAGCTTTTGGCGTATGTCCTCCGCTTGCTTCTCCGTGGTCTTCAGACCAACCTCAGCACTATGGCGAGCTTGGACAGCCTCTTTGAGCTTCTCAGACAGCCCTGCTTGCTCTTGTTTCATGGCCCCAAGAGCTTTCTAGGCTTCTTGACGAGTGTGGGTCTCAGCAGTGACCTCATCACGGGCGTTCCTAGCCCACTCCTCAGCTACATAAATCTGTTGGGTAACCTGCACAGAGGCAATAAAAGATTTACAGAAATAAACACATGTTAATAAACGTGCAGATTAGCATCTGGTTATGAAAATGTTAGTCGGCTCACCATTGCAAGGTCCCTTTTCAACGACATGAAGAGGTCCGGCTGACGGATGCGCCTAAGACCCTCCATATCTGGAGGAAGGAGGAGAGGTTGCTCCAAGGCCTCGGCAAGGAAGGTGGCATGCCCCCTCTGAGACTCCCAAATCGTGGCATCCCAGGGAATCGAAGCGCCATCCATCTCCAACCGAGGAGCCCATGAACGCTGCACTCGGCGTACGTCGACTTCGTCTCAACTTTCCACTGACTTGCCCCTTTTGTCTGTGGGATCCTTGGACTTCTTCTGCTGCTTAGCCCCCTTTTGGGGTGCCACTTCACCTTCCTCTAGGTCCTCCATGGGCCTCTTCTTCTTGAGGTATGGGAGAGCCTTCAATCCTAGGTCGGCGGGAATCACAAGGAGAGTAGGGGGAAGATTGGAGGTGGTCTAGGCTTTAGGAGCAACTTTCGAGCCTTGCCCTTTGTTACAACCGGCCATCAGGCCCTTCAAACCAGTCCTTGGTTGTAAATCCATAACCTCTCTCTCCTTGGAGCTAGTCTCTGACCGAGCGACTGTTAACCGGGGGTGGTGGACTACGAAAAGTCTTTCGGACTCGGAATCCGAGACCTCTACTGGTCTTTCTGCAGCCCCTTCCTCTTCTTTAAGGTGAAATTGATCGATCTCGGCGTCTAAGGAGCGGTGAGATGAGGCTGACTCTTCTCTCAGAGCAACCACTTGTTGAGGAACATGTTGAAGGGGCAGCACAACAGGGGGAAGCTCTCTCCGAGCCAAGAACCCGGGCTTGGAAACGTCTATTAGAGCAAGCTTGGAGCTACCTGCTCTAATCGCCTGTCCCGCGTTTTGAAATATACGCGATATGGGCTTGTAATTCAAGATCAAGTGGGCAGCCCATGGTTGTCTGTCCTCGCTCATGAATATCTCTAATCTCAGCAAGAAGTTGAGTCTTGGGACGTTGACTAGGCTAAGCTTCGGAGCTACGTGATTCTTATCTGCAAAACATCCGAGAAGGAATATATGGTCAGATCAATGGCAAATGTTGTCCTAGGAGACAAAATGCTCAAAATAAATAGAAGAAAATATGAAAACTAAAGGACCTATCCCTAAGACACCCCACCTAGTGTTCCCGCCCTAACTGGGCAATGAAGACCGTCGCTCCACGCCCCGGAGACGATCAGATAATCATCCTTTAAGCCTTTGTTGGACTTAGGAAGTCAGGATATCAACCTAACGACATCGGACCGAGACTTAAGGTAATATCCTGTGCTAGTAAGAGAATGGCACTCATACAGGTGAACAACGTTGTACCAGGTGAGCCCTAGGTTCATCTAATCATTCAAAGCGTCTACGCTCCCTAGAACCTTAAATAGGTTGGGAGCGCACTGATGGGGGCACAGCCTGTGGTTACGCAGATAGTTTGTGGTGATCCTACCCATAGGAAGTGTCATTCCTCCCTCTATGAAGGCGATCATTGGAATAACAACTCTACCCTCCCCTCTAACTGAAAGCACTTGGTCCGAGGCACAGTACTCAAGGGCTACCCCTTGTGGGATATGATATTTGGCTCTAAAACCCTCCATGCCGGCCAGAGAGTTTACTAGGTGCTTGAATCTACCCATCCCAACAAACACGAACAACGCAGGAAAAGATTTGCAAAAGAAAGAAGGCCGAGAAGGTTGGCCGAGGAGAAAAAGAAAGTTAAAGATATAAATACTTACGAAAAGAAGATACGCCAAACTTCGAACCTTTAGAAAACCTTTGGGGGATTTTTTAAGGAACAAAGTTAAGGAAGTTTAGTGATTAAGGGGGTCGTAATGCTTGAGATTCTCTGGAGCACTTGAAATTTCGATAAGGAAAGAAATGAACGGCTTCCCTCAGGGCTTTATATAGAGGGAGAAAATGGGTGGGAATACTTCCGCTCAAAGCCTAAGAAAAAGCTCAGCCATTAGATCTGCGCTTCACCGTTAGATGCTGAGGACATAACGCCGCCCAGAGCAATTAATAACGCCTCGTGGGCCACGAGGCGTCAGGAGCAATCATGGCGCGTGCGAAATGGAGATTTTACACGTGCGAAGCAGAGAAATAAATGTTCTCATCCTTTAAAGGTCAAAACCCCACATTTTCTCCTCAGATGAGAAAGAAAAACTAGAGTTTTGAGGGGCTATTGTAGGGTCGAAGGACCCAAATACTATTGTGGGCCTTGGGCCTGTCCGAGGAGATGGTCAACCCGAGGACGATCCAAGGAGGAACCAATGATTTTAAATGATTCAGGCTCGAGATTTTACGAGCAAGGTGGCGACAAGAGATCAGTCCGAGGACAAACAAGCCCTCGGACACTGTAAACGCAACTCAAACACATATCCCAGCAATCCAGGAAGCCCTCCAGAGAACCCAGGTAATAAAGACACGTATCCTAAACACACAAGGATGATGGAGATTCCAGAAATATCTAAGGAAAAGCTGCTACCACCACATTAAATGCGTTGTAGCTACTTTTCTAAATGCATTTATGTAAAGAAGACCCCTAAACAATATTTCCTTGACAACCGCAACTCATAGAGAGCCAGAAGGAGCGTCTGGTGGGACAGCCACTCAAGTAGCAGTGGGGATGATTGACAACTGGAGGGCCAAGATCGTCAGGAAGAAGGTATATAATGCAAGAGATCCCTGGAAGAAAAGGGAGGAAAAAAAAAAAAGGAAGATACACTGTAGCGATCTAGAATCAGACTTGTAAAAAGCTTTAAGAACTGTATTTAAATAACTAAGCCTCCTCGGACTTGGCCGAGGACTTTCCTCCTTTACTAAATACCTCTTATTTTCCCCTTTTTAACACATAAAAATCTATTAGTTCATTACCTAACTCACTAAAGCCTAGTTCTTCAGCCCACTCTCTACAAATTTATTGTTCTAGGCTCATAGGGCCAAGATCCCATACCTTTTGGGCTTGGGCTGCCAAACAAGTCCTTACAGATATAATTGACAATGACAATTTCATAAATATATGTGGACTATAAGATAATTTGTGTTTCCTCTTTCAAAATGCATCGCGCAACATCAGCTATTCAGCATAAGGAAAAAGAATTTATAGAGCATGTGAGCATCATTTTAGTGGGAAATTACCTTAAAATTATAACATAAGGGTTTAAGTTATAGTCCAATAGTAATAACATATTTTGTGGGATTTCATGTCCAAATAGTTGTAATTTCTCTTTTCCTCCCCCACTATTTATTTATCTAAAAAATAAAAGTTCCAATAAAAAGTAGAATTAAATTTCTATATTTTCACAAAGGATTTACAACGAACTTTGGAGATCCTCTAATAAAATATGGGGATCATTTTATAGAATACCAAACCTTATTTATTTTGAACTCATGAAACCTCATAAATTTAAATAGACTTCTAATTGTTTGGATAATATGATATATAATAAAAGATAAAGAAAACACCACTACTTTACACACATAATAAATTTCACTACTTTTATTGCAATTTGTTGAAGTTTCATATTGTAATTAGTGCAGTATCTTCCACTAATTCACTGACATGACTTTTATCGTATGGGAAAAGGTTTGGTTTCAGGGGCAGAACTAGGAATTTTTATATGGGAACCGAGTTATATAGTACAAATAAATTAGTCAAGACAAATCATGTGGGCGAAGATATATTCAATGCCAGAGTTAGTTATAATTCTTAAATGTATTAGACACAAAATATTAACTTGTATCTAATATACTACTTCATAGTGAAAATTTTAAAACTTTAAATTTCAACATATATAAGTTATGAAATTTTCAACCAATGTAAATAGAAAATTTACAATGGAACCAATGAATTATTTAAAATCACGAACAATCCAAAATTTTAGCAAATATAAGAATAAATTTTACAATAAAAAGGTCATTTAATATTTTTTAGGGGGCCAATTCTTAGTTTTGTAGGTCAAACCTTTCAAAATTTTAGTAAGTGTGTGTGGTGTGTATATATAGTTCTGCCCTTGTTTAAGTAGAGCCATACTTTGTTCGTATGTATATCAATCACAACCTATCACATTAACATATTGTGAAATTTATTGTGTTTGGACTAATTCTAAAGAAAATATAACTGTAGTGTCAAGTGTGGAGCTTTTTATTATGGGAAAAGTTAACAAATGACCTAAGTGTATTGATTTAAAAAACATAAAAACCTTTTTATGGGAAAAGATAAAAACAACTGATTTTTTTATTACAGTTTTTTATATTTTCCATGAAAGTAGTTAGGATGTCCACCGGAACCCAAAAATCGACCCACTCGTCCAAATTACCTGGGCCAAGCCGAAAACCAGCCGACTCAATGCCGGTTGGCAGTAGGTCTCCGCCACCAAAAACGGACTTAGGCGGGTTGGATGGTGAGTTTTCTTCTCCAAAACCGTTGAACCCGATCCGAACGACGAAACCCATGAAAGAAGGCCAGATTTACCTAGATCCGTTCAGATCCAGCGATATTCTAGTGAAGGTTTGGTAGTTTTTGGTTAGATTTGGCGAAGATCTAGCTTTTTTTGCTTAGATCCGGTGATGAGATGAAGTTTTTGCTCAAATTTGGGCTTGATGTGGTTGTTTTTGCTTTGATTTTTACTTAAATCTGGCGATGAGACGAAGTTTTTGCTCAAATCTAGGCTTGATGTGGTGGTTTTTGCTTCAATCCGGTGGTTGTAACACAGATCCGGCAAGGATCCAGTGAAATTTGGTAGTTGTAACTCAGTTTCAAGCTCGACCGACCCGACCGTTGTCCACTGGAGACCGATCCGACTTGACCCGATGTTGTCCGCGGTCGGCAATAGGTCGTTCAACCGTCCACCCAATGTAAATGGGTCAGTTGCGAGTTGGGCACAAACCCGACCAACCCTACCCGTGGACACCCTTAAAAATAGTATTAAAAGTTCGTTAAAATAATCTATTAACCAATGTCGTAAGAGCAACAGTTAACAAGACGCTTTTTATTATTTCTTTTCTTTTATGCATTTCTTTTGTTTTTATTGGCAGCGGAATAAGATGGATCTAAAAAACAGATAAAATGTTCTCTATTGTGGAACATGAACATTTAAATTTGTTCACAATATATAGGTCTTTTAGGCTTTAGCATTAATTGAAATTATTCGCAAAGTATTTTATCAAATTATCATGAATATATGAGATCAACGCAATCAATTGGTAATGAAACTACAATAATATAGTTGCTTATTTTTAAATGTGATACTAAGTACGTAGTTAATTATCGTAAACATAGTTGGTTAAACATGTAATGAAATGGACTTCATTGATTGAAATTATATTTTATATATTTAGTAAAAAGATAAAAGAAATAAAATAAAAAGAAGATATAAAGTTAATAATTAACCTTAATGTTTCCAGCTTCTTTGATGGCCTCAACAAGCTTGAGCTGCAACAAAATTTCGTGAGAGCCAGAATGACCCCCAGACATGGTGCAAATGACAACATCAACTTGTTTCACAGCATCTACGAGGCTGTTGTGATCAGAAAATGAGGCTTCAATAAGGCGGGCACCTTGCTTCTTAAAAGAAAATAGCAATTGGACCTTATCAATGTCAAAACCCATCTCTCGGCGTTGAAGAACATAGGTGGTTATATGATCCTCCTGTGCTAGGCTTGCCCTCACAATCCTCTTCCCGATGTACCCAGTACCCCCCACAACAAGGACTTTCCTCTTCGCCATATTACTCTTTCTTTTCTTTTGCTTAATTACTTCTGTTCTGTTAATTAATTAGTTTGATTTGACGACTCCACAATCTCTGAGCTCCACATATATAGAGGGAGCTCAGAGATATTTTCATGACGGGTCCCTCCATTCACAGTCCACACTTGAATGTGTGTATATATATATACAGACATGAAATGTACGGACACTAGTACTGTATAAGACAACCAAAGTTCTTAACCCAAAATAAATAGGCTTGAAAGTGTACCCGGCACGTCCCATCAAAAAAAAGAAAAAGAAAGTGTACCCGACATTAGGGGTGTCTACCCAAACTTGGACCGATCCAAACTACCAGATTCAACCAGAACCGACCCACCCGCGACCGACCCGTGAGCTTCAGCGGTCAGCGGCGGGTTACAAATCCCAGAAATCGAGTCTGGCGGGTCGGTTGGCGGGTTCTCTCCTCTAAAACCTGCCTCAACCAATCTAACCGGAGACTTCAAAAATCCAGCAATTCAAGCTTTTTTCGGTGAGTTTTTGGTCAAATTACTTAAGATCCAACGAGATTTATGTCGGATTTGGGGAGATCTCAGCCAGATCTAGTGGAAATCTCACTAGATCTAGCAAGATCTCACCAGATTTGATGAGATCTTCGTCGGATCTGGCGAATTTTCGCCTGAAAAAAACCATTTTAATGGATTTTTCCACCGTGGACAACCCGATCGAAACCGACTGCTTTTCGATGCCGATCTGACTCTCTCGCCGGTCGGCGGCAGGTCTGAACTTCCTCCACCCAATTTTGTCCGGTCGGTCGCGGGTTGGGCACAAACCCGACCCGAACCGATCCGTAGACACTCCTACCCCGGCATGCGTATGCAGTTTACTTTTTTTTCTTTAATTAATGGGTTACAACAAAAATGTATAATTAAATAGAAAAATGCTAAAGGTAGGATGGAGCCCGGATTTGGAGTTAGAGGAGCTAGAGCGCTGGTTCTACTACTACTTAGACGCTTGAGGAATTTATTTTTGGTGTGTGTGACTTTGATGATGCTATTGGGTAAGAACAAAATAATATTTTTAAAATTTTTTTAAAGGGCTAAGTTGTTTGTGTTGGATAAAATTAGTTGATTGGGCATAATTTGCTTTAGATTTACTATTGGTAATTTTTGTTGTTGTGCTAATTTATTGGACTTGTATATTTTGTTTTAGATTTTAGATCCCAGCAGATTCCTGGGCCTTGACGAAAGGTCGGCCACCTTTTACGTTAGAAGAGCAAAAGACCCAGGGCATAGAAGGATGATTCTTTTATGGTCTTTATAAGGAGGAATGCTAGAGCTACAAACTTTTTTATAAATTGCTAATGTAGTGAGTGGTTATTGGTAAGTAAAAAAGTGGTATAAGTGGTGGGCCAAATGCAAACCAATATGAATTTGTTACCTCATCAGTTTGTAAAAATATTGTAGAAAAATTCGTGGTAATAACATTACTCTTAAAATAACTAATGATATTATTAAAATGGGGCAAATTATAACTTTATAGAACAAAATTACTAAAATTTGTATTGAGTATATATTTTTTTTTTTTAAATTTGGGGGACGGGAGGCCATTGCCCCCCACGTCAAAGCATGCCTCCGTCCCTAGCTAAAGGCACGAATTATTTTACAAACTATAAATGTGATGAATGATTAATAGTAAGTTTGAAACAGAGAATAGGTTCATTAAATTATAGTTTTTAAAACGGTTTTCTCTGTGTTTTTATTGGCCTTTACAAACAAGAAACTGAAAACACGCTTGTATGTAGTGTTTTCATTTTCTTTGCCAAACAAGTTTTCTATCCTAGGAAATATAATACTATTTTTGACTGGTATAAAAAAACAATTTAGCAAACATACACTTGGTGTTCATGTTTGAAATTCTCTTCCATTTGCTTGGATTTTATGACAAATTTAGTGAGGTTACTATTGTAGAAAACTAACTTGCTAAGATGACTAGCTGTGATTCAAGAATGGAGTGTTCTTGCTGTTTTGATAGCATTTAATATTTATTTTAAATAGGATTGTTAAACTGATTATTTGGGAAAAATGCTCAAATACCCCCTTGAACTTTAAGCTAGTGGCCGTTACACCCCCTAAACAGCCCAAACTTTTATTTTGGCCAATTTATTTTGATAGGAAACTTGTAACTTATTTTATAGCTAAACTTTCACTACACTATGTTCCATAATTTAATTTTTTTCCCTTCATGTAAAAATTCAATGTCAATTTTTTAATTTTTCTGTTTGCTAGTCCCTTAGCTCGTGCAAAGCATGAGAGAACTTTGCATAAATGTATATAATATATTAAGAAACTGTAAATGTTATTTATTATATAGTAATTCTAACCATTGCAAAAATTATTTCAATTCAAAATATAATAATTGTGTGAAAAACAATTGTGCCTTTCAAAAAATTATATGTGCCAAAGTTGGAAAATGTGAACAAAAGATCAAACATATTTATTTTATGGGAAATGCTAACGAGTGCCCTTAGGGCACTGATTAAGAATCTAGTTAAAGAAAGTTTTTATAGGGAAAAAAAAAATTAATGTTTTGACAGCTTTTTTCATTTTCCATAAAAGTGATGTCAAAACTTTCTTAAAATGAATTCTTAACCAGTGCCTTAAGAAAACTTGTTAGCATGACCCTTTTTTTTTTTTTGAGAAGAGCATGACCCTTATTTTATATATTATAAATATAGATATTGATTTTGTTCTTGTCTAAATTATTTAATTAAAGCTCCTATAATAAAGTATAATTATGTTTTTTTTTTTTTTTGAGAATCCGTATAATTATGTTAAGTGTTATTTATATTGTTTATTTATTCGTATATGGTCGGTGCCGGTCTTATTGGTTAATGGGAACACTCTTTCGAAAACATTTTCTCATTTATTGAGAATCTATCAGGGGCTGGATATGTATGGTGGGTAATGTATTGTCTGGACATAGTATTCATCAACTACAGATCATGTTTATTTTCAAACTATAATAAGAGGGGTAGGTAACGAATTGTCGGAGTCATAGTATATAATAATAATAGAACTGTAGAATATAGATCATGTATTTCAAACTAGGATAATGAGGGGGTTGAGGTGGTAGGTATTCTAATATTTTGTTGTATATAGAATATTTCACATATGATAGATTGATAGTTGATCCAATGAAAACATGTCGTATCATTTAATTATGTAACATCGATTAAATAGCCTAGAAAAGCTATAAAATAATTAAAATAATTTGATTTCTTTTTTTAAATCCAAAAATTACCTAAACTAATAAAATAAAACAATTTACAATCACAATTTGCTCGGCATAGTAGTGATGTAAACCATTCGTATCGGCCTAAACATGCTTGACAGATCCGATTGTTGGAATTTTATTTAAAAAGTAATTCAAGAGAAACAAATAAAATACATCTATCAATTAACAATTATATCATGTGCATGTATAATAAAAATCAACAATAACATATGAGAATTTCTAACTAAATTATATTATTCAAGGACCTCACAAGCAATTAGGATGCTCTCCCAATTGGTCAGGATTAACAAGAACTTTCTTTTCTCTTCCCACACCCCTTGCAAGTGTGGCTTTGATATATAATATTTATAATATTCAAAAAAGACATGACCAACTATAAAATCTTTTCTATCGTAATAACAATTCACGTAACAGATATGTTACATTCAATGATAAACAACTTCATTAATGAAGAAGTTAAATAAAACATTGATTCTTAAGTTTACATGATTCAAAATTTGCTGAGATATCATCACCATAAAAGTGAGGTGATTTGCCATAAATGCCCAAAAATGATGTAGTTTTGGTTTTTTTTTTTTTTTTTTTTTTTAAATTTATTTCTTTCATAAAAAAATTCATAAAATTATAACTATAAAAGTAGAAAAAAATTTATTTAAAAAATAGAATAGTAAGTGTCCATAACTTTAGTGGTGTGACAAAGACACATTAATTCCACTCTCGACCTCTCAAATGCATACTTTGTTCCCCTTGGAAATAGTGAAAGAGATGTTGGTTCATTTACAAATGGCAAGAATTTTATAGTTTTATTGTAGAAATTTGGGTTTTGGACCAATGCTCTAAGCCTTTTATCCCCCCAAAGGATGTGGAGATGTTTCAATCTAAGCTAATTGATGATCTCAAAATTTATATTAAAAGCTCAAATTCTTTGAATCTTGTTGCTTTGTGGTCAAACTAAAAAAGAAAACTTTATGCTAGTTGCTATTTGATTCAATGTAGTCATTAACTTTGGATGGTTAATATCATATTCCCTTTACATGATTTAGCATTTAGAATGATTTTTGCAAGCTTATTTGGTTTGATTTAAATAATAATAATAATAATAATAAAGTTTAAAAGATGGGTCAAGTCATGAATCAGATGAGTTGACCCAACTCGACCAAAAAAAATGGTTGAGTACAGGTCAATTGATTTTTACTTTAGGTAAAAAATTCACAGGTTTGGGTTGAATATTTTTATTTACTTATGATGATTGTATATAGATCAACATAAAATTTAGTTATTAATTAATAAAATATTCCACAAATTGGTTTTTGTGTACTACTTATATATATTATTACATAGTAGTCTTGTGGATGTAGTTTTTTTGTTCAATTGGTAAATATTTATGGCATTTGTTAGTAATGCCAATGATAGTTGTGGCCTTTTACCTAGGAAATATAAAAAAGCTGTACAAGGAGTACTTTTTTGGTCTAACAAAACAAAATGACAAATATGGCCTCCAATTTTTTTGAACAAGCCGGATTTGTCCTCCAATTTTTTTTTAATAAGTCGGATCTGTCCTCCAATTTTTTAACAAGCCGGATCAAACCAAACAAAATGACCAATGTTGTTTTCCAATTTTTTTAACAAGACAAAAATGTTCTTTTTGCAATTTCCCTCCATTTTCTATTTCATCTCCCACCAATACTTACTTTACCAATATCATAGAAAAAACTAAAAGAAGAGTTCAATGTTCAACAAAAAGACAAGAAAGAAAGAAAAGTTCAATGAATGATCAATGAATGTCTACAAAAATATAGTGTTCAAGAAATTATAAATAAGGTACATATATTTCTTTTGTTCTTAATTTATATTTCAAATATATTGAAATATGATGTTAATATTTATTTATCATTTTTGAACATGTAATTGATATTGTAGGGTCGAAGGGCCCAAATACTATTGTGGGTCTTGGGCCTGTCCGAGAAGATGGTTAACCCGAGGAGGGTCTGAGGAGGAACTAATGATTTTAAATGATTCAGGCTCGAGATTTTACGAGCAAGGTGGGGACAAGAGATCAGTCCATTTATTTATCATTTTTGTTAAATTATTGTAGAATCAATGGATGAGAATTTTGTTGCAAGTGAGATTCACCAATTAGTTCCAAGGAGTTGTTTTGACTTAAATGAATTACCTCAAGAAGGTATACTATTTTATTCTATTTTATTTTATTTATAGTTTATATTTCATTTATAATTGAATATGATGTTAATTTTTTTTTTTTTTTAATCCTTGTTACAACATAGAACAAATGAATGATATTGTAATTGCCAGTGAGATTTATCAAAGTGTTTCAAGGAATTGTGTTGACTTAAATGAGCTTCCAAATGATGGAGAAAATAATGACATTTGTGGGGAGGAATTAGTGGTTTGGAATGAATATCCAATGGAAGAAATAGGAGTTATTGAAGAAAATGAAGATATTAATTCAATAGAAAATGAGTTTGAACCTTTTGTTGGTCAATGTTTTCTTAGTGAAGAAGAGGCTTTCATTTTCTATAAAAATTATGCAAATCGATATGGTTTTACAATTCGAAAAGGTTGTTTTGTCACAAAAAATGGAGAAAATGTAAGACGTGATTTCTTTTGTCACCGAGAAGGTAGACAACAATTAAAAAGAGTGGATTCATCTAAGGAGTAACGAAATAGGATATCTACAAGATGTGGATGCAAAGCTCATCTAAGAATCACATTGCGAAAGTTATTTGACATTTTTCCACGAGAATGGCATGTCACTAAGTTTGTTATAGATCACAATCATGAATTGTTGTCCCCTTCGAAAGTAAGATTTCTTCCGGCCAATCGAGTTATCACTAAAAAAGATAAAGATCGCATTCTCTTGTTGAAAAAGGGTGGACTTTCGGTTAGGCAAATAATACATGTTATGGAGCTTGAGAAAGATGTGAAGCATGGAGATCTACCATTTTTTAAAAGAGATATCCATAACCTTTATGTGAAAATGAGAATGATGCATGCAATGAATGATGCTATAGGTCTCTTACAATTGTCCAAAGTTGCTAAGGAAAAGAATTCTAAATTTCAATATGCATATACAACTAATGAACAGAGTAGGTTGGAGCATATTTTTTGGGCGCCTACTCCTTGTTTTGATTGGTACCAAAAATATGGAGATGTGGTTGTTTTTTATACTACTTACAAAGTAAATGCATATGACATGCCTTTTGGTATTTTTGTTGGTATCAATAATCATGGAAAGACAATTCTCTTTGGTTGTGCACTTCTTCGAAATGAAACAACTAGTGCATTTCAATGGTTAATGAAGGTACGTAAATTATTTATTTATCTTGTAAGCTTGTGCAATTATTTTTCGATTTTTATTTGATTAATTAGTAGTTTAATAGTATATATCCTACTATATTTTTTCATGTGCTAATAACTTTGTATTTGATTAATAGACTTTTGCAAATTTAATGAAGAAGTCACCTAAGGCAATTTTAATAGACCAAGATCCATGGATTACAGAGGCAATATCAAAAGAATTGCCATCCACAAAACATGCTTTTTGTATATGGCACATTACTACTAAATTTAGTGGTTGGTTTACAGCAATTCTTCGTAGTCAATATGCAAATTGGTGCATGGATTTCTACAAGCTATATAAGTTAGACTCATGTGAAGAATTTGAGCATCAATGGTCTCAAGTAATGGCAAAATATGACATGCTTACTAACAAGCATGTAAGTGGTTTATATCAAATCAAGCATTTTTGGGTACCATGTTACCTTCATGGCTATTTTTTTGGGGGAATGACAAAAACTGGAAGATTCGAAAGTATAAATGCATTTATCAAACGGTTTGTTAGTTCCCGCATAAACTTGACGCAATTTATTGAACAAGTAAGTCATTATTTATCGTTGCTTCCTTTTATTGTAGAATTTGATTTATTTTTTTATTTGTTAATATTTGTAGTCTTTATGTGTCTTTAAATTATTTACAATTTGTAATTTTAGGTTGACCTTGCCATTGAAGATATTGAGCAAACACAATCACATGATATAATGTTGGAGAAATATAGAGGTTCTTCTTTAAGAACATTGTCACTGATAGAAGAACAAGCACATAGTGTGTTGACATCCTATGCTTTCAAAAAATTTCAAGAGGAGTTTGGAAGAGCCACACAATATTCGGTGCTTCAAGAAAACGGTATTGAATTTGTGTTGCAATATTATGAAGAAAAAACTAGTCAAAAGCACTTGGTCTTATGGGATGGTGAGATGACTAGTTGTAGTTGCAAGAATTTTGAATTTTGGGGTATACTTTGTCGTCACACACTTAGTGTATTCATTCACAAAGATTGTTACCAAATTCCATCTTTGTATCTTCCACCACGTTGGTGTCGCGAAACATCATTAGGTGGAAAATAATTGACAGTGTTGAGTGATGAAAATTTAGTGGACAAGGAAAATATGGTTGATGCTAATGCTAATGATGCTATTGATGGAGATTGTTTTGTTCATTGTCCTCCGCTCTCAAAGACAAAAGGTCGCCCAAAGCAAAAAAGAAAGAAATGTGGAAAAGAATTGGGAAAGCAAAAGAGAACTTGTGGGTTTTGTAAGCATGTTGGCCATAACATCTCTACATGTCCGGAGAAGGAGAAGGAGAAGGAAAACTCAACTTTCTCAAATGGTGCAAAAAAAATGAAAAATTGTACTTCAATAGATATGGGATTGAACCCAATATTTTATTTGAAATGTTAGATCTTTTGCTTAAAAAATCACCAATATGATGTTTGTCAACTTTTTATTTTTGTCGGTGTTATATTATCATTTTGACAATATTATGCCAATGAATATCATGCATTCTTGAAAAAATAGAAAATTTTTCCATAGAAATAATAGTGTTTCACTAAAATTGAAATCTAATGTCCCATATCATATCATGTATCATGACGCTTTTTCAATCCAAAGCAAACCGGTCTTCTTACCACATTTGAAACACAAAATAGCGAGGTACTATTTTTAAACTTAAAATAATTTTAAAAATTACTATTTATGTTTTATTGTCTTAGGACACTAAATCTCTAACACCTTTAACCCACTACTAATCAATAAAATATTTTTATTTCTTTCATTTTGGATTTTATTATTTTTACTATTTAAATAAAATAAATGTCAACTCCATGTAAGACCCTAAATCTATGGGGAAATATAGCAGGGCACCAACACAACCCCACCAATTCACGCGGGTTTGTCCCAACAAAAAGTTGGTGGACTGAGGGTGGGGCCTCTCACATACTTACTATAATAAGGCTAGTGGTACAGGACCAGGAAAAAAAAATGCAATGACTCAAGCTCGTGCCATCACATATACAAATAGAAATTGTAGACTCAAAAGGAATTGGTCATTGTTGCAAGAAACAAGATTTTATAGTCTTGATACTTATTGACCTCATATCATCTTGAAAGGTTACAAGCATAGAGGTTATAAAAAGAAAATGTAGTGCGAATGTGTATTTGTCAAAATTCACACTCAATAAAAACTTGAAATTTAAAGATTTTATTGATGTGATCTTTATTTTTCCTAGAGTTTTAAAATTTTGATTTTACCTCTTGAAGATGTATATTGTTTACATCAGTAGCCTCTTCATTTATACTTTTCCACTAAGGGCATGTTTGGTAGACTGTAACAGGTGTTGTAATGTAATAGTTATTCCTATGGTTTAGTTATTCTTTAGTTTGATTATGTTTTTATTATAAGGAATAGTCATTCCTTATGAATAGCTATTCTTCTAAATGAGGAATAACTATTCCTCTTTAAAAGGTTGTATTAGTTATTCCTTAGTAAGTGCAATAATTTCAAAACTTAATATATTTCCAAATAAACAAATTTTCCATACAAATCTAACAATTATAAAAATAAAAAATTATGAAAAATAACACATTTCTCTTTTAAATTTAAAAATAAAAATTTTTAAGGAGATATAATTGTATGAGTAGAATATTTCTTAAAATAAATATTAAGTTTCATTCTAATGTTATAACTTACAACCAAATTAATGAATAAGTTTAGTTATTACATTATAACACACTTATTACTAGTAATAAAGATTACAATTCATGTCGTAATCCCTATTCAGTGTACCAAATATACCCGTGTTTACAATTCATGTCGTAATCCCTATTCAGTGTCACAAAATAATGTTACACGTATTTAGTTTGTCTAATAAAATAATGTCATGTGACATACTAAAAATGACGTGAATAATAAACACAATTGATACTTATAATAAATTTCACAATAAATTTAGTTTTCACAAATACTTATAATAAATTTCATTATAGTTAAAATAATTAATTGTGATATAAATACTTAAATAATTTCACAAATACTTATAAAAAGTTGCATTGTTAACATTATTTAATCATTAAACTTAGATAATTGTTTGTAGCAAGCAGCCAAGGAGTCAGTTTAGCAAAAAAAAAAAGCAGCCAAGGAGTCAAAAAAGTTATTCACTGTGTACCGTGTAAGCCTTTCCGAAAAAAAAAAAAAAAATTTGTTGTGTGGCTCTTTTTTTACCACGTATCCACATGAGGACAACATTATTTTTCAGAAATTGTTGTGTAAGGGAACTTGTTTCAGAAAGTCTTGTTTCAGCCAAGGTAGAACTTGTTTCAGTGGTAAATGTTTCTTCTCTTTCAGTTTCACTACATTTTTTTTTTCTTTCTTTCCTTCATTTTCTCTCAGATCCCATCTCTTTCTGTGTATTTTTTCTTTCTTTCTTTCTTTCATTCCCTCAACAGACAGAGACCACTGAAATCAAAGAGAACTCAAGCACGAAATGGGGATGGCTTCAAGGAACACCCGATCATGAACCACGCCTGGCTGTCGCACCCATTTCAAGGCCCCTCCTGTCGTCGGCAACAGATAGTTGTTTAGCTTTGAACAGTTCCGGCGCCGACATTCACAAGTATTTAAAACCCATATTGATTACTTTTTAAAAAATATTTAAGTCATAATTTTTTTTTTATTGATTATATGTTCTGGTTTTGTTCTAGTAACAGCTGAAATTGGTATGAGGTGTAATTTTTGTACGAGGATTTTTTTTAATGAGAATTTTTGTAAGAAGTTGTTTGGTGGTAGAGTGTTGTTTTCGGTTAGCTTGTTTCAGGTGTGTAACTTGTGTTTCAACTTTCGAGGAGGAGGGGGAGGAGAAATGAGTGAAGGGTAGTTTAGTCTTTTTAGAAAAATATATTTTGTCAGATGCGTTGCTCTTGTTCCCATAAAAATCTTTGCGTCTTGTGAAAAAGCAAATCAAAACTAATAAAATATTCACTTAGGAACACATTAACCGGACCCAATATTTATATATATATTATAACAACCTTAGAGGGAAGCAAACAAACACAGACCCAATAAGAATACCACAAAGAAAGGAGAAATACAACCGCCGCAACAAACAGAAGGCGGCTGGACGAAAAAAGGCCAGCCACAAAAAAAAAAAAGAAAAAAAAAAGAAGACAAAAGACAAAAGAAGCAATCTTGTAATTGGAGAAGCTGCAAAGCAAATAAAGCTAGCTTTGAGGGATGGAGGTGTTGACTTAGTTCAAAAGGCCATCTTTAGACAAAAGTCCAATGAACCTTGGAAGCCCAATGAATATTGGGTAACCGATCGATCGAAGGGCCTTGTTTCACACACTGAAACAACTGGAAGCTAGCTAGCGAGTGAGACATCACATGGACATGGTGTACTTATAGATAGATCTTTAGGTATTCATCCATGCGTGTATATTTCACATCTGGATAGAGCTCTGAAGCTTCTTCACCCTCTTCCCCTATTTCAAAGTTTGTCAAACAACCTTCATAGAAAAAGTGATAGAAATGCCCAACTCCTACCTGGCCAGCCAAGTCCAGTCCTGCATATATATATATATATATATATATATATATATATATATATATAGGAAAATAAATATACAGTTGGACAAGTAAAAAGCATATAAGGAAGGGGTTCAGAGAAAATTCTTGGTTTTTTTTACCTTTCATGGAGGCGAGAAAGTCCTCTTGTGAAAAACTAATCTTTTGTAGTTCCTTCCCAATAAGTTTCTCCCACTTCTCAACTAATTCCCTCTGGGAGAGAATGTTTTCAGGAGGCCGAATGTTCAGTGTTTTGTTTAATGTTCGAGGATCATCTATTGTTTTAATGGTGTATAAGGCCACGTCGTCTTCATCCATGTAAACCACTGCAGCAAAAATACACCACATTTTGTTTTAGTCCAAAATAATATTAACAGTGTAATTATGTAAATTATTGCATTTTTGCCTTAATTTATTTTCTATCGAGAGAGAGAGAGAGAGAGAGAGAGCACCTTTGACGTTGCCATCACCATAGATGGTAACTTTATCCCTTGGAGGCAAGAGTGTTTCCATTTGAGAAAGGTTGGCAGCAAAGTAACCAGCAAAGCAATTAGCAGTTACATAAGTGAAGGGGATTTTAGCATCCTCTATTGCTCTTCTCACTCTCATTTTCTCATCAAATGTCACTCTTCCAGGTTCAAGAGCATGTCCCATCCGTGAGGGGTCCGTACCAAACTCAGATGGTATGAAACGCTACAAAATTTTGTGCAAAATGTTACTATATATCAAGTAGCGTCGAGTATACTTACTATATCAAATGAAAGAGAGGGAGATGTTTTACTTTAATAAACAATTTTAGGAAAACATTTTATGTGAAAATGAAAAAAGTGATTAACTTTTTTGACTTTTTTTTAAAAAAATTTCATTAAGAGTTTTTTTTTTTTTTTTTTAAATAGATGATTAATGTATGTTCTAACTGGACTCATATGAATTTTGAGAAACAAACACACACACAAAAGAAAGAGAATAAGGCTTTAACATGACACACTACAAACTCCACTTAAAATTTATAATATCTTTTAAAGAAAGATACAAGAAGTTATATTACTTATGACAAACACATATTATAACTTAGAATAACTAGTAGCATGCCAAGCACATAGAATAATTTAGGATAACTAAGTATCTGTTTAACATCAGCTTATAAGTTCAGTTTTTAGTTTTTATGTACAGATTTTTAAAATCTCAATTTTTATCGCATTTTCTCACTTCTTCAAATTTTTTTAAGATACAAATATACTTTAACACATTTTTCGTAAAAAGTTTTTAGCAAAAAGTTAGATAAGCGATTCCCAAACAGATATTAAATCTAACGTGCCAAGCACAAAGAAATATCTACAACATATAGTACACTCGTGACCAAGCACTATGCCATCACTAATTATAAGTAATTATATTTATATTTCACTTTTTTAAGGAAAAAAAATATTATATTTTATTTCTACTTTTTTTTTTATTTATGAGAATTTTATTTCTACTTAAGATAACTATTCAACCATCACATATATTTTAGCACGATACTAATGATTTTCTTTCCTTTTAGTTAATAATATTCTCAAGCTACATCATGTATTTTGTATTAGCACCAAGAACTCCACTGCAAAGTTGCAAACCTTACCAAACATTGCCTCGTTTTTTTTCAGTAATCATATCTTTGATTATGTGGATTTCATTGGATGGGTGGGTTTTGTATAAAATTGTACTATGTCCCTCATCTTTATTGCACGTTTCATGGTTATATACTTTTCCTTTTTTATATTGTCATTACATTATCACATCCACAAGTTAATTTCTTTGACACTACTCAACTGAGTTGCACCATCAGTTGTTGAGTGATATCCTAGCATTTTGACTCTTTTATCGTGTTGTCCTTTTGAGATTGTGGTTGAGTTTTTTCATAAAGAAAAAAAGTAATGTCTTTTAGTTGGCATTAATTATTCCGTAGGGTCTCCTAATTGCGTGTATTAGTTTAAGAGTCTTAATCTTTTTCTTTTTCTTTTTTTCTTTTTTTTTTTATGGAAAAAAAGAGTCTTAATCTAAGAATTCAAGTATCAAAAACCCTTTGATAGCAAACGTCACAGCTAAGTGGAATTAATGGTGTCGGATCAACTCTCGTGTCAAATGGTGAATTAATGATCATATATGCCTCAAGTTTGCCTTTGACAAAAAAGGAATAAACAAAACTGATTTCAACTTGCATCAAAGTTTTTTTTGATAGATAACTTGCATCAAATTGACTACGACTTCTAATTTTGTGTAGTAATTTGACTGAACCATTAACAAGTATTTTGGAGTAATAATAAGTATTGACCATTATTATAGAAAAAACGTTGAGTGTAAGCATGAAAACCTCTGTCAAGAGCTTTGTAAGTCAATTAATTAACACTTCGTGTTATTTCTAAAACATTCAGGCTTCAAATTTTCTATCTTCTATTGTAATTATCTTCAAATAAAATTAAAAATAAAAACTTACACAGTTTATGTGCTTTGTTAGGTTTTATTATTCTTTTCATCTAAAAATAGATGAAACTTTTAAAGAATTAATATGAAAATCTTCCAAAAATTCTTTTTAGTGGATAATGTGTTTACAATTATCCAACGTTGTTATGCATCTCTTGATCTTGAGTATTTTACAAAATCTGTGGACTTTATTTTATTTTGTTAAAATTGTTGCCATTTAAGAAATTCATTTTTTTTTCTCTTCGGTTCCAGATCCTATCAAGAAGAGAGAGTCAACGGTATTGCTAAGACACAAAGCTCCTGTTGGCTGTTGCACAGAATTTAATTTTGTGTGAGTGTGGTTAAGTTTATTCGTTATTAACATATTTTTTTTAAAAGGTGAAATAAAAGTAGTTTCAAGAAAATTAGTTTAATTTTTTGCAAAAGTTTTGTAACTTAATTGACAATTTATAGTGTTTCTAATAGAGTCATTCATATTCAAATCACCCCACTCCTAAGTCCTAACTATTGAATTAAAAATATAAATAAATAAAATAAAGTTTATTTTTCCCCCTAAATAAACTAACTTATTTTCTAATCAATTTGTCTAATAAATAAGCTTACCAATCACACATTTTGATTATATCATATCAGCCAGCAAAACATCTTCAATTTAAAATAAAATATTAAAAAAAAAGTCTTTAACCATAATGGCAAAGAAAAGGTTATTCAATGATGAGAAAGGAATCGTACGTGGATCCATTAGTTGAAAAAATTATTTTATGAACACTTTCTCTTCATTAGATGCGCTGTCCATTCAAATTTCATGTTCGCGTGTGCCGATGGATCGCACCAAACCCCACTATATGTATAATATATGGAGGAGCTGCCCCATTAAAAACAAAAAACAAAAAATTTACTTTGAATTATTCTAAACCACAGTCTTTATCACACAATTTTTAACAATTATTTTATGTAAAAAATTGTGACGACTGCATGTTACTTTCACATTAATTTACTTATTCTTCTCCACTATTCATAATTAATCATATTTGATAACTGTAAAAATAGTTGTGGAATAGATTGTGATCTTAGAATTTTTCTCTTTCAATACTTATAATAATATATTTTTTTTAAATTTCCTTGTTAATATAATTAATAGAAAGAAAAGTGTTGTATTAATGTCTATAATGTTTCATAACTCATAATTTTTTTTTTTGTGGTTAAAAATAAACAAAGGAAAACTTAATAAAGAAACTAAAGTTTCAATAAAAGAGAAAAAATAAAATAACATTATTGTTACATTTCAAATATTATAAAATTAAATAATATAATTTTAAATTATTTCTGTAGTAATTTATCACCCTCCAAGAAAAATCATGTATAAAAAAATTAAATATATTAATGATTATATAATAAAATCTAGAATCAGATATTATTTTCAATTAGTATTTATCTAGGTACTAAAATTTTCAATTAGTAAGTGAAATTTCGACTTTGGGAAAAAAAAAACATTCTTTATGTGAAAAAAAAATCCCTAAAAATAAAGAATAGTATAATGAATATAAATATATGATATCTTTTATAAGTTTTCTTGCATTAAAATATTCACGCGCACTGCATAAATATCTGTCATATATAAACTTTGGTCCTCTTCTATTCAAATCCCAACTTAGCCATTGTTTGTCAAATGAACTTGAATTAATGGACTTCTCAAAAAAAAAAAAAAAAACTTGAATTAATGGACGCTCTTCTATAAATCAATTAAATAATAATAATAATAAAAGGCTTGTATGGACGCAGCTGATGGCATGAATAAACTACGTACATGACCAACTAACACCATGTAATTTCCTAATATAGTATTTGATCAATTTATTCCGATGGAGGGAACTTTATAAATTTTTTTTTTTTTTTTTTTTTTTTTTGGTGAGAGGATTTAAGCTCATAATTGGAGCAACAATAAATACAAACCAGTTGAACTACAGGTAATTTTGTTTTCATTTAACAGAAAGAAAGAAAAGAGAGTTAAAAGAAAAGAGAGTTAAAAGAAAACCGAAAAAGGTTACCTTAATGTTTCCTGCGTCTTTGATGGCATCAACAAGCTTGAGCTGCAACAAAATGTTGTGAGACCGAAAATGAACACCAGACATGGTGCAAATGACAACATCAACTTGTTTCACAGCATCAACAAGGCTCTGGTGATCGGAAAATGAGCCTTGAATGAGTCTGGCACCTTGCTTCTTAAATGATAAAAGCATTTGTATCTTGTCAATGTCAAGACCCATCTCTCGGCGTTGAAGAACATACGTTATATGGCCCTGTGCTAGGCTTGCCTTCACAATCCTCTTCCCTATGTACCCAGTACCACCTACAACAAGAACCTTGCTCTTTGCCATATATATTAATTCTTATTGTTGGTCTCACAAGTCCACAAAAACACTCACAGATTATTCGATCATGGGTTATTACTACTGCACGGTATTATATAGGCGCTTGCCGCTCTTCCTCCCATGTGAATGACGGGGCCTACAATATATATTTCCAAACCAAAGAAGGTTTGAAAAGATGTTCCGTCCATTTGACTAATCAATGTGTCTTTTCAGCTAAAATATAGTTAATAGTTAAAGCAATCACATGCGGCTACCCTGTGCACAATTTTAGCTAAACTAATCTAAAAAGTTGTATTCTTAGTATGTGCTTTATAGTTAACAATGGTTCATACGAGAGTAACAAGTAATCAGTCACAATTTATGAAAAATTGTGCAATAAAGATTGTGGTCTTGGAATAATTGTTTTAATAAATGAACATTCACATCAACCTCAATAGTTATTTATCTACTCTATTTACATTTTTTTTTTCTTTCTATAGATAAATATTTGAAAGTTGAAAGTAAATTAGCTGACTCTGAATTTTGAAATTCCTAAACTATGATATATGCTCTTGGAATCTTAGTTTTCAGATTAGGGTGCCGTTTGGATTCAGCGTTTTCCGTTGAATCCTGCGTCCCGTTTTCAACTTTTTTTTTTTTTTTTTTCAGTGCATGAACAGTAAAATCACATGATTTTACTGTTCAAGAGACAAAATCACTGTAGCAGTACTGTTTATGCACTGTAGCAGTACTGTTCATGCATTTAAAAATATTAAAAATAGGTCACACGGTACTATTCACACATTTAAAAATTATTTTGCTACAGTGTTTTCAGTTTTCAGTTTTCAATTTCAGCAGTAATAAGTTCAATCCAAACGGACCCTAGGATTACGACAGTGGGGACCAATGGCCAAGTTCCGAAAGTTCAATATTCCTTCTTGCAAGTTGCATTATCAATGAAATTAAAGGTTTTTCATGTAAAATTAATTTTGTCATATTTGTTGGATTGTTATCATATTTTTCTGCTAGTTACTAACTCATGCAATGCATAAATTGTTTTTGCTTTAATGTATAATATACTGTTATGATGTAAATATCATCATAATATCTGAAATGGAAAAATGTGGACTCATACGTACAATCCACAGGAAATATCATAAAATATGGTTTTTATATTTATTGTTTTTTTAAATATGGAATTTGATGCCAAGAAAATATAATATGGCATATTTTTATTGGAAGATGTAATATAGGGCTTTTATAATGAATCCTATGAATTTAAACTTCATTAAAAAAATGTATATTAGAATAATGGAAAAAAGCGGCTTTTCAAAGCTTATGTAGTAATATTAGACATTAGAAAAAGTAAACAAAAAAAGACAAATGCTTTTATTTTGTGTTACACTAGTAGTTAAATCGTGCAGTGCATGAGAAAGTTGACAAAAAAATTATATAGAATACATGTTTAATTAATAAATAAAAAGCAAATTAAACAATTTATAGAAAATAACTTGCTTAATTCAAATAGAATACGTTTAGAGAAGATTTAACCTAAATTAATCCAAATTTATTTAGTGTTGGGTTGATTTATCCAAAAAATGACAAGTTCTGAATATATATATATATATATATTATAAAAATTTATAAAGGACTATAAGAGTTCTAAATAGTTTAAAATAACATAGTTTAGCATTATTTTTAGCTTTGAAAAAAAATTAAAAAATAAATATTATAATAATGATGTGAAAGAATATGAGCTTTCAAAAACTTATGCGACATAATTAAAAGAAGTCAACAAAAAGATAATAGAAAAAGATAAAAACTTATACATGGTGCACTAATTATTTAAATAAAATGCATTTCTGTTTTTATTTTTCTAATATTTATGTAAAAAAAATTTAATTTGGAATATAGTATTATTATTCAGTTTTAGTTGCATAGGAAATAATTGAAACAAAGTCTAGCAAAACATAAAAGAAATTTTTTAATGAAAAAGATAAAGTAATTTTTTTTATTGAAAAAAATATAATAGGAAATTTAATAACACATAGTAAATATAAAATATAAAATATAAAACTAACTTTACTCTTATGTTGGAAGAAAATAATTATTTATTTGTCTAATCACTCAAGTAATAGATTCAAATTTTAAATTATTTTAATGTTGAAAATTTGTGTTTCCTCTTTCTAATAACATGTAATTGATATAATTGACAATGACAATTTCCTAAATATATGTGGACTATAAGATAATTTGTATTTCCTCTTTCAAAATGCATCGCGCGACATCCGCTATTCAACATAAGGAAAGAGAATTTATAGAGCATGTGGACATCACTGAAATTACCTTAAAATTGAGAAAGAGACTTGTTACTTAATTCATCCACTCAGATCAGTTGAGGGGATGTGTATTAGGGAAGTAGTTCAATCTGCAAGCAGATAGGATACGCTTGTTGAATAATTTTGGGCATAGTAAATGTTGATACGAAGGGAATTAGTGAGTATTACTTTTGAGGTGACTTTAGTAGCCGACCAACTAGGAGGAAGGGGCTCATTGGTTGATAGCCATGTTATATTGAGATTGACGGTTATTCTAACCAAACAATCTAAAAGAAGAGATCTATAGGTCAGTAGCCAAGTCGCTCAATATGACTATTTGCATAGCCAATTTATTTTTTAGTAGGTCAATTTTTGGGTGAGATCTTGTTGTTTCTTGTTGGAACCCCCACAATTCATGAGGGGTGCATGATTAACGAATCAACATATATTTTTCCTTTTTTATTTGAAAGAAAAGAAAACTAGATCGTTGAAGAATCTCTCCAAAATCTATTAAATATAAGGGTTTTTTTTTTTCTATCATTTAGCTTTTTATATTTTAATAATTTTTTTAAAGGATTATTTGATTGAAAAAGATACAATTTGTTTGAAGCAAGTTTGTAGAAGAGAAACATGGTGATATGGAGGGGTCGAGAGTCGGTGGTCTTTGATCGATCCTCACACAAAAAAACAATAATAATAATAAAAAATTATGAAACGTGTTCTTTTTATTTTTCCCAACACATGACTCGGTTACCGACTTGCCGTAAAAGTTAGAGATATAGTTGGTGGCAGAAGCTTCTGACAAATGTTTTGTTGATAAGAGACAAATGCTATATATAGTTGAGAAAACATTATCTTTTGTATTAAGTTTCAGCGGCTAGCTGGGTCATGTGTGGTAGGTAATGACGTAATGTTATGTCAGTCAGTCCTGGATTTAGCGTACGACTTTTTTTCTTTCAAACTGGAATTAATAATTCAGGGGGTAGATGTGGTAGGTACTAGGTACTGTCATATTTTGTTATATATTATACTATACTATACTATACGTAATATTTCTCACCAAAATTCTAATACCACAAATTAATAAATCTACAAATTTTTCAATAATTATTCACATGTCATTATGATTGGTAGAAAAAATGGTGAATCATATGAAAAGTGACAGAATCAAAGCACCAAATAACTTAGATAATTATAGTAAAAAGTCATAGCTTAAATAGGAAAATATCGATGGATTTTATTATGATGAGTAGAGATTGTCACGCGAGTTGATCTATATAATAAGTATAACCAAACTTTTTTCTTTTTGAAAAGACTAACCAGACTTTAAACAGCTGGTTGGAAATAAAGTTAGTTGAATTTATTTTTTGGTTTGATTCTATGAGGAATCATAAATACGTCACTACTCTATTATGCAGAAATTGTAAATATCATTGGTGGAAAATCAAGAATAATGCATGGATTAACAAAACTAACCATCTTTCACTCTTCAAAAAAATGCGAATTAATTTATCAAAAGTCTATGCTTGGATAGCTAAGCAATGAGGTTTAATAATGTTTAATTTCACCCTTCAAACTAATCATGTTTAATTAAAAAAAAATACACTCTTGCCCGCCTATCCCTTTCTATATATATATATATATATATATATATATATATTGAGAGAGTTTCAACCTATGATGTCCGCTCCTGATGATAGCTCTTTATCATTAAATCAAGACACCAATCAGTTTTTGGTGTGTAGGCGGAGATTGAACTCCAGATCTCTTATACAACCATCAGAGACTTTACCAGTTGAATAGATAATTTTCTTTAATGGTAAGTGTGTGTTTGGCAAAAATTAAAAAAGTCAGCTTATTTTACTATTCAGATTATTTTGTTACTATTCATGGACCTCACTGCACTATTTGGTACTATTTATGGGTCCCACTGTACTATTTTGGCTAACTTTTACTTTTATTTACAGTATTTTCAGCAAAAAATTTTCAGTTTTAGCAAAATAAGCGGATCCCAAACAGACCCTAAGTCCAACAACCCAAGAACTCATTGATAACTGAGCTAGATAATTTATATTCCACCAAAAAAAATACCAAATTAAAAATGACACAAACACAATAAATTTAGCATTTTATTTTACAAGTTGTTGTGGTGACATATTGTGATCAGAACAACATTATTTTCTCATGAGATCACCTTTACATCACTTCTATTATACACCATTCACAATATATCACATCAACAATTGTGAAATTTGTTAGGCGATTATTGATTAGACTTATTGAAAAACAAATACACTAGATATTATCACATCAACAATTATGAAAGTGAGATAACATGAATAATTTGTGGTCTTAGAACCACTCCTATAAAATATTTATTCACACTTCCAATTCCTGAACAGCTAAAATCTCAGCTGTAATGGTTGAATGGAATCTCCATCTAAATAGGGACGGTTTGATGTATTTAGGAGCCTTAGATGAAAACTGAATTGAGACATTTTATATATTTAAATATGACTTTAAAAAAAAAAATATTATTACTTAAATTCTATTATCTTGTTTTAGATACAAAATTACTATTACGAAGATTTTTTTTTTTTTTTTTTGGAGAAAGCCTATAGAAACAAAAAATTTGACAAAACTTTTCACATCTATTAATATGGCAAATTGAAGTGGTAAGTAAAAATGTGATGTTAGTAGTAGACTCATATGAGAATTAGTAAAAGTTTGCCAATTCAACTATTGTGAAAAAAGTTGTGAAATTTTTTGTGTATTGCTTTTTTTTTTTTTTGAGAAGTGCTACATCCATAATATTTTCACAATAAATCTTAAGTGTTAAGTTGTTACTAATTCCAATTTGAACCCACTTCTGAAATTATTTTTTTGTTCAACAAAAACAGCCAGTAACAACATGACACTTAGAATTTATTGTGAAAAATGTTTTGGAGGTAGAATTTCTCTTTTTTTTTTTTTTTTTTTTATTTGATAAAAAAATATTATTTTATTTATTGACTAGTATTTGAGTTTAATTAATATTATCACAATGAAAGAAATAACCTATTGGTAAAAGTTGGGGGTCCTTTTATACTTGGGCCTTAAACAACTGCCTCGTTAGCTTATACCATAGAGTCAGCCCTGTATCTAAAAGAGAGAGAGAGAGAGAGAGAGAGAGAGAGAGAGAGATGTGATATCTCAGAGTGGTCATCATTTTAATCATCAAAGAAATAAAGTCAAAAAAATCGTCATGGCAGATACGACTTCTTTTCCTGACTAAGGCAGCGTCTCCATGAGGAGAGTGAATGTGTGATAAAGAAAAAAAAAATAGAAGGGCCACTGGTCATCTTATTTTGTGTAGGTAAAGACGAAATAATGGTTGCATTTTTTGCTTTTGAGAAGTCTTATGTTAGGATTGGTCCACGTGATGTGAGGGAAAATTTTTGACCAAATGTAATAATATTCTTGCATGGTTCAGTTATGCTATGCACCTTGGGTGGTTGATGCTGGTTTTTTGTGGGCCTTGTTGGCTAACTTTGTGGACCATGCTTCATAACTCAAGGTTATTTCATGGGTTCTTCTTGGACTCATTTTGAGGGCTCAAACTAAATTAATTTCTGATGTGCATGGGGTTTTATTAATGGGCTTTGGGCTGATTTTGTGGGTCTCAACCCATGTTAATTTGTTGTCCAAAAAATTGCCTCTACAACATATTTTATATATATGTGTTGCCTTCGCAAGTTTAAGAGAGGTGCTAGAGACACCGAATTTTTCACACCCCCTCATATATATTTTCAACTGGCCACCACAGAACAAGGGTAATTGATTCTATAATTTTATTTTATTTTTTAAAGAAGTGTAATTCTATAAATAAATAAATAAGGTGAAATTGTTGTTTCTATATACTTTCTTCAAATCTTCTCCAAAAATAAATATATACTTTCTTCAAAGAGAAAATCTAACATAACAGCCATAATTTTGTTATAACTTTAATTTAACAGATTATTAGTAAAAAAAAAGTAGTAAGTATATGTTCAAGTGACAAGCAATCTATTACATAAAATAATTGTAAAAAGTGGTGTGGTTCCTAAAATAACTTTTCTCCCAAAATTTAAAGGGTAAGGATTGCCACTAACAGCCACCTAAATCTAACATGATTTATATATTCAATAACTGGGACATAGCCTCCGACAGAAAAGAAGCTACACTAACCAAGATTCTGTAGGTCTTACAAATATCGTATGAACCAATCTAAAGATATGTAGGTGGTGGTTGTTGTTGTTGTTGTTTTTTCAAAGATATGTAAAGCTTACACATGAATTAACTCATTCTCTTAAAAAAAAAAAAGGGAAAATACAATTAAAGTATCCTACTTTCTGTGATGAACATATAATCTGCAAGAGTAATTGATGATATAGCTAGTGACAAAAAAGCGATTGTATCTTTTAACTTTCTAAAGCATGAGAAGAAGCGTGTTCGCATTTGTGATTATTCAAATGGATACAAGATCTCATCATCCACTTTGAACCCAATCTAAATCATCTGTATCACTTTTTGTATACCACTCTATATTCCATCAATCACTACTTGCCATGCATGTTTTCATTTTTCTTTCTTTATAGAATAATTGAAGTTTAAAATGTAAAGCAATCATACACATGGTAAGTAGTGATTAGTGGAACATAGAATGATACACAAAAGGTGGTACAGAGGATTTAGACTCATTTGAACCTAAAATTTTTTTTTTTTTTTTTTAAAAGTCCTTTTTTGAAACTGTCCAAAGCTCTATTTTGTCGACCTCAGTTTTGGTTTGTCAACAAAAATTTCCTTTTTGAATTAGAAATTAGACTTCAAGTCTTATTATTTAAATAAGAAAGAGTGACCACCGCGCACCCTTGGTGCGGTGGTCACTCTACAAGTATAAGTGCTTGTGGGGTGTGGAGGGTAAGGGCCGGGGTTAAAGTCTCCAAGAGGGAGTTTCACACACATATATACTTAGATTAGGCTAGCGTAAAAATTCTATCTTGTATCAAAAAAAGAAAAAGAAAAAAAAGAGAGTGATTCATGTAATAAAAAAGTAAAAGGGAATCATGCATAAACTTATTAAACTAAAAACTAACAATTTCTCGAGTCCTACGTCACGTATCTAAAAATAACATCCATCGACACTTGTATTATGGAATTTCAAATCACAAGTAAGCAATATAAATTTTGGTTAAACTTCAAGTGAGGTAAAGTGCTAAATTTTAAATCATAAGTAGGTAACTTAAATTTTAACCAAACCACGAGTAGATAAATTATAATTTGTCCTTAAAGAATTAAACTAAATAAGATTGGTTTTAAAAATGTTTGTATGTGTGCATGAATGAGAAAGCCGAAACATCTGAGGTCAGCATTACAAATCAAAACGTCGATACTTAGACACTTCTATGAACTAAAAATATCAACCTTTGGTAGTTATATGTCGTTTCCATCTAGTTCTGAAGGACACATCAATTATCACATAATAATGGTAGTTCAGCTAGCATGGTTCTTTATTAGGTGTAGTGGTTATCTACACGTTTCTTGACGGCTTTAATTGCAGCATGGGTCAAAGAAAGAAAAGCAAGTATGATTTCGATTTTTCAAAAACATGCTTTTTGATGGAGAAATTGCTTCAAGTAAACTAAATGCAAACGTATGTAGCCGACATCTCATTTTCATTGTTTAAATTTCATTTAGTTTGTTGAAATGTAGGATCTCTTTATTAGTGTTGAAATGTAGGATCTCTTTAATTCTAGTTTGTCATTTGGTTTGCTCAAAAAAACTAAAATAAAAAAACACTGAAAGTATGTTGTTTTGATTTTATTCTTATTATTTCGTTGACAAAGAGTAAATTGAGTATTGAATATGTATTTTTGTGTGTATATGTAATCCTAAAACAATACAAAAATATTATGTTTCAATAGACAAGCCGAACGTGTATTGAAACAAAATTGAAAACTTTGACTAAAATTGTTGACTAGTTCAATCGAAACTCTAATAAAAAATACTAATAAAAATTACAATACTACTCCCATTAAAACTCAATTACAAAATAATTTAAAAAAAATGAAGGAGTTACATTATTTAATTTAAAACCTATTTTATAATATTTTTTTTTTTTTTTATGAAAACCATGGAAAATTAAGAACATAATCCTTGATATTATCATGTTCCCAATCCTCCCTTCAGAGTTCAGATGGGTTGCGAGAGAAGCAAAAAAAGCAGCCCACAATTTAACCTAATAGACTTTTGAGATCATTGATATCATGTAGGCTCTTTCGATTTTGGTTGTTGCCCTCTATTTGAGTGATGTTCTCAGGAAGGCGGCCTATTGCCTATAGCTTTGTAATTTTTTTTCTTTTATTCAGTAAAATCTTTCAGCGCACACCAAAAAAAAAAAAATATATATATATATATATATATATTGAAATCTGGGTCTTAGATGATATTCATTCATCATATAATGTTATAACTTAAAATTTAATTTTGTTAGTTTATATATGATTTCTTTTTTAACTAAAAGCAGTAAAAAATTAGTTCAGATATATATTATTCTGGATTAAGTTATGCATTGCATGAAGTAAGGGCCACTCTTTTTGCCCTAAAACTAGTGGTTCATCATCAAGTTTCTTTTGTTATGTTTGAAGGATACTCCAAGTATGTTATATATTTAAACTCTTCATCAACCTCCCACCAACACACCTGACTTTCTTATGTCTTTTCTACCTTATGTTCTGGCTTCTTTAACCACCCTTATATGTTGGGATTTTTGTATTATAAACAGACATATTAATTTCTTCGCCCACACTATTGCATGTTTGTAAGTGAAATGGGCTCCTAAACATTTCTTTTCTCCCCTACTGGGTCCCTTTCTTGGGCACAAGAGATGTAATTGAGCCCTACCCCTCTCTTCCTTTTGATTTATGATAGGGCTGTTCACGGGTCGGTTCGGATCGGGTTTGGGGTTGATCCACAACCGACCTAATTGGATCGGGTGTATGAAAACTAGACCCACGACCGACCGAATATTCGGGTCAAACCCGATATCTCGGGTCATCGGTTGATCGGGTCGGAGCTGTCGGGTGAAATCGGGTTTGAAGATCATCACAGAAGAAATTAGACCCAAATCAGAAGTCACAACCACAATCCAAAACTAGAGAAATCAAATAAAACCGAAAATACCACAAACCCAAATCTCATCTGAGATTGAAACCAAACAGCACCAAAAAACACCACAAACCCAAATTTGAGATTGAAATAAAAAGAGAAAGGGAGACCCATATCTGAGATTAAAATCAAATAGCACCAAAAATACCGCAAAGCCAAAATCTAAGACCGAAAGAAAGAGAGAGAAAGAGGAGACCCAGACCTGAGACTAAAAGAAAGAGAAAGAAAGAGGAGAAATAAGACCCAACTGCCATCGCCACCCCTCCCTCCTCCCACCATCACCGCATCCATCACAGCATAGCTACATCCATCACAATATCAGTACATCCACCCATCAGATTTTCACAAGATCAAAGCAAATTAGAGGAGGCTTAACTTCAAGGGAATGGGTTTGAGCAAAACTTGGCTACGGTGGTAATAGGGCAAACTTGGCAACAGTGGCAATAAGGCAGAGGCTAGGGTTAGGAGTTTGAGAGAGAGATCAAAAAGACAAATTAAAGAATAGAGAAAGAGAGATGTGTTCGGGTAAGCATACAAATGGTATATTTTTCCTTTTAAATTTTATGAGCGGGTCGGGTCGGTTGTTACGGGTTTAAAATTACTTAACTCGCCACTAGAACCGAAGTTTCGGTTTTTTACAGTACATGACCCGGATCCGACCGACCATACTATTTGGATCCACTTGTTGGGCTTCGGGTCGGGCAGATCCGGTTGGTTTGATCCAGTGGCGGCTCCAGGAATTTTGTCCAGGGTGTTCCTGGACAAACCGGAACAGTAACCTACTCTATTCCACTTTGAAAATATTTCAGGTCATTTCGGGTGTTTCGGGACATTTCGGTAAATACCGGCCGAAATTCAAGATTTGGCCGGCATGAAGTTTGTGCTTTAAAAAAAAAAAAAGTTGTTCTTAAAACCAAAACAAATTTGCATTCTGTACATCGAAAAACCTCAAAAGGAAAAAAAAATGAAATGAAATGAAATGAACAAAGATACCTGTACAATAAACTATAAGTTCATTTGAAACATTAATAAAATTATTAATTATTGTTGTTTAGTTGTTTCATTAATTTGTTTGTCTTTTATAAACTATAATTTGTTGTATTGTTGTTTCATTAATTATAAAATTATTAACTGTTGTTTAGCCTAACATAATTTAATTTGTTTGTCTTTTATAATGTATTATTTAATTAAATTATTAATTATTGGTGTTTAGTTGCTTCATTAATTTTTTTTTACTAACTACTAGCAATCTAGCACACACTCCACTGTGCATTAGCACACAGTCCTGCCTCTATGCCTTTACTTCCCCAATTCAAATATCTCACCCCACACCACCCGGCCCCATGGGCCCATCTACCCCCCACTTAAAAGACAAGATTCACACAAGAGGAGCCAATCAGATAAGTTCACAAATCACAATACACTAAAAGACAAACTCACCAACACCAACTAACCAACATAGTGACACACGAACAGATAAAGTAAAAAAAAAAAAAAAAAAAAAACAGGGGCAAATAAATTGAATAATTATAAAGACTTAAAGACTAAAGAGAGAGAATCAGACTTAAAGACTAAAGACTTGAATAATTATAAGAGCTCTCTCTCAAACCACAGTGGCCCAATCTAAACTCCACGGCAAAACCCAAAGATTAAGAGAGAAAAAGAGAGAGAAGTAAAATGTAAAATACCTTGAGGGAGGCTTGAGGGGCGGCGCGCGGGCCGCGGCAGCACGTCGAGGCATCGGGGGCGAGGAAGGATTCGAGGCCAAGTGTCAGCGTCGCAAGCTCTGATCCTATCTCTGATGCCCGATCCAAGCTCAGTTGCTCGAGTTTCAGGCGGAGGCGCTGTCGTTGCATCGCGCCTATATGCTTGATGATGAGGTTTCAAGCGGAGGCGTAAGGCGTTGTCGTTGATGAGGTTTTTTTCTTTAGGTGGTTTTTGATTTTAGGTTAGGTAAGTTTCTGATTTTAATCGGTGGACGCGTATTCGTATTGGGTTTTGGTTGGTTTTTTTTTTTTTTTTTTTTTTTTTTTTTGAGAATACGTTTGGGTTGGGCTTGTTGGGTATTTAGTTAATAATGTATTTTGATTTAAAAATCTGGTTGGGGTTGGTTTTGTTTAGGATTGATGTTGGGTTTTTTTTCTTTTTTTTTTGGGCTTGCTCTGTAACAAATTTTTTTTTTCTTCAGATTCTCTGTTACTATTTTTTTTTTTTTTTTTTTAGATTTTAGTTCAAAATTTGTTTGGCATAAAAATTTTGAGGGTGTTCCTATTTTTATTTTTATTTTTTTATTTTTTTATTTTTTTATTTTTTTTCAAGTCAGGGTGTTCCTGGGAACACCTTGAACCCAACGTAGCTCCACCACTGGTTTGATCGGGTCAATTGACTCGCTGGACAGCCCTAATTTATGATATCCTTAATTCAAAAAAATATATATATACAATAGTTATTAATATTTAGAAAAGTACCTTAATTTTGAAGACAAAGTAACCGTTAAATTGTAATAAAGGTTAACCACTAACCATGCTAAACTACCGAATCCAAACTTCTGGAAAAGTTATCAAAATTGTTATTGGCTAATAGCCATTTAGAGCATCCACATCAGTATGTGCAAAATTTTTTCCATTTTGCACATCTAAAACCTACTTTTTCTATTTTACATTTCTATTTTTACAAAATACCCACATCAGTTTGTCTATTATACACATTTATTCAAATAAAATATTCATTTTTTTAACACTGTGAACAGTAACCGTGAGAGGAGAGAGAAAGGAAAAGAGAGTGAGGTGAAGAGAGGAGAGAGAAAAAAAGAATAAAAAAACCATTTACACGGTGAACAGTAATAGTGTATATATACACGGTTACTGTTCATTTGCAAGACCATTGTGCATATTTAGACATTTTTACAAAGATTGATGTGGGGGTTTTTTGGGTTAAAATGTGTAAAATTGAGCACTTTTTGTATTTTAGAAGACTATCCATGAGCTAGTGTAGTTGCTCTTATAGTCTGCTGTAGTAATCAGTCAAAAAATTTTAGTTTTACTTTTTTTTGCTATAGCGTGCGTTTTTGATGTTTTGGTTGCTAAAGCGAAATGTTATATATAGAGCATTCTCATTAGGTGTGCCAAGTGCCAAACATCAAATACCAAAATCAGATTATCATGAGGTGTGTCAAATGCCAAAAAGTTTTGGCATTTGCTACAGTGTACTCTTATGTTTGGCACAGTACAGACATAAATTGTATAAGTTTTTAATATTTTTTTTATTCTTACTTTTCTCTCTCCTCTCTCACCTGTCTTTTCTCTCTCCCATCTGCACTGAGTCTCTCTTCCTCATTCATTCTCACTCTCAGCTTCTCCCCTCTTCCTTTCTGTAGAGCACACCGCCGTCTTCATCTACATCCGATCTCACCAAGTAGCAGACCTCACCAAGCCGCCGCCTAGCCATGACTCGTGTTGGCCACCACTGCTAAACTCGAGGCCAATCTCGCCAGCAGTGGCCGATCATGCCCCAAGGCCGATCTCACCAAAGCTGTCTCTTGCCCAGCCGTAAGTTCATCTCAACATTTTTGGTTTTTTTTTTTTTTTGTTTGGGTTTTGGGTTGATTTGGGGCTTTAATTTGGAAGTTTTGGGTGGTGGTGGTGGTAGGTGGGCTGTGGGTGGTGGGTTGATTTTGGGGTTTTATTTTGGTAGTTTTGGGTGGTGGCCGCTGGTTGTGGCAGTGGTGTTTGGTTGGTGGCAATTGCCAATGGTTTGGACTGGTATTGTGTTAATATTATTTTAATGTATTGAATTGTAGAATAGAACATCTTATAAATGATGAATAGTAAAGTGGTATGTTAAAATAAAAAAAAATAGTTTTCTGATGTGTGAAAATGGCAATTTTTTTACAACACCTGATATGAATGCTATTAGAATTGAAATGTTACAGGCATTGTTATTAGAATTTATTGTGTGGGTCCCTGTCAAATTTATCACTCTAAATACGAGTCAATATAAATTGAAAGTTGAAACTGACCGACGGTACCAAATTATAGAGCTTGCAATGTCTCTTTTTTTTTTGGTAAAAATGGAAATATAATAAAACTAACGAGAAAACAAGAGATCAGGACAAAGCCTGTTGAAGTACATCCCTTGTCGGGTGTGGCATGTGTTTAGAGAGGTGAATAAATGCACTGATATTCTGGCTAAGAGGGGCTGTTCCATAATGGAAAATTTTGTTGTTTTTGATACCTCTCCCTTTAATGATTTAAATGTTTTGCTTGATGCTGATATGAATAGGCGGTATTATTATAGGCGTGTTGCCAATACTTTGACATCTGTGGCCGGTTTGTAATTGTTGGTTGTTTTATTATGCACCTGATTAACCCAAAAAAAAAAAAAAGTACATCTCTTGGCAATCTGCCTCAAGAAAAGGAACTAAGTTGACAGGGGGACAATAGTGAATAACAAAATCCAAAGATTGACCAAGTCCTAGGCTAGCTAAATAGAGCTTGCAATGTCTCCTTTGTTTTTTTCTTCCAAAAATAGTACTTTCTCTCCATTATTTTTATCCAGAGTACCCCACCCACGCGAAATTGTTGCCTTTTTAATTTTTTTTTCTTTTTTATGAAAAGACGTATAAGTTAAACACAACAGTATTAGCGATGAGCTCATATAATAATTAATATTAATAATTTGTCAACTCAATCATTATAAAAATTTTAATGTAATAATAATTCAATTCAGCAAAAAAAAAAAAAAATGTAATAATAATTCATAATATCTTTTCATGATTTCCTTCTCAAAACCAAAATGATAATAATAATAATAATAATAATCATTTTATTATTGGGTAAGCTAATACAGTAAAGTAGGGATTGCCATATTAGTTTGATATAAATTTACAATTTTAACCAATATTTATAAATTTAATGACACTTTTTATAGATACAATAGAATCATGGTAGTTGATTTTTAGTGTAGATAAGATTTGATTTCGATATCTTTTATTTACTGATAAAAGATTTTCTCAATTGACACTTGAGATACTACTAGTATTTCAAGTGTCAACTGTCGACTGATAAAATCTCTAATTTAATGACACCAAAAACTGAGGTATTTTGGTTTAATGATAAAGAACTGTTACCAAGAGCGGATGCTATAGGTCAAAACTCTCTAAAAAAAAGTTTATGAATATACAAAAATTTATATATCTATAATCTATAATAAAGAAAAATACTCTGACACCCTCTAAACTTTAAGGTAGTGACCATTACACCCCCTCTGAACTTTTAATTTGACCAATTTGCTCCTTAAACTTCACATCTGTGCCAAATAGATACTTCCCTCACTCTGCTGTTAAAATTTAACAGTCAACTCACGTGATATGAAAAAAACACTAGAGGATCTGATTAAGAGGGAGAGAGAGCTAGGGTCCAGTTTTTTGAGAAAGAGAGAGAGAGAAATGTCAAAAATAATTGTCTCATTAAAATATGTTTAGAATAACATTAAAAATGTAATTTGGAACGTTCTTATCTTGGTCAATATACTCTAAAAATCTCTTTGGGATTTATTTTCCTGCCCCTTTTTGGTTACTTTCACATCTTTGGTCAATATACTCTAGAAGTACTTGCAGTTTGGTGGAAAGTTTTCAGAGTTGTTGGGGGTGTGGCTGTGGGTTATAATAATCCTCTCTTTGGTCGGTTTCTCTTTCTTTCTCAACTGGAACCCAGCTCCATCTCAATTCGTCCCTTTCATTCTTTCCTTTTTTTTCTTTCACGTGATGTGTATTTTTAGGAAGGTGTCACCTTCCTAAACTTTTAATTTGACCAATTTAACCGTTTGAACTTTACACATATGTATATGTATTGGCCACTATATTAAAGTTCAAAGGGTGTAACGATATTTTTTCCTCTATAATATAAATAAATAAATAAATATATATATTTATATATATGAGATGGGTTCAAGTTACACTTGGTGTAACTTCACAAGAGTTACATATTTTGTGAGCCATTGATTACTATTAGATTTAAAGGTAAAAAAACACTCATGGTAGTGTCATTATTACTCCCTAGAAATTAGTGATTTAGGCATTAACTCTTCTTATTAAAGGAAAAAAAAAAAAAAAAGCCACAGCATTAACTCTTTTTTTTTTTTCTTTTTTCTTTTCCTTCCATATCATCATCTTCTAAGTTTGAATTTTGACTTTTATTTTGAAAAGACTAACATTCCTTTGTTAGTTGAGCATAAGCCAAGAATTTTGATTTTACACTTGTTTTTAATTTTTCATCCAAACATCTAGAATGCGATGAATTGACTACAACAATTTTGCTTATTATATATTAAAACAGGAATAGTTTTCTTGTATCAATGAAGCTATGATATCCCGAATGGTATTTAATTTTGTGTAGATTTGGATTATGACAGTGTTGTAAGGGGTTTCATACTTGTATTAACTATTAAGTTGATTTGGTATGTATAAACGATAACAAATCATATTCAGATTATATCCCAAAAGTACATGTCACAGTTAGAGTTCTCTTGTACTTTTGGGATATAACCTAGATATGACTTGTACGTTCCTAAAGTCGTGATAAAATCCTACATTAAATCAAACTCCAAAAGGCATAAAGTTTTCTGGAACATTGCTAAGGGAAAAATAATGGTATGTATAAACAATAACAAATCATATATATATATATATATATATATATGCTGTGGTTTTTTTTTTTTTTTTTTCTTTAATAAGAGGAGTTAATGCCTAAATCACTAATTTCTAGAGAGTAATAATGACACTACTATGAGTGTTTTTTGACCCTTAGATCTAATAGTAATCAATGATTCACAAAATGTGTAACTCTTATAAAGTTACACATTTTTTACACCGTAAATTTCTAAAAGATCTAGTGGTTGAAAAAATATCATTAAATGCTATTATTTTCTATATGATAACGTAATTAATACCACAATATATTTCTCTTTCCCTTATTTATTGCTTTCCACTTATTAAAAGGCACACCACACACCACCATTTTCAAGAACCTGCAAAACACAAACTCATCTACAGAAGAGCACCTTATTTATTGCCTCATCTGTAAATTTACAGGCCAGAACTCAAAATTTAGCAGGATGGTACAAGATTGAAAATGAATGGCCTGCGTTCTTAAAAAATTAAGGCCTAATACATCATTTTTTAAGAAATGAAGCATACACAACTTCAGTCTCTCTTTAATTTAATTTATTTTTCTAAAAATTCTGTAATCTAAGTGTGCTACATATGCTATTTACTATTTGATTTAAGTGTGCTACATAAGCAAGAGAAGTTCTTCAGATGCAGCAAAATAAAGAAATGAAATCAGAAAATAACAAAATTAGAAACAGTGATATACTGATATTAGAGTTCCATTCAATGTACATGCAAAGATATATATATATTTCACATACATTTCACCCAATGAGGTGATGCTAGTAGCACGTTCTCATTTATTTTTCTTTTATACAAACTCAAGGCCATATATACTTGAGTATCATGTATTCTTTACCCTCTAGGTGATAAGAAAGTAAAAAGACTATAAAAATGATAGGAAGTACAATTTAATCTGTGGATTTAAATCGCTTTACTGGAGCTCGGAGTGAAGACAGGTACTCAGCATCTCCCTTGTCAATTCCATTAAAAATTAAATAGATAAGTGAAAGGTGGCATTAAATAGTAAATGCTTTTTTCTTTTCTTTTTTTTCCTTTAATAAGAAGAGTTAATACTTAAATCACTAATTTCTAGGGAGTAATAATAACACTACTATGAGTGTTTTTGACCCTTAGATTTAACAGTAATCAATGGTTCACAAAAAGTGTAATTCTTGTAAAGTTACACCAGGTATAACTTGAACTTATCTCTTTTTTTAAAACATCATTATTCTAATGTATATGTTTCTATTTAAGTTTAAATTATATTTTATATTTAAACTCTCCATTAGAATCTTACCAGAATTAAACTAAAAAACTATTAATAATTATCATAATTATTTCATTCATATTTAGAAATTAAAAAAAAAAAAAAAAAAAACATTAAGAACTACCATAATTATAAAAATAAAAGACACCAAAAAAAAATCATATTTTGTTAAACTAATACATGAGTTAATGACTAGTATCAATTTTTTTTTTTTGAGAAGAACTAGTATCAAAATTGTTGGCATTGAAATTGAAGGAACAATGATTTGATAAGTTTCTCTAAAATTTTGTTATCAAAGATTTTTTTTTTTTTTTTGTAAGAGGACAACAAGTTTTTTTCTTTTGTTTTCTTTTTATGAATAGGAAGGGATAATGGAGTTAGTCATTATTTTCATCATCTCTTTTAATTGATTACGTAATGCACCTGTCATAATATAAATGATAGCCCTTGTCAAACCAAAACAGCCTACCATTGCTCCCAACACCAGCAAAAAACCATAAAAAGCATTTGCTATAAAAAGCCGAGGAAGGAAATCTCTATAGAACCAGCACCAAGAGAAAGAAGAAAAAGAAAAATGGAAAAAAGCAAAGTGCTGGTTGTAGGGGGAACTGGGTATCTAGGGAAGAGGTTGGTGAAGGCAAGTTTGGCTGAAGGTCATGAGACGTACATCCTAAACAGAGCAGAGATAGGTGTTGATATTGATAAAGTTCAAATGCTTTTGTCATTCAAGGAGCAAGGAGCTCACCTTGTTTCTGGTTCCTTTACCGATCACCAGAGCCTTGTGAAGGCTATCAAATTAGTTGATATTGTTATCTGTACAATATCTGGAGTTCACATCCGAAGCCACCAAATTCTCCTTCAACTTAAGCTTATTGATGCCATCAAAGAAGCTGGTAATGTAAAGGTATACATATATAATATATATATATATATAAATTTTGCAATTCTATATTTTACTTGCCAATCTAAACCAAAACCCAATATTTCGTATCTGTTGTAAAACTGGTGCATTATAAATTTTGTATGTTTTTGTTTGTTCCGATCATTTCAGTTTGTTTGGGCATCCGGCCGAGTGAATAAGATTTTTATTTTATTTTCTTTCTTTAAATGTTAGACATATATAAATAATATAAGTTTTACAGCATAATTTTTTTTTCTCCTCCCCTCAAATAGTCAAATGTTATTGTATCACTGTCACATCTCTTTTCTTTTACTTTTTTTTTTTCTCTCTCTCATTATCTTACTTACTTTTCCTTTCTCAGCCAAAAAAAAAAAAAAAAATCTACTTACTTTTCTTGATATCTTTTGACTTTTCTTCTTACTCTTTCCATAACATATAAGCATCGGTGTTAAAAATTCTATTTATTTTAACATAAAATTTATTTTTACTATTTTACCTAATTATTTATTAAAATATCAAAAACACCTCTATCGATTATATTATTCATTATACATTACATTTCATTAAATTATTATTTCTTTATCAAAATTTTATTACTCTCTAAAATCATCTCTCCTTATGTATATGGGTAAAGAAATATTAAAAAATAGATTTATATGTGAATAGTAACTGTGTTTATTTATATAATTACTATAACAATAATCTAAATTTACATAAATTTATATGAGCTGATGTGAGTAATTTTTAGAATTGAATTTGCAAAATTTACTCTTTATGTTATTATAAATTAACTCACGTGAGTACTCTCTAGATGCCACGGGGGCTAGGGATGAGCCTCCTAATTTTTCAAAAATTCCCACTCTCTCATATATTTTTGGTCTGTGGAGGATGTGTCTCGTGACCTTATTTTCTAATATAACAAAAATTATGGAAGATGTACGTTTGAAGGTCATGTAAATATTTTTGCTATATGTAAGAAAATATCATATGTTAAATAAAATTAAAAACATATTTTATATATATATATTCCCTATCTCGATCTCTCAATGACATGAATCTTATTCCTCTCTTTTTTTTTTAATATCTTTTTTCTATTTTAAATTAATATGGTATAAACGTGATAAATATATATTTGATACATCCATACGTATAGGTTTTGTTGGTTTTTCATTAATTAGTTTACATGACAAGTTTTTTTTTAAACGGTGGTAGAGATTTTTGCCCTCTGAGTTTGGCACCGACCCTGCTAGAATGGAGGATGCATTAGAACCTGGGAGAGTGACATTTGATGACAAAATGATTGTAAGGAAAGCCATTGAAGATGCTCAAATACCTTTCACATATATTTCCGCCAACTGTTTTGCTGGTTACTTTCTTGGTGGTTTGTGCCAGCCCGGTAAGATCCTTCCTTCAAGGGATTCAGTGGTAATGTTGGGAGACGGAAATAAAAAAGGTATTTCCATAACAACCTTATTAGTTTTGCATTGTACAGAAGAGAACCATGAAAGTAGAGTCATTTTTTTTTCACACTACTCTAGTTGCTGCTATATAAATTTATACAAGATAACAATGATGCTGACCAATTTATCTCTAACCTTCTTCCTTTTCTACTCTTAATTAACCGCTAATGCATTTTAAATCATTGTGGACATATTATATATCTTTGGGTTCTAATGTACTTGATACTTAATGTGGCAGCAATTTATGTGGATGAAGATGATATAGCAATGTATACCATCAAAACTATAGATGATCCTCGAACCCTCAACAAGACAGTATATCTGAGGCCACCTAAAAATATCTTATCTCAAAGAGAAGTTGTTGAGATTTGGGAGAAACTAATTGGCAAAGAGTTGCAAAAGTCCACCATACCCAAGGAACAGTTTTTAGCTTCCTTAAAAGGTATGATTGATGCTTGTTTAATTTTTAAGACATTTTACAAAAACACACAATAACTTCCCTCACCCTATTTGGTGGCTTGGTCACCAACTTGGTGAGCTGGGCAGTCGAACTAACAGTTTCAACAATCAGTGCCATTTAGTGGCAGAGACAGAATTTTGGTTTAGAGGGGGCAAAATTAAAAGACAACATTTAAAGTGAAATAAATCTAAAAAATATTAATCGATAATAATAACAAAATAAATAAACAATTATAAGAAAATAAATTTATTTCTTATCATTAAAATAAATAAACAAAAATAACCAATTCATAGTTACTACAAAATCTACAACAAAAAGTTTACAAACTGATGTGGAAAAAATGAGATTAGTGTTATTTAAACAATATAATGAATAGATGTTTGTGATTATTTTTTGTGATTGGTGACATGTCAATTTGTAAGATATAAATAGTAAAATTTGTAATATCTCTAGTATTACTTAACAATAAAATACTGCAAAAAGTATCATTAATAGTGAAAATAATGATAGAAATTAAAAAAGAAAAAAAAAAGTGAAATAAGTGTCAAACGTGGACAAGACAAAAGCTTACAAGAACACTAAATTAGGTGAAAAGGGGATATGATTTGATGTTTGAGAAAACTTTTTTTTTACTTTCCTTTTCTTGTGCCATAATCACTTTCAAGTTTCAACCAATTGGAGTCATTTTTTCATTTCTTTTTCCCGTGTCCGAGTCCTTTAAGATTACAATTACATATACAATGAAATTTTAGGCAAAGTCAGGGGGGGCAGGTGCCCCCCTCGCCCCCCTTTGGCTCCGCCACTGGTGCCATTACTCTGGTAACCGATGCCAACAGTCTGTAATTGAAGTTGTTAATTCAAGCGGTTCGGTCACCAAACTTCGTTTGATGCAAAATTCTTATATTGGTTCGGGTGGTCCAGTCATCGGCAGTTGAGCCACCGATTTTGGTTTTTTACTTGAAAATTTTTACTTGTCATACTAAACACTTGAAAATATTTTACTAAAAATGTTTTACATGTAAAATATTTTATATTTGAAAATATTTTACTTCAAAAAAAAATAAAGTGTCTTAAAAGGTTCCATGGTCCCACTTGGACCCTAAGTACACCTTTTTTCTTATCAAGATTTGAACAATTTTTGTCTTATATATGTGTATGTGTGTGTGCATATATATATATATATATATATTTTTTTTTTTTACTCATGTGTCAAATTTTATTAAAAAAATAGAAAGAATTTTTTTTTAAATTATCAATTTTTTTCTATGGTTTAAAAGATAAAATGAAAAAGGCTAAAAAGGGGAAGAAAAAAAAAAGTCAAGAGTTTCAATTAAAGTGAATATATATATATATAAAATACTTTGAATAAACTAAAGATACACATGAAAACTAACAAATACTAACCATTTTTTTAAAAAATACTTGAAAGTGTGCAGAGCTCATATACTTTATTACTTATAAAAATAAGAATACGTAATAAAATATGAAAATAATTATATAGTAAAATTCACAATTTAATATTATTTTCTGGTTAAACTTTAAATTTTAAGATATATAAATGCTTATTACACAGTTTAAAATTGTTATATTTAAATAATTTTTGTGAGTATAGGTTGTATTTAAGGTTTATCAAATTATCATACATATACCTAATGAATAGATGCAATATAATCGATATACTATTTTTATGTTTTTCAATATTAAAATACCACTTAGAATACGTTTGGTACACTTAATGAGGATTATGACATGAATGGTAGTCTTTATTATTGGGAATAAAATGTGTTATAATGGAATAACTAAATCTATCATAAATTTTGTTGTGAGTTGTAACATTATAATAAAATTGAAGATTTATTTTATTAAATATCTTACTCATATAATTATATTTCCTAAAAAATAATATTTAAAAAAAATATTTATTAAATTTGAGAGAGAGGTGAGTTACTTTTTATGATTTTTTATTTTCAAAATTATTATGTACATATGGAAAGTTTGTTTATTTGAAAATATATTAATTAATTTTAGAAATTATTACACCTAAGGAATAGCTAATACAATCCTTTTAGAGATGAATAACTATTATTCATTTTAAAAAATAGCTATTTATAAGGAATGATTATTCCCTCTAATAAAATCATAACAAATTAACTATTGAATAGCTAAATCATAGAAATAGTTATTAGCATTATAATATCTATTAGAGTCTACCAAATATACCTTTAGTGTCTATATGGGCGGCCTTATTGTCTAAAATGATTTTTAGTATCTTATATAAAATGAATGTGTGTATGAACATATATCTACCAATATACAAAAATATATGTATACAAGTTATATATGCTCTCTTAAATTAAAATTCTAGATCTATCATTAGTTTTATATATAACACAAATATATTCATAAAAATTAATACCTACTTCTTCTTTTTTTCCCAATATATAATTGTACATGGATATGACCCGTCGAATGTAGGATAATTGGCCCAAACAATCAAAATAGATTCACACATTCATGTAAAAATAGTCTCGACATCACAAAAAAAAAAAATCTCAATATGACTAATTATATATTTATTTCAAAGTTTTTACTGTGTTTATGTCACATGTTTTCTTAAATTCTGATACGGTTTTTCTTTCTCAAAAAGGACTAGAGTACGCAGAGCAAGTTGGACTTATACATTACTATCATGTTTGTTACGAGGGGTGTCTTACAAATTTCGAGATAGGAAATGATGCAGTAGAAGCTTCTGAGCTTTATCCAAAGATCAAGTATACTACGGTGGAAGAATACATGAAACGCTATTTATAATTAAGTACACATTGTTGTAGCATAATTATAAGTGCCTAATCTATTTTAGGATTGATGGACTTTCATCTATCCTTCTCTTTCTCCTTTATTGCTTAGAATTAAATAAAAAATAAAAAATTGTCCTGTCATGATGAGGTGGACATTTGCCCCCTCAACTTAAATAAGACCAATTTGTTTTTCAATATATATATAATATACCATTATGTACTTGTCTTGAAAATATATTTTCTTTTTCTTTTCTTTTTTCATATACATACAATAAGATTTGAATTAATTTTACTACTACTTCATCATTGATTGTTCTTTACCTTCAAGCCAAGACACTAATAGTTTATATTTGATATATAGATGGAATTCGATTACAAGTCCTTTATTCGGTGGTAAAAAGCATTACCACTTGAAATAATTAAAACTCATACATGACACGATTTTTAATTGAATAATAATGATATAATTAGCCACCGTTTCAATATATTCATTGCAAATATAAAAAAAAATTATAAGATAATTAACTATTGGAACCTTGTTATTTAGCTCCAAAATTTTAAATCCTTACGTGTTGCTAAACCTAACATTTATAAATATATATCAAGAAAAAAAAATCGTTACTTGTCTCTAAACCCCAATATTCCTAACACCTTCTTTTCCCATCATTTAGCCTCCAAATTTAAATTGAGAAATCTAAATTATTAATCATTGTCTGTATTTTTTTCTTGTTGACTTTTTTACATTCAAGGTTGGATTAAAATGTCACATGTGATTGCTCAAAATGCATTCTAGGCAAACAATATTTATTTTAAAGAAATTTACTTACACTATTGTGCAGACAGAACTAGATTCACACACCACCCGGGGGGTTAAGAACCAAAATGAAATATATAAATATATATATATATATATATATAAATATGTGTGTGTGTTTGAAAACACCAATGAATAATTATTTTAAGAAGCTATCATTGTGATCATTAGAAAGAATTCTATATTGGGGGGGGGGGGGGGGGGTGAAGGGTCAGACGGCTTTTAGAATCAAAATGAAATATTATGAAACACAAAGCACGTGCATACACACATGCTTACTCATAATTATGTATGCATTTGAAAACTCTAATGAATAATTATTTAAAGAAACTATCATTGCGATAATTTTCTTAATAACAAACTTTTAGGAAAAAAAATTATGTATACGTTTGTTATTTTGTTGAAAAAGATTAGTGAATTTTTTAATACTTTTTTAGATATAACTAAATTAAAATTTCAAAATAATTCTTAATTTAAGATATGTTTTATATGAAAATTAAATTAATTTTTTTAGAATTAAATTAAATTTAAATTATGCATTCTATTTGTATCTATAATATATTTTTAGCTTATTCATTAATTATGAGATATGTTTTACTTTGTAGAAAATTTTAGGCTCTTAAATAATTATATTTAAATTTTGGAAGAAAAAAAAAAAACTTCATTTAGCACTTGCAAATCACAATACTAACAAACTTGTGCAATACACTAAATCCCAAGAATATATAATTCTTACTTGACCCATAAATAACAAAGCAATAGTTAATGAAAACGATTCAAGTTACATCTAGTGTAACTCCACATGAGTTACACCTTTTTTAAAACCATTAATTTCCATTATTCTGATAGTTATAAAAAATGATTTGACTTACCTCCAGTACTTTTTTAACTGGACATGTCCTTTTGTTTTAAATATACAATGACAAGTGGTAATGAATTTTAAAAATACGTTGTTTGTATTTTTTGAAAATACGTGTGAGTGAAAAAGTGTGTAAAAATACGTGTAATGATGTTTAAAAACTGAAAAATATTGCTTAAAATCACGTACCAAACGGCCCCTTAGATTTTATACTTCTGAAGTTTTAGAACTTGAATTTCACTCTCCGAAGTTATATTCTGTTTGTATCAGCAATCCCTCCATCCACAATTTCCATTAAATGTCTAATAAGCTTGTCACATTTGTTTAATTCATCCAATAAAAATATGTCACATCATTTTTGTTTCCAAAAATAATTTAATAATTTGATAAAAATAATGTGTCATCATTTTATTGGATGAATTAAACACACGTTGCATACTTATGTGACTTTTAATGAAAATTATGGATGGAAGGGCTGCTGAAACTTTTTTTAACACAAAATGATAAGCTTTATTGAAGTAAATTAACTAGATACATCAAGGAAAATTTGCCAATTTGGTGCCGGAGGAAGCTTGGAACATCTTATTCTTCCATCGACACGGTAGATTCTGATTCTGATACATGCTTGGCATTCCTAACTAGAAGGTGGCCATACTTTTGGTGGTATTAAATTTGAGTTTCACAATCCGAACTCAAACAAACAACTGAAAAACCATTTGCAGGCCAAGGCCAATTGTACCAAAATAGGATAACTTAAATTGGAGCTTCTAACCTCCACTAATGTCAATGTCTCTTATCTATCCAATACCATTAAATCAACATGTATATTTAATTCTCAGACTCAAATGCCACTCCTACCACTACCATCTCAATAATGTGAAATCGTAACTCACCATGATGCAAAACTGAAAGAATTTAACTGCCCAGAATCTCACTTGGTATCATTATAAATTAAAATCGAGCATGTCACCCCTAGCTCAGAAGTCAGTAATCGGGAAGTGGCATTTGCTTTTAAGTGCAAATATTGTAGCTCCTACCACTTTGTACTCAATTTTCTAAGAACAATGAGGTTTCCTTGCAATCAAATTGGTGCAATATAGTGAAAATTCATAGCTATAAACTTATTAGTAAGTCTTAATCTGAGAAACAATTCTGGCCACTGGAAGCAAGTCCACCCTTTTATGTATTTTGAACATGGACAAGCTTGTGCAGTACCATTTAACTGAATCTATATACAATGTTTATTTAAAATAATTCCTAAAGATTCTACTAGGATAGCGAACAGCAGCAACTTCAATGTTTTATTTACAGCCTGCTTGAAACTTTATAAGATATGCTTGAAGAGCAAAGAGTCACACACATTCTCTACCATCATTATACAATCTTACAAAATTCAGTCCTCAAGGACAGTCAGTGCTACTAGAACTTTTGTTTGAAATGAAAAAGTTTAAGGATATGCAAAGTTTATATATAATCATTTGCCTGAATTGCTGTTAAATACGATGAATCAAACACTTAATAACTTCTTCTCCTTCAAGCTTTCAACAGTATCCTTTAGACTCACCTCCACAGGAGTAAAGTTAAGATCCAAATTTTCTGCTCTCTCCTTGGACACCTGGTATGTTGGCACAAAAGGGTTGTCATCCACAGATCTGCAATGAATAGAACATAAGCCAATTTTGTTGGAATTCTATCATAGTGATAGCTAAATATGTTACAAAACACATTATTAAATTAAATGGTCCACAATTCAGACTGCATATCTTTTGATGCCTGAGTTCAAAATATGAAAAGTTCAAACAGTCAGTTTTGAGGTAGCCAGGCTATTCAGAAAATATAATTTGTAGGTTTGTTATTTAATCATGTGCTTACACAGTGACCAAGCTATTCAGAATAATTGAACATGAACATGATGACAAGTTAGAGAGGATTCTAGAACTCATTGTCTCAACCACTTGGCTTCAATAACCTTGCTTGTACTCTTGGCGCTTGTTTAGTGCCTCTGGCTATCATGTGCTTGAGTTTTCCTGGCCTCCTCCGCGAGCTCCACTCCGAGGTGGGTTCACCTCTGCCCGTCTGTGGGTCTTTCTTCCCCTTTTGTGGGGCTTATTCCTTCCCTATCTGTGGGTTTCGCTCCGCCCGGTTTGGGTTTGCTCTGCCCAGTCAGCAGGTCATCCTTGACCTGTGGATTCGATCCGTAAGCTCTTTTCCAGCTTTATCTTACTTTCTGAGTTTTGGTTGGTAGTTTTGTTGATGTTGGCAGGTGATTGTATTTTGCTGTAGAATTTTGGTGTTGGGTTATGTTGTAGATTTCTTAGGGCGTTTGGTTTGTGGTTGTCAAGAGTGAATGTTTATTGGAGTTGATTGGTGATTGGATTATAGAATTATGGATGGTGGTTGTTCTTGTTGGTGGGCTGTATGTGTAGACTTTGGAGGGCTCTAGTTAAAGAGTTTCTTCAGTTTGAAGTTACTGAGTTTTGGCTGGTGGTTGTTCTTGTAATTTTTTATCCCTCCACACCATGAGAATCCTATCTTGGAATTGTCGTTGTGCTGGTAGAGCCCCAACAGCTAGTGCCTTAAACGCTCTTGTTAGAGAAGAAAGGCCTGATGTAGTTTTCATTTCAGAATCCAAAGCAAGTCTCCAAAAATAGAAAAAATGAGATCAAGTTTGGGTTTTGTTGACTGCCATAGTGTTGAGTCTAGAGGTGAATCTGGTGGTTTAGCCTTAATATGGAGAAAGGGTGTGGAGCTGGAGGTCATATTTGCAGACAGAAATGTCATTGCGCCTTTGGTTTATTCAGATCCCCCTTCTTCTCCATGGCTTCTTTTTGCAGTGTATGGCCCTTCTAGTGTTAATGGCAGGGCTAAATTTTGGGGTCTTATGGAGGGCATGGTTAATTCATTTGCTGGACCTTGGTTAGCAATTGGGGACTTCAATTGTTTGATTAATAGTGCAGAAAAGAGAGTTGGAAGACAGGTTGGAGAAGGTTCTACCAGAAGTTTTAAAAATTTTGTTCTTGGAACAGGAGCCATTGATCTTGGCTTTTGTGGCTCTAAATTTACATGGTCCAATAAACGTGCTGGTTTGGCAAATGTTAAGGAGAGGTTGGATAGAGGTGTTTGTAATCAGGAATGGCAAGGCTTGTTTCCTAAAGCCGAGATTAAGCCTCTGATAGCGTCATCCTCAGATCATAATCCTATTTTGCTAGACACCCATTTGGAGGACAATTCAAGAGCAAGGCCTTTCCGTTTTGAGGCTATGTGGACTAGAGATGCAACAAGTTCACAGGTAGTTCAGCTGCTTCAGCAAGCTTGGCAACTGCAAGTAGAAGGGTCTCATGGTTTCAAACTGGCAAGAAAGATTCAACAAGCAAGAGACAAGCTAAAAGAGTGGAGCAAAACACAGTTTGGATATGCAAGAACCAGAATCAAAGAGTTGGAGAAGAAAATTGAAGAAATTCAAAATAGAGCCCCAACTCAAGAGAATCTAGAGGTTGAAGCAGCCTTGTGTTCAGAGTTAGACAAATGGTTAGAATGGGAGGAAGTAAAGTTAAAACAGAAATCCCAGGAGTTGTGGTTAAAGGTAAGAGACTGGAATTCAAGATTTTTTCATTTATCAACCATTATTTGGAGACAAAGGAACCGTATTACTGAAGGAACCGCATTACTGAAATTAGAGAAGATGAAGGATCCAGACTGATTCACAGAAATGAAATAGGGGCATACTTCACTACTAAATTCAAAGAAGTATTCCAATCTTCTAACACGAGTGCCAACTGATCTTGATGGTCTTATTGAGCCATGTATTTCATACGAAGAAAAAATAGAATTAACTAGAGTTCCCTCAGAAGAAGAAATTAGAAGAGTTGTATTCAATATGAACCCACTTAAAGCTCCGGGCCTAGATGATATGCCAGGATTGTTTTATAAACATTATTGGCTAATAGTTGGGGAGCAGCTTGTGGCAGCAGTTCAAAGTTTTTTCAGAGAGGGTTGGTTGCTTAGAGAGATGAATCATACCTTTATTACTCTAATACCCAGGGTCCAAGGAGCTCATAACTTCAACCAATTCAGGCCAATTAGTCTTTGCAATTTCTGTTATAAGGTGATCTCAAAAACCCTAGCGAATCGAATGAGGCCTCTTCTTGAAAAGATGATTGATCCAGCCCAAGTTGCATTTATCCCAAATAGAAGCATCTCTGAAAATGTGGTTATTGCTCAAAAAGTTGTGCATAGTTTTAAGGATATGAAGAGGAAAAGGGGTTGCATCAGGATCAGATTAGATTTTCACAAAGCGTATGACAAGATGGAGTGGAACTTCATATCAGCTGTTCTAAGGGCTTTTGGGTTCAGCCAGAAGTTCACCAAGTTAATCCATCAATGTATGTCCACTGTTAATTACACCTTGCTGCTCAATGGTGGAAAGGAGACTAGAATTTCTCCCTCAAGGGGGCTAAGACAAGGTGATCCTCTATCCCCTTATCTATTCATTATAGGCAGTGAAGTTTTAGCTAGATTGATTAATAGAGAGGACAATAGGGGCTCGATAAAAGGAGTGAAGGTGTCCAATGTTGCTCCTCCAATTACCAAGCTATTTTATGCTGACAATGTGATGCTGTTCTGTAATGCCAAGATGTCTGAAGTGCGGGCTCTTATGAACTGTTTGTTGTTATATTGTGAGTGGTCGGGCCAAAGCATTAGCCTTGAGAAGATAGGGGTGTTTAGTTCAAAAGGAGTTCATTCCCAATTTCTAAGGCAAATTAAAGACCAAACAGGCATCAAGAAGCTGTCACAGGGTACTAAATACTTGGGAGTACCCCTATTTCTATCAAATAATAGAAGCAGAGATTTTGAGTATGTAAAAAACAAGGTTCAAGCTAGAACTGCCAGTTGGAAAAGCAAAAGTCTCTCTTGGTCAGGAAGGGCAACACTCATCAAGTTAGTAGCTCAAGCAATACCAAACTACACAATGTCAAGATTCATGCTTCCTCAGACTCTAAATGGGAAGTTGGATGCTGCTGTTAGGCGTTTTTGGTGGAGTCCTAAGAAGGATAATCAAAACTTCTATTCTCCACTGGCATGGGATGAATTATGCAAGCCATTAAAGCAAGGTGGGATGGGATTCAACAGATTTGAGGATATCAATTTAGCTTTTATAGCCAAGTTAGCTTGGTGGGTTTTGTTCGGAAAGAATTGCCTTTGTGTCAAGTTGGTGGTTGCAAAGTACAAAGTCAGATCAAGTTGGCTTACAGCACCTCAAACAACCAAAACCTCATGGATTTGAAAGAGCATAGAGGATGCTAGGACTCTGTTACAAAAAGGTTCATGCAAATTGGTGGGGTTCAGGTGAGTCCATTCTGGTGTGGGAAGATCCTTGGCTACCCAGCAAACCAGGATTCTCTCCCAGTCCAGCCTCCCAACAAGGTGATTCTTGCTTGGTGGTCTCTCAATTAATGAACCAAATGAAAACAGGTTGGAATGTGACAAAACTACAGCAATTATTTGATCAATATCAGCAATCTTGAAAATTCCAATTTGGAACAGTGACCAAACAGACAGATGGGCATGGACTAATTCGGTAAATGATCAATTTACAGTGAAAACAGCATACAATCTAATAATGGAGAATGATGGACGAAATAGTGCCAACTCATTTAAAAGAAAGATTTGGAAGACAAAGCTACACCAGACTCAAACTGCACCTGTGGAGGATCGCATCAGACTTGCTTCCAACCAAAGATCAAACTAGCAGATATGTTCATATCCCTGATCTAAGTTGTCCTTTTTGTGGCTTTGATTCTACATCCACCTTGCATTTATTCACTCAATGTCATATTGCAAGGGCACTCTGGTATGGAAGTCAATTGAATATCAGATTGGACAACCTGCAATTATCCTCTACATCTCAATTGATTGAAATGCTACTTGACCCACCAAATGTTATGCAATTTGATAAGGAAAATAAAGAGAAGTTTCTTTTGTTTGGAGCTTTGTGTCTTGACTGTATATGGATGTGGAGAAACAAAGTTGTCCATGAGGGATTGCTGCCATCTGAGGTGCAGAAATCTAGAAGCTTTCATAAGCTGGTTCAAGAACATTGGCGGTTAATAAAATCAAGCCTGCCTAGGGATTTTTGGAGAAGTCTAAGTAGGTGGTTAAAACCAAGGTATAATTCCTTCAAACTTAATTGTGATGCTGCTGTTGGGCTGAGTTACTCTTCTATTGCTGTGGTTGTTAGAGATTGGAGAGGAAAATTGGTTTTTGCCCACTCAAAGAAGGTAAATACCAACGTCACTCTTCAAGCTGAGGCTGATGCAATTATTTTGGTGCTTAATATTGCTACCAAGTTGAATGCTTCTCACTTCGTAATTGAAAGCGACTCCAAGATATGTATAGATTCAATAAGAGCTCCTGGTGATCAAGTTCCATGGAGATTGCTTAGCTTTGTTTCGGCTGTTAACTCTATATTTGTCGAGCTTGGTTCAGCATCCTTTAGCTGGGTTTATCGTGAGGCAATTTAGCATCCCATGAACTAGCCAAATGGTCCTGTAGCTTTTTTTATTTTGGAAGTTTTGGTCTTGGTCATTTCCCTCCTAGTGTTGTAGATGTGATTGTAAAGGAGGCTGACCCTTTTGTGTAGTTTTCTTCCTTCTTCAATAAAGTCTTTTATTTCATCAAAAAAAGAAAAGAAAAAGAATAATGAACATGATAGTTGCATAAAGTAGAGCTGTTAATGTTGAGGTAGACTGTAACAAGGTTAGGAGCTCAACTTTTGTTAGAGCATCCGTAGCAGCTGGTGTAAAAATTATGCCATTTTGCCACACCAAATGCCTACTTTATTATTTTACCACATCATTTTACAACATCTCATTTATCAGATGTTTTATAATTCAATTTTATACATTAAAATAATATTTACTACACATTAAAATAATATATTATCCCCTCCCCCATTATCATCAACAACAGCAACAGTAACAACAACCCACACCGCAACAACAACCAAATAAAAAACATTAGAATAGGTTTACCACATCTGTCCGTGCCATTGCAAATTTGCAATGGTACGGACACAAATGGTATAACTTTGCCACATATGCAACATCTAATGGGAGTTGTTTTTTGAGTTTGGTGTGGGATATGTGCCAAATATTTAGCATTTGGCACATATCCCACATCTACTGTGGGTGCTCTTATGGGTTTAAACTAGGGGCAAAATAGTAATGTCACTGTACTCCTTTATATCTAAATAATATTTTATGTGTTAGGGTCAACTTATCAAACCCTAAACTCTTTTACTTTTACAACAACTTTGATTTTGGAAGTTGATGACCTTATGCTCTTGGTGAGAAAAGAAATTACTTGATGATTATGCTGGTTCTTTTTCCCTTTCGGACTGGTTATTCTATGGCTAATTCACATTGTCTAGAATACAGTAGAGTTCCTAAATGCTATACAATGTAATGGCTTATAGCTCGCCTATGCCTTTGAGCATGTAAGGTGAAACTGCATATGGATGACATCATCCAAAATAGAAACAAAATAAAAGACCATAATATTGTTTAAAAGAACAAAATAAAAGACCACTGAAAAAGGATTATAGATAATAGACTTGGCCAAACTGAGAATTTCTTCTCTCTCTTCTGTAGGCCTCCCCCCTTTTTTTCAACCAAGCATATAGAAAGATCTTAGTTATAAATTTTTAAATATTATGAAAAGCACACATGAAACAAGATCTCTATGGGGTTTTGTATCTGTGGTTTACTCCCCAGGGATGGGTCCAAAGGGCCCTGCCTTGGTGAGGTACCATGCCATAAAAATAAAAAAAAAATTCATATGAAAATATTATGATAACAATAAATATAAAAAATGGAATTTCCAAATCAGGATGGGAAGATATTGTCCAAGGAAAAGAAAAACATATGTACTTTGCACTAGAAAATAATGAATGTAAAGCCATAACCCAATCAGGCCAAAGATAATAAGAAATTGTTCAATGCATCTATGAGAAAAAGATGTGACAAATAGTAGTAAAATAGACATATATGCAGCTTACTTTTCAGGAAGATTCAGATCAGGGAAGAGCTCATGCAAAATCTTCACAACCTCATAACAGTGCATAACTCTTCCAACTAAACAATATCTTCCACTAGCTGATGGGCTCTCAAAGGCTAGTATATGAGCATTAGCAACATCTCTAACATCAGCCCATCTGTAAGTTGCATTTGAAAATGTTTTGGCCCCTGCATTAGATAAACCATCAACTCCTTGCATCACAAAAAATTGTATCAAAGAAGAGGGAATTAGGCAGAACCACATTCTGGCAGAAATTAAGACATTTGAACGATTGTAGAGATGCACTCACAACTTGACTACTTTTAATTTAAAAGAAAGTCCTTAAACAAGGAACTTACCCTATAACTAAGATTCCATCTATTCCTTAGACATGCTTTAAAGATAAACACACCTTTTATCTGTTGTAAACAGTCCAAAGCAAAGTCACATGCCACAATAGTAGTTGGCCCATTGCAAGAATCTCAAGACAACAAAAAAGTCATGAAAAATTGATAATCCTAAGTAACGTGTTTAAAAAAGGGTCACTAAAATTCATTCAGGATGAACATATCAAAGAATTTTTCAAACGGAAATTTTCACTGGAATAATAAAGCACAAAACTACCAGTTTTGGACAAAGTTTGGAATTTGTGCTTATTTAATTGATGTGAAATAGTAGCAGGCTAAATTTGTGAACCAAAATGTTTTGGTTATGTACTGAGGTGGTGATAAAATTAAGTTAGGTTTGCAGCCATTACCTTAAAATTTCATCTGATCTTATTCCCAAATAAGATACAATAGAGCATTAAAGCCTTAATTAGTGCAGGGAGTTTGGAAGCCCAGAGCTTTGACAAATTTGATCCAATGACAAGTTGACAACTGTAAATCATTTGAAAAAAAAAAAGCGAACAAAGGGATGATGAAATGACAAGGGGTGCCACATCAGACTGCTTAGAAAATAGTATCTGTTCACTGTATAAAAATTAAGCAACAAAGAATATAACCTACATCACACTTCAAATTGTAGAAATTGTGAAATATTAAAGCTAATTTTCATTTGAGGTAAGTAGTTACTGAGTGTTGGAATCCTTGGAGAAAGAATTATGATTTGATCAATATACCTAATTCAGGCAAAAATACTTTGCGCATAACACTGTTCTAAATCCCCCTATCGAATAGATTATGTTAACTATTGCCACTGAATAACTTTAGATTTTTGTCCCACACAATATTCCAGACATAAGAACAATGAAGTTAGCCAAACAGATGCATGGGGTCAATCATTTTTCTTTTGGAGGTTTGTGCTGTTAGGCATATTAATCTCTAAATTATAAGAAAAAAATAATACATGAATCACAAAAGTTTGAACCCATTCTCTTCGCCCCTTATGTAAGGGGGGGGGGGGGGGGGAGGAGAAATGTCATTTGGTCCAACATCATTTTATTTCACAAGCATGCATTACTATTCAATAGAAAGATAAAAATAACCTCTACAGACTAGAGCTGAAGAGTACCATTTACAAGTTTCAGAATTGGCTCCACACTTGTATTAAGAGTTGGCTGTAAGAGAGGACCAATCACGAACCCTGGATTTATTGTGACCATGTCAATTGCATTCTCTTTTGCAAATTTCCAAGCAGCCGCCTCAGCTAAGGTCTTTGAAAGTGAATACCAAAGCTGATGAAAACAAATGATCTCAAAGTAAACAAATGATTTCCAATCCAGTTGTGTTGATAGAGAATATATGTCATATAACCAAAACAAATAATTTTTTTTCTTTTTTATTTTTAAAAAAAGGCATCATATTTGCTACCACAGATATGAAGCTTAGTGATGATTGCATCCTCCCACCAAAAACCAAAAGAAATTTGTTGGTTAGTAATATATATATAAACTTACATTTTCCCTCTATCAACTGCTCTGGAAAGAATAGAGAGTAAACCTCCTTAAAATTCAATATTCTATTGAAGATGCTTTCCTAGCAAACATTTAGACCAGGCTTAGAGAGAAACATATTAGTGGACTATCTTCAAATATAGTAATCAAAAAGACAAATAAAGCTTCAATTACACTTTGATGGAATAAAAATTGTTCTTAAGAGCTATCACTACACTTGAGAGCATCATATAGACTAGGTGCTATGGTGTCTTCTATTTCACAATACTTTATATAAATATGGGATATGAAGGCTGAACATGAATAAACTCACTCAAGAAGGCTAAATCCATAGTATAAGATAGGAGAAAAACCATCCAGGGGAAAAAGGAAAGCAAAAAGAAAGAAAAAGCTTAATTGCAGCTGATATGATGTGACTGATAAACCATTATGAAGCCAGAGAAATTGCCAAATGTAGCATTCACTAAAGAACTTGGAAAAGAGAGCATGTAATAAGAAATTAGAACATATATGAACCTTTGATTTCTCACAGAGAGCAGCATCTGAAAAGCAAGTCTCATCAATTAATACATCAGGAACAAGAGATTTTCCATTGAATGCAACCGCTGCCATTGAGGATGTTATAACCACTCTTTTAATAGATGGATCTTTGGCACATGATCTAAGGACATTAAGTGTTCCTTTCAATGGAGGTTCAATTAATTCTGTCTGGAAAGAATTATAAAAAAAAATCTCGTTATGAATTGGGTAAGTCAACATATGCACAAGTGATTTGAGATGTCATTTGCACAGTATCTACATAGACTGTTACATTTTTCCCCCTTAGATTTTTAAACAGTTTAAAGATCTACTAACGAAGACTTGCGCACAAACATTGGAGCAAATCAAAAGAAATTATATAAGAGATAAAAGAAGCATCCAATGGGCATTTCAAAACATGCGAAATGAAAAAAAGGGGTAATTTCATGGACTACTTTATGCGATCAGAGGGCAAGAAAGTTTCACTTACTTTTGGTAAATCAAAGTATTAAACAAGATTTAGTCATTCTTTGGAAATATATATATATATATATATATATATATATATGTTTCCATATTATATGACATTCATCATTCAATTTAAGTGTAACAGAATGTACATGTGGATCAGCGGAATAGTTAATAACGGGAGAGGCTGTATGAAAAACGCCCTTACATCCATCAACCACAGAATCAAAAGATCCTTCTTCCAGTAAATCAGCTTTGAACAAATGAAGTCTTTCCTTAGCTCCATCAAGTGCAAGTAAGTGTTCCATCTTCCTTGGATAATCTATGGTCACATTTAAAGCAGAACCCATCAGTTGTATATATTGTATCTTTTAAAAAAGTATACATCTATGAGTTTATCCATCTTAACATCACCTATATACTCTATTTTTTCCTTCACAAATATCAAAATTACAAGTATTCAAGTAATAATTTCAAAATTAAAATTTGATTAAATTACTAATTTGATCCTCTAACTATTGGATAAAGTTCAATTTAGTTCAATTGCACTAATTTAGTCATTCAATTTCCAAAATCATGCCAAATTCATTCTTGGGTCACCTATCCATTTAAATTTTAACCGAATTAATAATTGAAAATGATTAGATTTCAAAATTTTACACATTTTATAATAATCATTTAACCTAGGACACTTCATTTAGGTGTTGTATCTGTGTCATAACGGTGTCTTATATGCCGTGTCATGTTATAATTTTTCAAAAATTGCTCGTAACACTGTATTGTACCTGTACCGGTGTTAGTGTCTGTGCATCCTAGCTTTTAATTTGTGTTCCATTTTCTACATTAGTTAGGTTCATTAAAATTTAAATGTAGAGGAGTAGATTCAAAGATGAGATTGACTTGATTTTGAAAATTGAGTAACTAATTGGCACAACAAATAATTGAGGGACTAAATTGACACAATTAATAGTTGAGGGACCAAATTAAACTTTAACTTATAGTTTGAGGATCAAATTAGTAATTTAACCATGAAAATTATACAGTCTCATTTTAGTGATTACTATCAGCAATGCAAAGTGGGAGGGGGAAGTCATCGAATTTGGTTGACGATCTCCTAAACGCAAACAACACTAGATTTTAAACCCAATTTTTAAAATTCTGCGGTTTTGGACAAAATTCAAGCATAATTTATCTTCTTGATATATAATTCAAACATGATCATCATTTATCACAACCCATTAAAGAGAAAGGGGAAAAAAAATTGCTTTAATTTAGGAAGCTTGCAAATTCAATTAGTGTTAGAACTTGGCTCAATAAAGAAAAAGATTAACTAGTTAAATAAAAAGGTTATAACATTAAATTAGTCTGAGTAAAAACTAAACTGGGTTCACGGTGATTATGAAAAAATGGTGATGAATGAAAAGTTGAGAACCCAGGTGTAAAATGTTTGCCAAAAAAAAAAAAAAAATCAAAGGTTGTTAAGTGAAATGGGAGAGTTTGGAGTGAGTGTAAGTGAGAGTATATACTAACTTGGGTCACGAACTGTGGCTTTGACAGTGTAACCACGTTGGAGCAAGAACTTGACGAGCCATGAAGCTATGTAACCAGATGCTCCAGTTACACACACTACCTTCTCTGCTCCACCTCCACTCATTCTCTCTCTCTCTCTCTCTCTCTCTCTCTCTGCGCCAACTCAAGATTTGAAGACTACTTATTATTCACACCTTAGTTACATACCATACCAATGTCACTCACGTAGAAAGACATAGAAAGACATTGGACTAGCAACCGTACAAAATGAGTCATAGAAAGAGAGAGAGCGTGCGTGCGTGCGTCAACTCAAGTTAAGTTACATACCAATGTCACTTACGTTACGTACGTGATCCCATATTTTTGTGTTTTTTTTAATGTCTCTTTCTCTCTCTCCAGTAGAGGTCAATTTGGACTCTTATTTCTATATTATATAAATTAATAATTCAATAGTTATTACTTCTATATTATATAAATTAATAATTTAATAATTACAATTGAGAGGAAATTTAACTCATCAACGTCTACGTTGTTTTTGACTTTTATATTATATTCACTAAAGACTCAGGGTTTGTCTCAACATTCCTTTACTACACATGGCTTTCACAATTTTGAAGGAAAAAAGATGAAGCAAAAATATGTATCCTTTAAGAAAAAAAATAATTAATTTTTAATTTTTTGGATTTTGGACTCTGGATTTTGGAATTTGGCCCCCCAAAAAAATTATTCAGGCTAATCCCTTCCCATGTTTGGTGCATCTAAAGTGTACCAAATAAGCAAGTGAATGTAGTGCGCAATTATGTTTGTCTTAAGATATGCTATATGTATTAGCTTTGAAGCTTAGCAGTTATGCTACCGTTAAGGACCTGCCTTAGTTTCTCAATCTATTTTTTTTTAAAAATTTATTTATTGAATTACACCTTTTTTTTTTCATTTTAAATGTTGATGGGGCTTTTTTTTGCCATCTAAGTGCTAATGTGGACTCTAAAATTTAAACACATCAGCATTTGACATGTTAGCAATGCATATCATTAGTCACGTAAGTATTTTATGTTAGTAAATTAACGATAGGGACCAAATTGACTTCAAGTTGAAAATAACATGAACTGAATTGACTAGTACTAAAATGTAGGAACTAAATTGAGTGTGACTCTAAAATATAGGGCCCGTTTGGTAGGGCATTTCAAACACACATTTTCAGTTTTTAAACAACATTACACACATTTTCACATACTTTTTTACCTACACGTATTTCAAAAAACTACAAACAACATTACTCAAACTCCTCTACCAAACGGGCCCTATAGTAATTGAAATGGTATTTTTGTCTTTCTTTTGTCTTTTAATGAAAATGAACATGTTTGGCCTTTGGTCAAATTCAGGCAAAGTTCTTGGTTTTTAGGGTTTGCCTGTAATCCAATGCAATGGTGTTGTCCTCCATCGATCACAACAAATGGGTTTTGTTACTTTTAGTTTGAAAGATCCCAAGTGCCAATATCTTGGCAGGGTCAAAATTAGGTGATGACAAGAAGCATGTCTACTTTGATCAAAAGTTTTGGATGCCAAGATGCAATTCAACTACTAGAAATTGGCAAGAGCAGCGTGTGCTTTTAAGTATAGATGCTCTAAGTTTCTACTCTCGCTTCACTCTTGTACTCAACTTTTTAAGGACAACAAAGTTTCCATGTAATTCAAATTGGTGCAATATAGTGATATTTCATAGCCGTAAAAGCTTTCAGTAATTCTGAATAATCATTGCTGGCCAGCAGAAGCAAGTCCAACCTTTGTATAGGCCATTTCTGACATGAGAATTAAGAGGACAAGTTTATGACGCGCCATAATTGAAATTAAACACTTACAGGAGTTTATTTTTTATTTTTTTTAAGAAAGGAGTCATGAATATTCTACTAGAAATAGTGGACCATAGCAACTTCAATGCTTTATTCACAATCTGCTTGAAATTTCATAATAGATACTTAAAAAGGCACAGTCACACTTTCTCTATACCATCATTATACTAGCATACAACTTTAAGTCCAAGGATAGTAAGAGCTAGTAAAAATTATGTTTGAGATGCTAAAATTTAAGGATAGGCCAAGTTTATTTATAACTATTTGCCTGAATTGCTGATAAATACTTTGAATTAGACGCTTAAGAAGTTCTTCTCCTTCAAGCTTTCAACAGTATCTTTTAGACTCACCTCCACAGGAGTAAAGTTAAGTCCTAAGCTTTCTGCTCTCTCCTTAGAGACCAGGTAGATTGGCACAAAAGGCTTGTCATCTGCACATCTGCAATGAAAATATATACATAAATTTTGTTGGAATTCTATTACTGTGGCAGCTGGCATATGTTACAAAACAGACTATCCAATTAAATGGTCCCCAATTCAAACTGATATCTTCGATGCTTGACTTCAAAACATGAAAATTGCAAAACATGAAAATTGCAAAATTGTCCTTTTTGAATAATTAAACAATATAGAACTGTTAGTATTGACTCATTGAGGCTGACTGTAGAGGATTAGGAGTTCAGTTTTTTATTTTCGAAGCTAATGACCTTTTGTTGTTGATGAGAAAAAGAAACAAGTCGATGCTTGTGCAGATTCCTTTCCCCTTTTGGGATGGTTCTTTGGCTAATTCATTGTGTTCAAAATATAGTAGTGTCCCTAAATGCCATACACTTTAATAGCTTAGCTCACCCATGCTTTAGAGCATGCAAGGTGAAATTTTATATGGATGATATCATCCAAACCAGAAACAAAATGAAAGACCACGAGATTGTTTATCCTGACCACCGCATTAGGATTATAGACAACAGACTTTACCAAATTGAGACTCTCTCTCTCCATGAACAATCAAGTATCAAGATATTAGTTTTAAATTTTCAGAAAATATTGTGAAAAGCACACCCGGAATAGGCTCTCAGACACTTGAGAGGTTAAAATTATCATATGCATATACAATGATAAAATTAAAAGAAAAACATAATTTCCAAATCGGGATGGGAAAATATCGTCAAAGGAAACAGAAACAGATAGGGCAAATAGGCTATGTAATTTGCAATATACAAATAATGCAGGTAAACCATCACTTCGGCCAATAAGGGAGGGGGGAGACATTATTTGTTGCATCTGTTGCAGACAAAAAGATGTGGCATACAAATAATATATATATATATATATATATATATATATGAGCTTACTTTTCAGGAAGATTCAGATCAGGGAAGAGCTCATGTAAAATCTTCATAACCTCAGAAGAGTGCATAACTCTTCCAACTAAACAATATCTTCCACTAGCTGATGGATTCTCAAAGGCTAGTATATGAGCATTAGCAACATCTCTAACATCAACCCATCTGTAAGTTATATTTGGAAATCTTTCGGCCCCTGCATAAGATAAACCATCAACTCCTTGCATCACAAAAGATTGCCTCTTAGAAGAGGGAATAAGGCAGAACCACAGTCTAGCATAAATTAAGACATTTGAAAGATTATAGAGGTGCAATTACAACTTGATTACTTTCAATGTAAAAGAAACTCAATGAATAAGGAACTTATTCTAGAACTAAGATTCCTTCTATTCCTTTACATTCTTTAAAAAAACCACAACTTTTCTCTCTTATAAGAAGTCCAAATCAAAGTCAATGCCACATTAGCTGTTGGCTCATTGCAAGAAATTCGTGATGATGACAAATGAAAATTAAGTCATTCCAAGTGATGTTTTTAAACAAGGTAGCTGAAAGTCATTCAAGATAAACATATCAAAGAATTTTCAGAAGAAAATAAATCTAACTGGGATGATAAGGTATGAACCAATTTGACAAATTTTGGAATTTGTATCTATTGAATTGACCTAAAATTAACAGCTGTCTAAAATTTTGACCCATATGCTTTAATTAGTCAATGATGTGTTGGTGAGAATAGCAGCATAATACCAAAGTATTTCTCAAAGGAATGTAGTTTACTGAAATTCATTCTGCCAGAATTCAAAATCTATTTGCAATAGCCTTACCAAACACAAGCTTAATCCTTTGACAAATGTAAATAATTAGAAAAAAATAAATGTGCAAATATATGATGAAATGACAAGGAAAATAAATCCACAACATACTTAAAAATTAAATCGGTATAAGTAATGACAGATTAAAGCTGGATTTTCATTTCAGGTGAGTAGTTACTGAATGTTAAGTGAATGGAGAAGAATTAGATTTGGTTCATAAACCTGATGCAGGCATAAATGAAAGAATTATGATTTGGTCCATACACCTAAATTAGACATAAATATTTAGCCATATCGTTGTTATAATATCTCCCTGTTGAACAGCTTAAATTAACTGCTGGTGATAAATGACCTTGGATTTTTTGTCACACACTTCTTTAGATAGGAAAAACAAAGTTAGCCTAAGCAAAACTATATGCTTTGGAGGTTTGAGCAGTAAGGCATATTCAACCTCAAAACAAGTTGTTCAATAAAGGTTTATACACACACACATACATATATATAACACAAGATTGAACCCGCGTCCACGCTCTCCAACCCTTATGAGAGCCCCTTATTTATAATGTTGGAAATTCCATTTGGTTAAAGACCATTGGCAGGTTCTTCAATAGAATTTATTCTTAAATTAAGAATGTGTTACTATTCAATAGAAAAATAAATTAACCACGTCAGCTAAAGCTAAAGAGTACCATTTACAAGCTTTAGAACTGCCTCCACACTTGTATTAAGAGTTGGCTGTAAGAAAGGACCAATCACCAGCCCAGGATTTATTGCTACCATGTCAATTGCATTCTCTTTTGCAAATTTCCAAGCAGCTTCTTCAGCTAAGGTCTTTGAAAGCATATACCAAAGCTGATGCAAACAAATGATTTTAGAATACACAATGAAAGATGTTTTTGGCTGCAATAAAATTAATTTAAACTCATATCCAAGACTGCTATTAATAGAGAATATATGTCACACAGCAAAACGAAAATAATAATAATAATAATAATAATAATAATAATAATAATAATAATACAAATAATAATAATCCCAAAAGTATATTAGCTACTGCATATATGAAGCTTAGTGTTGACTGCATCTTTCCATTCATCCCCCCTCTAAAAACAAAACAAGAAAGTTGTTTGTTAATGATATATATCTAAACTTGAAGTATGTTCCACTGCTTTACTTTTATCATATCAATTGCTGAGGAAGGAATAGAGAGGAAACTTATTTAAAAATCAATATTTGATTGAAGATGTTACATAGCCAAAACTTAGATCCAGCTCAGAGAGCAACTTATTAGTGGACTTACATATTTAAATATAGTAGTTACATAGATTAGTAATGCTTCAATTACATTTCAGGGAATATAAATTGTTCTACAGAGCCATAAGCAACACTTGAATGCATAATATAACTTTTATGATGTCTTTAATTTTAAAATGATATTAAATGGGATGTGAAGGCTGAACAGGAATGAACTCACTTGAGAAGGCTACATCCATATTGTACAACAGGAGACAAACCATCCAAGGAGAAAAGGATAGCAAAAGAAAGAAAGAGGTTGAATGCAATTAATCTAATGTGATCCATGCTCCATTACAAAACCAGAGAAATCCTCACATGTAGCATTCATTAAAAACTTGGAAAGGAAAGAACATTTAATAAGAAAGTAGCACATGTATGAACCTTTGATTTCTCACACACAGCAGCATTTGAAAACCAAGTCTCGTCAATTACAACATCAAGAGCAAGAGGTTTTCCATTGAATGCAACTGCTGCCATTGAGGATGTTATAACCACTCTCTTAATAGATTGAACTTTGGCACATGATCTAAGAACATTAAGTGTTCCCTTTAATGCTGGGTCAATTAGTTCTGCCTGAAAAGAATTATAAAAAATCTCATATGAATTGGGTAAGTCAACACAGGCACAAGCGAATTGAAAGTTAATTTGACAGTATCCACACAGACTTTAAATTTTTAATCAATGAGCATTTCAAAACATGTGAAATGCATCAAAGGATAAAGTTCCCCAAGAAAAACTAGGGAATTTCAATTATATAGCATATTGACTACTTTACTCGATTACAAGACATGAAATTTCATCTGCATTTGGTAAACAACCAAGCAATATCAAAAACTAGTCATCCTTTGAAACATTGCTGACATACCACATAAAATTTGCAATATCTAATTTAAGTGAAAAAGAAGGTACCTGGGGATCCGTGACTTTGTGATAAAAAGGAGATGCCGTGTGAAAAACGCCCTCACATCCATCAACAACAGAATCAAAAGATCCTTCTTCCAGTAAGTCTGCTTTGAGCAAATGAAGTCTTTCCTTAGCTCCCTCTAGTGCAAGCAAGTGCTCCGTCTTCTTCGGATCATCTGTAGAACGCATTTAAAGCATAATCCATAAACTATTTATACAGTATCTTTTCAAAAACTATACTTTTAGGAGTTCATCTTCTTTCTCAAGTATCAAAATTATGATATACACGAAAAGTATTCAAGTATTAATCTCAAAAGTGAAACATATAGTCTCACTAAACGCAATCAATCAGACTGATCATTAATTTGATTCAAGTAAGCACTAGATTTTCCACACAATTCTTTAAATTTATGTTTTGAACAAAATTCAAGCATAATTTACCTTCTTGATATATAATTCAAACATGATTACCGTAACACATTAAAGACAGCAAAAAAAAAAAAAAAAACTTAAATCCCAAAAAAAGAAAATTATTGCTTTCTCATATAGTAAGAAGCGTTTCACTCTCTTCAAATGTTGGAACTTGACCCAATAAAGAAAAATATATAAATATTCAACAACTTAAACAAAAATTATAGCATTTTCTTCCAAGAAACTCAAGCACCTTACCAATATGCCATCATATTAGTCAAGAACTAACGTGGGTTCTCAGTGAATAAAAGCAAAAAACATTGGTTATGAACTTACGAATGAAAACCCCAAGTGTAATTCGCAAAGAAAATCAAAGTTGTGAAATGAGAGTATTGAGTACTGACTTGGGTCACGAACTGTGGCCTTGACAGTGTAGCCATGTTGAAGCAAGAGCTTGACCAGCCATGAAGCTATGTAACCGGATGCTCCGGTAACACACACCACCTTCGACTCTGCTCCACTCATAGAATTTTCTATGATAATATATGCTGTCGTTTTGTTTTTATATGTCAGTTGTGCCTATGCAACTGTGTGAGAGATTAGAAAATTCTCGTTTATAGCACAATTGATTGTGTCTTTTTTCTTTTTCTTTTTTTTTCTTTTTTTTTGGATATATGCTGGTACAGTCTTTATGATGGGATAGACTTTTTTCTTGCTCTAGCGGTGAATGGTGATGTTGCGAGAAGAGGACTTGGCTTTTTTTAACTATGGCTTCTCATACTATTGGTGATGTTGCTTTTATTTTTAACCGTTGGATCATTTGCTTGCCAAGTGTCATTCATCAAAATAAAAACCGGAGAGAAAGGAGGGGTTTAAACTAAATTAAACTACGAAAATAGAAATTAAAATATAAAATGAACAAAAATAAATAAAAGAAAAGAAAAGAAAGAGAATAATACCTAGAGAAATACAATGACTGATTTGACCATTTCCCTTGGTCAATCTAACAAAACAAGAACCCACAAAATCCAGTAGATTAGTAAGCATTTAACTAAAGGCTTAGACCAAAAAATAGTCTCAACCAAAAGAAAATTGACTAATAGGTTTATTTAAAAAAAAAAAAAAATGAAAACTCTCTCTTTAAACCACTACTTTTGTAGTGATTTTGGTGTGTTTTGGAAAATGAGCTTAGTGCTCAAAAAGGGGTGCATTACTCACAAGTAATATGGGATCAGCTTTGCATGAATTTCCAAAAAAAAAAAAAATTCTTATAGAGCTCTGCCATCTCTAACATGCATATGCAAACTCGTGTATCTATCACAGCACTAAGGTTGCGTTCACAGGGTATTGGTCTTGTGACGTAAGATTAGGGTTTTTGTGTATGCAAGATTAAGGTTTTAGGCAGGTTTTAATGCATTGAAAGTTGTTTCTAGTGAAATAGTCTCCTTGGCAAAGCTCTTCCTCAGTATAGGCCCTCTAGTGATGTAGTGATTAGGGAACGAGCGTATGAGTTGTAAGGAGTGCAAAATGAGGTGTCTATAATGTAATAGGAAACCTAGGTAAATTCAAGGGCAGTGAGATCATTAGAAATAGCAATGGGCACTGGATAGAAGGATTATCCATTAATATTGGTATTGCAACAAATTACCTAGCTGAACTTAGGGTTATCTAATATGGAATTAATCTAGCTAGCATGGCAATTTGGTTATAACTTGAAAATTGATTCACAAATAGTGCTTAGTTGGTTAACATCTAATAGTGATATTGGTTTCTGATTGCAGGAGCTTAATGACTTGCGATTGAACCATCCTCCTAAAGCATTTCTTATGTAAAGGCAATAGACTACCAAAAAGGGGTTGTGAACAAGAGAGCAATGCAAAAAAAAAAAAAAAAAAAAGGAAAGAAAGAAAGAAAAAGAAGATAATTGTCCCTATTTTGTGTAACACTATTACATATAGGACTTAATGTATATAGGCATCCCACGAGAGTACCATAATGTATGAATATAAACAGTTTACCCCCTTTTTTTCTTATAATTATAAACAGTTTACCTAAATAAATAAAAACCTCATTTTTCAATCTCTGTGTGTGTAAAATAGTAGTTAATATTTAGGCTATGTTTGTTTTGGCTATAAAGAAAATGGGGAAAACATTTTACACCATGCTTGATGTTTAGGATAATTAGAAAATTCGGTCAAACCAAAAATTAGATTCTTTTATTGTAAAATTAATGGCCCTTTAGTGTAAAATAGATTACACTTCTATTTTACATTCAAACCATTTTCAACTTCTGAGAGAGAGAGAGAGCTCACCTGAACGCTAGTCCGTGGCTGTGCCTCCACCGTCTTCTATGGTCGTGCCTCTCACCGCCGATCTTCCTCTCTCTTCCTACCTCGTTCTCCTTTTTCCTCCCTCTGCCTCCATCTTTCTCCCTTTTCCTCTCCCAACGATCTCGCCACCTCAACCCACCCCCCACCCACTCGGTCACTGCCCTCTTTGGATTTTTTTTTTTTTGTTTGATTGTAAATAATATTTGTTCTTGGGTTTTGGAGGATCGGTGTTTAGGGTGATGCGTGGGTTTCAATGGTGGTGGGTTGGGGTTGAGTTCTAGTGTTGATGGTGGCCGATTGAGGGTGGTGAATTGGCTGGGGTGGTTTGTGGTTTTCAATGGTGGTGGGTTGTGGGTTTTGTTAGATGGGTTTTGATTTTGATTATGATTATGATTTTTTTAGATTAATTGGTTATGTGGTGGTTGATGGTGGTTGCTTATGGTGGTTGTGGGGGAAGATCCACCCGCAGTCATTTTGTCCGCTTTGGGGCTAAAGGACTCACACGGCTTTGTTCTTTACAAGCGACGTGAGCAGTTTTTAAGACTTGCTCCCACATCGAAGAAAGATGCGCCCCACTCATGCCTTATAAGCCTTAGCTGAAGGCAAGAGTATACCACTCTTACCTTCAGCCAAGGCTTATAAGGCATGAGTGAGACGCATCTTTCTTCGATGTGAGAGCAAGTCTCAAAAATTGCTCACATCGCTTGAAAAGAACAAAGCCATGCGGGTCCTTCGGCTCCAAAGCGGACAAAATGCTTGAATGTGGATCTTCCCTCACAGTGGTGATTATGGTGGTTGGGCTTATGGAAATAGGTTGCAAAACCAAACATAGGAAATAATTTTTCAGAGTATTTTCCACAATGCTGACAAAAAATTGAAAATATTTTCCATTACGTATAATATTTTCACTTGCAAATATTTTCGCCTGAAAATATTTTACATAAATCCAAAGACAGCCTTAGAAAAATACTTTTTTTTTAGAAGAATTAGAAAAGCACATCTTCTAAATAAAAAAATTAAAAATAAAAATAAAAATAAAAATAAAAAAAAGAAAAGAAAAGTAACTTAATTTTGAAGACAAAGTAATCATTAAATTGTAACTATACGTTACCCCACCGAAGTACCAACCATGTTCTTATGAAAAAGTAAAAGTACCAACCATGTTAATTAAACTACCACACCCAAACTTCTAGAAAAAAAATATCAAAATTGTTAAGCAAGCGAAAATGAAATGTTCGAGCCAAGTTCATCAAAAAAAAAAAAAAATGTACGAGCCATTGTTTTTCTTAGTTCTTACTAATTACGGGACCGTATTCCCTTTGGATCTTTTTTTTATTGCTCCAAGTACGAGTAGTTAATACTGGATATATCGGACAGAATATTTAATTGACAATTGCTATCGATAAACTGAAACTGACCAGTACAAAATTATAGAGCTTGCCAATGCCTCCTTCTTCTTTTTTTTTTTTTTTTACCTTTCTCTCTCCAGTTTCTCTTTCTATTTTTTTTAACAGCTTTTTCAATTCTTAAAAAAAAAAATTTTAAATGGATGATTAATATATGCTCTATCGAGTAATTCTTAAATACTTCTGGAACACGGAGAATGGAGCTGCCTCATCTCACATTCATGGTGAGGTCCACACGTTAAATTCATGGTTTGATCCACCGTGAATATGAAAATAGGAAGCACAATTTCTCTGCGCTCCAGAAATATCTAAGAATTTTCTTACTCTAAAGGCATACATTAACCAGAACCTATTTTAAATCCAAATTAGTGGGCGCCTACCACCGGAAATAGCTTTATGCTTTGCGATATGGTTTCCCCAACCTATGTGAAGTTGTTGCCTTTTTAATTTAATTAATTAATTTGTTTACCTTAGTTATGAAAAATTGTATATTTTTACATATAAATGCTAAGTCTATAACATTTTCATAGCAAATTTTAGGTAATAGATTATTAGAGGTGGTAACAAAGTGTAAGTGGTGGGCCTAGATTATAATTAGTAATAACTTGCTGAATAAAATTTGTTATGAAAATGTAGTAAAATTATATATTGTGGACGCTGCACTACTCATTTTTATAATATTCTTGAGAATCTTTTTTAAAATGGATTAAACACAACTTCTTGCATAAGTATTTTTTACAAGTGATTAATGGTAGGTAGTAAAAAAATGGTATTAGTGACGAGTCTATGTAAGAATTAGCAGTAACTTGTGAAGTCTACCATATAGTGGTATCAGATTCCCTAAATAGGGTAAAGGGAGAAAATATGGAAGCAAATATCAAAAACAACACCATCAAATTACTTGTACTTACCCTATTTTAGGATTTTTCTGCAGCACTATTCATTTGCCAAATCAATATTTTATTGTTTTTGTGTCTTGGTAACAGTGATAAAGAAAACTGTTTTGAAAAGAAAAGTGAGAGAGATAATTAAAAAAAAAAAGTGAAGAAATAATATTTAAATGAAATAAGGTCAAGAAATAAGATATTTGATGTGAGTGAAAACGAAAATTATTAGTTAGTTAAAATATGAAAAAGTATGTTCTTATCCTAATACAATGAGAAAATTTTTGGTAAGTTGATACCAATGCTTTAAATATGGATATTTTTTTGGGAAAAATACCATTTTGGTCCCTATAATTTGAGGTCATTGTCAATTTGGTCTTTATATTTTGGTCGCAGTCAATTTAGTTCATATTATTTTCAACTTGCAATTAACTTACAGTCAATTTCTATTAGTGAGTTAACGATATAAATCAAATTGACTATAAGTTGAAAATAACAGGGACAAAATTACCAAATTTAGGGATTAAATTGACAATAACTCAAAAACATAAGGATCAAAATGTATTTTCACATATCTTTTTCAAAAGAGAAATATTAATGGATAGGGCATTGGTTTATGAATTATTTTTAGAAATATTTTTATGGAAAAAAATGATAAAACAATTACTTTTTTTTTACAATTTTTTTTTTATATTTTTCATGAAAGTTGTGTCAAAACTTTCCGAATATAGCTTATTAACAACTGCCATAAGATCATCCGTTACCATGACCTTTTTCAAAATATGAACAGCCCTTACATTTGTCCATCATGCATGCACCTAGTTACATGCAAGTAAATCACCATAAAAGACACAAGTTTAAAATACATAGAAAATTAACATTTGTCCATCATGCATGCACCTAGTTACATGCAAGTAAATCACCATAAAAGACACAAGTTTAAAATACATAGAAAATTACACAGCATTAATATTATGGAAAAGAGTAACCTCAAATCGATACCTCGGCAGTCGGCACCATTAATCCACACAAAAAAAAATTTTATTCCTTTATAAAACCAATACAGCCTACCATTGCTTCCAACACCAGCAAAAAACCATAAAAAGCATTTGCTATAAAAAGCCGAGGAAGGAAATCTCTATAGAACCAGCACCAAGAGAAGGAAGAAAGAAAAATGGAAAAAAGCAAAGTTCTGATTATAGGGGGAACTGGGTATCTAGGGAAGAGATTGGTGAAGGCAAGTTTAGCTGAAGGTCATGAGACATACATCCTACACAGAGCAGAGATAGGTGTCGATATTGATAAAGTTCAAATGCTTTTGTCATTCAAGGAGCAAGGAGCTCACCTTGTTTCTGGTTCCTTTACCGATCACCAGAGCCTTGTGAAGGCTATCAAATTAGTTGATGTTGTTATCTGTGCAATATCTGGGGTTCACATCCGAAGCCACCAAATTCTCCTTCAACTTAAGCTTATTGATGCCATCAAAGATGCTGGCAATGTAAAGGTATACATATATAATATATATACAAATTTGCAAATCTATATTTTACTTGCCACAATCTAAACCAAAACCCAATATTTCGTATCGGTGGTAAAACTGGTGTACTAAAAATTTTGTATGTTTCTGTTTGTTCCGATCATTTCAGTTTGTTTGGGCATCCCGGTCGAGTGAATAAGATTTTTTATTTTATTTTTTTTCTTTAAATGTTAAACATATATAATATAAATTTTTCAACATAATTTTTTTTCTCTCCTCCCCCAAATAGTCAAATGTTATTGTATCACTGTCACATCTCTTTTCTTTTACTTTTTTTTTACTCCTTGTTCTCTCTCTCTCTCTCTCTCTTACTTTTTTTCTCACTTAAAAAAAAAATCCTACTTACTTTTCTTCGTATCTTTTGATTTTTTCTTTTTAGCATGCTTTTGGTAAAAATTATTTTTACCAACTTATTTTACTATTTATTTTATTTTTTCTACTATTTATGAGTCTCATTGCACTTTTTGATACTATTCATGGGTCTTACTGTACTATTTCAGCTAATTTTTACCTTTATTTACAGTACTTTCAGCAAGAAATTTTCAATTTCAACAAAATAAACGGATCCCAAATGTACTCTTAGTCTTTCCATAACATATAAGCATTCCTATTAACTTGTGTAAAATTCTATTTATTTAACATAAAATTTATTTATTTTATTTTATATAATCACTTATCAAAAATACTATAGATCGATCATAACAGAGACGGACTCAGGATTTTAAATTAAAGAGGGTTGTAGTATAAGCCAATAAATTTTTTTTTTTTTTCCAAATAGGCATTCATATAATATTAACAAATTATAAATATACAAAATCATTATTTCTTAATACATTAAGATGCAATCATATATCAACAAAAACAAAAACAAAAAAAACAAAAAACTATTTTTTTTAATACTAGGCTACTATATATATATATATTTTAAGTTAGAGCATTTACAATAGTGGTGCTAAAAAAGCTACTTTATCTATTTTTACTACCTCACTTTACAATACATTCAACATCAAATGTTCTATTTTTTTACCACTTTATTTAAAATAATATAAACAACTCATTAAAATAATAAGGATGAGAGAGAATTTGAGTTTTTTTTTTTTGAAGGAAGAGAGATAATTTTAATAAAATATTGTATTTTATTTTTAACAATTTGCTACAGTCAACTTGTATTTATACCAGTTTACTAGGTCTATCTCTGGATCATATTATCTATTTTTCATTATATTTCATTAAATTATTATTTCTTTATCAAAATTTTATTACTCTCTAAAATCATCTGTATATGAGTAAAGAAATATTAAAAAATATATTTATAGGTGAATAGTAATAGTATATATTCACACAATTACTGTAGCAACAATCCTAATTTACATAAGTTTATATGGGCTGATGTGAATGAGATTTTTTTTTATATTTTTTTTCTTTAAATGTTAAACATATATAATATAAATTTTACAACATAATTTTTTTCTCCCCTCCTCTCAAATAGTCAAATGTTACTGTATCACTGTCACATCTCTTTTCTTTTACTTTTTTTTTAATCTTTATTCTCTCTCTCTCTCACTATCTTACTTACTTTTCTTTTCTCTAAAAAAAAAAAAATCATCCTTCTTACTTTTCTTGGTATCTTTTTACTTTTCTTTTTAGTCTTTACATAAAATATAGGTATTCGTGTTAACTTGTGTAAAATTCTATTTATTTAACATAAAATTTATTCTTTCTATTTTATATAATCACTTATCAAAAATATTATAGATAGATTATAAAGAGGGCCATAGTATAAGCCAAAAAAAAAAAAAAAACCTCCAAATAGGCATTCATATAGTATTAACAAATTATAAATACAAAAAATCATTATTTCTTAATACATTAAGATGCAATCATCTATCAACAAAAATAAAAACAAAAAAAATTGTTTTTTTTTAATACTAGGCTACTTTTTTTTTTTTTTTTTTGAAGTTAGAGCATTTATAATAGTGGTGCTAAAAAATTTAGGACCTGTTTGGTTGTGTTGTTTAAACAATAATTTTCGTTGTTTAAACAACATAACACGTATTTTCACAACACTTTTTCACCTACATGTATTTTTACAACACTTAAACAACGTTACTAGAACAACATTACCAAACGAGCCCTTAGTTTTTAACACATCAAAAAACTACTTTATCTATTTTTTACTATCTCACTTTACAATACACTCAACATCAAATGTTCTACTTTTTTACCATTTCATTTAAAATAATATAAACAACTCATTAAAATAATAAGGATAAGAGAGAATTTGAGTTTTTTAATTGAAGGAAGAGAGATAATCTTAATAAAATATTGTATTTTATTTTTAACAACTTGCTACAGTCAACTTGTATTTATACCAGTTTACTATAATTGCAAAAAGTTTAGTTTTAACTTCTCCAATAACACATGGCTTTTTGGTTTTTTGGTTGTCAAATAGTTTTTTTTTTTTTTTGGCTAAAATACAATCACCATTGTAAATGCTTTTATTGTTTTTGTTAAGTTTTTGGGTTAGATAGTTGCTAGTTGTGCTAGACTGGCAAAGTTGATTAGGGAGGAGGGGCCTAAGGTTTTAGAAGAGGGGGCCAACTACAAAAATGAAAAATAGCATATGTAAAATAATAATAATAATAATAATAATAATAATAATAATAATAATTTGGGCCGGGGGGGCCCGAGCCCCCACCTGGGTCCGTCCCTAGATCATATTATCTATTTTTCATTTTATTTCGTTAGATTATTATTTCTTTATCAAAATTTTATTACTCTCTTAAATCATCTCTCTTTATGTATATGAGTAAAGAGATATTAAAAAATATATTTACAGGTGAATAATAACAATATATATTTACATAATTACTGTAACAACAATTCTAATTTACATAAGTTTATATGGGCTAATGTGAGCAATATTTAAAGTTGGATATGCAAAATTTACCTTGCTATTATACATTAACTGACATTAGTACTCTCCACCACATGCCATGGGGGGGTGGGGGGGCAAGGAATGGGCCCCTTAATTTTTCAAAAGCTCCCACTCTCTCATATATTTTTGGTCTATGGAGGACGTGTCTCATGACCTTATTTTCTAATATAACAAAAATTATGGAAGATGTATGTATGAAGGTCATGTAAATATTTTTGTTATATGTAAGAAAATATCATATGTTAAATAAAAATTAAAAAAACATTTTATGTATAAGTAAAAAATATATATATATATATATTTCCTGGCCCTCCTAAAGCTCCGCCACTTGTACTCTCAATCTTTTTTTCTATCCTATCTCTTTCAATGACGTGAATCTTATTCCTTTTTTCTCTCTCTTTTTTCTATTTTCTCTTCTTCTCATTATATATATGCCCACAAAATATCGATTAATAAAAATTTCGTATGTTCTATTTTAAATTAATATAGTATAAACGTGATAAATATATATTTGATACATCCATACGTATTGGTTTTGTTGGTTTTTCATTAATTAGTTTACATGACAAGTTTTTATTTTTATTTTTTATACGTTGGTAGAGATTTTTGCCCTCTGAGTTTGGTACCGACCCTGCTAGAATGGAGAATGCATTAGAACCTGGGAGAGTGACATTTGATGACAAAATGATTGTAAGGAAAGCCATTGAAGATGCTCAAATACCTTTCACATATATTTCCGCAAACTGTTTTGCTGGTTACTTTCTTGGTGGTTTGTGCCAGCCCGGTAAGATCCTTCCTTCAAGAGATTCAGTGGTATTGTTGGGTGACGGAAATAAAAAAGGTATTTCCTTAACAACCTTATTAGTTTTGCATTGTACAGTTCGAAGAGAACCATGAAAGTAGAGTCATTTTTTTTCACACTATAATGTATTTGATTTGAGGATTTTCTATGTGTACTCGATTTTTATATTTACCTTTACAAGAATTGCAACATTTTTTGTCTAATGTGGCAGCAATTTATGTGGAGGAAGATGATATAGCGATGTACACCATCAAAACTATAGATGACCCTCGAACTCTCAACAAGACAGTATATCTAAGGCCACCTAAAAACATTCTATCTCAAAGAGAAGTTGTTGAGATTTGGGAGAAACTAATTGGCAAAGAGTTGCAAAAGTCTTCCATACCCAAGGAAGAGTTTCTAGCTTCCTTGAAAGGTACGATTGATAGTGGTTTAATTTCTAAGACAAGTACTGTATTAATGTCTTACTTGGCTCCTAACTTTATGTTATTTTAATGGAGAGAGAATCCTGTTTTTAATCAAAAAAAAGAAAAAAAGAAAAAGAAAATGACAAAGACAGAATTGACTGCCATTAGGGTTAATCACGAAATTGTCATAGAAAAGCCTTGTTAAAAGAAAAAGTAAAAAATAAAATATTCACCGAAAGTCTAACTATATATGTTATTACCGATTCATTCACTGTTATGAGTTTTAATAAAGGTCGTAAAAATTCATATAACTAATTGTATTTTTATTTCAAAGTTTTTACTGTGTTTATGTTACATGTTTTCTTCAATTCTGATACGGTTTTTCTTTCTCAAAAAGGACTAGAGTACGCAGAGCAAGTTGGACTTATACATTACTATCATGTTTGTTACGAGGGTTGTCTTGCAAATTTCGAGATAGGAAATGATGCAGTAGAAGCTTCTGAGCTTTATCCAGAGATCAAGTATACTACGGTGGAAGAATACATGAAACGCTATTTATAAGTGCCTATACTACTTTATGTGTGTGTTCTCTCAAAAAGGAGTGATGGACTTTCTTCTACTCCTCTTTCTCCCTATAATAATATTTCTTTTTAAAATGTAACATAATGAGGCGGACAAATGCTAAAACTAGGGGAAAAGAAAATAATATCTTGTCCCTAGTTCTAAATAAGATCATTGTGTTTTCCAATATATATATCATTATGTACTTGACTTGAAAAATATAATACAACTTTTTTTTTTTTTTTTATAGATGTGATAATATTTGATTTTTTTTTCACTTTATGATAATTGATCTTTACAATCAAACCAAAAATTCAATGGTTTAATTTTTGTATAAACGGAATTTGATCACCAGTCCTTCATTCAACAACAGAAACTTTACCAATTAAACTAATTGAAACCAATATACAACAAGAATTCTAATTAAATAATTAGCCCTATTTCAGCACATTCTCACAAAAAACAAAAACAAAAACAACAAAAAAAGAACCTAATTATAAGACAATTAACCATTAGAATCTTGTTATTCCAAATTGTGTGGGCTTCAATTTTGAAAGCTTACTTGTCGCTTATCCCAATATTTATAAATACTACATACTTAAATATATAGCTAGAAATAAAAATTTAAATTAGAGAATTTATATATATATATGAAAAAAGACAATATAATTAAATTAGAATATAACAGAATATTGATCAAAATTGTTTAGTGTTGGTTTGCTTTATTCTAATAAACCAATGAGTTCTAACTTATTTGAACTAATATGAAAAGGAACCAAATTAAAAATATATATCATAATGATTATGAGGAAAAAAAAATATAAACTTTCAAAATTTACCTAACATCAAGAGAGAGAAAAGGATTTTGAAAAAAGAATATAATTTGAGTAACTTTTTTAAGTTTACCCTTCATGAAAGTAATTGGGAAAATACAGAACAATAAGATAATCTTGGTTTTCAAGGACTATAAGTACTGATTATCACTCAAATATGGGCTTCTTGAATATTGAACTTCACCCGATTGCTCCGACAAAATCCTTTTCCTAATATTTTAAAGATAAATTGAAGAATAATCCTTAGTGAAAAGGAGTTTTAAAGGTTCTAAAACTCTTTCTAAATAAATGTTGTATATATATCAACAATTTACTTTTATAATTAACAAAAAAGAATAACATACAAATCTAAATATAAGCAATAACACAAATAGATGTAATAGACAAAAGTAATAAATAAATACTGTATATATAATAAGAAATTTGCAAATAATTAAAACTCACAGACCAAATGTGTGAAGGATGAATGAATCAGATCAAGTCTTGTATTTGACACAATCTTCTTAAAACAGATTTCGCCCCTCACACAATCTGTGGTGCTTTGAGAGTCATGAACGTCTGCCTCCCAGAATAAAATGATCTACAGCACAGAGAAGAAGCATACAAGGTCTGTGCTCTGCGAACTATTCTATGTCTCTTTCTCTCTCTTTGACTCAAATGTATGCACAAAAATATTTTTCTCTTAGAAAGAGTTTCTCAAAAGTTTTTTTTCATGAATGAGGGACTATGAAAATATATGTTACTAAATAGACACACTGTTTCATAAATAACTGCTGTATATAGACTTACTATCTAAAAAATAAAATAATAAATTATTATTATTATTAATTGGATAAATGGGTCCAGTCCACACATGCCTAAAGCCCAACCTAATATCCAATCCAAAACTCATATTCTTTATCATTTCCTATGTGGGACTCAAGATTCTCACCACTTCTAAAATCGTGTTCAAGTAGACACATTAGAAGTCAATTTATTATTCACTCCATAATATTTATCTAACAATAAATACTCCATGCATTCATCCTATTTTGTTAGGTTTGTTTTAAAAAAATCAACTTTTTAAGAAAACATTTTATGTAGTCTTTTATATAAAAACTTGTTATAGACTTGTGCGTTGCATTGAAATTTTTTTTCAAGAGATTATTATTGTTTTTGCTGTTGTTCCTGTTGTTACATGAGAACTCTAATGCAAGTGTTATTTAAAAAATAAAAATTATAAGTAGCAAATTGAAAAAAAAAATTTAATTAATAAATACATTAATAATGAAACAATAATAATATTTTATCTTTTTTATTTGAGTAAATAAGATTGTGTAAATGTCCACGGAAATCTCTCTGTACATAATATAATAACATTAATTATATTTTAAAAAAAAACATGCAATTGTATATAAGGGGCAAAAACTAGTTGGAAACTCTAGGCTTTTTATTTTAGGCCCAATACAATTTATTTTTAGAGATAGGATTGCAGACCAACACTTATGCTCTGTTTGGATTGAGTGAGAGGAAGGGGGGTAGAGTAGAGTAAAGTAAATTTAGCACAAAATTAGCTTATTTTTAGCCAACTCTACTCAGCTCCCCTCTACTCCCCCTTCTTCCCCCCTCTATCCAAACAAGCCATTAGGTTTCTAGACCTAACAATATGAATAATGAGAAGAATAAAGCCAATCTGAAATGAAATAGCCAGAAGAAGTTGAGAAAAATTGGTTTTTCTTATTTACTCTATTTCCCCGGGCTGACCAAGGACCTATGATACAACTCTCAGAGCTCTTTAAACACTCAAGTCGTCGGTAAAGCTGAATGTTTTTTTGTCTTTTAACAACAAATCACACACTAGAAGAAAAACCTAAAAAGGAAAGAACCAACATAAAAAAGAAAGCTTAACTAGAGCACTAGCAATAGTGGTGTTAAATAGCTATATTGCTATTTTTAGCACCACTAATACTTAAAATGCATATTACAGTAATGGTGTTATAGCTAAAAAATTTTAGCTACTTGCTATAGTGCACAGTCATTTAGTGCACTGTAGCAAGTAACTAAAAAATAATAATAATATTTTCTTAATCTCTCTCTCTCTCTCCTTTCATTAAAAAAATATTTTATCTTTTCTTTCTTTTTCTCTCTCTCCGGCTTCTCTTCTTTCTTCCTTTTTCCTTCTCATTTTTTTTTTCTCACTCCCTCATTGCCAAGACCCATCTAGCAGAAAGGGCATGAAAGCAGCCAGGGTGTTATCGCAAGCAGTCACAATAGTTGTAGAAGAGTAGAATTAAGCAATTAAGTAGTCACATGACTCACACCTAGAGTATGTTTTAGAGCTTTTTTTACAAAAAAACGTTTAAGCCTTCATTACTTGTTCCTTTCTATTTCAAAGCCATGAAATCCTGTTTTCCCAGGCTGATACGACTATTGCTTCGGTGTGATAATTAAAAAGTGCCAGTTTGTAGAAGAGTAGCATTAAGCAAGGTGCAAAGTGTAATAACCATACACACGGAGACAAACCCATTGGTGAACTTCAATGCTGGTAAGTTTTCGAAGCTGCTCTAGTCCCACACCGAAAAAGTACGAGGAACTGTAAAAATCATACATTTGTGTGGTGGTTTTTGGCTAATTTGGATTTTTGGCAATAGTTGTGGGTGGTTGTTCTTGGCTTGCTAGTTGTTGTTGGGTGGTTGTTCTTGGTTGGCAGTGGTTGTGGATTGTGCCATTGATCGGTTTGTGGTGTTTTTTTGGTAGTGGGATGTATTATTTTATTGTAGTAAATATATTATTTTACTATGTTGAAAGCTAAAATAAATCTACTGCTACAGGCTGTTTTGTAAAATGAGTAGGTAAAATAGATAAAGTAACTTTTTGTGGTGCCAAATAGCTAAAAAAATAGCTCCATTGCTGTGGATGCTCTTAATTATTAACACTCAATAGCGATACCAAAGCAATAATGGCTTCTACTACTATCACTGCCTCAGTTTTGTTCCAAATTGGAACTAGACGACGCCACGTGTTAATAGCATTTAACTCCATGAAGTCATCCATAGTGAAATAAAATCAATGGTTATTGTCACTTTGTAAATCACTACGTCTTAAGTCCTTAAGTCCCCAACAATTTATGTTTGAGTTCACCATTCTTTTAGGATTAAGAGTTAATGCAAATAATAGTTGTGAGAATATATGTTCAAATGGCAGTAGTTGGTAGAACAATATTCTCACAACGGTTCAATTCAATGTATTTCAAATAAACCAAGATATCAATAAGAACTTTTTACTTCTATGATCAAAACAAATCATCATAATTGATATGTTATAACCTTATCAAATGAAATGCTCAATTTCATCACTAACTATGAACCAAGATTTATGATTTTACAAGGAACTTGTGTTTTAGATCTTATGTATGTGAATCTCATTCTCATACCAAAATCACATACAATGCATCTCATAGACTACATGTATTATTCAAAGAATATCATACAAATAAATTTTAGGGAAATACTCCTAACAGAACTAGGCCTTACCAAATCAAAACTTGGTTACTAGGCAAAGGGAAATGGAACCAAATTTCCACATTAGTATGACTTTGACCATGGAGAAGGTAGATTCATTTTATGATCCTAGTGTCCCACATGGTTAAGTGTATATATAAGCTCTTGGGTACCCTCCTATTGCAAGTCGGTTTTCAAGGGTGAGTTCTACCCATGAGTTTGTATCATTTGGTATTAGAGACAACCACCATGTCGAATAATTGGACGTAGCTCATTGAGTGTGGGATCAAACAAGTTGCGGCTTTGTGATTGAATCTCGGAATGGGCGATCTAGAAGCTAAATTAAAATAACTGATAGGTAAATGGAGCAGCCAAAGAGAAAAAATGCTACCATCGAGTTAGTGTCAATAAAGTGAGCTGAGGACATTGGCTGCGGAGTGTGGTGGTATGTTATAATCCTAGTTTTTTACATGAATTAAGTGTAAGCTTAATCATATGTATACAAGCTCTTGGATACCTTTCCTTTGCAAGTCGGTTTTCAATGGTGAGTTCTACTTATGAGTTTGCATCAATTCACCTCCTTCATAGTCTTAGAGAGGGAAGGATTTCATGAAAGGAAGCTTAGGAATTCGTGGTAGTCTTAGAGAGGGAAGGATTTCATGAAAGGAAGCTTAGAAATTGGTGGATGTCTTTTAAGGAGGAAGACAGTTCATTTTTTTAAGGTTTTCTTGAAAATACGATATCTATGTTATGAACCTCCATCGATTGGAATTTTTTGGAGGTCATGGCCACTTGTTGGGATCCCTCTCTTTGTTGCATCTTTATGGAGGGTAGATTTGATACCTACCATGGAGGAGTACCTTCGACTCTTGGGTTTGATTGTTCCATTAGAAAAACATTACTACCCATCCACTCATCCTCGCATATCAAAGTGACGATTTGATTTGTTAGGGGAGGTATCCATGATCAGGTTGGAGATTCACCCTTGGAGTTTTTATAACTTGATTTGCGTCATCATTTTGCCCAACAAAGTTTGAGAGTGACTTTTTAGATTCTGGCAAGGATTGGGCTATCATTTGATGTCGAGCTTTCTTGATTGCCTTCTTTGGGCTAATACTATTTCCTTCTTGATGAGCTAATTTTATTATATTTTCCATGTTTCTTGCTGCGCTTAGTGAGACCATTAGATCTTTGACATTGTGTTGGAAGCAGGGTTAAGGTCAACTTCATTGTTGTGTCAATCATTTGCAATTATGGTTTTGCAATCTCGTGAGATACTTATTATAGGCAATTCACCAGGAATTTCTTTCTAGGTCAAGGAGACAGTAGCCATAAAACTTCTTCTCTTAGGAGATGCATGTGAATGAGCTAATTATTTGTTTGGGATGGATTTTGAGGGTTGGGTTTGGAAGGTTAGGTGGGGTTGTGCTAGCTAGGTGTGATGGTTGGACAAACTATGATGATTTCTTTGGTGCTCTTTTGGTTGGGATTTAGGGTTACATCGGATATTACTTAGGTATGACTGTGAGACAATTTGGGGGGGTGTTTAGTGTATCCCTTGATTGAGTGATCTATTTGAGGTTTAGGGATTTTGAGGTTGGGGTGGGCCAAGATCCAATGTTGGACAAGGCTTATGGGTTGTGGGAGAGGCAAGGTTGGTTATTGAGTTTTCCCATGTATGGGTGAATGGGCTTCTCCTAAGTTTGTAGATTAAAGGGCTACTAGTGATTTATACTTCCTTCTCCGGCCCCTACTTGCTAAGGCTTGTGACCTGAGATTCAAGGGCAGCTCCACATATACTTTAGGGGGTTCAAATGAATCCCTGACTTGAAAAAAAAATTTATATATAAAATATTTTTTTACTAATTTTATTTTCTCTTAAAAATATTTATACACACCCTGTCCTAGGCCAAAATCAAATAATAACACAGACCAGCCCATCTCAAAACCAAACAATAACACAAATTATAGATCTCTCTCTCTCTTTCTCATGAATCTCATCTCAACAACATAGTGTCTCTCTCTTTATTATAAATTTATATTATATATATGTGTGTGTGTATTTGATACAAATTGTATGCATTGTTTTTAATTTTTATTTTTGTTATAATGTTACTTGTGTGAGTTGTGATATGTGTGAATTTGTACATGTATAGTATAAATATAATATAACTTTATATAATTCAATGTTTAAGAAATACATAGGGTTTGTTACATGTGTATGTATTGTTATCATATTAAAATATATTTTTTGTTATAAAGTTAGTGATTCAAGAAAAAAATAGTAAAATTAGTGATTGTTTAAACATACACTTAATGTATTATTCATATAAGGATGAGTCTGGTTGTATAGTCAAGTGGGTTGAGTTCGGTCATTTTGTTTAAAATATTTTAATAAAAATAATGAACAACTGCATAAACATAAAAATGTTATATAAACTTATCAAAATAAAATTGTACACATATCCACATTGATAATAAATAATAACGGATAATAAAGCATCATGTAATAATTTCAAAATATGAAAACTTGCAGAAGAAAATTGTAAAACTGTTTTTGTGTGTCAATATATAACTTGGTATATTCAAATTATATTTTTATTAAATTTTGTTTAATTTAAGTTTCTTAATGCCTTTGAAAAAAAAAAATGTGCCGATTGAGAATCCAGCAAGTTTGCATGTAATGTTGGTTTCTCCCAAGCTTATTTTGACACTTCCAAATGGGCTTCCTAATTTTTCCGATATCCCACGCAAAATAATTGATAACTCTGGCATTCATTTACATAAACAATTGGCTTAACCAAGTTGTAGAGATCATTTTCCTAAAAAAAAAAGTTGTAGAGATCATTATTGCAAAAGGCTGAATCTGTTGCCGGAAATGATTAGCTTTTAGAATTAGGGCACATGTGATGTGATACGGAAAAGTGAAAAAAAATAAAAATGAATTAAGAAAATAGAAAAAGAGAAAAAAGGTAATGAAATTGGGTTGTTCGAATCTAACATGCCAAGCACTGAGCAATGATCTACAAGATATAAGTGCATCAAATATATTTTAGAACCCTTTATTTATTTATTTATATATGCGGCTAGTGGATGCATCACTTGATGCACTTTATATCTGTACCCGTGACTACTCCACTATAATTAAACCACCTTGCCAAATATATCATAATCATATTTATAAATCTTTTCTTTTTTGAGAGTAAGCTAGAATTAATATTTCATAATCATATATTTGATACCCCTGAATAATATTGTAGAATATATAGACTGCTTGAATGTGTTTTGTATAAATTGAGCTCTACACTCTACAGTCACTACAAAAAAAGAGGGCTATAGCTGCATTTGAAAAACGCAGCTATAGACCCTAAAAAACACAGCTATAGGCTATAGCTGCGTTTTCTTATAGAAAACCTAAAGCTGCGTTTAATCAAACGCAGCTTCAACATGTCTGGAGCTGCGTTTCCAAACGCAGCTCTAAAAATGTTTAAGCTGCGTTTGTTAAACGCAGCTCTATAAGGGTTTAAGCGGCGTTTTTAAAAACGCGGCTTCAATCCTTCAGTCCTAAACGCAGCCTCAACATGTTTTAAACGCAGCTTCAAACTGATCTATAGCTGCGTTTACTAAACGCCGCTATACATCCAGTGCTGGAGCTGCGTTTTTGTAAAACGCAGGTCAAACAGGAGCCTGAAGCTGCGTTTTGGAAAAACGCAGCTACAGTGCGCGTTTTTTGTAGTGAGTGTCCCTAATCTTTATTGCACGTTCCATGATTACAGATTTTTCCTGTCACTCGTGTTTACAATTTTTAAAAAATATATATATATATATATATTTCATTACATAATCACACCCATAAGTTAAGTAATGTCCTTTATCTGACACTAATTATTCAACCAGGTCTCCTTATTGTGTTAATTTGTTAGCCAGCCCAGGAGTCTTTATCTAAGATATATTACCATAAATATTTGATATAGTTTAATAAAGTACATTGTTTTACAAATTAACTCATAATCAAATTTATAAGTCCAATAAGTCTTTCCTTTCTTTAAAAAAAAGAAGTCCAATAAATCTTTCCATTTTCATGCACTTAATAGACACCCTTTTTTATTTTTTTTATTTTTTTAATACAATTCTACTATAACCTAATCTAAATGTATATATGTGTAAAATTCCCTCATGGAGACTTAAACCCCGGCTCTTGCCCTCCACCCTCTGCAAACACTTATACTTGTGGAATGACCATTACGCCAAGGATGTGCAATAATCTTAATAGACACCCTTGAAAAATTACAAACACGACAATGTTACAATCCGTATTAATTTTGGTCAAAGCTTCCTTCTTCTTTTTTTCATATTTTCATGAGTTTGAGTAAATTGTTTGGATTTTTTGTGCTAGGTCTCCATTAAATCAAGCAAAACATTCATAATATTTTCACAACAATTTTATAATAAATTTTAAGTGGCAAGTTATTATTGATCATAATCTGAGCTCACCACTAAAATCACTTTTTACCCAAAAATTATAAACACGCACCTAAGAATTGATGCAAAATCAAAGACATATTCTGAAATTTTTATGATTGTTGCATGAAAATACATGTGTGAAACTCAGGATTATGATAGGTCTCCATCGTATCACTAACCTAAGCACAAGGATCTATAATTAATCTGAATAATTTACACATCATAATATAATACATATGATAAGATCTATTAATCAAATGCTCATAATCATGTTTTGTTGCAATGTATGAATATGCGAAGGCATAATGATGAGAGAATAATGAGACAAATAAGTGAATAACATAAAAGATAAATCGATAAACATTCTAAAAAGTAAAAAGATAGATAGAATCAAGCAAAAACAGCATGTTATAATTAATATAAAATAAATCCTAACCTAAACATATATTTTCAAATTTTACAAAAGCAAGCATAGGTTAGCTATAGCCTTGTTTCTTAAAAACGTGGCTATAGGTTAGTTATAGCCATGTTTTTTGTAAACGTGGTTAAAAAAAAATGCGGCTATAGCCCGCGTTTTTTGTAGTGATGCTTGATCTATATAAATCACATAAATTCAAATACAAGAAAATCCTAATTTTAATTACTAAGTGTATGTTTGGCATGATTAATTTTGCTAACTTATTTTACTATTCAGCTTATTTTTGCTACTATTTATAGGTCTTACTGCATTTTTTGGTACTATTCTATTTCAGCTAACTTTTACCTTTATTTACAGTATTTTCAGCAAAAAATTTTCAATTTCAGCAAAATAAGCGAATCCCAAACAAACCCTAAGAGTAACGGTTTTACTTGCACTCAGTCTCCATTGCACAAGTGAGTGGCAAATCATTGAAACGTAACACACATCGGACCAAATGAACACAAAATTGATTACCATCTTCCCTCTTTGGTTGGTCCCCTTTGTGATCAAAAGAAGCCACATATCAGCATTATAGAGATGCTTATAGTCACACTGTCGGTCCCATTTTGCGTTTTCATTTTTCAATTTTATGCGAATTTATGTTATTTTTAAGAGATAAATTTGGGGTTTTCAGACAGGTATGGACTATTTCTTGATTAACTCTTAAATACATTATTGTCTAGCAAGATAAAATAATTCAAGAAATTGGACATGTTCTAAGAGACAGGTGGTTGGTGAATTTAATGGATTGAATGCATGAATGAGAGATGAAACTTCTCCAGTTGAGATTCTACGAATTGTCTAAACAACAAAATAGCTATTTTATTAACAGAAATTAGAGTACAAACATGTTAGTCATTATAAGTATACTAAAATTATTAATATATATAGTTTACTCTAAGTGAAACTCTATTATGAAATATTAAAGAAAAGTTTAAAAATATTACTCCATCAAAACTCAATTATAAAATGTTTCAAAATTTTAATAGGATTTTCATTATTTATTTGGAATTATTTCATAATATATTACATTTTTTTTTAATAAAAATATATACTATAGTATTTAAAAAGTACATTTAACTTGGAAGCTGAAAGCTTCAAAAACCAAAGACATTCTCTATAAAAAGCCGTGGAAGGAAATAACTCAAGCACCAGCAGCAGGAAGTGAAAAAGAAATTAAAGATGGAAAAAAGCAAAGTGCTGGTTGTAGGGGGAACTGGATACATAGGGAAGAGACTTGTGAAGGCAAGTTTAGCTGAAGGTCATGAGACATATATCCTCCATAGACCTGAGAACAAGTATGATATTGATAAAGTTCAAATGCTTTTGTACGTTATTCAAGGAGCAAGGAGCTCACCTTGTGCCGGGTTCCTTAATTTAGTGACCATCAGAGCCTTGTGAATGCTGTCAAATTAGTTGATGTTGTTATCTGTGCAATAGCTGGTGTTCACGTCCGGAGCCACCAAATCCTCCTTCAACTTAAGCTTGTTGATGCAATCAAAAAGGCTGGTAATGTAAAGGTAATACCATTTACTTGTTAGCGTACGTACGTCTTCATTGCTATTTTGTTCATCCATATTAATTTCAACCCCAATAAAACAATACGTATATATAATCTTGTTCCAATATATATGTAAGTTGGTTCTGTTCTGGTCAAAACGGATGAAATGTTCCATACAATTTATGAAACTGATACACTGCAAATTATGTTGATATCGAAATATTATGTTTCAATGGAAAAATCTAGACAGTCACCGAGATTTATTAACAATTGTCTTTATATGGAACTGTGTATCCTTAAATAGAACAATATAAAACACAGGAATGGTGAATAATCTTCACTTGAAAAATTGCGCAAACTTAGCCTGTATCCATATCACCAACTCGTTGCTGTAGCACCAAGTGTAGTCATATCAAACACCTTCAACAACCCACATACGCCAGCAACCGTCACTATTTAGCCAAGTCATGTGCGCAATTCTGTATGTGCTGTTCAACAGGTCGGCACTGTTTCACCCTATCCAGTAATATCAAACACATTCACGTGAGTAGTTACACAAACTTTCGCAATGCACTGTTTTGATGGATGCAGAGGATCCTTGAAAAATTTAAGAAAAATGTTGTGGATGAGCTGTCCACTTTTGCTACATTTATTGTTCCCGCTTGTGGTATTTGGCAAGTGGGATTGGAGAAATCTATCAAGAGCTTTCACTTTTGTGGCGGTTGGCCTGATTTCTTTGAGTACCGTTCTATTTGTTATGTGTACATTTTAGCCTTCAAATATGATGGGAATTCAACACTGTTTCCATGTTCATTTATTTAATAAGACTGCCACTGAGATTCAGTGTCCATCAAGCATGAATTGTGTAATGGAAAATCAATTGGACATAATAGACTTAGGCAATAGTCATAACACAGACACCACTGTTCGTACAACAATGATGTTTCGTATGTATGTATGGAGTATTGAACAGCACGACACTGTTGTGTAAAGTCGAGTCAGATGAAACACTGGAATGGCGAATAATCTTCACTTGAATAATTGCGCAAACTCGACCTGTATCCATATCACTAGCTCGTTGCTGTAGCACCAAGTATAGTTATATAAAACACCTTCGACAACCCACGTACGCCAACAGCCGTCACTGCTTAGCCAAGTCATGTTCGCAGTTTTGCATGTGCTATTCAACAGCTCGGCATTGTTTCACCCTGTCTAGTCATATAAAACACATTCACGTGAATAGTTACGTAAACATTTGCAATGCACTATTTTGATGGATGCTGAGGATCCCTGAAAAGTTTATGAAAAATTTTAGGGATGAGCCATCCAGTTTTGCTAAACTCATTCTTCCCATCGATGGTATTTGGCAAGTGGTATTGGAGAAATCTGTCAAGAGCCTCTGCTTTTGGGGCGGTTAGCCTGATTTCACCGAATACCATTTTGTTTGTTATGGGTACATTTTAGTCTTGAAATATGAACGAAATCTAGCACCGTTTGCTTGTTCATTTATTCAATATGACTGCCACAGAGATTCAATATCCATCAAGCAAGAATTGTAAATTGGAAACTTAGAAAGACATTGTAAACATAGACGATAGTCATGACACAGACTCCACAATTCATTGTACAACGATGTTTCATATGTATGTATGGACTATTGAATAGCTCGACACTGTTTCATAAAGTCTAATCTAATGAAACATAGGAATGGTGAATAATCTTCACGTGAATAATTACGCAGGCTCTGCCCATATCCACATTACCAGCTCATTGTTGTAGCATCAAGTGCAGTCCTATCAAAAACATTCGACAAACCACATGCGTGAACAGCCATCACTCTTTAGCCAAGTCATGTTTGCAGTTCTGTATGTGTTGTTCAACAGGTTGGCACTGTTTCACCCTGTCCAGTAATATCAAATACATTCAGGTGAATAGTTACACATACATTAGCAACGCACTGTTATGATGGATACTGAGGATCCTTGAAAAGTTTATGAAAAAATTTTGGGATGAGCTGTCCACTTTTGCTACACTCATTGTTTCTGTCAGCGGTATTTTACAAGTGGGATTGGGAAAATCTATCAGGTGCGTTTGCTTTGGTGGTGTTTGGCCTGATTTCATTGAATATCGTTCTATTTGTTTTGGGTACATTTCAGTCCTCAAATATGAAGGAAATTCAACACCATTTCAATGTTCATTTATTCAATAAGACTACCACTGAGATTCAATATCCATCAAGCAAGAATTGTAAATTGGAAAATCAGGAGGACATAATAGGCTTAGACGATAGTTATGACACAGACTCCACAGTTCATTGAACAATGATGTTTTGTTTGTACGTATGGACTATTGAACAGCTCGGCAATGTTTCACAGAGTCTAGTCAAATGAAACAACAGAATGGTGAAAAATCTTCACATGAATAATTACGCAAACTCGACCTGTATCCACATCACCAGCCCATTGCTGTAGCATCAAGTGTAGTCATATCAAACACCTTTGACAAACCACACGCGCCAACAGCCGTCACTCTTTAGCCAAGTCATGTTCGCAATTCTGTATGTGGTGTTCAACAGGTCGGCACTGTTTGACCCTGTCCATTAATATCAAACACATTCTTGTGAATAGACACACAAACTTTCTCAATGCACTATTTTGATGGATGTAGAGGATCCCTGGAAAGTTTATGAAAAATTTTGGGGATGAGCTGTCCACTTTTGCTACACTCATTGTTCCCGCTGGTGGAATTTGGCAACTGGGATTGGAGAAATCTGTCAAGAGCGTTTGCATTTGTGGCGGTTGGACTAATTTCTTTGAATACTCTTCTATTTGCTATAGGTACATTTTAGTCTTTAAATATGAAGGAAATCTAGTTCGTTTCCATGTTCATTTTTTTAATAAGACTGCCACTAAGATTCAATATCGATCAAGCAAGAATTGTAAATTGGAAAATCAGGTGGACCTAACAGACTTAGACAATAGTCATGACACAAATGCCACTGTTCATTGAACAATGATTTTTCGTTTGTAAGAATGGACTATTGAACAGCTCGGCATAGTTTCGTATAGTCTACACAAATGGAACACAGGAATGGTGAATAATCTTCACTTGAATAATTGCGCAAACTCAGCCTGTATCCATATCACCAGCTCGTTGCTATAGCACCAAGGGTAGTCATATTAAACACCTTCAACAACCCAAATGCGCCAACAACCGTCACCCTTTTGCCAAGTCATGTTCGAAATTCTACAAGTGATGTTCAACAACTCGACATTGTTTCACCCAATCCAGTCATATAAAACACATTCACGTGAATAGTTAACAATTGAAATGCACTGTTTTGATGGATGCAAAAGATCCCTGAAAAGTTTATGAAAATTTTTGGAGATGGGCTATCCACTTTTCCTACTCTCATTGTTCCCGCTGGTGGTATTTGGCAAGTGGTATTGGAGAAATCTGCCAAGAGCGTTTGCTTTTGTGGCGGTTGGCCTGATTTCTTTGAATACTCTTCTATTTGCTATAGGTACATTTTAGTCTTTAAATATGAACGAAATCTAGCTCCGTTTCCATGTTCATTTTTTCAATACGACTGCCACTAAGATTTAATATCGATCAAGCAAGAATTGTAAATTGGAAAATCAGGTGGACCTAACAGACTTAGACGATAGTCATGACACAAACGCCACTGTTCAGTGAACAATGATTTTTCGTTTGTAAGTATGGACTATTGAACAGCTCGGCATAGTTTCGTATAGTCTACACATATGGAACACAGGAATGGCGAATAATCTTCACTTGAATAATTGTGCAAACTCAGCCTGTATCCATATCACCAGCTCGTTGCTGTAGCACCAAGGATAGTCATATCAAACACCTTTGACAACCCAAATACGGCAACAGCCGTCACCCTTTAGCCAAGTCATGTTCGCAATTCTGCAAATGCTATTCAACAGCTTGACATTGTTTCACCCTATCCAGTCATATAAAACACATTCACGTGAATAGTTAACAATTGCAATGCACTGTTTTAATGGATGCAGAAGATCCCTGAAAAGTTTATGAAAATTTTTGGAGATGGGCTGTCCACTTTTGCTACACTCATTGTTCCTATTGGTGGTATTTGGCAAGTGGTACTGGAGAAATCTACCAAGAGCATTTGCTTTTGGGGCGGTTAGCCTGATTTCATTGAATACCATTCTATTTTTTAAGGGTACATTCTGCATGTGCTGTTCAACAACTCAGCATCGTTTCCTTGTTCATTTATTCAATATGACTGCCACTGAGAAGGACATAGTAGACTTAGACGATAGTCATGACACAGACACCACAATTAATTGAACAATGGTGTTTCGTGTGTATGTATGGACTATTGAACAACTCGGCACTGTTTCGTAAAGTCTAGTCAGATGAAACACATGAATGGTGAAAAATCGTCACGTGAATAATTACACAGGCTCGGCCCGTATCCACATCTCCAGCCCGTTGCTGCAGCATCACGTGTAGTAATATCAAACACATTCAACAAACCACACGCACCCACCGCCGTCACTCTTTAGCCAAGTCATGTTCGTAGTTTTGTATGTGTTGTTCAATAGGTGGGCATTGTTTCACCCAGTCCAGTAATAACAAATACATTCACGTGAATAGTTACACATACTTTAGCAATACACTATTTTGATGGATGCAGAGGATCCCTAGAAAGTTGATGAAAAATTTTGGGGATGAGCTATCCACTTTTGCTACACTCATTGTTCCCGCTGGTGGCATTTGGCAAGTGGGATTGGAAAAATCTGTCAAGAGTGTTTGCTTTTGATGCGGTTGGCCTGATTTCTTTGAATACCATTCTATTTGCTATGGGTACATTTTAGTCTTCAAATATAAAGGAACTCTAGCAACATTTCCATGTTCATTTACTCAATAAGACTACCACTGAGATTCAATATCCATCAAGCAAGAATTGTAAATTGCAAAATCAGGTGGACCTAATAGACTTAGATGATTGTCATGACACCGACACCACTGTTCATTGAACAATGATGTTTCATTTTTATGTATGGACTATTGAATAGCTCGGCACTGTTTCGTAAAGTCCAGTCAGATGAAACATAGGAATGGTGAATAATCTTCACTTGAATAATTGTAAAAACTCAGCCTGTATCCATATCACCAGCTCGTTGCTATAGCACTAAGTGTAGTCATACCAAACAGATTCGACAACCCACATACGTGAACAGCCGTCATCGTTTAGCCAAGTCATGTTCGTAGTCCTGCATGTGCTGTTCAACAAGTTGGCACTGTTTCACCCTGTCCAATAATATCAAACTCATTTATGTGAATAGTTACACAAACTTTCGTAGTGCACTGTTTTGATGGATGCAGAGGACCCCTAAATAGTTTATGAAAAATTTTGGGGATGAGCCTTCCACTTTTGCTACACTCATTGTTCCTGCCAGTGGTATTTGGCAAGTGGTATTGGAGAAATTTGTTAAGAGCATTTGCTGTTAGGGCAGTTGGCCTGATTTCATTGAATACCATTTTATGTATTTTTCGTACATTTTACACTACAGTGGAAGAATACATGAAACGCTATGTATAGGCATAAACTGTCATTGGCTAAGATTAATTCAAGAGAGCTGGCTGCTTCTAGCTAGCTAGGAGTGGTGATTGGATTTGCATTATGTTTTAATAACTAAGCCTACTTGTTGGCCTGGCGAAATGGACTTTTGCTTCTTGTGTACTGTCCTGTTGTCTTGTTTCCACTTTTCCTGCAGTTGGTTTTCAGTTTGCTCTCCCTACTGGATCTGTTTGTTATCTCTGTTGCATGTGTACTGGGTTTTTTTTTTTTTAATTTTTTTATCTCAATGAATAATATCTTTCCTTTGAGCAAAAGAAAAAAAATCAAAAAAGAAAGAAAAACTCTCATAGGCCAAAATCATTGTCACCATTTTGATTTGTCTATCAGTAGCCTTCTAATTTGTTTTAATTTTTTTTTTTTATACATTTGAATATTTTATACTTTATCTTAAGATTGTACCTAAAAAATAAGAGTTCCACCACCACCCCCTCCCCAAAAGTATTGATCAACTAATTTAGTGAGTAAAAAGAAAGAAAAAAAAATTCAAAGATAATTTTTACAAAACTTAACTTTTAGATCTTCTTTTCTCTTGATTTTTTTAGTTTTTTATGTTTTGAGAGGAGAGAGACGTAAAAGGGTAGTAAAATACAAATTTACCCATATTTTTAAAAGTAGATAATTGGAGACAAACAGAGCTAATAAAGTGCAAATTTTTAAACTACATGTAGGCAAATTATTTGTTGGGCAAACTATATGTGGACAAAATGTAATTTCCCTTATTTTTATAAGCATGCATCCTTAAGACTTTATTTTAAGCATATAGATTTTAGATTTTATTTTAAATGTATACATACCTATAAGTTATACTAATGACCAATTTGGATGGAGGAGTACAGTAATGTTGCAAGGAGAGGTCAGTTGTGATGTTGCTTTGGGGAAAATTGTTTTTATACCCTGTAAAAATTATTTTTCAACTGGACCAAAAACACTCAAAAATACATAAATGATTTTCAATTAATAAAAAATGGTTACAAGATTAGACCTTACAAATAGCTCCGCCTTGTTTGAAAAATATGATTTTTTTTACAAGCTTTTTTCTCAGTTTTTAGATTATACAAACGATTAAAAGAAATCCAAGGAAACAATGATTTGGATTTTTATTTATCCCCCCCCCCCCCAGCTTCCTAAGTTTTGCCCTAGCTCTTTTTATAGTTAATGTACATCATCTAAAACTCTCTAGTTTAATTTTGATCTCCATTCTTTTGTAATTTAAGAGATGTAACTGTGTGTCTTTGTTTTATCTTTTGACTAATGCATAAGAAATTAAATAAAGTAAAAAACGAAATAACCCAAAAACATCGTAATCTCAAAGTTTCTTCCCCAATAAGGGGAATTGACTATTGCATAAGAAATTAAATAAAGTTAAAAATGAAATATCCCAAAAACATTGCAATCTCAAAGTTTCTTGGCCCAATAAGGGGAATGCAGGTTGACTTGCTACAAAACAAATGACCAAAATAGTTTTTCACTTTTGACCCCAAAAGTGGCTTTTATTTTTTTCATACCATTTCAACAATGCCATCGATCGTCAAAATTGGATTGAGTATCGAATCCACAGCCATGGTACATTAGAAAGTCAGTTAATGATTCTTTTCATGCTGCCTTTAAGTTCTCAGACAACATTTGGTAGTATTGTTTTTGCTGTTCACCAAATAGAAGAGATATTGTTAGGCTTTTAAAAAAATCAATTGGTTTATTATCAAGTCTCAGGTATCCTTGCACTAGACAAAATAAGAAAAAAAACCAGAATGAATCATACCTTGTCTAACACGGAACGCGAGATTTGACCCACTGCTCTCTCAAAATGTGTTGATTTGATTGTCAAAGAAGCTGCATCTAAAGTGCTCTGATCAGTTGATTTCAGTCTGTCTTCAAGAGCAACCATTGCAGCTTCATTCATCTGTCAATAGTAGAAATTTAGACAATTCATTCATCTGAAACCCCTACACATATACACACACACACACATGTATTCCAGCATAGACAAACCAGTGCTCCAAGATCAGCTCCACTAAAATTTTCACAGGCCTCCATTCGCCCAATAGAACTCAAATCCACACTGGCATCTATAGGCTTCTTCCTTGCAAGAGCTTTTAAGATCTTTCCACGCTCATCTGGACTGGGCAAAGGAACATAAAGAAGTTTACCAAACCTACCAGGCCGTAAGATGGCTCGGTCCATCATCTCAGGTCTGCCAAATGAGATGCCAACAGGAAGGTATCAATAAGGTTATAGTCATTAGAACAAATTGAAGTAAAAATAAAAAAGGTTGAGTTTTACCTGTTTGTTGCACCAATGACAAAAACACCCTGCCGCTGCTCTGCACCATCTAATTCTATAAGTAACTGCAATTGCAGGCAATGGGAATATTTTATCAATAATGGAATATAAATTGGTAAACAAGAAAACATAATAAGTAGGGAAGCATGGTTTTATTCAGGCTATCTCTGGAGATTATTTGACCTGGTTCAGGAGCCGTTCAACAATCCATCCCCCTTCTGTACCACGATTTGTTGTCAAAGCGTCCACCTACAAATCATGGGGAATAAAACCATCTCAAAGAAGCAGAGAAAAATTAATGACCACAACATAACTCCTACCCATCAAATCCATCAGATTTCATCTATATGATCATGAAAGAAAACCTAGTGAAATGACAAGGAGAAAAGAGCAATTATTAATGGAAATTCTGCATACATCTCTAACATGATACACTAATTGACTTGCTTTTGCTTGAAACATATATCATGTATTACGAAAAATCTACCTCATATTACAAGCACAAGATAGTCTAAAGAAAAAGTATATTGGCAAAGGGGAAAACTGAAAAGTAAGATAGTTTGCATTTAATGTGTTCTTGAAAATGGGAAAAATGCATTCCTCCACCCAGAAAACCTTATTTACCAATTTATAAATGAATTTACTCAGTAAGTCATAAGAATTGTTAAAGATCAAAAGAAGTCATATTCTAGAAGAAGAAAAAAAAAACTCTGTCAATAGTAGCCAACAATGTACCCATGTTCTCTTATAAATAAGAAACAGAAACACACCATGCCCATGAACAACAAAACGATAATGATAGTAATTTACATCAACTACTGAAAGAAAGAGAAAATCCCAACATTCCAGTCATTCCATCCAGGCCAGCCCAAACTTGGTAACAATATAACATTTAAAATAACCACAACAGCACAACAACAATAATAGACATTTATCAAGCAAAGAGAACCACAAACCTCATCAAAGAAAAGTATGCATGGTGAACACGTCCTTGCACGACGGAATAATGTCCGAACTGCCAGCTCACTTTCTCCAACATATTTATTCAAAAGTTCAGGGCCCTAACCATCAGCAAAAACCATGACCATCCAAGTAAGTATTTGAACTCAGAATCAAACAAAAATACAATTACGAGTGCAGTTATTCTTCCAACAGAGTGCAACTTGATTCTCACGATACCATTGTACTGAACACCATTACGAAAAAATATCAAACATTGCAGATACACAGACAGAATGGAAAGGGAAAATCAGAGAGACTAACCTTGATGTGAATGAAATTGGCTCCTGCCTCATTAGCCACAGCCTTGGCAATCAGTGTTTTACCACAACCTGGAGGCCCATAGAGCAAAAATCCTGTATCTAAGTCCAATCCAAGCCCCTGAAGATGCAGATAATTTCATGATGTGGGATCAGCGATTTAGAATGTAGCTTCTAGGCTTCTACGCTTTCAAGAAGAACTCTAAGAAGTTTCTAATAAATGAAGAAAATGCAGCAGGGCTCCAAATTTAATTAAGGTACCATCAGAAGAAATAAAGATTCCTTTGCTAAAAGTGAAACTCAAGCATATCAAGAAGTGTGAACATGCCGGAGAAACTATGTCAAAATGGAATTCCAGATTGGCAAACTAATTGCACAGGATGAATAGACAGCAAATATCACCATTATTCCTCCCCTTTCTAAAGTAATCCACTGCAATATGCATTTTGATCTGTGCGTGTGTAGTGGGGGTGAAAGACTAAAAATTAGCAGCACTCTTCTTACCTATAACATGATTTCAGTCACATCATTAACTATGCCATCCTCAAACATAAAAAGTCCTTGCCCAAGGAACCTTGAACCTTGACATGAGAGACTAGATAGCTTAGTTGGCATCATTATCTAAATAAAATTTGTAGCTCTATTGACGTTCATAGAACGACATCCCTCAAATGTGAAGCTAACCTGGAAATGGGAACTTTAATGAATCCTACACAGTCCTTATCATGAACAGCCTGAATTGACCTGCCGGTAATTCTTCTAATAAGAAACACCTGTTCTAACATACTTCTACGATTCCTAACCCAAATATCAAAAGTAAAACTTCAATATCACTATGGAGATACTATTTTGATAATCTCCAGACATATCCAGCGGCATGATTCCTGCAATGGAGCAGGGCTGCTTGCCTAGCTTTAATCTCTTGACTAGTTGATTCTCTAGACCTCAACAATTTCCCCAAGAAATTCAGCTAACATAATTTAGTGGGCAATACTGGTTGAAGCAAACTAGAAGATAAATTTACCTTCATGTCAATGAAACATATATTTTCGAACTTCTCTGTTAGGACATATGTGATTCATGTTAGGAATATATGTCGATATTTTATGTAATTGGCTAATTCTTTGACAAAACGCACTTTACTTGTAATTGGGTAGATCTAGGATGTGTTTAATACTTCAAGAAACAAGGTTTCAAGTTCAACTGTTAAAGCCATGCAAGTCTGTCCAAGAATCAAGTGAAGAAGTGTTGTTCATTAAATCTCGACAGCTAGTATCTATCGAGGTTTAAAAGAGCTGTTTCAGCCCGAGGCTCGATAACTGCTCGACAAATAGGGTATCTGTAGAGATTTATGAAGTTCAGTTTTTCAAAGCTGATTTTCATCCAATCCGTGAATGTATGTTTGGGCTTTCTTTTCTCACAACCCTAAACATATATAAGGATTATTTTAAGGGCCGTTAAAAGTGATGCAGTTGCACAAGAGCACAGTTGCACAAGTGTGAAGAAAAGTGTGACCGGAAACCTAGTTTGCCCTAATTCTTCTTTCTCTTGAAGAAGCTACTGTGTTTGTACACCATAAGGTTTTGTGACCAAGCAACTTCTTGATCTTCATCGTGTGATAAACTGAAGAACTTTGCAGCCAACATTCTTCTCAAGTTGGTGATTAAGTTGCAACTGGGAGCCATGCATTGAAAATGAGAGATTGTCAATACAGAACAAGTCAAATTGAGTATTGGGGTAAGGATTCAACTGTAGGTTGGTATAAGGTATTGGGATTCCTTTACTTGTAACTGCTTGTTTTGATAATAGTGGATTCTTGGAAGTGGTGACCTTAAATTCACCCAGTGAGATTTTGCCTCGATGGTTTTCCCCATTCATAAACAAATCACCTGTGTCAAATTTATTTTCCGCTGCATTTAACTTAATTGGTGATTTGTTTGTGCTACTACGCTTATTGCATGTTATTGAATCTAATTAATTAACTTGGCTAAATTAATTGATTAATTAATCATAAGGGGTCAATACATTCTTGGCCTATCATTCTCAACCATTCCATCCATCCATCCATCCCTTTCTCCATGCATCCCTTTCTCCATGCATATATGTATGTACATATATATCATTTACAGATATAGGTTCTTCTTCCTTTGAAGAGCCCTCATACCGTTTCTGTTTAAACTTCCAATGAAGTCTTGCAAACTGAGACACACACATACACACACAGCATAATAAATGAGAAAACAATTATTGTTAATACCTCATAATCCTCTGGATGTTTAATACGTCTAACTATGTAACGGTCAAACTCTTTTCTTAAGAAATCAAGCCCACCGATATCTTCCCATTTTACATTAGGAATGGTAGAGAATCCTTCTCTTCTTGATGATGGTTGAACCATTTTAACAGCTTCCTGCAGAACACCACATAATAGCAATTTGCATCATCATTTAAGAAAATCACTAAACAAGAACAAACCAGCAGAATTGTATTGACATTTTCTAAAATGCAAAAGCCTTCAATATAATCAAAATTGTCAGTCTTGATCACCAAAAGGTAGACATATAGTATGACAGCGGCTAAAAACACTAAAAAAACAAACTAGATATCTACAGTGTTATCTCCACATTTTCAACTTTCAAACTTAAATTAGAGTGATGAGACAGGATTGATTCATAATGGGTAAGTACTGAAAATAGCAAATATAAAATTTGTATTCACTTGACCAAAATTTACTTACCTAGAAATGTAAGCAAGTGAATAAATGAGAGCATATTAGATACAAAACGATAAGGAAATAGAAAGACAAAAGCACCTCAAAATCAGCCATTGTGATGGCAAGCTTTTCCATCTCTTCAGGCAACCATGGTTGCCTCCACCACTCTTCAGAATGCTCCTCATTTATAGAAGAATATTTAGATAGCTCAGACTTTCTTTCATCAATAATTCTCTTCATGGCAAGGTTACCAGCCTTGTTAGCCAGGGCAGCCAAATCAGCCCCAACAAAACCAGGCGTAGACCTGGCTAGATTGAGAATATTGAAAGAACCCTCCAGTTTAAGATTGCGTGCAAGTACAGAAAGAATCTCAAGCCTTCCAGTTTCATCTGGAACACCTATAGCAATCTCACGGTCAAATCGTCCAGGCATCCTTAGTGCAGGGTCAAGGGCATCAGGCCTATTGGTAGCTCCAATTACAAGCACATAGCCAGGTTTCGTATTAGAACTTTCTGAGTTTGACTTAGCATGTGCCTGGTATAGTCTCTGAAGTACATCCATGCAAGTTATCAACTGTGTCACAATTCGTCGCTCCATCTCTCTTAGATTTTCTCTTTTAGATCCAATTGCATCAATTTCATCAATAAATAAAATTGACGGTGCAGTGTTGTATGCTCTAGAGAAAAGCTGATGAATATTTTCCTCTGCTGCACCTGAAATATCCATCAAATGAGAAACAACTATAGGACTTCTAATTTTTAGGGGAAAAAAAATGTAGCTGCTCCTCAAACAATTAAGCCCAATGCAAGAAGAGGGGGATAAAAATGAGAAATTATGCCAAAGGACCAAAAACTAGGAAAAATTAATCATTTTTGAATGCCGAGATAATCAACCTATTCATGTCTTAAAATTGAAAAATCTGCATCTAACAAGAATCACTTCCCTAAAAATTAAATTGATGAACGATACTGGTAGAATGCAAAGCAGGCTTTAAGTCTCCTTACTCACAAATTCCTTACCACCCTATTAATTAAAGGTATACACTCTTAGGGTGTCCAAAGTTTTTCGAGCACTTGAATATTTAATAGATGTTACTTCAAACACATACTGAGTAAGTACAAGAAGGAATTTAACAAGATCATAGCTTTCAAATCCATGACTTTATATATCCCCTTAGGAAATTTAACAAGATATTGAACTCTTATCTTATAATTAAAATGATAATAATTGCTCTTGGGAATGAGCATAAACTGTTTATCCCATTAGGGGTGAATGCCCCTCGATTACTCGACAACTAGTGGTGGAGTGATTGCCCGTAAGATTTACCGGGATAGAGTGTTATAAAAAAAAAAATAATAATAAGGAAATGCATACCAGAGACAGCAGAGATGATCCCAGTAGAGCTAATCATATGAAATGGAAACCCGGTCTCATTGGCAATGGCATGAGCCAATTTGGTCTTGCCACAACCGGGTGGCCCGTGCAACAAAATCCCGGACATGGGTTGGACTCCAAGGCACCTCGGTAACTCTCTATGGTACAATGGCACAATCACCTCCATTTTTAACTCCTCAATTACACTATCTATCCCTCCAAAATCCTTAAACCTCGGCCCCATTATTCCCCTCTCCCCATTACCATGACCATTACCATTCTTCTGACGTTGAGCTTGAGCTTGAGCTTCCACTTCCACTTTCACTCTCTCCCCATTACCATTGTCACTACCCATTTGTTCAATCTTTTTCTCAGCCTTGCTAGTATCAACATCATCATCTTCTGACATGTGAAACTCATTATCATCATCATCTGACGTGGAGGTTGTTCCATCGGAACTTGAATCCTCAGACGATGATGATGTCGTTTGAGGAGTAGTGTCCGCACTCGTTCTACTTTTAATATGTGAATCTTCTATTAGCTCCAACTTCTCTTCATCTTCATCAGCTCTCGTTCGCTTCTTCATCTTCTGAAAACTACTTCTACTTTCTCTTGTGGGTGTTGTTTTGTTTGTTTGGTGTTTAGAGAGAGATACCATGAACTTTCGAACAAAAATAGTGAAGGGCTGCTTCTTTATTCGTTGGAACACGATTTCATCAACGTTGACGTTTAGACCTGAGCTTGCAAAATTCAAGCCGACGACCAAATATTTCTCTCTTCATTTTTTCTGCTGCACACTCCACAAAGCCTACTTATAATGTTAGCAGCGTATGTTTTTCATGCGTTAAACTCATACCCAATGTACCACTCTACTAACCCATGTATCAGAGTGGGTATATATATCTGCTAACTCTCCACCAACCTTCCAATATGATTACTTTACTTACTCAAGAAGTACTTAACAAAATAAATGATAAATAAAAATATATATAACTATTTTTTAAATGTCAAATTTTTTTTTTCTTTCATCCCAATCCGAGGTTAATGTCTTAGTTCAATGAGATTTACGCATTTTTCAATACTAAAATAACAGAGTGGACTAAGACTAGGCCTAAAAAATGAATATATAAAAAATAAAAAAGGGTTCAATTTAACTTAATTAGTAAAGTTTTTATCATCAAATAAGATATTAAGAATAAACCCCGCCTATACCATATACCAACTAGTGTCTTGATCTGATAATAAAGAGCAATCATCATGGAACAAATGTCATAACCTATAGGTACTAGGTTGAAATATTATCCCATTTATCAACCAAAAAAAAAAAAAAAGTTTCTATCTCCTCTGCATCCACAAACATAAATTCATCCGTTACTCAAAAAATTGGAAAGAAAGTACTAACCTTCCAAATTGGTTTGCATGAGCATTAAGAATACCTCGGCATCCTCAAAATATTAATTACTCAAAAAATTGGAAAGAAAGTACTGACCTTCCAAATTGGTTTGCATGAGCATTAAGAATACCTCGGCATCCTCAAAACATTAATTCAACAGTTACTCAAAAATTTGGAGATAGAGTATTGACCTTCCAAATGGGAGAATTAAGAAATTGTAATGCTTAGTGATGATCACAAGGAAATCAGTAAGGCTGAATGTCTCAAACGTTGATGATCTGTGTTACTTGGAATATCCTGAAAAGATGAACACAAAGTCAGAGGAGACCGGTGGAGGCCGGCCAAAGGTCCTCCGATGATAAAGTCAGTCGATCCCCTAATTTCAAGTAAAAAGGAAATATATATGTTTTCTGTGGAAGTGTCTGAATGAATTACCCTCTCGTTGGCGAGTGCTTATATAGCATGCGGGGAACGGTTACTTGTTTGGTAACCGTTTCTATTGTTGAGGAATTCGAAAGATTCGGAGGTAACTTCCATAACCGCCATGGAAGTTACATTATTTGGATCTACATTCTGCGACAGTTTGTTAGACTTAACTTATACTGGTTCGACTCTCTCATGCCTGGTGGTAATTTGAGTCATATTTGAGTCATCTAAGGCTCAACGCGTTCGGGGTGTAATAACCTCGTCCGTCCTTTAAGGATGGACAGACGAGGTTGTCATGGACAACCATGCTCCTTTTGCACCCTTTCTTTGGACGACTGATATGGACGAGATACGACTATTTTTATTACACCATTAGTTGCCCCCCCATCCATATAGGTCGTCTAAAGGGAAGGGGTAACCTAACGTCACTTCCTTGAATGTGTGCAACTGGTGTGAGTTGACGTGCCACGTGTCACCATTTCATTGGCGATAAGTCCCGTCGATTCATTTTTTCGAGGTGAACGTCACGTGTCACTTCCTGATTGGTTATGTCGTATTAAATGCCCAGGTCAACTGCCTATAAATAGGGGAATTCCTCCACTACCCTTCACATTTTCGAGATTTTCTTCTTTGACATTCCTCGTCTAGAGCCTCGTCTAGGAGTTTCCTCGCGTCCATAGCCTTTGTTCGTCTTAGAGCCAGGTATTCCTTCTTCTCTCGTCTTTTAGGTTTCTCTTTTGATCTTTTTCGAAAATGTCGTCTAGTGATAGTTTAGAGAAAGCTATAGACGAGGACCAAGACGAAAGTAGTCAGAGTACAAGTTCTAGTGGCTCCAATAATAGTAGTGGGGGGAACTCCACAGACAAGAATGGGGGGAATTCCACAGACGAAAATGGGGGGAACTCCACGGACGAGGAATATGTTTCTGGCGTCCCTAGGTTTCCCTTGGAGGCCAGACAAGAAGAGCTTAGAAAGGCCTCGGGGTCTCAGGCAGGCACCTCGTCCAATGTCCCTCCATCTGGCTCTTTGGACGAGGAAAAGGTTACTGTGTATAGTTGTGCAGTAGAGATCCCTTCCAAAACAGACGAGCAAAGACTAAATAATCTTAAGACAGGGTACCAGATCCCAGACGAGCTTAACCCTAGGTTGCCCGTCTGTGGAGAATGGTGCTGTGATTCTCATTTTGGGATAGGCGTCTATGAAGCTTATCTTTTGGGGGGTCTGAGGTTTCCTTTGAATGCTTTTACTAGGGAGTTATTAATTCGGTTAGGTTTAGGAATATGTCAGTTCAACCCTAACGCATGGAGATTGATCATCTCTATGCAAGTTTTGTGGAGGGAGGTATTCGGAGGGGACCGTCCTCTTACTGTAGACGAGTTCCTTTACTGTTATAAACCCTCAGAAATTCATCAGTCCCTTGGCTTTTACCAGTTTACAGCCAGGGGCAAAGATTGTAGACTGATTAGGTCCCAGCCCTCGTCTGACAGAAAATGGAAAACGGAGTTTTTCTTCGTCTCTGGCTTCTGGGCTGGGAATCCTATAGACGTTGGTCGGGACTCATTTGGTCGTTATATTGGGGACCGAAGGAACCTTCGTCCCGAGGGTAAGTCCTTCCCTCCTCTTTTTTTTTTTTTAATATATATATCCTCTTCATTCGTGCCTAACTTTTACTTGTTCCTTTACAGCTGTTGGACGACCTTCTCTTAGCAAGTTTCATCGTGACCGCGTCCACAGAGCTCGTCTGTACGCAGACAGGGATTTCCATTCTTTGGTGACGCTTAGACGACTTGCTAAGTGGGGATTAGGCCCTGATCCTTCTGAAGAGGCGCTTGCACACGAGATTACAGTAAGGAGAAGTAAGTTTCAAACTCAAAACTTGCTTTACACATAATTTTTTTTAGTTCTAAAAAATTCTCCCTCTTTTCTCCTTTTTTTTTTTTTTTTTTTTTAGGAATGGCAACAATGAAAGGAAACAAAGAAAAAGATGTTGCAAGTGAGGGGGATCGTCCTGAGGCCCAAAATCAGATTCAGCCAGAAGCTGGGGATAATCGTCCTGAGATCCCATCCTAGGCTCGTCCATCTGCTGGGGACAAAAGGAAGTCCCTACCAAAAAATTTGGATCTGGGAAGTCTCCCCAGCCGTCGTGACAAAAGGGTTAAGCATGGGTTGTCCAAAGTAGCTAAGCCTAACCTTCCTCAGTCCCAACCCTCCGTCCAAATAGTTGATGTGGATGTATCCACGCCAATTGAGAGTACCTCGTCCAAGACCCCTCCTAAGACGACTGTGTCTGTCTCGTCCCAGCCTCCTCCAAAGGTTCCCTCGAACATTATTGAAAACGAGGACTTGGCTTGGGAACGCTTCAAGGAAGCCGTGAAGGACGAAGACATAAATGTCTGTTACGACATGTCTCTGAAGGATTTTGAACACTCAGGTGTTCATGATCTTTTTAAGGTATGTAACCTTACTCTCATCTCGTCTTTATCATTTCATGATTTTTTGTTGTCTAACCCAGCATTTTTGTCCATCCCTTATAGGCTATGTCTAAGTTCATCGCAGCGTCAAGGCAAGCCACTGAGTTGGACAAGACGAGAGTCTTATTGGAGACAACAATCCAAAATGTTAAGGACGAGAATAAGAAATGGGCTGGGATAGCTGCCAAGGCTAAGGAGAAGGCAACGGAGCGTCAAAATTTGATCGAGGAGTTGAGAGCTGATGCAGTGGAGAAAGATACTCGTCTTGATCATATGCAAAAGAAGAATGACGAGCTGAGTGCTCTTCTCTCCAAAACGAAAGAAGAGGTGGTTGCTGAGTTTAAGGCATCCAAAGAATTCACAGACTTATTGGATCGTAACTACGCAGCAGGTTTTGAGGATTCCAGGTTGGACGCTATTGAGAACTTCCCTGAAGTGGACTTCAGCTCCATCAAGCTTAATTTGAATGCTGCTACCAGTTCTCTTCTTCAAACCAGCTCCGAGGACGTTAATGTAGAGGATGATGCTTCTACCCAGCCGTCCAAAGAAGATCCCAAGGTGAATGCCCCCTCTGCTTGAGGACGAGTTTTTACTAAACTTTGTATTTTTACTTTTTGTTTTTGTTTGGTCCTTAGTTCTAGGACCTTTTAATGTAACTCGAATACATTAGGCTCGTCCATGGTTTTTAGGACGAGTTATTAAACTAGTACTTTCGTAAGGGTGTTTGGACGTTGGTCGTCCGCCCTTAAAACAATTGAATGAATGTTGTTACTTTTCTTTTATATATGCATGGACGAAACTTTCTATTTCCATATGTAAAACTTCATGCTTAACTCGTCCATATTTCATATATACTTCTACCCTTTTCATTGGAATTTCACGTGTGATTCGTCTATATGAAACGGTAATTATTAGCATTACTCGTCCTTAGACTTGAATGAATGTCATGTTAAGCAAGGATAAGACCCTGCATTTTGCTTGTCCATGTACTGGATTGTTTTAGTAGGTTCCTTAGACGAGTCTAAAACACTCGTCTATGCATTTCCTCGTCCATGGTCTGGATATGCATTATGCTTTACCTCGTCCATTAGGATTGAGGGAGTGAGAGAGAGGGATGGTAGAGTTGGCCGAAATTTGCACTATTTGAGTTAAATGGACCTAGAAAACGGTAGGATTTGGTTCAAAAAGACCCATTTTGTAAGAGCATGTGTATTTTACTTGCATATAGGGATTACTTTGAAGATTGGGTTATGTTAATCTCATGTGAATCCACTCTTGTCTCTCTTTTTTTTGGGGGCTAAATTTAAATGTTACTAAAGTCTGTCTTTGAGTATGTAGTAATTTTAAGCATAATTAGTAATATACAGTACGTGTATAATACAATAAGTATACAAACTGTTATAACTTGGCATCTTCCAAAAGTGCATTTCAAATTTGGCAAAAAAATATGGGAATAGAGAAATAATGGTATTGTATAGTATGAGTATAATACGTTTATATTTTAAAGATTTGCAGTTCTGATGTATACACTGAAGTTTCTAAACCTATGTCTAAACCTACTGTTAGAGAGCATAATAAATCTGTTTTTGTGCCTACTTGTCACTTTTGTGGTGTTGTTGGTCATATTAGACCAAATTGTTCTTTGTTGAGGCAAAAACCAAAATCTGAGACTAGATTTGTTGTTAGGAATACTGATGTTCCTAAATTTGTTCCTGTTTGTCACTTTTGTGGTATCTCCAGTCACATTCGTCCTAATTGTCATAAATTGAAATTTAAAAATTCTGTATTTCAATCTAGGATATGTGATGATATTTCTCCTGCCATAAGTCCACACAAATTGTTTCATATTCTTTTGAAAAATTTAAGCTTGTTGGCTTGTAAAATGAATTTGCAGGATTTCAGTCTTTCTCAAAAGATTGGTGTAATCCCTCAAATACACTCTGCTTCTCATGGATTTTCCCCTACAAAGCCGAAAACTCGTGCTATATGGGTGAGAAAAGATTCTCTAAGATGAGTGTTGTTTACTTGTCCTTGATTTAATTCTTTCAATTAATTGGGGACATGTTTTGTTTCTATTTTTGGTTGTTTTGTTTATTAGGTTATTTTTTATAAAAAAAATCCAAAAACATTGAGAAATTTCAAAAAGACAAAAATATTTTATTTTGAATCTAGTTTTATTTTTCTTGAGGATTACATGAATTATGATATCTCTCTTGATTTAGAACATGCTTGACATTGTGGAGAAACTTGAATAGTATGTGTTATATAAGTGCTAAGTTATTTATGATTTTGTGTGAGTATGTACTAGTTTGCACATGTACTCAAGGGTTAATTAAGAAATTGATATTTCTTGTTTGTGTACCCTCTATAACTTAGTTAAGCACTATCATGCATAGTTTTGAATTGTTCATTTAGCATAATGTGTGTTTTTGTTTTTGGTCATAAATTTTTTAATCCAAAAAGATTTTATTTGTTTTGTTTTCCACATCATAAATATGTAATTGAGGTTGGCCATATTATCTTTACATAACATGTTTATGTACCTTATTTAGCTTGGATGAGCTTATTTATTGCACTTTACTAGTTTGAGCTTTGTAGTGCATGTTGTGTGGGAGTTGTTTATAGTTTTTTATTACATGATCTTGATTTTGAAGTCACATGCTTTTAATTGTAAGGACTAAAAAATCCTAAGAGAAAGGCATAAATAACTATCTCACCATTGTTTACTAGCCAATCATGAACACCTTAGTGCATATCATATGATTTTGTGCTCGATTTAAATAATAAAATTGGTGTGTACATTATTGGGCTATAATAAAGTCAAAATTAACTAAAATTGGTGTGTATATTATGAGGCAAAAACAAGAAACTTACATGATTGCAAGCTTGTTTTCTAGGAGATGTGAGAGTTATATGATGTAACTCTTTAGGTGATAGTCACTTTCAAACTTATGTGATGAATTTTGTAGAAAATATGATTGATTACTATCTACTTATCACCTCACATGTATCTCTTGTTATTGCTAGTTGCACACACTACACAAGTTATTCTTTACTAAACTTAGTACATGATAGTGTGTGTAAATTTGTTGTGGCCATCCAAGATTACATGTTCCTTGATTTTGATGCAAAATGTGTTTTGGAGACAAATTGGTTGAAAAACTTGTTTTTGGAAGATCTGGGTTGAATTCAAGTGTTTTTGAAAAACTTTTAATCTCATACTCATGCATTTCATTCATGAAATACTATGCTTTGAGAAGAATCTGCATAAAATTGTTCTGTTTTTCAAAAATCTCTTTTTCCAGATTTTCGATGGATCGAATCTGTCTCTCGACCGATTGAAATTGCGATAAAATTTTTAGGTTTGAATCTGCCTGGCTCGATTGGTATTCGATCGATGCTCAATCAATCGAAACTGGAAAATTTTCAATTTCTAAGTTTTTGACCAAATTTTTTTTCATGCATCATTTATGTTTAGGATTCACATGCATTGCATTATTTTTTTGTATCTGTCTTGCAGTTTTACAGTCATATCTCTCATTGTTTTCACACATAACATGCATATACTTTGCTAAATTGGATACTCAACTTGATTTAAAAATTGATTAATTAATTTTTGAGTTATGTACTTTTTAGTATATGTTATTTTTATGTGTGAACTGCAGAAAATATTTTTCTTTAGAGATATGATGGATAATAATGTGCAAATATTTTTTCTACTCATGCATTTATTTATGGGTCACATAGTGTCAAGTTTGCATTTATTAAAAGAGAGAATATTTTTCTTCATGTGTATCCTCAACTTAGTTTTTAAGTTTGATTTGTGTCTTTTTATTTATCCTCACCTCCTAAAGTTTCCCCAAAACTGTTTTTTCCAAAACTTGTTTTGTTTTTCCTATTTTTATAGGGGGCAAATCTGTTTTTAAAACCTAACAAGTGTTCATAAGGGGAGTTGTTGCTCTTCATTTGTTTCCCTGATTCTCTATTTTCTCTTGACTTTTGTTGCGTATGTTTTATATTTACTCTTTGTTTGAATTGTCTTTGTCAATACGTGACAAAAAGGGGGAGATTTAGATGAAATGTGGGAATATGTGGGAATCCTGTTTGTTTTGTTTAGGGAGAGTTGAAATTGTTTTTGAAAGGGGGAGAAAATAAATTTTTTTGATGTATCTAACTTAGGGGGAGAGTTAGTTTGCATATTTGTTATTTGCTTTAGTTTGTTTATTTTGGTTTACTTGTATTTTCCACACATGCGTTTATGTGTTTGTTGAGTGTTACAGGAATATACAGGTTAATTTAGTCGTGACTGCTGTCTACACTGGCAACTGATAAATAGTAGTTAGGTTAAATTGTATTTGGGCTGTTTGTAACTTTGAGCATTTCATGTTTGTGATGTGTTTTGTCACGGATTGCCAAATGGAGAGTTTGTTAGGTTCTAAAACTTTAGGAACTAATGTATTAGAACTTCAATTTGTATTATGTTGGCAAACCATGATCAAAACATAGAGTCTAGGTTTAGGCTTGCTCAAAGTATGTTTATTTGTAAAATTGGAATCGAGTGATTGCAGAATTTATTGGACTAAATCTGCAAGGCTCGATCAATCGAATATTAGACTCGATCGATCGAACCACGTATGGATTTATTTTTCTGCAGAATTCCAATTCAGCCCAAACTCTACTTAAACGTATTAGGTTTCAAGTAAAACACTCATAGTATATAAAAGAAACCCTAAGAACGTTTTCATAAGGCTTTTCAAAGAGAGAAGAGTGTGCCTCTTTTGTATCTAGGGTTTTGTACCCAAAAGCTCTCTAAAGTCTTTGTTGGTTGTTTATGCTGTGTGTATGAATCTCTTGTGAGATCTAGAGATATTTGTCTTCATACATACTTAGGGTTTCCAATCTCAAGATTAATGTCGAGAGCTTGGTGATCGCTTTAGTTGCTGCATAAAGAGCTTAAAGAAAACACAAGTGGGAGAACTTGTGGTTGCTATGAATCCAAGAAAGAAGTAATCCATGGACTCGGAGCTGTCACGTGGTCGTGGTAGTAAGTTTTCTACTCGAGGTAGCAATAGGATGTTAGTGGTCTAAATCGCTATTGTAAAACTTCAATTCTTTTATGGTGGATCTGTTTTACCTTGAGGATAGCTAGGTTATATCTTCCCCAGGTTTTTTACCGGTTTGGTTTTCCTAGATTATCATATCATTGTGTTATTTATTTTCCGCACTGTTTCAATGATATGATTTACTTGTGTTAACCTAGATCTGAATAATTTACCTAAGTTTATCACTTGGCTAAATAACTAGGTTAATCTGTTTGTGTTTAAGGGGTCTAAAAACGTATAGTTTTTAAAATTTTGGCAATAGTTTCATTTAAAATGATAACAAGAATTATTCTTAATAGGAAGAAAAATGTTTTTTTTTTTAGAATCAATAGGAAGAAAAATGTTGATATGAAAGTTATTACAATATTGAAAACAAAATACTAACAATATTTTGCTAAACGCATCCCATTCTATGCAATGCACAAGTTATTAATTTGCCTAATTTTAGTAATATGTATACTCAAATATAGCTTGAGTAATCCAACGTCATATTTAGTTCAACAACCCTTTTTGTAAAGTAAACATAAAAGCCCTTAAATAAGGATAAAGTTTGACTCTAAAAATGTTTGTATCCTTGGTCTCTAACCACCGATAAAAAAATGACTTTTGTTCTTGTCATGTATAACGCACATGACTTGCTTAATCCAGCCAAGTGAGTTATATATGTACATTGCACATGATGGGACACATGTCATCTCCCCATTAGTGATTGGATGCAAGCTTTATCACTTGAATAAGAGATATGAGATTTAACCATCTATACCAAAAATCAATTGGTGTCTTGCCCTAATGATAAAGTGCAATCATTATGTAGTGGACGCTAGGGCCGTGAACCAAGTTGTTCATAAACTGCTCGGACTTGGCTCGATAAAAAACTCGTTCATCATTGTTTGTTTATAATCAAGCCAACTTAAGTCTTAATTTTCGACTTGTTTAATAAACAAGTTGAGCCCAAGCCAAAAAAATTGTTCATAAATAAGTTCATGAACAATAAGGCTTGATAAAAAGCAAATTGAGCATAGATTGGTTTTATGGGCTTGGTAATAAGTTTGATATGGGCTTGAACAATAAACTCTTACCTTAATATGTGCTTGATAATATACTTGTATTAGATATCAATCTTAAAAGCTTGATATGAAGCTCATGCTCGGGTTGATTAATGAATCAAGTCAAGCCAAACCGAGCTCAAGTTTTTGGACAATTTGACGAGCTTAAGCTCAAACATTATTTGTAGACTTGGTTAAAATTCAAACCAAGCTTGAATGTTCAATACTTGACAAAACTCGGCTCGTTTATAGCCCTAGCGGACGCCATAGGTAATAAGTTGAACACTATCCTACCTATAAATAAAAAGAAAAAAAAAACAATAGGCATAAGTGACTAAGTTCATTTCGTTTCTACCTCCTTGACATCCTCAAAGCATTAATTCAACCGTTACTCAAAAAATTGGAAATAGAGTATTAACCTTCCAAATTGGTTTGCTTAAGAATTAAGAATACCTCCTCAGCATCCTCAACACATTAATTTAACCGTTACTCAAAAAAATGGAGAGAGAGTATGAACCATCCAAATTGGTTTGCATAAGAATTAAGAAATTGCAATGCTTGGTATCCATGACAATAAGTATAGGTGTCATAATAGTGCTAAGAGCATTAGCATTGGGTGTGTTGAAAAACCCAAAATGTTGTTTTAGCACACTAGAGAGAGAGAGAGAGAGAGTTTGCAAATTTTTTGAATATTAAATGACAAAAGTGCCCCTACAGTTTCATTACTTTACTCTCTATAACGTAGAGTCTCACTCTTACACAAATTGGCCGACCAAGAAACAGCCAATAGAGAGCAGCCCACTCATCTCCCCTTATTTACCCCCATACAAACACCCATCATTCTCCTCTATTCAAAAAATGTTTGAAATGAAAGAAACACCCATACTCCACCATCTCCCAAATGACGTTGTACTCAAAATCTTAGGAAACCTACCAGTCAAACTACCAAGCGCGACATGTGTTACCCAACTTTCATTATTTTTTTAAAAAAAATTATGGTAGATTATCCAAATAATAAAAAATAGATATCACATTTTTTAAAATTTTCTAAAAACTGATAGGAGAATTTGAATTTGAGTAGCAGTTTCAAAAAATTTAGCAATAAAATTTCACTTACAATTATAACAAGAATTATTCTTGAGGAAAACTAGAAAAGTGTTGATTTGAAAGTTATTACCACATTGAACACAAAATACCAACAATATTTTGCTAAATGCATCCATTCTATGCAATGCACAAGTTATTACCATTTTACAGCCCTAGGGATGCCATAGGTAATAAGTTGAAATATTATCTTATCTATCAAAACATAAATAAAAGACCATGCAAAAGAAACTAACTTCATTACATTTCTACCTTGATATCCTCAAAACATCAATTCAACCATTAGTCAAAAAATTGGAGAGAGTATGAACCTTTCAAATTGGTTTGCTTAAGAATTAAGAAATTGTAACGCTCAGTGAGTCAGTATCCCTGACAATAAGTTTAGGTGTCATAATAGCACTAAGAGCATTAGCATTGGGTGTGCTAAAAAAACCCAAAATGTTGTTTTAGCACACCAAAAAGAGAAAGAGAACTTCATTATGTTTCTACCTTGATATCCTCAAAACATTAATTCTACCATTAGTCAAAAAACTGGAGAGTATGAACCTTTCAAATTGGTTTGCTAAAGAATTAAGAAACTGTAACGCTCAATGAGCCAATATCCCTGACAATAAGTTTAGGTGTCATAATAGCGCTAAGAGCATTAGCATTGAGTGTGCTAAAAAAAACCCAAAATGTTGTTTTAGCACACCAAAAAGAGAGAGAACTTTATTATGTTTCTACCTTGATATCCTCAAAACATTAATTCAACCATTAGTCAAAAAATTGGAGAGAGTATGAACCTTTCAAATTGGTTTGGTTTAGAATTAAGAAATTGTAACGCTCAGTAAGTCAGTATCCTTGAAAGTAAGTTTAGGTGTCATAATAGCACTAAGAGCATTAGCATTGGGTGTGCTAAAAAAATCCCAAAATGTTATTTTAGCACACCAGAGAGAGAGAGAGAACAAAACAAAACAAAAAAAAAACCCTCCATCCAATGTGCCACTTGAGCAAAAAATTGCAAATTTTTGGATACTAAATGAAAAAAGTGCCCCTATAGTTTCATTACTTTACTCTTTGTAGAGTAGAGTCTCACTCTCACACAAATTGGCCAACCAAGAAATAGCCAATAGAGAACAACCCATAATTCCTAAGATAGATCACATATCATTTCTTTTTATACATATATGTAATTTTAGGATAGATTACATGTCATCCTATGATATAATTTTCTTTTGTTTCATTGCATATGTACATGCATATCACATTCTTTCTTTTTAAAGCCAAATGCCAAGTATTTTAGTTGTTCTTTAAACAGTGACTTTTAAGATTAAATTTGAAACTAGGTATCATCCTTTTGGATATGTATTATTAGATGTGGCAAAATGGGCGGGTCGGGTCAGGTTCGGGTCGGGTCAAAACGGGTTAATTGGGTTGTGGGTCAAGTCGGGTTTACCCATATTTTTCAAACAAGTTTGTTTTTTTTTTTTTTTTTTTTTTCAATTACAAAAACAAATTAATGACAACCTGTTTAGAGAGAATGAATAAAATCAATTAAGCAAATGAATTGCAATTAATGCCACTTGTTAATATCCTTCCAATTCTGATAGTTTTGAGCATGACAAAAATTATTTATAGTCATAAATTCATGATGGAAAAAGTCTTCAATGTTAATAGTTCACTATCAAAATGCATATAATTACAAGTTTACATCTTCAAAAAGTGATAGATCTTAAAACAAACAAAACAAGTAAGCCAACAAAGTAGCAAGTTATCGATCTTCTTAAGTGCACATGTTCTTGTTGCATTTAAAATAATAGTAAAGTTAGATTACTTAGAAAGATAAACTAAACAAAAAAAGTTTTAAAAATAAACATAACATATTAAGTAAAGAAGAATAAGTAAATATTTTATAAGAATTACACCTCAATCTCAATCTACTCAACGTTGGTAGCAGATTCAGCACTGCAAATATTCATACTTGCAAATTGTAGCTCAAGTTGGCCAATTTTGTCAGCATTTTCATCTACAATACAATATTTTAATATAATTTAATGTACCATGAAAGTAAATCAATAAAGAATTAAAATTGTATAATTATGACTATAAAAAAATTAAATTACCTTCAAATCCATATAGCCAACTTTTAGTACACAACGTAGTTTCCACATTCTTAGGTAAAAGACGTGATCGATACGGAGTAAGAATTTTTTTCCAGTGCTAAAATTTGATTCAGAAGCAATAGTGGTTATCGGAATGCTCATGAGATCCTGTGCCATTAAAGAGAGCTCTGGAAACCGATTGTAATGCTCTTTCCACCAAGAGAGAACTTCCAACTTTGAATTTTGCTTTTTTTTTTAAGTCTAGGCTCTTCTAAATACAAGTCCAACTGGGATTTTTTTGTTTTGGCACCACGACCACTTTCATAATGATCAAATTCCTAATCATTAAAAAAAATTGCAATAAAAAATAATACCACACAACATTACAATCTATATTATTAAAAAAACATAGCATAACATATACTAAAGAAAATGCAATTTACTTACATCATCTTCCTTATCTTCTAATACGGCTCAGCCGAATCTGAATGAGATATATAAATATAAATATATATTTTTTTTTTAATAGTTGTCTTGACTACTGATGAGTGATGACTCTTCACTTCTTGACAGCCTTGGCCAGCCCTTGTCTTGTCTCTTGTGTAAGTTGTAACATGTTGTAGGCAAGGCAAGGTAAGCACAGAAGCTAGGTAGGCTAGCTAGCTCTTATTGGTACTTTTGATGATTTTTTTTTTTTTTTTGCTTGGTGGTACTTTTGATGATTTAAATAGTCATTTTTTATAATATATTAATTATTAGTTTTAATACTTTGTGCTTTATGCACCTAGTATCAGAACATAATTAAAATATTTTTTTAGCGAATTTTTTTAACGGGTTGGGTCACGGGTTATTCGGGTCGGGTCAGGTTGACTCACAAAAAAATTGGATCGAATCACGGGTCAACCTGTTTTTGCTTCGGGTCAAAAAAATCAGGTTCAGGTCAGGTATTTTTCGGATCGGGTCGGGTCAGAAAATTCTTACCCGTATTGCTATGTCTATGTATTATAGGGTGCCAACACTTTTCCACATGTAACTGAGCTTTTGAAACTTGATTTTTGGTTTGAGATGTTATTTTATTTTCTAGTGTCCACATGAACACTTTTTGTCAATTGGTAAACATGGAAAAATGGGTCAAAATTCGCCGACCCGACTCGAACATGAATTTTTTTGACTTGAAACCTGGCCCATTTTTTTATAACTTTTTTTTTTGTAAAAAAAAAAAAATTAGGACATTATTTATTTAATTGTTTGTTGTGAGCTTTACAATGCACAAGTCAAACTCAAGTGGCAATATATAATGGACGTTGTTATTATTATTTTTCTAAATCAAAATTTTAACATTTTTTGGATAATGCCATTAATATATAAATAATGTTATCTATATACAATACAATGGCCTCAAGGAAATAATTGAGACTTTTACATAAGTGTATGCAAATGAATTGAAAGATGAATGATTGAGGCATTTTGTAATAAGTAAAGATTTGTAGATATCAAATAACAAATTACATGCCAAAATAATCTAGTTACAATAGAGTTAAAAATATATACTTAAAATTATAGACATGTATGAGAAACATTTATAAGTGTGAAAAGAGTGAAGTCAAATTATATAAATGAAATTGGCATTAATTATGGATGCTTATGCCTATTATTTAACAATCCATATCCAAAATAAAATATGATACTTTCTGGATAGTGTTTGCTTAACAATGGCATGATATTGTTTCTCGAAAAAAAAAAAAAAAAAAAAAAAAAAACAATGACATGATATTTATAAAAGAGTCCATGTATAAATAAGTAAACAATCAAACTTTGATGTATATTTTCAAATTTAAATAGAGTGCGAACCACAGTTGATCTTAAATTATGAAATTAGTTTCAAGATTGTAAACTTCTTTTATATATATATATATATATATATATATATATATAGATCAAATTAGCTATTCAATAATGCATTTGTAATTTTGTTTTATGTTTTAGGATATTGATATTATGTAGAAATGAAACTTGTATGTTTGTTTTAATTATCCTTTGTGCTGTTTTATTTTGGTTAGCAAATTTTTTTTTTTTTGGAGGTTAGCAATATTAAGATTTGTATAATTTTAAAATTATTAAACAAGTATTAATTGTTGAACTAAGTTCATTCTTGATATTACTAAAAAAAAATTGGCAACACATTTCTTTATTTTAAAAATTAGGTGAAAAATATGAATCGACCCGACTGAACCCGCAGAGTGGAAGCGTGGGATGAAAGCCTAAAAATCTGTTCGCTTTCCCTCCCAAATAGAAAAGAAAAAGCAGGGACAGTTTCGGAATTTTGATAAACAAAATCCATTTTTCCCAAAATGCCCATAATAAGGGAGCGGTTTCCCTCTCAATCTCAAATCCTCACTCTCTCATATTCCAATTGTTTTCTTTCTAGGGTTCTCTTCTCTCTCTCTCAAAATCTCAATCTCTCGACTGTACAAATGGCGATGAATCTGACGGAAGGAGCGATAATGAAGATGTGCAGAGGGGAACTGAAGGCGGAGGATGAAGGTGTGAAGCCAATACTACAAGTGATAGAAGTGATGCAAGTAGTGACCAAAGCCCAACAACAGCCCAGCAACAGTAGCAGTACCGAGCGGTATAGGGTTGTTCTCTCCGATGGGACCCACCAGCAACAGGGCATGTTAGCCACTCAGAAAAACCATTTCGTCAAGGATGGCAAGTTGCAGAAAGGCTCCATTGTTCGCCTGACCCACTTCGTCTGTAACGAAGTCCAAAGACGCATGTCAGTCACTCAGTCCCTTTCCTTTTCCTTATTCCTTATGTGGGTTTTGTTTTGTTTTTTCGTTTTCAACAGTCGAGATATGATTTTAGGCCTAAGGCGACAAGGGCTTTTTTAGATGCAAATTTGCGAATCAAAATTTGGGTAATTGAATTTAAACAAATCTGTTTGTGTTTAATTGATTATTAAAGTAGGTAATATATTCAAAGATATTTTGCTGATTTAACAAAAATATTTGTTTAGATATCGATCTGAACAGTGACCAAGCACTATAGTTTTATATTAGTTTCCTTCAGGGAAGTAACAATGCAGTAATGTGTATGTAGAGATAAGAAAGGAGAAGAGGGTGGGGGGTGGGGGTACTTTTACTGTCTTAGACTTCCAAAGACTGTTTCATCATACTGAGGTTTCATTATCATAGGGTGATGTGAAAAAGAGGAGGACGGGTTTCATTTCCCAAATCTTTGCAAGGTAAACTCATGGGTGCCAAGGAAGTTTTTTCCATCCATGCATAAATATTTTTTTTTGATGGGCAGCCAAGAGCCTTATAGCTCAACTGGTTGGCACTTCTAATTGGTGTCTTCAACAGATGATTTTTTGATAGGTAGATGGGGGGGGAGGGGGGTGTGGTTCAAACCACAAACATGGGGCACCACAAAGGATGCCACTAATGCTGGGCTCTCACTTGAACCCTTCTCTTCAATCAAAATTATTCTCATGTCTGACCAATCTTAAGAGAATGAACAAGGTTTTTCAACCTTGTCAGTATACTATACACCCAGATTCATAAACTTGATGGTATTCTTTCTCCTGTGTAAATTTCTGTTTACCAATGTTTTCACATGGCCATGCACTCTTGGACAGTGAGAATCATGTGATTAGCTTTATACTCTCAGAAAAATGAAGATACTCTAATATTATTTTGACATAAATATCTTTAAATTTAAAACCTTTTATCATGCCTCAAATCTCAAGTGCACCAACCATCATTAATAATTTAATACTGAACTGAGGAAGTGATACTTGCTATTGCTGATCTCTACCATGTTTCTTAGTAAAATGTTGTCTGTAACACTGTTTGAAGCATAAGATCCTTTTAGTTGATGAATTCAACCAAGGCCTCCTCATGTAAGAGAAAGGTAGAGAGTGAAGTCTTGGGTTCAAGACCCATCAGATGTGTAACATACCAATAAAAAGCATTGCTCGTAGTCATATAGCTTTTATTCCAGTTTGTCATAAAGGAAGTCTGGAAGGTGAACTTGACTGTTGGAACTTGGGATATTAGTTTGTTTCACTAGTCCTAGTCTTCTAAAATCGTCTTTTTTTTTTTTTTTTTACTTATATGTAAAAAGAGAGTTTAATAAAAATTGTCTTCAGTTAGATAAATTAGTAAGGTATCTTTTGTCAGATTTTGGTGTGTTTTTTTTTTTTTTTTTTTATACTTATTATCTCTCTAACATTTCTTTACACCCACCCTGTGAATCTTCTACTTCAATATTACATACAATTATTATATTTTATGAAAGAATCCTCCACTATTTGGTTGATGGGACAGCAGACCATTAATGTATGTTTTTGAAGTCCCAAGTCCCACCACAGTTGCCACATTAGAGTGTTGTTATGGTGGGACATGGTCAAATTTGTTATTCTGTATCTTGTTCAGTTATGCCTAAATTTAGAAAGGTCATGTTCAGGGTTGAAAAGCCCTTGGATTACCCCGTAATTGGTTCTAGCGGGTGGGGTCAGTTGCCTGTAAGAGTTTGATTAAAAGTGAGGATTGTTGTACAATATTCTTTACGACGTGCAACTAATCTCAATGAAGTTCTCCTACGTCATAAAAAAAATTAAAAACAGAAAAACGATTCCTACCTCTATAACATGGAGGGGAAATGCAATTAGTCTAATGCCTTGGGGGTGTGTGAGTTGTATTTACCTATGAAAAAGTAATAATTTAATGAGTTTTTCTTCTGTGTCATTATACATTATCTATTATTTACATTCAATTTCACAGCTCCATGACTATTATTATTTTGGTGATGACATGTTGATTCTTTTGACTGCAAGCAGGATTATTATCATTGTTGATTTGGATTTGATAATTGAGAAAAGTGATCTCATTGGAGAACCTGTACCAGTGGCAAAACCTGTGGTTGTACAATCCCCAGCTGGCCAACCAGGGACAGGAACTGGGAATCCCCAATCATTTCCTGGAAGTTCACCTGTTGGTGGTCTGGTTAATAAACCGAATGCGGCTGGAGCATCTATTGAGCCCCCTAGAATAAATCAATCATATGGCAGTGCTTATTCTCATAATTCTGACTCAGGGAGATATGCTGCACCAAATGTGCCTGCTGTTTACCCTAAGACAGAGTCTAGTGCTGGATATCCTGGATCAGTGTCATTAGGTGGTTCATATGGTGAGCAGAGTTTCCGCAACCCTAGATCAGAAGCTTCGCGGCCACCTCTAAATACCTCTGCCCGCCAACCTCAGCCTGTGTATCAACAACCATCTTCAATGTACACTAACAGAGGACCAATAGCTAGAAATGAAGCTCCCCCTAGGATAATTCCCATTGCTGCTCTGAATCCATACCAGGGTAGGTGGACAATTAAGGCTAGAGTTACAGCAAAAGGAGAACTTAAGCACTACAATAATCCCCGCGGTGATGGTAAAGTATTCAATTTTGATCTTCTTGATTCTGACGGTGGAGAAATTCGGGTAACTTGCTTTAATGCTGTGGCTGATCAATTCTTCAACCAGATTGAAGTTGGTAAGGTTTATATGATTTCCAAGGGAAGCTTAAGACCTGCTCAAAAAGCTTATAACCATCTCCCAAATGACCAGGAAATTTTCTTAGAGAGCACGTCAATAATACAGCCTTGCTTTGACGACGACAGCTCAATTCCACAGCAGCAGTTTCACTTCCGTCATATAAGCGATATTGAAAGCATGGACAACAACAGCATTATGGACATTATTGGTATTGTAACTTTTATCGGTCCCCCTGCTTCAATAATGAGAAAAAATGGTACTGAAACTCAGCGGAGAATCCTACACTTGAAGGACATGTCTGGCCGAAGTGTTGAATTAACTCTGTGGGGAAACTTTTGCAATGCAGAAGGACAGAGTCTGCAAAATATGTGTGATTCAGGGCTTTTCCCTGTTCTAGCTGTGAAAGCTGGTAGAGTAAATGACTTCAATGGGAAGTCATTGGGTACTATCTCTACCAGTCAACTATTTATTGAGCCAAATTATCCAGAAGCTCACAGCCTGAGAAGATGGTTTGATGAGGAAGGAAGGAACATCCCATCTGTCTCAATTTCCAGGGAAGCTAGTGTGGGTAGGACAGATATTCGAAAGACTATATCGCAAATTAAGGACGAGAGGCTAGGGACATCCGAGAAGCCAGATTGGATCACTGTCAGTGCAACCATTGCATTCATAAAGGTTGACAATTTCTGCTACACAGCGTGTCCTATCATGATTGGTGATCGACAATGCAACAAAAAGGTTTCAAATAATGGGGATGGGAAATGGCGGTGTGATAGGTGTGATCAGTCAGTTGAGGAATGTGACTACAGGTATATACTCCAGTGCCAGATACAAGACCATACTGGCATAACATGGGTAACCGTATTTCAGGAATGTGGTGAGGAGATCATGGGTATTTCTGCAAAACAATTGTATTTTCTGAAGTATGAAGAGCAAGATGATGATAAATTTGGAGCAATCCTTCGTAAGGTTCTTTTTACTAAATATATATTCAAGTTGAAAGTAAAGGAGGAGATATTTAGTGATGAACAACGCGTAAAGTCAACAGTGGTCAAAGCAGATAAGGTGAATTTTTCATCTGAATCCAAATTTCTTTTGGATTTGATGGAAAAGCTTAAAGCAGGGAACTATAGTTCTATTGCTTCAAAGGCTGAAAGTATCACTCCTAACCCTGGATTGAATAATACTTCAGTTGGGAATATTGGAAATAGGCAACCAACGCCACCAGTGGTGAACTATACTGGGAACAGTATCAATTCTGGTAAAGAGTTTAGTGCACCATTACATCAAGTTGGTCAGTATGGAAATCAGTATAATAGTTATGCCATGGCTGCAACTGGCACTCCTGGTACATATCTACAGTGTAACAGTTGTGGGGGTGCTGGTCATAGCTCTGCAAATTGTCCTAGTATTATGAATGGTCCTGGACAGTCCATGGGAGGGGGCTATGCTAATAGAGTTTCTTCTGGGCCAAGTGTTGGTGGAAGCTCTGGTGAATGCTTTAAATGCCATCAACCCGGGCATTGGGCAAGAGATTGTCCGGGGTTGAGCACTGTTCCTCCAGCTTATGGAAGCAGTGGTGTTACGCCCGGGAGATATGGGGGTGTTTCAAAGCAACAGTTTGGTGGCTATTGAAGTTAGCTGGAAAATTGAGATAATAGACGTTTGTACAGAATGGTGCATGTTCTCATATGATGTTTGATAGCAGACTTAGCAATTTTGATGCTCTCTTGGGGTTTGGACTGATGAGTTGTTTTCCTTACAGAAAAGAGCTGTAACCATGGTTGCTATCTTAGGTGTCCATTGGAACCAATAAATTTTAGGTCACATTGTAAGCATAAGTATGGGTTCCACCTTTAAGGTTGTATTTTTTGGTGGTGAAAACTAGCGGGCAAGGTATGGGATGCATCTTTCTTTCTCGTGTAATATATTTTATTTGTGGGTTTCTAAGTACTTAAAAGACTTTTGTTTTTAAGTTATTGCAGTTGAAAAAGTTTTGCTTATTTCCATTTTTGTATTCATGTTTATGCTGGTAAAAAAAAGCTTGATAAGATTGTCTGCCATTAAAGAGTGATAGGATGGGGAGAAAGGAGCAGAGGTGGAAAGGTTACACTTTCTGTCTGTTTGTTTTCTAATAAATAAACAGATTACTCTGCTCTACTCTCCCTCTCTCTCCTCTCAATCCAAATAGGACTTAAAGAAGATTTGGAGGGGTAATCTAATGCTCTGCAGGCTGCAGCCCTTTATTTTTAATTTCCTTCAAATTAGGAGAAGTTGGAGGAGATGATTGATGCCCTTTGATGAATTTTTCTGTACCTTTTATTTTTACTCCATATATACAAATTAGAAGGGGTATTATACTTTTTTTTTTCTTTAAAATTTTTAAAACCATCATGTACGCACAAAAAATCTGTGTTATATAGCATCTATTATTTATTCTTTTTTTCTATTATGATGGCTTATGCACATTTGATCCCTTCAATTTGAAATTTAGTAATTAAAAATCTATTGAGTCTAAACATTCACATTCGAGGATGTAAAATAAGTCTTTTTTTACATCTTCAAACGCTACTTTATTTATTTTACCAACTCATTTAACAATACACTCAACATTTTAGTTTTTATTTTTACATATAATCCAATCAAATAATAAAAAATAAAAAAAAATTATTTCTCTCTTCTCTTCCATCTCTCTTCCCCCCTCCCCCAACACACATGCTAATGCTCAGTTCACAACTGAGTCCCCTCAAGAACAATGGCGTGTGTTATAGTGGTCCAAATGTATGATATTTTTACTAATGAGATTTGTCAGGACTTTGTTCAAAATAGTGTTTGGGTAGAACTTTGTACACTATAATGTGTAAGGGGTACACTATTCTGTCTTCTCTTTTAATAACTTTACCTCCCTTTTTATTACTAACTCCCCTTTTAATTTTTATGTTGTTTTTACAGTTGTTTTAGTTAATTGTTTTCAAATGTATGTCTAGACTAAGGTTTTATTTTTATTTTTCCTTACTAATTTTATTAGACTTTTGATTGAAATTGGATATGTGATAGGACAAAATTTAGGTACAGTACTTTAGGTGATGTTTCTTATATTCCCCTCTTAAGATTTTGTCATGTAGTTATTTAATTAAAAAATACACTTTCATCCTATAAGAAAAAATACACATGAAAGAATCTTAAAAAATGAACCTAAAAAACAGCATCTATGTACTGTACTTAAGTCTTGCTCTATGTGATAATAGTGAAGGTTTTCAGATCGGACAAAAATGGGTGCCTAACTTGTCCCTATCCTTATTACCTAAGTTTGAACCTAGAAATTTGGTTAGAACTAAAGGTCCGTTTGGATACAGCTGAAAACTGAAAACACTAAACACTGTAGTAAAATAATTTTTAAATATGTGAATAGTACCGTAAAACTTATTTTTAATAAAAAAGTTACTAAAAAGTGAAATTTGTGAATCTTGTAAACAATCTACGAGACCCACTGGTGGACACTGTTCACAAAAAAGTTAACAATCACGCCTTGAAAAAAAAAAGAAAAAGAAACGCACACTAAGCCCAAGTCAATAGTTGGTCATTGGATGAAAAACTAAGTGGCGGCTCAATTCTCTTGGTTTTGGTCCACGAGGCTCGGAGCATACTCACAAACCCATGTTTAGGATGAGCCTACAAATGCGTACCAGAAGCACTAATCACGACAATGCTAGATTCGAGAAAATTGGATAAGGCACTCATAGACTGGGAAATAGCTAGTCATTGCCTCGGGGGGCAATTCCCCACTTTTACCTTCTTCTTTTTTTTTTTTCTTTTTTTAATACTAGTATGCATAGTTATTATATTTTAGCAATTTAGTTCAATAAAATTACATTTGGCCACCTTTTAAAAATATCATTAATTCTTAAAGGCCATAAAAAAAAAATTTCATAAATCTAAAATTTAAAACAAAATTAACAAGTTTAAAAATAATTAGCCCAACAACAAAAATTACCAATAACAAAAAAAACAAAAATTAAGTCTAATAAACCAATTTTACCCAAAACAAACAATCCGGCTCTTTAAAAAATTTTAAACAAAATAATTTTACTCTTACCTAACAACAAACACACACATAAAAAACGTACCATCGAGTTCCCTTTTCATAAGTAATTGCATTGTAATGTATAAATAATGATTTTGTATCTTTGTCTTCATTCTTAGTCTTTATTGACGGTTTGTTAATACTAATTAAATGGATGCTTATTTTCATAATAATTTTTTTTCTTTGTTTATACTTCCGCTCTCCTTAACTTCAAGTCTTGACTTCGTACTTGCTCACATAAGACATCTACCATGTCCTTTCATTGATTGATTATATAAAGCATTAGCATTGAAGGGTGTAAAAAACCTCAGTTGCTATTTTAGCAACCAAGACACTAAAATAGAGCATTACTCGGGTATGGGCATTTATATATTTTTTTTAGCATATGTGAACAGTAAGGTTGTATACATACACCCTATTATTTATGGGTTGTAAAAATAAAAATTAATATTTTAATGAAGTGAGAAGGGAAAAGAGGAAATAAAGAGATAGGAGAGAAAAGAGAATTGACTTGTTTATATTATTTGTTGTTACACTACACACATTTATTGCTTATTTAATGCTAAGCAAGTTTTATTGGATGAAATAATGGTATGCAAGTTTGTGATACATTACCGGCTAACTTGATGACTTTTAATTTGTTGGACAAATTAAATGGCAGATGCCTCAGTCAGCAGACTCAGCACGCAGTCGGCAATTGATCTGCCTAAAAATGATTGACTGATTAGCCATACACACTACTTTTTATTTTTCTCATATCATCACATGGGGGGCATTTGCAAATGCACATGCAATGTTATTACGACCATGTGCTAATGCGTCTACTCAATAGTGACAGCGTAACAGATTAATTTGCTTGTAACGTTCGTTGTCGTTGGGTCACTCTCACTCTCACTCTCACTCTCACTCTCACTCTTCCTTTTATTATGCCTCAACGTCTTCTATTTTCTTCTCTTCTCTTCCCTGTAAACTAAATTGCATATCATGAATCTTAGCGTGGCCTTGTTGAAAATCCCAAATAGTACCTACTTCGATTTTCAGAGGTAATGAATTACATGAACGTAGTAACTTAGACTAATAAATACTGTTTCTTTTTAGTAAACTATTGAAGTAGCTTAGGACGTGCAAGGTGGTAATGTTTAATTTAATTGAGATTTGAGATTGGGGAGAGAATTATGTGCAAAAATAAAACTTGGTGTATATAGGATAGTACACATGGGTAATTAAAGTAACAAAAGTAGGTGGTCCAAATTAAAGGTTACCATGAAAGGAGGTTTACATGGGACAACTCTTACCACATGGAGTGCGGCTTAATGGTAAGAGTCCTTATTTCAGTACTCAAAGAGGAGCGGTTCAAGTGATCGTCTCAGCAATGAGCTCACACCGAAGACCTCCTTTTTTTATTGAGCAAAAAAAAGAAAGTGGGACAACTCTTTGGGTTAGTTGAAGATTGTGAGGGTAAGTGGATAAAGAAGAGGTTATACTATCAATTTGGGTACTACAACTGTTAAGATAGCGGAACTATATATGGATTCCTTACTAACAACCTATGCTACTATCAACTATACATACATATATATGGTGGCGGCTTTTGTTTTTTTTTTTTTTAATATTTTTTATTATGTACTGTAGCAGTAGGACCTCCTAGTCACGTCTACCGTGAGGCTAATGACTAATACCGATATTTGGATGAGGATAAATTGAAATCTATTTGAAATTTGTGGATCAAACTAACCGTGACCATACTTGCATAAAAAAATATATAGTTATTTATTATAAATTAATTAAGAATAAAAAAAGGAAATTTATAATTTACCCCCTTGTCGCTTGGCTATATCTGAATTTAGTCCACAAACTTTCAATTATTATATATTTATTTGATTCCCCAAGGTTTGGATTGAAATAAACTCGTTAGATATCATCCAAGGTACCCTTAATTATTTTATTTAATCCAAATATTAGGAGTTAAAATGTAACATTTGAAAAAACTTGTGAGACAAAATTGTTATTAGACAAAATTGTTCCCACTCAATCTTTTCTTTATAGTTTCATGGGGTTTCTTTTAATTGCCCATGCATGATGACATCGGCTTTAAAAAAAATATATTAATAATAAAAAATTATCTTGTTTGACAAAAGACATTAATAATGTTAGTACTATGGGACACCGAAACTTACCTGGTTTATTACACTACTAGGGTTGTCGAAATTAGATCATATAAATATATATATATTTTTTTTTTTGAAAATATTAAGTATTTTTAACACAGATACACGGGGAGAGGAGAGAATATTTCTTAAAGAAATTTACAGTGGTGTATATCCAAAATGACCTAACTCTTGGATACACAACACAGATTTTAAATCTCTTTTACTACTCCATTATCTGACATAGAAATTAAATTAATGTCAGATCTAAATGGATTTAATTATTTTCACCATATTTAATTAAATGGTACCTTTGATTCCGTCAAATGTTTAAATATCGAATAGAGTATTTATGACTATTGATTTTCTTCTCAAAAAGAGAAAAAGAAAAAGAGAGAAAGTAGAGCAGTATTGATATTTTTATTATAGCTTATAGGTAGAGGTAGAACAAGTAATTAAGAATTGTTAGTGGGCTTCTAGTCGGTGGCACCGTTTGTTCCATCTCATGTTTAGAGATCTATCTTTCTTTTGTCTTTTTCTATAGAATGTTTTAGGATCTATCTATATGGATCATCTTTTTATAACAAGTGGGTTCTATATATAATTGTGAAGGTTATAATCCAACTTGCAGCGGTAAACATTGACTCGATCTTTAGCAGTTAGCTAGATATAATTGTGAAGGTTATAATCCAACTTACACACATTTACTGTGCAGCGAAAGGCATGTTTTGCTAACATGTGGGCAGATCTATTATCTTGCCGACGAAGATGGGCGATCTCAACTTTGGTATAACTCTTTTGTTTTTTGAGAAACCAGACTAGGTGGCCTTGTATTATTGAACATGGGCGGCTCTAGGTGCAGTCTAGGGGGTTCAAATGAACCCTTGAACTGGGCTAAATATATATAAATATATATATATTTTTTTATTTGATCCTCCTAAAATAAATTTTGAACCCCCTAGACCTAAATTTTTTTTAAGCCTAGCTTAAATGAATTTGAATATGATCATCTTGACAATTTTTTGGTCTTTTTAAACACAAAAAAAATCCAATAACAAACCAATTTGATCTAAAATATAGGGCAAAAAATAGTAAACCTAACAATAAAAGTATAAATTTGTTCATCTTAAATCTAAAAAAAATCATTTAGATCTTAACAAATTTGAAATAAACTAATACATAAAAGTTTATTGTATTTAAATCTCACTTGGAGTTCACTTAACAACAATAATTCATATGTTGATTGTATTTAAAAACAATAGATGATTTTCAAGATTTAATCTTAGCAACAATAATTATTATCTTCATCATATTAATAAACAATATGCAATGAACTAGTTTATTTTATATGAGAAACGCTATGTTCATAATAAAGCCTAAGTAGCAAATTGTTACTTGCTGTTACTAATAAGAAAAAAAGTAATTTCAGTAATGAGTTTTAATTAGAACTAATAACAACTTATAACCTAAAATTTGTTGGAAAAATATTGTGAAAATGTTATAAATGTATCACTTCTCATCTTTTATTCTCTTGCTAGTACGTACTATGAAAAAATTTGTAATAAAGAAATCATGTAAACCGCAAGATTTACTCTTTTTTTTCCCAAAATGAATCTTCTTATTGACCTCTCTAAAAATATATCCTAAAGCCGCCACTGTTATTGAAACTAAAAAAGAAAGCAATTACAAAGAGTCACGTGTGACTAGGGGAGCTATATCATTAGGTACAGAATTCTGTCATACCTGAAGCTCACAACCAAACTTAGAAGATCTGGCTAAAAAATGGGCAACTGAATTGCCAAGACATTTACATGGGAAAAACTGCAAAAAGAGAATACACTAGATAATTGAAGAATATCACTAATCACGTGTCCATGCTCTAGGTGGGAAGAATCAGAAGCTAGGATAGCTTTTATAATAGTCTCTGCATCCCCCTAAAAAATACAGTCCAAAACACCTTCGTCCTTGGGCAAAAACATAACTCTATGACATGCCAGGGCCTCCACGGTTGCAGCTGAGATAGGTTTTTTTATTCTTTGAGCTAGAGCATCAAGGACCTTACTAGAAGCATCACAGATTATTGCAACCAGACCAGCTGCTCCTTCTGTCGAGAAACATGCCCCATCAAAATTGATTTTGTAATGGGGCAAGATTGGAGGAATCCATCTCACGGCTCTGACAGAGACTGTCGAGGTTAGAAGCAGAGGATTCTGTGCAGCAAAAAAATCCTGAAGAAGGGTATTAGCTCGACCCCTAATATTGATAATCTCCACAAACTTTTCCCCACATCTGTCTGAGTTTCTTTTGCTCCAAATCAGCCAAAAAATCATAGCCAATAGGTTAGTATCAACACGCTCCTTTAACAAAAAGACCATCCCCAACAAGTCCTTGAAATTATCAAATTTATATCTCAACAGTTTTGTCAAGACCTCAATACCTTCCCAGATGACATATAGAGCTAGACAGCTCTAGAGGGCATGAACCATGTCTTCACTTCCCACCATACATCTCGAGCATTAGACTGAATCCACCACATTTCTTTTCTATAGATTGCAGAGGGTAGGAATGGCATTGTGAGATGCTCTCCATATCATATGCTTAACTTTATGAGGGACTTGTAAACCCTAGATATTATTCCATAACCTATGATTCATCTTTGAGTTAGAGCAGTTTGGATTCAAGTTTCTCTCTACACCAGCAATCAAGTGGTAAGCACTACGGGTTGAGTACTTACCATTTTTGGTGAGGAACCAGACATGCTCATCTGGGATGGATTGGCAACTTAGGGGGATACCAAGGATCAAGTCAGCGTTATGAGCCAAAAACTCATTTTGGACCAGGTCAGAATTTCAGGGGTGGTTCACCTCATCAATAAGAGCACTCACCTTAGCTTCTAGAGGTAAAGTCACAGGTGGAGAAACAATCATCGCTGGAGGGTGTTTTAGCAGCCACTTATCCGATTGAATAAGTGTTGACTCCTCATTACCAATTCTCCAACGCACCCCCAAATCAATAATGTGTCTTGCTTGTAATAAGCTTTTCCAAGCGTACGATCCTTTGTTTGGGCTAGCACATTCCATGATTGAGCAATCTGGGAAGAATTTTGCTTTGATCTTTGATCACCTTAAAATTTTCCAAGTATGGATAATATATAAAGATAATGTAATATGTATCAAAAATAAAAATAAAAAAAGATAATGTAATCCAACGATATATTTGTCAAAATTCATATTCAGTTAAAAAAATATTGAATGGTATAACGCTTAGAATTACCTAGATATAACTTAAACCCAATATATATATATATATTTATATAATCTATTCTATCTCGGTTCTCTCTTTTCCTTTACTTTTTTTTTTTTTTTTTTTATTTAAAGAAAAGAAACAACTTGGAGTGATTACCCTTAGGAATGTATCTATTATTTGATGTTTACATTCATTTTGGGGGTGGGATTTTAACCCTAGTTTCTTTGATAAAAGAGAAATAGTTATACAATCATATTTGATTTTTACATTTATCCTTATATATGTTAGAAATATGTTAAGAAGTGGATAATAAATTGGCTCTTAATTATTTGTCCACTTGAATAGGGAACATAGATTGTTTTTCATTTTTTTCATGGAATATTGTCTGTTCACTAACATACATATTCATATTCTCTCATTTATAAGAAAAACAATTTTTACTCATTTAAGGAGATTGTGTCAAACACAAGACTTGATCAATTTTACCGTGAGCCTAAAGAATGATTAGATGTGTGTGTTGTTTTTGTTTACATAATCATAAAAGTAAATTATTTTTAAATATATCCATCAATCTTAAGTTACGGATGTGTTTAATTTTTTTTTTTTTTTTTTTTTTGGATAGAAAACGAAATGCATAGAAAACAGCTAATTAAGGAGCCCCAAAAGTATCAGGACATAGCCTATTTAAGTGCAAACCACTATAATCATGATTAAGGACATCAACAATCCCAACAGGCGAGTTGAGGGATCAAAAATAACAAAGTCCACGATTGGCTCTAATTTTGCAAGAACATTAGCACACTTATTGGTTTTCCTTTCCTATAACAATGGGAGATCCTGAAAACCATCTGGTTGCAGTCATCAACTAGAGGGGATATGATATGGTTAGAAACTAAATCTACATTAACAGACTTTTTTTTTTTTTTTTTTTTTTTTTTGAGAAGAAAATCTACAACAGACAATTGATATCTATCGTGGGTTCCAGTTAACTCAACTGGTAAAGTTTTTGATGATTGAATAAGAGATCTGGGGTTCAATCCCGGCCTATACCAAAAATTGATTGATGTCTTGGTCTGATGATAAAAAACTATCATCATAAGCGGACGCCATAGGTTAAAACTCTAAAAAAAAAAAAAAAAAAAAAAAAAAAAAAAAAAAAATGAAAGACAATTGATATCTATCTATCTATCTATCTATCTCAACTTCTACAACAACTAAATTCAAATTAATATAAAGATTTAGGTAATCTCTAACTCTAAGTGCCTAGTACGTGCTCCGCAATATTCAAACTGGTAGTAAATCCAATATATCCAACATGCATACATATCGGCTTTATAGTTTGGACTTTGGATCGAAATAACTGTGAAAACTACTTTCGTTGACATTGATTTATCTCGAAATTTGTGCCCATTGCTATATCAAGCATCCATATAGTTTTCTTGGCTAAATTTGATTCTTTTTTTTTTCTTTTTCTTTTTTCAATACAAACAATTAGTTAGTAATTTATATATTTTACCTGAACTTTTTATGGACATGATGCACTGGATTGGCCATCATTTGTACTCACAATTTCGTGAAACAGTTTCTTTGTAATATCTATTTGTTGACCATCACTGGTCATGGATTATCCAATCACATCTAAAAGGTTTGATAATGTACTGTTCATGAATTTTATTGAGGGGAAAATGATGATAATATAGAGTTGTGATATATGAGAATTCCTTTTTATGTGCATTGGTGTATTGGCTTATGCCATCTTAGACTCTCAATGATTGGTTAGCATTCTCTAAATCCTTAAAGAAACAAGTTTATAAATCTTTATATTAAATGTAAATTTTAAAAATTTAACTGTTGGTAGTTCTACTTTCACACTTCAACGCACATGTTAGACTGACATTCTTTGAGTGGGGCATAAATAATAGATACCGTCTCCCTTTTATACCAAATTCCAAAATAAATGAACGCTTAATTTGGATTCACGTGTAAAAGTAATACCATTGTCTTCTCTTGTGCATAAAGTAGTTAAAGCCATGAAGTTTCACGTATACGTACTGTGTTCAAATAAAGATCATCGACTCAAATGTAGTTTTTTTCTGACACAAAGCGGCAACGAGCAACCCAGCAGCACAACTGTACCCAAATTATCATTCATACTACTGTGTCTGTGACGGTGCTAGCTATTGCTTCTTATTTGAAGTAGTGGCAAGTGAGCCAAAGACAAAGGACTTTTAATTGTTCTTAACATAATCATATATATTACTATTTATTTCGTCTTGATGTTTGCAAGGAATTTAAGAGGTGCTATTTATTTTATATTTCAATGTTTGGCCAGAGAGAGAATCCAATATAATATGGAGAACGAAAGTCAAAACAAAACAGTACCAATTTTCTATTTCCCCATTTCCTTACGGCATCTTCTTGTGTCAATATATAAAGTGATTAACTCATCGCTCCACCGACATTTGTCAAAATTTCATTCTTTGTGCACCCATCCCCGTTTGATTTTTGGTCGCTTTTGTGCTGATGAATCTTGTGTGCGACTATGCTCGTACAGACTAGGAAGATAGAGACAGTGAGATTTTTATTTCCCTTTTAATGCAATTTTAGGTGGGATTTTATATAATAATTATAAATAAAAAACAATATCTATTGAAGTTATTGCTAACTTTTTTTTTTTTTTTTTATAATTATGTTTTCAAACACAATTTTAAGTATTAAAATTGTATTTTGAAAACACAATTTCAATTAAAATTCTAATGAATAGAATATGGTTACCCATTTTCTCTTCAACAACCAAATCTAAACCATAAAAAATGAAATAATTGGTAAATCTCGAACTCACTCACGTTGAATGAGGCCAAATTTGGACATTTATGCTGCAAATCTGGTGGTTGTTGAAGAGAAAATGGGGGAAATGTTCAGATCTAGTGGTTTCAACAAGTTGAGTCTCCTAACTGAGAATGGTCGGGTTTCATTTCAAAGAACCTATTATAAATGTACAGTGTGGCTTTAAGCATAAGTCAGAGTGTTGATGTGTTCATATGAACACCCTGACTTGCTAATTCAATGAAGATAATATACGGAGAATTCATATGTAATTTTAGAATGTGAGTATAAAGTAATTAAGAAATGGAAAGTAATTTGATTATTTTTTTAGTTTCTACCTAATTGGGAAATTCAAAACATTAATGTCTCCCATCTCAGCAATACTCTGATATTTGACGTAGAATTGTACCATAATATGCACACAAATTTGAGCACAAAAATATGTATACACAAATTGACGCGTTTGGTGGGAACCGACTCGCATTGGGTCTCATCCCCATGTCCCAAAAAGAAAAAAGAAAAAAAAAGTTAATAGTTAAAAGACAAGATTTATATGCAAGTAAGATTAATTGCTGATACTAGTAAACATATTACTATCTCTTTTTTTAGAGAGAACCCCTTTGATTGATTTGTATAAAGAGAAATGACAGAGCATTAACGTGGAGAATCTGAAAGACGAAAAGGCATGCCTAACAATTCATGTCGATAATATCTGATCAATATAATTCAAGCATTGAACTTCAACTACGTTCATTAGGGGTCCCTCCCTCCCACCCCTTTTCAACTCTATCATGCACTGCGTGACACTGACACATCACGATTGGCTCGCATATATCATATATGTCGCTTTTGTTATTTATTCATTCTTTGAATAATGTTAGAGACATTACACTTTTTACTATCAATCATGTTATATGGATATTAGTATATTACAAATTTTATTACATATGTTATATAAATTATTTTTTACTAATTATAAAAATAATTTAATTACTTATTTATTATTTTATTGTAGTGGCACTAATCATATTTATTGTCATATCAGTTTGTAAATCTTTTGTAATCAAATTTGTAGCAGTTTTAGTCCCTCGAAAAATATATATATATATTTGTAGCAGTTTTAACATTTTTTTTACTATATATAATATTTATAAACTAATATTTCACAAATCACAAAAAAAAAAATTATTATGTTAATGTTATCAAGCTATCAAATTTATATTTATTTCAATTTATAAAGATTAAATAGTATAATTTGTAGTAGTATCTTTCGCATTTTTCTAATTTCTAAACTATCCATTGGACCTTTCCATCTCTTTTTTTTTTTTTTTTTTTTATGAGTCCTTAGCTCATCATGTGGTTCCATAGTATGTTAGTATAGTTCCATGGGGCGGAACTAGTAACAAAGGAGGGAGACCATGGCCCCTAAAATTATCATGAGTCATTTTATATTATGTGTTTTAATTGAATATTTCTAATATGACAAATGTTAACAAGTATCATGCACTGCTTGGTAAGGTTAGACTAATGTGGGTCCCACTTAATAAAAAAATTAAATAAATAAAAGAAAAAGACTTAAAACTGGTCCCACAGTCTATTTTAATTTTTTTTTTAATCTCTATGTAGCTGGCTTCACAACCTATAAAGCTGCAAAAATTAAAAATTAAACCTTACATTTTAATTTGTTACTCTGGAAACTATATAGTTTAATTTGTTAACAAGCTTAAAACAAAATTTCTTAAAAAGAAATTGGTCAATTTATCTAGTATTCATAGAGACAAATTTTTTTTTTCCTTCTCAATTTCATTTTTATTGTAAAACTTTCTCTTCTACTTTTATTAAAGTTTTACATCATTCATGCTTTGAGACTTCACTGGTTTCATTAAAATGTTGTTAATCACATTGATAGAAAATTAGTATTTTATATTGACAATGAATAATGTCATAATTTCGCTATGGAGAAGGTAAAAAATGAATTTTATCCTATAAAAAATCTTCATTTAGCATAATTTTGATAGGAGATATTAAGTAATTTTTTTATTAAATATTTGTGCACATGTCTAAGATCAAACTATACAACTTTTGTAATCTTATTAGAATTTAAAAAAAGATAATAAATTCTCCTAAAAAATTATTTAGCAAACATATCGGTAAAAATTGATAATTTTATGTACAATATATATATATATATATATATATAAATTATAACTTACTCTAATATTGAAAGTATGTATGTGTTTGCCAATGTGTGCGGGATTTGTCATCACTAATATTAGAATCACAACTTCGCTCAAAACAAAAATTCCTAGTGTATCTTATTATGTAACACATGTCAGTTTAAGAACAACTTATTTAGTTTTTTGTTGAAAGCGTGCTAAAATATATTTATACTTTAAAAAAAGTGAAAAAAAAAGTAAGGAATATTTTTTTTTTACTGTATATAAAATCTAAAAGTTGAGCTCTATACACTATTAAATCCTAACAAAAGAAAAAGATAATTTTTTTTTTTATTTGATGTAATTAAGGTGGTGGTAGAAATCATTCCTGGGATGACTTACATTAACGATGAATGATAATAGATCGATGTGGATTCACATTGAAGTAAACAAAGCAAAAGACGAAAACAGACATGAAGAGAGAGATAATATACTTTTTAGTAAATCCCTTTATTTATTAGTAACTTTTTATAATGGAGCAAAAACCGAGAAGAGTAGAAAAAACCATTGAAGCATAAAAAATATAAAAAATAAAAATAAAAATTAAAGGAAAAACAATGGGACAAAAAATGCGGAAGGCAAGGAGAGAGAGAGTGAGTGAGATTGTTTATTCTTTATATAAAGCGGTGTAAAGAGGTGAGAGGGATCTCAGTTCTATACTTCAATTGCATTATAATATCATTCTCTCAACTTTCAAGCCTATCAGCTACAAACTCAGATCTCTTTTTTAGAGTTCAGACACAAAAACACAGACCCATTGCCATTGCCATTGCCATTACTTTCTCTCATTTTCGAGTGCAGAGAGTTTGGAAAAACAAAACACTGTTTTACCCTGTGCCCTGCTGTTTCTTCTCTTCTTTTGGTACTTGCATTACTTTCACCTCTTTTTTTCTTTCTTTTGTTTCTTTGTCAGATCTCGTCAGATCCTACCTTTCTATTTATGTTACAAGTTCTGTCCTTGTCTTCTTCAATTTCTGACATATATATCATATGGGTTTTCCTTCAATTGCATAATGGATCTGCTTTTCTTTTTTTTTTTACTCTACACCTTTTTTTTATCTCTCTTGATTTCCTATTTTGAGTTCATTGATAGCCTTAATTTTAATCATTACCAAATGGGTAAATTTCAAAATAATTTTTTTTTCTCGAATCAATTCTGATTTGGTTTGCTAATTTTAGAAAAATTGCAGTTATAAATCTATTTATAATTTTTTTATGTTCAGAGTCAGACTAAAAGTTGCATGTGTTGTAGTTGTATATTGTTTGCTCTGTTTCAGAAAAAAAATATGGAAGGAAGGAATCATTTCATGCAATACCATTACTTTGATGGATGGGAATTCATTGGCGCTTTTGCTTTTTTGTTTGTTGCATGTTATTTTTTGGAGGTCATACTCATAGAGCAATGGATGATTCAGAAGAAAAGTATCTGATTGGCAAGCTGTGATAATTGAATCATGGAAACTTTTCTTATGTTACAAGAAATGATTAAAATACCTGACATATTGCATTCTCTCTTTTATTTACTTTTTGCTTTTTTTTCCATGGGCTTCTTTATTAGGTTGTGTTTTTGCCTTTTTGACTTATTTAGTGCGTGAAAGTGAGAGAGAGAGGCCTCATAATAAGTAGTAAGGAAAGCTGAGAATTTGGTAGGTTTGGGATTGAAAATCATGTGAAAAAATGTAAAGGCCAGGTGACATGGAAAGTAGTAGTACATGTCGGTAGCAACTACCAGATCAGATCTCATGTTTTACAGCTTGGGCTAACCAAAGTCATTTAATTTATCACTACTCACATTTGGATCTGCATTACTTTCTCTCTCTCAAGCGTGCACGCATGTAATTGAGTTACAATTTTGCACCTAAAAAACTGGATCTATCCTTGAAATATTTGAGCTTTGCATCGATCGGGTAACTACCCATTGTTTGTCAATTGTAGTAGATTGTTGGGCTTTGTTCAGTTGAGCACATACATACATACATTTTCGGTGATGTTATTGCATCTCCTTTGTGTGAGTGTGTGTTTGTTTGTGTTGCTTAAGCCACTCTGATTAATTGAATTTAAAAGTAGTACTAGTGCACACACCTCTTACTTTTGTGGGATATGAGATAGGCGATTGGTAAACCGCCTTACCCTTTTCTTTTTTTGGAGAGTTGATTAGTGAAGTAACACATTTCTTTTGAGATTATATGGGAAAGGAATGTGTTATTCTTCACTTCTCCTCTGACTTCAAATTTTCTTCAATAAAAAAGGAAATAATTAATGCCTCTGTTGTATGTATGTGATGAGTTGGGGGAGGTGGAAGAAATGTTAGCATTTTCAAAATCCAATCTACAGTGACTGAAAAATTTTTCCTTGCTCTTCTGTAGATAGTTAACAATATCAGGGATCATGAAACATAAAGATGGGAAACCAGGTCCCCAAGGGGATAGAGGCTCGAGGGCTGTCCCCATTTCAATCATGTTTGTTGTGCTGTGCGGATTTTCATTTTATCTTGGTGGAATCTTTTGTTCTGAGAGGAACAGGTTTGAAACCAAGATTGTTGCAAACGATATCCAATCTCCCAAGGATTCTTCAGTCACTCCTCTCCAAATTAAACCCATTAAGTTTGCTGAATGCAGCAGTGACTATCAAGACTACACTCCATGCACAGATCCAAGGGTATTATTAATTGTTCATTTTCTTTCCATATAGCCCATTTTTGGGATCTAGGACAAGGCTGCGTATTAATCAACCATACTACTTATTCATGTTTATTTATACAGAGATGGAAGAAGTATGGTTTACATCGGCTAACTCTCATGGAACGCCACTGTCCTCCTATATCTGAAAGGAAGGAATGCTTGGTTCCACCCCCTAATGGGTACAAAGTGCCAATCAAATGGCCACAGAGCAGGAATGAGTGTTGGTACAGGTATTATGATTTTTCTAATTTTATGTCAAAGTGCATTGCAGGCTTTAAAAATTACTAGGATCAAATATCTATATAAAATGCTTCATTGAGTTTCTCCTATTGACATTTCAGAAATGTACCATACAATTGGATCAACCAGCAGAAATCTAATCAGAATTGGCTGAAGAAAGAAGGGGACAAGTTCCTCTTTCCTGGTGGGGGTACTATGTTCCCTAAAGGGGTTGGTGCATATGTTGATCTGATGCAAGATCTGATCCCAGAAATGACAGATGGAACTGTTCGAACTGCCATTGACACTGGGTGTGGGGTGAGTCACATTTTCCTGTTCTTGCTTACTTTTTCATGTTCTCAATTGTTCAAGGTGTCCATCTTATTGAAAGTAAATGCCCTTGCCTTCACAGTTGCCTTGAGGTACTGCTCATAAAATTACTCATTGATTTCAATACAAACTAACTTCTAATTTAATTTGAACCATTCTGTATCTATTTATTTATTCATTCACTCATATATGATGGTCCTTCTTCAAGACGTGTTCGTCTATTTGCAATATTAGAGATATTTTAACGCTAGGTAATGTTTGTTGTTAATATTTTGCACATTGGGAAAGGCCACTTAATCTTTATAGCTGACTTATTTTAGGTTGCAAGCTGGGGTGGTGATTTGTTGGATCGTGGAATTCTTACGGTTTCTCTTGCCCCAAGAGATAATCATGAAGCTCAAGTCCAATTTGCATTGGAACGTGGAATTCCAGCAATCCTTGGAATCATTTCTACACAACGCCTTCCTTTTCCCTCAAACTCATTCGATATGGCACATTGCTCCAGATGCCTTATCCCATGGACAGAATTTGGTAATTCTATTCTCAGTTTTTGAAAATTTTCTCTCAAATTGTGATAGACATCCATGAATGTAAGTGAATCTAGTCCAAAGTAGAAGATTGAGTAGTCACCTAGATGTTCCTTGCTTATTGTAACTTTGGGGTGGGAATGCACAAGTGACATCCCAATTAGAAATCTGTTATGTGCTTTACCTACTAGATCCGCAAGCATTTCTCGCCTCTTTGTTATTGGCAAATAACATGTAAACTCATCTTGAGCATATCATACATTTAGTTAAGAGCCAACTAGTTTTCTGGAGTTGTCCAATTGTGTAACAATGGCTGGTTACTTTACAGTATCTACTGGTTTGGTCATTTCCAAGGAACTTGGTGACATCTTTAAAAATTGAGGTAGATAGGGCTGGACACCACCAACTCAGTAATGCAAAATAGCCAGTTGACTTTTTCTGAATCGAATAGAATTGCTCAGATTGTTGACGGGGTTTATTTTGTGGCCTGAGATTCTTTTTTCTTCACTAAATTACATGTAAGGTGGTTGGGGCACGGGTTACCCTTGCTTTCTTACCAATGGCAATTTCCTGTTTTCAGGTGGAATTTACCTTCTAGAAATACACCGCATACTTCGTCCTGGAGGCTTCTGGATTTTGTCTGGCCCTCCTGTAAACTATGAAAACCGCTGGCGAGGATGGAATACAACTGTGGAAGAGCAGAAATCGGATTATGAAAAGTTGCAGGATCTGCTAACTTCTATGTGCTTCAAACTGTACAACAAAAAGGATGACATTGCTGTTTGGCAGAAATCTTCTGACAATAGTTGTTACGATCAGCTCGCAAATCCAGATGCTTATCCCCCAAAATGTGATGATAGCCTTGAACCAGATTCAGCATGGTACACTCCACTTCGCCCTTGTGTCGTTGTTCCAAGCCCAAAGCTTGAGAAATCTACTTTGACATCCATCGCTAAATGGCCTAAGCGGTTGCATGTTACACCTGAAAGGATTTCAGATGTTTATGGTGGGAGTGCTAATACTTTCAAGCATGATGACAGTAAGTGGAAGGTGCGAATTAAGCACTACAAACAGTTGCTCCCTGCCATTGGGTCTGATAAGATAAGAAACGTAATGGACATGAATACTGCTTATGGAGGTTTTGCTGCTGCTGTAGTTGATGATCCCCTGTGGGTCATGAATGTAGTCTCATCCTATGCTCTTAACACACTTGCTGTGGTTTTTGATCGGGGTCTCATTGGAACTTACCATGATTGGTAATAATGAATTTTTTTTGAATCTTTGTAGATTTCTTATGGCATAATCAAGTGTGTTCCATGCAACTCATTGTTTTTATTGTATGGATGATGTGTGATGTTAATTATTCAATTTCTGTTTTGATAGGTGTGAAGCTTTCTCAACATATCCTCGAACATATGATCTCCTTCACCTTGATGGCCTCTTTACTGCAGAAAGCCACAGGTAAGGGCACTGGGTCTGACGTTTTTATTATTTTGAACTAGTATATTGTTTAGTGGATTACACGGTTTAAACCTTTTGTTTTAGGTTTGGCAAGGATCCTTACCTGATTTTACACAGTAGATAGTGAAATATGAACTGACCATTATTGAATTATCTTGTTGACTAGATTGCCCAAGCAGTCTGTTCAAAAAAATAACAAAATTGGTTGGACTTTAACAAAGAGAAAACAAATAGCATGGGACGTTCACTTCAAACTGAAGTTTGGAAATTCAGTGAAAGTGGGTCAGACAGGACCCATATGCTGAAAATCCATCTTGTTGGATAGCAAGGCACTGGTTTTAATTTCACCACAATTAGGCGTGATTGCAAATCAATTGACCAACTGATGTAGTTGCCTTGCACTTACCAACAACTAATACTCCCAAATAGACTTGCTGAGAATATTTAGGTTTTTCCAAATTGCAAATCTATCTCCTGTAGACCCGGAGACCATTAAGCCAAGAGGCCTTTGGCTGAAGACACTCTTATTTCACTAGATAATCTTTTAAATTTTATCTTATGTGACTAAAAAATAATGAAGAAATGGCATGGTACTGTATCAGCTTATGTCTAAGAACCGCAGATTAATGTAGTCGTGCCTAACTGATGCATGAACACTTGACTGATATAGTTGTGATGATCAGTAGAAAAGTTAGTACTAATATTCTCAGTGGGTTCTGTGAACTGAACATGTATGCATGGTTGTAACATAGCTGATGTATTGGCAGATGTGACATGAAATACGTGCTCTTGGAGATGGACCGGATCCTTCGGCCTAATGGGTATGCAATAATTCGGGAATCCAGCTATTTTGTGGATGCTGTTGCTTCCATTGCTAAGGCAATGAGATGGGGTTGTCGTAAAGAAGACACTGAGTATGGTATTGAGAAGGAGAAGATATTGATTTGCCAAAAGAAACTCTGGTACTCCTCTAACAAGCCTAGCTCTAGCTCAAGATGAACATAGAAACCCAAGCCATGATGAGAATCTCTTGGAGGGTTGAGTATAAATATAATTCCGGTAATAGAATCAAAGAGAAGAAAATTCAATACAGCTCACAGAGAGATTAGTTCGGCCCTATAAAATGCCAAAGTTATTTAAATTCATATTTTCAACCGAAAATTAGTTACCCAATAATATGATTCTTGTTAATTTATAGGGCCTTTTCGTATAGATATAGATATATGAATTCTTTGTAATCAATATGTTTTTGGTACCTTGATCGATGATAAAGAGATATCATCAGGAGCGGACGCCATAAGTTGAAACTCTCTCAAAAAAAAAAAAAAAAAAAAGTTTCTGGTGATATTCCCATTATTATTATTATTATTTTATTTTCCTTATTTTGCGTAATGTTGTCTTTGTATGTTAAACCGGGTAAAGCAATCAAAAATGTATCAAGGGATTGGAAATTCACACCCTCATAGCTTGTCATTTTTATTTATCAAATGAAATTTGTTGTGCTTTTTAAATTGTCCAAAAAAAACTGTGGTTCTTCGCTTTTTAAATGCTATGTCCGTTATTTTCATTCCATAGTAGAACCATTGAAGCAAATTATGTTTTCTTTGTTACATGATCAACAAAGCAAAGTGAACCTATTAAAAAAACAAACAAACAAAGCAAAGTGAAAGCAAGCAAATCTAAGAAGTTGTTTCACCCAAGAGGCTTAAGTTTAATTGGTACACTATGGTGTTTTCAAGGGTTCAAATCAACACCCCCCCCCCCCCCCCCTCCCTCTTGCTGTATCCAAAAAACCAAACAAAAAGCAAAATGGAATATATCTAAGAATCGATTCCAAACCCTTGGGCAAGTTGGATTAGTGCAGCCTCATGGAAATCTATGAATTTTATGATATGTGCATTATTCTTTCAACTAGTTTTATGTCCGTCATGCACTGCCTAATCAATATTTAATAGTTATATGTATAACTTAAATAAAAATATTGGATATAATTTAAATTGAATTATAAATACAAAGTTAAATAATAACATTTATTTTAAGTTACACAACACATGCATATCTTGTAACCGTAAGATTTTACTAAAATCAAATATTATAATATATTATATAAAATCATTTAAAATAAGAGAAGTGCTACATCCATAAAATTTTCACAACAAATTACTCTACAGTTCACACTCTAAATACTAATTACTATCTCAAATATTTATAATCTACTTAATAATATAAAATTTACAAAAGATAAAAAAAAGTTAAAAAAAAAAATTTACCCAGTACTTAATTTCTTGAAAGTAAAGTACCATACAAAAAGAAGAAAAAATAAAAATAAAAATAAATCACTCCACAGTCCAAACTCTAAATACTAATAACTATCTTAAATATTTATCATTCACTTAATAATATAAAATTTACAAAAATAAAATAAAATTACCCAATACTTTATTTCTTGAAAGTAAAGTATCATACAAAAAGAGAAGGCAAAAAAAAAGATAAAAATAAATCACTCCACAATCCACACTCTAAATACTAATTACTATCTTAAATATTTATAATCCACTTAATAATATAAAATTTACAAAAGAAAAAAAAAGTGAAAAATAATAATTTACCCTGTACTTAATTTCTTGAAAGTAAAGTACCATACAAAAAAAAAGAAAAAAAAAAAGAAAAAAGAAGATAAATCACTCCATGGTCCACACTCCAAATACTAATTACTATCTTAAATATTTATAATACACTTAATAATATAAAATTTACAAAATAAAAAAAAAAAAAAAGTGAAAAAAAAAGTTTACCCAGTACTTGATTTCTTGAAATTAGAGTACCTTACAAAAAGAAAAAAAAATAGATAAATCACTACATAGTTCACACTCTAAAAACTAATTACTATCTTAAATATTTATAATCCACTTAATAATATAAAATTTGCAAAAGAAAAAAAAAAGGTGAAAAAAATTACCCAGTACTTGATTTCTTGAAAATAAAGTACCATATAAAAAATAAATAAAAAACAAAAACAAAACAAAAAGATAAAGATAAATCACTCCACGGTCCACACTCTAAAAAATAATTACTATCTTAAATATTTATAATCCACTTAATAATATAAAATTTACAAAAAAAAAGAAAATTGAAAAAAAAAATTACTCAGTACTTAATTTCTTGAAAGTAAAATACCATACAAAAGAAAAAAGAAAAAAAATAAAGATAAATCATTGCACAATCCACACTCTAAATACTAATAACTATCTTAAATATTTATAATCCACATAATAATATACAATTTACAAAAGAAAAAAATTGAAAAAAAAAATTACCTAGTACTTGATTTCTTGAAAGTAAAGTACCATACAAAAAGAAAAAAAAAAGATAAAGATAAATCATTCCACAGTACTCTAAATACTAATAATTATCTTAAATATTTATAATTCACTTAATAATATAAAATTTACAAAAAAAAAAAAAATTTCCCAGTACTTTATTTCTTAAAAATAAAGTACCATACAAAAAGAAAAAAAAAAGAATAAAGAAAAATCACTCCACAGTCAACACTCTAAATATTAATTACTATCTTAAATATTTATAATCCACTTAATAATATAAAATTTACAAAAAAAAAAAAAAAAAAAATTACCCAGTACTTGATTTCTTGAAAGTAAAGTACCATACAAAAAAAAAAAAAAAAAAAAAAAAGATAAAGATAAATCACTCTATAGTCCATATTCTAAATACTAATTACTATCTTAAATATTTATAATCCACTTAATAATATAAAATTTATGAAAAAAAAAATTTACCTAGTACTTGATTTCTTCAAAGTAAAGTACCATATAAAAAGAAAAAAATAAAATAAAATAAAAATAAATCGCTCCATAGTCTTTAAAGTAAAGTACCATACAAAAAAAAAAAGATAAAGATAAATTACTCCACAATTCACACTTTAAATATTAAATATTAATTACTATCTTAAATATTTATAATCCACTTAATAATACAAAATGTAAGGGCATTGGACCCAGGAGCTCATTATCTATATTTATGTTGGGCCTGAGACCCAAGCCGAAAATAAGGGGTCGTCCGAGGATGAGTAAACATTGTCAAGGGGGCCCGCACTAATAAATGAAGTCAATTTTAATCATAATGGCCCAAGAGGTTGGGCCGAGGATGAATATCTCCTCATCTAACTAAAGTCAAGGTCCGTAGAGGTGGTCTGCCATCCGGGGGAATGTTCCAAGAAGTTCTGTTGGCACGGATAAGCAATGCAGAAACAAAGGACGAAGGGGAGTCCTAAAATATCTAAGGACAAAGCTGTCACCACCGCATTGAATGTACTGCAGCTAACTCTCTAGCCGCATTAATGTGGAAATGATACCTGAACGAGTATTTTCAGCCTTACAGCTACTACCCAAAGACTTCAAGAATGGGCGGATGGGATAAGTATCAAGCACCAACCACCTGGCCTGCACGTGAGGGGTAAGGATGAAAGAGGAAGAGAGTATAAAAGGAGAAAGAAGCGATGGTAAAGGGGATCGGGAATTTGTAAGAGAAACCACTGTAGCAGCTTGAACCATATCTGTAACCATTTTCAATCAATATATACTAGAACAGACCTCCTCGGATTGTGCCGAGGACAAATTTACTTAGATTATTCCAGTCCATTTCTGTTTGACTATCTTCTAAAATTCATTCTAACTGTTATCCTATTCATTAGAGCCTAGTTTTCCAACCCACTTTCTACAAATTCATTGTATTGGGCTTATTGGGCTTGGATCCAATCACACTTTGGATGCAGGGTCCAAAATGCGTCCCTACAATTGGCGCTGTCTGTGGGAAAGACTTGTGGGATAGTGAGTGCAACGGTTAATTATGGTAGGATCAGGTCCTTATCAACTAGAATCCACGGGGTCCCAACGTCAAGATGATTTCCTCAATCTTGAACGCAAGAGAGATCGAGAGGGTAGCGTGCACACTACACATACTACTAGAAGCCACTCTCGAGTTGGAAGTCACGTCTCTCAGGAGCCGAACAACAGAGCCATGCAAAAGGAGATTGACCATTTAAAGAAGAAGTTGCACCATGCACGATGAAAGCGAACCCCCTGCAGCTCTGACCTTTCCTCTGATGATGGAGAGGATGTTAGTTATAGACGAAGGTCAAGAACCCCACCTAGCGAGTCTTTCTCCTACGATGAGGGGCACCATCACAAACATAGGTATCAGAGCCCGTCTCGCAAAGGCCTGAGCAATGATGCTATGAGCAAGGCGTTGAACCAGATTTCCAAATCACCCTTCACACACAAGATTGAAGAGGCAAGACTTCCTCGACGATTCAATCAACCAATGTTCACCATTTACAATGGTCAAACGAACCCTGTGGAGCATGTGAGTCATTTCAACCAAAGAATGGCCGTCCATTCCAAGAACAAAGCCTTGATGTGTGTTGAGAACAAATTTTTCACACCACATGGTTTCATTTCATTGGCAACTCGCACCACGTCAATACTATCATGGATTTTGGAAAAATCTCTTCTAAAGCCCAAAAGAGCCGATATTTACACAAAAAGATGTCAAAGCCCATGGTTCAAGCTCATAGCACATCATCTCATTTTTTGGCTCATGAATCAAGTTCATGAGTCTCATCGGGGGAATTTGGGGAGTCATGGTTTGGAGGGCCAAGAGGTATGTTTAATAAAGCTCTAGTGGTTCAAAATTGATAAAGGAAAGCATGTTGCTTGGCATGTCTTCCCCAATTCCCTGAACTCTGACGGGTCAGTATGCAATGGGTAACATTTGGTGAGCCTCTCATATCACATAACACTTAAAATGATAAAACTCTCCATACTCTTTACATAAAAATTAATGTTCATCAATGTAATTATAGTATTTCATATCAATTATATTATTATTATCTAAATCAATTCGAAGCACATGGCTAAATATGTATTAATATCTCATATCTAGCATTAAAATTCTCTCCTTACTCTCTAAGATTTGATTAAAATACAAAAAGACCATAATTACATCTCAAAAACTTCATCAAATATCAACCAACTAGTCTATTACTTACCAAAATTATATATGGACTAAGCATATATTTTTCCAAAAGAAGAAACTTAGCCAAAAAATACCAACAACAACTCCAGCAGAAGCTGTTTTGCAGAAACAGCTCCAGCAGAAGCTGCAACAGCTCTAGCACATTCTGCGGTAGCTCCAACTGTAGTACCAGAAATAGAAGGATCCCTTAAAAATTATCTTACCATCTTTAGCCAAATCATGAATTTAATGTCATGTATTGTCCTCCAAGCAAAAGATGTCATCACCCAGCTGTGACAACTATGATTGACAGCTATAACAGCAGCTTCAACACCATTAAAGTCTCTAGCTTTCTTCTTTTGGCTAAAAAACAAAATCTCTCTAATGAAACCACTTACCTTGTCAAGGATTTTTCCTTATTTGCTAATTTTCCCTTCAACTAAGTTTTGATCTAATTACATAGCTTGGCTCTATATAAAGAGGACCAAGCTACACACTAAAGGACAGACCGATCCATCCCTCTCTCACCCCATTATTCTGAAACTTCACTTTGCTGCCACATACACATTTTCATACTTCCTCATCTCTCTTGCAAAATCCCTCTTCATAGATAACAACACAATACACATATTACAACACACCATTATCCATTACCCATTTTTCCCACACTCCATTATTCTAAAACTTCATCATTCCTGCTACCCAAAAACACATCTCCATCTCATTCTTTACTTCTCATACAAAATCCCCCTTCTTAGAAAGCAACATAACCCATAACACAAATAATCTCATGTATTTACTATATTTAACCTTCATATTATCTATCTCACACTTCCATATATTTTACAAACACATTCCTCACAAAATACCCATACATACTTCTCATATATCTTTAAACTCCATGTCTCACAAAGTATACATATACAAGATCCATGTCTAACAAAGTATCTACATATAATTCCTATACACATTACAAACACCATATCTCACAATATATATAAATATATATATATATATATTTCTTACCATCTCTACACATCTTAAAACATATCAAAATACTCTTCCAAGAACACATTACAAAAGCCCTTTCTCATGGAAGACATATGAACATCAATACTAAGGCCTTTCTCTTAAAAGGCATAAAGACTTCATATTAAAATCATTCTCATTGAAGACATATATTTCTAATACTTAAATCTATTCTCATGAAAGGCACGAACTCACTCATGTTTGACTAAAAACTAAAAAGGCATTACATGAGGAAAATCATTTAAGTGCATGATTAAGGGGACAAACTTAACCAACCGATGCACACGGCTGGACATGCTCTCTCTCCCTCCGGTTGCACCCATTTTTCCCTTTTAAACATGAAGTCCCCATGAAAGGATTCACTTCACCATGCTGCTGAAATGTTAAAGTCCACTGGTGTTGTACGGTTAGAGCTGCAAAGTCTGAAGGTTGCTGAAATGCTAAGTCCATTGATGTTACGGGAGCTGCAAAATATGAAGATAAGTCATTATATTTCATCTTCAAAATTATATTATTAAATATATTTAATTCATTATTATTTTAATATCATCTCACTATTTAATGAACATGATCTCACTAATACTTCATTAATGAACATACATATTAATAAATCAATCTACCACTGTTGCACATGTATTATTTGGACATGGACCATTACTAATCATACCTAATTATGTTGAACATGAACCATGAACCGCAACTAGACATGGACTATTGGACTCATCCCATTGTTGGACATTTGACACCTAAATTAATTATTTTCTAATATTGGACATCACTTAATATACATAATAATAACGTATCAACTCACCATTTAATCAAAGCTATCATGCTAAGCATATTATTTATTTATTTCAACTATTACCATGATTCTAAGACTTTGGGTTTTATCTATTTTGTAGGCTTAAAAATACACCGGAAGCCATTGGTCTATGCTACCCAATGTCGAGTTCCGGGTTGAACTCCCTAAAACAAATCTGGACTTAGCAAAGTCACACTTCCAGCAAAAGACACGTGGCTATGCGCAAAAACCGCCCCCAACATTCTAGCGACTCCACTGGGGAGTCATAAAGTATGGCCTTATCATGCCTCCAAAAGTCTAGAATCACATATCATGAAGGAGATCTCAACTCCGACATATCACACGCTCAAGAGTGATAAGTATGGCCTTATCACTCTTGATCCAACAGCTCACGGAACAACATCACATCACCAATGATATTGGCTTTATGAAGGGGTCAATAAAGCACTTTACTATCAATCTTTCAACTTATTCAATTAGGCCAATCAATAATGGGCTCACAAAGGATTATCCTTCTAAATTACTACTGAAACAATGGAAATAGCAGCACCATAGATCAGCAGTGGCAAAAGAGGCTCAATCTCTTCAACCTCCTCGCCAGCGGCTTTAGTTCCACCAACAACTAAATTAAAGCTTAGTCAAAAAGAAAAAGATAACAATGCACATATGTATGTTTATATACATGCATAAGAAGAATGCGCACTCTCTGTTTTCTTTCAAAATCACAAAACATTTTTTTCTTTGCCTTTGACTCAAAGGGCAACCCCTTTTATGCAGAAAATTTCTTTTGGGCATGAACCTTTTACAAAACAATGTCCATAGTTAACTAGTCCTTCTTTCGCATGTAATATTGGTACCTACAATTAAATGACCTTTTACACAAATAATGACAACACTTATAGCTGAACAAGTCACAACTAAGTAAGCTTCTCTATAGCTGAATAGTTTCACATACATGAATAGTAACAGTGCCTACTGCTGGGAGAGTTTTTTTTTTTTTTTTCCTCCTTTTACATGGACAAAAAAAAAAAAAAAAAAAAGTCTTTATTACTAGAGAGTCTCAAAACATGTAGTAACACATTAGATACATATTACATCCCAACAGAGTTGTCCACTAGAGAAATGAACTAAAGCATGAGTAGCCTAATCCAATAAGCTACCAAAGGTTTCCACGGAGGAAGAGCCACCGCTGGTGGGTAAGGACAGCATGATAGAAATTTTTTGACTTGTTAAAAGGGATAGTTCCGCTGACTTTGCTGTAATTTCTTTCTCTAAATCTGCAATCTTCACCGCAAGCTCAACCAACTTCATCTCACCATCACGAACTTTCAAGATAAGTCATTACATCGCTATCTTTAAATTTATATTGAGTATATGTTACTCTACTATGCTCATATCACTCAGTACAAATTACTTTAATATTATATCACATTCATCACTCAATTAAAACTATCACGTTAAATATATATTACTTTATCTTCACCACTATTGCAACCATTGATCGAAAATTGTTATGTGAAACATTTTGCTTCTTATATCTTGGAATTTGTCTATTTTGTAGGCATAAAACCCCTTGCAACTAAAATCATCAATATTATCCTAATCGCTAAAGGAAATCTTTCTTGTACCAACCGCTGAACCAAGTAGATTGGCGGTCTTTCTCAAAAAAAAAAAAAAAAAAAAAGTAGATTGGCAGTCATCCCTTAAAGAAGCTTTGTCGCCATTGAAGCCATGGCAGCACCACGCATATTCAAGACCATGGTGACTCCATCATGTTACTAGAATCATTATATTCACATCATTGGAACCCTTGGAATCTCAAGTATCATCAAGAGTATTAACTATCCCACACTTGGGGGCTTTGATCTAAAGTGCCTAATAAATTTGACATCCCTACATCCATGGACATTTGTCTTGAAAAAGAAGTCTATAACAATAGCTATTATTGTCTAGCCATGGCAGAAGGCGAAAATCTCATGGAACCTATCAATGGCAAATGGTTGGAGCTATATCATACTTAACTCAATCATCATGTTTCCAATAAACTACCTCGAAAATAACTAGTAAGCATTCTCTTTTGCCTTAAACCAGGAGCTCATTATCTATGTTTATGTTGGGCCTGAGGCCTAAGCCGAGGATAAGGGGTCGTCCAAGGATGAGTAAACATTGTCAAGGGAGCCTGCGCTAGTAAATGAAAAAGTCAATTTTGATCATAATGGCCCAAGAGGTTGGGCCGAGGATGAATATCTCCTCGACTAACCAAAGCTGAGGTCCGTGGAGGTGGTCTGTCGTCCGTGGGAATGTTTTAGGAAGTTCGGTTGGCATGGATAAGCATTGCAGAAACAAAAGACGGAGGGGAGTCTTAAAATATCTAAAGAGAAAGCTGCCACCACCGCATTGAATGCACTGCAGCTAACTCTCTGGCCGCATTAATGTGGAAGTGATACCTGAACAGGTATTTTCAACCTTACAGCTACTACCTAAAGGCTTCAGGAATGGGCGGATGGGACAAGTATCAAGCACCAAGCACCTAGCCTGCACGTGGAGGGTAAGGATGAAAGAGGAAAAGAGTATAAAAGGAGAAAGAAGTGATGGTAAAAGGGATCGAAAATTTGTAAGAGAAACCACTGTAGCAGCTTGAACCATATCTGTAACAATTTTCAATCAATATATACTAGAATAGACCTCAGATTGTGCCGATGACAAATTTACTTAGATTATTCCAATCCATTTCTGTTTGACTATCTTCTAAAATCCATTCTAACTGTTATTCCATTTATTAGAGCCTAGTTTTCCAACTCATTCTCTACAAATTCATTGTATTAGGCTTATTAAGTTTGGATCCAATCACGCTTTGGGTGCAGGGTCCAAAACGCGTCCCTACAATATGCATTTCATAATACCTTAGTTTCACACAATATGAATTTATTATATAACTTAAAAGTAAAATAATTATTTATTTTTATTATCTATTCTATTATCTAATTTTAAGTAAATTAATTTAAAAAAAAACTTATTTACATATGAATTTTGATTAAGCCATGCATCGCACGGGCATAATACTAATATATATATATATATATATATATATAAAAGTAGAGATCTAATGTGAGAATGCATGAAGTCCTGCCATGTGCCATTCTAAGCTTCCATTTAGTTTTTTAAACTATTACCCAATAACTTATAGTAACTTATTTTTACTATTAGTTGTTGATATAGGCTGAGGTTGACAATTAGACTAAACAAATGTAATTCTCTAAACCTTCTCAAAATAGACAAAAAGCCCAAGCCAAGCCATTATGATTTATGACCCAAGTCTGAACTCTCCACCCATGTGTAACTTAAAACCTACAAGGTCTAACCCACCCCCACAGTTGTATACATCAAAGGTTAAACCTCTGTGTCTGCCGTTTATCCTAAAAAAAGGTTAAAGCTCTGTGCAGCTAAATTTTATATTATTAAGTGGACTATAAATATTTAAGATAGTAATTAGTATTTAAAGTGTAGACTCTGGAGTAATTTATTTTTATCTTTTTTTTTCTTTTTGTATGGTACTTTGCTTTCAATAAATAAAGTACTGGGTAAATTTTTTTTCTTCACATTTTTTTCTTTTGTAAATTTTATATTATTAAGTGGATTATAAATATTTAATATAGTAATTAGTATTTAGAGTGTGGACTGTGAAGTGATTTATAAATATTTTGTGTAGAGACGCGTTTTGGACCCTGCACCCAAAGTGTGATTGGATCCAAGCCCAATACAATGAATTTGTAGAGAGTGGGTTGGAAAACTAGGCTCTAATGAATGGGATAACAGTTAGAATGGATTTTAGAAGATAGTCAAACAGAAATGGACTGGAATAATCTAAGTAAATTTGTTCTCGGCACAATCTGAGGAGGTCTGTTCTAGTATATATTGATTGAAAATGGTTACAGATATGGTTCAAGCTGCTACAGTGGTTTCTCTTACAAATTCCCAATCCCCTTTACCATCGCTTCTTTCTCCTTTTATACTCTCTTCCTCTATCATCCTTACCCTCCACGTGCAGGCCAGGTGGTTGGTGCTTGATACTTGTCCCATCTGCTCCTTCCTGAAGTCTTTGGATAGTAGTTGTAATGCTGAAAATACCTGTTCAGGTATCACTTCCACATTAATGCGACCAGAGAGTTAGCTGCGTGGTGGTGGCAGCTTTCTCCTTAGATATTTTAGGACTCCCCTCTGTCTTTTGTTTCTGCAATGCTTATCTGTGCCAACAGAACTTCTTGGAACATTCCCTCGGACGGCAGACCACCTCCACAGACCTTGGCTTTGGTTAGTCGAGGAGATATTCATCCTTGGCCCAACCTCTTGTGCCATTATGATCAAAATTGACTTATTCATTTACTAGCGTGGGCTCCCTTGACAATGTTTACTCATCCTCAGACAACCCCTTATCCTCGGCTTGGGCCTGAGGCCCAACATAAACATAGATAATGAGCTCCTGGGCTCAATGCCCCTACACATATAATAATAATAATAAAAATGGGTAATTACAGTAAACCCACTTGTGGTTTGGCCCGAAATCACTTTGCCTACCCGTGGTTTAAAAAGTGTCACTTTACCCACCTGAGGTATGTTCCATTTGTTTTCCGTAACCCACCTCTGTTAAAATCAGGGGTAAATAGGTATTTTTGCATGCTTTTTATGTTTCTCTCCTCTTAAAACAGAAAACACATACAAAAACAAGACAAAACAAGATCAAAAGATGCTATTTGTAAAAAATTTAGAAACTTGGCTCAAGAACTCCAATAAAGCACAAAATGTCTCTGTAACACGTTAAAAGAAAATAACAGCAACAATTTTTTTACTTTTTTTAAAAACTCTATCTATTATTTCTTCTCTTTGATTTAATTAATATCTCACTCTCCTCTCTTGCTCTCTATGTCTACCTCTCTCTGTTCTCTCTATCTCTCTCATCTCTCACACTAAAATTCAGATCGGCGGTAGCACGGTGCTGACAGTGGAGGAGCATGAGGTGGTTGTATGGGTTTGGGTTTTGATTTGTAGAGAAGCACAACTGCTTTAAGTCTGAGATTTGAGGTGGAGCGTGACATGTGGGTTGTGATTTGGGTTTTGGGATTTGGCTGTCGTCAATCTGAGATTATAGCTTGGTTGTGGTGGATTTCAACCGATGAAAGGTGGGTAATGCTGGTGAATCTCAAACCTTCGAATGACATGGATTTTTTCTTAGAGTGCAGTCGCTACAATTTATGAACACGAAGAAGAACTAATCTGGGTTTGAATAGCTAGGAACTAATCTGGGTTTGAATACATTGATGATGATGGAGGTGAGAAAAGGTAATTGAAAGCAACGATGGAGATATTCTATTCATTCATCGCTTTCCCTGAGTCTCTCTTTTCCTCTTCTGGCTTTCTTTGATTCGGATTAGAAGAAGATAAAAAAAAAAAAAAAATGAAGAACACGATTTTGCTCAGTGAAAAAAAAATTTTTGAATGAAACCCAACGACATAAACAATCATCGACGACTGACCATCAGTAAAATCCACGAACCCAAAACCACCGTCCACAGACCACTGACCATGGACCATCAACAAAAGCCACAAACCCATCAACAAAACAATGGCATCGACATCGGCATCGGCATCAGTACACAAACCCAGAACTTTGTAACCATCTGCCACCAATAAACCCAGGATCAGTGATTCAAACCAAAACCCCCAGTGATTCAAACCAAAACCCAGAATCAATGATTCAAACCAAAACCTAAATCCAGTGATTCAAGCCAAAACCAAACCCAGAACTAGTGATTCAAAACAAAACCCACAAAACCAAAACCCATAAACCTCCAAAGCCAACCCACAACAAAACCGAAATCCTCTAACACCGATCCTAACTAAAACCCACAAACCACTGCGAACCCACCACTGCAAAGGCGAGGAAGGAGAAATCTGCAATGTGAACCCACCAAATCAAATATTAATTTTCACAAAACCCTCCCTTTTGATCTTGTTTCTCTTGCATTTTTGTGCTATTTTTTGTTTTTGGAGGAGAGAGACATAAAATTTGAGCAAAAATACCTATTTACCCTTGATTTTAATAGAGGTGGGTTACGAAAAACAAACAGAACATACTTTAGGTGGGTAAAGTGACACTTTTTAAACTACAGGTAGAAAAATTGATTTCGGGCAAAACCACAAGTGGGTTTAGTGTAATTACCCCATAAAAATTAATAATAATAACTTATTAAAAGAGTGCAATAAATATGTTTGTTTTCAAAATGCATAAGATGATTTATTCTTTTTTTTTTGTATATTATTTTTTGTCAATATCATGAAACAAAATTTGTATGTTTTTCTTCAAACGTATGTGGATTTGAATTTGTCATTATTATATATATATATATATATATATTAGTTTTATTTTTGGGTTACTTTATCCTCTCTCTTTTTTTGATGTTATCTAAATTAAAATTTTTAATTAAGTTTACGTTAATGCTAATACATATTAGTTATCATTTGATACTTTATCCACACACACACACACACACAAAAAACCAACAATTAACGCGTAAATTAGGCTAAAAGTAAAATTGTTAGTTTATATAAAAAATGAGACAATACTTATTGTTACTTTATCCAAATAAGTCGATAAGAACAAATGGAATTAGAGTCTTACTTAAAGTTAAACTTGTTTGTTAAATGAATTAGATGGAGAATTTGGATTGTAATCAAATTATAATTAAATAAGAATTGGATGGATTAGATGAAGAATCTGGATTGTAATCAATTTAAAATTTGTATCAATTTAGAAATTATAGGAGAAGAAAATTTATATATATTTTTAAATCTAAAAAAATTTCTGCAATTAAAAATGCATTAGAACGTGTAGTGTAGTAATTAAAAAAAAAAATTGTTTTTTTTATAATACACTACACGTAAAAAATAAGGATTAGATGAAGAATTTGGATTGTAATCAAATTAAGATTAAATAAGGATTAGATGGATTGTATGAAGTATTTGGATTGTAATCAAATTAAGATTTTTATTAACTTAGAGATTATAGAGAAGAAAAATTATATATATATATATATTTAAATCTAAAAAAATTTTAAAAAATTCTGTAATTTAGTGAAGCCACTTGGCGCAACCACGGCGTTTAAGCCTAACTTTTATTATATAGTATACTAGCCGCTAACCTGTGCGATGCACGAAAAAGCTATTGACTCTTAAAAAAATGAATAAATATTTAACTTATATACTTTTCCATAGTTTAGAAGTGTTGTCTAACATTGAACGTTATTGAGTTGCAAGTGCATAGTTACCAAAACCTACAAAGTAATTTACAATTCTTAAATTAATAAAGCAAAACTCTCAATAATTATATATACACACACCCACACTTAAAACTAATATAAACTGCAAATATATAAGCAAAAACCATGATACGAGGAAGACACACCAAGACTTAAAACTTCAAAATTTATAGAATCCACAAATTCTACTTCAAAACTAAACCAAATTCAACAAATTTATATATAACATACCAAATAAAAATTTATCGTTCTCTAGGCTGGAAAGCATAGGTTGCAGTTTTAATTTTTCTCCAAAAAAATAGAGATGCTTTATCTGTCATGTACAATATAAAAAAAAATACTCCCTCCTAGTTGTTTGTCTTCTATTCTATTTTAGGATGTCCCAAAATATTGTCCTGTTTCTAAAAACAAAAGTCATTAATTTACTAATGTTTCTATAATACTCCTATTTTATTTTCGAAACTACTTGAAAAGAAAACTAACAAATATTTTAAAAATCAATCTAATTGGGGCACTTTTTTAAATGCCTCATTAAGAATAACTCTTAAAAAAAACTGATAAATTTATTTAAAGGTAATTTTGTAAACTTATACATTTTTATAAGGCAAACAAGACAATAAATGATGTTCCCTTAAAAGTTTGACTTTTCAAATAGTACAAACAAATTGAGATGACCACCGCGCACCCTTGGTGCGGTGGTCACTCCACAAGTATAAATGCTTGTGGAGTGTGGGGAGTAAGGGCCGAGGTTCAAGTCTCTAAGAGGGAGCTTCATACACATATACACTTAGATTAGGCTAGAGTATAAATTCTATCTTGTATCAAAAAAAAAAAAATTTGAGATGGAGGGAGTAATTAGTAGAAATTTCAACCCAAAAACCAAACCCACGAAAACAATGTCAATATAAATATGGAGATTAACCCAAATACTCAAAAGAAAATCAATTTTAAATATAGCAAAAGAATAAGATAGAAAAAAAAATCTTAGGCACATATGAAAGCAAATAAAAAATTTGACATAAAAGATAAAATTCATTAATAACAATATAAACAAATATCCATATATGTTGAATTGAAATTTTATTAATAATAGCTGTAGGGATTAGGGGCCCAGATAAGGATATTGAGCCGTGGGCCACGCCCGAGGACGTCAAATAGCCCGAGGACATATAAGTACTAGCAAAGGCAAATATATTATTGGGCCGAGGAAGAGATCTGGTCATAATGAGTAGGTGATGTTGTCCAATTAACAATTCCTCCTTGGCCAACAGAGTGGAGGCCTAAAGTCCAACCACCCATCAAGTACTGGGCAATAGGCAACCATGCTTGGGAGGATAAGCTTTAGAAAGAGATGAGTCAACAGAGAATTGAGAAATATCTGGGAAGAAAGCTGCTACCACCGCATTAAATGCTCTGCATCTAACTCCCTGGTCGCATTAATGTGGAAGTGATACCTGAACAGTAACTTTCAGCCTTACGGCTACCCCCAAAGACTTCAGGAATGCGCTGATGGGACAAGTATCAAGGAGATTAGCAATTAGATCTACACGTGGAGGGCTGAGATGAAAGAGGGGAAGGGAATATGAAAGGGAAGAACTCCATTACAGGGGGGATGATCAGAAAAACCAGAAGAAAAATCACTATGTAACCAAGAACTTGAGTTTTTGTATAAGTCTAAGAGAAATATATAAGAACATACCTTCCTCGGATCTGACCGAGGAGTACTTTTCTTTTTCAAACTATTTGTCTTGTTCATTCTAATACTAACTAGCCTATTGTGATCAATATTCTAACTCATTGAACATTCAGTATCAGACCCACTCTCTAACAAATTCATTGTTTTGGGCTCATTGGGTCTTTGTCCAAACCCCTTGGGCTATGGATCAAATCATGTCCTTACAATAACAATATAAACAAATTCAACATAAAATTCATTAATAAAAAAAGAAAGTTGAATCAGATTGCTTGCCATTTTTTTTTTTTTTTTAATGTTAGTCTCTGTTTTTTTTTTTTTTTTTAATCCTAAAGTGAAGTTAAGTTAGGACTTTGAGGAGGAAAGAGAGAGTCCTACTTTGAGGAGGGAGGAGAGAGTCCTAACAGGAATCTTTCTCTCTTTCTCTTAATCTAATGTGAGTCTTTTTTTTTCAACGTGAATCTCTTCTTCTTTTTTTTGGAGTCCTATTTTCAATGTGAGTCTCTTTTTTTTTTTTAGTCCTATCATAATTTTTGTTTTTATATAGATTATCAACGTTTGAGTTTGAGTTTAAGTTGGACTTATTAGAGAGATAGAGTTTTACTTCTTGTTAAGTTTTGATTAAACAAAAATAATTTTGTTAAAAAAATGATAATGATGAGTTTTAGTTTAAGTTGAAGTTGTTAGAGAGATAGAGCTTCACTCATTGTTAAGTTTGGACTAAATAAAAATAATTTTATGACGTGAAAAATTGTGAGAGATTCAGAGGTTTCAGTTTTATATATATATATATATATATATATATATATACACACACACACACATATAGATGATATTGAATATTGATGTGCTTACTCTACCCTGATAATTAAAAAAAAAATTAAAAACTTTGTTATGTATTTATTATTTTATTAAACGTTCATCAGAAAAATATTGAAACACCTAGCTGCCATGGGTGGGTTTACATCGGATTTTTTTTTCAAAATAACACCTATTTTCAAACAATTTTGTTAGCTAGCAAGTTTCCAAACTATTTATGAAAGTAACATCTCGAGTCTAATAGACTTGAGTTCACTGTAGCAAATTGAGTTTGTAGTATTCGATTTCCAATGGAACTCGAGTGTGTAGGAGACCGTTTCCAGTGGAACTTGAGTATTAGAGACTTGAGTTACTGCTCTGCACAAATATAAAAGAGAGAATAGAGGGAAAACGACCTTCGCCTGAGGGAATCATACATGTTCGCGGATTCAATCCAAGCTTGGGTTCATGGGTTTCGCCCCCTGGGTTCGTGGGTTCGCCGCCTGAGTTGGTTTTGTTGCTTGGGTTCGCCGCTTGGGTTCGCTGGTTCATGGGTTTGCCAACTAGGTTTACCGCTGGGTTCGTGTGGTTTTTGCTTTAATCTCTTGTTTGTGTTTGTGTTTTTGTGGGTTCGTGTGGTTTCTGCTTGGGTTTGTGTTTGTGTTCGTGTGGGTTCGCTGTTGTTTCTGCTTTGTCCCTTGTTTGTGGATTTTTTTCAGAGGGGAGTAAAGGAAGAAGAAGAAGAGGCTTTCTTATGTGGAAATTGAGTTTTTAAAACTCGAGTTCCAAGTGAATTTTCATTGAAATCGAGTATGTGATACTCGATTTGCTATTGTGATCTCAACTCTCATAGTCTCAAGATGTTAGTTTACTAAATAGTTTAAAAACAATGCTTTTTTTTTTAGAAACGTTTAAAAATAATGCTAATTAACAAAATTATTTGGAAATTTGCGTTATTTTGAAGAAGAAAAAAAAATCCGTTTACATCTCCCAGAGTACCCAATTCACAAGGGGGCAAAAGGGGAAAACTGTAAAATATGTAAGGGCATATTTGGCAGAAGAAAAAGAAGAAGAGGAAAGAAGATTGGCTGATCAGCTCTCCCGAAGAAGAAGAAGAGGCAGAGAAGATCGGCGTGATAGAGTGAGACTGAGAGAAGGAGAGAGAGGAAACTGATTTTGGGTGCAAGGGATGCTCTCAAAACGCAGCGTTTCAGGTTTGGATTTTTACTTTTTTATATTTATTTTTTCCCTCTCCTCGCCTTGTCCCGGCCGTGTCCGATTATTAAAAAAAAAAAAAGGAAAGGACACCGTGTCCCAGGCGTACGCGTACGACACGGGCACGGCAGGCAAATGGCCGTGTCCGTGCCTTTTTGGTTAGCAGTAGCAGTAGCAGTGTGTGTTTTTCTTTGTCTAACTTGAGTCTATTGAGTATTATTGACCCATTTACTTTTAAATTCTCAAGTTTATGATGTACACTTCATATGTACATGGGCTATGCCTCTCTTCACACAATTTATATAACTTTTTTCTTTTTCTTTTTCTTTTTTGGGGGGAGGGGTACCATGTGCTCTATTTGGGACACTTTTTTACCTCCCCTATCACTATGGCTATGATTTGCTATATGAGGAATTTGATCATGTGGAAAGTGCCAATATCACCTAATGAGAAATAGAATGTTGGTATCTGGGCTCTTTTTTTTAATATTAAATTTCTATTATCCAATTGATTTCAGAGATCATCAAAACTTTAATTGGTTTATGCTGCAGGAATTTGTTTTCTGGAGGTATCTGAGTTTGAACAGAATGGTGTATTTGTTTTTGTCAGAGCCCATATGGGATGGGGATGGGGATGGGGATGTAGATGACTCTTCCTGTATTAGAATCTCTCTCTTGAATAAATTGGAATCAGTCATTTGCTCATTCTTGATGACGTCTGAAGGTCGGTCAGAGGCTCGACTATGGCTTTGTAACACTATAGCAGGCATGAGTTCTGTCACTTCCTACCATCAGCGCGAGTTATTTGTTAATCTGTTGAGATCTAATAAGTCACCAAACCGGGCCTCGTTAGCATCTCAACTCCTGCAATTGATATTTGAGAAAAGGCCACAGATAATGGGCTCCATCATTGCCAAGAAAAGTTACATACTAAAGAAATTTTTTGAAGGTTAGTCCACGTTACTAACTGTGCCATCCCTTTATTTTTGGATTGTTTTCCCACCTCATTTTCGAAGTAAAATGAAATCAAGAAGAATTGCATTTTATTCTCCGTGTTTTGTAGCCTCAGTTTCTTCTTGTGGAATGTTACTATAACTGATGAATATTATCATCTCTGTCCCCTTTCTTGTAGCTTTATGTCTTACTGTTCAGTTATGTATTCATTTAGAAATTTCTTGTGAACTTTCCTATCTTTGTAGATTTTTTTTTGCCTGGTCATTAGGAGAGTATGAGTGACTACTTTGAGGCAGGCACACATATTGTAATGTTCCTTTATTATTTACATACATTAAAATGTGAGGCAGAAGCCAAGAGCATTGTGGCTTAGTAGGATTGCCTGGTCTCTCCATGGGGAAAACCTGGGTTCGGATCCTCACTCCCCCCACTTGTAAGGAATTAATTAAAAAATAAATAAATTGATGTATAAACTTTTATTATTCATATAATTTGAGTTTTCTTTTTCAAAGTTCTGATTGTGCTATAATTGCTGAACAAGGCAGGAAATTCTAGACGTATATTGCTATGGTTTTCTAATTTTGCTGCTGGTGGTGGACTGGAGCACAGAAAAGGTGCTAAGGCACTATCCCATTTTGCTTTTGTAAATCGTGATATCTGTTGGGAGGAGCTTGAATGGAAGGGAAAACATGGTCAGTCGCCTGCTATGGTTGCTACAAAGCCCCATTACTTTCTAGATTTGGATGTCCAACTAACTGTTGAGAATTTCCTGGAAAATGTTCCTGAATTTTGGTCATCCAATGAATTCGCTGAGTCAGTCAAAGATGGTGAAATTTTGTTCATTGATAGAGAATTCTTTTTACAGTACTTTGTTGATTTGATGTACAAAGAGGATTCAACAGATGTATGGGAAGTCATAAACAAGTTCCTAATTGAGGAATCTTTCTCTTCTTTGTGTCACCGCCTTCTTATTATTCTTGAAGAGAGGGACTTGAATAATTTCCTGGTATTGCTTGGTAAACTTCTCAACCCCAAACTGGAACCTAAGAATTTTAGTAATTCATCTTACTTGTTTGAGGTTATACTTTCTAAGTGCAGTGACTGTGGATCAATTGATCAGATGCTATTGTTAAATGCGGTTATTAATCAAGGACGCCAACTTCTTCGGCTTCTACGTGATGAAGAAGGCCAGGAGGAACATGCAAAAATCAAAGACATAGTGTCACAGATATGTGCAATACCAAGCAATGCCAATAGTTTGGTGCCCATTTTTATGAAGTGCTTCAAAACAAAGACCGTTAAAGCAATAAAATGGCTGGGGCTTCAGTCTTGGGTTCTGTACTATAGATTGTCAGAGGATTGCCAGACTCCCGAGTCTTGGGAATCATTGTTTAAGGATAATGATATAGGTTTTCGCACATCGAATAAGTATGAATTGCTACATCATGATGATTTATCTGAAAAAAGTGGTTCTGATTTGGATCATAAAGCATCAGTTAGAGTTAAGCACAGGAAGAAAGGAAAAAGAAAGAGAAGAAAAAAAAACTTTTCTCGTGATGACACTTTTGACATTGAGCTACCAGATTTTGATACTACAAACAGGGTGCTGGGTTTGCAAGCCAATGCTGGAAGTTGGTTGCTCTGTATTGATGGGTATTCTGTGTCTTGGAGCAGTGTAAGTTCAAGACTTCATCTCTTACATCAATTATTAAGCTTTACACTTGGTTTTACTGTTGACCTTTTGCAATATTAAGTTTCTCCGATGTGTGAAAATGTCTATATTTACAATTATGTAAAACAACATACAGATTCTGTTTGCCAACCTTGTTTGTATTGTGAATGTGAATATTATCATATGGAACTTTAGTTATCAAGACAGACTATAATGTCTAAAACTGTGTCAAGGAAACACAAAGAACTGCATGAAAATTAACTTTATGATCTGGGCCCTTTATATACATATATAATTGTGTGTCTGTGCACATTATATATTTGATATGTCAAATACTTGCCGCATTAGTAGTTTATAGTTTTCCAAGTAAATTACAGATCAATCCATTTTGTCTGAGAAGATAAATGTGGTTTCTGCTCATCTTTTATCTCATTTTTCATTTTGTTAAAAGTTAGTTTCAGCCATAGATTTTCTTCTTTTCTGTTCTGGTGTTTTGTTTAGATGGGGGGTGTTCGCAATTTTTCAATTGAAGCTAAGTTTTTTCAACTAGTGGTGGAGGAAGGGGGAACCTTTTTTGAGTTATTCGAGATTGGTTTGTATGGGAAAAAAAGCACGTCAATGGTTGCTGTCAAACTTGGAGCAAACGGTGTTAGATTGTAATCCTAAACAATTCCTTACGTTCAGAGAGGGCGATACTATGTATACGTTTTAGAAGTGTTCTAATGCTTTGCAAAATATATTGTCATGACTGAACTTAAGGCTGGGGGTTGTAGGAGATTGGTGATCATACCAGAAGGCAAGGTGATGCGTGGATGGAGGGAATTCGGATTTGAGTTGCAGAGTTTAATAACTCCCAAAAGGCCAGTGAAAATCTCAGATGGTATGCACAAGCAGCCGCACTCTAATGTGCGTGTCTCTCAATCTTTTGCAGTCGTGATTAGAGGAGAGAAGCAAAAGAATGTTGTGGTTTCGGATTCTAGGCCTCTTGCAATTGACAAGGGAAAAAGCATTGTCAAAGACCCTTCGTTAGTTGTACAAAACCCAGTGAGAGCAGTACGTGGTGAGAAGGAGATGAACCAGAAAAATTTGCCAGAGGAGTTACCGATGAGCAGCAATTGCAAAAATCATGGGAATCTATAGTATTAAGGAGGGATTTAACGATTGTGTGCAGTGAAGGAAATAAGAGGCCGGTTCGGTGGGGTTTCATAAAGGAATAGACAATGTTGTCTATTCAGCCGAGTTACTCACAACACATACCCAGATGGACCAAGGTGTTTTAAAAACAAAAGAACAGACAGAAGGTTCAGTTAAGCCCAGTCACGATAATAACATGGGCCTACCTCAAGCCCAACTAAAGGCTGGTGAGGTTATTTCGGCCTATGATAATTGTGAAGTCCAGATGGGTTTGGGACATCTAGTTATACCATCTGATGCCCAGAGTAGTTGGGAACGAGGGGAATCTTCAAAGGTAGCAGCGACATGGTCACGCGCTAGACTTTTATCTCATCAAGTCAATCGAAGCAATCAAGTAGAGTGATTGTCTCAATGGGGTGTTTGGTGCTTGGGTTGAGATCGGATTTGATGGGAATTACCCTAGAGTTTACTTGCTCGTTGATGTCGCTGGATCGGGCAATGCTATGGACTGATTCAATCTTCTATACTGTTAGAGAGTTGGTGCGTCGGGTGAGAGTAACGGAACCAGCGGTGGTAGGTGATAGCGTGGAGTCACAGGCTTCGTTGGAGGAGTTGGTGAAGTTAGATTGGAAGGAAGGGGTTACAGGGATCACACTTGAGGAGAAGAGGGAGAGGGATAGAGTGATTTCGGAGGTGAAGCAGTTGGCTTCATTGGAGGAAATATTGTTGAGATAGAAGTCTAGAGTCTTATGGCTTAAGGAGGGTGATAATAACTCAAGTTTTTTCATTGGATGGCTAATTCACATGGAAGAAATAATTATTTGGGTAATTTAAAGGTGGATGGTGTGGTATATGAAGATGAGGCTAAGGTGGTTGCTCAAGTGGTGTGCTTTTATCAAAAGTTATATGAGGAGACAGAAACATGGCGACCGGTGGTGGATGATTTGAATATTGATACTATTGGGGAATTGGAGAGTGGTTTGCTTGAACGGAGATTTGAGAAGGAAGAAATTCTACAGTTTGTGCGTGATATGGAGGGGGACAAAGCCCTGGGACCTGATGGATTTACGATGGCTTTTTTCCATCATTGTTGAAGGGTTGTGGAGAGTGATATTTTAGCATTCTTTGATGAATTTTATGAGTATGGTAAATTTGAGAAGTCCTTGAATGCTTCCTCTATTGCTCTTATTCCTAAGAAACATAAAGCGTCTAAAATTAGAAATTTTAGACCGATAACTCAGCTGAGTAGTGTATATAAGATGTTGTCTGAGGTCTTGGCATACTGGTTGAGAGGGGTGCTGGATGGCCTCATTTCTGAATCTCAAAATGCATTTGTGGGGGGTTTTCAAATTTGGGATTCAATCATGGTTGCAAATGAGTGTGTTGATAATTGTATTTGTAGTAAGATACCTGGGGTAATCTATAAATTGGACATAGAAAAAGTCTATGATCATGTAAACTAGGAAGCCTTGCTTTACTTGTTAGAAAGGATGGGTTTTGGAGTAAGATGGCGACAATGGATCCATACTTGTATCTGTACTGTCTAGTTTTCAGTTTTTGTCAATGGCTTTCCAGCTGGTTTCTTTCCTAATTCGAGAGGTTTAAGGCAAGGGGATCCTTTATCTCCTATGCTTTTCCTTCTGATGATGGAAGTATTTTCCAAGATGCTTAGGCGTATGGAGGAGGCTGGTATTATTAGGGATTTTAAGTTGCACGGTGTGGGAGGTGATGAGTTATGCATATCTCATTTGTTATTTGCAGATAATGCCATGCCATTTGTTCTTTGCAGATATTGCCATTTTGTTCTGTGATACTAGTGTTGAACAGTTTCTTCGTATTAGGATGTTGCTAACTTGTTTCACAGCGTTTACAGGGCTAAAGATTAACATTAGTAAAAATGAGATGGTTCCGGTTGGTGAGGTGAATAATTTGGACTAAAGATTAACATTAGTAAAAGTGAGATGGTTCCGGTTGGTGAGGTGAATAATTTGGTGAGTTAGCAGATGTTTTGGGCTGCAAGATTAGGGTTTTGCCTATGACATGTCTTGGTATGCCTTTGGGAGCATCTTACAAGTTGTCCTCTATATGGAACCCAATTTTGGAGAAGTTGGAAAAACACTTGGCTAGGTGGAAAAAATGTATCTTTCTAAGGGGTTGCTTGACTTTGCTTAAGAGTACGCTTTCGAGTATCCCCACTTATTTTTTATCTCTGTTCACTATTCCTACTAGGGTGGCTAATAGGATTGAGAAGTCATAGAGGGATTTTCTCTGGGTTGGTTTGGCGGGTGAGCATAAACTTCATTTGGTAGGGTGGGATAAGGTGTGTTATCCTTTTGTTGATGGTGGGCTGGGTATAAGGAAAATTGCTACCTTTAATAAAGCTCTTTTGGGTAAGTGGTTGTGGCGTTATGGGGTCGAGGAGACAAGATTATGGAAGCGTGTGATCGCATTGAAATTTGGGAAGGAATGGGGGTGGTCTTCGAAGTTACGTAGGGGTTCACAAGGGTGTGGTTTATGGCAAGGCATACAGAAAGGTTGGAAGAGTTTTAGCAAGTTTCTTTACTTTGAGATTGGTTTGGGGAGTAGAATCCGATTTTGGCATGACTATTGGTGTGGAGATCAATCATTGAAAGGAAGTTTCCCGAATCTATTTGAAATTGCTACTTATAGGAAGGCATCTGTGGCAGATATGGTGGTGAGCCACACTTTAGAGGAAGGGTGGAATTGGGATATACAGTTCCGGCGTGGTTTTAATTGATGGGAGATGGAGTTGGCGGGGGCCTTTGCTCATACATTGGAGTCGCTGAGTCCTCCTATTGAGGGTAGAGATAAGATGAGGTGGTGTTCGGGGTCGAAGGGGGATTTTGATAAAAAATCCTTTTGTGGTGCATTGAGGGGATCTAGCTCTATTACTTTTCCTTGGAAGAGTATTTGGGGTGTGAAGGCTCCACGTCGTGGGTCGTTTTTTGTTTGGACAACTGCATGGGGGAAGGTTCTCACAACGGACCATTTGAGGAAAAGAGGCTGCACTATTATGGATTGGTGTTGCCTTTGTAGATGTAACGGGGAGAGTGGATCATATGCTCCTACATTGTGGTGAGGTATTTCGGTTATGGAGCTTTGCCCTTAGATCTTTTGGTGTTTCTTGGGTTCTACCTAAGAGGGTTATTGACTTGCTGGCCAGTTGGAGGAATTGGTCGGGGAAGCATTTTTCAAATGTTTGGAATTTGGTATCACATTGTGTGATGTGGATTATTTGGAGGGAGAGAAATAATCTCATATTTGTAGATTCGGTGCTTTCTGGGAATAAGCTCTTAGCTTTATTTGCGACCACTTTGTTTGATCGGTCTCATGCGTGGGGATTTACTTCCTTCCGCTGTTTTTAGATTCACTTTCTTCTTGTACATAAGTTGTTTTGTTTTCCTTTGTTGCTTGTACATATTTCCTTCTTTTACTTCATCTCTTTGATGGAGTAGTTTCTTTTTAATACAAAATTTTCTTACCTATCCAAAAAAAAAAAAAACGTGGTTTATGCTCTAATCAGTGAGGTGCAGTCTTAACACCTTTTTCCATATCTCAAATGAATGACCTATTTTAATTTACTTTCATGTAATGTTACTATAGTTTGTTTGGGATTTTTACTTTCATTTTCTCACCCCTTCTTTTAGCCAATCTAATTCTGTAATCGTTAGGCCTTTTTTTTGGGTATAATTACTAGTTTGAATAATTTCATCTGTAGATTTGATTCCCATGAACTCAATGTATGTAAGAGAAAAATATTGTATGTTAAGACAGATTTTCTGATCATCTTGCTGTTTTCTAGGCGGACTTGCCAGAATATGTTTCTAAGCATTGCTTGTCTACGTGGATGAAATGGATTTTTGCCAAGTGGGAATGAAGCCTGCTGGATTTGGGTGGATCCACATATTTGTTAGTTTTAAAAAGTCACATGTAGCACTGAGGGGACAAAGCATGTGGAAAGAGCAGGTACTGCTTAAATGGCCAGGGATCACCATAATTTTAACATGTGATAAATGAAATGGCATTCTATCATCAAAGCCAAAGGTGCAGGTAGTGGAGTACGACAGTTACAGCAATTTCAGAATTCAAACAAAAGAAGGTTATTATTGCCTAGTTTTAGAAGGTAGATAGTGCGATGAACAGGAGTCCTAGAAGATCAAAAGAGAGGCCGATATTTCAAGCAAAAGAGAGGATCACTCACATTTATACTCAATTTCTCTAATTATTCTTAAGAGTTAGAGTAGGTTGCCTTGTAATCTGTTTGGTGCATTAATGCAAGTAAGTAGTTATATTTGAATTATCTTAGTATAATGCATCTATATTAGTTGTTTTCTTATGGTTTCTACTTTTATGTGGTGTAGTATTTTTTTTGTTTTTTGAAGTTTAACTTGTAGTGTTTTTAGTTTATAAGTTATCGATAACATCATTGCGACTAATCTCAGCAAAGCACGTATTATCGATAATTATCATCACAATCTTTTACAATGGTAAAGTCCTCTTTGTTGAGGCAGGTAACCATAACCCTTTGTAAACAAAGTCAAATCTCCAATCGATATAATACTGAATCAAAACGTTGTTAAAACCTAAAGACAATACAAACAAATTTGGAGACTATAGTGGGAGCATGCCACGAAAAAGTATTAAGTATGAAAAATATTGAGAATGAGGCTCCAGGTCCAGGCCAAGTTGAAAAGTGAACTAATTTGACCTAACCTTCAACAAACCAATGCAATGCTTGGGTTGGAGCGAGATTTTCACCCTTTACTTACGACCGGCCGGGGGACAAGAGAGACCTTAAGGATATCCTGAAGCTCCTCAATTGGAGCCTTACAACAAGCAGCCTCAAAATGGAGATTGGACAAGAATGTGTCTCGAAAGGCCATTTTAAAGTAGGACATTGGAATTGGGGAACACCTTCATATAAGCGAAGAAAAGTCTCTCTTATTCAACCAAATAGATTTTATCCAACCTTCTGACTCTTTTGATCTTCTATTCTACCATCTTAGGTCTTCCATTCCATCATCTGGCTCTAGCTTATCTTCTTCATGTAGTATCTTCTCTCTCTTTTTTCAACGCCAAACAGGCCATGTGATTATTCTCAAGGGTTAAATGTAGGACAAGATAGTTAAGGAAATGCAAGGCATGAACCTATAAAGGGAAATGTCTTCAGGCTTCGATTCCAAGAAAAAATTGCAATTATACAATCTGGGCATTACTAACCACGAAAGGGTTAGATAAGCACGCCTAACGACCAAGTACCCCTACAAAATATCCAAACTCCTCATCCATACTCCATAGGCTTAACCATATGAGATTCCTCCACAGTTTATGTACTAAGGCTTCATTTGGAAGTTCATAAGGGAATGAAATTGAATGATCATACAAGAATGGATTTAAGTAAGAGAAAAAAAAAAGAAAAAAAATGAATGAAATGAAATTAAGTAACATTTTTTAGATGTTCTAAAATTAAGAAATAGAAAGGAATGTAAGGTAAGTAATTGGGAAAATATAGAGAGAATGAAATATAATCATTTTATGACAATATTACTATTAGACCCCTATTTTAAAATAGATGGCTAAATATATGGGGGTATTTTGGAAGTTTCAGTAAAAAATTCATTAAATTTAATTTCATTCCCTCCAATTCCTCCCAATTTTAGGAGGAATGAAAATTTAAGGTTTTGAGGGAATAGAGAGGAATCAGTGTTCCCTCCTACCATTTCCATCCCCTCCTACTTAAATTCCCAAATAAGGGAATAGATTTTCTATTCCCTTAATTAAAACTCCCAAACAAGGAAAGAGAAAATATTCTAAAATTATTCTTTTCATTTATTTCATTCCATTCTTAATAAGAGAGAAGAATAGACAAATGTTTTGAAGATGGTAATAAATTTGTATTAAAATAAATTATGTCTAGGATATTTATAGATAATATTAAAGTATATGTATATACACTTTAAATGTATATAAAATATTTATATATACATTTGAGACGGGGTGGGGTGAGCAAAATCTGTCCTTGCCCAATCACCTCTTTGGGGTGAGGAAATTCCATGCGGGGTGAAGCAAGACAGGACAGTTCAAGTAGGACAGGGCATTTTTTTCCATCCCTATGTAAATTAGACATACAATTAACCATATCATCAAACGCATTCAATTTTCTCTTCCCATATTTAGCCACAAAAAAAAAATTTATCTTCCGTGTTTTTCCTCCATTCATGGGTTTTCTAAGTTATAGTGTGTTTGTCTTGTCACTTGGCTTTGTTATTCTTCTTTCCAATTTTTCTAGTTGGCGAAGGTTGTTGGGAAATTGTCTTATCTTCCAATTGTAACTTGAAAAGCTAATTGCGTTCTTGTTGAAGAAGGAAATATAAATTTGGTTATTTTTTGGGCTTCCTTGGTGTGGAAGAAATGGTTATTCCTTAGAGAGGAAGGAGAGTTTATTCTTTGTTAAAGAATGTATTTCTTGTCCACCAAGGAATAGGAATTGAGTCTTATAAATAGACATTACTACACAGAATTTGATGACTTTGGCCCAAGGGTTATAGGGAGAGGAGAAGAATCATAAAGTTGAGCTTGAAACCAAGACTGAAAAAAGAGGAATTTTTGTTTGGGAGGTAGCAAAAGGAGAGAAACAACAAGGTTTGAGTTTTCTCTACAAAGTTTTTGTAAAGCACACAAATCAAGAAAAAAATTGTGAGGTTTGAATCAATGTCACATAATGAGTGGGGGGAAAAAAGGAAAAAAAAAGACGAGTGCAACTCGCAAGCCAATGAGAGTTGCATTAAAAGGAAAAGTATCCATGTGAGAACCATTGTGAGAAGAAGGAAAAAAATTAATAATAAAAGGGTGCAGTGACTGTTATATATATTGGAAGATAAATTTAAGGTTTTCTCTAGGGAGAGACTTTTTGGATGCTACAACCACGTAGAGTTGTATCAGTAGAGAGTGAAGAATTCATGTGAGTTAGTATTAATTCCTAAAGATAAAATATGTTTTGTTTGGTGTGGATCTCAAGTTAGACATAAATTTGAAAAGATATTGTAATTGATTTTATAGTAGTCGATTTATTTGAAATTTGTCCCATAATTTTTCCTTTCAAGAAGAAAATATTTTCTACGTAAATATTTGTATTTTTGTATTTGATGATATTTTTACTTGGTAATTTTAGTAATAATATTTTTTAGACATTAAAAAAAATTGTTAGTTAATTTTCTTTTTCTTTTTTGATAGAAACCAAATAGCATTAACGAAAACTAAACAAAGTCAACATATAGAGACTAAGGCCTCTAATAATGCATACCAACGTTATCATAAAACAAAAGCGTATAAAAGTCCATAGGCGGACTATCAAAAAACAAAAGGTCTTAGCTTGATTCGGATCTCTTCCTTGCCAAAACATCTGCAGCCTTGTTGGCTTCACAGAGGCAATGATTCATCCTCACTTGAGGAATTTGGTTAATGAGGGTCCTGCAATCCATAATAAGATAAACATGATGTAAATTACTGTTATGATTTCCAAAAACCCAGCCAAAAATAATTTTTGCATAAATTTCAATCTCAACAGCCAATAGATTCAGACTGACACAAAGGCATCAGGCATCTCTCAAGGCCTAGAGTTCATTTTCTTAATTTACGTCGAATTATATTAAGAGTAATACTAGGACCACATAAAGTCACCATCATACATATATCACCTACAAATCTTCACATGACAAGTTGTGGTAAAAGTTGTACAACTTATATAATCCTAACAAAATTGTGCCAAAGTTGGTGTTCCCGCATTTCTCATTGCACCAACAAACTTCCATTAGAGAGGAAAATGTTGCAGGCGAATCTTACCTCAGCGTGACATAATATAAATACACTTTGGAAGTGCCGCACCAAGTATTAAAATAAGATTCTGAAAACGTGTCCTATAAAAAAAAGATTCTGAAAACGTGGTTTAAAAAATTTCCCTTTTGCAAAAAAAAAAAAAATTCTCTTTTGCAATTTTCAATTGCCATCACCTTTTTAATTCCTACAAAGACACCAAAGGTCCACAGCCATCTGCAAGGGAAAAATAATGGATATACATACCAACCTCGCTTTAGATATAAAGAAAAAATAATCCTCCTTAAACCTTTGTGATAAACTTTACAGAAATGGTGAAGACTTATTTTGTTCTTAAATTGAACTTTGTTTCTTGAATCGAGTAATTTGAATTTGAAGGTTGTTTCTCAATAATAAAGATCCGGTTAATGTATGCCTTTAGGGCATACATTAACAAATTTGTTTTTGGAAAAATTTTATCGGGAATTGAAAAAGCTGTCAAAACTTTTTCAATTCCAAATAAAACTTTTTCAAAAAATGGTATACTATTGTGTGCCCTTAAGGCACGCATTAGTAAAATCCTAATAATAATAATAATAATAATTTGAAGAGCAAAAAATATATTTCATCAATTAATCAAAAAGAAAAAAATAGGAATATTAAAGCATCTCTAATAGGCTCTTTAAAGTCAATTTTCTCAACATTTTAGAGAATGAGCTTACAAAATTGGGTTCCAAAAGAGTCCTTATTTAGGTTTTTTTTTTTTTTCAAAAGAGTTATCGTGGCTCTACATGCCTAGAGAGTCACTTGATTTCATGATGTGAAACAACTTAATTAAATATTTGCTAATATTTATTTAAGAATAAAAAAAATTAATATTTAAATGTGATAGGAAAAGGGTATGTATAAAGTTTGTTGGAAAGTATTTTAAAAAGTCGATAGAAAAAATAGAAAAAAAAAATTCTCCAAATTCAGGTAAAAATAAAAAATAAAAAGACTATTAAAAATGAAGCAAAAATTAGTTAGTCCAAAAAGCGAGTAATGGTACTTCAGTCCAAAAAATAAAAAGGTAATCCATTAGAAGTCACGGTTGTTACTTGTTATGGCATAAGCATACAACTTGGGAATCATTTTCTAAGTGCACTGACTAAGAAGTACTTTATAGCATAGGCAAACAACTTTATCGAGAAGAGCAAGACCAAAAGCTAGGCACAGAGATGAAGCCAGCAGAGATTGAAGGAGCAAACTCACATGATGAAGTTGTTCTCGTCCTAGACCAACAAAATCCTAGAGCTCCATCTATGGCTGCTGAGCTCAATAAGGACCAGTTTGCACCAGAAGAAAAGACTCAAAACCAGAAATCCCTACGCCGTCTTAGCTTCTCCAAACCAAAGTCTAGATTGGCAGAGTTCAACAATCCATCTGCGTATAGAACAACAATCGCAGCTGAATCTTGGGTCATTGAACCCCATAAGTTTGAAGATGACAATTCATCCACAGACAATGATGATGATGATGATGATGATGAATGGAGCGAAAAATTTGAGGAAGATGATGGAGAAACAAGACAATCAGAAAGGTACAAAATGAAGAAGACCCGAAAAGTCCAATGGAGACTCATTGTGGAATGGGTTTTATTTATCATCATAATGGCTTGCTTAATGTGTTCCCTCACAGTTACTTCCTTGAAAAACGAACTGATATGGGGTTGGGAAGTCTGGAAGTGGTGCATAATGGTAATGGTTACCTTCAGTGGCCGCTTGGTTTCAGGTTGGGTGATGGGGTTTGCAGTGTTCTTAATCGAGAGGAACTTCATGCTCAAAGAAAGAGTGCTATACTTCGTTTATGGACTTAGAAAGAGTGTCCAAAACTGTGTCTGGTTAGGCCTTGTTTTGCTTGCATGGACCTTAATGTTTAACACCAAAGTCCAGAAGGAAAATAGAATACTGAAAAAGTTTTTCCAGGCATTGGTGGCCGTACTATTAGGCGCAACTATTTGGCTTCTCAAGATTATCTTGGTCAAAATTCTGGCCTCATCATTTCATGTCACAACCTACTTTGACAGGATGAAAGAAAGTGTTTTCCACCATTACATACTGGAAACACTTTCTGGTCCTCCTTTGATGGACGATGAGCATGAAGAGATCAATCAAGTCCATCGTAACATGTACAAGTTGAAGAAGTTGGGGTCTAGGAAAATTGATATGGAGAAGCTGAGGAAGCTGAACATGCAAAACAGAGCTTCCACATGGAGTGTGAAGAGGCTTATTAACTATGTGAGGTACACTAGATTATCTACAATTTCAAAGACTGTTGATGACTTTGGCAAGGCTGAGGCTGAGATTAACAGCGAGTGGGAGGCTAGGAATTGTGCTCAAAGGATTTTCAAGAACAAAAAAAAGAAAAGAAAAGGTGCCGACACCAATCACGTTGTTCGATTTGTAAATCTTTTATAATAAAATTTATAGTAAATTTAACATTTTGCTTAGAAAGAAAACATCCCAGGCTGTGTGGGGTCTTCCCTATGCTCTAATGGAAGGAACTTGTTCCCATCAGTGTTTGTGCCAAGAGTGAGGTACCTTCCAAAGCTATTATTATGAGAAATTATGAAATATAGACCTGATTAAAGTAATATAACCAACCTAGAATGATTGAGTCATGGTTTTGTCTTTATTGCAGAAGATAAAAGAGATGGTTATGGTTGCCAGCTTTTGCTTATATACTGACATTTTTTTGTGGGGGCGTTTATCCTTTTTGCCTTTTGTTGTTTCTCTATTGTTATTATTATCACTGTATTTTTCTTGAACAATAAGTTTTAGTTCTTTTGGTGTTACAGTCAGGATGTTGTAAACCTCCAACAGCTTGTGGGTTCAATTATGTGAACCCAACATTGTGGGTAAACCCAGTGAACCAATTGGCTGACCCAGACTGCCTTTTGTGGAGCAATGACCAGAGCTTACTGTGCTATAATTGTAACTCCTGCAAGGCTGGTCTGTTGGGGAACCTGAGAAAAGAATGGAGGAAAGTCAATGTGATTCTTATTGTGGCAGTGGTGGTGCTCATATGGGTCTATGTCATTGCCTGCAGTGCCTTCAAGAATGCCCAAACTGAGGACCTTTTCCGCCGCTACAAACAGGGTTGGGTTTGATCTTGGTCTCAAACACATTCCCACTTGTCATAGGTGTTGGTATTGGTTTTATGTTCTTTTCTTATCCTTTGATGAAAAGTGTCTTTTTCAGTTTTCACCACCAGTGTATATATTCCTCTGTTGTTTTCTATCTATAGAATGAAACAGATAGTGAAAAGCAAGTTGGGAAAAAAGAGTTTGCAAATCCTGAATAGTGACTATTTTATGTAATTTTCTGTTAAAAATGAGAATAGAATCCCAATAATTAGCTTTCCGTGAGTGTAAGATTCTTCTATTTTCAGTGGAGGTGGTTGCTTCTTAGATAAAGTTCATTACTTTCAAGCTTCAATAATTAACACTTAATTGCAGACATCATCACATGCAAGAGCACTCACATCAATTAAGCCTTTTTATATGTGTGTGCTTAGGTAAAAGGCACCGACATCACCAACTGGGAAGGAGATAATAAGCGCTTTCCAATGTTTCAAGATCTCCCATACATATTTCTTATACATGATTATGATATAAGAAACTGTCAGTGAGGTTGGTAGTGTAAACATGTTTTGTGTAGGGCTTAGGAAACAGGCATTTTTTTTTAGAAGTGTTTCAAGATCTTGAACTGCTATTAATCTATTCATGATTACAGAGCAAGAAACAAGAAATTAGCACTGAGTACACATTGCATGTCCATCAATCATAATTGACTACTCTAGCGTGTTGTAAAATTGGGTGTGTTCCATATTTTATTCATTACCGGGTTAGTAAGCATCTTTGAAATCAAGGCTAACAAGTATTTTATACTACCAATACCAAATTATATGCTCAGATGGCACTCCAGTCCAGAAATAAGAAAACGATGGTATTAATAATCAAGTAATTTAACAGCCATCAACATCAAACAACTTCCCCTATAATAGAATTATATATTGCAACCAAAAATGCCCCTTAAGCTTATTTAGACTGCAGATTAGAATATATAAAATATCGCTCCTCTCCCCCCTTCAACGTATTTTCAGCTCTATTACAAAAAGTGGAACCATCGCCATTAAATTACATGCATGTTACAAAGAAATTATTCCCAGAATTATGCTACTAATTAGAAGACAGAGAACCACAAATCCTCAAATTTGTTTTCTCCTAAGCCGTGGATACCTTTCTAGAGTATACGATGTACATAGGATCTGAGCGTCCGGGATTAGGAGAGATATCCACAGCCTGCAGACAAATGCAACATAGTTAGTGGCTTACCGTATATATGGGGGCTCACGAAGGGATATATGCTGAGTGTGTATGAGCACAAGCTAGCACACACACTCTGAGCATTTCTATAGAAGAACCAGAGGTAAGTAAATTTATGGAGGAAGAAGTCTGGAAAGAGAATAATGTGACAGTGGTTACTGCCAAGTGACTAGTTGTCCTCAAAATTAACTGATCAACAGGTGAGCAATATGATGCATTTATCTGAGAACATTTTTATGGCTATTCTCCAATTGCCACTTGCTTTAGAGAGGACCAAAAAGAAAATGTAGAACTCAGATGTTAATTACCTGGGGAGGTTCAAATCCTCCAGCATAATGGAAATATGATCCAACAATCAAAACATGATCAGAATCACCAGTTGACGTCCATATTGAAATTGCTTTTGTAAAAAAGCAACGGTTGGAAAAGCTGGTTTATAATCAATATCACGAAGTTAGAAATGGCTGAATAGATTGCAGACATGCAAGATAAGAAAAGAAAGATGGGCTTTGAATAGGGAGCAAATGTGCATGACAGAGCTTTGTTTGTTTTGGTGCAAAATGAAATAGGAAAAGATTTTTGCGCATGCTGACATATCAGGCCATAAATCCTTTGAGTATGTAGAATTATACCAGGTTATATTGTTAAAATTTCCATGACTTCATTGAAACAGTTAGTTTTATCAGATAACAACGATTGTAGTTAGTCTTACTTTTAACTTAATTGAAAATGGACAAAATTTTACCTCATTATGGCCAGTCCACCTGGCTTAAGAAGTCATTTTGGATAATCCAAGTTCTGATTGTTTTTATTAGACTTTGATTGACATTCTTTACACAAATTTGAAGAAAAAATTTATCTTTAGCTAGGTATGTTGATTCTCAATATATAATATAAATAAATCGATGAAGGTTTGAGAATTTGTAAAGGTACCTTGGTTGTCTTCTAGGGAATATTGGTGAATGTCCCTTTATTACCTTGGTTGTCTTCTAGGTTGAATAATTGTTGGTGCTACGAGAGTAGCTTCATCAACCGATTCAAAATTTGATAAGCAGTTAAGTCATATGAGTGAGATTGACATGTTGGTGTTGAAAATCATGGGGTTTTTTTTTAAGTCATCAGAAATTAGAAATTTAGAAAATTGTGTGAGTTACAATTTTGACAAGCAATATAAGACCAAGCTCAGTACAGCTAGAAACAAGAGACCATTTCCAAACACTATATGAACATTATTTGTTGAGTTATGCTGGTGCCACAACTTGCTGCACAACTTGTGTCACAATTCGCTCACGTGGTGAGTTGTGAGTGGTGAAAGGGTGATGGTGGGTCTATGTGAGAACACCCCCTCACCACTCACAACTCGCCACGTGGGTGAGTTGTGACACAAGTTGTGACACCAACATAACTCTTATTTGCTATAATCATAACGTCTTATCTTTGACTTCAATTGAAAGCTTTGAGTGCTTGCCACATACCACTAATTATGGAAACCACTATTCAAGAAAAAAAAATAGAAACCATTGTTAGCAAGATTGAGTAGCTTTCATGTATGCATGATTAAGCATTTAAATTTACAAATCAATTTTCATATACAATAATATCTATTGTTACACTCTTGTTTATATCTTATAAATTCAATATAAATTGTTAACAATTTATGAAAATATTAATGAGTTTTACTACACACAATTCTCAGCACATGGTGATTCATAATATCTCAAATCATGATTGTTGTAGGTATATTGAAGAGGATGATCTAATGAGATTTTTAAAGAGAGTTGAGATTCATACAATTTTTCCACTCTTTGAGGGATCGCTTGAGACTGGAAGGATTTCCAAGTCTTCATTTAAAAATTGGGTGGTAAGTTTTTATATCCATAGTTTATGTAAAGTTTCAATATGATCAATTTAAAGAATTTGTTAGTGTGAAATTGATGGAATTTGATTATGTGTCTCTTGACAAAATATATTAACTAACATAAGGTTAATAGAATTAAGTTCATACGTAATCAAACTCTGTAAATTCTGATGACGCTTCGAACACGTATTTTAATAGGTTCTCAACCTCTACTTATTTTGCCTTTTTTGATATATATCAAGGAACTAAAACACTCAACCAATATCAAATTATGCAAATTAAAGTGATAACATTTTACGTACATACTTATTACCTGTTGGACTTGTTTGATTAAATGGTATTTGAAAGTATATTATAGATAATAAATTTCAAAATTGTTATTTCTAATGACTTTGCAATCACTACTAGGTTCGAGCTTTCTTTGAACGAAAAGCTCTAGCACATTCATTGAATGATACCAAGACAGCAGTACAACAACTTCATAAGTTAGCAAGCTCAGTTGTTATTGTGATAATTATTGTGGTGTCCCTACTAGTGATGGAGTTCGCGACAACCAAAATAATCTTTTTCGTAATAACCCAGCTAGTTCTCTTCAGTGTCGCATTCCATAATACCTGCAAGACTATTTTTGAATCTATCATCTTCGTCTTCATTATGCATCCTTTTGATATAGGAGATCGTTGTGTCATCGATGGTGTTCAGGTAAGTTCACCTAAAAACAATACGGTATATACACGTACACTATCTTCTAACTCCACAATTTCTTATTAGTTATTACATTTATATTTAAAAATTTTGCTTTGCTTGTGTGTGTCAGTGTTCATATATATTACTTGTGCTTACATTTATATATTGGGGACAGATGATTGTGGAAGAGATGAACATCTTGACAACTGTTTTTCTTCGATATGATAATGAGAAAATCTACTACCCTAACTCACTTTTGCTCACAAAGCCGATAAGTAACTTTTACAGAAGTCCAGAGATGAGTGATGGCATTGATTTTAGCATTGATCTCTCAACATCAATGGAGATTATCGTTGCACTAAAGAAGGCCATACAAGCGTAAGTTACTCCTCCTATTTATTAGTACCATGTTGCTTTCATTTGTATTAAAAAGTTTTATACTCTTGTGAATGTAGATACATCGAGAGCAAGCCAAAGTATTGGAATCCAAAACACTCTGTAACAGTGAAAGAAATAGAGAATGTGCACAAATTAAAAATGTGTTTATGCGTCCAACACACCATCAATCATCAAAACTATGGTGAACGAAACAATCGGATTACAGAGCTTTTATTGGAGTTGAAGAAGATCTTTGAGACACTTGGCATTAAGTATCATCTTCTTCCTCAGGAGATTCTTCTCACAAAAATGAACATTGAGAATGGAAGGATGGAGCAACAATCATAAACTAATTGACTTGAATGTTGAAGTTCAAGAAATAAAAGTTGGTGACCTATTTTTCTAAAGCTCGACTACCCCATAACTCTATGCACCTTTGATGGGTTGTATTAAATTATCAAGCTATTCTAATTATGACGCTAGAACATTGGGATTACGATTATCCCAATTTTAAGATGGATTTTAGAACATATTGTTGTGCTTTACACTTGTGTTTGTACCTTCAACTCTCGTTATATGACTAATTCTAAACTACGCATTGTTTAGTATAACTCATCATATGGAAATAATTTAGAGATTTTCTTATTAGTTTTAAAATCACACATCGATCGGATAGAAGAAAAATAAATAGGTGCATTAATCATATTAATTATTTAAAAGTGGTGGTCCCACATTGATAAGGTATGGCTGGCCCTATGTATAAAAGTGGTGTAACTTTGGTGAATGTAAGAATTGACAAAGTTTTTTCTAGTTAAAGAATTTGTTAGCCTGAGAGCGCTTGTGGTGTATTCGAGATTTGGATAGTTTATATTTATGAGATTAATGTTTAGAGTTTATGCATGGTTGTTATTTTAATGCTTATTAGTTTATAGTTTTCACAAAATTATTGCTGGGTGCCAATAATTTTGATCACATTGTTAATTTTAAGTTTCTAATTAACTTTAAATCTTTTTTGGATTTTTCAAGGTCAAAACCAAGAATTTTGCTTCGCAGGTGTAGACACCCCATTTATAACCTTAATGGGCAAAATCATAATTTTGACTATTAGCTTTTTATATACTTCACTTAAAATAAATCTTGAAATTTTAACGATCAAAACAATATGTTATAAGGCCCAATTAGACCTTTGAAACAAAAGATATCGTAAAATCAAAACTCAATGGTTAGAATGCGCCCGCATGATTTAGATCTAATCACTTGTGATTGTATCATGACCCTACTAATTTAAGTATGTACGTAAAATTAATGATGTATCATGACCCTACTAATTTGGATTTAAAATAATCGTGAGAAAGCATGAATTGGATGCGTTGGAATATTAGATATTGATCATTTTTGAAATTATCTTGTTTAAAGAAGAATATTAAAAAATAATAGACTTATGAATATCAAAATAATGATATTCTAACTGGAAATTAGCAAAAAATTGAAATCTTTCATGAGCAACAACTAGTTTCCTACTCAAAGGATTGTTGGAAGTTCAAAATTTGAAAAATGTAAGCTAAAACTAAGCCCAAGCGTCGATCAATACTTGGACTAGTCCCCCATTTGTCGATCGGCAAATAGTGGGACAAATCCTAGAGTAGATTAACACACTTGGACCCTCAAGATTCAAATCAAAATTTTCCCTCCCACTTTCACCGTCTTTTCAAATCAAAATTTTGCCAACCCTGAGCCAATCATCTGTAGGAGATCCACCATTTCTAAAGACTTCTCCCACTACTCTAAATTGAGGAGAGGACTCTCCATTCAAGGGACCCCATTCCCCTAGAGCTCTAGAGGAAGCAAAGAATAGTCATCATGCATCCAATCTTTCTAGTCTTGGAGTACAAGTGATTCATGTAATGCCTCCCCTCAAGAAATTTAGTGAACTCTTTTCACTTTAATTTTTTGTTTAATTTTTATGCAGATATAATTTAGCATTTGTATGTTATTATATTGTTTTATTGAATGGGTTTTTAGAATTATCATGATGTTTCCATGCTTAAATTAACATGTTTTATTAATTACGATGTTTCCATTTTAGCCAAGATGTAAATGTTATAACGCACGCATGTTCTTCAAATGTTCATAGGAAAATCATGTAAAACTATATGTTTGCTCTTGCCATGTTCTTAAGTTCTCATGCATGTTATAACATGTTCTTAATTTTTATTTCTTTGCCATGTTCATATATTAGATCCATAATCTATATCAAGTCCATGTCAAAACATGCTTCCTTTGTAATTTCTCTAGAATTCATAATTTTCGATCAATGCATACAGTCACATGGTCATAAGTTCATATACTCTTATCTTTTTAACTCCTGATTAAAATTTCAAATTTCTATTTTGATCTATGTTCTATGATGAATGACAAGACTTAATGCTCGCATTGTATGGAATGACATGTCCATCAACTGCCATAGTCTGGAAAACTATTTTACCGGATAAGATGGGTGTTTAACATCCTATCACCTTGTAACTTAGTATACGAACTTAGATCAATGGTTCTTAGAATAACAAAATGACATTGTAGAACTAAATTGAATGAAATTAAATGTGCAGTGTTAAATTGAATTTTAAACAAAATTAGAAATTAAAGGTAGAGTGTTAAATTGAATTTTAAACAGAATTAGAGGCTATAATTTGTAATTTAACTTTATTACTATTTTGGCATTATTTTAAACAAAATTAGATATTAAAGGTACAGTGTCAAGTTGAATTTTAAACAAAATTAGGGGCTATAATTTGTAATTTAACTTTATGACCATTTTTGGCGGCATCATTTAAATTGAATGTGTCTAAATTTAGATCTATTTCACCATGCAATTATCACCTTTTGTGGGATGTATAAGTCAAAGATGATAAAAAAGTAAAAGGTTAGAATGGTAAGAGGATTTGTTTTTTTCCCTAACTTTTACATCTCACAGCATTGCATGGTGGAATGATTCAACTAGGATGGCCAAAACCCGTCAACCTACTGCACCAATCCAAATCTGTTGTCCCACCATAACAGGCTGAGGCAAGGTCCTCTACACCAATGAACATTTAAAGCACATCAAAAGCACAAGAAAAACTGAGCAAAACTTAACAAGCAACAAACATTTCCAACTAAATAAGTTTATGTCAACAGCACAGAGGACAGTATCTTAGGACAAATATAAGTGACACAGGACTTGGTACGTATGTTTGTCTTAACAAAACAAAAGTAGGCACAAAACCACCGATATAGCAGGTACTAGCACATTCCATATATATATATGTATGCCATCAGTGAGCGTTTTATTCAACCCACAACTTTCCTCGAATATGTTCTGCCATGCTGAATGTCCTGGGCATGCCTGAGAAACATGTCGCCGGATCCAGAATTCCACTGGACTCCAGCCTTCATGGGAGGGCACTGGACTCCAGTCTTCATGGGAGAGTGACGTGGCTGCCCAACAGACTGCCTCCGAGAACCAAGGGTCATGTTTGCTAACTTCTCAGTTGCCTCCAAAACTCCCCGACCAGTCCTTCCCTTGTTAGTGGAGGCTGCAAACCAATAGGCATACAGTCAAACATATAGGCCTATACATTAATTCTGGAGAATTAAAATGTACAATGTAGTATAAAACTCACTTTCAATTTGTAGGAATAATTTTTAAAATCGAAAAAAAATGAAAAGAACACAAGAAAGCAACATAAGATGTATTTCAGCTTAAACTTACTTGGGCTGTTCTTTCCTGGTGGCCGATATCTTGGTTGTTTAACAGAGCTCTTGAGAGATTTATCATTCTTACTCATGTCCTTCACAACAAAAACATAGGAGTTGGCACACAGCTAAAACATGTTTTAACAAACAGAAAGCATTGCCAAAACTATAACTTGTTTTAACGTACAGAAATGAAGTATGGAAGGCAAAAACCAAATTCACGACAAATGAAAATGAAAAATGACAATATCTTGATTGTTTATGAATGCTCTAATATTAGTTTATCAGTAATATCCATTACATTTTTTTCTCCATCACGTCGCCAGGGTTCTTATATCATATGAAGCAACTCAGTATTAACTGCAACTAATGGCCAACTCTTAACACAATGAACTTTTTTATTCTCTTTTATTAGTATTAACACAATATTTTTCCTATAAATCATAATCATCAAACATCTCATTCATTAACTTAGTATTTGACTTTCAAGAAAATCATTGTTGTAGACAAATTGGTGCACAATCAACTTTCATGAGAATCATTAAAATTAAGACAGTCATGAGAGAGAGAAGCTCTGCAGGACAATGCCAAACAGTCTGGGCACAAACTGGTTCTTCCCAAAAAGAAAAAGGGTTCGCAGGCAAAAAACAGAATAGAAAAAAGACCAACCTAAACATATGTTCGACCTAATCTTACAAAAAGCTAAAAAAAAATAATAATAATAATAATAACAAATGCTAATTTAGCAATCAAAGAAAAGCGCAAAAACTACAAAGTATACAGAAAATTTTTTCAGCATCTTACCTGATCAACCAAATCCAGCTTGCGTTGCACACCTGTAAGAACATTTAGTATAGGATGAGAATATAGCATACCACATCTTATTTTAAAAGAAAACCATATTCCAACAGATAATGGAACCTTGTATGTTCTTTTAACTATAAGAACAAGCAATGTACAAACCATGATTTTTGACAAAGTACAATCGTAGTTCGTGAAAGTGTGGGCATATTAAGCTCAACTTGATAATAAAAGCATACACCAAAACCCTAAAAACATATTCCAACAGATAATGGAACCTTGTATGTTCTTGAACTATAAGAAGAAAAAGCATTGCACAAACCATGATTTTTGACACTGTTCAATCGTGGTTCTTCATGAAAGTGGCCATATTAGGCTCAACTTGATAATAAAAGTATACACGAAAAGCCTACCAATATGGATTGGATCATTAATGAGACATTCTAATTGCTAGATTCATCTATGTGCAGCACTTATTTCAGTTTCACTGGTCTCACACATGACTTGCAACAGCGCACTGAGATAACCCTACTGTCAGTTATTTACCTATAACATCTGCCTTATCAGATTTGACAGTATACAATGTCATGCATAGTGCCCATATGTTTATAAATTAAAATTAGGTAGAGGATTCAAGTCTAGATGTAGCACATTCAATGACCCTAGTTTACTGTAGCAGAGACCAGCAACTTCCTTGCAAGTTCATGCAATCATCTAGGAGGTCTTCCAGTTGCATTGTTCATGCATTCCAGAGTCAAGTTTTTCACCTTACACAGACATGCTATGTACAATGTCTTTTTTTCTGAATAGGGCTTATATATTCTTGTAATAGTTTTTTACTTCGAGTACTTAGCAAACTATGTGCTTCATATTTTATCCAACCCTAGAAATCTGAATCTATATCCCAGAGTGCGTATCCTAATATAAAGAGATCATGAGCTCATCTTAAACAAGACAACTAGCCACAGATCATACCTTGTAAGACAATATTAGTTATAGAAGTCAGAAAGACAATTCAAAATGCCAAATCTATTATAGCTACCACCTGTGCTTAAGGAAGCATGTAACTTAGGAGAAGGATAATTGCTGGTTAACTTTGAAGTAGATAAAGCCCCAGAATGTCTCCTAGCAGATTGTTGTTCCAATGCTCCCCTTGTTCTGGCTGCAATTATGCAATCTAGTTAGGTTCATGTATATTACAGGTAAAGCAATCCAGAAGTTGGTGCACTTAAAATTAAGGAACTTTAAGTATGAAGAGGACAAACCAGAGGGAGGTGTTCTAGCAACTGCAACCCTGGAACGCAGGGATGGTGGAACATAAAAGCAACTCTGCCACACAAATGAAGTTCGGCTTTAAAATTTATTGAACATTACTTACTACATCTAACTCAAATTCAAAGTAAAAGATCAACACACAGATTTATGAAGATTAATCAGAACCTGGAAGAAAGGATGCTGAAGGGCCTCAGCAGCTGTTGGCCTCTTGGAAGGATCCCAAGAACAAAGTGACTAGTTTTTTAAAAAGAAAAAATTAGAACAAACAAGAAAGTGTCCATAAAAATAGAAAGGAAAAATAAAGAGTTCTTCTCTTATGTTTTAAGAATCAAAATAACATAATATAATCATCTTGCTATAGGGTCTGAGAAAGAAAAAGCTTCAATTTTTTACAGAATTTTTACTCACTGTCATAAGGCTGATCGCATCATTGCTTGCAGATGGAACCAATACAGAAAGATGAACACCAGAAAACTGTGTCAAATTACAAATTACAAGCAATATTAAACTTCCATACATTTCGACTTTCTTAATTTTTAAAATAATTAACACCAGATTCAGCTGTCACATGGTACGAAGAGGATGAAAACACAAATGGTCAAAAACTCAGAACCATGTAGTTTTTGGAATAGGTATCATCAGACTCAGCTGTTCACATGAAATTAAATTTGAAAAGGTGATATATTTTTGAACTACTTTATCTTCCATTAGATCATAGAGTGCCAACATTGGCAATTCCCCTCACAGTAAGAAATACCTCTCTCCCCATCCAAATTACAAGATGACAAAGAATTTAGCTGTGTTTTGCCACATCTAGCTAACATGGCCAGGCCTAAAGCACTAGATGAAGTCAAGCTACCTAATATGCACATATAAGCAAATATTTTTTAATACCTACCTACAGAAAATTTCAAGATTCTAACCTACTTTGACACATGCATATAAAATGCATGCACCACATCCAGAAAAGCAAAACTGACCTGAGGAAACTGGTAGTTGATATCCCTTGCCAAACAAAGTCCATCAGGCCAGGAATCCTTAGTTGGACTGCCGATAACACTGCATATTTTGTATATCTCATCTGCTTCACTGCAAGAATAATTATGAACAGAAGGATCGCTATCAATTAATGACTATCCAATTAGCAGATCTCTACCTGAATAATTATCAATCTTCAAACCAGGATTCAGACAACAAAAATATTTTTGGCCTTTTAGCAACTTCATAAAATGACAAAAAGAGAAGTGCAGAAAGAAGTATGCTAACTATTTTATATGCTATTAAGTAGATTCTAATAATGTCCATCTAAAAAACAGCATCATTACCCCAATTATCAAATCAATCAGCATAGTGGTTGGCAATTTAAGCCTCTCCTTGTAAAATAAAACCACAGACAAAATAGATACTCAATTCTCATATAAGGAAATATATGTACCTAATACCCGGAAAAAGAGGACGGAGAGTGAACAATTCAGCCATTATAGCACCCATTGCCCACATATCTAGAGGTCAGAATAGAAAACATCATGTGTAAGTACTATATGATTAAAACTGTTGGCATCTATATAAGTGAGCCACAAGTTTATTCGAACTAAACACTAACCAACTTTAGAGCTATACAGGTATGACTGAAGCAGCACTTCAGGGGCTCGATACCTGTAATTTTTACATATTAGAAGTCAAAATACCACAGTAACAACTTGATACCAATCATACAAGCAGAGGCTCATAGATTAGAAAGAAGATGAAGAAAACACACCAACGTGTCGAGACATATTCCGTATATGGTGGTTGCGAGTTGATTTCCCGAGCAAGACCAAAATCAGCAATCTTGATTATGTCCTTTGTAACCAACAAGTTTTCTGCAACAAGGTTTGCAGGTGTCAGTTGTATACTACAACAAAAGAATCTAGCGGCAAAATAAAATATGCAGATACAATAACAACTGATATGCATTGGCTTAAGCATATAAAATTCAAATAATTTCCAATATAATATAAATAAAGATATTGCAATTTTTCTCCATGCAATATATTCCATGAGAATATGATTCTTTGAACAAATTCAACAGAGCATTTTGTACAAAATTCAGAATACCCTTTGATTTCTCTTCTATCAATCAAATTCACCAAGATGGCCATGAATAACAACGGAAGACAATTACCTGGCTTAAGGTCACGATGAAAATATCCACGCTGATGCATGTAAGACAGACCTTGAAAAACTTGAAAACACCAATTTCTGACTTCAGCTTCAGAGAAAAGCTTTTCCCTGTCTTTCATGAGTTGGTATAGGTTCCATTCCTGAAGCACAACATTAAGTAATTAAATGTAAACAACCAATTAATAATTAGCTGTCACAATTATAGCAAGAAATTAGAAAGGACAGATGCCATTTACCATGTACTCAAACACGAAATACAAGATGTCATTTTCCCTAATGACTTCCTTAAGCTTCACAATATTTGGATGACTCATTTTCCGTAATGACTGCCATAACAAGAAACCCATCATGTATTTGCAGTATAGCAGCCACAAAATAGAGCATTGATTATGAAAGATCATATTACCTTCACTTCTCTCAAATTTACGCACTCCTCCCACGAGTAATACTTTTTCTTCATCTTCTTAATTGCAACCTGTTAAAATTGAACAAAAAATTAGAAACAGGAATGGTGAGGAACAACATAGACAGGGAATGAATTTTTAAACACACTTACAACTTCACCAGTCTCCTTATTAATAGCTCGCCAAACACATCCAAATGTTCCATCTCCAACTTCCTTGATTAACTTGTACCTAGATTAGACCAAAACTTCTGTAAGAATTCAACATGATAACACATAAATAAATACTATAAAGCAAGTCCCACAGTAACACAACTCACCTCTCCATCATTGTGGAACAAACGCGACTCCCTTCTTTATTCAAGAAAAGTATACTAACTCACTAAAGAAAAATAGCATTTATCTTCAGTAGATGATCCTTCGGAAATATTATAAGATATACACAACTGCCTCACTGGTTCAGCTGAATCCACCATTAATTTTCTGCCATGACACCCAAGAGCCAAACACCAGAAATTTTATGATGGACGGGCTGCAGAGCCTTATTTATTGCTAATCCCACGACTTCAAGACAGCAAGACGGGATGGACGGTAAGAAAGGACAAGTACTAGAGAACATATTTAAAACAATCAAACAACCAACCAGAATTGATTTCCCTAGCCAACAGGCAGGATCCCTAAGACACGGTCTCCCAAGGGTTTAAAACTTAACTACTAATAGCTACCTCATATTCTAAGTAGAATTTGTTGCCAAATCTTCAGCTATTTAGCACCCATCAGGAGCAACAATAAAATAACTAAGACTTGTGCTGTCTGCACAGACTCAACACAACTGCTTATCTAATATCAACTATGGTAAGCAACCTCCAAGCTTGAATGGCAGACTTCAGCCCTGTTGAACAAAAGGAGCAACAAGATTAGAGAGGAGAATTATTAAATGGATTAAAATATAGAAAAATATTATAACAAAAATAGATGCAAGATATTATGTACCCCGGAAGACGTTTTCCCAAAATTTTTTACCGGATGTCGTATCAGCAATGCACTAACAACAAAAAATTTGTTAGAAGGTGAAGCAAGATTTTGACCCCAGAAAAAAAAGGGGGGGGGGGGGGAGAGAGAGAGAGAGAGAGAGAGAGCTCTTACTTATACAAGTGCACTAAAGATCCAACACCTATCTTAGAAAAAACTTGCATTACGCCTTCTGCAATGATCATTTGAGAGCTGACCGCTAAGTGCAATTAACAAAGGAAACCAAAAGAAAATCTCCAAGGATGAGAAACCTCCAGTCAAGAACTTCCTGGAACGAAAACACCCTGTATTGGTAGCAATTTGACCAGAAGCGGACTTGCTCCATATCTTTCGATAGAAATTAAAATCCTTCAAATCCAAGCCCAGCAGAACCTGTCATAAAAATTTACAGCATTCAATCTCAATAAGTTCCAGATTAAAGTAATTGCAAATAAAGCTTATCTTTCATTCACCCCTGAACACCAACCTACAAAAAATGTTCTTTTCCTGTTATACATTATGAATAAATTAAACCTGGAATCTAATACAGCCATTAACAATAATATGAAACTATGATTTGTGATCAAGAAGAAATCAAACAAACACAAACTGAATCGAAGACCACAACAAAGATTATTGACGATATTGAATTAAGGGCGGGCCATAGTAAAACATGATCAAAAACAGAATTCCACCGTAAGATGATACAGAAAAATCTAACAGCACAAATAATAATGCATAATCAATAGTACACGGGAATCTCAAATTCTAAAACCAAACCAATTCATAACCCTTAAAAGGGGCATTGAATCCAACTTTTTAACCGCAAAAGAAAAAGCTGAAGTGCATCCCGAATCCACAATTCCAAAAAAACTGCAATGATACACATAAAATCTAAAAACAAAACAAAAACCCTCAAGCCACAATACATAAACAAAACAGAATTCCACCTTCAACAAATAAAGAAGCATAATCAATAGTAGATGAGAATCTCAAATTCCAAAACCAAACCAATTCATAAGTCATAACCCTTAAAAACGACATCGAATCTTAATCCTAACCCTAATTGATGAAACCCACGAAACATCTAAATTTCACGATCCAAAATTTCACAATCCTGACAAAGCTGCGATGACACAGAGAAAATCTAACAACAACCCTCGTAGTGATAAACAAAACAGAATTCCAACTTCAACGAATTTCGTCGCCATATATAATCAATAGCAGATAGCAATCTCAAATTTTACAAACCGAACCAATTCATAACCCTCAAAAAAAAAATACCGCGATTCAGATCCTCATCAGTCAAAACGAAATCTTTGAAAAAATTTCCAAGAAAACAAACAAAAAAGAAATCGAATTGAGAAAAACAAAACGAAACCCTAACCCTAAATCAGAAAGCACAGGAATCAGATCTGATGAGAGAGAGAGAGAGAGAGAGGACCTGATAGAGAAAGCCAAGCGGCATAAGCACCGTCGCGAGGGACGGGAAGAGGTGGAATCCAGAGCTTCTCCCTCTTTCTCTCTATGCGTGCAACCGAAATTGCCGTATCGTTTCCCCCAAATATATATCTGAATATCTCTCTCTCTCTTTCTCTGCCTTTGCTCCGTGCCAACCAAGTAAATATTCCACCTCTACCTTCCCTTTTTATATATAGTAGCTATTACACCTCTATTGGCATTGGATGGATCTCATTCTCTTCTCAAAAAAAAAAAAAAAAAAACTTAACGCCCACGCTCATCATGCCCCGGTCGGTCACACTCTCACATCATGTCGCCAACCCTATTTCTTAGTGCTTCTCTCTTTTCTACCTAATTTTTTTTACCCCCTTTTAATGATAGGATCTATTCATTTTACTATATAAAGCTTACAAACAAATGCCCCGCAATAAGTTGTTTAAAGCCCACATTTATGTTAGAACCTCATTTAATCTCGTTTTTGCCTGTGTTTGTTTCACAACCAAAAAAAAAAAAAGTTAAAGCCCACTAATTTTATATATATATTCACAACAATTTGTTAATTCTACTGTGAGTTTCAGTTAATACGTCATAGGTTGAAATTCTTTAAAAAAAAATTGTTAGTTCTACTTAATAAAATTAAGTAATGTTAAAGACACAACATTCTTAAATTAGTATTAAAAAAAATTTTAATTTTACATTGTAGTGAGCCTGTGTGTGTGTGAGATTATAAGTTATTTTTGGAATGTTGTAAAATTGATCGGATATTATAAATTTTACTATATAAAGCTTACAAAACCAATGTGCCAACCGTTATAACAAAAAAAATTTAAAAATCAAATATTGGTTTATTACATGGTTAAAGTGCATAAATCACATTCATTGTCAATCATTTTATAAGCTCTTTGTAATAAAATTTGTAGTATCTTTAACATTTTCCTTTACTTTTGTCTTCATTTCTTTAACCTAATTATTTTCATTTCTTTTATTACAATTATTTCGCTATAACTTATGGAAGTAGCTATCTATGAGTGGTAGATAATCACTTTCACATGAATCTGCCACTTTTTCTTCATCATTCACAATTGACCATGTCATAATTGTTATAAGAGTTGTATTCTAATCTTTCTCGATTATTTTTATTGGTAGTCTCTATTACTATTTAATTTAAGCACAACCTATGTAGTACAAATGATGCATGCCTACACTATTTATTTCACATTCATAGCACTCATGTTCATAAATCATATACTAGGTTTTAACTTTTACTTACACATATAAGATATTAAAATTTGAACAGTAATGATAATGAGGTGATCTTACCTAAGTGAGTGATATGGTCATCGTGGCTTTTGTGCTGATTATTATAAATAGGTCACTTGTCACTAAAATTGAGAAAATTAAATTGGACATGTGAAGCAAAAAAATTGACAACAATTATAAAATAATTTTGATTCTAAATGTCTTCAACTTTAATATATCCATGTACATGATATAAAAACTTTAAGTACGTACATGCTACAACTTAAATTCTCTAATTGAATTTAACCATGTTATTGCATTAATCAATACAATGCATGTCAAACTATCTTTTTCAGTGACAATTAAATTTAACCATGTTACTACATTAATTGATGCAAATACATGTTTAAATTTGATTGAAAAACTTAAGATATAGCATATAAAGAACTGTATCAAAATTTAACTTTTTATTTATTTATTTATTAAAAACCTAATATTAATTATCATAATTATATTTATAGTAGTTTCATATAAAACATACTCAAAATAAATGCTCATTAATAACTATTATAATGATCAAATTTTGTATTTATTATTTTATACACAAAGAAAATTATAATTAATGTATATTAATAACTATCATAATATCAAAATTCATATTTATATACTAAATAAAAGAAAGAGAAAATCATTTTTTAAAAAATATTTTATTAAAGTTTTTTTTTTTGAGGGGATATTTTATTAAAGTTTCTTGTGCATTGCACAGTTTACAGACTAATTTATTATTAAAGGAAAATGTACATTTGCTTATTATATATATATATATATATATATTACAAGAGAGAGAAGGAGAAGTGACTCTTAGTAATAATTAGGAAAAGGAGTGTAAAAATAGTAAAAAAGAAAAAAGAAATATGCAGGGTGTATAGTGAATAGAATTGAATTGGGACCAAAAATAAAAAATGTGCATGTGATATATTTGCTTGGGTGGGTGGGTGGCATCGTATTCCATCTTTCTTGAGAAATAAAATTGGAATATTCGGTGGGTGCTGAGGTGTTTTTAGATTTTCTCGTCTGCATTCTAGGTGGCGCCACGAAATCATCTGCGGTATTAGGTGTAACGCACGCATAGAGAGTTCGCTTTTCTATTTCGTCTTCAAGGACAGTCGCAGTTTTGCCTATCTTTGTCTTTGTCCAAAATAATAAGGAACTGATATGACATTTTAAGTAATATTTTTCAGTTTTTAAATAATATTACATATTTTTTTACTCACATGTCAAAAAAATATAAACAAAATTACTAGAACAATGTTATCAAACAGGCCATAATAATCTAATAATAATAACTAATACCATTAAAATAAAATACTATTGTACCTATATTTAGAAAACGTGAAATGACCTTATATAGAATCCGTTTGGATACAACTTATTTTGCTGAAAACTAAAAACTGAAAACACTGTAGCACAATTAAAAATATAATAAAAAATTTACTGTTCACTCGTTTGGCAATGTTCATAAGCCTAAAATCACTGTTCATGGACAATGAACAGTGCCAGACGCGCATTCAGGGAAAATAAAAAAAAAAAAAAAAAAAAAAAACGCAAACGCCAAAATCATCTGAATCCAAACAGCACCATAAACAATAAGTCTAAGCTGGCATTTGATGGTTTTCTCGTCATACACAGGGTTCACACCCCCTCCAATTATCATATTAAACAAACCAAAAATAAAAATAAAAAATAAAAAATATACTTTAACACAACTTGTTTCACAATTTGTTGAAATTGTTGAATGGCATTGGTAAGTTTGAGAGGTATTTTCAATCTATCCCATCATGGTCGAGTTGAAAAAAAATTCAACCTAACTCAATCTAAACTCATCACAAGGGTCCAACCCAACCCACCTGGATTGGGTTGGACTCATGGGTTGGATAGTTTATTTATTTATTAATTGAGCTTTAGAACAACACCAAACAAATAAAAGCAAAATTATAACCTAATAAACTTGAGCATAGTACCAAACTAACACAAATTATTTTATTAGTACTTCAAAGTTAGTAAGATATTATATAGTTTTATCCCAACCTAGTTTTTTTTTTTTTTTGAGGGTGTTATCCCAACCCAGTTGATAAACAAAATATTAAATATTAAAATTATATAATATATATTTTAAATATATATTAAATATAGATAGGTCAAGTCGGGTTAGGCGGATTTGTAAATCTACTGACACGCACCAAACTCAACCCACCGGAAAATAAAAAATAAAAAGTTGACAATCCAATCCAACCCACCAAACTTTGTCATATATATTATTTGTTACTATGGTCTAGCCGCCAGTTCCAAACTAAGGGGTCCTATGGTCGGATTAGCTATACTATTAAATCCTTATAATCTTATTAACTCATATTGAAATGCATGAATCATACATCATAAATATTTTAAAAAAATATTGACTATCAGTTTTTGGTATCCATTTAACTTACTGATGACATAGTAAAATTCACAATCACTCATTTTTAAATAATTGGAATAAATAATAATTTAAGAGGCTTATGGTGGAATTATCATGATAACTCTAAAAAGAATCTAAAGGTCTGTTTGGATACCGCTTATTACTGAAAATACTGTAGCAAAATAATTTTAAATGTGTGAATAGTACCATGGGACCTAGTTTTAATGAAAATTTTGCTGAATTAGACAACTTATGGGTCCCGTGAACAGTGCACGAAACCCACTGACAGAGACGTAAACACGCTGAAATTTCAAACTAACACTAAGTCCTATGTTAGATCCTAGAGTCTATTTGGTCAAATGGTTTTCAACATTTTTTTTAAATTCGTTTTCTAAAAATCATGGGCCCTACTAGGAGAAAATCCATCATGTTTCCATAACATGCATCCACCCTCATGTGAGGGGGAGGACGCATGTTAAGGAAACATGATATGCAACCTCCCCTGGTAGTGCGATGGTTGTTGGGCAATTGTTTCCAGTTTTCATAAAACCAAATCCAATTTTCATGTAAAACAAAAAAAATAAGAAAGAAATTTTCAGTGTTTTTTGAAAACAGAGAACTAAATTCAGTGGCAATCTTGTGAATAAATAGAAAAGTTGTGAAGTCCACACCATCTGTTGTTTCAAATCTCAATCAATCATTCAAACTAATAAGTAAACTTGTTTATAAAATAAGAGCCAAACACATTTTTTTTGGTTCTCTTCTTAAAAACGTGTTTTCAAAAAAGAGTCAAACACAAATCACGTCAATATTGTGTTTTGAAATCGGGTTTCAAATACAATTTTTAGAAAAATAATTTTATAAGATTGGAAAACAAAAAAGAAAATGACAAAAGTTAAATACATTCCAACCATGTGGCTAATTAACCAAAGCCAGCAAACACCGTTAAATTTAAATCACCTTCTCTTTTATTTATTTATTTACTTTTCCTAGGGATAAACACCGTTTAAAAATTAAAACTTATCTCAAAATGTCACAATTAAGGGGCAGTTTGATAGGGTATTATGAACAACAGTTTTTAGTGTTTAAACAACATTTCACGTATTTTCGCACACTTTTTCACTCACACATATTCCCAAAAAATATAAATAACATTACTAGAACAACATTACTAAACAGACCCTAAGTATCATAAAGTAGTAGTGGGGTGTTCACCAAATCGCAAAAATCGCACCATAACTGTCCATAAGATGACATAACTACTGTAGGTAGCAGTGAACCGAACCACTTGATGTAGTGCGATATGCGGTTTCAATCCCTCTCAAGTCACTGTGTCCCACTGCACACTACAATTAGGCTGAGTAGGAAAAGCCTAAATTTTAAAAAATATACTAGCCCAAAACTATTCAAACCGCACCTTGTACACCACACCACATTGCACTTATGACCGCAAAACTAAGGTGAGGTACGGTTATAATTTTAACCAAACCGTACCGCAAAGTGTGATACTAAAAATAGTTCAAAACCGCACCACACCCTAAATTTATAAGTTTTGCTCAAAAGAAAAGAAAGCTCAGCGTGCGTTTGCCTAAGGATTATTGTGTGTTTTGGTTGGGTCCCACGGCGCTGTTCACAACCCAGCCAAACTTATGAAAACGCAAATTTTGAGGTAAATTCTAGGTCCCACGACACTATTCATAACTTGAAAATTATTTTATTACAGTATTTTCAGTAATAAGTTTTCAATTTTCAGCAAAATAAGCAGTATCCAAATAACCTCTCTGAGTTTTTTGTTTATTTAGTTTTTACAATAAACGGCGCCGTTCTGTACCTTTACAAACTTATCCAGCACCGACCCAAACCAAAAACCCCTTACTCAGCGGGTGTTATGAAATTTTACATTTGGATTTGGTTTGGATTGATTAATTGATTTTAATGTTCGGTTTGGGGGTTTCGAAAATTAGAATATAGAACCCTAAACTAAAAATCGAATGGATGCGCAAGCGAGGAAGAAGGCAGTGTATCGTGCTAAATTGAACGCAAAGAAGAAAGACAAGCGCATAGATTCTCCTCTTGTAAGGTTAGCTTTTCATTCTTCTTCTTTGTTTTCTTTTCTGAAACCTACTACATTGGAATTCTGAAACTATATATATATATTGCAGTCTTTCCAATATGCATGGATTTGTTAATTTCAGTGCTGTAAAAACCATCTAATTTCAAGTATCCCTTTTCAATGAAGGCTTGATTGAATTTCATATAGAAAGTTGTTACTTGATCCTGCTGCGAACTTTGCAGTTAGTAATTATTTTTGGCGATGTTTGTTTAGGTACCCAAGTACACTCTCTCTTTCACACACACACACACACATATATATATATAAAGCTTATGGAAGATTATATGGGCATAAGAATAAACTGCTTAGCTCGTCGGGCATGAAAAACCCCTGGATTACCTGGTAACTGGTTCTAGCTGGTGGGGTCAGTTGCTCGTAGGAGTTTGGTTAACAGTGAGTATTGTTGTACAGTATGCTCTGCAAGTGAAGTTCTCCTACATCTCAAAAAGTAAAAAAGAAAAAATATTATGGAAAATTATACTGATTTTTTTGGGTGCTTGAGATAGTTATATCTATAATATGTTACTAGAGGGAGAAGTGCATACATTCACTTTAGTTACATATTCTATAACTTATAAAAGGACATATAGCGTACCAACTGGCTGTTGTCTTTTTTCCCTTTTTCATTTTTTAAGTTTTGCACCCAAGGATAGGGGGAATGGGATATTCGAACTAGCGACTACCTCACGAGGCATGGATCCCAGCTAATTGTGCTACCCCTTGGGGTGCCAGCATGTTGTTGTCTTTTCAATTATTTATTTTTTGACAATTCAGATTCAGGTCATTCTCTCAAATTGGAGCCAACATTGTGTTTTTTTTTTATTTATTTATTTATTTTTTTTTTTATAAATTATAAATTTTGATGCTCAGACTATACATCTGATATTAGATTCTGAATGGCGTGTTTGGGTATTCTTGTTTAAGTATGTTATTCTGTTCATGATGAAGTTTCTTACTGTATGTTTGTCTTTTCTTGTAATATATGCAGGTACAATGAACTTGAGCAGCCTGTCTGTAGGGTTTGTGACCTTGTTTTGAAATCCGAATTCCATTGGGATGCCCACCAAGTTTCTCGTAAACATCATGAGGTGATTTTTTACTATCCCCACCAAATCATGTATGAATCCTTGACATGTAAATATATCACAGGCTCTAGCTTATATGATCACTCATAAAAATATTAGATTACAAACAAATCACATGTATATACACAGGTTGACATGCATAGATGTAGCTTCATTATGAATTATGATCTTCCATAATTGCAGTGTGTTCAACTCAAAGCGTTTTTCCCACCTTTTTGGTGTGGAAAGTGCAATGATGATGTTTGTGAGAGTTCCTCTATGCTTACTTGGTTGTATTCAGAAATTTCCAAGTTAGAGAAGGCGCTGATATTGGTTTTCTATTCTTCCCTAGTTAAAGTGAATAAGAGGAAACCATATAACATTACTTATCATAAAAAAGAAAAAACCATGTAACACTGTCTTTATGAATGGTGGAGGGTGCAATGCTTTATGATGTACTTGTAAAGTTATTCTAAAGTCGTTAAAGCCTCCCTTATGATTAATGTATGTTTTTCAGTAAGGATTATAATTTTTAAATATGTGTATATATATATATATTTATAAATAATTTAGATTTTTACCAAAAGGTTTACGTCACAAAAACTGTTGGGGACAAGGCCACTTCACTTTCTTTTTGCTTCGAGTGTTGTACTTTTTTGTTGGCTATTATAACATAAAAGGTCGTACCTAGTGTACAAAGCTCTCACTTTTGTGGATGAGAGATGATGGTAGACAACCTTACCCCCCATTTTTTGGAGAGGCTCTTATAACATACTGATGGCCTAGTAATGGTAGTAGGATGTCAGGTAATGCCGTGTCAGTAACTGTGAGGGTAATGCCTTAAATGCTATTGCAGGACTGGATAAGTGGGTTTTGAGGTCTATTGAGTGAAAATTAATATCACTGAAGCCCTTCTTATGTTAACATGTAGGCATAAGACTAAGTCTAATTTATTTATTGGAAAACTACCGTTTTAAGCACTTGTTTAATACATGAAAAAAGGCTAGTTCTTTTATAATCCGTTGTTTAAATTTGTTTGATCATTGTATTTTGAATTGACGCTTTGTTTGTTTTAGCATTAATGTTTTTTGGAAAGTGGTTCATTTTCCAGAGGGCATTTTCTTGAAAACTATCTCATTTTCCGGTGAAATTTACTAAGAGCATATCACCTACTGCAATTAATTTTATCCAAGTCTCTCATATGAACATTGGAGGAGAACACAAAAGGAATTCATGGATATCAATTTTGTAATTGACTTGAGCCTTAGGATATTTTGTTTTGTTTATCTTCCTAATTCTTTTCTGTTTTATTTGCTGGTTCTGTTATCATGTTTTGATTGATTTAGTGGCAAACACTCCAAAACTAAAAGGGTATTTTTTATTTTTTTAATACGCTTGGGTTGCATATTTTTCCTCTGTTTCGGTGGTGGTGGTTGGTGTGAGTGTGAGATTTTTCTTCCATATAGGATTTCAGTGTTGGTGGATTGTCTAAGGCTTTTGATTTTCTTTGTTTCCTTTGGTTGATGAGAAAATGAAAGCAAAACCTAGAAAACCAATTGTTGGTGCCAATGTACAAACAATATGGCAAAACCGACAGCCTCAGTTTGGTGTAAAAAATGCCCTCAACACTAATCACACTGAACTGATATCACCCCTAGGATTTTCTTCTATGGAGAGAGAAAAGAGGGGGTGGGGTTGGGAGTTTAGTAAATTTTCACACTAGTTATTGCCAAATATTCCTTGATTTGTACTTTTTTTTGGGGATTTTTCATTTTGAGCCAATTTTACAATTGTTATATTGATTATATTTTATATTGCATATCTTTTTTCTTTTGATAAGTATTTTACATGGCATATCTTTCTGACCCCCCTCCCCTCCATATTTCTTTGGTTCTTAATGAGTATTTACTAATTGGATGTTTATGCTGGTACAGGCAATAAATACTATCAAGGCTAATGCAGCTGGACTAACCCGGGTTAACAATGTGAAAGCTGAGCCCCATAAAGAGTTGATTAAACCTAAATCTACAGAGTTGCATAGTGTTAAACCTGAAAGCTCAACAGAATTGCCCAAAAATCAGTCATCATCATCTGTGCTCCCTCCAAATTTTTTTGACAACAATGAGACGAAAAAGCTAAAACCCGGTACGAGCTTGTATCCGATTTTTCTTCTAAAAATAATAACTTTCATTTGTCAGTATTGTTATTATTTAGTTCACCACCAATTTTGGTCCCTGAAATGTGAAGTGCAGATAGAGTCAAAAGGTTCTAATAATGTTCTATTCATATCTGTTTAAGAACTGTGGGGGTCAAAAACACTCAAAACTATCTCAATCACAAGTATTCTTGGTCTACACAACTAATTTCTAATATATGGGGAAAAGAATCCACAATGGGAAGATCAAGTAATTAGTCAAAGACAGAAATAAGTTGAATCGAGCTTCTATATATGTGGAAACAGTGTTCTTGTGGTACAAAAGGAAGATTCAAGAGTATAAATACCGGAGAGTAGTGCTTTCACTCTCTCTCTAGTTCTTGCTCAGACTTTCTCTCTCTATTTTCTGGATCCTTTCTCTTGTTGCTCTCCTCCTCCTTTTATAGCCATTCCCCTTCATCCTCCAGCTGTCTAGCTCCTAGCTGGCTTTGGGAGATACTTGTCCCATTAGACCTTTCCCCTGCCATTTCTTGATCATGAAGGAGGACTTTTGGGGGTGTTTCACTATTTAGGCCAGTTATTCAACATTTAATGTGGCTGACATTAAGGTGGGGGATCTCATTAATGCGGAGGTGACTATTACATTGGGTTCTGCGTTTTCTTCATCGTGTTCCTTGGGGGAAGTGTGGAAGATGGGTGGTCCCAGCCAAGGGAGGAAGTTGCTATCCGAGATACCTTTGTGACCTCGGGAAAAAGGTTTAGTGGGTTATTTCAGTTATGGTCCTCGGGAAAGGTAGTCATCCCGGATTTCCACGGTTGTAAGCCCAGCTGGCTTCTTTCCACTAGAAGGTTATTTTATCTATGATCATACCTTGGGCCGGGTCCATTCTTATTTCCACTAGAAGGTTATTTCCTTTTGTTGTTTGTTTATGTTTTCCTGTGTTCATCATCATGAACAACTTGTATTTTTCCTTTCTCTTTTCCTCAATAATATTACTTCGATTATTTATTAAAAAATAAATAAAAATCACCACCCAAGGAATTCTACTAAGGATATAGACTTGAAATGACTCACCACTGAATGAGAATTATCACCACCCAAAGAGATACAGAAATCGAAACTTGCCACCAAAAGGAATCCACGTAAGGGAGAAGAGTTGAATAGAAGAAATCATTCTTCTTAAAGCACAAAGGCTATTTTTCTGAAAATACACTTTGATTTATTCATTCCAGCCAAATAGCTTATATGGAAGCTTTGAACAACCTTCTAAGCATAGGAGAATGAAAATAGCAATTAAAACATTACATTTTTAAGACCATAGTCAAATTTGACTCATTGAAACTAGAAACAAATTAAAAGAGGATAACTAAAACGTAATGGTTGTAATACATGAACACGATGTTCATTTTTTCAATAAAAGTTCTATTACCTATCAAAAAAAAAAAAAACATAATGGTTGTAATATTTCCTAGAAAACCTTAATTAAATGCTATTTGGTTTCTTGGACAAAATAATTAATTAGTTTTCTGAATTGGAGGGAAAATTCATTCAAAATAATTGGCCTTATTTGCTGGATTTCAAAATCATCTTGGCTTGGTTTTTGAATTAGATTGGGCTGGCTGAAGCTTCGGACACTCCTGTCTCATGAAACCTCCATTGATGCCATTTTCATGTACTCTTTAGCACTGATTCCTGTGTCAAACCTTTGTTCTCCAAAATCCAAATTGATAATTAGTTTGAGTTAACAAGGACTCAATGCCTGCTAATGAGCTCTAGCTCAAATGTCACATCCTTCACCCCTTGTTAGAGCTATAGGGGATCATCTAAGGATGAGTTAGAGATTTTTTTTTTTTGTTTTTCTTATTTTAATACTAAAAAGGGGGAGAGAGAAGGGGGGATGGGAATAGAATACAAAGATGGTATTCTTACTTTGTTGAATTGAATAGCCAAAAATAGTCTGCTGTTTCTGTCATGTTTTCTTTTTTTGATGGGAACTATCATGGTTTCTAAACAGATAGGGATGGAAGTAATTAATTGGATTTTTTTTTTTTTTTTTTTTTTAGACTAGGGGAAATTACACTTTCCATTAGTGGTTTGTATCTAGTTAGAGTATTCAATCTGTGGTTTAATATGCTCAACTCTCTTGAGGTCTAATTGTATTAGCTCTTGGTTTGGAAGTTTAATGCATTCAGATTTTAATGAGTTTGCTATTGTATTTTCTGGTACTTCTTTTAAAGGCATGTGATTTTGCACATACAAATTTTAACAATTTGGGCCTGAAAAAACATTAAAGGATGTGACCTCAGGTGGGTAATGTGCAACTTTTTATGCATAGGCTGGCAACTCAAACTTGACACAAACCATTAGTTGGTAAAGTGTAATCAACCCTTTTGAATATAATATAGACTTGGTTTAAACTTTTTAATTTAGGGACCAAACTTCTTGTATATTTTAGGTACCAAAATAGGCATCTATTTATTTAATTCCCTAGTTCAACTTGTTTGTGAATTGTGATTATTTACTGATAGGAAGGGATTCTATTTACTTATTAATGTACTATTAGGAAAGGATTCGCTCAAGTCAGTGGAGACTGATTTATACAAAAAGACTGGGGCTTCTGCTCTACCAGAGGAGAGGAGTTCTTTAAACTTGGTGAGTGAAATAGATAGACTGCCTAGTGGTAATGCTGGAAAGGCAATAAATATCCAGCCTGCAGGGGAGCGTACATCAACGTCAGAAGAGATTGCTGGTTCTAAAATCAATCAAGCAAAGGGAGCTCTACCTGAAGGCTTCTTTGATAACAAGGATGCTGACTTGCGTGCACGTGGCATAAAGCCTGTTAAGCCAGACATCAAGTAAGTTCCTACATTTGTGTTATCTCTGCATCTTCATGCTCTCTTATATTCAAGTCAAATGTTAATATAATTGTAATTTTTTCCCTTTGTTTTATTTTATCTGCTCTAAATATTGGTTCTCTATCAAATTGCAACAGAGTTTACACAGTCGTATTAAGAAAAGTTCTGTAATGCAAAGAGGTCTTTTCAGCGGTTGCCTTTGATGTTATTTTTGGGAAATAATTACTTGGGGTCCTTATGACTTCATCGATTTTTTTTGCCCCTTTTCTTTTTGGCCTTTTCTTGTCCTGTAACTAGTATGGCTGATAAATATCATCATTTTCTTCATGGGTTCTGCTGCTTTGTTGACTTAAATTGGTGTTTAATATTACTAGGTACTGTCTTGTTTAGTAGCTGTTGATCAAGGATTTTATGAAAATAGTCAGATCAAATATATTTTAGAACATATGTAAATCACCAAGTGAACATCCATATAAAATTGCATAGTGAATTATAAATACATAGACTTGCTGGAGTACAAATCAGGGTAGTTCACCTCCTGTTTATGAGATCTTCTATGGTTAAATCTTATCCAATGCTGCTGCGGACCACAAATAGAAGAAGTGGACTTTCAATTGTATGGTTCTTCAATATCTATAGTAGTATTGATATCGAAAATATTCTTAATTTGATATCAAAACTGCCTGCATTGATAACTCAGTTATCTAATGTGCATATTGTGTGGCGATGCTTAAAATTAATTTGTGCAATAAGCTTAGCAAATGAGCTACCACAGGAAAGAAGACTATTTGTCTGAGGTCTGACTATTGCTGTATTTGTGGTTTGGTGCTATATTTGTAAACCTCGATGGAGGTTTTCATCAATAAATTTAGATCAGAAGTCAAATTATTTTTTATTACTTCCTATTTTTTCTTTAATGACATGGAACACACCATTACTTTGAAAATTTGTTTGGTTGTTGTTAGAGATGAGTACAAGGAATTCGAAAAGTTGATTCAAGAGGACTTGCAGGAGGTGGATGACCGTTTTGAGGAAGAGGAGGTGAGGGTTAAAATATAATCAATCTGTTCATTTCTGCATTCTAGTTTTCCATGTGATCTACCCACACTACAAACTTAAAACCATTTTCCTGTTGTTTCAATTGTAATTGCAGATTGATGCTGCTGAAACGATAGAAGAGGCTGAATCTGTCGAGCAGAAGTAAGTTCAGCTGTGTGATTGTTGGTTAAATTTTCACATCCTGTTTCTCCAATCCTCTTTGCCAATACTCTTCATTCCATTTCCTTTTTTGCAGAACCTATTGGGAGAAAGTGGAAATGTTGAAGAAGAAGAAATTGGAACTGCAGGTTGCCAGGTCTGTCAAACGTAGAAAAGCTTCTGATGGTGTTGCCAAGGAGTCCATCCATGAAGAATCATCCAGTGAGGACGACAGTGATGAGAATTTTGCAGTTGATTGGAGAGCCCAACACTTGTGAACGTGCTTGGCAGATGTTTTGGTATCTATGAGGGTATGATCTTAAAATGTTAACCAGAAAATGTGATGTCTCGTCTGATCCAAACTGGAATCCACCATATCAATCTTTTCTTTAGATTTTAAGCTAAAAAATGGGAGTTGGTGATGCTTACTGCATCTAGAGAAACTTTCACCTATCTAACATTCTTTGGTTTGCCAAAGGATAAAGCTATTAAAAAAAAAAAAAGCTTCCCACCGTGTTGGATAGCCCCTGGGGTACATGCATTTCAGAGAAGTGGCAGTCAATGACATGCAACATAAGAATGTACATTTTAAGCCTATATTATGGCCTTACAGCTATGATTCTGTATACGATATTCTGGGATTAAGGAGAGTCAAATTATCAATTATGAACATTGTAAATATTCCTTGAATTAGCGTGAATGGCATGCTTAAATTCTCTACAAAATTTTGCTAGCTAAGACTTTAGCACAGTGAAAAAAATTTTGCTGGAAGAAATGAACTTGATTAATTTGTTTCTTGCTGCCTTAGCGATTTCAACTCTTGAGGATGTTGGTAGACAGTAGCTTGTCTGGCAACTAAAAAATTACTCTTATTAAAATTGGGTTTTGGACCCGAACCCAAAGAGAAAATAAAAATATTGATATGGGTAGGGATTTATGGACCGATAAGAAACAAGTTAACCCGAACCCAACTTACTGAAACAAGTGTTAGGTTGTGTTGTGGGTCACAAGGCTTGATCCTTATTTTTCTGACAGATTTTTTTTTCTTGCAATTTTTCCTTTTATTTTTATTTCTTTGGCTCTCTAACTCTCTGTAAATATGTTTAACTCTTTCAATTGCTCTTTCTTTGGTTTCACGAAGCTAAGGCTTAAAGGCTTCAGTTTAGTGACTTTAGATTGTATAAGCTTAAAAATTCATCTCTTATTTAACTTTTACTTTTAAATTTTTTTTATTTGTTCTCTTATTTATACTGAAAGGCAAACAAAGATAGTGATTAAGTTTTAGTGAATTGATAGATGAAGACATGATTTCTAGTATTGTCTTTCCATTCCCAACTGTTTGGCGCAATGGCTAGGCATTTAAATAATCAATCATGTTTGAAAAATGATGTTGAATGTTCTTGAATTAAAATCCTCTAGAGTTCTTAAGGTAATTTTACCATAAAAATGTTAAAATCCTTTTCATTTTCAAATGAGTGGATGGGATTTTTTTCCACATCATTTATAGTTTCAACAGATAGCACTTTTCTTTAGATGTTGATAATGTGGCTAAATTTAATGAATGGGAGAAAATTTAGGAACTCCACACAGTGGAGTTACATTCTTAACAGATTTGATTAGGACATTCTCTAATTATCTTTGATCTTGTTGGACATTTTTTTAAGTGGTTGAACTCTACTATTACTATTATAATAACTATGGATAGGAGGAGAATATATTCTTATGTCCTCACTGTGTAAGCCTCATGGATAATTGTTAATAATCATAATTGTTCCATTTGTAAATTTTGACTATGTTATAAAAGCATTTACAGTTAAGATGTATAAATGATGAAGTTTTATGAGAGTTACAGGGCATTGTTGGGAAAGCGGTTGTACCAAAATTGAGTAATATGAGGGTGGAAAGAAGACTATTTGATATTTGATAACACATTTTGTTAGCGTGTATTATTATTGATGAATTAGAGCTCTCCCATTCAGTTTTGCGAATAAAAATAAAATCTTAGAGCACCATAATGTTACTTTTTTCTACTTTACATAAACAACTTAATAATGCAACCCCAACCTAAATCACATTCTCCAACTTACAATACATCATATTAAATATATAAAAAAATTTAATCTTTTTTCTTTTCACTTAGATCAACCCACATACTGCTTAAAAAAAATTCAACCCAAGCACCACCACCTCAAGGCTAAACTTGCCGTCATTGTTGCCACCGAAACAATATTTTTAATACGATAGACAAGCTAAAGTGGGCAAGTTTATATAAATTTTTGCAAAATATACAACCGAATGTAGTATGCTTTTTAGCTATAGTTTTCCCTATAATAGAAAAACTCCATTTTAAAAAATTGGATGTGAATACTCTTACCCTATTTGATACAACAATGCAATTGTTAGTATATTGTTGTATTTATGGTTATAACTATGGGCATTTGGACTCGACAAGGATCAAAGTTCATCGATGCTTAGCTTGGCGCTTGCTTCATTTTGATAACCGATCATCAATTTGTAAATATACCTTTTCTAAAATTTATTATAAAAAAAAAAAAAAAAAGTCAAAGTCTTCCCTTGAAGCTATGCCATCAATGTACAATTGTTCACGGTGTTATAACAAATGGAGCATATTGACATATTTTAATATATATGAACAAAAATGATAAGAAAATTTATTCATGAATCAAATTATTCAAGCATGAAAATATCATTTGGTCTATCACACGGGTGTAGTTTGATGGTAGGAGTTCTTATCCCAATATGCAGAGAGGAGCAGTTCAAGCGATAGTCTCAGTAAGGCTTGTGTTGTACACGTGGTATTATTTATTGCCGTCATGTGGCGTGGAGTTAATGGGGTTATACAAGAGACTCTTTTTTCATTCGGCCAAAATATATATTTATATATATATATATATTTATATATATATATATCATTTGGCCTCAGAAAAATAAAGAAATAAAAATAATTTGGCTTAGTGCCTTACTTTTATTATGACTTATAAAAACAGCCGATATTTGACGCCATCCGACAAATTGGCTGGTATCTGTTATCTAATCTAAACTTATCCTTTTCTTTCTGTGGCTTCACTCTCTCGTATGCCTATTCAGTTCAGAGAGCGGTCTATGAAACTTGAAGTATCTCATTGAGCTCAATAATCTTGTAACTTCTTTCTCTCTTCCTCCAGCTAAAGGTTTCTTGTCCATCTTCTTTTCCTCTAATTTTTCTGTTTTATTTTGACTTTAAAAAAGAGTACAAGAAAGAAACGAAATAGAGAGGCAGGCGAATGGCTGTAATTACCGGGGCAACTTCCTGGTCTTCCACCCTCTCTTCAAACCCAGCATCAGCTCACAAGGTACATTTACTCTCTCTCTCTCCCTCATATATATCATGTTCTGTTTTGAGAGAACTGTAATAAGTTGTAATGCTAATTATTCCTATCCTAGGTACATAAAATGAGTTTCAACTACTGACTATGTTAGAAATCTTTTAGTTCTTGTATATTTTCACTGAAAAAATGAAGTTGGGTCTTCTTATAATATTATTGAATGAAAGAAAAAAAATTCTAACTGGAGCATAAAGGAACTCTTACCACTTTAGTTATTATGGTCAGGTATAATGATAATGTGTTTGTTTGACAAATTTTTTCAAAAGGTAAGTTGTTATGTTATTGGTGCTGCAGATTGAACGCAAGCTTTGTACCCTCCCCATTATCACTTTCTATTTGGAAAGACATGTAAAGACCCAATTTTTAATTTCCCCAACAACCCAAACTCACCCAACATCACTACTCTTTGCAACACTGAGGAGTCCCAGAGGCTTTGGACCCTCTCAAAGGAAAAATAAGAAGACCAAGAAGCCAAGCAAAGATGATGATGATGATGATGAAGAGGAAGAGGAAGAAGAGCCTGATCAAGGCGTAATACCAGAGGTAGTGACCAACAGAATGATGAGCAGGATGGGGTTCTCAGTGGGGATACCACTGTTCATAGGGCTTTTGTTCTTCCCATTCTTTTACTATCTGAAAGTTGGATTGAAGATTGATGTACCCACATGGGTACCCTTCATTGTGTCATTCTTCTTCTTTGGATCTGCTCTCTTAGGTGTGAGTTATGGGATTGTATCCTCTAGTTGGGATCCAATGAGGGAAGGTTCACTCTTGGGTTGGAATGAGGCTAAGAAGAACTGGCCTGTCTTTTGGCAATCACTTTGGGGTGGAACTAGGGAAAAGTAGGGTAATTTTATCTTACATCTGTACATCTATTGACATAAGACAAGCCTAGCAAATCTAACCTACGAAACTCTACATTTGATTAGGCGGAAAATGTTTTCCTTAAACCTGTTTGATCAATTACATCTAAGAATTTTGAGGCTTTGGCCTTCATTTTGCTTGTTTTGCCAAACCAACTTGCTGATTGAGTCATGCTTAAGATTTGGTTTTAAGGCAGGGCTGTGAGATGGAAGGCTAAAAGCAATAAAAATTCAAGCAAATCAATGATAACATTCAAAATGGATAATATTTACTGACAACTTGCCTTGTTAAGGTAAAGAAATTGATGACTTTTTTTTTTTTTTTTTTGGCGGAGTAAGATGTTAAGTCACTTTTATTTATGTATATTGCCAAAATCATCACATATAAGCTTTGCTATAGAAGGCAGTGATGGTGATGGTGTTTGGTGTTGGTAGCATAAAAAAATGGGAAGGGCTTGCATAAGAGAATGACTAAAAACGTTTTCTACTTCTCCAAAGCAGAAAACATTTTCTATCTCTTTGGGTTATTTTTTGGTTAACTTCAAAAAACGCATTTTGTTTAATAACATTTTCTAGTGGCACCGAATATCCAAAAATACAACTTGGATGAGCAAACAGAGCTAAGAAATTGAATCTAAGTCTTGCTCTCATAGTGATGGATACACAACCTGTAACATTCATGGAATTCATCTTATGTCCAAAAGAGGTTGATTATTGAGCTTCTTTTCTTTTTCTTCTTTTGTTTATATCAAATAATAATTATCTCCTACATTTAACATATATATCATACCTCTCACATGCATCATCTCTCACAACATATATATCTCGCAATTGTGTTATATATAGATATTGTGAGAGATATGATGTATATGTCAAATACATAAAATATCTTCTCATTAGATCATCGTAATTCAATTTCTCCTTGGAAGTAGGCACTTATGTGCGTCTTACTTCTAAGCTGATATTTGCATCCTTAATGTTGTAATCGGATTATTAATTCATCATATATGATCACTTATTTGTTTTAATCCAATTTTCTGCATTTCTAATTAGATTGATCTATTTTATTCAGTTGAGTAAATTGTGAGAGAAATTTTTAATTGAAGGAACCCTTGCCTTTAAAATTTCCAGATCATGAAAATGTTGAAATTGACCTTCCCGAAAGCTAGAGGTTCAATTGACCGTTAAATTGAGTAATGATTCAATTCTGGCAAAGACCATCACATATTTAAACATATCTTTGTCTTCTTGTGTGAGAATTCTCAATAAGAAATGTTAGGTTTTAAGAATTTAGGAACTAATGTATTAAAACTTCAATTTGTATTATGTTGGCAAATCATGATTAAAACATAGAGTCTAGATTTAGGCTTGCTTAAAGTGTATCTATTTGGAAAATTGGAATCGAGTGATTGCAGAAATTATTGGACTTAATCTGCAAGGCTCGATTGATCGAAAATTAGACTCGATCGATCAAACCACATGCAGATTTATTTTTCTGCAGAATTTCCAATTCAGCCCAAACCCGTTTGACGTGTAAGGTTTTGCGTTTTACTCCAAGTATAAAAGAAAAAACCCTAGCTATGTTTTAGAAGTCTTTTTTATGGTTGTGTGTTGAATCTTTTGTGAGATCTAGAGGTGTTTACCTTCATACACACTTAGGGTTATCAAGATTAAGATTCATGTCAAGAGTTTGATGATCTTTTCAATTGTTGCATAAAGAACTTTAAAGAAGATCTAAAACCTTTGATGTGGCGTTTGGTACAGGGGAATCCACATTACTCTTGGCATTCAGATTCCTAGGAATGTGATTCCTAAGAATCACATTCTTAGGAATGTAGCTATTCTTATGTTTGGTTTCATTGAGAATCTCTTAAGATTTCTAGGAATGTGAGATGATAATGTTTGGTTTATTCCTAGGAATCTTAAATGAATTATTTATTTTTCCCATTCTATCCTTAGATTTGAATGTGAACTACCAAGTCCTTTAAAAAAAAATCTTTCTCTAAATAAATAATGAAAAAAATTATAAACTATTAATTAGTCCTTTAAAAAAATATCTTCCTCTAAATAAATAATGAAAAACAAAATATAAACTATTAATTAGAACTTTGTTAAAAAATATATTAAATAGAACTTTGTTAAAAAATATATTAACAGAGTTGTCTATCCTGTTTATGTTGTTTTGGCAGGAAAAGATAAAGATAAGAGAAAAGATATTGATGATTTGTTTTATATTTAATCTTAATTGCTTATATGATAAGGAAAAATGGTTAAAATTGTCAATTTATAAAAAATACAAATTCGTTTAAGCTTGGGAATCTGGATACCCACCTGTTTTAAAGGGAATCACATTCCTACTAAGAGGGGTTTAAGGGGGGAATCCAGATTCCCCTAGCATCTGATTCCCTGGCGTAATTTGCAACCAAACATGAGAATCTTTAAACATTCCTGGGAATCTTAAAACATTACCCCGTACCAAACGCCACATGAGTGGAGTCTCAAAGTCACAAGTAGGAGAACTTGTGGTTGCAGTGGATCAAAGAAAAAAGTAGTCCGTAGACTCGGAGCTGTCACGTGGTCGTAGTAGTAAGTTTTCTACTCGAGTTAGTAATAGGATGTTAGTGGTCTAAGTCTTATTATACAAACTTCAATTCTTTCATAATGGATCTGTTTTACCTTGAGGATAGTTAAGTTAAATCCTCCCCAGGTTTTTTACCGGTTAGGTTTTCCTAGGTTATCATATTGTTTTGTTCTTTATATTTTCGCATTATTTACATGATATGATTTTATTGTGTTAACCTAGGACTGAATAATTTATCTAAGTAATCACTTGGCTAAATAACTAGGTTAAATAACTTGTGTTAAGAGGTCTAAAAACGTACAAGTGGTATCAGAGTAGGTTAGCTCTTGTGTTTAGATTTTTTGATTTAAGAGTTGATCCTTGACCCCTGTTGTCATGAAACACGGCCACTCTCTTGTGATCTCACCTCACTTTGATAGGAACAACTATGCATACTGAAAAGTAAGGATGAAAGCATTCCATTGAATACGGATGGGAGAAACCAACTACTCTTGTAAGCGAGTGGTCAACATCTCAAAAAGAGGCAGCCGCTTTTAATAGCAAAACTATGAATGCTATTTTTAATGCTGTTTCTATGGAAAAATTCAAGAGAATCTCAAATGTTGGGGTTGCTCATATTGCTTGGAATATTCTCCAAACTGTGCATGAAGGCACAAATGCAGTTAAGATTAATAAATTGCAGCAGTTAACTAATAAATTTGAAAGCATTAGAATGTCTAATGATAAATGTTTTAATGAATTCTATGCTAAACTTAATGATATTGTTAACTCTGCTTATAATTTGGGTGAAATCTATGATCAACCTAAGATTGTTAGGAAGATACTTAGATCCTTGACTGAGAACTTTAGATCCAAAGTGACTGCCGTTACTGAAAGTAAGGATGTGGACTCTATCCTTGTTGATGAGCTTGTAGGATCTCTCCAGTCCTATGAGTTAGACCTACCCAAGACAAACAAATCCAAATCAATGACTCTTAAGTCAGTTAATGATGTTGATGAGAATGGATTTGATGATGAACTCTCTTCTATAGAGATTGCTTATCTTGCCAAGAACTTTAGGAACTTTCTTAGGAACAACAACAGAAGGGCAAGAGGTAAAAACAATGTTGAACTTAGAAATTTTAAGAGTAATGAACCACCTAAGGTTAATAATTCTGAGAAATCAAAAGAGAAAGTTGGTCAAACCTCTAGTAACTCTCTAGGTCAACAATGTTTTGGTTGTCAAGGGTACGGTCATGTGAAATCAGAATGTTCTACATTCTTGAGATTAAAGGGTAAAGCTATGGCTGTAACCCTTAATGATGATGAAATTTCTGATCATGAGTCTGGTAGTGATGAGGATGGAAACTTCATTGCTTTCATGATGAAAGTGTTGTGGTTGAAGAGAACCCTTCTAATGGGGAACTCTCTGAGTGTGCTGATTTGCAAGAAGCTTTTAATAAGCTATGCAAGGTTGCTGCAAAAGATGCAATGAATGTTGACTTAGGTTTAAAGAAGATTGCCTCTCTTGAACTTGATAAGAAAAACTTCTTGTTGAAATTACTTGATGCTAATGAATTGATTAATAAGGTGAAGACTGAAAACATGTTATTGCTTGATAAGATTAAGAACTTGGAACTAGAATTATCTGTTGCTAGAGAACAAACAAATAGGTCTGTTAGTTCTAAACTTGATCACATGTTGAGTGTTCAGAAGTCTCCCTTAGACAAATCTTGTCTAGGTTTTGTATATAGCATCTCGATGTCTGAAACTCATTCCACAAACTTTATTTCTTCTTCTGAGCCCTCCAAGAGTGAGATTGTCAAACCAGTAGAAGTTACACGTTGATCTTAAAGAGTCTAAGCCTAAGAATTCTAACCTCCCTAAGGATAAGTTGCATGATAGACCTTTGTGGGTTTGACATTTTTGTGAAAAGACTGGGCATATTCGCCCAAACTGTTTCAAGTTGCAAGCTGCAAAGCGAGCAAATAAGCCAAAAGTACCTGTGTCTCAAGCACAAGATCCTATGGTACTTATTGGTGAATTGGTAAAGGCTCTAAACCTTTATACCAATCCTGGAGTTGCTCATCATTCTAATATGAATAATAACTCTAATGCCAGAGTTGCATCTAAAAAGTTTTGGATGCAAAAGGCTCAATCTAATTGAGTATTTCTGACATGGTCCTTGTGCTTCATCTCAATACTCTTTGTGATCATTCTTCTTTTGCTGTTTTGTTTTCTTTTATACTTTTAGGATTTGCATTGTATAACATTCATGCATTTTATGATAGGTTGTTTTTGCTATTCCTTTTAAAAAAAATTAAAAAAGAAAAAAGGAGAAAGGAAAATTGTGTTTTGTATCTTGGATTTGTAATTAAGGTTGGCCATATTATCTTTACATAACATGCTTTGTGTACCTTGTTTAGCTTGGATGAGTTTTTTTTTTTTTTTTTGCACTTTGCTAGTTTTAGCTATGTAGTGCATGTTGTGTGGGAATTATTTATAGTTTTTGATCACTTGATCTTGATTTTGAAGTCACATACTTTTGATTGTTAGGAATTGAACTTAATGAGAAAGGCATAAATAATCATCTTACCATTGTTTACTAGCTAATCATGAATACCTTAGTACATATCATAAAATTTAGTGCTCGAGAAAGTGTAACACATGCACAAAAAGAACATAAGGTGTAGCCTCGGATTAATACTAAAATTGGTGTGTACATTATGAGGCAAAAAAAAAAAAAAAAAAATTACATGATTGCAAGCCTGTTTCTAGAAGATGTGAGAGTTATATGATGTAACTCTTTAAGTGATAGTCCCTTTTAAACTTATGTGATGAATTTTGTAGAAATTGTGATCAATTACTATCTACATATCACCTCACATGTATCTCATGTTATTGCTAGTTGCACACACTACACAAGTTATTCTTTGCTAAACTTAGTACATGAAATTATGTGTGAATGTGTTTTGGCCATCCAAGATTATATATTCCTTGATTTTGATGCAAAATGTTTTTAATGTTTGAGTTTTGGGAACAAAAAGGTTGAAAATATTGTTTTTGGAAGATCTGGGTTGAATTCACGTGTTTTTGAAAAACTTTTAAACTCATACTCATACATTTCATCCATGAAATATTGTGTTTTGAGTGGTTTCTACATAAAATTGCCCTGTTTTTCAAAAATCTAATTTTTCCAGATTTTCGATCGATCGAAGCTATTGCTCGACCAATTGAAATTGCGATAAAAAAATTGGTTTGAATCTGCCTGGCTCAATCGGTGCTTGATTGATGCTTGATCGATTGAATCTCAATTTCGACGAATCGAAATTCGAACAGTGAGTGTTTTAAAAAGAGTTTTCTCACGTGTTCTTCATTATTTTCAAAACTTTTCAAACACTCTTCTCACTACTTTTCTTCGATCGATCCAATCTAAGCCTTTTTTTGTTGTTTTCTTCCACAAATCTCTTTAGGGTTTTTGTCTTCAAGCACTAGTAAGTCTCTTTTACCCTTTCTTTTTCAATTAAAACACATGATTCATGCATTTTCATTCATTTTTGTTGAAAATTTCGAACCAAGCATTTTAGGGATTTTTGTTTAATTCATTTGTTTTTAATCATTATTAATCAATGGGTTTTTGTTCTTAGATGATATAAACATGATCCTCATGCATTAGTTTGATCAATTTTGTGATTTGAGGAAAACTGTAATTTCTAGGGCTTGGAACTTTGTGAAATTGGGGATTTTTGTTCAATTGGGCTAAAATTGATGAAATTGACTTGTGTTATTGTTACATTTAATCATTATATGATGTTTCCTAACTAGTATGGTGATTAATTGATCAATTTGGTTGAATTTTTGAAATTGGGTTTTTCAAAATTTGGGTGTTTTGGACTAAAACTCTATGTTCAAGTCAATTGATGGTTTATGAAGTAAAATTGAACAAATTTCAATGCATTAGAGCATGCATCATATGTGCATTCATTACATGCATCATATAGATTGTTATTTATTGAGATTTTTGTACTCTAACCCACTCTAATGCAGTCTGCCCTTTGGTTTTCTTTCTTTGTTTATGTCTTTCCTTTCTTTAAACCCTTAGTATCATGGTTAGGAAGACTAGAGCCAAAAAAACCACCACCCCCTCTACCCCTGTGTTCCAGAGTGATTGGTTTAGAACCGAGAAAAACCAAGAAATCTATGAGAAGCTGAATATCTTTAGGTCGGTGTGGGCTGAGCGTAAGGTCATTTTAGATGAGCTTGATCCGGAGATACGTAGGAATTTTGAGCATAGAGGCTGGTTACCACTTTTAGAGGTTGAGCATCCTCCTCCAGCTGCTTTGATTAGAGAGTTCTACTTAAACCTTTCTGTCCACTCCGATGATTCCAACATTTAGTTTGTGAAGAGTTGGATAAGGGGTGAAGAGTATGTCATTACTTCTGCTGTAGTGGCCTTTGCTCTTGGTGTACCTTTGGTATGGTAGCCCGTGTACCCTTACACTGAGACCCCTCCCCTTGATGACATCATGTCTTTCATCACTGGTACTTCCATTAGTTGGGGAACTGATCCTCGTGTCACTTCCCCATGAGCTTACTGAGCTCAATTATTTGTTTTTCCAGATTTCTTGTCACTCCATTTGGCCTATCTCTCATTTACATACTATACCCATTAAGAGATGCGCGCTTTTTGTACGTTCTTGTTACCGATGCTCATATGAGTTTTCCTACTCTTTTTATTAGATCACTTGTTGAGGTTCATAGGAGTAGTGCAAAATCTCATGGTCTTTTCTTTCTGGTTTTTATCCATAGGATTCTTTTAGACTTAGGTTTAGAGGATTTTCATGCATCCAAGCCTGTCCATATCATAGCTCCTATAGGTGCCACATTTCTTAGGCAAAGAGCGGCTCAGTTGAAAGCTAACTCTAAACACCCTAGAGTTGAGTCTTCTACAGGTGATGCATCTAGGCCTCTTACTTCTAGTGACCCTACTGCTGAGGAGTATGTAGACCCTACCGTTGCTGTGTATCCTCCACCTTCTTCATCGAGCGACTCGTCCTTGCAGAGCATGTTGGATACAATTATGACTGTTCAGGCAGCGCATTGATAGATTCTGTTGGATGTGCTCACTGAGCTTCAGGCTTTACGAGCAAATTTGGTAGGTGCTAGAGGTTCTACTCCACCGCCTCCACCTTTTGATGATGATTCTTGATTGCCCTTTGGCAATTCGTCACAAAAAGAGGAAGTACATATGCATAGAAATAGGGGGAGTTTTGGAGTTTATAGATTGTATCTAGGAGCTTTTTGATGTATTTCATTTTTTGGCTTATGATGTATTTCTTTTTTATGGATTGTATATGTTAGGGGGAGACATTATGCTTTGTGTTTTGTTTCTCTCTTTGTTTCTTGTTTCACATATGGTACATTTGGTTATTGATTTATATTATGAGGTTATTCATGATATATGTCTTTTAGTTTATGTTTTGTGAAATCAAGAATTTATTTTGGTTTACTTGTATTTTTCACACATGCGTTTATGTGTTTGTTGAGTGTTTCAGGAATTTACTGGTTAATTCAGTCGTGGCTGCTGTCTACATTGGCGATTGATAGATAGTAGTTAGGTTGAATTGTATTTAGAGCATTTTAATTTGAATGGGTTGTTTTTACTTTGAGCATTTCAATTTGTGTGATGTGTTTTGTCATAGATTGCCAAAAGGGGAGTTTGTTAGGTTCTAAGACTTTAGGAACTAATATATTAGAACTTCAATTTGTATTATGTTGGCAAACCATGATCAAAATATAGAGTTTAGGTTTAGGTTTGCTCACAGTGTGTTTATTTGTAAAATTAGAATAAGTGATTGCAGAAATTATTGGACTTAATTTGCAAGGCTCGATTGATCGAAAATTAGACTCGATCGATTGAATCACGTGCAGATTTATTTTTTTGTAGAATTTCCAATTCAGCCCAAACCCATTTGACGTGTAGGGTTTTGTGTTTTACTCCAAGTATAAAAAGAAAAACCTTAACTACAGTTTAGAAGTCTTTTTAATGGTTGTGTGTTGAATCTTTTATGAGATCTAGATATGTTTACCTTCATACACACTTAAGGTTATCAAGATCAAAATTCATGTCAAGCGCTTGATGATCTTTTCAGTTGCTGCATAAAGAACTTTGATGAAGATTTAAAACCTTTAAGTGGAGTCTAAAAGTCACAAGTAGGAGAACTTGTGGTTGCAGTGGATCAAAGAAAGAAGTAGTCTGTGAACTCGGAGTTATCACATGGTCGTGATAGTAAGTTTTCTACTCGAGGTAGCAATAGGATGTTAGTGGTCTAAGTCTTATTATACAAACTTCAATTCTTTCATAGTGGATCTGTTTTACTTTGAGGATAGCTATGTTAAATCTTCCCCAGGTTTTTTACCTGTTAAGTTTTCCTGGATTATTATATCGTTATGTTCTTTATATTTCCGCATTATTTACATTATATGATTTTATTGTGTTAACCTAGAACGGAATAATTTATCTAAGTAATCACTCCGCTAAATAACTAAATTAAACAACTTGTGTTAAGGGGTCTAAAAACGTACAAGAAATGATTGGGTTTTTTTCTTTAAGCAATTTTTGTGATAAAGTTAATCTTTTTGCTGAACAAATACAGAATTTTAACACCAGCCTCCTAAAGAACACAATCCGCAGCAATACAGTTCTCTATATAAGACCAGGAATGATTTCAATTCAATTTCTCAAATTTGTATAACAAATAACAAACTCTGGTATATAATTGGAGAGCCAAATAAGGCCATGATGCCCAAAGACTTGAAAGTCTTAAGTGGGGAAAAGGAGGCCCTAAAAAAATCACTAATAGGTGATAATAATTATAAGAACAAATACAGGGACAAAAAAGGACTCATTTGGACATCTCAGTGAAAAGAGCCTTTACACAAAATGGAGCCATCACCACTAGTGATGATAGCTCATATGCTACGTGTTTGATGAAGTAATGTTAACTCAGTTTTAACTTTTAACCACCACTTGTGGTGGTTTGGTACAATTCTCTATAAAGGCTCTATTACAGCATATGGATTCGTACTGTCACATTCCAAGAAACAAAGTTTAATGATTCCACCTGTTTGAGACATCCACATGCTCCCTGACTTCTTTACTCTCATCTGTAGTAATGTATGTCATTTAAATCAAAATTTTAAAGGTACTGAGCTTGTATTCTTTCTCTGTTCTCTTCCCACCACAGCTTTGCATGCACCTCCCCAAACTTTTCACGGCTGTGCAAATGAAAATGAAAATTGTCAAAACACCTAACTCACCCTATAAGCAAAAGATTTCATTAAATGCCAAAAACTATTCATGAATTTTAATGTGTATCTGCCATTACCTTTAAAGTTGGTGAGTATTTAAAAAGAAGGTAATACATTGATGACATTACATGAAATTATCCCATTTTTCTCCAGTTAATCTAAAATCTAAAGTTCAATAAATAAGGCAACAGAAATTGATTCCAAGCCAACATATCATATCAGTTTATAAATCCTGGGAATGGTGTTTTGAAGTTGGGAAAATTCTACTCAATCCTAATTCCATTTTCATGTGGTTTCTGAAAACTATTAATTAAATTAATATGCTCTCTTAGGCAGCCGAGGAAAAGAAAATTACGAGTTCGGAGTTTAAAAATTAAAGAACTGAGTCCTCTAAGTTCATAAATCTTTTTCATCCTCAGCCTTCTTGGCCACCAAATGATGCTACAAGGAACATGATGTAAAAGAAGATTTCATTACCTGAACCTGACACGCCGAAGCTCCCTAGTGCCATCAGCTAACTGCCTGATGGTAATGTACACCCCAGGCTCATCTTGCTCAACCCATTCTGTCTCCAGGTCACTGGCATTGCTAATGGAAACTGAAGCCTCATCCCTAGATGAGGTTGTCGTCCGTGATGCATCCATAGATGTACCCATACCATACGCACTTGATCCTGCATTGTAATTGTGTCCACCTTGATCCATAGGGTCAGATGGGTAATACCCTTTACTTCCAGACGGTCTATAGTGGTTCCTTGGTGTCCACTCCTTGTTGAATGATGAAGCAACAGGGCTCCCCCTTGCTGATCCCAGCTTTGTGTATGTAGAATCTCTAGGCTGTTGAAGAGTACAAGCATCTGTTAGTACATTATAAATTAGCTATCTTTAATCAAACTAGAGAAACAAATATTTAAGGGCAAATTACATTTTAAATGTAAACCACATAGTTTAGGGATGGTTTTCAAATTAATCCCTCCACATTCAAAAACATTTCAATTTAAACCATTGCCAAATATCTGTCTAATGCAAGTTGTTATATCAAATGATCTACCAGAAAGTTATTGATGTAAGGAGTTCAGTCAATTTTATTTCATAACTTATTATTTTTCAAGAATTTTTTTATTATTATTATTTTTTTAACTTTAAACTAGATTTCTTTTTAAGTCTTGAATTTAGAGACATCTCTCTAAGATTGGTGATGATTCTAAGCACCCTTAGGTGGTGAAACTAAAGGGTTTTCATGCAGATTCTAGGTGGTGAAACCCAAGATTTGTCCTGTTTTATCGTCTTTTCCCCAACTACCTGTTCTGCCAGAGTTATGAGCCTGAGGAATGCTGTTCTTATCATTCAAAATAGATGAATAAAGCCATTCGTCCCAGCCCAAGGAGATTCACTGGCTTTATTGACTATTTGGTCCATGTTCACAATTAAGGAAAATAAAGAGCTCACTTGTAGGCATTTAAGAGAAGTTTTATAAAGACCCGAACTTCGAAGTTTTCTTATATAGACAAGGTTTTAACATGACTAGAGGAAAAGCATTGTTCTTACTCTAGATTATGGAATGAATTATTCTATAATGCTATTTATGCTAGTCTTAATATGCTAATCAAGTGAAAAGACATGAGAAGCAGTTTACCTCATCATCCGCCCTTGGAGGAGTGTGAAGAGCTTGCCGGTTGAATCTCTGGACATTGTAGAGTTCCATGATCCGATCATAATTCTCACCCCACCATCGCTGAGCTTGCCATTTATTAAACATCTCTCGGCTTCAAATTTAAATGCAAAGTAATGTCAGTTTATGGCTGTACAGGGCAACTAAGCTTTAGCAACTAAAATCTGGATGATAAATTTGAGGTCCATTTCATATTTTATCTGAACTGGAAAGCGAACAATACTTTCAAGTAGGCCCGAAGGTTAGACTAACCACCTCATTCATTAGAAAGGATGGAGATAGGACTAATTGATCCAATAGTTATCTCCAACATGAGAGAGCTACAAGACTTTGGCCCATAGCTGGCAGTGCAGCAGTAGGCCATGCTAGGACTGACAAATATCTAAGTCCCCAGTTATCATCCTCCACAGGTTAATTTTTTTTGGGGGTGTAGAGAAAATACTTTTACTTCAACCAGTTATTTGGAATTCAAGCAGTAGACAATTGCCAGAGTTTAATTTCCATGATATTGTACCTGAAACGAATTCGTTTAAGATCATTTCCACCATTAGGTAGAGACACGAAAGTAATGTGAACACCAGGCTCCACCTGTGCCATCCACTCCTTAGGCTCATCCTCATCCTCAAGCACCACATCACAAGACTGCGCAGATATAGACATCCCTCCAGGGGTCTGGTCACCTCTAAATACCCCAGTAAATCTTGAGTCAGATCTTGTAGTAGGATGGTGACTAGAACTTGTAAAATCCCATGCAGGTGTGGAACTCGAGCTTGCTGCTCCAAGATAGGGGTATGGAACCCCTTCTGAAGCAGTATCAAAGTCTGGGTAAGGGCGCTGGCCTCTCTTGTAGCTGCTGGAGCCAGTGCAGGGCTTGCATTGCTTATAAGCACCAGAAAATTTCAATGCCATATCCTTTATCTGTACATTATTAAAATCCATGGTTAATAGAATGTTCAGTAAAGCTATGTTTTCATTAGAAAACTTTATAATCATATGATTAACAATTCAATGTTATAGACATATAGCTGAACATTGAAAAATGGAGGATATTGCTGAACATTTAGCTTGGTTAGTTAGACTGGATGCTAAAATAGAGGTGCATATAGCAGATTGCTATCTATACACATCAATGGCATGATAAATTTGCACCACTTCAATATGAGGTATAATGCCAATGTTGGTTGACGAGAAAGGACTTTGATCCATTTGCAGTTTATGTCTCTCATCTATAAAAGTAGACTCCCATTTATGCCTGGTGTTCCACTGGTGACAGTCCATTTATACATGTTAAATGTTCTACTGATAAGGATAACATTGTTTATTGAAATCGACTTCACTTCAATAGAAGCATATATTTTAATATTAAAAAAATTGTATTTCCCAATAAATTATAATTTCCTAAAATATTCTACTAAATTATGTAATGGCATAACTTGAGTAAGAACTAGTTACATCTACACTATAATTTCAGTATTGGAGCACATGGCATGGGAAGCATAGTAAGTAGGACCATAGTTGTCAAATTGTGAATCGTATAGTGAATCGATTTTTGATTTTTCTGTATCGTGTATCGTATCGAATCGTGTATCATAAGATACACCACCTAATAAAATTATAATATAATTATAGATATACATATATAAAAGGTATATTAATTACAAATTCGAAATATATTCAACTAATGGCCAATTTAATCATTACTTTTGTAATAAAATTTAACAAAGCTAAAATAAATCAAAAAAACTTATGTTTATAACATGCACATTCAAATTGATTAACTCAGAAGTAATACATGATATATGAATCAAAATAATAATATATTTTCATCATCTTGGCTAATCAACTCCATTTAAGTCAATGTTATCATCATGTTCAGCATCTTGCAAAATTATTTTTTCATGGACATTTTCTTCATTATTATCAACATTAGTTTTTTTTGGTTTTTTTATTCTAATAATTTTTCTTGGCGTTCTAGCTTTTTAGACTCAAAATAATAATAACAAAACAAAAGATAATTATATTTTCATTTAATACATTATTAATAGCATAGAAAATAAATTTACACATATGAAAGTGAGTGTTATGAGTATAGTCTAAATTTTGTAGGAGAAAGAGAAGGGAGGAAAAAAACTAATGAACTTGCTATTTTATTAGACTCAATTAAGTTTCCCAATAATTTTGTGTTAAAAAAGTCTAACAACTTGTTTAAATCAAATAAAACCACAAATTTTAACAAAAAAACTCATTTTAAACTCACATGTCTATGTATCGTACGATACGTACGATTCACCGATACGATACGATTCATACGATACGCACCTATGTATCGGATAATTCATGAGCACTAAGGATACGCCCTTACGATACGAAACTTTTTATACACGATACGTATTGTATGATATTGACAATTATGAGTAGGACAGCCAAACCTTAAGAAAGCTAACATCACTAGGGTCCAGTTAGTCAACCTTACAAAAGAACTAGTTAAAATTAGAGCTTATATTTCAATTTCAACCTAATATATGCCCAATGTAAGAATCAATAGAAACTTGTGCAACGCCTCCATGCAATCACATAAATCAATCCAAATGATCTGAGTAATCACATGTCTAAGTGTTAAATTGATTTACAAAAAGTTTTGGCTTGAAATGCTGAGAATAGGGCATTAAAAAGTGCCTCTACCAGAAGGCCACAGTTGTTGTCTATATGGTATAAACTTCTGAGAAGCAAAGGGTACAAAAATATAAGGGGCACTTGCTATATGTGACTGAACAATAAAGAGCCATCATGTATACTGTATAGTCAAGGTTGATATAGTGTTAAGTCTTGACACAATCTGAAATGATTTAGCGAAAAAAAAAAAGACACAATCTGAAATGAATAAGTACTTTATCTGCTATGGGCTGATCCTTGGTTGGGGTGTCATTCACAAAATCTCCTTTTCTATGCCATAAGATAGCACATAGCAGTTCTACTTGTACAGAGAATCGACAAGAATTCAATGGTGGGTCACACCAAGAATATTTATTTGGCAGTCTTTTTCCTAGTGTGTCTCTTGTCTTTTCTCCTAGATCCCCACTACTGCTTTAAGCTGGATTGCGTTTGCCATTCTTACGTTTCTGCTATTACCTAGGAAGACTTGACCAAAACACCAACACTATCATCATGTCCACCATACATATAACTTCGAGACTGTGTGTATATTTATCTTTTACAGAAGTTGAGTAATAATTTTGGTGTACGGTTCAACCCGGAATAACTGGAATTTGACCTTTTATGTAATATTCATTTTCTAGTAACAGAGACGACAAAAACCCAAGGGCCAAACTGAACAAAGGAATCCAAACAGATATTTCCCGCCAAATATGAAAAATTTCACAACTTTAATCTCAACCAATTGAGATGACAAGATTGTGATTAGTGCAATATCCGTCAATGTACACTAATCACAAATTTGCCACTTCAATGACCGTGAAATTTGTTGTGTTACTAGACTCATGGAGTATTTAATCCAGCTAAGGATCACGTGTTTAAGATAAGCCAATTAATTTGTTCACTTATCATCACTGCATAAGAAGGCATTGAGATTTGAGGCAACAAAAAAGAATAAGAGTAGGAAGGTTTTCTTGGCAGGCAATCTTTTTTCTAGGAGGTGAAGAAGAAAGAAAGCACATAGAGTTATGTGTATGGGGCTATAGGCTTAGCTTTAGGGGTAATAGTTGTAAAAGGTGGCACGTGACAGATATTCAATATTATTATTATTATTATTAGCTCTATATATATATATATATATATATATAATATGAATAAAATAGCTCAGCTCTGCTGGGGCTGGACAAAAAAGTGATTCTATTATAATGCATATAACACAAACACGCAACAGTACCACCTAATATATAATAATTATTTTTATTTTATATTTATATTTATATTGGGACCTAATAATAGTATATATTTATATATATTTATTAGTACTACTACCCTATATTGGCTTTATATAATTTTACGGTAAGTATAGATATCTCGTAAGTACATCATCGATCTCTCTATAGGCGTGAAAGATGCCAAAGTTAGAGAATCAATGGTCCCCACAATATCAGACCCTCCTTATGGGGTTATCATTTTGTTCGTTTTCACAAAGATGGAAAAAAGATTCTCAAAAAGCATAAGCATTGATTGTAGACGAAGGAAAATCACCATATATTCATATATCAAAATCAAAAAAAGCCAAAGATATTATAATAAATTATTTTTTATCGGAAGATGTAACTAATTTTACTACTAATCTTTATGACTGATTGATAATAAATGTCACTTGATTGATATCCAAATGAATGCCAAAAATATTTTTTCATTATATGAGTGACAATCAATTTCAAAACATTATATAAAAATTTGTAATTTTCTTAATATAAAACACGATATAAACATATGTTCAAAATTTGTCACATACCATATCGGGACCAGAGCATTGAAACCCTAAACTTAACTTTTGGCACAAGCAATAAAGAGAGAGAAATAGGGCGTAGGATTAGGAACCTGCGCAGTCAGGCTTTTGACGGCTTCTTTTGTACTTGGGGTGCCACTGCCACGCACTCCTCCTTCATCATCCCCACCATCCTCTGGTTTTGAGCATGCTATGCATGTAAACATTTTTATTTATTTATTTATTATTCTTCTCTCTTTACCTCTTTACCCCTGCAATCAACAACTATATATTTTTCATTTCAATATACCATCACATAATAATAAGTTCAAATTTATAAAATAATAAAAGTACAATACAATACAACTGTTATTTCTAAAGTAAAGAAATTTACGTAATTTAGTCAGTCGGCATTGTGGAAGAAGCTATTTACGGCTTTACAGAAGTACTTTATCATCATATATTGATTGTCGAACCCTAAAATAAAAAAGTAGAGCACACAACTTATGCCTTTATTATTAGAGTTGAAGGGGACTGTACAAATTTTCTCTTTCTGGGAATTAAAGTGTTATGTTTTCTTTTAAAAAATTACTGTATTGTCCATGGTGGAACGAATTTCCTAGGGGTAAATTTCGCCAATCGACAAGAAATGAGAGAACATTCTCTATATCCTATTTGGTTCAGGAGGAGGAGGACACATCGTTAAATGGGACATTTTTATCTCTTTAAAAAAAAGGCACTGACGTGACCAATCTTAATCTAATAGAAAAATGGAAATTTGGAGGTATCTATCTCTTCTATTCTATGGTTTACATTTTCTAATTTTAATTTTTGCATTTGTTTTCCAAGAAAACAAGTTGGTCCCGGAGAGAAAGAGTAAAGTGAAGCAAAAGCAGAGAGGGTCGCTCGGGATCAGAGAAGAGTTAAGATATATATATAATAGTGAGTCAATAATTGAAAAAGAAAGAAAGAAAAGGAAACAAAATGTGGGCAGCCATACATTACTGCATACTATTTGAAAGTGGTCTCATTATAGCGACCGACTGTGATTTACATGTGTGTGCTTTTTTACCCAAATAAAAAGAATCAAAGATTGTGCAAGCCGAAGTTTCTGACAATAAATTTTTTTTTTTTTTTCTATTAAAATTTAAAACCCAACAAATAATAACCCAATAAAAACCCGGTTACTACTTTTATCCGCTGTGTAAAGCAAAGCACATTACTCCCCGGTTTTCAAGAATTCCAAAAGCAACTTAGTCAGAGAACCAAAAAAAATAAAACATAACAGTAAAATAAAACAAAAACAAAAACGGAAAAAACTCTCAGAGTGTCTCTTTTGTTTTTGTTTAGGTGGTCGAGAAATGAAAGCGGTACATGAGTGGACAAAGAGACACGAGAATAAGGATGACATTGGCCTTTAGACCAAGAGAGTCCCTCTATTATTAAATTTGCAACCATTATTATTTGAAAGCGACTTACCCAAAACCCAAACCCCCCCAACCCCAACCCAACTCAACTCAACTGTTCCCCCTTCTTTGTCTTTCTTTCACTCTTTAGCCCACACCCACTTTTTTTTTTTTTCCACTGTAAAATAAGCTGATATTTTCAAAATAACATTAAATAAAAAAATGTGACCCATGATTTATTGAATGATGCTATATTGAAATGAAGAACAAGCATAGCAAAAGCAAAAGCAAAAGCAAACCCAAATCTTAAAAAATAATAATAACATTGTGTTTGGTTATTTTTAAGGAAGTGCATATATGTAATAAAAAAGAAATTGAGATATTCTCTCACCTTGTCTGATTAGAAGGCAATAGAGTGAGAACTCTGTTGTCTGTAGAGCTTGCTTTGGTTCAAAAAAGTAACTGAAACCAAACTCTTGTGTGTTTTGCTGCTAATAATATCATCACCCACCGTCAAAATATGGAGCGGAGAAATCGAAGAAGGGAGGAAATATAGAAATATCGGGTTTGGGATCCGAAATGTAACACGAAACAAAAAGGGAAAGTATCGGACAAGGAGCTAGCTCCGGGTTTTACGTTACGAATTGAAAGAGAGAAGAGAGACCAGTTGGGGTTTGGGTATTTATATAGACACTGACCCTTCACGGCGTTTCCATTTCTCGTTTGAGCTTGTTGAACAAAAAATTTAAAAAGTAACGGTAAATCCTGTGTGTCCGTCAGTGGGAAACCGTTGAGAGAGAGTGAGAGTATTTTTAAGAGTTGAACAACAAATGGTCTTTTTTTTCTTTCTTGTTTTTTTAAAGAGAAAAAATTACAAATGGTCTTAAGCAGGGGAGGACAGAAAGGGTCCACATGTCTAGGCTACGTAAAGGTACTGAGATGCAGGACTGATACATTTGGTTTAAATAGACAATTGTATATTTGGGGTGGTAAATTAGATTTTTTATTTGGATTTAAATAAATTTCATTTGTTTTTAATTAAAATATTTTTTCATTTCAAAGCGTTTGTTTGCAATTTTATTTTTAAATGAATATTATTAGGACGCTAGTAAATCAACAACAACAACATTATTTTATGTCTGGAAGAGCATACTTAATTCATGTAAAATATGATCAACCTTATAAAATATTTTCTATTAACTATAAAATCTTTTGTAAAAAATTACAAAAATACACAGTAGCCCTCCCCTCCCTTATTTGGTGACTTGGTTGCTGGTGCCATCACTTTGATGACATGTGCCAACAATCCAACCACCGGAACCACAATTCTAATTGTAAAAGCTGTTGTAAGGATGAAAAGCCTAGAAATGTATATTGGACTGTGGGCCATGTTCGATGACATTTAGTAGTTCGAGGACAGGTAGACACTAGTGAAAAAGTACAAATCAATGAGTTATGATAGGATTCTGGTCGTGAGGGTTTGGGAAGGTAGTCCGAGGAGAAATGCCTCATCGGCTTAATAGAGTAAATGTCAGAAGGGTTGAGCTGCCATTGAGAGCAACCCTCAGGGCAATTCTATTGGTAAGGGTAAATGTCAGGAGGGAATAGGATAAAGGGAAGCTAAGAAATATCTAAGGGAAAGCTATTACCACTGCATTAAATGTTCTGTAGCTAACTCTCTGGCCGCATTAATGTGGAGGTGATACCTGAACAGTGATATTCAGCCTTACAGCTACCCTCAAAGACTTCAAGGAGGTGCTGATGAGACAAGAATCAAAGCCAGCAACTTGATCTACATATGGAGGGCTGAAATGAAGCAAAAGAAGACAATATAAAGAAGAAAAACCCCAATTACAAGAGGATCATCTGAGAATCCGTAGGAAAAAATACTATAGCAATAAGAACTATACTTGTAATCAAATTAAAAAGAGGCCTATACAAGAACTACTCTCCTCGGACTTTGCCGAGGAAGATTTTCTTTGCACGAAATTTGTTTATCTTTGCTTTCTTGTCATTTTTAACCCATTATGATTGTTGTCCAACTCATTGAAATCTAGTTTCCAGCCCACTCTCTACAAATTCATTGTGTTGGGCTTTTTAGACCTAAATCATTTTACCTTTTGGGCTTAAGGATCAAAACGTGCCCTTACAGCTGTCATTCTGATTGTCGATGCCACTATTCCAATGGTGGGTGCTGACATTCCGGCCATCGAAACTAATGGTGCTGGCAGTCCGATCGCTAAGTCGAAGGTTTTGGAGGTTTATGCTTGATAAATCTTACACGTTACACTAAATACCTGAAAATATTTTAACTTTGAAACAAAAGGAGGATTATTTGTTTTGATTAATATGAAACAAGTAGTGTTATCTTTTCAATAGCAATTAAATTCAAAATAATCAAGTGTTTGAATTCAATTGAGGAACCTAATGTAATGTACTCCACCTAAGGTAATTGTACCTAAATTTTACCCCCTATTTTAAACATATAAGACATCCAACTACTACTCTCACCAGGGGTGGCGCTACAGCTTATTCAGGGGGTTCAAATGAACCCCCTGACTTCAAAATTTTTTTTTTTATATATGTAAAATTTTTTTTTTTTTTAGTTTAATACTTTAATTTATTATGAAATTTTTTTTTTTGCAAACCCTGACTTAAATCTTGTACACTCTTATTACAAGTATTTTTTACTCAAGAGTAAAGAGTACATGTTTGTGAAATGTAAGTGTAATTCTTTTTTATCAATTTTTATTATGTGGTTGAGTGTGTCTAATATTGATTGTGTACATTACTTTTTGTTATAATGTTATTTGTGTAAATTATGATGTATGTGGTTGTTTGTGTGTACAATATAAATATAATGTAACTTTATAATAGAGAGGGTTTTTTTTACATGTGTGTGTATTGTTATCATATTATAATAACTTTTTGTTATAAAGTTAGTAAAATTCAAGAAAAAAATTGTAAAGTTAGTGATTGTTCAAGCATTTGATTGGTTAAGTAGACATGTAGTGTATAATTTTATGTATAAATGAGTGTGATTGTGTGCGTTAATAATTAATATGGAGTCAATGAGTTGAGATTAGTCATTTAGTCTAAAATATTTTTATAAAAACAAAGTCAAATAGATAATAACAACTGTATAAAGAAAAAAAAATGTTAGACAAACTTAACAAAATAAAATGGTCATAGGCTCATAGCTGTCCACATTGGCAATAAATACTCGTAATGAAATATCATGTAACATTCAAAATTTGAAAACTTGTAGAATAAAATTATAAAACTTCACATATTATTATTATTATTATTATTATTATTATTATTATTATTATTTGTTGATAATTCGATATATACAAGATCTCTTTGTATTAAAAATTTTTAATGAACCCCCTAAACAAAATTCTTAGAGCCACCACTGACTCTCATTCCCCTTACTTAGAGCATTACTACTAGGCTCGCCATATATTATATTCTGCAAAAAAATTTACATAATCAACCCAAAAAAAAAAAAAACCCTCAGCAGACTTAATAATGTATTGCACAGTACTAACAAATGAACAATACCTCAATATACTCATGAGATATTGTTCATCAACAACGCTAAAAAAAAGAAGCTTTTTTTAAATTTTATTTGTCTCTTTCACTTAGCTTGTGACTCTTTCTTTTTTAGTCTCTTAAGTGGACCGAGTTGATTTAGGACTCAATTTACACTTGAACCGATAGGACTAGCTTGTTGAGTCTAGATTTTAAAACATTGGTGTATGTATGTGTATATATAGTTACACCGGGTGGAACTCTTTGTAAAGTTACACTAATCCATAACTTTTTATTGAAAAAGTATTTTCACAAATCAATTATTAGATTACATCATCTATGTGCTTGCAAAATATTAGGATGATTGGAGATCAATAACAATCTCATCATAAAATGTTTAAATTTCAAGCTTTTTAACCTTAAAATCATTTACAAAACACAATTTTTTTGGATTAAATAGTAAGTAATATCAATATTTTTGTCTTGCATATTAAGAGTAACAAAAATATGTAATCCATCAGTTGGATTTCCAAAACATTAATCCTATAAAAAAATTATAAGCTCGTGTAATATTATAAAAAGTTACATCAAATGTACAGTGAATTATATATATTAGTAAAGTCTATTATCGTCAAATAAGGGTCCAAATCTTACCTACACCGGCCATAAAAACATTAATAGCAAGGATATCCAACCCGAAAAAAAGGTTTGATATGAAGTTGACAACTAACCCAATAATGGTGGGTTTACGAAATGCAAACTTTGTTGGTGCCACTAAACCTAGTGGAACTCTTGCCAAATCTAGGAGAGATCTCGCCTACTTTGGCGGGAATCTCGCCAATTATGGAAAATATCTCACCAAATCTAGTAGAGATCTCTTTACATCTCTTAAATGAAGCTCGAACAACTTATGGTGGTATTGAAGTCCAATGAAGAATGGTGGTATCTATAGAGTTCAACAAGTTAGTTTCATTAGGTTTTCAAATGGGAAAAACTTGTCACTTCACTTGAGATTGTTGGGTTTTGACAGTGAGGACCCGCCATCGACCTAGCATTTGTATTGAGTGATGATCTTAGGCTTGGGTGACTTAAGGTTAAATGGATTTGTTGGGTCTAGTTCTAGGTTGGACAACTTTATTTATTGGTGTCTTGGTCAAATAATAAAGAGTAATCATTATGAGCACTTGACAAAGGTTCAAATCCTAACCTATAATGACCATTTTCTTTTGTATTTCCATGTTTAAATTATAATTCTCATCAAAAAAATGTTTAAATTATAATTACATGCATAGTGGAAGGCGGCTAGTGTATACTACTATAAAAAGATGGTTATTAATCCCTAAATTTTAACGATTTCATGTTTAAATCTTTATTGTTGTTGTGAAAAAAACTACATTGCTTGATTCTGTAAATTAGAACGCATTTATATTTAAACTATAATTACTTGTGGTTTCAAATTCAAAATGTTACTAGTTTAATTAAAAATTAAAATCGCTAAACACGCGTTACAACTTTAAAATAATATATATTAAAAAAAAAAACAAGTTTAAACATATGCATAGTGAAAAGAGGCTAGTGTATACTACTATAAAAAAATTAAAATCTATTTTATAACATTTCAATTTGGTGTAATTATCATGTTAATCCCTAAATTTTAAATTTTATCAATTTCATATTTAAAGTTTTATTTTTGTTGTGAAAATGGTGCTTCCGACCACTATCATTAGTGGGATTGCCGTTGAAGTTCTCCTTAAAAAGACATTGTTTAATATTTTTTATAAATTATAATACTAAAAAAAAAAATACTAAATTTCCGTTTAACTAATAAAATATCTATAACAAAAAAGAGAGAAATCTAATTTAAACATCAGATAGTCAAATATCACACCAGTCACCAGTGTTCTAGGTTCTCACATTTTTATTTTTTCCTTTTGTTCGTTTAACCTTTTGAGGTGATAGTTTTTTATTTATTTATCCGAATAAGATATTTAAGGGTTTGAATCTTGGTTATACGAAAAATTAATTGGTATCTTGACCTGATAATAAAGAGTAATCATCATGAAACAGACGGCATATATTGAAATTCTATTGCGTCTATAATTAAAAAAAAAAAAAAAAATTGAAGTGCTAGAGTTACTATAAAAATAAAATTTAGAGTACTAGGGTTTCTATATTAGAATCTAGCCTCACCTCTATTCTTCCCATTTAAAATAAATGTGCATGTATTAGCATAGCCAAGCAAAGATAAATAAATAAATTTAAAAATAAAGAAGTGCTTAAAGGTCTCACAGCACATGTGCAACTAGCAAATGAAACCTAGTAGATCATTCAAACTGAAATGAATGTGATGCACTCATTCTAAACTTGATGATTTGTAAACTTTTTGGCATTGCTTTTTTTTCAAAAAGGTCCTCATTGTCTTGACCAATACTTGAAATTCCTGTAGCCTAAAGCTAAAATAACATCCCAATTCTTTGCCATGGAGATCTCTGTCTCTCTCTCGAACTAGCCATGCAGATGATTGGGTCAGAAAGCCATTAATAGTTGTATCCGAAACCTTTACAGCAACAGCTATACATGGGATTAATAAAATATTTACTCCATCCTTTCAGGTTGATTGCAATGCAATTTAAAGTAGCTCATTGAAACCGAAAATTATATGTTGTACCCGACATATATGCCGGGTATCTCACACATAGATGGACCCCACACACTATGGGACCCGCCAGTGTGTGAGTGACCCGGCATATTCGCCATTGAAACACCCATCTATGATATCTGATGTACAATAGCTTTTTTATGGTCATCAATATAATTTCCAAACTAACTATAACGAGAGAACATCAACGTCAACATTGCATAATGAAGTTAATGCCACAAATGATTCGTTTACCAACATTGGCTTCAATAAATTTCCTCCATGACCTTTGGCTGGAAAATAAAATAGATCTGAGAGGGAAGTCACCAACATCAAATTTTTTTTTTTAAAGAGTAGATTTAAATACATAATTGTATTACAATTTTTGTGTTTAGAAAAGATAATGTTGGTTGTTTGGTATATGTTTTCAAACAACAATTTTTAGTTTTAAAATACATGTACCAAACACCTTCATGGTTTGTATTTTAATTGTCAATGCAACTATTATATATATGTTTACAAAACCCTAGCTAATATAATATTTTTTATATTTTTTTGGTAAGAATAGCTAATATAATATACACCTTAATAAACTGTATCAAACTTCATATATGTGGTATTTTATTATGTTCAATTGAAGGAGTTCTTTAAATATCCAGCAAAAAAAACAGAAGAAGTTCTTTAAATTTGCTGAGAGGGCCGTCTTTAAATTTATATAAACAATTCTGCTGTGCTCGAATTATATTGATCATTTGTACTCCATCTCCATCAGGCACTATTATTACAACTTTAAAGGTTTCACTGTGCACAGATTATGACATATGCATGTTACATGTGTACTAATGGACATAGCCAGAACTATTCATCGTAAAAAAACATGAAAATAGGAGGAACCAACCGTGACTAATTAGGTACGAGTAGTTCTTTCTTTAGCCAAAGTTACTGCCAAAGTCATCTGATCCTCTCAACTGCACCAGGTACAATCCGTAAACCGTATGGTCCAATCAGATTGCACGGGTTAGCTTACTTAGATCCGCCGCTGGTCAATGAATCAACACTATTCAAAAATCCAAATTGGAATGTAGCAAAATCTTCAATGTGTCTCTAGTAAATAACAAAAGGATTTTAGTAAGTTGTGCTCTAAGGACACGTAATAGTATATTTTTTTTGAAAAATGTTTTATTAGAAATTGAAAAAGTTTTGACAGTTTTTTTAATTCTCAATAAAATTTTTTCAAAAACAGATTTATTAACCGGACCCTTGATAATATAGGTACAAATTTAAATCAAAACTACTAACATTTTACCACTTAAGTTTTGTTATAAAATTATTATTGAAACGTAACAATACTATTTAAAGGTATTTTTTTATACTAGATAAAAATTATACTCTACCATAATCTAAGTGTATATATGTATAAAACTCTCTCTTAAAGACTTAAATCCAGATTCTTTCCTCGCATCTTACAAACACTTACACACGTGAAGTAACTATACACCAAGTTAGTATTAAAAAGTTACTATTAAAAGGTATTTGGTTCCCGAGAAGTGTGTAAATTTATTGTCCAATTTTTACTATAACCTGAGTAAGCATGGTCAGAGTAAAACCAGACCTCCTTAATGTGGTCAGACCGTCAGAGTCAGAAGAAAAATAGTACGGTAAGCAGACACTTGGCCACTGACTACCGGCTATGACCGGTGACTAAACGCTTGGGGTTGTGTCTCTCTAGGGAAGAGAGTATGTAGGTAAATTTAAAAAAAAAAAACAGAGAGAGATCGAGATTATTACTGGCTATTGTCGGTTGTCAGCAATGGTTGAGTATGAAGTGTGGGACTGTGGAGGGTGCTTTGGCAATGTGGGCAAGTGAAAGAGAGAGAGAGAGAGGTGGCTTTAACTTTAACCCACTACTGCCCTTGTCCTTAACTTTATTCCTGGGGCTAACCTCTCTTTAAGCAAAGAATGCTTGGAATAGAGGGACAACCAAACCAACTCATATATCCTATACTTCTCTCTCTCTCTCTGACTGCCACCAACAGTGTTCTTTTGACACTGATATCTCTCTTTGTCTCTCTCTCTTTCTCTCAACTGGGTCTCTGCCACGTGTCAATATATAGAGGGCCAAGCTTTAGATAAAGAGGGTTCTCTTACAAGATCTTCTTAAGCAAGAAAAGCATAGTCAAGGTCCAAAGCCACTTCCCTCCTCACTCCAATTAGTTTGCTTACGAGGCAAATTCAAAAAAATCATTACTTTAAATGCCACTTTGCTATTTTTTTCATCTCTCTTTATCTCCTCTCTATGTATATATGTAAAAGAAACAACAGTGATATGAAAGTAATCAGTAATTTACTATTTCATTAAAATGGGACACACATCCCATCCATCCATGTGACTTGTAAGAATCAGGGACTAGTATCATTTTTTTATGTGCTTACTTACTAGAACATTTCCAATGATGTTTGTTTGATTGAAAGTATTTTAATTCAAATCGTTTAAAATTTTTAGTTCTTAATTAAGCTTATTGTTCACCTTAATTCTTTTTCTTTTTTGGAGTGGGGCTTATCTTAATATTTGGGATGCAAACCTTTCAGTTAGGGCCTTTTATATTGATGATTAATTAAGCTGTTCATGTAGTTGACAAGGTAAGCATAATGATGAAGTTTTCAAAAAATTATAAAAAAAAAAAAAAAAAAAAAACCCTGAATCTCTTTCTTTTTCAAGGGGAACAGAAAATATAGTAAAACAAAAGACAAACAAACAAATTTATAAGAGGCCCTAGAAAACATGAAGGACATGTAGGAGATTATAGACCACTTTTAACGTTAGGAATGTTCGGTTTTCAAGTTTATAATAATGTACTTTGAAAAGTGATTATAAAGACAATCACCGATCCTCTCTAAAGTAGATCTTCATCTCAATCCCCAATTCTTTACCTATTTCCAATGCTTGATTGATTACTTTGGTTATTAAAATCTTTTGATTTTGTGTTTCAGATAAAAACATACTAACTCCCCCGCCCTGTTAAAAGAAGAGACCAATTGGACTGTCATACAAATATATGAGCTTTTAAGAATTATCCGTACACCCTACTTATGTTTGCATGAAGCTATTGTAGATACGTGTTTTCACTTAGCTTTCTACTTGCCAAAAAAAAACAAAAATTTACGTACTATTTTAGACTTACTAATCGATATGTTTTTTTTTTTTTTGATACGACTAATCGATATGTTAATCACTGCAGGAATCCTTTTTGTTATGCTTGACTTGATTTCAAGGCTACCCAAAGGTGCAGATACAAGCACTACAGGCCAAGGCAGGAATTTGATTGATTGAATAATGGCCAAGTAAATATCAAAGGTCATTTTTTTTTTTTTTCCTTTCTGTTTCCATGTAAAAGGAAACAGTATTTTCTAAATACTCAAATGCATACATCGGCATTAATTTAGTCTATGTTATTTTTAATTTACAATTAATTTTCGTTAATCACTTGACAGTAAAAATTAAATTGACTGTAAATTAAAAATAGCATGGACCAAATTGATAATAACTTTAAAATATAAGATATATAATATGGTCTATATTAAATTTTACAACTCTAAAAGTATATAACTTGCTTATTTGAAATTCTAAACGACGTGGCAATCTATATTAAGATGTCAAATTCAAAAAATAAAAATTTGAATCACAAAATGTACAAAATGAACAATTTTTGAAATAGGGAGAATTCTATTACTGGTTAGACACGTGACATTGGTCACACACCCAAAAAGCTTCACCCTTTGCAAAGCCCCCCACCAAAGTTTAATAATTATTCTCTAAAAAAAAGTTAATATCAAATATGAATTGAATTAAATATTCTCTCGTAGACAAACACTAAAACTTCATTATTAGCTAATTTTCAACAAATCAATAGAAAAAAAAATTCCTAGAAGACTACAACTAACATGAAAGTTTACAAATTTCGAATCTTTTATCAGTCACTAAACACTAGTATCAAATTTAAATACACTTTTTACACACACCACCTCAACAGTAGCCCAAACCTACTACTCAAAATATGAAATATAAAAAGAATGGGTGAGCTTGGTAGTTCAGCAAAGAACAAAGTTTCGGATGTGAATTTTGAAAATCCAACCGTTGAATTTCATGTTCCTTATGTTCTTAACATGCATATCAAATTTCGTTCAAATTGGATGTTATATATATGCTATTTGATCAATAAAGTTATTTTTTATACACAATTTTAGAACACAAAAACTTGAAATTTTAACATTTGTTTGATGACATAGTAATTAATTTTTGATCTTCTTGAAATTTTGCAAGCACGAATGATATAATAAGAACTTGCAATCCAACAGTTAGATTTTCAAAATTCACACTCAATATAAAAATATATGATAAGTTTAAAGAATTTTTTTCCAAACTAGTTTAGAGAGAAACTTTATTCCTCAGCAAATAACCAAAATCCCAACTAGCTAAATCATTTATTACATCTTTATAGATCTCCATGTAGGACTGATTTGCACGCAAAGAGCTCAATCCACATCCTAATGTAGAATAACGAATTATAAAATTTATTTACTCCCAAATTCCAACAAATTTCGTTAAAAAAAAAAAGTTGTTACGAAAGTCAATTTTAGATTATGTAGTTGCACATTTTTTTTTTCCATGAAGCATCCCTTGAATTATTTTGAACAAATCTTGCACTAAGGGTCCATTTGGTTATAAGAGGGGTGGAAAAGTGGGATGGTAGAAAATTATGGGAGGGTGGAAAAGTGGGAGGATAGAAAAATTTTTAATTTTCCTCATTTTTGTTTGGTTGGGAGTGGAAAAGTGGAGGAATAAAAAAAGTGAGTTTGTGTAAATTTACTTATATACCTTTATTTAAAAATGATGCCCAATTAAAAAAAAATGACAAAAAAAAAACAAAAAAAAAATGCAATCACCCAAATTTATTAAAAAATAAAAATCATATCTAGAAAAAAAATCATGTCTACACAAAAAAAAACAAAAAAAACAAAAAAAACAAAAAAACACAAAAGAAAGCAAAAGAAAAAAAGAAGGAGAAGAAGAGCAACATTGGACAAAGCCTGCCCCAAGAAAAAAAAAAAGAAAAGCAACGTTTGAGAAAAAAAGAAAAGAAAGAAGAAGCCAACATCCAGGCCCAAAAAAAAAAAGCAACGTATTGAACTAATAAGTTCATGTGCAAGAAAACACATGGACCCCACCATTATTTTCCTCTCTCTCTCCCAACCAGACACTCTCCAAAAAGTTTTATCTCCTCATTTTCTTTTTCTTTTTTTTTCATCCTTCCTAAAATCCATTTTACCAAACACACCGTAAAAGATTATAAAACCCTTACTTAGTAAACAAGCCATGCATACTGTTTGTTTGCCCATAAGTAAACATAGTACGTACAACAAAGAAAGAAAATAAGGACATCAATCATGCGAGATTGTAAAGCCAATGCATATAATTATGAAAAGCCAAGATATACACCCTACCCACAACAAAACTAAACAAGATAGACATAGATCTAAAAAGGAAAACACATATTCACCGGCTCTTTTCAATATCAATCTATGCATGCCTATAATAAGGTTTCATCGTACTCTTGCTTGTTTCAATCTTTGCAATTACGTGTTTTGGATCATGTAAACTCTTGAATGATATGATATAATTATTGGCCATCACAATCTAGAAGACTAGTTTTATTAGGCGGGTTAGGTGCCTAACACCATTCCAATCCTATAACCTAGCCTTCGAACTTAAATCAAGGATTGGTAGATTAGGCTTTTCTTTTGTAATCTACTCCTTTTAGATTGTACCTAAGAATCAAAATTTTGTACTTTTGTTTTAGATTGTATTTAGGATCAAAGCAATGTAATTTGTGGTTATTATCAACGAGATGTACTTTTTTCAATTTATCAATAAAAATACACTTTTCAATTTGATTTTCTTATTTTTCCCATTAAATAAGTGGTGACTAATTCTTAACATAGAAGGGATGATAACAATTGTAGAACCTCCAATATCTCTTGAGAGGCACCAACACAACTCCACTCACTCGCATGGATTAAGTGCCAAAACTCTGATTTGGAAGTTTGGGGGTGGGTGGGCGCAATCTCATCATGATTTTTGCGCAATATAAGAGGCATGAATTTTTGCCAAAAAATAAAATAAAAGAGTACGGTGGAAGTCTTTCATGCCCAAAACACTAAGGCATAGCTTTCGAGTGAAAAGTAGTACTACCTCTGTCCCATTTTGTTTGTCTTGTTTGAAAAGTCAAACTTTTTAAGGGAACATCATTTATTATCTTGTCTGTCTTATAAAAATGTATAAGTTTCCAAAACTACCCTTAAATAAATTTATCAAAAAATAGTTTTGAAAATAAAATAAGGGTAGTGGATGATATTTTCTTGAATTCCTCATTGGTCACCCCACAAAACAAAGCATTCAAGGCCCTACTATAAATAGAATAGATGACAAATAAACTGGGACGGAGAGAGTAAGTCTTATTATGCTCGAAAATTCCTGACACTTGGGTCATGATTTTAGAGCAAATTAATTGCGAAAAAAAAAAGGAGAACTCGGTGGAAGTCTTTGATACCCAAAACATATGAGGCATAGTCTTCGAGCGAAAAGGAGTCTATCTCATTAAGTACAAAAAAATTCATGATGCTCGGGGTCATGATTTTCACGCAAAATAAGAGGTCGAAATTTTTGCAAAAAAAGAGTTCAGTGAAAGTCTATGATGCCTATAAAACACTTGAGGGAAAGCTTTTGTGCGAAAAGGAGTCGGTCTTATGACATGTGAAAATTTCACAGCCTCAAGTTATGATTTTTGCGCAAAACAAAGGGTACGAATAAAAATTACAACTCACAGCCAAACTTATGAATATGTTTAGTTATTTTATTACAATTTTTTTTTTTCAGTAATAAAAATTACAATTTCTGTTATAATCTCGGTTTTGAGCAAGGAAGAGTCGCTCTTATCCGCCTAATCCCATCAAAAGCTTAAGTTGGTTGGGCTTGAACTTCTTTTTGTTTGGGTCGAGAGTGGACTTGAACATCTCAATAATACCAGTGCAATGCAATTCTAGGTTGGGCTTGTGGTTGTGGGTAGATAAGGCAACAGAAGTGGGCCTTTTTTGTGGAAAGCCCATATACCACTACCGCTGAAAATTTGGGTCACTGTGTACAATTGTTTTCAGCCTCAGCAACAAAATCTGCAGAGCCGGACCAGGAGAAAGACAAAATCTGCAGAACCACAATTTTACGGTAATCTACGACTACGACCTCTAATTTTAACTTATTTCTTTTTTCTGTTTCTGGGTATTATGTGCTTTGGTTGTTTATTCTTTATTCTTAGCTCAATTTTCATTTTTTTTTTTTTTTACTTTACGTTTTGCTAGTACAGTTTAAGTGGAGCAAAAGTAATGGAAAGTTTGAAGCTCATGCATCAAATTGCACTAAATGTTTTGAATGGAAGTGTGAAAAATGGGTTGAAAAATTAATTGATGGGTGTCATTGTTGCTTTAATATGCCCGCTTATATCAAGAGCTAAGTCAGTAGAGAATTTGTCAATTTTTTTAGTACAATTTGAGCAATGCATTTTTTTTTTTTTTTTCTTGCTTATCAAAAAGGAAATAAGTGCAATTTCTATAAATTGCAATAGCGGTTTATTTCATTTTGCTTTACAAAATGAAAGTTAAGCCACCCTTTTAGACACACGTTTTTCATATGATTCTAGGACCTTAAAAATAACCACATGATTACTTCATATGACTGAGTAATAGATGTGGAATTGATGTAACACTGATTTTTATATTATCGAATACACGTTATGGTTCTTTGAAAAATTCTTGTCAACCACATCCCCTTGTCATCTTCCATCTCAGGTCCTAATGATTATTAAAGGGGTATTCAGGAGATATGAAAGATGGAACCCTGTGCATCCAACATCTGGAACCTTTTGGGGCATGGGAATAGGCATTGGTTGTGGTGTTGGATGGGGCCCTGGTTTTGGCCCTGAGGCAGTCGGTTATGTTGGCGCAGGCTGTGGTGTTGGATTTAGCGTTGGTATAACTTTGATTGGTTTTGGCATTGGCCTACCTGCACATGGCCTCTATGAAGTTCCTTACAATGGTATGGTATTCATTTTTTAATTTAACTATTTCACATGCTACATTTTCTATCAGTTGCTTTGCATATAAGGATGATTCACGCTGTTCTTATGCATTTTGGGAAACATAAACACATCATGTTTAATCTGCCTGGATTCTTTCAGTTGTGAATGTGTACCTTGTTGATAGTAATGTTTGCATGTGTCTGTCTGAGTGAAGGATTGTAGTATTGATTCTTGAGTGCAAAAGCTTGATCAATACATTCTTTTCCTAGCTGTTATGGCTACAGGAAGTGGTGCAGTGGAATTAGCCCGTTCTAGTGGTCTTGCCACGAAAGATATTGTAGGGGATGGCTGGAATAACATTGCACCTCGCATCTCTGGTCTGCAAACAGAAGCATATAGAAGATTCTCTAGCTTTAAGCAAAAATGTTGCTCGGACAAAGAGTTTGATTTATTTGACAGGAAGAGCAAGCTGCCAGCCTTTACTAGGTCTATTTCAGAAAGTTTAGGAACATTTGGGGGTCGCTTCTTCCACCCTCGCAAAGGTTAGCTAACAAATGCAAATTGAGTTTGTTGTAATTTTGAAAATATTAATATTTTCTTCTGAATATAGCATTGGTGCTACTAAGTGGTTTAGGTTGATTTATCATACGATTCTTATATTTTTTTTTCTTTCCTTTTTTTGGTTGGGGAGGGGTGGGGGTGTCTTGGAACTGTCTTACGCTCTTTTCAGAGTTTTTCAACTATTAATTCCTCCTTGTTTTGTAGATATTGTTACAGTGCTATTGATGTGAATGTTTCTTGTGTTTATACGCTTGCTTGTAGTTTTTGGCAATATTGACTTCCATAATTTTTACCATGATAGTTTTGAAGAAGCTAAGATGAAAAGAAAATGAAATTCTATGGTTGTCATTTTTTACTCCCTTCAGGATCTTCCTTAAGTTGGTTTGAAACTAGGCCTCTTTTAGTTGATATCTTTGAAAAAAAAAATTTAAAAATAAAGTGATTTGATGAGTTAAGAACAGTGTGGTTGTTTGTTAAAAGGTTCTTATATTTTGGTCCCACCAATTAGTTTACCGAAGACATTTTTAGCTAATGGTTTTGAGTATTGAGTACAACTATACCTGGCAAATGCATTATAAAAGTAGGAAACTTCTTACTTACTTAGCCAAAATAATCTACTTTTAGATTTGAAGTGATTCAAGGAGCGCAAAGACAATTTTATTTTAATTTGGTTTATATAATTTTAGAGTCAAATATATTTTTCTCTTGGTTTGTTCACTGTTATTCTAGGTCTTCTTATCTAATTAAGTTTTTAGCATTTTATATAATTTCTTAAGAGTTTTGGGACTATGCTTGGTTGTTGTATTTAATTTCCTAGAGTTAAGGTTGTTTTCGTTAGTAAATAATTGGCTTTGACCCAAGTTAGTTTGGATTAGAGTTTAGTCCTAGTAGTCTATATAAGCATGCTATTGTAATTGTATGGAGACTGTATGATGAATCAAACTTCAGTTGAAAATTTTCCAACGGCTTAGTGCTGATTCCAGTTGACCCTAGGTGTTCATTCTTAGGTTTTCTATGTTGCCTGCTTGGTACCAATTCCAAGCAGACCTAGCTGCTGATATATGGGTTTATCTTATTTCCACCCTTTATGCAAACACTGCTTTGTTGTACAGTGATCACAGCTGAACATGACATGAATAGGTGGCAGTCATGGTGGTGATGATGGTAATTATGGTGATAAGATGAATTGATGTATTTTCTTTTTTATTGGATTTGGATCCGTCAGGACTGAGGGGGCTTGAACCCGCAGCTTCCGCCTGGACAGGGCGGTGCTCTGACCAATTGAACTTCAAAATTCTTGGAGGCAGTGGTTTGTGATTTTGATAATAAGAATGAGTTACAATTGGTGACATTTTGAAAGAAGTTATGGGTTGATTTTGATGACTTTTTCTTTTTATCAGAGTTGTATTCATAGTGATTTATTATTCCTATGATGTGATTGGGTGTTGGAAATGATTGTAGTGGGTTGTCATTACCATAATGGTGGTGGTGATGGTTAATGAATTATGATAGAGGTGACGACAATGTGGTGGTGTCAAAGGGATGTTTGACAACTCAGTTGTTATCGCCCCAAATCTAATGCCTACTATCAATTCTTTCACTATATGTTGGATTCTATGAACCAAGTGAAAGTGAAAGTGATATGACAAAGATCCATACATCGACTACAGCCACCAGTTGTGGATTGGATTCCTGGGTATTTATTTATTTGTGTGACTCATATTCTTAGTTGTATTTGTATTTTAAACATATCACATAGGTAAATTCTCAATCAGTAAACTAGCATAGCAAAATTCAGATCAGACTTAATTCATTCACCCAACAATCTACAATTCACATTTTGAATGTCACAATATAAGATTATTACAATTTAAATTTAACCAATCTGCCCATAAACAAGATCTCCTCTCTCTCTCTCTCCAAGGTAACCCTGTAGATTATCAACAAAATGCTTTATCTGATGCCTGGAACTGACCCCCAACAGCTCTATTAAACCCAGTTAGAATCTTCAGGGTGTGAGCTGCATTCTGAGCTGCAAGTTATAAACCAGAATTAAAAAGACATGGTCAAGACTTGCTCCATTAAACCCGGACCTTCTATGCCTACCATGTTCTTGGGAAAACCTTTGATTCATGTTCTCCATTTCTACGGATAACTTTATGCATTGATTTTGATGATTATCTCCTCAACCAATTTCCTCTGCTAAAAGGTGTCAATGGTTGTCTTCCTGTACTTCCTTGAACTTAAAGCAGTGATTTTGTAAATGTGTTTCTGGAATTGGTGAGGTGTGGGTCTACATAGCTGGTTGGAAGAGTGAATGCAGTGGTGATGTGGGCAGCCATCCAACTAGCAATGAGAGAGTGGATGTGTTAAAAAAAATGGTGGTGCGGGTATTTGGTGATAGTGTATCAGATGGAAGTGGTTATGGTATATCCAAAGTGGTGTTGTCGTTGGTGACCTATGACCTTGGTCTTGTCCTTTTGTGTGTTGTGTGGTCATTTTTAAGTGTTTGGTCCAATGTTGATTCTGTAATTTTGAAAGGAAAAAAATTTCTCCAAACTGGGTTGGAGAAATTTTGTCCAAACTGCTAGTTCGCACTCTCTAAAATAAACTGTGCATTACTGGGGCATGTAATTCTCACATGACATTTTAGTAGACTTGATAGAATAACCTCTGTTAAGTCTTATCACATTCTGCTTTCGTTTCCTCCTCCTCTCTCTCTCTCTCTCTCTCTCTCTCGTTTTAAGGTCCATTCACCTGCCACCAAGAGTGCATGCAATCATTCCCAAAGTTCCAAAAGAAATGAAGAAAAAAAATCGCTTGCCTTTTATATTTTGATGTCATCTTGCCACTTCACTAACTCATCCAAATCCTTATCTGGGCTCCCTCCTTTGATAGCATCCAAAGTTGCATCCCTAAGCTTCTTGACTCAGACTCTTTCCAGTCTAGTTGCATCCATTAACTCAACCAATAGACTCAATGGAGCACAGCAGTCCTGTTTAACACATCTCAAGGCTTTCACTCAAGTACCCTACAGTCACCAAGTTAAGTAGCATGACTCCATTCCCCCTGAATTTCAAATTCAACTATTAACTTAGGTTAGATCATTGGTATATAAACTGGTAATCTGAATCTGAATCTGAATAACCCAAAAAAAAAGAAAAAGAGAGTGAATGCAGTGGTGGTGTGAGAGGCCGGGGGGGGGGTGGGGTGTTTCAAATTTGGTGTCTCGGACCCTCCAGATGTCTAAGAATTGAAAAGACTACCAAAAAAAGGAAAAAAATGGATCATTATAATCATTACTATGACCCACCCATCAGTCCACTTAACCTTTTAGAAGATGTGGGGGATATCTTTTGAAATTGTTAAGAAAGGGCCCATTTGGATTGAGGGGGGAGGGAGAGGGAGTGGAGGGGGAGTAGAGTAGAGTTAGCTGAAAATAGGCTAATTTTGGGCCAACTCTACTCTCCCTCCCTCCCCCTCAACCCAAACGGACCAAAAGTCTTTATTTAATGTTTGATTGGGGAATGCACATGCTCAAGACTTAAAAAGGAAATCTGATGGTATTGGTAAGAACAGATGCTGGCGTGGATTGGATTAGAGCTGAAAACCGATTTGGGCACGAGTTAAGAAAGTTTTTATTTAATGTTTGATTGGGGAATGCACGTGCTCAAGACTTAAAAAGGAAATGTGATGGTATTGGTAAGAACAGATGCTGGCGTGGGATGGATTAGATCTGAAAACCAATTTGGGCACGAGTTAAGAAAGTCTCATCTCCCCTATCAGACATGTGAGGAAAAGAAAGACTCTCAGAGGTTTTGAGGTGATGGTTGTGATGATGATAAGATGTCGTTTAGGATGGTTTGGGTAGTGGGATTTATTCTAAGTGTGTGTTTGGATGAGCTCATTTTCATCATCTTATTTAGTTGTACCTTGAAAAAGTTGATGCTTTAAAAAGCTATACATGCCCTTTGTAGAAGAAATTAAGCTGAGGCAAATGGATACTTAAGCACGGTGGTTTCACCCTGGGTTGAGGAGGCTGTCTCATCTACAGTTTGGAGGTTAACTAAGGCTACTTTGTTTAAGTTATTAAAAAGTCATGTAAGAATCACATAATGACACGTGGTTATTTTAGAGGGTGCCACCCACGGTTTGGAGGAAATTTCTCAAACCTAGTTTGGTGGAAAAATTTGTTTGTTTTGAAAACCAATGCAGGATTAAGAGGGTTGGATAATGACCATGAATTACTGTGATAAAATGAGTTCAAATGCTTGTGTCCTATTTTTTTAAAAAAATTTAAATGAGAGCCAAGAAGCACCATTAATATACAAAATGCTGTAGAAGTAATATGAATTCAATACACAAGATAGTAACAATAGGCGATAGACCTTACTACTTTTATATATGTGAGAGAGAGGCTTACCTGTAACCGCATACTTATTTAAAAAACAAACTGATCAACTGCTTATTATCAGTTGGCAGGCACACATCAAGAATAGTAACAGAGTAATCATGACTAGTGGTCCAGAAAATACAACTTCCAAATCTGCTTATGCCCTCTAGAGTGATAGAAATTTTAAGGCAAATAAGATTTATTAGATTCTCCTAAGCGTACATGTGTTAACTAGCCAAGTTACAGGGTTTTTGACTCGGTTATAATGACAGGAAGTGGCTGATTGTGAAGAGCAAGCTTGGTAGTTGATTGTCAAGGATACCATTGCTGTACATTCTTCACACGAAGTCTGCATAGGAATTGTTATAGCTTGGTAGTTGATTGTCAGGGTTTTTAATTAGCATAACATCATTGTGAAATTCATATTCGAGGAGGGGGAATTACTCACAAACTTTCATATTCGAGGAGGAGGCAGAAGAGTCTTCTTTTAAAACAAGAATTGGCTAGCTGAGGGCAATTGTTATAAAGATAATGTACCTTTTTGTTTATTTGATTTCATATTTTATAGTAGAAATTGCTCTTGTAGTTGTATTGGTTAAATTTTTTGGATCATTTATGGCTTGGAAGACTTTATTGGTTCTATTAGATATTCTTATTCAAGTTGGTAGATAATTTGGATTATATTGCAAATGAATTTTTAAAAAATCTTTACCACGCAGATCATAATAGATGAATTTCATTTTATGAAATATTAATGTTATCAAGTATATTTTTTATTTGAATTACGAAGTTTATATATATATATATATATATATATAATGTATTTATTTAATATTAAACTAAACAACAATTATATACTTTAAGTTTAAAAGATAATAAGTTTTCTTCACTCTTGGATGGACCCAGATAAAAAAAGCATGGATAAAAAACGTTTTCTCTAACTATGCATGTTCACTCTATATATGAAAAAATTACTTTCAAGATATATTTTCACTTTTATGGGACATAAACATTCTAAGAAAGAATATTGTATTAAAAAGACAACATTTTTTTTAGTTCCTTTTATTGCACCAAAGGATCACTAGAAAAACTCCCACTTAAGCTTAATTGTAAAAACTATTACGGGTTTTTAAGAAAGTTCTCACAAACAAATAATATGATTGAAGAAAATTAAAAAGTAAAATAGACACAACCACATACAAAGGATTTATGTGGTTTGTCATGGACCTATGTCCATAGGTGACAATGAAAAGAAAATTTCACTAAGAATTTAGGGAGATTACAAAAATAGTACAAAGACGCTCCTAAAACCTAAGCCGCAAATACACCAAAATAATTCTCTCTTAAAAATATAAAGTTTAGGGTTGTCACTAATTATCACAAGAGCTAGCTACATATTTATATATGGGTAAATACTAGTACATAGCGGTTGTTACAAACAATCGTACACACATTTTTTTTGCATTAAAATTGTAATTTCAAGTCATGATTTCAATTCAAAAAACAACTAGTGTAAAATAAACATTACTCTTTGTATAACACCTTGGTTGGGTGAAGTGCCACACAAGTAATGGTCAGTTTGGATTGAAAGAGAGTAGAGTACTAGAGTAGGCCGGAAATCTTATGTTGAGTTGAATACGATCAATGCAACCTCAAACTACAAACTCAATCCGTTCTTATTTATGTCCATAGTAAACTGTTTTTCTAAAATAAAATAGAGAATAATATTTCCCTTCATAATTTTCTTATTGTATAAGACTTCATACTCAAAAGAATTGGAAAAAAAAATCCCACACATGGAAAATTAAGATATTTTCGAATTTTTGTTTCTCCATGATTTTTCGTGAAAAACAAAAAACAGCATTAGGGACAGGGTATAATATAAGATTACCATCAACGTAAATAGCATTGCCTAGGCAGAAAACCTAATAAGTTTCCATCACCAGTGGTGGCGTTGAAGGCAACTTTGAGATGCACACAAGAGTATAAAACAGCTCCATTTTCTCTCCACCACGACAACGCCCACCTTGAACCATGGCATGCAACCGAAGCTCTTATGTTGAGATGGAAGCTCACATTCCCATCCTTAAAATCCCTCCTCATCTCTTCAAGTATCGACTCTCCCCAGTACCATGCTCTCCCTCCTCAAACTTTGCTTCCATCAATTTCTCTTTCTCCATTCCCAAATGGATGGCCTTATTAACAGTTGTGGTCGCAAGAGTATATGGCTTTTTGTAGAATATGATGACCTCAATTCCTCCTAACACAATGTTCCAAATCCGGTTTGGGTTCTTGAAGGTGAAACCCACATCATATTTGGCTGTTAACGTAGAGTTGGAGGAGACGAAGAAGGTGGGTATGGATAGAGAGTTGAGCCAAAGTGTAGGGCTTCGTGGTCTCAGCGTGAACCACATAATGGTGACGATCAAGCAGCCAACACTGGTTAATACACCCAATACGGCAGCTAAAATGAAACCAACTCTATTTATCTTACCTGGAGCTTCGTTTGGTCGCGTTTCATGGAGGTGATGGTCATCATCATCAATGTTATAAGGGTGAACTTTTGCTATTTCTGTAACTTTTCTGGGACCCAAAGCTGCCATTTTTTTTTTAAAACACTCAGAGAGAAGCAAAAGATAGAGAGATTTTGCAAAATATGTTCTCGTCCATTGGTATTCCATGAATATCTCTGAACATTTAACAAAAGGCTGTTCATGCAATGCAACTGTTACGTGTATATATGTATTTGTTAGAGATTAAAAATTTTTTGTTAGCAAATGTTTTGAATTATATCAAAACGATTAGGGTCAAACAAGGTTCACGTACGTCCGTTTGCCTTGTGGGGGCATTTCTTGTTCTAGAAAGTGCTGCAACAGTAACTACATTTTGTTAGAAAGAGCGTTAAAGATTTGAATGTTTAATCTTAGTTAAGGTCTAAGTCTGTTATATAACTTTAGCCGAGATCATTGTTTCTAATCTTACTTGGAGAACAAACAAAGTAGTTATAACCTTATAATTTGTAAAGAGTATAAAGTATAAAGAAAGCAATCACACGCACTTCGCACGTGTGATGAGGCTTTTTTTTTTTTAGTTTAATATAATTTTTCAATTTGAATTTATCTATTGTTACTTTACACATGAATGAATTTTTAAGAAACTAAAATTTAGGATTTGAAATGGAGTAAACTACTGGATTTAGTGAGTGCTAGTATTTAAGAAAAAAATGTATCAGATGTGCGTGAGATATATTTAAATGAGAAATGCAATGTTGTGAAAATGTTGTAAAATTGTTGTGAACGTAACATTTATCATATTTAAATAGAGAGTGTACTAATTTTTAGGAAAAAAGTTTCTCTAGTAGTTTTTTTTTTTTTTTTGTTTTTGAATTTTGTTGAATTACAATTTTAACCTCATTTTTTATTTTTTAAGATTAAGGATTATCCAATTAGATTAGGGGTATTTTTGACATTTTTTGAAGCCATAACTAAATTTTTGAATCCTCTTAATATATAGAAATAATAATCCATCTCATGGTAGTTCTCTAAAGTCAAACGACGTTAATTCCACATTCTCTCTCCATATTTTCTTATACAATTTATGTGGCTTCAAAGCTATTGATGCAAGAAACAATAGCAAAATCATTTTAGATTTTCTTCAGTTTATTTTTAAATTCTAAACTAGAATTGTATTTAAATTTTAAATTTGACTTAGATGATTAGTATTGGTGGTGCCAAATTGCCAAATTGCTATTTTTAGCAATCAATATAACAAAAATAAGGTTGCATCAATGGAGCTATTGCTAAAAATTTTACCACTTGAGCTACAGTGCACTGTAGCTCAAAGGTATAACAAAAAATTATTATTTTATTTACTTTTTAAATTTATTCAATTCATACATTTTGTCCAATTCCGTTAAAAAAAAATGCCATTATGTAATTAACTAATAAAAAAAATTTGACAAATTTTTATCACAAAAAATCTATAAAATATTTTTATTAATTTTATAGATTTTTTTGATGTGAAAATAATATTTTTTAATGGAGTTTTTTTTTAAAAAAAATTGACAGAAGACTTGAATTGAATAAATTAGAGGACTCAAATGAACAAAAGTAAAGTTAAATGACTAAAATAAATTTAAGCTAAAGTTAGAGGTGAAATTTGCATTTTATCCTAAATAAATTATATATGAGATGGGTTCAAGTTACAGTTGGTGTAATTTCATAAGAGTTACACATTTTTTGGACCATTGATTTGTATTAGATCTAAGGGTGAAAAAAAAGTCATGGTCATGTCATTATTGTTCCCTAGAAATTAGTAATTAAGTCATTAACTCTTCTTATTAAAAATAGAAAAATAAAAAATAGCATTAACTCTCTGTCCATCATCATCTTCATCTTCTCTCCCTTTCTCACCCTGTGGGCCTGTGAATGAACCAATGTTGGCTAGCTATGTAGTAAGAGAGAGAGAAAGATGGGAGAGGAGATATGCATGGGGAGAGTATAACCATGTGGTGGTGTGTACTCAGATTGTATGCTAATCAAGAAGATGTTGCTGGAGAATGAGAAATGATTCCCAGCAGTTGGGAAACTTTCATTTATCTTTGTGTTAATTCATCATAGAGAATTATTACACAAAGACTGCGTGAGAGAGGGAGAGAAGATGAAGCTGATGATGGAGAGTAGAGAGTTAATGCTGTTTTTTATTTTTCTATTTTTTAATAAGAAGAGTTAATGACTTAGTTACTAATTTTTAGGGAACAATAATGATATGACCATGACTTTTTTTTTCATCCTTAAATCTAATACAAATCAATGGTTCAAAAAATGTGTAACTCTTATGAAGTTACACCAGGTGTAACTTGAACACATCTCATTATATTTATATAAATATATATTTATATAAATATAATGAGATGTGTTCAAGTTACACCTGGTGTAACTCTTGTAAAGTTACACATTTTTTACACCGTGGATTTCTAAAAGATTTAACGGTTAAAAAAATATCATAAAATGCTATTACTTTCCATCTCATTCCTAATTAATACCAGCAATTTTTTCTCTCTCCTTATTTAATTATTATTTTTCACTTGATTAAAATCACACGCCATTTTCAACAACCTAGAAACCATACTAATCTACTTCAGAGCCAATGCACAACAGCCAAAGCTTTTTGTTGGGATGATTCTTATTCTTATTTTTGCCGAAGCACGGGCTCTCTATGGTCTCATTGTTGGCATCATCCTTTCTTCCCGAGCTGGTCAGTCCAGAGCTGACTGAAACTAAGAGAGCACATTCTTCTGGTTGGTTGCAGTTGTGGTTGTGTGGTTTATTGCTATTAATTTGGAAGTGTTTTTTTACTAGAGATTCTTGTGGCTGTGGGTGAGTGCAATTGTTCTACCAATATATGTTTTAGGAAGTTGCCTCGCTATGGTGATAGGATATAGAATTAGAAATTAGTTTCTACTCTTAAATTTTAATAAAGTCTTTTCTCATCTTTGTGATTCGGCATTGTGAGGATTTAAATTTAAAGTTAAAGTTGTGTAGAATTATTGTATTATCATTTTTGGAAGGATTTGTCCTCGTGCCTTTGTTATCTTTATCAAAAAAAAAAAAAAACCCATGGCCAAATCAAGTGGGTTGGGTGGAGAGAGTTTAATGACTCATTTGAAAAGTGGGCTGTTGAAAATGGTAACTGCCCTTTAATCAAGTGAAAAACAATAAATAAGGAGAGAGACAAAAGTGGAAAACAATAACATTTAATGATGTCTTTTTTAACCGTTAGATATTTTAGAAATCTACGGTGTAAAAAATGTGTAACTTTACAAAAGTTACACCAGATGTAACTTGAACCAATTTCTATTTACATAAGAGTACTTCAAAATAGTCCTTTAAATACTATATTTTTAAGGCTGCGTTTAGTTCTATGTAAAACGTATTCCGAGTGTAAAATGAATGCAGGGGAAAATGAATTCTCGTAAGGAAAATAAAATCCAGGTGTTTGGTTCTGCAATGGAAAATAGTCCGGAAAACTCTTTCCCGCGTTTGGTAACATTCTGAAAATGCTATTTTCCTACAAAATTTTCACATTTTCTTAGCTTCCAAACAAATTTTATAACAGAAAATTTCAAAATATACACTTTAACACAACCAAAAATCAAAATAAAAACATTGAGTAAGAGGAAGAAAGAGTGAGATCGGAGGGAGAAAGAGTGACAGATTGAGGGAAAAAGAGATAGATTGGGAAAGAGAGAGATCAGAGTGGATGGAGGATGGCGACGGCCAGATCGGGTGGGTTTGGGGGTGGAGTGGAGTGGGTTGGTGGTCGGTGGTGGCCAGATCGGCGACGTTGAGCAAGAGGGAGAACAAGATCGGTGTGTCGAGAACGAGCTCGGTCTTGGGTGGTGACGATCTAGATGGCGGCGCCAATGAGCTTCCAACGGCAACTATGATGGCGACTCCGATCTCTCTCTCTCTCTCTCTCTCTCTTCTGTAAAATGTGGTTTGAAGGTAAAACAACCATGGAAATGGTTTTACGGGTGAGAAGGGGTATTTTACGGTCAAAGTGTAAAACATTTTCAATTTGACCATATTTTCAGTTGGTGCCAAACACACACAATGGTGTAAAATACTTTCCAAAACTGGTTTTCATGTGAAACAAACGCAGAGTTTATCAATAATTTTTTAAAGAAAAAAGGGCACTTTTAAAGTTGTAATAATACATAAGAAAGTATATTGACTAATACTATGTACATAATTTATATGATTGTACCATATCGACCAATAAACCACATAATTATTTTTTTTATAATTACTTTTAAGTTTTAAGAACTATTACCTCATTTGTCCCTTACATGACTACTTCCACAACAAATAGATTATCAAGCAAACGAATGAGAAACTGGACGACCTCTTATTGTCATCGAGGACTCTTTTTTATATCATCTATTTGACTTGGGATATGATGGGAACCAATGGGGAGTAAGGAATTTATATTTGGGAGACCATTTTTTTTTTTTTTTGGGATTTGGGAGACCAAATTAAAATGCGGCGATTCAATCATTTATGTACCATATATTATGTTATATATAGTAGTGAAAAAAAAAAGCGCAAAGTGTGTCTAGTGGTTTTCAAGAGTCAAGACCTCATAAATCCATGAGGACTAAAGTTCCAAATGCCTAACCAACATTTTTTTTCCTAAATGATTAGTCTCTATAATTATATAATTGTGTGTGGGGGTAGGGGGACTACACATTCTTTGGAAAATAGTCAAAACCTCAAATAGCTTTGGACACTAACATTAACAAAAGAAAATAATAATAATAATAATAATAATTGTAGGGGCGATAGGCCTAGGAGCCCATATCCATGTGTATATTGGGCCAGGGGCCCAATCCGAGGACGTTAGACAGTCCGAGGACGGGTAAACACTTCCATGAGAACCTGTGTTAGTGAGTGAAGAAGTGAAGTATGGTCATGGTCATCCTAGGAGGTGGGCCGAGGATGAATGCCTCCTCGGCTAAGCAAAGCTGAGATTGGAAGGTATGGTCTAACATCAAAAGCAACGTTCCGGACAATTCCACTGATGAGGATAAGTATCAAGAAGGAACAGGATATAGGGAGGCCATGAAATATCTCAAGGGAAAACTGCTACCACCGCATTGAATGCTCTGCAGCTAACTTTCTGGCTGCATTAATGTGGAGAAGACCCCTGAACAGTGCTGCCTTGGCTGTCCCAACTCACAGAGGGCCTGAGAGGGTGTCTGATGGGACAAACACTCAAGTAGTGGCTTGGATGATCAACAAGTGGAGGGCCAAGATCGTCCAAAGAGAACTATATAATGTAAGAGATCCTCCATGGAGAAGGGATTGAGAAGTTGAGAGAAAAGTACTGTAGCAATCAAGAACTGAACTTGTAATCAAATTTAAGAATCAATATATAAGAACTGATTTCCTCGGACTGCGCCGATGACGATTTTCTTTAGTTTAAACTTGTCTATCTTCATTTTCTTGTCATCAAAATCTACTTTACTTGTTGTCTGATTCATTAGAGCCCAGTTTTCCAATCCACTCTCTACAGATTCATTATTTTGGGCCTAACTCCATCCACCTTTTGGGCTAGGGACCCAAATCTGGTCCTTACAATAATAATAATATAATGTAAAAAATTATAAACATTTTCAACATGCAAATAAAGTATTTTATAAATTAATATATGTATAACAATAAGGTGGTAATAATCAAACTTATTAGACATGTGATAAAATTAAGAAAAATATTACACTTTTGACCTATTTCCAATCTAAAACGAAGTGTAAAAAAAAATTATAAAAAAAGACCCATCTCATCTTAATATCCTAAGCATGGCCGAAAATAAAATAAATATGGATTTGTTTGATTGAGTCATGAGAGAACTAGGTCATTTTATTTTTATTTGATTTTATTTAAATATTTTAATTGATTGGAAAGTTAAGACTTGGAAGAAGATTAATTGTAGGTTATAAACGAATGATTATTAAGTGTCCATTTGGGTAAAAGCAATAAGTTTTTATTTGTGCAAAATAATTGTACTTTTAGTTTTTTGTGTGGAAATAAGCTAATTTTTAACTTTTTTTGCCACACATTTAATATAAAAGTTACCAAAACCTATATCTTTTAATAAATACAATACAAATAAGTTATTGGAAACTATGGGGTACCCAAATGGACACCAAACCCATACTAGACGTTAATCCTTAATAGTTGGATCACTAGTTCAATACTTCAATTAGTGGGTTATTAGTCGAACTACATGGTCAAATAATATAAATATAAATATAAAACTAAATTTGAGAAATCAGAAGCATGTAAATATAAAAATTAAGAATGCCTAAATTCCTAGTTAAAATTAATTGTAAAAAAATAGCCACTTTTTTGTGAAAGTTTTCACAAGTAATAACACTATAAAACATAAAGTAAAATGATGTCATAACATGTCTTAAAATTCTAGGACCAAAAGCATGTCTCAAACTCCAAAATCATATTCTATGCATATTGTATATTTCACTAGTTACTATCCCAATAGATTACGGTGTGAACTAAAAAATAAAGTTAAGCATTAACCTCATTATAAATCCCCTATTTTCACTATGCTTCTAATTCAGAATACAATCCTACAATGGACCTATAAAAGTTGGTGAAAACAACCTATATGGGTTAAAAAAAACCTAGGAATGGCAACGGGTCAGGTTTGAGATGGGTTTCTTCATGCCCGAACCCGCCCCGTTTAATCAACGATTTTTTTTTTAATCCCCAATACCTGCCCCGTCGAGCCCCCGTGGGCCCTGTCCTGTCATGCTCGACCCAAAATCACAAACACAAAAATCATAGAAATCATTGAATATACATGTAACGAACCCAAAAATGAATTTAAAAAATCACAGCATTTTCTTGGCTATTTTCTTGCCATCCAAACGGATGCTAAGATCTAACAAACTAATCCATACCAAAAAACCAACAAATCCTAGAAATTTTACAAACCCAGAAGGAAAATTAGCAATTTTGAAAATCCCACCAACACAACACAAAGAAACCCAACAAATTTGGTTCACAATAATGGCAAACCTAGCTAACCACATGACGAATTCCCTTCACTTTACAGAGAGAAAGAAAATGAAGCTCTTGTCGTAACAACAGCTTTGTGTGATGTGAGTCCGTAGTTGGTGATGGACGTCACGGGCTTCTGTCGATGGTTGTTGGCGGAGTAGTGTGGGATTGGCAATTGGTTCATAAGTGGTAGTCAGTATTTTTAGTTAACTAGTTGTGGGTTTGTAACGAGTGAGGGGTTGTTCATGGTGGTTGTGGAGATTTTCGTGATTGATGAGAGTTTTGACTTGTCGGCGGCGAGGATTTGGGATGATCCGTTGGTGAAGAATTTTTTTTCTTGGATCTTGTTTTCTGGGCTTGGTTATGGCTGTGGTGGTTTGGGTGAGTTGTGTGGTGGGATGATAGCATGTTGGCAGGGGAATAGAAATCAATTAAAACATAATGAGAGTGAGAGTGAGGGTGAGGGTGAGGGTGAGGGTGAGGGTGAGGATAAGGGTGAGAGGCGAATTGGCCGAGTTGGCATTGACGGCGAGGTGGAGGGAGGGCTTGAGGGGGATGGCTGGAGGCGGACTTAGAGAGTGAGAGTGAGGGTTGGTCAGTGAGAGTGAGATCTTGAGGGGCGGTGGTTGAGAATTGTGAATTTGAGATTTATTAGGTTTAAGGTTTGTAAGAAGTTAGTGAGATATATATATATATATAGCTAGGGTCTTTTAGTAATTTTATTGTATTCGAGTCGAGTTCGGGTTCGCAGCAAGTATTACTAAAACCCGCCCCCGACCTGAACTCGTTTTGGGTTTGATTTTAAAAACCCAAACCTGACTCTACTGTTTCACAGGTCGAGTAAAACCCATCCATTAGGGTTGGGCGGGGCCAAGTAATTGTAGATTGGGTATTTTTTGCCATCCCTAAAAAAATCCATTTAATTTTACACTTTTATTGGGTTTTACTGAATCAAATGTATAAGTGGTTCAATTAGATAAGCAGACTAGTTTAGGAACCAATTCACTGGGTTATTGATCTGACTAGTCGGGTTGGTTCAAACATGGAGCAAAAATGAGTTGACCAGTATCTTGACAAGGTTTTTTTTTTTCCAAGTCGGGTTAGGTCAACCCTTGTGACCCATGACCTGGCCCTTTAAATTTTATTTTAAAAAAAAAATCATATCATATAATCAAGCAAATACCATTTTTTTTTGAGAAAAATCCCCTCAGGGGTAGAGATCTTATTATTGCATCCTCAATAAATCAAATTGGTACACCTCAAGAATGTCTGGTAGAACAGACTCCATCCAGACCAAAAAAGGATAATTGGCAGCTCGTCTAGCAAGCTTGTGTGCCACACAGTTTCCTTCTCTAGTAATATGCTTAACTGAAATGTGAGAAAAACAAGAAAATAAACTTTTGATATCCAACAATACATGACCCAAAGCCGAGTGATCCATGTGACCTCCATTAATAGAGGTAATAGTGTTTGCAGAATCTCCTTCCACAATCACTCTGTCAAAATCGAGTTCCTTAGCAAAAACCAAAGCCCGGCGAGCTGCTAGTACTTCCACCATCTCCACCGAAGTAGGTAGTGGAATTTGTTGTGAGAGAGCAGCCATAACTAATCCTTGTTCATTCCGGATTATAATGCTGATGCCAGCTAGTCCATCCTGTGAGAAAACCGCTCCGTCGAAGTTCGCCTTGACACAGGTTTCAAGTGGTGGCCTCCAACGCACTGCACGAGCTGTCCTTGGTATCTTGGCATGCGTAGGACGCAGCTGCTGAAACTCCTGAAAAGCATCAAAAGCCGAGGCCGGAATCTGTCCCAGTGGAAGTGCCGTTTCACACAGCCAGACTTTATTGCGCCGCATCCAAATTGCAGAGACCGTCATTGCAAAAAGTTCGAAAGAGGTTTTTACAAGTGAAGCTCTCTCAATGACTTCGAGAAAGGATGCGCAATGTACCGTGTTTGCCTTCAGTTGACCAAAATGAACTTTCCATGTATCAATCAATTTCGGACAGGACCAGATCGCATGCAAGGTATCCTCTGCGTATAGCTTGCAATCCTGGCACAAAGCATCATCTAATACTTTCCTTTTGACAAGGTTAGCCTGAGTTGGTAAAGAATTGTTCCCAGCACACCACATAAGGGACCTAACTCGGTTTGGAACTCGAAGACGCCAAATAGCTTTCCACACCAACGAAGTGTCCCCTGCATTTGAGCTACCTTCTACCTCTGTTTCATCTTGGTCCAATAAAAGCCGGTAACCAGATCTGACCGAGAAGACCCCATCTCGATTGTGGGGCCAATATGGAATGTCCTCCCTATTGAACAGACTAAGGGGAATGGCCTTAATGATTGCAGCTTCCTCGGGTACAAAAATCCTATCAATATCATCCTCCTTCCAACTCATACTCTCATGGTTTATTAAGTTATAAACCATCGTATCAGCGTGGCCCTCTACTACAGGGGATATAATAGCGCCTTGCCAAGACCCAAGTAGCCAAGCATCACAATAAATGCGAACTTTAGAACCATTCCCTATCCTCCATTTTAATCCTCGCCTAATAACTTCTCTTCCCTTCAAGATGTTTCTCCAAGCAAAAGACCCTTTATTTTCCTTAGCATCAAAAATGGTCCCATGTGGGAAAAATTTTGTTTTGAAGAACTTGAAGAATAGAGAATCTTGGTTCTGTAATAAGCGCCAAATTTGCTTGCCAAGCATAGCATCATTAAACTTTTGGAGTTCCCGAAAACCCATACCTCCAAGAGATTTGGGCCTACACATTTTACTCCACTTAACCCAATGAATACGCCTTCTAGTGCCTCGTTGACCCCACCAAAATTTTCTAATCATTGCCTCAATCTCATGGCATAGTGTAATAGGAAGTTTAAAGCAACTCATAGAATAAGTGGGGATGGCTTGCACTACCACCTTCAAAAGAACTTCCCTCCCAGCTTGGGATAGGATTTTCTCTTTCCACCCTTGAAGCTTCTTCCAAACCCGATCTTTGATTAAGGTCAAGCTTGCTTTTTTATTCCTTCCCACAAAGGATGGCAAGCCTAAATATTTTTCATACTGCTTAATTTCAGGAACACCTAGCAGGTCTATGATGGAATCTTGAATCCCTCTATCCGTGTTTTTACTGAAAAAGAGAGTGGTTTTATCTCTATTCAGCTTTTGTCTGAAAGCTGCTTCATAAGTAGAGAGAAGGTCTTGGATGTGGATACATTCCTGAACCGAAGCTCTGCAGAAAAGTAAGCTATCATCTGCAAAAAATAAATGGGTTAATCGAGGTCCATTCCTGCAAATAGATATGCCTCTAGTCTCTCCAGAAGCAGCTGCCTTAGTAAGTAAGCCATACAAACCCTCAGTACAAAGAAGGAAGAGATATGGAGATAAGGGATCCCCTTGTCTCAGTCCTCTACTAGGGTGAATGATGTAAGACGGCTCCCCATTAATCAAAATGGAGTAAGTGACAGTAGTGATACATTTCATCATAAGATCAACCCATTTACTGTGAAAACCCATTTTTGCCAACAAACACTTCACAAAGGACCATTCAACTCGATCATAAGCCTTGCTCATGTCAAGTTTGAAAGCCATAAAACCTGTATTACCATTCTGATGATTTCTCATGTAATGTAAAGTTTTGAAAGCCATAAGTATATTGTCAGTAATTACCCTGCCAGCTTGGAAAGCACTCTGGTTCTCGGAAACAATGAGCGGTAACAAAGGTTTCAAACGGTTAGCTAACACCTTCGAAATCAACTTGTAAATAACATTGCAAAGGCTTATGGGTCGAAATTCAGATATTTTTTCAGGGTTCTTCACTTTGGGGATGAGAGTAACATAAGTGAAGTTAAACTCCTTAGGAATATGACATGAATTCAAACAATCCAAAACAGCTTTGGAAACATCATCACCAATCAAATGCCAGAAGGATTAAAAGAAGAGATGGGGCATACCATCGGGACCTGGAGCCTTGAGCGGAGCCATCTCCTTCAGTGCAATGTCAACCTCATGTCTTGTAAATTCCTTTGTCAAGCCAATATTCATATCTTCAGTGACCAAAGGCTGTATAACCTCCAAAACAGCATGAGCATCAGCTAGTCTAAAAGATGTAAACAAGCTAGAATAAAAGGCAAAAAAAATATCTTCAATCTGTGACCTATCAGTGCACCAAGAATTGGATTCATTAAGCAATCCCACAATTCTATTACGTCGAAATCTTTAAGAAGCTTTATTATGGAAGAAGCGGGTATTGCTATCACCAGATTTGAGATGCAAAGCTCGTGCCCGTTGCTGCCACATCAAGCTTTCTTTATCAAGCCCCCTGTGCCGCCGCATATTCAGCCCTCTCTAAGAGCTTAGACTTCTCCTCAATCTGCTTCTTCACACTACCAAAGGAGCGCTTGCTCCATTCCACTAGCTTTTCCTCATAAAGCTTGATTTTCTCCAACATTAGCTGATAGGAAGAGTGTGGCATGTGGGTCATCCAAGCCTCCCTAACAGTGTCACCACAGCCACTCTCTGTTAGCCACATGTGTTCAAATCTAAACAATTTGCACGGTCTGGCCACAATTCCTTCAGGCTTGACAATTATGGGGTAGTGATCAGAGGCATTAGATCTAAGACACTGCACCCGTGTGGCTGGGTTCATCGCAAGCCAAGCTTGTGTAGCTAGAGCTCGGTCAAGCCTTTCCAAAACCATGCCGTCACCATGTTTGCCCCGCCAAGTATATTTTTTCCCCACATACCCCAAATCCATAAGTCCACAATCATCCACAACTTCTCTAAAGTCCCTCATAGCTGTTTCACTTCTCAAAGCCCCTCCAAGCTTCTCAACGATAATAGGATTTCATTGAAGTCATCGGCCACTAACCATGGCAAGCTGAATTTTCGGTGAAGAGTTCGCAATAAATCCCAAGTCTCATGCTTCCTCCCAGTTTCTGGCATCCCATATATACCAGTGAATCTCCAAGAGTCATCCTTCCCTTTATTGACGATGACGTCGATATAGTTGAGGGAAGATGAATCTATATCAATCTGAACCGTGTTTTTCCAAAGCAAAGCCAGTCCGCCAGCCCTAGTAACTTTTGGAACAACCCACTTCTCATCAAAATGTAAATCATCGCATAACTTCGTCAGCCTATCTTCGTCTGCCCATGTCTCGGCCAAGAACACGACAGCAGGATCTTGTGCCCGCATTAATGATGCAAGCTCATGAACGGTGCGTTGGTTCCTAAGCCCCTGTACGTTCCAGCAAAACCAACTCATTGCTCTCGGCGGGGCTGTTGGACGGCCTCCGCCGTTGGACATTTATGTGAACGGGCATGCTCAGAATTTCTTGGCCGACGTTTTGCTTCTGAGTGCTCACAGACAAAAGCCTCTGCATGGCGTTTTCCCAGGTTTGTTGTTTGAACAAGATCATCAGATTGAGTAATGGACCGAGTAGCTCTAACCCACTTAACTGCAGTCTCCCTCACCAGTACCGGTTTCACAACAGGTGTATCATTCTTTGGGCTTTTTAATCCTGGCCCAAAAGGTGAGCTAATTGGGTCCATTTGTTCTTCATTGCCATCATAGCCCGACCCATCATTTTGAGAATTCTCATGCGTATCCAAATCCCTGAATATGCGCTCCGAAGTTATGGGATTGATCGTGTCATCTTTACGTGCCCAATTCTGACTCTGGAAACAAGGCGATGAATCCGCCTTATTTGAATTCAAATTCTCATTAATGTCAGCCGAGATATCAGCACCTTCCTTTCCTAGCTGCGCCGACGACCGGCACGAAACATCAGCCTTTCCTCTCCGATTAAACTTCTTCATGGGAACAGACTTCTCCTTAAGTTTTTGTTTCTGTGATTCAAAGTATCCAGGCACACAAACAATGTTTTTGTTGAAAGAATAAAAAGGAAGGGCTCTAATGCTAGAATCATACCTCCTATCCTTTGTTTTGAGAGTACCATTGCTGTGAATCCAGTCTTCGCAGTCCTTATCGGCATGATCTAAACAACCGCACCAATAACACAAGTTGGGTAACTGCTCGTACCTAAACACCACCCATGACTGCTTTCCATTCTCTAGCGTCACAACCCTGCCACGACAGAGGGGTTGAGTCACATCCACTCGTACCCGTACTCTCATAAATCCTTGTCCACCCAACGTAGGTCCCCCTGGCATTTGAATCACCTCACCAATCACAGAACAAAGCTCTTCAGCCGTAGCTTGGTTCATATAAGTAATCGGAATATCATGCACTTGGACCCAAAAGAGAGATTCTCTAAAGACCAAATCTCGTAAAGGAAGGGTTTTATTGTAGAACTGGAGTATCACTACATGCTTATCATAGCTCCATGGTTCATTTTGAAGAACCCTATCAACATCAGCTTTATTATCGAAAATGAATAGCAATCTGTGATCTCCAAGGTTTTGAACCTGAAACCCATTCTTAGACCTCCAAATAGGGTTGAAAGTACGTGCCACTGCCTCCACATTCAGAATTCTAGGCGTGAAGAACTTAGCCACAATCGAGAATTCCTGTGACTCCGCTAAAGCAAATAGCAGCCACAAAAAAGTTTCTTTATAGTTTGACTTTGACCACAAAGCAATAAGATTATAGAAATTGAGTTTACAATCTAAATTTGATTGCATCAAGTAATTTAGATTGAAACATCTTTACATCGTTTGGTGTGCTAAAAGGTTCAAAATATTGGTTTAAATCCTTTTTTTTTTTTTTTTGGCAATTAAACTCATAAATTAATTGCCATTGTTAGTCTCATTTGCTGCAAGTGAGCTAATCCCTTTTATTGTCTCAAAGAGGAACAAAATCTATATCTAAGAGAATGAGAATTGAAGGAATGCACCTTTGTCGCCCTATAATGATACTAGAATTATGGAGACTTATTATTTTCTTTTAAAATTTTTATTTATTTATTTATTTAACTTTTAATAATAAAAAATCCACAGTTTTTTTTTAATGTATGGAAAAAAAAACCCAAAACTACTTTCTTTTGGGCATTTAATGGAAAATCACCTAACTTTTATGGTGATGATATCATTCGGTGAATTTTGTAAAGCTAAAAATCTTTATATTATTTATCATGTTGTTATTTTCAATATTTTGGGAATATCTTATTTAGTTTTTTTGCCGAAAGTGTGGTAAAGTATATTTGTAACTTGAAAAAATAAAAATAAAAAGTGAGAAAAAAGGAGAAAAAGTTAGGTTTTAAAAAGCTGTACATAAAGCTTAAAAAAGAAAAAAAAAAAAAAAAACTAAAAACTAAAAGCTAAACTTATAAGTTGATGTCAAACTTTTAGTGTGCGTTTGCGTAGCTGATTTTTTGCGTGCGTTTGCGTTTGCGTTTCACTTGGCTGGTCTCATGACACTATTCATGGACCAGCCAAGTGATGAAAAACGCGTGGCACTGTTCTGCAATAAAAAAATATTTTGTTACAGTATTTTCGACAATAAGTCAGTTTTTAGCAAATAAGCGGTATCCAAACACACTTTTAGTTTTTTTTTTTTTTTTTTTGTCTTTTTGAATGTATAAAATACTAGTCAAGTCGTAGCCCAACCCGTTTAGGATCACCAATTTTTTATCCAAACCCGATTAGAACCCAACCAGCCTGCTTGCCATGATTTCCCTTTATAGTAAAAAAAAAAATGCAGATACTTTTGTGCAAAAACTCTCTTTCTTCTGGTATGTTACTCTTTTCATTCTTGCAAAACATGTACATATTTTTGCTTACAGTAAAGTACAGTAGGACAAAGACAAACAGTACAAGGAGTCAGGTGGTCAACCATTGCATGATATCGCATCACATTCTCTGGGGCCCTCCACGTAAAATAAGAATATATTGAGGGACCAGTTTGAAATATCACCCAAATTTTACCAAACCAGAAACCAGAAAGAAGGGTAGTGTCAGTGACTGTGCAATCATATTCTTTTTCAATCAACCCTCAACAACATCTCTAATCTCTCACACTAGCTATGAGTCTCTTTGGTCTGGGCAGGTATATAATTTCATTTTCTTTTTCTTTTTAGAATATAATATTTTAATTCTTATCTGTTTATTTTGCTCAAAAATTTTTTTTTCTTTTTTTTTTTTGGATTTAATATTGCTTTTAGCTATGGCAGATCTGTTGTTTATTGGGTTACTTTATTTGAAGATTTAGTGATTTTTTGAGATACCCTTTCGGCTTTTATTTACTTTTATTTTTATAAGGCATGTGTATGTGTATGTGTATGTGTATGCAATTGCAAATGGGTTCAAAAAGCTATGATCTTTGATTATTTGGTCAATTTCTTAGTTCATATTATGCCGCATGCACATCTACAATATTTCATTGGATTTGCATTTTTTTTTTTTTGTTTAATTATTAGTATCGACCATCAAGATTGTGTACATGGATTTTTTTTTTTTTTTTTTGGTGGCAAAAACACTAACACAAAATAGAAGCTTCTTAGTTTTCCATTTGAATAATTGTTAGGCATTTTTCTATTGGTTATGTTACATTTCTTGCAGGCTCAGTTGCATTGATTTCATACATAGTTTCTTGAATGAGTCCAAAATCCAAATCCAAATTTTATTTTGGCATTATATAGTTGTTTTTGCATTAAATTGAGCACGAGATGCTTGTGGTGTTTTTTTTTTTGGTGATAATTTGATAGTTAGAGGAGGGGGGATTTGAACTCTAAATATCTCCGTTGAAAACACCAATAGATGCCAGCCAATTGAGTTACAAGGCTTTTGGCACTACATGCATAGGAGATAAAAGAAGCTGTGTGGATAGATGCGTGAAGTTTTTTTTTTTTTTTTTTTTTGATAATACGATAGATACAGTGGGGGAGGAATTTGAACCCTGGATGTCATGGATACACCAGGAGGTTCCAACCAGTTGAGTTACAAGGCTCTTGCCACATGTGAGAAGTTAGTTAGTTATAAGAAAGAGACTGGAAATACTTATAAAAAAAACGAGAAAAAGAAAAAAAGAGAGAGACCGGAAATAAAGAAATGAGGAAAGAGAAACCAAAGGGGAAAGTGGCCATTGTCCGGAATATGGGTCAGAATTTGAGTGATGGTAGTTTTTTAAATTGGGGTTCTTGAATTTGTCTTTCACTATTTCACTCTTAATTGTTGGTCTTTGATCTTCTATTAAATAGGTAATTTTATCTAAGGTTATTTTGGGTATTCAAAGACGACACTAAAGAGGGGAGTTCCCCTTGACGTCATGAGTGCATTGTGCTGTTGGATTTCATGTGAAGTCAATGCTGAATATTTGCAAAAAATGAACAAAATGTTGCATAATAGTTTTGCTCTTCATGAAAAAACTTTCCATTCATCCCTTTTCCATTAATAAAAACTAAAAAAACATGCCTGATAATAGTTATGTCAACATGTTGCATGTATGATGGAGAATCTTTCCTTTATTAGAAAGGAACAGATGTGATGGTTTCACTCTAACATAGAAGAAAGGGAAAGTGTGTGTGTGGAATCTTTTGTCGTCTTCACAATGACCAAAAGTTTCAAATACTGAAAAAGAAAGCGCTGATTATGGTAATAGTATTTGCTTTCTAGAAGTTTCGATCCTTTAGATTACTATGTATGCAGACTTGGTTTTTTTAACATGGAACAAATAAAACCATCTTCTAATTGGTAGATATGCTTCTTCAAAAATTAATTTACTTGTTCACATCTATGGATTCAGATGCATTTGGCTGTTTATGAAGATATCTCCATTCTGCTGGTAGACATCTCTTGTCTGCATCTTAAAATTGACTGTTCAAAATGTCTGTGATGTGCATTTTTTAAATGATGTATTTTTAATAGATAATGCTGATTATTTTTAAGCCATAGGGGCATTTTCCACTAGATGTAATAAATGATAGTTTGACTTGGTGAACTAGATGTGTAGCCTCATTCTTTTATTTCCTAATTACTTCTTTTAAAAGTAATTTTATGTTGTGCAATTACAATCTTGCTTAGCAGAAAAATAAATAGTATAAGCAATAGGTGCATTTCCACTAGATATAAATAAATGACAGCTCAATTGGTGAGCTAGATAGCTGTTGCTTTTTTCAGAATGTAACTTCCTGAAAGATATGGCACCAAGGACAGGGCTTGCTTCCTCTGGCGGCACCTCTGTAAAGTTTAAATATAATAGTACAAATGAAAAACTTGTGCATTGTAAGTTGCATCAAATCTGTCATGGGAAATCTATCTGATATTGACACATAAAAAGTTCCATTTTTAGTCAGTTAAATGTCTTTGGATGCTGATAAAAAAAAAAAAAAAATTCTTTGGATAATATGTTGTGCTTGCATATCCTACTTAGAAGAGATAAACATGTGTAGTTGGCTAGGCCTCTCATTTGGCTTCTCTTTCTGTTCCTTCTCTTTAAGAAAGAAGCCCTTCTGGCTGCTCCTTTCTAGTATAGGAACAATTCTCTGTGATACACGTAATAGCCTAGATATTGTAGGATGCGTCCTTTTATTTATTTTTTATTTATTTTACAATGGAAAAGGGATGCCGGGGAATTTAAGAAGAGCGACTTTGTCATGAAACACTTCATCTGCCTTTGCTAAGCTTTAGTGGTTACTTCTTACAAAATCCAACAATGCAACACACCCTGGTAGAGAAAATCTGTTTTGCTGTTAGGTTTAAATGTAAATCATTAAAAAAAGAGAGAGAAAAAAAAGATTGGCCAATGAGCTCTAGCTCAGAGGGCACCTTCTCTCCCCATAATAAAGGTTGGAGGGTAAGGTTTTGGGTTCAAAACGCACTGGGGGTGTGTGTAAATTTAAAAATAATTAAAATCAATGATTGGGTATGAATGTAAAGGGAGAAGGACATCACTACTATTTAAGAATTTATTATGAGATCCTCGGAGAGAGTTTGATTGCATAGTGACGGAAGTGTTAAATGGATGACTTTATGTATTTCTTGGACATATAGGGGAGATATACATGTGCTCAATGATTGGTTCTAAACTAAAAGGAAGTAGGCTTTTTTGCTTTATAAAAATTAGATGGTACACTTTGGACAGGTAAGCTGTGTGTATAATGGTTTCTATTTACTAAATTAGTAGTGGGTCCTTGTATAATCTAGAACAGGGGCCTCTCATTATGAGAAGCATGGTGAAGTTGCATACAAATGTATTGTCCCAAAGCTAGTCAATTTAGGATAGAGTGTGTCAAGAATGCATTGGGAAGTTTTGTTCAGACTATTTGTACATATTTATTTATTTTAATTTGAAATTATTATTGTTGCTGGGCATGAGTATCTATTCAAATTTCTACCTGACTTGATGCCAGCCAAAGTTTCCATATGTAGTTCTCTTGCTCCTCTGGTCTGTGTGTGTGTTCTTGTAGTTGTGAAGATCATGGTTTTGTGCTGTTCATAAATATTGCTTAATACATTAAACTTAATTTTATTATTGATGCCTTATAAAACCATGTGTTTCACCTCTTTTGCTGATATATATTCTCTTTGTAATTCTTCTGCAAACAGAAACCAAAGGACATTCCGCCCAAAGAAGAGTGCACCCTCAGGGAGTAAGGTTAAATCCCTTTGTTATCTTGTCACATCTCTTTCTTGCTGGTTATGGTTTTACAGGAAATAAAAACCCCCTTTGGAAAATCCAGAATTCTTTGTTCACCTCCCATTCAAGGGGGAAAAAAATTAATTCACACACGTGTGTGTGTATGTGTGTATGTATGTATTTATGTATTCTCTTTTACACTACACTGTTATATATGTACAAACAAGTGATGTACATGAATGACGCTTCCATATTCCATCTATATAATTTGATAATGAGTTTCTTGTGTTCATACCTATATGTGGGCTGTTGTTGCATGTTGTTTAGGGCTTCTTAATTCAGGGGAAAGTTTCATGATATATATATATGGGAGACTTATGTGGGTCATCTGAGTTATTGATGATCCATACTTTTGCTTGATTTTAGGCTCAAAATATGTAAGAACAAATTCACTTTTGGAAATAGGTTTTAATTGTTGGATCTTCGTTTCCAAATAAGCAAAAGTGTAATAATTATTTACAACTAATAAAGAGTAAATCTCCAATTATTAAGAAAAAACAGCTACACAGTGGGTTTTTGTTGGTTTAATTGGTAAAGTCTTTTGTTGAATAAGAGATCTGGGGTTCGAACCCCGCCTACACCAAAAACCGATTGATGTTTTGGCCTAATGATAAAGAGCAATCATTTTTGAGTTGACGCCATAGGTTGAAATTCTATCGTATCTATATAAAATTAAAAAAAAAAAAAAAAAAAAATTTACAGCTACACAAACAATAATGATAAAGCATGGAAGAAACATCTTTCATTTCATAAAAGAAAATTATACATAAAATTTAATCATATAGCTGCGAGTCTGTGGATCGCTTGTTGCTACACACTGTTCATTTTCCTAGAAGATGTGGTTCTTTGTATGTTCTGTATTAAAAATCTATTGGTTGATGCTAGAGAATATGATAAATGTCTATGCTTGTTGTAAAGGGCTTTATGGTTGACATACTTATATTCATATTTTGAATGCTAATCCTGAGTGTGTTATGCACACAATTCGGAGAGAAAGGAATATTTGAATGCTTGAGGGGTAGAGAGATCTATTGTTGAGATGAAATCTATATTTTTGCATTCTTTGTTTGAATGTTGTATTATAATTGGTGGGATATCTTGTAAATTCTTTAGTAGTTTTCATGGATCTTGTAAATCTTAGATTGTAATTCTTTTGGAAACCATTTCAGAGTTCTTTTAATGAAATTCATTATTACTTAAAAAAAAAAAAAAAAAAACTCTCCTCGACGAATCAGATATGCCTTATATCACTGGGTTTTATTCTTAGGGAACATATATCTACATAGAGAGCATATTTTTCTTTTTGATTGGCTGAAAAATCATTCTTGGTGTAGGAGAGCAGGTTTATCCATATGCATCTGCATCATGTTGCTTCTATCAGCAGTCACATTACCCATTTGAATAAAAAATTTAAGACCTAAACCTATATAAAAGAGTCCTCTCTGCTGCCAAATCAATTTCCAGAGTTAGGGGACCATGGCCCAATTTTTATGCTGGAAACATCCCAGGAATTAGCTGAAATCAGGTCCTTTTGTTATGTGAATATCAGCCACTTGGGGCCTGCAGCTTGAGCATGTTTTTCATTAAGGACTATCCTGCTGCCTGCTAAGCCCCCTTGGTCCATATCAGTTCATCGGGGCCTTGTTTGGACTAAATCAAGTGCTTGAAATACAGCTGCCAATAGTTAACTTTGGGTTAAAATGTGCTGAGAAACAATTGAGTGGAAAAAATGGAGAGAGAAACAAGGTTGAGTCAATGCAATGGTACCTTTTCAAATGCATATTTAATGCATTGAATAAATGCATATTTAATGCATTGATGACTATGTAGAACATGTATTTGATATTCTTTTTGTTATGATAATCAAGTTTCCATTTCCAGAGCTTCTGGTCTAGTTCTTTAGATCTGTCTTATTGCTGTTAATTGTAATATATGGCCTCTTTATTAACAATTCTCTGATTGTTATTTTATTGGTATAACTGAAAGCATCAATACTTGTCCTGTTCTAATGCAGGGGGCACAACTTAGAAAGCACATTGATGCCACCCTAGGAAGTGGAAACCTAAGGGAGGCTGTAAAACTTCCTACTGGGGAGGACTTGAATGAGTGGCTTGCTGTCAACAGTAACTCTTTCTATCTCTCTCTCTTGCATGCATGTGTGCACTTACATTTTCAGTATATGTAGCCTGTTTAATGTATCTGAGTTTTCCCTTCATTTTATGCCTGTCAATCTGTTAGGTTTAGTATATTCATGTGTTACTCTGTTGTATTTTCTAATTTGTGTAGTTTTTTTTTTAATAATTTAGCTGATGCTTAAATGTAAAAAGACATTTCCAAATCAATTTTTGCTTTACTGCAGCTCTTGCATGAGATTCAAATCTGAAATGTGGTTGTTTGTTTTTTGTTTTTTTTTTTCAATTTCAGCTGTGGATTTCTTCAACCAAGTGAATTTGCTCTATGGTACCCTCACAGAATTCTGTACTAATGAGAATTGTCCAACAATGACTGCAGGCCCCAAGTATGTAATAATATTGAAACCTTTAGTTTTTTTCCCCATCTTCTTTAATGGTATTTAGTTTATAGAAATTCAATAATGTGAATTTCCATTGATTTTTTCAGCTTGCCTCCAATTAGGATATTTTTTTGGGGAGCTTTTCCATCTAGTAATTGGGATAATTCCATTGGTGGATTCATATCCAACTACAGTATCATATAATATAAAGAGAAGTTGGTCTCTCCCACCCACTTAAATTGTTTGTGTCAAAAAGTTTTAAATTCCAACTAAATTAATAGCTTTTGGTCTTCATGTTAGTTACACAGGTTTAAATATCCATACCCGACCTCAAGCTATTTTTCTTTAGAACTTTATTAGATTGATTGTCTGCTTTGCGAAACCAATCATTCTCTTCTCTTCTTGTTTTTCTTGATTCTTGTAATTTTTGTACTAGATTGTTGACCCCTGTACACTCCCTGTGTACTAGGGTGTCCCTTTTTTGATATCAATAAAACTTTTACTTATCAAAAAATATATATAATTGAAGTCCTTTCAACCTCACATTGCCTTAGTTATCTTGCACATGTTTCCAACCAGTGTAGCAATGTTACTTGTGCTTCCCAGGAAACTACCACATCACTGATTTCCTCATCTAACATGACCTCTACTATAAAACTTGCTATAACTAATAAGGGTATGGATTAATTTTCTGATCATTTTGTTGACGACGTGGTTCTAGATGTGATATCTAGATGTGTTGTGTATATATTTTTGAGTTAATTGTACCTCCCACCCCCATTAACGTGCAGTTGCAATGTCCCTCTTAAAATTCAAAAGTGAGTAACGCCCCCCCTCCCCCCTCTCATGATTATTGGTAATGAGCATTTAACCCCTTGCAGTTATAATTTCCGTCAATTTTGACAGAAAAGTCAAAATTTCCTAAATCTTGTCTAACAAAAATTTGAATTTTCCGTTAAATTTGATGGAAACTCTAACATTAGGGGGCAAAGTGTTTTAACAAATTTTTTTTTTTTTGTTGTTGTTGTTGAGTAAATAATTCATTAAAAAAGTATGAATGTGAAACTACCCCCCAAGTACATGGGAAGTGTACATAGGGCAAAGCTACAAACAGTGTGAAAATAAATAAGAAATAGAAACTACTACAAAGGATTAGTGAAGACTCAAGAGAATCCAGATACTCACTTATAATAAAAAAATAAAAAAAAAATAAAAAAAAAAGAGAATCCAGATACTCTAGGAGCCTTGTGATAGAGGACATGGGAGACATCGAAGTCCATTTGTATAAAGTGTACAACAAATAATATTTCAACTTTGCCACTCTTAACTCCTACATGTCAAAGCAATTAGCATTCCTTTCTCTCCATAAACACCACATGGGACAGAAGGGGACCCCTTTCCAAGTTCCCCCCCATTACTTCTCCCACCAAACCCCCCCCTCCAAGAAGACATCTCCTGCATAGAGTGAGGCATGACCCAGGAAACACCAAACAAGAAAAAGATCATAGACCACAAATCCCTAGCCATGGCACAGTGTAGAAATGGGTGATTCACACTCAGTTTTACACATGAAGCACCATTCCAAAATAATTACACCCCGCTTCATCATTGCTTAGTTTTAGGAGGGACATTGCAACTGCACCATAGTTCAGAGGGGAAGTGCACTTGACCAGTTGACCTATATTCATTTACCAGAATATTTGACATTGGAATTTTTTTTTTAAATAATTTTTTTCTTTTTCCAATCTGACATATTTTAAGCCTATAGATTTACACTACAAACTAATCAATGTTTTGAGTAACCTGCCTCCTAGAATGACATAAACTGATTAAATTGTGATATGGAATGAAATGTTTATATAAATCTCTTGAAATAAATTATTGTTAAAATTTTGAGATAATGTGGGTGTACACAATAATGAACATAAGCTGATTACATTACATGGAAAAAGAGAGGTTAAAGAGTCTGTTGATAAGTCTTATTTGTTTACAGGGTATCTATCTATTCTTTTCTTACTAGAATATCATGTTTGACTCTATTGTACTGTGTGTCATTTAATAATCCAAAAGAAATCCCCTATCCCTGGTTAAAATCTAATTTTAAGTGGATGAATTTCAAGGATATTTAAAACTTTATAGATTTAGGCAACATGACTTCCTACACCTACTTATCTTGCGGTAGTATATTTAATGTATCTGATACATTAAAGCATACAGCTAAGATTTGTATGACACTACTCCTATTGAGAGTTTGTCACATCGGACACTTGAGGAGATGACACTCGTTTAGACATGTATAAAAACTTGATCTTTAGGAACTGAAAGAACTGAATTATGAGGGCATAGTGCATCTTATGGAAAACTAACAAGTTTCATTATTGTTTTACCATTTATAGTTGTTATGCATACAAACACCTAAATAAAAATAATATATTTGTTTTATCTTATATGGACTCAAATAGCACACTTGTAGTCATATGACCCTCTTTGACTCTAGTCCCTGTATTGAAGCAAGACCCTTGTGTCTAAGGCTGTGTTTGTTTTGGCTTCAAATCACTTCCGGAAATACTTTTCCGTAAATTCGGGTGTTTGGGTGCGCAAGGAAAATTGGGTCAAACGGAAAATCATTTCCGTTGACCGTAAAATATGGCCTCTGAACTGTAAAACCATTTCCGTGTGTATTTTACCTTCAAATCACTTCCGTCCCAGGAAAATAGAAGAGAGAGAGAGAGAGAGAAACAGCAAGCCCGATCGCACCATCAGCGCCGCCCGATCGCACCATCAGCGCCGCCCGATCGCACCCACCAGCACCGGCGAGATCGCATCCCAGCACCGGCGAGATCGCACCCTCAGCGCCGCCACCCAAGCCCGATCGTCTCCACCCAAGCCCGATCCACCCATGCCAAGCCCGATCGTGTCCACCGATCCACCCATGCCAAGCCCGATCGTCTCCACCCAAGCCCGATCTCGTCCTCGACCCACCCAAGACCGAGCTTGTTCTCGACACATCGGTGAAGCCTAGATCGTCGTCCTCAACCCACAGCCCCTCGTCGCCGCCGCCGCCTCTAGTTCGACCCACCCATGACCGACGCCTCTATCTCTTTCTCGATCTACCTCTTTTTTTCCTCAATCACTCACTCTTTCTTCCTCCCTCTCTCAGTCTGACCGAAGACATGAACAATGATTTTTTGTTTTGAGTTTTTTTTTTTTAAGTTTATATATTAAAATTTTCTATTATAAAATTTGTTTGGGAGATGAGAAAATGTGAAAAATTTGTAGAAAATAAGCATTTTCAGAATCAAACCAAACACTTGAAAATATTTTCCAAAGTAATTTTCATAATGCAACCAAACACTTGAAAATATTTTCCTTTCCCGAAAATAGCATTTCTGAAAAATAAAAATTTTCCGGAAAATATTTTACATTGAACCAAACACAGCCTAATTTTGCAAATCACAGGGTAGAATAGATTCATGCAATGTTGCTTTTAAACATGTTATTGATTTTTTTTTTTTAAATGATTGATTTTGACAGGTATTCTTTTTATAATTTTTGTTAATAATTGACAACTAACAAGAATAATTATTGTCAACAATGGTATTTAGTTTCTGCCCTTGTACAGAATGGAGGTTAGTTTTGAACTAAATACTTTTATAGTGTGCTGGTTTGGGATTTTATTCATGTATTTATACTATTTTCCCCATAGAGATGCTGTAAAATTGGCCTTAGTTATGGTCTTCATATGAAGCCTTTTTTTTTTTCAGAGTCATATTATGAGGGTTGGGTGGATGTATCTGCCTTTCAGCTTTATCTAATTCATTTCAGTTAATCCCAATTCTATCCTTTGTTAAAAAAGGAATAGCGTAAACAATCTCCCTTGGATTTTATCTAAAATAATTGGATACTCAAACCTCCCCTATAATTTATGCTTTCCATACACTCTAGTCCAGTTCCTCCTCTTTTTTTTTTTTTGGGGGGGACCTTTTTCTTTAACCCAAAATCTCTAATGTCTACCTCTATTCCCCATGCACACGTTATACATTTTTATTTATGCTTTTTAAAAAAAGAAGCATAATCCTGAGTTTTATTTTTTATTTTAAAAAAATGATAAGGGCAGGATTGTCAATTTATATTTTCTGTTGAAATAATTGTCTCTTTTGTACTAATTACTGATTTTGTTTTTTTGGATAAGTAAAAAATTTGGACCATTTCTCAATTTATGCACTAATTGCTGAATTTTTTTTTATTGATAATTAGTTAACTAAGTGGGTCTTGAACTCATGATCTCACTCTCCATCTTGCTCTTACAAGGGGAGGAGGTTACACTGGCTAATTTCTGAAAATTCATGGGAGGTTTGTGATTTTTCTCCTAAATTTAAGGGAGACTGTAGCATTTTAATCTCCTCCCCAAATAAAATAAACTAAGAAAGAAAAAAGAAGAAGTGTTAAACTCTAGATCGATAGATGCATGATTGTAAGTATAGATTTACTGTTCCTGATATGCATATTAATTTTACAGATATGAGTATCGATGGGCAGATGGTGAAAAAATCAAGAAACCTATTGAGGTCTCTGCTCCAAGATATGTTGAACTCTTAATGGACTGGATTGAAGGCCAGCTTGATAATGAATCTATTTTTCCTCAAAAGCTTGGTAACATCCATTGACTATTTGTACCTTATCTCAATTATTTCTCTAACATTTTTTTTATATTTATTTGTCTGGTAAAACTTTCATAGGGGCACCCTTTCCTCCAAACTTCAAGGATGTTGTGAAGACAATATTCAAAAGATTGTTCCGTGTATACGCCCACATCTATCACTCGCACTTTCAGAAAATTGTAAGCCTCAAGGAGGAGGCCCATCTAAATACATGCTTCAAGCATTTTATACTATTTACTTGTGTAAGTCTTCCATATCTCAATGACTTACTGATTTTTTACTATTCTTTTGTTTGAGTTCTCTGTTCTATGGTGGTTTCATTTACAAAACTAGTATCTATTGATCATCAGCATGATCTTGAAAGAGATACCATAATTTATTCTCTATATAATATTTGTACTCAGTCTGCGTAATATTACTAATATCAAAGAAGTGAATCTAATTAACCGTAAGACATCACTACTAATCTATCTATTGAACCTTGATCCATGATCATTTGATGATCCAAAAGCCTGCTTTTTTCTTCCCCTAATCATGCTTTTGAAACCTATCCCAAAAAAAAAGTTTGTGAAAGACAATATTTCTAAGTTACACCAGAATCTTTTAGATAATATATTTTGATAAGACCAGGCTAAATTATAAAAATTATATAGCATTATTAAAACATGTGATTAAATTTACTATATGATACTTGTGGATCACTAGTACTTTTGTGTTTGGCATTGCATGTGAGGTCATGGGATGACCGACTTGGTGCATAACTTACCAATAAAATAAAGGACAAAACTTATATACAGTATCTTAGGTACTGTTCCTTAGGTTCCCCTCTTAAGATACTGTCATATAGCCACTTAACTAAAAAATACATTTCCATCTCATGAGAAAAAAGCCACAGGTCAAAATCTGGAATCTAAGGAACAGCACTTAAGTACTGTATCTAAGTCTTGCCCTAAAATAAAAGGGTATAAAATATGTGTATTTTAAGTTATGCATAAATATTGTACTCTTTATTTTTGTTGAGAGAATTACATTTCTTAATCTTGGGTGTTGTGATTTCAATATTTTGCAACAATTCTTTAATCTTTTGTAACAACTCAATTGTACAAGATGGATTTGGTTTTAAAAATCAATTTTCTCGCCAAGAGCCTTGTAGCTCAATTGGCACCTTCTGGTATTTCCAACAGAGACACCTAGGGTTCAAATCCATCCTCCCCCATTATCACTATCGAGTTATAAAAAAATTTTTAAAAAAAAAATCACTCCTCTCATTTCTTTATGCTTGTTTTGGACCTCTGTAGTTGGCACTACAACAAATATTACTATGTCTTGAGATAAATTCTAGTAATACTGACTCTAGGTGATGCCTTGCTACCATCAGAAGTCTAAATTTGTCATAGTGGGATGTAAATAATATTTAAGTGAACAATTTGTTGCATTATCATTGATTGATGCAACTTCCTATTTAGTAATAGTCTGCACAAGTGTTCAGAAAGATCAAATCAAAGCTAGCATTGGGGAACATCCCACTGTAACAAATCAAAGCTAGCATTATTTGCAAAGGTTGGCACCAACGTCAAAACGGATCTCTTCCATTTTTGTGCTTGTTCATTTTACACTAGGATTTGCAATTGGGGAACAGTTAAAAATAATCAAGCATTAAGTTCTTTTAAGATACTGAAAGCTTTGTTTCCTTGGATCATGGTTCTGTGGAGCAATTTGTTTAGAACCTTAGGTCATGGAATACCTTAACACCCTCCATTAATCTTGGACATAGATAGTGGAAAGCCATCCCATTGATTTCTCTATTCAGGTGTCAAAATTTGTTTTGACATCCCAAATGTGCAATTTTGAAACATGTTATAAATCGATTGACAAGTCCAATCCCAATATTTTCATTTCTACTACAAGTATGCCTAATGTAAAGTGCACCTTTTGTTTCATGTAAGAATTTATCAGTTAATTATGAAGCTTTTAGTTAAACTTGTCACACTGGTTTTGTGCAGGAATTTGTGCTAATTGACAGAAAGGAGCTGGCTCCACTTCAAGAGCTTATAGAATCCATTATTGTTCCTTACTAAAGGGGTCTGCATACCTGGCAGAAGATTATATACAAGGGAAACACAATTAAATAAAAAAAAAAAAAAAACACTGGTCCTGACTGTAGAGTTTATCCTAAATTGCTTTATATTACAAATTCCTGTGAATGTGCTGTATAAGTGTTTCTATGCCAGCAATTCTCACTTTTTTAATTTTATTTTTTCTCTTTGCGGATCAAGAAAATGCTAAGAGCGCATGAGCAGTCATTGGTGTCAAGACTGCGGTTGTGAAAATGGCTGTGAAGGCCATCAGCTGATGTGTACGTAGCTTGAAAAACATTTAAGTTGAAATCCTGTGCGTTTGCTATATTCATTGATTTCTCAAATTTTCTCTGCCTACTTTTCACCTTGTGGACCAAGAAAGTGAAGCAGCTGAGCAACCCTTGGGGGGAGTGACTATTTGCAAAAATGGCAGAACATGTTTTGAATCCATTTTGGTGGGTTTCAAATGCCTCTCTGACTCCGGGTTTATGGCCGGACCCGAAAATTATTGGCCTTTCCAGGATTTTGAGAATCCACCATTCAGTGTCGGCTTGGTTTCAACTTCCGCGTCTTCAGTGCTGTTGGTCTGCTGCTTTCTTTAAAGACTAGCAAATTCAAAATGCTTCTTGTTATAGCAAACTTTTTGACATGGCTATGCCTATTTTTTCTAGGGTTGATTTTAGTATCCAGGGAGAAGCCAAAGTTTCTATCGTAGCAATCCAAACTGTAAGGGGAAGTAAGTTGTGCCCTTATATATATTTTCAGAGAGCCTGCAGTAGTGCTTATTTGCCTACAACATCGCAGAGTCGCCTTTAAAATTCAGTTGTACTATTCGAGTAGTAACTTGCTCGGTTGTTCATATCCCATGTTGGGTTTCTATTTTTTTTTTTTTAAATTAAAATCTATTTTGGTAAATCACTTTTCAAAATTGATTGAAAAAAATAAGTGAGTAGAAGTTGGAATTAATTTACTTTTACTACAAATAAGAGACTATTTTAATGATTCTGCTCAGTATAGCTAAAGACGAAAGCCCTAGGCAAGAGGTGCCAACCTGAGCGAATGTGTACCAAATTCTAAATGATGCCTGTAGAGTTTAAACTTTAAATGATATGTTATGTATATAAATTGCTTTGGAATATTTTGGTGCGGTCTTAAAGCCCTAACTTGAAGACAGAAGCTTTTGTGTATGAAGGAGAAGAAAAGGGATTGGGTTATGTGTTAGTGTCCACTGTCCAGATTCCAGAACCTTATTTCTTTTTAAACTTTAGATTTGTTGCCTTGTGGAGGCCGGTTAATCCCCCACTAAATTGAAATCAAAATCCTCAAATGCCTTATTTTCTGTTTTAATTTACAAAACCGGGAAAAAAATCTCACTTAAACGCAAAATTTTCTCTTGGTGCAAAAGGCTGTGCTCAACAACTTTAAGATTCATTTGTTGTTCATGAACTTTTGATAATAATTTTAATTTTTAAGAAGCTCCAAACAGTTGAACTATTTTACTTTTTCTTCTTATTTTTAAACTTCAAATAGTAAGAAATGTTTTTTATGATATTTTCCTAAACCTGGATTGATGTTAAATGTTATTATTAAGGAAGTGCAAAACAAATTCTGGATTTTTTTTTGTTTTTAACTTAGTTATAATAACTATTTGTAGGGTTGATTGAAAATTGCTGACTTCAAATGGAGTATGCGGTCGAGAAGTAGGAGACATACCAAATACGGAATTAACGAGTGCGTTCGGTATCTTAAGTTCGTCAAACTGTCAAAAGCACATGTAAGACTTTTTTTTTCATGAGAATTATGTATTATGCGGTGGAAAAAGTTACTTATTTGTATATTCCAATAGAACTTTTCTTATTATGGATTTGTAATCAAAGTGTACAATTTAATAAAATATTGTTCATTTAAATCAAGGTTCGTTTTTTATTTTTTTATTTTTATTTTTATTATATATATTTAAATGGGGCATGACCACTGCCACCGGTGTTAGTGACTTGTGTGTTAGTGTGTGTATTCCTTTGATTAATGACATCATTGGTGAAGCCCATTGTTTCAAACAACTTGCACCCGTTTTTGCATTTTATATTCGTGTTCACTTTGAAAAACTTTGTTACAAGCCCATTCTTTATTCTGTCCAAACAGAAAATATATAATCCAGACAACAGCAGTGGCAGCCACTGCTGCATAAGATTGGTTTGACTATCAATCTAGGCTTGCATAATACAGCAATTTGGACAAAATATGACTCTATCCAGAATAATTTGTTCAACATGTATCTTAAAGAGCTCAACTGGGATCACAAATAAAACTTTCTTCTTAATATATATATGGCAGGAAGTTAGAATATGGGAAGACTCCTGGGTACCACGGTTAGATAATTTCAAACCCATTGCTAAGGACAGCTTAGTGGTTCAACAGCCCCTGGTGATTAGTCAGCTAATTGATGCAATGAGAGGAGAGTGGGATTTGGCAAAGTTACAAGACCTGTTTGATGTTAGCTTCAATCTGTGCCATTGTTATAATTCCTCTCTCAAAGAGGAATACACCAGATAAAATTATGTGGATAACAAATGCTCAAGGGAGGTTTACAGTGAGGTCAGCATAGTTTTTGCAACAGAGGTTGATGTCAAGAACAGAGAGATCACTCTGGAAGAAGCTATGGAATTTGAAAATACTATAGAGAATAGCTCAGAAAATTTAACCTACTAAATGCAGGTTTCAAGAGTAGGGATAATAGCTTGATGCCAGATGCTTCTATGTAAATGGGAGGAGAAGAATTGTCTACACATCTTTAAAGATTGTATGGTGGTGAAAGCATTCTGGTTTGGAGGAAAATGAAATTTGAGGCTAGGCAACTGGCCTGCCACCTGCTGCATCAATTCGTCAACTGGTGCATTTCGTAATTGAGCCTCCTGCTGCTCTACTTCCAAATGAGATTCCTGAAGCTCATTTCCAAACCATGGCAGCAATCATAAGGAAGCAAACATGGAGCATAAGAACAAAAAAAAATTCCTTTTCTTTTTCTGAAGGCAGAAGTCGATATTAATGTCATGCTGGCGATTACAGACAAGTAATTCCAGGAGCATCTAGCAGTTTCAAATTAGCAGAACACAAACAGCAGTGTCAGGCAGATAAATCATTGGCAAGAACTTCCCTTGTGCTGTTTTAGAATTAATTGTGATTCTGAAATATCTAATATACACTTCTGTGCTGCTGTAGCTACAAGAGATTGGGAAGGAAACATTGTTGCTGCAAGCATGAGAATGGAAGTTAAAAGCCTCAGTAAGTGTGGCAGAGGCTAAAAGTATAAGAGGGGTAGTGCTAATGGCTTAATTGCTAAATCTGAGAAAGGTGGAAGTATAAGGTGACTCAAAGATTTGTTTTGATGCACTTAGCAAAGCCACAGACAAGGAGCATGATCATACAAAACCATGGAGGCTAAGAGCTGTGTTAGAAGATGTGCTTGAAATGACAAAGGAGTTGGATCAAGTTAGATTCAAGCGAGCAAGAAGGGAGGTTAATGGAGCTGCCCATGTTTTAGCAAAGTGGGGTTTGTTTATTAACTGAAATGGTTTTGTTGATGCTTTATCCTTACCTGATTAGTTTAAGCATGTGATCAGGAAGGATGCGGACAGTTGTATTGTTTGTGGTTAGTTTGAATGAAGCTTGCTCAATTGTCAACATATATATAAACAGAGAGCGAGAGAAGCAATGTAAAACTGTATAATAGAGGTAGATGGTACAAAAAGTATCATGTAATTTTCATTGACAAAATTACTGTTTTAGTTTGATCATCCTACAAAAAGTTCTTATTTTAACTATAACTATTCTACAAGATGTTGATGTACATTCAAATGATATGCAAACAGAATAAAACAATTTCATGTCTCGACATGCCTCCTTAAGAAAACTGGAAATAATTGGAAATTAAAAAAAAAAAAAATTATACCCCGCTTCAGAAGACTGGAAAATAATTGATATGGTATACGTCACTATTCCTGATTAATTTCTCCCTGAACTGCATGCAAGCTCCCTAGTTCAGAATGCCCATATCTTGAAGCCACAAAACCAAATGATCCCACAGCTGCAACAAGGACACCAAGGACCAGTACAAAGAGCTGGAAGTTTGCAAGCAACTCACCTCGGACCTCACTGTCTTTTGAGTGACAAGAGATCTGGTTTCCCTTTAGCTGGCAACCTTCTGGCATCATGGGGCCATAGAGAGTGAATGCAGTCTGATAGAACCAGAGACCTTGGAGAGTTATAGCGATGCCACAGCATAAATCAACTGGGAAGCTGCTTGGAAAGAGGGCTCCGACAACAGTGGACAGTACGCAAAGGCCTATCAGGAGAACAAGGAGAAAGTGGTAGTACCCCTCAAGGCCTTTATGGGTTGTTGAGTGAAAGTAGAATAGGAGATACTCAGCACAGAATGCTGAGGAGACAATCAAACAAAGAGCTCCTTCTGGCAAGGGAAGAAACCTAAACAAAGAAGCGTAGAAATAAAAAAGAGAAACAAGAAAAAAAATCCATAATTACAGTTTTAAATGTTACTATCAACAGTGATTGTTGTGTGAAATTTAGTAATTACATAATTAACACAAGATATGCTGTGGTGAACCTTTTTTTATCAAGCAGACAGAATTCTGTTAATAGAACTCGAAGCACTGGATTTTTAAAATGACAAAGTGTGCAATATATTGATCAAAATCAATTTGAACTTACAGAAAATTGAAAAATAAAAGATGTGATTATCATCTTCAAGCTTATTGAGGCAATGCTTCAAACAAAACTATCTTGACCTACCGACTCTAACCTAACACCCAGCATGCAACAATAATGTTACAGGGATCATGAATCAAAGGATTGCCAAATTTAATAATCATTCAGTCACTAATATTAAAAAAGGTTTCCTATGATATGCATGAAGGCATAAAATAAATATCTAGCAAGAATTGCTAAGAAAAACATTTAATTTTCCAAAATGTTTTGGAGCATATAAATCTCATCAAAACAATAAGCAGACAAATTCTAGAATATTATTATTATTATTATTTTTTTTTTTGAAGAAAATTCTAGAATGTTATAGTTAGCCAAGGTTTCATAAGGTATGGGATAGGTGAAAAAGATATAACTTATATTTTAAATATACTTTCAATTCTTAATTTTTGGTTTTTTTCATTTCTAATAAATTAATTTCTGGTTGAAGTGTAAACATACCTTCATTTCACTGAAAATCTCTTAGAAACTAACAGAGGTAAGTGCAGTTGACAACAAGGCCTCAGGCACACAATAGCAAAATATATGATGCAAGATAAAACTCTATGTGCACTGTAAATACAAGAGGAAAATGAAAAAGAAAACCTTTTTGTCTGTTTCTTATACTAAAATGTATAACTGTGGCAATCATAGCACTGTAGAACTAACAAATTCATAAGAAAGTTTATAGGAAATCAATATCAGCAGTTTTTGTATTATAATTATTTTTAAATTTAGATTGGTAAGTACACTTTTCATGAATCCATGAGTTGTCACCTAACTCTCCACCCCTTATAGGTGGAGGGGATGCCATGTGGGCCAAAGACCACAAGTGGGTATGATTAGTATTTTTGATCTGGGATATTTTATTATTTGTATAAAAGATAGTACATACATTTGTTTTGATGAGTCAAATTACAAATTATGGTGAAAGTATAAAAAAGATACTACATTGATTGATATTTCACACAAACATCATGAGAGTCAACTAGAAGAGATACCCAGGAAAGCTCTCTGGTGAAAATGCATTCTCAAAGGTTCACAACCCCTTTTTCACACTGTAGTTTATGAAAACTATGCCATTTTTTTTCTCTCAAATATCCATTTTCCCACTATATCCTACAATATTCTTCTTGGACAACTTGTTGCACTATAAGCAAGGCACTAATGCCTAAGTTTTGCTGTATATAATGGTTGTCGTTTTAGAACTGCATGCAAATGCCTCTAATCAGATATTCTGCTTTTGAGGTTACGTTTTGTTTTTAAAACTCAGAACTTCCAAGCTTCAATAAAAATCCACATACCTTACTTGAACCATGGCATGACTGTGCACCTAAAGCAGTGCTCAGTCACAAATTTTTAGTAAGGAAGTACTGTTTTCCCCTTACAATATATCTCTGTTTGCCGATGCTCTACCACAGTTCTAATTACTTGTGACTACCTCACTACCATGAACAAGAGGGCAAAGATAACTTAAAATGATACTTTTTTTTCCTTATGGAAATCAGCAGAATCATCCTTCCTACATTCATTTTAAGGCACCATTTCCCATTTTAAATGTTTTAAGGCAAAACACAAATTGATTTATGCTTATGCCAAACACAGATGTGAAACAAGCCCAAACTATAAGTAAGCAATGTGCAGATAGAAATAAACAGTGTGGTAGAATTTAAGAGCTCATCTCAATTAGAACTTCAAACCTTTCCTTTTCTGCCATCCATGCATGTGGAAAGAGAAACTGACTCAAACAAAAAGATCAATTATACCCAATGAGTGCAGGCTAAAATTTCCTAATCAATCCAAGAAAAATTCTACTATTTCCTTTTGTTTTCTAAGCAACCCACAAACAAAAAGTACTTATATTTAAGATTTTTAACAAATAACAAAGCAGCAATAAGCATTATAAATCACATCATATCAGGATTTGCAAAATTAGAATTCGAGGAAGCTTAGGGTTAGCTGTTAAAAATCTTATCAAGTATAGATTTATCTTTTCTCAGGTACCAAACAGAGAACTACAGATCAAAATATACATTACAATACAGAAAAAGGAGATGAAATGAACAAGAAAATAAGTATTGACTATTGACTAACCTTGTCTTCTGAGAGAGCAGAGCAACCAAACCAAAGATGAAGAACATGAGGAGCATCCCTGAATGCTCGAAATCATTCATGTGGGAAGGATTCAAGACCCCATTCACAATAAACTTGAGGTGGGTCGAATACAAAAACTCAATACACATATCAATAAAAGCACCAATCACAACAATATAAAGCTCCAAGTACTTAAGCCTTCCACCAAAACCAGGCACAGGGTTCCAAACCTGAACCTTAAACTTTTTTGGGTTCGATACATATCGAACCAAAGAGCTCCATACGTGCCACAACCCAACTACTAGAAACAACGTTCCTGGTAGAACATGACCCTTGAAAGATCCCATCTTTATATTCTTATTACTATTATTTACCACTCTCTGAGATACAATCAATCAGCTTAAGCCTCTGAATACTTCTTTCATCAAACTCCTGCTTGTGTTGTTGTGTTCTTGAATCAACCAGAAGCAGACTCTTCTGTTCACAAGAATTCAACTCTCTTTTTTCTTGTTGTATTATGTAACAGCAGACTTTCTAAAAGAAAAATTAAAAGTATGCTTCTTTTAATTGATGGGTTTCCGTGTTAGCTGTGCTTGGTTGACTTGACTCTGATAGCAACTGCACCAAAGAAACCAAATGAAGAAGAAAAACTTGTTGAATTTTCTAGAGGTCCAGCAAAAATAAAAGGTCATTAAAATGTGACAAAACCATCCACCTAACTGAGATCATCGTAAAATTTGTGAAAAAGAGTCAAAAGACTTCCTTTCACGTTAAAAAGAAAAAAAAAAAGGGTTCTCATCAAAAAAGAAAAAAAGGGTCAAAAATTGAAAGAGAGGAAAAAACAAACCCACCCCATTCCCACCTGTTAGTCAAAGATTGAAGGCCCGAAAGAAGAAACCCAACTTTTACACAAAACCAAAGCACAAATACAATCTTATTTTGGTTAAAGTTGAGAAAAGCCTGGCCTGAGACTGAGAGGAAAAGAAACTTTTTTGGTTTGCTTAAAAAAAAAATAAAAAAAAGGAGAAACCAAAGAATTGAGCACTTTTAGGTAGCAATTAGCAATTGATTGGGTATGTAACTGTAAAGGCCAAAAAATAATAATAATAATAAAAAAAGTGAATAAATGAAAAGATGGTGATGATGATGTACTTACATAAACAAACAACAAATAATAATGATAATAATAATATTATATATGTGATAGATACTTGTTTCCCATGTGGGTTTCGCTGCAGCAGCCACTAGCTTCTTCTTCTTCTCTCTATCTTTCTTTCTTTTCTTTTCTTTTTTTATTTATTTATACGAAAATATGTAATTCACTGAATTTTTAATAATAAAAGAAATGGAAAAAAATGGTGAGATTTTGTGGATCTGAGATTGAAGATCATCGGAAAAGGAAAGGAAGAGAGTTTATATTTAGCTATTAATACGAGAGTGTCTGTCTGTGAAATGCGAATAATAAGGAAAAGAAAAAGGTCCATAAGAGTTTTTGTATTGTGGTTGGTTGACGGTAATATCAACATTCATGTCTCTCTCTCTCTCTCTCTACTACAAAAACAAAACACAATCCCATGATTCCTTCATAAAAAAAAATTATACAACAGAATCTGTTCTGACTGATCGTGATGTTCGATGTTCTCGTTTAGGGTGGTGGGGTCCATTACCCATCTACATCACTGCACTCGATCATTTCATTTGTCCGTTATTTCTAGATTGCAATTCACATCCCATAAATATTATAAATTAATTAAAAAAATTCAAGCGATTCTAAGAATATTTTTTAAGAGGGTTATTTAAATTTGTGTTGAAGAGGTTGATAAGAACTTCTTTGTAAATAATTTTTTTTTTAACTCGATTATTATGATAATATTGATGACATCTTTCGTAACGTATGATCCAAAAGAAGATTTTTTTTAAAGTCAACACGAGTTTTTTTAGATAATAAATCTTAGGTAGGAGATAAATCTTACGGTATTATATGTGACTTTCTTATCAAAAATTTATTCATAGTATTAGCAACAAAATTAAAGATAAATTATAAGTTCATTGGATATACGTTTCCTTAGTATAATTAAGATATTAATTATTATTGTTAAGATTAAATCTTGTAAATTATCTATTCTCTATTACTGTAATAAATTTATTAATTATTGTTATTAAGTGAATTTTAATTATTATTACTTAGAATACTCTAATTCATTATTTATTAGTTTTTATTTTTACTCTTTTCAATTTTTTTATTTAACAATTCAACTCAATTGTGACAACTTACAGGTCTCTGTAATTCATTAAGAAGAATTTTGTTGTGTTTTTACATTACTCTATTAAGAATTCAACGCAACAATACAATCATGAAAAAAAAAAATGTCTTCATTCTCCACTATTTCACGCCCCACTTCCACTGCCTTACACTTAATTTTCTTTTAGTGTTTACACTTTACTGCTCATTTAATTGTCTTTTTCTGAGATTTAAGGTCAACAAATTACTAATTTTTGTTGTTAGACTTGCTATTTTTTTTTCTCAGATTTTAGATCAAATTGGTTTGATGTTGGGTTTTTTCTTTTTGTTTAAGAAGGCCAAGATAGATTTTAGTATTGAATTGATTTGTTCTTTGGATTTATTTTAGGGGGTTCAAAATTTTATTATAAGGTATTCAAAAATTTTTTTTTTTAAATGTTATATGTAAAAAAAAAAAAAAATCACAAGTCAGGGGGTTCATTTGAACCCCCTAAACACCATGTGGTGCCACCATTGAGGTGAGTGACTTCCAACTTAGAATTAGTTTTCTTACAAATAGATTCAAGCCATTCACTTTAGTCATGATTTAGTTACTTACTAGTCTCATCACACGTGCTTCGCATGCATGAGGTTTTTTTTTTTTTTTATTGTCATAATTTTTTATTCATTCCAATTTAAGATTTACACATTTTCTCATTAATATTATGCATTTAGAATTTGTTAGTGGATAAAGTAATTTGAAAATTAACAGGAGAGTAGTGCTATTTTTTAGGCAATGTTTTTGTGGGACTTAGAGTTGTATTTTTACCGGATTATTCTTTAGTTTTGTCTCTACTTAAACATAAGAGTATAGGGGTATTTTTGAACAAAAAAAAATGAGGATCCCAAATAAGGGAAGCCCCTTTTTTGAGAGAGTTTCAACCTTAAATAGTAGTATAGAATAGATATCTACCAATAACCTTGAAGTTTTTTTTTTTTTTTTTTTTGGTTGCAAAAATACACTTTTGGTCCTTACATTTTGGGGCCGATTCCTATTTTAGTCCCTATTTTGATTTTACTACTATTCCAGTCCCTAAAAACATAAAATCAATTCTATTTTGGTCTCTATCGTCTACCCACTAACAAAAAACTCCTACGTAGTAAACGGAGTGCCCTGTTAACACATTAAATGCTAACGTGGCTATTAAAATAATTATAAAGGATATACACATAAACAATAATTATCAAGAACATCCAAAGGTAACCTAATACTTACAAAGTCAATATACTTACTCTTCTTGACGATCTCGATGTTCTTCTAAACATGACTGGAGGGCTCCGGACCAAGAAATTGAAGGAAAAGAGATTGGGGAGAGATGAGCTCGTCAAAGTTAGTGACGGTTTCAATGTATCCCTTGACCTTCTCTAGACAGTCATGGTATCTCTTCTTCAAACGAGGACAAACAGAATTTGCAAAGAAGAGAAAAGAAACGTCAACATCACAAACACGAAGAAAATCATACACATGTAAGAAAAATGAACAAATGACACACCAAACACGAGTGCCCCAACTACGAAGCAACTTGAGGGCGTTGTCTGGATTTTCACCTGGAATGGTTTCCCAACCATTGCCAGAGACGAAGAAAAAACTAGTCTTCCAATTGCGAAAAGAAGATGAGGAATCAAGAACCAACCTTGAACCCTTGTCCCAAGGCTTACATTCCCAATAACCAGGAGTCTTGGATTGTCTCAAATGATAAAGATACAGGAACTCGTCTATCCTAATGACGTCTCCATCATTGGCAGACATCCATATGATCATACAACAAACTACTATCCTTCACGAATTTGGCACTAATTGGGCATGAGCAAGTTTTAAATGAAAGAAAAGTTCTCTGATGAAGGGGTGAGCTAAGAAAACAAAGACCACTAACGAAGTCGGCCTCATAAAAGCACACTTTGTCAGAAAAGGAAGAACAAGCCTTATTGTCACTACTAAGAATCCTAATCCTAACAAAGGGGGAAAACTGGAATCTACTCCTAATTCTCCTATCGTTTTTTTTTTTTCTCCTAAGAGTATAGTGTATACACCAAGCCTTAAAAGGAACGAACGGAGAGGAGACCTCAGGGACTCCGCAATCCTCAAATGAGGACAAACCCATTTCAAGTTCACTAGTCCTAACTTCCTCTTCTCCAGACATTATCAAAGTTTGAGCAAAACCTACTGAATGGTAGACCAGAAGGAAGAGGCAAAGCAGAACAAACCTAAAAGGACAGTTTGTCCCTATGAAAAACCCAACTAGGGGACATTTCCTACCTGCGAATTGAAGAAGACCGCACAAGCAAACAAAAAAGGACATAGAGGGGCAATCTAGCCTAACCAAAGAGTAATCTACCATGAAAAGATGAAAATGAAGAAAAAGAAAGAAGTTCAAAGAAAGAACTTACCAGAATCTGAAGAAGATGCACTGAAGAAGAAGAAAGCTTCAGAAGAAACAAAACGCCAACCAAAGGAAAACGAAACGAAAATGAAAAAGAGGGAAAAACGGAGAATAAATGGAAGATCGTGCGTGGGAAATCTGAGAAAAACTGGCATGACAAGGCCATCTTAGCCGTACACGTGTCACAGAGACAGACGAAACATCAACTCACAATAAATACGTCATATGTAGAAAATGAAGCAACAAATCCTATATTCCTATCCTGTCACAAAGATGAGGATAGGAATAAGGGGGCAACTGATGAGTCCAAAAAAATAACGGTTTCATCATTCAATAATGGACGAACCAAGATACGTTACGCATTTATGGCGAGCATTTATGCCGAGGAGTAACGGACAAAGCAACGGGTAAGAAGACGTTACACAAGTCAAAGCAACAACCTGTAACGTGTCAACCGTTACAAATGAGAATGAATGCAGAGATCCATTGCTCATTAAAGACAAAGATGGCTATAAAGCCAGAGAAGAATAGCACTAAAAGTACACACAATTCTCACCCCAAAAACTACTCCTAAGTCGAATTCTCTTGCAATATACTTCAACTGAATTCCATTCTAACTTAATTATCGGAGGGTGTTTGGCAAACACCACACCGGTGAATTCATTTTTCTCTATTTCAGATCTGTTGCCAGTTCGTCCCTAGACGAATCCATTATCATCGTCCATCCACAAAGACAAAGATCTCAACTATTGATTTTCTGCATCATCAGCTGCTATAACAATAAATAATCTAATAGATGTAACTTTAGTAACAGGAGAAAAAGTATCAAAAAAATCAATATCTTCTTTTTGTTTAAAACCTTTAGCTACAAGTCTTGCTTTGAATTTTTCAATAGATCCATCAGGTTTTAATTTTCTTCTAAGTACCCATTTACATCCAATTGTTTTACAACCTGAAGGTAAATCTACAAGTTTCCAAGTATTATTAGAGAAAATAGAATTCATCTCATCATTGATGGCTTCTTTCCAAAAACCTGAATCAGGAGAGGATAAAACTTCTTCTAAAGAAGTAGGGTCACCTTGTAAATTATACACATAATATTTAGGACCAAAAACCTTTTCAATTCTAGGTCTTTTACTCCTCCTAGGTTCAATCTCATATTCATTAACATCTTTTGACTTAGATGTTGAAGATTCAACTTTCTCTTGTTATTCAAAACCCCCATTATTTTTATATTTAAATGAAAATTTATTTTCATGAAAAATTGCATCTCTAGATTCAATTATTGTATTATTATCAATATCAAAAAATCTATAAGTTGCGCTATATAAAGAATAACCCAAAAATACACATGTAGAAGCCTTTACCCCAAGTTTTAGTCTTTTAGGGTCAGGTAGCCTCACATATGCTAGGCAACCCCAAACTTTGAAAAAATTCAAATTTGGTTTATATTTTTTCCTTAATTCAAAAGGAGTTAAAAAAAAAATCTTTTTATGAGGTACTCTATTCAAAACAAAATTTGCAGTTAAAACAGATTCACCCCAAAAATATTTAGGAGCCTTAAAACTAACAAGCATAGCATTGGTTAAATTTATGAGAGTCCTATTTTTACATTCAGCTACTCCATTAGAAGATGAAGAATAAGGGGCACTAGTCTCATGAACAACACCAAGAGATTAAATATAATTATTAAGACCAAGTGTATCATATTCTTTTCCTCTATCAGTTCTAAACATTTTGACCTTTTTATCAAAAGTATTCTCAACTTCTTTTAAGAAAATTGATAATTTTTCAAAAGCATCACTTTTGTTTTTCATAAGATAGACATATGAATATTTTGAAAAATCATCTATAAAAGTAATAAAATACCGATTACCTCCACGTGTCAAATGTCCTTCAAATTCACAAATATCACTATGAATAAATTCTAGTAATTTAGTATTTCTTTCAACAAATTTATGAGGCTTTCTAGTAATTTTAGTCATGCTACAAATTTCACATTTTTCAAGTTCATTTTCAAGTTTAGGAATTAAACCTAAACCACTCATATTTTTCATATATTTATTATTAATATGACATAATCTACCATGCCAAACATTCATACAAGAAACAATATAAGCAGGACTTAAATTCTCATTCATCTCAACATTAAGTTTAAACATGCCATCACATGCATAGCCGTTGCCAACAAACATGCCCTTTTTAGAGAGTACATATTGATCAGCCTCAAAGACTTGTTTGAAACCAGCCTTATTCAACAAAAAGCTAGAAACTAAATTCTTTCTAATGTCAGGAACACGAAAGACATCTTTGAGAGTAACTTCTCTCCCATAAGTAAATTTAAGAAGCACTTCTCCAATACCCACAACCTCAATGGTATGAAAATCACCAAGCATAATTTTCTTTTTTTCTTCCATGATAGTGTAGGTCTTGAACCAAGTTTTATCATAGCAAACATGTCCGGTTGCCCCAGAATCAATCCATCACCCTCCTAAGCCTTCGAGAATATTAATCTCGGTAACCATAGCCACAAGAAGCTCTTCAGTGACATTGGCTTGAACCATAGGCCCATGTTTTCGAAAATGACAATTTCTAGCCGAATGTCTACGCTTTCCACATACAAAACATGCATAATTGCTATTATTAGTGTGGCTGCCATTATTTGGAGCATGCTTAGGATGGTGTGCTTGGTTCTTTCTTTGATTAGAGTGGGTCTTATGTTGAGGTTAATTTCCATTTGGCCTACATTTGAAATTTCTTTTCTTAGGCCTTGTAATCAATATTTTTTGCATGGGCTTTGGGCATGTTTTCATTTGAAGAAATAAAATTTACCTTAGGACCATTTAATCCATGGAGTTCCACAGCTCTGTCTTGGTTCCTTCCCTCTTCCTTCACTCTTAAACGGGTGATAACAGATTCAATGGAGAGTTCCTTTTGCTTGTGTCTCAGGACTTTGGCAAACTCCTTCCAAGACTTAGGCAACTTGTCAATGATGACTGAAACTTGCATTTGTTCGTCTACTCGGATGCCTTCAAATTGAACATCTTGTAAAATCATTTGGAGTTCATAGGATTGTTCCACCACGGACTTGCCTTCAACCATCTGAAATCTAAAAAATCGACTACATGCATACTTCTTGGATCCAGCTTCCTCTGTGTCATTTTTTTGATTCAATGCCTTCCATATCTTTTTGGCTGATTTGTAAGCTTAATCATAATAATCATACAAATCATCAGAAAGACAATTAAGTAAATAATTTCTACAGTAAAGATGATCCTTCTCCCATTTCTTAACATCTTTTTCATGTTGAGAAATTTATTCATCAGTCAATTGTTTAGATTTCTTTTTTTTTTTTTTTTTGGTTTTTTCTCAGTTAACACATAAGCCACATTCAAAAGAGTAAGATAAAATAAAGTCTTTTGTCTCCACCTCTTGAAGTTAACACCACGGAAGTGGAATGGCTTATTAAGATCACTCGCTCCAGAAGAATTAGACATAACATTACCATTTTCTAAGGATGATTTTGTGTTCTCCATACGATTCATCTCAAATTTTTGGAAATAAATGAGAGATATTACCTGACTTTTCCTTGGAAATTACACAAAATGATATTACCAAAAAAGGTGGCGGAGATGAGGTGTGGATAAAGTCACTATCTTGAGACAAATCGTACCGTCTACGATTTATCCAATGTAATTAGACAAATTGTTTCTGCATGTTGTCCCTATGATACAATAACTGAGCCACCTTGCTGATTATCCTTGCAAGCTTATATTTCTCGTAGGATATAAGCTCTCTATAGCACTTTCTTTTCCCAGAAAATAGAATAGAAGATAAAATTATTTTGTCAAGAGCAAAAAGAAGAAGATGAACAATTGTTTATTAAATAATTGCAAAAAATAAAATCTATTTCTTTGAAAACGAAAAGATGAGAATGATACTTTTTCTTTTTTAATTCTTCTTTCTATATTTATATATTGGCCGGACATAATGGGCTACTTATAATCTTGTTAAATGAGGCAATGAATGACTTTCCGTTTTTTGTTTTACTTTTTTTATTTTTTTTTATTTTTATTTTTTATATAAGATAGAATTCTACTTTAGCCTAATCTAAGTGTATATGTGTGTGAAGCTCCCTCCTGAAGACTTGAACCCCGACGCTTACCCCCCACACCCCACACCCCACAAACACTTATACTTGTGGAGTAATCATCGCACTTGTTTTACTTTAAAATGCATTGACTATACACAAGAATAACAACCAAGAATGGAAAGCAAATTGTAATGCCATAAACGCGTTAAGTCAAATAGTTATTATGACATAAACCATCAACGGTAAATTTATAAATATATAGCTGTATAGAAATAAGTTTATGAAACTTTCCATCTATAACGTTACTATATTAATATTAAAAAAAAAAAAAAAAAACTTTTGAAAGCAAAAGTTTATAAAGGAAAGTATATATAATGTAACAAAACTAAAAGTTGGCAATTGATGGTAATAAATAATCACGTTACTTATAGGAAAATTTTCCTAATAAAAACCATTGACAAAAGCTATTCAAATTTTGAATTATGTTTGAATTTCAAAATTTTGCAATCAACCTATTTTTCGTTAAGGGATAATTGATTTCCTCAATTCACATGAATGAGTATTAAAATAAATATGATATTTTTATAAAAATATCCAACAATATTAGATTAGATTCCATTCCAAATTCAATTATTATCACTTTTCAGCAACTTTTTTATTAAAATTGGGTCCCACAGCACTATTTACACATTTAAAAATTATTTTGCTTCAGTATTTTCAGTTTTTAGTTTACAGTTTTCAGCAAAATAAGTTGTATCCTTATATTCATTTTGCTTCTTTTTTTTTTTTTTTTTTTTTTTTAATGTGTTAGTTCAATAACCATGTCCCTGTTTCGAATTTGTAAACCTAAGAAACACGGGGGAATTTGCAGGCTAGCGCAATAGGGAGAAAAAATATAATAAGTTAACGCATGTTTGTAAGGATTTTGGAAAATAGCATCTCGAGTTTTTAAAACTCGAGATCGATGACGAAAATCAATACTTTGAAACTCGAATTCTACTGCCGTCGTGTAATTTAGCCAGATAGATCTCGAGTTTATAAGACTCGATTTCTAAAAACCAAAACCGAGTCTTACAAACTCGATTTTGTTCGGACCAAGAAAAACAAAACCTGAAGAACGCAGCGCCAAAGAAGACGATCTGGTTGGAGAAGAAGGAAGAAGAACAGAGCGATCTGGGTGGGCGATCTGGTGCTGGTGGACGATCTGATCTTCAGCGACTAGGTGGACGAAGAGACGAAGAACAGAGCAAGAACGCTGGAGCTCCGATTGGACGCGATCTGGTGCTGGTGGACGATCTGATCTTCAGCGACTAGGTGGTCTTCTTCTCCGTGTTTTCTTCTTCTGTTTTTTCTTTTTCTCCGTGGATCTGTTCGTCTTCATGTACGAGTACCCACTGGAACTCGAGTCTCTAAGACTCGAGTTCTACGTTGAATTTTCGTCCACCTCACTAAGTCAGAAGTCTGGAACTCGAGTTTTTAAAACTCGATTTACTATTGAACTCGAGTTTTAAAAACTCGAGATGCTAGTTTTCCACTTTCTTTCCCACCTGGTCAATTAACAAAATTCTTCTAATAATAAAGTTAAATGAAAAAAAAATTCTAAGAAACACCCTCCTTCTTCTTCTTCTTCTTCTTCTAGGATTAAGGTTTTGTTATTTAACCAATCCTTCATTTCTTAATATCACCCACCTTTGCTTTCCCACCATTGTCGCTTTATTACTCCTGCCGAGGATGTCCCTATCCCAAACCATCCATTTTCCACTTTTATTCACTCTTTTAAGAATTTGTTCTCACAACAACCTCTCAAATTTACTGCCACCCTCTTTGCCAAACCCTTTTCTTCTTCAGCATTTAGTGATGATGAACATGGTATGTCTAATTTGACTATGGTTGATTCTGAATGTGATTTTGATGCTGATGTTGGGAAAACTGTTGAATTGCATAGTGTAGTAGATGATGAGGAGGAGGAGGAGGGTTGTAGCAATGTTGGTACGGTTGAATTGGAAAATGGTGATTGTATGGTGGCTATTGATGATGATGATGTGGGTTTAGTTTAGAGAGACGTGAGGGTTATTTGCACGTTGCATCACGGAATCCTGTCGAAGTGTATCGCGAGTTAAGAAATGAGGAAAAGGGTGCAAAGCAAACGCGGTGTGATTGGGAGATGATGCAACAAGTTTTCAATTACTTCGGAAAATCAAGTTGGGCATCTAATTAGGCTCTCGTCATTCACATTGGTATGTCATTCTTTCCTACTGCAGTGCATAAGTTCCGGAACTTTTTCTTCAAGAAATGTTCTGCTGACATTTTTAAGTATGTGGTGTCACTCGGTCCATCCAATGATTCTGTCAAGTTCTTGTTTCCTATATTTGTGGAGTTTTGTCTAGAGGAGTTTCCTGATGAGATTAAGCGGTTTCGGGGTAGCAGGAATGATTGAGTCCGCAGACCTTACCAAGCCCCACACTTGGTTTCTGTTTGCACGGGCTATGAAACGAAAGATAATATATCATTGCGGTCCAACCAACAGTGGTAAAACTTACAATGCTCTGCAACAGTTTATGGAAGCCAAGAAGGGTATCTGTTGTAGTCCTCTCAGATTATTGGCTATGGAAGTCTTTGACAAGGTGAATGCACTTGGGGTTTACTGTGCTCTACACACAGGTCAAGAAAAAAAAATTTGTCCCTTTTTCAAACCATATTGCCTGTACTGTGGAAATGGTGTCGACAGATGACTTGTACGATGTGGCTGTTATTGATGAAATTCAGATGATGGCAGTCCCATGTAGGGGTTATGCTTGGACACGGGCATTGCTTGGATTGAAGGCTGATGAGATACATTTATGTGGGGATCTGAGTGTTTTGAGTAATGTTCGAAAGATCTGAGCAGAAACTGGTGATCAGTTGCATGAACAGCATTATGAGAGGTTTAAACCGTTGGTGGTTGAAGCCAAGACCCTGTTGGGAGATCTTAAAAATGTCCGTTCTGGGGACTGTGTGGTTGCTTTTTCGAGGAGAGAAGTATTTGAGGTTAAAATGACAATTGAGAAACACACCAATCACCGTTGTTGTGTAATTTATGGTGCCTTGCCACCAGAAACTCGTAGACAGCAAGCTACTCTATTCAATGATCAAGATAATGAATTTGATGTGCTTGTTGCTAGTGATGCTGTGGGAATGGGTTTGAATCTTAACGTTAGAAGGGTTGTTTTTTATAGCCTTTCAAAATACAATGGAGACAAGATTGTTCCAGTTCCAGCATCACAGGTGAAACAAATTGCTGGAAGAGCTGGTCGTAGAGGAAGCCGCTATCCAGACGGACTCACAATGACCTTGCATTTAGAAGATTTAGACTACTTGATTGAGTGTTTGAAGCAACCTTTTGAAGATGTAAGGAAAGTCGGTCTCTTTCCTTTCTTTGAACAAGTTGAACTATTTGCTGGGCAACTGCCTAATGTTACATTCTGCCATCTACTTGAAAAATTTGGTGAAAATTGCCGCTTAGATGGATCATACTTTCTGTGTCAACATGATCATATAAAGGGTCCGTTTGGATTGAGCTTATTTTTGCTGAAACTGAAAACAGTGTAGCAAAATAATTTTTAAATATGTGAATAGTACCGTAGGACCTATTTTTAATAAAAAAGTTGCTAAAAAGTGGAATTTGTGGGTCCGTAAACAGTGCAAGGATGCACTGTTCACCTTGAAATAGTCGACCTTTATGGCTACTGTTCATGAACAGTAGCCGCACTCTCAACTTAAACGCTTGCAAAAAAAAAAAGAAAAAAAAGAAAAAAAAAAAGGAAAACGCAAAGCTGAAAACGTAACGCGTTAAACGCCGAATCCAAACAGCTTCAAAGAAGGTCGCAAATATGTTGGAGAAGGTACAGGGATTATCTCTTGAAGATCGTTTTAACTTTTGTTTTGCCCCAGTTAATATAAGAGACCCAAAAGCAATGTACCATCTCCTTAGGTTTTCTTCAGCATACAGTTAGGATGTTCCTGTCAATATTGCAATGGGGATGCCCAAGGGTTCTGCTCGAAATGATGCAGAGCTCTTGGATCTTGAGACTAAGCATCAAGTGTTGTCTATGTATATGTGGTTATCACACCACTTCAAGGAGGAAACTTTTCCATACGTGAAGAAGGCTGAGGCAATAGCAACAGACATTGCTGACTTATTAGGTCAGTCTTTAACTAAAACCAATTGGAAACCAGAATCAAGGCAGGCTGGGAAACCAAAGCCTCAACAGAAGGAAGATGGTTATGAGAGGCCAAGATCACTTATTAAATTATATGAGAAGTAAGTACCTCTAAATTGTAATTCAGTTTGGGTTCTTCTTGAACTGGCAGAATTTTCATTTTAATATATATATATATATATATTTTTACGAGGCACTATTTTAATTTTTCTTCTCAAATAAGCACTATTTGTTGTGGTTTCCATCATCCTGTGGTTTCCATCATCCTGTGGTTCTATATCTATATAATTTTCAACTTATTAAAAAAAAAATCTATATAATTTTGTACTTTGCCTTGTATGGCTATAAATGATCAAATTTCAATTAAATACTTCCAAGATTTGATGTTCTTTCTCTTTAGCAACTTGTGGTTGACACTTGGCACATATGCATCCATGTTTGCAATGGGGTAATGGTGGGATAGGTTGATGTTGCTTTTTCTTTTTTCTTTTTTTGTGAAATGCAAGGATGGTATGCAGTTGTGGTTAATACAATTGCAGGTGGCCTGATGGTGATGTGGTAAGGATGATGATGGTAGTTGGTGGAGTGATGGTGCTGGGGTAAGGGGGTGATGGTAGTTTGATGGTGGCGGTGTTTGCTTGGATATGATTGTGTTGGTGAATGGAATTCATTATTTAGATCCTCTTTGACACAAGGTTAGATGCTTACCAGTTGAGGCCATTATAGAAGAATAAATAATTAGTTAAATAATGTTGATAGCTACCAGTGTTTTAATGATTCTTCCAGTATTTTTTTCACATTCATTTTAGGTGCAACAATAGCTTCCAAAGGTTACAAAACTTATAATCTTATATTTAAAGGATTTGCCTTAGTTCTGCTCTCCAAATCACTGTTGCAACTGGAAAAGAAAATTATTGGTCCTATGTCATTGATTACTTGCTTTTGTGGTAACCAATTGCATCATAAAACTCTCTCTCTCTCTCTCTCTCTCTCTCTCTCTCTTCCTTTTGTTAACATTTTCTTTAGTTTACTTGGTTATGTTAGGCAACAGTAATTAGCATATGCAATTTTCTCTTCTCTAAAAAAAATGGATTTATTTCCTCTACTTTCTTATATGATCATTTTTATTTTTTGATAAATAATAACTTTATTAGGAAGAGAAAAGCTAATGTACACAAAATGTGTACACAGCCTTTCCTAAAAAATTACAACAGAGTAAAAATGAGCCATATTATGCTTTCACATTGATATATAAACCTGAGCACCATTTAGGTTAATTCACCTTCATTGTCAAACAATCTCTCCTATATCTTTTCTGCCAAAGGAATCCACTGTGTCTGCTCTAATTGATGGTGCTTCGGGTTTGTGGAATATTTGGCTTATAGACAGTTTGTTCCATCCTAATGAGGCTCAAAAAATAAACGGCATTCCGTTGCCTATTTATCCCCAACCTGATGCCTTAAATTGGCCTTTATGTACTGATGGGTTATACTCTGCTAAGTCAGGTTATAAAGCTGTGTGTGTGGAGACAAATCAGGACAGTGCTTCTAGTTCAGTTTCGGTGCCTTCAAAATTTTTTTGGTCGAACCTATGGAAGCTTAAAGTGCCAGGCAAAGTGAAATCGTTGTTATGGAGAGCATGCACAGACTCCCTGCCCACCAAATCAAATCTGTGTAAGAGAAAGATTCTCGGTGATCCAACTTGTAGTCTTTGTTTGAAGGAGCCTGAAACCATACTTCATGCACTGTGGGGCTGTGAAAAAATTCAAGCAGTATGGCAGAGAGGCTTTGCTGGGCTGCATAATGTTGGACAGCAACTGCAATCTGTTGTTGAGCTGGTGGACTTGGTGCAGGAAAAACACAGAAAAGCTTCAATGTTTTTGCTATGACATGCTGGGCTGTTTGAAACCGGAGAAATAAATTAGAGTGGGAGAGAAAGTGCTGCCGCTGGAATTGGTGTATGATCATGCGTGTAATGGAAACCCCCTGACCTCGGTGAACTAAAAACAAACTTTGATGGGGCTATGTTTGAAAATTTGCAGGAAGCAGGTATCGGCGTAGTAGTGCGAAACTCTCAAGGGACGTTATGGTGTCTTTGTCCGAAAAGATCCCCATACCATCTTCAGTACTATTAGGGGCGGAGCCAGAAAATTTTGTTTGGGGAGCCAAGTTACGGCACTAATATATTTATCAAGACAACCCCACATATATATATATATACACATTTTTATTATTATATATATACACATATATATACACACTTTTTTATTTGATAAGTTATATATATACACACACCCAGCAAAAAAAAAATAGAGCTTAGTATTTTCAATCAAAATTATGTTTGATAATGATCTTTCATAAAATAAAATTCATTTTTTTCCATTTTCATAGTGAAATTCTTAGAAAAGTTCATTTTAAATAAAAATTATCAAATTTTATACTAAAGTAAGTAAAAAATCTTTCAATTGAATTAATGAAATTTTCAAAAATATGAATGATCCAAAACTTGGAAGAATAAATTAGTCTCCAAACATATTTGAAACTATCTTGCTCTAACCTATTATGTGGCAACTAAAGACCCATTTCATGTATAGTTTTTGATGGGATAGTAAAAAAATTACAACTCATATTCGTCCATATGGATCGTCCGTGATCTTGAGGGACAATTATTTTTGTTGATCGTCTGAGCAATGGGATCGTCCATGGGCAAGGCACATGGACGACTTACACAGCGACAGAACATTAGCATCGTCCATGTACATAACACATGGACGACTCACACAAGTCTGAACAGTAGGGTCGTCCATGGGAAAAGCACATGGACGACTCACATAACAACGTCAGAAGACCAAGTCTTTCATGGACGAAGTCCATGGACGACCACATGACACTTAGAAACTCTCAGGTATAAATTTACTGGAGAGTATGAAAGATTCGAATCTTAAAACCTTGAAACAGTTACTCAACCCGAATTCATCGCCATGGATTCCTCTTAAGTACATAACTTCCATCAACGGTTGTAACTCCTATAGCCGTTGGGGAAGTTATGTCTGGACTCAAGAGAATTTCCTCAAATCTTGGGGAAGTTACCAAGCTAATAACCGCTCCAAGGTCCTCTATATAAAGGACCAGTCTGAATCAAAATGAGGCAAGTGTATTCTGAGACTTTCTTTCTAAAAGTTGAAAACTCTTTTCTAGGAAGAAACTAACTTAGCCATCGGAGGGTGTTTGGCCGGTCTACACCGGTCCCCTTTGATCGTGTGTTCATCTTTGTAGGCCTTCGCAACCACCAGTAGCCCACCGAAGCCGAAACATTCCGCCTACTGATTCCGTGCAGCATCAATTTTAATGATAAGATTTTTTTAATGAGTCAATGACTTTTTAATCGCCACATAACGGGTTAAAAAAGATAGATTCAAATATGTTTGATGCCAAACTTTATCAAATATTTAACAAATATAAGAGCACATTTTACAATAAAAAATAAAATTACAAAAAATAAAGTTATATCTTTATTACTATTAGACCAATTATTTTTTTTAAGAGCATCATTGGACTAATTCAAATATTTGGGGGGGTCAACTCTTATTTTTATAGATTAAATTTTAAAAACATTAAAATAATTATATATATATTTAAAAAAATTTCAAAAATTTAGGGAGCCATGGTCCCCCCCCCCTTCAACACAGCTCCACCCGAGTACTATTATTGGAGACTTTGGCGGCTAGAAGAGTTGTACTATTCGTTCTTGAACTTGCCTTTCGTAGTTCTAGCTTTGAAGGTGATTCGGCAATCTCAATAAAGGCTTTACGTCAAAATAATTTGCTGCAGTCTTCCTTCGGACATATTATCAAAGACATGTTGTCTTATGCTAGTTCATTACAAAACTTTTCTTTCTCTTATACTTTTCGGCAAGGTAATGCTTTAACTCATGCCTTAGCTAAAAGAGCGAGAATTTCTTTTCTTATTTTGGTCTGGATGAAGTCTGTTCCTCTTGACCTCTATGACTGTTTTGTTCAAGATGTTTCAACTTTGAATTAATATCAGTAATCATGTTTTCTTCTCAAAAAAAAACTTTCATTGTCAAATTTAAAAATTCATCGAGCTTAGGAATAAGCGCTTAATTTTCAAGTACAATGAATGATAACCTCTAATAAAAAAGATCCCAAAATATAATAAAAATAGTTAATAAACTCAAAATAGTAATATATTTGACCTATTAGCTCAAATTGATGGTGCATTTGCACAAAGTTTATAAGTTGAATTTTCCATAATTATTTCACCTCTTCAAAAATTTAGTAAATTTGAAGACAATTATCAATGGAAAATATGATAATAATATAAATAAAAGGGGGAATTGGTCTATGGTCTCTTCAGTAACAAATAAATAGGAATTTCTAGTTCTACCTTGTGAAAAAAAAAAAATTTTTTTTTTTTTGGGTTAAAAAGGAATATTATTAATAACAAAAGGAAAAGCTAAACAACAACAGATGCCATACTGGCAGCAACAAGTCTACAATAATACAGCCATTGATGTCCTTAACTACTAATGTCTCTAGTTCAGCAGTAAAATGAAAATCAAGCACAGCAAAGTCTTCCCTCATAGAGCTTCTCTAAACACGTGGACCACCCTTACTTGAGGAAGCTTGTCCAGGAGATACCTGCAGTCTGATAACAGGGGGGCATAAGCTGAATTAGGATTCTTTTTTGAGTTAAGCAACCCAACAATCACCTTAGGATCTAGTTCTACTTCCAGTTGTCGTATTCTAGTGTGATCTACAAGTCTCAACCCATCTCTCAAGGCTCATAGCTCAGCAGTGATGCTTGAAGTGAAACCGATTGATCTTGCATAGCACTTGACCCATGTTCCTTGACTATCTCTAATGATCCCTCCTCCCCCTGCCTTACCCGAATTTCCAAATGATGCACCATCAGAGTTAAGTTTAAACCAACCCTTTCGGATCCAAATCCTCTCCATTTCCCTTTGAAATGGAGAGGGTCCAGTACACGGACAAGATTTCTTTGAAAATTATCAACACTAAAAAACATGCCACGTCATTTATAATGTTAAAACATACTTAACTAGGGTTCAACTTCTTTAACTCAACCGGACAAAGACAAACCACAGTCTCTCTCACCAAACCCATCTGAATATTTCAAACTCTCTTTCTCAGATCAACAGAAAATGTTTGCTTCCTATACGTTTTGATTTTTTTCATTTTTTGTGAAGCAAATGGGTATCGCATCTGCAAACCTTCTCCCTCTCTCTCAGATCGGCAGTGTTGTGGATTCGGTGGTTTGCTCTCTTTCTCCCTCTCTATCAGATCAGTGGCTTGGTTTTGTTCCGTGGAGATCGGCGGTGCTATGGTGGTGGGTTTGGTATAGGTATTTTGCGTGGTGGGTCTATGGTGGTCTGTGGTGGTGTTGGTTTACTGGGTCTATGATTTTTTTTTTGGCGGTGGGTTTACTAGGGGTGGTGGTGTGTAGTGCAATGGTGGTGGAGTGGGGTTGCTAGGGTTTCCTTTTTTGCTTTGATTTTTTGTTGTGGGTATTGTGGCTGATTTGTGGATAGCCGATGGTGGTTGCTTCGAGACGGGTGAAGGAGTGAGGGATTGGAGATGCGAGACGAGTGAGGGAGTGAGGGATCGGATTCTGGGTTGTGCAATGGTTGGTGGTTGCGAATGTGCAATGGCTGGAGGCTGTGGTTGATTTTGGGTCACAGTGGTAATGGTGGTGTTGGTGGATGTTTGTGGTGGTTGTTTGGGATTTATGTAGGCTTGTGGTGGTTGGTTGTGGGTTTGTGGAGGTGGCCGGATGGGTATGTGGGTTTGAACCTTATGCCTCTCTTTCCCACTCTAATCCAAAAGCTTCAGTTCAAAAAGCGCTCTCACATCAGCGCCTTCGTTCGCCAAAACTAAAAACAGCGAAATATACCTAGCATTGTACCGCCCATTCTCGCCATCCGGGTAAAAATAGATTGCCCAACAGTATCCGCCAGCGGTGAAAGTATTGGCTAGGGAGAGAAATTTCAGATGTGCTGGTGAGAGAAAGAGTTTGAACTTTGAAATTTGAGAGAGAGAGAGTTTGAACGGCTGGTGAAAGAAAAGGGTCCGGCTAGTTTAACCAGAGTTGAATTTGTTGAGTTAAGTGTGTTAACATTTTAAATGACGTGGCTCAATTTTGAGCATTGATCATTTAAAAAAAATTCCCTACCGTAAACTGGAGCCTCTCCATTTCAAAGGGAAATGGAGAGGATCCAGATCCAACCCTCTCTTGGTTTATTCCATCCAACTAGAATTACAATCTTTGCAGTAGCTTTTTTTGCTTTACTCACACAAAAATGGTACTCTCTAGCTTGATTAATACAATCATTAGGCAGGCTCGGGTTAGGGATAGAATTGTCAAACACAATCTTGTTTCTGTTTTTCCAAATAGCCCAAATGGTGAATAAGAAAACCGTGCTCCATGGGATATCAGCTCTATGTTTAACAAGATTCACACTATTTAATTACAGCCAATCCTCCAAACTTCCAGTGAAAGTGTTTATAAATGCTGGAGGGACCTCAATACTTCTCCAATAATTGCAAGCTAACTCACAGTCACGGAGAAGATGAGCAATGGACTCATCATGAGACCTGCAAATAGGACACTTACCATCACAATTTATGCCCCTTGTTGCCAGGATACTCTAAACACGAACACTATTGTGGATACACAACCAAAGAAACATGGTAATTTTAGGTAATATATCAAGTTTCCATATCCATTGCCCCGTAAAGGGAGCTCCTGGAGAGTCATTCTCAATGCTTAGTAAGTAAGCTAAATTTGTGGAGAAATCTCCATTTGTGGTATATTTCCATATAAGGGAATCCTCTCTATGGCCAAATTCCTGTAGTGGGACTGCTTTAATTTTATTCTTAATAAAATCTGGCAAATCAAAGGATATTAAATCCCACTTCCAGCCACCCACACCTCTTAACTCTTCCACGGTAAGAGAGTTTTCCCTTAGGCTTCCATAAAAAAAGACTTCTTTTGTGGAATTAACCATTTCCTTTCTTCTACTTTATAAAGAAATGAAATTATGTTTATTAAAATAAGCAAAGGTCATTTATGGCATGTAAGAAGGGCTCGTGCAGCTACATTAGGATTTGAAAAAGGAATTGATTATGATTTTGAACCTGTTCTTTCCATAACTCCTCTTAACTAAGATAGGAGATCTAATTCTAATGCTTGAAGTCAAAATCTATTTGATTTCATAATACAGATTTGTTTCGGTGGGTTAGGTCATACGTATTGAAAAAAAAAAGTATTCCTTTATTTTCATTTTTGACTCATATATTGAACCCTTCTTTTCCTGTTCTGGCTTAGCTAAGGGGATAGCCGAGCCATTCCCTTTTAGAATACTAATACTTAGCCAGACAAAACCAATAAATAAAAACAATTTTTTGATTTGGCCGCGATAGGGTCCATTCAATAAAGGATTATATATTTTAGCTATTTCTTAGATTCATGGACCCAATTCAATTTAGTGGGATCTTTCATTCACATTTTGTTCCATCAAGAACGTTTTATAAAACTCTTGGACTCTCGAATTTGGAGTATCTTACTTTCACGCAATTCACAGGGTTCAACAAGCAATCGATATTTCATGATCAAGGGAGCCAGGATCGAACTCTCCATGAGATTCATAGTTGCATTACTTATAGCTTCCTTGTTCGTAAACAAAGCGGATTCGGAATTGTCTTTCATTCCAAGGCATAACTTGTATCCATGCGCTTCAGATTCGTTTGGAGTTCGCTCCCAGAAATATAGCCATCCCTACCCCCTCACGTCAATCCCACGAGCCTCTTATCCATTCTCATTCGATACATAAATCAGTTACTAAAAGAATGGAAAAGGCTTTGATTGTGTCACTTAAGTTATATAGAAATTCTTGAATCCCAATAGTTAAGAATAACAAGTTCTTCATTACCTAGCATAGAATAACCACTTAGAATAACGAATCAGATCATATAAAGTTGAAAAATAAAATTTCTATAATTCTTTATAAAAATAGTCAAGAGCTATAGCTCAATTGGCACTTCTTGGTGTTTTCTAATGGAGGTGTCTAGAGTTCAAAACTCCCCTCCTCTTTATTTCAACTATCTAATTATAAATATATAAATAAATAAAAATACGTAACTGTGATAGCTGTGATCAAAATGAAGTATATGGTTCAATCAAAATATATCCAAAAGTTAAAAACCAAAAAGCACAAGATTTGTAAATATCCTTGTTCATGCCTTTTGATTTTTTTTTTTTTTTTTTTGGATAGGTAATAAGAATTTTATTGATATATAAGATCATCGTGTTCACAATGATAAACACTCCAGAAAATAAATAAAAACATAGAAATCAAGAGCTAAAGGTAGCAAATTGTAGAAAAGTAGAAATGGAGATACATTGTGTAAAATCCCATATACAAGCCCACTGAAACAAAGTCCCAAAAAGAAGAGATCTTAAAAGATCCACAAATCTTTCCTTATCTTCAAAGGTACGGCTTGCCAAACTAACTACATAAGAGATGCTGGAACCATATTCCAAGTATTTGACAGATTTTGCCCAAACTAATTCCTCCATGCAAACAGAAAAGAGCCACTATCTTCGGCATCACCCACTGGATCCCAAAAACCCGAAAAACTTTACTCCATAAAGTATGAGAAAACTTACAGTGGATCAAGAGATGATCCATAGTTTCCCCCTCGCACTGACACATACAACATCAATTAACTAGGGGTTGGTCTCTCTTAACAAGATTATCAATGGCAAGTATCGCACCCCGAGCTGTCCATAAAAAGAAAGATACCCTTTTAGGCACCTTTATAGACCAAATGCTCTTCCACGGGAAAGCATTAATAATAAGACCAGTCAACAAAGAACAATAAGAGCGCACATCAAACACACCAAACCAAGTGACGTAGGACAAAGGGGGACAACAAAAATCTGACTAAAAACTCTTGGGGCAGATCTGGTAACGCTTCTATTTTGAGGGTTTAGAGTTAGGTTTTGGTGGGGAAAGGGTTGGAAAATAATATGGATTATGGTTTCCAAGGGAATAAGGATTAGTAGGGTTTAGGGATGAAACAAAGGAGCTCAATCAAGGTTTAGGTAGTTGTTCTTGTGCTGTGAACAATAAATAAAATGAAATATAAATTCTAGGCATCACACCTAGACTTCCTAAGCATCACACCTAGGGTTCCTTGGCATTACTCCCTGGAGAAGGTTGCATCACATAAACTATAAAAGAAAGCTTCATAGCTTTTAAATTCTGAAAAAATTAATCATCTCAATAGAAAGTATTACAACTTCTTAAATAGAAGAGTAGTACCTATTCCTAGTAGAACTAGGATTTCTTAAAACCCTAATAAGACTTTAACTTGGACTCCTTAGGCTTTTACTACTAAGCCCAACTAAATCACCAAACTTAAAAATAAAACTAAAGTAAGACCCAATGGACTATAAGCACAGCCCATTCCACAATATTAAGAAATTATAGAATTGCCCATGATACATAAAATCAAATAAAATATAATAAATCCTTTTCACTGCCTCGTGCATCATCGAGACAACTTCCAAGTTATGGTATCATCCCCCTCACCCCTTGGCATGTTGGCATAAAGAAGCTCAGAAAAAGAACATACACCTTCCAATTCCCAATCATGAAAAGCTCGATGCGATTGTAAATTCCAGCTCTTACTTACCCCATATAGTGTAGACACAACTAAGTTAGAAATCCAGACTTCTTTAAACAGAGAACAAGCAAACTTGTCTCTCTCCGTCATCCCTCTCACTTCTCTCTCTCTCTCTCTCTTAGCCATCAGTGCCTCCAAACAGCACACGCTGCCACTGAACCAAAACCTATCAAGTCACTACTTCCATCAAGACCTGACCCATATACAACGAGATCGCTAACTCTAAAAACCCAAATCGATAATCTTGATATTATGAACCTTCTATCATTGTTCATTGTTTTCGTCTTTTGTATTGCGTCACCATTGGAAATCCATTGAGAAGTTGAGATCTTGTTGGAAGCTGGAAACCCAAATTAACGATCATTTTCGTTGTGGGTATGTGGCTAGTTTTGTTTTGGGTTGTGGTTGTGTGGTGGTTTTTGTGGGTTGTGGTTGCGTGTAGGAAAGGCAACAAGGCGGGTATGGGGCGGGTTTACTATTCCCTGCCCTCGCCCCACTTCCTCTTTGAGGTCGGTGTTTTTTCCTTGCCCCATTCTAGCGGGTCCCACAGGTGCCCATCCCGCCACACCCAAATTTTGTATACATATAATTTATTAAAAGTTTATCTTGAATGCAATAATTAAAACTCATAAAACATTAAAAAAAAACAAGTTCTAACATTACAAAACCCTCTCAAATCATAACAATACAACAATTCAAGTAATAAGAAGTAAAAAAACAATTCAAACATAGCAATACAAGTATACAACAATTAAAAAATATAAACAACATAAATATTAAAACATAAAAGTATAAATTCAATAATACAATATAAAAAAAATCATAAATTTAAAATTAAAAGGTTAAAAACACATACTTATGTCTTATAAAAAACTTATAAAAATATTTTTTAATTATTTAAATATAAACGGGCGGGTGTAGGGTGGGTGCGGGGGAAAATGTTAACCCCCATCCCCACCCCATGTGTTATGCGGGATGGGTAAAACCTGTCTATTAAGGGCGGGTGAGACGGGTATCTGCGAGTGTGGGTTTAAATTGCCATCCCTAGTTGCGTGGACATGGGTTTTGTGACTTGCTATGAGATTAGGGGCGAAGTCGCCCCCCCCCGACCGTGACTCCACCCAAAAAAAGTTCATAAGTACCATTCTGCAAAAGTAAGCAAAACTCTATTAAATGCTAAACCAGTTTGCCCACTTTGATAAAAAGAAAAAAACAAAATGCAGTCCCTAAAATAGCTCTGAAAATGAAAAGGTAAAAAGGTTACACAGCATTGACTTATTGCTACACCATTATGGTTTAAATTTTTTTTTTATCAAGTCCCAGATTTAATCATGTCACTACTATTGATGGGTTAGATGATGAGAGAGAGAGTGAAATGAATAGTGTTTACTGTAATATGAAAGATAAAAGATGAGAAGTAGGATGAGTTATAAAATGATGTGTTAAAATGATGTATTTTTTTACAACCCCATACACAAATGCTCTTTGGTGTTGCTGCATGTGAATAATAAATTAGCTTAACAAATTAAATTGAGGTAAAAAAAAAAAAAACCCTATTAGGGTGATGCAAAATTATGGTTTAGGGAAGGCGGCAGATTTAAGCAATGTGTTCAAAAATCAAAAATGAAAGGCAATCGGAGTTTACATGTATTGATTCAAAAAATGAAAGCACCACGGCGCCAAGATAGACACAGACCCCACCAGCCAATCAACACAGTCCGCTTGGTGCACACCTTCCCAGGACACTCACTCTTCTTACGTGGGATCTAGTGAGACTTTGAGTTGAGACTTGAGTCACCCACCCCACTTTCTCTCACCCAAAAAAAAACAAAAAAAATCAGAATCCTCACGCGGTCCTAGAGTCTAACTTCTAATAAGTCTAACTAATCCCACCACCCCCTCCTCCCTATACGGTGTCGGTCACCCATCCCGGCTTGACACGTCAAATTAAAATATTAATAATAAAAAAACCTCTCTCTCTCTCTCTCTCTCTCTAGATGTTCTTCTGCGAATTATAATTAGTAAAAAACGAAAATCAGAATTTGAATTCCTGGAAAAGAAATTCAATACAATATTCTGCGGAATCTGAAATCCTGACTCCTGAGTGAGTGACGAAGAATAAGAAGAAGAAGAAATGAGCGATCAACAAGTCACTTAGTTAGGTCTCTCTCTCTTTCTCTCACGCTGATCTGATCTCGCGGAATTCACCTCAAAAAACGATTCCGCGAGAGAGAGAGATTATAAGAACCGAAACGATGTCGTCTTCGTCGAAGGTAATATACGAAGGATGGATGGTCCGATACGGTCGGAGAAAGATCGGACGGTCTTTCATCCACATGCGCTATTTCGTGCTCGAGTCTCGCTTGCTCGCTTACTACAAGCGAAAGCCCCAAGACAATCAGGTACTCTCTTCTCTTTTCATTCTTCTATTTACTTTTTTGATTCTGATTTTTTTGCTTTTAACAAAAGAAAAAAAAAAAGTGATTTTTTGTTGTTGTTGTTGAAAAACATGAAATAGGTTCCAATTAAGACTATGGTAATTGATGGAAACTGTAGAGTGGAGGATCGAGGGTTGAAGACTCACCATGGGCATGTAAGTTGTTGTCAGTTTCATTTCACAATCAATTCACCTTGATTATGACTAATAGACTATATTGAATTGTATGTATTGTATTGTTAATAATTGTGAGTATCGAACTGAAAATCTATCTACTTATTATTTGTTGCTGCAGATGGTTTACGTTTTGTGTGTTTACAACAAGAAAGAGAAGCACCATCGAATTACGGTCTGTGGTTTATAATCATTGTCAATTACTTTTTACAATTCACACATTTATTTATTTTTGGTTGTTGGACAATTCGATAATAGGAGGTGGGGGGATTTGAAATTTTGAACCCTGAAAGTCTCCATTGGAAACATCAGAAGGTGCCAGTTGAGCTACAATGCTCTTGGTCTACTGTGTGGATATGTAATCAATAAAGAAAAAGAACCAAAGTGGGCATAGCACAAGTATATGGTTCAATTAAAAAAAGAGACCCCCTTAGGCCTTTTCAGTCCTTTCAATTCAATTAAATTGCACTTTGGTCTTGGGAAATTTTTTTGGCTAGCTTTGTGTACTTTTTTCGTTGTGTGATGATATCCATTGGGTCGTGTTCTTGTTCCAGATGGCAGCATTCAACATCCAGGAGGCATTACTCTGGAAGGAAAAGATTGAGCTTGTCATTGATCAGGTCTGTTGTTTTCAAACTTCATGGTTTTAATTTTCCAACTTACTTGCTTTGACCTCCAACTAATCTGTGTTGTTGATCTGCTCTTTGATATTGTGGCTCCCATTACGTCTTTTGGGTGAAAATAAGAATGTCTCTGGTGAATCATTAAAACTTGTTTACCAAATTTTTATATATTTATGTGCAGAAGAATATATGGTTCCTGCATTGTAAGGTTTGGCGCATATGGTACTCATTGAATGTTCATGTGTGCAGCATCAGGGATCACAAGTTGCAAACGGTAACAAATATGTTTCTTTTGAATACAAACCTGGGATGGATAATGGGAGGACTGCTTCATCATCTGACCGCGAAAGTCAGTAAGTACTTTACTAAATTAACTTTTCTCTTCTTCTTTTAGTCGTTATTATTAGTAGATGAAATTTATTTCGATCCCCGGCAATGGTGATATTTTTTTAATACCTATAAAAAAAAAGAAATTTTTGTGTAGTGTTTGCATTATGTTACAATTCTATTAAACGTTTAAACGATTTGACTGATATAGATTAGTATTTTAGCTTTGTTTTTTGCACTTGTTTTTGTTATAAACTTTAAACTGCTATTAGAGTAATGCTTCTCTGCATTTTATGTGCAATGTTAGCATAATTGTTTATGTTTCTGGATTTGAATATACCTATATTAGATGTTTCATAGACTTGACAGATATAGATTTAGATATTTGCTAGTAATTAATTTATAAATACCTGTTCCCTTTTTTCCTTTTAAAATCTTGTATCCAAATTTTTTTTTGATAAGTCAAAATCTTGTATTTAATTCAATTTATCTCTGGCCTAAGATTAATTTTTGTCATGTTGCTTTGTTCATGTGTAATTGGGTAATGTTGGTTTGTCTTGTATCTGTTGCCTTAATACTGTTTATGCAGCTTATGTTGTGTTTTTGATTGCATTACTGAGAAATTGTTTCGTATTCAATATTGTACTCTTGTACTTTGTATTGCCTATAAAATACATGATTTTTATTTGTTCTCCTTGCTTCATAAATAATAATCTTCGATTCTTTTGTGCAGGTTCAGTGCACAAGAAGATGAAGATGATGTTAATCCAAATTTGTCGCGGAGAACAACGATTGGAAATGGTTTTCTTTAAATCCTTTTCTTTTTTTTGTTCCAGTAGATGCATTCTTTACTTGAATCTCATCATCTTTATATAAGTGGCACAGGTCTTCCGGATTCAGTGTTTGACTGGACGCATGAATTAGACTCGGAATTATCGAACCATAATACTAACAATCAAGCATTTTCTAGAAAGCATTGGCGTCTTCTTCAATGCCAAAACGGCAAGTATTTTCTTACATCCTTTATTAGCAGTTTAGCTCAGAATGAAAATTTTTAGAAAACTTGCTTAAGGAATTGGATTTGGTGATATGATTGGTGTATGATGCAACATGTAATGGCATAGCCAAATAGATGAATCACTTATGATTTCTTTTTGTTAACACTGACAGGACTTCGCATTTTTGAAGAACTTCTGGAAGTTGATTACCTTGTATGGCATTGTTTCTTTCTTTCTCTTACATGACATGATTATAATTCGGTTGTTTTAGTTCAAGATCATTACTTATGGTTTTCCTTCTGCAGCCACGAAGCTGTAGTAGAGCAATGAAGGCTGTTGGTGTTGTGGAGGCTACATGTGAAGAAATATTTGAACTTGTTATGAGCATGGATGGGACACGGTTTGAGTAGGTGTTTTCCCTTTTCAAATAATTCTTTTACAGATAACCCTAAAAGCGCATTGCTGTATTGCCCTTGTCGTATGCAGCAAGAGTTCACTATGTATACCTGCATGTGTGCATGTTCATGTTTAGGAACATTTACTTAGACATCTGGACCCTTTGTGCTATTTATACAAGAATACATATAAAAAACTTTGGTTGGAACATTTAGTGGTTCCCTCACAAGTAGTAGGAGATAAAGACCTGTACAGTAATACTATCCTCTAAAATGAGTGTTGCTCAGTGTATTGAATAATTACAAAGGGATTTTCTATGGGGAGGGGTAGGAGATGAGTTTAAATATCACCTGGTTAGTTGGAGGAGTGCCTGTGAACCACTTCAAAATGGGTGATTAGGCATCCGAGACTTGGTCCTTTTTAATAAGCTCTGTTGGGGAAGTGGTTGTGGTGGTATGCAACGGAGAGGGATGCTTTTTGGAGAAGGGTAGTGGACACTAAATATGGCAGTATGTGGGGGGTTGGGGTTCTAATAATGTATAGGGGCCTTATGGGGTTTGCCTTTGGAAGAGTATCAAGAAGGGGTGGGATATGTTTAATCATTTTGTCAGCTTTAAGGTGGGTGATGGCTCTTCTATTAAATTCTGCCATGATTCTTGGTGAGGGGGGCTTCCTCTGAAAGATAATTTCCCAGAGTTGTATGGTATTCCACATATAAGAGCTGCATTGTGGCAGAGCTAATATCTTTCTCAGGGGATAGATATCATTGGAATGTCATTTTTACCCAATTGGTGCAAGATTGGGAGTTAGAGTTGATTGCCTCCTTTATGGATTTGATTTAAAGGGTGGTTTAGGATGGAAATAGATTATGGGCATTGGGAAAAGCAAATAAATATGCAAAGGTGGAAGTGCGGCAGTTTGGAAATCCTTGTAGCGCAATTGGCGTTTCCTGGTGTTTCCAACAGAGATGAGGGTTCAAATCTCCCCTCCTCCATTGTAGATATAGAACTACCAAAAAAAAAAAAAAAAGAGAGTTATGTACTCTATTTGAAGGACTATTTGAAAGCTAGAGGGTTTTAAAACAATATTTCTGCTGGTAGTTGAAATTGATGCTTTTCAAGTTAACCATATTGTTTGGAAAATTAAATTACTTTTTGTGGGCAGGCTTTCATCTTATTATATGCTTTATTCCACTCTTTGGGATAAATTTGATCTTCCATTGGTTAACCAGTCTTGGTTACTTTTCTTGGATTATACTTTTCACCTCTTGGCTAATCTCTTTTTGTTTAGAAAGCATTTTATGGAAAATTGACCCATTTTCCTCTGTTTAGTTGTGACTCTGAAAATAAGATAGAAAACATTTTCTGTTGTTGACTCGGATGAAAAATGTCTATTTTTTTGGGCCATTTAGGAGCCTCAGATCAAAACAGATCCCAAATTCTGAATTTACGTGACCAATTGAATGAGAAAATGATTGACTTGAGTAAAAAAATTCAATGGTGGTCAATGGTCAGTCTATGGAGAGAAGGGGGGGCATGGGAGAGAATTTTTCTCATGGTGTGGAGATTATTTGTGGTGATTTGTTGAGTATGTGACGTTCTTGCGAAATGTTTCCACTCTATTGAGTTTGTTTTCTATAGATCATAGAAAATATATCATCTTGGCTTGCGATTTTTATTGTACCGAACACCCGGATATGCAGAAAATATTTTCCACTAAAACAAACAGAGCCTTAATTGCCACAGTTGTGCAATCACAACTAACATCCTTTTGTCACTTTTATTTTTTATTTATCAAACAATTTTTTTTAAATTTTTTATTTATTTTTAGAATTCGATAGTTGGAGAAGGGGGATTTGAACCCTAGGTGTCTGTTGGAAACACTAGGAAGTACTAATTGAGTTACAAGGCTCTTGGCTTAACATCATCTGTTACTTCCTATATGTTGAAGCATGCATTATATTGAAGATCAAGTGTCTGATTTTACCTAGCCAAGATCTGGAAATTTCATTGTTGGTCCGTGTGCTTCTATTTTAATTAGTTTTCTGAGGACTATGCCAGATTACCTCATTATGATCTTAACACTCATGGTATCATAAATCTCCTGCCTTCCTCATGTACAAGGAAGACTTGCTGTAATATTTATTGCCCAAGTCATGTTCCATGGTTGCAAGTACTTTTGAGATGCATGACCACATCTTTCTCTGATGCCTTTCAGACTAAAATGAGGAAGCACAAGAATTAGTTATAATGACTAGCAATTGTGTCTTTAAAAAATTGACTAGCAATCAAGTATGCCATTTTCTTATAGGTTGTCCAAATACTACCTCATGCTTATTCTTAGTGATTGATAATCCCCTTTAGAAATTAGTTCATGATTAAGGGATTTTCCCCCAAATGGCATTTACTGCACTGTCAATAGCTACTGAAAATTGTTGATCCATTGAGATTAAACCAGCCAAAATTGCATGGATCTGATGTCTTGATGATAGAAAATAACTGCAGGAAGCAATTCCTTAGGGGGCTTGTTTTGGAAGCTTGAAATCTCTTTAGGGGGTTGCATACAAGATCTTTATTATCCTTTGTTTTTCCATGTCATAGGTAGCTGCAGGTCCGCTACTATGCTCTCTCTATGCATTCATTTCATAGAGTGGCATAAGTGAGTGAACTAATGGGCTGTGCTTACACCCCAAGTGTTTTCTTTTAAATCATATGCTGCTCTGTGAACTAGAGGGCTGTCATATGCATTGATCTATACGATTAGGGGTTGTCTACAATGTTAAATTATGTTGTTTGGATTTCTTTTTTATTTTTGAAGTTATAAATTTCTAGGATAATAAACTCATATGCAGATGTTGTAGAATGGAATATAGATTAGTTTGCACATGTGGTACTCAGACTCTCAGAGGTAATTCAAAATAGTTTAAACTGATATATTTTTTCAACTTTAAAAGCTTTATTACGCATGGCTTGCATTTTATTCTATTTTGGATCTTTTGTTGCTTCATTTTGTTATTGGCAGTCTTCATTTGCCATTTAATTGGAATATTTTGGTGATTGGCTTCTGTTGTAAAAGGTGTTTGAATATTTATGTTTAAATCTCAGTGTTTCATGTCTGTGTTTAATACAACATTCAGACATGTATTTCTGTCCTTGTGTGCACCTATATGACTATGTTCATGTAACGTGATCTCATGTGGCTTTAGAACATTTGAATTACTCTGTTTTCTTTTCTAAAAGATTTTCTTTGTGGATCTAAAAAGCTCCAGAATGTTTTGACTTAGCCCCAATTCCATGTTTAAAATATAATTTTCCTGTCTTGTTTGTACTTCTAAAGTGTGTTGTTTTTTTCCTCCCTTTCCATGTGTTGTACAGGTGGGATTGCAGTTTCCAGTATGGTAGCTTAGTTGAGGAGGTAGATGGACATACGGCATTACTTTATCACAGACTTCAGTTGGACTGGTTTCCGATGTAATGTTCTCTCCAAATTAATGTGTTAGAATTTATATAATTTTTATATTACTGCAAGCATGAGTTAATAGATTTTTGAAGAAAAATTATCAAAGCCTGGTGCTCCTTTGCTTACCCAATTACAGCTTCCCAACTGATCATAAAGTGAGCATCTGGATGTGTTCTAATCTCTGCAAGTTTATTTTGTTGTGTTACAAATTTTTTTATACCCCCAAAATAATGGTATTTGTGTGTGTGTTGTGGGGATATACCTAATATGCATTGTTATAGTCATGAGTAGTTTGCTATTAGTGTTTTATTTGAAGAGTGCTAACTAGAGAGGTTGCTCATTGGAGTTATTAGCGACAATGACACTGGAAAGCTGTTATGGTGCGGACTAGCTTGCTTATGTCTAAACAACCTATATCACCTTAAACTTTATAAAAGAATTCATTATACTGTATGGAAAATGTCATAATTCTCTCTAAAAGTTGTTCCTAGTCCATGTTTTTAACTTTAGCTAGTGCTTTAGGAACATCATTTTGTTAATTTGTTTTTGTCTAGGTTGAATGTTTGGATTAACTGGGCTCTTTTGCATTCTTATCCTTGAGAACTACTTTAAAAATGCTTTCCCCCCCTCTTGTAAATCTTCTAGAGGACTTTCTATCTATTATAATTTCATAATTAATTTTGAAGACCTGTTGTTTTAACTATTTGTCTTTGACTCTTTGTTCAAGGATAAGTTTTTTTTTCCTTTTAAATGTCATATCATAAAAAAAAATTTGTTGTAGTTTTAAGTTTTAGTCGTTTCAGTTGTCAGGAAGAAAGCTTCCTGCTTCCTTTCTAAAATCATATGCATAATATCTCTAACTGTACCTACCAATCCATGCTGTTGCAGGTTTGTGTGGCCTCGTGATATTTGTTATGTGCGATATTGGCGCCGAAATGATGACGGAAGTTATGGTAAGTGTTCTGGTTTTTTACCTCTTATTTGGTCGCTATCATTTCTTTTATTAGAAAATTTCACGTTTGCTTTTTTGTTGTTTTGCAGTTGTCTTATTTCGTTCTAGGGAGCATGAGAACTGTGGTCCACAGCCAGGATATGTACGGGCACATATTGAGAGTAAGTTCCTTGTTATCTTCTTTGTTTATGCCTGAGGCATAATTACTAAGAATTTAAGAGATGGAAACCATTTGTTTCGTTCTCTATATTGAACCATGTATAACATTATGTATTTGAACTTTCCCAGGTGGAGGATACAACATTTCGCCTTTAAAACCTCGAAATGGGAGACCAAGGGCACAGGTACAGCATCTTATGCAGATTGATCTGAAAGGATGGGGTGTAGGTTATGTATCATCATTTCAGCAACACTGTCTCCTTCAAATGTTAAATAGTGTCGCTGGTGAGTTCCTTCCCCTGCTTTTAATTTGTAAAATTTAGAGTGTTATTGCATGTTGGTATCATTTTTCATTGTCTTTGTTATGTTTATATCTAACTTCTCTCTGCTTTGGCTATTGAGGGGAGGTGTGAAAGGAATTTGTGATTGTGGGGTTGGAATTTGGGTGATTAATTGTTGGATTCTGGGTTTTCTTTGGTTCTGTCAGCATCTAAACTATTAAAGTTTTTGTATTAAAAAAATAATATAACTTCAATAGAATTTAGAATCCCTAGTTTCTCACGAATAATACGAAGGAATGCCTTAGTCACTGGTAATGTGGGTTTGCAACTTTTTTGTTCATAGTTGCTTGTCAACCCTTCAAACCCAGGCCATCAGCAATTCCAACTTGTGCCAAATTTTTTTGCATTCACTTGCTATACAATACAAGAGCCTGTGACAGTCCAATTTTTTTGAACACTGTTACTATAGCAACAGTGTTCAACTGGAGTCCACAACAACTGCTGTTCATAAAGTTTTTCTTTTGTATAAACTGAATTGCAGTTTGCATAAAATTTAGCTTTTACTATTCTTTCTTGTCCTAGGTGAGATTCCAGCTAGAAATCATGATGCAGGCAGCAAGAAGCCAATATTATTTAATTCAATTTTAAGAGCCAAATAATTTTGTAATTATCTGGTTTATAGGGATGGGTTGTACTAATAGTCCATTGGGTCTAATTTTGGTTTTATTTGAGTTTAGTTATTTAATTTGGGTTTAGTAGTGAAGCCCAACGAATTTAAAGGCCAAGTCCAAGTCCTATTAGAAGTTTCTAGAAGTCCAATTTTCATTAGGAATATGTTTTAGTTATCTATTTTTATGGATGCAATACACTCAATTCAAGGAGAAGAATACCCTTTTTTTTATTTATTAGGAATAAGTTTTAGTTATCTATTTTTATGGATGTAATACACTCAATTCGAGGAGAAGAATACTTTTTTTTTAATAAATTTAGAGGCTATGAAGCTTTATTTGAGGTTTGTGTGATACAACCTTCTTCCAAGGAAGTCCTATGTATGAGCTGTTTAGGGGTTGTGTGAACAGTAACCCTAGAAAGAAAGAGAAAATAAAGAAAAGAGAGAAAGAGAAGAAACAACAAAGGCCAACGTGCCTATTGCTCAAAACACTCAATTTTATTAACTCATTCTACTCCTTTAATACATTGAGCCCCTATATATATAAAGACTTTTACTTGTACTAGTAGTATTAGGATTCCTAATAGTACAAGGACTACTATTTAACCCTAATAAATTAAACCAAAGCCCATACATAATGACCCATAATTAAATAAGACTCATTAATAAAACCTATGGCATATAACTATGGCCCATACCCAACAATTGTAAAATTACTAAAATACCCTTGACTTAAGAATAACCAAATAAAATATTAAAACTTAATTAACTACCATGGACACTTATTCTTGGGCTTTGCCTTATCCTTAGGCTTCCAAAGAGAATATCCTTTCTTTAACCATGTTATGATTCCGCCATCACATGGATATGCACCTTTTTTTTTCTGGCTAAGTAACTCATGGATTTTTCACCTTTTAAACCCTAAAATCCAAATTTCAAAACCCTAAGCCTCCCATCCATCAAATAACCCAAACAGTCCCATTAATGTGGTTAATGTTCACAGCCCTGGAACAGCAACCCAGATCTTGGGTTTTCCCCTTTGTTGCATCCTCAAATCTTTACTATTACTTTTCCCAATTAGAAACTCTATATATATATATATATATATATATATATATATATATAGTTATATATTTTTTTTACTATGTTCTAGCCATTAAATTTCAGCAATGATACAAAAGAAGACATGAACGCGTGCACGGCCCCAACTGCCCCCCGGGGGGGGGGGGGGGTGTGTATGTTAAAATTTGTTACTTTTTTGTGAATGAGCGTCGGCTCAAAAGGCATTTTTCTCTTGCCACAAGAATGGATGGATGGTGAGGTGGTCAAAGGCCATTGGTGCATGTGTAATTTACTAATAAAGAGAAAATGTTTGCAACATTTTAAAGACTTTGTTTGTAATTTCAGAGTTTGATGTACTGCTACCCATGTACACCCCCCAGTGTATCTAGAATTTTAATTAATACAATTTCATTATTTATCCCAAAAAAAAAAAAAAAAATTTTAAGGACTTTGTATCTCTTTTACTTATTAAAAAAAGGGATTTTCTTTTCTCTTTCATCTTTGTTTCAATTTAAGTGCACTCTTCAGCAGATTGCTGCCACTTTTCTGTATTACTACTGATCTTTTGTGTTTTTTTCCCTTTCCTGCTTAAAATCTTGTTTGTGGTAGGACTGCGTGAATGGTTTGCCCAGACAGATGAGAGGAATGCTGCTCCAAGAATCCCTGTTATGGTTAATATGACATCAGCTTCTGTATCCTCAAAGAAGGGTGGGAAGTCTTCCCTTCATCCTAGTGCACCTACTGATCAAATAAATGGTGCAAACAGAAATTCAGTGATGATGGATGAATACTCTGATGACGATGAGGAATTTCAAATAGCTGAGGCTGAACAAGAGGTTTGATTTGCTCAAATGCCTGGTATTTTCTTTATTCTCTCTCTGAAGTCTGAATGTAAGTTATTCACATTTTTCAGGCAGACACACCTGGGCTTGAGAGTGATATCAAGAGAACAGGTAGATGATCACTAGTTCTTTTGTTTTTTTTTTTTTTTGTTAGAAAGAAAAAATATTGTAGCAGATATATAGATATGGAACTAAGTGGAAGATCTGATCACAATATTTTTCTTGAATTGAAGCCTTGGAAGAAGAACCAGTGGACCAAATTGATTTGTCCTGTTTCTCGGGAAACCTCCGGCGTGATGATCGTGATAAAGCTCGTGACTGCTGGACGATTTCAGATGCAAACAACTTTAGAGTCCGAAGCAAGCATTTTTGTTATGATAAAACAAAGGTTTCCTATTAATTTGAGCTATTGGTTAGATTATTGGTTTTTTGTGGTTCAACTTTTAAGACCTTGTTTGGCTTGCTCTAACCAATTGTTGTCAAATATGTATTTGAAGATTCCTGCAGGAAAACATCTAATGGATCTCGTAGCTGTAGATTGGTTCAAGGACACAAAAAGAATCGACCATGTTGCTAGGCGTCAAGGATGTGCAGCACAAGTAAGTTTAGAAGCTAAACATTGTTTGGTTGTATACTATTTTGCAGTGGATTGAATATATACACTACCTTGTTTAAATGTATCGTTGTTTGTGAGTACTGAGTATGATGTAGAGCAAGCTTGATATGAAAACTAATGCAGCACAAAATTCTCCTAAGAAATTTGCCTTAGGAATCAACACTTAGAGTTGACTAGAGTTGGCTAGGGTTGGCATCAAGCCATTGGAATAAATTCCAACTGAAATTATTCATCATGAACTTGTTTCCATAAGAGTGCAATAGCTTGCTTATGTAGACTATTATGACTAAAACCTAATCCTAATTGACTTGAGTCAATGACCAATTATTGAATTACAAAAATAACCATGACTCTAGGAAATAAAATAAAATACTAATAACTTAATTAACCAATAATATCTAAAATAAAATTAAATGTGTAAGTAGTAAAAATACAATTTAACAATTTACTAAACATAGTGAATTTTTTGTTCCTTAGATTAACGCTCACTCAAATGCATGATATTCAAAAAATGCTTTGTTGATTTTCAAGGGGATATGGTAATGGTTACAAAAAGCACCAATCCAATATCCAAGAATGTTGGTCCATACAGGATATTGGAGAAGATAAGTTCTAATGCTTATGTCCTTGAGTTACAATAAGACATGGGCATTAGTAATGTGTTTAATGTTGAAGATTTAACATTTTATACTAAACATTACGTTAGTGAGTATGAGGCACATGCTGTTGTAGTTAGGTTGTCCCCAACCTCTAACGTAAAGGAAGAAATTTAGCATTCCCCTAACATAAAGGAAAAAATCAAAGATGTTTGGTAGACATCGCAACATAGATTTGTGGAGGGCTGTCCCACATTGTGTTTTATGGTGTCTTTGGCGAGAAAGGAACAGTAGATGCTTTGAGGGAAAGGAACGGTCGATTCTCGAGATTAAATCTCTCCTCCTCCACTCTTTGTTTGATTGGAGTTCTGTTTTTACTTCTTTTTCTTGTTCTAATCTTTTTGTTATGCTTGATCATTCTAATTTACAAACTTGATGTACTCCTAAGTCCTATCCATGTACACTATCGGTGTTCCTGGGTATTTTGATTAATGAACCTTTGTTATTTATCAAAAAAATAATAATAATAAATAAATAAATTGTATCAATAAGAGATGGTTGGAACCAGAAATACTTGGTTAAATGGAAGAATTCTCCTCTCTCGGAGTCTACTTGGATTAGTGCTAATGAGTTTCTAGGTATCAATGGTGACCTTTATGAGTGTTTTCATTCCCTTTTTTTTCTTGCAAGCGTCAGAGATTTTCCAAGTTGGGGAGAGATGATGGGGAGCCTAATTGACAGCTCCCTTTGAACACTTATAAGTGACGAGGGAAAGTTGGTTTTAGTGCTCAAGCATTTATTTGGGATATTTTGGATGATGGAGAGCTCTCTTGGGAGCTTGTTTAGTTAGTCCAAGTTAAATTGAGTTTTTATTTTATTTATTTATTTATTTATTATTTTTTGTAATTCGATAGTTAAATTGAGTCCTTTTTGGTTTAGAAGTTCTTAAGAACTTTTCCTTTGTTATTATGATACTCGAAGAGGTTTGGATACCCTAGTTTCTAAAACAGAAAAAGAAAAAAAAGGTAATCCTAGTTTTTCTAGGAATAGGTTATATTGGAGGCCCAATCCTCTTAGGAAAGGATTTAGCAATAGCCTATATAAAGGATCTATTATAGTCAATAACATTCATAGTGGGATTATTTTAATAAAATTCCAACAACTTATTCAAGTGTCATTCCTTCTTCTTGTGGTTGCTTAGTAAGGTGAGATTGCCTACTATTTTATCTTTCTTTATTTCTCATTCTATTCACCTGTTTTAACACTAAACAACTATCAAACATATTCAAGATCCAATCTTTTTATTACCCAAACCCTTAAACCTCAGACCCCATTTAAGAATCCTTCAAGATCTCATTAAGAAATCTAATTTAGTGCTAAATTACTAAAGATTCTACATCACCTTCTCTCATCTTGTAAGATCAAGGTGGAGGGTGAGGTTTTGGATTGAACATCTACAAAATCAGAGGACGGGCCTTGGTACGATGGCGAGTGCCTTCCACCAAAAGAGACAGGTCTCTAGTTTTAGTTTGGGAATCAGCCTCTCCAAAAAAATTTGGGAGCATGGCTGCCTACCATAACCTCTCCCATTCCCTGCAAAAGTGGGAGTTTTGTGCACTGGGTACAACCATGTGGTCTCATGTGTGCGTACTTTCCTTTCTCAATGACGTGTGAAGTCGAATAAAGATTTTATTGACTATAATATTTCTAAAACGTCATCAGGCATGATACTATAGTATAGTCATTATTGCACTAATATATAGAAAATATAAATAAAAAATTTTTTAATAATTTTTTAATCGTCGCACCCCGCTGCACCCGCACCATACTTTTTCAAAAATTGCCAAGTCCTGCACACGCACCCGCACCCGCACCCGTACCCGTACCCACACTAGCACCCGAATCCAGAAATGCACCCGTGCTTCATAGTTTGCCAATGGCCTGGAACAACCATGTTCATTTTTTTTTTTAAGAAATATTTTTACAATAAATTTGAGAGGGATACAATGAATATTCACAACATTCTTAAGTGACATGAATGCCTTTAATGATAAAAAATTTGATACATATGAATGTAAACTAATAGTCCAACACTACAGCAATCCTTTATCAATAACAAAAGACTAGAAGCTTTTTTGCTTTTAATCGTCATGAGTTGAATTATAATCAAATTAGCTTAGTTCGTTTACCAATATTTAGGTAAATAAACACGAAAGAGATGATACCCTGCAATAATCTTCTTTCAAAGACAATATTCTTGTTGCTAATTTTTGTTAGAAACTATACATTCTCATGCTATAACCTTGTCGCATTCTCTATTTCTCTTTCAATTTCTTCCCTTGAAGGTCAAATTATAAAAATTTTCTTCTTTCTTTAAGAAAGTGGAAGGCTTATTTGGCCATTAAAATGCTGTTTCATGTCAAACAAGCCATCGCCCTCTCATATGCCTTCTTCATGAGTGAAAAATACAGCTCAAGAAATCAAATGCCTTATTAGTTGAGAAATTTGAGGATGTTTCTTGTAAAACATTTCATTGAGAAACTAACTTGCTTTTATAAATATATATATCTTTTGATTGATAAGTTAGACATGCAACCATTTCATTTATATCTTGTAATTTGCTACTAATTTTACGAACAGTCAAGGAACTAGTTATTATAAGTGATAAATTACCAATTCAAAAATAAAACAAAAAATAACAACTTACCGATTGTTCAAAAAAATTAAGTTATTAAAAAATTGTGAATTTAATCATTTTAAATCTAGAAATAGTGACAGTTCTTTTGAAAGAGGAGAGAGAGGGCATAAAAATTTTGTTACAAAAACTTCTTGATCTCTCTCTCTCTCCCCCCTATAATATATTACTATTGTATGAGGTTCCTCAAACGGTGTTTCACTAATTGATTTAAAGGCTATTTTGTAATCTCTACCCAACATATTGATGATGCTCTAAATTAAAATATATTCTATATTGTAAAAGAAAAGTGAGGATTTAAATATCCTATGCCTATTATAGGACGTATCTTTAGCCTCCACAAAAAAAATTTATTTTGTGTAACAGGGATATTAATGTATCATCTATTTGACATGGGAGAGGTCCCCCCGTTACACCCTTTAGTCTTCATAGGCAAGAGATACCATTAGGCTACAAGACCAGTACAACTTATTTATAGATAGGGTTCACAAAGAGAATCTTGCAACTTATTTATCAAATGACTGGTACAGAAATGTGCACAAATTTAGTTGGTTGGAGAATCAATGAAATTGTTGTCATGAAACTATATAATCATTTAATTACAGAGGTCTCTTTTTTTACCCTCCATTTAAAGAAAAAGATAAAATAATAACACACATACATACAGACACGACGAGAGGACTTTAAGGCCCTTAATCCACATCATGCAACTCATATGCATGGTAGCACAGGGTAGGGATGAAAATTAAAAATCTTATTCCCCCTTACATATGGAGCAAGAATAGAGGATGGTTTTGAGGTACAATATGGGGATCAGATGCAGAAAATTAATGTTGCAGATTAATTGGTCAAATTATGATTTTGGTCAAGTATGAATCAACATTAATGACGAAAAGTCTTGTTTAAATCCCCTTGTTAGTTATTATGCACATCAATTGACTTAAGTCAATTAGGTGATTACAACTTAGATTAATTAATCATAGCCACAATAAATACCAAATTTGAAAATCAATGAAACAAATTCAGAAAACATGCAAATTTATAAAAATATAAAAATAAATGAATAAATAAAATCAAGGGTTCAAATCCCTATCCCCAACTATTAAAAAAAAATGCAAGTTTAGTGACGAAGTGAAAAAAAAAAATCGAGAACCATCCCCAAAGGGAAGAATACTCTAAGGGTTTATCTACCCCAACTAAGGCAATTCATCATAAGAAGAGAAGTTTCACAATCTAATTCAAACCCTTGACCTTGGACGCTACTCAATAGTTTAACTTATTGATATCGCCCCACACCAGCTCCAAAATTGCAGAACTCTTCAACATGAATAACTTTCACAAACCTCATTTGTGATCATGATTAGACCCTCCTTGAAGATTTTTGTGATTTTAGCTTTTGATCACCAATAGGTAGCAAGACCGTTGTTAGGGAAGACAATAGGGCGAGTTTCCTATTTCCTACCCTCGCTCCACTCCTGCTTCAAGGCAGGTTTTCTTTCCCTCACCCCACCGTAGCGGGTATTCGTCCCTAGCCATACTAAAATTTGTGTGTGTTTTTTTTTTAAATTTTTTTTTAAAAATATATAGAATATATCAAAACTTATCATTCATTAAATTAAAACTCATAAAAATATTTAAGAAAAAAACAAGTTCTAACGTTACAAAACATTCTCAAAGCATAGCAATACAAAAATTCAAATATGAAAAAACACAAAAATATATATCCCTTATAAAAAAAAAACAATAGACACCATAAATTTAAAGTTTAGTTTTACATATAAATAGGACGGGTTTGGGGTCGGTGCCGGGGAAAAGTTAACCCTCGTCCCCGTCCCATTTGCTTAGTGGGGTGGATGAAGCAGGTACATGCGGGTGAAGATTTAAGAATATGTGAATATGGGCTTTTGAACTCACAGGTTGATCAAACTTTAGGTTTAGGTTTTTATTTTATTTGTCAAATGTATTGCATAGTAGTGGCATCTCTAAATCTTATGAAGTTGTGTTTATTAGATACTTTTTTTTTTTGATAAGATTATTAGATACCTTTATGTTTGCGTATATGGCACCAAAACCTAGGTATAAATCGACTTTAATTAACCACATTAGATTAAACTTTCATGATTTCAATAGATCAAAATATTGTCCAATTGAACACAATTACACAAACTTTGTCATTACAAGTAGACTTTTGTAAAGATTACAAGAAAATTTGTTATGGAATTAGCCAACACCTAAAAATACCTAATCGTCACTATCGTAATATAACAATCGAAAACATTTTTTAAAATATCTTTTAGTATTTGGGCTTTTCCATATTGAAACATTACAGAAAGTTCGTTTCATTAAGTGGGAATTGGAGAACCAATTAAACGTTGCATCAAAATTGTTGAGGAAAATTTATAATGGCTCAAACAAAAAACACAAATCCACCTGTTGATGGATGACTCAGTATCAACAACTGTGGTGCCCACCCGTGTATTATCAAACCCTTCTTCCCTACTTTTCCATCCAACCCATTTGGAAAATAATCAGATTTCTTTTGGATGACCCATATGAATGAGTTTGACCCGTTCAACTCCTCCAATGCCTTAGTCAGCTCAGGGTACTCCTCCATTGTAGGACCCACTTCACTCCCGAATGACACGTACACCACAGACCCATGTGGCTGCTGATCCAACCATTCAATTACCTGGTCCTCAGTGTAATTGGATTCTTTATTGGGTCGGATCTCTTGGTCCTGGACCCGGAGCAGCAACGAGTCCGAAGACTCCCAATACTGATCAGGCAACAAGGGACCCACACCCCAAACAGGCTTGCGTGTCAAGTTTGCCACGTAATCGAGAAATGGACGCTCGAGATCATCACACGTGTTGATCAAAATTGCTGCGGCGGATTCCACTTCTTCCACCCAAGGAGCAGGCTCACCCGGAAAAGGCGGGCCACGTGGAGGACCACCGCCGCCACCACCACGACCACCTCGTGGGCCCTCCTTTTGTTTATGAGGAGGGCCCATCTTCATCCAATGACGCCTTTGCTTAAGATCCGAATACTTGAGAACCATGTCTTCGGGTAACCCGGGTAGAGTCCGAACTTCGCCCGGTGTCATGTCTCCGGGTCGGACAACCCAAATAGCGTGCTGGACGGCGGCCCAGCAGGCTCCAGAAGTGATGAAAACGACAGTGGGGATGGCGAATTTGGAGAAAACGTGGTGGGTGTTCTTGTTGATGATGTGGTCTATGATGGCACAGATGGGTCGGGTCGTAACGCCCGGGTCACGTTGGAGATACCACCCGTGAATGTCTTTGGTGAGTTGGAAATGGAAGAGAGGGGAATGGAGGAGAGAGGAAGGGATAGAAGAAGTAATATCGGAATCAACAAGAAGGGTAATGCTGTAATTTCGGGAGAGGAGGAGTTTGCAGATCTCAATACAAGGGAAGAGATGGCCTTGCGCAATTTTGGGCACCACCAAAATCTCACCTGAGATTGAGCTTGAACTTGAAGAAGACATCTTTAATTGAACTTGTTTTTCATCAAACACAACTGAACAAGCTGGTTTTTGAGTGTTGAGACTTGAGTCAGTGTAATAAAATTAACTTTGGTTGGATAAAGTGGCCGACAAGTCTGGGTGGAAAATGTAGTAAGAGAAAGGAAAAGGGCTTAATAGTTTAGTCGGACTGTTAGGTATAACAAAAAAAAAATTCAGAAAAACAAAAGGGTTGGACTGTTTGGTATATTTTACTTTAGCAAGAAAATGAAATGAATGGAATGGGGCATCAATGTGAAATCAAATGGGATTGCTGGACGGTGAGGTGAGAAGATTCCAGAGTCCACTCCAGAGTAGGCTAACTCAGGGTTTAATCTTTGTGCCATGTGTCTACAGTGGCAAAATCCTAGCCATGAGACTAGACTCATCAGGTTTAAAGTTTTAAACTGAAAAAGTAACAAATCCTCGACGTTTCTTCCTACCACCTGCCCTGGGAATTTCAGATCAAAGCGTATACGTTCATGTATCAAGGAATAGAGAGTAATTCTACTGTCACAACAATTTTTGGTATTTTTTCCGTAATTTATTTATGTAGTGTGTTGTAAGTGGTGAACATAAAATGGTGGGTTCACGATTCCACTACTTACGTGTTGTCATGTGGCAAAATTATGGAATTAGTTGTGGTAAGGAATAAAATACAGTATGTTATAATGGAATAACTAATTCTATTTATAAGTTTAATCGTGAGTTATAACATTAGGACAAAAGTAATGCTATAAACACGAACTATTTAACAAATTAATGATATGGTGAATGATTATCGGTAAGTGAAAAGATGATGCTAGTGTTGGACCTAAATGAAAACTAGTAAGAATTTGTCACGTCAATAATTTGTAAAAATATTGTAAAATAATTTGTGGATATATCATTACTCTTAAAATAAAACTTAAGATTTATTTTGGAAATATCTTACTCATACAAATATATTTCCTTAAAAATATATATATTTTTTAAATTTGAGAGAGATATGAGTTATTTTTTTATGATTTTTTATTTTTATAATTGTTATATATATATGGAAAAAAAAATTTATTTGGAAATTGATGGGGATGAGAAACAAGTATTTCTCGTCCTTGAGTTGTCGTCCAAATCATATAAGAAACTACAAAAATTGGGCCATCTCTAGTTTGTCCAAGATGTTGTCCAACTCCGGAAAGTTCGTCCATCATAAGGAGGTCGTCCAATCTAAGAAAGTCGTCCAGCATAGAAACACCTGGACGACCCCTCAACACTTAAAAATCTTCGGAATGAATTTATGCACAAAAGCTTATAATTCAAACCACGTTTTACTATTTCAAAGAATGAGCGAAATCCTTATTCATCGCTTTAACTTCTCACTAAACTCTTAACTTCTAATGGCAGTTATAGAAGATAAGATTAAATCTTCTAACTTCTATAGCAGTTGTAGAAGTTAGGTCTGAACCTTGTAACTTCCATACGGTTTGAGGAAGTTACCAATCAAGTAACCACTCTAAGACTCACTATATAAGATCTCATTCACATCAAAAGAAAGTAAGTTTTGCCTCCGCTCCTCAAAAGTTGGAATTCTTAAGTTATAAGAAAAAAACTAACTTAAGCATCGGAGGGTTCTTGACCGGTTCACCCCGGTCACCTTTGATTTTGTGTTTTTTTCTTTTGAGGCCTTTCAAACAACTTCTAATCCATTGAAACCCGGAACATTCAGCCTACTGATTTTCTGTGCATCATCAAAAATATATTAATTTTAAAAATTATTGCACCTACTAAAGAATAACTATCACCACCTTTTTAGAGATGAATAGTTATACCGCATTTTGAAGAATAGCTATTTACAAAGAATAATTATTCCTTATAATAAAAACATTACCAAATTAAAGAATGGTGTGTGGGGTCCAAGGACCGAGGAGTAACTAGTCGAGGATCAACTTGCTTAATCCAGGCCTAGAAGGGTAAACGAGCTCCGAGGACTCCACCTGCCCGAGGAGAGTAAGAGAATCAAGACAATTGATATCCTGTGAAGGCCCAAGGAAAGGAGAAGAGATAACAACGGGGGCAAGAATGGTGGAAGGAAGTTTCCTGAAGGATATACCTCCCACATCCGCATTCAATACCCTACACCAACCTTATCAGCTGCATTAATGTGAAAATGACTCTTGAACAGTAACTTCACAGCTAGTAGCCCCTTCTACCACCTTCAGTAGAGTCTTGATGGGACAAGTATCTCAAGAAATGCCTTGAGACATACAGGTGGAGGGTTAGGATGCATGAAAAAATGGATATAAAAGGAAGGGAACCCCCCAAAAAATGGGGATGAACATTTTTCTAAGGACCAATAGAATAGGAAAGAGAATAGTGAATTGCCTTGTGTAAAACTTGAACCAAACTTTTATATAAGAGATTGATCCTCAGACTTGCCCGAGGAGGATATTATCCTCAATTGCTGTTTAAATTGCGCTTATTTGTTGCTCTGGGCTCTTCGGCCTTAGACTTGGATTTAGCTTAGAATTGCACTTGAATTAGTTTCTCACTCTCTTTAAAAATTCTATTGTTTGGGCCTGATTTGAAGGATAAGGTATCACTAATATAAGTGGACTTGGGCCTTTATTTTTTGAGTCCCTCCAAATGGCTAAACCATATGAATAATTATTATATTGCAGTATCTATTACAATCTACCAAACATACCCTAGGGGTTATGTTGAACCGTAGAAGTTAAGATTTTCAATATATACATATTTAATATATATGAAAACTGACCAAACCACGTCATATGGCACGGTCTTAAACCAAATTGCATTGCATTATGACCGATCTATTAAAATGCAGTACTATGACCCAAAACCACACTGTGAACGCCCCTAAACATGAAATCTTGATTCGAGCCTTGATGGGAAGGGAGGGGATGAGATATTTATATAGTAATATTTTTAACTAGTTAGAAAAATAAAAAATAACTATAACTTTTCCTTACTATTAAAACTTCTATTTTTATTTTTCTCCCTCCCCAAATTAAAATAATCCACAAATACAATTTTACCTCTCTCTCTCTCTCTCTATAAATGTCATGAGCAGCGACACTATGAGTGATCACCGTATCGTGTCGACAATGTGGGTAAGCATGGTTGCCAAATTAGTGAAGGAGCTTGAAGGTGGAAAATTCTTGAATTAGAACCTAGTCTCATCTAGTTGGACTGCACATTGTGGGTGGTCACACTATGGGATGCCTTGTTAGCTCTAGAGGTGTTTTTTTTTTTTTTTTTTTAGGTTAAATCCAATTTTCTTATTTTGAAATGTATGTGTTGTTTGGTCATTTTCCAACTTGATTGTGCTTTCGATGCTAAAACATTTAGGGAAAATTTTTATTTTAAACACTATAATTTAAGGGTAGTCCAAATTAAACTCTATAGTTCCAAATGTAACAAATCAAGCCTTACATTTTTTATTTTTTTTAAAAAAAAAGCCTTATATTTTTTTAAAGAAAACAAATTAAATCCTAGAGTCAAAATCAGAATAATACCTGTAAGGACCAAATTTGGATCCCTAGCCCAAATGATGGATGGACTCAGGTCCAAAAAACCCAAAACAATGAATTTATAGAAAGTGGGTTGAAAAACTGGGCTAAAATGAGTTGGATGACAAATAAAGTAGATTCAAATGACAAGAATAGAAAGATAAATTGATTTCAACTAGAGAAAATCTTCCTCGGCACGGTCCGAGGAGATCAGTTCTTGTATATTTCTCTTAAGTTTGATTACAAGTTTGTTTTCTGATTGCTACAGTGTCTCTCTAGATTTCTCGATTCCCCTCTTCATGGAAAGTCCTTTCCATTATATAGTTCTCTTTAGACGATCTTGGCCCTGCACTTGTTGATCATCCAAGCCACTACTTGAGTGCTTGTCCCATCAGACACCCTCCCAGGCCCTCTGTGCGTTAGAGTAGCCAATGCAGCACTGTTTAGGGGTCTTCTCTACATTAATGTGGCTAGGGAGTTAGGTGTAGAGCATTTAATGTGGTGGTAGCAATTTTCTCCTTAGATATTTTAGAACTCTCCCCTGTCTTGCGTTCCTGTAATGTATATCCGTATCAACAAACCTTTTTTGGATTGCTCCCCTGGACGGCAGATCGACTTTTCTGACTTCGGCTTCGATTAGCCTCCTCGGCCTACCCTCTCGGGCCCCTATGACCAAAGCTGACTTTTCCAATTACTAACTCGGACTCTCCTGACAACGTTTACTCCTCCTCGGGTAACGTTACGTACTCAGATTGGGCCCCAGGCCAAGTGTATACATAGATAGTGAGCTCCCGGGCCCAGTGTGTACATAGATTATGAGCACACGGGCCTAATATCCCTACAATACCATTTAACTATTAAGAGAGAGAGAGAGAGAGAGAGGTTGCTACAAGCCTTCCTTAACCCCCACACTAATAAGCTTTGTGCTCTCTTTTATTTTTGTTTTAACTTTGAATTTTGTTTCTAAATTTTTTTGATACAATAGCTACTGTTCCAATTGCTCTTCTCCTCCCAACAAAAGAAGATTTAGTTTTTCATATTGCAAAAGAATAATAAACGATCTTGATTATCCAATCAAGTCATTGGGGTTCGATTTTTTTTTTTTTAAAGAAAAGAAAATTGATTTTTTTTTAAAGAAATAAAATAAAATAAGTATTTAATTCTCTCTAATAAATAAGTAAATGTGCAAAAAAGAAAATATTTTCTTTGTGTTTAATGATGTATCTAATACAAATGAAATGTGAATTTTGTTTTAGGGGATGTGCTATTGTTTCTAGTTTTAAATTTAAATATGATCTATATAAAAATTCTCTCTTGAAGGTTATGAATTATAATGAGATGGTACATTCTTAAATTGTTTGTTTTTATTTATTTTAAAGTTGTTCGTATTTGAGAGGGGATTGTATAAATCTAAAATTGCCTGTTTTCTTTTTTTGGTTCTTTTGAAGGTAAATTTTAATAGGATAAAGTTTTTTTTTTTTTTTTGAGGGGGTTGGTTATTTGTAGTTAATGACTACAACTTTCATTAAAAATAATTAATATTATTAAAAATTGACTGCATGTTGAAAATAGGGGAAAATAGGTTTTTGCCCTTATTTATTTAAATGTCTAGTACAATGTCCCTGTTTTGAAACTATTTAACGGAATGCCCTTGTTTTTTAAACTCGATTTTAACAAAATCGAGTTCTGTATAAAACTTGATATCCTCAAAATCGAGTTATATATATTTTTAATTGAAACTTGACGTTACTAATGTCGAGTTTCACTTAAATTTTCAAAAAAAATTAAGTAGCAAAATATGCATAGAACTCGACATTGCTAATGTTGAGTTCCATCTGTAACTTGATTTTTTTTTTTTTTTAAATTGAGTTTAAAAACAGGGACATGGTGCTTAATAATTTTAAAACATGGACATTATGCTAGGTATTTTTAAAAATAAGGGCAAAAGCCCATTTTTCTTTTGAAATTAATAGGAATCAAATTGATTACTACCAAAATGTAGGGATCAAATTGAATGTGATTTTGTAATGTAGGAATCAAAATGGTATTTTTGTCGAAAATAAATTAACAAAATGCAATAACTTGCTTCCAATACCTATGATTCTATGAAACAAAATCCTGGAAATTGAATATAACATTCAAGGATTTTATAAAAGCCATACATATTGGTTTGTTTCTCTTTTTGTGGGATTGTCTATACTGTCTATTAGAGTTATTAAAAATGGATAGAAAAAAAAGAAGGAAAAAAAAGGAAAACACAACACATGATTGCTTGTACATATATAAAATTAAAAGGCCTAAGCAGCTTTGTGGTTGATGAAATCCCTAAAAGCATCTAAAGCAGTGACTGAACTTGTTGGAAAACCTTGTAGAAATTTAGTGCTGAGTGCGTGTGCTCTATTTTTCATATCTTCGTCACCCATCAATTTCTCAATTCCCTTCACTATATCTTCTTTACGAACCATTTGTGACAAATCATCAGAAATCATGTACCCAAGTTTGAGATGACTGACCACCAATTTGGCATCATGGTGCTGATCCCCTCTAATGGGCCATGCCAAAATGGGGACCCCTCGACCAATGGCTTCCACAGTTGAATTCCATCCGCAATGCGATAAAAATCCAGCCGTTGATGGGTGACTCAGTATCAACAACTGTGGTGCCCATCCACGTATTATCAAACCCCTATCGCCGACTTTGCTATCCAAACCATGAGGAAAATAACCAACCTCCTCTTCTTGTTCTGAACCGGGTTGGCCCTCTGGCCCTAGGAATGCACGTGGTGGACCGGACCTTCCTGAACCGGGTTGTATCACCCATATAAATGTTGTCGATGATGATTCCAATAATGCATCAGCCAATTGTGGGAACTCCTCCATGGTGGGACCCACCTCGGTACCAAAAGAAACGTACAGAACAGACCCACGTGGCTTCGAATCCAACCATTGGATCACCTCGTCTTCAGTAACATTCGACTTCCTGTTGTTGGTACGAAGTTCACGGTCGTGAAGAAGTGAGCCCGCTGCTGCTGACTTCCAATACTGTTCGGGCAAGAGTGGGCCCACACCCCAGACTGGTTTCCCAACATGATCAGAGAGGTAGCGAATGAATGGACTTTCCAGATCGTCACATGTGTTGATTAACAAAGCGATGACACCCTCTACCTCCTCCACCCATGGTGGCTGGTTTCCTGGACCCATTTTCTTTGGGCCACCGATGAATGGTCGTTGTTGTGGTGGTGGTGGTCCACCACTGAGTGGTGGTGGTGGTGGTGGCCCACCTGGTGGTCCATGAGGGCGTTGCTTAAGATCGGAATAGGAAAGAGCCATGTCTTCGGGTAACCCGGGGAGTAAACGGGTCTCTCCGGGTTTTATTGAATCTAATTCTATGTGGGACTTCCACGTGGCGCACTCAATGGCTGCAGAGCAAGCACCAGAGGTGAAGAAAGCAACAGTTGGGATGTGGAATTTAGCGAAGACTTCAGTGGACCAGCCCATCATGATGTCGAGGATGGCACAAACGGGCTTGGGTCCGGGTCGGGTGGAGAGGAGGTTTTGAAGCGCAAGGGCCATTTGTTCATGGTGTTTATGGTGTTGGTGCATGGGGTCAGAGCCAGGCTGTGGTTGTGGTGGTGGTGGAACAGAGGCTGGGATTTCTAAGACTTGGATGTGAGGGTGTTGGCGGAAAGAGGAGGAGATGGAGGTGGAGAGATTGGAGGAGATGATGAAAGTGGATTGGAAGTCTCTAGAAGCTATGTGTTTGCATAGCTCCATGCATGGGAACAAATGGCCTTGCCCAAAAAATGGAACTACCCAAATCTCCCTTCTTGACATTTTTCACAATCTATCTTTACTCACTATGATCTAAGGCTTGGCTAAGAGGCAAATGAACCTTATAAAATATTTAGTTGAGAGACAGATTTCTTTTATAGAAGAAAAAGAAAACTTAGTTAGGAAGGAAAAAAGGAAGAAGAGCACAGTATTTGTATTTGTAGAGTTAGGAAATTAATGACTTTTGGGAATATGGGTTTGCAATTTCAAAGCGACTGTTAGGTGATTGAAGAAGCTGCATAGTATAGTGTTAGGCGTGAGATATCAGAGCCGAGATGCTTCTTTTCTTGCTTTTTATGTCGGCTGAAACCAATACGTACGCTACCCATGGTGGGGCCGGTAGGTTTGACTTTCATTCAAGTGTTGTGTTGTAACTGAAAAGTTTGTTCAGCTGAAGTAAATAGTCATGTAAGAACAGAACTACTTAAGAATTCGATTCGTGTACAAACATAATAGGATACGGCAAACACGTGTCCACATTCGGTCTTGGATTTCCCGTTTCAATGGGAAACGAGTCGGTTCCTGTTAAATATAAATCAAGCTAGTATTTGTGTAATAGTGTATCTGTAATAGCTTTTATCCATAAATCAATGCAACACTCTGGAAGGCTAGAACAGTAGCATTGACATTGGAGGGCCAAAATGGTCGAATACTACTGTTTTTTAAAATATTTTACAATCTACTACTATCTTTGAAATATGTAAGGATATATCATTAATTGGAAACTTGAGTTTAGAGAACTTAATTTTTCCATGGTACTCGAGTTCATAGAACTCGAGTTTCAAAGAAAAATTTTGAAAATTTTATGTAACTCGAGTTTCAAGAACTCGAATTTCATAAAAAATAACACAACAAATTTAAAGGCTATTTTTTCAAAAAACTCGAGTTTTTATAACTCGAATTACACGGCAAACTTGAGTTTCACAAACTCGAATTTCAAATATGTGATAAATTACTAAATATTTCGCAAACAGTGGTAGATATATGCATATTTTCTCAAACAGTGGTATATGACATTTTGGCAGACATTGAAGGTTTTTTTTTTTTTTTTTTTTTTTTTTTTTTTTTTTTTTTTAAGAAACACACATTGGAGTACCTAATAACTTGCACACCACCCTTCCCATTAAAAAAAAAGTCGCTAACAGATAGTGAAGTTAAAATTTACTTTAAAGCCGTAATCAATCACTATATTTGATTGGCAAGACACACTGTTTAAAATGCATGTTAGTTTACACTTTACAGTATGTTAAAATTTGCTTTATGACCATCTCGTGATCAATGACATGAATTAAATTGATGAGTATTCTAAATATGTTGGAATGATTTTTCTTGTTCATAAAAGCTAATAGAAGTTAACATTGGGCTCAATTTGGTGAATATGAAAATCTTAGGGTATATAAGGAAGAGTTAGGGCATGTTTGGTTGTATTATTTAAACAACAATTTTCGGTGTTTAAACAACACAACACGTATTTTCACAACACTTTTTCACTCACACGTATTTTCATAACACTTAAATAACATTACTAGAACAACATTACCACATGGGCCCTTAAAACCCCAATGGATATTTTTGCAGCTAACCCAAATCCCAATGCCTTTCTAAATTTTGGCTTGTTTTAAATGCAAAACATTCACATTTGTGGTGCTAAAAAAAATAGCTTTTAGCATCTTACAACCCCCAAATTGCTATTTTATACAATCAAACCACAAAAATGGGGCATTACCTGGAAGGTTATTTTTAAAATATTTTACAACTCAGTTACAGTAACATCTTATGAGTAGAATGTTACTATAGCAAGATGATATTTAAAAATAAAAATAAAAATTATTTTCTATCACCTCTTCTTTTTTATTTCTAATTCTTCTTCTCTCTTCTCTCTCTCTCATTATTGTCTCTCACCTCTTTTTAAATAGTTTTTTTTTTTTTTTTTTATTGTCTTTCACCTTTTTTGGGTTATATTATTTTATTGTGTAGATATATTATTTTAACGTGTTGTATAGTAAAATAAAAATTAAGATGTTAGGTGTATTGTAAAGTGAGATGGTATAATAGATAAGTAGATTTAGTAAAATAGAATATTTTTTGCAATCCTAGATGCTAATGCTCCTAAAAAGCTACTCTATCTATTTTAGAGTACCATTTTACAACTTACCTTACATCTCATCTCTTATTTATCATATCACATCGTGTTTTGGCCATGTTCCATGCAAATGAGTGAAGTTGTGTTATTGCCTCTCAAGAGAGGGTGGAGGTTCTACTGTTGTTATCATCCTTCCTAGGTTAAGGATTTTACAATGGAGTCGTCATTTATTTTAATAGAGAAAATAAGAAACTAAAAGAATTGAAAAATATACATCATTGTTATAGATTAATTGAAATAGTACATCTCTTTGATAATAACCAAAAATTACATTGCTTTAACCCTAGATACAACGTTTTGATTTCTAGTTACAATCTATAAAGAGAAGATTACAAGGATAAGTCTAATCTACTAACCTTTGATCTAAGTTCAGAGACTAGATTACAAGATTGGGAAGTTGTTAGGCACCCAACTTGCCTAGTGAAACCAGTCTTCTATATTGTGGTGGGCAATAATTATATCACATCATTCAAATAGTTTATATTATCCAAAACATGTGATTACAAAGTAAAAATCCAAGAGTATGATGAAACCCTATTCTAGGCATGCATAAATTGATATTGAAAGAGATGGTGAATATGTGTGATGTGTGACCCTAATCTAGAGAATGTGAACATGTTATTTGAATTGAAAAACTATAATCTAAGAGCATGTGAACATGTTATTGAATTGAAAAACCCTAATTTATGCAAAGGTTATGAACATCCTAGATCCAACATGATAACAAACAAGAACATGTGAAAAACATAGAAACCAAGACATGTTTGATCTTATCTTTGTGGAAACAACTTGTATTTCTAAGATGATAATATCCAATATACTGTAGCTAGGATGGTTACACTGCTACTAGTTCTTTCTTGTGGCTAGAAGAACACCTGCTGCTATTCTCCATAGCATCATTTTGTGCCTCTGGTGAATTTCCAACCACCACAATTTCCTCCATAAATTACTTTCATCAACATGACTTCTTTGCATATCTAGCTAAAAAAAAAGAAATTATTTGCATATGATAAACTTGGTGGTAGGAAGACCTAATGCAATATGCATCTTGCATGTTTCCAACCCATGGTTTTCTCTCAATGAGAGGTTCGAGGCAAGATAATTTTTTGAATAATATCTATGGATTGCTTTTACAATAGCTGGTGTAGCTTGTTAACATCCTAGTTTTTCCAATTGCATCAATTAGGTTTGCGACCTCCAAATCTTGTTGAGGTGTAATCCATCCCTTGGTTTTGGCTTAAAGTAATCCAACAAAGGCACCCATGTGAAGAAACATTAAATTAGAAATTATCTGAACAAAGATTCTACAGATGATTAATCATGTGACTTGAGAGAAGGAAGAGGGTAATTGAAATATTTGAGATGATTGTTTTTATTTTGCTTCTTATTCTTGTTAATTTTGATACACGAGTACAAAGTTTTATATGTTGGAGTATGTGTGTTTCAAACTCTTAAACTATGCTTGTGTCCCACATTAGTTAGAGATGAGTTCTCATGTAAGTTTATAAACCATTGCACCTCTTAAGTGATAGCTTGAAAGATAATAGGCTAAGGGTTGGAGTTGGGCTTGGGTTGGACTTAAGCTAGTCTCTATCTCTCTTGGGTCTCATTCCTTTTCCCTTTCTTTTGTTTTTAGCCCATTTTGGTTCTGCCCGTTGGGCATTAAACAGTAGCCCGTTGGGGCATTTATTGTGCTGCCCGTTGGCTTGCATAGTAACCGTTGGGAGTAGCACTTAGTCAGCTTATTAAACCCTACAACACACACTATTCATTCATCATATTTCTTCCTCTTCTCCAGCCGTATCTCTCCTCTATTTTGCTGCACAGAAATTTCAGCTTCAATTTTTTTTTTTCAAAGAAAGGAAAGGCAAGTAAGGTTGTTCCTAGTTCTTCTTGCTTGAGTGTGTGATCAACTTGAAGAAATTACTATAGTCTAATCTTGGGAGGTTGTTTGGCCAAGAGAGCCATTCACACTGAGTTCTACTTCGGGTGGCACGAATCAACCTTTAAAGACAACGCATTTTGCGTGATTCTATAGTTTGTGAGATCTTTCTAACTCTATCTATTTATTTTTGTCATTGCTAATTTTTTAGGGTTTGTATTGTTGAATCAAAACTTGTTTATTTAGCCATATTTTCCAACAATTTTAAAGGTTGATATTTGTGTTTTAAAAATGAAGAAACAAGTTGTTGATTCTCTTAAGGTCATTTCGAAAATTACAAAACTTGAGACTTTTGATGGAAATAATTTTAAACGTTGGAAAGAAAGGGTTTTGCCCATCTTGGAATTTACCAAAATTGATCGGGTTCTTTATGAGCCTAAACCCAAAGAAGATCCTAAAAATATAGCAAAGTGGGAAAAAACAAATAAATTGTGTGTTCATACTATTAAGTGTGGTTTATCTAACAAGTTGTTTGATAATTATTGTCATTTTACTTGTGCTAAAGATTTATGGGATGAACTTAATGGTCGTTATGGGTTTGAGGATGAGGGTGTTAAAAAATTTGCTACGGCTAAATTTATGTATTTTCAAATGGTTGAGGAAAAAAGTGTTTCTAGCCAAATTGAAGATTTTCAAAAATTAGTATCTGACCTAGCTAATGAGGGTGATGTTTTACCCGAGAGGTTTGTGGCTCATGGCCTAATGTTTAAGTTGCCGGATTCTTGGAAAGAGTATAAACACCGGTATAGCCACCATAGAACCTATTTGAATCTTCAACAAACTATGGTTGATATTCAAATTGAAGAAACAAATAGGATGTTGGAAAAAGTTTCTAGAGCTATGGAATTTACTTCTAAGGCTAATGTTGTAGAGGGAGGACCCTTTAGACCTCCACAACATAATAAGAAACATGATTTCAAGGGAAAAGGAAAATTTCATAATAAAAATTGCCCAAATCCTCAAATCTAAAAGAAAAAGGGTAATTGTTTTATTTGTGGCAAGGTAGGTCATTATGCGGCAACATGTAGGGCAAGGGGCAACTTCAACAACAATAAGAACAACAACAAAAACTCTACATCAAATAAGGCAAATGTGGTGCAAACCGAAGAGATCATTGCGGCCGTGGTGTGTGAGGCACACTTGGTGACAAAAGTGAAGGGATGGGTAGTTGACTCGGCTTGCACAAGACACATTGATGCATTCAAAGAGGAGTTTAGTTCTTACACTCCTATGGCGGAAGGCACCGAATGTGTCTATGTTGGGGATAATAGGTTTGTGCTGGTGAGTGGTAAAGGAAAGGTACTCTTGAAGCTAACTTCTGGTAAAACTCTTTCACTCAATAATGTCCTTCATGTACCTCACTTTCGACACAATCTCATTTTGGTACATTTGCTTGGTAAGGCCGGTATTAAAGTTTTATTTGATGGTGGCATAGTTACTTTAACTAAGAATGAAGTCTTTGTTGGTAAGGGCTATGATGATGAAGGTCTCTTTGTGATTAATGTTGATCAAGTTATTAATGAAAAAGGTTCATCTTCTTGTGCTTACTTAGTTGATTCTATTGATGTTTGGCATGGTGACTTAGACATGTTAATCTTGGCTATATAAAGAAAGTGAAAGAATGTGAAATTATTAACTCACTAAGTGAAGCTAATATGGACAAATGTGAAATTTGTGCCGAAACTAAAATCACCAAGAAACCTTGTAAATCTATAACAAGAGAAACCGAGCTTCTTGGATTGGTACATAGTGACTTGGGTGACTTAAAACACACCATGACTAGAGGTGGTAAAAGATTTTATGTGATCTTTGTTGATGACCACTCTAAATTCACTAAACTTTATTTACTAAGAACCAAGGATGAAGCTTTGGAGATATTTATAAAGTATAAAAGTGAAGTTGAGAACCAAAAGAATAAAAGGATTAAAAGACTTAAAACTGATAGAGGTGGTGAATATGAGTCTAATCCTTTTAAGGAATTTTGTGAACAAAATGGCATAATACATGAGGTAACTCTACCTTATTCACCGGAATCTAATGGAATAGCCGAAAGGAAAAATAGAACTCTTAAAGAGATGATGAATGCTATGCTTGTTAGTTCTGGGCTATCCTCCAACATGTGGGGGGAGGCCATTCTTTCGGCTTGCCATATTCAAAATAAGATACCTCATAAGAAAACCGGTAAAACTCCTTATGAACTTTGGGAAGGGTGTAAGCCTAACTTGAAATACCTCAAAGTGTGGGGGTGCTTGGCCAAGGTCATGCTACCCGAGCCTAAAAGGAGAAAGCTTGGTTTTAGAACATGTGATTGTGTGTTTATTGGCTATGCTTGTAATAGTTCATGTTATAGATTTCTTGTCATCAAAAGTGATATATTAGAATCATACACTATTATTGAATCCGAAAATGCCATATTCTTTGAGCTTGTGTTTCCTTTGAAAAATAAGGAAAAAGAATTGCATGATTCTATTGAAATTTCTAATGACTTTGTTGATGATGTGCAAGAAATAAGAAGGAGCAAACGAGCTAGGAAGGAAAAGGATTACGGTAACGATTTTCTTGCCTATGTCGTTGAAGATGAACTTGTAAGTTACTATGATGCAATTAAATTCATAGATGCACCGTTTTGGTTGGAAGCAATTAATAATGAATTAGAATCTATTATGTCTAATCATACTTAGGAATTAGTTGAGCTTCCACCCAAGGTTAAACCTATTGGTTGCAAATGGGTGTTTAAAAGGAAATTAAAACCGGATAGTACAATTGATAAGTTTAAAGCTCGCTTAGTAGCCAAGGGCTATAAGCAAAAACATAATGTGGATTATTTTGACACTTATTCTCCGGTTACTAGAATTGCATCTATTAGAATTTTATTTGCCATTGCTTCCATTTACAAACTTGTAGTACATCAAATGGATGTTAAAACTGCTTTTCTAAATCATTTCTAAATGGTGATTTAGAAGAAGAGATTTATATGGAGCAACCCGAAGGTTATGTAATTCTTGGACAAGAACATAAAGTTTGTAAGTTAGTTAAATCTTTATATGGTTTAAAACAAGCACCTAAACAATGGCATGAAAAATTTGATAATGCTATGCTTACACATGGGTATGTGATCAATGATGCCAATAAATGCATATATAGCAAGTTTATTGATAATGAAGGTGTTATTATATGTTTATATGTTGATGACTTGCTTATATTTGGAACTAGCCTTGATGTTGTGCATAATGCAAAACACTTTTTTTGCCTCTAATTTTGATATAAAAGAGTTGGGTGAGGCAAATATAATCTTGGGTATCAAGATCCTTAGGGATAATGATTGCATTATACTATCACAATCTCACTATGTAGAGAAAATTCTTAAAAAGTTTGAACACTTTGATATATCACCCATGTCTACTCCTTTTGACTCAAAGGTGCACTTGTTTAAAAATCGTGGTGATATGTTTCACAAGATAAATATGCACAAATTATTGGTAGTTTGATGTTTTTGACAAACTGTACTCGCCCTGATATTGCATATATTGTTGGTAGATTGAGTAGATATACTCATAATCCTAGTATTGAACATTGTGATGCAATATCAAGATTGTTAAGATATTTAAAGGGTACTTTTGATTATGGTTTGTCATATTGTGGTTATCCTGCTATATTAGAAGGATATTGTGATGCTAATTGGATCTCTGATACAGATGAGGTAAAGCCCACTAGTGGATATGTGTTCACACTAGCTGGAGGGGCTGTCTTTTGGAAATCATCCAAGCAGACTTGCATAGCGAGATCCACCATGGAATCAGAGTTAATAGCCTTAGAAAAGGCTAGGTCCGAAGTCGAGTGGTTTAGGAGTTTGTTAATTGATATACCATTGTATACTAACTCTATTGCCTCTATTTGCATACATTGTGATTGTCAAGCTGCCATAACACGTGCTAAGAACAAAATCTATAATGGGAAAAGTCGACATATTCGATGGAGGCACAATATTGTGAGGCAGCTCATTGATAATGGTGTAATGTCCTTGGACTTTGTGAGATCAGAAAGGAATTTGGCCGATCCTTTGACCAAGCCACTAGCAAGAATGCTGGTGAGTGAGACATCGAGAGGGATAGAACTGATACCCAAATTGTGACACTATGGCCAATGCCCAACCTCTATGATGGGTGATTCTACGCAAGGGGTTAAATGGGTAGAGGTCATTTGTGGTCCATATGAGGACTGTCAGTTTTTATGTGTTCCGCTATCTCATTGAGGAGATAAGTGATGAGTCCATCCCTATGGTGTGAGACAGTGCTAAGTTGTAGATTGTTGGAGGTTGAGCTCTAGCTCTTAATGGATCCATAGTCCCTACCTGTTAGGATGGGGTGTACTACACACACTCTTGATGGATGCCACCTATGTGGGAGTGGAAGTTGTGCCGCTTCCTATGAGACTTGGGTAGGTCTATAGAGCTCTCATGAAACCCAGTGGCGCATGGCCTGTATAAGGCGCCAACTCGCTTATGGAACAACCTTGGTAAAGAAAAGTATGTGGGTGATAAGTTTGGTTATCTAATAGCTTGGTTAAAAGAGTCTAACTCTACCATTGTCTAGTAGTTCCTACTTATTTATCCTAAGTATGGTTAAAACCTTATGGTACCATATTGATGCATACCTACTTAAGTTTATTGCCTTTCCTAGTTTAGTGTTTGTAACATGTGGGGGATTGTTGGAGTATGTGTGTTTCAAACTCTTAAACTATGCTTGTGTCCCACATTGGTTAGAGATGAGTTCTCATGTAGGTTTATAAACCATTGCACCTCTTAAGTGATAGCTTGAAAGATAATGGGCTAAAGGTTGAAGTTGGGCTTAGGTTGGACTTAAGCTAGTCTCTATCTCTCTTAGGCCTCATTCCTTTTCTTTTTTTCTTTATAGCTCATTTTGGTTCTGCCCGTTGGGGCATTTATTGTGCTGCCTGTTGGCTTGCACAGTAACCGTTGGGAGCAGCACTTAGTCAGCTTATCAAACCCTACAACACACACTATTCATTCATCATATTTCTTCCTCTTTTCCAGCTGTATCTCCCCTTTGTTTTGCTGCACAGAAATTTTAGCTTCAATTTTTTTTTTCAAAGAAAGGAAAGGCAAGTAAAAGGCAAGTAAGGTTGTTCCTAGTTGTTCTTGCTTAAGTGTATGATCAACTTGAAGAAATTACTATAGTCTAATCTTGGGGGGTTGTTTGGCCAAGAGAGCCATTCACACCGAGTTTTACTCCAAGTGATACGAATCAACCTTTAAAGATAACGCATTTTGCGTAATTCTATAGTTTGTGAGATCTTTCTAACTCTATCTATTTATTTTTGTCATTGTTAATTTTTTAGGGTTTGTATTGTTGAATCAAAACTTGTTTATTTAGCCATATTTTCCAACATTATATAGAGGTTAATATTCTACACATGGTTAAAGACACATAAACTAGCTCTATAATAACTTGTAACTGATTAGTAACTGACTGTAACCTTAACTAAACAATAACTGAAGTTTTATCAATTTGAGCTGAGTTGGAAGGTGCTCAGTTTAACAAGGTGGGCTGAGCTGGAATGCTACTATGAGCTGGAGCTTTATGTGTATAATTGCTAGCTTTGGACTGAAAGTGAATGTGCATGCTATCATCCTCCCCTCAAACTAATGGCCACGAGGGAAATGAGTTTGGCACGAAGATGAAGGAGCTGAGAGGTAGAATGGCCTTGTGTGGAGAATATCTACCAATTGATCTGAACTAGAGATAAACGTAACTTCAAGGTCCTTGTGAGTAAATTTCTCACAAAAAAAATGTTAATCCACTTCAATGTGCTTTGTACGAGCATGAAAGACAGGGTTGAAAGCTAAAGCAAGGGCTGTGACAATTATTGCACCAAAGGCAAGGCAGATGAGGGATAAAAAAGCTCAAATTCCTTAAGTAGCATGCAAAGTCAGCATAATTCAGTAGTAGAGGCTAGGGAACAATACTCTGCTGAGGTTGAGGAGCAGGGGACCATAGATTTCTTTTTGGAAAACCATGTAACCAGATTAGAGCCCAAGGTGACAATAGAATCAGAAGTTAAACCACGATCATAGATCACCTAACCCAATCCACATCAATGAAGGTAGATAGGTGAAGAGGACCAGGATTAATGAGGATGCCAAGATCAGGGGAACCTTGAGGTAATCAAAAAATTATATTTGGCTACAATGGAATGAAACATAAGGGACTGCATGAATTAACAAACTTAGTTAACAGCAAAGATAATATCTGTCTAGTGAAGGTTAATTTTTAAAAAGTTCCAATGAGAAGATGATAGGATGCAGGATCAGATAAGGCAGAGCCATTTGATTTGTCAAGTCAAGTGGAGGGAATGCAGGGTTTATTGCAAGGTTTAGAATGAGACATGTTATGTTGAATAAAAAGGTTATTGGCATATTTTGATTGATGACCAAACAGACTAAAGTATAGTGGGTTTGGAGACCAAGGAAGTAATGAAGTGGACTAAGGTCCTTAAGCTCAAAGATAAACCCCAAGTTCTGAATTAAGAAAGTGAGGTAGGATGAATCATTGCTTGTAAGAATGATATCATCAACGTAAAGGAGTAGTAAGAAAATTGAAGAGTAGTGATGATAGATCATAAGAGAAGGATTTGCACTTAAGGCATGAATGCCCAAGTGTAAAAGATAAGAGTAGCCTGTTTGAAACCATAGAGACTTGTGCAATCGAAAAAACTTGATATGGGTGAGTAGAATCCACAAAACCAGTGAGTTGTGTCACAGACTTCTTCCTTTAGAATGCATTGTAAGAAAGCATTCTTGACATCTAATTGGTGAAGAGACCATTTGAATTGGAATACAATAGAGAGAATGAACCAAACTGTGGTAGGTTTAATTACAAGACTAAAGGTCTCATGAGTCATGACTCTCATCCAAATCAAGGTCTTGTTGTTGATGAAAGCCTTTAGCCACTAATCTGGCTTTGTATCGAGCTCTGTTTCGATCAAGGTGACGTTTGAGTTTGACGAAAGCCTTTAGCCACTAATCTGCATGAGTTAACAATTGGTAGATGGATTGAGACATATGAATCCTTTTGAGCATGGGCAAAACCAAGAAAGACACAAGCCTCATTTAGTAATCTGCAATATGAACTTGTTAGGGTCAAAGAATTCTAGGTACTCCATTTATACTGTCATTTGAAACAAGCCTCATTTCTCAAGCGGGATGGCAGTTGATAAGAAAAAGCATCTTTCATCGCACGTCATTTAGTAATACTACTGAATTAATAAAATATCATGTAAGGAACTTAAAATTTATAAGAAATATCAGTATCTAACGCTATTTTTTTTCTTCATATGTTAGTATCAAAATATCACTAATACATTTGGTATTTACATTTAAAAGCCATTGAGCAATACCAGTTTATGTTCTCCTAGATTTTCTGCCCATGCTTTCTCATACATAATACACAGAAGAATGATGTAGCTGGAAGGTGATTTGATCCTCTTGGGAAACACCCTGGTACAAGTAGTCCGAGCACTCTGTGCCCCCATATCTTGCAGCGACCAAGATGTTCAATTCAAATTAAAATTGAATGCTTAAATTAACTTAGCTGAGAAAAGAAGAAACATGACTGCTAAAACTTGCATATGTCAGTCCACATGGTGTACCTTAGCTTTTGTCTCAATAACTAGATATTAATTGAAGAGACTTGCTGAGTTCAAAAAACTGCACATAAATCAAAAGATTGAAATGAATGAATATTCAGTTGGATCAGGAAAACACATGTACAACACGCTTCAAAGACAAAACATGCAGACAGAAAGCTCATTATTCAGGAGCTAATGGAGATAAATTTAAGTGACAATAGAAAAATGTCATAGTACCATAGAGTGACCCTAATACTAAGAAAATTACCAAACGGAAAATTTATTTCAAGACACTGGCCGGTAGATGGCTCCACAAAATTTTATCTAAGAAACCTATGAAATCAAGCATTTGATCATTAAGCTTAGAAACACACATAAATAAAAGATGGTATGTGATCTTCAAGAAAATTCCTTCCTGGACTGTGCAGCTGCAGCTAGTGTTTTCATATTAATATGGGCAAAACTTAGATACAATGCCTTAGCTATTGTTCCTTAGGAACCCCTTTTAAAATTCACCCACCTATCTATTTAAATAATAGATATAACAGAGCGTTAACACCGTCTAGTTCTTTGCTTCTCTTAAGAAATTAAAACCCATTTAGAAAAACCACATAGCCCCAATGTCTTCCAACTTCTCACTATCAATCTTCTCATACTTCTTTTGGAGAATCACAACCCAGAGGAGTGACGAAGTCCACTGTCCAGTGTGAGGCAGTGGACAAGTATCTGTATATGAATCATGTTGGAGTCCTAGAAGCAAAATCTCCTTGACATTGCTATAAAACCCATTGAATCATTTGTCTTAAACTCATATTCTTCTTCATCGTCGCTTTAGGAAATGGTGGCATAAGGATCGGGGCATATAATACGAATTTTCCTCAGATTTTTTCATCAATTGCGGTCAGGCATGTTGAGTCAAACCCCCCTAAAAATCTCCCAAAGGAAATGAATTAAAATCTGGAAAACAGGAACCCTAAAACCCAGATTGAGAAAAACAACAATGTTTTCTTTGATTAGTCCCCAAGTACTAACTACAAAAAATGTCCAGCACCAAAAAAGAAATATTTTTGTTGTTTCGCCGACTTCAGGTAAAGCTGCCAACTCTTTCACAGTCTCTTGCATCCAGAAATCAATCAAACACGATGGTTCGTTTCCTTTCTTCATGTTCGCTTTGCTCTGGTTTGCATAAACAGCATCTGTTTTGAATAAACATTAACGCTGAGTCTCGCATTTCGAAATGGGAGCTTCATGAGCCCAACATTGAAGAGATTGTAATCAACTTTAAAGTTTAAACCTCTCGTGTGCCCAACAAAGCCAGCCTGCAAAATTTCTAGATTCATTTCACAAGCCAGAACTTTGAGAAAAATCAGATTTGGGCGGGGTCTGTGGTGAAAGTTGTTCCCATTTCTTGAGATTGATTTAGAAGTGTGAGATTGGGGATTTTGGGTGAGAACTGAGAAATTGGAAGAGGATGGGATTCAGTGATTTTCTAAATGGGTTTTAATGTCTAACAAAAAAAAAGAAAGAAAGAACCATATGGTGTTAAATGGCTGTTAGCTTTTTTATTTAAGTAGACAGGTGGTTAAAATTTAAAAGGGGAACCTAAAGAACAGAAACTAAGATACTGTATATAAGTTTTGTCCTATTAATATTAGTAATTTTTAAGAAGTTATTTTCTGTTATATTGACAGGTCAAACATATAAAAGGAGCATGGAATTTCTTGACTACTAATGTATAATAAACTGAACTTGCTCAAAGAATAGTTTGTACCAGACGTCTCAAGCTGAGATTAGAATATCCAAGGCAACTTCCTTGAGGGATGGCATAACTTCCTGCTGATGTAGACATATATATTTACTCCCCACTTTTCTTAGGACCTTCCAGGGACCAGGGTAGCACCTAAAGAAACATTTTAAAAAATAAAATAAAATAAAAAGTAATGTTCAATGCAGCAGTAAAATAGTACTACCCACAAATTTTTTTTTAAGTGTTGAAAGCACTAAAAAATAGCAAATTTTTTTTCTTGACAAGTAAAAGAAAATAGAAATTCTACTATATAAAACCATGTAATTTGCAGTAATTGGCATTACAAGACCTGAAAAGGATTCCTCCATTGCGTCCCTTGAAATTGTGAATGTAATATACAGTCTCCATCATAGGCAGGAGGGTCTTGGAAAGTTTGGCCAGCTTCGGGTAGAAGAAAGATGGATAATCTTAATTCATTCAAGGACATTGTTGTGTGAGTAGATCTTAAATCACAATTTAATACTGCAGATGCTAACAAAAAGTCTACATCATGGGCACTGGGCACAAGGTTTTGGAAGTTTGGCCAGCTCAGGACAAAGCGATTAATTCTTCGAGAACAATTGTTGTCTGAGTAGAGCAAAAAGGCACTACAGAATCCAGCAGGTGGACCAACTTGCTTCTTATAATTCATTTGCAAGTTGAAACACTATACAACTTAATCAACTCTTCATTATGAATCTTTTTATATTTTGGGACAAATCACCAATAAGTTCCAGTGAGCGCAACTATGTGAATTTTCAACCAAAAGGAAAATCTTTATTTTTCACTTCCAAGTGGTGCTTTTGAAGAGGAATGGAAGAATGCCAATCATGGACAATTAGTGAATTGAGTGCTTATTACTTTAGTAAAATCCAATATAATGGTGTGTATCGAGAAACTTTTACCTGGCACCTAACTTGAGCAAATAACTGAGTACTCTAAATTCAAGATCAAGTATATAAAAGAAAAAAGTAAATTTGATGAAGGATACATCCAGATCTTATACGGTCAAGTTCTCCATTAAAAATAATCAGTTTTCTGGCTGTGTTCTCAACAGCTTCTTTGTACAGCTCTTCTACCACAAGCATTTCTGAAATGCAAGAGAATACCAGACATAAAAAATCTGGGGTGATATAAAAAAGTTGGGATATTTGAAGCTACCATTGACATTGAAATATGGATAGGCAACCAAGAACAGTTCATCCTCTGGCTTCACTCGATCTGCCATTTTCACCTTTTCGGAAAAACCAAAATCCTCAAAAAATGATGGCTTCGTCAAATAGTCCAACTTAAAGGAGGCTCCTTCAAAGGCTGATTGTCTTGCAAATTGAACTTCACTGGCCTCCGGGAAGAACTGAAAATTTTTATGTAAAGGTTTGTATAAATAAATTAGCTGTTAGAATTAAATACAGCTAATGAGACATAACAATATTGTGCAGTAGCATTTCAAGGATTCAAACCAATAACAGTAAAAGAAAAATAAATCAACAAGCACACATGCAGAACACAAGAATTTATTTAGTTCAGCAATATGCCTATGTCCAAGGGTGGCAAAGAGGAGAAAGTCACCAAGAAATAGTAAGATTACAAATATGGCACAAGAACTCTTTCAAGAAATTCATAAGCCCATATATACCCAAAGACTTTCACAAAAGCACACTAACAAAGAAACCTAGGTGCCGCGGTTTGAAACTCTTTCCCACAGCTTACAAGAGACAAAGTATATTCAGAGGAAGCCATCCAAAGTCAACTAGGGTTAACAGAGAAATAAAGCCTTATTTGGTCACAGCTCTTTACTGATGCACAAAAGAAGGTTAGCATTTAATGGGATTTTAGCCCGTATTACTAGTATGGTGCTTATGATGCATCTTAAATTAAAGTCACATATTATAAAGTATGAAATTATAAAATGATAATAAATTTAGATAACAGACAAAAGCAAAAGAGAATTTTTAATAAGACAAAAGATTGCAACTAGTGTAAGTAACTACACATTAATCAATAAGGCCAACCTTATAAATAAATAAAATGCCTTGAAACCAATTGTCCGATCAAACTTTTGGCCCTTTCCATGGCTAAACCCCATCTGCAATGATGCTACTCCCCAGTCTTAATTTGACATTTGCAATCCTAAGGGTTGATCTTTAGGAAAAATATATAACAGCAATTTTTCCCTCTTCTCTTATTTATTCCTATATTTTCATCATTCCTATACTGAAAGAGATCCAAAAACTATTTTGGAATTCTTAAGGAAAAATGTAGATTCAATAATATATATCATTTTATTAAAGTTGGTCAGTCACTAAATGTTGAATCAGATGCAATTAATAAAAATTTTGACAAATTTAACATTAAAAAAAAAAAAAAAAACTGTGGCAAAGAAGTAGAGGAGGGAAAGTAAAAGAGAAGAAAAAAGGAGGAAAAAACCCCAATATGAGCTTCCAGTAAACTAATTAATTAACAATCCCATTTGATAGCATATCTCCAAAAGTCAAAAACATTTTAAGTTGGTTTCCCAATAACTATTCAATGTTTGTGTAAAGATTCCATGTATCATCTTTGTCACTAACATGATCCCAAAAGGTAGCAACTGCACCAAAAACTGTCATACCACTCTTTTAGCACTTGATCTGTTGTTAAAGCTTTCAAATCCCAAAACATATTCTTGGTAACTTTACCAAATTACTTGCACGTACAATCTTTTTCATTTTTCTTTCTCTTTTGGGTTGCAGAACAATGTTAGAAGTATCACTTCCCCACACAAAACCATACCTATGGAGCCCCTCACAAAGGAAATGTCTGTAGCAACGCAATGGACATGGAAGCTCTCAATGTCTCATCCTCTCCTAATTCCACAGTATTACATAGAACTGAAAAATATTTCAACATGAAATTCTATTGCTGCCAATCTCAAAGAAGACTATGAGGGAACTGAGATGGGACAAATTTAACTCACATCCAAACCTCTACACATCTAATGGTGATGTTGAAACAAGTTGACAAAAATAAGAAAAGAAAAATATCCTTTCACACTAGTTTACATCTAGGAAGCACAAACACTTCATTTAGAGTGCCGTACCCATGTCGTACTTGTGTTATACTGGTGTCGTACTGGTTGTTTCATGTTATAATTTTTCATAAATTGCTTGTGTCACCATGTCGTATCCATACCCGTGTATGTGTCCGCGATTCATTTCATTGGTTTACATCCATTACACATATCCATAATTGATGTGAGAATGTCCACATTTTAATATATAAAAGTGGATGTGCAATAACCAATGTGAAAAAACTGACATGAGAGAATAAAAGCCCAATAAGAAAATGGCTAGAATATGAAATGTTGTTGTGACTGTCACACAGGAATAAAATATCAATAAAAACAGTCCAACTAACCGAGGATATGAGTCAAATAAACTATGCAGAGAACATTACAGTTGGATTTCATTGATTCACAATTCTCGAGACAACATTTAGATAAAGCTACAGAATATACTTTGTTTACAGTTAGATTTAGATCTTTATCATATCTATAGTCATTATTTTACTCCTTATCGTTCCTCAATTTATATAATTACTTACTTGTTAATATAAAAACTGCGATAGAATCCATCATAAATAAGTTCAAAAACACTATAATTCATGTCAGAAGTAATTAACAGATCAGAGAATATATAATTTTCAATTACATATCATTTTACAATATGAAAAGTAGTCTCTTTATCAGTTATGGGAAGCATACATAGCTTTTGAAATATTGATCAATGAGTTCAAACAGAAGACACAGAGCTGGTCAAAGAAAATAGCATCTTCTCTAATATGTAATTGAAAGGATTCTGAGGTCCGGTTTAATGACTCCCATATCTTGTACTTATTTTCAAAATAATGTCAAGCATTGATTCACCACAAATGACAAAACCCCTCTTGTGTTACCAGTGTTTCAAGTGTTGCATCTTCCCAAAGGCAAATTAGAATGGGGAAGGAGTGGAGAGTACTGATCTAAACGAAGAAGCTTACTATTCTGGTGCGTGTGGCTTTCTCTGGATTTATGAAGCTGTCACAAAATTCACGAATCAATTGCATACTTCCAGTCATTTCTATTCCTCCTTCCCCATCACCTGACATATGTGAGTTACATAGAGTTATTGGCAATATAAGATGATGGGAATATATGAGTTACATAGAGTTATAGGCAATATATGAGTTAAATATATATATATAACACAAGGCAATTGGAGAGAACCTGGTACAGATTCAAGTCCGGCAGTTGGAAATTCAATCTCCTGTAATATATACTTTTTTGGTCACAACCCACAATTGACCTTGTAGCTTTCATTTTTCAGTCAAATGGAAATTACCCAGTACTAACTCACCATCAACTGTCTGTTATCCTTTAAAGCCAATTCAGTTGCTTTTCTGGCCTGTCCATTGTTAAATAGCCCCAAAAGATAAAATTTTAGTAATGCAATAGCTACTAAGGAAAGATGATTCATTCAAACAAATCCTAATCAATTAATTGAAGATTCCAAGAGGTTCCAGTTGAGTTTTCATTGTACTTTCATTTTTCATCTAAGTTTGATTCATCCATTATCATCAAGTGTTACTTGGTTAAATTTATAAGTAGAATTGGCACATCATCATTCATCTCCCACCTCATATTAAAAAGGAAACTATTTGATCCACAACACAGTTTTTCCCTGAAACACCAATCTTCAAAAAACAAAAAAAATTCCCTTGTATACAACTATTCATGATGAAAAAGAAGCCTGATACTACTTACGGCTAAAGATCAAATGGGTACATGCAAATAATGCAACACAACAACAAAAACAACAAATTGACTCCCAAATTCGAAACTTGAACCAAAAAGCTTATTATTATTATTATTATCACACACCAAAATTTATGAATAACTTCAAAAGAAGCTTACTTGTTGAAGAAGCTCAAAATAATCACTAGGGAATGGCACATCAACGTCAACTGAGGCACTGCTATCCCCAGAAACCGAGTTAGTGACAAGTCTGAGTCTGAGACTATTAGTTTTAGACGCAGTGACTCTTTGAAGACCAATTTGCCCATCACTGTTTATTCCGCACGTACTTACATATGGATTTGGTGGTGGAAGAGAAGGAAAAGCAACCGGACCCTTGGAAACAAATGCAGTTGTGGTTGCGGATAACATTTTTTAACCTCTGTTATGTTATGTGTGTCGCACGAGCCACAGAGTCGGGTACTACGCTTATAAATGCCTTGAACACTATTTGTTCCAAGATTGTGGAACCCCTTTCCAAATAACAACAAATATAAAAAAAATTAGTTAGTTATCACGGATCAAAACAATATTGAAAACTAGCATCTCGAGTGTCTAAAACTCGAGTTCCAAGATAAAAATCGAGTTTTTAAGTCTCGATTTGTAAGAGAATGGGTTGATTTGGAAAAAAATCCACATGAAAATCGAGTTTTAAAAACTCGAGTTTCATAAATTGCAGAAAAACGCCGTTATAGGGCTTTAAAACGTCACTATAGGGCTTAAAAACGCCACTATAGGGCTCCTTAAATCTGGTATGGAGTGATCACTTATAAAAATTTTTTTTTGCAGAAAAACGCCGCTATAGGGCTTTAAAACGTCACTGTAAGGTTTAAAAACGCCACTATAGAGGAAATTTTTTTTGCATGAAACTCGAGTCTTAAAGACTCGAGATTTATGTGGCATTTTCAGTCCCCAAACACTCGCAAAGCGAGTCTTCGGGACTCGAGTTTTAATATGGATCTCGAGTTTCTAAAACTTGAGATGCTACTTTCTATTATTGTTTCAAACGTTGCCTAACTAACCATATACATCCCTTTTACTTGCCTATTTTGCACATTCCCCCCAAGATTGTGTGATAAAACGAAATGAAATATAACGCTCAATTTGTTTCGGCAAGAGCGTTTTTTAGAAAATGGGTCTCTTTTTTTTTTTTTAAGTAATTTTTATAAAATTATTTTAATTTTTTATGTTTAGTAGCAACTTTAAATGAATTAAAAAAATAGTCTCCTACGTTCTCTTATTTAGCTTGCTGTGAGATAGAGTTGTTTTCTAAAAAAAAATTAATGAAAAACAATCTCTAAAAATAAGTTATATTTTTTCTGTTGACTAAAGATAGTTTTCCTTTAATTCATTTTTTTTTATACTACCAAACACTAAAAAACATGGAAAATTATCTTTACACAAAGTTTTCCATCGAAACAAACAGAGCGTAAACAAATAAACTAACCTCATCACACATAAAAGAAATTTTAAGTGAAAAAATAAATTTTTTTTTTTGAGTTTAATATAATTTTTCAATTTGAATTTATTTATTGTTAATGAGATTACACATAAAGGAAATTTTAAGAAACTAAAATTTAGAATTTGAAAATGAGTAAACTGCAGGGTTTAGTGTGTACTAGATTTTAGGAAAAAATATATTAAACGTGCGTGAGATATATCTATACTACTAATTAAGGAGCTTCCTCCATTTTTCTATCTATACTACGTAGTATGTACTATTTAAGAGGCTTTTCTTGTTTGGGATCCTCATTTTTTTTTTTTTTTTTAATGCCTCTATATCCCTATGTTTGAGTAGATATAAAATTAAGGACAATCCGGTAAAAATACAACTTTAACTCCTACTAAAATATTGCCTAAAAAATAGGACCACTCTCCTACTGATTTTCAAATTGTTTTATCCACTTACTAGCCTCTAAACACGCGCTCACACGTGTGCTCAAAAGTTCTTCTACTTTTTAGGTAAAGATTAATAATTTGAATCCATTATAATTTGAGATTATTACATTTTCTAATCATAAAATACCTAAGAGTGTGATGAGTGTTATGCATTTGTGGATTAAATATTTTTTTCATCACACTCCTAGGTATTTTATGATTAAAAAATGTAGTAATCTCAGATTATAATGGATTTAAATTATTAAACTTTATTCAAAAAATAGAAGAGCCTCTGAGTACGCGCATAAGCACATGCTCAGAGGCTAGTTCTTTTTAATTGGGGTAAATTTGGAACTGATTAAGTTTGAAATGGAAGTAATTGGAGTTTATTAATGTTAACTAGCTTGTAACCTCATGCATGTGTGAATATACTTAAAATATATACATTAAAATGCATAGTATAATTCTTATGTATATAATTTAAATATTATTGATAGTTATTCTTATATATATTTTTTAACTCTTTAAAAAATCTTGTAAGAATATTATTAGGTAGAAAATGTAAATTATCCATATTTTTAAAAAATTTTATGTTCATTAATTTAAAACTCTTTGGTTTTTGTATAGTACTTTACTTTCAAGAAATCAAGTACTGAGTAAAAAAAAATTTTCACTTTTTTTTTTTATAAATTTTATATTATTAAGTGAATTATAAATATTTAAGAAAGTAATTAGTATTTAGATTGTGGACAGTGGAGTTATTTATCTTTATCTTTTTTTTTTCTTTTTGTATGGTGCTTTTACTTTCAATAAATCAAGTATTGGGTAAAAAAAAAAAATTTCACTTTTTTTTTTTCTTTTGTAAATTTTATATTATTAAGTGGATTATAAATATTTAAGATAGTAATTAGTATTTAGATTGAGGATTGTGGAGTGATTAATCTTTTTTTTTTCTTTTTGTATTTTGCTTTACTTTCAAGAAATCAAGTATCGGATAATTTTTTTCACTTTTTTTTTCTTTTGTAAATTTTATATTATTAAGTAGATTATAAATATTTAAGATAGTAATTAGTATTTAGAGTATAAACTGTGGAGTGATTTTTCTTTTTCTTTTTCTTTTTGTATAATACGTTACTTTCAAGAAATCAAGTACTGGGTAAATTTTTTTTTTCTTTTGTAAATTTTTTTCATTTATTCATTTCTAGCAACTATATTTTTCAAATTCTCAACCACTATATTTTTTAAATCCCCCAAGGTTATCACTTTTGGTAACATTTTAATTTGAAATTTATCAAATCTATATAATTTGGAATGGAATTATTCATTACTTTTTCCCTACAAAATTCATTAATTTTTTTGCCTAGTTTTATTTTTTAGGTTATGATTATTATTCATTAACTTATTATTATCCCTTTCTAGTTTTTCTTTTAAAAAACCTATCAAATTTTAATTTAAGGGATTATTATTACTATTTATTAGAAAATATCTCAGATCATAATTTAGTAATCTTCAACTAGCCTCTGAGCATGCGCGAGAGGTTCTTCTATTTTTTGGGTAAAGGTTAATAATTTGAATCCATATAATTTGGGATTACTACATTTTCTAATCATAAAATACCTACACACGTGCTTAGAGGCTCTTCTATTTTTTGGGTAAAAGTTAATAATTTGAATCCATTATAATTCGGGATTACTACAGTTTCTAATCATAAAATATCTAGAGGTGTGATGAGTGTTATGCATTTGCGAATGAAATATTTTTTTCATCACACCCCTAGGTATTTTATGATTAGAAAATGTAGTAATTCTAAATTATAATGGATTCAAATTATTAACTTTTACCCAAAAAATAAAAGAGTCTGAGCACGCGCTCACACGCGTGCTCAAAGGCTAGTAGATAGTAAAGATTACAACTTAGTGATATTGTCATTGGGGAACAGGGACTTAAGTTTTTTTTTTTATTTGAGAAACACACCCACACACATATATAAGGGAAGATGATGAGATAAGGGAATACACTTACACACCAACACTAAGGCAGTTAGTGTCGCGGAGCAAGTGATAAACCCTTTTTCAATATCACACCTTACCGATGTGGGATGACTCGACAACACTAAGTATCTTTTTTTTTTTTTTTTTAATTTGAGAAACACACACATATATGGGAAGGTCGTAAGGGGTCTACAACTTCTTTCTTTTAAATTCCCCTAATTTGGAATAATAAAAAGAATAGTTTTTTTTTAGAAACAAAAAAAAAAAAAAAAGGAAAAAGAAGAAGAAGAAGAGAGGGTTAAGAATAAAATTTTATTTTATAAAACATTCTTAGGAGACGTCACTCTTATAACATGCTTAAGTCATATTGTGAGAGAAAGATCATAAAAGACTGTTAGATGAGATACATTTTCAATAATAAGGGCAAAATATCCTTTGCAAAACAACGTTCATTAAAGCCTCTCTATTGAATTCTATTTCTTTTTCATTTTTTGGTTTTGTTTTATTTATTTATTATTTTTGAGAAGATTTTAATAAGAGTTAAAGAGTTAAAATAAATAAATAAATAAAAGAGAGAAAAAGGTGAAATAAAAAAGAAAAAAAAAGAAAAAAATTTATACCTGTGATTTTAATAAGCTATCACAGGTAAAATAAAACAGACAAAAATCTTAAATCCCTGTGGACTCACTCTGGTCTCAGAAGCACCGCTCACCGGATAAATGGTCCGGTGGTCGGCACTTTAACTCAACTCCCAAAAAAAGTCATTATATATATTCATTGAATTTGCTTTAGCGGAGAAGTACAGTGTTGATGGATTCGCAGGAGGCGGAGGTGGAGACGGAGGTGGAGGTGGAGGTGGAGGTGGGAAGGACAAAAAGGAGGGGAGTAGCCTCTGCGGTGCTGCGATGCACTGTGGGCCTTGTCTTTCCTTTCATCCTTATTTTCTTTGCCCTTTGGTTTTACGTTGCTTTATCTTCATCTTCATCTTCAACTTCAACTGATAGTGATAGTACAATTTCCCTGCCCTCCCAGTGCAAGATTGTATCCAGCAGTGAGTATTTTTTATTATTATTATTTTTTTTTTTTTGGGTTATATGATTTGGAAATTTTTTTTTTGGGTTATATTGAAGGTGTGGATCTTAGGTCGTCTCAGGTGTGTGAACTTGGACTGTTAAATTATAAAGCCAAGAATGTGTTTTACCCATTTCATACCAATAAGTTTCGCTGCCGCTATGATTACTATTGGGCTTCAGTTTTTAAGGTATCTATCTATCTATCTGTCTATGTTGTTTTTATTAATTATCAGTACTAACTCATCTCACTGAGATGTTCCATTGTCCTATTCCTATACTGGTGTTTATTGTTTGTTTTGAAATAAAAACCACTTCCTTTGAAAACAAGTGCTGCTTTAGTTTAGTGTTTGAGCTATCAATTATACATACATACATACATACCCTTTACTTTGTTCTATCAAGTGGAGGACATCTTGTTTGAGCTAGAGCTCATCGGTGGCGCGGATAATATATATGTACATGCATTTGAATATATGTATGAATTCGTATATTTATGTATGTAGGTAGCTACGTTGCTCAGTATCAAAATTTCTTTGTAACAATTTTAGGTGGAGTATAAAGATCATTCTTCAGGACAGACGCAGCTTGCGTTTGCTGAAGCTCCAAATGAAGCCCTTCCTCTTAATTGCAGGCCTAACTTTGGTGCTGCATGGTTGACCAAAGATAAATTTAAGGTAGGGGGTTGCAAAGCTTTATGTATTTACGTTTAAGCCATCTTTATTTTTTCTTTTTTTCTATTGGATTAGTTGATAATTATACACTTGTGAACTTGCTTTTAGGTGAATAGAACGTATGACTGCTGGTACCAATCTGGCATTTCCAAAGTGAGCTTATATCACGATGGTTTTTTCAGTTGCCAAGCAAAAGATCCATCTACCATTGAGATGATTAGACGATATTCCATCCTGTAAGTAGATTCCCTAAAATTCCCCCAATAATTGTTTGTTCTATGTGTGGCTTGATTTGGATGGAGGGTTTCTTTCATTCACATTGCTGGTTTTTTATCCAAGTCGTTTTGCCGTTTTGATTGGACTGCTTGGAAAATTGAACCTAGTGGCTTCTTCCTCCTAAATCTATCTCCATCCTTCATCATTTTTTTTTGTTGCCTTTTTCTCTCTTTCTTCTTTGGTATTTCCCTGTTTTTTCCTTCTTTTTCTGTGTTCTATTACTGTGTTTCTGGCTGTACTGATCTTTCTTCTAAAATTTTTATGATATCAAAGATTGTACATACTCCAAACTTGGTGAGACTTTATTTTCCACTCTTCTTGGTTCAATCTTTATTTTCCACTCTTCTTGGTTCAATCTTTATTTTCTAGACCGTTTTTATTTTCTCTTTTACCTGCTTTTATTAGTTTCTTGTGGTTGAAAACTGTTTCCCGCTACTTTACTACTGATAAGGTTCTTAAGGACGGGTATTTAACTCTTTGGTTAGTTATGTTCCCTCAGATTTCTGTTTTCACTCCAACATTTCCTGCATAATTAATTGGCTGAATAGGTTGTTATCTTTTCCATTTCTTTTGGCTGTTTTTGCTGATTGCCTGTTCTACCTAAGTTTTTGTTTATATAAAGTTCTCCAAACTCTAGTAAAAAGCAATTGTGAGCTCTAGGGCTGCAATTTAGACTTGCTATGTGATGATTAGGAATGATATTAGATTAGATCATCAAGTTATGAAATTGGTTGGGTAAGAGAGTTTGAGGTCAATGATAAAGACTGGCTGTACTTTCTTGGCATATGCCCTCCTGCTGCTCATAGAAGGGATATTGTACTGAAAAATGATATTAGAGTGGAAGCATTTACTATGCAGACCAGGCTGATGTTCCATCTAGCAGATCTGCATCCATGTGTTGTACTTTGGTTGAATGGAATTTATAGATGTAGTGAAGTAAAGATAGTCTACCTTAGCAAGGTCAAGTGCAAGGATTGAGATCCTCTCCATTTGGATTGAAAAAGACTAAGCCCAGTTAAAAAGATCGGATCTTGCTGCATCATTTGTGTATAATTAGACAGACTAAATTTAGCCACCTCAATGGTGTGGTTGAATATTTTAGAAAACAGACATTTTATGCTGGCAACAGCGGTCGAATCAACATAGGGGAAGAGGGATAGAGAGACTTTGAATTTCCATTTATGAGGATCAATATGGTGTGTGGCTTGAAATTCAATAAAAACATTGATTATATTATAGTCTTGTGGAGCAGCATTGCTGCCGCTACCTTTTGGGACTGACCGTTAGGCATCATTTCTGATACAACATTTTGTTTAGTTCTTTTTTCTTTGTGTTTTTGTTTTTAATTTTTTTTTAAGCACAACATTTTGTTTAATTCTTAAAAAAAAGAAAAAGAGGAACAATCTTTTGTGTTAGATATCATTTTTTACTTGGTACGGGTCCACTCCCTTTGGTGTCCTCCCAACCTTTCTAGAACCAAAAATATCGTCTTTGGCGGCACGCACTAGCCCTTGGCAATTTGTGGGTCTGGTGCATCTCCTTGTCTTTGTAGTTACCGTCTTTGTCCACATCCGTAAATGATACATTTCTCTTCTTTGGCATGGCCTTTGAGTCTTTGACAGCACTGATCAACAAATTGCATTTTCTGTGGTCTCTCTCTCTGAATTTTATATCTTGGATAAAACAACAGTTTTTTTTGGGTAATATCTAACCTTATGATTGATGTGGCTAATTTAAGTCTTATCTATTTACAAACATATCTCATGGCAAATAGAGAGGATGATGTAGGAAAAAGAGTAATATAGCCAAATTAGGTCTGGCAGTTTTGGACTGCTTGGAATTTAAGCTTTGGTTTTGGTGGGAAAAAGGCTAGAAAATAGTAAGGAAGATAGAGCTTCTTATGGTAAAAAGAAATAGAAGGACCTGGGGATGAAATGAAGGGAAAATTTTGAGAGTTGGGTTGCTGTTCCAGGATTGTAAACAGTAAGCCATTAACTGTGTTTGGTTCTTTATGGGGTATTTGGGGTTGTTTGATGGTGAGTGATATAGGGTTTTGAAGTTTTGGGTTTTAGGGTTTGAAAGGTGACAAACCAATGTGTGTTTGCACTTAGGATTTCCTTGGCATCACACCTCAGAGAAGGTTGTATCACACAAACCTCAAACAAAGTTTCATAACTTATGAAAATTTAGAAAACTTGCTCTTCTTCGCTATAGAATAGAAAGCATTACATCCATATAAAGAGATGACTAATACCCAGCCCTAATAAGACTTGGACTACTTGGGCTTTGATAAATAAGCTCAAAATTTAGAACTAAACTCACAAATAAAACCCAATAAAATAGTCAAACCCCAAAATAAGACTCCATGGACCCATTTCAAGTAAGTAAAAAAATTATATAATTGCTCTTGACAATTAAAATAAATTCAAAATTATATTGACTTCTCATTGCTTACGTAATTCTCCCCTAGTTGGAGAAAACTAATCATCGAGTTTTGAAGTGTTGTAGTAAAAAAGAATCTTGGTTCCTTGAAGTGCATCCTTGACATTATATAAAAGATTGAATTTAAATTTCTTTCTTTTCTTTGTCTGAGGTAGCAATGATGATAATGATACACCCACCATTTCAACTAAATTATTAATCTTTTCAGGTATGACAAAATCAATATCTTGAAAAATTGGTGTAAGCAATAAACCTTGCTACCTCAGATGCTTTAATATGCAACATGAGCTTGGGAATAACACGCTTGGGCCTTTATATACTTTGTCTTTGCATTAAATTTTTTATATTTTGTTTGTTCAATTTTAACCTCATCAGCAGTTTCCATCTCTTTAAGGTCTTACTTCTTTACAAGATCTTTTGTTTGAACTTTGACTTTATTGAGAATGGTATTTGAGTGATTTCTGCCCTTCTAATCCTTGAACAAATGGCACCTTTTGAATACATTGATTATTTAACATATTTCCTTTGATTGTGACTTCAAGCTTCCCTTGTTTATCTGCATGTTTCTTCAACTTGACATGTCCTATATTACTCACTAGACAACTCGTACCTATGGAAAAATCATTGTAGTTGTCATGCGTAGGATGTAAGGGCTTTGATAAATCTTTCAAAGAGGAATCAGTGCAATCCATGGATAGGTTAGCTGGAACTCAAGGCATTTCTTTAGGCTGGTTAGTTGCTGGTTTGGTAGCTTTTATTTCTACATTAAAAATTTAGGTTCTTATTTCTCCTTGATTTTCTTGCTGTTCAATGTTAAAAAGGGGTATTCTACCTGTCTAGTGTGTCGTCTTGGAAATTTAGAGCCTATTTGGTCATTGTTTTCTAGGTGTTTTGTGAAACTTGTTTTCTAGGTGTTTTGTGAAATTCTTCTCAAAAACAGTATCTAAGTGTTTCTTCACCCCAAAAATCTGTTTGGCACTCGATTTTTATTTCTCTTAAACAAAATAAATAAAAATTGCACTTTACAATTACCCAACCACCCACCACTTTTTGTCCATGGGTCTTATTTTGGATTTATTATGTTATTAGAATTTCATTTATGGGATTTTTGTAGTTAATTTGGGTTAGTAGTCAAAGCCTGTGGAGTCCAAGTTTTATCAAGGTTTGATTTAGTTTTATATAAATATTTATTCATTCCTTCTCTAACGTCTAATGCATGGAAACCCTAGGTGTAATGCTTAAAGAAAATTAGGTGCAATGCCTAAAGAAAACTAGGTGCAATGCCTAGATCTATGTTCTTCTGCTTTTCCTCCTTCTACTTTACTATTTAATTTCCAAAAATTCCTCCATCCTCCAAACAATACAATCTGACCTTAAAATCCAATGGATGGAAACCCTAGGCTAGCACAACCTACCTTTATTATTCTCCAAATCCACAAATCAGATCTACAACTCCCAATTTATTGTTCACAACCAAGAACCAGATCTGATTTTCTTCCTTACCTCAAAACTCTAAAACATATCCATCTATTACTTCGTAATTAAGCTTTGATCCAATTTTTCATTCCAGCCTTTTCCACCATAAAATCCTAACTCAAGCAAACCCTAATTCCCCTCAAATACATGCTGCCCAAGGAAAATTCCTGCTATCATAAGTTTGTTACCAGTCACCTTTAGCTTTCATGATTCAGTCTTGTCAAGCCTAAAATCCATGTTTTCAGCCATTGGACCTGCTACCACATATTTTTAACCTTTGTCATTGGAGTCTCTTTGTACTACATCAAGATATAGTATATGTATCTTGGGTCCACATCCAGAATATTTTTGTGAGATCATCTATGTGACACTTTATTCATTGGTGTTGTATAATATTCACATCTTAGGGCCATCTTCCTGTTTCTTTAAAATTTTCATAAAGATATTGCTTTTTCTTCAGCTCTAACAAGGGAGAGGTTTGTTCAATCTTCTTCTTCCCTCCCGTGTCCATTCAGAGCCTGGAAAAAGCTACAAATTGATTACTATGTATCTAGCTCTATTAGTAAAAGACTTAAAAATTTTAAGTTTCTCCAGGAACTTCATCCAGTGACTGTCACATAAAGCTTTGGGCATCGCTATTTTGGTTGGAGATAATCTTAACTAGTTCCACACTTTTTTTTTTCCTTAGTGATGATTTTGTTGTCTATATCTTCCTGATTGCAATGTAGCTATGTTTCCTCAATTAGATAATCATCTTAATTGGTAAATTTTTTTTTCAAGTTTCAACACCAAATTAACCAATCCTTTTTCCCAATTAAATTGGGATTGGCATAATTCTGCCCTATAGGACTTTGTAAATTTATTTCTATCAATTGTGAAGAGGCTACGGATGCTGTCCAATATGGTTTGTTTCATTTGAAATTATGTAATAGGCCAGCCAGCCCCTGTAGGGTGCACTTTTATTGAGTTCTTATATGGTTCATATGTTTATGCTTTCCACAATTCACTCTGCCAGCCACATTCTAGGGTGCTGACTTTGTAGTGTTTCTACGGTTCATATGTTTACGGGGTTTAGATCGGAGCCTTTCACCATTTACTGGTGCATATTGCTATATAATTCATACCCCTCCCGTCTTTGCGCCAGAATTCAACGTTGTTGATATTTGTATTTTAATATTCTATGTAAAAAGAATAAGAATGAAAAAAAAAATCTGATTAAAGATTCTCTGATATTATCCATCTTCTTCATAAATATTCAGTAGCATATCATGTAATTAAAATGTCTGTATTTAGTAGCATGAGTGCATGTTTTTGTGTGCGGCTTTTGAGTGCTTTTTTCTTAATTATTTAATAATCATTGGTGGTTCTTATAATGTCAGGTCCATAAAGATATTACAGTCCTCGTTTTCCAGCAGGGGAGGAGCCAAGTATTGGAGGTGGGAAATGATTGCTGGAGTTGTTACTGGTTTTTCAACTTCCTTGATCACCATCAGCTTCATTAGGCTAATACATCAAATGAAATTGTGGTTGCCCCACATCTGGTCACCAAGGGTGCTCCCTCAGGCTGTCAATACAGTCCACTTGAAGCGTGCTGGTTTTCTTGTGATATACTTCTCTGTTGTCATTTGGTTAGCCATGCAGTATGGGAAAAGGCTTGGGATCCTAGAGATTTTCACAGCACTGAATTCTTAGGCAGCACTTTTTTTCTGTGTCCCTCTGAAGACCTCATTTCTGCAATATTGGAATTGCAGCATTTAACATCCCATGTGTACTGATGTACACAATTGAGTGTAACACAATGTATGGCATCACATGTAGAACAGAATGTATGTAGCACAGTGACAACTTCATGTATAGGATTCTTATAGAATAAGAGAGTTGTGATCTGTTAAGAAAAGGTTGATATGTTGTTTGATACTCCTGTCGTCCTATTTAGTTTTAAATGAGCGTAATCTTTGAAACTGGTAACTTTTATTTAAAAGATAGTGAATGATGCCCTCTAAAAAAATTTGTCATTTAAAGAACAAATGTAATATCTTGGGATTTACTCTCCGATTGTTTCGCTGTAAAATATATTGCACTAAAAATATTTTCAATAAAACATTTTCATTTTACAGTGTTTGGTTGTTTAAATGAAAATGCTAAGGAAATCACTTTCAAGAGTTTGCATTTGTTTCGCCTGAAAAGCATTTCAGGAAATCATTTTACACCCTGCCGTGTGTTTGGTTGCGTATGGAAAATTTGGTCAAACGGAAAATCATTTCCGTTGACTGTAAAATACCCACCCCATACCCGTAAATCATTTTACACTTTCATTTTACCTTCAAACTATTTCCACTGTCCTTAGAAAATTTCTCTCCTCACTCGCTCTCATCACTCACGCCAAGCCCAAGCCGAAGGACGAAGAGAGCTATCGCCGGTGAAGCCCAGATCCAATCCCCGACCCACGACCCTGCCGATCTGATCGCACTGCTCAAACCCATCGTCGATCTGATCGCGTCGCCTCAGCTTCTCTGTCATGCTCAAACCCATCTCCGATGAACCCAGCTAAACCCACCCCGATTTCACCACATCCCAGTCCTCGACCCACGGCCTCATCGTCGTGCCTGCAAGCCCCTCTGCTGGTGAAGGTAGTTTCTCATCTACTTCACCTTCGTCCTCTCTCTCACTCATCAGACCCATCCTTCTTCCACCTACGCCGTCGTTGCCTTAATTATTTATTTATTTATTGTAAAATAACATTTTTGCTTGGGTTTTGGAGGATTGGTGGTTGGGGTGATTCATGGGTTTCAGTGATGGTGGGTTGGGGGTGAGTTTAAGCGTTGATGGTGGTCAATTGGGGTGGTGGATCGTTGGCTATGGTGGTTTGTGGGTTTCAATGGTGGTGGATTATGGGTTTTGGTAGATGGTTTTGATATTGATTTTGAGATTAATGGATTTTGATTTTGATTATGATTTTTTAGATTAATTGGTTATGTGGTGGATGAGGGTGGCTGGGTTTGGGAGCTGAGAAAATGTGAAAAATTTGTAAGAAAATAGCATTTTCAAAATATTACCAAACACCAGAATTCATTTTTTAGACTATTTTCCATTGCAAAACCAAACACCCGAATTTCATTTTCCTTACTGGAAAACAATTTTCCCTTAAATCATTTTACACTCGGAATTGACTTTCCGTTGAACCAAACGCAGCTGCCTACTGGATCAGTGCAAGTCGAACCAAATCAGAGTAAAATTTGGTCTATTTGGTGCTTTTGAAGCATCAGACCCAAGCCTTCTGTCAGGCCACCATCAACCAACCATCACTAACAAACGAAACCCATACCCGAAATCCATCAAACAACCCACCCACGTCGTTGGTCAAGCTACCATCACCCCTCCACCATAGACAAACCCAAACCATACCCAAAATACATCAACCCAAGAACCATCTAATCACTAGATCCACCACAATCCGATCCACCAAAAGCGGCTCCGCCACAATCCAATCTCCAAAAACCCAACTAGAGAAACTCTAAGCAGGTGGAGATCTCTTTGATGAACTGTTCTAATCTCTTTAATCTCGGTTTTGAGGGGTGTTTTTCAAAGCTGAAGAACCGGTAGTGAGCGATGCCGCTAGTGGGTGGCGCTGATGATGGATGGTGCCGTTTTACTTCTTTTATGCTGACTTTTACGGGTCAACTGAAAAATGGTTTTAGTTTAACTAACATTTTACAACAAAACAAACCCTATAAAATGATGAAAATGTTTTATGGAAAATATTTTACAGCTAAACAAATGGAGTGTTAAAAACATATAAGAAGAATATTGCATCAATATGTTGCATAAGATGGACTATGGGACCAGGGTTAGTAATAATTGCTTTGTGATTCTCAAGGGTATGGTTAGATTGATTGAAGTGTGTGTTCTTTTAATTCAATATTAATGGACTCGAAAAGATTAATAATGGTTCTACACTCTGAAAATGCTCAAATCGCTTTGAAAACGATGCTAAAAATGATATTTGCTCACAATTTTGATTGTAACTTTTCATCCACAAATGGCAAACACGCGTGTGCGCCTTCAATTCTAGAATTGTATATTTTCATATTTAGGGATCCAAAATTTTAATCTTTGGGTTAGGCCACCCCTCGTACCCTTAGGAACGTCCAAAAGCCTCTAAAAGACCTTGGAAACCCTAGTTTACAAATACACACACTTATATTATGTCTCCAATCCAAACCCTAGCTAGAAAGAGTGCCTCCATCTTTTCTAAACCCTAGTTCATCTTTTCTAAACTCACCACAACACCTTTGCACGGTTTTCTAAGTTTAAAAAAATCTCTTTCTAGCATTGATTCTAAAGCTGAAACTTGTTTTCTAATTGGTTTTACAAAATATTTTTAATTAAAGTTGTTCTTGAGTTGTGATTATCTAAGAATTATTGTGCTCTTCAATTTTCCTTTGTTCTCTATCTAATCTCAATATTGTAGGCATTGAAGGGTCGGTTAAATAACCTCAAACTCGTGATCCTAAGCAAAGTGAGTGTTCTTTCCATGAACTTCTTCTTGGCTTAATATGATTTACATGAGTTCTTAATATAGTTTCTCTAATTGTTATAATTGTTTTATTTGATGTTTTTCATTCATTTTCATATAACTCAAGTTTCACTTGGAACTCAGTTCCAAAAAAGTGCTACATAACTAAATAAGTTTGGTCAGGTTCTAATTAGCTATTTTTTCCTAAAATTATGCTATTTTGCAAAATTTTCCATTTGTATTGCCAAGACTCCATTCGTAGGGGTTAGCGTTGAAATTCGGTGTCAACAGCTTGACAAGAGACTTAGGATGATTTTTGCCCTTCACTGGCTGAGGATAATTTTTTCCCTTCACTTTTGTCTTTCATTTGGCCGATGATACCTCCGTCTTTAGAGACTTAGGATAATTGTTGCCCTTCGGCAAGGATTTTAATCCTTCATTTGGATGATAATACCTTCGTCTCTAGAGACTTAGGATAATATGTGCCCTTTAATAGGACTTTGGTCCTTCATTTGGACTATGATTTTGTTTGTTAGGGACGTAACCATGTTTGGAATTTTGATAAAAATATTCTGAAATTGAGAGGCCATTTTCATTGATTGAAAAAAAAAGAAAAAAGAAAAATCAGCTAGAAAAATTCAAAGTGCATTCCTACTTGTAGTACCTTTTCAAATGTTTAGGATTCCATTTATGGGATAGTTTCTGCCCGTCCAGGGTCTTTAGGCGGTAAGTCCCCCTTACATAGTAATCCATGAATCATACTTTTAGAGCAATAAAATAATCAAGGCTCAAGAGTATTTCCCAGTTGTGCATACAGAATTGCTCTAAAATCTTCTTTTGAGACAAACAGACAGACAGACAGAGAAACAAGTCTAGAAGCGATCTCTCAATCTTTTAACTCCCAGCACATAGTTTGCCTCGCCCATGTCCTTTATTATCTCAAAAGTAGAGGAACAATTATCTCCATATCATTTCTAGCTAATATAATGTCATCATCATATAAGGACAGTACGAGGAAAGAAGAAACTTTTATTGCTTTGTATTTATCATAGTGCCAGCAAAATGGATTTTGGGGGTGTGGAAGGTGACCTATCAAAATTAAATGAAGATATATGAGTTTCTACTACTTTGGGCCTGCAGAAAAAAGTCAAATATTCCAGAATGTAAAAAAACATAATTATTGACAAAGGAATCAGTTCTCTCACTGCCAAACAGACACTTAGAAAGCATAATCCCTTTAATAGCTGGCAATGATAATGCTTTAAAATCTTTCAACTGCACCTCAGTCATTATGAGAATTCTAGAGATTTAACAACTATCTTTACTTAAATATACTGCACTGAGATTACAATAGCCTTACAACATAACAGTTAGAACGTGAGGCTGGCAGTGTAGTACTCTATTATAGCCAATGAAGCTTTGTCTTCCCTGGTCCTTGCTATCCCAAGTTACAAAATTAGGATGGCAATCATAGTTAGATTTATCCACATATGACATTCAGATCGAATGTACTGAACATTTGCAACATTTATACAAGTATCTTTAGCAAAGAAGCAACCCAACCTTTATTGGTACATCAAGGTTTGGCAGAGAGTATTGTCTGTCTTTTAATCAGGGAGGAGTTTCCTCGGTATCTAATTTGAATCTTCAGAAATTCTAGTTCTGTTTCTGGACTTTGCTGCTTCACAAATCAATGTGTCTAAGATGGACAAGAATCCAACAATAACAAAATAGAATTAACAAATTTTGCCACTTTCTGAAACGATCCTTTCTATCTCTTCTAGTAAGCGCTCTTTCTCATCCACCAATTCCTCATTCTGTACTGAAATTTTATCATACAACATTTTTATTAAAAACTATAGAGACTTCTGCCAAATTTTTAATTCCCTATGCAGAATTGAGATTCCTGCAATGACTAAGATAATAAAACAGAACAAATTTCAGTCTTTTCTAGGCAATCAAAAGCTATTAACCATCACAATGCTGCCAAGACAGTGAATGAAATTTGGTTGACAGAGCACTTCTAATATTGATTATTGATTTTAAACTTTGGAGCTTCAAGATATGCTCAGCTACTTGGAAAACTGCCCCTTGAATAACATTCAGAATGCTTATAATGCAAGAGCTAAGGATCATAACAAGCTTTAAGTATCATAGCATTCAATATTGAATACTATCATCTGATTATAAGTGGTCATAGAAAACAATTTCCTAATCAAGGCATTGAAACACAAGCAGGTGTTTGGAGAGAAAGAACTACATCACATGCAGTGTGTCCAGAGCCCCCTGATCCTACATGGTGCATTTACTAGTGGAAAATTCCAGGACAAGTGACCCAACGGCATTAGTCAATTCATACCCAAATTATACTAAATAAAACATTTAGCTTTTGAATTTGTTGAGTTAACATCAAGAAATTGGAAACCTATTATAAATTCTAAATGAGAGAGAAATTTGGCCAGTTGCTTGGCTAAGTTCTTTGGATGAAGCTTGCTTCATTTGCCAATTCACCCAATGACCAATGTATTACTGACCTATTCATGGTTAATCAATCCCTTTTCTTCCTTTTTTTTTTTTTTGGATAGGTTAGGGATTTTAAATCAATCTCATGAAGAAGACCATTATAGTTCAGGTCCACCCTTGTTAAAAGAAAAAGCCAAAAATGGTTCTGAATAATATGGTTAATTTTCAACTTGTAGCATTACACATCAAAGAGTCATACCAAGTTCAGTGAGGAAGAAGTCATGTCAAGACCTCTCTCACTCTCTCTCTCTCTCTCTCTCTCTATACACACACATGAAAGCAAGAACCTTATGTGTGAAAGCATGAGGTTCTTTCATGTGGTACATCCTTTGAGAATTCTTTCATTAGCCTTCCACCTCATCCTTTAATTAATGTCATGTGTCACTCTTCTTTAAATAAAAAAAATTTATTCATTTAACCTTCCACCTAAGCAAAGGTTTTAATGAATTGATTCATTTTAATCTTCCACTTAAGCAAATGTTTAATGAATTAACTTGATAGCTGATAAATCTTCAAAATAAAGGTTTTGTCTAGTATATGTTATCCCAAGTGCCCACCCAATCCAAAAAAAAAAAAAAGTGCCCACCTAATACTTCCTTTTTCCACATGTTTAATTTCAAGCTACAATAGCCTAAGATTTTGCTACATGGCACATTCCATTCCTTGAGAAGGAAAAAAAATATACTCTTCTTTTTTTAGTCTTCCTCTTTAGCAAATTTTGTAATAATTTATTTTATTATTTTTAGTATTATTTTCTATTCAACCAAAAATAATGGTGTTTTCTTTTATGATTTATTTACATGTATTTAATGAGGTACACTACTAATTATTAATATAGAAAGAGAATTTATATTCTCAGCCAAAAAAGAAAAAAATAAGAAAGAAAGAGAATTTATATGGTTTTTTTTCCCTTTTGCTCACAATAAGTTGGGAGGGGGGATATTTATTTGGGTTCTCCCAGGCAATAGACACAAGGGACTTGGTAATTGATAAGGTTATTTTGCTAAGATTTATATATAAATATATATATATATATATAAAATTCTTGCTCAAGGGTTTTGGAATATGGCAATAGACACAAGGGTTTTGAAATATGAAATTCTTGCTCAACTTTAGTTGCTTTAGGAACAATTGAAACAAAAGCTAGTAAAACCCAAAAACAAATTTAATAATACACACAATGAAAACTATAGAAAATAATTATACAGTTAAATTAGTCAAAATAATTGAATATTTGCGAATTCATTTAAAATAATATGTTCTTATATTAAATTATATCACAAAATAATTCACATTTCCTCTCTTAAAATGACATGTAATATAATCAATTCTCAAATATAATTCTACCTAATAAGTATTATGCATGAATTATAAAGATAATTTTTTACAAAATATTTCATATGAATTTCTAATATACTCGTGCATTGCGTGGGACAGCCACTAGTTCCATTAATTGCTCATCTAAGGCATGTTTATTACATAAGAATTCAGGATGGGAGTTTTTAATATCCTATAATTTGTAAAAAAAAATTATTATTCTTTTGAGAAAATTCTTGAGAATTACAGTTCCATAAATATCTCAATTGCCATTCAACAAGAATTCTAACTTTGGGCGATTTAGATAGAAAACTTCTCACATATATGTCTTTGTGAGAATACTGAGTCAATACTTAAATTCAATTTTCACCAATATATATATATATATATATATATATATATATATATATAACTACAATGTAAATTTTAGACAAAGAAAAAGTAAATTTCACAAAAAAAAAAAACTAAATGTTCAAGGGTATTTTTGTCATCCATACGGGTCAAATTATTAATTCTACGGCTACTAAATTAGTATGTATAAAACTAGTTTAGATAATCAAATTTTATAATTTATAACATAATTTATCTCAATAAGATCAAATTCTATGTATAACCAAACAATAACCTGGAAATTATATTCTTTTGAAATTCTCAAGAATCAATAACTCTCAATATTTAAAATTATCAACAATTAAGCAGGCCTTAAAAAAAAAGTGTTGGTTTGGCTAATCTTCTTTTTCCTTCTGATAGATAAAAATAACTTTATTAAAATGAGAAGACTCAAATATACATGGAGTATATTAAAGCTTCTTTTAACAAATTACAATCTCAAATTCAGAATAATTATATGTAGGCGTGGGTGTGTGTGGAATGTACACTACCTAAAGTAGCTATCTAATCATACTACCTAAAGTAGCTATCTAATCATACTTGCAGCTCTCAAATTGCTAAATGTAACAATTGGATAATATATCCAAATCCATATTGAAGAAGTTCCTGTGCTTGCAATAAACAAAGACAATTCTGTCCAGAATCATAATCATGCACCATTATTTTATTGAGGCTGGTATAGAGGATTAGAAGAGAGACCTACGTTCCTTTAACTAGAGCATGGTAATGGCTTATCAGAAACAAAAAATATACAAAGAAAATTCAGCTCAAGCCAGATATGCCTACCAGGGAGGTGGGTGAATTGGGGTATTAAAGCTTTCCTCTGTAGCCCTATGTTTCTCCCTAATAAACCAATCTCTATGCTCCATATGACATGGAATATTCCATCACTTCTCTCATTGAAATGTGTCAAGCTTAGAATTTGAATTTCTACCATATTTTAGCCAACACTGTTTGAAAATATAAAATTAGAGTGTTTATACTTATAGAATACATACCCATTTAGCAGTTATATATAGAATACATAAGTTGACCATTATGGATAATATTCTAAAAATGCTAACCGAAACAAGCCGTTCACTTTGTTCAAAGCCATTTGCATTTGCCTACCCGACTAGCTTGGAAAGCAATTCTCTCTTCGACCTTCCTCTAACCTAAATTAATCATAAAGCTCCCGAAACAGATAGATTTCTTGATTCTATAACTCACTAAATGCCCCATAAATGACAAGATTTCCTTTGAACATTGATAAACATATTTCTGAATGAATTATTAAACTTTTTTTTTTTCTAAATTTTTTGTAGTTACTCTTTCAGTGAAAAAATAAGTATCACATTAGTAATTCTCATAAATATAAGATATATGGAAACTGGCATTTCCAACTTAGAATATGGGAGTTGAATTTTTGCATCTCATTGGGGTGCTCATGACAATTGTAATTCTCGGAAATTGTCAAATGAACAACTAAATTTTTAAAATTTCAAGAAATTAATAATTCATTTCAATTTCACCAATAAACTCACCCTTACTAGAATTCAAGAATTTAAGATTTTAAATATAATCTTTTTATCAAAACATGTTGTGTTGAGGCTCCGCTATCTCTACAAGTTCCCCAATCAAGGGGTTCATTATATGTCCATAGACTCTGCTTAATCTTAGAAAAATACTGAAGTAACAATTTCAAGCATTATAATTGCAAGATACTGGCATGTTTCTAAAAATCTGAAAAGTTCACAAGGAATAAAGAAGCAAATAATTAGATTATAAGCATTAAATATCTAGAATGCAAGCAAATAGATGTTAATTTTCTTTTGGTAAGTAATAAATGGTAGTTTTTCTTGTTACCTATTCATGAAGGACAAGTTAAGTTTGAGGGAACACACTTCCTTCTCAAGGTTCTCACACCGCTTCAAGACTGATTGCATATGTGATGGAATTATTGGTGTCAAATTCCTTTCCTTTGCCTCTGCCATTCTATATTAACAAGAAATTCAATATAAAACCAAACTAGCCAGCTATGACAGACAGTAGCACTAATAGACAAATATGACTTTCCAAGCTCCCAATGTGCGACTATTTCTTCAAATTTATTCAAACGTTCAGAAATAAACACACAGTTCTATTCTTTTACAAGATGTAATTCAAAAAAAATTGGAGAAGGGAGATAGCAATCAAGTAGTGATTATAATTAAACACTTATGTTAGAAGTATTAGATTACTGATACAAGTGGGTGCAATGTCATTTTATCAACTGAACTACATTTGGGCATTTTGCATAATGCAAGATGCAGGATGCAAATTGAAGGAATTTCACCATGCAATCAGAAGAATAAGAGGAAGAAGACTTGAGATCAAATAAAAATTAGGGAGAATAATAGAAAGGGACAAAGAAGCTTCAAAATTATGCATGGTGTTAAGGATTGAACTCAAACAAACAGAAATATCAAATATTCCTATAGTATGTTTCTATACCATGTGATTCATGGAACTCAATTCTGATTAGCATCAAATTGTCTGACTGTTCTACTACTAACTAAAAGTTTTATGTGTGATAACCTACCAATTTTCCCCAAAGCTTAAGCTATTAGGAATGAGTGAATTTAAACATTTAACCATTATTCTAACACTCTCTTAATAAGTGAGGCCAACATGCAGGATTTTAAACTTTTTAAATAGGAGGAAGAGTGGAGATAGGGTTCAAACTAAGAACCGCCTGCTCTGATACCATGATAAATTACCAATTGTCCCAAAAGCTTAAGTTGTTAGGAATTTGTGAATTTAATCATTTAACCACTATTCTAACAAATTGAAACTGTTCCTAGCCACTAGTCCCATGTACAGTTAGTGATTCATACCTTTAGAAAATCATGGAAGGAGAAGGATTTCATTTCCAGAGGTCTGCAACTGACTGCATCCTTCTTGGAAGAGCTCAAACTTGAATTTTCCCATAGAAGGAAGCAGGGGAGGGTTTCACATGATCGGATGAAGATCATGAAAAATCATGGGCACCTTCTCCTCTTTAAATGAATGGGGTAGTTTATAAGGCACTTTATGATATGTCAAGACATTTGGGAAATTTAGTGCATTGATCTCTCAAGTATGGTGGGTCTGTCACCAACATGGTATCTGAGATTGATTACCTATGAGGTCCTTAGCTATAGTCTTGTTGATTGCCATTATGGTAATTTCTTCTCCACATGGAAGACTCCATTTGGTTCAACCTTATTGGGCAAGCCTGAACATGATGGGTGTTACAGTTAGTGTATTTGTAAGCTTGATATAAATTTTTGGCCTACTTCCTAATACCTTAAGCATTTGGTGGAATTTCTGTCTACCACCATCAACTCCAAAAGCTTATAGGACGTGAGTCAACAATACATATCAAGCATGACACACGATGCCTCCCCCCCCCCCCCTTTTTCTCACGTGCAGGCCCACCAAATTATACTAAACCAAACTGACTCAACAAAGGCAGAAGGGACTCGAAATTAGAGTCTTAACCCAAAGTGCCGATCAGCACTTGGGTCAAAGGACTGACTGCCAATTGGCAGTCAGAGCATGGCTGGCAGCACTAGAACTTCAAGTGCTGATTGAGATAGAGTCATTTCCTAGCTTCCATCTTTGTAGAGCACCCTCTTGAGAGTCTACTAAGGCAAGTATTGGCTGCCTGTGATTGGAGTAGAAGCCTTATCTTAGGGTGGACAAATGCAATAAAGTCAAATAGTCAAAGTAGTTAGTAGTTAGTTACTATTAGATAAGCTAGCGTTCGTTAGTTCGCACTAATCACATTTATTACAGGTGTAATTAATAAAACACGTGCTGGAATTAATAGTTGCACAAGGTAGATTAGTGAACCAATGAGATGGATCCATGTGGACCAATTAGATTAGAGAGATGTTAGTATAAATACATGCCTGCACTCTCATTTCTACTCATTGAATAAATTTGCCAATTTGTTTCTTAGACTGTTTTATCTTGCTTGGAGGTAAAGATTCGCTAGAAGTAATCTCAATCAGATTAGGAGCATTCTTCCATCCATCCATCCACCAACATCATTCAATCTCATTCTCTATACATTCCTCCTCTCCATTCGAAACCATCGTTTCATCCCATCATCCTTATATGGTTATACCATTTTCCCTTTAACGAACTCATCTCAAAACACCTCAAGCCATCTCCATAGTTGCTGCCCTAGCCATGGCCAAACCTACCCCCTTGCCAAAACATCTTATCCAAGCCCTCACATCAATAAGAATCCGCTTCTGCTACCTCCTTGCTGAAACCCTAAACTCTCATAAATCCTAGTTTTCTCATCTTTTCTATTCAAGAATATACTTGAATTTCCAAAAGAACACCCAAATCCCTATCGTGTTCTTATCACCTACCACAACTGCATAATCCTTTTTTCGATCAATTATAGATCCACAGATAATCCTATCCTTAAACACACCACAAGCATATGTAGGCAAATTCCCCAATTTGTCCTAAGATAATGGATTGACATGACTTCAAGGAAGAACTCACAGACAAAAAGGTTCTGATATTATGTTGGAAAACCATCAGCCCAAAAGCTTAAGTTGTCAGGAAATGGGCCAATAATATGTATTAATGTACCACACAGTAGGTCAAGGCTTAGATTTTCATGCATATCAACTTAGGCTTTAGGTTTTCTCAGATTTTCTTGCTTAATTGTCTTCAGGATTTTATTTTTAATTCTTATCCTTTGATTACTCATTTATGGTCCACTATGATGTGTGGTAACATTGTGAATTCAATGTTAAAGTTTACGTTATTAGTCCAAAAATTAACATGTTTTGAATTAGATAGAAAGTCTTGAGAAAAGACAATGATTAATCATAAAGTGTAATGTGATAGCGGATATTATTTTGATAGTCCCAAAACTGAACAGTATTAAATTACAATAGCAAGAACTTTTTTTTTTTTTTGAGAATGACAATAGCAAGAACTTAATAAAAGATCACGCACAGTTTTCCACAAGGGAAACCTGAAATGTTCAAGACCACGAAATTGTCATCATTTCTTTTGAAGTTATAAAAATATATGAAAGCAAGACTAATGCTTCAGACTTATATGTAAAATGAATAAAGGCTGGGTTTTCTTGGTGTGTGCCCACATGCTTTTGGCATGTGTCTTATTAACTTCAAGTACATTTCTTATATGAGAATCAAAGAAGTATGAGAAAAACAAACAATGGGTAACTAATTAAATCAATCATTCTAGGCACAAAAATTGGGAAAAGAACAAAAAAAGAGTACAAAACTTTTTCTGGAAGTAAAAATAAAGTTAAAATGAAGAGGATACTCTTCCTAAAATTGTAGTAGCTCATTTTACGTACTTTCGTGAACGCTCCACCCTACGCTTTTTTGTGGAATCCCCCTTGTCCACTGCACAACTTTTGTTCGTCAGAGATTATATGACTGAATAATTGTTATACTAATGCATCTTTGAAATGGAAATTCTCTATATTGTGCAGTTAAATAAGTATTTCTGATGAGCAGACAAGTTTCACCCGTGCAGATAAATGGGCAGCATGCACACACACACATGCACCCGTACACTCTCACACACACAGGAAAAGATATAAATGTCTTGATTCAATTTTGCAGAAAACATTGTAAACATGTCAAACATGGTTTCTAAATTTTTCTCATGCATAAACATTAGCATTTCTGTTGCAAGAGTTGCACCCACAACTGGATCAATTTTAGTGTCTCAAAAAAAAAAGCTTTCAATTTAATTACAAATACTGCATACAGACTCAGTATTAACATATTCAGCATATTTAGAAGTGTCTTCAAGTATACAGGAAATGAGACATAATACAGTTTCCATTTTTAAGAAAAATTTCAAGGTTTATATTCTGTTAATGAATAGATCAAATTCTGACAAATTGCACTGTTCAATTAAACCTGTCTTACGTGGATTTCGTAATCTATGGTACCCTTTATGTTTTTTATTGGTAAGTTACACATGCACCAGGAGGTTCTTGCCCATGGACTCACCCTCCATCCTGTTTTTCACCGTGGAATAATATTTCATTTAATCATTTTGTGTACGCATACAGGCCCAATGCAAGAGCATCTACTAACTCATTTTAACATGTCTTAATTGAAGGATTGTGACTGCAAGTAAATTGGAGGTGTTCTCTTGAAGGTGGAATTCAAGACATGTCAAAGAGCCAAAGACAGCTTCTCTACAAACTGTCTTGAGTTGCAGCTGATAGTAGTTTACCCAACTGAGGTAAAAACTCGTGCAGACAATTATGTGTCACTTGATGACCTTATCTTAGAGTCCAAGGTGGTGCCAAGTCATTTGGATCAGATTATAGCAAATTATGCAATCTGGTAGCCTTATCTCTCAAGAACAGTACAACAATCCTTGTGTCCAAACAAGGGTCTAGAAGCAGTTAGTTAGTTGGGCAGCCATTCTTATCCATTAGGGATGATCTTGTTAGTGAGTTAACTGATTGTACTAGCTAAGTGGCGGCTAGGTGCAAACAGATTGTATAAATACCCTTATATCCATAGTGTAATCAGATTTGTGTGATATTCCAGCTGTTCCAACAATAGTGGAGGAAGATGTTGCAGCCAAGGAAGTAGGGGATAATGAAGGTCAAGTTGATTCTGCAACTGAGTTAGCATAGTTGAGGAGGCGATTAACAAGCTTGATTGAGCATTTGGGAAGAGATAGGTTTTTTCCCATAGCAGCACAACCAGCATGAAAAGGATTATGTTCAGCATTCTGGTCATATTCCTAAACAAAGACAAGAGAAGCATGGCCACATTCTTGGGTCCAACCAAGGGAGCCAAAGTAGAAATGGGAGGCAAGCTTCAAGATTGAATTCCCTGAATTCAATGGCAACTTGAATGTAGATGAGTTTATTGATTGGATTGATCAAGTGGAGAGGATATTTGGTTACTTTGAAGTTCCAGATTCCATGAAAGTGAAGTCTGTCTCTATGAATTTCAGAGGCAGAGTTTCATATTGGTGGGAGAATTTCCAAATTCAAAGATCAAGAAGTGGTAAATGGAAAATTCAGGATTGAGAAAAGATGAAACAGAAATTGTAGGCACAATTCTTGCTTTTAAATTTCATGCCATAATTTTACAAGGATCTTGAAGAAGAACCAGCCAAGATTGTGATACCAGGTAATAATGCCATGGTTCCTTCAAGCAACAACAACAGGACAACCGAGTTCAAGAGGGGAATGATGTCTCGTGGCAAAGCCTTGATGTTGAAAGAAACCTTGAAGATGAAGGGTTATGAAGAACAAGATGATGGATATGATGAAGAAGAAGAAGAAGATGCTATTGTCAAGGAAGAAAAACTGCTTGAAGGTAAAATCTCATCTACTAATTTTTAGGATGGAAGAAAGGGTTTTATGATTGAGAAAGGTATTTATGGGAATTTGAATTCACAAGAGATATTTACCAAGCAATATTTGAAGGTTCAACCTGAACTGTCTTGTTTCAATGAAGGAGATGAAGTTAGGAATTTAAGAGGATTCTCATCCATTAATTTCTTTCAAGGTTCTGTTATTTGTAAAGGGATAGCTATGAATGGGTTCCAGCTCTTACTTGGGCATGAAAAATCATATGGAAATGATGGGCAAGCTATCTTGGGTAGAAGGTGAATCACTACTCATTGCAACCAAACTTGAGCAAGAGTTTGCTTTCAAGAAAGGGATTCCTGATGCAAGTGCATGTCATTGGTGCTTTCATTTGTGTGCAAGTTGGCTGTGCAGTAGCAGCAGCCTTTGGTATGTTGCAAAAGCATCAACTTCATAGTACAAAGCAGCTACAACAGCCCTTAATTTTAGCCAAGTTAAAGAAGCACAGCAGCAAGTTATAATAGAAAGTAACAGCAGCAACTTACAACTGTAGCCTATGCTATTCTAGCCTAACAGCTCCAGCAGCCAATTATAGCTTAGTTCAAGGACTTAAATCAAGGTCTAGGCCATTTCTAGGAGGTTTGATAGCTGTTGGAGGTAAGCTTGGAAGGTTACAAGCCCCTGCTGTTGCAGCCAATAGCGAATGGTCCAAAGGCAACTAAGTGCACATGAGGTCTAGTTTCAAAGAAAGACAGCCTGATGCAGGAGCATCTACTAAATCATCTTAACATGTCTTAATTGAAGGACAGTGGTTGCAAGTAAATTGGTGGTGTTCTCTTGAAGGTGGGTCAAAAAGCCAAAGAGCTTCTCTACAAACTGTCTTGAGTTGCAGCCAATAGTAGAGCAACTTATGCAAGCTGGAAGCCTTATCTCTCAAGAACAGTTAGTTACAACAATCCTTGTGTCCAAAGTCTAGAAGTAGTTAGTTAGTTAGGCGGCCACTCTTATCCATTAGGGGTGATCTTGTTAGTGGGTTAACTGATTGTATGAGCCTTAGCCAGTGTAAGATTGACACTTGGAAAGCCTTTAAGTGGCAGCTAGGTGCAAACAGATTGTATAAATAATCCATAGTGTAATCTGATTTGAGTGATTGTGATTTTGCAAAGCCTTTGTGTGCTTACCCTTGGAAGTGTGTGTTCTTGCAGAGGTGCCTAACCACCTATTAAGTGTTCTAAGCAACTCATTTTGCATCCTAACCCAAATTAGATCAGCCTACACACTTCCCTACACCAGTGCCAGTGATGTTTTGTTTGATCATTTAAAACTACAACATAATCAGGTTCATGCTGTGGGAACGTATTCCAGTTTCAAATTCATATATCAAAAGAAGAATTCAGAATCTTTAAGTATGCTTCAAAGAATAACACCTTTGAGTCCGCATTAAATTTACCATGTGAGGCATATAAACGCAAAACCTAATGTTCATGCTTGTGAAGTTTTATATTGATTACCTGAATTCACTGATGTTGAAGATCCATATCGGACTAGATTACCCATGTAAGATGCCCAGAAAAATAACAATGAGAGCTAAAACTGGGTAAAATGTTCAAAGTTAAACCCATATTTTTTTAAATAAATACTATACTCACTATCCAAGAATAAGGATACCTTTCGATCTTCTTTCAATGTGTCAATTATCCGTTCTCTGATTTCTGCAGTTCAAAAAGAATACATAGTTGAAATATTTGAATATATAGTTCTTCCACTTTCTTTCTTTTTTTTTGAGGGTGGGGAGGGGAGCGGAGGGAGGGGGTCAAAGGAAAACAGTAACATGTGATGGTGCATTTGGATGTCACATTTTTTTAAATGTCAAACACGTGCATTTACAGAAACGATTCATGTTCATGGTGAGAGCTTCAACATTGGTAATGCCTCAATAATACACAGAGTGGATTCTTTCAAATTCAAATTGACTGATTCAAATTTATGGGGCGTCCCAATGCACTTGAAAAATATATATATTTCTGCATAAAACAATTGAAAGTATTGTTGAGTGCATCAGCAATTTAACTAGAGGCAAATTTTGCATCATGTGCCTATATGATTGAGCTAAAGAGTTCTATCATCGTGACAAAAGACGAAGAAATTATCTTCCAGGAAAACTCACAAGAGAAACTAAAACCACCAAGTGTGTATGAAGGGAAAAAAAATTTCCGGAAAACATAATGTTCATAAATAAAGAACAATGAGTCAACAAGGCCATGAAGAAGAACAATGATGACGATCAACGGTTTAAATCAACTTATACATATTTTTCATTATGTGAGCTGTATACCTTTGGCTCTAGTGCCATTTTCTGAACTACTACGTCCAATTTGTTTCCTTGAGCTCTCACAAATGCTTAGAGTTTCACTTGAATTGCTGGGACCATCACACACGTCAAACCCAGACGAAACTACAGGTGCAGCAGCAGAAGATTCACTTTGGGAAGGTTCTTGAGAAACTCTGCTCAACTGGATTGGGTTTGTGGGATTTACAAAACCTTCCATGTCAAGATCTATGGATTCTTCAACCGTTCCTAAAACCCCAGGATCCTTAACTTGGACATGGGATGCTTCTTGAAAATTTCTTGTCATTTCATGTAACTGATTATTTTGCCCTTGATCAAAGCTACTGTTTACCATAATGTCATGAGCATGATAAATTCCATTAGAGCTATCAACAGCAGCTTCTTTCTCAATCTGGTTGCTAAGCTTCTTGCATTCTAATGTACCCTTCAGCATACTCACAACAGAAGAAACTTTATCCACATCAGCCATTTGTGGGGTGTTGAAAGTAGATGAGGATGAATTTGAAGGAGACATAAATGTGCCTAATTGGTTGGGAATCTCACACATAGAAATGTTATTGAAACAATTCAAATTTGCAATTTCTTGTTTCAACGTGTTGATGCCATGCGCAGAAGTATTTTGCATAACACCTATACCTATTGTTGTTTGAGGGCTTTGCATAGCAGCGTACCTCCTCCTGCAAAAAAGAGCATATTTTCAAGTTTCATCTTAGAGGTAAAATAGATTCACCTCAAAAGAGAAGGACAGACAATTTGAAATTCCAATGACCCCTTCACAAGTTTCTGTATGCACGAGTTAGAAATTTTGTGTAAAAAAAGAAAAGAAATGAACTATCCATTCTTTGGTCTCTCAAGCAATTTCCTATAAGGTTTAAGATATGACTGTTACTAGGGCTTAAAAACATAAATAAATAACTAAAGTGATAGTTTATGGCAGCATGTGGAATGTATAAAGCAACTAGATACCCTGATCAATTTTCCCATTTTGGTGACTTCTCCATGGCTTCAAATTTTGAGATCCATTATCATTAAGATGATGTTTACTGTAGGACATGCATGTAACTTGTTTACTTCTTAATATGCTACTAAGTAGAAACTTAGGGTTCAACTAGTTTCAACTTGTGTGTCTCAAATGTGGCTGTATTGATAAAAAAAATCATAACAGTTATGAGGAGTTGGAAGTAGCACCAATTGTAAACATCATTTAAGGTAGTAAGGAGAGAGATTATGGCAAATGGTTTATTAAAAAACCAATAACAAGAAGTTCAGAGGAAGGATTTGATTAGTTTTAAATTTTTTAAGTCAAGTCACATGTAGGTAAATCTAAGTGAAATTAACCTAATTTCAACTGTTAATGTTTTTTATGATAAAAAAGTTGACACAGTTGAATAAAAACAAAATATATAAGACTAGTGCACAAGCATAAAATAGCTAGCACAAATATTTTAATTATAATTGAGCATCAAAAATTACACAGCATATATTATTTTCTTCAATTGTACAAGGGAAGTGCGGTAAAAAATTACACCAATACTATTTAACCTCTCCAGTCTTTTTGTCATTATTCTATGGATTCATCTTCATTCATCAATTTACACCTCCTTAAATATAGTTAGATCAAGACAATGAATGATCATTCTTGAGTAATCCATCCTCAAAAATCTTCTCTATCCCCTTCTTTATAATGGATTTAAAATTGTTTCTTTAATAAATATCCACTTTTCCCTCAAAAAAGAAGATATCCACTTTTCCCTTTAAATAAGAACAATGGGAACCAAGGAACTAATTGAACTACTTCCCATGCAAATCCCTCTCTAATAAGGGATTTTCTCCTTTGCCTTGTATACTGTCACAAATTTCCTACATAAGTACTTAAAAAATTGTCAAAATGTCCGGTAGAGTACTGGTAGATACAAATTACAACTTTGTAACCTGGACCATAGACTGGAGCTTTACTACACAATCCACTCTGGAAACATCTTTGCCTTCTTATTAGAATTTTCAAGGGTGCTCCATGATGTCTTGAGTTAATATATACTAAGTCACACAGAGTTATAACACAACAGAAAGTTAGTTTATAGCATTTAGCTTTAGACTAACTGACATAGGACAGATTGAGGAAATTTGTCTAATTTGTCCCACATGTGCTTCTAGTGAGTGTAAGGGTAGGAAAAGTTATGATCTAGGGGCTTGCTATGGTGAGGGAAAGTATTTAGGATTTGTTGATTGAATTGGGGTTCAAATGATTGAAAAGAAGGAAGAAAAGAAGGAAATTTTGTTACTATTCTGGGGGTGCATTTTTTTGTATAAAATATTTACTTACCTATCAAAAATAATTTGCATGAACAGTCATCTGAACAATCACTGGGCCGGTGCCAAAGAAGAAGAAGAAGTTAGGGAGAGAGAAGAGAACTCGAGGCACTCTTGCGCAAAATTCAATACAATCAATATTCCATTAATCAAATCTCTCAATTCTTCAAAAATTGGGAACAAATATATGAGGACTCTTAGGACTTTTAATTTGACAAGTAAACCAAAGACCTAATGAAATCAAATAAAGACTATCTTGCACTCATTGAAAAGAAATTCAAGACAGTCTCTAAAAAATTCTAGGCTTGACTCAATAATGAAAATAGCCTTATTCTACAGGAATTGCAAAAGGTCTAATCTGCCCCTCACTTCAAAACTAACCATACATTGTAAATTTAAAACTGAATTAAACCTGGATATAGAATACTTACGACTAGACTTTTAAACCATATAGCTTTTTCTTCAATTGGACTTACCATGTTGGAGCTACATATGAAAAATTCTAAATTGGCAAGACTGAAAAATCACTCTAAAGTTAGGAAGTTGACTCATATCCCAGGGCTACATCATTCCCCCCTAGTTAGAGAAACCCGACCTCAAGTTTTGAAGTGATGAAGAATAAGATTTCTTCAACTTGGAACTTGCATCAACGTTTCTTTGCTTTTGGAAGCAACATTGATAACAAAGATTCTTTTCACCACATCATTAAATTTATTTGGAATGATAAAATCAGTGCCCAGAACAGTTTTCAAGTCAAAATCTTTCGTCAAATTGATCTATGGAAGCAGGATCAACCTTATTGTCTTCCTTGCTCTTGATTTGTTCATGATTGATCTTATGCTTATCTTGCCCATTTGCGATCTCCATTGTCTATCTCATGAGTTCTTTAGTCTTTTAAATCTCCTTTTTAGCTCACCTTTGGCTTCATACTCTTTCTCTTGTGAAACTTCCATAATTTCCTCTAAGATCTTTTCTTTTGGTTGAACAAGCAGATCCAACTCCTGCTTTATGATGTCTCTATTGAAATCATCACCAATGAGAGTTATTCCAATCTCATTTGTCATTGATTTTATCTCCATGAAACATGTACTCATAGTTTGAACACCATAATTGATACTATTAACTTATTAAATCCAAGTAACATCACTCCTGATGACCTTTAATCTTTTGACAAAACATCAAACTTCAATAAGAGATCAGCATTGATGGCCATTGTAATTGTTAAATTACCGATTGTCCCAAAAGCTTAAGCTATTAGGAAATTGTGAATTTAATCACTTAACCATAAGTCTAACACTCCCCCTCACTTGTGGGCCTAAACTTTCCCTTAATAAGTGGGGGCCCAACAAGTGGGAATTTAACATTTTAAATGGGAGGTAGAGTAAAACCAGGGATCAAACTCAGGATCTCCTGCTCTGATACCATGTTAAATTACCGATTTTCCCAAAAGCTTAAGCTATTAGGAAATTGTGAATTTAATCACTTAACCATAAGTCTAACAGTAATTAATAAATTGAAGTTGTTTAGAAAAGATAGGATCTTTCACTCAAATACCAAACTGATATAAGAGATATGAGGGAAATTTGCGTACATGCGGTTCTGTTGGGTTTAGGATAGTTAGTGTTATGATCTTGGGGTTTGTCATGGTGAGGGAAAGGATTTAGGTTTAGAAATTTTTTTACTTTTGGTGGCCAAGCAGAGGATAACAGTTTGCAGAAATTCTGAGCAGTGAAATTAGGCATCTTATGGCTGGTTTGATGGTTATTTGGAGTCTAACAGTTTGAAAAATAGATGGGGTTCTAGAATTTTGATAGGTGAGGGAAGAGGTTTGATTTGAGGTTTGCAAAGAAGGAAGAAAATAGAGAATTTTGTTGCTATTCAGGGGCATGAACAGTCATGGTGTGTGAAAGAAGAGAAGAGGAAAAAGAAAAAAACACTCTTTGCAAAACAATCAATACTCCATTAATTAAAATCCCTGAATGTTGACAATGTCCATATTGCATATAAGATAACTCAATCCACAAGTTTTCTATAGAAAACCTACTCACCTCCTCAATGCTTGCCGAGTACGATGTGATAGGGTTGATGAATGGTTGCCATTGTTCTGGAAAAAGTAGTCATGAAAGGGGTGAACAAAAAAAAAATATGACATGTTTTTTTTTAATAAACAGACAATTTATTATTATTATTATTATTGAGCAACAAACTTGCAGATAATCCATATTCAGCAGTCCAATTATATGATATTTATTCAAGCGCTGTTTTCAAATGCCATCAGATTGGTTTTTCCCTTTTCACTATGGCTAACAAGCTTTAAGTTGAACTCTACAAAATCAGATCAATCTACCTCAAACATCTACAAACCATGGTTTTTTTATTCTAAACCTAAAGATAACATTAATCAAATGGTATGCCAATGGCTCTAGAAATTTCAAAGGTTCAATCAAATTTTGTTCAAATCCTTTAAAATATTATAATTGCATTGTAATGTCTTAGAGCTCTAAATTAGGATTCAATATCTGCCAAGTCTATCAAAAGTAGGTAGATGACAAAGTATTTATGATACAGGAAAATCATTTTAGTCTGATTTGACTTGGTAACTGGAAATGTTCTTGATGCTTCACTTTGCAAGGCCAAGGCTGTACTCACATCAGAAATTTCATAGTCATGAATCTATATTATCATCGGCCATGCCACATAACCATGCATATGATTAATATCACAATGGAGATGAAAAACTAAGTTGCTAGTAGTTCTATATATAGTAATCACTTCACATAAAAAAAGTTTGGATGATAGAGAAAGTGCAAAAGGATCCTAAAATTTTAAAAACAAGCAATGACGATGGCATTATTGACAAATAAATGGCTTGATCTGCGCCCTACCTTCACTCACTTGAACAAAAATGTTGTGTGACAAACGATAACCCTGATATAATTTGATCTTCACGAAAGATCATTGTTCTTTCCAAAAGGGAGCATTAGATTGAATAGTGATAGAGAAAAAAATTCACTAAATCTGATTTACACAGCAGTAAAACTCATATTCACTAAGAAACTAATAGCAGTATGAGACAATCAGGTATCTGATTGGTTTATATTCAAATCTGCCATAGGGTTGTTATTTTCTGTACTAATTTTCCATCAAAGAATCAAATGTAATCAGAATGAACTGCAGGAATAACCCTTTTCCATCAAAGACTACTAGATACTTATAGCTGAAGGTCAAATTGATTTGTTCAAGAACCCAATTTATATTCAAGTAACAAAGAAAATGAATAAGGAAAATAAACCCTGCTTGCCTCTCCATTTGTGAGCCAAGTTTTGAAGAGCTCCTCACTATCTGTATGTCAAAAGTTCTGAGAAAGGTTCTTAAAACCCAACATCTCCATGGTTGGTGCTGGTGTTCCATTTGAGCTCTCCATGAAATATTTCAGGAACATCTCCTCACTTGAATTCCTAAAGTCTTCCATATTCACAGAACCCTTTTCCCCTTCAATCCTTGGAACTGTCTAACCCTGATTTGAATTCAAATTCAAATTCTGCTGACTTCTCTCCAGTTTCACAAAAGAATCATCCACAAACAAAAAGCTTCCCTTTTTTTCCATAATTGAGCATATTAACTTTTCTCAAAACCAAGAAATAAAATCTACCCCTAAAGAAGACTACTAGTAATTTACACCACTATGTGGACTCTACCCTCACCACCCAACAAAAGATCAAACTTTGTAAACCAAAAAATCAAGAAAAACTCAGACTTTATATCAATAAGAAGTCTAGCTAAGGAGACAAATTGGCTATAAAATCAAACTCTCAAAAACTTGTACTACAAGTAACCATCTGACCCAACAAACAAAAGAAAACAAAAATAAAAAAACTCTGCACCTAATGAGAACCATAGGCCATGGTTGAGCTCACAATCAACCCAAAAAAAGTTATAAAAAAAATATGACCCTTTTCTATTAGCAATTAGCAATCAGTTGACAGTTGTAGCTAGACTGTGCCCAAGTTATACTTAAGACCAACTGAGCAGACACACACAAAGGTTTAAGTTTCAATCCTGACAAGAATATGTTAGACATACAGTCGTGTAGTGTGTACTAAGATTATACGGCACAGGTGAATAATGTATTTTCCACTTGAACATTTTTACAAACATACTGTGTGCATAAATCATAATAATATAATAATATTCAGCCAGCGGCATCTAAGAATTCCGGGTTTTCTTAAGATTCCACCATTTCATTGTTTGTCTTTTGCTTGCTTATGAAACGTTAGTTTTGCGGCGGGTAATTTCATCTTCAACACAGAAGTTAAATTATTAAATTATAAGAAAATAAATCCCATTAAATAATGAGAAAAATTGTTAGATTCTTATATGTGTGTATATATATATATATATATATAAAGAGGTTTTTTCTGAGGTATAGCATTAGGAACATCTGTTTGCCATTTTAGGAATAAAAAAATCATTGTAGGCGTTGAGATGTCGTTTTCATGCCAATGGAATGTGTTGTTGATGCACATCATCATCAATTCATTATTATGTATACTTCTCTCAGGGGAACAAAAAAATCATTATGTACACTATATTATTTAATTTATTATACATGGTTGGCTTGTAAACTGAGTGCAAAATTAGTTTTTATAGAGACACCCACTCCAATTATTGCACACTTTGTCATAACTTACAAATTTATCAATTTGTGATTAGCTCCATTTGGTTCGATGTAAAATATTTCAGGAAAATATTTTCTCATTTTACCGTATTTGTTTTGCAGTAAAATATTTAGTCAATAATAAAATATTTTCAGTCAACCAAATCAATCTAAAGCAAATTTGTGTAAAATATTTTACACTTATAAAATTTTGGTAAAACATTTTACATTTGCTCTCTCACTCTCACCCTAACTTATTACTAGCTTACTCCCTCAGTCCCTCTTACACTCTCTATTCCTCTCAGTTCTCTCCATAATTCAGCCACCCTGATCCCTCTCTCCCACCTACAATTTCTCTCCCCACCCATCACCATTTCCAAGCTCTACTCGGCACCACTTGCAACACTGATAGACATGGTTTGGAATGGTTATGAAATAATGTTATATTTTGGGTGGTGATAATATTATGATAATCTTAGTTATGAAAGTAATATATCTATGTTATGGTTGCTTTGTTATATATGTTTACAAATGCATTGAATATATATTCCTCTAAGGAATATATCTATGTTATGGATGATGCTTTATCATTTTTGTGAGAGGAGTTTTTCCATCTCGGCAAGCAGTTTGTCTGTTTTGGAGCTGAAGAACCTACACGGCTTTGTTCTTTGCAAGCGACGTGAGCAGTTTTTGAGACTTGCTCCCACATTGAAGAAAAATGCGCCCCACTCATGCTTTATAAGCCTTTAGCTGAAGGCAAGAGTGTGCCACTACAACACGTGTAGTACAATGGTTGTGCCAGGGAAGAGGAGGAATACGTTGCTTTCTCTTTCAATTTTTATTATTCTGCTGATTTGTATATAGGAAGGCTGGAGCCGGCATGGTTTTATTTTAGCTGGGGACAGGACAAATGCTAAATACTAAATACCAACCAACCTACTCAACAGTCAAGTCAACACCACTAAAATGCCGACCTACTTCTTATTGCTGGCTTCAAATGTGACATTTCTAATCTCAATTACATTTCTAAGAGATTCGATTTTACTTTGCATATGATATGAATAGTTTTTTTTTTTTTTTTTTCCCTCTCTCTTTTCTTTTCTTTCTTGAGTGAATGTAGTTTTGCTGCGACCAGTACCAGCAGCAATGAATTCAATAGAATCAGAGATCTCCTTGATACAGAAACAAAAAGAATATAATAGTATAACTATAATTATAACCTTCCAGCAAAAAATAAATAACATTTTTGTAAAAGGAGAGGGGGCGTAGCGTAGGAACTGTACAGCAGGACGGATGTGCATTTGGTAGATGAGAGCTCCTAAACACGGAACTCATATACATTTTATATTGTTTGATATTCTAAATCACACAGTATGTTGTATTTACATAATTTCATTTGGTAGATGAGAGTTCCCAAATGTCCAATTATTGCAACAAAAGTATCTTTGTTTGGTTGGAATGATGAAAAATGTTGGGAGGATAAAAAATTTATTAAAAAAAAAAATCGCAGTCCATATATATTTGGTTATATTTGATTAGAATGATAAAAATGTAGAAAGATGAAAAACTAATATTAATTTTCTTTATTTGGTAAGGAAGAAGACAAAAAATAGAGACAATGGAAAAGGTAGTTTCTGTGAATTACTCTTATGCCTTTAAAATTATTATTATTATTGATTTTAATTTTAAGAATGATATGCCCTTATGATTCATTATAAGTTAATGATATTTTTTTATACAAAAAAAAATATTAATAGATTATTATTTATGATGACATTATAATTAATTAAGTAAAATATAAATAAATATTTTTTTTTTTTTTTGAGAAACAAAATATAAATAAATATTAATTATGAAGATTAGTTATGGATCAATGCATTTTTACGTATACCCCAATAATAATGTAGTAATAATTTATTTATATGATAAAATAAGACAAACATTATACTATGTACCTTCGGCATATAAAAATAACCGTGGACTCTATACCCAAACAACTTTAGCCGAAAGGAAAAAAAAAAAATACAAAGTGCACCATTCAATTTTAGCAACATTTCAAGTAGGGATGGCAATGGAGCGGGGCTAAAATGGGGTCTTCATCCCCACCCCACATGGTTTTGTTTTGCTCCATCCTCACCCCGCTCCACATGACGAGAAAAACTTTCTCACCCCATCCCTGCCCTTGGAGCCCCGCAAAGCCCCGCCCCACCCCGTAAAACTCTACTTTTTGTTAATTTGCCCTAGAACTAGTACAATTTTTTTAATGAAACCTATTTCATTAATAAAAATATACTTAAAATTACAACTAAATTTATCCCGTCAAATCAAATCAATTTTTAGAAAAAATTAAATAATATATCCAAACGTTTAACAAGACAATCACAAAAAAAAAAAAAAAAAAACCCTCATTGTATAACACATAACAAAATAAAGACAGAGAACCACATTGGGTAGAATAAAATAAGCTAATATTGATATGTTTGTTTAAATAGTAGGGTTTTAGAGTATGAAAAATTTACAATTATAACTCTTAGCAACGTAGACCGGGGCGGAGCGGGTCTAAAAAGTCTAAACTCATCCCCGCCCCGCCCCGCCCCGTGGTGCGGAGCTAAAATCTTGCCCCATCCCCGCCCCACCATCTTTGCGAGGTGAAGCAGGGAGGGGTGGGTTAAGCAGAGCGGGGCAAAATTACCGTCCCTAATTTCAAGGCTTCAAGCACAATATTGTAATTCCATTTCTCACACTTGTTTTCCTTCTCATTTTCACTTCATTTTGTAGTGATTATAATTGGTGGGCCAGGATAGAAAACCCTAGACCCATCATTTTCTTTTTTTTTCCTATTTTCTCTCCAACAATCAAACATGAGAACCATAATTCACCCTCCATTTTCCCTCCTCCCTTTCCAGTTCTCTCACTTTTCATCCCAACCAAACATAACATAAGCAAAGTGTGTGTGAGGCACTTTTATGATATCTTCAATATTCATCCTTTTCTGTTTCGGTCAACTTCATTTCTAGTCCGAAGGCCTAAAAGTTAGAGGCGTTATTCATCTTGGCTCGTTATAAACATATTATAGGGAAGGAAATAGATATTCTTACACGACCTTGTGTTAAACCAAATTAATTGGTTTTGAACATATCCTTGCTAGTTACCCAAAGATCAACGAGGAACAGTACACGCAATGGAAGAGTATCAACCTCAACCCCTTTCCATGTTATAGTGCATAGGTACTATAATACGAGTTCCATTCACTTATTTTATACATGTATTAGGAAACGATCAATGCGATCAACAAGCCTAAATTGCGAGGTAGGAACACTGCAACCAAGCCTAAATTGCGAGGTAGGAACACTGCAACCTAGCTCCATAAAAACCAACAAATTTTAAACCCTAAAACAAAACCACAAAAAGGGTCTTGTTATAAAATCCCACTTTTCAGAAAAAATTTCTTGGCCTGTTTTGAAAATCCAACTTTTTAAAAGAACACCATTTAATGCATTGTCTTTTACATAAAAATGTACAAGTTTTAAAAACAACTATCACTAATTTAAATTTTAGTAAAAGCAGGGTATTGAATTTTTAAATAAAGCATGGGGTATGCTAGGAAATTTATACGTTGACTTTTCAAATGAGACTTCAGTTTGGGACATCCCAAAATGGAATAGAAGCCCAACAGAGATTGAAGTCTTTCAGCAATATATTCTAATAATTGTTATCAAAAGAATCTGCACGATTAGTGTCAATCTAAAGTGTCTAAGCACCATACTGCCCTTGCCCAGTTCACCACTAGAATGGCTAAGAAGAAAAGAAAGAGAGACATATTGGAGTTGCCACACACAACATGCAACAAACCCCAACTTCTTTTGACGCTTTCTGTCAATAGTCAAAAGCTAAAGCAGATCACTCTGAAAGTTTGTAATTTGACAGGGCTTTTCCTCACTACAAATGCAAAATCTCTTAATTCTAAGTTTCCATAGCTTACACAAAGTTCCGGACAAATAAGATGTGAAGGAGTAACAGTGAGAATGTCATACCTGTAACATACACCCAAAGCTAGTATATCTCATCATCTGGAACTTCAGGTGTCAAGAATTTTCTTGGATCTTTGCTAATTTCCTCAAAATTTACTCTTGATTTCACCTTTTCTGGCACAGGCACCAAAGGAATAATGCTATCTCTATCAATTACTCCATCAATTATTCCATATTCAACTGCCTCTATAGGAGACATGTAACGATCCCTATCAATATCTTTTTGGACTTGTTCAAATGAGCGACCGGTAGATTCTGAAATAATTCTTGTGACATTATTCTTGTTATGCATGACTTCTTGGGCTTGAATCTCCACATCTATTGCTTGGCCACTTGCACCTCCCAGAGGTTGATGAATCATAATTCGTGTATTAGGCATTGCCAGACGCTTGCCTTTAGTGCCACCACCAAGGATTATGGAAGCTGTTGATGCTGAAATGCCAAGTGCAACTGTGGAAACATCAGCCCTCACAAGCTTTACAACATCATAGATGGCCATTGTAGCACTGATACAGATAATAACAGCAAAAGACAATTAGGAAGTAGATAAAGTAGGGTAACTAAGACAGCAAATAATAAAAATAACATATCTAAAAATGGAAATTTAAGGGATGATATCTTTCTAGGTTAATAATTGAATTTTTTTTCCAAGGTTTTGATAAGTAAATTATTAATTTTTTTTATTGGTAAGTTACACAAACCCGATTAGTCCTGAGTCCACAACCTCACCCTCCACCTATACAAGGGGGAGGAGATGCCAATTGAGCTAGAGCTCAATGGCAGTGATAAGTAAATTATCGTTTTAAAGAAAATCCTAAAGCATTATAGTATGTAATTTAAATAAAAAATAAAATAAATAACTAACTTGACAAATACAACTAATCATATTTTTGATAACTCAATAGTTACAATGAGGAGGGGAGATTTGAATCCTAGACATCTTCGTTGGAAATACCAAGAAGTGCTAGTTGAGCTACAAGGCTTTTGGCCATACACCCAATCATCTTTTATAAGTCACAGTATAATTCCTTCATAAGTCCATGTATTTCCTCCAAATCATCCACAAAAGACACAATGAAATAGACTTCCAAATTTCACAACTTTTAAAACGACCATACACTCCCTGCCAACAAGTGCACAAATCAATAACTGTCTTTGACATCACCTATCGAACCCCAAACAGAGAAAAGACAAGCGAGCAAAGTTGTCTTGCCACTGAACAGTGAAGTTTGATAAGTAAAAATAAAATAATAAAATATGATTATTTGGACAAGAGAGCCTAGCGCACACATGCCTAAGCCCAAGTATAAGGTGATCTATTGTTTCCTACTTTCCTTGCATATTTAATACCAATCCACCATAAGTATACCCTTTTTCAGAAGATTGTCAAAATCTTCCTCCATGAAGCTGTCTAACCAAAGAATACAGAAACCTTAACTTCCATCTATTCTTCTAAGGAAACCCAGAATCCCACTTTCCTCTTAATAACCAGATTATAATATCCACTAATACATCAGGACGTTAGAGTACAGAAGATTTATATATAACAACAAATTCCAACCCTAATCCTGGAGATCTCATATGTGCTCCTTGCTCCTCCAATCTCCATAAATACAAAGCAATTGCAGTCTCCTTATTTAAAGCTAAGGTGAACAAATTGGGAATTTTTTTTTTACAAAGGAGAACCTCCACACCACAAATTATGCGAAAAACAAACTTGATGCAGCCTAAAAAAGGCAGCAAAGATGATAGGTTTCCTAAAAAACAACATATAAACCCTGAAAGACAGAAAAAGGAATAATCAATATATAGTACAATAATCAACTAATTTTATAAGAATTTAAACATAAAAATTTATAAAATTCTCTTGTGCAGTACAAAAAACAACCAACCATCGATGTATATGGTTTAACCCAAAATAGTAAAAAGTAATGATTTTTATGTAAAGGGTTTTAGGGGTTAAAGTTTGGGTTTAGAGAAAAAATAGAAAAGAGCTTTTTATTATGCTTTGGGGCTATTCACTTCGCACTTTAAGAGCATCTTCTAACAACACTGATCAAGTCTCTGGATCTATCAAAGAAACTAGTTGGGTAGTCATTCACCCAAAATTGAGAACTGGACTGTTGAAATACAAAAGGCAAATCCATTTCCTCCAATTCTTGCAAAACCAAGTCTTTCCAACATATACATCAAATAATTCCAATTCATATGATTGTAGAACTTTTCAATATCCAAATCACAAATCAACCCAAGCTACCCACTATGTTTTATACTAAAGAAACACTCATTGGCAGTGAGTATCGAATCCAAAATTTGTTTACCAACAACGAAAGCATTGCAGTAGCCATGGCAGAAAGCATTCTAAAAATGCATAATGACATAATGATTTTTTTTTTTTTAAATAGAGTTTGGTATTATGCTAAAAATTTTACTAAAAAGTAATTGTCCAAAATGAAATTTTTTTTTGGTTATGTCATTGGAGAATGCATTTATTTTACAAAATAATAATAATAATACTCTTTTTCTCAACAACAAAAAAAATTCTCATTCTCAACAGTAATAGGAAAAAAAAATCCCAATACAAGGCCTAAATGCATGCACTGCCCAATACACAGACACAAAAATCTTTGTTTTTTTTTACTCTAAATTTGAACAATCAATCACATTCATATGAAACTCTTACACCCATTGATCTCAACCTTCACCACTAATAGTAAAAAGAAAAATTTACAAGAACTCAATCAAGGAAAATGACGAATCACACTTTCAACAGTGAATTTGTAATGAGTTTGCAAAAGCTAGCAATGAGTTTGTAACGAATCACAATCTTTGTTTTTTTTTTATAAAACTCTTTGTAAACAACTATGTTGTCATCCTTAACTCTATCTATACTCCCAATCTCAAACCCCAGAACTACCACTGAATTCCAAGCCCCAATCGCAGTCCTTCTGCACCTTCTCCAACACGGTCTCTCACATGACATCATCACCTTTGGTCAGAGCTCATCAACCGCACTGCCTTCCCCAGCCCCAGGCCCTCTCCGAGGCTGCCCTCAGTGTCCACAAGAACTACTCCTACTTCCACATCAACTCGACAACATCAAATAAAAAATCAACAAGAAGTCAGAATTGAGAGGGAGAGAGATTACCACCTCCTTGTGTTTCTAAGGAAGACATCCCCTCCTCCAACTATTGAATTATCAATAAAATAACAAATGAAGAGAGCACATGCCGCCATCTTCCTATTGTTTGTTGTAGACAAACTCGTCTTTTTTTTTTTGAAATGGAGTATTAGGGGATTCTCATTTTGGCTTCAGAACATGAGAAATACAAAACGAAAACCAAGAAACTAGTCCCAAAAAAAAAAAAGTATTTTATTTATTATGGGCATATTACAACTTATCCACATGTGGTTTGGCCGAAATTTATGTTGCATAGCTGTGTTTGAAATTTCACTTTACCTACCTGAAGTCAGTTCAGTTTGATTTCCTTAACCCATCTCTGTTAAAAACATGGCTAGATATGTGATTTTGCTTCAATTTTATGTTTCTCTCCTCCAAACACACAAAAAACATAAAAATACAAGATCAAATAACATAAAAAAGAATTCAGCAGAACACTTGCATCATGGGATTTCAAACCACAAGTAGCCCACTTAAATTTCGATCAAACCTGCGCATAAAGTGTCAAATTTTAAACCGCATATAGGCCACTTAAATTTCAGCTGGGTAAGTTATAATTTGCCCATTTACTATATAGAAATGTATAAAAATGAAATTCTAATAGAAACAGAGTAATTGAGAGTGAACTTCGTATCACTAAGTTTAAACCTATAATTAGGGAAATTTTGAATGATCTGGTAGAAATAAATAGAAATGGAAAAAGGAAACCTCAAAGCGCCACCAGGAGAATTGATGAAAAGACGGATATCCTTAGTGTGGTCGAGAGCATCCAAGAGGAGCAACTGACTGATGATAGCGTCGGCGACGAAGTCATCGATGTTGGATCCCAAGAACACGATCCTCTCCTTCAGCAAAAGCCCCATCGCGTCTGCTTCTCCTCTCGCGGGCATTGCCTGCGTCTCACTATTATTCTTAATAATAGTAATCGGACTTGGACTGCTGCCTCTCATGGTAGACGTAGAAGACGTAGAAGAAGAGCAAATTTTGGTCGAGGGTTTTACTTTTGCGGGGGGCTTGAACCACGAGGAAGGAGAGACTTTGGGTTTAGGGACGAAGAAGGAATGAGGTGAACACAGCGATGATGAAGATGAGAGCAATTCCATGGCGTTGTTACTTGTTACCGTTCTGAAGTGAGAGCGAAAGGGAGATTTTGGAGGATGAGCAAAGGAAAGAGAGAGCTTGGATTGGGATCCCCTTTTGAAACGGAGAGTATCCACCTGTTAACGGCCCATGATTCATTTGATAGTTACATCAAAGCCCCTAAAATTGTGACAACTCATTAAAATCATCCAAGTTTTAATTTTCTCAGAGCTGATCACTTTTTTTTATATATATTTCAATTTCCATTCATTTCTTACAACTTTTTATTTTTATTTTTATTTTTTTACAACTTTTTTATTTTTATTTTAACTATATATTCAAAAAGTGCATAATGATTTTGGGTGATGCTTATATTTTTAGGTTGTTTTGAATTTTGCTGTTAGGTTATAACTTATATGAGAACTGTAAATTTTATAGTACTTTAGAAATTTTACCATTAAGTTAAAGACACATTTCTTCTCAAAAAGAAAAAAGAAAAGAAAAAAAGAAAATGAAATTTTGCAGATTCTGCTTTTTTTAAAATTGAAATATATATTATTCTGTCAACTTTCGGATCACATTTTTTTTTTTTTTTTTTTTTATACAAGATAGAATTTCTACTCTAACTTAATCTAAGTGTATATGTGTGTGAAGCTCCCTCCTGGAGACTTGAACCCCGGCCCTTACACATCACACTCCACAAGTATTTATACTTATTAAGTGACCACCGCACTAAGGGTGCGCGGTGGTGGTGCACATTTTTTATATGTTATTTGATTGTCTTTCTATGGTTTTTTTTTTTTTTTTTTTTTTAATACTAATGTATCTTATTGCACATGTACAAATGAAAAAAAAAAAAAAAAAAATTTGAAAATTCTTCTTATTAATGTGAACTATTACAATTGTATTTGAAATTTTGAATATAAGGTTTTAAATTTAAGAGATTTGAGGGACTAATGTTATTAGATAACATAAAGTTATTATATACGAATCTTTTAAAAACTTCAAGATCCTTTAGAAGTTTTTCTTTGCAATCTGCTTTATACAACGTTTGGGAGGTTACTTCAAATTTCGCAAACATTTGAAACTTTTTTTTCTTTCCTATAAAATTAAATATTCCAAGAATAATATAACTAACACAACACTGTCACAATAAAATCTTGGTGACAAGTTGTTAATAATAGGTAAAAATGTAATGTCAATTTTGGGTCTGGATAAAAACCAGTTACAACTTGCTACTTAATCTTTATTATGAATATATTGTGAAAATAACACTAAAATAATCATATTCAAGCTTATTTTCAGTTGAGCTTAAAAAAAAAAATTATAGTCAAGGTGTTCAAATTTTTATTTTAAGGAGTACAAAACAAAAAATTAAAAATTTATATATATATATATATATTTTTTTTTACGAGGGTTCATTTGAACCCTTCAGCTGAATGTAGAGTCGCTCATGGGTAGAGAGCAAGAATTGGGGTTTAAGCTTTCAAGAAAAAGTTTCACACACATATACGTAAAAGGTAGTATAGGATTTTAATCTCATATAAAAAATAAAGTCTTGAATATTAAAAAAATAAATTAAAACAACTTGGTCTCCCATTTACGTTTTTTTAAATGCTCACGTTAATATGATTGATGTTGAGTAATCAAGTGTTTTTTTTTAGGTTACATTGCATTGACCCGTTTTATTTGCATATCTCAGGAATTGCCCAAAAATTTCCCCCACCCCTCTCCCAAAAGTAGAAGAAGGTATATCATGCATCGGGTGCATGAGTCATTTCTCTCTCACATGAGAGTGGACTTCCTGTAAAAGGAAGAACTCTTGTATCCGATACATAGTGTATTTTTTCCAGAAACAGACACTTCATTCTTTCATTCCCAAAATTAGTGGGAATTTTGTAAGATAATTTCTTAATATTAATTATTTAAAATGATACTAATTTGAGTTATTTGAGAATGTAGCCTCTACTTTAAATTATATTTTAGAAACATAATTTCAGTTGACTTGGCTGAATTTTAAATGATATTGTTTTTTTAAAATACTTTTTTATTTTAAAAATATATTAGATATTCAAATAGTTTCAAAACATTATCAATTTTAATAATTATTCTTAAAATAATATCTCATCATAATTTGCCCCAAAATTAGAGTTGCAAAAACAACCCCACCTCCAAGGCTTTTATTTAAAAACTGAAAAATATTGCTCAAATAACCATTCCAAACAACCCCTAAAGAATCAATTTTCTTCCCTTATTCTCATGGGCATCCAAAAGACCCTCTATTTTCCGCAAGGGAATAATAATAGATACAAAACATGTTTTTTTTTTTTTTTTTTTTTTTTTTTTTTTCATAGTTTTACTACATAACATTTATAAATAACCTTAGTAAAATTTGTTAGTTAAAATTTTTGGCAATAATGTGTTAAAAAATTGCAGCCTAATTATAAAAATGAGAGACAACACAAGAAAAGCTGAGATAAGAAAAGAAATGATAGTTTATTCTTTTAGTCTCTGTTTAGTCCTTTTATTTTATTTTTTCAAGAAACCTAATTTAATTAAAGGATGAGGTCAGAGATTTCATTACGCCTCTGATTCTCAATAATATATAGAGATTAAAGGAACAAATGTTTCCAATAATATAACGGTAACAAAATTTGAATATTTAATATCAAATTTTTTCCATGGCACCCTTTTGCCTAGCAACTGAGTTGTAACATTACAAATATTTGACCATACCACGACCCTCCACACTAAGTTTTGTGGCTTGAAGCTGCTTCTTCTTCGGTGCCTTCAATTGCTGTAACTTCTTATTCATCTGAGATTAACAAGTTGCATTCTGAGTTTAGAAAAACGGTAAAAACAAAGAATTCGCAATGCATATAGGCAAAACTAGTCACGTGTACAGTGTACGCCTGCTTACACAGATACACATGCTCACAAAGCAAACTTGCCACCCAGGGAAAATCACACCAAAGACAATGAACTTGTGAGGTTCATTAATATACATCTTAACGCAGATTAAGTTACAAATTGGTCCAACAAATCATTCAACCCATCCCAATGAAAAAAGGAAGAGGGAAAATGATTTGATAGGATTGTATATCAATATTACAATATATCAAGAAAATGTCATTTACACGGCTCAAATTTTTAAATTTTAGTTATATCGCGCATAGTTCACAAACCACATCCATTAGCAGCCTAGAAGAGTAGCACAAGAGGGGGAAAGGATTGTATATGCAAGATATCAAGAAATTTGCTCAAATTTTTAGATTTTAGTTATACCAATCATGCAGTCATTCACAAACCGCATGCATTAGCAGTCCAGAAGAGTAGAGCCTGAGACCCTGATTCATGGGCATGGCCCAGAGTCCCAGCAACCATTCTACCCTTGTGATGCCTCTGAATGGGAATAACAGATAAGTTTTAGCCCTTCAGGTCCTTCACTAGCTACTCTTCCACCCAGGCGTGACTATTGGTTAAGCTCATGAAAACTAAAAATTTAGAAGTAGAAATTTTCACTAATCTAGACAGCTTAAGACTTTCCCGATATTTAGCTAATAAGCAATAGCCCAAATAGCATTTCCTCCTCTCACAAGTGTGGGCACAGGGTAAGGTTTTTGGTATAATAACCACTAGGGTGCATGTGAAACTAACCTATTAAAAAAATTAAATAAAAATTCTCTGACATTTATGGGGTTCCAAACAAAGCACAAATGGCCTCACTTTAGTTTTAACAATACGAATTATCAAATTTTTAACCCTCGTACAAAAAGTTTACCAATTAGAAGAGAGAGAGAATTGCACAACCATTATAATGTCTAGGGGTCCAGCATTTTAGTACACAGCTTGTAAAGCTGAAAAACTAAAATTTCTATCAGCCCCAAGGTACAAGCCTCCTCCCTTCATTTTCACCACCACAGAAATGAAGTCATTAAAGAAACAAATTTGAACCGAAAAAATAAAATAAATCAGAGCTTGACATTAACCTGTAACCCATAAAAGCACTGGATTCTCTAAAGAGAAGTATGAGGAAAAGTTTCATGAATACCATATACATTTGGGCCATCAGATAATCATTTTGAAAGAAAAGATATAATGACTTTCAAATCAGATCATTGCTGTTCACCACCATTAAGCTAATGCCGGAACCTAGGACTTCAACAAGCTAATGCTCTTGTTCTAAGACTGAGAAGGAATTTTGAGTGAAAATTATGTTCTACAAGAAGCAAAAACTTATAAGAGCAAAGCAGAAGAGCATAGGTGAAATTTAGGCAAAAGTGTGAGCCTTGCCCCTTTAGTGAATTTTCATCATCTTTAGAATTTCTGATATCATTGTTTGACCATTGAGACTTTTATAGAAATAGGCAATTGAGCAGAAAAAAGTAATAAATATTCCCCTAAGATTTATCTATCGAATATATATATATATATATATATATATTCCCCTATGATTCTAAACCACTCTTTCTCCCGGATATGAAAAGTGAACAAAAGCAACTCATTTATGTCCAAATTGGATTAAATAATCTAATTAATTGGAAACTAAACATCTTCATCACTCTATTCATGCTGACTTCAAGAGATGCCCACAGGTAGTTTCACTAATTCTAATATTTAACTTTTCAGCAAAGGAAAACTAACCTTTAAACGACGCTGATCTTGTACAACTTGTTTTGCACGAGCTCTAATTTCATCTGGATCAATCTTAGATTGTGGGCGAACCACAAAATCTAAAGGAGTTGCTTCTGGCCTTGTAGCGTGCAACCTGGAAGATGATTGGCCAGACTTGCGTTCCCTGCAGTGTGATAAAACTTAACATCTAATATGATATGGCGTTGGAAAATTTGTACACAAATATAAATAAATTAAGGCGCATAGGAGCAAACTTATGTCTGTCATTGCATCATACCGTGAAAATTCATCCAAACCAAGATCACCGTCTCTAGATTCCATTCCAGCAGCCTTATTAGCCGGCCTACCAAAATTAGAATAAAAATTAAACATAAGTATATATAAATTTGCGTGTGAAAGCAAAAATTTGGAGAAATATGCAGAAGAGTTCACAAACAGTACTTCTTCACAGGTGGCCTTCGGTATGGAACCCTCTCATCATCAACATTTCTCATCTCCTCAAACCTAGTACTCTTATTAAATATTGGTCGACTCTGCACTCAAAGTAATGAAAAGAAATATTCAATATTAATGAATACAATATGAAACCCATTTACAGATCTACATGGGTTGTTAAAGAAAGAAAAGAAAGAGACTACATTTTAAAAAATATGGAAAATATGTGAAATCAGTTGTTAGCAACCTCATTTGTTCCATATATGAGTTGTCCCACGCAGAGAAGTTTGGCGATTCTCTTGTATTGTTTATAGAGTCCTTGCCTTTTTGTACATAACTTTTTCTTGTTGTAATTGTTTAGAGACTGCTTTGTTTTTTTTTTTAAATTCATGGTCTCTTTTTAAAAAAACCATTCTTACTTACAAAAAAAAATCCATAAAAGTATAACAAAAATGCAACCACTGACCGAAAACATAAGAATCAGAATTTGCAACAGAAATAGGAACCCTTGTAAAAAACAATCAATTGACTAAAAATTAAGGAATTGAATGAGGTAGAGGAAGACATAAAATAACACTAGTAGATTAAAACATGTATATACTTAGGAGTTGAAACATGTATCACATTACCCATTTATCAACCAAATCCTTCGCAAGTTTTCTGTTGGATGTGGTTTCCTCATCGGATTTTGATAAAAACATAATGACCTGCCCAAAAATATAGTCAATCAGTAAAAGTTATTCCTTCCATATCCGAGCTGCAAAAGTTATGGACTGATTCTTCCAAGGTCATTCCTACCTTTCCAAGACCACTCTTCTTCAGTTGTTCTCTTCTATCATACTGCTCTAGATCAATAGGAAACTGCATAACAGAAGCAACATATCAGAGGCTACATATAGTCCGTCAATGATCATTATTACTACATGTTATAGACCAAAAAATGCTGGGAACTCTGACTTTACATCAGTCAAAATCTTCAGAATTGCAGCACGAATATTAATGTTAGGTAAGCTTCCATCAGGAAGAGGTTCAAGCCAATTCTTTAATAGAGTTAGCACTCCATGATCTAAAAATTCTTGTTGAAGCTGCTTCCTGCACCAAGATTGGTTGACACAGAACATAAGAATACGAATTACTGATGCTATTAAAAGAGAAGAATTCCCAAAAATACTGATAGCAGACTGTTTACTTTGAAAGGACCTCAGTCAGAAGAGGCAGTTTTTTTAATTTATTAACAGCAGGCTTCGCCTGTCTATTAAGGTCTGCATCCTCTTCTGCTGTGACCTCAAGCTCAGCCATGACATTCTCAACTAGCAACGCAATTTCTGCAGGGCTTCTCTCATTCTTCTTTCTTTTCTTCCCCATCTTAAAGAGCTCCTTAATTTCATCATCTTCTTCACCCTCTTCTGCCTAGAAGCATCCAATGATGGATTAAAAAAAAAAAAAGAATCAAGATACCAACCAAGCAGAAATCAAACAATCAATAGGAATGAGTTGATAAGCAGATTACTCAGTCAACAACATAGAAAAATACAATATCAGCTACAAACCACTAGCACAACAGGAAAAAAAACCTCAAACTTCAAAAATTTGAATCAACTACAATCAGCATGTACTTTATGCTATTCTAGGAAGAGCTTATTAAATATAAAAACAACATAACCAACAAAAAGAGATGCACAGCAGCATTACATCATCCGTACTTCACCTGAAATGTATAAATATATATATATACAAAAATGAAAAATTGACCTGAGGAGCTTCACCAGGAGATCGCGGCTCATTACCACTTCCATACCCATCGGCGGGTTCCACACCAGTGTCATCTATGAAGTTGTCATCATCCATAGTCCTGGAACCCTCTTGATCATCCTAATCCATTGAAGAGTGGGAAATAATTAAAAATGTTTACTAGGATACTAAAAGCATAGATAACATACAGAACAAATGGATTTGTGGTAAACTATGATGAATTAATCTTCAAGGTCCCAAGATTTATAAAAAAACACTAAAATCAGAATGTTAATTCCCAAAGCAAATAAATGAAAGGTTTAGCCCTTCATAATCTATTTATTGTACACACACCACACACAAAATACATCTGAATGCAAAAAATGATAGAGTTCTGTATGAACCAAATAAAAACTTAAAAGAAATCAGCAATGAACTAGAAAAATATAATGCTGGAATGTAGAACATATCACAACTGGCTCTGAGCATTATCAGTTACCCAAATTCCAGTCATCTTAATCACAAAATTCCATGGAAACAAAAACATCAAAGCACAGGCTTTGAACTCTGAAGACTGAAATAGATTTCGCGTCCCAAATCAAAACCATAAACAAAGAAGTCACAACCAATTCCAACTTCACCTAAAACTAGTTTTATCATTTGTTCTTTGATAGGTGTCATAGATGATGGTGATGATGACAACAGTATAAACCAAGTACAAAAAATCAAAACCGTAGAATACCTCAGAATCGCCACCAGCAATAGTGTCCCACATCTCTTTGACCTCACCATCGTGATCCTTGCCAGACTTACCAGAAGAAAAGCCTCTCTTCGAGTCACCGCCACCCTTTCCCTTTCCCGAAGAAGAAGAAAACCCTCTCTTCTCTCCTCCTTTACTAAGCCTCTTTTCCTTCTTTCCACTACTTTCCTTTCCCTTCTTCCTCTTCCTCTCAAAATCATCGTCCTCCTCCTCCCCAACCAGATTCCTCAACCCTAAACCGTCGTCTTCGTCTTCGTCCTCATCGATCAAACTAGGAGCCACGATCTCCTTCGCCGCGTCTCCACTCTTCTTCACCAGCCGCTTCCGCGGCTTCCCGGTCTTCAACGACGCCTCGTCGTACACCGGCGTCTCCGATCGCTCTCTCTGTTGCCAGTTTTCCTCATCGTCGTCATCTAAGAGATCCTGCCCCCGCGGCTCCGGAGATTGCTCCCGATCCGACTGTACGTCGTCGAAGTCCATCAATGGCTCTCCATCCTCGTCACGGAACCTGAAAATTTTCCAAATTTAATTTCAATTAATCGAAGTCAAAAAAACCCTAATTTTGAGAGGAAGAGAGCAAGAAATACATACGGATCGTCTTGGAAACCCATAATTGGGTAATGAAAATTAGAGAGATTTCAATGCGAATAGATAATTGCTCTCAGAGATTTTTAAGAATCCTCTATAAGGCAACCGAAACAACAACAACAAAGAAAATTTCTTTAGTGTGAGAGAGATAATGGAGTTTGAATTTGAGCGCAGAGAGAGAGGCATGAGAAAGAAAAGTAGGTGGAGCTGTGGTCTTATACGGTGTGGATCTGTACAGCATTAAAGGTCGGTTCAGGTACTGTATTGTATGGTCAATGATCAAGCCACGTTAGGATATAGGATTACCAGATTCTCCCCCGACCCCCCTCCAAAAAAATATATATATATATGATTAGCGGGTGCCTTTTTCGACCAACAGATTTACAATGATTAACATGAGTTCATTGTTTTTTTTTTTTTGATAAGACATGAGTTCATTGTTGAATCCATTGATTCGAGTATAGGAAATTGTGAGTTTGACTAAAAACAAGTTTCACTATTATTTGTACATAGGTCCGGTTAATGTGTGTCTTAAGAGCACACATTAACAAATTCATTGTTGAAAAAGTTTTATTAAGAATTGAAAAAATTGTCAAAATTTTTTCAATTCTCGATAAACTATTTTCAAAATTGGTTTACTATTGTGTACCCTTAGAGCACACATTAGTAAAATCTTAGTAAAATCTTTTGTACATTCATAGTAGTATTTAAGCTGGACAAAGGAAGCAACAAAATGCATGATGCATGAGCTCCCTTTTCATCCATTAAAAAAAGGGCAAATATTTGGTTGCAGCAATTTCCTCCATAAATCATTGTATTAATTTTTCCTTCTCAAAAAAAAAATTATTTGTTTTAAAGAAAATCAATGGTGGAGATCAAATCTAATAAATTAAAAGTGGAACTCACATAATTAACTTGCCACATTGCACAAATCTCGAAGCACTTAAAGAAAAATTTCTGAACATGTGTCTATTTAATAGCTTGACACATCATCATTATGTAGGAATTGCTACAGCAAATCCTTGCCCTAAAAAAAATGGGAGTATCATCAACGCACTCGTGGTGAGCTTAATATCTAGCTCATTGGATATTGAGCTCTAGAAAGTGATTGAGGTAAAGTTTAACAGAACTTAACTTAATTAGGTAAAATTCCAACTTTTAAATAACAAGTAGTTAGAGTGGAATTAGGTCATACTACATGTAGGTAATATGTAATTATTCAAAAACAGAAAATGATAAATTACGCAAAGTTTCCTTGAGATTTGGGGGAATAATAATCCATAGTCCACTCTCATCCTTTGAGCTTAAAGAAGTTAACATATTAATCATTCCTTTAATAACAATAACAAAATATTTCAAATTTTGAAAAAAATTCCTTAGCCAAACCCTAACCACAGTTTGGTGACAATACCATACACCCAAAAATAAAAAATAAAACCCTTTCACTAACCAATGATTAGGGTTTTGTTCAGGGGATAATTTCAAATTTTTTAATATTCTTACTATTGTATTAACAAAATGAATAATGTGTTGATTTCTTCATATCTCAATGAAGGGGAGTGTTACTTCCCTTAAGATTTAAGGTAGAGTGTTATCCTCTCAAATCTCAAGGAAAGTTTGTGTAATTTACTCCCAAACAATATATCATTGTCATTAGACCCGTTGGATAACAAGAAAGGGAAATTCATTGTGGAAAGTATATTTGCACTTAAAACCTTTTTTTTTTTTTAAGTTGCATTCATCCAAATAAGCAAAATAATAAGTTATATAATCTAAAACAAACCATCAATATCATATTCAAAATTTAAAATTTTCAGATCTTATTATCAAATTTATGAGTTAGATATTATTATCAAATTTAAAAAAAGAATAAATCTAGAATGCAAAATGGTCCAAAGAATAATAAGTGAGTTTTTCACAAACTAGAAGTATGGGTTCTCGCCTGAGAGCAATAGGGTGCTACTATGATTACGCCTAGGTAGGGAAGCCACATTGGTCATCCCCCTCTACTCATTTTTTGTTTACCAAAAAAAAAAAAAAAAAAAAGTCTAGAATGCAAAAGTTCACCTCTTGTTTTTTTTTACAAATAGTCTAACATGACTCAATATGAAAATAATATTATTATAATTAATAATTATAAGTCCATAACTTACCACTTAAAAAGTTTGTGCCAAAAAAGTTGGGATCGTACTGTGACTTTTCTTTTAAAAAAAATAAAGTTAATGTTACTTGTCTTTTTTAAAAAATAAAGTTAAAATTGCAAGATAAAGAAGTTCTCTCTCTTTAAAAGAAGGAAAAATTAATTGATGCCCACTTTTCTAATAAATGTTTTGCGACCACATGTTTAGCTATATTTTTTTATCCCACTTTCTAAAATAAATTGTTCACATGTCCATATATATACACAAAAGGTCACCTTATGGTAGATTATGTATATGTCATGCATCCTTATGTCATTCTAGGATAGATTGTACATGTCATTCTCACATGACATTCTAGAATAGATTTTACCTTTTGTTTCATGTCATTGCACGCATAATATATTTTCTTTAAAATCAAATGCCAAATATTTCAATTGTTATTTAAATTGTGAGATTTAAAAATTAAATTTGAAACGAGATACTATCTTTTTGGATAGGCGTTGTGGAATGTATAACACTTTCCCCTCATGTAATTGAATTTCTAAATCTATGATTTTTGGTTCTAGACATTATTTTATTTTTTTAGCTTAGGAGCCCTTGGGTTTTCTGTTTGGAGACCGCAACCCCAGTCCAACCTTTCAAATTGTTTGGCACAACCCAACAAATGGGTGGAGTCGTGTTATTTTCTCTCAAGAGTGAAGATTCTACTGAAAAATGAAAAAGTGAGGACCAAAATGAAAATAGGGTGAAAATATAGGGACAGAAAAATTCATTTTCACAATAACTTTTTATTGAATTAATATTTCAAAAATCCTACTGTTTAATTATATGTTCTCTATATTCTTAACATGCATACCAAGTTTCATAACAATCAGATGTTATTTACTATTCAATCTAGAATATCATCTTTTATGCATAATTTTATATACAAAAAATTGAAATTTAAATATTTGATCGATGACATAGTTATTAATTTCATATTATCTTGAAATTTTGCAAGTATTTAGAGTATAAGAAGAAAATATAATTTAATAGTGGATTTGTTAACATTCATATCCAATAAAAAATATTGAGTGGTATAACATAACTTAGAGTTAGAATATATTGATGCAAGATAATATATGACCCTCGGACAAAAATAGCCTAGGAGCTTGATGTCGACGAAGTAGCTGACGACAAACCCCATAAGGACTGTCCGAGGTTCCTAGGTAAATAACCCTTAAGACAAGTAATAATCACCTCCGCATTAATTAGATGTTCCTACCTGATACAACCGCATTTATTACTAAATGACTGGCCTAAACAATGTTTCATACCCCAAAAATCCATTTTCATCATCAAAAGAGAGGAGGAAACACCTAATGGGACAAGTATCTCTTGATGCATATTATGACAGCCCACTAATGATAAGAGGGCTTAGGGGTATAAATAGAGAGGAGAAACACACATAGAAAGGGGCAGAAAAACTTAGAGAGAGAAAAGAGTTTAGAGGAACACTTGTATTTGCCTTTGGATGGATGTATCCTTGGCAAGATTAATTCCAAGCTGTTTATCAATAATAAGTTCGTATCATTTAATTTCAATTCTTGTTCTAACCTCCCAATGTGGATTATACATCTTCCACTCATTACAAATGAGTTGTGATGATAAAATTCTGATTCGCGGTTCATTTTGTTAGTTTTTGACCCCCACAATTTATATATATATATAGACACACACCGATAAGGTGCATAGTTGTATAACAAAAGTTCTCCTAAAGAATTACATGATAAAAAGAATTACAAATTGAAAAGAAAGAGAATCAATAAAATTTACAAACAAACATCATTAAGACCATAGGACCAAGAGTGCAAGAGCATTCAAACAAGGATCTCACAATCATGGACTCCCAACACCATAACTGATTACCGCACAACGTTAAATGTATGATTGATCCTCTCGCTCCATATTGCCCACGCTAGAATAACGGGACTATAATCCAAACAAAATACCTATGATGTTTAACAGTAGAGGATGTACACACAACCTTCTTAGGCATCATCCAACGTACCCCAAACATATGGTAAGAACAAATGACAAGACTACAAGTCTCAGGCTACTCTACAATTATAACAAATATTCCATTGCTGCACTAGTTTATTTGCACATGCAACACCAATCTACCAAAACAACTCCTCTTTTAACAAGGGTTCACCTGTCAAAAAATTTCCCTATGTTTCTGTCTCGATAAAGAGCAACTATCTTTGGAGTCTTTGTGCACCAAATACTCTTCCATGGAAAGCTATTACCATTGGAATCTCTTAGATCCCCTCAAAGAGCTATTACCATGAAACAGGTTTTAATGAACCCTGTTGGAAGAAGATCCAGAATGACCATAATAAGAATAGAGTATCAAATTTACGAATGAGTTTGCATCAAAACAAAATAGATATTCTTGACTTCTTGTTTGATGCTAAAGACTCTTCTTTTCTTTTCCCTTTTCTTCTTCTTCCCTTATTTTTATTTTATATTAAGAACATTTCTGGTTGTTTTCGCCACAGCCGAATAAGAAATTTTTGAACACATCTGATGATGTTAAGGTTAGCTTCTCTTTGCCGAAAAATCCCACAGAAAATGATTTATCCCCGTATTGTATGCTGTATACACATGTCGAGGAAAAAAAAAAAAAAAAAAAAAAAAACACTACAAAAGACCTTAGTTCCAAAATACACTTTTTTTCTATAAGTATTATACCAATTGGTATAAAAACAAAATAGATATTCTTGTTTGATGCTAAGGCTCTTCTATTCTTTCTTTTTCTTTTCTTTCTTTTTTTTTTAAAAAAAAATTAAGAACATTTCTCACCATTGCAATACAGATATGATAAAAAGAAAAAATTTCTGTAATAACGTACACAAAAAGGTCACTGAAGTTCTAAAAATATTCATTTACATTGGATCTTCCATAAAGCCACAATAAAGGGAAAGACACATAAATAACAACAACGAAAAGACCTTGGCCCCAAAATTTTGAAATACACTTTTTTTTTTTAATATACCAATTGGTATCAAAACAAAATAGACATTCTTGTTTGATGCTAAGTCTATTTTTTTTTTCCCTTTTCTTTTTTTAATTAAAAGCATTTCTCATTATTGCAATACAAATATTGTAAAAAAAATGTTTCTGTAATAATATATTCAAAAGTCCTTGATTTCTTTCATACTTTCTAATACCAAACTAATGCCACAATACAGAGAAAGATACAGAAACAACAACGAAGACAAGGCCTAAGTCCCAAATTTTTGACCTAGCAATAGATCCTCAACACACTAAACTGGGTCACTGCATATTTTCTGGAATGGGTTGTACTAGAGTCACATGAGTCTTATTTTATGTTTTGAGTCCTTTTTCTATTTTGGTTTAAAAGTTCTTAATTACTTCTCTTTATAATTAGGAGTCTCAGTCTTTCTAGATAAAGGTTATTTAGCAATCCTATTCCTTCTAGAAGTAGTATTGGCAAATAGCCTATACAAGAGTATTTTATGTATTCAATAATAGACAGATGGTGAGATTAACTATAATAAAATTCCAGCAGCTTAAGGGTGTAATTGCCTTCTCCTACCTAAGAATGATTTTGTGTAGGAAACTAGATGTTATTTCTAAGGGTTTATCTTGCTTTGTTTCTTGTTATATTCATGGTTTTAACTTTTAACATCTAAAGGTTATGAAGCTCATTCACTAATCACTATCCAAATTTTTTTATTACTTAACTAGGCTTACACCCTTAAACACCAACCCTACTCAAGAACCTTCAAGATCTCATCAAGAACCCTAATTTCGTACTGAATTCCTAAAGATTCTACATCAAAATTGAATTCTATGAGTTCTATCCTAAATCACACGTGTGGCATGAAAATTCAACAAGCACATACCTGTTATTATGCACAATTAAATTTTTGAAAAAAAATGTTTATCACATGATAAACTAAGAAAAAAAAAAACTAAAAAGGGAGTACAAAATAAATAGCAGGCAATCCATAGCGTCATTCTTATAGTATTGATTATGCAAGCAGTATTTAAACACAAGCAGGTTTATGACAACTCCAACCTTCCCCCCAAAATACACACTAGAAAAATGCTACCATGCAACTAGTAAACCCAGTCATGTACAAGTTGCATATAAATTTCACACTCAATACAGGCTTTTCAAGCATAGCAACTAGACATATCAGAGATGAAGTTGTGCAGAACCAATCACTGAGGAGACCTCGATATTAGGAAATTATAAATGCAATATATAAGATACAACAACTAATTAGTAGTCCTTTTTCTTGAGGACCATTGACAAAAGCATAGAATTATTAGAACAGGGAAACTTGCTCCTCCTCTCCCCCAGGAAAAAAAAACAAAACAAAAATAAAAAAGGTATAACCAACTAGTCCAAAATCATTAAACATTTTAATCAATCTGCAGGGTTAAAACATTTTATTTGAAGATTGTTATTATACAATTGGAAGGACTCGATAATAAATAGGTCAGGAATACTTATTAAAAATAAATAAATAGGACAGGAATGGTTGCGATTTTGACAAATGCAGTTTCTTGCTCACATTATGTAAACAATAGCATCCACTTATTTTACAATACTGTTATGATGATCACGAGACTAAATTATAGAAGCCTATCAGACAATTCGGCGCAATTTTTCTCACTTATGTTTGTTTTCTTCCTCAATTAATAGAATTTGTTAGTGTGCTTTTCTATTGACTGAAATTTAGGGCTCGAAGTGACCTCTTTATACCAATTTTAACAATCTTATACAGTTTGAAGTGTTCAGAATTGCATGAATGACTAGTAGCATTAACAGTAAGCATATGCAATGCAGAGTGCAGGTGCAAGTGCCCCATTACCTGATATGCACTCAAGAACACAACCCATCCGATCATCCCCACACATCAAAATTAATAAACAAAGATTGTAATTTGTGGAGAACTTAAACTATGTGAAGCACGTTGACCTCATGATTCTGTTTATGTAGGATATTAAAGACAAGATAATGTAGTTATAAACTGACTGCATTATGTTAAGGTGAAGTACCCTCATTTGCTACAGAGGTCACAAAGGGTGACTGAGAATAGTCATTAGCTCATAAGGGTGCTTGATGTACATTAACATACTTCAACCCCTAATTGATGAAAAGCTATACACAGAGCACTCATTACCAGAATTACCTCCGCCAATCAATACTAAGCAAATCTGAAGGAAGTGAAGCAGGATCAAGTTCCCAACAATCTTTCAAAAGCTCTGGAGCCTCATTCCCAGAAAGCTTCCTTGCAGGAATCTGATGTGAAAACAACCGAACATCATCTCCTTCAAGACATCTAATAGCATGAGAACCAATCTCCCTTCTCTTAAACACTGTCTTGAACCCATCAACCTTCTCAAGATATGCCATGCTTAAACCATGAATCTCACTGAAACTAGTCAAAAATACAACTATGTCATAGCACCGCTTATCTTTAGCAGAGAGGTTTCTTCCTTCTGCATCAACAGCAGCATCGTTATAAAGTGCCCACACTGAGCCCTTCCTTGGATAAATTCTATAAACCTCCCTTGCTGCTTGTTCACAATCCACAATATGAGAAAAGACATTCACTGAGTTAATAGAAGTCTTCCTAGCAACCTTAAATCTTCCACAAGAAATATGAAATCCCATTTTCTCCCAAATTATAAGCCCCTCATCTCCATTACTTTGAAAATCCAACCAACTCATCTTCACCTCAAAAGGATTGACCGAAACAACTTCATCTATCAAACCATAATGCCTCGGCATTCCATCATCATCATCATAGATAGCCCACACTTGCCCTCTCTTAAAACTTTTCTCTATTCTATCCTTATCAAAATCATAATAGTCTGAATCCTCCACTGACATAATCTCCAAATCCCCACTTCTAGAATCCTTGCGCCTATCAATTTCCAAGCCCATGCCCTTCTTCCTGTGCCTCTCAATATCTAAATCCCCACTTTTAGAATCCCTACTCTTCTTCAAATCACCATGCCTCTCCTTCTCCTTCCTCTTTTCTCTTTCACTCTTCTCCTTTTCCTTTGACTTCAATTTCATCCTCTCTTGATGCGCCTTTTGCTTTGCTTCCAACTGCATCTCCGCCAATGTCATCATTTCCTCCCCAGTTTTCGCCCTCTTCGGCATTGACCTCTCTAACACATCCCCAACAGTCCTCATTCTCTTCAAACCTGAATTCCTCAATCTCCCACCACTCCATATACCTCTATCATCACCATCCTCATCCTCATCTTCTTCCCTTTCCAATTCCCCACTTGTCACTCCGCCACCACCGTGCAATCTCCCCTTAACATTCACACTTCCCAATTTCACACCACTACCCCTTTTTCCCTTCACACCACAGACACTGGTCAAATTCTCACCACTACCCATTTTCCCATTAGAACCCGACTGCTCAAATCTCCTGACAAGACCCAAATTTCTATTCCTCAACCTCTCACTCCGAACCCTAGTTCCCTCCACAGCATCATCCCCATCATTGGTCTCAACCTGCACAGCCAGAAAGCTCTTCCTACAACTAGGACACACCAAACTATGACCCAAATACTTTTTCTCAAACTTGTGCAACAAACGGCACGTGGAACAAGCGGTCCAGAAAGTGTCCACAGCAGGAGCAGCAGCATTAACATTGACATTGTCATCCTGAATCCTAATCCTAAGCTTCATATCATACTCTTTCCTACGAATCTTATCGGACAAGAACCGAAAGGCGTCGCCGACGAGCTTAAAGGCCTCTTCGGAGCCGGCATAAGGGTTCTTGTCAGGGTGAAGAAGCAAGGCAAGTTTTTTGTACTGTTTTTTAATGGCGTTAATGTGAGCAAAGGGTTCTACCTGGAGGATGGTGTACCAATCAGAATCAGGGGAGCGGAGGATCTTGAAGGATGTGACCATCTCCGAGAGCCCATCCAGGTTGGGGGCTAGCCGAAGGGCTCGCTTCGCGTACTTGAGGGCGGACTTCAGGTTCGACTTCTTGTATTTCGTCTCTGCTATGCCTTTCAGACGCAGTGCTTCTTCCTCTTCTTCAGGACCCCCCATTTCTCTTTCTCTAATCTCTAATCTCTGGGACTCTCTCACTGACTGAAACAGCAGCAATTGGCTTGGGGGAGGAAGAAAAATAGGGGTTTTGGGAGTGAGAGATAATAACTAATAAGAAAAATATTAGAAGTACAGACTTTATTACAGAAAATTTTACAGACGACCCGAGTGCTTTTTCGTAAATGAAAAGGGACGCTAGTGGTACATTTAGATAAGAACAGGAACTAATAAAAAATTGAAAGCGAGAGATAATACGGGTTTTGGGAGTGAGAGATAATAAGAAAAGAAAAATATTAGAGATACAAACTTTATTACAGAAAATTTTAAGAACGGTTGGAGTGCTTATTTGTAAATGAAAAGAGATGTTAGTGGTACTTTTAGACAAGAAATAAACTAATAAAAAGTTAGTTATATCATCACTTTGTAGAAATATTGTAAAATAGTTTGTGTCTATAATATTATTCAAATAATAATAATAATAATACTAATGAAAAAAATGTTATGTACACAACAATACCTAAGCCCTGGTTTGGGAGGAAGGAATAAAATGGTAAAAAATGAAGAGAATAATTTTATAATATTCTTTCCCTTTCTTGTTTAGAAATTTTAACGGAGGGAATAGACTTTTCATTCTCTTGTTTAAGAATTTAAGTAAAGGGAATGGAAGGCGCAGGAGGGAATATTCATTCCTTTTTATTCTCTTAAATCTCGAATTTTCATTTCCTTCGAAACTGAAGAAATTGGAGTGAATGAAATTAGATTTAATGAATTTTTTACTAAAACTCCCTAAATACTCCTATATATTCAACCATTTATTTTAAAATAATGGTCTAATAGTAATATTGTCATAAAATGATTTCATTCATTTCCCTCTAAGTTACTCCCAAACAATGTTATTTACATTCCATTCATTTGCATTCCTTCCTATTCCTTTATTTTAAAACATCCAAACAATATTACTTATTCCATTTCATTTATTTTCTTTTCCATTCATTTTCCTTGTTTAAATACATTACATTCCATCACATTCTTTTATAATCATTTCATTCAATTCCGTTCCCTTATGAACTCCTTTAAGTGACAAATTATTATTGGTTGTTACAAGTGGGTAAAAAAGTAATTTAAGTCGTGAATTTAAATTAAACCAATAACAACTTACCACCTATAATTTGTTGTTGTGTGGGTTTCAGTTAGCTCAACTGGTAAAATCTCTAATGGTTAAATAAGAGATCTGGGGTTCAATCCTCGTCTACACAAAAATTTGATTGGTGTCTTGGTCTGCTAATAAAAACTATCATCAGAAGCGGACGTCATAGGTTGAAACTCTTTATAAAAAAAAATTATAAAAAAAACCTATAATTTGTTGTGAAAATATTATGAAAATATTGTGGACCGTAGCACTTCTAAAAAAAATGTAAGGTAAATAATGTGAATAATGTTTACTTTCACTTTACAAATAGTAATAATAATAAATTCGATTAATCCCTAAAAAAAAAATTGGATTAATCAAATTATTTGTACTCCCCCCCCCCCCCCCCCCCACACACACATACAGTTGACTCATTTCTCATCTCTTGTAAATTCCTATTAATTATTAAACTCACATGATTTCAAAAATGGTCCATGGTTCTACACATTCATTTTATCACATTTTTAATCCACAGTACTAACAAAAACATAAAGTACCAAATTTAGAATTTCATAAAGGTAATAATAATACATATAGAATTTAATATACTTGAAAGTGTATGTGTTATCCTTCGTATCAATGCATATAGCTTGAAATAGAGACTCATATTTTTAACCTTAGCCAACATTTCATCATTTCATGTGATTTGTAACCATTGTATAACCACCACTACTCTTTTGTTAATATTTCTCGATAAGTTAGCTGATACTACAAAGCCATAATAATAGTTAGAATGCCAGAACAAGATTCTCGAAGAATTTTCTCAATTCTACCTTAGCAAACAATCAAGATCCAATGTTCGCTCGCTTAACATAGAACCAATCGGAAAAAGAAGGGGAAAAGAGCTAAAAAACTTTAGAAGCGGTACTTACTACATCTGGTTGCTCCTAAGAGATTGAAAATCTCACTTAAAAGAAAGAGAGCAGCAGCAGCAAACGATTCCCATATGGTTATGCTCTTTCTGCTTTTAGTTCTTGACAGAGGGCTCAAGAGAGATAAGCAAGGAGATGCGATTAGTTATTCTTTCACGACATGCTCTAGTCCTAGGGTCTTCAGTCTTCTAGCATTAGAAGAAGTTGTGTTCGGGACGGACATTTGCAACGTCCTCCCACGCTTTTTTGATTTGGAATATGTAGCCCTTCAAAGATATAATTGTTTATAAAATAATAGCAATATAACTATGATTTAAGTCATTATTGTTTTAGCATTTTCAATTTATTAGTAAAAACATAAAGTAAGTTTAGAGTAAACAATCATCAATATAAATTTACCAAGAAAGCCCCCCACTAAATATGTTACTTTTTTTTTTTTTTTTTTTTTGCTAGTGAGTAACTAAGATATAACATAGGTTCCATTCTACTAATGATAAAATTCCTTGTAATCCTTAAAATGTTATTTGCTAGACGAGGAATATCAAGACGCATAAAATATCCAAGACTTGTAAATGTGATTGTCCTTTCTTTCTCCTTTTTTCATTCTTTTTTATTCTGGCAATTTTTCACTTTATTAATAATCAAAGAAACAAAGTTTGTGACTTCGGAATAAAATCATATTCATCTAACACACAGGGTAACTTTAATACAATGGTTTATTATGTTAATAATAACAATCATATACGATGTTGACAAAAGAATGAAAAAAAAAGAAGAAAAATATAATTCAGTAAGTCTCTTTTTCCCACGTATGCATCAATTGTTTGAGAAAATGAAAAAAAAAAAAAAAACCTTAATAAATAGGAGCTATTACGAAAATAATTATCATATTCAAAAAATTATCACTCTATTTTTAACTGAAAAGTTGAGATTCTTCCAAGCATAAGTTTTTTTTTTTTTTTTTTTTTTTTGTATCAATCTATTGTCAACTATTTTCCTTCCATGTGCGACCCAATTAACTTAAAATTTCATAGAATCTGATAGCTAAACGTAAAGATAAACTGCTGAATTACATGCTTTTTCTAAGTACAACTCCATCATTTCCCAACCATTTCATTCCCTCTCCTCTCTCACAGCCTCTAATTTCACAATTATAAAGTAAGAAAATAATTATAATAAGAAGTAAATTGCTAGTTAGATACAAACCAATATATATATACTAGCCTCATCACACGCGCTTTGCGCGTGCGATGAGGCTCTTTTTTTTTTTGGGATTTAGTATCATAATTTTTCTTTCATCACAATTTGAAAAAACAGATAAGATTTTTTTTCAAAAAGAATAGGATTCCTTTTTCAGTTAGAAGCTTTTGCGTGTTTATCCAAATCCAAATTGATAATGTAATAGTTATAAAAAAAATTGATAATGTAGTAGTTCCAAAAAAAGATGATAATGTAATAGTTTAAAAAAGAAATGTGGGATAGTTTAGTCGGACAATTTTTTTTAAAACTAGGGATAGTTTTTCCTTATTTTTTGGGAGGGGTAGTTATTTTCTTTCAAACATTGGTAGTGGGAAGGTTTTTTTTTTTTTTGGTGATCAACGTTGACTATTTTGTGGGGAGTTAATAACCGGTAGGGTTTTTTCTTTTAATTTTTATTTATTTATGATTTTAACCTCATTTCTTATTTTTATGAAAAAGGATAAATTAATTAAATTAAGAATCTTTTTGGAAGTGAAAAATGCAGTAACTAACTTTCTGAATCCTCTTAATATATAGAGAATATCCAAAAAAAGATGATAATGTAATAGTTTAAAAAAGAAATGTGGGATAGTTTTTTTTTTTTTTTTGAAACGAAACGATAGTAGATCTTATTTATTGAATATCATGTTGTACAATTGGAAATAGAAAAGAGGGGCATTCTTCTTCTAACCAAACAATGGCCTCCTCATTCTCTTTTGCAGCATTAGCAAGGCTAAGGCAGCACGATTACATTTCATAGGAACAAACACAAAGGATATGCTAACAAATTGATCACAAATAAGCTTAATATCCTCCAAAATCCAAGCCACTTCTAAACAACCAACTCTATCTAAATTTAACAGGTCCACCAACTCAGCAAAATTGCACTCCACAATAATGTTTGAGAAGCTCGTGTTCTGACAGAAAAGCAACCCAACCCGAACCACTAATGTCGCAGTCCACAGAGCATGAATTTCCTTCTTAATTCTTTCACAAGATGCTGCCATTACTTCTCCCTTTGAATTCCTGATAAGCAAACCCAGTCGAACCGTTGAAGACACTTGGACTGAGAGATTGCAATGTTCAGCTTGAAGGATGATTCCAGAGAAGGCGGTGACCATCTAGTAACCAAATTTCCAGAAGTAACTGTGTGCCTTTTATTAATCTCCATGAACTCCAATGTGTAAATAGCTACTTTGTTCCATATACCTGCATGACTGGGCTCCTTATTCTAAAAAATAAGTTTGTTTCAGCAATTCCATATCATCCACAAAGCCACAAAAAATATCTCCAATTCAGAAGTGTGAAGTTTCTGTGTAGCCACGTCTATAACTTCCATGAATGGAATATGCAGAGGTAGTCTGAATGAATTCCCGAAAGGTGCTTGTTGCCAAACGGCTTGAGCAAAGGAGCATTCCCACAAGAGATGAGGACAAGATTTAGCCGCCTCTAAACATAGTACACAAGAGAATGTATTCAAAATCTTCTTATCAAAAAGTTTTGTTCAGAGCGGAAGGCTATCTGTGCACACTTTCCAAATGAAGTTTTTGTTCGGAGCGGGAGCTTCTTCTGTTGCTAAACAACAAAGTTCAACTACTGCCTCTGGGATCCCAAGCCCACGGCAGTTCAAGCTTAAAACTTTCATGGATTGACAAGGGGCTGAGTACCAACCCCGGTGGTGGGAGCAGATGATTGAAAATTGTCTTTCTCAACCAATTGCTTTTTCTGTTTGTGACCAATATCAGGTTTTGTGATGGTACCAGCTTCTCCAACAAGCCGCTTTGCATGGACTGGCATAGAGGTGGATGAATCCTTAACATTCAAATTTTGCTTATCCCTAATAATCTGCTTCCAACTGCGTAACGATGCAGTTTTCAATTCAAGAATTTCAGCAACAATATCAGGTGAGGATTCCATTTCTATATCCTCATAAATATCAGATAGTTTTTCAAAAGGAGTTTCAAAATTTCTGGCCTCTTTCTCCAAATGCGAATAAGTGATATGAGGGGCCTTATTAGATGAGGCTAATTCAGCTTTCTCAGTAACATGAGTTTCGGCCTTATCCCAATGTTTAGATACATGAGAATTATACAAATTATCCTTCAAATTCAAATTTGAATTCGAACTGATATCAACCAAATCTGATAGGATAGGATAATCACCTTTACTAGAGTTTGAGTTGGGCGCAACTTCTATACTCTTAGCTGTTTGATCCATTTGAGAATTCAAACCTCCCACGGAACTAGGAATCAAGGCTTTTTCCCGCGCTAATTCTCCACTGTCTCTTCCTGAGGTTGTACCAAACGGCACTGATTTCCTTGGGTTCACCACCGACACCGCCACCAAAGGATCCATCTGAGATTGTCGTAGTTGAACTAGAACCTCCTCATCCTCTGCAAGGGACTGAATATCATATTCCTCATCATCCCGCCTATCTGAATAAGAATTCCTTGTATCTTTCTTCCTATTTCCTTTCGGTGCCAATGAGCAAAGCCATGGTCCAAATTGAATCCATCCTCATCTGCAGAAAAACATCCCTTCTTCATCTGAGGACATTCTCTATCTTGATGACCAAGAATACCACACCTATAACAGAATATAGGGAGCCATTCATATTTAAAAGCAACCCAACTAGCCTCAAGATCATCAATCTGAATCATCTTACCCCGCATTAGAGGCTTAGTTATATCAATGTTCACTCTGACTCGAAGGAAAGGACCCCAAGCAAGCCCACTTTTAGGTGCATCCACCATTATAAGCTCCCCCATTTCATTCCCAATTCTGGTTCCAACAGCCTTGTTCATACTCTTTATGGGAATATTAAATATGCGGATCCAGAAAGGAGAATGGCTAAATGTGACATTAGCTGGACTGGAATCATCCCGAAAATGCTTCATCAAAATCAATTTCTTATCAAAGGACCATGGACTTTTATCGAGTACTGTCAACAAATGATCTTCTAAACCAAAAACAGCGATAAAGAGGTTTTGTCCCACCTCTCTGATGGTTACACCCTGATTAAAGCGCCAAAGATCACCACAAGTAGCTTTAAACGCTTCCTTATTGAACTCCTTGTTTGTCTACAGCTTGAATAAAATACTATACTATGCCTGCTGCTTAAAGCCAGCAACTTCAGAGGCTTCCACCGTTGTAACTCATTTTTCCTCTTCTGAAAGTTTGAAATTCCTCCAAAGTTCGTCCATCGATGCATCCATGATGAATAGAACTACCAAAACAAAATGAATAGCAGTGAAACCAAACCTTCTACGACAATCTGGACACACAGATTGGAGAAGTTGTACCTCACTAGAGTTAGTGAGTTTTTTATCTTCTACAGTCTACGACTTCACAGAGCCGAGAGAGAGAAGTTTTTTTACCTAACCTAAATTTAGTAAAACCTGTGGGATAGTTTAGTCTGACACTTTATTTTTAATCATGGGATAGTTTTTCCTTCTTTTTTGGGAGGGGTAGTTATTTTCTTTCAAACATGGGTAGTGGGAATGTTTTTTTTTTTTTTGGTGATCGATGTTGACTATTTTGTGGGGAGTTAATAACCAGAAGGTTTTTTTCTTTTTATTTTTATCTATTTATGATTTTAACCTCATTTCTTATTTTTATGAATAAGGATAAATTAATTAAATTAGGGGTATTTTTGGAAGTGAAAAATGCAGTAACTAACTTTCTGAACTCTCTTAATTTATAGAATATAAATATATATATATATGTATGTATGTATGTATGTATGAATATAAACTTAAATAGATACAAAACCCAAAGGAGCAAGAAGCTAACGATTTGAAATATTGACCATGACCAATGTAGATAGTGAACTTTTTAGGTAGTCGGGTCATGTAAGTACTATTGGGAGAATTATATACATCATTTATTAAACTTAAATCATGAATAATACAAACAGAAATTTTAGAATAAAAACAACAGTAGAATTTTATCAAAAAATTTGTGATCATGTTAGTAAAATGTAGTTACCGTTACCATTAGAGCAATCTTTCTAATGTATAGACCATCAATTACATACAGTTGGGTCAATTTTTGGGTAGGAAAGGTTAGAGAAGTTTTTGGAGGTCTGTTGCTTATTCATATGACATTGTGGTGTAACACTATCTGCATTAAGTAAATGCAGCATCATATCTCTATGAAAACAAACTGTGTACATGTTATATTGTTATGAAATATTATCAATGGAAATTGCTAACTTGACAAACGGCAAAAAAAAAAAAAAAAAAGAGTGATTCATTGCCACATCAATGGAAACTAATTTTTTATTTTGTCCGTTTGCTACGTCAGCAATTTCCATCCAAGAGATAACAACAAAGATTAAATTGACACGACACTGAAAGGTTAGGGGCCAAATTGACATACAATTGAAAGGTTATGTACCAAATTGAAATATAGTATAAAGAATAGGAACCAAATACGTAGTTTACCCTATATATTATATATAAACTTGGTAAATTTTTTGGAAAGTTCCATAGAAGGGAGAGGATAAAAATCCTATGAGTTCCCTAAAAAGGGAAAAGATTAAAAATTCCATGCATATTTTTTTGAAAAGCTTAAGAAATTTTATTAGTGAAAACCCAATTTTAAAACAAAGCATATCATACATCATTAAACCAACATCATAAAAATACTAGCATCGTCAAGATATCAAAAGATCTAATCCTCACTGTTTTCAGACCCGGATCGGATCGGAAGGTCGGACTGTGAAAACCGAGAACTGGGATGAAAACCGGTTTTTTAAGCATAAAAAACCGAATTTTTTGTTAATTTCGTGAACCCCTAAAACCGGGGTTGGACTGCACGAACCGGTGGCAAGAACCGTGAACCCCTTAGCAATTTTTTTTTTAAATTTTATAAAAACAACTTAACACAATTTTATTCTACTTAATTAAATTATCCATCTCTTACAAGGAATAAAAAAAAATTATAATTAAAATCCTTCAAAGATATTCAACTTTACTTCAAAATTTAATCATAAATTTTAATGTTTTCATGGTCATTATTTTATTTTATTAACTTTCTTATTTAATTATTAAATATATGCTTGAAAATCATTAAATTTCTCTCACAGATATAGATATATTGTCAATTTTGCTAGTTTTATAAATTTAATATCTATATTTAGGCTTTAATTAATTATTAAATTAATTATGACGCCATCACAGTTTGACCCCGGTTCGACCTCAAAAACCTTGAACCTCTCTCTTTTACGGTTCAATGAACGGTCTAGGTCTGAAAACCTTGCTAATCCTACGATGACCAAGCAAAAAGGATATAACTTTAAAGCACATGATGCAAGCATAATTCAAAAGGAAACCTTAAACATGACAACATAAATAAACAAAAAGGGAAGTTTGAGGTAAAGATGCAACCTTTGGGTACCCAGATTGAAACTTTGTCTCAAAAGTTTACACTTTGAACGTTAACATTAAAACTAACATGCATAGATAAATTTATATAAGGAAATGCAAACTAAAGATTAGGGTTCAAACTTTGATGAGGTAAACATGAATTTAAATATCAAAGGAACCAACTTTAGGCCAAAATGCAAACTTATATAAGAGTTGATAGGATGTAATAAAAAGGGATAATTACAGTAAACCCACCTGTGGTTAGGCCTGTTTTCACTTTGCCTACTCGTGGTTCAATCATTTACACTTTGCCCACTTGAGGTTAGTCCCGTTAGCCTTCCGTAACCCACCTTTCTGTTTGCTGTTAGAAAAACACATTTTTCGGCAAAAACAAATATAACAAGAATAAAAAAGCTAGGGTTTTTCATTGCTCATGAACTTCAATAAGAACAAAGTGGAGAAATAACACACCAATCAAATGGCTCAATGAAATTATTTTTAATCTATAACAATATCAACAATTTCACAACAACTCAAAATTTTGAACCAAATTTTACAAGAAGACCAACATCTCAAAACAACTAGCAACGTTATCAAAAAAGAGAGAGTGAGATATAGATAAGCCAACAACTGAAGTGTGAGGTATAGAAAAATCCAGCCGTGGGTTTGGATCATGGTAGATTAGCCATGGGTTTGGTGTCGTGGTGGTGGCTTCTAGGTGTTAGATCGGAATGTAAGACAGGGAGAGAAATCCAGCAACACGTTTTGAGAGTGGGTTTAGTTTCTTACTGTTGTGGATTGACCTTGATCTCAACTTGTCCCTCTCCTAATTTCTGGTCTTTTCTGCACAACCAAACAGAAACTGAATGAAAAAAAAAAAAAAAAAAAAAAAGGAAGAGAAAATGGGTGACCTTGGAATTGGTCGAGGTAGATGTCCTCGATGCGAAAATGGTAAGTGTGGAAGCATTGACGAGAATCGTCATTGGAAGGAAAGCGTTTCTGGAGATCGGAGAGGAAGATCCGAGCTTGGACACGAGTATTTGGATCCTCGAGACGCTCTAAGACCGATCTAAAGGCTCCGTAGGCAGCGTCTCCGGACTGCGAACACTCCTTCAAGAACTCATCCACCGATCCCATTTCAATGCCGAGAGGATTCTTCCGCAGTTACTTCTGGACTTTTAAGGTAATCCAGGGGATATATTCATATGGGTTTCGTTTTTTTTTTTGGGTGCTTTCTAACCTGTTCAGATAGTAGAGATTATAACATGTGACTTTGTAAAAGAGAAAATGCAATATGAGAGTAAAATGTAATTCTTCAGTACCAAATAGGGCACCTGATGTACTTTGTCTGTTACATGGAAATAAGATGGAGAACTTTAATTGAAGGTTTAGGTTTAGTCCACTTTAATTGTAGCGTGGACTGCTGCAACTGTGACGGGGAAGGGATCAGGCTCAACTTGAAATTGTGTAAATTTGGTTGCCCAATTCTTAATTTAAAACCCTAACTTTTTTATTATTGTTATATTTGTTTTTGCTGAAAAATGTGTTTTTCTAACAGCAAACGGAGAGGTGGGTTACGGAAGGCTAACAGGACTAACCTCAGGTGGGCAAAGTGTAAATAATTGAACCAAGGGTAGGCAAAGTGAAAACAGGTCTAACCACAGGTGGGTTTATTGTAATTATCCCTAATAAAAAAGAAAGCTTCAGAACAAAATGCAAGTTTTTCATGTCAACATGCCATACTCATCATTTTGTGAACAAAGCTTGAAACTTTTCAACCAGTGTGACATTTTAAACAGAAAAGCTCTAACTTTAACAAAGATTAAAGCTTTTAGATATAAAAATGTAACCTTGATGCAAAGCTAATTGCTTTTAAACAAATAAATGAACTTTTATAAGCAAAAAAATTGAAGCTTTCAAGCTCAAGAGGCATTTTTTATACAAAGCTTCAAATTTGTTCATGGAACAACTATGGCATCATCACATATAGGCTCACAAACATAGATTCAAATATTTCACATGATAAACATGGATGAACATAAGATAGAACAGACAAATAAACACCATAGATGTATAGATATTAAGCTACCATATCTAAAAACCAAAACTTTACATCAAAATCCATAAAAGGTGAAACTTTCAAGATTATTGATAAAAAAAAGTATCATTATTTAATCATCTAACGTGTTAAACAAAGAAAACCAAAGCAAACGAAGGATACATAATAACCAAGAATGTTTAGAAACTCAAGCCTTATATAAAAGGAAGAGCTTTCAAACAAACAACATGCAAACATCATTATTCAAGCTAAAAACAAAGAAAACAAGCATGGAAATGATGGAAAACTAAAAGAATTTAGAGATTATACCCTCCCAAAAGCTTGATTTTGATGAAAATGGAGGAGAAATTTTTTTCTAAGAGGTTAGAGGGCTATCCAGAGGCAGAGGGGAAGGCATAACATTTTTTCTATGTGAAGGAGCTCTGCTGGAACAGAGGGGAGTTGGAGCTTTTAAATTAAAGGCCTTGCACAATATGCACAGCTTGAAGCTATGCAAGTTGGTCCATGTGCCAGCTTCAAGCTGTGCATGTACAAAAATCCCATTTTTATTTCAGCTTCAGTTCCAGTTTTGATCAATCTCAAGTACTAAAATTGCACACTGATTTGAAGGCCTTCCCAAACTCTGATTTGAATGATCTTGGTGTCCATGGAAAGATCTCATAGCATACTTTCCGTAGGTTTTGACCTCAAGTCATTTGTAGTACCATGCTAAAAATTATTAGCCTCCAAAGTTGGATGTCTGCACTAATTTTCATTACTTTGTTTGATTTCCCCTACTTGATATTGTGAGCAACCGCACCCCCAACCCAACCTTTCAAATTAAGGATCAACATAACCCATGTGAATGGGTGGAGTTTTGCTAGTGCCTCTCAAAAGTAGAGGTTCTGCTGATTTTGTCATCCCTCCTAGGTTAAAAGTTTTACAATGGAGTTGCCACTTATTTAATTGGAAAAATAAAAAAACCAAAAGAATTGAAAAGTGCATCTTTATTGATGAATTTCAATTGAATGTACATATTTTGAAAATAACTAGAAAGTTACATGGTTTTGGTCCTAAATACAATCCAAAACTAAAGTACATACCTTTGTTTTTTAGTTACATTCTAGAAATAGAAAATTACATGGAAAAGCGTAATCTACTAGTCCTTGACCTAAGTTCGGAGTCTAGGTTACATGATTGGGAAGATGTTAGACACCCAACATGTTTGGTGAAACCAGACTTCTATACTTTGGTGGCAATGATCATATCATATCATTCAAGAGTTTATGTCATCCAAGAACATGTGATTGAAAAGAAAAACACTCAAGAGTATGATGAAACCCTATTATAGGCATGCAAGGAATTGATATTGGAAAACATGGTGAATATGTGTGTGATGTGAGAAACCCAAATCTAATAGCATGTGAATATGTTAAATAAAAAGCCCTAGAAACATGCAAAACTAAGAACAACCTAGATCTAACATATTCAAAAATCAAGAACATGTGAAGAACTTGAAAATAAAACATGCTTGAATCTTAAGAACTAGGGCATACATTAAATAGGAGGTTTAGAAACCTTACCTGCATGCACTTGCACTCCAAACAAGAAATCATCTATAGATGATGATTCGTGAATAGGAAGTTGGTCTCTAGGACCAAGCTATCCCTTCTAGCAAGTTGAGACCAAGAGGATCAAAACACCAAAGGAACCTTCCTACTACAAATTTAGAGAATGCTGATAGAGAGAAGTGAATAAATTTTAGGTTTTTCTCTGAAATTTGGGGAGCTTTGAATTGTTGATGGAGAGGGGTATTTATACTGGAGGATAGGGGGTTAGGAATGAGTCTCTGGGCAATGTGGTTTAAAGAAAATTTGAATTTTCTAAAGTAAAAACGTTAGGTGCAAGGTCAAATTGAGTGGGAGCAAGACAAGCTGAAAAGTGGAAGATTTCTAGGGATTCAAGTCCAAGCCACACCATAAATCATATCCTTAACTAATAGTGTTATGGCACATCATTTATTTTAAATTATACTAAAATTAGACCAAGTAGAACTAAGAGTTCATGATCATGTGTGGTTGTGACTTAATTCATGCAAGTGCATGTTACTATTAAAAATTGTTTTCTTGATATCTTTTAATCCGGTTGTCCAATTAAAAAACTATCGTTTTGATCGTTATGACCTCAAGATTTTTTTTTTATTTTTTTTTTTATGAAATATATTTGGAGATCAAATGGCCAAAATAATAGTTTTGCTCTTGTGACATGATATGATGATGATATGCAATGTAATACAAGTGAGATGCAATGAAATGCAAATGTAGTTAAATGGGAGTTGTAAAATAAGGTGTTTACAGATATCTCTCAATCCATGCATCCTTTTGTCGATCCGGTTGTTCCGAGACATGAAGGAATGTTCCTAGTCCAAGAAAGTATGTGCTTTTTTGGGTCCAACATCCATGAGCAGTTAAGAATCTGCATGCAAAGTTAGTACCAAAAGTGCATTTTTAAGAATTTTTCGGCAAATCTTTTTGGACCTCCCAACCTCATTTTGATCAAATGAGGTGTCATTGGAAAATTTATGAGGTCTACTTTCTAAAGCTACTTGCTTATAATCTCCAACTTTCAAATTGAATGAGATTAAAGCTTTTGAAAAAAGTGTGAAAAAACAAGGTTTGATAAAATAATAATAGTAAAGCAAATTTTTGGGGTTTTATTAGATTGATTTTTATTAAATGGAATTTTAGAAAATTAAGCACACCAAAGTGAGGTTAATCACAAGATCTTTACAACGACACCTTATTTGGGTCATTTTGAGGCCGTTTACTTATAATTCAATAAATTGAACTATAACTAAACTTAAAATGATACATTGCCAAATTTAATCGGTAAGAATTTTTTTCCCTTCGTGATATCTTGCTTGTTTTAAGTTTGATTTGGGCCCGTGAACTATCAAACTAAAGGGAATTAAATAATCTACAACATCAGTCAAAAATTATTTTGATCAGACATTTAGATCTATTTTTTTGGGGGTCAAAATATGGGTTGATCGTAGTCAAACTTAGTTAAAGTTTTAAACAAAAATTGGAAAAATTAAATTTAACATGAAAAGATGAAGTTTAGCATTTGGGTAAGAATTTGACTTAGTTTGATAGCTGATCAACTTGGTCAAAGAATGGTTAACAAGGGCATTTTGGACATTTTGATGTTAAACACGAAAAATTGGATAACCTACCATCCAATTGGGATAAATATTAACATTTTAAACATTCCCATAACCCCATGTTTAAAACTGTAAATTATGCAATTTTGTAGAAAAAGATAAGATTTTGGCATACAAATTGAGGTGACAAAATATGATATCAACAATAACCGATCGCAATTTACCATATATAATAGTTATAAAAAATAGTGTTGCAGATAATTGTGTGAGGTAGTGTGAACTTCGAACAGAAACCAGAAAAAAATGAAACTATTATTTTCCGGAAAATATTTATTTTTCGAAAAATATTTTACGTTGAACCAAACACAGCCTAATATCATCCCCTACCGTCCATTATCCATATCATCATTCATCATCGAAGTCACAATATCGGAAAAGACTAAAGAGGATCCCCACTTATCAGGGACAAAAACGGAATTTCACACAGCCGATAAACTACAGAAAAGGAAAAGAAAAGAAAAAAACCAAAAACACCAACGGGACAGTGACAGCGTACGGAGAGCCACAGACTTGGCTCCGTGCACCCTCACCCCGCAAAACACACCAAACGCAAACGCAAACGCAAACCCAAACTCCAAACTCTCAACTCAAACTCTCAAACCCCAAAACACAAACAAACCCTAATTTTCTGATCTCTCAAATCTTCAATCTCCCAATCTTTGCCCTAACCCTTTTTTCAAATTGACCTCCCTGTCCCCATCGCCAGCTTTCTTCACCAATTTTTGCTCTTCTCGCTCTGGATCAGATTCCTATTTCTCTTCGACTGTTTCGACTTTTAACTTAAAAGCGGTAATTCATTTTATTTATTTATAGTATATGTATTATTCAATTTGAATTGTAGCAATTACTTTCGTGTTAAATTTGTTTGCTTGTTTTTTCTTTTGGGGGCTTTTGATTGGTTGCGGGAGTAGAGAAATTCGTGTGTTATATGATCTGTTTGGTTGCTGAGAAACCGGAGGAAAAGATGGGAATTATTGAGTTTAGAACTTTAGGGCTTTGATTGTTTGGCTTCAAATTTGTGTCTTTTTTTGACATTCCATTGTGATCAATACAATTTTTAGTTTCGTGTACACAAGTGTAACGAGATACAAGGCAAAAAAGATTTTGAGTTATGTGTTCTGTTTGTTTCCTGGGAAAATTCTGGGGGAAAATAGGGCTTAATGATTTAGGTGGTGTTTATTTTGTAGGATGGTTTGAAGGAAATTTTGTGCAAGTGGTGATATTGAAACATGGGTAGCAGTGAGATGGATAAACAGGCTAAAGAGAAGGAGCCGAAGACTCCTCCAGCTGCTACAACTGCGCAGGTTTACTTGAGTAATTCCTAAATTTGTTAATGAATTTGTCACTGATAAGTTTGGGGGGGGGGGGGGGGGGAGTAGTCTCATGATCATATTTGCTATGCTTTATAATTTTTACTTAAGATATTTATTTGGTTTCTCAGGAGCAGTCTACCACTACTACCGCTGGTGCAGTTAATCCTGACTGGTCGGGATTTCAGGTTCTATAGTGAAAAGCTGTTATTTGGGCAGTTATGTTTTATGTTGTGTTTGGATTGTTATATGGGTTGGTTGTTTTTCCCCCCCTTCACAGGCATATTCTCCTATACCTCCACATGGGTTCTTGGCGTCAAGTCCCCAGGCTCCCCCATATATGTGGGGGGTTCAGGTATATTTATTTTTATTTTGGTATTACAAGAATATTGGGATGATGATGATTAATTGAACCTTGTGCATATTATGAAATTACACAATTTGGGTGGTCAACTGACCTTTCAAACTGGTTTTAAGATTTCTAAGAGTGGAAAGTGTTGGCCGAACAGTAATTAAACATTGTTTGTTCTAACTTCTAAGGGCAGTGTTTATTACAGGTGTGGATTCACACACTGCCCGAAATACACTGAACTCGTGACTTTAAGTCACAATTTCAATAACAGGTTTTTCCTTGTTCTAATATTTTAATCTAGAGAGCTGGGATAAATTAGTGTCTGTGTGTGTGAGCCAGGGCATGTTCTTGTGCCCTACTGAGCTTATTTTTCATTTAGTTCATTGTTAATTTTGGTGTTAGAACAAGATAAAATTGTAATATTTGCTGCTCCAAAATTTGAAGGCATTAGGTGTCATTCCTTGTTCACTTATAATGTCTTGCATATATGCCTCTTAACTATCTTGGAAAGATTGCAGAAAGTTTCTTCAAGTTCACCTTAATGAGTTTAATGTAATGTTGGATTGCAGCATATTATGCCTCCCTATGGTACCCCTCCACATCCATACGTTGCAATGTATCCACATGGTGGCATATATGCGCACCCATCCATTCCGGTATTTCTTGTGAATGCTTTAGTTGCAGTTCTCAGATTGTCACTATATCCTCATGTTACGCGTGTAAATTAACTCTTTTCTATGAAATAATTTCAAACAGGGATCTTATCCTTTTAGTCCTTTTGCCATGCCTTCTCCAAATGGAATGGCTGAGGCTTCTGTGAGTTTCCTATACTATTATGTCTTATACCTATCAAAAAAAGAGTTTCCTATACCATTATGTCTTTAATTTTGCTACTGAAAGGACATGCCTTTGTCTGATTTCATGAAGAGAATAATTTTTGAATTTGCTATTAGGGAAATACACCTGGCAACATGGAAGCAGATGGTAAGCCATCTGAGGTGAAGGAAAAATTGCCCATCAAAAGATCGAAAGGAAGTTTGGGCAGTTTGAATATGATAACAGGGAAGAATAATGAGCATGGTAAAACATCAGGTGCATCTGCTAATGGAGTTTATTCTAAAAGGTATGGTGGCCATATATAGCGATTAGATGATTGTAAAATATCTTTTGGCAATTTGTTTATGCTTGGTGTTAGTTAGATGATTATGACTGTTGACTATTGATTACTGCTCATGGTCCTTTTTTTTTGGTGGTGGGGGGTTAGTGAGCTTCAGCTTCAGTGGCACTCCGCCCTTGTAAGAGCATGGTGGAGGGTAGGTTGTGGGTTCAAGACCCGCTAGATGTGTGTATAACTTACTAATGCCAAAAAAAATGTCTTGTTTTCTATTTTTTGAATGCTTTATAATTACTCTTCTGGCTCTTTTTGGACGCGAAGAAAGAGATTTTTTCTTTAAAGCTTCTTTTTTAATTTTTATTACTGATACAGTTCATGAAAATTCATGAATGTTGTCATAGAATTTATAAATACTCTTCACATTTTCAGAGATTATTTTGTATAGAATTCATGGTTTTGTGATTTGAGATCCCTATGTTGCTTTGTTGAGTCATGTTGCTTTCAAGAATATTGCCTTTATTGACCTGTCAGCTGTCACTACTACCAATTTCTGTCCTGGTTTGATGGTGTATGTCACTGTGAATGCTTATAACATTGAATTATCATTGTTACTGTTCCATGCTGGTACCAATCTGTATTCGGGACATGCAGTGCTGAGAGTGCAAGTGAAGGTACGAGTGATGGAAGTGATGCAAATTCTCAGAGTGTAAGTTCCATGCCACCAATCATTTATTTTGCTAATATGCTTTTTATTTTTTTATAAGCTTGGTTTGGCTAGGAACCCATGCTCGTTCCATCTTGCCATTTATAGATAGAAGAACTTGCTGTGTCTGAATCTATTGCTCCTGTTTTAATGCACTAGTTAATTTTTTGGTTTTTAACATCTAGTGACCCTATTTGAATACTTTGCCATGGTCGTTGTTCCCTTATCATTTGTAGTATTGCATTGCTTTGAGTAATATGTTTATAGGTTGCTTGATAGTAGTTGGCACATTGTTGATTTCTCTCTCTCTCTCTTCTCAATACATTTTTTTTGTTGTGTTCCCCTCATTTTAGTTTGGGAGGTCGCTGGTGATTCTTGATGATTATGCTTGAATTTGAGCTGTTGTGAGCTTTATTTTGTCCTGTGTTCTATTTACTGTCAGCATGTTATGTGAGCCACAATTATATGGTGGCAACGAGTATCAGGTGGTAAATTCTTAGGCATTTTGAAAAAAAAATTCTGATTTTTAAAGCAACTGCGAGGGTCTGAATGCAAGATTGGGCTGCAAAAGCCTTGCTAGAATTGATTTCTGATTTTCCAACCTAGTTGTTGCAACACCTGTATCATTTGAGAACAGTCTTGCTTTATAATTTATCTTTAGCTAGTCATTTGGACCACCTATTCTATTATTGTGTTTCAGTCTTGTTTGCTGTCACATTCCAGTGATAACTTATCTCCATGGGTTTTAGAGGGCAAAGCACAAAATAAAGGTGTTGATGCGAGCCAAAGTAGCAAAGTGTGACTTGTAGGCTTATCAATAAAAAAAAGTGTGCGGTGGAATAACTCTGACTAATGTAAAGTTGAAACAATTAAGCACAAATTGATCACTGTTTTCACAGCTGAAAGCATAAAAAGGAGCAATAACGACTAGATGAAGTTTTAAATGTATTGTTTCAGATCTTTTCTATGTTTGGGGTCAGTTGTGTTATGTCGAAAAGTGTTATTGAGCTACTTTGTTGTTGGAGGAACCTAACCCCTTTATCCCTGTTGTGTTCTTTGTGGAGGGAGAGGAATAATCTTGCATTCAAAGGTGTGGAAGTCGTGGTTTTCCAGCCAAACTTTTCTATTGAGTGGTCTTCTGTACATGAGAGTATCTTATGTATGTAAGATAAAGTAATTTATATGCTAGGAAGCATGGGTACGGATATGATAGGTGACATGTCAATTTTTGAAAAAGTAGGACATGAGACAAGGATACATATATTAATTAATTATTAAATATATTTTTATTTATATTTTCTATATACTGTTAAGTATTTTTTTTTATATAATGTTAAACATATATCAATTTAAGAGCAATAGTGGATAATAAAGTGAATACATAACTATTAAATGGTGTTTAGAAATTAGAATACAAGATTGAAAAAAAAGGGGCACAAGTTAAAACAGTATTATGGACTTGATAATGAAAAAAAAGGCACAAGTTATACATATATATAACTTGTGTGTGTATGTGTGTCTAATTCATATATCATGTTGGACTTGGGGGAAGGGTCCAAGACTTAATTAAGTCTGAGAGTTCCAATGCTTTGTCACGTGCCCAGGCTCACAAAACTAAAAAGGATAGATAAAAGATAAACAAGGCAGAGAAACTAAACAAGAGCAGGAAACAAAAAGTCAAAAATGAAGAACAAAAGGAAGGACCAGAGGCAAAGAAGAAGACTGCTCTGCGTCATCTGCGATGGGCTGGGTTTGTTCTTCAGGCAACCAGCACAAGGTGGCGACCTACCATACTGGGTTTGTTAGTCATTTTTTTTTTGCATGAGGCATGTCCTGACCATGTCCCAAACGTGTCCGAGCCATGTTCGATTATTAAAAAAAAAGCATGCAGCCGTGTCCTGTACGTGTCCGACACGGGCACGGCAGGCAAATTGCTGTGTCTGTGCTTTACAGTATGCATATCCTATGTACATGAGATACTCTTCTGAAATAAAATTTATTACATATTAAAAAAAAAAAAAAAAATTCAGGTCTATAGCAACATATGTATTTTAGGTGTATGTTAAGTTAAATGAAATAACATCCAAGTCATCCTTTGACCGCCTTGCCTTGAGGTAAGTCTACATTGAGCTTCTGAAAATGCATCCTTTTAATACTTAACCTGGAGATGGTGTGTTACTTGGTCTGAATTAGTGTTTTTGTCTGCCATCACTGCATGGGGTAATCCCTGGAGCAGTTATTATTTGTGTTTTGTTCTCCTGTCTTCCATTCCAGATAAGAGAAAACTCTCACATCTTACTTTCTTTGGTTTTTGTAGGATTCACAACTGAAGTCGGGGCAAGATTCTATGGAAGGTTTAACAATGATCTTTTTTATTAATGAAAAAAGCATACATGATAATGATCTTATCTTCTAGCTGCAATGATATGCATATTTGAATAATTCCCATGTTTTTTTTTGCCCAGCTGAAGCATCTCAAAATGGAAATTCTGCGCATGGACCTCAGAATGGGGGACCAAATACACCTCATGCAATGGTGAATCCAGCAATGGCCATGGTGCCGATGTCAGGTGCTGGTGCTGCTCCCTTAGCTGTTGCTGGTCCCACCACAAATTTAAATATCGGAATGGATTATTGGGGTGCTCCAACTTCATCAGCCATTCCTGGGATGCGTGGGAAGGTTCCTACCACTCCTGTTGCAGGAGGAATCGTTACTGGATCACGGGACAGTGTTCAGTCACAGCTTTGGCTACAGGTTAATCTGAGTCCATGAATTGTTGAATTTCTAATTCTGTTGACCTGCTTAAACCACGGTAGTTCTCTAGTAAGGCCATGTTAAATTATTTTCACAGGTCCTCCCCATTTATGAAAACCCATGAAACATGGACATAGTAATAGCATTCTATATTTTTGATTGCTGGCTGTGAAACTTGGTGAAGATGGATACATTTCAGTGCATGCTGAAGTGTGCATCTCCAAGTTGCTAAGTATGAAAATCAAGTATGCGTATGGGCTCAATATTATGATTGAAGTCATAAGTTTCTATATGGAAAATTGTGAAATTGCAATGTGAAAATGATATTATGTGTCTAGATAGGAAATTATGCTGATGTGCGGTTATCATAAGATCCTGAAATGGCTGTATTATTTTGATCATGATATGCATTGATCAGATGGAGTTCTTAATGATGCATAAAATTGGAGGAGTTAGTGTGGATCAAGCATATTTATAAATGGACACAACTCTGATATCTAATTTACTGAAAAGAGCATTTACCACCTTAGTCTTTTTTTATTTTATTTTTTATGATTTGCTCATTGGGGCTATATGTTCTATCAAATCACAGCTCATAGTACATTGCTTTAATTATATTTGACTTCCATCTTATGCTTTTAGCAATTTAAACACAACCAAAGTAACTTTATGATACAGCTGTAACCTTTCATTCTCTTTGCCATGCTCGTATCATCTTTAGAATTCCTCTTGTATTCTCTTGTTCTGCTTTCACTGTTGCCTCATTCAAGTGAAAGCCCATATAATCGTAGTCCAGTACTTTATCTTACTATTGTAACCTTTCATTCTCATTCCATCCCCATATCAGCTCGGTCTAATTCCTTTCTTTCTCCTGTTCTGCTTTTACTGTAGTCTCTTTCGAGTGTGTGCATTTGTTTTTTTTTTTTTCTGGACACTTACCCATCAATATCATCATTTCTTTTTCTGGTATTGTATATCTGCAATAAATCAGTTTGATGACAGTCTCAACCCAGCCTATTTGAGACAATGTTGCTCTGGTCTCAACTGCTGCTGTTACATTTTGTTATCAGTTATCACTTACCCATCCATAATCTTTTTGCTGAGAATTATTAAAGAATTTGTAGCAAGGCTTCTATGAAACTTGGAATTGTTTGTACTCTTGATTGCAGGTTGTATTAGAATTTTCTTGTGGAAAATTTATTGTCATCTATAAATTTGGATTTTCTATTCCTATGGTGTTTTTTTATTTAAGAAATAATGCCAACTATTGGTACGTGTAGATTTGTGTTGTTTAACTCACTCTCTCTCTCTCTCTCTCTCTCTTTATATATATATATATTATTTAATATAGAATTTAAAGACTAATTTATAATAGAAATAAAATAAAAAAATTTACTATTAGACATATTCTAAATATAATATAGAATATTATAAATATAGACAATAAATTAGTATAGATAATATAGAGATATAAGCGGGTAGCAGGAATCAAACCTGCATTGTTAGCTTGGAAGGCTAGGGGTTATAGTCGACGTTGATTCATCATTTTTAACGTCTCTAATTCAAAACTGAACGTGAAACTTTGGTTTCATTCAGCTCCTTTATGCAAGATGGACAAAAATTTCACATATGTCAGATGTGAACTAAATTACCAAAAAAAAAGAGAAGAATTTCAGCCCATAACATCTATTTCAGATTTTCTGTTTGAATGCATACAAAACAAACTGAGGGTGTAACGACCCAAGGAAAAGCGCTAACCACAATTGCGCTAACCACAATTGTGCTATACCTCAAAAGGACTAGTCGCAATTGAAGCTCTTTGTAGTTGTTAATAAAGCCCAGATCTACCTAGTAAATACCCGATGTGGGACTCATCACACACCCACACACATCACACAATCAATCAAATTGGGGTATCACAGAGGGTCTGGAGTGTTGATGCTATAGCTGGATGCCAAACTTTTTTTTAACCGGTTTTTAAAATAAAGATGAAATTTTGAAAAAGATAACTTTTTCTGCTTCTATATTTTTATATCTTTTTGATCAAGTGACTTCAGAATTTTCCAGGCAAGGGCATTCAGTGCTGGGCAATAATTATTTTGCGGCAAGAGGATCTATTCTCAATTGTAAAGATGTGTGCTTAAGTTCCTCCTGTTCTAAAACTGTCGAGCACTGTTGTCTCACATTTGTTTGACAAAATTCATATTGGATTTAATACAAAAATGAGCTAGAAACCCTCACAGGTGACATAGAAAGGGATAAGAGGATTTTTTTTTTTAATATAAAAAAACAGTAAATAAAAATTTATCTTTCAACCAAATTTCATGTCAAGAGTAGCAGTTTTATTAGGTGTTTTAAATTTGATTTGTGTTTTGTTGACATTTATGATGGTTCAAGACTTACTGTTGCACTTGTATGTATATAATTATTATGTACTGCTTTCCACCTGATTCAAGAGCTTCCAGCTAAGAGTAGCTACAATTAAAAGCCTAGCATTTTCTATTCTAAAGCTTCACTGTCATATGTAAATTGTATTTTACATATATACACGCTGTTTTGTGGATTTAGGATGAAAGAGAACTTAAGAGACAAAGAAGGAAGCAGTCGAATAGAGAATCTGCTCGTCGATCCAGGTTGCGTAAGCAGGTAAGGAAGTGTCCCTTAGATCTTTTTTTAAAGTCCATTCTGGCTACCTTGCATCACTTGCTTCCATATGAATTCATTGATCTATGCTTGCATTCTTTTGAGTCAGGCGGAATGCGATGAGCTAGCTCAGCGTGCCGAAGCCTTGAAAGAAGAAAATTCCAATCTTAGATCAGAAGTGAGCCGGATCAGGAGCGAGTATGACCAGCTACTTGCAGAAAATGCTTCACTCAAGGTGATGGTTGGGTCTTGATTTGACGTTAGGGTGTCTTTGATCTCTTTACCATCCTCGAGCCCATGCCACAAAGAAAGAATTGGTCCTTGATTTGATTTGATCTGATGAGTGTCTTGACCAAAATGGATGAATATAGTTAGAGAACATCAAATCTCCCCCTGCCCCCTTCTCTCTCTCTTCAGTTCCACTAAAAGTTTTATGTTTTCTGCTTGCTTAAACTTTCTTACTCATCAAGTTATTAAAATATTGTATCTGCAGGAGAGACTGGGGGAAGTTCCTGGGCATGAAGATATAAGGTCTGGCAGGAATGACCAACATTTGAGTAGTGACACTCAACAGACTAGGCAAACAGAGCTGGTGCAGGGTGGTCACTAGGATGTAGCTACCTTGCTTCATGCTGCTTTCCAGGAGCATAACCTAACCAATTAGCAACAGGAAGTTCCTATTTTGCATAGCGTGTAGTTGAAATTTTATCAAAGCTGACCTTTATAGCGTTAGGATCTGTTTATTTCACATCCTCCCCCTTTTCCAATTTGGCCTATATAACATTTTAAGTACCTGAATGGTGTGTTTAAGTGTGAAACTGATCATACCCGTAACTGTTTTAGAGGGTAATATTCACACTTATATCTGTATTAGATTGGTTAATGAAAGTGTAACTCGGATGGAATGATAATCAACTTATATAGATTTTTTTTTTCCTTCAATGTTTTATTTTTTTCTTGCCATCTCCTTGTTAATCTTCATGCTAATTGATGATGATGCAATGCTGAATTTGTTGGACCAAAGGACCGAGTTGTTTCTGGTGCATAAGAATACATCTGACTATCTGAGAACTAAGATTTCATTTAAAGCATTGTGGATGAATTTCATAAATTAGCAACACTTTAAAAAAGAGAAATGCTATGGATACAACAAAAAAGCACAACAATTTCACAATATTCTTAAATTAGTAACCCAACTCACACACATGGGCCACCACAATCTCCAATTGGCATGTTAATTTGAGAATGTTGAAAAATTGTTGTGGCTTTTTGTTGTATCTATAGATTTACTCATTATTAACTAGGACTTTATTGAGAGGGGAGAACATGAATTGGAATATTTTGAATCTTTTGATTATTCAAGAATAACAAGTATGCTAAAATTTAAAATTATATTAATACATAAAAAATTTGTTTCACTCTCTTTTAAAAGTTTCCATGGGGTTGGTGGTGTACTTTTATAACAAATATCTTTAATATTTTTATCATAAAATAATAAGTGAAAAAAATTTCAAAGGAACAGGTGCGTACGTCCCTAACAGCTAGTTTTAGAGTTTGCGGCTTGTTTGAAGATAAATCAGTCTAATAATGGCTTTAATACGGAGGGCTAATTCTTGTACCTATTCTGTACAAACATTGTTCACAGACTCACATGGCAACTTCCATCAACTTCACCATTTGTTAAACTCAGTACACAGCTAGCCCAGGAAATTAAAAGCATGAAGGAGTTGGAGGTGTCTCATTTTGGACTAATGGTTTGTTTGATATATGGTCTCCTCATATCATATTAGAATTAGCGTAAGCTCTCCTTCGTTGTGTGATTGCAAAAAATGTGCTATAAACAAATATGATAGTTTTTCTTTGGAAAAATTAAACTAACCATTCGTGTTATAAACAAATGAGGGTGACCTTCAAAGTTTTACAGTATAAGAATTCCCCCAAGTCTTCGTAAGATCTTTATCACTAACTTCAATATCTTACAAAGATCTGACTTGGTTTGAACTTGGGAAGATGACGGTCATACTTATAATTTTTCTTCTTTATATTTTCCTCTTAAGATTATCTCTCTATTTTAAACCATAGTTAGTAAAACATGGTACATGTTTAATACAGTAAGTATACGGATGAGTATAAATTGACATCTTTTAAAAAGTACATTTCAAAGATTTGGCAAAAAAATACAAAAATAGTGAAAAAAAAGGAACATATTGTACAACTATAATATGTTTATTTTTGAAAAATTCATAAAAAAAATACGAAAACATTTACCACATATATTTTTGAGATAAATACAATAATTTTTGCATCATAACCTTTTAACTCTTGTCAAACGTGGCAAAAAGTCTTGTAGCTCAACTAGTTGACACCTTCTAATGCTTTCAATGAAGATATCCATAGTTTAAACTTTAAATTCCCTGGGAAAATTACACTTTACCACCCTAAACTATACCCCAGATTACATTTTGCACTATAAACTTTTCGAATGCACATTTTGCATCCTAAACTATGGCATTTGTTCCGTTCCACTTAATATCATAATAATAACAAGTTCCGTAATTCCCAAAATACCCTCTTACTTCCAACTTGCCATGAAACTATTTTGTTTTTGTTTTCTGTAGTCCAAGTTGACGTTAATTACTCTCACCAAAAAATTTATATATATTTAATAACAATTTGTCCTAAAAAAAAAGAAAAAAAAAAAAAACACGTTTTGAGTAACAATCATTAAATTTCATGTGCTCACTTTTACGAAGAGAGAGAAAAAATGTGATCCCTTTAACCTAGAGAGGAGGACCCATAAATATTCTAACAAAGAAAAAAAGAAAAAGAAAGAATAAAATAAGAAATGTATAGACAAATAACATGAGACTCACGTGCATAGAATAGAGAAAAACAACAAAGCATTGTTGAATCCACACCCACTATTCCAATCCATTTGTTGGGTTTATTTTTTTGTCTTCCAATATCTTTTTATGTTCCTTCAACATTTGGACATGCTGTTGGATATTTTTTGGTTGAGTTTGTTGGTTTGGTTGAAATATAGATGCACACTTACCAAACAAATGAAATAGGTGTGTCAGTTTTTTAACAAAATAATAAAAGAAAATTAAAAGAAAATAGGAGAATGAGGAAAATTAATATATCAAAACTAGTAACAAAGTGTAGTGTAGGTAATGGTAACTTACTAAATTATATCTCACCATTAATTAAAAGAGAATTAGTTGATTTCCATGTGTTTAACTTTTTTATTTTCAAATCTATGTTTGCATAAGTAATAAATTATGAAATATTTTTATTTTAGTGCACACATGTTTGGGGTAAGTTATTTTAGTATAAAGATGGTAGAAATGAAATATAGGATTCTCATTTTTTGTATATTCTTTTTTTTAAGGAATATTAAATTTTAAATGCATAAGTATAATTAATATACCTTGTCAGGATTTTTATAGCTTGATGTTAATTGCTTTTCTCTGTAAAGAGAATTAGGGTTTGAATCCCCTCATTCTCACTATTATAACTATCAAATTATTCAAATAAAAAAAGTAATTGTATTTTTACATAATAAACAAATGCCATAGTTTAGGATGCAAAATGTGCATTCGAAAAGTTTAGGGTGCAAAGTGTAATCTAGGGTATAGTTTAAGGTGGTAAAGTGTAATTTTCCCAAATTCCCTTTACCTCAAACTATTGAATTATTATATAAAAAACACTCATTTCAATAATTATTGAAACAACCCAATATAATCACGTTTACAAAACTAAAAATGATTGTTAAGAGTTTTGTAATTTAGTGATAAATTCTCCTCTTTTTTTATTAGGAAAATTATGATTTAAATTTTTTTTAATTATTATTGATTTAAAAAAAAATTATATATATATATTAATATATATATATATATATATACTGTGTTGATACTTGGGAACATGATTTAATTCTCATTATTTGCAGATTTTGTTTTTATTTTAAGTTCTGGACTTTTTAACTTTTAATTTTTGAGAAAATATGGTTGGATTTAAGTTCAAGAATCAGGATATAATAAAATAAATATATTAGATAGGAATCATTGTGTTTGACCGAATAGGTTTCTTAAACATTTTTTTTTTACACTATAACCATGGTTCAATGTTTAACGCCATTAGGTTTCATTAAAGTTTTATCCTAATCTATCTTTTAACTAGACATGATTTTTAAAGCTGAAATCAGACCTATTTAACAAGCCGATTTTTATTGCTTCCGTAACAAACGCCTATTGTAGTTTTAGTTCATAAAAAACGAGGAACTTCTGTACCATTGGAAACATAACGTTGGACGGGAGTTTTATTCAATATTACATACGTACGTACGTGTATTTACTAACTAGGTTTTGAACGAATAAAGATATGTGAACTTGAGGGAGAGAACATTTCTCGCTTCAATTTACTTCCCATTGATTTCCTTTCTTATTGAATAGAAGAAATTATCTTTGCCTTGCTTTCTTAGCCATTACTCTTAGCTGTTGATCCTGATTTTCTAAAAATAGAATTTGGCTTTTGATTTGAAGTTTGAATCAATGATTAGCTTGTGCTTGAATGTCAGCATTAGCAATATCACTACCAAAGATAGCAATCCCTACATTTTTTGCCTACCTCTCTAAATCCTTAGTTTTTGGAGCAATAGAGACTCACGCTTTAGCTGCTTCATTTGAAGGAGTGCACAATTAAGTTTGGAATATAACGCCACACCCTATTAGAGTAAGGTTGAGTAAGTTGACTTTCTTTCTTTTTTGTTATGGAAAGTAAAAGTAGTTTCTTTAGTACAAGATCGCTTCACAACTTGCGGTACTTACACCTCTTGCCTATCAAAGGTGACACTCTATCACTGAGTAATATCTCTTGCCCCAGAGTGACTACTAATTTCTGCTTGTAGTTCCTCTCTTGTTAGTGTACTCACTTCTATCTTCTTCAAGGCAGTAATGTCTAGTTGGTGTGAAAAGCTGACAAATTCAACCATTTCCCTAGCTTGTAGTAACCATATAATTTAAATACAAAACTGTAATGATCATTTTTAGAATATCCTTTTCTTGTTTTGTTTTCTTTTTTTGAGAATCAATTTTAGAATATGCTTGGAGGTTACTCTTAAGCTCAATTTTCTAGTAGCAAGATTGAAATTTGGGTTTGAAGATCGAATTAGTTGTCAACCTGTGTTAACTAAAGCACAAACGGCATTAGCAATATCACTTCCAAAGACAACAATCCCTACATTCTTACACAAGATCCAAAGCTATTCCTAACACACATAGAAAATTCAACCATTTCCCCAACGCCCAACTTTATGGTGGCTCTTCTTTTTAATGATGAAGGGAGAGGGAAGATTTTGGGTGGGGATCGGGGTAGGTGTAGGGTATTAAGAGAGGGAATAAGCAATCATTTCGAAAATATGCGTCGCCAAGGGGCCTACCTCTTTTCTTGATGGTCTTTGGATCCTAAACGAGCCACTCTAGCTTGGCAATAATACTCGTTGGACCGAGCATCAGCCCACCGGAAAATGTACTTAGGCAAAATTTAAAGCATAATGCTAAAATTACTAACAATTTTCTACCCAAAAAAAAAAAAAATTTATTAGAAACAAACTTATAGTATCTTGACATCACTCAAATTATTTATAATAATAAAAAAAGTCCGTGAAAAATGGAGACTAAAATGGTAATAAAGGTAAGAATTTTTTTGGACTCCAACATTGTAAAAGTATATGCCAACCGAGGCACAAGTCAAATGTCCCTGCCAATGGTTGTGTAGATGGAAAGGAAACATGGGAAAAGCTATTGCCAATTTGACAGCATAAGGATGAAAAAATAAATAAATAAACCCAAAGAATAATGAATTTTATTATAAATAGAATAAAGTGACCATTACACAAGAAGCTGTAAGCCTGTAACACATCCTCCAAAACCCCAAACACCACAAGAAGCTGTAAGACTGTAAAACACATCCTCCAAAACCCCAAACACCACAAGAAGCTGTAATTATGTAACACATCCTCAAAACCCCAAACACCAACTTACAGACGAGAACAAACACCCCACCACCCAAATAAAAACAACCCAATATCATAAGCAGAAAACCGATTTATATACTACCTTGGACTAGAAATGACACTTCCGTCAGCCTTGATGCCTCGTAAAACAACACTCTTGAAGAATTAGCAAAGCGATTCTATCTTGTTGCTGCAGCAGTGACCACGTTCTGAATTCTCTATTATCGAATCAGAGAGCTTCTGATTAAGCCGCAAGTACTATGACTACAATGAGAAGCACAATCCCGAATATCACCAAGAGCAAGCATGTCTGCACAGAAAAATAAAAACCTGATTAACCAAAAAAAAAAAAAAAAAACATAAAATTTTGAAGGTTAACAGATGAAATCAGTGGCTCAAGAGGAGGGCAACCACACTCTGACCCTCATTCTGAAATACAAGTGTAAACAAGGAGGTCAACGCCCTTTGTCATTTTGTCCCAGTAAAAAGAGGGGGGGGGGGGGGGGGTTAGGCATCATAAATTACCAGAGACGAATTAGATCTTTGGGTCTTTGCAGCTTTTGCAAGTTGAGACTTTGCTTGGGCAGTTGCTGCGTGAGAGCCCTCAATATTGGAGCCAATATCATCTGCAAACAAAATATGCTTGACATGTGACGACATGAGCCAGACAAACAAAAATTGGTGACTTCTAGAGAATAAGTCAGATGACTTACCAATCATGGTTCCTTGCTCATGGACCAGTACAGCAAGATCTTTAAAGATCTCATTCACTTCACCAATTTGTTGCTGGATTTCTTGTATACCTTGCTCTCTTTCCTCAATTACAGCCTCGTTGAAGGCAATTTCATTGTCCAGAAGCAAGACCTCCTGTCTGCAGCACAAATCACTCAAAAGTTAAAAGTGGATGCAATTAATGAAACTGGTTTACACAAAGCCTAAATGCAAACTCTATAATCAAAGTACATAAAAAAAGAAATGCCCACAATATATATAACTCTTCACATGCGCACTGGCCTCCATGGTTGAGGTTTCAATGTTCTTCTGGCACTAAATATAGGATAAAGTTAATATCCAACTAGTTTGGCTACAGTCCCTCCAAACCACCTTAAAAAGATGATGTGTCCTTCACCATGTGCAAGGCACATGACTAAGTTGACAAAATTTAACCACACTCAACCCCAGTTGACTTCAATCAATCAATCAATCAATCTCTCTCTCTCTCTCTCCCCTTCCTTGCCTCGACCATCAGCCCACCCATCCACCCTGTATCCACCACCGGCCAACCCTCCTATTTTCTCTCTCTCCCTCTCTCTTCCTCCTTCATATCCACCCACCCAACTTTAGTGTTTGGTTTAAATATCTATCTAAAGCTCAAAACTTTACAACAATATACCCATTAATCAATCTATGGGAAGATAAGAATTTTGAATTTTTCACATCAATTATTAGATCTAGTTGATCGAGCATGCTGTAATTTTTTTAGAAAATCAAGTGGAGAGAGACCGGTGGAGTGGAAAAGTGGGTGAGGTGGTGGATACAAGGTTGAAATTGGCCAGCAGTGGAAACAGTGGAGGGATTGGGAGGCTTGATTGGTGGAGAGAGGAGAGGGGGATCCGGTTGGATGGGTGGGTCTTGTACAAAGGAGGGAGAGAGAGAGATATTGGAGTTAAGTGGGGTTAGTGTGGTTTTGTCAAGTTAGTCATGTGCCTTGTATATGATGAAGGACACAAATCATCTTTTTAAGGTTTGGATATAAACTTTGCCCCTAAATATATTGCAATCATGTTTAGGAGAAGAAAAAAGAAGAGATTTCTTTCAATATGTTACTTCAAGACCCTTTCCTATAAAATATTGGATCCAATATGCCAAACTCCCTTTGATTTAGGCAAAGACACAGACATCCCTTGTGTTTTCTATAACTACTCTTTAATCCAAGTTTGTCATTAAATGCAAACTGACATTCTGGTCCTAGCATTTTCTACAAAAATTAGGATTATCTTCATTTTGAGCAAACAAGACTAAGGGTATTGCATGCATTTCGTACTATTTCAACAATGCTATTAATAGTTTTCATCTGTGGCAGTGTGATGGAATGGATCCAGAGTGTCTGCCACATATGCACCACATGGAAGGCCTGAGGAATTTCAAAAATTATGAGGGAGGACATGTCTTTAGTTTTCATTAACTCTAAGGGAGACAAGTATTTTTCCCCTAAAAAATATAAGTTCAGAGACATTCTTCATTAAAATGAGGAGACCAAACGGACAGCAACCTGATAATATGATCTTGACCACAATACAATATAATAGAGATCAAGGGAAATCATATATCAATCTCACTTATGGTCCATTTGGTTGGGTGGAAAATGGGAAGGATTAAAAAATGGGAGTTTTTCATTGTTTGGAGGCATGGTTGCTATTGTTGTTGTATGCTTGTATGTAGATTAGCAAAGATACATGTCCATTTTACCTAAACTTGAAGAGAAACCACAATCAGCAAATTTTGGTTTGAAATTTAAAATATAACCATAAGTTCTGAAAAACAACCCAAAAAAAAAAAAAGGAATAAGTATAAAATGAAAGTGCTCAAGACTAAGAAAATAATTATGATAAAAAAAGACTCCGAAAATTGGACAACGTAGTTTTAAGGTTAACATAATATTAATTTCGCAATAATTGTTTTAGAACAATTGAATAGGGCCCAAATGGACGAAGTAAAGACATCATTAATGCGAACAAAACTCACCTTCTGGATTCCACAAGAAGAGCATGCTGTTCTGGACTCTTATCTGAACTCACATCTATCTCACTTGCTGTGTAGCTGAATAAAGCACGGAACAAATGTAAGATAGATATTATACATGGAAAGGAAACTTCAAAATTAAACTGCATAATAGTATAATGTATTACCAACCACTAGGTGAGCTGCACAGGCAAGTCCTTCTTTTTTAATGAATGCACAGAAAGTTCTAAACAACAAGAAACTAGAGTATTCTCATTTATTGCATACCAAAAACTAGAGTATTCTCATTATTTGGTAGATCAGCTCACTTTTCAGTTATCAAAAAGTTCCGTTTCTTGCAAGCATGTGTGAACAAAGTCACAGACAAAGAAGGAACAAACTAATAAAGCTGCATGCTTAATTGTTAAAGACCATCCCAATTACCTAGAAGGAAGAACTGATTGGGGAACAAAAGGAGTGTATGCTGTTTCCCGCTCAGCTGCCAGCCGCTGAGCCTTCTGAAATTCTCTCAGCACTGCTTGAAAATCTTTTGCAAGTTTAGCATCGGCAATTTTTTTGCTGGCCTGAAATTAGATGAAAGACACATCCTTAAAAAAACAGAAGTATAAAACAAAATTAAAGCAAAGAGGAAAAATGTTGAATTCTAAAAACATTTGGTTTCACTTTTAGCACCATCCAAGTGGTGCTTCTAGATAATGGATCAATCCCCATACTAGGATTCTTATCTATCACCTTAAGACTAACAAACAGTGAGCTTTAAGCTTATTCTCAACTAACCAGGTCTATGAAATTCCAAACAGCCCATGAAATATTCAGTAATTAAAACTATTGGCACGATAATTCTTCAGTATACAATCATAAAAAACTTAAGAGAAAGCTATAGTTGCATATTCATCTTAATTTTTTAGATGAAGGTCAAAGAGAGCTTCTACACCATTTATGAGAAGTAGGCAGGTAGACAGACAGAGATGAGAAATTAAAATTATAAACTACTTACATTAACTTCAGCGTGATGATCTATTTCACTAGCTTGTTTAAGTTTAGCCGACGTATCCTTCACTAATTTCCCAATATGTTGCCTTGTCTTGTGCCTGAAAGTTCAAAGAAAATCAATGAGGACCAGCAAAGATGGAAAGTTGTCATGAAATTAATTTCTTGACAAAGATCAAAACAGAGGCAGTGACCAAATCAAAGAAATAAAGAAACAAGTTGGTCACATTGAAACTGTAGACTTAAAAGATATCATGTATAGAATTTCCAGAGCACACAACTTAAATTCCACTAATTACACCACATCTAGCAGCCATTTTATTTGAAATTTATTCATTACAAAATTGAGGTTATAATCTGAGCAATGTGTAGTACGAGGATAACTAAACAGCATAATATATATATATATATATAAATATATACATATATATATATTATAAAAAAAAATAATAAAAAAACTGGCTAAAAGCAATTAGAACATGGTGTCATTATAACACATACTGGTGGATTGGACAACCAAAAATCCCATCTTCATCTAAAAATAAGCATCATATCATATGCCCTTTATTTTTAATCCTAAGACTGCATACAGAAATGGACTATTCTATTCTGTTATAACCCAATCTCCAAATACCACAAAGATTAGAATGGCCAAACAATCTAACTGTGCTTTCATGATACAACAAAGTTCCTTTTTGATAAGTAATATAAAACAATGCATATAAATTTAGCTCAAAATGCACCTTCTAGGTGAGTCAGTGAGTTCAAGACCCATTAAGTGCACGTGTAATTTACCAATAAAATTAAAAAAAAAAAAAAAAAAAAAATCATCAGATTCAACACTAACACACTAAACAAGCATCTACTACGATTTTTGCTCAAAAATTGCACCTAATTCAAAAGGTTAAAAATTGCAAGCAGGCCTTGAAATTAATCCTACATTTTGATCTCAATGATTCAATTCAATTCAACCAAAAAAAATACAGCCGGATACGCAAGAATTGAATTCTTCTTCCAAGCAAAATTCATAGCATTAAAGCGAGAGAGAGAGAGAGAGAGAGAGAATGGAACTGACAGCTTCTCGCGGAGCTCAGGCGTGTCCTTTGGGGTACCGAGCGTGTTGACGAGTCTCTGAAACGTGGACACGGCGGTGTTGATCTGAAAGATCCCGGAGGCAACGGCTTGGGTTGAGTCTTGCTTGCCATTGACTCGGTCTCGCCTCGAAGACAAGGGCCGCCCAGCCTCGAGATCCTGAAAGCTCATTATATCTCTCTGTCTCTGAGAGTTTTTTCTCGAAACCCTAACCCTAACCCTAATTTTTTTTTTAAATATATTTATTTTCTCGAGAAAATCAAAAGAGAGAAAAGATGGGGGGAGCAGGGGGAGTGTTTGGTTACAGGGATCTGGAAAATCCTGGTCTAAGGGCGGAGATTGAGGAGAGAGAAAGGAATTCGATGGTGGAGAAAAGTATATGAATTTTGAGAGAGAGAGAGAGAGAGAGGTACAGCTAAATGATTAGTTGTGTTGTGAGGTGAGGTGGGTTTGAGCTTTCAGTTGTGGCGTGGCGGGGTTGTGGAGAAAAGAAAGGAAAGGAAAAAAGCCTTTTTTGTTGTTGTTGTTTATTCGGTGCGGGCACGTCGATGTGGACCACTTTTCAAAAGGGATACGTGGGGGGTTGGGATAGGAGGACACAATCATTCTGTTTCTATTTTGGGGAATTGCTCTTCTCTTCAACTGGTGCTGGTGATGGTGGTGGTGGCCCCTTTTTTGTTTTGTTTTTAATTCTCCAAATTAAATTCTAGGTTGTGTTTCGTGTGTTTTTGTTTCATTGTGATTTTCAAAGGTAGGTATTCACATCTTGATTTCTTTCTTGTTTTTATGTTAATTAAGTTTTGTAATGATGAAAGTAATAAGATGGGTGACGATGGTGTGACGTAGTTAATCTTAATTGATTAAAGTGATAATTTTTAAATCATAGATTAATAAAGTTAAAATGACCTAAAGTATAATTATTATTATTATTATTATTTTTTTTATAGATAGGCGTTAATATCGTATTTTGTTTATGCTCGTTTTGTGTTTAAATGCCAACTTTCACCTTAAAATGTCAAAATACTTATATTTTCATGTTGAAGTTGTTGTAGGAACAACAAAAGTGATATAATTTTCCCAAATTGAATGATAAAACGCCCAATTTTATAATCTAAAGTTAAAATGATTAAAATGTCATTTTAAGTTAACCTTTGACTGAGTTGACTAACAGTCAAATGAAGTCGAGTTTACACTAAACCTTGTCACTTAATATCAAAATTCACAATTTCAAACATTTATCTCGAGTTTAACTTCGGTCAACCCAGGCTCAATCCAAATTTTATCAAAATCCAACTGTACAATTGTGATAAATTCAAGAATATTTTGTGAGCTACTAAATTCTCCTCAAAACAATGGTCTGTGTCTCCATGAGCCCTAATATGACTTAAAAATGAGCAAGAAATCGCAAAAATATTGGAAACATGCTAAAAACATAGCCAATATTTGGGAATAAGTAGGAATGGCAACGGGTCGAGTTCGGATTGGGTTTTTTCATACCCGAACCTGACCCGTAGGTCTAGACCCGCGACCCGGACCCGGCCCAATTATTAAACGGGTTTTTTTTCGGGAGCCCGAACCCGCCTCGCTGGGACCCGCGGGCCCCGTTTAGCCCAACCAGATTTGGGCCCAAGCGACGGCCCAACCAAAAAAAAAAAAAAAGAATTGAACTCAATGGCGTACACATACAAAATATGGTTGTGTTTGTGTTTATGTAATGAGATTTTCAGATATACATATAAAAAGCATAACGAAATATTGAAAAAGTTTCTGGTATTGTCTTTTTTTGTACTTTGTATTTGACATATACACATAAAATCCACCATATATTTTCTGAAGAGAGGCTGAATGCCATGAGACCTGAAGAAGAACTCAATAGTGTCGTTGTGTCCGCCATTGTTGTGCCATACAATCTTAAAAAAAAAAAAAAAAAAAAAAAAAAAAGGTTTCCCTTTCAAACATAGATTCATAAACATAGATTCACAGATCACAAACATAGACTCAGATTTGAGAGAGGACATGAACCCAAAAAAAAAAAAAAATGAACTAAAAAAAAATATTGGAGAACTCGGTCCACCAAGGCTCTATCTCTGATCTCGGACTCCTACTCGGCCTCTCTCCATCTCAGACCACCAAGATCTCCGATGATCGGCGGTGGGCCTCTCTACCTATCACAGCCTAAACCTCGCACATCTCTCTCCGATCTAACCTCCGTGCTTCTCCTTGGCAAATAGCAACCACCACGTGATGAGAGTGAAGGTGAGGGTGGGTCGGTGAGTGAATGAGAGTGAGGGTGAGGGTGACTACCAGATTGGGTGAGACCATGTGGGGTGGCTTGAGAGAAAATGAGACAGAGTTATTGAGGGTGAGGTGAGAACACTGAGAGAGGCGGCTGGAGCTAAGAGATATCAGAGAAATGAGTTAGGGTTTGACATAAGTGATATATATATATATATAAATATATATGTAGGTATTTTAGTAATTTTACTTTAGTTGTAAACGGGTCGGGTCGGGTCCGGGTTCGGGCCGGGTTTTTACCAAAACCCGGACCCGCTTCAGGGTTTTTTTTTTAAAACCCAAACCCGACCCTATTCTTTATCGGGCCGGGTAAAATCCGACCCATTAGGGTCGGGTCGGGCCGGGTACCCACGGATCGGGTAGAATTTGCCATCCCTAGGAATAAGTGTCCATAAGCTTGATTACAATTTAATCTTAATTAAATTATAATTAAACAACCATCGATTGGCCAAAATAAGGAGTAGTTGGAAAAGTCTCATTATGAATTTCAACTTGGTATCCATGGATTGTGGAAACTTTGCTTAAACAATTTAAAAAAAAAAAAAAAAAAAAAAAAAAAAAATCCAAGTTCTTAACTTTTGGAACAAAATTAATTTTGACACTACCTTCTAAAGCATCTAGCTCAAAGATATGAAAATTAGATCCAAAAATTGAATGGCTTTAGAAAGAAGATGTTGTGATCTTTCCAACAGTAAAAGCCAAACAAAGGTTAAAAAAGAAAAAAAAAAAAAAAAAGTCTATTTGGGCACCCACTTTGCGCTTTAATTCTTAATCGAAAACAAAAATTGGAACAAAAAAGCTAGGGGCTTGTTTGGTTCCATTTTCTATATTTCGTGAGTCCCACCACCTAAAAATAAGTTTGGTTCCATTTTTGGTTCTCAGTTGTTAAAAACAAGATCCAAAAATATGGGTTTCATTTCATTTTTTGTTCTTTTGTGGGTTCCATCACCTAAAAATATGTTTAGCCCTATTTTTTGTTCTCAGTTTTTAAAAACAAGATCCAAAAATATGGCTTTGAGAACAAAAAATGAAAACAACTTTTTAGTGTTTTCGAATTCATAAAAAAATAAGTTCATCAAAATTTTTTGTAAGAAAACTCAAATCAAATATGGCCACCACCAATGGTTGTTTATTTTACACCGCACAAACTCCACATCTCTCTCTTTCTCTCTCTCTCTCTCTTTCCTTGGCAAGATTGATTTTTCTCTTTTACTCTAACCATCCATTCGTCCCTTTCTCTCCCTCTCACTCCTCACTCTTTACCCATCCCTTTCTCTCTTCTTATTTTCATGAGTTTGGGTTGCCGATCTAGAGATTTTTGTTTTCGGTTTACTGTGTTGTTGGGTTTGGGTTTGTTGTGTTGATGGATGTGGGTTGCCGATCTTGGGATGGTTGTGGTTGTGGTTGTGGATGTGAGGTGTGAATCGGTTTTACTGTGGTTTGAGGCTTGGGCTATGTTAGAGGTGGGTTTGTGCCGTTAATGGTTAGGGGCCTTTCCTTTTAGTTGTGTGGTGGTGTTGATGGTTGGATTGTTTCTTTTGGCTGTTGGAGGTTCTTTCTTTTGGTTGTGTGGCTGTTGGTGGTGGTTTATGAGTTGATACTAAGTTTGCCGTTGGTGGTGGTGATGGAGTTGGGTTTGAATTTGTTGTGATAGGTGGAATTGATATGGGCTTAGACAAAGGAGTAATTCTTAGTTACTCTCGAAGCACGAAGAATGGTGCTCCTTCTCTTACATTCATGGTGGAGTCCACTCATTAAACTTATGGTAAGATCTACCATGCTGAATAGTGAAATAATTTTCATTTTTTATTGGTATCCAAACGGAGGCTTAATGTCGGTTACTTAACCGACCTCATGCTTGTATAAATTAAATAGGAACCTTTGGTTCCCACTTTGATATGAGACGTGTGAAGTGAGGTGAAGAACGGGTAAGCACCAAGACTAGTGTGAAGTGAAAAAAAGAAAGTCAAGAGTGGTTGTGTCATAGGGTTAGTAGCTAGGTGTCTAGGAATAAGGTGTCAAGTGTGTGCAATTTTATTTGGTGAGTAATTAGAGCACTAGTGTGTCAAATGCCAAATATTTGGCATTTGACACACCAAACACCAAAAAATCACTCTCATCAGGTGTTGTAAATGCCAAAATATTTGACATGAGTGAACAGTACAATCTCAAATTTGAGAGTGTACGGACAGAAATGGTATTAGTTTTAATATTTTTTTATTCTCTTTTCTCTCTCCTCTCTCTTCACTTTATTCTTTTTTCTTCTTTCTCACCTCTGTTCTCTCGCACCGGTTCCCAATCTCTCTTACCTTTATTCCTCTCACCGATTCCTCTCAATCTCTATCACCCTCTGACGTTGCCCCTGCCGATCTCGCCCATAGTCCAACTCGCCTAGCCGCTGTCAATATCGTCAGCTGCCATCGATCTCGCCGATCTCACTCACGGTCTCACCTTCTCCAGTCATGGCCGATCTCACCCCGAGGCCGCCGTCGATCTCACCCTCTTCCCTTCCTACAATGTAATTCTTTTAGTGCCTTTTTTTAAATCTTTTTATTACTCATATGATTTTGATTGTTCTATATGATTTTTAGTTGCTTTTTTCTCTTTTATATTTTTGGAAAATTTTTGATACTAAACCAAAAAAAAAAGCCACAGCACACGCGTGAAGCGCGTGTGGTGAGGTTAGTGTGTGTGTTTATATATATGGTAAATTGCAAATTACACCCATAAAATTTGAGGGTGTTTGGATTTTACCCCCTGAAGTTTCAGAATTTGGATTTTACCCTTAAAGTTTGGGTTGTTTGGATTTTTCACCTTGACATTTCAGACACCCCTAAAATTTAGGGAACAAAATCCAAATTCTGAAACGTCAGGGTGTAAAATCCAAACACTCCCAAACTTCAGGGGATAAAATCTAAATTCTGAAACTTCAAGGTGTAAAATCTAAACACCCCCAAACTTTAGGAATGTAATTTGCAATTTACCCTTATATATATCTAAAACAAAGGGAAATATATATCTAAAACAAAGGGAAATCAATTAAAAATTTAATGATTAGGAAATTAATAAATTTTGGGAGAAAACAGAGAACAATTAAGGAGAAAATTTTGTATCCTTTCTATGATCTAATATGGAAGAATTGTATTGTTGCATGAAAGATGTTTGATGGGCCTCCATTGCTAGCCACAACTTTCAAAAGGGAAAAAAAAAAAAAAAAAAAAAAAAAAAACTCTGAATTGAGTTTGGCTTACTTCCAGTACTTTTCAAAAATGAATCTCATTTTGTTTTAATGAGAGACTTCCACATCATCCACTAACTAAATAAAATGTGGAGATTAAAACCCACTACCACTTGCTATTGTATATTTAAAACAAAATGACATATTTAGTTAAAAAAGTACTAGAAGTAAGCCAAACTCCTTTGAACTTAATCTCCTAAGCACAATGTAATAACTAGTGGATTTTTTTTTTTTTGAATTGAGTCAAAATAGAACCAAGTCACTCTACTCTTATTTAATTTAATTTAATATTTCAATTGAGCAAAAAGTTAGAATTTGGAACAAGATTGTGCATGGAGAGAGAACATTATAAAAGAATGTTCAAATTAAGAGAAAAATTAGCCAGACATGTGAGTTCCAAATATTAAAAATTCTTTTCATCTGTGCAAGTTAAAAAAAAAAATGGTAGAAATTAGTGGGGCCATGAGTGCCTCTGCCACAATATGCATGTAGAATGCAGATTGTATTACAAACATAATTTAATTTAATTTTCAAATGAGCATATCATTCTCCCCAATCGAGATTAGGGAGAATGACATGTATGACAATTACATTTATGTAATTGTCAAAAGAGTGATATGGACGTCATGTATGAATAGCTATATGGAATCCATAATAGTATTCATCATCATAATACATATATATATAAATCACGAATATTATTATTATTCGTTTAGTCTTGTTGATTAGTTTAAAGGTTTTCTTATATTGACTATTAGCATGTACCAAAACATTAGGATCAACAGGGACGGACCTACAGTTCCTCCCCCCCCCCCCCCCAAATTAAAAAAAAAAAAACTAGTATTGACCCACAAAAATTAAGATTTGCCCTTAAATATATATATTTTGGCTCTCCTCCTCTGAAATATTTAGATATTGACCCACAAGAAAAAAAAGAAAAAAAAAAATCCATGCCCCCTTTAACTCAAGAATAATAAGAAAATCTATTAGTTTAAATGAATTAAATTGTCTAAAGTATAACATCAATAACCTTTGGACAAACTAAAATTAACTACAAAATAAAAAATAAATATGAACTGAAAACCTAAATTACAATTCCCAAATTTTTACCCTAACCTCACTCTTCCTCCACTCAACCTCAATGCCTCCATCACTGCTAGCCTGCTGCTGTTCTTTTCCTCAGATTAGATCCGATGTTGCTGCTGTTGCTCCTCAGATCCTTGATCTACATCTGCTGCTGTTCACACTCACACACGGGTTGAATCGGCTAAGGTATGGTAAATCTAAGAAATTTCTCTCCTCTCTCAAGTCATATTTGTGTTTTTTTTGTCTTTGCTATATTGCTCTGCCTCTGGCCCTCTGCCCTTTGCATTTCTTATGAACTGTGGTGTGTTGTGTTTGTGACTTTTTATGGATTGTGACTGTGGTGTGTTGTGTGGACCGTAGTTTGTGGCTTTGCACTGTGTAATTGTGACTTTTTGTGTGGACCTGTGTTTGTAACTTTTTTTTGTTTTGGTTTTATCTATAAAGACATAAAGTGGGACCACTAGGACGTGAGTACTGTGATTGTGAATTTGTGAGACCGAAATCTTTGGTAAGTGACTGTTTTTTGAGGCCAAAGTCTTTATTCTGTGATTGTTTTGATATTTTTATTATATCAAATGTTTAAGAAACACTTATTTTGTATATAGTATTTTGTTGAATATGAAATAAATGTTAGTGTTTATTTTCATAAAAAAAATAAAAAAATAAAAAAAAGATTGTTTTAAGCTTTGGCCCAAGTTCGAATCCTGGTTCCGTCCTTGCAGATCAATACACCAGTTGGAGCACCGGAAGCATGATATTAAGTGCATGTCATGATATTTGACAAAAGAGTGTTATATACATTGCAATTTCCATTTACTCATCAAACTCCATAAGAAAAATTCAACAACACTTAATAGTACCTTGGAGTTTTATACTTCTATTTAGACGGACTAATCATAAAGCTCATGAGGTAGGCGTGGTGTGATGAGCTTCAAGTGGGGTGGCTTTCAAGTTTGTGAGTCAAGCTCTCAGTCATATCAACCTTTACATTCAGGAGTAGAAATGTCATACATGTGTAAAAACTAGCAAGTCTAAGTGCACCATTGAACTCCAAAAGATGCTCCAGGGGCATATTCTTCTACCACTTCCCAAATGGGATAAACTCTAGTTTTGCCCCTTAAAATCAACATCCTTGTGGGTGGTGAGAAATCTTTCAACGAACTTTAGTAGGTCTGACCATTTGTGATGGTCTGTTTGGATTTTCAAAGGTTTGGGATTAGCCAGTGCCTTTTTGGAACATGGTAACCACCTATGGTGCAATCCTCGAGTGAATTCACGTGGTCCTGATAGTGGTGCCCCGGGATACAAACGTAAGAATCTCTTTAACTATGGCTTGGAGGGTACACACCAACATTTATGTCCGACTTGTTTACAATTCTTTCCTTGCCCACTTGGTCGTCAAGCTCATCTTGGGCCTTTTTCAATACATGGCGGTTATTCAGCAATAGTGATATTGCCCAAGTTAAGGTTACTACAATGGTGTCATTTCCACCAATGATCATATTCTGCAAAATGAAAATTGTTATTCATGTCCAAATAATACAGTGAAACAAAGCAATCCATTTCGTTTTAGTGGTTTAAAAACACAACAATACTATAGGCATGACAAATTTCATAAATGTTTTCACATTTTTAATGTGATAGAAAGTGATTAGTGCAAAAATACTTTCTTTGACTGCTGTGATATCTCTTTTATCATACATCAATCATATGAAATTTATTGTGTATTTAGACATATTATTATTTTCTTTTTTTTTTAAGAGAGGAAGCACATACCAAACATGTGGCTTCGTTGATTGTCAGGATCATAACCTCCCTAGGTCCTCCATCAGTAGACTGAAAGCATTACGTCCATGAAATCTTGCTCTTTAGTTTGCAGAGACTCTCTTTCGCTTATGCTCTTTAACCATTCCCAAGAATGTTGTCAATCTCTTTGCAGTTCTCTTCATGACCTTTCATGTCCACCCAAATCCAACCACACCTAAGATGCCGATTGCATCCGACACCACAAACAAACCAATAACTTTAGAAATCCCGCACCGCCTTTTTGGCAGCACCGTGCCTCTTTTCATAGACAACATCATGATTAACACCAAAGTACCGCTTTCCAGCAATCATTCTAAGAATCACGTTGAGACTCATGTCCCCAAACCATTGCTTCAACTCCACTAAAATTTGGCCTGGCCCGTTCTTTTCCTTAGTCCAAAGTTTGTACAGACCTTTCAAGAACATCTCAACTGGGAACTCGAATATAGGCAAGCTGGTCAAGCCGACGGGTTGATAGTAGCTCTAACGTGATTATTTACGCAATTCCTTCAATAGGGACCATGGGAGGTGCAGTGGCTATATGGCATAGTTATAGGCCATGTTTTGGCTTCACTAAATTGGGTCGCGATGAGCGTAAGTCGTTGGTGGTGAAGCCTCTTTAGCCAATGTCAGCTGCTCTGCAAAGCTGGATGCAATCAAGCTTGATAGTAAAGTGAATTGTACTTGTCAGCCATGGCTCCCAAAGAAGTTAGGTGAGGAGGTTAGGTTCCCCCTAACAGGGGAGGTGACCAATTACAGGCCATGCACCAGGAGCAATAAGGTACTGTTTGGCTACGCCAACTCTTACGACCTCTTTAAGATAGTAAGGAGAAAAGAATTAACAGCAATAAGTCAGCTATGGCAGAATATAGGGAAGGTGAAAGAAAATCCATTTTAGGCTAAGGTTGCTGGAGTCCTATATATGGTATCTTTCTAATGAAATCTGTAAGCTTTTATAGACAAATATTTAGCTGTTCAGGGCATTTTAGAGGATTAGTTTTATTTTGGTACCATTAAGCTATCAAGGGTGACTTAAGGTTGCAATAGCCAAATCAATATTAACCTAACCTTATCGTATTTGACTACCTAGTTTGGAATTTTGTACACTTTTATCAGTTAAGTGTACTTAAGAGATCAAAAAAAAAAAAACCAGTTCCATGTCTTATCTATACTAGTATGAAATATATAATTATAATATATACAACGCTCCAGTGTTTGAATGTGTTAATTCTATTTGCTGATGGATATCATAGTCTTGGTCATCCCCGTTGCAACAAATTCTTACTTCAAATAAGCCATAGTGTTCGGGCAATAGTTGATGGCATTATGTCATGTCTGTCAATTAGAATTTAGAAAAAGTCTAGTTATTTGTCCTTGTTTGTAATGAACTCTATTGGTTCAACACCTTTGGATATGCTTTTAGCATTGTTTGGGGTCCTTCCTCAGTGCCAAAGTGAAGGTCACTGATACTTTGTATTATTCTTTGATAATTAATTTAAATATATGTGGTATTTTTCCTGTTCTTTCAACTCTAACGTATTTGTCACCTTCTTAATTTCCAAGAAGCTTGCTTGAAGAGATGAGAGAATAAAGGCAGTGTAAATTCAGGAAAATAATAAAGGAAAGCAATATTTATCACCTTCTTAATTTCCAAGCTTGCTTGAAAGAGAAAGAGATGAAGGGAATAAAGGCAGTGTAAATTCTAAGGAGAGAAAATAATAAAAGGAAAGGTGGAGCCAAATAGCTGGTTCAAACCATATTGTATGAAACACAGCACATTATATATATAGTATACTAGTATTATATTAGTGTGATGCAAGATAAATTTATATTCCTTATATAAACTAAAAAAAGGTAATTGAATTTAAAGAATAAATATGTTATTTTTTATATTAAAAAAAAATTCAAGTTACATAGGGCAAATCATATAAAACTAAATTATTATTGAAAACAAAATTTATAATATTTAATTATAAAAATAAATAATAAGAAAAAACCTTTTGAAAAATCTTCTTATTTAGTTTTAATCAAAATAGTATTGTAAATTTCAAAAAAATTATTGAAAGTAGAGTCTTACTTAGTGTGTGTTTGGGCTACAAATTAAAAAAGAACTTATTTTTCTTTCTGATAAGTGGCTCGAATTCTTGTTTTAGTCTTATTAAATGGGAGGTCTCTTTCTTATTTAATTGAAATTTTTATTTTATTTCTGATCTTATCAGTGAGTTTTGATTTTAGCGAAATAAGCGGATCTCGAGCAAATGCTTTAGAGGCAGTATGTTTGTGATTTTATTGCATTTTGCTGCATGTCACTTGGTGTAAGAGGAATTCTCATCAAGGTGTTAAAGTATAAATGCTATGTTTTAGCATTTTTAACACCTCAAATCATAAAAACATACCTACAATAAAGATGCTAAATGCTAAATATTTTTAGCATTCCAACTACAATGAGCTATTGTGATAACAGTTCACTGTAACTGGATTGTAAACTAAAAAAATATTTTTTATTCCTTCTCATTCTCTCTCACTATTCTCTTCTTTCTTTTTCTCTCACGGATTTGGCTTAACTTCTCTCTTTTCTTCTTTCTTTTTTTCTCTCAGCAGTCTTACTTCTTCTCTCTTTTCTTTTGTCACAGGCATCAACAACTGAAAATCATGGTGGTAGTGGTGGTGTTGAAGTTTTATGGAGTTTTTTTTTTTTTTTTTTTTTTGTGGATTTAGGGGTTGAAGTTGTGGAGTGAGTAGTGATGGTTGTGGCTGTGGCTATGGCCGATTAGATTAGTGGCGATCGCAATGGGTTTGTTAGTGAGTGAAAGAGATGAATTGAGAATAAAAAATAATAATATTTTAATGAAGTAGTAAAAAATATAAAATCTTTGATATTAGGTGTATTGTAAAGTGAGTTGTTAAATTGATAAAATAGGTTTTTGAAATGCTAAATCTTTAAATTTTTGAAATCTTTGATGAGAATCTTCTGAAGAGTGTAGTTACTTGTTGTTTAAAGAAAACACTTGAATTCGATGAGTTTGCAATACACCTAACTTTTATTATATAGTATATTTAGTATGTATTATGGACAATTTTTAATAATTCAAAGTCATAGCCTTAAAGTTTAATTTTATTTTTAAACAGTATATAGAGATATAAAATTCAAAGGTTAGGATTTAGAAAAAACACTATTCTCCCCTTCCCTGCCAAAATTTAAAATTAAAACTCAATCTAAAGAACCCAAAAAAATAAATCGATCCACATAGCCCATTCCTGTGTTTCAATGGTCCTTTTCCAAAACAAAAAACACATTTTACATAACAATCTCTAAGTGTTACTAATATCAATTTACTTGATATATATATATAATGACCTTTGGTTATTTGGTAGGCAAAATTCAAATCTTTTTTTTTTTGACAAACAGTTTCAAATCTACCTAAATGATTCATTTGGATGGAAATATGATAAAAGGATATTAGACATATTAGATAGGGATGACAATTTTCCAGGCCCCACTAGCAGCCTCACCGGCCATCGTGGGTTTCCTTGCACAAGGTGGTGGGGGCGAGGATGAGACGGGCCCTAGCCCTGCCAGCGGGCGGGGTGGGGATGGATTTGGAAGCTTTAGGCACTTTTCTGCTCGCCTCGGAGTCCGTCCGCCGTGTTGCTAGGGTTATAATTCTTATAAATTTCTCATACCTAAACGCTACTATTTTAAATGACGTATCGATATTGAACATTTTATTAACCATTATGATTCTTGCTTTATTTTATTTATGTGTTATCTTATGAGATTTTTTTATGATTATCTTGTTAAACAGCTTGGATATATTATTCATTTTTTTCTAAAAATTGGTTGATTTGATAGGATAGATTTAGTTATAATTTAGTATGTTTTATTAATGAAATAGGTTTCGTTAAAAAAATTGTGCTTAGTTGTAGAGCGAGTTAACAAAAGTAGAGTTTTATGGGGTGGGGCGGGGCAGCGGGCGGCGGTCGTGAGAAATGGCAGTACAGGGTGGGGACGAAGACCCCATCCTTCAGCCCCTATCCGCCCTATTGCCATCCCTAATGATAGAGCATATAATGTTGAGGTTAAGGAGTTTCAAGCTTTAGTTGGTGTTTGGGTCCTTTTAGAGTAATGCTAGGAACGTATAATAGTCACATGATTTGTGTATAACTCTTGGCATGAGCGAGTTGTAGGTAATTGGAGAATGTGATGGTGAAATGGTAGTGACGTCTTTCATTTCTCGCGAGGCTGTGGCACGTAATGATTATGGCGAAATTGTGGGTTATTAATATTACCCTAACATTACTCTCTTTTAATGACATCAAAAAAAAAAAAAGAGCATTACTCTCTTTTGTAAGTTACAGAGAATATTGGCGGAAGAACTAGATAAGATATAAGCATCTATCCCCAGTTGATACTGATAGATTAGGTGAGGAAAATATCTCCTCAGTTTTTCCGCTTCCTTTGTCTTTGCACCATTATTTTCTTCTCATTATTAGACGGTGAAAAGCACAATTGATTGTTTAACGATATACTGTAAGTAAGCCACAATCTTATCGTCAAAGATTTCCTATGGACAACACAATAGAAAGGATTCTAAGATAAAAGAGCAATTAAATTAGTCTCTCTAATTATTTATATATATATATATATATATATATATGTAGTTTCAAGATAAATTTTTTTTTTTTTTTGTATTTTAGTCAAATCACTTTTAAACAATCGTATCATATTCATTATTCTATACTTTATTTTTTCACTTTAGTAAAATATTTTTTTATTTATTTGATCTATTTTTTCTTACTTTTCAAAGTACTGCTTTCCTTTATTTCAGTTATCAAAACATAAAAAGTAAAATAAAAATAAAAGAATTTCAGTATCATTTTCTACTTTAAGAAACAGCTAGCAAGAGACTAATGTGATTGCATTAAGTCCCAAACATGAACGTCAATCCACAATCATAAATCTTGCTTCCACATATGATTTTTTTTTTTTGGATTCTTATCTTTAGATTTCCTTAAATTTTAACAATTCTTTAATAAACTTAATAATCTAGATTTTGTATCGTATCGTTCAAATATGATATTCTTAAAATAATAAAATAATGTTCTGGTAGAAAACAATTAAGATTATTGATAGTGGAATCTTGAGCGTGGTAGAATACGAGCCTTAATCGTAAAATGGTGATTAGGATTTGGAAATGCGATGGTAAATCTTCTAAGAAATTTAGAAGATCACAAATTTTTTTTTTTCCTGTTTGTGATTTTCTACAACTGCTATAGGAGACATATAAGAGTAGATAAATTACTTACGGATATGTTAAAGAATGTTCTAAGTGCATTGGTTTAGAAACTATTTTTAGAAACATTTTATAAGAAAATAAAAAAATTAATTTTGTTGACAACTTTTAATATTTTCATAAAAATTGTACCAAAAATTTTATAATATAATTTATTAACAATTGTTTGAAACAATCTCTAGTACTTTTCCATTTTGGTTTTTCTTTCTTTTGTTTGACAAATCCTCTAGTACTTTTGAGTCCATCTACTTGTTCTGTATAAATATTGTTCTGATATCTCATTTTCTTTCTAATAGACTTGTGTAGGCTTATGTTAAATGTATATTCCTAAAACAAATGATGATAGAAATTGTGGGGTCTGCACTGAACGCTGGCGTTGCGAAGTCTAGACTCTATGTGGGCATCCATTTTGGTTTTCTTTCTTTGTTTGAAACAATCTCTATAGTACTTTTCTAGTCATCTACTTGTTCTGTATAAATATTATTCCATGATATATCATTTTCTTTCTAATAGACTTGTGTGGCTTATATTTAAATATATATTCTGACAAATGATGATCGAAATTGTGGGGTCTGCACTGAACGCCGGCGCTGCGAAGTCTAGACTCTATGTGGGCATCCATTTTGGTTTTTTCTTTCTTTTGTTTGAAACAATCTCTAGTACTTTCACAAGGTCATCTACTTGTTCTGTATAAATATTGATATGATATATCATTTACTCTAATTGACTTGTGTGGCTTATATTTAAATGACCAGAGTGTTTTGCCTCTGGTTAGATAACATCAATTTTTCTCTCCCTCTTGAAATTGTGTAGGTATTGTGTTTGTTTCACAAAAAAGATATATGTCAAATTTTTTTCCCTTTTTAATGAAGAAACAAAATTATTAACCACTAGGGAAGAAAAAAACATAAACAACAAAAAATTATCGTAAAACAGCAAAGGGCCCTCAAAAGAGTGGAGAACTAACCTTTTCATGTAGAGTTTTGAGCCGCAAGTTCTGAGCGGTAGATATCACGTATATATGAACCCATCATTAATATCATTTTTAATTTCACCACTCACAACCTGTCACTTTAGCAAGTTGTAGAAAAAATTGTGTCTCTAAATTTATTCTTTTGACAAAAGTGGGAGGGCTATGCCCTAAATCAAAAGAACATGTGATTCATGAGAATGCAATGAATATATATCTCGCATGTAAAAAAATGTTATATTATATGTTGATGTTTTGTGATTGGCAAATTCCATGACATTATAATTTGAATCAAGTTTGTAACGTGATAAGTTGGCCCTCCAAAGAGTAGGAGAGCACAACCTTTTCATGTAGAGGATTTTAGTGTGGTTTTGAGCGGTAGATATCGCGTATATATGAGCCGTCATTAATACTCGTTTTAATTCCTTGCTTTCACTTGTGCATCGCTGAGTTGTAGAAAAAAATTGTCTTTAAATTTATTCTTTTAACAAAATGGGAAGCTATGCCTAAATCAAAAGAACATGTGATTCATGTGAATGCAATGAATATATATCTCGCATGTAAAAAAAAATGTTATATTATATGTTGATGTTTTGTGATTGTAAATTCCATGACATTATGAATTTGAATCAAGTTTGTAACGCAGTAAAGTTCAAATTAAATGTTCAAGATGCAACTTAAAGAAGACAATTATTAAGGAATTTGACTACCCTACAATTAACTAATGAATCCAAAACGGCCATCAAAATGGAATTTAAAACAAAGGAGAGACGGGGAGAGATATATATTTCAGAGGTCAGACTTATAAGATACTTTGTTAAAAGCATGTGTTTAAATGATTAAATTTCTGATATTTATTAGTTTAAAAACTTTTAGAATGATCGATAATTTAGCATCTTTCTCTTGTCAATGGGGGTAAAACTTGCAACACAAGCGTGTAGTTTAGAAGGGAATGAGCTTCTTTTAGGGTGATTAAGTTTAGGAGGCAATTATTCCTACGACCACCTACTCTGCTCTGATCACCTTGATTTCAAAAAAAAAAACTTTATCTTTTTTTTTTTTTGAGAAAAATCTTCTTAGTTTGTGTTAGATTATGATACAACATATTGAATGGTATTGCTAGCAATTTAATTTAAAAACAACACGATTGCAGTTAATTATTTTTCATTACGCCAAATGAAGCCAAGATTCGACATTCTATGGTGTATAGAAATTTCGATTTCTTGCCAATAACCAAAATCTCTCTTTGGAGGAAGAGATTGAAAAATTCAAATCTATTTATGTCTGAATAACCCAACATAATGAAGGTGATAAACGTTTTCCCCCAATTATTAGGCATTATTCCATTTCACAATAGCAAACTCATGGTGTCCTACAAAATGGCGCCCAATAACAAAGTATAGACAAATCATGACAAATTTTGATCAAATCCACAATTCTTAGACCTACACATGAATTATTAGACAGTCTTTAATCCATAAAACGGAAGGTGTAGGCGAGGTTTGTTGAAACTTCAAGTGGGGGTGGCTTTGTTGTTTGTGAGACAACTGTCTCAGTCATATCAACCTTTGCATCGAAATTGAGATATATTACATGTGTAGAAAACTAGCCAATGCTAAGTGAACCATTTGAAGGGCAAAAGATATTCAGGACATACTCTTCCACCACTTCCAAATGGGAGCAATTCGAAATTTTGACCCCTAACATGGCATTCTTGTGGGTGGTGAAATCTTTCGGGCTTGAACTCTAATGGGTCGACCATATCGTGGATCTGTTTGGATTTTCCATCGTTTGTGATTAATCAGTGCCTTTGGAACATGGTAACCACCTATAATGCAATTCTCAGTGAATTCACGTGGTCCTCTTCAGTCGACCTGCAGGATACAAACGTAATGTCTCTTTAACTATGGCTTGGAATAGACTAGCTTACTGATGTCTGATTCGTTTACAATTCTTTCCCTACCCACTTGGACATCAAGCTCATCTTGGGCCTTCTTCAACACATGGCGGTTGTTTAGCAATAATGCTATTGTCAAGTTAGGTAACTGTGTGCTAATTATCGTCACTTACCTCAACAATCATACTCTGAAAGTGCATACCTTTTGTTAGAATGCAAATGTAAAGCAAAAAATGTCCTATGTTTTGGAGCTCCAGCTTGTAAGGAAAAGCAAAGAAGCATAATTATATACACGAGGCAATACAGAATACTGTAACACGGCAAATTGTTACATTGAAGTAAGATATTACATGGTCGGATTTTATAATTAATACATACATACAAATATATATATATATATATATATATATGGAGAATGTTAACCAGCACCACTTGAGTGCTGGTTAAGAACAGAAAAAACAAAAAATATTTGTCAAAAAAGTAAAATATCTTAAAATAGTACCTGTAAACTGAAAAATATGATTGAAAAAAAAAGACACAATTTTTTTCAAAAAAGAGTGTATAATGGGCACCGTGTGGTGCCTATTAACCCTAACCCTCTATATATATATATATATATATATATATTTGCAATACACTTCTTTGTTTTTAAAGTGCGAAGGCCTAAAAAAACTATTCATCTACTATTTAAGGAATGTCGTATATTAAGCCCCAGACGCGAAAGTTTTCAACCAAAACAAACAGGGCGTAAATGACTAATCATTTGTAAAGAATGGGTAAAGGAATGGGCTGCATAGCGCTTCACTAATTTGGTTTGAATATGATTTATGAGATTTAGTGAGCGTTTAGCATTAGTTTAAAACCAGTTTTTTTTATTATTTAACATTGTTTGCTACTTATTCGTAGTTATAGGTATCTTTTTGATGTTGTGCATTCTTTCATGACGTTTTATTTTAATTTTATCTACAATATTTTAACAAAAGGTTTGATTGCAAGTAAAGAATCAATTTTTGAGGTGATTATTTTTGGTATGCCCTGCATTTGAGAGCCATAACACTTGGAACATGTTCAACCAAGGGCCCCTTACCTAAAAGCTGCAAAACTTCGTGAAAGTGAAGAAAACATGCCAAACATGTGGCTTGGTTATCAGCATCGTAACCTTCAAGCTCAGCACCATCAAGGACAGAGAGCATTATGTCCATGAAATCTTCCTCCCCTTTATTCTCAGATGAAGCTCTCTTTCCTTATGCTCTTTAACCAATTTCCCAAAATTCCATCCAATTACTTTGCAGTTTTCTTCTTTGGCCTTTCCTTGTCCACCCAAAATCTAACCACCCAAGGAAAGGAATGGCATCGGACACCACAAACAACCCCAAAGATGAAAGAAGAGAAGTCCCCAAGGCCTTTTGGCAACGCTGGGAGCCTCTTCTTCATTAACCCCATCACCTAGTACCAAAGTACCGCTTTCCAGCAATCATCTAAGAATCGTTAAGGTTCATATCCCAAATATTTAGTAACTCCACAAAATCAAGCCCTGACCGTTCTTTTCTTGATCCAAAGATTTGTATAAATCTTTTATATCACGTTCTCAACTAGGAGACTCTAACATTGGAAAGCATCTCAAGCCGGCTTGATTAGATAGTAGCTCTAAAGTGGTTATTTTACGCAATTCATAATAGGGACCATGGGATTTTTAGAAGCCAAACACAGCGTAGTTATAGCACAAGTGTTTTATGGCAACTAGTTTGGGCCGCGAGGACACGGCCAAGTCATTGGTGGTGAAGCACTCCTTAGCCATCTCCCAACTGCTCAACACCAAAGCAGGGTGCAATCCAAGCTTGATTGTAAAAAGCGGTCCATACTTGTCGGCCATGGCTCCCAAAGTGATGTGGGGAGTCTGAGTTGCTCCCAACAGAGGAAGGTGACCAATTACAGGCCATGCACCAGCAGGAATTGGTGCTGTTTTGGCTAGGCCAACTCTGGACCTCTTTAGAAGATAGTAGGAGAAAAGAATTATGGCTAAAGTCCAGCTATGGTAGCAGGGTAGGGACGGTGGAAGAAAGTCCATTTAGGATAAGGTTGCAAGGACTCCTCTGGATACCTTCTGTGAGAATCCTTTATGTTTACCTATTCATTTATTTGGGTGCATCATGCGCCGTGGGTCCAGCCACACCTTATCAAACTCTAAAATGAGCTTATCTTGCAAACTTGTAGAAAAAGAGACATGACTATAGGCTTGTGGGACACGCTGGTTTTTGGCTGAAGCAAAACAAAGGCCATTCGGCCATTTCGTTTTGGACTTTAGTAATCATTTATTTTAATTCACACGATAAGCATGGAGGGGATTTAGGATTTTTCTTTAACATTATGGACATTTGTTTGTGTGGTCTATTTTATTTTAGGTAACTTCTGAGTAGTGATAAATGTAATACAAGTTTTTTACATTAAACTTATAAATTTTTGTGTCACCACTTATAAATAATAGACAATTCAGATATTTAGTTATAAGGTGATTGAAATCCCCATTAATTCATTTATTATGCTTTAATATTTGTTTATGTAATAAAACGTATATTACATACTAACCTATTTATTATATTATAGATATCTTTCAAAAGATGAGGCCAAATCTTATTCCTTAAAAAGATGCCAACATAATGCATTTTTGAAGATGATGTATCCTCGTCATGTGTTATTCTAAAGGTGTGGAGTATTATGCTGAAACTTTTATTAAAAAATGATTATGTTGAATAAATTTGAAGAAATTAGCCAGATTATGTAGAATGCATTTTCTCATTCAACCAATTTTATTAGTATGACTATATTATTAGGTACGACTATAGTAAAAAAAAAGATTAATTGTTTCTTATAAATATATTTACAAATAAATAAAAATTCATTATAATTGACATTCATTACATAAAATCCAAAAATAAAAAATTGTATTTATTAATATCGATTACATACATTATAATTGACATACTTTTCTTTCTATCTCTCTTTTTGTTTTAATTATTTTTCCCCACTGTTCCACCATTCAATACAACCCACTTGCCCTATCTATTTTCCTCACTTTATCCCACCACATATTTCAGCCAACGGAATTATTGTATGCTCAAGAATGTAAGTCACGTCTTTCACTCCTCTCATGAATAGTAGGTCCAGATTAATTAAATTCGTGGTGGGGCCAAAGTAATTAAATGTGAGAGGGAAGGCTTCTGCGTTATGAGTACTAGGAGTACCCTAATAATTTTCCTCAACAGACCATCACCCTCTTCAATTTATCACTTTCTTTTCTTCACTATCTCTCTATCCAACGATTCTCGATCTCCATCTCTCTTTCCTCTCTTTCCTTTTCACCAGTTCTCTTCAATCTCTTTCCCCTTTATTTATTTATTTTTCTTTCTTCACTGATTCCACCAGATGCTTGATTGAAGTGAAATCCAATCGCATCTATATAGTTGGAAACTTGGAATAGACTGTGCAAAAATATATATACATAGTAGTAGTAGGTGCAAGTGCTTCCTAGGTCGACATCTTCATCGAAGGTGATGTTCGCCATGGAGAGTTGTGAATCAAATACATAATATATAAAATCAATTATTTTTATTTTTATTTTTATTTATTCTCGTAATATTATGTCATATAAGTTTTGAAACTACAATTTACTCATCATTTTCTCAGATATATTTTAAATTGAATGTAAAGTCTATTTCATAATTACTCTCCATTAAAATCTTAGCCCATCATATTTAAAAGAAAATGATCAATGATTGCAATTTCTCTTATCTAGGTTTAGGTTATTTCACTCCAACAACATTAAACTTATCGGTAATGCCATAGCACACGATTTAGCAAGAAAAATGACATAATGAAGGTGGGAAATAACCATGTTCTCGATTAGGCATTATTATTTAGATTTGACAGTAAACTCATAGTGTCCTGCAATTTGGCACACCTACCAGCAAAGTACAGAGACAAATCATGTCAAATTTTGATTGACAGCATTGCTACGATGCATTTTAGAATCAGATTATTTTACGAAATTAAGAAACTTTTTGTTGAAATAGTACGAAGGCTGAGAATACAGTAAAAGTGCAGTGGGACATGAATAGTAAAATAAGATGGCAAAAATAAGTTGGCAAAAATAATCTTTGCCAAACAAACATAGACATGCACGTGCGGCTGCATAGATTCCTACTAGAGCGGTCTTTAATCCATAAAGCTTGGAAGGTGTAGGCGGGTTTGATGAGAACTTCCAGTGGGAATTGTTTCAGGGTTTGTGAGTCAATTGTCTCGTCATATCAACCTTAGAGCATCTCAATGGCTTAGGTAAAAGCAAAATAATCTCTATAATAAGAATGAGACCAAAAGTAATTCTCGATGGATTCTCTTGTAGAGGGCCAAATTCTAGACCTATCACCAGTGACATCATCTGCAAGTCGAAATACGATCGATTCTGGCGCCACGTCTTTGCTACTAAGTTTTGCTATCACTGCTGAAAGCCAGCGCGGAAATTTGCCCAGTGTCGTACGAAGCGATCGTTAAGCGCACGTGTAGTGATAGCCAGCGACCTCGCGTGTATGGCGATGACTTAATCAATCGGCGCGTGTAGCGATGACATGGCGAACTAATCGGTGTTTGTGTGTCACCAATAAGACTCCACCACGTGTTGTTCACCCACCCCAAACTCCTATAAATAGAAGCCTTCCCCGAGGCTTTTAAAGGAACATAAGACATCTTGGTAGAAGAGGACCAATTCCCAGACATCTGCGGAAGGGGGCACGGAAGACATCTTGAGATCGGAAGTCAGGCTTCTTATTTGAATCAAACCCTAAAACCTCAGGAACTTCAAGAACTTTAGCAGATACAAAAGAACATTTGAAGAAATCATCAAATCATCTTCCTAGATCTCAGCAGTCCAGCTGGGAGTCGAAAGCTCAAAAGCCTCCGAAACCTCAGTAGACCATAAATTGGTGAAGCTCTGCAGTTCAAGTCTCAAAGCCTCGAAAAACTTCATACAAACCTTCAAATACGAAGAACATTGAGGCAGGGAATCATCAAATTACACAACCTAGATCTCGAGTTCACTGATCGGCTCAGCCTCGGAAACCTCGGCAAACCCTGAGTGCGCGAAGCTCACAGTTCAAACCTGCAAAGCACCGAAGAACTTCCACCCGCGAACCACCAAGGAAAACGCGCAGAAGAACACAAAGAACAAGAAAAACACACAAAACGTGAAAAGAACAAAGAATTTCCTGTTTCGCTCGCCTTGAAAATTCTTTGTAATTCCTTTTCAAGATCTTGATCTATTCTAACCAAATTAGAGGATATTTTTATTGTTCAAATCAAAATCACATTACCACAATTCCAATCAACAAATCTTTCAAGGAGATCGAATCGAGGATCACTCTTTTGTAATCCACAGGTGTACCACATTCATCAATACAAATTCGCATTGTGAAACTATTTTACTTGTTTGGCTTATTTCGAACCGAGAAATTTGCTTGATTTGTCATAATTAGGACACCCTTTTCTTCATGTCATTTGCCTTATTATCCACAGAAATGACAATATATACATCAAAAATCTACTAATAGCAAATAGAAAATTACAACCAAATATACAAAGAAATTAGGGTAGTAAATATAACTTACATGATCACGTTAGCCCACACCTCATCGAGTAGTAACCGTTTGGGTTGTCTCATCCCCACCTGGCCGGTATGCCTCATGGCCCCACTTTCTTTGTTTTTGCCTAAGCCTAGGGAGAAACTCTTCCCGGTTGCTCATTAGGGTTTTCGTAGGTATTAGCCAAGCTTTGGGCTTAAAAACACCATGTTCCATATTCCCCTTTTGTTGTTCTAAGCCGACCATAAGGTCAATGAAAAGTTGTTCAATGGGAGGCCACATTTTTATCGTGACATCTTGAGTTTCTTAGTACCCATCTAATACAAATTTCCCAACACAATTGCATATGTTAATATTTGAAAATATTCATAGTTATGAATGGGCCGCTTGAATCTACAACGACCCACTCAGCAAGTGAAGAAGACAAGAAAACCTATTTAGAAAGCAGAGTTTGTTCCTTAATTCTTCGAGTGCAGGTTTCTGATCAAATTTGCGGTACTAAGATGTAAAAGAAATCGAGGAAAGATGCTACCTCACGCTAGTGACATAATTTGCGGAAAATCAACTAAAGCAATTTGCACTAATTAGAATGGAGTAAAAAGAAAAACCACATGTGTATTTCTCTTCAAAGAGAGGCGAGATGGTAAGCTTAATCCCATGAATATAAAATCCATATGCATAGTCAAAACTAGGCCTTCTTCTTGGAACAATTGAAACAAGAGACCTTTTTGTTCTTAAGAGGAAAATATTGTTTGGTTGTTATCATCTGCATTAGAAACGCTTTGTACTTAGGACATTAAATCAGTACTTCTAAGTCTTAGAAATTCTTAAGGACCCTAAACCAACATCAGTACTTTAATATCAATGCATCCAATAGTCCAATGCTAAAATATAAAATGTTTCAAAGAAAGTTTAACGCCGGGTTCAGCAGAAGGTAGAACTTAAGAAATTCATAGGAGCCAAACCAACATGATTACTTTAATATATACAGTGACTGCAAAATGATTAGTAGTTTAGTACATGCTGCTATGGTCATACGTTATTGAGTATAATACAAATGATTATTTAATTTTAATTTTATTTTCTGTTATGCTCATTTGGACCTATGGTATTAAGTAGAATAATAGAACTTTTCCTAAAATCATATGAGGAGAATTCAATCAACATATCTATGAAGCCACATTAACAACAGTACTTTAAATAAAATCCAAAATTCCAATCAACATGTCTCACAAGCCTGACTAACACCATCGAGTACTTTAAATCAAAAACCCCGCCATCAGCAAAAGCCCCGGCGGACCATGGTTGTGACAGTGGAGGAGAGAGATATATTGCACCAAATCAAAAACCATTTTCACATCTAACAAAAACCCAAATTAGACCATGGACATGGAAAATGGAAGGAGAGAGAGAGATATATATATTACAGGAGATAATGTACTGGGAGGAGAGAGAGGTATGGACATAGTGTGATGGGCTGTAGATAGAAGATTCGAGGGCTGGTTGAGCTTGATGACGCGTTGTTCTTTAAACACGGACGATCTTCACCGGGCTGGTTCGATCTTGAACCGCAGGCTGGCGGTGCCATGGAGCTGGCTGGCTGGGGATGAGGAGGGAAGCGAAAATGAAGAGGTTGAGAGGGAAGTAGAAGAGGAAAATTTTTGACAAAAAATTTTCGGGAAAAATGAAGTGTAACAGAGGAAGCTACAGCAGTGCATAACAGCCTAGATGGATGTGACAATGCATTAGCCCGAAGGGCTGTGCCCAGGACGACCCATTCTGGGATTTGCCAAAGTCACGGAATATAGGTTTTAACGGTGAAGTTAGTTTTCATTTTGCCTCTTTTGTCATCATTTTTTGAGTCATGGAATCCATGGCCCCAGTGATCCGAAACTAATCAACGGGTGCTCTTCCGTGGGCCCCACAATTTGGATGATTGAAAGCCTTTGGCCCAGTGATATCCTCCAAAATTCCTTTGAGTCCAAACAAAGCTCTTAATCGTCCACATCACAAGCATGATTTTTGGCTCATGAGCAGTAACTCATCAAATACGATGAGCTCTTTGTACATTAACAAAGAATTAAAAAACTAAATAAAAATTATTAAAGAATGGGTGGGAATGAGGTATGGGATATGTGTTAAAAAATGAATAAATATTAAATAAAAAGAAATAATATTTAAATGAGATAGAAAAATGATAGAATACATTGGAAAGATATATTTTATAAAGTGGGTAGATAAAGGTAAAAGTCAACACATTAGAAACTCCTTTGGCAGTCTGAAATTTGAAAGAAGCTACTTTGGAGATGCTGTAGTATCCGAGGCATTGAATACCATATACGTGTAGAAACTAGCCGATTATAAGGACATTTGAAGGCAAAAGATATTCAAGGGCATGCTCTTGCCACTTCAAATAGAGCAGATTGAAATTTGACTCCTAACATCAACATTTTTGTGGGTGGTGAAATCTTTCGGGAGAGCGAACTCTAATGGGTCTAGCCATGCGTGGATATTGTTTGGATTTTCCGAAGGTTTGTGATTGAGTTCCTTTTGGAACATGGTATCCACCTATAATGCAATTCTCAGAAAATACACGTGGTCTTTGATGTCGACCTGGGATACAAACGTAATGTCTCTTTAACTATGGCTTGGAGATGAATAACTTACTAAGGTCTGATTCGTTTACAATTCTTTCCTTTCCATGGACATCAAGCTCATCTTGTGCAATCTTCAACACATGGCGGTTGTTTAGTAGTAGCGCTATTGCCCAAGTTAGGGTAATTGTGGTAGTGTCCTGCCTCCTGCAATCATAATTTGCAAGGTACATTTAGTTTATTTTGGGTTAGAATGAGGCTCTAGAGCAAACAATCTTGGCATCTTGTATTTTATAAGCTTAACACTTGTGAGATCATGGCTATGAAGCAAGGACATACAGACACATGACACCAAACAATCTTGTGTTTTAAGCAACTTGTGAGATCATGACAGCTATGAAGCAAGGACCCATGCAATTAGGAAATGGATACACAATAAAGTACGTACTAATGACTATACAACAAAACAATTTTTGAAATTATCGCATCATTTGTTAGTAACTCATAGAGTAAAAAATTAATATAATACAATTTTAAAATATAATTATGAAATTTGATAAATATAATAATTATTAATAGACATTTAATAAAATTATGTTTAAACGTAAATATATATTTTACTATTTAAAGAACATATATATAATATACTATGAATAATGGCGTGTAAATTTATGAGATCTCAAAAAGCTTACATGACACAATATTATGAGATTAACTAAAAAAGTTAATGTATCATCAACTTTATATAGATATTATAGATTATAAATTATAGATAAGATCAATATTTTGAAATTTAATTTTATATATTTAAATCAATTTTATTAATCATAATTTATATTTATTTTAAACATACAAACTAATAACAACTATCAAAATCACAAAAATATAACTAAAATAAAAATAATATTTTTAAAAATAGAAAGCATAAGGTTGATTATAACTACAAGATCCTCACAGATAATCACAAATACTTAAAAGTTAGATTGTATTACCACTTTGTTAATGTAATGGTTACTCCAGTAAAAGTTAGTATGGGGTAAGGGAGTAAGGGTCGGGTTTGAATACCGAAAAGAAAAGTCGCTTTTATATACACTTAGGTTAGGTTAAATTAGAATTACATTTTTAATATAAAATAAATTAAAAAAGAGTTAAGATTTTTAGTGGTAACAATTTTTTTTTATGAAGCTGTAACAAAACATCCATAACACACATAGAGTAACCAATGTGTTTTATATAAACTAAGCACTAATCATTCAAATGAAGAGAAAAAACAAAGCTTAAAATGTTTCTAGATTCCATAGGCATGCATAATCCAAGAAAGGAATCTAACTGGATCTTCTGAAATAGCTGGTAAAATAAATAAAAAATAACCAAACAATTTTCTTCTAGACACATTTAAGACTTAGAAGTTAACTTACCTAAACGATTTTCTTCTTGACACGTTTGAGATTTGTCAATATTTGTTGCCTTTCTGGAACTAGAGTGAGATTTGATTTCAAGATGAGGTTTGCGACAATTATGAAGCAGTTGTTGGTATTGCAATGGAGGCCGCTGGGATTGAGGTTCTGGCGAGAAAGTATTTGAGTTGTTTGGGAGTGGAATAAGTCTAATTTATCAAAACTTTTGACAACTCAGATTGTAAGTTAGTAGTCATGTGTAATTTTTTATAATAAAAATATGATCCATCATAAAAGTTGACAGAGATTGTTACATTAGACACATAAGTAAAAATTGATGGAAGTTAACGAGAATGATTAATAATGTTCATTTTTTTAACTGGGAGCCTATTTGGTATCGTGTTTTGACGTGATTTTCCGCGTTTCGAATATATTTCTGTGTTTTATTTCAGTGCGTATTTGTACAAAATCTCATCTCAAACTCTATAAACACATTCACTTGAAATTTAGAATAAATTCTCTTCATATGAGTATTTAGAGGCCAAATAATGTAATTTTGTAGCATAACTCCTTAAAGAAAAGACATTGCATATCACACTCTAATCAAAATCATGAGTAGAATATGATATTCTTAAAAGGTGGACGTCAAATGTAGAATTATTGGATATAGTGTGTAAGAAATATACTGAACAATTAGCAAAAAAATCTATGAGCAGAGTGTGGAAGCAGCGTTCATTATTATATAAGGATAGGTAGTAGCATTGGACTACCCACCTTAATTAGTCTAATAGGATTTGATTTAGTCTTAAAAATCTAATTGTAAAGTATTACAAAATGTAATTATGAAAAAAATTTTCTTAAAAATCTCTCTTTTTCTGATTATTTTAGCGTATTGATTTGGAAGCGTGTTGATAAGCGATGTTCCAGTATTGTTGTTGAAATGATGTAAAAAGCATGGTTTAAAAATATTGTAAAAATATGTATTTATATTTTCGTAATTAAAAAAATGTATTTAATACACATATATGTTTTTTAAATGGTAAAATTTTACTTTTTCTAACAATGGTGATTACTTTAAGTTTTTTTTTTTAATTTTTGCTCACATTACCATTCCTATATTCCACACACTTTCTGGCACTTCCTCTTCTTCCTCTTTTTCCCATGTCTTCTTCTCTCCTTCTTCATTTCTTCCATCTTCTTCTTTCTTTTCTTTCCGCCCACATTCCAAAGGCTATTTTGCAAGTCATAAAATTACACCCAAATCATTCAACCAAAACTAGTACCCACATGAGAATGAGAGAGCCCCACAGGTTTGGTGTTTTTTATTTTATTTTCTGGAGTTGGCAGTTTTCTTTTTTCTTTTTCTTTTGCTACAATGATCTTGACAGTTTTTGAGTCTTTGTTTCCTCTGAAGTCAGATTGGAGAGAGAGAGATGAAGAGAAAACGTGAAACAAAGAAGATTCAATTAATATTTGTTAAATGTGGGTCTTATAGTTTTTAAACTTATTTACAAAATGTCACTGAAATATTGTTTGCATCTTGAAAACTGGTATGAAGAGTTTTTTAAAATCAGTATTTAAAGTAAACTTCATATTTTGAATAACACAACTCAAATACTCTTAAAAAATTTTCTACCAAACTTTTTTTAACAACAATTTTCAGCCTTTAAACACTGAAAATTATTATTTAAAATGCATTACCAAATGAAGTCCTTGCTTTTGAAGGCTGCCTTGTTTGGAACTCATGTTCAAGGCCCCTTGAGCAAGCTCCATGAAGAAGTGAAAGGAGACCATTACCAAACATGTAGCTTTGTTGATTGTATCAGCATCGTAACCTTCAAGCTCTTTACCATCAAGGATAGAAAGCATTATGTCCATGAAATCTTGCTCCCCTTTAGCCTCAGATGTTGTCTTTAACTTATGCTCTTCCAACCATTCCCCAAAGAATACTATCCAGGAATTCCTTTTTGCAGTTTTCTTCCATATTTTTCATGTCCACCCAAATCTAACCACCCAAGAAAAGGAATAGCATCGGACACCACAAACAACCCCATAGATGAAAGAACTCATCTGAGCCTTTTGGCAACACCGAGCCTCTTCAACTGCATTAACCCCATCACTAGTACCAAGCACCTATTTCAGCAATCATCCTAAGTATCATGTTGAGATTCAAATCCAAACCATTGCTTCAACTCCACCAAAATCAAGCCTGGCCTGTTCTTTTCTTGATCAAAGTTATATAAAGCTTTTATATCATTCTCAACTGAGAGACCCTAACGTAGGAAAGTTGTCAAATACGACGATTAGATAGTAGCTCTAAAGTGGTTATTTTACGCAATTCTGGCCAACCACCACAGTCAACCACAACCACTACAATTACTCCTGGCATCAGATCAGCCAGAATTGGGGAAAAAAAAAAAACCAATAACCAGAGAGGCAGAGTGAAAGAGAAGGCGAGACCCAGTGATGGTGGGTTGTAATGGTGGTGATGAGTGGGTTCTGATATGATGGGTGAGCTGTAGGTGATGGTGGGCTATGGGGGTGGTATGGGTTTTGTGTTTGTTTTTAAATTGTGGCGGTAGGTGGTGGTTCAGATGATCTGGGTGGTGGTGGGGTACATGAGCTATGGGCGGTGACGGTGGCAGTGGTAGTGGTGGTGGTGGTGTGAGGTGATGGCGGTGGTGAGGTGGGATGTGTGGGTATTAGACGGTAGTGGTTGATTTGGTTTGTTTTTATTTTATTTTAATATAGCTGGGATTTTATTTTTATTTAATGGCGTAATGTTAAAATGGAAGATGTATAGCGTATTGTAAATGATGTGGTAAAATAATAAAGTAAAGCTTTTAATGTGTCGAAATAGTATTTTTCTGAAGAGAGGCGTGATAATCTTTACAAGTATCGTGCGGTGAAGAAAGTTGCTGTGTGCCTTGCTAGGCACTAGCCTGAAGTAAAGAAAACGTATGCGCGCTGAACCGCAGCGTGGGGCTATAAGCACTAGTTGCTATTTTACAACTAAGACAAAACCTACCCCATCAAGTTGTATACTTAAAAATAAATTGCATAATAAAATTATAAATAGTAAGGTTGCATATATACAGCCTTACTATTTTATCGATCATTTTTTTTTAATCTAGTGGTTGTGTGTGAAGAGAAATAGATAGTGGGAAAAAAGAGAGAAAATACTTTTATTATTTTATTAGGTAGTTTATATTATTTTATTAGGTTGTATGTAAAAATAAAAATTAAGATGTGAGGTGAGTTGTAAAAATAAGTTGGTAAAATAGATAAAGTAGTGTTTGGTATAAAATAGATTTTTTTTTATGGCATCCCGGATGCTAATATATAGTCTTAGTGAGTCAAAGCATCAATAAATGAAAAGTATTGTAATTTAAAGAGTTCATTTTTTTAATAAAAGCTCTTTACTCTGTGTTTGTTCAACAGTAGTCAGACAAGTCTTTCAGAATGATCAGTCAAGTGATGAGAATTATTTTTAGTAATCTATTGGTCCATATGGTATTGTAGATCGCAAGGTGAACTAGGCAGCCCATATTAATAAAATCAAGTTTCATTTTCTTAAAAAAAAAAAAAAAAAAAAAAAGAAGAAGAAAGAAAACAACAAATAACATAACAGATTATTATTGTGACTATTAAAAATTTTATTATATAAAATCTTATAGAATCATAATTAATAATTCTTTTAGTTATATATTTTTAATTGCCAGAAGTATATGGACAATAAAATATAAATCAGCTGTTATTTTTATTTTTGTAGATATTTACAATATTATTTTTATGGATTATTAATTTCAATGTAACAAGCGGCGGGTAGTAAAATTTTCTTTACGAAATTTTAGATTAAAATGTAATGATTCAATTATTTACACACCATATGTTATGTTGTATATACTATATAGTAGTGTAAAAAATCTCAGAGGAAGCCTCATGAGATCCAACGAGGTCCTAGTTCAAAATTTCAAGATTCCAATTAGCTTTGGATACCCCCGTATTAGCCAAAATAAAGTAATGTTACAAAATTATGAACAGTTTATGGACTAAAATATGTATAACAAAAAGGTCTGTCAAACCACCATAAACCTAGCTGACCCATCAATGGAGAACCCAAATCAAATCCAAACCCAAAATCATACCCATTAGTATCGTGAAAACCCAGCAGCACCACCACAAAAACCTAGCCTTACCCCAAAATCAAGGATTAAAAAATTTTCGACCCAGTAACCACCACCAAAATAATGACCATCAACCTAACACCACCATTGGCAAATAAATTTGCAAACCTACACCCACCACTAACACAACATTGCCTCCACAATCCTAGTCTTAAATCCTTAGTCGCACTTCTGAAAGCCCTTAGTTTCGCAAGGTGCAGGACCTATCTTTTTATGTGTTGGTGAGAGAAGAAGACGTGTAATTGGGTGGTAGAGACAAAGACATGAGTAAAATACACCTAGATATGTTTAAAGCCCCAACAATTAGGTTTTAAATTTAAATAGTGATAGAGCTTCGGATGTAAGTATGTTTTGGAGTGATTTTTTTGATGATATGGAAGGATCTAGAAAGCATTTTGCATAGGGCAAGATTTGCTGCCAACTAAATTGCGGCAACACGCAAAAATACGCGTGTTAATGTATTGGTCTGTTGAGAAACATATTTTTAAAGTATCAGTTGAATTTTTAGTAAATGAGATGTTTAAAGTATTGGCGTGTGCGTTCACGAGGTATTTGCAACTTAATTTACAACAAATCCTTGCCCATAATAATATCTCTCTAGTTTTTTATGTACCTAAACCAAAGTTGACCCAAAAAAATATTGTTCATTACATGCACTGTATTTATAAAATTTAAATACATAGTTACATTTCGTGATGGAAGCGGAACCACTAAAAGAGCATTCACATTTAGTTTATGCAAAGGGCAAGGATTTGTTGCAAACTAAGTTGCAACAATTCTTACAATAATTGTTGCAACTTAGTTTGCAACAAATCTACCCTGTTAGGCACTGAAACTCATTAAAACTCATTGAAACTCGTTAGGCAGTGATCAATACAAATACTTAAATTGTAGTAGTAGCTAAAAACTCATCAGGCACTGAAATTGAAGAAGAGTCAAAGTGGATGAATTGAATTCAATCCCCTATTAATGGAACGAATCCTTCCGACCCTGAATCCACCAATCTTAAAACTTAAAACGGATCCCATCTTAATTCTTAAGTAACGACTCCACCATTACTTCACCTCTACTTTTCTGTGTCTATTTAGATTTAGTATTTATTTAAGAAAATATAAATAAATAAATAAACTCTTACGTCTGGTTCCGTCCTAGAAAGTCAACACCGCGTGCTGTAGGAGCCGTGCAATTTGCCATTGGCCATTCACATTGCAGGGCCCAGGCATACAGGATAGGAAGAGAGAGAGAGAGAGAGAGACCCATAAATTATTTATTTTATTTAATAGTAAATTAAATGTTAGTCAGAGTCTCTCTCACACACAGTACTCACACGTGTGAAATCTTACCCCACACACTCACGTGCGACCCCCAAACCACGTCGTTCATTTATAACTATAAATAATAGTAAATATTTAGAATAAATTCATTCGATAGCTTAGCTTATCAATACAATTTGTCTCTATCATCTCAATAATCAAGATTTGGCTCGCATTTCTTTCAGGAAGACTTGTAACAGTGTAAAGAAAAAAAAAAAAAAAAAAAAAAAAAAGCAGGCCTCAAAGCTCAAGCTCTCTCTCTCTATCTCTGCCTATTGGAACCAAATCTACCATGTCGGTTAGTATTTTTCCTTATCTCTTTCTCTCTCTCTACGTATTTCTGTATGTATTGTCTGATTTGTTAGGGCTTTGAGAGCTTTGATTTGCTTGCTTATTGCTTAAGTTTAGTGTGTGTTTGACTCTCTGTGTTACCCTCGGATCTGTCTGATTCTACGTTGCTTCTTTTATTACAAGATTTCCTCTGCGATTTGATGATTGATGAAACCAGATTCATACATATGTTATGTTGTGTCTCTGTGTGTTTGTGTGTGAGAGAGAGAGTGAGTTGACATGTACTGGGTGTTAAGAATGTAAGGACTTATTTGATTTGGGTTTCTCAAAATTAAAGAACAGAAAATAGATTGTGTTAGCTATTGGATCTTTTTTCAAATTTGAGCCTAGGATTTTTGTGCAAGTGTCAACTTAGTTCTTGCATTTCCAATGTGAATTAACACCCTAACATCATTATGTTTATAACAAATACAAATTTTTGTTAAAAATTTCCATTTACACCTTTATTTATTTATTTTTTTTGTTTTATAAAAAATAAAAAAATAAATCCATTAAATCTTTAAGGCATGGTGGACTGCAAGACGGATTACGCTTGATCTAAACTGCTAAAATGGACCATAGTTACATATATATTGTTTGTTTGATAAGCAAGTGCGATTTTTTTGAACAAGACTACTTCATGTACATGAAAGTGTAGTAAACACAAAGAAGTAGAAAAGGATAATGATTCTAAAAACACAAGAATGGAGTGACTATTAGTAAAACCCGATGCTCAAGACTAATCCAACAACAATCTAGCAAACAGCTCTATCATTTGTTACCCTGAAGATTCCACACCCTCAAATCTATGACGACTACGTTCCCACCACAAAGTCCACATCAAACATAACAGGGTTAAGTTATAAATATCCAAAGACTACTTGCTTACCCAATTTCTCCAACCAAAGAAGAGGTCAGTGGCCTTTTCTGGTAGCACCCAATGAAACTCAAAGGAACGAAACAAAAAACTCCACACTGCAAATGCAACACTATAGTGTAACGAAAGAAAGCCCCCAACATAATGTCCATGATTGATTCAAGGACTAAATTGATGCACAAACATAATGTCCAAGGGGTTAATCCTTGAAATTGGAATAGTGTTGTAAAAAACCTGTTTAAAGCTCAAGGCTCAAAGCCAAAGGTCTAAGTGCTTCACTGCCTCAGGAAAACATTTCTGGCGTTTTTTGAAGAAGCACAAAAGCGTGCGCTTTTTAAAATTTTTTTCTAAATAAAATTATTAATCATTAAAATTAGTTGCTCGTAATTTTATTATAAAAACATTATCATTTAGGTCTCTCACACACACACACACACACACACAAATCTACATATCAAAAGACATGAACAAGGATAGTTTGCTATTCTTGTAATTTTTTAAAAAATGTTATGTTTAAACTTTCTATGCCACAATTATTAATTTATTATCCTATTATCCACTGATAATTATTTCAAATATTCTATATAAAAATTTTAAGAAATTGAAATAACCTATGTAAAATTTGTAAGTGTAGTCGCACTATCTATTTTAACTAATAGGAAAAATATATTACTATTTTGGTTTATCATTATTATTTTTTAATTATACACTATGAATATTTTCATCAGAGTTATTTTATATTAAATTTGAAAAATGTGCGCTTTAATTTTCATCACTTATTTTATATTAAATTTGAAAAATGTGCGCCTTACTTCAATCAAGCACATGCTTGTGCTTTGCACCTAGGCTCCAAGAGAGATGTGCACTTGACTCTTTTACCAACATTGAATTGGGAATGTAGAAACTAAATTGACACTCAAAAATCCAAGGATGAGATTTTAAGACACCCTCCTGCCCCTTTTTTAATTCTTCCAATTCAAGTTGTCCTGAAAAGATAGATTCATTTGTATCCTTATTACTTATCAAAAAAAAAAGAAAAGATAGATTCATTTGTGAACAGGATTAGTTGGTTTTGCATTTGTGTCATGTCTTCAGCCCTCATTTTTGTTTTTAGGTTCTGAATCTAGGGTTTATTCTATATGATGTATGCTTGTGTTTCAGTTGCATTATTGACTTTATGGTTCCTGTTACAGCTTGAGAATTTTCGGGAGCTGTGTTGGCTATCTTTTTGCCTGGCTTTGGAAATCAAAGCAAATGAACTGGAAAAGTCATTTTGTTTGTTTGTCTTTCTTAGCCTATTTTGTATAGGAGATTAAAATCATTAAATAATGATTGTGCAATAGGACAATGGTGGAGATGTCCTTGGTTGGAGCATTGGGATACAGTACCAATGAGTATACCATTTCTTTAAAGGGGGAAAGTTGTATGATTGTGCAATATGGGGGGAGAACCGGGGGAGGGGAGGGTGGGAGGAAGGAACCATACGATTAGCTCAACTCATCTGATTGTAGTAAGCAGGGCATGTATTTAGAATATAGTGGCTGCAACTCTCTCTTTGAACCAATTTCAGTGCATATTGCACAATGTCAGGAAGAGGACAATTTTACTTATATATATGGTTCTTCTTTTCCGATTTTATTGTTGCATTTAACTCCAAGGGTAGCACAATTGGCTAGGGACCAGACCTCATGAAGTGAAAGTTACTAGTTTAAATCTCCCCTTCTCCTCTCTTTTGGGGCCAAAATTAATTATTAAAAAAAAAAATTGAATAAAATTTACCATAATAAGCCAAAGTTGTCATTACATTGTGGATAAGGCATACATTGGATGGCAACTACTCTTGGGATTCTGAATGCTAATTTGTAGAAGAAAATAAAGAATATCATTCTGTTTTTGGCAAGAAAATCTTTTAATAAATTCTTCTGAGTATGTATTGTATAAATTATAACTTCTCTGTGATGTGAATAGTTCATAAACACCAATAAGTATACCATTTCTTAATCAAAGAAATAATTTCACTCAATCTCAAGAAAGCGTGATTACTCCCTCCTGCCCTCACTTTATGATTACAACAATGGGGGAGGGGGATTCAAACCCCAGTTCTCCTAATAAAGGGGAGCAGGTTGACACTAAGTGATAATAATCAGCTGCACAGTGCACATATGCAGGGAGGTTCTAGCCTTCTAGGTAGCTTTTTGAAAATTGTCACATTGATAAAGTTGGGTTTGGCATAGATCATAACCTGAGACTCACCAATTATGAGGGAGTTATCACAGAAGAAATTTCCACTCTACTAATATTCTTATTTTTTTTTTAAGAGCCCACTCAACTAGTTTTCTTAGAACTGAAGAATTGAGTTTTAGTGCTTGAAAGCACTTCATTCTCTTTATTTTTGGCCACGCAGTGGTTTTAATGGATATTCATTCTACATTTTCTGATTTGGAATTAGAGAATCAGAGCTCCTGATATCTGACCCAGTTGGACCCCTTGGTTTGCTGAATTTTGAGTAGTTCTATTATTCTTTCTAGTATTATATTTTCTCAATGGTGTTTAGCTTATACACTTGCTCTGAATGCAGATAAAAACTGTTAAAGTTAGCAATGTTTCCTTAGGAGCATCTGAGCGAGACATCAAGGAGTTCTTTTCTTTTTCTGGTGATATCGAATATGTTGAAATGCGAAGGTTAGTTTATGAGTCAGTTCAGTTGTTTCCTCTCTCTCTCTCTCTTATTTGGGTTTATTTTTATATGAAACCAATCCTACCAAATGCTTATGCAGTGATAATGAGCGGTCTCAAATTGCATATGTCACCTTCAAGGATTCACAAGGAGCTGAAACTGCAGTTCTTCTTTCGGTAATTTCACTTATGAGTATATGTTAAATTACTGTATTAGGGTTACGTCCCCCCCTTTTTTTTGTGATTTTGGTTATATCACTTGTAAAAAATAATTTTTTTATTATTATTGTGATTCAGGCTTTGCGGTAATGGTTTTTTAATGGTCTGAATTATCAAAGATGTATTATTATGGTTTTTTTAATGATCTGACTTGGAGGATTGCCTAAACAAAATGTGATATATGGAGAACAATAAATTAGGGATTTCAGTTGTTTGAGGGCGAGGGGTAAAGAGCTGTTATTTGTGTTAATCTACAGTGAGCTTTAATGCATCATGAGAAGTGTGATTAAGCTTATACATGAAAGAGACAACTGTTTCTTATGTTTTCTTATTTTTTTCAAGAAAACAAAAGAGAAAACAATATTTTGAAAAACTTTTTTCATTTTCATTTTCCAAGAAGTCAAAGACGGTTTTGTAGATGCAAATATATATCTAAGATACTAAACATGCATATGCGTAGGATCCAATTACAACACGGATTAATGAAATCTTTTATTAATCAATATCAGCTTTGTGCAAAGTTGTGATCTTAGGGTTGTGAGCATAGTGGAAAGGGAAGAAATCAACTAAGAAGCACTAGCAGTAGACAAGTGTGTGTTCTGTGAGTTAGTAGTGACGTCTATTCTTGAAGAGAGTAAGAGCGACTCCATCATAGAGATGACAATGTACAAACTGGTTCTTTATATATTTTGGGGAAATTACACTTTACCCCCCTAAACTATAACCCTTTTTACACTTATCTCCCTAAACTAAACTATGAGAATGCACACTTTACCCTCCCTAAACTATTACCCTCCTAACACTTGCCCCTCTAAACTATAAGAGTGCACACTTAACCCTCCCTAAAATATTACTTGTGTAACACTTTGCACTCCATCCCATGGGTAATAGTTTAGGGAAGTATACATTCTCATAGTTTAGGGGGTTCAGTGTAAAAGGGATCATTGTTTAGGAAGGTAAAGTCTGCATTCTCATAGTTGAGGGAGGTAAGTGTAGAAGGGGGTATAAGTTTTTTTTGGGGGGGGCGGGGGGTGGTAAAGTGTAAAGAGGTTATAGTTTAGGGGGGTAAAGTGTGCATTCTCATAGTTGTAATATTTGCACTAAACTCTTTGAGACCTTAGAGTTGCTAGTTTCAACTGGGTTTTTATAATCCTGAATAAAGTGCTTTATTTACTAAAGCTGAAGGTCTGCTTCTGGGAAAAAAACAAAAGGAAAGAAAAGAAAAAGATTATTGCATGGCTAAACTAATCCTTTTACACAAGTTATGAATCATATAACAACAACAACAACAAAACCTTAGTCCCAAGACTTTGTGATCAGCAATAGATCCTCAATGGACTAATTGTGATCAGTCACATGTATTCTTCTTTGCCATTCTATCTTAACCAAAATATACTTTATGTTACTTCCTTAAATAGTATGTCTATCTTGACGATCTGGTCAATCGTACCGACTCGCCATTCAGTGCGGCCGTCAACTCCTTCCCTCTACCACATAAGTTCCGCATGCCACAGATCGACAGTTACGACGGAGTCAAGGACCCTCTAGATCACCTGGAGACCTTCAAGACCTTGATGCACTTTCAAGGAGTAGCAGATGAAATCATGTGTAGGGTCTTCCCCATAACGCTAAAGGGTGCGGCAAGAATTTGGTTCAGCCGGTTGACGCCCAACTCCATCAGCATATTCAAGGAGCTAAGCGCTCAATTTACTACACACTTCATTAGGGGACATAGGTATAAGAAGTCTACGGCTTACTTGATGAGCATCAAGCAGCGAGAGGACGAAACGCTGAGATCCTACATATCCCGTTTCAACAAGAAAGCACTTTCAATCGACGAAGTCGACGACAAGATACTTGTGGCGGCCTTCACGAATGGGCTGCGGAATGGTAAGTTTTTGTTCTCCATATACAAGAACGACCCGAAGACCATGTCAGAAGTACTTTATAGGGCCACCAAGTACATGAATGCTGAAAACGCGCTGCTGGCCCGAGAAGAAAAGCCCAAGAAAATGGAGAGGCAGGAAGACACACGGCAAGACCAAGGGCGCAAGAAGGCAAGAACATGAGACCGAATGGATAAAAGGCGCTCTAAGCCCTCGGGAGGAAGGTTCACAAGCTTCACCCCACTAACCGCCCCGATAGACCAAGTCCTGATGCAAATCAAGGACGAGGAGGCCTTGACCTACCCTGAAAAGCTGAAGGGAGATCCCAAAAGGCGATCGAGGGACAAATATTACCGCTTCTACCGTGACCACGGTCACGACACGGCCGATTGTTACGACTTAAAACAGCAAATCGAGGCCCTTATCAAGTAAGGGAAATTGCAGAAGTTCGTCAGGAAGGAGAGAGCAGATATACCCCCTCAGGAGCAACACCCCTGACGGGATAATGAATGTCCAAGACCCCCCGCAAGGGACATAAGAATGATCGTAGGAGGAACAGCGACCACTGGCTCGTCAAAAAAGGCTCGCAAAACTTACCTTAGGATGGTCCAAAATGTTTAGTTGACGGGCTCCGTACCAAAGGTAGCACGGAGAGAAGGCCCCATTATCGGGTTCTCGGAAGAAGACGCGCAACGTCTTCACCATCCGCACGACGATGCGCTCGTCGTTAGCATACGAGTAGGAGACTACAATATGCACCGGGTGTTGGTCGACAATGGCAGCTCGGTAGATATCTTATACTACTTGGCGTTCTAGCAAATGGGAATTGATAGAGAACGATTGATTCCGACGAACGCCCCTCTCGTCGGTTTTGGAGGAATGAGAGTATTCCCCCTAGGCGCGGTCACAATATCTGTCATGGTAGGCGATTACCCTCAGCAAATTAACAAGGACGTGACATTCCTAGTGGTCGACTGCTCGTCCACCTACAATGCTATTCTCGGACAACCCACCCTCAATTCATGGAAGGCTATAACCTCAACCTACCACCTAATGATTAAGTTTCCTACCGACTATGGAGTGGGAGAGTTACGGGAAAATCAAGTGGCCGCACGCGAATGCTACGTGGCCATAATGGAAATGGATGACCACCTTCAAGCCATGAGCATAGAAGAACACCGAATGACAACGGAGCCAGTAGAAAAACTTGAAGAAGTGTTCCTTGACGACTCGAACCATGAACGGACAACCAGGATTGGAACCTTCGCCAGTCCCGCAGTCCGCCAAGCACTCACGACTTTTCTCAGAAGCAATCGAGACGTATTTGCCTGGAGTCACGAGGACATGCCCGGGATAGATCCTTCAGTCATGGTACATAGGCTAAATGTGTCACCCTCTTTTCCTCCCATCCGACAGAAGAAGCGAGTGTTCGTCCCGGAGCGAGACCAAGCCGTAGCGGAAGAGGTCCACAAACTGCAAGAAGCAAGCTTCATCAGGGAGGTTTACTACCCCGACTGGTTAGCGAACGTAGTAATGGTCAATAAAGTTAGCAGGAAGTGGAGGATGTGCGTGGACTTCACCGACCTTAACAAAGCATGCCCCAAGGACAGGTACCCCCTCCCATGGGTCAATGTACTAGTAGACTCTACAACCAGGCATCAGTTGCTAAGTTTTATGGACGCCTTCTCAGGTTACAACCAAATCCGAATGCACAAAGCCAATCAGGAGAAAACTTCATTCGTAATTAGTCAAGACCTCTTCTGCTATAAAGTGATGCCCTTTGCTTGAAGAATGCGGGCGCGACGTACCAGAGGCTCATGAACAAGATGTTCGCGTAGCAAATTAGGAGAAATGTCCAAGTTTACGTGGACGACATGTTGGTGAAAAGCCGAAGGGAAGAAAATCACTTGGAAGACCTCAGAGAGACATTCGACACCCTTTGTTCTTACAATATGAAGCTCAACCCAGGAAAATGCGCTTTCGAAGTGACGGCGGGAAAATTCCTAGGATTTATGGTATCTCAAAGGGGTATAGAGGCTAACCCGGATAAGATTCGGGCCATAATGGAGATGGTACGCCCAAGAAATGTGAAGGAAGTGCAAAGCCTCAATGGAAAAATAGCAGCGCTGAATAGGTTCATGTCAAGGGCAATGGACAAGTGTTTACCCTTCTTCCGCACGCTAAAGAAGTCTTTCGAGTGGACTGCCGAGTGTCAGCAGTCATTCGAGGAGCTGAAAGCTTACCTTTCCGCCCCGCCACTGTTAAGCCCATCACAACCAGGTGAAGAACTTTTCCTCTACCTAGCCATTTCCCCCGCCGCCGTCAGCGCAACCTTAATTAGGGAGGAAGAAAGAGTACAAAAGCTCGTATACTACGCCAATCATGCGCTTCGCGGAGCCGAAGAAAGATACTCGACCATGGAAAAACTCGCCTTTGCGTTAGTAACAGCAGCTCGCAAACTCAAGCCGTACTTCCAAGCCCATACGGTAATCGTCTTGACTGACAAGCCCCTACGGCAAGCAATGAGCAACCCTGACGCCGCTGGACGACTAGCACTCTGGGCCATAGAATTGAGCGAGTTCGACATCCAATACCGCCCGCAGACCGCCATCAAAGGGCAGTTCGTCGCAGACTTCATAGCAGAATTTACTCATGACGAAGACAAGGGGGCAGAAGAATCTCCTCAGTGGAGCGTACACACAGACAGATCATCTAACAGGCAGGCCAGGGGGGCTGGAGTTGTACTACTATCACCCGAAAGAGACACAATTGAATGTATGATCCGTCTCGACTTCCCCACCACCAACAATGAAGCGGAGTACGAAGCATTAGTAGTAGGCCTCGACCTCACCAAAGCAGCGGGGACCGCGAACGTAGTCATTTACTGCGACTCTTAGGTCGTTCCTAACCAAGTAAATGGAGACTACGAGTGCAAGGGCAAAAGGATGAAGAAATACATGGATCAAATAAGAAGAAGAGTAAACGACCTAAACGCCAAAATCATCCAAATCCCCAGAGGAGAGAATGAGCAAGTCAACCGTCTGGCCAAAGCCGCTTCAGCAGAACATATGATCACCCCTGGTAATGTGCTCTATTTTGTTCAACTTTCTCCACTAATAGATTCCGACAACGTACAGGAGATAGGTTCTGAAAATAACTGGACCACATCAATAGTTTCATACTTAAAGGATGGCGTCTTGCCAGACGGGAAGGAGGCCGCGAGAAGGCTGAAGGTTCGGGCAGTAAGGTTCGTCTTGATAAAAGACGTCTTATATAAAAGAGGCTTCTCCCGTCCATATCTAAGAACTTATTTTGTTTTTAAGTCTAATAAACCAATGAAAACAATAAGTTCCTTCAAACGAGTGCTGAGGCGAGGTTGGCAAATTTTGTCACTTCGATGGTTAGAATAGTTTTCAAAATTGTTTGGCAAGAAAACACAGTTTTGCTTACTCTCTTTTCTGTTTACCTTGTTTTTGAAAATATAGTTGAATACATATCATTATTTGGTCAGTGTGGATTTGATCCATTCTCACAGCATCGAGTACTAGTTGTTTTTTCCCAAATTTCTCCCTCAACTCTTGCTGCTTTGAGAGAATATTACAGTTAGAATTTATATATTTTTCCTACTTCATTGAAAGTTAAAACTCAGTTAAAGGGGGAAATGGAATTAGTTGATTTCTATGCTAATGCATAAAACTGGGGGAAAATGAGAATCTGGTTTAAGTAACCAGGATTTAGTGATTAATCCACTAACTAGGCCCTTCCCTAAGCATTACAAAAATAGCAAACAAAGTTGTATAGGGATAAGTTTTTATCAAAGTGTATGGTCGCATTACTTTTTATCTCGTCTCCATTTCAAATAATCTAACTTTTTAACTTTTTGTAAAGGGACAAGCTCCCCTCCCGTTTAAAATGCTTCCGTTACCTCCCGTTTTTATTTAGATAGAAGAAACCTGGCAGATAAAAAATCTAAAGGTTACAATCAAGCCATGTCATTTATTTTCCCTCTAGTCTCTAGCCCCCCTTTTAACAGCCATCAACCTCCCTTAGCAAATCCACCACCTCCCTTATCAAATCCACCGCCCAACAATCCCAAAAGTGCTGCCGTGACTCCACTGAAGTCTGAAAAACAAGATTCAACTCTGAAGAAAAATTTGCTTCCGTCATGATAAACTAAGTTCCAAGATTTTGAAATTTAGTTTCAGCGTGTAAAACTAGGATCCAAGATTTTGTATCTAAGGTCCAATGGCACTCGATGATACCACATATCAACGTCATTAATATTTTGATATCACCAAGAATCTTTCTTTTACTTTTGATTATGATGTCTTGGTTGTGCTTTTATTCTTCTAAATCATTGTTTGATTTTATGAATTTCTCCTAAAACATCTTTCTTCCACTCCGAGACAAGATCTGATAGATCCTTAATTTTCTTAAGCTTCTTTGCAATCTTGAATTTGAAAGATACGGGGAGGAAGGGAAAGTCCAAGGTTTCATACATTAGTACCACTACGAGGGTTCATACCAACTTAGGTTTGTCCATATAAATCTTTTAATCAAGATATTTTCTTCTTGTTAAAAATAAGATCTATAGTGAACTAATCAACTAAACTCTAAAATTAGAGTAAGTCTCTTGCAACCGGAGTCCTCGATGCTAGTTGGCACAAATATTCAAGGTCTTAACAATGGTGCAATTGAATCAAAATTCAGTTGTCGAAGTGGGTTGTTGTGACTTGTGAGCAATGAAAGAAATACAAAGTTGGTATGATTGCAAGCCCATAATTTTTTTGTTACCCTTGTCTTATCCACCCAAATGTCAATACTTCATAAATAAATAATAAATAAATAAAAAAACCCTTGAATTATCTGCTATACAAAGCAAATATGGTGGATCTGATATATGCACCATTCATCTAACATTCTAACCTGATAGTTTCACTTGATTGTAAAATTCATATGTTGTGAAAGGGATAGTGCATATTTGAATGTATAAGGTAATTATTAACTATTAAACCTTAAAGGAAGCATCATATCACAAGCACAAATCATAAAAGACAATTTTCAAAAGAAGTGAATTTTTTTTTTTAACAAAAAAAAGAAAGAAAGAAAGAAAAAGAGAACCCAAAACTTTACAAGACATAGTGTTTTGGCATAATAATACTATATTTTGGGGGTACTTTTTATTTGATCGAAGTGTTTTCTTAGCAATTAAGTTAGTCCTTAATTATTTCTTTCAACTTTATGTCAATTTAGTCTTTACTGTCATCTCATTTACAGAAAAAGCCTACGTGGAAAACGATGTGCATTTTTAGTAAACACGTGACTAATAAATTAATAATAAAATTTTATTTAACATTATGAAATTCCACGTTAGCTAAAAAAAAGGAAAAAAAAATTCTTCATTTTTTTAATATAAAAAAGCTTGCAATTTCCCTTACACTTTTTTTGTCAACTAAACACACAATTAGGGGTGTGCAGAAAATCCATTGACCCGCCAAACCCGACCCGACCCAACTCAATCTGCCGGGTTGGGTCGGTTTTTAAGGCTTGGTGGGTTGGGTTGGGTTACAAAAAAATTTTTTATAGTGGGTCGGGTTGGGTTTGGGTCATAAAATTACAAACCCGCCAAACCCGACCTGACCAACCAACCCACCCATATTTAATATATATTTAAAATATATTATATATTTAATAATTTTTTTTAAAAAAAACCAGCTGTAGGGCACTTTTATATATATATTTAAATATATATTATGTATTTAATAATTTTAAAAAAAAAACTAGCTGTAGAGCAGCACTTCCTCAGTTCCTCCTACTAATACTAATTTAATATATATATATATAATATTATATAATTAATAAATTTTTTAAAATAACCAGTTTTTCCTATCCTATATAAAAGTCAATTAGTTCACATAAACCCTAATAAATTACTAATCTTTGGGTTTTTTTAATATATTAATATTTATATTTTTTTCTACTCAATTTAATAATAATAATAAAAAAATTTGTCAAACCCATGGGTTCAACCTGACCCAACCCGACCCATGTGGGTTGGGTTGGACTTATGTGATGGGTTGGGTTGGGTTGAATTTTTTTTGACCCACCATTGTGGATTGGGTCAAAAAATCCCCTCAACCCGACTCATGCACACCCCTACACACAATACTTTAAAAAAAAGCAATTCTAATTTTCAATCTCCAATTTATTTTATTTTATTTTCTTCCACTTTCTTGGTAACCAAACACAACACACCTTCCTTGTTTAAACACACATTCACAAACATTCTGTAGAACCATACGCATGAAGCCTACCACTGATATCATTTTTTTACCTATTACAAACAACTTCGCATCTAAACTTTATTTTGAAAATATTGTGTTCCTAGATTTATTCTAATTTTATTAGCTATGTATGTGCCAATAGTGCACAACATTTGTCACATGGGCATTTTTCATAGGTGAGATAACAACAATGATTAATAGAAAGTTCACCAAAAAAAAGGACCAATTTGACCTCCAAGAAAACATGAGGACCAAATTAAAAGTATCTTCGAAATATAGAGACAAAAACGATATTTCTACTTTCCAAAAACTAATTATTTAACTCTTTGATGGGTCATGCATATTCAACCTTTTTTTGAAAGGACCCTAATTTCACATTATACATATTCTTGAGGCCATTATTCCAAACAAAGAGAGAGTGAGGAAAAAAAATGAAGGAAAAGGAAAACTCCTCAATGAAAGGAATGCACCAAATATTAGAATCAAATCAAAGAAAATGCACAAATTCAAATTTTATGAGGCAAGTGTTCTTGTCTTCGTGAGGCATGTGTGTGCATCTTTCCATCGAAATCCTATTTCTACACAATCAAACAAACCCTAATTCCAAATCATAAAGGAAAATAGAGATATTAAAAATCACAAAAATGCAGAAGAAAATAAAAAGAAAATGGAGAACTTACCTTGCTCGAAGGATTCCTGAGCTTGTGTATTAATTAATCTATGTCACTTGTCTCCATATATATATATAAATATATATATATATATATATATATATATGTTGATTTGGTGTGACTAGTATATTGCTTAATATGCCATGTAAGCATAATAAAGACACCCACATAAGCAATTAGTGTTTGTATTAAGTTTCAGATAAACATTGAGACTTTTTTAAAAAGTTTAAGAAATAAATTAAAATAATCGAAAATTTATAGACGAAATTGAAACCGAACACATAATTCAGACACCATAAACATATTTTGACCTCGACCAAATTAAAAAAGTCATACATGATAGATATCCCTCCTTTAGGTTATAGAGTGTAGACCCCCTTAATTTTTATAGTATTTGTATTTGTATTTGTATTTGGTTAAAATGAATATAAACTTGATCAAAGCAAATGATGAGAAAAAGTTAAGCCGTGGAGCCCATATGCTAATGATACCTTCTTTCGGTAACTTATTCGTTTGGAAGTGCTTGAATTAGCTGATAATGGAGTCGGTTGGTTAGTTAGATTAGGTTGGAGTACATATGATTGCATGTACCATCATATTCATATGAATTTAAAGTATTAGTATATGATGGGGGCAGAGAGACAGTGCGAAGGTCCACAACTTTCGATCATATAATTGGAGTACATAAATGAAAAGGCCAAATTTTAAATTAAATACTTTAAATTTGGGCCAATCATCATTTTTGTTTTTAAAATTTAATTTTTGTTTTTATTTTAATCCTTAAATATTTATAATTATGATAATTGGTCTTAACTTTAATGTTTATGATAATTGGTCATTTTGTCCATTACCGTCCATAAAATTATCATGAAGTCTAGTAAAACGACATCACATCACATATGTGAATAATATCCATTTTTAAACGGTAATCAAATGAAGAATCAACTTGACAAAAATGTTTTTTTTTTTTTTTTTTTTTTTTGAGGGGGACAAAAATGTTAAAGTTTAAGAATTAACATGACAAAAACTAAACTTTAGGAATATAAATGAAAATTGTGGGGACAAATAACCAAGAGTCATGCATCTTGGGCTGTGGGCTTAATCCGAGGAAGACTCATGGGCCGAACAGTGTGGCATTTATTAAACATTCTACTTTCAGAAGATTCGCACATAGGAAACGGCGATTCTGTCCGAGGAGGGTATAGTCCTCGAATTAGAAGAGTTCGGTTCAAGGATGAATCCCAGTGATTGAAGTAATCCTCCTGGAATCCCCAATGACAGAAATGACCTTTGTGAACTTACTGGGAAGGAAAAGATCCCCAAAATATCTGAAGAAAGGCTGCTACCACCACATTGGATACCCTGCAACTACTTTTCTGGCCGCATTTATGTGAAGAAGACCTCTGAACAGTGCTACTAAAACTATTACAGCTCACAGGGAAGCCAAAGAAAAGATCTGATGGGACAAGTATCAAGAGACGCCTTAGATGAATGACAAGTGTAAGGTTAGGATGATTAGAAGATGATTATATAGTGTAACTCCCCCTCCATTGTGGGGGGGGGGGGGACTTTTCTGGGGAAAAAAGATTAAAAAGAAAAGAAGAAAAGAACTAGAACGTGAATTACATAACATGATGTCTCCTCGGACCGAAATAAAACTTATTTATACCAAATTATCTCGATATGTTTTGGGCCTTTGATCAGCTTTTTAGTTTGTTTTTAAGAATAGGTTGAACGTAGTCCTCGCCATTCGGACCTAATTCTTTAACCCACTCTCTACAAATTTATTGCAGCGGACTTATTGGGCCTAGGTCTTGCATGCTTTGGACTTGAGTACACAATTTGTTGCCCTACAAAAATTTATCCAAACTAATTGGATTTTAGACTAAACCCAAAGAAAAAAAAACAACAACAACATTTTTAGAAAATTAGTATCATTATTGATTATACAATTGTGACCGACAAAAAATCTTTAGGAAGGGGAAGAACTTAAGAAGTACAATAAGGAGTACATATTTATTAGAAAGAGACAATTGTTATTGTGTGCACAATTGAAATAATAAGAAAAATATTCAACAACAATAACAATCATGTCTTAGTCCCAAAATTTGACGTAGTTTATGGATTTTCAATAAACTAATTAGGGTCAGTCACATACATTTTTTTTTTCTATTATTTTATTCTATTTGAATTCATACTCTATATTTACTTTTCAATTGACACGTTATTTCAAGTCTATTATCCACATTTTTTTCCACTCAATTTGAATCAACTCATTTCCACTTACTAATGCTTTAATTGCTCTTCTCTATACATGAATTATCTTTCAGTAATTTATTCGTATGTCCATGAATTTCGTGAAGAGATCATGGGTAACAAAAGTTATATGCCATTTGAAAGGGGATGAATAAAACAAAATAAAAGGAACATGTGGCTGAATATTTAAACTTAAAAACTGTTTTTTATTTTAAAGAGGAAATACATCAATTTCATAACCAAAGAGGCCAAATTGGCTTGAACTACATGAAAAATATATAGTGGCACATCTTCCATTCAGACAAGTAAATTGGGCCATTGAATCCTTCAAGCAAGGGAGTGTGCAGCAACATTCCCTTGACAACGAAAATGAGAAAAACTGGTACAAGAGAAATTGAGAAGTCAGGAGTTTTGCATCTAAAATTAAATGACCATCCAATACTAAGGATGGTTCAAAGTTTATAAGATCTTTAAAAATAATCTCTGAGTTACCCTCAACAATGGCTTGTCTGATACCCACTTTTAATGCAAATTCCATTACTCTTCTAGCTGCCAAAGCTTCAACCTGTGTTATATATTTTACTTGGGAGGGGGGGATTTGCTGAGTTAGAGAAGCTATAACCAGACCTTAAAGTTTTCAAATACTACCCAATCCCTATTTTGTTCTCCTCGGAAACAGTTGCCCAATTGAAGTTAACCTTGAAACAGTTTTAGCTGATGAGCATGAGGGACCCTTTTCTAAGATAGGAAGGATCAAATTGTATCCGAGTATTAGGGGTTTGACCAGGCATTCTACCCTTGTCGAATCGGAACCAACCACCACTATAAGTCTAGTGGTTTACATTGAACATGCTGTCTTATGGTGGTCTTTGTTCGAAAATATGGCTAAATAAGTTTTGATTCAACAATATAAACCCTAAAAAATTAGCAATAACAGAAAAATAAGTAGATAGAGATAGAAAAATCTCAAAACTATAAAATCACACAAATAGTGTTGTTCTTGAAGGTTGATTTGTACCACCTAGAGTAGAACTCGGTGCAAATGGCTCTCTTGGCCGAACAACCCCCTAGGATTAGACTATAGCAATTTCTTCAAGTTTGGATGCACACCCAATCAAGAAGAACAAAGAACAGCCTTATTTGTTGTCTTTAAACCAAAATAGAAGATGAAATTTATGTGGGAGAAGAGAAAAGAATAGAGGAGATGAGAGGCAAAGAGGTGTGGTTGGAGAAGAGAAAGAACTGGAGAAAAGAAAGAAGCTTAAGGTTTTATAAGCCAACACAAAATAAAGACTAGTGGGCTGCCTAATCCAATGGTCATTGTGCAAATTTGGTGCCCAACAGGTAGGGGTGGCAAAATTTTACACCACTTGCGAACCTGACACGACACGACACGATACGATATGAAATTAGCAGATTATGGATTAAGGCTTAATGGGTTTGTGTCATATTTGAGTTGACTTAACTAACTCGTTTAATAAATGTGTTGGGCTCATGTCCAACCTATAGAACTTGTTTAACTCATCTGATCTGTTTAATTAAATAACATTTTACCAATATACCCTCCAAACCCTAGGTATATAAACTTATTAGTTGTTGTGATTTATTTTCTTTGACGTATTGTAATTGATTATTTGTGATATTGAGATATATTTTAGTTTGGAATGATTATTTTGTGATGCAGTTGCTTGTTAGTTCTAAGTTTTATATTTAAAAAATTTATTTGCTTGGTTTTTCATAGTTCAAGTCAATTTGGTTAATACTAAAATTTGTATTTTTTTTGCTTTGATAAAATCTGATAAACGGGTCGACACAACTGAACTGTTTAATAAATAAATTGTGTTAAGGTTGAAAAATATTGACCCGTTTAATAAATGTGTAAGGTTAGTGTTGACCCATATAGTTGAATACTCGCGAGTCTACACAGCATGAATTTCTACCTCTACCAACAGGTAGCTCACTGAATGCCCAACAGGCTGTTTGGGTAATGCCCAACGGGCTAATCCAAAGTTGGGCTGGAGAGAGATGATAAAAATAATAAAGCCCAAGAATGATAGGAACAAGCCTAAACTCAAGTTCAACACCTAACCCATAATTTTACTAAGTTATTGCTTAAGTTGTGGAATAATAAATAAGTATGAACTATTAGACAACAGTAGAGTTAGACTCTTTTAACCAAGCTATTAGATAACCAAATTTACCACCCACATACATTTCTTTAGAGCATTCACATCCGGTATGTAAAAAATATCATATTTTACCATCTTAAAGGTTACTTTATTTATTATACCATATTATTTTATAACACACCCAACATCCCAAACTCTATTTCTTTTGTCACTTTATTTAAATATTCTTTTTTATTCTTTTTTTACTTTTTCTCTCTCTTCCTCTTCCTCTCTCTCTCCCTCTTCCTCTAGGCAACCAACTTTAGCAAAACCCATTAAAAAACAGCCACTCACATCCCATTTAACCCACCAGCAACCACCACCATGCCACCACCATGCCAACTTGCAAACCCATTAAAAAAACCACCAAACCCACCAACAAGAACCACCAACAAAAAAAAACACACACACACAAACCGCCAAAAACCACCTAACACTGGCCACAAAAACCATGCCACCACCAAGAGAAGAAAAAAAAAAAAAAAAAAAAAACAAACAAACACACACAACAACCAAACAAAACCTACAACCCATAACCCCATACCACCACTGCACCACCACGACTCACCACGCCCCACCCACCACAAACCCACCACGACCCAAACCCACAACCCACCACTCCTCCGCCACCAGATCCGACTCATAATACCCTTCAGCTAGTAGATCGATGGAGAAGTTTTGATCTCTGCTTCGTCGGCGTGGAGGCCCAACCACTAGAGATGTGAGGAAATAGAAAGTGAGAAAGAAATGGACTGAGACCAGAGAAAGAGAAAGAGAAAGATAAAGGAGAGAGAAAGAATCAAAAGGATTAAAAGAATGGATGAGGAATAAATTTGAATATTTTATTTTTGCAATTGAGTTACAGCACCATCATAAAAATAGGATGACACTGTTGCACAATTGCAAATTTTTTTGCAATTCCAAGACTTTGCAAGACCAGGTAATGGGGGGTTTTGGGGGCACTAATGCTAAATACTACCAACATAGGACATTTATAAGACCCAATGTGAATGCTCTACCAAGGTTGTTCCATAAGTGAGTTGGCACTTTATACAAGCCATGTGCCTAGGTTTTATGAGAGCTCTAAAGATCTACCCAACTCTCATAGGAAGCGACACATCGAATAAATCCACTGCAATTTGTTCTGAGTTTACATATTCCAAAAAATGAAAAACACCAAATATGTGGATTGTGTATTCCTGAAATCTTATCAAGTTTCTAATTATAATCAAACCAAATATGCATGGTATCATTACATTCTCAAACATCCAAAATGTCTAGGCATCATATTCTAAAAATTTAAATTTTAGAATTATATTAAATTCCCCAAAGTAAGAGTCATAATCTTTCACTCAAGTAAGTGAAAAGGAATTAAAAAAAGAATAGAAAAAAAAAGAGTTCTCTCTCTCTGTCTCTCTCTCGCTCGTGTAGCTTTCGTTGAAAACATTTTCAGCTGTTTTTTTTTTAATGGCCGGAGACTTTGTTGTTAATTATATCCAATAAACGTGGTTGTTCTATTTGGGTATTTGGCAGGATAAGAATTAGTCATGCTTCACATCACAAAGAATATTCGATTAATTGGAATAACAGAGCCAGTGTTAGTGTCGGTCTGGTCGTTCCTTCTAAGTACACGCGAGCTCCAAGAGATTTTTTATTTTTATTTTTATTTTTATTTTCTAAAACATGAACCAATTCGTAAGCACATTCGTATAGAGCAACTGTCGGTCTGGTCGTTCCTTCTAAGTTCATGTGAATGCATAGGTCATCACTCATACTCATACTCATGCTCCTTTTTTTCTTTTCTTTTCTTTCTTTAGTTTTGGTTTTGGTGGGTTAATAATTAATGGGTCACGTTATTACTGCTCTACAGTCTACATCCACTTCCACGTCCATGCTAATTCCAGCTTCTAGGCTCCACCAAACCAAACAGCCTGTTTATATTCATGACCCCATGGGCCATGTCGTATAGCTCCACCCCGTGACAATGGGGACCACTTTATTTATTTATTTTTTTTAAGAATAAAATACAAAACTTACTTTTAGCGGAGTTCATTTCATTATTCTAACTTTATTTTTGTTCATTATCGTCAAGTTTATTCAATTAAAATATTTCTATAAACTTTTGTAAAATATTACCGTCAATTGTCTAAGTTTTTATTTAATTTTTTAAAATTTAAAATTCAAATTAGTGATAAAAAAATATGTTCTAGATTATTAAAAAAAAAAATTAACGGAAGTTGTTAGAGATGTCTTAATTGAATAAACTAGAAACTTAGAAAACTGAAATAAACGAAACCAAAATTAGTAGACTGAATTGATATAAAATTTAAAGAGTGAATTTTGCATTTTAATATTATTATTATTATTATATTTATTTAATTCGTTGAAAGGAATAAGATTATGAGGTTTGCATCAGTCTCTAGTTAGAAGGATGAGTACTAAAACCATCGAAGGGTCTAAATAAAGGACATCCTTCCTTAAGAGTTAAGGCTTAAGAGTAAAGTCTAAGACTAAGAGTACTCTTTCAATGGTTTCTTGGGAAGCTAGGCATTATCTAGACTATATATTTAATACTTTAATTTTATTAAAAGGTTGAGAAATAGTGTGAGATGGCGTAGTCCGGCTTCTATAATGCAATCTTCTCCCCAAAAAAAAAAGCTTCTATGATGCAAAACTATTATAATATTAATTAATCATAAGTCATAACTGATAACTTCAATTATTTGGAGTAAAATAAACCATGATTAAAGTTTTTTTAGTTAAGTGACCAAGCTTAACTGCTACGGAAATATATAGCTGGTCAATATTCTTTTTTTTTTTTTTTTCTTTTTTGAGAATCTAGCGGCTCAATATTCTAGTTGGAGTGAAATTATATTTTATTAATATTTTTTTGCTTGTCCTCTGGAACTTTGTTTAATTGAAAATTGTCCAAATAGCGTAGATAGACTCCTTAATTAGTTTACCAGTTATTATTTTTTTAAGAGACTGTATGAATCTTATTGTATTTTGTTTTCTACTTAAGAAACAACTTCTACATAATAGGTTCCTTATTAATTGTTAAATTAATATTCCAAGTGATTTTTTTTTGGAAAAATTTTAATGTTATGAGATTCTTTTGACAGCTAAGTCAAGAGATTTGATAGGATTTTGCAACTCTTTGATTAACGAATTTGTATTGAATACAAATTATAATGGATATAAATTATTCATTTTTTCAAAAAAAAAAAAAAAAATAGAAGAGCCTTTGAGCACGCGCTCACACGCGTGTTCAGAGGCTAGTATTTTATTAATCTTTTTTGCTTATCCTCTAGGAAGTTTGTTTAATTGAAAACTGTCCAAATAATGTACATAGACTCCTTAATTAATTTTCCAGTTATTATTTTTTTAAGAGATTGTATGAATCTTATTGTATTTTGTATTTTTTGCGGATGATACAAACACAAACACCTACCCTTCGAAACATAACGATCACCATTTCAAAAAAACAAAAAAAACAAAACATAACGGACACTTGGGTTCAGAACATGTACGTATTTATTATTTGTAAGAGACTATGAATTTGATTGTGTTTTGTGTTTTGGCCGGTCATACAAACACAAACGCCAACCTCTTAAAACAGAAAAGTCGGTGGGCAAATGATGATAATGTTAATAATTAATATTCTTTATTGTGTTTCATGCATGTATTCTATAGTTGTAATCACACCTACTATTTATCTAAAGAAAAAATAAATAAAAAATAGTTGCAACATTCTTTTTTGGACAAAATTTAGTTACAAAATTGGTTGTAACCTAATACTACAATCTTATTCAATAAAATAGATATTATTACATATTTTGAAAATATAATATTTGAATTGCATGTTCTTTATACTCTTAATACACATGTAAAATTTTGTGTCAATCGGATATTATTTACTATATGATCTACAAACTTATATTTTATACATAATTTTAAACTACAAAAACTTGCAATTTAAACAATTTATTGGTAACATAACTATTGATTTTCATTTTTTTAGAAATTTTGCAAATATAGAGAATATAATAAGAAAATGTAATCTAATAGTGAACTTGCCAAATATCACCTTTAATAAAAAGATATTGAGTAAGGTTGTAACCTTAAACTATAACAAATTTTGTAGCTAAATTTTGTCTTTTTATATATATATTATTATTAGAAGATAATGATATTCGTCATTATTTTTAAAAGTATTTAGTAAGTGGATATTGCCTTTAACAATTAGGTACAAAGAAACTTTTATAGTAAAATAGATATTCATATGTAAAATAACTACCATAACTTAATCAAAATTCTTATACAAATGAAATTAACATTACCTACATACATATTTTATTTACATGGTTTCATACTTCTTCAAATAAAACTTTATCTTAATTTTTTCACTTAAGAGGCGTCACGTGTCTCCCACGCTAGCATTATTAATAATAATGATAATTTTAACAAAACGAGGTGAGAAACTAAATAATAGTAACTTAAACAATATCATCATTACGTTTTGAAAAAGAAAGTTACTCATCGATTGTGTGATGGAAACTTTGGTTTTCTGTGAACGGTAGCAGCAGGTTTTGTTTCTCTTTCTCTATTTTCTGCTACTCCTGTCCTGAGCTGAACTGACGGGGTCAATGGAGAGTGGGACCAAATGCCACAGACATCATCCATCACCATTCACGACCTGCTACGGTGCACAATATTCATCACTTAGAATAATAACACACTTCATCATAGTGCCACGTGATCATCATCACCATTAGGCCCATTATCAATTTCTCTATCCCATCATTCTTTACCGCACCGTAAAGTTAAAGACTCAAACTACAAAATTTTATGTTAAAAAAAAAACAATAATAATAATAATAAACAATGCGCATACAAATTTATTATAGTTTTTTTAATAATAAAAAAATGGCCAAAATACAAAATACATCTTCTAAGTTTCACAATTTTTCATTTCAGTCCTTTAAGTTTGAGTTTTGTCATTTCAGTCCTCTATGTTTCATTCCTTTTCAAAAAAATTTTTTTTGAGAGGTTCATTCCTTTTCAATTAAATACTTTGTTAATATGCTGTTAATTTATGCCATTAACTTTTTTATTTATTCTTAATTTTAGAGAAAAACATTAATTTAAAATTAAAAAAAAAAAGCAGAAAGCAAATTAGAGGAACCCAGTAAGGCTCTAATACCAGCAGATCATCAGGAAGAAAGTGAGAGATTGACGCGCATTTAACCCCAGTAGAAAGACTCTTCCTCCGACCTGAAATAAATCAAGGAATCCACTATGAAATCGGGTTAAAGAACCCCATAAACTCAGACTAAACCCAGGTACTCAACTCAGTGATGCTCAAGTACCCAAGGTTCTCTAGCCTTATGGTCCGTGACTCCAGTGGCTGAGAACACAGGCGCCGCGTTGAGAGACCGAGAGGGAGAGGAGGTATTTTGACCGGGGTCAAGTACATCTTTTGGAGCAGAGTGCCGAGAATTGGCTTGAGGCGAGCTGCCGAGTACCTTCTCTCCCTCTCGATCTCTTGACCTCTCAGTCTGTCGATCTCTTTTTCTCCCTCTCGATCTCAATTATTGATGGGTTAGGTAGTTAGGCAGGAGTGGGTAGTGGAGTTTCTCCTTCTTATTCTTCAGATGGTTCATGTTCTTCAGATGGGGGATGGACTGGATTTTTTTTTTTTTCATTAATGTTTTTTAATTAAGAAATAAATAATTAAATATAAATTAAATATTCAATAAAGGGCAAAACGACATTGTTTTTGGACAAATTGATGGTAGTGATGGACGAAATATTAACGGAAGACTAAATTGAGAATGATTGAAACTTAAATGACAAAATACAAACTTAAATGACTGAAATGAAAAATGGTGAAACTTAGAAGATGAGTTTTGCATTTTAGCCTAAAAAAATTATTAAAATGATAATTGTATATAAAACAACATTTTATTTTCAGTTTATTCACAGTTTCACTACATTTTATTAGTACCAATAATAATTATTCCAATAATTGTAAAAAAAAAAGTTCATTGAGATGGAGCATGACATAAACTTGAACATCTCAAAGCTTAATTACAAGACATCCATCCATGAATTTCTAGGAAAGTTATAAGCATGGAGTAAAATAGGCTGACTAATGACCAAAAACTAAAACGGCACATTTTTATTATAGATATAATAAAATTTAAACTTGAATTTTGAGAATGTGCAATTTCAACTTTCAACCATGGTCCTTCTCACAAAAAAAAAAAAATCAAAAATCAACCGTGGTTATTATCAGGTTAAGACATTAATTGATTTTAAGTATAAGGAGAGAGTTGAATTACAGATTTCTTATTTGACGGCATTAAATTTTACCAATTGAACTAATTAGAAACCAAAATTGCATTTTTTTATATATAAAAAAGAGTTTATTAATGAATGTTTATTAGTAAACTATTTTATAAAATTTTTTACGAAAAAATAAAAATTTACTGTCTCTTCTGACAAATTTTTCATAAATCTTTTTTAAAAATATATGATTAACCAGACCCTATAAAAAAAATAAAAATACCGACAAACTTGGTTTGAATAAAAAAAATATATCTTAACTGGTTACACACTACGGTTACAACCCGAGCCACCGACACTTTTTGTGCTGTACTGTTTCCCGTGACGCCATATTCAGACAACGACACGTGTAAAACAGCGGCCGTTGCATAAAATAGAAGTTTGGTTTTAATGAAGGGTTTTACTAAAAAGAAGAAACATAAAATTTTCACACGCTGAATGAATCCTAGCAAGGACACACCTAGGCCTATTCCTTCCATCGCTAACGTGTAAACGGAACAGACTCGAAGCACGGAAGTTCTGAGCATTCAAAGGTGAGAGAGAGAGAGAGAGAGGGAGTATTGGATTACCGTACTAAGCTAACCCCAGTACCATTACGAGTACAGCTCTTTACAGCTGGCATCCCAAACGCAAAACGAGGCGTAGCAACGGTCCGAACACCCAGCTAGCTATCTAGCTGTAACCAACAATTTATCAAGCGCATGTTAACATGTCTTTACACTATCTTCCGCTATTCTACGCCTCAAGAGTGGCGCACGTTATCAAAAAAGTTACTACTATACTATCTTTTATATTCTATTCTTATCTTATCTATGATTGATTTCCATTTCCATCAATATTCGGATTCGATTTCTATGTTTTACATTGCTTGCTTTGTTTGAAATATTTTTATTCAAATCGTGAACAAAACGCCAAGCGCTTTAACAGTTTGTTTGCAAAAAAAAAATTAATAACAAGTCTGTAACATGCAATTGGATTTACATCTGGCAACCAAAAAAGGAAAAAAAAAGATTTATACGGAAAGATAAATAAAATAAGGAAAGCAGGCGCACGTGTGATTCCACTGAGAGATTCGCACGTGCGGAAATCGGGGAATTAACCGGAAAATGCGGCTTAGAAATCGGCGTGTTTTCGGTGTAAGCGAGATTTGGGGGAGCGTAGTTTTCTTCGCAGCTCTTGCAAGTTCCGGAGGCTTCGGATCGCCAAAACATCGCTTTTTTGGAGCTCAATAAATCGCCCGACATCGTCAATCTTGTCTGAATCTGCGAGGAAATTAATCAAAAAAAACAACAAACGAATGCATAAAACAAAAACAAAAAAAAAATAAAGAAATTCCGACAGAATCTGCATTATACCTATGTGCTGAGCTGGTCGCTTAAATCCATTGAATTGAGCCAAATCTGAAACCAAAAGAAAAAGGACGGTGAGGATTAAGTAAAGGTAATTAGAATAGAGCAATGGTGGCCGTTGATGGGATGGGAGGAGAGTATTATTACCTGACTGTGAGGGGCTGTGGGAGCAGAGGTAGAGGATGAGGAAGCAAAGGAGAGTGAGGATGGGGATGACGTGGACGAACTTTTCGGGTTTTGGAGGCGGAGATAATGTAAACGACAAAGATTGACGGTGAAGCTTTGTCGTTTTGTGTTCCTCGTCGTCGTCTTCTATGCGTTTCGAGTCACTATCGGTGATGGGAGTGTCGGTGTCCTTGCTGGATCCTCCACCATGGCTGTGGAGCTTTGATACAGGTGAGCCCAGAGACTGTCTTTGCATGCTAGAGAGAGAGAGAGAGAGAGAAAAAGAGAGAGATGAGAGGTTGCTTAGTGAGGTGTAGTTTGTGTAGTGTGTGTGTGTGGGTATGGGTATGGGTTTTTTTTTTTTTTGGTGATATACATATAACACTATCTTTCTATTTCTTTCTGTCTCTATCTCTTTTTTATTACTTTTTACACTTTTTGTTCTTTATTTGAAATAATTAACGTTTTTTACTTTTTAGACTAAAAGAGAGAGAGAGAGAGAGAGAGATTATTGATTTGGGCACCTCATTCTGACTTCGTACCCTCTTCTCCCACTTTATTGTTTTATACTTAATTAATTAATTGTTTTTGGTTATAAGTTATTATGACAATTAATTGGATTATATTTTCGAGAAATGTTCAGATATAGAAAAGTGCACGGTGCATAATTTTTGTGCCACGTGGTGAGATGCGATTAGTGTAAGTGTGATGATAGGTCATGTGAGGACATAGCTGCACCAATTATAATTTGCCAAATAGCAAGTTGTGGCACAAAATTATGCACTTTTCTGTGTCTGCGCATTACTCTATATTTTAAAATTTTCACCCTTCTTCTCCTTTAAAAAAAAAAAAACTATTCCTATTACGTACTTTCTCAAAAAATAATCCTATTATGTAAGTAGTCTAAAATAAACAGTACTCAAGATATAAATCAAATATTTTATAACCTTATTTGAACTACAAAAAATATTCCTATTGAAGTTGAACGAATTGAGTCAAAAATTGACAAAAAGATTCAATAACACTAACTTAAAAAAAAAAAAAAAAAACTATCATTTTAAGATTAGGGAGAATAAAGATATTTTTATTTTTTCCTTTAATTTTTAAGATATATGTATTATATTTTTATTTGATAAAAAATAGTTGGTATATACAACTAATAGGATTATTATTGCATTTTAATGAATATAAGGAACCTCATACTTTCTTTTAAAAATTATATAATCTAAAAGTTAATTTTTTTATAGATGTATGACAAATCTAATTAGGAATTGGGGGTCTAAGTATATATACTTATTTTTTATAAAAATAAAAAATAAAATTGGGACCTTCCAGACACACTACAAAAACAATATCTATTTAACACTTAAAAAAAAAATTGGGGGACCAGTGGCTTCGCCATTGGGTGGGGATGGTGGATTTGACAAACTTTTGGTTTAAATTTTTTTTTTCAAAATAGTATAACATTGGTGAAAATAATACCATGGTAACTTGATCCTATTTTGTTTAGTGGAAAATCATAAATAACAAATATTGAAAAACACTCCTTCCATTTTTCTATTAAAAAACCAATTGTGGATTTTCGATCACAAAACCAAACTTCATAACAAATTTGAACCATTAAATATTAAATGTGATTTTAAATTTAAGAACGATTCCCAAGTTTGATTTGTTTGAATAGAAAATTGTGTTTTATTAATGATATATGAAAATTCAAACTATTACATAACTAATTAATTAATTAATAAAGAAATTCATCTCGGACCAATTTACAATGTCCTCATCACTGACGTCCATCAAGCAGGCCATGTGGATTGGCCAAGGAATAAGTCTTATGCCACATAAAGTGGCACAACAAATGTCACAACTTGCCCGTGTGGCGAGCTGTGGTTAGTGGAGGAGAAGTAGTGGGTCCATGTGAGGACACTCCTCTACTAACTACAACTCACCACACGGACAAGTTGTAGCATTTGTTGTGCCACTTTATGTGGCACTAGACTTATTCTTGGCCAAGTCTTCTTGGCTAACAATACCTCGATCTCAAAGCCTTTAGAACCTATCATTGATAGGCACCCTTATTTGTATGGGGAATTCGCTAATGATAGATCCCACCCAATGTCCTCCTTCTCCCACCAAAACTTTCTAGTTATGAGTCAGAAATAGAATTAATGGGCGATGCTTGGCTCCAATTTTGAATTCGGCATTATATGTTTGCTCTAGTTTTATTTTTTATTTTAATGTTGAAACGGTTTTTCTTTATCTATGAGCAATGAGATTTGATGTATTAGGTATATTTGTATTTATAGAAGCTTTTATTTTTGTGCTTATCCTAATTGTTGATTCAGTTTATGCATGGCAAAAAGGAGCATTAGAAAGGTCTTAATTCTTGAATATTCAAACAATAAGAAGTATTTATGGGTTGGGTTTTAGTAGAGTTTAGGGTATTTTTGAATCTACCCAATCTACTTGGATCAAGAAATCCCCAATCCAACCCAACTCATGATAACTCTAAAGACCAACTAAATGCAACCTGCAGCATTCAGGTTAGGTTGTAGACTTGGGTCATCCCTAATAAATAAATAAAAGAGTTTTCATTCAACTATTTTAAGGTTAGTACTTAGGGTGTCACAGATGATGTGTGTAGAGTAGGAAAAATAGTATTTTTAAATTATTAATATTAATAGTATATGTAAGTTGAGTTAGATTACTTACGTTGAAAATTTTGCCAATTGAACATGATCCAGCCCAAGCTAAAAAAGAAGAAGAAGAAGAAGAAGAAGAACCCAATTCAACTATCGACCAACAAAAACAAACCAAAAATATTGGGTTGAGTTGAGTTTGTCATGTTAATGAGTTGGGTTAACAATTTTTTATTTTTAAATTTTTGGAGAAGAGTTGGATGCACAATCTTTACACGTGAGGATTGGGAAAATTGATAGGGGTGTAACTCAGCCTACTTAGGGCAAGCTAGTTCAAATAAACCCAAACCCAATTCTAACTTAAGATGGGATTTTTTTCCCCCCAAAAAAAAAAAAAAACTTAAGATGAGATTTTTCTGACTTGCCTTGGGCTCGGGTTGGGCTTGTATAGAAAAAGTCAAGCCGAGATAAAATTTGACTGAAGTTGGATTGAAATCCCTAGAACCTGAACCCAACGTAGCCAATCTATGTGCCCAGCAACCATAAAATTCAAAAATAGATTTTATGTTATGTCTGATTATATCTTAGATGTCATTTGTATGTATTTATGGGATGCAAACAATCCTACAACCTAATGTCCTAATCTCTCATAGCGGTACTACGGATTTTTAAAGATGATTAACAGATACTATAAAAAAAATTTCATAATAAGTCTTATTTTTCCCCAGCAATTTAGTATTAATCTGATTCTGCAAAGATTGCAATTTAGCCAAAACCTAACCAAATAATTATCAAATTAAGTTGTGAGTTTCAATTAACTCAATTGGTTGTTATCTTCGAATAAAAAGAGGGTTCAAATCCTATCACCTACAGCTTAAACTAATTGGTATCTTGATACGATGATAAACAGAAATTATACATTGAAATTCTATATATGTATTAAAAAAATTATCAAATTAAGCCTACCCATTATGAACTAGCCTGAGCCCAGTCAAAACCCAAAAATTAGACAAGCTTGGCCGGGTATAAGAACCGTTTGGTATTGTTGTTTAAACAACAGTTTTTAGTGTTTAAACACCATAATACGTATTTTTACAACACATTTTCTTCCAAACGTATTTTCACAACACTTAAACAACGATACTAAAAATCTCTTAGCAAACAAGAGTTAAAAATTGGGTCAATCACATTTCACATGGTCTGAGATGGACCATCCTTTGTTGGCTGTTGACAGGGGCAGTCATCTTTCTTATCTTCTCCTCCATCCATAGAGATAGACATAGTAGCTTGTTTTAAGTATCAATCCATGCCATGACCCTCTTTCTTCCACACACTTTTCCCCCAAGTCATCTCACTCATTCTTCTTCTTCTTCACTCTTTCACGTAAAATGTTCTTTCAAATTCAGAACCAAAGCACCCACCATTACCAATATTGCAACAATCCCAGCTAGAGACCGCGTCATAGACTTTGGAAAACACAAGGGCAAAATGCTAGGAACCCTCCCTTCAAGCTACCTCAAATGGGTACCAAGAATCTCCAAGCTCGTGACTTTGAGGAGTGGGCAAAGCTAGCAGACCAAGTCCTCCAAGACCCAATTTACAATGATCGGATTGAGTGGGAGTTTGCTGAGAACCTATTGAATGGCAATAATTTTAATGTTTCTTTATTTAGAAATCATGAGAGTTCGGTTTCGGAGTTGTTGGAAATAAGTGAAAGGTTTGGTTGGGATAACAAGATAAGCTTGGCTGGAGCAAAGTCAGCTTTGAGCTTTTGGGTACCTCTAAAGGGGGTAGAATTCCAAGGGTTAGCAAAGATAGTGGAAAAGAGAGAGGTTTGGACGTGGAAAAAAAGGTTGAGGTTTTATCAAAAGGTGAAGAGAAGAGGAAGGAGAGAAGAGAGAGGCTTAGGATGAAGAAGAGAGAAGTGGGAACTAAAGAGGAGAGCAAGGATGGTTTTGGAAATAAGGTTTATGGGAATGCAGGTTGTAGGGATGATGTGATTAGATTTCAAAGGGATACAAAGAATGGTCAAGAACAGAAGATGGAGTTTTATAATCCATTTCCTGGACGTGAAGCTCTGTTGAAGAAGGTGCTCAACCAGAAAAGTCCCTCGTAATTCTTCTTCTTCTTTCCTGTAAATTTCTTTTGAAGTAATTGTGGTCTATAAAATGATTTATTGATTTTAGCATAACATTTTCTTTAAATACACAATCATATAATTTAGCGAATTTTACGTTTTTGCTGATCATGATTGTTTATGTTTAAACAAGTTTTTTTTTTTTTTTTTTTTTGGGCTGCTAAACTATGTTTAAAGTTTAAACAAGTTAGATTCTCTAGTACTTGAGTAAACGAATTAGGTATTACTACCTACCAGCTTTGTTGTTTTAGTTCACTATATTTGGAAGTTAAGGGTATGCAACTAAACTATGGATGAGCCAAAATCGACTTGATCTAACTCCACTTGTCGAGTTGGGTCAGTTTTTAAGAGTTGGTGGATTGGATTGGATTGTCAATTTTTATTTTATTTTTTTTAACAATGGGTAGGGTTGGGTGTGGAATCCACCTAACCAAACCCGATCAACCTATATTTAATATATATTTAAAAATATATATTATATAATTTTATTATTTACTTTTTTGTTTATCAATGAGTTAGTATAGAATTATATAATATCCTACTAACTTTGAAATATTAATAAAATAGTTTGTTTTGATTTAGTATTATACTTATGTTTATTAGTTTATAAATTTGCTCTTACTTATATTGGTGTTATTCTAAGGGGAAAATAGCAAAATACCACTTATTTTCGAAATATTTAGCAAACTAGCATTATTTCCAAACTATTTGGCAAAATGCCATTTTTTTTGGAACTCGATATTACCAATATTAAGTTTCGTGCGTGTGTTGTCATGATGATAGGCGTTGATGTGACTTTTTTAAATAAAAATTTCCACGAGGAACTCGATTTTAATAAAATTGAGTTATTTTTTATTTTTATTTTATTTTAAGTGGAACTCGCTAATACTAGAATCAAGTTCTTTACAATTATTTAAAAAATAAATAAATAAAGTGGAACTTGATATCTGTAATATTGAGTTGCACTGCAACTAAACCCAGAAGAAAAAGACTAGGCAAAAATGCAAAACTGACTCTCTAACTTTCACTCTTTTTCATTTCAGTCCTCTAACTTTCAGTTTTGTCAATTCGGTCCTCTAACTTTCAATTTTTGTCAATGCAGTATTCCATTAAACCCCAGTTATGGGCTGCCGTTAATGTCACTGAAACGACACCGTTTTCCTCTTCTTCTTCTTCTTCTTCTTCTTGTTCTTCTTCTTCTTTTTTTTTTTTTTTTTTTTTTTTTTTTTAAATTTCAAAATTAAAAGAAAAAAAGAAAAAACTGTAAAAAAAAAAAAAAAAAAAAAAATTTGTCGTTCCCCTTCCCCTAAAATCAAAACCGACTTCATAGCACTGTCAGGCCTCGGTGGCTATGAAGAGAGAAAGAGAGAGAGAGAGAGAAATGGAAGTGAGCATTGGCAACAAAAGTAGAACAAGCAAAACCATGTTTATGGTTTTAGTATTTTTGTCAGCCATTCTGTGTTTGCCACATGTGTCTGTATTAGTATCAGCACACCAATGTAAAGCGTAGTTGGTCCAGTCCATCCCCACCGACATGCCCCACCTGTCTCGAGTCTCTGGTGTCCTCTCCACCGGTAATAATATCATACATTAACATGTTGTTTTGTTTTTACAAGTGTCAAAAAGTATATACTGATTTTGGGTTTTTTGGTTTAGGGGATGTGTTTCACTGGTTAGCTTAGAACTCGAGCCATAAACTGGACATAATAGCTCAGTACTAGCAACTAAATGCGCAACCTGAAGACCCTCGTTCCGGCGACTATGAATATTCCTAAGCCGATATGAGCAGATTCGGTGTTGCTCAGGGGTCTCAGGTTTACAAGGCCATTGATTTCAGGGGAAGGGGAACGACGACGTCATTCCCCTTAAATGTTTTTTTTTTTTTTTTTTTTTTTTTTTTTAATATATATAGATTTTTCTTTTAATTCTGAAATTATTAAAAAAAAAAAAAAAAAAAAGGAAAACGGCGTCGTTTCAGTGACATTAACGACAACCCATAATTGGGGTTTAACGGAATTCTGCATTGACAAAAATTAAAAGTTAGAGGACTGAATTGACAAAACTGAAAGTTAGAGGACTGAAATGAAAAAGAGTGAAAGTTAAATGGTCAGTTTTGCAATTTTTCTAAAAGACTATAAGAGAAGAGGATTTGTTGATGCAGCTCCTATGAGACAAATTACAAGTTAGAAAGCAGGAAAAAAAATGATACAATAAAAGTAGGGCCAAGAAAAATGAAACTGATTTACTGTGAAATCAAGGAAAACTTGCACAGTACATTAACAGCGAAAATAGCCAAATAGCACATTTTTACAAATTATGTTGCAATCTACCATTGTTTCGAAAATATCTTGGGATCTATCACTTTTTGGGTACTCGAGTATGGCGAAATCGAGTTTTCCATGGTACTCGAGTACCATGGAAAAATTTTGAAAAATTTTAATGGTGAACTCGAGTACCGTAAAAAATTTTCAAAATTTTTCTAAGTACATTTTTTTAAAGAACTTGAGTTTTTGGAACTTGAGTTTCACGGCAAACTCGAGTTTCAAAAAAGGTAGTAGATCCCTCCATATTTTCAAAACAATAGTATATTGCTAATTTTTTCGGGAAACAGTGGTAATGCGCCATTTTTGCCGTACATTAACAGCAAAGAGACTATGTAGGTATGATAGAAGAATCAACTTGTGTTGAAATTGCAGAGATATACAATTAAGGCTTGGAAAAAAGTCAAGCCATCTTTTGACATATCACATATAATACCGTGGAAATTATAGAAATCAAACTACGAATCCTCAGGTCAAATAAAACTTCTCTAAAAATCTCTACTGTCATGTTGCCAAGTTGTTTTCTCGCAGCTCTTTCAGGTAAAATAAAACTAACTGGGATGTTAGTCTCTTTTTTGTTTACACGGAACTCGATATTACATTTAGCAAAAAAAAAAAAAAAAACTGGATGTTACAAATATTGAGTTCCAATATTTTTTTCAAATTTTTTTTGCAAAGAACTCAATAGCAAGTTTTAGTTTTAAAAAAAAATTGTATAGAACTCGATTTTTCTAATATCGAGTTTTATGTGACATTTTTTATTCAGAAAATTAGTTTATTGTCATATGCATGGAAAATTAGTTCTAATATGCATGGAAAATTAGTTAGTTTATTGTCATATCAATGGAAACAAAATTTTTATTTTGGCCGTTTTACACATCAGCAATTTCCATGTAAGAAATAACGGCAAATACTAAATTGATAGTTTGACACTATACTGAAAGGTTAGAGACCAAATTGACACAATTGAAGGGTTATGGACCAAATTAAAATATGGTGTAAAGGATAGGGACCAAATTCGTAGTTTACCCATTATTTTTATATTTATATTAAACATATAATCATTTGACCAATGGTTTGAGCATTTTAAAATATTGGTCACCACCACAGCCCCAAATCCGGCTAACTCAGATGATACGGATGACATCTACTTGTTCATATGTTATCTCTTCTCCATCATAGTTTATTGGTTTAGTGATTTCACCAACATCTTCTAGTGAAAGATTTTGTTCTTATCCTTTTTGTTTAGGGTTTAGGGAACCCTAAACCCTAAACCTATAATATATATATATATATATATATATATATATATATATATATTACATCGACAGTTGAACCAACTTGGTTGGTTTTCAATCCTACCACCGGCCATTGTGGCTGACATCTCTTGAATGGAAATTAATGAAATGACAAATGGCTAAAATAAAAAATTAGTTTATTACCATATCAATAGAAACTAATTTTTTTTTTTTTTTTTTGGTTGTTTTCGACGTCAGTAATTTCCATCTAAGAGATAACGGCAGAAACTAAATTGACACAACACTGAAAAGTTATCAAGTTCCAAGCGTGTTTTGCCATGATGGTAGGCGTTGATGTAAATTTTCTAAATAAAAAATGCCACATGGAACTCAATTTTAATAATATCGAGTTTTGTACTTTCTTTAAAAAAAAGTGGAACTCTCTAATACTAGAATCGAGTTCTTTACAATTATTTTTTTAATAAACATAAAGTGGAACGTGATCCAAGTGGTAGGCGTTGACGTATTTTTTTATTAATCTCTGCTGTTATATCTTGGATGGAAATTGGTGACATGACAAATGGCTAAAATAAAAAATTAGTTTATTGCCATATCATCGGAAACTATTTTTTTTTTTTTGGCCATTTTTCCACGTCAACAATTTCCATTCAATAAATAATGGCAGAAACTAAACTGACACGACATTGAAAAATTAGAGATTAAATTGACATAATTGAAAGATTATGGACCAAATTAAAATATGGTGTAAAAGATAGAGACCAAATACGTAGTTTACCATTTTTTTTTTTTTTTTTAGAAACATATATATATTTATATATATTAAACATATATATATTTATTTATTTATATAAATGTTTCTATATATTTCGGTCAATTAGGTTATTGTTGGTTTTCAAAAAGTTACATTGAACCAACTTGGTCGGTTTTCAATCCTACCATTGGCCATTGTGGTTGACATCTCTGATAGGCATTTGTAAACAACTCATTTCGTCCTGGCCTATAACATGGATGATGAAGATGTGGCATGGGGGTGACATGATATTAGGTTTGCCAAGCCTAAGATTTTGTTTGGTTGAGAGAATGGAAAAATGGAAAATGCTGACGATAGAAAAGTGGGATTATAGAAATTACTATGTGTTTTTGGTTGAGATGATAGAGAAATGGAAGGATAAAGAGTAAATTTTTATTATACTCTCATTATTAAAAGTATAAGAATGAAAAAGTGAGGATAGTTTTGTACTTTTCTTCTTCTCAATGTAATTTTTTCTCCTTTTATCTCTAACAATATATACAATATGAAAAGAGACTAATAATTAGATTTTTTATTTGTACTTTGTAAAATCCAAACAATACCAAACATGATATATTTTGCAATTTTCCCCTAACAAAATTACACATTAGATGGCTGGAGTGTGTCTCAGCTACTAGTGTGTCACTTGATACCAAAACCACACTTAGGCGTAATTTAATCTGTCAGCTACTTGACAACAAGCAGATAAATAAGAAACCAGTGTATAAGATCCTTCTAATGTCTTCAAAACAACTTAAATATGCTCAATTGCTCAAAGTTTTCCAACATTGATCAAGGAAATTTAGGATGAAAGTAATTTGAATCTTATCCATTTTGTGGACTAGAGCTTAACAAAACTCATAATAGATTCAAGTCATGTTGAAAGATGGCATTGAAATTATCCATATTTTCCCTACTAAGTGCCAAACCAACCTCAATCGCACCATCCTCATCACCACATTCAGCAAGAGATATAGCCCCCGAAACATCAATTTGTACCACTTCACTCTTTTGGGGTCTCCCCCACCCAAAATCTGTCTCATAAACACCTAATCTTGGTGAGCCTGCAACTGTGACAAGATGACCCAATTCCGATATTTCTTTCCAATCTAACAACCATTTCTCAGCCCCTTCCAAAGCTCCACTCTCCAATTCCCGAACTTTGTTTCCAATTGCTTTCACAGCAGAGAAAATCCCATTTTCTCCAACTAGCTCGCACCTCTTAAGTGATACAAAACATATCGCTAGGCAATTTCCAAAATATGTGGAAGGTACTGGAAATTCAAGCCGGTTTCGACAATCTGCTACAAAATTAAAGTAGTAGAGCTTTTCATTATCAATATCCGAAAATTTACTTACCCGACTGTCTTGAGATTTGATCAAACACACCCAAATGAGAGCACATGTTACCACAAATGTTGATATGTGCAATGGCTCTAACTCCTTGTCCACGCATTGACTTGTGATCCTGTGCTTTAGTCTCTTAACATGGGCTTGACCCAACACAAATGTGGCCCGGACTTTATCAGCGAGAACGTCATTGATGAGACGTGTATCCTCTTTCCATGTTGATGCCCAATTCCACCACTCCTCTAAGAAATTGGGCTCAAGTCCATTCGGGTCTTTGACTACGTCCCTATTGTGAAATGGGAGTAACGTGCTGTTGCTGTCAATGCAATCCAAGTCTCCCATAATTATCTTCCTGCAAATGGACGCCCACGATTTCATGAAATGGTGGAATGCCCTTCCATCGGCAGCCACGTGGCAAAACGTGAGACCGATACAAATGCCAGAATTTGGAAAAACAGTGAGTTGCAGGGACATGAGAGGGACCACACGTGTGTTATCAGGCAACACACGTGCTGGGTTCAATTGTGGCACAAAGGGGTGTAAATCTCTGGCATCTCGTGGATAATTAGCTACGATGTGGTCGAAATCGCCCATACACTCGGTGATGGTCAACAGGGCTGAGTCTCCATCGGTGTAGAGGATATGGGGTTTGAGGGGTTGTGGGGGACATATAAGATTGGAAGCAAAGGGAAAGAAGTGTTGGAAAGTGAGGGAGAGAGAGTGTTTGAGAATGGGAAGGATGGTCTGTTTGAAATGGTCGGTAGGGTAAGGGAGTTCATAGAAGAAAAGACGCTGCATTGGGCGGCAGAGAAGCCATGGTATGTCGAAGAAAGTGAGCGGAAGAGAGGTGGTAGGCACTGAGTTGGGTGGTGGACCAATCTGGCATATCTCTAAGACCTTTACACTGCTGGGTTGAGCCATTTTTGGAAGAGATCTCGAAGTTTTTTTTGATACCAAAGGGAAACTTTTTTTTTTTTTTTTTTTTTTGAGAATTACCAAAGGGAAACTTCATTGGAAGAGATCTTGAGGTTGATAATAATATTTTTTAAAACCAAAGCCGACAAGTATGACTCGTGGACAACCGGACAAGCCATGTTGAAGCACGCTATCGTTGAAATGAACAAAAAGCTACAATTATTTGCATTATTTTATTTTTTCACAACTTGATTACATCCATAAATTCATACACAAATTGATTTGAAGTATCAAGTAGAATCGTATCATATCGCATATATTATATAATAAAATAAAAGTAATTGGGTTTAAAATTTGTGGTTGCCAATAATTATGTCAAGTGGATTCATTAAATTGAATTTTTTTTTTTTTTAAATTGTGGCTACGTCAAAAGTTTCATTTATTAGTTTTTATCCATTTTTTTAGATAAAAAAACAATAAATATTTTAATAGAACATGTATTTAAATTTTAGTTAATAGAGACAACAATTCATTTGTTTTTATCAATTTCTTTAGACAAAATAAAAATAAGTGTTTTAACAAAACATGCAGCATGCATCTAAATTTCAGTTAATATGGACAACAACTTATTTATTCTTATCAATTTATTTACATAACAACACCCTGTTGCATCTGCACTCTACTACTCTAGTGCTCACGATTATCAATGACAAACTATTCACTGTAACTCTGTAAGAGCATTCATATTAAAGCTCTTAAAAGAGCTAAATTGCTATTTTAATACCAAAAAAACTCAAAAACTCACTAAATCAAAGTTGCTAAAAATTTTACCATTAATATGGTAGTATTTTTTTTTTTAATGGAAATTGTACGGCATATGGGCTCAGGCCCATTGGGCCTTGGCCCAGACACACCCCTAAGACTTTCTTAAGCCCAAACCCAATGGTATGCCCGTTCCATTGATCGCAATTTAGACAGACTCATACCGATCATGTATGGATTGGTCGGGGGCTGTGCTTACTAGGGGCAGCCCGCGACCTCGGTAGCTTGGTATTGCCTTGGGGAATATCGTTGCCGAGCAACCTTTTAGAGGCTGGAACCAGTTCCAACGCCATTACCGCTGTTTCCAAGGAAGCATATTCCTTGTCATGAATAATCATATCGGGTCCCACCCACACGAGTGAGACCAGAAGGTAATCATGAGCACCCAACCAACCTCAAGCTATAAATAGGAAAAAAAGAGTAGAGAGAGAGGTTGGTCATTTGGAGTGAAGATAGAGAGGTGAAGAGAGAGAGAATACTATCAACAGAGGGGAGAGTATCACAAGAGTAAAGGAGTATAATTTAGAAGTTCGGTTGGGAGCTACCCGTAGTAGGAAACCCATACCCCACTATACAATAAATTGTGAGCCCACTACTAGGCCCAGTCTAGTGTGGAAATTTGGGCACATACATAAATAATAGTAATAGTCTTATAAAAATTAGAATTAATACATTAAAGAGAGAAATAGCATGTAGGTTCAACTGAAAGAGTATATATTAAACAACTAAACAAGTTTATTATATTATTTGATTTAATGATAATCTATTTTTAAATTTATATTTAATTCTACTTATAATACTTTTTTGTGCATCTATTATGAGTCTAAAAAGTATATGACAAATATTTTCGTATGTTTGTGGCGAAAATTTAAAATATAAACATATTATACACGTACTATATGTGTGCCATTATTTTTTCGTTTTTGTAATTTTTTTGGCCGATTTTTTGAAACATACTTTTGTTAAAGATGTTGAATTATATCCTTCCTATACTTAATGTATTGTACATGTACTGTATTTTACTAACTATATGTTTTTTTTTTTTTAGTTTTAAAACTTATCGAACTCTATTGATGAAAAATTATCTACTAAATATTATATTGTTTTGTTTGATGTGAAAATATTATAATGACAAAGTTTGGAGTCTTGGACTTCAACCACCAATAGAAAGATGAGTTCTTGTTATGTGCAATGCACATGACAAGACTCACTTAATTTAATAAAACAGACTAAGTGAGTTATTACACATGACAGGACATATGTCATTGATAATTCGATAATTATAAATTACAATAATGCAGGGAAGGATTTGAATCGTAGATATCTTTATTAGAAAGATCAATATATGTCAATTGAATTACAAGGCTCTTAATTAGTAGTAATTGTTAATATCAAGGGATTGGTTTAGTTGTTTTTAAAGTGTTATTAGGTTTTAACCAATATGAGAGCTCATCAATAAATTATATGAGGAGTGTGGAATCTAGGGATTGCATACATCCCAAAAAAAAAACAATAATGTCAAAGAAATAAGAAGAAAAAAGTGGTAATTGACTAAAATGTTCAACAAATATCACCACAAAGTCTCTAAGAAATTCTGTATCCGAATTTGCTATAGCATATTCTCTAATTTTGGGTGGGTAATCCAGAAAGAAATTGGGCCTGTGTCTTTAACTCTTATTAACCCAAACCAAACCGAAGTTATGATGGCACAACTGTTTAACAGTTCAACTTCAAACCCCTAAAAAAGAGCCCGGTCCTACTAGCCGCTTAAAAGAAGGAACGGTTCAGATCAAAAAGAAAGGAAACAATCAACGGTTAAGATGATTTATGTATCGGTGATGTTATTACATAGGATAAGTGCTACGTCCACAACATTTTCACAACAAATCATTAGTGATTAGTTGTTATTGGTTCAAATTTGAACCTAACACTAAGATTACTTTTTTGACTCAACAATAACAACCAATAACTAACTGCCACTTAAAATTTATTAAAAAAATATTATGAACAAATTATTTCTCTATTACATAAACTAGACCCAAAAAAACGTCAGTGAGTTCGAATATATTGATATTACTTGGGAGAAACGAAAAGAAGAGTGAAGGAATAGAAAAGAATAGTAAACTAGTTCAGAATAGGAGACAACATAACATAACATAAAAACAAAGGCAAATACAAAAACAACCTCAGAGTATTCAAAGAGAGAGTGTTCCAGAGAGAGAGAAAAAAATGGTGCTTTGGGAGATCACGTTGGGGACTGCGTATTTCTTGGGACTCAAGCGAACCTACAGGCTCGCTCTCAAGATTCAGCGCAAGGTTGTTAGCCCTAAACACCCCAAGATCCGCCAATTTCTTCGAAGGTACTATTTCCCATCACTTTTCTTAACAATTTTTTTTTTTTTATAAAAATTTTTGATTGAATCGTTAGGTTTGATTTGTACGATATGTAGTTGTTTGAGTGAAGTCTGTGTTGATGGGATCATTGCTTGTCATCAACCCAAGTAATGGGTATGTGATATAATGCTCAAAGCCAGCTATAAATATATATATATATATATATATTCACACCAAAATATATATTGGGTTAGCTTTTGGGGCTGATTTTGTGTATTTATTTTGTGGGAAATACTTTTGTTTTTTGTGTGGATATTAGCAATGTATTTTTGGAGTTTTAATGTCTATTATTCCTTTTTCAATATAAATAAAGGGCTATGGTTAAAACACTTAAAATTAACGGTCCTAATCATAGTGGTTACTATACCCAAGTGGTACCATAGAAATTAAACATTCTTTGAGGTAATGATTTTGGGGCAACGGTGTGATGAAAATGACAGAAAGGATTAACTATGGTTTAAATATCAAGAAGATTTAATAAGCCATTGGTATATTATTGGCTGGATTAGTCAACATTGTTTTCAAATTTTTTTTAAATGGTAATGATTTTGAAGGTCTTTTAACTCTTAAGACATCTAAAAGGGAAATTTAAATTTTTGTTTATATTTCTATATTTTGATATAAGGAAGTGGTGTCCTAGTCTTTTGGTCAAATTATTCCACTACCTTATCATGAGACATCCCGAAAACCCTATGGACTGATAGTGTGGTGGATGGAACTTGGGATCTCCGGGTTTTCAGCACATCCTTCAAGTCCATTGAGGCCACCACTTGGGTGTCCCCAAAGTGACAAATTTTTGTAATTTTACTAATGTGAAATTGGGCATGATATATTTCCAAAAAGAAAGAAAAACCATCATAAATTTAATATGTTCCAAAAGAATTTGTTGAAGAATTAATAAATATGACTTGCATGTAATTGTTTCCCAAGCACAGATTTTATTCATGTTAGTTTGTAAGATTCTTATTTTCCTCCCTGCAGTTTGAACGGTGGGTCGTCGTCAATAAATTAAGTGGGGGTGATTTTGTTATGCCCCTCATTGGGTAGACTTTCAATTTTGATTTTAATAGAGAGATTAGGTTGATGGGATAGAGATTTGAACTAGCATTATGCAACACACTATTATATATCTCTCCCTGCAACTGATTTTTCCTGTTAGTGGATTGGATTCTTGGACAGCAAGGTCGGAGATTAGTATCTACTGTAGCAACAGTCAATAAAATCCTTGTCCAATCTGCCTATGCTGCTGCAGTATCGATACAAACTTTATGCTTCCACACCCTCATCATTTTTTCCCATATTCTATATCATAATCCTATCATGACTTCAAAGAAATTAGTATGCAATTAATTTTGAGGAGTTTAACAGACAGAAGCTAGATGGAAGGGTAGGCTGAACATGAGAGCACATTCTTAGGTTAAGAAACCTTGCAAGATTTTTGTACTTTGATCTTCAAAGCAGGGGTGTACAGTACTAGGGAACAAGTGCCAGTTTTGAGTGTGATTTTTCATTTTTTACTTGTCTTGTCTGAAAATGGGATTAGCACACAAATGCCACATGCTCTTACATTCACTTTAGTTTTCTAAACTATGCAGTTTGGAACACTTCTCTCCAATGAAGGACACATAGAGCTGCTCAATTCAAGTCCTTTAAAATGGAATTTACTATAAATAAATATAATAATGGGGTTAGTGTGATTTGCTTGCAATGTGGGAAAGTGAACTTAGAGCTAGTACAGCACTATGAAATTGTCTAGTTGGATTCTATCTCAATACTAGCATGTGGGAAAATTTTATGTTCAGCTTGTTAACAACTTTGTCATTTATACACATTATTTGAAGTTGTGAAGGTGAACCTTTCCAAGTGGTTCCCTGATTGCTTGTTCTGAATAATCTTTGTTTGACTTTGATGTACTTGAAAATTTTGGCTCCATCAAGTATTTCGTTTATTGTTGTTGTTGTTATTTCTAAATGAACCAAGTGATATTATCAGTACAACATAAACTTGTTGTCTTTTGGTTTATTAGAGATAAAGACGAGATTCTATCTGTAGAAAGCCACAGATCTTGCTCCCTGACTTTGTCTTACCTATGTCCATGATAAATAAAATAATTTACACTTTAAGGCTGGGAAAAAAAAGTTGGAACAGGATAGGTTGCTCAAGTCATGAATATATCACCCAACAGCGATGACCACTTATTGAAGTTGAAGCTTCACACAATTTGTCACCCAATGTATGACAGCTAGGACTCAAGTGTAGTTAATTTATCCACTTGGACATCTGCAATTGAAAACAGACCTAGATATAGAACCAGATCAGATAGCTTACAACTATTTGTTTTGCATAGATTTAGAGATCCTTAATTAGGATTATATTTATGTCCCATGATGGCCCATGATGAGCTGTGAGCTAAGATATATTTGTAATTCAATAACACTAAACTATCTGATGGAAACATTGAGGACATGTTATACTGCTTTGCAACATATCTCACAAGCCCAATTGGTATGCCAGCTGCTTATCTGCCTTTTCATCTGAGTTCAGAAACCAATTTGCAAATCTATTTTAGAAAAAAACATTAGCACTGACCACTAGTCCAGCATATCAAGGTACAGGACATCTGTCATAAAAAGCTCTTTTCATTGCAGCAGCTAGTGTTCCCTTTTGAGCTGGCAATGTAAGATAATTACAATTGCTTGTCCTTTATCCTTGAAAGCTTCGATATCGCATAAATAACTTGGAAGCTCTTGATCTTTGGAATTCAGTATGTTAATTTTTTTTTCTTTGATCTTGCCCTGGAATGAGGCTTCTTTGTTCTTGAATGCTTAGTTTAGGCAGTAAGTAGAAACTTTACTTTCTGGGTTGCTAAGATCAACACTACTTGGCTCAAATGTTCCTTAATTTCATCAATTACTTCCATGCTATATATGTTAACTCCATATTATTGCCTTCGTTCAGGAAGGAGATATTTGCATTTTGTTGTCATTTTGGGAAAGTAACAAATACATGATCTACTATTAACCATCTAATGCATTGCACAAAAATACTCTAGGTGCGAATTTTTGGACATCCAGAGAGTCACTAGCTAACAGTATTCTATAATAATTGTGATTCTATATTGGCATAAAGTGTTCAAATATATTACCAGAGTGGTGGCATTTGTTACTAGTTTTGAACAACTTGCTATAATTTTTGTTCTTGAAAAACAAGTATCTGATCCCCCCCCCCCCCCCCCCCACCCTGTTTTGCAGACGAACACGTGCCGTATTTGATGTAGCACTCAAGGTTCATCATAACATACAAGAGAGGGACATAGAAGTTGGTCGGAATCTTGGTAACTGGATTCTGCGATGGCTTGACCGGATGAAACCATCAGCTCAGATTCGCGGTCTTTCTCCTGGAAATCCTCCCAATGGTGCTAGCTCAAGCTTGAGCATGACAAAGCAGGTAAATGCCTCCAATCTGAAACCTCCTGGGGGTTCTCAAATATCCAGAAATCAGGATTCTGCTAGGCATCTTTTTACCTCAGCGAGAAATATTTGGCCTAAGCCTTTCCCATCCATTTCAATGATGATGCGATCACCAAAGACTGCTGGGAGTATGATCCAGTATAGACATTTCTCTGGGCCAGAAATGTTGAGATCAAGTTACACGAGAAGTTGGACGGAAGGTCTCCGGACGGACATAAGGCAGTGGATGATACACAACTAAAGTTGCAGCTCTATTAGTGTTTTTCCAGGAGATGAGACTTTTGGAACTCAACTATGGAAGAGGTTGTTTTTCAGGACTGATTGAATGGAAACAGGTTGTTTTGCAGTAGATGCAACTGATGGCTTGAACGTGCTTTGGTTCATTGCCTCATGAAGGTTTTTTTTTTTTTTTTTTGGTACCCTTGTTCTCTGCCATCATTTTGTATAGTAGTTTTTTTCAAGAACTCGCAGTTGCCTGAGATCAGAGATGGCTTCTTGTTATTTAATAAAACGAAAGACATGGCGATACTCTTTATGAATTTTGTTTCTTAATTAGCAACCATTTACTGGAATGAAAACAGCAGCAAGACCATGGAACAAAACCATATAACCCCATTTTTCCTTCCAAGGACGTATGGTAAAGTTCACTTGATGATTTGAATTTTACTTAGCTAGCCTGGATTGATTCCCATCTTCTTACAGAGATCACCCAGTTCTTGTTAGCATGCATATATTATTCTTTTGGTACATAAAAATGTTGTTTTGGGGTAAAATTTCTTACTTTTCAAGTAGATTTTTACGTGCTCGTAAGGCCAGGTGTCATTCTCCTCGTCAAAGTTAATATCCTACATATCTCTTGATTTATGTCTGGTTGTAACGATTCTTCATCTGTACAAATTGCTTCAGCATATGATACGTCTTTTTCTTTGAATTGTCCATAATTAAGGAAAGCGTTCTCCAATGAGTTAGCACGTAGGTGGCTGCTCCATCTCTCTAACGCTTTTATAGATTTCTTAGTATTATTACAATGTCTTTCTAATTTTGATATAAACGTGATATCATGATGCCATGCATGTTAAGAAGTGAATATATTAAAGCTATTACTCTCAGATGTGCTTCTGCTAATGAAGACACTACCGTTTGGACCTCTTCTCCTTGTGGAGATTTTGACTCTAAAAATGCTTATTTATAGCATTGCTAGTGGGTGGTATGTATAACAGCTCCTCCAGTCCTTTTGATGGTGGCTGGATATCAGATTTGAATATAATTCCCAAAATTAAATTCTTTCTTTGGAAGTGTTGGCTTAACTGCCTTCCAGTCAGCTGCACCTTAGCTCACAGAGGCATCTCTGTTGATACAAACTGCCTTGCTTGTTCCACCTCCGAAGAAACCATTTTGCATGTCCTTAGGGACTGCAATGTGGCAAACAAATTTTGGTTAAGAAGCAATTTACCCTGTTCCCTCTCTGCTTTTTTTAATCAAGATTTTAAGAATTGGCTTTATAAATTTAGCCACTCTTAACTCTCTTGACCCCAATAGTTCTTTCGCTTGGAAAATTTACTTCTCCAATCTCCATGGTATTTGGTACCTCTGGCTGCAGAGAGATAACTAGATGTTCAAACAAATCCAACCTATCCCAAGTCTCCACTTTGAAGTTCATAATAGGTCAATGGAATTTTACCTAATCATCTCTCCAAAAATTTCTCGTGGCAATGACAGTAGTAGTACTAGGTGGATCAGTTGGGAAAAAGCCTATCTTAAATTGGTATAAGTTAAACACTGATGGATCTACATAGGTAATCTCGGGAAGGCTGGGGGAGTTGGTTTTATCAAAAACCATCATAGCAATTAGGTGGGAGGTTTTGCTCTGGTTATAGGAACAACTTCTGGTGTTGTTGCTAAACTTTGGGCTCTTGGAGATGGCCTCACTCTCTGCAATCAACTTCATATTCAATCTCTTATTGTTGAATTGGATGCCTCTATGCTTGTTAACCTTTTGAACACTGACAACAACCTCCTAGATCCTTATCCTCAACAAGATTCCTCATCACAAGATTTAGCACTGTTTCAGGGAGGTCAATAGATGTGGTGATGCTATGGCAAAAAGCAGAGCTGATCTGCTTGGTGATTTTTTTTATTTTTATTTGCCCATTGATTGTATTTTGAATCAGATTAGGCTTCATGTCTTGGGTACTACTTATTGTAGGCACTACCGTAGCAGTGCCATAACTCTTTAGTTTTCTTTAATATATTCCAGATAACCAAAAATAAAAATTTGAAATGGATTATATCATCTTTTAGCAGTGATAGTTAGCTTCTTCTTTTTTCTTTTTTTTTTTTTCTTTTTTTAAAAGTTTTCTCTTCTTTCATTCCACTTTTGCTATATAACTACAATCCTTAAGGACAAAAAATGCAAAAGTCTCATCCTTGAGGCATTGCCAACCCTTTAATTCTTAAACATGAGGTCATACAACATCCTCACGTCAAGAACATGAAGTGGACACGGACTTTCGTTTGCATGGGATACGGGGTTTAAATTTATTTTTCTAGAAACTGATTCTACTACTATACTAAATTGGCTAACCAATGATAGTGTGTTACCACCGGATGTTGTCCCTTTAATTTCTGATTGCTAGAATCTTATGGCACAAGCATGGACCATCCATCTACTTCATATATACCGTGAAGCTAACAGATGTGCGGATGCACTAGCAAAAAGGGGTCGACAACAACAAAGCATTTTGGAAGTTTATGACTTGTGCCCAAATTTTGTTTATCTAGCTTTTGTGTGGGATATGAAGCAACTTGGGACTAGTAGAATGTGTCATTTGGAGGCCTATAAGACTGTTGTTGTATAAACCCTTTATTATCTAAATAATACTCCCATTTTTACCACACAAAAAAAAAGATAAGACTTTAACCACTAATTAGTAAATATGTGTAATGTATGCATAAAGTTTGCATACCGTACATAGTATTTTTTTTTTTAAAATTGCATCTCACGGTTTGATTTCCAATTGTATGGAAATAAAAGCTTTATTTTAGGATTGAAAGTATAATTCAGTCCAAAACACAAGAAATTATTAGGTCCATCGGAAGACTGCTGAAGTGGTCATTCCTAATCATTCCAACTAATAAAACGTTGTCACTTATACAAATGTAATATTACTTGGTGATTTTTTTTTTTTTAAATTTCTTGTGCTTATTAGGAAGTTAACTCACACATTTGTATATGTGGCACCATTTCATTGGTTGGGAGGACCATTTCAATAGTCCTCTCAATGAACCTAATAATTTCTCTTGAAACACGTGACGAACTGCATCTTAAATATACATACATATATACCATAAAAAGTAAAAGATAAAATTTTCCAAATCCGTCAAACTGTCAAACACTACATACAAGATATTTAAAATATATATTTAAATGAAACATATTGCCATCATCAATCAAGTTTAATATATATATTTTTTCTTGAATAAAAAAATGGGTCTTCGGTGTGGACTAATCAACCCCACACTACGAAATGACAATAAGTTATACCACATGCACAAATCATTGACATAACACATTTGTTGAAGCGCTATTACTCAAATCACTCACCTCCTGCCAATCATTATGTGAAGCGATATAAAGACTCCTACCTCCAAACCACATCCCACAATAATAGTTATTTTATTAAATTGTGAAACTCAGGTTTAAAAAAAAACATGTTGTCATCCTCCATCCTTTTAAGAATCAATTTTTATGGATGACTCTAAAGTGTTGGCGAAGAGACTAAAACTTAATATCTCATTCATTTGTGGCCAAAAAATTAATAGAACCCATTAGGATTTATGTTATTTTATTTAATTAATTTAGAGCATTTGCATCATACAATGCAAAATAGAAAAATCGCTCAATTTTACACATCTAGCCCCCAAAATCACTCCATCAATCAAGTTTTTTTTTTTTTTTTTTTTAATACTAAGTATTTTTTAACACACACGGAGAGAGGGGATAATGTTTTTTTAAAGAAACTTACAGTGGTGTATATCCAAAAAGGCCTCTCTATCAGTCAAGTTAAAGATATGTAAATTTGCAAATTTGTTACAGTAACCGTGTAAATTTACACTAGCACTATTTATTTTGTATTTAATATTTTATTCTTTCTTTACATATTCTAAAGGCGAATGAAGAGAGTGGATGGTGGTGGTTGTGTGTGATGAAATAGAAATAATTAAAGAATAAAAAAAATTGATATTGTAAAAAAATAGAGTTTAAAATAGATAATTTGACGCGAGTTTTTTTTTTAAATAGTTATATGAATAAAAAAAAAAGTTTAGTTCTTATACTAAAAATAAATAAATAAAATTTGCACACCTGAATATTCTTACATTAGAAAGTTTCCAAACACCCTAATTCAGACTTATGTTATCTTGCCAGCTGCCGTTAAATCACTAAAACTACATTATTTTGCTTTTAGTTTAAATTTTATTTTCTAAAAAAAATTATAATAATAAAAAACGTTAATTAAAAGAAAGTCCAGAAAAAAAAAAAAAAAAAAAAAACCAAGCTCATGCCCAAACCCGATGTTCTCGGGTTGATTTTGTTAACCCGAATAACATCTTTCTTATCAATTATCGTTATTCTGGAAAGTGGGAATAGTGAAACAGGAAAAGGAAAGCCAAATCCATGTTAAAGTCTTCAAACCAATTCCTCCGGTAAAAGAAATACAAACATTTTTCCATCAACTTTCGCTGAACCGGCCTAACAGGTAATCTTCATCTCCCTTTTCTGGTAATTTGATTTCCATAAAATTAGGATTTTGTTTGTCAAGAATTTCATTATTTTTATAGCCGTAAAGCCTAGGTCTTGAGAATTTTTAATAGTGTGTTATTCATTCATGTAATTAGATTTGACTTTCTCTTCACAGGAATTCAAATTCCCGTGCCTTTCGTTGTGATTTGCTGTTGTGAAACTGTATTTTTCACTTTCAATTAAGCTGTGATTTTGCAAGTTGAAGTTCTTCTACCATAAATGAAAACTTTGAAGAATTTAAGATTGTAGGTTATTGTGTTTTGAGGTGGTCTTTTACTCTTATAATGTACCTAATATTTTCTATCTCATATTTCAATTTTATGGGCTTTTTGTCTTCGAAAACTAGACTCTGCTGAAAGTAATTCATTTCTTAACAGTTAATCTCAATTTAAAAAAAAAAAAAAATTTATAATGTTTATGTTTAGGATTTTAATGGGTTCTTGTTCAAATGGGTCGAGGGTAAGGTCGTGAGTTTAAAACCCATTGGGTGAGTACATTTTACCATAGAAAAAAAAAAAAAAAAAAAACTTCGAATTTAGGGAGGCTCAATAGAGGTACATCCCGCTAATAGAGATATTTTGACGAATACCAAATGAGGGACAGAAGTACTGACAAGGACACTCATGAAATTTGAATGACAAAGCATGCTCATGCTTTAATTGAATGAGTGGTTTTGACAACACAGAGATGAGACTGAATGGAATAATAGAAAATAAGAATTCCTTTTTTTTTTCCCCCTTCTTTTGAAAGGTATCCATAATCAGAACGAGAAATGTTTTATTTTCTTTTGGGGAGGGGAGGGGGGTTGGGTAAAGATCAGGATCAAGATTGGTCCTCCAGAGCTAGGATTGTGAGGCGAATGCTATATTTTCGTGAGAGGGGGCATCTATCATCAAAGCCTGTAAAATGGTTATGGATGCTCAAATACTTTCTAAAGTTAAAAAGTCCTGGAATTTGTTGTTAGCGTTGATAATTAATATATGATCAATGAGCAAGTTGCTCTAAACCTGGAAGCTTTAGTATAAATCTGAATGTGGGTGTTTTGGTTCTTATATGTTGTTCTCCTATTTATACTTATAAAAAATAAATGTTCTTCTCCTATTTATGGGCCTAATTAGCTTTTACATAGTTTGTCTCTTTTTTTTCTTTTTTTTCGCACAATGAATATTATGTCACCCAGATTTGCGTTACTTGTGTATTTTCTAGGCCATGACTTAATAGTTGAAGCCTTATTTGGTTGCTCAGAATTGAAACTATAAGCAGTGTCTGTATTTTAAAACTCAAATTTTACTTTTAATTTTCATGCATTTTTTTTATTGCTGTGTCCTTAGCACACTGCTTGTGTGCTTTGGTTCCTTTTATTATCTTTCTTTTTATTCAATGAAGTATCATTTGCTTATCAAAAAGAAAAAAAGAAAAAAAAAAAAAAACTTTTGCTGTAATGCCCTATATCCCCAATATTTTCTTCTATAAATTTTATAATAATGGATTCATATGGTTTGAGAAACATGAAACCTTTGGTGAATTGTGCATCTGCTCTCAATAAAATTGTAAGTAAATTGGGTGGTTTTGTTAATTGTTTAAATAAAGTAATTAAATAAACCATAATTGGGTCACAAATGTAATCAAATAAAGTTGAGAAAAGATGAATCCTTTCTTTTTTTTCCTAGCAGCCATAAGTCCTTGCTCCAATATATTATAGACCTCTTACACATAAAATAAAAGAGAGAAAGAGAGAGAGAGAGAGAGGTAGTCAACGTGAAAGAGGAAGGGAGACCAATATTTGATTGTGGGCATGAAGTTTTGCTGCTGGAAATCGAATTAAAAGGTGAGAGGTCTATCTTAATCAATATTTTTGGATTGATGTAAGAATTTTGAAGTTATATATATGGTTTGTTGGCAGCATAGTGAGATTAGATTATTTCTGCATTATTGTTTACTTGATTTCAGTGATAGAGGTTTTATGTACTGGGTTGAATTCAAATAAGGACCTGATGGTTGCACTCTTTATTTTAAGTGGTCTTGTATATTACATTAATTATTCATTGCAGATCTTAGGTCTGGGAATTTATAAGGTTTGATACACTAGAATCGGTGCATGATTGCAGTGTTTGATTAAAGTGACCTAATACACATTCTCGTTATCTACTTAAGGTCCCAAAGTAAATAAAATTATGAGCTAGTTACTTATCAACAATGGTCATGGCCTTCTGTTAGCAACCAAGAGTATAATGTGTACATAACATTGGTGCCTGTGGGAGCGGTTCATAACATTGAGTTATTGGTAAATGTTCTGGGCTGTAAGCAAGGTTCTCTTCCAAATTCAAGAAGAAGACAATATGGAATCCAATTCTGGAGAAGATGGAAAGGAGATTGGCGGGATGGAAACGATTGTACTTATCCAAGGGAGGTAGAGTCACTTTAATTAAAAGAACTCTATCGAATCTACCTACTTATTTTCACTCTTTATTTCCTATCCCTGCTTATGTGGCTAACTGGATTGCAAAACTTCAACGGAACTTTTTATGGGGTTGCTTGGGGGATGAGCCTAAATTTCATATAGTTATCTAGTTAAATGGGCTACTGTTTGTGCTCCCCTTTATTCAAGTGGTTTGGGGATTAGGAATTTGAGACTTTTTAATGAAGCCTTACTAGGGAAGTGGTTGTGGAGATTTGGGCTTGAGCGGGATGCTCTTTGGTGACAAGTGATAGAGGTGAAGTATGGGTGTGAACGGGGTGGCTGGTGTACCAGTTCAGTTTCTGGTCTCTATGGTGTGAGTTTGTGGAAAAATATTAGGTGGGGTTGGCCTTCTTTGTCTCGTTATATTCTGTATGACATTGGTGATGGGTTGAGAGTGAAGTTTTGGCAAGACTGGTGGTGTGGAGAGACATCTTTTGTTGTTTGCTATCCCAAATTATTTAGGATTTGCCGAGACAAGGAGGCAAGTGTGGCTAAGCTTATGAAGTTCACCAATGGGGTCCTTCATTGGGATGTACATTTTTTAAGGGCTGTTCATGATTGGGAATTGGAGGCATTGTCAAGCTTCATGGATACTATATATGGCACATTTGTAAGGGGGTTTGGGGAGGATAAGATGTGTTGGAAACCAAATAGGAGGAAGGGATTTTTGGTTAGTTCTTATTACCATCTTTTAGTTGACCCTAGTGATAATTTTTTCCCTTGGAAAGGTATTTGGAAGTAGAAGGTCCTTTTGCGGGTGGCTTTTTTTGTATGGACTGTTGCCTTGGAGGAGAGTTTGACAATTGACAATATAAGGAAAAAAAGGTATGGATTATGGATTGGTGTTTTATGTGCAAGTGTAATGGTGAATCAGTTGACCATCTCTTACTTCATTGCCTAGTTGCTACGGATCTGTGGTCTATGGTTTTGGGTTTATTTGGAGTAAGTTTGGTTATGCCAAAGTCTGTTGTTGAGCTTCTAGTTTGCTAGCAATGTCGGTTTGGTCATCATGAAAATGGTCACATATGAATAGTTGTTCCCCATTGTTTAATGTGGTGTCTTTGGAGGGGAAGAAATAGCAGGTGTTTTGAAGATAATGAGAGAACTATGCCAGATCTCAAGTTATTCTTTTTTAGAACCTTAATGGATTAGGTGTCAACATTGAGAATCCATTCTTTCTTTTCTATTCTTGATTTACTTGATTTATGTAATTTCTGTATTTGATTGTATACCTTTGTATCCTCCCTGTGTATTCGGGTGTGTCTTTCTTTGATATCAATAAATCTTTATTACTTATAAATAATAATAAAACGTCCCATGACATTATGGTTTCATTATCTGATAATATCACTTAAACTTATTTGGTTCTTGTATGAGCATTTGTAATGTCCTTGTGACGTTGAGCTAACTTAGAATTTGATAATGTCTAGAAGTTGGGGATCCTAGGAATTTCTAAACTGTGAGCTAAAGTCTTCTTGTTAACCCCACATAGTAGTAAGGAAGGTTAGTTGATTTTGAGTGCTAGTCTATGGTAGTTTCATGGGGGTATTCTCTTAAATTAGTTTGTGATAGCTCAATAGAATTTATATCTCTTGTGGTGGATCATTAAGCAATTGTTATGATTGCTTTTAGGGCATAATAAAAAGTGTTTTTCAACTTCTTGGTAGGCATCACAGTTGGACTTTTGAAGGAACTTAAGTACTGTAAGTGGTTATGCACATTATGCTCTTTGTTCTCCACCAAAGATGATCTTTTTGAAAATTTATTTTGACATAATGAACTTATCAAAAAATAAAACTTTTTTTTTGACATTATGATTTTTCTGTCCGCGTTTTCTAGAAAAAAGTTGTTCTTTGAAAGTTATTTTACATACCCAAGTATTCAAAGTGCCACTGGATATTTTCCGAAATCACACATGGGTCAAGCAACTTTAGTGTTTTGTGACAAGGTGATCAAACTAATTTCCAAAAGGCTTATAAAAGTCTTGGACAGCAGCAAAACAAGATATTCATAGTATACTGATATGTTTCAGAGTAAATTTATTTATCAGTTTGCTTGAGTGCTGGTGTTCCCGTAAATTATGAATATGATTCTTCTGATGATCATGCAACTGTAAAATCATTTCTTAAGATATTATATGTTGTGGGCCTTATTTTGGATTTGAAACTCTGGATCAGATATGTAGTGTAAAGTGGTGAACCCTGGCCAATGGGGGTTAAGTTATTGGCCTTTGTGATCTCAATAAAGAGATTCAATGCAGCATGGCCCTGGCTAACAGGGGTTAAGTTGTTAGCCTTTAGTATTGATGCAGTGTTTAAGACCCTTTGAATAAGGGCAATAGACAGTAATTAGCCAGCATTGGTTAAATTGCTGGCCTTTGGTTTCCAATAAATGGAGCCAATGCAATGTAACCAAAATTCTGTGTGTGAAATTTGTGCTTCTGTCCCAAGATATTGATTTTGTAATCTTATGAATTGTCTATATTTGTTTGATTCACGTCTGGTTTCAATCCCCGTACTGGTAGCTACACATATCAGTTTTACCTTAAAAATAATAATAAATTGTCTATATGTCATTGATTGAAAATTATGTTCTTAATTTTTAGAGCTAATTAACTAATGATATCTGTATTTGTCATTATCACTGTTTACACTGTTTTAGTGAGCATCTCAAGACATATCCATTTTTAAGTGAGTTTTATTTTCTTACAAAGGGACTTAATAAATTGTTATACTGAAATCATTTATGTGTATATATATATATAAATGTAATCTCTGTCCTCACTACCCAATCTTGTGCATATTTTGTATTTCTACTTACTAGGCTCTTAAGCTCATCCTTTTCACACACACACACACAAATATCTATCTATATATATATATATATGTGTGTGTGTGTGTGTGTCTTTTTTTTTTTTTTTCAGATCGAGTTTGATACAATAGAGGTTTAGCACATTGTGGGTGAGTGTTTGTGAAGCTGGAGGCAGTTTTCTTGTCCAAGGATTTCAGTTGGCATTAGAAATATTCCTGAATAAATTTTTTTATTCTTTTATGTTTTATACTTTTGAGGGCTACATGATTTTATTTTTTTGATAAATAAGGAGCAATAGCGCAAAGCCCTTTGTTGTTGACTTTCTCAGCGTAAAGCTCTACGCTGTTCTCAGGAAACTTGAACCTTTTCTGTACCACGGAGGTCAGCTCTCTGATCCTTCTTCCCTTCTCACTGAGAACGTTCTGTGTTTGTGTGGCTCTGATGATGATCTCAGTTCGCATCGGCTTAACCCTAACCTCGACGCTGAAGTAACTGTTCTCAGCGAGCTCATGGGCCAGTACCTCGTTCAGCTTGGCGTAGAAAACTCTGTCAGCTACGAACTTTCGCTTCTTGCTCATTTGAGTCGCCATTTTTGAAGGAAGAGGTGGAGGGATCTGAGCTCTGAGCTTGAGTTGGCTTGTGCTCTGGCGATTCGAAAACTTTGAAGTATTATGTTTGATTTTCACTCATGAATGTCATTCTTTATATGATTATATTGTGGAGATTTTAGCACTTTATTTGCACATTGAAGTTGACAGAAATAGTATTGAACGTGCGCCTGAATTCATGTAGTTGGGTTTGGGGTCGTGACATTTGCAGTGAAATTTCTTTGTACTACCTTACAAATTTGATTCAAGAAGCTCATTTACATACAGAGGGACTAGATATCCAATTCCAAGGCTTTGATTCCATTCCATGCAACCCTGAGATTTCCTGGTGTTATTTTTACTTTTTGTGGGTGAAGAAGAGGAAAGAGGGGGGGGGGGGGGGGTGCTGTTTATGGTAGCTTGTTTGAATGTGATGCACATTATGATACTTGTTAATGTTTGATCAAGTGTCAGCTACTATGTGTGCTGTTGCTGATTTGTCTTCTTTATACTTGCATCACAGGCAGTGAAAGCCATCAACATCAGTATGGAATTAGCAGACAGAGCAGTTGGGTTTCTGTTATCTTTTATCAGCTTATCCATATTCACGTATTATACCTTCTGGGTCATCATTCTGGTCAGTTTACTTCCAATTTAATTTAATCTCTTCCTTTCACAACTTCACCCCCCCCCCCCCCCCCCCAAATTCCAAAAAAAAGAAAAAGGAAACGAGTACTGTATGCATAACCAATTGATGTTTTATTCATATCTTGTGATCTTTCAGCCATTTGTAGACAGTGATCACTTCATCCACGAAACTCTCAAGTGTATTTTCTAGGGTTTTCTCTCTGAAAAACACTCCTTACAATTTGTGGGTAATGAGGGTATATATAATGTAGGTAAAGACTTAGTAAAGTAAAATATAACTTTTTGCCTAACAGAAACTTTCGCAGGTCCTTCGCGGGTTGGCCCTTCTCCCGAGACAGTCGCGAAATTGACAGTCTGGCACAACTCTTCATCTTCCAGTCATGTGCTCCACACATGGCTTTTTCGCGGGTTGCTTCTCGCGAGACAGTCACGAAATCCACTTATTCAACTTTTGAAGCTTGATTCTTCACCGATCTCTCACACTCATCCCTTACAGATAAACCCACATACATACCGGAAAAATGATTGAAGAAATTACAATCAAATTTGGCACGAAATTAAAGCCCACACAATATAATTGGAAATCACAACTTTACAAAATACAATCAAATTTGACATTGAATTAATGCCAACAAAACATAATTGAAAATTACAACATTTTAGATTTTATCAACATATGATTTATAAAGCGTATATTAAACCCAAAATCCGTAACAAAGTAACCCTTGTTATACAGAACTTGCAAACATGGTTTTATTTAGATACACGTGCGTAATTAAGTCACTAATATTAACCATTGCCAATCTATTTTGCTATGGCAATTAACATTTCCACTGATCTTTATCAATGGTTTAATATTACATGACTATTTGATCACCAAACCATTTCAGGTACAACCAGCAGGACCAAACCCAACTCTCCCTCCTGCAACATCATACACCACCTCCAACCTTCTCTGCTGCACATTCCCAAAAATCCCAACAGAATCATTATCACTGTTTCCAGCAAAAGCCAAACAAACCTGCGAGATTTTTTGAGCGAGAATTATCCCCGACACATCCAAATCCACCTTCACATTACCACTAAACAAAAAGCTTATCTTTGGAATCGAAACTGTCTTGTATTTGCTAAGATCATAACATGTATCAAGCAACGAAAACCCACTTGTCAAAGGGTAACTCTTCATTTCAGCCTTAAACGCCGCCTTCAAGGCGCTATAAGCATCCTGCGGCAAACGTGTTATGACAGTCCCAGAATCGATAACGGTGCCTGCATTCGAAAAAACAGAGGTTGCAATCGATAACTTCTTTCCACCTACAGTGATCCCGAGTGTGTTGAGGCCGTAAAATGAGGTATTTTCAGTGAGTTTCGAAAAGGGGGTGAAGTTAATGGCACTTGAAGAACTAGCAGTTTTTCCAAACGTGAGGTGACCAGTAGCGCTAGAAGTTGAAGGAAGGCAATAAGAGAAGACACGGTTGTATTTTGTTGCGGTTTGTTGGATTAAGGAAAGTGGGTCGCGACCGAGACCAAGTAATCCTGCTGCACCACTGGAGAGACCTTGGTTGTTTTCGCCACAGCCGAATAAGAAATTTTTGAACACATCTGATGATGTTAAGGTTAGCTTCTCTTTGCCGAAAAATCCCACAGAAAATGATTTATCCCCGTATTGTATGCTGTATACACATGTCGAGGAACTGCAACGTGGCGAGTATCCTGCATTATCACAAATTTTTTTATAATAATTATTATTCTGGTATTACTATTTTTGTGTATGTTTTAATAAGTATTACTGTTTATTCAAAAAAAAATTATTGTTCTTTTACATTCGTTAATGTACACATTTTTTTTTAATTATTCTATTTATATGGATCGCAGAAATAAAAAGTAGTATTAATTTATTATAGAACTTTCATTCACAAAAATACTTTCCAAATTTACACTTTTCAGTTTTCACTCTTGTTAGCTTTTGACCAAAAAGAAAAAAGAAAACTAGTAGCCTGTTCTATGTTTAAGAAATTATTATACTTTATTTTTTAGAATAATATTTTAAAAGAAAATTTTGAATTATTAATTAATTAATATGCAACATACTTTTCAAGTTTTCAAAATTTTAATTGTTAACTAGCTTCACACGCTCATGCGCATCCTCAAAAACTCTTCTATTTTTTTGATAAAGATTAATAATTTGATAGGAAGATAAATGTGAGGATGATTTTTTATTTTTTGTTTAACTTGTTTTTTTATTTTATAAAAAAATAAAATAGTAAACGTATAGTTGCTTTGAAAATGTTCAGTCCAAACAGGAGAAGCCCCTTAAATAATAATATACATAATATAAATATTAAATAACAAAATATTTCTTAGAAAATGATAGTTAGCCTATATGACTATTTTTAGATAAGACATCAATTAATTTTTTATGTATTATAGAATCAAATCTTAAATTTCTTATTCGACTATAATTGTTGTTATGTCTATAGTTACCTATATATAAAGGTCTCAAATTACTAAATACCTGTGGCAGAGAAGAGTTGAGAGCACACTGATGAACTACACGAAATATTTGAATAAGTCGATGATTTAGATGGATCAAAAATTGGTTCCTTTTGTTGGTAGCAAGATTTTAAGCAAGGTTGGCATTGAGTCCAAGTGATGTCGCTACCAGTATCAAATATGAGTGTTAAGTCCCTTTTTGGAGTGCCAAGGCCAATGGTCACAACGTAGTTGCCCGAGCCAATGGTGCTACCAGACTTGGCTGGGATGGTAGTGGCCTTTGATGCACGTAAACCATTAAGACCCAGCTTTTTTGAGAGCCTGGCCTGAATCGAATTGACCCTGGATTGGTCTTGTTCGAGGATTTCAATCATAGTGGGTGCTTTAACTTTGTCTTGATTGAGTTGAGAGCATGGGCCATGTTTGTCTGCCACTGTTAAGGATGCCCTCTTATTAGAACCTGCATTTTAATTCGACATCGATTAGAATTGTTTTGACATATAAACAAATTCATACAACTGTCGATTATTGTATGTTTTCACCAAACACAACTAAAATAAAATTGTTTATTCAGGAAAAGGTAACAATAAGTGGTTAACCAAAAGAATACATGCCAAATATCAATGAAATGGATTGACCAATTCACACGCTTATTGGATTTTTTTTTTTTTTTTTTTTTTTTTGGGTTATGAAGAAAAAGATAATAGGACGATTATTCAAGAACCCGTGACAGCCAAAAAAAATCCCAATTTGACAAAATTTTTTAGGGCCTATGATTTGTCAACACAAATTTTACTTACTTTTGTCCTTCCACCCATCTAGAAAAAATGAAATCTGAATAGGGCAGGCATAGTTAGGTTCATTCCCATAGTGATTAGATGGGTCATCAAAGGATTCTTGCTAATCAAAGGATTCTTGCTAGCCATCAGGTCATTAGTTTCAAAAGCGAAATCTTTGAAGTGTGGAAAAGAATTTTTATCTTATGATTATACCATTTATCATAATATTTGTCACAATTTAATGAAATTGTCAACTGTGAGAGGTGGACAATTACTTTTATAAAAACCAATCGTTTTTCATTAAAAAAAAAAAGTTTTTTCAATTATTATTTGGAAAGGGAGATGGAGGGGTAAAAAGAAAAGGAGGAGAGTGACAGGTCGAACCTGTGGGAGATAGGGGAGATGTTAAGGGCTAGTGGGCTAGAAGCCCATTTACTCAACAACGCGTATATCTGTTAACTTCCCATCACAACTCTCCTTGAGTGATATGCTTGACATAATCGGACTCATAAAAGTGAATGTGAAATAACGAGTGTGAAAAGGTGAATGTAAGAGAATAGGAGTCCAGAATTAGATTAGGTCAAGTGCTCCTGTGCATTGTAACATTGAACCTATTGAAATTTTGACTATTATCAACCCTTGCCCCCTATTGCAATAGTCACATCCGCTTTGTAGGACCACCTAAAAATCATAGCCTTTTATGACACACCATAAAATGCCATCTCAAAGCCGCCAAGTGATTATTAAATCATTACCTAGCTGTGGCAAAAAAATTTTGCTCTTTTCCAATTGCCCCAAGAGAAGGATACCCCAGCACCTCTTGTAGTGTTTGACTACTGAGCTTCTACTCTCACCAGCCCTCTTCTCCTATTTTTACCTTTAAAAAATATAAATAACAATCCCAAAACTTTATGGAAATAAATGTCAATCCTATTTACCAAATAACGTCCTCTAACATTTTGTGAAAGAAAAAGTTTTACTATTAGTATTGCTCATTGGCAATTCTTTTGCTCGAGTAGGTTTCTCCAACTTACAAGAATCTAATAAATTATAAATTATAAGACATTAAGACTGAAAAAATAATAACTTATAAGAGTTGGAATGACTATAATAATAGTAGCATTACGAGAATCTAGAGAGAGAGAGATGAAAGTTGTATGAGAAACCTTTGGTAGAAGGGCTGCAAGTAGTTGACGGTATTAGAGAGCTGACATTAAGGGTATGCATATGAGTAAGATGTTCGCTTTCCAACTCTCTTGGTTGAAGGGCAAATCCCAGGTTGTCCAGAGTGCAAAGAAAAACAAGAACGCTAAATAAGAGAAACCTAAGGAAGGAAGTGGTGGGAGTGGGAGTGGCCATTGTTTATATCCTTAGCTACTACCTTGCTATCATACTAAAATGTGCGCTCTTAGGGTCTTTCTTGACCTTAATATTTATAGGCTTATTGGTGATAGATGCAAATCAAAATCATGCAATAGATCACCAATTTTTCGGAGTCACCCACTTCAACATATACAAGCATATTAACTTTACTTGAGGACTTCTTTTTTTCTTTCTTTTTTTCCATAAACGGGATTAATGGATTATTATTAACAGCAAATCTAGAAGTCCACAAGAAAAAATCGAACAAACCGTGAGCTACACGAACACAAACAGCAAGTAATTTTTTTATTTATGCTATTTGGCTACTTTATACAATTGTACTTGCAACGATAAATGGGGAGATAAGGACCTCCAAGCTTTAAAATTATTGCTCATTTAATTTCTTGTTAAAATTTATGTAATTTTATTGAAATATGTGTAATTAATACCTAATAAATGTCATTCTAAGTACTTTTTAACCCTTTTTTTTTCCTGCGCCACGTGAACATCATTTAAACAAAGAGCACTCAAAGTAGATGCCTAAGATCATTATTATTGGTGGTGTTAAAAAATCATATCGCTATTTTTAGCACCACCAATTACAAAAGTGGGGCTGCATTGGTGGAGCCAAAACCAAAAATTTTGGCTTCTTAGCTACAATGCACAGCCAAAGATGGCTATGCACGGTAGCTCAAAGATAAAAAATAATAACAATATTTTATGTTGTGTTCACACTAATTAGAATATTTTAATATTTTCTTTTCCTTTTTTTTTTTTTTCTTTCTCCTTGTTTCCCATTTCTACTCATTGCTCCTCTCTCCACAGCCATTTGCTCTTTGTCTTTTCCATTAGACCTCATCGATCTTGCCGATCTCACCTGCCCAGCTGTCGTTCTCGTAGAGGTGAAAGCCAATGAAACCACCAGCTCCAATCATGCGTATCGTAAGAGGCTTGATTGGTTTCCCATCCAGATCTACCCTCGCTGCCATTTTTTTCTCTGTTTGAAGCTTTTCTTGTTGTTGGTTTCTTTGCTTTTTGAGCACTGAGTGATACAAGTTCCACGATTGGCTCAGAGCTTTGAGCTTCTCAATTCCATGGGACAACAACACGTAAAGGAAAAGCAAGTTCCATGGTGAATTAGTCATCCTCTGAAGTCGATCACAAGAAGAAAGGTGGTCGATCCAAAGCCAGCTCTTTGCTTAGTGGCTCCATCGTGTTGAGAAGAGTGAAAAGCAAAAAGACCAAAAAGTCTCAGGTTCAGGTTTAGGTGGTTTTTTTTTTTTTTTTTTATGTTGCCGTGGGTTTCATTTTTGTGGTTGTCGGTTGATTTTCTTGAATAGTTGTGGGCTGATTTTGGTGGTTGTGGTGGCGGTAGGAGTAGGCCATTGGTAGTGGTGGTGGTGGTGGTGGGCTATGTGAAGTGGTGGTTGACCAATGGTGGTGGGCTGTATGTTTTGTATTTATTTATGTACGGACCGTAATCTAAAGCCGGCCCAACACCCTAGCCTGCTATCTCAAACTAGCCGGCCCATCTCAGCAAAAAGCTGAACATTGCCGAGATCACGAGCCGAACACCCGTCTAGCTGTGGATGAAAGGTAGTGCCTTGGGGGAGTCCGCCCACCAAGCACACCTTGGCGTCTGGTGCAAGTTCCAAGAAGGTCATCTCAGAAGCATGCAGTGTGTCCCATCAGGACAGGAATATGGGGGTGGGAGGGACACACTTGCTTAGGAAAGACAACCCTTCATCACGATGAACCCACTAATAGGAGATTATAAAAGGAGAAATGGGGAGGTTAGAGAGGGGTTGGAAAAATTGGAAAGAAGAGAGAGAAAGGGAGAATGAGGCACGAGTGTGGAAAGGAAAGATTCTTTTGGGCGGGGGGGGTGAGGAGCTATGTTCGAGTACCAGATAGAGGGCTCGGTAAGTCAGCTAATGTCTCGACTGGGCCAGAGCCATGAGAGCTTGAGGCCCAACAAACATTTGCTTCCATCAAAAACCCGTAACATCATCTTTTGGACCTCCCACTGTGGGATAAGCCCAACCAAGAACACAAATAAATTAGAAGTCTGAGCCCAAAGTTTCCATCCTATTCGACTCAGCCTCCACAATTGGCATTGTTTATGGGAAATCCTACTTCACCGAAGGTTTAGAGGTGACAAAGGGGATTTGTAAGAGGGAGAATCCACATGCAAATGAGGAATCGGCGAGGTCCGGGGGAAACAAGTCAAGGAGATCGTCCCGGGCTCAGAGGCTGATAGAGCAAAAGCGTAAGAGAGAGTGTCGCAATCAGGTTGGGCACGAGACTCGGGTGGATTCACATGCAGCCTTGTTAAAAGGAGAACGAACCGTGTCTTACAAGCCCAAGGCGTTGGATTACAGTGACCGAGAACGCGAGATGGAGAGCTTGCGAAGACAAATCAAAGAGTTAAAGCTCGAGATAAGGGGTAGAAGCTGGAGAAGGAACCCCCAAGAGTCCTTTCATAGGCAAAACTCCACAAGTGGGCACACTAAGGGATTGTCACACCAGGGACATTATCAACTGTCGAGGGATAGATCGAACGAATCTAGAGGCCACGGTTCGCCGTCACCGAGGAGAGAAAGACGCGGACACCTCAGCGCTACCTTGGATGCCATGAGCCGAGCACTCAGGAGAGTTGCTAGGTCACCATTTTTTGAGGAAATAGAACGTACCGAAATGCCGAGGCACTTTACTCGCCTACCATTCATCTGTTATTATGGTAAGACCGATCCAGTTGAGCATGTTAGTCACTTCACTCAACTCATGGCCCTCTATTCTCGGAACGATGGACTTTTGTGTAAAGTGTTCCCTTCCAGCCTCGGACCCACGGCAATAAGATGGTTCAACGTCCTAAGCAAGGGTTACATCCATAACTTCATGTAATTAGTCCAAGCATTCGGAGCACACTTCGTAACGTGCAGCCGAGTCCCACAGCCCATCGATGCCCTGCTGTCTATGAAGATGGGAAGTGGGGAGACTCTCTGATCATATGCAAACCAATATTGGGAGCTATATAACGAGATCAGAGGAGGCAATGAGCAAGTGGCAGCGACCACTTTCAAACTAGGGCTCCCCTAGGACTCCGAGTTGAGAGGCTCCTTAACTATGAGGCCTCTGAAGAGTATGCACTAGTTAATGAGACAGATTGAAGAGCATAAGAGACTAGAAGACGGCCGATTACAGGGGAAAGGGAAGGCCCCTGTTGCTTTTCAATACCAAAAGGAGCACCGATTCGAGGGTTTCCAACCAAGGCCTCGGAGAGATGCAAGGGGACAAAACCCCGATGGCAGAGATGAGGGGGTAAATGTAGCATTCAAAGAACCGGTACATAAGATCTTGGAAAGAACAAAGCACGAATCTTATTTTTGATGGCTCAACAAGATGGGCAAGGATCTAGCTAAAAGAAACCATAGCTTGTATTGCACGTATCATCGAGACAAGGGGCACACCACCAAACAGTGCAGGACTTTCAAAGACCACTTGGCGCAACTTGTCAGAGACGGGCATCTGAGGAAGTACACGGTCGGTTAGGGAGGAGATACCATAGGACAAACTTCAAGAAGCCAAGGGGGTGCCCTGCCTCCCCCCCCCCCCCCTTGGGATCATCGAGGTTACTCACGTGGCGTCCATTAGGTGAGCATCAATCGTTGAAGGGGGATTCTGAGCATCACCCCCCAACAGGAGCCGGAGACCTTGGATTGTCCTGAGAAGAGGCCTAAGTCAGCCAAAGAGAAAATAGTCTCTGACAACGTTGACCTAGAAGGGACCACCCAGCTGCACGATGACACATTGCTTGTGACCCTCAGGATTGGGGGTTTCCTCGTGAAAAAGGTAATGATTGATCAGGGGAGTAGGGTTGAGATAATGTACTCAGATCTATACAAGGGCTTGTGTTTAAAAGTAGAGAACCTCACGAAGTACGACACTCCACTTGTGGGGTTTGACGGAAAGATGGTAATGCTAGATAGGCAAATTACGCTCCTGATGGTAACTAAGGGAAAAGAGTTGATGGTGAACTCTATAGTGGTAAACGCGTTCTCACCGTACACGGCGATTTTGGCTAGACCATGGATCCACACTATGTGTGTTGTACCGTCCACGCTGCACGCGAAGGTAAAATTCCCCACCGAGCAAGGTATTGTGGTAGTGAAGGGGGACCAAAAAGCAGCCCAGCAGTGCTTGGTGGCTGCTATCAATAATGAGATCAAACAAAAGGAACAAGTAGAGCTGGGCTCGTTATAGCAATTACAGTGCCCCGAGGAATCTAATGGGGCTAACAGTGCCAAGGAGCTAGTCGAGGTTAGAACTTTGCCCTATAAGGATAGGTACTTATGGATAGGTAAGAGCCTCCTAACCGAAGATCGAGTGAAGATGTTGTTATCTCTTACTCAAAATTTGGACGTTTTTGCTTGGAGCCCATATGAAGTGCCCGGGGTAGATCCAGAGTTCATAGTGCACAAGCTGAACATGGATCCCTTATTTCCTCCCAAAAGGCAAAAGGCAAAAGCCAAAGTGATCCGCCAAGCACCACGCAGAAGCCGTGAAAGAGGAAGTGAAAAAGTTTAAGCGGGCAGTGTAGACACCACATTTTGTACCCCTTACGACTCGGGCTCTCGTTCCCCAATGATGCTAGAACTCCAAGGCCCTAGGCCAGTTTAGAGCCCAATCAGATATCAAATTGACTTAAGAAGTGTTAAAATGGAAAACCTCTGGACAATGCCCGCGAAGCAAATTACAAATTCGGTCTAAAACCAAAAAAAAAAAAACAAAGCAAATCACAAAACCCTACCAAAACAAATCAGAAAACCCAAATATCACTCTCTCGCTCGCTCCACCGTGTCACCGCCGTTGGCGTCTCCACCTCTCCAGTCGAATCGACCGAGGTATGCTCCTCATGAATCTCTCATCTCTCCTTTTTGGTCTCGGATTATCTCTGAACTGTGGTAACTGATAAGTGTGAAAAATTGACTGCTCTCTCTCTCTCTGCCTTTAATAATACTCTAATGAAATAATGGGAATTATGAAGTGCCCAACTGGGTACTCTTTAAATTGAGTTGAGTGATCATTGACTAGTAGTGTGTGTGTATATCTAGATATGCTGTTAATGGAATGAAAAAAAATTTATGTAGGATAAATCCATATAAACCCCTATAATATGATTAATTAATATGAATTTTATTTGACTTGTAGATCATGGGAAAGTCAACTACAATGTTTGATTATTTCAAAAGAAAAAATACAGATAATTTAGAAGCCAAAACTGATGATCCCGCGTTGCCGAGTGCCAGTGTTGATGATGTCCCAATTTCTGAAAATTCCAACTCATTTCATAGAGTTTTGGAGAGCTCGTGTGAGGGTAATCAAGTGCTTGACAATTTAACTTTTGAACAAATTGCAAATGACCGGCTGCTATTAAAGACCACTGTTGATGTTGTCAAATTGTTTGCATTCCAAGGCCTTCTGTTTGATGATTTCACTGGTTTAATCAGTCACGAAAATTTCCGTGCATTTTTGGATATGGTGGCATCGTTTAATGAAAAGGTTACTGAAGCGATGAATAAAGCTCCTGAGAATGCGCCTTACAAATCACCTGAGATCCAAAAAGAAATTTTACATGTTTTTTCAAACAAGGTGAGAAAGGCAATTCGTGAAGAAATTGGTGATGCAAAGTTTTGCATAATTGTTGATAAAGTTTATGATGTGTCATTGAATGATATAATTGCTATTGTTTTAAGGTTTGTAGACAAAGACGGCTTTGTGCAGGAACGTTTTTTTGGGTTAGTTCATGTCTCCAACTTTTCGGCATTAACCCTAAAAGATGGGATATATTCTGTTTTGTCTCATCATTGTCTAAATATCCAAAATATTCGAGGACAGGGGTATAACAGGGCAAGTAATATGAGAGGGGAGTGGAGTGGATTACAAGCTTTAGTTTCAAATGATTGTCCATATGCTTACCACGTCCATTGTTTTGTACATTGCATGCAATTAGCGTTAGCGGCAGCATCAAAAAACGTTATCCCTGTTCAAAGTTTTTTCATGAAATTAACTTCTGTTGTCAATGTTGTTGGTGAGTGTAATGAGAAACTAAAAAGTTCTTATGCTGCTGAAATTGCACATATGATTGACATGGTTGAGCTTGAATCTGGAAGGGGATTTGATGAGATTAGCACTTTGCAATGGGCTGGAGATACTCGTCGGAGTTCTCACTTGAAATCATTTTCTAGCTTGATAAAAATATTCAGTCCAATATGTGAAATTTTACTTAAGGTCATTGATGACGAAACTAGTTCGCAACGAGGAGAGGCAGACTTAGCATATGAGGAATTGATATCATTTGAATTTGTGTTCATTTTGCATCTAATGAAAGAAGTTATGGAGATCACTTATTCGTTTTGTCAAGCTTTGCAATGCCAGTCTCCAAACATTTTAAATGTCTTGCATTTTGTTTCATTCACTAAAGTACTTATCCTAAAATTCAGAGATGATGGATGGGATGGCTTACTTACCACTGTGAAATCATTTTGTAAGGCATGCAATATAGATGTCCCAGATATGAATGCTCGTTATGTTCGGTTTCGAGGTCTAGCTCGTCATCAAAAAGATTACTTTACAATTGAGCATCATTACCGAGTGGATATTTTGATTGCTACAATGGATTCTATAATTCAAGAATTAAATCGTCGGTTTAGTGAGCATGTAGTGGAACTACTTCGTCTTAGCTCAGCTCTTGATCCTAGAGAAGCATGTGAATCTTTTAGAATCAAAGATATTTTATTGTTGGTAAACAAGTTTTATCCACAAGACTTCACAGACCATGAAAAGCAACAACTGAAAGTGGAACTTGATCATTATGAGCATGATGTGGTTCGGCATCTGGACTTCAAAAAGCTGTCAACTATTTCTGAATTGTGCCAATGGTTGGTAAAAACTAGAAAATCAATAGACTACCATCTCGTTTATAGAGTGGTTGTACTTGTGCTTACTCTTCCAATTTCTATTGCAACTACGGAGCGAGCATTTTCAGCCATGAATATTGTCAAAACTTGGCTTGCAGACAAAGTGCAAGATGATTTTCTGGCGGACTCTTTGATTTTGTATATGGAGAGGGAGACTGCTGCAAAATTTAGTTTAGAATCAATCATCGATGATTTTCAAGATTTCAAAGAACGTCAAGTTCCATTTTGATAGACAAGTGAGTTAAAATTTTAAAATGTTAATAGCAATGCTTATTTTGTATTTTTGCTTTCATTGATATTTTCTTAATAATGAATAGAGATGTTAGGAATCTTACTCCTATCCCCTCGTTTCAATTTATATCTATTTCTTAAAAAGAAAAAAAAGATAGTCATAATTGACAATTTATATGACCATTGCCCTACCCTTTCCTTGCCTTAATTTTCTTAAACATCCTATTATAGAGAAGGTATATTAATTCCTCTTCCCCCTACTTAATTTTTAAAATATCAAAACAAGGGGAAAAGATAATCATTCCCCTCCCCTCTCTTCTCACCACTCTCCAAACTTCCAAACACATTGTAAAAGTATTTTGTGGGGACCTGAACTTTATGGTTAATCTTAGAAATTTGAAGATGAGATTTTAGTGTTTGACTATGCTTTTGGAAATGTCATTGTGAGTGCAGATTGCTTTTCACAGTAAAAAGAACTGTAGTATTGATAATTACTGAATTTTGTAGAATTAACAAAGTTTTTTCACTGTAGATATCATTTTAGTCAACCTGTTGGTATACACATGTAGTTATAGGTGCTAAATATGTGAACTTCATGAAGAGGGATTATTAGGTCTTTTTGAAGGATCTATTCTTTAGAGAGGGGAGGGAGGTTGGGGAGAAGTTGTTGGGGAAGGAGAGTTGGGCATGGGGGTTCTGTCATGATTGATAGAAGCTTTAAAAAAAGTAGTGGTGACATTCGTTAATTTGGGTGGGGTGGTGGTGGGGGGTTTATTGTCAAACCCTGTTAATGGTTATGGATGCTTGAATACTTTCTAAAGCTAAAAGAACTGAAAATTGTTGTTGGCATTGATAATTGAATATATGATCGTGAGAAAGTTTCCCTACTCTAGTATAAATTTACATATGCATGTGCTTTAGTTCTCGGATGCTTTTCCCTCTTTTGTCTCCATTTTTTTCCCTTTCACAATGAATATTATGTCACCCAGATATGTGTTACCTGTGTATGCACTAGGTATTAATTTATGGCTGGGACTGGGAGGTTCCCTCCTCTTTCTGCCATGGCTTATTAATTGAAGCCTCATTCAGTCATTTGGGTGCTCAGAATTGAAGCTATAAGCAGTGTTTGTACTTTAAAGTTCAAAGTTTACTTTTGCAATGAAATGTTTTTGTACCACATACAATTTTGATTCAGTTTGAAGCTCATTTATGTACAAAGGGACTAGATATCCAATTTCAAGGCTTTGATTCCATGCAACCTTGAGGGTTCTCTTGTTGTTTTAAATTTTTGTGGGTGAAGAAGAAGAAGAGAGTGGTGGGGGGGATTGTTTACATTTGCCCGTTTGTCTTTGATATTATGATATTTATTAATGTTTGATCAAAGTGTCTGCTACTATATGTGCAGTTGCTGATTTGTCTTCTTTGTACTTGCATTACAAGCAGTGAAAGCCACCAACATCGGGATGTAATTAGCAGATAGGCAAGTTGGGTTTCTATTATCTGCTCAGTTTATCCATATTCATGTATTATACTTTCTGGATCATCATTCTTGGTCAGTTTACTTTAACCCCCAACCAAAAAGATAAAAGGGGAAAAAATGCTGTATAAGCTACCTATTGACGTTTGATTCATATCTTGTGATTTTTCAGCCATTTGTAGATAGCGATCACTTCATCCACAAGGATTTCATACCACAAGAATATGCTATACTAGTACCCGTTTTTGCCAGTGTGGTGCGTCTCTGTTTCTTATGTGTGTTTATTGGATTAGTGATGCTCAAATCCAAAAAGAAGAAGGCTTGATGCAAAATTTCTTCCATTTTTCACTTCTTCGGAGAGTAACTTAGAAATTTACTTATTTTCCTTGTTTGTTTTTCCTCCCCCAACGCATTTTCTAGTCTGGATGATTGTTTAGTTTTGGATTTGCTGCAGCTTGCAGATTTTGTATATCGGTATCATTTCTAATACTATTGGAAGCTCACATGTCAGTCTATTATCTTAGGGCTAAAATGACTACCTCATTTACTGCATTTTGGTTATAATTTGTCTATGGTTGTTATCTCTCTACGTACTACATTCCTTTGCTGGGCACACTGCGCTCAGTGTTTTTGGTACCACTGTCACATCAGTGTCTTAACTTCAAGCCACTTTAGTTTGTAAAAAGTTGTTTGTAGATGTAGCATCCATGTTTTCTTATGAGTTATAGCTTAAATGGCATCTCCACAGATGGAGGACGAGGTGGTAAAATTTTCCCCACGGATAAGGTTTATTCCATAGGTTTTGATTGCAATGAGGCCAAGTGCGAAGATAAATTTTTGTATCATCAAAAGAAAGGAAAAATTACACTTTACCACTTTAAATTATATACTTTGTATTTTAAAATTTTCGAATGTACGTTTTGCATCTTAAATTATGACTATTGTTAACACTTTGCACCCTGAGCTTAACTTTGTTATTAACTTGGACGAAAATTCAAAATTTAGGATGCAAAGTGTAATTTAGAGTATATTTTATGGGGATTAATTTATCATTTGCTTTTTAAAGGATTAAGAAGATGGGTAAATTAGGTATTTTCAAGTAGTGTCATATTTTTACGCCATGTGTCTTAAATTATTTATTTTTAGAGAGAGTTTTATTTCTTAATTTTAGAGTCAAATGTGAGACTACATCATAAATATTCATTCAAGTAAGTTAGTATACAAAAACCAAAAAGTCTAGAATTAATGAACATAAAAAAAATTTTAAAAATAGACAATTTACATTTTCTATCTAATAATATTCTTACAAAACTTTTTAAAGAGTTAAAAAAAATATAAGAATGACTAAACTTTTTAAAGAGTTAAAAAAAAAAAAATGACTATCAATAATATTTCAATTATATATGTAAGAATTATACTATGCATTTTAATGTATATCTTTTAAGTATATAAATGCATATGCATAAAATTATTTTTTTTCTTAGCCACAAGTCACTACAGGAATTTTCTCTGCTGAATGGGGCCGTTCAGCTAGCTCACTTTTTGTGTCCAATCTATGCACCTAATAAAAAATTTCAACGATGAAGTCCGATTAGTGCAGGAATAGTGTTATGAAATAATATATTAGACAGAAAATTTCTATTCAATTTTAGGAAAATTTGATGCGATCGGCGATCTACAAGTAAAAGAACAAAATCCAAAAGAGGGTAGTAGTTGGTGCATGCTAATATTGCTTTGTGATAAGATAAGACACGTTGTTTGAGAGAGAGGGAGAGCATAATGACATTGCTATGTGTCTTGATTCTTTTTTGGTGTGGACTTCTCCCTCATTTTATAGTGGAGATTAGCTTTGATTTGGTTGAAAACTGCTAATATCCTATTATAAAGTCAATATATTGTTTTTGCATTGGTCGACTGTGTAATATCGTCAATGGCTGATTGCTCATCTTTCACGGTTGAAACAAAGTTTGGCTAGATGAGTTCATTTTAGTTATAAGGGGAAATGGGTTAGGTTTTGTCTCCTAACAAGTTTCTAAATCAAGATAACTTGTCTTGGAAAGGAGAAAGTGTCTCATAAGACCTCACGAGTCCTCTCTCTCATATGTGGATGTGAGTCCTATATGTATGGGTCTCACTTATTGTGAGAGGGAAGGTTTCATGAGATAATCTTTCCTTGGCAAAACACCGAAGGATTGAGTATTAAATTCTTATTGCCCAACTAGTTGACCCATGTCATCTTGGGTTGTATCAAATTGATTATCCCTTTATTTATTCATCCATTTGCTTCAAAGTGGGTCTCATCTCATCCATATTAGGCTTGGGCTTTGATGCTTAACTGCAGTTGAAAAAAAAAAAAAATGAAAGAAGGAGAGACTCAACAATTTGTTAATTCACCAATACCCAGTAAATTGAAGGAAAAAGTTAGACTCGATACATGTTTGGAGCCAAATTTTGTTATAAATCAAACAACCCAAAATCCTTAGTATAGTAGAATTATTTTGAAACTTTGATGAGAGCTATTGGTAAATCATGTAGTTTCTAATTAACTCAACTAATAAAGCTTTTTTTTATCATTGAATAAGAGATCAATGGCTTGAATCTCGTTAACACCAAAAACCAATTAATGTCTTGATCTCATAATAAAAAAAAATTATCATAAAATGAACGTCATATGTTGAAATAAAACTCACCATGCAAATCTTTCTTTACTTTCCCCTGGAAAGACAGAAATCTTCCCCCTTAAAAAAGGCTAATGGCATCAGAGGGATATATTAACTAGAGTTTACCGTTACATCTCCGTATATGCTCTGAACATTGTTCTTCATAGACACTTCTATAGAAAATTACTGTCCATGTGGATTAATAAGATCCATGGCATCATTCTCATTACAAATTACAGAGAATTTGACTGGAAAGAGGAATTATTTGATCAGAAAATCATTATTACTTGACATGAGTTATTTCATAAACATAATCAATAATAATGTTGCAAGAAAATAAACATCAAATTTTAGTTTAAAAGAACTTCATTTATGTCTTGAAGTAACAAAAACTTCATTGGAACTCATGAAATGTGATGTGAAGGAAATGCCATTACATAAACAAATTGGTCTGTGCATGCGCATACAAAAATATTGCTACGCATTGTTATCTTAGACTTGAATAACAGTTTAGTTGGAATTATACTGTATAAGGTCGAATTATATTAATACACATAGTTTGTTAATTTTGTTCTGGAGCTCAAGCTTTGCCTCTCACACCATCAAGTGGAAAGCATTGTGAGAAAACATTACTCATTTCTTTTTATAATGTTCAAGCTATGGGTAGTGCAAGTTGTCCTTTCTCTAGTCAATCAGTTCGGGCCAAGCGTTTTTTCACTCTTGCTTTATATACATGGTAAGATTATTAAGTTAGGAAAACTACTGCAATGATTCTCAACAAAAGCCATACATAAGGCCATTGATCACCCTAGCCCTAGTTACACAAAGTGTCCAGAAAGTTTCTATTCAACAAAAGGAAGAAATTTAAGTTACTCATCAGTAGAAATATTTGAGTGTCGATGCAAATGCTCATGATCAATACATTGCAACATGAACAATATTTCAAACCTAAAGGCATGAAATTATTCAAAACAACAAGCTAACAGATCTTACTGATTTAATGACATTTACCAATAAATGGGGATATTGAAGCAAATACAAACTTCTTGACTCACCCAACATACTAACTTAGAACATCAAAAGGGAATATCTGTGTCACGTTCACTTTGCAGAACGTTCATGGATGAAACGTATCAGCCCCTGCATAACCCAATAATCATAGAGCTGTGGGCATGTGGGATTAGGTCAATCTGCTGGAGTGGAGATTTGACTCATCTGCAAGAAACAAAAACAGCAATAAATTTTTGGAATTTGTGTGACCATGAACTGTGCTTTGAAAGCAAAATTTCGATTATTGAAAAACTTTAAAACAACCTAAGCTTTATAGCTTATGAAGAGGACTAAAATTGAAACCTACAGACTTCAAAATGTAGCAAACTAATATTTTACAAACAATGATCGAAACAGGAGCTCCTCTGAAGCCTGCTTTAAGTTAAGCCTAATAAGCATGCCATGCATATGTTCTTGACCTAATAAAAATCCTATTGGAGAATTGTTGACTGTAAGTCTGAAACACTACTAATATAATTAATGCTGAGATTCAAAGTTAGTGTCAAAAGAAATTTTTGATGATTGCAGAAGCATCAACAGTAAGGAGAAAGAAAATTTGAATGAACAGAAAGCCAGCAGCCTCTTAATCTCGTTGTAGTTGTGCCAATTGAGATGTACCCATATCCAAAAATAACAATAAAAATATAGAAATAAAAATTAGCTTCAAAGTTACTGTTGACTAAACAAGAATTAACTGAGTCTATTGCAGTGTCAACTGATCAAATAAAATCATTCAGGTGTTTGGATACATGATAAAACAATGGAAGCTTGGCAATTATAAAAGTACTTTAGAAATTCACCTTGAACTGTACAGAATTTTGATGTGCAAGACTCCTAAGTAGGTTATTTGATGCAAACAAATCCAGTCTTCTACAGCCTAGATAGTGGCCAACTGTACCTATCATATATGTAAATCAGTATCCTTATTATTCAGATTGTCAAATATTGTATACGGATGTTAAATTTGTCGATATGTAACCTCTAGTAGAACATATATATATATAGATTATGCTTGTTCAGATCCTGATCATTAAGCTCTGTTGAGTTAAAAGGAAACGAGTTGTTCATTATTCAATATTAACTTTCTTAATACAAACAATTCTGTTAATCTTTGTTCTCTCTTCTAATGCCATGTACAACAGATTGAAGATCACAAACCTTGAGTGCTAATACTACAAATTAGATCTTGAGCAACAAGTCTCCGAAATGAAACCACCCTTATTTTAAGCAATTTCAACAACCACAATATCAAATGCTAAGAAAAAAAACAGAGCAAATTAAGAAAACAAAAGCACAAAGAAAGAGAGAGAGTAAAGCATACCAAAATGAAATCCCCATGTTTGGTTTCAAGACCATGAATTATCAAATGCTGCGGAATTTATTGCTAGGGAGAACTCCTCAAAATTAATTGTCCCATCTCCATCCAAATCGGCCTCCTTGATCATCCCGGTCAACTCCTCTGCAGTAAGCGCATGCCCCAACTTGGCCATAGAATGGGCCAACTCGGCCGCAGTGATAAACCCATTTCCATCTCTATCAAAAAGCCTAAACAACTGCCTCAGCTGGTCTTCTGTATATGGAGACTTAGCTGGAAGGAGGTCAGGTGCCACAAGTGTTATAAACTCCGAAAACTCAATCAGACCGTTGCTGTTCTTATCAGTCTTTTGAATCAAGGTTTCAAGCTGTTCCGGGCTTGGTTTTAGACCAAGTGATCTTAAGAGAGATCCTAGCTCAAGTTGTGTCAAACTCCCATCATTGTTCCGATCAAATGAACGAAATATTTCACGCAGCTCAGCGATTTGCTCATCGTCAAGCTCAATTGGTTGCTTGTTGCTCATGTCAACAATTAATCCAAATATGTTTCTCTAACCAAAGGTTTCTGTTTTTGGTTTTTACCCCCCACTAATAATTCAAACTCATCACCTAAAACAATTGAATAAGGATATTCTAAACCAATATATGAAGAGAAATGAAAATTTAAGCTGTGGGTTTAGATCATACCATGCCGCTTTTGCGTTGATGTTTCTTATTATTATCTGCATAGAATTATAGAAATCACCAAACAAACACCCACTCTAACTTTGTGTACCTGAGGCTGAAAGGTTTGATGAATTCAGCTTTGGATAGATGAGAGATTTCCTTGGATTTCGTTTTCTTCTTTTGATGGGTTTTCCTAATTACCAGCAGAAACTCAACCAAATTATCGGATCCGGCAGAACAAAGAACAAGAATAAGGATTTGAACAAAAGGCCAAAGAGAAGAACTTGGTACTATGTTTTTTTTTTTATATATATTAAAAAAAATTATATTTTTGAATAAAATAATCAGTTTGATTAAAGGTCAACACCAAAGACAGGGACGAGTATGATGAAAATTAAAAGTTTTGGATAATTATCTTGGAACCTTCATCAAAAATTTATTTATTTTTTTCATTTTCTTCCATGTCTCTGTTTTTTTTTTTTTTTTTTTTTTTTTTTTTTTTTAAATTTAAGAAAAAGATAAAGTTGATAAAGGAATTGCGTGAAAATAGGCGGGAATTCCGTGAATAGCAATAATAGGACTTCGTCAACTGTTTTTTTTTCTTTTTTTTTTTTAAAGTGGTTGAGTTTGTGAAATTCATGAGAATGTCGCATTTGGCTGTGAAGCCAATAATGTTGTGCCATTTAGTCAAAAAGAAAATATATTGGGTGTTGTGCCACTTCTCATTGATTGAATAATAATTTTCTAAATATTGAGACATGTCTTCAATTATATAATTTGTGGAATCTTAAGTAGGTGGGATTGGAGATAAAAGATTATATAATTTTTTTTTTTAGAAAGTTTCAATGACAACTATTTTTTTATAAGAGCTCTTTATCATCAGACTAAGATACCAATTGAAATTAAAAAATTTTATATTTAAATTAATGAATTAATATAAAACAATAAAAAATGAAAGGTTAGAAGTTGGTACATTCACCGATCGAGTGAGGACAGGTGTTGCTGCATGTCTTAAATCATCTGGCTTGACTAAAATTAAATTATAGGGAATGATTGGAGAGTATAGAAATGAAGTTTCAGACAAACTCATCCAAATCCAGCATGACAAGTGTATAGGCCTATTATTCTTGATAAACTATACACATACTGGAGGTAAGGTAATATCTATTAAGGGTTTGTCTAAGAATAGTTCTAAACTTGTAGTATATATATATATATAGAAAAGAAGCCAACTTGTTTCTTGAATTAATTCAAAATTTTCATTATTGACAACTCAAGCTCAGGAGTCAGTATCCACCAAAAGCTCACTAATTCAGGATTGCTTATAAGATGGGAAAACAAGTTTATAGCCCTAAAGTGTTGTTGTACTTGATAAAAAAGTGGTTGTCACCACCATAGATAGGTTGGGAGTATGTATCACTAGCTGCAATCTTTTGGTAAAGATAAAGAGTTGGTACTTCATACTTGGTGTATTAGACATATTTGCCGTAACTATCCATTTCTCTCAACTGCAATGTGGTGAGGAGCATCTTCCACATTAACTAGCAGAAGCTGCAGAACACCAACCAATTAGAAAGAAAACTTAATTTGATTTATTAAAAAGATATAATAGCACAGAGGGAAAAAAGAAAAAAAGAAAAAAAATATGCATGGATGATGATTATGAAAATTATTCCAAAACTAAAAGAATTATTAATATTTTCTATTAATAATTCTTTCCTCTCTTTGAAATATTGAAAAGTGAAAATAACAACATTGTTATTTTCACTTTAATCTCAATCTATTCATCTTTATATGTTCACAAATAAATATGGAGCTTGCATAGCAACTCCATATATAAAAGTCTGATTCTTGATAATTGATTTTTATAATCAACGAAAGACACCAATGAATTAACAAGAAACTTTATTAGCTGAACTAACTTATTTTAAATAAACCAATCAATGAAATCAAAGTTTGATGTATAGCAACTTGTTCCACTCTAATAAGTTGAAGTTAGCTCTCATTGCCATGCCTAATAATCTCTAAGCTTAGCAAAATTGGATCTAAACTCGTTAGCCTGCCCAAACCCAAAGATAAAAAATATGGGTATGAGTATATTTTTTTGGGCTCGTGAAAAAATGGGTCGACCCAAACTCATGAAAGTTTAGGTAATGTTGGGTTGACCCGCAAGTCACACAAGTCCAACCACTTTTTAACACATCGAATTTTCATGTTGCATTTTTTTCTCTTTCTTTTCTTCTCACTTTCTCATGGTAGTTAGGTAGTTTACTTCTCTTATTTTCTTTGATAATTTTTTTTTTCCTTCTCAATTTTTAAGTGTAGTGAGCTCGATTCTCATCTCATATTTCACATGCATATATTGTATTTCACAAATCTAGACTCTTACACTCAAAGACACTTTGTGAGGCTGATTAGCTAGAACTTCAGTCACCACTAAAGTATTTGTCTTAAAAGTCATATTCGCTGGTCAAAGTTATAAAATTTTAATTATTTTATTAACCCATTTTCATTGCATACTAAAGTTATATTAAAATTTTGTATTGTAAATAAAAATACCAATAAAATTCCTTGTCAACTTGATGTGCATTTCTCAAGTATGAATAGTTTCACTACTAGATCTACATTGATTCGATTGAGATGCAATTCACATTAATTATTTAATTATTTTTCTTTACCTAACATTTTATGTTTTATTCTTAGAATTTTATTTATATATGTCATTGTAGACAATCTAACTTCATTTATATTTTACATGCAACATGAGCACTTGAAGAGGTTGACAATGTGATATGAATTTCTTTTAATTCTTTTATGACAATGATAAGATTAGTGTACAACTTTATAATGTATTATCTTAAGTATTTATTATGTATTTTTAATTTGGATTGTGCGAATTTAAGATTTTATGTATTATATAACATTTATTTTTTAGTGTTTTGATCTAAACCCGACCAAGTTGAACTCAAACCCAAATAACCCAACCCGTCTAATTATTAGACATCTAGTTGATTTGTTGGTGTGTAAGACACATTGAATTGGACCAATATGAGATTAAAAGTAAGGACCTAATTGACTACACTATCGTTATTTTAATAGTCATATAAGCATCAAGTGTGCCAATTAATAGTAAGGATGAAATTGACTACAAATTAAAAAAAACAAAAACAAAAAACAAATTGTCTACTTCCAAATTGTATGGACCAAATTGACTGTAACTCTAAAATAGAAATAACCAAAATAAAATCTTTGCCTATACTTTTAGATACTTAGATTTGACAGAATGACAGATCAACACCAAAATTAGACAGACATTGTTAATAGTGGTATTCACCAAGCACACTCCTAGATGACAGAAATGTCAAATGTTGGGATCTAAAAGTCGTGTAAAAGCATTCACATCAGTGGGTGTAAAGTTATGCAAAATAGAAAAAGATACAAAATTTATACAATATCTCTTAAATTTATTCCGCATCAGTCCTTCTATTATTGTGTAAATATACACATTTGCTCCAGTAACCACGCATATTTGCATAGTTACTATAGCTGTGTATGTTCTTATTTTATTAATTTTTTCTCTCACCTCTGCTCTCATCAATCTCTCTCCATTTCCCCAGTCTCTCACCTCTACTCTCACCGGACCCAAAGCTTTCGCCAAAGCCCAGTGACTCAGCTCTTTGCTTGGAACGGGCAAGCCAACACGTTAGCCAAATTTGGCTCCGACTAGTTGAGTTGGGCCAATCACCAACAACCACCAGCACCACCGCAATCCAGCACTACCGACCTCCACCACCACAACCCACTTCAACAGTTGAAAATCCAAACACAACCATCGAAAATCAATCTCAAACTCAACTCAAAATCAATCCAAACCAAAATCAATTCAAACCCGTCAGAAAACCCATCCTAAACCTAACTTAAAATCACCCCAAACCCACCGAAAAACCCATCCTAAACTCAACTCAAAATCAATCCAAACCAAAAACAAATCAAAACCAAACCCAACGAAAACCCATTACAAAAACCCATTAGAAAAACCCAACGGGATCGTTGGAGTTGCCGCCGATATACCTCAGAGTTGCTGTCATTATTGTCGGATCCACCACCGTAATCTTTGCCGCCGTTTTCATTGGATCTCCTTGCCTCCATGTGTGAGTGTGTGGGTTTGGGATATGAGAGAGGCAGAGAGTTGAGGAAGGAGATGGAGAGAATGAAAGAAAGAGAGATGGGGTAATGTTAAAAAAATAATAATAAACAAAAGAAAAAAAATATTATTTAAATAAAATAGTGTGTATAATAGATGGTCTGATGTGGGTGTTTTGTAAAATGATAGTGCAAAATAAAAAAAGTATGCTCTTATGTGTAAAATAGACAAAAAAATTTAGATGAGCTGATGCTAATGCACTAAGATTGCAATGGTTCCTATTTCTTCTGCTTCATCCTCTTAGCAACCGAAAAGGAACACAATAACTAGGGGGAAAGCAATCTTTACTATTTTTTTTTTTTTTTTTTTAAAAGACCGCACCATAGATATAAAGAATGGCAACAATATAACTGTTTTTCCCCCTTCTATTCAAGCAAAGGTGAACAATGGGGGGAATTGGTGTAGGTAGGTATATTCTTTTCATAAATAACTCATCGCAACATGTATCTTGCTACTAATCAAGAAGGGGACTCCCTTCTTTGGCGAGCACAAAAAGACCACCATCTCCCCTTGAGATTCGAAGATCATCATCAAGGTATGTAACAAGAAGCCAAGAACTAGTCCGGTCACCTGGAATGGGAACCTTAAGAGGTGGCTGACCAGAAATGACTCGTGATATACTTGCCACTGTGTCCTGCAGTGGACTGAGAGTTTGCTGCACAGGCAACAGATTGATTTGCTGCCCAAAAACATCCACATTTTCTGGGAGATCAATACTAGTCTTTATCTCTGGAGGCTGAAAGGTACCTTCCTTAAATGCAACCTGAACATATTGACGTGTAGGCTAGTAAGATTTTGTAATCATCTGTCCATTGCATTGAAAGTGTACAAGACATGGTTCTGGTAAGAATTGTTTGGGCACGCCAAGTAAAAACTATATATTTGTTACAATGCAATCATCCAGTACAGCTCTATTGTATAAAAATGGAGATAATGATTTTTTTTTTTTTAATTAATATTTTTTATATCATTACTGTTGTTTATACTATTTTTTTTTTTATAAGAAAAAACATTCCATTTCGTTAGGAAAATATTATATTCAGTCATATACTTATGGCTCATAAAAGTACCTTTATTCTTGTAGGACTTTGAACCTCAAAAGTTGCAGTTGCACTGAAAGAGAAAGTAGCAAATGGGCCAGATAACGTAGTAGAGTTCACAATGGTAAGATTGCCAGTGTCAATTACTTGGCGAATCTCCTTCACTTTTAACAAAGGTGTTGCGCCTAATGCGAGAAGTGGCAAAAGCTCAGAAAATGCAGTGTACCTGATTAGTTGGAAAATACAGTAGTGAGCAAACAGGGAACAGTGCACCAAGTAAGAAGCTCTGGTAAAAACAAAACAATAATAATAATAGTCAGTTTCATCAACTTTCACCGGGCTGTGCTCTCCACATTGTTTCATTTATCCAAACTAGTCAGTAACCCATGCAAATGCATAATAAGGTTTAACATTATATGATTTTTTCACCTCTTTTTCTTTTTTGGTCTAGATATGAAATTTGATAATTTGATTGTATTTGTAGAGGGAACTATATAATCTAGCACTTAAAGAAAATTTATGTGCCAAGATTCTAATGGAGTGTTTAAATATAGAATAGAATTTAAATTTAATTAAAAAAAAATATTAAAATAATGGCGTGTAAAATTGTGAGACCTCAAAAGTTATGTGGCACAACATTATGAGGTCAACCAAAAGTCAAATAGCTTCAGTTTTATATATATTATAGATGACACTAGAAACAAATATAATCATATAGCATTGTCTGTGACATCTACATCATGCTTCTACTGAATTCACATTCTTATACACATGCCACATGGTAGAGTCAATGACTGAAATGAACATGAATGCAGGCCTAAAAATGATTGATTCCACTTATAGTGATATAATTTCAAGTTTCTATAACAAGGATCTAGTCAAGTTCAATCAATTTTTCCTCTGATGCTGCTTATGAAGTTCCTATTTAGCCTCTAAACAAATAACTTTACCAGCAGAGCCATCACTGACCTTGGTCAAGACATGGCATATATCAAAGACACTTATGAGTATTAATGGCAATAAAATTAGCCCAAAACCAGCAGCCATGAATAACTAAAAGCTTTGTTGAGACAAAGATGGGGTAACACAAATTCATGTGGCAAACGCAAATTAGTCAGAAATATAACAACCATCCATTTATTGGCTGACATGTATTGAATTAAAACACTCAAATGGAAATGATCCTCAAATAACAAAAATAAGAGCTTAAAGTAGGGTTAGATTTACCAAAAATGACATAAAAAGTATGCTATACTCATACAATGTAGTACTATTCTCTTAACAAAACAATGATTGGTTGATATGAACAGGTGATTTCTCCAAAATAACACAAGCAAACAGGGTAGCTCAGAAATCTCCCATTTGAATGGACAAGGTTCCAGTGCTTGTTTTCTTGGAAGTGATACTCTTCTATTAAAAATAACATTTTGAAGGTCTTCTTCTTCTTTGATCTTTCTTTTAATCAGAAAGATCTTATCCTCTGTTCTGGCATATTCAATGTGTTGGAATCCAATGCTATTAATTAGATTCTTCTTCTTTTATCTTTCTTTTAATCAGAAAGATCTTATCCTCTGTTCTGGCATATTCAATGTGTTGGAATCCAATGCTATTAATTAGAGTTAAAAATAATAATTTGCACAAGAACAGGCAAACATACCCTCTCACATGTTCTTATTATTATTTTGGGTAAACACCTATTTCTCATGTTATAAAGTACAGTCCACACTAAGTGATGGTTTCTGCAAAGGCACCTAAATAGTTGAAATGATTTTATTGACGAACTCAAGTCAACAGCAAAAAGAAGTATAGAGGAAAGGCATTCCTTCCTGATCCTTTTCCAAGTACTAGAGCAACTACATGTGGACACTACTGAGACATGATATAATTCCCATAATTTTTTATTAAAACCCCATGAATGCACACAGATTTAATCAAAGATGATCTTCTTTATTTAAATTAAATTTGAAAACTAAACCAAGATTCTAGACCATTGCCTTAAAGTTTGTAAAACCATGTATAACCAAATTTACATGATATATGAGCCTCATAGATTTATCCCTCTTTTTTAATAGTATATTTTATCCCATTTACTAATAGTAATTTCAAATGGCTTGACAACCAAGTTCAATGAAATCAGTATCCAAAAATATTTCAATTTAAGTTGGATTTAACAACTGTCATCAAATCTTCTATCCACAAAGCACTAATAGTGAGCCTTTACTGCTTGAATTGCCAATATAGTCTTTCTGGACTTGAAAAAAACTAAGTATCCCCCTCCCCTATAGGGGCAACAATGGGGTGGTCAGTCGGTGAAGACTAAGCAGGATCAGCATCCAAACCCAACTATACATAATAGATCTGAAATTGAAAGCGGAACTGGCAAACTTACAAAAGCCCGAAATCAAGATTCGATTCAACTTTGGTTTTACTTATACTCTTATATTAAGAACACTAACTATTTTTGAAAAAAGCAGCCACATAAGGGAAAGCCATGGAAGACTACCTACACAAGAGCCTTGTAGCTCAATTGACACCTCTAGATGTTTCCAATGGAAAAGTCCAGGGTTCAAATAGACGCGAAGTAGCTATTGAATTATCAAATACTTATACATACGCCTAGTGGATCTTAAACTCATGACCTCACCCTCCATCCCATCATTATAGAAAGAGAAATCACATTTGAGCTAGACCTCATTGGAAATTCAAAGAACACCAAATGGATTCAAAACCTCTTACAAGATCAACTAGATGCATACCCAACTTGCCAATAAAATAAATTTTGCATATTAAGATTATAGAACTAAAATCAGCAAAGCTTTAAATCTACTTACAGCAAAACCCAGTTGCCTTGAAGAAGGTCAGTGGACTGGGTCGGGGCCGGAGTCGGGTTAGCGGCCTCCAACTGATTGACAAGCTCAGAGACTTCGGCCCGAACTTCCGGGCCAGCCCGGAACCCGAATTCGGTCCCGTAAACAGTATCCACCAAGCAGCGCTTCAGCTCCGCAAGCTTATTTTCCTCGGGTGACACGTCAGGCTTGGCCGCAGAGGCAGCGTTGTTACCGTCACCGATGGTAGCATACTTGTCTTCCTCTTCTTTTACTACCTCTGTAACAGCAGAAGAAGAAGAAGCATTTGGTTTTGGAGTAGCGTCGTCTGGGCCCTGCTCGTCTTCGCTCTTAGGTGGGTCCGGAGAAGACTCGGGTTCGGGTTCGGGGTCGGATGGCTCGCCCTCCTCGTCGGAGACCCGGGGGTTGGGAGTGGGGTCGGAGTCGGAGAGAGAGGAGTGGGTGACTTGGAGGAAATGGGTTCTACTTTTAGGTTTTGTGAAAGAGAGAAGAGGAAGAGGTGATGGTTTATTATTATTATTTCTATGAATATTGATATTGGGGTTAGGGGTTTTGGTGAAGAGTGAAGAGGTGGTGGTGAAGAGAAGAGACATTTTGATTTTCTTCCACAAGAGAGAGAGAGAGTGTGTGTGTTGTACATGTTTTGTATGGAGAGGCAACAAAATGATATCATCATTTCGTTTTTTTTTTTTTTTTTTTTTTTTTTTTTTTTTTTTTTGTCTTTACCTATTTTTTATGGTTTTCTTTGTGACATGCTATATTTTAAATTTCTGTATCAATTTATGTTTTGTTAGAAAAATTTGCTAATGAGCAAAAAATAAAAATGAAAAACAGGGAAAATTTCATACTTGATCTTATAGATACACGAAGGATTTTTCTTTTCTTTTCATTTTTCATAACAATTCTTATTATTTGTCTCATAAAGGTAATGTTTTTCTTAAATCTCACCATCTTTAATAAGTTGCGAAAAGAAAAGAGTTTAAATTTTTTTATTCATTTAACATTTTTCAATACCTAAATACCAAAATACTCCTTTATCATTAAACCTAAAACCTAATCCTAACATTGGCTAGCTATTAGAATCCTTAATTGAGTGAGATCAAAATCATTAGGGTATGTTTGTTTGAAGGGATTTTAGGAATGATGAAAAATTAAGAGGAGAAAAGTGGAGAGAAAGTATTTTTAGTGGGTGTTTGGTTGGAAAATGATGAAGGGAAAAAAAAAAATTAGTGAGGTCCAGGTGTTTTCTTCTCGAGCCTACCAAATATTTTCTCCCCAAAATGGGGAGAAAATTGAAGAGAAAACTAGAACATCGCCCTCCTATGCATAATTCAATGACTGTCGTTTTCTTCTTTTTGCCTTTGATTTTCACCTTTCCTATGTCTTTTTCTTACTCATCCATTTGTTCAATTTGTTTGTGGAATCAAACTGGTGGTTTTTCTTTTTCCTTATCCAAAAAAAAAAAAAAAAAACCTCCAGTTTTTTTGTTTGTTTTTGTCAACGTGACTTTTTTTCTTTTAATCAATGTTGGAGTTTTTTTTTTTTTTTTTAATTGAACAGTGGCTTTCACACACATATATAATGGAAAATAATTTTTTTATTATTTAATAATTACAAAAAAATTATTTATTATATTATGTAATAGGGGCATAGGAGTAAACTTATACAAACTACATTTTCTAACTTATTATTTTTCTTTTCAACCAAACAAATGAGTTTTATACCCCTCCACTTTTCCATCATTCACACTATGAGAGAAAACTAAAATATTTTGTATCCTCTCACTTTCCTATGTATTCGTTTAAGTTGGGAGGTTGTTAATGTGAAGATTTCATGTATTCTATTATCTAAAGGTTAGCTTTTTTTTTGTTCTTGTTCTTTTTTACTTTAACTTTTAATTTCAAGAATGCATTCTATTTGAAACTATCTATTTAGATTTTTTTTTTTTTTTTTTTGATGTGGTCTAACATAAAAATAAAATATTGTTTCATTTCAAAATTTTAACTAATGTATTTGGTAGTACAAGTTTTTTTTTTTTAAATGATAGTTAGAATCTAATTATTTTTTCCATGGTGAAGGCAAAATCCTCCTTTACCATTAAACCTAAAACCTATCCCTAACATTGGCTAGCTATTAGAATCCTTAGGGTATGTTTGTTTGAAGGGATTTTAGGAATGATGAAAAATTGAGGGGAGACAAGTGGAGAAAAAGTATAACATCGCCCTCCTGTGCATAATTCAATGACTGTTGTTTTCTTCTTTTTGCCTTTGATTTTCACCTTTCTTTTGTCTTTTTCTTACTCATCCATTTGTTCAATTTGTTTGTGGAATCAAACTAGCGGTTTTTTTTTTTCCTTCTCAAAAAAAAAAAAAACTCCAGTTTTTTGTTTGTTTTTGTCAACGTGACTTCTTCTTTTTTTAATCAATGTTGGAGTTTTTTTTTTAATTGAACGTTGGCTTTTACACACACACATACACACACATATATATATATATATATAATGGAAAATAATTTTTTATTATTTAATAATTACATAAAAATTATTTATTATATTATGTAATAGGGGCATATATAGGAGTAAACTTATACAAACTACATCTTCTAACTTCTCATTTTTCTTCTCAACCAAACAAATGAGTTTTATACCCCTCCACTTTTCCATCCTTTACACTATGGGAGAAAACTAAAATATTTTCTATTCTCCCACTTTTCTATGTATTTGTTTAAGTTGGGAGGTTGTAAATGTGGAGATTTCATGTATTCTATTATCTAAAGGTTAGCTTCTTTTTTTTTTTTCTTTTTCTTTTTACTTTAACTTTTAATTTCGAGAATGCATTCTATTTGAAACTGTCTATTTAATTTTTAGTATTGGTTTTTCATTTTCATATAACTTTATAATATATTTGAAGGTATTTTTATTCCTTTTAGAGAATTCCTATGCAATTGAATTTGATTTCTTTTTGAGGTATGTGATTTTGCCTAATATTTGTTTTACTAATGTTCTATGTTAGTTATATGTTGTGCTATTTTCTCAATGAATAACCATATATATGCCAAATCTGTTAGTACTTTACTATTTTTATATGAGTAATGCTACAGACACAAATTATTTTACAACATTTTTACAAACTGCTGATGTGGCAAATTCTTACTAGTTCTAATATGGGCCTATCACTAACATCACATTTTACTTACAATAACTATTTGGAAAATACTAAAGCCACATCAGCAGTTTGTAAAAATATTGTAAAATAGTTTGTGTTTGTAATATTACTGTTTTTATATAGAGTATCACATTTGTGTTTGAATTTTATTTTATTTTTTTTTTGTTCACAATTTTGTGTCTCAAACATTTTTGGTAATCCAAGTAAAAAAATGACAATGAACATTAAAACAGTTAATTTTTTTGGTATTCCAATAAAAAAATAAATCTAATTATAAATCCTCATGCCAATTTTTTTCATATACATTTTTGGTAGTCCAAGTAAAAAAAAAAAAAATTAAAATGAACATGAAAATGAAAATATGGACTAACATAAAATAAAATATTGTTTCATTTCAAAATTTTAACTAATGTATTTGGTGGTACAAGTTTTTTTTTTAAATGACAATTAGAATCTAATTATTTTTTCCATGGTGAAGGCAATTAATTTCTCCTCACATAAAATTTTTTTGGTAGTCAAATTTATAAAAATAATTTAAAAAATGACTATGAAAATGGAAACAATTAATTCCTCCCCCATAAAATTTGGTAATCCCAAGAAAAAAAACATACCATGAACAAGGATATATATTTATTACCTAACAAATTTTGGTATTATTCCTATTACTTCTTAAAATGTCTTTAATCACAAATTTTTATAAATTTACAAATATATGAAATTCATGCAAAGCAATGAATATGAACATAATAATACGTATTGAGTATAAATCTAATTATAAATTTCACAATGAAGAAAAAAATTTCTTCCCCCATATACATTTTAGGTAGTCCAAGTGAAAGAAAAAAAAAAAAACTATCAATGAACATTGAAATATGTATTGAGCTTAAATCTTATTATAAATTTTATGATGAAGACAATTTATATCATTTAATTTAAATTACTAATTGTTTACTAATTCATCGTTATATAGCAATAATTGAAGGGTGTGGCTTATCTCCATACTTTTTTAACTAGACATGTCCTTTTATTTTAAATATACAATGACAAGTGGTAGTATGTTTTAATCTTTACCTTTTATTTAGTGAGTGAATGATGTGACAATTTCTCATTAAAACAAAAGGAGATTCCAGTTAAAAAAGTACTGGAGGTAAATCAAACCTATAATCGAATATGTTTGTTCATCTATTTGGGGAATCATTACAAGAATACCATATCTATTTCATTAAGAATTTTGGTATTGCTCTCAATTTTTTTTTAAAAAAAGTCTTTGGTTGCAATATTTAATAACTAGTTTCCAACCCAAGGGAAAAATATATATATATATATATATATATTCCCCACATAATAGCCTTTTTTTTTTTTTTTAAATAGTTTCAATCTATGGCGTCCGCTCCTGATAATAATAGCTCTTTATTAACAGATTAAGACAACAATCAATTTTTGGTGTAGGTGGTAATTGAACCCTTAATCTCTTATACGTGTTTTTTTTACTTCCCAGCCCCCTTATTTTCCCTGGTGTTTGACATCAAACATGTTAATGGGCAGTAACATTACATCCATGCATGGTCTGGCATAGTTTTGTCAATTGAAAAGAATATATATGCAGTTAGAGGAGGCCGAATACTTAACTACTTGACACATTTAGCACCACTCAAATTAATCTCATGACTTTAAAATTAGCGAGCTTATTGTTGTAAACTTGTAACTCCCTCTTGCGCGCAAAATTCCTATTTGGTTAAGACAGTTTTGATTGGCAAATCAAGGGCCTCAAGTAATATTGAGTTCATATAATTTGGTTAGAGGTAGTAACGGTGGTCTCTTTGCCACCCCCTATTTTCTGCTAGTGGTTACAAACTTACAAATCTTACAACATTGTAGTAATTGGTTTTTTTTTTTTTAATTTTTAAACTACTTCGGTTAAAACATGCTTGATATTAGGGGATTCAATGCTTAAAACTGATAAGAAAACCTTTAGCGGCTCACAATAATCTCCATGGCCAAATGGGAATTGTGTTCTACATAATTATACATCCCAAGAAGGATTAGTGAAGAAGGCAGGCAGGGCTAGCTAGCTATGCTGCGCTGCCTGCTTAATTAAGAAAACAAAACCCAACATTATTTACCATAAAACAAAACTATGATTTCTTCAAACTGGAAGGAGTACATAGCTCGCCACCAAGACTTAATTCTTATCGTCATTTTTATCCTCGTGCTCTTGGTTCCGGGTTTAGTATTCACGTACAAATATGTGTCAGAGAATAGCCCACAAACAAGACAACCTTTGGTGATCCTCCTGAACTCATTATCTGTATCAAACTTCAGCACTAACCCCTCAGATTCGAGAGCTGAATGGGTAGCAGAAATGACATTTATGAATCGAGATAAAGATTTTGAAATTTACATCAATCGCTTTCATACTTTTGTGCACTACAAAGAACGTTACGCTGTGTCATGTGCTTCGATCGAACCAATACAGCTTAAACAGAGAAGGCAGAAAAGGGTATTGGTAGAGTTCAATAGGACTGATTGTTGGGGAAAGCAGAAGCAGCCCTATGATTTGGAGTTAGGGAAGAAGGTTCTCAAAGAGCTTTGGGAGGAGAAAACGAAAGGTGCGATGCATGTGAGTTTGGACATGCATATGGATCATGGAGAATATCATAAAGGAGTAGACAGATGGGATTTGAGTCTAAATCCTTCTTGTTCTAACATAAGACTTGATTTTATGGATACAACAGTTGGGAGGTTTTTTGGTCATGATTTGCATTGCAATATTGATTGGTAGCTTCTCTCTCTCTCTCTCCTATTGTTTTGTAAGCAATACATATTCAAAAGAATAAAGTCCCTTTAACAAAAAAGGAAAAAAAAAAATTGATTCTTGTAGTAGTCTCTTTTTCTTTGTACTCTCTCTCTCTCTCTCTTTCTTGTTGTTTCCTAAGCAATATACGTGCATATATAAAACAATTGATTCCTGTCATCTTATTTATTTTTTATTTTTATGTATTTTTTTATGTTGTAATTGTAATAATTGTCAATAATGTGCATGAAATATAGACAATAAAATACTCTCATATTTGCAGTTTTAGCCTCGCTTTTATGCTATCTTGTGACTAATTATAAGTTGTCTTATAGGTAATAAAGGATCTACATGCTAATGAGAATTGGTGGAAGAAAAAGAAGAAGAAAAAAAATGTGATCAAGTTATCATCGTTCGTATACACATGACATCCACAAGAAAGTTGAATGCCCCAAGGTGGATCTAGGCCAATTGAGTCCTGCCAGTTCGAGAGATCCCATATGTGAAGCAAAGACAATGAAAGAAAATTAAAGAAAGAAAAGAGGTCCAGGCGTGAAGTTAGAAAAGCAAAAGAAAAAGAAAAAGAAAAGAAAAGAAAATAATAACAATAGAAGTGCTTTCGTGGGACTAAGAGATATACAGTGGGCTTGTGGTTTTAATTGCTTTTTGTTAACTTGGGCTTCTCTTTTGGGCCACTTTGGTTTCGGTTGGTAAAAGCAAACGGGCACAAGTTAGCGCGTGGCTTACAAACATTACAAGTCCTTTTTCGAATTGTATTAGGAATATGTTAGTGCTAGACGGCTTCTCTTGTATAAAAACCTCTAGGTCAGTTTGTAAAAGAATATAGAGAAAATAGAGGCTAGGGCTCAACGTGTAGTATGTAGAGGCAGCCGGATGTGATTTTTCTGTAGCTTTTCTTCATGACAGTACTATGACTATTTCTTTCTCTATTTTATGTCTAATTTAATGCTTAATATTTTATTTTTGTGTTTTCTTTCAATTACCATGAGTTACTAAGTTTTCAATTAGGTTTGAGGATGAAACCTTATTAAAAATTATCAATAGTATTTATGTGATTTATTTTTTCCCACAATAGTTGTTCTTTAATGATTTAAATTGTTCTTACTTCATATTGATTGACTAAGATAGAATTCTAGATTTGAGTTTAATCATGTTTTTCTCATGATTTAGGATTTGAGTTCAATTATGTTTTTCTCATGATTTAGGATTTATCTTAATTAATTGAGTTCTTGGTTTATTATCGCTTGATTATAAAATTTGATATCTTTTGTGATTTGTTTGTCAACGAATACAATTGATGATTTGATTTTATACCTAGAAAGCGAAGAATAGGAATGGCAACAGGTCGGGTTTGGGGTGGGTTTCTTTATACCCGAACCCAACCCGCCACCCACCCCCTGAAACTTGAACCCACCCCGTTAACTAAACGGTTTTTTTAACCTCCAAACCCGCTTCGTTGGGCCCCACCATGCCACTTCGGGGCCTAATCTAAAGCCCCTAATCTGTGGCCCAATCCACGACTCAATCTTTAAAAAAAAAAAAAAAATCAATTTTATGTTTTCCTAATTTCTCATACAATGATTTCAGATTTATAATTTCCCCTTTCAAAATCACAAACACAAACACAAATCCTATCACAAACACAAACATAAACACAAACTCACATTTAATAATGAAATAAAGTGTAAATAATAAACATTCATTAATAATTTTTTTTTTTTTGTTAAGTAAAACCTTGAGATTCACAACTTTGAGAGGGGAAATGATCAAATGAACCCCAAAAAAAAAAAAAAAAAAAAAAAAAAAAATGAACCCAAAAAAAAAAAAAAAAGAGCTATTGGCCTAAGCTCTCTCTCTCTCTCTAAGCTCTATCTCTTTCTCCTACTCAGCCTCTCTCTATCTCAGAGACTCAAACCACCAAGGCTCTGTCTCCGTTTCAGCCATCAATCCCACCTCTAGGCCAAAGCCCAGGCTTGACCTCAACACGACCAAAAGCTCCTCCGATCATCACCAAAGGGCTTCTCTACCTATCTTGGCCTAAACCTCGCACATCTCTCTCTGATCTAACGTTCGTGCTTCTTTGTAACAAACAGCAACCACCACATGATGAGAGTGAGGGTGAAGGTGGGTTGGTGAGTGAATAAGAGTGGGGGTGAGGGTGATTGGGTGAGGGCAGTTGAGAGAAAATGAAAGTGAGAGTGAGTGAGGGTGAGGTGAGGGGCGGCTAGGTTGAGAGAGAATTGATTGAGTTAGGGTTAAGGTTTTGTTATAGGTGATATAAATATATATATATATATATATATATATTTATAGTTAGGTTTTTTTGTAATTTTACTCTTAGTCTAAACAAGTCAGATTTGGGTTCGAGTTCGGGGCGGGTATTACTAATACCCAAACCCAACCCATTATGGTCGGGTCGAGGTGAATAATTACTCCAAAACTATGTTACCTCTCTTATTACAAACTGACATGAGATTGGCTTCATGTTGGCAAATGGGCAATTGAAAACCATAGGAGAAGTGTACAAGAAATTATCATTATTTTTTTTATAATTTAGCTTTTTGAATTTTTGGTTTTTAATTATACTTTTGACTTTTTTTTTATGCCAAAACATATATAGTTAAGTTAAAAGAACGAAAAGAAATGTGTGACACACTCACACACACCCACGAATTTGGTTTTAAATTTTCAAATCAAGAACTAGTGAAAACACACACTAACTTCTAGTCTCAAATGAAGCTCACTTTTGTATTCTCTCTATTCCTCTTTCTCTTACACAACCCCATCAATCCCTACAAGGTACTCGTTGATTGCAATTCCAATTCTGTAGCTTGTCTCTGATTTTGGTTCTTCATAAGATCCAGGAAAATAATAATCTTTATAGAGTTTGTTTGAAAGTGACAAGTTACAAGTTCAAGTCAGGAAATTAGTCTCACAAAAAATATTGAGGGTAGAATTTCCTAGCAATCGCCTCTTTCAAATCCCTCAAAAATAAGACCATTGAAAATTGAGGACAACTTTTTTTTTTTTGCTTTTTTTTTTTTGCTTTTAATAGTGGAGAGTTTAATTGAAAAATGAAAAACGCATGGATGTATTGATGTATTAGTGTGTTTTTGTTTGAAGTTTTGTGTGTGTGAGTATGTGTATTATAAGCTAATGAAAATTCGGGAATTATGTTGTACAATTATGGTTTGGTTAGCTAAATGAAATTAAATTAAAAAAGGATTCAATTTAAAAACCCTTAATCATACCATCCAATAAAAGAGTGACACAATATAACCAGTTATGAGTTCAGTGAGTTGACACAGTTTAATGCTGTGATCAACGAGCTGTAGTGACCTTCAATAAATATGCCCTAGCTTAAGGGTTCAAGATTTGAGAGGGCTGGAGCGGCCCACTATATATCACACGGTTTCATTAGTGTTATTACAGCCATGCTTGTACCAAGAACCTCTCCAGCGTATTACATGAATGATTGTTTCTGCTTCTTGCTTGCATGACTCACATGGGTTATCTAATATAGATAATTTGAACCGATGGCATCTTTATTATCATGTCTAAACAAGAATTGGATTTTGGTATAAGTACGATATATTTGAACTTATGTCCTTTATTTCGAGAATAATAAACTTTACCGTTTAAGCCAAAAATATTAGATGCAGGTTGCGTTTGGTATCGGCTGAAAAATGCAGTTTTTTTATTATTTAATTTATTTTTGCTATTATTCAGCATATTTTTGGTACTATTTATGGGTCTCATTGCACTTTTTGGTACTATTTATGGGTCTCACTATACTATTTCAACTTGTTTTTAGCTTTATCTATAATATTTTCAGTAAAAAAAATTCAATTTCAGCTAAATAAACTGTTCCCAAACAAACTCACAATCCCAATCTCATTAAAAATCTTGCCACTTGTGCTGATCTTTTGCTGGAAATTAATTGTTGAAGCAACCCTGGTACTTCACATCCTGCACAGATTAAAATTTTTTTTTAAACAAATTTTTAAAAATTAAAGTATTAATATCAGAATTTAATGACGTAATTACAAAATCAATTGTAAGCTCCGCTAATAAAATTAATGAAGCAATTCAAATCTCCCAACTTGTTTCTCATAGAAATTATTCTTATTAGTTCATCAAAATATATATATATATTTTTTGAATAAGTAAATTCCCACATATATATTGGTGGAATATATATGTATTTAATGGATTGTGATTGTGCGTATTAATTTCTATTCTTTTACTTTTTTTTGAGAGAGTTAATTTCTATTCTATTATTTTACTTGAATACTTATGATATGTCACAATTTTATTTGAGAGTGTAACCAAATAAGGGGTTTTATACCGAGTATTTATTGAATTTAGTCTCTTGCTAAATATCCTATGGCAGGCCCAATCCCTTTTTTTTGTTTCTTGTTTATAGTGATTTTTTTTAGGGTAATTAAATGAAAAAGTACATAGCAATATTGTCAATATCGTATTGAAAATCATTTTTGTGTATTATAATATAGAGAGAAAAGAAACTCAGAGGGAGTAGGCACTGATTTCCCTGTCTATTAAAAATGTAAAAACTAAGAAAGAGAAAGAGAGAGTTGGATGACATCAGAGATGTGTGGAAGAAGAAGTGGGGAATGCTACGAGCTAAATCATCTTGTACTAGCCAATTTCAATTTACTAGTTGATATTTCATGGTTCGCCTGGTATAGTTCTGTTAGAGTCAAATATTGTATATGTTTGGCAAATCCAAGCTAAAATGCATTTTTAATGTATTTGAGTCTTAATCTTGAGTGTCTATAAGTTGTTGAAGAATTACATTTGAAGACACAAGAAAATAGCTCAAGAATATGCTCAAGATAGTGCCATTTTCTCAACACCTAGCTCAACACTAGCCGATTTATCAAGTTAATTTTGTGAATCCTGATTGTTTTGTTTTGTGTCCCATGACGTGAAAACCTTGGAATTCGTGCACTAAGGATCGTAGATGACTTAAATAGTACTCCTTTGTGACATCATAGAGAGATATTTTTAGATCTGGAGCACTCTATATTGGATAATAGGTTGCGATGTTGTATACCTTGAGTTTTGCACCAAGCTAAGTTTCTAGAGCTACTAAGTGTTCCAGTCAAGATTGCTACCCTTACTACCTTCAACAATCAAAGTGTGACTGTGTGAAGTGAGTCACATATTGAATATCCATGAACCAAAGAGATTCACGTTACTAGTATTCCAACCGGGTTGGAGCTGCACTAGGATAGTTTAGTAAGTTTTACTGTAGATAGGCACTTTAGGGTATATTTCTTGTACTTGTAACTTAAATCTTTGTAGTGTATTCTTCAAGTTTGGTGGCTGCCTTTAAACCACCCATAAAGGGGTTTTTTTACGTCAAGGTTTTCCACATCATGACCATATCACCTGTGTTCAAATTTATTATTTCGCTGCATGAACTCTAGTTTAGTGATGTGGTTGTATCTTGATTAATTGGACTAGACCATTACATAATTGGACTTAATTGATCAACTTAGGTAATTGGTTAATTGAACCGGGATCAATTTCAACCCAAAAAGTTCGACGTTGAATAGTATTTGAAGAGGTTTATTTCATGGAAGTTTTTTTTTTAACAAGTTTGTCGATCGATATGATAAGTATGCCAGTCATATCAACTAATATGGTACAATATTGACAATATTGGTACAAATTCTAGACTAAAACATAAGACCAAGAGAAATACATATAATACATAGAGAGAGAGAGAGAGAGAGAGAGAGAGAGAGGCTAACAAGGCGTTCACTCACTACCCTTTTATGTGAAAGTAAACAATAGACCATGAGCAAGTAACAACAACATTGGAAACCAATTATAAGGAAAGAGACACTTATGTCTCATGTATGCTCCTTAATGCATACATCCAACTACTTTTCCTCAAAATATGAGGCATCTAAGTCAGTTTTGGAATCCAACTTTTGTAGTGTATATTTACCAGTTTTGAGATCCAACTTTTATATATAAAGAGAGAGAGAGCAAACATAATGGCTTGTACAAATAATTTTTTGACATATAGCATTGTTTGTCCATATAATACCAATAGAATGTAAGAAGTTGTCATATAATATTGTAGAATGATTTGAAAAAAAAAATACATGTCATTATAGTGTACATCTACTAGTTTTAGGATACAACTTTTATAATATATAATAGATATGTTAATTTTGTGTGCCATTATGCTTGGGTTTGAAAGGATATTTTTTAAGTAGTATATATTCTATGCTTGCTAAAGGAATCTATAAGTTAATTTTGTGTGCCATTCTGCTTGGGTTTGAAAGGATTTTTCTAAAGTAGTATATATTCTATGCTTGCTAAAGGATTCTAAATCAATTTTTCGAAACATGCATGAAAGTGAAATATAATTATTAAAAGTATGTGATTCTTGTGATTTCGGAAGCATCATCCGATTCTTCTCTTTTGAGGAACTTATGTTTGAATTTCCGTACTCCACTTATTGTAAGAAAAAAAAAAAAAAAAGAGTCAAATTACAGTTAATCGATACTATTAAACTTATCTATATAAAATAAAAAAATAAAAAATTATAGCCATTTTGCGCCTTACTGATAGTTATGGGAAAAAAAAAAGGCCAATCATATATATATATAGGGGTGAAGCCAGAAATTTTAGTTTGAGGGGGTCAAGTTGTAATACTAATATATTAGTTAAGATAAACCTCTACACACACATATACAAATCAATTTACTTAGAGAATTTATCATCTTCTAAATTTTAATAAGTATATAAAATTCATGTATTTCTTATAGTTTTTTTTAGAGAGTTTCAATCTATGGTGTCCGCTCATGATAATAACTCTTTATCATTTTCTTATATTAGATATATATGTACAAAAATTTATCATTTTCTACATAGTTTAATTTGTTAAACCTCTTAAATTATATGATTTTTAAATATAATTTCACTTTTTTTTAAAGAGCACCATTGAAACTACTCAAAATTTAGGAGGGCCAATTTCAATTTTTACAAGCTACATTTTTTAAAATGTAAATAATTTTTTTTTTTAATTTTGGGGGGCCACCGTTGTGTGAGGCTCCGCCCATATATACACTCTATTTATAAAGTTCTAGTAATTTTGTGCCACGTTGACAGTATGATATTGTGGCAGGGTCACATTAAAGATGCTGTACTTTTAAATAAATTAAGTAAAAGCATGAAGCCAAAACATTGTACAGTTTGAATTTTACTACAATTTATGATGATCTTAAGATTCTTAACTCTTAAGCATATCTCAACTTCACCAACAACCCATAGAGTAGGACAGTATGAGATTATATTCCTGCACGTATTGGGATGTGATAGTAATAGCTAATAAGTAGCTGATCTTTATCACTTCTTCTACTAAACGGAATTTATGTCTTCATCAATTCCTTATTTATTTCTCACTCTCACTCTCACTCTCACGGACACGCCAAATATAATAAATTCTTATTTTTATTTATTTAGGTTTGTAGGAATGTCATGAGCAGCAAAATATTATTATATATATTTTACAATTTTTTTTTGTTTTGAGAAAGCTATATTTTACAAATTGATGTCTCAATTTAAACACACACAAAAAAAAAATTAAAAATTTATTTATTATGTTAACACGGCATCAATCACATAAGTTGTCACGTCACTTTTGTAATTATTCTATTACAAAATTGATAACATCTTTCACATTGTCCTTATTTCTTATATATGGATGAGTTTAATTTTAATTTTCAAGAGAGGAAAAAAGAAGAGAAATTCAAATTACCAACTGCCGAACCATGAAGACAAATCTCAACTAAATGTGCTGTCTTTTAAATTAAGTAGATTTAGCTTTTTTTTCTTATTTGTTATATAGTCATTTACACATCAAAATCAATTACAACAATTTTTTTTTTTTTTAATTTATAAATCAAGATAGTTACCATATTGGGAGATGTGAGATTTGAATCATATACGTGAAAATATTCGAAAGTATTAGTTGAGTTATAAGGCTTTTGACAAATACAACAACTTCTACTTCTTCATTTTATTTATTTATTTATTTATCAATGAACTTAGCCGTAGGAGAGAGAGGGAGATGGAGGAAAGGATTTGAACCAGTAACCTCTCTTTGGAGTTAGTTTCTTTCTTCTAAGAGTGAATAATTTGATTGACAATGATTTACTATAATCAAATAACAAAATTAGCAGAAAGATGGAATTGTTCACACTCTCACCTTGTCTAGAGAACCTTCTCTTAGGTAAGGGTCTATTAAAAAATCAATCCGAGTCCGACCCAAAAATCTAAGAATGAGGTTGGAGCGCCCATGTCTATGTTTGATCCTTGATGTATTTATATAACAGGAGAGCTTATTCGGTGAGAATATATGTATGACAATTTTCTTATTGATTTTTTATTAAAAAAATATTTTATTAAAGTCATGAATTTTATTAAAGTCATGAATTTTATTAAAGTCATGAATTAGTCAATTAGAGTGTAATTTTCAAATGTTACTTTGCATATTACAATTTGATCTCTCTCTCTCTCTCTCTCTCTCTCTCTCTCTCTCTCTCATAGTAATAGCTTAATGGTACCGACATCATTTGCAGTGTCCTATGTCAAAGTTTCAAACCCCACCTCTCATCTCCCCATTATCTCTACCTATCTTAAAAAGAAAAAAAAAGTACTTTCTATGAATTCACAATTTACAACATAATAAATTAAAGAAAATAAATTTTTTTTCTTTTCATTGCTTGGCTATAAAAGAAAGTACAAAAAAGAAAAAGAGAGATAAAGAGAGGAAAATCCATTTTAATTTTTTTTTACTTAACTTTCAATCCAAATAACACATGTTTGGAGAAGAAAATGATAATGAATCAATAAAGTAATAGCATAATATTGTGAAATAATTTACTCACACTAGAAAAGAAAGAGTTTTTTTTTTTTTTTTTTTTCTTTTTTCCCCTTTTCTATCTCTCCATTTATAAGTATGGTTACAAAATTTGAGCCTACATGGGTTGAATCCTAAAACCATCCGCCTAAATTAGAAAAGAATTGCCAAAAGACATAAATTGAAAAATATCCATGGTTCAAATGTCCTTTCTTCGACTATCAAATTATCGTAAAAGAAAGGGAGTATCACTATATTACAAAATTATTATTCACTAATTTGAATCTTAGATAACTTCATTAGAAACATTTTGATGTACTAGTTGAGTTACAAAACTCTTTGTTAAATTATTAAGTTTCAAATCTGCATAAAATATACCTTATATGTGATACTAATATATGATAGCCAAAAGTCTTGTAACTATAAAATTATAAACATAAAAAGATACTAATGAAATCCCTGATCATGTCTAGGTAAACTAGAATATAGAATTTATTTATAGGAAGAATTAGATAGAGCTTTTTTTTCTTTTCTTTTTTTTTTTTTTTGAGAAACAAAAAAAGGGGACTCACGTGTGCAGTCATTGACCCACGCCCCAAGGTACAATTGGGTAAGCCCAAGGGTACCACCAGCCCGAAAGTGAAGCTCAGAGACCCCGACCCCATACAAGCCCCATTGGTTTTTAATCCACACATTGAAATTGTGTAACTCACACAGTGCAGGCATGGGGTGTCGAAACCTGGGCACCTGATGGGGACACAGCAGTTACTTTCCACTTTGGCACACGACCTGGTGGTAGAAGAATTAGATAGAGCTAAGTGCATAACAAAATCTCATAATATTTTCACTATACCATTGTTAAATTTGAGTTGTAGTGAGTCTTAATATAATTTTTTTCTTTTAGTCTTTTTTTTTTTTTTTAGCAAAAGTTGCTTTTAGTCTTTTAGATGAAGTTATTCAGCGCATATATAGTCTACTGGGTGTAGCGAATAATTTTTTACTTTGAACATGCTTTCTCACAATTATTCAGCCATTTACATATAAATCTCACAAGCAACCCAAATTATATTACATAATCACACGCTGCTCTCCCCCACAAATATTCTACATTTGCTAATAATTGATGTTACATGTGACATGCCATATCTAAGATCACATATCACGCGTGCGTTCACAACTAATCCTAAGGTCATAAAGAAATTTGACAAACATAATAAAATTGATATATTAAGAACCAAACATAACCTAAAATCTTGCTCAACAATTTCCACTTTCCTTTCCCATATAAATTTCCAAACAATAAAGTCTTGCTCCAAATCCGGCCCTTACAATTTCAATCAATTAAAAAAGGTGGTCCTTTGTGTTTTGGTTTTTAAGAAGTATCCCAAGGGGAATTCACACTCTTCGTTTTACTCTAGACTAGAGGAGTCTAACCCCATTAAAGTGACCACATAGTATATAAATGTGAATTGTGACATACAACCATATTAGAGACACAAAAATTTCAAGATAGTCCAGAAATAATAAGCTATTACTAATAGGCTAAAAAGGAAAAAAAAAAGATGTTAATGTTGAGTTCAAACCCAGAACTAGTAAAAGATTGCAAAGAACCTCCTAGGTGAGTTGATTGACATTCTTTAATACATTCGTAACATCCAAGGCTCAATTTTCTCATTTCCGCTGAAATTATCAAAAATAAAAACTAATAAAATATGGGTTTTACTAACGTATACCCTTATGGCATACATTAGTAAACCATTTTAGGAAATTTTTTATGAAAAAGTGATTAACTTTTTTTGCAGTTTTTTCAATTTTCAATAAAAAGTTTCTTAAAATGGATAATTAATTTGTGTCCTAAAAGCACACGTTAACCCGACCCATAAAATATTATCAATTAGAGTTTTTTTTTTTTTTTTTTTTTTTTTTTTTTTGGGTTTGGGAAGAAAAATAGATTTTTTTTTTAAGAAACAATAATACTTATTAGAACACACGAACACGAAATTGGTATATAAAATTTTTCAAATGGGTTTATAATATATTATATAATCAGAGTATCACTACAAAAGGGCCTAGGAAGAAAAATAGATGATAGATCTTATCAACTTAATAAATTTGAAAAAAATATGAGGAAAATTAGACAAAAAAATATATATAGATTTGACATGGGACCCATAAGCCATAAAGAGGGCCAAGATTTCTTTATGAATGAGACCCTTATCTAGTTCTCAATTTCTCTCCTTCCCTATGCTATGATTATGAATGAATGAGGGGAGAGTCAAAATCACCGTAAACATCGCTCCCGACGATCTTACCGTCTATGTTTAAACACACATACACAGAAAGCAACAGCGAGTGGAGCACACTAACGAGTTAAAGAATAGCGTGTAGTTGACGGATAGATGAAGAGCGTGAACATGGTGAAGAAGTAAATGTTTGACTTTGGGCGTGGGCTAAGAAAGAAACGCTTATTTCCATAGAGAAACGGGCACGTGTTAGAGAAAACAGCCTAAACCTAAAGTGAGTAAGAGGCGTTTGGTCGGTTTTTTGTCAATTTGCATTTACCACGCACAGTAAAACAATAAATTTTGTGTGAAATTCTAGAGAGAGAGAGAGAGGGAGAGAGTGTTATGTGTGTACTGCTTGGCTGGGTTGGGCTGTCTGAAAGAGAAAGAAGAAAGATCAAGAGGTTAAATTCATTAATATTATTACAGGGTTTTTCTTTCTTTCTTTCTTTCTATCTCTACAAAGTTTCTTGTGTTCTAAAAACCACCGACACTGGTGGGTGTGGTTCTGGTTGAGGTTGTGGTATTCACTCTTAACCTTTTTCTTCTTCTTCTTCTCTAATTTTCTCAAGTTTCATTTCTTTGTTTTGATATTTTTTAACCTTTCAAGGCGGTTTTGGAACTCAAAACAAAATTTCCCTGAACTTTGTTTTGTGTTAATACATTTTCTTTTGACCTACGAGTGATTCTATCTTTTTGTTCTTCTATTCACAAATTTTGAAGCTTTATCTTTTCATTTTCAGCCTTTTCCTGTATTATTCTTTCAAAATCTAGAGCCTTTTTCACTAGGTTTTGGTCTTGTTTTACTAGGGGTTTTCCTGTTCATAAACTGCATGCTAATATTTGCTTAGGGTTAATTTATTTTATGCACTTTGTGTAATACCTTGTGTCTCGAATTTCTGATGTAATTTCCACCAAAATTCTGATCTTGAAAATTTTTCGGTGTTTATTTATTTATTTATTTATTTGGTGACAAAATAGGTCGGCTTTGGAGTAGTAAAAAGACTAGCTAAAAAGGTTTGTGACAAATATTTTATAGTACCTTTTAAGTACTAGTATATAAAATATTTGAGAAGTGAGCGACAATGTATGGGGATTGCCAAGTATTGTCAACCATGGGAGGGAACGTAGTTTCCTCAGAAACCCTCTTTTCGTCTCCACCGATCCAAAACTCTAACTACAACTTCATGTCTAGCATGCCTTTCCAGCCTTTCCCTTCCATGATTGCTGTAAGTTTTCTCATCTTCACTATATATATATATATATATATATATATATATATATATGTGTGTGTGTGTGTGTATCTTCTTTGCATTTCTCTTATATGAGTTTGGTGCAAATTTTGTTACAGAAAGAAGAAAATGGGTTCCTTAGAGGAAAGGATGAGATGGAGAGCGGGTCTGGGAGTGAACAAGTTGAAGAAAAGTCAGCGAATGAGCAAGAGAGTGAACAACCTCCCAAGAAGAAACGCTATCACAGGCACACCGCTCGCCAGATCCAAGAAATGGAAGCGTACGTACAATATTGACCTCTCTGTATTTCTAACGGAGATGCTTTGACTTCAAATCTCTCTCTTTATTAAGTATTGAATTAAAAAAAAAAAAAAAAAAAAGCCATTAGCACAAAATATTTCCTATAGAAAAGTGGTATAATTTTCATTCATAACCTTCTCACAATATTCATGTTTATTGGACAGTTTGTTTAAGGAATGTCCACACCCAGATGACAAGCAAAGGCAAAAACTGAGCCAAGAACTTGGCCTCAAACCACGCCAGGTCAAGTTTTGGTTCCAAAACCGACGAACCCAGATGAAGGTATTAATTGTAGCAGTCCTCAAAATCTCAAATTTAAGCTTTCATTTTCAATGGTAACCCTAACATGTACTTACCCTTAATGAATTTACTTCAGCCTCACACTCACGCTTCTCAAGGAAAACGCGTTCCATTATCCGTATCATGCTACATTTGAAGCCCTAAACGGCTAGAAGAAGAATCTCATTTACTCTAGCACACTTTTTTTGCTTCTAGTTTTTGTGTACAATCTGTATCCCATTAATGTACACCATTAATATCTACCTGTATATGTGCTTCCCAAAGAATGCAAAGGAATAAATGCTATGCCATTCAAAGTTTAGACTTTATTGTAGCCTTTGTAGGGGAACTTAGCTCATTTTCTTCCTCAAGGTTTAGTCATTAGTGTTTGCACTTTGCAAGGGATAAGATAACAACATTATTGTGCAAAAAGGGTATCTATCAAAATGGTTTTTATTTCAATCTTTACTTTTTCTTGATTTATGACTTATTGGTAGGCACAACAAGATCGGACGGATAACGCTATACTTAAGGCAGAGAATGAGAATCTAAGGAATGAGAATTACCGGCTAGAAACTGCGTTACGCAATGTTGTCTGCCCTAATTGTGGAGGTCCGTGTGTGATAGGAGGGGGGATGGGCTTGGATGAACAGCAAATTCACTTTGAAAATGCCAGGCTGAGAGATGAGGTATTGTATACGTATGTTGTTTTGTTAGGCACCTCTAAATGCACAAGAAAAATTGGTTATTCTTTTATTTTATTTTTATGAACTCAATTTTATTCAGCAATGTGTTCGAAACGAACATCGTGTTCACGAAAATTTGGTCACTATAAAAGATTTACAGTCCTTTAATGCTCTTTAATGTTCAGAAATGAATCATGATTTTATTCTGAGCTAACCATTTGTGTTAAAAATGCTATAACATTTGCCAATAGCCTTTTCTTTTAACTTTTAATTTTTTCCTTCCAGCTTTTTGCTTCCAGTTTTTTTTTTTTTTTTTTTTTTTGGTTGTCTTTTATATAGACTAATCAAAATAAGCTGATTAATTTTTCTAGTATACCAAACTCACTTACAGGATTTAACTTCACTTGTTTGCTGTCTAAACGCAAGTTTGGTGCTATGAATAAGTTGAAAGGTTAAAGCAGAATTTAAACGATGATCATAAATAATTAATTGATATTTTTTACAGCTAGAACGCGTTTGTTGTATCGCTTCACGATATGCTGGCCGGCCAATCGAAGTAATGTCACCAGCTCCTCATCTTATGCCTCCGTCATTGGATTTGGATATGAATATGTATTCGAGGCATTTCCCAGACCCCATGGCTTCTTGCACAGAAATGATTCCTGTTCCTATGTTGCCTCCAGAAACTTCCCACTTCCCTGAAGGTGGTCTGTTGTTGGAAGAGGAAAAGTCAATTGCATTGGAGCTTGCTGCTTCGTCCATAAATGAACTTGTGAAGATGTGTCAAGGAACTGAACCTCTTTGGATCCGAAACAATGAAAATGGAAGAGAGGTGCTTAATCTTGAAGAGCATGCAAGGATGTTTCCATGGCCAATGAACCTCAAGCAAAATTCCAATGAGTTCAGGACAGAAGCCAGCCGTGATAGTGCTGTAGTTATAATGAATAGCATCAACTTGGTCGATGCCTTCCTTGATGCTGTAAGTTCCCTTTTTTTTAATAACAAAAGATGGATATATTCACAACTTCTGAAGAAGCAAATTATAATGTCAATAACTTTTTGATCACCTAATACTTTTTAATATTTTCACTGAAGATGTTTAAAATTGAAATTACCATGTCCCATTTAAAATATATAAAAAAAAGAAGTATATATTAGAATGCATAATTTGGACTCTTATTTAGAAGTCTTCTAACTTATTATGCCAGTTAATCTCAATCTCATTTAAAATGAATTTGTTTTTCTCTTCAATTTCAGAACAAGTGGGTGGAATTGTTTCCTTCCATTGTTTCCAGAGCAAAAACTGTTCAAGTTATATCACCAGGCGATTCTGGTCAAGCAAGTGGTTCTTTTCAACTGGTATGCATTATAAATTCTAGAACTTCTTTTTATCTTTTACATTTGTTATTGTACCTTATGTTTTGAATTTATGTAGGGCTACAAAATTTCATAGGCCTTAATGGTTTCCATCATAGGGTGATATTTATATGTTGGCTACTTGTTTGGGCAGATGTATGCAGAATTGCAAGTTCTTTCTCCATTGGTACCAACTCGAGAGGTTCATTTCCTTCGTTATTGCCAGCAGAATGCCGAGGAGGGGACATGGGCAATTGTTGATTTTCCGATTGATAGCTTCCATGACAACCTTCAGCCTTCCTTTCCCAGATACAAGAGATGGCCCTCTGGATGTCTTATTCAAGACATGCCAAATGGCTACTCAAGGGTGTGTTCAACTTTATAATTATGTAAAATCTAATTTCTCATTGCTAAATTTTCTACTAAATTTCTTGTGTTGGTATATCATATATTACACCTTCCTAGTTCTACTTAGAGCAATATGTCATGAAATCTAAGACCGGAAGGCTTTCTATGCAGGTTACATGGGTAGAACATGCAGAGGTAGAGGAGAAACCAGTCCATCAGATATTTTGTGACTATGTCTGTAATGGTATGGCATTTGGAGCACAGCGCTGGTTAGCTGTCTTACAGCGACAGTGCGAGAGAGTTGCAAGCCTCATGGCAAGAAATATATCGGACCTTGGAGGTTCTTTATTTATTTATTTTCCCTCTTTCCTTCTGTTTTTACTTTTTGAGTTTACACTTACAATCTCTTTCTCTCTCCAGGTGCATCAAGAAAGCAAACATGTTATAATCATATAAATATAACAAAGTAATATTAGGAATAACATATTTCACAATTGTTGACATAACAAGATGTGATTGAATCAACGTCACAATTTTATTCAATACTTTTATTAGGACAATCATAACATGTCATTGCAATAGTGAATTTTTCTTAAGTAATGTGATTTTGTTAAAGTTTAAAAACACTACAAAAAAAGCATACGGTAGGCTTGCATGCAAAAAAGAAAAAGAAAAAAGAAACAAGAAACTGAAAATGGATGGCTTATGCTGTTTTTAAAATGAAATATGCTAAAAATAATTACTAATTTTACTACAAAAGATTTATAAATTGAAATGACAAATTTGATTCAATAATAAATAAATATTTGAATAACTTTTTAAGTAATTAGTAACAAATTTGTAGGCTGATGTACCTATATTAAAAAAAAAATTCATAAAACTAATTAATGAAGTAAAATTTGTCATATATTGCTTGTTTGTTTTTTACTTATTTGGTTAATTTTTAGCTTTAAGCTTTTATGTACAAATTTTTAAAACCTCACATTTTTTATATTTCAAAATACAATTATATTTTAACACACTTTAACAAAAAGTAATCAGCAAAAAGTTAAAATAACCTTATGCTAAACACACGTATAGTCTCACTCTTCTAATAATGCTTCCGCTTCAATGATTTATGTGTGGAGGTATGACATTTTATTCGCCTGCATACGTGAATGTTATTATATTCCACAATTGCGTCCTTTTTTTAATCAACTTATTCAAATAATCAATGCAACTTGAACATATGTTTATACAGGTGAATAGAATGATTTGTCAAAAACAAAATGGATGTGTCATTTCAATCATTAAAACCATGCATTTTTTATCCTTACATTGCAGGATCTTACAAGGCAGAAAGAATTTTTACACTTGTTTATACATCAGTATTCATAATTGATACAAAAATTTCTACATAAATGTGCACATTAGTATCATTGTCCATAAAATTATACCAAGGTTATTTTTTTTCCTATTTGTCTCCGTATGTGTGCAATGTGTCTGATAATAATTCTTTTAACTTTTGATCTTTTATTTTAGAATCTTATTCACTCTTCTAACATTTGATTATCTAATTCAACGTATTTTATGGTTCAATCTACGTACAGTTCTACCCTCTCCAGAAGCACGAAGGAACTTGATGAAATTGGCCCAAAGAATGATAAGAACATTCTGCGTTAACATCAGCAGCTCCAGTGGTCTGATGTGGACGGCTTTATCAGATTCCCCTGATGACACTGTTAGAATTACTACAAGGAAAATCTCAGAGCCTGGCCAACCAAATGGTCTCATTCTCTGTGCTGTGTCCACTACTTGGCTGCCATACCCTCATGGCCATGTCTTTGATCTCTTGAGAGATGAACGCCGAAGATCTCAGGTTAGATCTTTACAACAACAACAACAAGCCTTACAAATTGCAACTCTTTCATTGTTTTATACACCAATATAAATTCAAACTAGCTTGTTCTGGAAGATGAATTATTCACTGTATTATGCAGCTTGAAGTACTCTCTAATGGGAATTCCTTACATGAGGTGGCTCACATTGCAAACGGCTCTCATCCAGGAAATTGTCTTTCTCTTCTTCGCATCAATGTAAGCATTTTTTTTTCTTCTTAGAACTATGATTATTGTTCTATCACGCTTACAAGCTACAAATGAAGGTGGCAAGTTTTACCCAAAACTCATTAATCCGCCCATGACCGACTTATTTTGAGTGAATTTTTACTAAGATTTGGGTTAACTAGGTAAAGAGTTAAATTGGTAACCAATTAAATAAGTATTAATGGGTAGCATCTTTATTTTTTTTTTTTCACCTATTAAAAGTTTAATAAATTAAAAAAAAAAACCAAAACCCAAACCCAAACCCTAACAAGTCACAAGACGCCTCTATCTGCTTCTTTTTTTTCTTTTTTTTTCTCGATTTTATTGGGTTTTCATTCTCATTTTCTGTACTACCAAACATTTCCTAAACCCAAGCCCTCATACTCCATTTGAGCTGTAATTTCAAGTTCAGACAAATGGCCAAAACTTCAAAACTCAACATAATTAACTCTAGTCAAGTTTGAACTCAAGCTTAAGTTCAAGCTCAAAAAACCCTTTTTTTTTTGTAGCATCCTTCTCTCTAAATTAATTAGGGTATACTTTGATAGATTCATTCCTAAGTAAAATAGTCAAATTGAATTGCAAAATGTTTTGAGAAAATTAAAATGCAAAACCCTAACAAAGCTTTAATGTGGCGTCTTTATACCTATATTATTATACTGTTATAGTGAAAATATGCCTTTCTAAATAAACATTTGATTTAGATTCATAATCTAAAATATCAAAATTATTAGTTTGTTTAGATTTTGATTATTTCTAGTACCTTATTTGCTATTTATCAAAAGATATAATTTTTTGAAAATTCTATATTAAATATGTAACAAAAAGTTAAAAACTAATTTATTTTCAAAAAATAAACTAAAAATTAAATTATTTACAAACAATCTAAGATTTTTTTTTTAAAAAGCAATATTTTTTTAAATCTAAACCCAAACACACTCTCTATGAGACGAGGCGTGAAATGGTTATAGTGATTTGCATTTAACCAATTATGTCTGTCAAAATGAATTCTGTGCATAAGCTTCTTATTTTATATCATCCTCCTATTTATCAACATTATTAATTTGCATGCATGCAGGTAGCCAGCAACTCATCCCAGCATGTAGAGCTAATGTTGCAAGAGAGCTGCACCGACCAGTCTGGCAGCCTTGTCGTGTACACGACTGTCGACGTGGACTCCATCCAGCTCGCAATGAGTAGCGAGGACCCCTCCTGCATTCCACTCCTACCAATTGGGTTTGTCATAATTCCAGTTGGGTCCACTACTAACATCACTAATACCGCTTCTGGTGATGGCAACCCAATGCCATCATCCGAAGAAGGAAATGCATCTACTACTTCTTCTCCTGCAGGCTGTCTACTCACAGTGGTACTCCAAGTTGTTGCAAGTACAATCCCATCAGCAAAGCTCAGCCTCTCTACCGTGACCGCCATCAACAACCACTTGTGTAACACGGTGCATCAAATTAATGCTGCTCTTAGTAGTAGTAGTAGTACCACCACAAGCTGCCCTGACAATGTTAGTGTTGTAGGCTCTTGCACTGAGGCTACAATTGCTCCATCACCCAAGCAATCTCAATAGCTCTTATAGTTCCCAAGGGTACTCAACTATTCATCTATCTTTTTTGGATAATTCAGTGGGAAAGCAAGGGGTAGAAATGTGAAATAAAAATAGGTGAAGTAGGTTTTGGACTTAATTGTTAGGTGGGGTGGGAGTTATGACGATGAGAGAGATCTGTAGTGCAACATTAATCAATGTGGGAGTGGGAAAAAAAGTCAAAAACTGTATGTGTTGGTAGTAAAGGCCAGAGGGGGAGTCAAGAGCGCACCAGCTATAACCCTTGATTTCTAGTTAAGGCTTAAAAAAAATACAAGATGGTCCTCACCAGTCAGCAAGGGTGGTGGTTCGGGTATTGACTTCTTCTTGTCTGTAGGCCTTTTTTGTTTTTGATGAATTCAATGCTATCTTTTTCAATTGTTTTACTCATTAATTGTTTGTTATCTTATTTCTCTCTCTCCCTCTCTCTCTCTCTCTCTCTCTCTCTCTCTCTCTCGTGTGCTTGAATTGATGTTACTCCCTTTCCTGACAATTTTTTGAAATGCTTTCATTTTTGGTCACTTGGGTACGATTTTTTGCTTGCTCTTGTGATTGGTCGTGTCTGTGGAGTATTTATTAAAGGCACGTACGAGAGCTTGCATAAGCATGACTCGTTAATTGCTATTGCTATTTGCTGTACATTTTCAAATACTCTTTAACTTTCAGTTTTAAAAAAATAAGTTAACTTTTAGTTTTTAGCTTCTTTTTCAAGGCATGATACAAAGTTGAGTGATGTTAAAGATGTTATAGATTTTACTATCTAACCTCTACTAATTGATGTGTTACCACTTACTAATTACAAAAAAAGTAATTTAAATAAAGTTGAGTGATGTTAAAGATGTTATTGATTTTACTATCTAACCTCTACTAATTGATGTGTTACCACTTACTATTCAACCATCATATTCATTACTATATTAATTTGTAATTTCTATATATAATAAAATCTGTACATTATCTTTAGAATTTTCCTACAAAGTTTGGAGTTTATGTATTCACAAAAATGGAGTTTCGGTTGAACCAACGTTATGGGCATTTGTGCACCACTGGAGTTCTTGCGATTCTTAGGCATTTCTTTGTGATTTCTCAAGAATTTCCTCATTTTTCTAGGATTTTAGTGTTAGAATTACTAAAGGATTTGTTTCAAAAGCCAGAGCTGATTTTTTTTTTTTTTTTTTTTTTTATGTAGTTTGTTAGTTTTCAATTTACCTCTCTCGGCCTCTAGATTATTTCATCCTTGAAAGCCTAGGTTCATGTGACTGCTTAGGGTAACGTTGAAGGATCAAAAGGATGTGATTTGTGAGTCAAAATGCAGTAGGGGACTATAGAAGTTTTGATGAGGAATGGCCTACAAGTTAGGTAGGAGCTATTGGACTCGGGCTGTTATCTTCTCAAGCCCAGCCCAAAAATAAGCCGAACCTTGACTGGAGTAAACTATTTTAGGGGGAAGGAGCAGGACTTGCAAGCTTGAATTAATATTGAAGATCATGAACAATGGCAGAAATGTGGTGAGTCCTATGGAAATTGCATGTGGTGGGCAGAAATTAGAACCAAGCAAAGCTCTCTCTCTCTCTCTCTCTCTCTCTCTCTCTCTCTCTATAGTTTCACACACCCTTCTTCCCATTTTGAGAGTAGTATTTATAGGGGAATAGAGTGAAATCCCAAGGAAGGGAGAACATGGGGGAGGGGGGATCACTAGTTATTCCCGCCGATCCTAGGGGTAGGAAATAGGCCTAGTCCTATTTTCTTTCCCCAGATATGTCACTTAACACATCTCTCCTGCTTAGTTTAGATCCTCTTTCCCAATCTTTCTAATTCCCTTCTTGCATCCAGACGGAGATTCTTGAGGCATAACTCAATTAGGGCCTATTAGCCTTGGACAAAAAGGGGGCAAGAGATTGTCAATCACTGTAGGCCTTAAAAGGTTCCCTCCTCTCACCCCTTAGGGTCCGTTTAGTTGGAAGAATAGAAAATGAAGAGAGGATAGAAGAGATTTTAATTTTTCTTATTTGTGCTTGGTTGGTAGGGTAGAAAAGTTAAGGGATAGAAAACGTTTTTGTTTGCTTGAGATAAAAAATAGAGTTTGTATAAATTTATTTATATATCCTTATTAAAAATGATGCCAATTTTTTTTTTTAAAGGCAAACAACCAAAAAAATAAAAAAAGAGGCAATCACCCAAATCTATTTAGATGAAAGGTCGATAGAATCTAGGTGCCCTTGAAGCAATGCAATAGCCTACAAAATATCCATTCAGAGTCTTAGGGTCAGGTTTCTTTAATTGTGGATTATAAGGCCTTACTTCAAAATGGTGCAATCTAGACCTCCTTCCAGACCAAAGCTCAAAAGGGATCTTAGGCATTGACTTGCTTGACACTTGATTAAAGAATGTGTGTTGCAGTTTCAAATCCTGGCCTCATAGCTAGAAATTCAAGTAAGCATGATTGATTGAGCATAAACCTCACCCATGTCCATTTGACAGTTAAACAGACGAAGCATCAATTTATTTTATTACTCTTATTTTATTTTTATTTTTTATTTTTAAAATTTGATTGATTTTGGTATTTTAAGAATTACTTTTAATAAATTTTGAATTTAGAATATAATTTAAACATATTATATAATTGTAATAATTTATTAGAAAAAGTTTAAATAGTTGTTAAAATCCAAAATTTTACAAGGCATAAAACATGCATGCACAACTCACCAACTCAACCCAACACGACCAACGTGAATTAAGTTGGGTTGGGTTGAAAAACCCCTCCAACCAGACCCATGCAAAGTTGCAAACCCCTAATTCTTAGACTTCCTTGATGCTTCGACAAATGACAATACTTAAAAGGTACCTATGGCTATGTGTGCTGCATGCGAATATTATTTGTGATTTATTAGAGTTTAGGTACAAAAAGAAATTGATAGACACAGCCTATCTAGCACTAGCAGAGTTCATGTTATCTAGGACCAATCTTAATTAGTAGGCGTCATGTTATCAGGTCGTGATTAAAAAATTGCTAAACTTTGCATCAAAATTAAATTATCAAATGGTATACATCCATGTGTCTAGTTCTTCTTTGCTTTTTCTTTTATTTTTTTGGGTTGGTGCGATGGGGAGCTTAATTTAACTGGACCCCAATATGCCAAACTGATTATACTAATTAGTTAGGCTTCACTAAAACATAAAAGATTAAAGTTGAAATATCCAATAAAAGGAGAGACTATAAAATCAGTACATTTAGTTCTATCCATTGGTTGAATTAGACACCTTAATTATCGAATATTCTTGTTTTGGGTCGGGACCATTTCAACTCAAAATTGAAATGAATAGTCTAACTACTAACCACAAAGTCCACACATTGTGATTATAGATTTGAAATAATAGGTCAATCTATTTGTTCTTTGGTTCTGGGAATTTTGGTATAGCTTAACTGTATTTTAGGTCAAATGTTTGCCAAATTAAGATATAAAAATGCACTCACAGCGTCATTAGCTTTCTAAATAACGTGTCATACTGTCATAAAACATCATGGCAATAATAATTCTAATAGATGCTTTAAAATTTCAATCTAAGTGTCAATATGATAGTTCCCCAAACGGTAATATGTTTGTGACTTGAGAGGTGGCCTAGGTTTGGTTTTGGACCCTTTTTTTTTTCATAGTTACAACAATGCTGGATAGGTCAATGAAATTTTGATCTTCCTAATAAGGGAGAGCTTGAGTATTGGTTTTGGACTTTGAAAATGCTTTTGGTACTAAAAAATATTTTCCAAACTGAAGCCCTCTTAACATATTACATGCATACCAATCTTTACCTATTTTTTAAAAAACTCCATCCCAAACTCATCCATATATTTTGAAAGTCATGCTAACCTAAAATTATATATATACACACACAAATATAAGCCAGGGAGATTAGTATTGTCCACTTCGAGGTGTAAAAAAAGCTTGATTTAGTTGTCCACAATCACAAGTCTCCAACATTGTCGATCGAGATCCTTAACATTGAACTTTTCTTTAAGGTCGAAAAATCCTTTTCCGCATCTAAAATCCTATTGAATAGCATTTGTCGTGCCATCCTCCATCCTTTCTCTACTACCCGCCCTAAATTTAAAAAAAAAAAATCTCCCAAAAATTAAGACAAGTAACAGCAGCAGCTAGTAGATTTATGGTTGATTTGAAAACCGCTTATTTTACTGAAACTAAAAACTATTTACTAAAAGTATGCAGAAATAAAACTAAAAGCTGACTTTTGAAGTAATAGGACCCACTTTAAGAGCAAAATTAAGAAAAAAATAAAATAAGCTAACTTTTTCTCAAGTCCTGAATGCAACCTTAGTGCAGCACCAGGTGCAATTTATTGAGGCAGGAGCTGGGAGTAGAGATTTGTATTGTAATTCAAATTTAGTAATAATTAGTTCCTTTTGTAATAGCTAAAATTAGCTAGGGCTTTTGTAACAGAATTTGTTAGAAAGTTGTAACAGCAACGGAAACAGTTAGCTGGCAGTTATTAGCAGAGTCAGTCGTTAGTACAGCTGGCATTAGTCCATGTGCTAAGTAGTTAACAGCCCTTACAATAAGTTAGTGCAAAGAGCAAGGCAAGTATAAATAGCCTTAGAATCTTAGATGTACCATTAATTTTACTGAGTTTCGGGAATATATATATGCTGATACAGATTTAGCTTAAATGCTATTTTTCAAGAGAATACTCTTGAAGTTGAAGAGTTGTTGATTTTTCTTGAGCTTCTAAGCAACTTTGCCTTCAATTCACTTCCATTTATTACTGCTCGCTTTAGATTTAGATTTGTTTGCACCATTTTTGGTATCATCATCCATAACTAACTCTCAATCTCAAAGTGGATATTTATCACATGCCAATTACGTACAATTATAACATATTAATTACATGCAAATATAATAAAGTATATGACTTCTACTTCTAATTACTTCCTAAAATCTATAATGTGCATGTGATAGTAACTAATTTTCCCTCCAAAATTCCAACAACCTAGCACATGTGAATTTAATTAGCTAGCTTGTACAATAACAGTATCAGTATGGCACATGAAATGAATCCTTGGCCTTTCACCAAGTCACTCTTTCAAGTCTACATCACCATCGTACTTGTATTGAATTAAGGGGCGTTTGGTTCATTGTGTTGTACTTTTGATATGATTTACATTATGATAAGGTGACATTAAGAGTTTTGGTTTATTTTATTTTTTCTAAAATTACCATCATAATCTAAAATTACAAAATACATCACATCACCTTAATCTTATCACATTCCTAAACAATGTAATGTCGTACTCTTGTATTGAGATTACATTAATGTAAAATTATAATAATGTAATATTACAGTGTAATATAACATCACAGTGAACCAAATCCGCTATAAGTCACCATACATATCATCATCCCTAAGCCCAAATCCTCTATAAGTCAACCCATTGAACCTAGGATATGTAGTTCTTTGTTTTTGTTATTTTTTTAATGTTAAGTGTATATGTTTTCTGATTAAAGAACTGAGTTAGTAGAAGCCCTAACAACTTAATTTTTTTAAGTATGACTCGTTAATTAATGACTGCCACTTAATGTTCTGCTTCTTATATTGTTTTAACTTCTAAATGTCAAAAAAAATATGTAAAAATATTGGTTGGGTTCCAATAAAAAGTTAAAGTGTGAGTGGATTTATTCAAATTAAGGTGTAATAGGATGAGAAGGAACGGTCTAAAATGCTGACCCTTCTTCGTCTTTGACTAGTATTCAATATGATATGATAGTGATGCTGTTAGGCAGAAACCAAATTGAACCTCATCTTGGGGTTAATTGAATCAGTCCAATATCAAAACAACACTTCTAGAACTTAATTAATTTGCACCGAATCTTTACCTTATTTGTCAATTAATGTTGTACTTTCAATAATGCTAATAATCTTAATTTGCTTGGTGGTACAGGTGGGTTAATAAATTTAGTGATCCCACGTGCTATATTTCAAGAACCTTTCTTCTTCTTTTAAGTTCAATTTATTCTTCTCAAAAAAAAAAAGAAAAAAAAAAGAAAAAAGAAGAAGTTCAATTTATGTTGTTGACAAGCGTTGACTACTCAAAGCCTAAAAGGCTAAAACCATAGAGCTCAGGTGAATTAACATTGGTACCACACGCAAGGTTGGCTTTTTCTATTTTTTACCAAAGCACATTTTAAAGGCATATGCGAATGCGATGAACATGCTTCCCCCAAATGAGCTCATTATCCAAGTTCTCTCTCCCACACACATCGGACAGTGTCGAAGCTTTGGCAGCAGCATGAGCCATTTCCTTCGCACTTGAACTTAGTTTCTCATCCTTTATCCATGAAGGCAATTCTGAGGTAGTGATTAGGAGTCTCAAGAGCGATGATTCTCTCTCCCCTTTTGGCCACATACTAGACTCGGCCAAAGAAAAAACAGAGACCACCTACTGCATTACTCTCTCACATTCGCAGGCTTGATAATTCTGTTGCTCACAACCTAGCGAAACATGCTAGACATGTTAAAGGTTTTTCAATGTAGACGGAAGATATTCCTTCACACCTTTTTTCTGTACTTTCAGCTGATTTCGGCTAATTTTTAATAAAAATGCCAGCTATTCTTTCTCCACAAAAAAAAAAGCTCATTATTAATTACTTTATTATGCATGTCTGGTGGTAACATTAATTGTTATTAATGCGTTATGCAGAAGGGGAAAATAAATATTTACAAAAATGAAATCATATATTAAAGTAGGAAGATGAATTATTTTTAATATGATTCATCGATGGGAGACTTTTAAGTATTTTATAAAGTCATCTTTTCTAATCCAAAGTCCAAACTCGTTGATGGCATTTCCATGTCCCAACTTGGGTATACAACCATGCATTGGTTGGTTTTGATTCCGTAAATAAACAAATATAACAAAACAGAAAAAAACAAAAACAAAAACAAAAAACAAAAAAACAAAAAAAAAAAACAAAAAACAAAAAACAAAAGACAAAAACAAAAACAAAAAACAAAACAAAACAAAAAAAAAACCAAAGAGAAAGACATGTGTTTGAGGGAACAAAAGGCCCAGAAGACATAATGAAGTGTCATGGAATTTTATAGTGCATGATCATATTATATATATGCAAGTAATGAACGTGGAAATTAGATTAAAAGGTACAACCGACAAAGTGACAAATGGGGAATCCCAATCAAAAAAAAAAGATGGGGAATCTGCATGTTGATGTTGTATTTTGGTCCCCCCCCTCAAAAAAAAACAATGTTGTATTTTGGCACACCCAAATGGGCCTCTAATTTTGGGCCACCATCACAAAAAGAGGTCCGTTGAAATTGAAAACTGCGGGTTGTTAAAACTTTCTAGATGTCGCACTGAAACGTATGTTTTTTTTTTTTTTGAGATGTGGTTGATGGGGATTCATTATTTTTCATAATCTTTTTTTTGTAACTGTTTTTAGGACTTAGGAAACACTTTTTTTTTTATTAGAGCAAGATCATTTTAACATGGGTCCATGATTGATATACTCTAATAGCATTTGTTTTTTTTTTTTTTTTTTTTTTTTTTGAGAATCCTCTCATACCATTTATTAGTAAACCATTTTAAGAAAGTTTTTATGAAAAAAAAAAAAAAAACTGATTTTTTTTAAATTTTAACTGTTTTTTCTATTTCTCAATTTTCTTAAAATAGTTTATTAACATATAGTATGATCACTTTCATATAAGTTCATGACTAATTTATTTTTATTGTGTACTAATCACAACATTTTAATCAACAATTATGACTCTCTCTTTTTTGGACCAAAATCATCAATTGTGACATTGTATATATGTCAATCAACAACTATATGTAACGTTTCTATCTTATCAATTTATAAATCCAGTTGCATTAAAAAAAAAAAAAGCAGTTCAATATGGCGATCTATTTGCATGGCCGCAATTCTAACAGAATTGGGAAGAGAGCCTAGCCTTTCATTCAAAGTATAGACTAAAATTAACTCTTGAAAGTGATGTGTGGCTAATTGCATAGCTTTTAACCCACAAAAAGAAGTTCAACGTACATGTTTAGTTGTTTACTATAAAATCTGTATGCGATTCACTTGGTGATGATGAATTCCAATTTCCAAGTGCATAATATTAATATAATATAAAATGTATAAATTCAATATAAAATTTCAATTAAAGCACATGAAAAATGGGTATTTATACCTTTTCAAACTAGCTGCGAGACTATTCTTACGTAGGAGGAGAAAACATTGACCCATGAGATGAAAACTAAAGAAAATAAACAAAAGTTTGAGGCTAGAGATAGAGATACGATCAAAAAAAGGTCATGATCAATATTAATTTTAGGACAAAATAAAAGTGGTGGAATAAGGAATTCAAAGATTTGGTCAGTGGGCTCAATCAAACCAATTGCAGCCGAAAGTTTGTGGAGACTCTTTCCAACAAGTCATTGTTTCCAATGTGAAATCGTAAACTGGCCGTGAGTTTAGGTCAGAGTAGACGACATGCAATTTGCGGTTTAGAGCTTTTTTTACGTGTCGGCTATTTTTGTTTTGAGTTTGAGTCAAATACTATTAATTATTGTTGGGACTTGGGAGTATCCTTAAACCCCACGTAATCGGTCAATACCTGTTACCTCCTTGTTAGTTTCTAGACCTTGTACATGTCTGTTGGTGTTTTAATGAATAATAACAATATTATTATTTGATACTGTATATCTTCTTGACTAGTTAGGATTTCCGTGTCAATGTGTGTCACCCACAGTGAAAATGAAATTTGTGGGGATTCTATTTATTTTTTGGAGTTTGGATTCTATTTATTTATAGTCATAAGAGCATTATATTTAATTTTCTCTTTCATTTCTGGGCACGTGGAATTTTCATAAAATCTTGAATTAATTGACTTTAAGTTGGTAAGAAATCAAGTTGGTCAAGCTGCACTCACACCGATATAAATAGTAGTACAAGTACAAGTGAAATTTTTTTTTTTTTAAGAAGAAAGTACAAGTGAAATTGAAGTTTCGGCACATCTGATTTGAAAAACCCTCAACCCTATTTATTAATCAGCCTCATCTTACCAAAACCAATTAACACACGTAAAGTAAAATTCTTACATATTTTTTAGAATACGAAAAAATGATACTTTCTTCTTTTATATTTATGATAAATCTTACTATAAATTTAATGACTATACTCCGTTATAAATATGAGAGAAGAGAGTATCACTTTCCGTATTTCGAGAATATCTTAAAATTACTTATAGAATTACCTTTTCGAATTTTTTATTTATTTAAAAAATATAAAAAAAAAGAGAAAGAAAGAATGAATTTACATTAATTAATTTGTTATCATTTCGGAGCTGTTTCCCAATGGAATCATTTAACATTATTGCCAAAAGATCGAATTCTATAACATCTCACATTATATTATTCTTTGTGGGTTCCACGAAGTTACCAAGTAATCATAATAATCTTGCTAAAGGGAAGAAAATGCAATTGCAATTACATCTTGCTCAAACTAAAAACTTATCAATCTCGGAATTTGGCACATTCTTTATGCAACAAGACAATTGAGGTGGTTGACCATTACCCAATACTAAGATGAGAGACCCAGGTAAAGGTTGGTCAAATAATCTTCTATCATTGTTCCAACCATGCTTTACAGCTATTTGGGAGAGTTTTTTTTTGTTTTTTTTATAATTTATTTATTTAATTCAGGAGAATTATTGTCGATTGCTTGACTGTTTATACTAAGAATTTGTTTGAGAGTTCAGAAATGACTAAAATGAAATACTATAACAATGAATGAAATGAAATAGTCATTCAGACCAAAAACACAGTATATTTCACTAAATACTAACATTTTTTTTTTTTTTGGAGAGTTTAGAAATTAATGAAATGGATTGAATAGAAATGAATGGAAGGAATGAAAATGAATAAAATAATTATTTCTCTCTTGTTCTTGTTGGGATATTTGAAATGAAAAACAAAATGAATGGAAAATAATTTTTTTTGGGAGTTGAATGAAAATGAATTGAGTTTAAGTTCAATAAGGATTGACTATCAAATTATATGATTACACCCACCAATAATATCCCGCCACATTATATATTTTAAAATTGAGCAATATTTATATATTCACATCTAATTCTATTCTACAAAAATAAATTAATAAATAAACTGTACAACTCTCCTTAATTTGTGTAATATAAAAGATACTAGTGTTAAAAAAAAAGGGATGAAAATCCTATTTATTTCTATCATAGATGATTTCCCACTCAGTTATGTCAAATACAAAGAGTGTCCCATAATTGTTGATCTCCTTGATTTTTAGAAGAGAGATTAACAATTAATAGACATTCAACTTGGACATATTATGGCTTAAGTAGTGATTCAAACAAGTTGTAGGCTCATGTACTTGTAAACCAAGCAACTTAATTTTGGGTTAATCTATAGTTAGTTTAAAGTTAGTTAAGTATTATCTAGTATATAAACCCTACATTGGGCTTATTATAACAAAAAAAAATCTTAATAGAATATGTAACAGTCAAGGGCTTTCGTGGATGTAAGTTGTCAGGCCAAACCAAATAAATCTTCATGTGTGTGCTCTCTCTCTTTCATGCTCCCACTCTTCATTCAATCATCACACACAATTACATAACAACTTTAACATGATATCAGAGCCAATGATTTTAACCTCTCACAAATTTCTTTTGTCTGTTTTGTTCCATCACACCAAGCTAAACATTCAAGTTTGGGCCATTAATAATAAAAAAAAAAAAAAAAAAAGAGTTATGCGAGGGTATCACAAGGTGCTGCCATGTCAGCACTAGCCACATAGCATGTCATGTCATGTCAAGTGATATAATTCAATGCAAGTGTGCGTGCCAAAAGTGAGCTTGATAGGCCGGTTCTCATTTGGGCTCACAATTTATTTATAATGTGGGCTTTGGATTTCCTACCTTGGGTAGTTCTCAACACAAAGACTCAACAAAACAACCACTCCCTAGGACTTCTTTACTTTCTCTGCTACTATTCTTCTACTGCTCTCTCACTCCCTCTATTCTTTGTTTCCTCCAGAACCATCCAACTCCCTTTCTCCCTTAGTTTCTCATATTTATAGCCCAAAATTTAGTGGAAAGACTATGGTTACTTTCATGGTTAGTGCAATATGAGGTCCAATGTCGTTAATCATAAGTGGGTGTTTAGGTAGGAGTGGGGTGTGGTGAGAGTGGCTTTGGAAATGGTTCCCACTTCAGCAGATATGCTCGGCAGCGATATCCCCCAAGGCACTATCGGGCATATAGGAGGTGGTGTCCCCGAGCGCATTTCTTCTTGCTCGGGACGTGGTTCGCTGAGCAAGGCCCAGGTGGTAGAACAGGGTGCGTGCTATTTGAGATTATCTATTCCTCAGGCTTTTGGCCGATATGAGGCCTGGGATCGTGGCTTTCGTGGGCTCGGGCTATGGCCTTAGGTAGAAAGAGGTTAATGCCATGGGCCACACTGTTGAGTTAGGGTCCAAAGCCCACCTGGGCCTGGGCATCAAAGTGCCGTACAGCAAGGTATTAACATAGGATTATGTCTGTCTTAGCAATTCTACCATGCTAGCTAAACGTTAGCTCTGTTATCAATGTCATGTCAGAGACACAAGATCTTGTCGCATTAATCAAACAACATATATAGGTTCCACATCAGCTGCCTTGTCAACCTCATGCAACATGTCACACGTGTTTTTAGCAATGCTAGTCACACGATACTTCCTTGTGTTGCCTCAACTTCCGACTCTTGGTGGTAGCCATCATCATCATGTGAGGTCATTTGCTACCTCAACATGTCAAATTACACATTCAAGACCTTCCAAACTCAAGTTTCCACCTTAGCTTGAGAAGGGTATTAGACATATTATGATCCAAATTACCCAAACTAATTGTAGGCACATGTACTTGTAGTTGTAGAACAAGCAACTTAACGTTGGGTTAGTTTGTGGTTAGCCTAGGATTAGTCAAGTATTCTCTAGTATATTAACCATACATTAAGTTCATTGTAACAAAATGAGTTTAATAGAATATATAGCCATCAAAAAGCATTCACATCATGAATATAAGTTGTCATACCGAACCATGTAAAACTTCATGTGTACTCTCTCTTTCATCCTTCCACTCATCATACAATCATCACACACAATAACACAACATCTTTAACACTACTAAAAGATTTTGTCACTTAAATATCTTCTTTTTCCTTTTTTGTTTTTCTTTTTTTTTGGGGGGGGGGGGGGAGGGGGTTCAACTGAAAGATCTATTAGACTCATAGGCTTTTCTTTGCGTGCCTAGCTATTCTTCTCAGATGTGGGCATGATTTAATCCCAAACCTCTTATACAAAATCAAGAAACTTTTTCAATTGACTACATGACATCTAACATAATGTCACCACATAATAATAAATGATTTTGTACTATCACATTTATCCTCAAGTTTGCATTTGATAAGTCTTAGTGTCTCCATAATTCCTTATTTTCATTCAAGCCTACTTATCAATATAAACCATCTACATAATACAGCATAAGGACTTGGTCAAGACCCGTTTGCATATATATATGATTAATATAAACCACTACGATTGAATAACTAATTAAGCAAATCTGCTGACTTTTGAAGCCTAGCTAGTTCGAACATCAAACTCTTTGGATTCTACTTGCCATCTTCAAAAAGGATTTCGTTCTTGACCCTTTTTTTCTTCAGAATGTACTTTGTTTGTAGTATCTTTTATTGGTCTTAATTAACATCATCGCCTTTGACCAAATGATGAGGAGGCAGCAATTTAACTTTGCCATTCAGGGCAATGATTAAGTACCCTGTTATTAAAAGATGGTTTTTTTTTTTCGTTATAAAAAGCCAAAAAAAAAACAAAAACAAAAAAAAAAAAAAAAACAAAAAAGAGGTTAGAAAGAACCCAATGAACAATACAACTTAATAGGTAAAGTAATAAGTTTAGCTAGACCGATTTGAAGAAGGTGAGATAATAAATTTGGAGAAAGAAGTATCCCAAAATATCTTCCCCTAATTAGAATCCCCTCTTTCTTAAGGTTTGTTTTTCGACCACACAATTAATCCATGAGGTGTCATTTGAAAAGTTAGCGTAATTTATTTTCCTTGTGCATTAAGTTTAAGTCTACTTCAGCCGATAGCCCTAAACTTTCATTTTCAATTTCTATCTTTCTATTGTTCCCATAATAATATCATTGCTATTATATGGCAAAAAAAAAAAAAAAAAGACATTATTCTCTGTCATTGTGATGACAACAGGTGCCACCTCATCCAAGAATCAAAGAAATCACTAAGCCCATAGTAGTCCTCTCAACTAATGAAAGAATGTCATTTATGCAAATGTGTAAAGTCAGATTCATAATCAGCACAAGAATTAAAAATAAAAAACTATTAGGTGATGTCATATTTGCATAAATAGTAGTGTTTTATTAATTAGAAGGATTAAAAGGACCACTTCAATAATCTTTCTATAGACTTAATAATTTTTTTAAGAATAGAGACATAAAGCAAAGCGAAAGTGATGGTTAAGACTACACTAATAACCCTGGCCTTTTCTGATGCAACAGGTTTTGGATCACCAACTTTTCTTAAATTATTCACCTTTCATTTCTTTACATCCTTATTGGTGAGTTGTTGTTGGGCCACCTTGGTACAATAAAGAATATTAGTTAATAAAGCATGTAAAAGGGCATTGAATTTTATTTATAGGATACCTACTTTCAAGAAGATTCCAAATTGTTTAGTGTTATTGTTGTTGGTGTGGTTGCTTATTGGATAATACTTATATTTTTTTATTTATTTGGACAGAATAGTATTAATTAGTATTTAGTACATGATGAGGCTGCATGATTGAATATAAAAATGACTTTCCCTTATGTTTTGGTTTAATGAAATTGAATTATTTATTTAAATAAGATAAGATGCTTAATGGAATCATCCAGACATAATATGACACATACATACACTCACGCAAGAGAGACATCAAATAATTTAATTCTAAGTGTGAGTTTTTTGTTTTCTTTCTAAGCGAATGGTGGAAGGTACGAATCTTGGTTCTAACCCTACAAAAATAAGGGGCAGAATGCAATTGGACCATATGTCACACAGCAAATTCTAATTATTGATATGCATGGAGTAGTGGATCTTTATAAAATGGATTTTATTTTTGCATTTTAATAGAAACTTTTAACCCTACTTTGTTTCCACCATATATAATGTTTTCTCATTTTTCAGTATTTAGTACATTTTTCAAATATTGATCAATTTAAAAATATTTTTAGGTTGACTAAAAGATACACCCCTCTTGAGGCGTAAAACTAATATTTGCCCTCACTTTACAATAAAACCCTAACTTCACCAATCTACCACCACAACCTAGCCGTTAATCAACCACCACTAACGTTGTCGATCAAACGCCATTGTCTATGCCATCAATCAACCTTTGTGTACAGCTACCTCTACCCATCTCTCTCTCTCTCTCTCTCTCTCTCTCTCTCTCTCTCTCTAAATGACAACAGTTCTAGGGCACTCATAGCAGCATTGTGGAAGTTTTTTAGGTGTTGTAGCCTTTCTTAGGTTGGGGTTGATCACTGGATTTGAGTTACTATTTTCTATGATTTCATGAGTTTGGTTTGATGTTGGAGTAAAGGTTGTAGGGTTTTTTTTTTTCATATTAGCCAAATGTCTAAAAATATTTTCCAAAACATTTTCAAGAACAAAATCAAACACTTAAAAATATTTTGTTTTCTGGAAAAATTTTCTACTAAAAATATTTTACAATCAAAAATTATTTTACGTCAAAACAAACACAAACTTAGATTAAAACTAATGTTTTTGGTGAAAAATTATGCAACACTCCGAGAATATAATCGTAGTCCATTTTCACACATGAATGATGAACTGTGAATTCTATTATAAATGTAATTAATGGGATCTATTATATACGTAAGAGAAGAGAGTACACCATTATTGTACTCCCGCATTTTTTTTATAATTACTCATGTTTGGTTACCAAAGAAAATTGACAAAAAAAATTAGAATTTAATTGTTGAAAAAGAAATATGCATTTTTCCACCCCCAGTAGAAGGTACTAAAGGGCCAAGGAGGTCATCCATGGCCACCCAAAGTTTTTGTTTTGTAATATATATTATTAAACAAAGGCTTGCAATGTCTTTTTTTTTTTTTTAACATTTGGAACTCACAGCCTCCCAAAATCTTATTCCAAAATACATAACTTTTTATTCAATTAAAATGTTAAATAATAATTTAAAAAGTTAATATAGGTTACTTTTCTAAGTTTTCTCGTTACTCCTCGACCAAAAAATAAATGAAATCCACCATTTTCTTTTACACTTCATTGGGAGATAGTTCATTTTTCTTTTACGCTTCACTTTTACACCTTGTGACTTATGGAGGAGCCCGTTGCACATTTTGCATAATACATTACCAATCTCCCATATCAATCTATAATAAAAATAGGGTAAGACTTAGGTACAGTATCTAAGTGTTGTTCCTTAGATTCCCCTCTTAAGATTTAACTATGTGGCTGTGTTTAATTAAAAATACACTTTCATCCCTTGATAAAAAAAAATAAAAATAAAAATAAAGAAAAGAAAAAGAAAAAGTCATATGGCTTAATCTTAAGAAGGGAACCTAAGAAACAACACTTAAGTACTGTACCTAAGTTTTGTCCATAAAAATATGCAATTTTCTTTTCCATTTCTCTATTTCTTTTCACTAAAATATTTGAATGTTCTTTTGCTAAATGTTTAATTGATTTCTTTTATTTAAGGCAAGAAAATATAATTCTTATTTCTCACCATATTTAATTTTACTCAAATTAATGTTATTACTCCACTCAAAATATATATATATATATTTTTTGGTGAATGAAAAAGTGTAGGAGGGAAGGGTGGCAACCCATACACGCCCATGGCAATACGGAGGGAAATGAACACCAATTTGCTCTCTGGTGGGTATTAAGGAGACTCAAACCCAAGACCGAAGTTTTGTTAGCTTAAGGCCTAGCCACTATACCACCACCGCGTTGGCGATTTCATACAAATTGTTATTAATTCAATATATTGAGCTAAATTGATGATTTGTTATATTTAAATTTATTAAATCTAACTAACATTACCAATAACTAGAATAGTTTACTATCAATCCTTATTGCAGTTTAAAATTTAAAATTAAGGTATCCCTAAGTTAAGAACTATAGGCATATTGTTTAAATGAAAAGATGTTTGACAATTTATAAAAATAACACACTCTTTTATTCTACTATTGAAACCTCAATTCCTATAGAGCCTAAAAATCTTTAGGAACAGGTTTTTTTTTTTTTTTTTTTTTCAAATAATTTTGTTTTCTATATTAAAAAGGAAATTGTTGAGAATTTCAGTTCAAATTTTATACTTAATATGGTTTTAGATCAGTAAAAGTGTAAAAATTTTGTTAATCTTATTACACATTTATTAAGTTTGATGGACATTTTGTTGTTATATATATCCATTAGTTTATAAAATAATTTATTTGTATCTTCAACTATGTCTATAATTTCTTGTTTTCTAATATGGGCTACAAATAGCTTAATTGGTGAAGTCATTTTTCTCGAATAAGGGATTTGAGTTCGAATCCCACATAAAAAAATAATAATTAATGTCTTGATTTTGGACCACTAGCAAATAAGGGGTGGGGGGAGGGGGCTATGCCCCCTAGATTTAAAAAAAAAAATCGTCCTACTCTTATAATTTTTGTAATATATATATATATATATATATAATTTACTTTGGCCTTCCCTTAAACAAATTTATGACTTCGCTACTCTCGACCCAATGAGTAAAAAAAAACAATCATCATAGGCTAGACAATGTAGGTTTAAAGCTACCATATCTATAAAAATAATCTTTTATACTACTATATTATAGCATTATATATAGTATATATGTGAAAAAAAAAATCATATTTTCAATTGAGCCCTTCAAATATAGATTTATGTTTACTGTTTTATATAGGATGAAGTCTAATATGTTACTACCTTGTTTATCCAATTAAAACAAAAACCCCAAAGTTCTTAAATTTATTGCTTGGAAATAATTAAAGAGCAAAAGAGAAACTATATGGAATCAAAGACATTTGTGAATTTTACCCAAAAAAAAAAAAAAAAAGCCATTTGTGAATAAAATGCAAATATTAATTTGGAATTACATATTAAAAGCATGAGGTTCCAAAGCACGTTCTCAAAAGTCACAACACGCATTTCATTGGCATATTAATAATATAATTTTTTCGCCATTTCTTTTTTTAAGTCGTGGACCTAATTTTTCCACCCATTCTATAATCATTATAAACATTCGAATCTTCAAAACTCCAACTGGCTCAATTAGCCAATAAAACAAAAACAACAAAAACAAAAACAAAAAAACAACGTAAATAGTTAAGCCGATAATGATTGTTGATAGGTATATTAACCTACCTACATAGCATGGAGCCAGAAATACGATACAAGACTTCGTTCCAAATTTCCAATAATAATAAAAAAAAGGAATATGAATGATACAAGACAGGTCAACCATCCATGTGCCAATTGGAGTCTGCCCCCTTCATCCTGCAACTAACTTATTTGGAATGGATCTTTTTTTAGATACTAAAGAATTTATTTCAGCTTAAGATGACACATTTTATGATGATTGTTCTTTATTAGTAAGTCAAGACAATAATTATAATCACCAAGTATGGCCTAATGGTTTGTTCGTCACTGGGTAAAACTCTAGGGCTCGACTGGGTTTGCTCTCCAGTTCGAGTCCCAGCAACTGCAACACCTTGTGGCAAACGGTAGGCTTCCATTGCGAGCAGGAATTAGTTGAGATGCGCGTAAACTGACCCAAACACCCCATGGGAAACCAAAAAAAAAAAAGACAATAATTATACTTTACTATAAGAGGAATTCAAATTTGAAGTCTCTTATTCAATCAAAAAAGACTTTACCAATTAAATTAGCTCTCTTCTCTCCGCATCTAGAATTGAGTTTTGGGTGAAACAATAACAAACACGTCACTATTGATATTGTCTTGGCCCTTGAAAATCTATAATTAAATATACACATCTTGTAACTGCCCTTTTGTATCATTCATATTTATATAATTATAAACTGACCTTTATAATTTGTACAATGTGAGTGGACTTGCTTAATGTGGAAACCTCGCCTTTTTAGTTTTTACCGAATGGGTAGTTAGTTGGACTTAAAATTCTCGTGTTTTTTTCATTCAAAACTTCCAACCTTAAGGTTATTGGCGCTTTTGGAAATTCGCACCCCTTTTAGAAGGGTTTGATGTTAACCCAATTCAAGAATCAAGATTGCTAGCTTTCACTATTGCTAGCTTGCACACTCATTAATTAAAAATATTAATAAGGGGTTCTTGTACTAGTTTGTCCCCCTAAAAGGATCAATAAATTTCCCTTTAACTTATTTATAAATTGAGTAATGTTCCTCTGATAATTAATTGATAATATGCAAATTACCCTTATCATTCATTACTATATTTTGTTAAATTCAATTTTTGTTTTTGTTGAAAATTGTGTCTAGATCTAAAAAAAAAGTCTAGCAAAATACCAATGATACCCTTCATAAAAAATTACTCACATAAACAACAACAACTCTCTCTCTCTCTCTCTCTCTCTCTCTCTCTCTCTCTCTCTCATCTTAATATTCTCCTAATTTATAAATGACTTTACAACACTAATAGAGGTTGACCTACTAGTTTAGGAGGAGAAATTATAAGGTTCTCATGGTGGACCACATCATTTGTCCACCATTCCAGTAAAATACTCCCACTTATTTAAAATTACTCACTCAGTATTTAGTTTTTATTTAAAACTGCACAATTTTAAACAAGTGAGAGTCTTTTACTGGAATGGTGGATAAATGACGTGGTCCACCATGAAGACCTTATAATTTCTCGTTTAGGAGGACTTGGGTGCGTAAAACCTTTCCAAACCCATACCATAACTTTGAACTCATACTTTCGTTCTTTAGATCTTTGCATAGGGCTCCAATGATTTATGGACCCAAACCCGATGATGACTCCGATTCTCTCCCTTAACTTTTAGTTAGTGGCGTATACCTGAGAGGCTGAGCCTATGTCTAGGAAGGGTGCATACTGGGATGCACAGATCACACATCGCGACATTTACATCTAGAAGGATAACTGGATTGATAAGGATTTTCTTAGGGGTTTTCTTTTTGGATCATTATTAGTCAAGGATCTATTTTTTGGCAATAGACGGGTTGATGTTAGTAAGGCGTCCTCTATTATAGATGAGCTTCTGGAGGTTTTAAAAGCTATCCCTATAGAGGGTTATGTGATTGTCTATAGATCAAAGAATGTCATTTAATTCTCTGACTGAGGATTTGAGCCTTAATTCAATTTACCCTTGTGTGAGTGAGCATTGCACTGGAAAGGAGAGTTCTTTTGAAGGAGAGAATTGGGCCAGGAAAGCTTGGTCAGGGAATTTATGGTTTCCAGAGGTTTGTATGTCTCCCATTCTAATATATATACATATATACACACACACTTAATATTATAATAATAAAATATGAAACCCTTTAACTTTTTGTGTACTTCTTCTAATGTTGACACACAAGTTTATCAAAGCTCAATTTTCCACATTGTCATTCTAATATATATTTCTTAATTTAGTTTTTAGAGTTAAAAATAGTAATAAACTATGTTAGTTACGTTTAAACTAATTAATTTCCTGAAAATAATGTTAGAACTTACAACCTTGTTATTCTAAGCAACATAACACAATACTAAACAAATTCTAATTAAATTAGGCTTGATCTTTTGTAAATAAAATCTAATTAAATTTGGTATATTATTTTCTATTTTTTTTTAATTTAAAACTTTTTATTCATTAATACTTATTTTTGTTGAAGTTTCTCATGCATATCACGAGTTAACGACTATTGACTTTATAATAACAAGGATTACATCATAACCATATCACTTAGGGTACGCCTCAATAATGGATTGTAAAGCTAGAATTTTGATGATATTGTAGCAAGGAATCCTTCCAATAATTTCTTTCACTCGAGTTCAACCCTTTCCTTGCCATTTGAGGTGCGTGCAATCATAACCAAATAGAATACTAAGCCTGTGTCATCAAATAGACCATTATCCTCTAGTTCTAGCACAACATCTACAATAATAACTTTTCCAGTCTCTTTCGATATTGCTTTTCAGCAATTTTTAAAAATCTTGACACAACTTTCATCTCTCCAATCATGCATAATCCACTGCATTATTGAGAAGTAGTAATGTCATTAAACTTTTGATTATGACTTATCTGTGCATATTAGTGTTAGTGGGTTTAGAATACAGACAAAGAAACTTAATTTACATATTAATCATTTTAATTAACTTATTTATGATAAACTTATCTCTAAAACGTAAAAACTATCACTGGATTCCAAAATTTAAGAAGTTAAGAAATTGGAGAATTTAATCATTATTCTAATAAAACCTTCTCTGCGAGACAAAAAGAACAGTGTTGATAATGAAAGAAATGTGCAAGAATGACCTTTGGTCATCGGCTTACCTACTGGATCCAGTTATACATTGCATTGCGTCAAGTCTGTTTCAAATTTGTGCCAGTTAGAAGAACTTGAAGGTTTTGCCCGCAAATATTTGCTTTTGAACTCTTTCATCTTTCTTATTATTAGTAACAGCAAATGAGTTGATTTAATAATCAAAACATCAAAGTCTAACACAGAATTCAATTACAAGAAGTATTGGCTCTTTTTATTATTGCGTCAAATTATCCAACCATATATGCATGTTTCGAGCAGATTATGCTAGATGCTAGAGCAGCTAAACTCATTGTGAATTAAAAAATAAACTAATACCCATGAACAATATTAGATCATGCGTGAATTTGTAAAGCAAATCATGCAATCGCAAGGTTATATTTGATGAAAAAAATAAGGTCTTATTATCAAAAAGAAGAAAAAACATTCATCTCTAAACAATAACCTTATATACGTACCTTCATGAAAACTGCATCAGCATTTGGAATGGCTTGAAACATGTCTCCTCCAACATGTGTGATTCCATCATAAATGGGTGCCGTAGCAACAACATGTGGTAGATCAAAGTTGATACCTTTGATGTGTGGATAGGATTTCACAATCTCAGCTAGCCCACTACCGGTCCCATCTCCCACATCAACCAATGAATGCACAGAACCAAACCCATCTTTATACTCACAAAGAATAGCATTCATAGTAATCCTGGCCCTACAAGCCATGCCATCGTTGAACAACTTGTTGAATCCAGGATTTTCAGAAGCAAAGTCCCAAATCTCACGGCCATTAGCCTTCTCAAAGGCTAAGCCACCGACTTTGACACATTGGCTAAGAGTGTGCCATGGTCATGGACCCACTAGCCAAGGATGGGCCTCCAAGAGTAGCATAGGAGCTAGGCTCATATTGGAATCATGCAATAACCATTTCGATGAGTGGGTTAGGCCGTACAGAGTTTCGTCACCTTCGGATGTTTGTTGAGCGGTGAAGATCTTTCTGCGGACTAGCAACCTCATGATGCGTGTGAGGTAGCTGATATCTGGGGAGAGTGCATCTTCAGGATCAGGAATACCAGCTACTTTGTGGGACAAGTCATTGGGCCACCATGCATGTTTATAATGTCAGCTATGCGGAGCTCCACAGCACATTTCACTGCCATGGAGTCTGCAAAGCTCAACATATATTTCCATATATCAGCTTCTTTTGCTTCCATTCTCAATCTCTTTCTCTCTCTCTCTCTCTCAAACGAAGTGGAACCCAAATTAATAGATCTTAGCAATCCAACAAAACGTCACAATTATTGCCACCATCCCGACCTCAAAGGAAGTAAAAATTAAACAAAAAGCAAATCTAGATTTATAAGCAACCTCGTTTACCCACAACCCAACAAAGAAGTTGTGTCGTTTTGCCCACGAGCGACAAAAATAAAACAAAGAAATAGGTTCGGGTGAAAAATGAATGAAGACCCCCACCTTCGAAGGAATCAAGAATTCGATTGGGCTTCAGGTGAAAATATAATTAGTTTCAAATAATGAGAGCACAAGTAAATGTGCTAAATGAAAAAATTTTAGCATTTAGTGCATCAAACAAAACAACTCACCTCAATAAAATGTGTCAAATGTTAAATAATTTGACATTTGTTATAGCTATGTTCTAACAATAGAATGGTATTTCATAAAAAAAAAAAAAAAAAAAAAAAAACAATAGAATGGTACCGGCATAGGTTGCATTTCTCTCTCTTTTATATTAAAATATCCCTCTTCTCTTTCAACCACTCGTCACTCTCACTCTCTCGGTCTCTCACTCAGCCACTCATTATAAATAATAAAAAATTAATTTAAAAAAAAAAAAAAAATTAAATAAAGTGGTAAAAGAATATAATATGTGATGTGAAGTGTATTGTAAAGTGATGTGTTAAAATAGATAAAGTAACTTTTTGACGTGTCTAAATAACATTTTTTTTAGAATGTTTGATGCTAATAATGCTCTAAGGATTGAACTCTTGGTTGGCTCCTTTGCTAGACCGTTTACTTTGTGTACTGTTGGTTTAAAAGTGGCTATATAATATAGAAGCTTATACATAGCCCTTAGTGTGCTTAGAGTATATATATCATCTCGTACAAAATTTTTTTATCTATTTTAGTATAAGAATTTTTTATTTTTTACATGTTTACTTTTAAAACACCTCATATTAGATTATTTATTTTACACTACATTTTATTAAAATATCAATTTTTTTCTTGATTTTTAAAATTATTTATCTTTCTTTATATACAACAATCACCATCCATTTTCTTCCTTCATTCTCAAATACATAAAGAAAGAATAAAAATCTAAATGTAAAATGGAAAGTACTAGTGTAAATTTACATAGTTATTGATTGTAGTAACCATGTATTTTTACACAACTTTACATGATCTGATGTGGGTGAAATTTGAGTTTGGTTGGTTAAAATGTGGTACTTTTTATTATTATACAAGCATTGATGTGAGTGCTTTTAGATACCAAAACAAGAAAATAAAATTATGTTGAAGCGGAAAATTTTCTACCAATTACAAACTCCCACATCATATTATCCAATCCATGTAGTACATTGGTCAATTACAAATAACACCACATGTTATTTAATGGATCACTGTTATTCAAAGACCAATGGAAAATTTCCAAATGTCACTGAATAAAAATTATGAAGAATACCTAAGAGCTAATCACATGTTGACACATGTTAATTTTTAATTTAAAATGACATAAACAGTCAAATTAAATTTTGCTATTTTTATTTTAAACTAGTATGTAGCCCGTGCGGTTAATTATAGTGATGCTATTGCTTAATTGTTTTTTGTTTTTTTGGGGTTTATCACACAGAGGATAGAATTAGATAAAACAATGAAAAAATATATTGCATTTTATTATTTAAGTGATGTTATTGGTATTTTTTTTTTTGTTTTTTGGCAAACCATTAAGGAAATCATAATTGTAAAACTTTGACCAAGTTTAACGAACAACGAATAAAACAACATAATATTGCATTTTATTATTTAAGTGATGCTGCAATAAAAAAAAAAAAAAAAAGAATTAAAAAAGCCTGTTCACCAACTTAAACATTTCAAGGTCGATTGAGCATCTTATGCATGTTACCACAAATTCTTCATAACCATAAGGATAAGGTTCATCCTAATTCCAATGTCCCATTCCAGTTTTTTTGGCATGCTTGAAAGTTTGGAGTTTGAAATAGGGCGATTCCTACAGCAAGTAGTCGAAGTATTTTTTGACATTTTAGAAACCTATGCTTCCCATGTTCATCACTTAAAACTTCCAAAAGGTTTCCAATGCCTTTAGGATTTTATTCACAAAGTAGCATGACTCCATAAATATATGTTGCAATAAAATCGCCATTCACAAAGTAGCATGACTCCATAAATATACGTTGCAATAAATCGCCACATGCAATAGCTTCTTCAATGAATCTTTTTCCTTCAACGACTTCTTCATTCAAGAAGTATTTGTATGTTCCCACTATAAGCAGTGCATGGGGATTCTTTGCTTGATAACGTGAAAAAAAAAAATCAGTTTTTTTTGCTTTGCAATCTAGTAGGGCTGGGTGAGTGAAGTATGGAGTGAGTCAAATTCTTTAGAGTATCAATCTATTTTCTGTTAATTCATTGAAGCTTTTGCAACTGATTAATAAAAAGGAAAGAATTGAATTAATAGATTACATAACTTATATAGAGGGAAATAAATTAGTATATATACATTGAAAAAATTGTTTTGTTATACCTTAACTTGATATTTCCCAATAATGTTGCTGAATCATTTCCCACCTTTGAAAATATTTCCACCAACATGTCATTAGGAAGATTTTGTAAAATATTCATATTTTTGTTTGTTTGAAATAGTGTTCTAATATTTCATTCGCTATTTATAAAATAATTTTTAAAGATTCATAGGATCATATTAAATTACAACAAATGATAATAATGTGCTTTTAGACTTTTTAAATGAATATACATGAATTTTTGATATTCAAATGGTTAAACTTATCCAGATTCTTGTATTGTAAATGGTTCTTAATGAATTTGGACATGTGAAGTGTTTGGTTAGATTCTTGTACATCTTTGATGTTTCTATTCCTTAACATTAACACTCTACAGTTAATGTTAGTGTTTAGGTCCATCGAACTTTTTTCTTTGGTGAAATTAGTGGTTGATTTTATTATTATTATTATTATTATTATTATTTTTTTCAATAGGTAAAATCAGTATGTCCTTCATTAAACAATTTTTCTCTAACTTGATACGCAAACTGTTTAGGCAATCCTCCAATAAATTTTTCTTTCTAATATGGTAGACTGTTATCATTTCGTGCTAATACCTTTGACAAAAATACATCCCTATATACCATCTAAAAATCTGATAAGGTTTGGACACTTTAAATTAACTAAGCTACGAAAATTTTTTCTCTATATTTTTCTGGATCTCCAATGAAATGTTTTGTTATAGCAAAAATTAATGAATTTACTGAATCTTCAATTGGTTGTTCTGCTTCATTTTTTATTACATGATTATTTACATGTTTCTTATATGCCTGTTTTAACCATGTGCTGAAAAATAGTGTGGAATTAGACAACCAATATGTAGTCCAATACAATATTAACTTGTGCAACGGCAAATTACTGCTTCTTTTCAGCTGCTAATCACATTAGAAAAGGTGAGGCAGAAATCACGGTAGCTGGTGGGACTGAGGTTGCAGTCATGCCTACTGGGGTTGTTGGGTTTAAGGATGATCCATTAATGCTCCCACTTTTTTCCAAGTTTCCACTGCTCACAATACTAATTAATCACAGAAATTATTTGTTTAAACAAAGAATTCAATTATTAATAGCAATGGTCCTCCGGGGGTTATCACCATATTGAGCATTTTAGGATTGATTTTTGTCCTATTTGTGTTTGTTACTACCCTAACTGTTTGTACTTAAAGAGGGTTTGATCACCTTCTTAACTAATTAAGAAACTATGATGGAAGGATAGAGAGGGAGATTTTAAAAAGTGAGCAGTTTGTATCTTGCAAAAATGAATTTCAATTATCTTTGTAAATGTGGTATACTTACGGATATAATGGCGACTGAGAGGTTGTAAAATTAGCAACGTGGCATGGTTTGAGTGTGTAGAAAGGAAGGGAGGGGAATGGTGGGTTTATCTTTGAGGATTAACATCTTAATTAAGGATGTGATTTTTCACAAGGTCATATGTCTCAATAATATATGCCCATAATCCTGTAGTCTTTGTGGTTTGGAAAGTGAATTGGCTATCCATCTATTCTCCTTGTGTCCTGTGACCAAAGCAATTTGGTTTGGCAGCCAATGGGGGTTAAGGCTAGAAGTCTTAAATTTTCCAACACCTCCCAGCTGGTAGAATTCTTCTTAAACCTTTCTAAACTCTCGGGAGATGGAAATTATGGCAGGCCTTTCCTTTTGTTGGGTGCCTAGAGAGGCAAATATGGCAGCCCATATTTTCGCAAGTGGTCTTTGCAAAATGTTTTTGTTGGCTCTTTTGATCTTGGGCACTACCCTTCCTGTTTAGATGTTGTTACCAGGAAAGAGGCATTGATTGTGTTTTGATGTTGTGTGATTTCTTTAATAAAAGTTTTCAGTTAATAAAAAAAATTAAAATCACACTTGCTTTATGATCTAAGTAGAGTACTCCATAGTCTACACCGATGACATTGGGTTGACCACATGGCAAAGATTATTACTGTATATCATGCACAACTGTACCACCCATTTCCCATGAGTTCTCCACCACTACATTGATCAATCATTCAATTTACACTTATTCTATGAGTAGATTTGTATTGAATATTGGTTTTGTTGTGGTGCAGTCCAGTGATTATAAATAAAGACAATATTACACTGACACAACCATAACTTCAAGTTTGAAATTAAGCTCTCTCCTAATAATGAATCTAGAGCTTGAGGCTACACTTATTTTGCTAAATCTTGTCTTTGCCATTGCAAGGTGAAAACAACACACAACAATCTTATATCCTTTATGCAACATAAATTTCAACGAGGTTGATGGCATGCTAAGCATGGCTGTAGTTCTGTACCTGCAATTACATATATGTACTTACTTACATATTTGTATTGTAAGAGTTCCAATTAAAACAAAGTAGAGATTAATTATAGTAAAAAGTTTCTCCTCTATGTGGTATAAAATCAAGTGAAAAATAAACGATCATAATGCATCATGAAATGGTATAGCTAAAATTCGTGCACTTCAAACAACTTATTAGAAGCTGTTCAATACATAGCAAATAGATTAATGACACAAACACATGCAGTGCCAAACAACCTGGGCACCATTCCAAGTCTCTCCAAATTAAAATAGAAACAAAAGAAACACCCAAAAGACAAAAATCCTTAGCACCAAATCTCAACAGAAAACCAGGAAATTAATGAGACCCTATTTCCAAAGCCCATTGATTTCACCTCAGTCCCTAGAAATTGGAAAGAGAAATTGTTATAGATCATGAAGTTCATGAACAAAAGCTAACATAAAATGCAAACCAAAGAATACATTGTTAAGTTATAATAACTGAGTTAACACAAACCGAAAAGTTAATCCATAAGTATATTTTTTCCATATGTATTACATAATAGAAGTAAAATTATTAGGACATATCATATGCAATTACTTCTTCTTCTTATTCTAGGAGCTGCTTGTGTTGTTGTTAGAAGTCTGCTTGGAGGTTCTTTTTTTTATAAGATCTTTCTGCACAGTAAGGGGAGAATACATTTTCAAATTGATTGTTCATTGTGCAAAAATATTTAAACCTCTAATAAGGGCAACGAAAAACATTATGAGAAAGAAAGGTTATGATGAAGTAATTAATAATGAGTTTTTTTCTTCTTACCAATTGGGTATTTCCAGGGATGTCATCTATTATGTTGGCATTAGTTACATCGTTCAAGCTTGTAAGTAATTTAATATCTGAAGTACAGATAGGATCGTTGGCAATAGTTTCATCATGGCTGACCGGCACTTTTAATTGTTTCATCTGAATGCTGTCAGCAACAACATGTCCTGAGTGTTTGTTAGTCTCAGATTTAAAGACACTTGTGACAGTGTAAACTTCTCATCATAGAGAATTAGTAAAGTAAATGTTTATGAACCTGTTAATAAGCTCAGAAACCTCTGCAATGTCTAAATTGACGTAAACTTTACTTGCACTTGTGGTGTTAAGATTCAGTTTGCCTTTGAAAAAAAACCATAAAACACGTTGAAGAATTTGTTATACATATTTCTTTTATATAAAAAACATTATAGATACATATACTACCTATCTTTCGGTACCTTGGAATGCTTTTATAGTTGTTGAAGTAACAATAATTATACAAGGACCTCCATCTTTGAATTCATTTTCAGTAATTGTTCAAGCACTTTCATCCCACAATGAAATTTTTAGTTCTTTGTCCCTGATGGTACATTATAGCATTCAATAGACATTAAAAGGTTAAGATAAAGTGTACATTGTCTGTAATCAATGGCAGTAAAATGAAATGTTCCTTACTGAGGTAGTAGAACTTGAAGATTTCTTATATTTGTAGAGCCGTTATCAAAGTGAACTTGTTCAATGGGTCCAAGAGCAGTACATTTTCCAATTATATCTGCAAGAGTCCACTAACAATACATTCAAAGTACAACAAAAACAAAGAATAATTTGTCTTTCACAACAGCAAGCATCACAATTTGTTTTAAAAAATGTGATGCCCAAAAAATGTTCTTATGTTGAGTTTAATCATAGTTATCAACAAAACTAATGAAAGATTCTCTGCCTCTCACATTCAGTATATGAATGACATATAATCTTTTTGATGGACAATTTCTGGTTATCATATCTTCCACCTTTAATGACTAATTTGAAATCACGTCTATTAAACATTTGAAATCTAAAACCATATTATAGTAAAACTGGAATTGTACACTATGAATAACCTGAAAAATTCAGCAAGGGGGAGAATCTTGCCAAACTTAAAATTTAAAAGTTTGGGGGACTGAAGATAGAAAGTTCTAGTATGGCTTTAGGAACTAATTATGTGGAAAAACAAAACATGCCATATGAACAAATCTTTAGGAATCTCTCTCTCTCTCTCTCTCTCTCTCTCTCTCTCTCTCTCTCTCTCTCTCAGAGCAATGCAAAAATTGAATTTATCTTTGACACACACAACAATGCAAAAATTGAATCTATCTTTTAAAAAAGTATATGCATCTTTGTTGATCACACAAACTTTACCTAATTTATTCAAAATATATCATCAATGAATCTATCTTTGAAAAATGAAAGAGAGAGTGTTTTTTTTCTTTCTTTTTGTCTTGAGGAATTTATAAAAATGATAATTTGAATTTCGTTATAATTATTAATTTAATATGTCCTTACGTTTTTTTAATTGAAAATTGATCCAATTTTCTTTTTAACTTTTCATAAATAAGCATACATAAATTTATTTAAAGGTTGAATATATCATATCATCATCTATATATACTATAAAATTGAAGCATGTTGACTTTTTGTTGATTTTTTTATATTGCTTCATATCATGCTACATAAACTTTGGAAGCTCCACAATTTTACACATCATTTTGATTTTAAAAAATAATTTATTTTAACTAAAAACCACGCCAAGTCTTTCAAAACCACCCGAATTTATTTCATGTACACTTCTTTGCTTTCTCCAAACCCTAAAACAACCTCCTCTATTCGTCTCTACTAAGAGGGAACCTTAAGCTACAACTTCTTTGGTACACTTGCTTTTGCTCTTTCTCTTTTTTGTGAATAAGTATTTTTTTTTCGCTTTTGTTTTTCCTTAACCCTTCTCAGTTGAGTCCGTTGGAGGTGATCTTGCAGCTGTTTTTTCTTCCAGGTCCAATGAGATTTTACATCATTTTTGTTGAAGATGGAGTTGAATAAGCTGTCTAACACAAGAATCAGACTATTTTTACTATCATTATATCACAATAATAGAATACTTCCCACACACTTTTTTTTTTTTTTTTTGATGGAAACACCACAATACACTTGGCACACGATATTAATTACTGTGTTGGATTTACTTTTGACTAAAAAAAAAACTATTGTTTGGTTAGTAAACAGAGAAATAGTTTGAATTTTTACTAAACTAAAGTTTCTATTTAATATATTGACACTTGGGGAGGGAAGTTTATAGAGTAGAAGACTGCCTGTATATATATTCTTTTAATTTATTTTCATAAGAAAGGAAAATAATTTGGATTCATTTTCTTGCAATATCTAAAATTGTTTGCCAAATTTTTTGCAAGCCAGTGCACATTCAAGCAATGGCTTATTTATCAAATTGTAACTCAAAAGACAAGAGCAATTCATGCAATAGTATAATTTCATAATCAATTTAAGATTTTATATAATTATTTTAGTGTATTACTAAATAGGTAGGTTCCTGTGCATTGCACGAGTTAGTGGTTAATATACTATATAATAAAAGTTGGGCTTGGAAGCCACGGTTGTGCCAAGTGGCTACTCTCACTAATTAGTAAATTAATTTTATATTATTTGTTATGATATATTTCTTCAAATTAAGGGATAATATTTAACAATTGTTTAATTTAGGTAAATTTTATCATTTAAATTTCAACAAATTTGAATTCTATTCAAACTAAAATTCCATTATAAAAAATTCTAAACTCAAATCCCAAACAACAACTGACGTTTTCTTTTATAAAAAAAAAAAAAGCCCCACATTATGACTTCTACCCAACTAAAAGGCTATAATCAATATTTTGAGAACAACTAATTAGTAAATTAATTTTATACATTTAAACTTCAACAAATTTAAAATCTATTCAAATTAAAAGTCTATTATAAAAAATTTCTAAACTTAAATATTTCAACAAATTTAAATTCTATTCAAACTAAAAGTCCATTATAAAAAATTCTAAATTTAAATCCCAGATAACAACCCATGTTTTTTTCCTCAAAAAAAAAAAAAAAAACTTTTGACTTCTACTCCAACTAAAAATCTATCATCAACATTTTAAGAACAACTAATTAATAAATTATCTTTATATTATTTGTTCTGATTAATATTTTCTCAAATTAAGGGATAACATTTAACAACTGTTTAATTTAAATAAAACTAAAAATCTATCATCAAAATTTTATAAACTTAAATCCCACACAACTAATTTTTTTTTAATCAACTTCCATCTTATTAAATTAGTATTTTATTAGGATATTAAGCTAAAAGACTCTTGACTAAGGGATAAGATTTAACAATAATTTAATTTAGATAAAATTTTATCATCTAAGTATTAGAAATTTAATTTCTATTCCAACTAATAGTCTATTATCAAAATTTTCATATATATATATGTGTGTGTGTGTGTGTGTGTGTGTGTATGTGTATTAAGCAATGACTTTTAGATATAATCTCTTTTAACCAATAAAGTTATCGATATAATTAAATCCCACACAATACATCTCAGGTTGTTGTATTTTTTTCACTTTTTTTTTTTCAAGATGCAACTTACGCTTATGTTTTAATCTAATAAATTCATTTTACTTATTGTTCTTTGTTTCTGAATTTGCGTGTAGGATATTATGCCAAAGGAAGTTTACTATAAAGAACATCAATTTAAGTTTTTAATTTTTTTTATTCTCAAATTTTGAACTCTTTTGTGTATGTTTTGATTTTGGGTTTTGGTTATTATATTTAATTTGCGAGTGTGTTGATTTTTTTTATTAGACTATCACTAGGAAAAAATTTGTATTGAGGAACTATTTTTTTTATTATTGATTGTGCTGGTTAGAGCATATATTAAACATAACCCAAATAAGAATGATTAAACTCGTTACATATCTCATATTAAAAAATTAACACAAAGCACAAAGAGAATTTTCAACTATAAAAATAGATAAACACTGATAAAGTCCAAATTCTAAACAATTAGAAGTTAAAACAATTATTTTTTATAAAATTATTTACTTATTTTATAATTTATTATTACTATTTATTTAATAATTTTTTTTAAAAAATTTAGCTTACATATGAATTTTCATCAAACCGTGCATTGCATGAGAATAATACTAGTATTATGTAAAACAAAGTTTGGCTTCAAACATGATTGAAGCTATCTTTCAAAACATAGGAATAGTATTTTTAATTACCACATAATAAACTGGAAAAAGATAACTCCAAACATGTTTAGAGTTAAACTTTTTTTGTAACTCGTGCTAGCCCTAGTGGTTAATGGGTGATTGACATAACATATCAAGTTCATTTTTGTGCTCTATAAATCTATAATACATTGATTCTGCATTTAGCTAAAAATTGGTTATGGCCATTAATCCATGAGCATTTTCGCAAGTGCCAAATTGCCAATAATATTTTTCTTGGTCCAAAATTTTACCAAAAGTTTATTTTTTGTTCGTAAATTTTAAAAAGTTATTTTTTTCATTCCTAAACTATTAAAAAGATTGTCTCTCGTTTCTAAACTAATGAAAAATGTTTCACTTTCTGTCCTAAACTTAAAAAGAAAAATATCTTTTTTCATTCCTAAACTTTATTGAAAAAATTATATTTTCATCCATATGTTTTCCCTTTAAACTATTAAAAAAACTTTTACAAAGTTTAAAGATAAAAAAAAAAAAAAATTGGGAAACGTTTAGAGACTAAAATAGTATTTTAGCCTATAGAATATTAGAGAGAAATCTTGCCAAAAAGGAAGAAAAAAAAAGTAGAAGAAAAAAAAAAGTAGAGAGAATTAGGAAATTATAATTAAGTTGCAACATGGTATGCAGACATGCATTTTTCGTAATACAAATAAATGAGTAATGCTACAGACACAAACTATTTTACAATATTTTTACAAAATGTTGATATAGCCAATTTCTTATTGGTTTTTATCCAAGCCCACTATTAATATCACTTTTTTATTTATCAATAATCACTCGCCATATCAGCACTTTGTAAAAAAATTTGTAAAATAGTTTGTATCTCTAGAATTATTCCAAATAAAAAAGATCAAATATAGAATATTAGTAATCAATTCAAAAAAGAAGGGAATATAACGGAAGAGAAATCTTTCTTTATAAAGGAATCCCACAAAAATTTTATATTAAATAATTTGAGAGTTATTCCGAAACGTGCAACCCAAATATGCAAATCTGCAATACTATTAATTTTTGAGAAAGCAATACTATTAATTATATCATTGAAAAAGTTTGGTAAGAATTATAATTTAGTATGTTTAATTGTTTTAAAGATTTTTCATATCCTTAAAAGTCTTGTAACACTTCTTGATATATATAAGATTCACACATGAGGGGAAAATTGATAAATATACAGGTGTAAGTGAAATTACATAAGTTAGTAATGAAAAAAGTGAATGAGTAATTTATCTATTTATACTATTAATAAGAGAATTCTCTTGTTTCGTTTTCAATTTTTGGCATACCAAAATATCCTCATACAAATTTTGAAATAACATACCCTTTAGTTTTTTTTTCCTACAAAAAAGCAAAAAATGTTAAAACAATAATACTATCTCACATACAAAAGGAAAAAAATAAAAATCCGTTATTCTCATCAACAATTTGTATTCAAATGTCTGATTCCTATCTATATTTGTTATCTATTTGAATTCAAATACTTCAATTATCTTTATGAAAAAAATACAAAATTACTGCTTCAAAAAAAAAAAAAAAAAAAAAAAAACCTACCTTACGTAAAAAGTAAAAGCTACTTATTCTTATCCCAAAATTTCTATGGTTTTTTTTATTAAAAAAATTCTTTAAAACATTTCAAAATGTTTGTTATCCAAATTCTATAAAGTTATCACAAATCTTCATCCATCCATACTAACGTATATCATCTTTCTTTTGTTCAAATTTCAAAAAATTTTACTTATCACAATTCTTATTCCAATCAATAAATTCAGATGTCCGATTGAGTTTCAACTTCTTACCGTTTTCTATTTCATTTTTAAACATTATTTCACATTACCTTACCTCCATCTTTAAAAAATAATAATAAACACAAACGGTTATTTATATATTACTTTTAAGCATTATAACATTAAAGCAAAAAAAGAAGAAGCATTATTGCACGCACAAAACGAGTGAGATGAGTCTAGTATAACATAATTTGATAAAAACTCATAGGTTTAACATTTTGGATAAAGTGGTATATCTATATTTACTACTCAATTAGAGTTTATCCTTCTTGTCATCTCCCTAAAATAAAAGAAACACATTTAACTCTCTCTCTCTCCATCGCCTTCAAAAAAAAAAAAAATCTCCCTCTCCAACATATAATTTAAAAAACAATAGTCAATATATAACCCACATTATATAATTAGGAAGAAAGTCAACATTGAAAAAAGAAGAAGTCAATTTTCTAGGAGCTATAAAATGATAACCAAACATTAGAGGCAATCAAAGTTATTAAATGTTCCTATAAAAAAGAAAAAAAAAAATTATCAAACTGTTAATTGATTATTATATATATAAAAAAAATTGAAATTATTAATTAGTTTCTTTATATTAGAGGCCACAAGAAGAGGGAATTTATTCTGTAAAAGTAAAAGGCATTAGTTGTTAAAAATGAGCCAAGCATGCAGAATCAAAGCATAGGATCTCTTTTCCTAGTTTTTACAAGTAACTAAAAAAAAAAGCTGGTTTTCCCTTCCCAAGTGGTCCAAAGAAAAGGACTTTTGTTATTATTATTAATTTTTTTTGCTGTAATCCGAATTCCAAACATGTAGCATATACACCAAAAGGGAAAGGTTATTGAAGTGAATAGCACTGTTCATCAGGCATTTTGGTCAATTCGAGAACTTTCCAGAAACAGAACCTTTATTAATCCACCTCTACTCTCGCCCTATTAGGATTTTTGGACAAACAACACTCTCTTGCTTAATAAATAATGCATACCAACATTGCCTGTACTGTACACCCCTAAGTTCCCCCCATCTAAAGCGAGTATCCCATCCTTATAAAAGTACACGCAAAGTAAGGAAAGGGTTATTGTCTTCTTGATTCTTTTTCTTTGGAGGGAAATGTGAAGTATGTGGTGCTTGTTAAGGTTTGATTAATGTGGGTCTCATTTAATAAAAAAAAATTAGATATGGCAACTGCAATGACCATCTCTTTTGCCTTAGAATTTGGCAATCGACGAGTTGTCTTAGAGGGAGACTCGTTGGCTGTGTTTTAAAGCTCTGGTGGATGATGATTGTTCTTTGGCTCTATTTGGTTTGTTAGTCGAGGATGCGAAGGTTTTGTCTCAACATTTTGATCAATTGCTTTACTCTCATACAAAGATTGAAGGTAATTATATAGCTCGTAGTCTGGTTAGATATGCCATTGTCATTCTAGATTTTTTAGTATGGGTGAAGGGTGTTTCACCATAGATAATAAAAATATCAATGCTTTCACCCTTAAAAAAAAAAGATATAAAAGTAGTCTCACGTTTATTTTAATTTTTTTTTCCTCTTTTTGAAGCTGACCTCACAGCTTATAAAACTAAAAAAATTGGCACAAAAAAATTGCCAAAAAGAAGTCAAAATAGTTGCTGTACCAATTAACAACCCTTTCTTTTTTTAGCAAAGGAAAGGGTCAGTGGCTCATTTTTATTGTCACACGTAACATTTACTGCAAATATTAAAAAATAAAAAGGGATGTTTTGTCACTTCCTGCCAAAAATAAAAAAAAAATAAAAAAACTGAAAAAGTAAACCCTTATTTTCATACCCTATTTCGAAATTTAACCATTAAAAGATACTCAATTTTACAATTCAATTTGTTAATGATCATTTTCAAAAGAAACATTTAAAGTTTAAATTTCATCATTCACAACTATTAAATTAAAAATCCAATTTAGTCACAACTTGATATATTAATATTGTTTACATAAAAAATTTATCTCAAAACAAAAAAATTATTTACATAAAAAGAAATTTGAAATATTAGTTGAATATGAAATTAAGTATTTCACAATTTGTTAAAAGTCAATTGTGAGTGATCCACACCACACCCATTAGTTTTTATTTTTATTTTTTATCAGTGACAAATCACAATAGATAGCAAGTTGTGAACTGAATTTGTTTTCCTGAAAAAAAGAAAGAAGGGGAAGCTGGCTAAAGTGGAGATGAGTTGTGAAGCGAAGCTTGGAGAACAGTTTGGAAGGTTGACTTAGCTTTAAAGAGCCAAGCCGCCAAAGAGTCCTATGTAAATGTAATCCTCCTATTTACACGTATACTTTTCTTCAAGGTTCAAAGCCCTTCGTTTTCGCTTTCGCTGACTGTGGAAAACTAATCATTAGCCCAACTTCCGCGTAGTTAACTGCAAAAGCTAAAAAGTGCAACCAACCAATAGGATTGGGAGTGAGAAACCTAATCTAAACAGGCAACCGGTCCCGCCGGTGGTTTTGTACTTTTTTTAATACTTGAGTTGTGTCTATTCTCTCTTTTTATGGACATTTATGACAAAATTGATGTACAGCATCTGGATACTATTTCTCAGGTTATCTTTTAAAATTCAATCATGCGGTTAGTCAGTAACTTGACTAAAAATATACTTCAATTTTAAGAAAAAAAATCATGTGACTAAATTTGAAAAGAAGAATCTAAGAAACAATATATCGAAAGTACTGTATTTAAATTTTGTCATTTACCTATTTATTCTCTAGAGTTCATTGTCTCATACATACCAAGTAATTAAATTATTAGATTCATGAACATTTATCTATCTATTATCTAGAGTTTACCGTCTCATCCATACTAAGTAATTACACTATTAGATTCTTAAAGGAATACGATCACGAAGTTATTGTGTATTGGATTAAGACCTATCAAGATCTTGACACTTAAGGTGCGTTTTATAAGCACAAGTGGCATTATTTTTTGTCTTAGTTTTATTTCAAATAATATAAATTTAAAAATTAACTAATTTTTGGCTTTTTATTTTATATTTATACAAAAAGCTAATGAAAACAATTTTTTTTTTAAATAATCTAAAAAATAAGTCATACTCAAATAAAGAAACTAAACCCAATTGACCTAAAATCACTAAATTCATTTAGTGCATCCAGTGCATTACATCCGGTCAGACGGTAACACGTGTTTAAAAGTAGACACATATTATTATCTCAAAGAGTCCATTACTTAATTAGAAATAAATGATAATACCTTAATTTTGGGTAATATTGTTTAGGAAATAGCGTAGGGGGAAGGGGGTGGTGGTGGTTCTCGTGAATGGGAAAGGCTGGTCATAAGGGAGCGTGAAACCTGCTGTAACCGCCAGCTATTTCCGTTCTGGCACACCACGCCGCACCCACAGTAACATAGAAAAAGCTCCTGAAACCCCTCAGCAGCTTTATTCGCCTGACACGTGTACTTTCTTCGCAGAGTTCTCGCCACGTGTCGAGTTCAAGTTCTCTCTCTATCTCGCACACGCATAAAATGGTGTAGTCTAGTAATAGTTCACCCGCATTACGGAACTGACTTCTTCGGTGCCTTCCTTCCGTGTGTGCAAAGTCTACAATGCCCCTTGATTTTTAGCGTAAAGTATCAAACTGACTAGGACAAACTTGTCTTTTCGTCTACCCAAGACTAACTAACTGGAAGGTAGGTGAAACTAATCCTGTACAATCGGCAGTTTCAACGGGTAAAGTACAAGCGCAAATTGATTTCCGATCAACTAGGTTAGTCTCCTTTTGACCGTTCAAAGTCACTGATGGAAAAAAATCAACGGTCAGATCATCTTGTTTTGTACAAGGTTACTCTCTGTTTTACCACACGTGATACTTCTGTCTTTCCTGCCACTTTCCCTCTCTCTGACCACAATAGAAACCAAGAAGGTCCAAAACTCATCGGGAATACCGTGAAATTTATTGACTCTTATACCCTCAGTAAATCAATTAAGTTGCAAATTGAGAAAATATTGAAAACAAGATAAGTTGCAAATTGATCAGTTTTATTAATTTTGTATTATTAACCTAAGAGGACTTGTCAAAATTGGTCTTTTCATCTAAAATTTCTTAATTATAATTGATTGTATTATTAACCTAAGAGGACTTGTCAAAATTGGTCTTTTCATCTAAAATTTATTAATTATAATTGATAGAATATTGTAAGTGATATGTACAAAAAATAAAAATAAAGATGGACAGTTTATTTTAGACAAATATTAAACCTCACAAATTACTAAATACAAAAAAATTAACGGGGCATGAGTTAGTTTGCAACTAACCACTAGACTTAGTAGTCTAGATGGTATCTTTCCTTATAGTAAGTGTAATTAAGTTTAAGAAATGATTATAAGTAACTTTTTCGATTATTTTTTTTACTGTTTGTGAGTCCATTACATTTTTCCTGAGTTTTTTTTTTTTTAATACATAATCTACCAGTTAGTTTTTTTAAAATAAGTTAACTGCTAGCTTTTTGTTTCACATTATCCAAATAAGTAAAATTATTAAAAGGACACTAATCCTTCTATCTCAATTTCATTAATTGACAGAAAATAGTCACCTATTATGTAGCTATTATAATAGAAAAAAAAGATTGTCACGTTTTTGTGTATTTTTTTTTTATAACAAAATGGGCACATACACATTACATGACCATTTTATTTAAGAATTTTTTATTGAGAAGCTTTTATTTAAGAAATAGTTAATAAAATTAAGATGGATTAAAATTCATTAATTTATGTTAAGAGTATTATAATTCAACTAATTGAGGATTTTTTAAAAATAAATTAATAAATATAAAATTTTATGTCAAAAAGATAAATACAAATATGACAACACATTAATTGGGTTGCAACTTTACCAAAACCATGGATTTTTTCTTTTTTTTTGGCTAGAAAATATTTAATTATTATGGGGGTAACATGGTAAAGTAAAAAAATGAAGAAGGACAGCTTCCAAAACCAGCGAAACGTTCGTGAGTAGATATAAAAACGCGTTTTGGACGGCAAAGCGTTTGGTTGAACCACCTAACAACCACCACTTTTCTTCACACTTCTTTACCCTTTTAATTTATTAATATTAATAATAATAATAATTCTTTTTTTATTTAAATACTTTTAAAACATAAAAAAATTTGTTTTTGCCACATTAATATTTTGGAGTATAAAGTTTTCAATTATCCTCTGCAACCTCTTTTTCGGTTTTCTCAACTCTCTCTCTCTTTTTCTCTTTCTCTCTCTCTCTCTCTCTCTCTCTCTCTCTCACCGGCTCCGGAAAACCTCGTTCCCTCGCCGGAAAACCGCTCATTTCACCGGCGAAAAAAAGTCTCCGTCTAGCCGGAAAACCGCACGCCTCTCTCTCATTGACCTCTTCGGATTTCCTTTTCGTTTTCCCGCGAATCGAAGCCCAGAACGCTTCGGATCTCCGAGTTTGACTCGGTCCGGCCTCGCTCGTGGCGGTTCGTGAGAATGTGGCGGCCCTGGTTGGCGTGGAAGGCTTCGTGTTGATTTTTCAAAGGCAAGGATCGTGATCTAGGGTTTGTTTTCGGGATTCGGATTCGGTTTTGAGGCTGTTTTCGTATTTCTGTTGTTGTTGTTCGGTGAAGCTAACCGAGACGGAGGACTATAGAGAAGGATTTCGGAATGAGATGGTACGTGCTTCGTGTTTTATTTATTTATTTTTTATTTTTCTCCTCTCTCATATATAATTTTCATTTTCTGAATTTCCGGTTCAAACTTTTTGTGAATTCGTTTTCTTCTTTTTCATGGTTTAGATCTTGGACATTGTTTGTTCTGAAACGCTTTCATAATTTTCTTTTTATAATTATCATTTTACAATTTTTACTGGATTTGTCTTTGCTATGAATTAAGCGTTCATGATGCATTTCTGAGAAGTTTTTTTTTTTTTTTTTTTTTTTGAAAAATTTGAGTTAAAAATTTCTCCCTCTAGATTTTCTTTCTATTTATACAATTTTAGTATTAAAATGTAAATACTAAAATTTATTTCTATTTATGATTTTTTGGGATGTAAACGGTTTCTAAATTGGTTTTACTATTTTAATTTTATTATTTAAAAAAATAAAAATTAGTTTCAGATTTTCTTTTTCTAATTATGTTTTATTGGGGTGTCATTTTTATAGGATTAAAAATTAATAATAAAAAAAAGAAATTTATTGGGGCTTCATATTTCATGTAATCACAAAGCTAAAAGAGACGTGTTGATGGTTTCAAACGAGACTGTTTGAATTTTTGACTATGTATGGATAAGATTGACAGTTGCCGTTGAAAAATGTTTGGACTGGAAGGAGTCTTTATAGGGTCAATTTGCTAATTTCTAGAGGGATTGGTTTACCAATTTTTTGATTCTGGCTGCGCCATGATTAGTTCATGTGAATCTTTGACTCTCTAGTTTTTGATTGAATGCAAGTGTGAATATGATTAATATGCCCAGAATATTTTATCGATTCCATTTTGATCGCCATCAAAGACCCATATATGAGTGTCTATTTCCTTCCGGTTCGTAGATTTTTGAATGAAAAAGCATATTTTGCAGCGGAAGTTTGATAATTTTCTGATGATGATATGAATTGATGGATTAGAGATTATATTTTAGTTTGGGCTCTTAGTTAGATTCATTACCTGGGGACTAATTTGATGAAAGCTTAGTGTATTTTCTTGAAGCAGTTTCCACATTTTGGTTGATAAAGATAAATGTGGATACTCTTGTCACATTTTGTGTTGGGTGCAATCTATGAATGTTTTATTTGAATTCCACAACCTACCTATTTTTGCTCAAAGGAGAGATTTTCTACCCAGAATTCAATTTGAGTGCACTGATCGACTGGCTATTAGCGACAGTGTTAGCCCTTGCTATGGTTGTAGTTTTTTGAACAACAATAATGGTATATTTCATCTTCATCATGTAATTTAAGTGCAATTAGTGCATATTTGTATGCTAATAACATTTATGGGTTATTGGTTAATTAGGACCTGATCTTTGTTAGGTCATTCCTGATTTGAGTGCTTTACTTTATTTTTACTTTTGACAGGTAGAAGGAAGGGTTCGTTTGTCAAAAGAGGCACAAAATGGGTTAGAATTTCTGAAGCGTAAAAGGCTTCAGCGAATGAAATCAGAATCTGTCGCTGAGACTGTAAGCGTCATGAACACGATGACTAGGAGTGGCGGAGATGCTTTGAGAGCTTCCTCATCATGTGGTGTGAGGCTACATGGTAATGCAGATGTCTTTTCAAAGCGCAAGGTGGACAAATTTGATACAAGTGATCTAGAATGGACTGAGAAAATTCCAGAGTGTCCTGTATATACTCCTACAAAGGAGGAGTTTGAGGATCCTTTGGTATTTTTGCAGAAGATAGCTCCAGAAGCTTCAAAACATGGTAACTTTCCCTTTAATTATTTGTTCTGTATTGAATCAAGCTTGTTGTGGGATTTTGTTTTAATATTTTGAAATTACTATTGCCATAAATTGAGCTTTTTGAGTTTGATACACCACGTGGTCATAGACTCATATGCAAACCGACAGATTCTCTATTTACAGTGGTGCTATATGTGTTTGGAAGAGCTCTGTGTAATAAACAATGCTATATGTGGTTATGTTAACCCAAAATATATCATATTTAGGCCTTGAGATGTATTATTTTGATTCAGTAGTAATTTAAAGTAAATATTTTTTCTTTTTCATATATTATTTCATTGGTAAAGTAACCTATTCCAGAGTAAGTTTAATGTTTACTAGAATGAGTTTTGGTCTCCCACTTGTAATTTCGAAATTGATTAGGTTGTAGCATGCAGGATGTGGAGGTTAGCTGGTTTAGTTTTTATAGGGTCTTTTGGAGTTAAAACTCAACTTAGTATGTACTTAATTATCTGCCTATATTGAACTTTACTCTGCAGCTTTAAGTATGTACATGGGCATCCACTCTGAAGGCCTTGAGCTTTCAGAGTATTTGTATGATTGGCTTTACTCATTTTTCAATGCTTGCTGATTGCCGGAAACTTATCACCTTGTTCACATTACTATGCAAGAGATTGGTTCTATCTTTGGATGGGAACCTTTTTGAAAATTGTTAGTGAATTCTATGTTGAGAGCATGGGTTTTAGTAATTGTAACTCTTAATCAAGTTCTGCTCATGATGAAGAATACATGGGGATGTTTTACTGAAACATATGGAAAATCAGATGGATAGAAGCCATACAATTCAGTCAATTTTGAATAATTGTCCCAATTATAGTTTTATACAGACATAATAGCTTTCATAGTCTCCTTGATGTTATAAATAATACCACGCAGGGGAGCAGTGGCTGCTGAATATTTCAGGTTAAAAATTTTAATTCTCAGTTTCCCCTCCTTTTTAAATTTTGAAGTTAAAAAGCTAACACCTGACTCACTGCACATTTTACCACTTGAGCAATACCCAGTGGCCAGATCTTCCTTTTTCCGAAAGTGCTATATTACACTCTGGACGTGGGTTAACTAGTGATTTTCTTTTTCAACATAAAATTTAGTTGTATTTTAAAATTGGGTATTCAAGCCCACTCTTTATTTTTAATTTGTTTACAAACATTCCTTTTTAATTTTCCTAATTGTGTTTGCATTTTGAAAGTGCCTTGTTTGTTGCGATTACAAAATACTAGAATTCATTAGAATTAGCACTTAGGCAGGGATATCTGGGATAACAACAATTCTTAAATTAACTCTTAGTATAAAGTATAGATTGTTATTCAAATATGTTTTGGCATTTGTTTTCCTGCCATCTCTGGTGTTTTCTGATGGAAATTATAATTTTTTTATTTTTTTATTTAATTTTAACCTTTTCTTTTGGTTGCACTGGCTGCTTCTCATTATCTAATACTTCTGACAACTAAGGTTTGAAGCTTTTACTGTTTTATTTTTCTCATGAATGGAATTTTGACGCACTTCACCACCTTTTTTATATTGACTGAAATCAGGTATATGCAAGATTATTTCCCCATTGAGTGCTTCTGTTCCAGCTGGGGTTGTACTGATGAAGGAGAAATCTGGATTCAAGTTCACAACTAGAGTACAGCCTCTTCGTCTTGCTGAGTGGGACTCTGATGACAGGGTCACCTTTTTCATGAGTGGAAGGTGAGTTCCTTTACTATATTTGAGTATAATATTTTCACTGGCTTATTCTTCTTGTTTTGAGTAAGTGTAAACTTTTCAGAAATTATACATTTCGTGATTACGAGAAAATGGCGAACAAGGTTTTTTCTCGTAGATATTGTAGTGCGGGATGTCTTCCTGCTGCATATATGGAAAAAGAATTTTGGCAAGAAATTGCTTGTGGAAAGACAGAAACTGTTGAATATGCATGTGATGTTGATGGTAGTGCCTTTTCGTCTTCTCCCATTGATCAGCTTGGAAATAGCAAGTGGAATTTGAAGGTTTTGATTCTCTAATAACTTTATTTCTTTCTGGACTTGAAGAGAGGTTTTTTTTGCTTAATTTTAGCAGGAGAGAAATTGTTGTAGAATAACTAGAACTGGCTAAGTTTGTGAATAGCTTATTATATCTCTCCTTCGTCATTTAAACTGATTTTCTGACTTGAATGATGATTAGGTGCTCATGTTTTTATTTCTAGTCTATGTACTTTTCAAAGCGATATACTTAGGAGCATTGACCTTTGTTTTAGAGGAAATGTCAAAACCTCTCCAATTAAGACTATATGGCATAGTAATCTGTTTGTCGATGTAGTCCACTCTGAAATTCCCATAGGATGAACAACTTCAAGGAAGAGCAAGAGAACATGTTTATGGCCTTAGTATCTGACTTGAAGAGCATAGCTTTTCAAACTTCTGTACGTTTTTAGCAACTTGATGTCTTTGATTGCTTTTAATCACTGGTTAGAGTTGTTTCATGCCAATTAAGGAGAAATTAATGTCAAGAAAAGAACAGAGGAGTTTGTAGAAAACTGAAAAGAGAGAATTAATACTAATCAGTGTGGTCTTTTTTTTAAGTGGGTACTTTTTCCTCACTAAGATGACCAAAATACTTGCAAGACGACTTTGTAATGTCTTATATATATATATCTCTTTTTCTTCTGTGATTTTCAGAAACTATCACGGTTGCCCAAGTCTGTTTTGCGTCTTCTGGATAGAGGAATTCCGGTATGCAGATATCAATTTTCTACTTTCTTGAAAATTCTGCCTTATTCACATAATTTGTATTCATCCACGTAAATTGCATTTATTGCAGGGAGTAACTGATCCCATGCTTTACATTGGAATGCTGTTTAGTATGTTTGCTTGGCATGTGGAAGATCATTATTTGTACAGGTATGAGTTTCTTTATATATATAGTTTCAGTGGATCCAACATCTCTGCCCTGTATGCTAAGAAATATAATTATATTTATATTTCATTTATTTGCTTTGTCTGTGTTTTGGCAGTATAAATTATCATCACTGTGGGGCAGCAAAAACTTGGTATGGCATTCCCGGTCATGCGGCTTTAGACTTTGAAAAGGTGGTCAGGGAGCATGTCTATACTCATGATATTCTATCAACTGATGGGGAGGATGGAGCTTTTGATGTCCTTTTGGGGAAAACTACTCTGTTTCCGCCGAATATTTTGTTGGAACATGGTGTCCCTGTTTACAAGGCTGTGCAGAAGCCTGGGGAGTTCATAATTACCTTCCCAAGAGCATATCATGCCGGATTTAGTCACGGTTAGATTTTTTTGAATGTTTGGTTATTCCACAGATTAAAGTAGCATAATAATAGATTCCCTCTCTTGATTATTATGTCAGTATTTTGAAATGTACTTATATATATGGGAATATAGGTTTCAATTGCGGTGAGGCTGTGAACTTTGCAATTGGTGATTGGTTTCCCTTGGGGGCTGTAGCTAGCCGACGCTATGCACTTCTTAACAGGGTGCCTCTGCTTCCTCACGAAGAACTTTTGTGCAAAGAAGCAATGATTGTCTCTATGAGTGTAGAAGTTGAAGATTTGGATTATTCATCTGCAGACTTGGTTTCTCATCGTTGGATTAAGATCTGTTTTGTAAATTTGATGCGTTTCCAGCATTGTGCCCGTTGGTCTCTAATGAAATCAAGGGCTTGCAATGGTCTTTCTTCATTTTCTCATGAAACCATTCTATGCAGCATTTGCAAACGTGATTGTTATGTAGCTTATATCAGCTGCAACTGTTGCATTCACCCTGTCTGCCTTCGCCATGGTATGCTTTTCTTGATTTACTGCTTCATAGACTAACATTTTTAAGTTGATATGTTTGTTTAGAGACTGGTTGTCTCATATTTAATTTTGAATGGGTCTTCTAAATTTTTTAAAAGCATTTATGGGACAAATCCATCTTCGTGAATGGGGTCATGATAGAAACTGATGATTGAGCTAGATGAAAATTTGGAAATCATGACATACTTTTGTTTAAGATTTCTATAATTATTATGGTTCCTCTGAATTTCCCATTCATTATCATGGATATGCTTTATTATTATATTTATTATTTTATTTCCCTACAAAAGTTATATGCAAAACACTGAATTAATTCAATTTTTATTAGACATCCAGACAGACTTTAAAGAAAAAAAAATTGTCTTCCTGATTGCTTTCCTGATTGCCCATCCCAGATATTGAGTCTCTCGACTTCTCGTGTGGGAGCAATCATACTTTATTTCTGAGGGAAGATATTTCAGAAATGGAAGCTGCCGCCAAGAAGTTCGAGCAGGATGGGGGAATATTAGAGGAGATTCATCGGCAAGCTAGAAGCGGTGATAACTTGTATTCATACCCCCTTTCGTATATGTTTCAGAAAGCTGAAAAAGATGGATATTCTCCATATTGTGAGATAGAGTTTGAGGCGAACCCTGAACTTTCTGTCACAACTCAGGATCACTCGCAAGATCTTGAGTGTTTTGCTGATAGCCAGCCCATGTTGAGTTTTGGAAAAGAAAGTATTAGATCTGAAACATCTGAAGTTTCCCTTTCTGGTGCTGTGTCAACTAATTCTTCTTCAGTAGACCCTTTTGAGAGCTCACCTGTGCCAAAAAATGTAAGATCTAGCTCTCTGATTGCCAAATGTGGCTGACCTATGTGTTAGCTTAACAATTTGTGCGGTTTCCTCTGCATGAGCAGTAAATTAACTTAAAATTGATTTTTGAAGCAATTAAAGTTCATTTTTGGTATTTATATTTTCTTAAGCAGGTAAAGAGAAGTGCTAACTTTAATTCTGGGAATCCTGGCTCTACAAATTATTCTGAAGAAGCTACACGCTACACATATGAATCTACTCGATCCTCCCAGTCCTGTGATGAATGCTTGACACTACCAAGAAATCTTCATAAATTTGGGGTAAAGCCTACTGTTGATCAAGACAGTGATGATTCTGATTCAGAGATATTTAGGGTTAAACGCCGTTCTTCACTCAAGGTGGAAAAAAGAGATGTGAATGATGCCATGCATGCAAAGCAATCTGATCACCAGGTCAGTTTTAGAAATGTCTTAATTTCTGTTGTATGCATTGGGTGTCATAATATTTATCATTAGGTACTGTAACATCACACTTTTACCTGCTATATCGTTGCTGTGTATTTTTTATATATGTTATTCTGCTTATTAACAATTAGTTGTTTTGCTTTTCCAAGAGCATCAAGTAGCTTGACATTGATTTTTCAAACTAATTTATTTTTTTAATGGTGGTGCCTTTTGAAATCTGAATCTTCTTGCCAAGGCTTATTGACATTGGTATTTGTTCCTGTTTCTCACAATGAGCTCTAGCTCTATTGCAATGAAATAAGCCTTTTTCTAATACATCTTATATAAATACCTTTTCTCTTTTACTCGAGTAACCCAATTGGAATACAATGTGAAAGCAAAATTGCATTAGTTTTGACAACTATGTCCAAGATTCAAAACCTATTTTATACATTTGTTCCTTCTTTTGGAATTCTCATTCATAAACATGCTCCATTTCTTTCTTTAAAGGTAGGACTAGAGTTATTTGGATCTCTAAAACCCTTGTTGTTAATGCTGTCTCTCTCCAGTTTTTCCCAACTGCAGAGGCTCCAATTCCTCTCATTATGGTGTCATGATAACACAGCATTTTGTTGCTTTCAGTGACTATTTGCTGTGTGTACTAAGATGCATAATAAATACATTTAGGTATGAAAATGTCCTGCATTGTGTATTGGGTGTCATCTGTAAAAGGAAGTTATAACAACAGACTGTGTTCCTTTTTTTCCCTCCCCAGTTAGGATAATTTGCTTTCTTTTTGGTTTCTACTCTCTAAACTTTGATTGCCAATTTAATGCGCATTGTTGCCTATAAGTAACGTTGCTGATCACATGGACTCTTAATTAGCTTTCTGTAAGGCTCTGCCAAGGCCTGATTGCAAATGTTACTAGTTTCTATTCTCCTAAAATCTATCTAAGGGCAGTGGCAATGTGTGTCAAATCACTTTTGCATACTTGATTTTGATTAATGCACAGAACAGTAGACTCGACTATTTCATCTGCTCATTGTGACTGTTACTATTTCTTTTGGATCCTGTCACACTATTACAAGTCCATACTCTTGTATATTTTCTGTGATTTTTAATCACAGATGTCTATTTATGCTATCTTAATATTTTGTTTTAATCATGCCAATTTGCTCACTGCTGTGGTATCTTAATTTAAATAGGGGCTTAAACGGCTGAAAAAAGTCCAACCTGATGGGAGGTGTGGGCAATTGATGCTGTCTGATTGCTGCAGAACTGATGAATCAAATTTAAAAATTTCCCCTCATAATTCTAAAGAAGCTCCGGACAGCGCTTTGAGGGACAGGTTTGCAAGAGGAAGTTCCGTGCCCATTTCCATCAAGTATAAGAAGATGGCCACTGAGGAAGCAATAAGTAGACAACAAGAACACAGAAGGGATAGATACCAACTTGAGTTGGGAAAGAGCGTGAGGGAACCACCCCCTATTGAGATTGGGCCAAAGCGTCTTAAAGTCAGAGGCCCATCGTCATATCTAGGGACAGAGCAGGTTGGATTGAAGTTTAGATCACTAGAGTGACAAGAATTCCAGTTGGCCTGCCTTAGGAGCATCATCTTGAGCCTGACTTTGCTAACTTCATTTTCTCTAATGGGGTTCTAACAACACGGATAATCTGAAGATTGATTACGGGGGAGCAGCAGTAAAAAATTAACCAAGATTAGGATTAAAATTTATATTCTTTGTGCAAGCCTCAAATTGAGGCTTGCACTGGTGGTGATTCTTGGGGTTCTCGGGCCGGGGTGTTTTTCCGTCTTTGGCAGGGGAACCTTCCTGCATGGTAAAATTTAGAGATCTGACAGTGAATGATGTAAATTTGTTTTTATCACTCAATTAATTGTTTTCAGGAATGTGGGTATTCCTATTGGTCTCTCATGTAAGGTCAGCTCTGCTGCTTCCCATGCTAGGTTCTTTATTCTTTTTGTAGCAGTTGGTCCTTGTACCTTGGACTCCTTGAATAAAAATCAGTGAAATGCCTTTTTTTATTTTCCTTCTTTCTTAATGATTTCATTTCTTCTCTTTGTGGTCCATGGTTCTGAATTTAATATTTCTTTCCTTGTGGTTCTGAATTTAATGTCAACATCGTACTGCTAATTATGTTGACCAAGTTAGCTTTTGGACAATGTATGCAGAATGGCACAAGAACTGCAACATTGGCTATGACAGGGATGTGATCCCAAAGTTGATTGAATTTGGCATCATGGTTGTTTTAATCTTGAATCATATGGAGAGTTGTTTATTTATTTGTGTGTATTGTGTATTAGACTATTAGGGACCTTAAAATCAATAAAATACTATAATTTTTATTTGGTAAGTAGACATATATAATAAAAATAAGAGCATTTATGGGAGGGAATTGGTTGTGAAAACTTTGTACCATTATTACTATTGCTTTTCTTTAACCGTGTTCACACATAAAACCTACGTATTCAACTTTCTCCCACCTCATTAGACACCATCAATACTTAGTAATTTGCAGTTACCTGCCTGCATATTGTCGAGAATTTAACAAAGTAGTATAAGAGTGTGTGTGTGGATGTTTTGGTTGAAATTTTAATTCATCATGTTGTTAGGTTTTCTTATTCTTCTTTGCAAATTCTAATGCAAAAGCATAATGGTCCATCATGGAGGCAAATCTTATAATTGCCTTATAGATAGGATAGCAAAGACAACTGCTAAATTTAAGGTTGCTAACGACTTTAACAACTTTGCTGGTTATCTTTACTCATGATCATTCCAACGAACAATGTATCTTTACTCATAATCATTAACGATTTTTACTCATGATCATTCCAACGAATAATGTATCTTTACTTATAATCATTCCAACGAACAATGTATGCAATGACACTTTTCTCTGCCTCACTTTTTTTTTTTAAATAATTTTTTTTCTTATATGATATAAGGATGAAGGTAAGATGATATGTACAATGATTTTTTATTTTATTTTTGATAATTTGATGCTTATGATAACAGGAAGGGAATTTGAATATATCTTGGTTCTTCTCATAAAAATGAGTAGGCAATGCCACAAAATTACAAAATTCTTGACATGTTGACATTTAAGACATATCAAATACATATGTAACTTAGAAATAAGGGGAAAAAATGTTTGCATGTTTATGGTTACATCTTTTTGCAATATTTATAGCGAATTGTGTGTGGCTGTGTGCACCCACTTCCCCCCTAACCATTTGCATTTTGTATTGGTCATGAAACTTTCCGTGTCAAAGCTGCCCGTGGGCCTAGGAATTTTAGGCGATTTCCTAAGGTGCCCATTAGAAAAGGTAAATAGTGGGTCTATAATTGGTTCCATTGGCATTGAAGCAAAAAAACATAAGTGCGTTGTGCACTTTTTTCTTCACCCCGAAGAAGGCTCAAAAAATTTTGAACTTATAGATATCAAACCTAATTAAAATCTCAAGTTATTTCACAAAAAAATTTTAAAAAAAAAACTGAAGTGTTGGATCATTATTGACGATTAATTTCCCCTTACGGCTTAAGACTTCAGTTTTTGTAAGCTAGTCTTCCATATGGTAGATTGTAAATATTAGTCACCAAACTTCCCACATGGTCACATGGGCAACATCATTATATGCTCGACATTTGTTTCTTGATTTATATCCTTGAGTAGTCTTATCTAGATCTATCTCCATATCTAAATAAGAAAGAACCAACGCTAAAAGGGCTTAACCAATGAAAGGTTCTTGCCCTATGTCTTGATCTGTTCTTTAACAATGCCCCTAGGTGAAACGAGTCACCATTCCTTTTCTTTCTTCAATTGTTCTGATCCAAACAAATGGGTTGGTTTGTTTCATCCTTCTATCTACACAGTTCTCTACTCAACAATCTCTCTCTCTCTCTCAACATCAAAATCAAAATTAGAAATTATATTTCAACTTTTCCTCAATATATATTTCCTTACCCAATAAAGTAAAATTAATTTCTTAAGAAAATAATAAAGTTAATTTGTTTTTGTTAAATTTTCTACATGAACCATGATATTTGATTCTCTATATAAAATTAAACTTATATTAGTTAGTATTCATTCATTGATTATGTGTTAAATCCATCTTTCTTAGGCAAATTGAGACTATTAAATGAATATATTATTAAGTAAACTTGCAAATTGCAATAGTTCTTTTGATAAATTAATTTCTATTATTCTACACTTTAATATTTAATTAGTCTTGTTATATTATAATTTAATATTGTATGTTGTGTATCTTTTATTTATAAATTATTTTTAATTGCAAATGTCTAATTAAAAAAAAAAAAAAGAATTGTGATTCATTTACTCTTTTTCTATTTATGAGAGGAATCCTTGAAGGAAAAAATTTTGGTTCCAAACTAGTTTGAAACTATCTTGTTCTAATTCATAATGTGATGATTAAAGAGACTAACTATGTGTAATTTTAATTACATGACTTGTTTAAATAATACAAATCAACAATTTATATATTGTCTGGTAATGGGTTAGAAGAGATAGTACTAAATTAGTTTAGAGCCAAACTTTGGCAATTTTAAATTTGATTCTTCATCATGAAAATAAAATTAAAAGACCCTCATATTGATAGTTTCCAGCCAGTTTTGGGATTCACACATATACAAACTTGGGGAACTAAAACGAATTATTTATACACCACCATGTGTCCACCACTAAGAAAGAAAATAAATATTTTTAATTGGTTACGCATGTTAAGAGATTGGGTAATTCCCTTCCCATGTTATAGTTAGTGGGAATTCTTTTTGTAACGCAAGAGAAAGGATTTCCATCTCTACTATCCTGGCTTATGTTTTGAAGCCTACTGATGGAAAAGATGCTCCTTCCTCTTCCTTGATTTCTATATTTTTCTATTAAGTTTCTTCTTATTATTACGAAAAAAAAAACCTCATTATGCCACAAATTCGCACAAGATTGTATTTTCTAAGTTCCTTCTATCACTGAAAATTTTGAGTTATGGTTAACAGAGCTTTCTTCTTTTTTCATAATTGCTTTAAGCCTTTAACCAAAATCATGCTCCCCCATATGAAACCTACATATTCATCTTTCTTGCACTCCATTAGAAACCATCACATCTTACTTATTTTAGTATTTACTACTTAGCTGTATATGGTCAAATCTATGTTACTTAAAAGGTACAAATTGTGTGGGGTATGCTCGTTGGAATTTTAATGCATCATGTGGGTAGATTTTATTTCTTTACTATTCATTTTTCCAAAGTCCTAGTAGAAAAGCTAAAAAGTATATTATTCCTATCATTGAGTCAAATCCCATTTTATTATGAGAGGTCCGCTTCATGAAATAGGCATAAGAGATACTTTCTTTAATAAATATTACTTTAAAATTGAATACATCTATTGAAAAAGAAAAAGAAAATCAAGAATCCAACAACAATGCGAGCTAATTTTAACTCCAATCATTTTAGTGAATAAAGTTCTCACATTTACAATTTAATACTTTAGACAATATTTGTAGTAAATTGTGTGTGTATGTGTGTCCACCTTAACTCTTGTTGTTATCAAATTATTTTTCCAGTTTTCACCACTTGGGCTCCTAACCATTAACAAACTGCTCTTCGTTTCAATTGGTTTGCAATTATGTCTAAGCTTTTAGCTTTTTGTTGAGTTCTAAAATATATTATTTTTTGCCAAAAATACTATTTTGAACCATACATTTTAGTAGCAATTAATTTGATTTATTTTATTTTTAACTTGCAGTCAATTTAGTCCTTACTATCAACTCACTGACAAAAAAAATTGACTGCAAGTTGCCAATGACACCAAGATGTAGGGATTAAAGTGATATTTTTGCCTCAATTTTTCTGAGTGTATTCTTGTAAAACCACTATCTAATTTAAAATTATAGCCATATTTGTTATGTAGGCCCTGAATGAGGTTGCAACTTGGGCTGGATGGGTCAGGTTGGTTTCAATCCTAGGCCCAAGGTTGAATAGGCAAGAAAAGCCAACCTCGCTTGATGGGTTTGAACTTTGAGGGATACCTTCTCAAAAAAAAAAAAAAAAAAAAAAAAAATTTAAAAAAAATCATAATTTTTTTTTAGGATTAATATTTTGAAAATTCTGACATTTAGATTACATATTTTCATTACTTGTACTACGGCATGTCAAACTGTGTTAACCAAATGTAATTACTATCTAATCCATAAATTTATGTTTTGTGTATGACTGTAAAGTTAAAAAAACTTGAAATTTAAATATTTTATAATGATATAGTTATTAATTTTCAATCATCTTGATATTTTGCAAGGGTTCACACATTAATCATCCATTTGGAAAAGTTTTTATGGAAAATTGAAAAAGCTGTCAAAACAGTTAATTACTTTTTCGTTTTTCCAAAAAATTTTCTAAAATAGTTTACTAATGTATGCCCTAAGGGCACACGTTAGTAAATCTCATTTTGCAATTATGAAAAGTATAAGAAAATAATGTTATCCAATAATTAATTCGTCAAAATAAAAAGATATAAAGTGCTTTAATATTATATAAGATTACACTAGATATTACTTGAAAATTGACCCAATACACATACTAACATGGCATGGTTTTTTAAAGCATGTTCTGTTAACTACTTCCACTTTAAATGAGTGTATGTTTTGAATTGAACTGTTTTTTAAAAGTGTACAGTTTTATTAAGCAATTACCCCTTTTGTTTTTGTTTTTGTTTTTATTTATTTATCGTTTTTTGAAAAAGAGAGTTGGACTCAATGAAAGGGGAAAGAGAAGATTTAAACCAGTAACCTTCGATTTATAATGTGTAATTATCAGCTTATTGTGCTATCCCTCGAGGGTAATAAAACAGAATTATTAGATGTATGATTGAACATGAAGAAAATAAATCAAGAAAAATAGATTGATTTCAGTTTTACTATCCAAAAAAGAAAAAGGGACGGATTTTTTTTCGAGTTTAATCGTTAGTGTTTAGAATGTCACAGCGCAGGGGAATTATACTAGAAAAAAGTTCAGGTATAGGTTTAGTTAAGTTGGGATATATTTGGACCAAAAAAACCAAACTAAAATGATTTGCTTTAATTCAATCGCAGCTGTGAATTGGGGAATCCAAGCAGCCCAAGTTGCTGCTCAGTCATTTGATTAGTAATAAGAAATCAAATCCTGTGGGGGCAAAGTGCTCCAATTAGGTGGGAACCTACATCCCTCTGTACCTTGACCTGGCTTATTGACAAAGGCACTAATTTCCAATTTGATTGATTGTTTCTAAAGGATTGTGGGACCAGTTCTTCACAATAATCATTTCCACCTTTACTTGAAGAGAATAAATGTGTGGAATGGTGGAAAGTGAAGCAAGAAAACGTAGAATGAGAAAGGAACAAAGCAAAAATTATGTTAATGGGTTCTTGTCAAAATCTTGCATATATCTTTCAGTCACTAGTTTCTATAGATTTGTAGGGCACTTCTCCAAGCTTCCCTTTGCTATAAGTCGTTGGCAAAGATTCAAAATGTTTCATCTTTTTGTTATTTTGTATTTGAGGCTAAAGAACAGGATCGATTGCTACTTTAAGTCTTGTTATGTAGGTTTGATTACCAAAAAAATAAATCTACTTTTTTTTTTTTTTTTTTAATTGTGGTCAAGTTTCTTCGGTATATTTTGTTTCATATAAGGAAAAGGCCATCTGGCATAATTTCTCCTTTAAGGTACACACATTAGGGAATATTATTGACGTCTCCCACTAATTATACTTTAGATTTTATCCAATAAGGTGGTCCACAAAAATTGATAACTAGCTTCAACTTACTTGAAACTTCAAACACATCATTCTAAGAAATAACTACAGTAAATTGCCTAAATGTATATAGTAGGATAAACATACCTGGTTAAATTACACAGAAATTCAGAGTGATTTATTTTTTGAAGAAAAATGTTCAAAAATTTGTTCAGCCTAATATTAGAATAGAAAAATGTGCAAGTTGATGGGATTAAAAAAAAATAAAAAATAGAGAAACTGATTTGGAGGAAAATTCTATCATTTTTAACCCCAGTAAACCATCCATCTATAGGGAAAAAAAGGGAAAGATTTAGTCACAACAATATTAAATCAATGAAGACCATTTGAGTGCAAGAGAAGTAATCTTACAAAATTAATGAATTACAAAAAATTAAACTTTAGATTCTGTCTTACATTAATAAGAAAAGTAAACCATAGTCTTAATTTGAGTGCAAGAGAAGTAATCTTAATTATGTAATTCTACAACTGCGCACCCTTAGCGTGATGGTCACTCCATAAGTATAAAATTCTTGTGGGGTGTGAGAGGGGGGGGGGCAAGGGCTAAAGTTCAAGTTTGCAGGAGGGAATCTTAGTAGTAAAGATGTAAATGTTAAGAGCTTTCTACTATGGATGTATGCCTTTAATTCCGAAACACATTAATCGCTTGCACACACACACTCTCTCTCTCTCCATCTTCTATATTGCATTCTAAAAGCTCAAATAGTGTGAAACACTATAGCCAATTTAGACCCCCAATTTTAAATTACGGCTTAATTGCTTTTACTCTAACTTAACTAAGTGCAAAACAAGAGTAAATGATACGCAATAAAATTAGAACACTACTCTACGGCATAAGCAAGTACAATAAACAATAAATGTAAAGCTTAAAGAGTAGGGAAGAGAGATGCAAACACAAGATAACACGGCGATGTGTTATCGAAAAGGAAACCGAAGTACTCGGCGAAAAACCTCTCCGCAGCCCTTCAAACTGAAATCGATCCACTAGTGAATAAAGTTGGAGTACATGAATAATGAAGAGACCCTTCAAGCCTAATCTATCCAATGTACTTGAACCCTCTAAGTTCCTGCTACCAACGGGTTTCACAGAGCCATGTCTTCACTAGTTGTCCAGATCCCACAATTAGCTCCAATTTGCATCCGCCACTCAATAGCTTCTTCTAATGCTTCCCATATGCACCAAAACTTCTCTCAACACTCAGATTGGGTGAGATAAGTGTTTGGGCTAAGAACCTCTTAAGGATGTGTAGATGGAGAAGTAGGAGTAAAGGAAACTTTAGAGAAAATGGTGTAGATTATTGTGGGTATACAATCTCTAACTCTCAAGTGTTTGGCTAGGATTTTCTCTCTCAAAAGTTTCTTGGAAAAACTCCTTGTTCTTACAATTTTCATGGGTAATGAGGGCTTATATAGTATTGGTAAAGGTATGTGAAATGCACACTCAAAATCATCCAGGCAGAGAGTTTTGCGGGTCACTCGCTACTTGGCCTAAGTCGCAAAGTGACTCGCGAAATCCAGCCTGGCAAAGATTCTTCAAATTCCAGCATATGCTTCTCAAGTGGCATTCTAGTCGTGAATTCTTCATCTTCACAGAATCTTCACCAATCTCTCACACACAACCCTTACATTAAATCCCACAAAAATACAGGGAAATGATTAAACAGAAAACAATTAAATTTGACATGGAATTAAAGCCAACATAAAAACATAGTTGTAAATCACAACTTTACACATTCTTTATAATTTCTCATATATTTTGTCTTTATATTATAACTATGTCTAGTTTTTTCTAACCTATAATATCATTCTAAAGTTATATCTTATCTTATTTTATATTTATATAAATATTATATATCTTTCATACCGTTTAATTTATATCGAGGCAATGGTGAAGCCAAGAATTTATATTTGGGGGGCTAAACATAAAATTAGACAATTAATTTTTTCACTGTGTATATATTAATTATATCTATACTAATAGTAATGTACATACAATTTAATAATCAGAACCCAGAGGTGTATTATTTTTGAATTACCGTCTCCTAAACTTGTCCATGAACCTAGATTTTTCAAATTAAATTATCATCCATTAAATATAATGACTAAAATTTTAAAAAAAAAAATACTAATAATTTAAAGATTGCTATATAAAAGATAAACAATCATTCAAATTTCAATATATATATATAAAAAATAACTACAGCCAAATACATGTTATATTATTTTATATATAAATTAAATGATAAAAATAATATATTTTAATCATATACATTTATAATGTTATGATATATTATTTATTTTAATATTTGAAGAATAAATAAACATATGAGAAAAGTCAAATCAAACGAAATGAAAGTAAAATATAATTACATGATAAAGTGGGATTAGCCTACACGACTACACACTTGCTTTTGTAGTAAGAATTTTAACCACACACGTGGTTATCTAGTGGAGGAGGATAATTGCTTGAGAAGTGCTATGTTCGAAATATTTTTACAATAATTGCACAACGAATCCTAAGTGATAAGTTGTTATTGGTTCTAATTTTAATCCACAACTTAAATAACTTTTTTACCCATGCGTAACAGCCAATAACAACCTACTACTTCAGAATTGTTGTAAAAATATTGCAAATATAACAATTTAAAAAAAAAAAAAAAATCTCCACTCTATATATACTAATTTTTTTCCGATTTTATTTTGGTGGGGGGAGGGGGAAGGCCCCTTTCAGTCCCAACGTGGCTCCGCCACTGTATCGGGGAAGAATGGTTGTGTTTTACCATATATGTTGCAAACTTGATTTTGTACTTACAAACCAAAAAAATTTAAGGGCAAATTACAAATTACTAATTTATAGTTTGACTGAAATTTAAGTTATCTATTTGTGGTTTGAAATTTGACACTTTACCCACTTAAGGTTAACTAAGTTAAGGTTCCATAACCCACCTCCGTTAAAAACATGACTAAATATGTAATTTTACTAAACTTTTATGTCTCTCCTCTAAAAACACAAAAAACATAAAAAAAAAAATACAAGATAAAATAAGATAAAAAAGATGTTAGTAAAGATAAAAGAAGAAGCTTCAAACAAATGAGGTAAAAGCTGTCTTTGCTGGAGTTAGAAAGGTGGTCAATCTCGGCATGGGCAATTTGGAATGCCAGGTACAAATTTTACTTTGCTTTTTTAGTAGTTTTGCTTTGTTTTTTGGTTTCCCCAGTGGTAGTGTACCTGGGTGTTTTTTTTCTTTTCTTGACTCATGCTTTTTGTGCTAAGTATTATCCTGTATACGACTTTCATTGTTGATTTATAATGCAAGTTTGAAATGTTATGACATTGAATAAAACTTTTTACCAACCACCTTTTGATTTTATTTTCTCTTGAATCTTTATGTTTTTTATGTTTTTGAGGAGAGAGATATAAAAATCGAGTAAAATTACATATTTAGTTATGTTTTTAACGAAGTTGGGTTACGAAACTTTAACTGAGTTAATCTCAGATGGGTAAAGTGTCAAATTTCAAAAAACAGGTAGGCAACTTAAATTTTGGCCAAACCACATGTGAGTAAGTTGTAATTTGCCCAAAATTTATATTTCAAAGTAGGATTTCTTTCTACACACAATAATTTTTAGCTTTTGTTTCATTCTCTAGTCATCTGTGTATGCCTGATTGTGCACTGTTTTCTTGGTCTGTTTCTCGCGGTCAAACTGTGTAATGCCATGTGTTTATAGTTCTTTACTTCAATAAAATTTATATCTCTTATCTCAAAAAAAAAAAGAAAAAAATTGATGCACATAAACTCGCAGGCTGATGTCAGTCCAAAGCAGATTGCACATTATGGCCTTGAATGTAATAGTTGCAACCTCTCAGAAGCTCAGACCAAAAAAATTGAAGAATAAGTACATAAACCTTTCAAATATTACGTGTGTAAGCTTGCAACCTCACATCCTCAGACCAAAAGAATTAAGAATAAATAAGTACATAATTAAAACGTTATAAACTATACACCGGTATATGGGTATATATTTATGGACAGACAATATGTCGAACAAGTGGCAATAATAATAATTTTCATAAATGAGAATGCAGTGTCCATAAAGCATTGTGCTGGACAATTTGTACAGAAGGGTTGGAGCAGTGGTAATTAAAATTTAATTTGTTGCACTTTCCGTCAAGCTAGCCTAGCCTGTTGGTTCAATATGTAGCCTTTGAAGTCTTATTTCATAGTTAAATCTCCCACCAGAAAAGTTGGTATAATTAATAATTTAACATTATTCCTCCTCATTTCTTTGCCAAAATTTCAAAATTTACCATTACCCTTTCTATACAAATTTACCATGTATATATAATTGTACCTATATATGATCAATATCATTCAGCTTGTACCTATTTATGATCAATATCATTCACCTTGTACGGGGGCCTGTGGCAAGAGTCGGCAAGACATTACTTAAAGCTTGCATTTAAAAGAAGCACAATCTGTGTCAAGCTTAGCTTGATACCTAACAGCCAAGAATGAAAAACAAGTGCTACTATTGCTTGTCTTGTTCAAACACTTGTTTCATTTCATGAGCTCCCATATATAATGAAATTAAGTTACATGACGTGTACTCTTTGGTCTCTCAACGAGCCAACTATTAATTTCCCCAGAAAATACGAAACTATGATAATTTAAGGTCCTTGTTTCATTCCTTGGAAGATATAGTTGAAGCCTATCAAGTGCATAAGCTCAAGTAGGATCTTTACAAAAACAGTTACCGTTATGTAGTCTTTTTTTTTTTTGGCAAGTCACCCTACTGCTCATCACCTCAGCTTCTTTCAAGGGAAGCATTTTAATCATACATTTTGGTAGAAAATACTCCTTAGGATGAGTTTAAGGTTCATTCCTTTTCTTTATTTCTTTTTCTTTTTTTTTGGTTCACACAACCAACTTAAGAACTTGAGGAAACATGCCATAGCAATTATTTTGACAACATAGGTCATCGATATTCAATTGCAATTTGGTTAAATTTCTACACATAATTGTGTGGTTCAGAAAGATTGCAGAGTAAATAGAAAACATGCTGACCCATATGCAACTAAAGATGACAAACAATGTCCATAAGATGGTGACATTTTAATGTCGGTATCAGTGATTGATTTTCACTATAATTAAATTAGCCAATTGATCTTAAAGTCACATACATCGCAATCAATTCACATTCTGTACATATTACATAGTTAAATATATGATACATGAATTTAGCTCATATTCATAAGTCAATATTAGCCATGATCATAAGCTAGGTCGATCTTAAGATATATACATATATATGTAACAAATCGAGATGTGGTGGTATATCAATCATAGCATCATCATCCATAAAAGGTGACTTTTATTTTTTATTTTTCTTAGTCTGTTTTTTTTTTTTTTTTGGAGGGAGGATTGTTTGAGATTGCACTTGAAACATCTGATTAGTCACTCTTAATATAAGCAAAAATTTTAGAATAAAAAATCATATATTATAATAAGGAATATTGAGAACACCATAGTGTAATCAGCACTCTTGGAAAAGATGAGATAAATTAGTATCTTATAAAGTCGGGTATTAATGTAAGATTCCACTTGACCTTCCTCATTATAGCCACAGCATTGGGAAACTGAGACCAAGAGTAGTAAAATGGTATGATATTCTTGTACTGACAAATTTAGATGCTTCTACGCAACAAATCTTCTTTTTTTAAAAACCCTCAAACATGTATGCTCTGAACCCTAATTTTTGTTACCAAGGAATGGTTGACACTGATCCGATTTCTTAATTTATAATAATCCTAGCCTTAATGATGTAATGAAGTTAATTGGTACAGAAAACAAAAATGTCAGTCTTCTAGTACTACTGTGTTCCGTGTTGGTAGCCACGACAAAGTTTTGCAATTTTATATATGCCAGAAACATACACCTGAATATAAGCACACATACAAATTACATACTATTATATGTTTAGCAAATTGCTTCCAATGTTGTCGGGAACCCTAGGAAAAATAAATTACTGCTGCATGTGACCAAACAGATTCGTTCCATTTCTTATTACTATTATACTATACATTTATTAAAATGAACTACTCCTAATTGCTTTGTTTGAATTGAAAGTCAAGGAATGGAAATTGTAGTTTCGTGATCTAGTTCTAGTGTATAGAGGAGGTGCTAGATGCATGGGGCTCCATAGTATTATTCCAAGAGCAGCCTGAATTTTATAATAAAATTGTTTTTAATTGTTTTGCGTGTGAGTGTGTGTGTGTGTGTGTGTGTTTTGGGTAGGGGTTGGTTTAAATTAGATGTCCTTTCCACGAAGATCCCCATGGTGTTTCCAACGTACTCACTAGGGCCAATACAAATGTGAGGCCTCAATGTTGAAATTTTAGTTTTATTCAAGAGATAAGGTCAAATTTCTAGGGTACTTGACTCTAATTTTTAGTAGATAGGGGCATAGGGAAACCCATATTAGTGGCATGGCCATTGACCAGCCTAGCTAATTAATCTGCACTTATTAAATGAACCATTAATATACTGGGTAGCTTGCGACCAAATCCATACCTTATACCATTGAAAAAGTTTTTCTTAGAGATACACACTATTTTACAAAATTTTTATAAACCGCTGATGTGGTGAATGATTATTAATAAATAAAAAAATGATATTAATGGTAAGTCTAAATGAAAATCAATAAAAGGTTGGCTACATTAATATTTTGTAAAAATATTGTAAAATAATTTGTGCCTGTAACATTACTATTTTGTAATAGCATAATGTATATATGCTTTTACAATTCTACTACAATTTTTTTTCTTTCTAATAATCCCTAATGTAATTTACTAAACGAGCCTGAATCCTGACCCATGAAGCACTTCTAGGAATCTAGTTGGGTTGGCCATTTTGTGAACACTTCACTAACACAAATAAGTTCGATTATCAAGCTCAAGTAAAAATGTGAGCTCGAATATTAACGGGTTGAGATTAGGTTAGGTCTTGAGTACCAAAACCAATCAATATATACCAAATTTATGTGTGTTCTAAGATTTCATTCAAAAACCTTTTGCTAAAGTGCTATATATACCTCAGTCATTGGAGCAGTAGAACCCAAGACCTTCCTGTATAGAGTATAGTGGTGCATGGCCCATAACTTCCTTAGTAACCAGTAACCAGCCTCATTGGGCTACCTTGACTCATGAAGGTGTTGGTTGAGAGTTTTGACTGTCTGTTAATGAAATGGAATGTGGACCCAGTTTATCCAGAAAAGAGTCATGGATGGGTGACTCAGAGATGGGGCACCAAAAGCAAAGTTACAAAACAAAGGTAACGCTTACCGATGCTTATAGGCAAGGTTAAAGCCTTAAAGGTATTAAAAGCTTTGCATCATCTTTCTATATGCCCAAGATAATTGATTCTACTTTTTTCATGAAAAGGGGGAAAAAGAAATTAAACCTTGTTTCGCACAATAAAATATGGAACTAATCTTTGGCTACTGTTTCGATCTTTCTGTCCAACAAATTGCTGTTTTAGACTTTTAAGTTTAAGAGCAGAACAATTGATTACTTACGGGATTTTATAAAGAAATGGAACGAATAGAATAAAAATGAATTAAATATTTATGTCTTTATTGTTAATTTGAATGTCGAGAAAGTAATATCATGGAAAGTAACCTTTCAAGTTATTTATTTATTTATTTTAGAAACAGCAACCTTACAGGTTGAATGGAAAGAAATGAAAATGAATCAATTTAATAACATTTTTATTATGCTTTCCTTTAATAAAAATAAGGGAATAAATATTTAGTATTTCATTTCTTTTTACTCACGGGGTACGTACTAGAGTGGTGGACTTCTTGGCTTAAGGCGTAATGTAAACCTAGAAGTCTTAAGTTCAATCCATTAAATTATTGGTCCACGGGGTTTTGAGAAAGTCTCATAGGTAAGAAGTAAAATAGTCTAATCAAAGGCTATGATACAAGTTCCTTTTACAAAAAGTCAAGAGTTTTATATCTTAACTAACACTTGTTGATGTTAACAATGGAGGCACCCAAGGTTTAAATCTCCCCTCACCTAACTTCGAATTATTAAAAAAAAAATCCATTTTTTTCTTGCTATTGAACTTCTAAACAAAATAATGAAAAGAATATTCTTTAAAATTTAGTTTACATCCATTCCATTCATTCCTATTCCTCTCTTCCAAACAAAACCTAAAACAATTTGGTTGCTACTCTTCATTTTTTTTTTTTTTTTTTTTTTTTCAAATTGTCCATTCATGCGCTTAAGCTATTCATGGAAAAAGTTGTTGGAAAAAATGGGTTTTTGCAAGTGGTTGGGTGGTTTAGATTAGAGCCAAAATTAAAGTGAGACTCGCACATTCTTTGTGGCGGGCCTGAGTTGGGATGTGTTCCCTCCATGAGGATATTAACATCATATGGTCACTTACCAAAAAAATTAAGGAATGGATGAGAAATTGACTTCTAAAGTTCTCATTTGAATATGTTTCAAAGTTATGAAATCATTGAATCCTACATGAATTAGATTTTGAATCTTTATTATTATTATTATTATTATTATAAAGACTTAGGATGTATTTATACACAAGGTAATTGGCAATTGGGTTGGGCCCTAAGGAGTGAGGAAGTATCTGATGAGACTGTATCATGAGATATTTTTTTCTTAAGGGGCACCCCACTTTTATTAGGAGGTCTTACCCAAGTGGACCTTCTACCACACACGCACACCATTTGCATCAAGTCGAGTCTAGCATGGGCTAGGCCCTGTCCATCCAATATTCAATAATTTTTTATTCCAGTGTTTTTCCATGTGCATTTTTTTATTATTATTTCAAAATAGTATGTTTGTTCACTATTACACAATTTTTGAATTGGTGTGAGTTTGTCTATAAATATGCATCTCTAATTTCATTTTAGTTAATTTTTCCATTCATGAGAGAGAGAGAGAGAGAGAGAGAGAGAGAGAGAGAGAGTTTTGTTCGTTGTATACAGAGATTATTGTGCTTATTCTGTATGTTGTTGATTATTAAATTTTAAGAGGCAAACATCCAAAAGTCACAAAGAACCATTTGTGAAGGGTGAAATATGTTTTAAAGACATGGTGTCAAACACTAACTTTGATTATTTTGAGTTTCATTTTGCATTCATCTGGTCTGTGAATTTTAATTTATTTGTCTTCTTTGTTTGTCACAAATTAAAATGCTTTATATAAATTAATTTGTGCAATATTCTAGCAAAAGCTAAATCATGCCTGTTGATTTTTTTGCACACATTTTGTTTATTTTGTTGGGTATGGCAATCTGAGGAATATGTGGTGTTCGGTTACAAGGGATAAATGAGATGTGTTGGGGGTTTACGACTCAGTTTATCAAGTGATAGTGATGTGTAATTTTTTAATAACACATAAGCAATAATCCTAGGAGTACACCCAATTTAACTCATAACTGATGGAATTGGATGTGTCTTTAGACTTATTAAATAATATCCTGCCACGTTATTAAAAAGGAAAATGTCACCTTGTTGCTCTATTAGACATATAAACAAAAAAACTAATTGAAGTGAACAGATGAATCAATAATATTTATTTTTAAAAAATTTTAGAGAATTAAAGCACTCATTTTAAACTTTAGAGACTAAAAGTATTTAACAAGTAAACTTTAAGGATGAACAATGTATTTCGACCTTTATTTTATCTTGCTAATAAGGATTTCATTATTTGAAAATGATTGTTAATATTAAGTTTTTTGGATGAATATTTCCTAATAAAGATACTATATTTTTGACTTTTATTTCTGGTTTGGCCATTTTCGGAAGAGCATATATAGTTTAAAATTTGTTCCGCATTAAGTCCATTAGGCCTCAAGAAAGCATATAATAGTGTCTTAAACAAAGTATTTTTACCACACACTTATCCTGAAAGCTATGTAGAGAAGACTGATAACTATTAAAGAACAGAACCCTTATGAATATAATCTAACATCTTAACCAACAAAATCCTTCATTAATGTTTTCAAAATAGCAATAGCAACTTTTTCTTGTTTTAAGGAGGAACTCAAAATTATGATAGATGATTAAAATAATTAATATAAATTTTAATTTTTTTTGTTAAAGAAAATTAGTTAAAGTGGAATTTTTAATTTCATGGAAGATAATAGAATTTTCAGTAACTTAAATTATCCTAACAATTAATAAGATAAATGAAATTTTGGTTGGGGTAAAATTTATAATATCTTGAAACTTAGATGATAGAGCTTTAGCTAAATTAAACTATTCTAAGTATTAAAAAGATAAATAACATCAATATGAAAAGAAATTCAAGCTAGAAAGTTTCATATCAAAAAACACCAAAAGCCTTGTGGTGACTATTAATGCAAGCTGTTTATGAACAGTTTGAGCTTGACTCTAAAAAAACTTGTTTATGTTCGTTTGTTAGTAGGGGTGGCAATTCGTGTTCGCGTGTCGGGTTTGTGTTGTGTCAAGTCATGAGTATTCGACTATATAGGTCAACACTAACCCGAGATGTTTATTAAACGGGTCAAGATTCCTTAACCCTAACACGACCTATTTATTAAATAGGTCAGTCGTGTCGACCTGTTTATCAGAATTTATCAAAATGAAAAAAAAAAATTATGAAAAAACAAACAAATAAATATTTTTAATATAAAATTCAGAATTAACGAGTAACTGCATCACAAATAATCATTCAAAATTAAAGCATATCCTAATATCACAAATAATCAATCACAATATGTCAAAGAAAATAAATCACAACAAATAATAAGTTTATATACCTAGAGTTTGAAGGGTATATTGGTAAAATATCATTTAATTAAACGGGTCAGACGGGTCAAACGGATTCTATATGTTCAACACTAACCCAACCCATTTATTAAACGGGTCAGCCGTATCAACCCAAATATGACACGAACCTCTTAAGCTTCAACCTATAACCTACTAATTTCGTGTCGTGTCGTGTCGGGTTCGCGGGTCGTGTCAAATTTTGCCACTCCTATTTGTTAGTAAACAAGTCAAGTTCAAGCTCAAGCTCAACTTTAGGCTTGATTATTAAACGAGACAAGTTCAAGCATAATAATGTGTTCGTGATCATTCTCATGAACATGAGAGCTCAAATTATATAATACTATATATTTATACGTATATTTTATATAGAAATTTGGGCATATAAGTTTAAAAAATTGGTTCATATAATATAAAACTATTATTTGTAATTTATTCATAACATAAACAATCCATTTATAGTAAAGATTCATAGAATTGTGAAGGGATAAAACATTTTAGTCATAGTTTTACTATATAAAGGAAAAGAATAAGTTAATCAAGTAACATGTAAACAAGCTCATGCTTGCTTGACAATTAAATAAACCAAGATTGAGCGTGTAATTATATTTGGTGATGAGCTCAAGCCCGGTTCATGTTTGAAAGAAATTAAATTAAATGAATAAGCCTGAACTTTCAATACTTTGCTAGGTTGGCTTGTTTACAGCCCTAGCAGTGATCGATTCTTCTAATGAGAAGAAGTTGGGTTCAAATTGTCCTCCCTCACCTATTATAAGGAGAAAAAAATATTTATCAAAAAAACACTAGAAGATTCATAAAATAAACTAGTAGCAATTCATGATATTTATTTTCTATTATGCCTAAAAGCAACATTTCAAGTATAATTTATGTTTTTATGAATTAGCCTTTGATTAGAGGAAGTAGCATAGCTACCTTTTGTTATGCATAACACCTTTTGATATAAATGACAAACGTCACCGCATCACTAACGTGATACATTATTTTTTTTATATATATATATATATATATATATATATTTTTTTTTCTTTTCGTTTGCTAGTAACATGTTGGATTGGGGAACCATATATGAAGAAGAGAAGTAAGAGGTTTATAACAATATTAAACTTAAACTTTAAGCAGAAATTTTTTTTTTTTTTTTGAGAAGAAATTAAGCAGAAAAGTAAACCATAAAAATAAGGATCCTAATACGAACGGTTAAGTATTTCCTAAGTAGAATCAGAATTACCTATGATTATGTAGTCAACAACCAATAATTGATTCTCAAAAAAACACCCAAAAAAAAAAACCCAAACATTCAGCAAGTAAAAATAATGTGCACATTTTTTTGAAATTTTTTTTTATCAACCTGTATAATTTATGTTTAAAGTGGGTTTTGGAATTGTCTCAATTAATAGGGTTTTAGAGTACAATATAGTACAAGTAAATAAATTCACAAGTTAAGAAATGAAAACTTACTTGCATCAATTGAGTTAGAGCAATATAATCTTTTAGGGATGACAATGAGGCAAGGTAGGGTTAGATCAGGAGTTCTCTATCCCCACCTTGTCCTCTCTTCGAGGTAGGGGAAACCTACACAAAGCAAGGGCGGGCAGGGTAGGTTCGAGGCGGGCTTGAAGCATTTAGAGTTTGTTTGGATAGCACCAAAACTGAGTGATATCACTCAGTTTTCAAGATCCATCATCCAAAACGAGTGGGTCGCATAGATGACAAAGTGTTTGGCTTGGTTTTGAATGATTGTTTCCATCACTCAAAAACTCAAAATTTTGAGTTTGGATGATGGAAAATGGAAACAGGATTTTGGTATTTTCAAAAGTTGAAAACTGAAACTCAGTGGTAAATAAAATGACTTTGTGGGCCCCTTATCAGTGCATTGTCAAATCAGAGCCAGGCTGGAGTTATTACCGTTGCAAACTCCCTTATTTCATTTTCATTTCTCCCCCAAAATTTTCAGCAACACTTTCCCTCTTCTCACTTCCCACTCTTCGTCTCCTCTCACACTTTCCCTCTTCATCCCTAGCGAGTTAGCTCCATGATGAACACTCCGTGATCGAAGCACCATGTCTGAGATGAACACTCCGTGATCGTTACTGAGCATTTTTGAGGTGAAACTGAATCTTCACCTGCGAGTCCATACCGAGCTCTGTCACCGTGTCCATACCGAGCCCTTTATCGTGATATTGAAAAATGAAAGAAGATTAAACCAAGGACTAGTGGGTATTGATGCGTGAAATGGGTAGAGGCGTGAAATGGGTTTGGATATTGATGAAAAGCATAAAGAAATAGATATATAAAGAAAAGTAAAGAAGACCGAACCAGTTTCCAATCTGAGCCGGCGCCGGACGGGGAGGTCTGTGCTGTACTTTTCGCTTTATGGGGTTTGGGTTTGTTTCTGGACTGGGTGTGCTGCACTAGGAGAATATGTCTTGTGAGAGGTAAGAGAAATTCCCACGCGGGCACCAACCATAAGCAAACAGTGTGGTGTCAGTGGGTGGGCTCCATCATTTTGGCAAAAAGTAGGCTTAAATTTTGAGTTATGTGATTGGGTTATGTTGCCAAACAAGAATTTTGGAGTTTTTGAGAGAAAGTGGAAACTGAGTTATAAGTTATGAGTTTTGAGTTTGAGTTATGAGTTATGAGTTATGAGTATTGAGTTATGAAAATTGAGTTATGACCAAACCAAACGAGCCCTTAACCATTCTTAATGAGGTGACTTTGTCATTAATGAGATATAAAAGAAAGATAAAGATGATAAACAGTTGTAAGAGCATAGGGAGAAATCGAATTTTTTAGAGGATGATAATAGAATGTGGAAAAAAAATTTATAAAAAAAAAATGTATTAAATATATCAAATTATATATATTATTTAAATATTAAAAAATATATTTTTGCATTTGGAGCAAGGTAGGGCATGACGAGAAAAATCCGTCTCCTCTCAAGGTGAGGAAGATCTGCACAGGACAGAACAAGGCAAGGTGAGTTAAGTGAGGCAAGGAATGTTTGCCATCCATATAATCTTTGGCAAGAGTCCTTGCTCATTTGGCCAATTACAATAAGATTTATGTGTATGTGGCGTCTTTTTTATTTTTAGGTGTAAATATTTCCCTTTGGATGCATAGGTTCATGGGATTCTAATTTCTACAACAAATTGTGTTTGTTTTTATGTGGTATAAACTCCTATTCCAGGTACCTCTAATATGGATACTTCAAAGTAGCATGTAGATCTCGATTAAAAGTTTGAAACTATACATGAAATGTCTCCTTAATTTGCCACATTATGAGTTGGAAAAAGTTTAGCTCTAAACATATTTGGAGTCTTGAGCTCAAACAACCAATAGAAAGATGACACGTGCCATTTTATGTGCAATGCATATGATTCACTTGGTTAATTGAGTTAAGTGAATCATGTGCAATGCACATGAGAAGTACAAATGTTATCTTTCTATTGGTGTATGGTTAGAGCCTAAGGTTCTAAACATGTTTGGAGCCAAACTCTATCCTTATGGGTTGGGAGAAGATAATTCTAAACTGGCTTATAGATACATTTATTTATTTAGTTTGTTGGGTGATTTAATCGGCTCTGCATTTTGTCTTCAAAAAATATTTACATTAATCAGTGTTTTTGATTACTGGAGCACTATACTTGAAAAGACATCCATACCCTTATAGAGCTATTTATCTAAAAGATAATTTTGATTTTATCACTATCCTTACTAAGGAATGAGGAGGACCATCCTAAAACAACGAAAAAAATTTAGGACCACACCCTTTTGTGTTACAAGTCTAATGTAGCAAACTGTAAGTGGTAGAAAAAAAAGTGATGGGTTTATGTGAAAGTAAAAGACAACTAATCACAGTCTAATATATAAAATAGTTGTAAAAAAAAGTGTAATTCTAAAATTACTCCTACAATATGTCAACAAGCCAAAAATATATCTTAATTCTCAGGTGAAAATAAAGAGAAAATGACAAAGAAAAGGGATGGTGGGACTAAAGGTAAACAAAGACGAATGATGTGATTTGGGAATTAGGGTTCATCATGATAACAATGAGTGGTTATAATTGGGAAATTAACCAACCTTAGAATATGGAAACAAGTGTACAACAATCATCCGCATACATAAATCTAGAGAAATGTTGAATTTAGGGCTTGTGAAAAGTAGCACCATCCATAGTTTTTGAGTTCAAAATGAGTGTGTTTGTGCGTGCGTGCGTGAGGTTAGAAAAGCAAGTATAATTTGTAGAGAGACAAATGAACGCGTTAAAGTGAACACTAAAAATTTTCTTTACCTTTCTCCCCTTCAAAGAAAACAAAAGGAAAAGAGAGTAGTAGTAAAAAAGAATCAAGTCCAAACTTATTTACTTTTATTTCTTTCTTCCTTTTTCACACTAGTACCCTACCCCCCACGTCCACAAAAAGTAACACTCTCTCTCTCTCTCTCTCACAGCTCTTCAAGTGTCATTTTCTCACATATACTTCACACAAAAGAAACAACCATTCACTTCATACCTTGTCTTCTCTCTCTCTCTCTCTCTCTCTCTGCAACTACTCTCATAAATTGATCAAACCCCCCCATCTGAAAAAAAGAGAACCCAGAAATCTCACTTGAAAATCCAAAACTCTTATCACCCAGATCATCAAAAAAGAATTCCCCCCTCAAAGGCTCATCTTTTGTGGTCCTTGATATCCATTCTGCTATTATTATAACGTTCAACAACCAAAAGAAAAGCAGCAAGAAGAAGTAGAAGAGATATTTAAGGACAAAGGAGGCTTTAGTGGGTGGACTTGTCTGATGGAGTTATTCCCAGCTCAACCAGATTTGTCTTTGCAAATCAGCCCTCCAAACAACAAACCCACTTCAAGTTGGAGGAGAAGTACAGAAGAAGAAGTGGATTTGGGGTTTTGGAAGAGAGCTTTCGACTCTAGAAACTCCATGTCCTCAATGGCCAAACCTGACACCTGTTTTGAGCTCTCCTTGTCCAATCCAAGGCCTTCTGATCATCACTCTTCCCTCACCAACCACAATCATCATCTCCAAAATGGTAATGGCAATCTTTTCCACACCTTTCCACAACAAAACCACTACTCTCACCATCAAAACCAACACCAGCACCAACTCCATCACCAGCCACTGTTTCAGCAACCAACTCAAGGACTAAGTCCAGAGCTTGGCTTTTTGAGACCCATAAGAGGAATTCCAGTTTACCAAAACCCTCCTCCTTTCCCATTTGCTCAACAGCCTTTAGATGTTTCGCATCAACCTTCTTCTATTTCTATACCTAATACTACCTCAAGTTCTAGTCCTTTTCAGTCTCAAGGGTTACTGCGATCAAGATTTCTGTCACGGTTTCCAGCTAAACGAAGCATGAGGGCGCCTCGGATGCGATGGACTACTACACTCCATGCGCGCTTTGTTCATGCTGTTGAACTATTGGGTGGCCATGAAAGTAAGCAACTTTCATTTAACTTCTTAAAATCTTTTTTTTTTTTTTTCAGTCTTCCTTTCTTCTTGCTTTTGCTTTATTTTTTTCGCTACCCTTTTTCTTCTTACACCATTGTGCTTTCTTTTCTTTAGCATTCTTCAAGAATGGGAAAATTAAAATATATTAAAAAAATTGACTTATTAATTACTTGTTCTTTTGTTCCTTTCTTTTTGGGATTTAGGGGCTACACCAAAGTCAGTTCTTGAGCTTATGGATGTGAAAGATCTCACCTTGGCACATGTTAAATCTCATTTACAGGTAGAAAAGCCCTCTCATTTTTCAACAATATCTAATCGGTTTTCCTTATTTAACTGTTCAAATTAGAGAATTTGAAAAATATAATGAAACTTCTTGTTTTGTATCTCTCTCATGAATTTCTTTCTTGCTTCTGCTTTTAAGTTGGTTTATAGTCTTTGAATGCAGTTCTAATAGTGCTTGTAAGAGTAAATTCGCAATTGTACAACCTAGGCTACAGGAAGGTATTAATTGCGTATTTTTCTAATTACAATGGTTTGCTAACTGAGGGTCTCTCATATCCTTAGCACTTCTTTTTCTAGATCTGATGGTTCTGCTTCTGCAAGCTAATAAACAGCTTTTTGCTTGGAAGAATGAACCAGCCCAAGTAAAAGAAAAAATCAATACTAACAGAGGAGAGAGAGAGAGAGAGAGAGTATTATCGATTTCAGAAAACAAGTAAGACAAAGCCCAATGAATTCAAAATGAGTCATACGCAAGCCGAGACAAGCTCACACTCATACTATTATTTAATCTCCCCGAACAAAATAAAAGCATTTTACCTTGGAAGGGGAGTGAAATAAAAAAAGAAGGAAAATAAACAAGTACAGAACACCATCATTTCTCAATGATGTCTTCCTCAGATGGGTTTTCTAACCACACTTTTCTTAACCATGGTTAATCACATACATCCATGTATGCACATCAATATACATAATATATTTTTATTTTTTACAGCCCCATAAATGCTTCTGTATCTACAGCATGTACTTGCACTGTATTTGATCATGTCTAGAGGATAGTTAACTGTGCACTTTAATATTTCTTTTTTGTCTTCTTTCTGATTTTATGATTTTTACAAATATATGTTATCCAAGTGTAATGTACTACATTATTTTTGACAAAGTAAAGCACTATGTTATTTCTTTATCTAAATTATGTTTTTCTTAGTCATTAACACTACTGTTTATTCTTATATTGGGTTAATTCCTATAATTTTTACTACAGATGTATCGAACCGTGAAGACCACAGATAGAGCTGCAGCTTCTTCAGGTTAAAACTTATAAGTCCAATCTTCTTTTGAAAGTTATGAATTAATAGATGATTAAGTCAACAAATGTATGATATAATAACATATTGTCGCCTATATTGTCCCCTCTTCTTCTTTTTGTCCTCTAATTTTTGTTGTTATCGTTTACAAAAGGACAATCGGACGTATTTGAAAATGGGTCATCTGGAGATACTTCTGAGGATTTAATGTTTGAAATTCAGAACCCAAGAAGGCCTGAGCTATCCATTCAGCAAGGAAGACCAACTGCTCAAGACAAAGACTATCAAGGTCTCTGGAGCAATTCTTCTAGGTAATCTATCTAGCTTGCTTATTATGTCTATCGTTAAAAATATTTTATCAATGTTCTTATAGTGCCACTGGTTGGTCGCTTGAAAAATTAAAAGGTTAGAAAATTTGGCACCTCAACCTCATGCAAACCTCCAAAGCAATTCAAGTCCAGTTTCTTGAAACATAACTTCCTCTTCGAAACCCATTAAAGCATGGTGTTTGATGATGCATTAATTTTTACTTGTAAGCGTTTAAGTATTAACTATAATAACCATGTTTAAAACAAGAAATGTATAACCACCGTGCACCCTTAGTGTAGCACTCCAAAAGTATAAGTGCTTGAAAAGTGTAAGAATAAGAGTTGGGGTTCAAATTTTCAGGAGTTTCGCACACATATAAACATAGATTAAGATAGAGTAGGATTTCTATCTTATTAAAAAAAAAATGCATGACTTTTTTAAGCAAACAATATTTGTTTTTGAAAATCCTTAGCAGGATTAAATTTCCCTATGTAACTTAGAGGTTCTATATAAATTGTAGCATAGTGTTAGTTGTTTTCATTTCTTATCTTCTCTCATTGCTCTAGTAACTGTGGAACTATGTTTTCCTAAGGCGTTTGCTCCTCATATATTGCTGTTGAATATATTAGCACGGTGGCTGTAAAACATCATATAAACTTAATATTCTCTAGTAATCATAATTGTGTCTTTTATGTATGAACCTCTCTCTCTCTCTCTCTCACGCATAAAAAAAGCATAGTTGCATGCAAGGAATCACAAAAAGAAATTATTACACTACGCTTTGCTGTGTCTGTCAACAAACATGGAAACTGAAACCCCATGATGGGCTAATTATAATCCCTTCAGTGGGTTAAAAGGAGTAAAGAAAGAAACAAAACCCACCCACACTTCTTCTACCATTCCAAGACCTGTAAATCCCATTTGACAGTATCCACCTAAAAAATGGAGATATCTCTTTCCCTTGGATTTTGTGGGGTTCAAAGATAGGGAATTAAATGGGGCCTACAATTGGAAAACTTATTATCAAAGCTAAGCCATTAGATGGACCCATTAGTGGAAATCTTGGTGCTAAAGTCTTATGCCCTTTGAAACTTCTTTGTATAGTCCCTTGTTAGGGGTAATGGGCAATCACATGGGGTGGGTTCACCTTTATTTCAATCAGCTCAAAAATGTAAAGTGATAGACTATAAACAAGACAGTAAAAGATAGCTTTCTTTTCTCAGTTTGCTTTTTTCTTCTGCATGGCTTCCACTGAAAGGAAATATTCTCTCTTTGTGTTTGATTTTGTAGCAGGGAAGCATGGTTGCATGGCAAACCAAGGGATTCTTGTGGAAACATACCATCTCTTGAGGTACCATTATTCAAATCTTCATTCCCCAAATGACCTTTTGTTTGAAAATTTTACCACTTATGTGCATACCTATGGGAATGATAGAATAAAAAAGAAAGGTATGGGGAAAGAATTTTTGTTTTCATCTTTCTTTATCAAATCATGCATATTAGAAAGAGCTACGAAAGGAGGGGAAAAAACTTTCAAAAGCTGCTTTATTCCTCTACAAACTTAAGGGGCAGGATTGTCATTTTGAGTCTACAAAAAAAAGGGATTTTTGTTTTGTAAAATACTAAAATGTTCCCTCCCCACCCCCACCTCCCTTTGTCCTTCAAAAATAAAAATAAAATTAAGAAAAGAAAAAAAAATTCCATTAATGATCTACAGCCTAGCAACTAAAACCTAACCCATTTGACTCATCAAGACCAATGTTGACCTTCATAGATGGTGTAGATCCTTATATAATCATGCATGGTCAAACAAATTAATGCATATTATAATGTTACAAAGAAAGAAAAGAAAAGAAAAGGTTCATTCTATAATGTTCATGGTCATGATGTTAGGGAATAATATTTTGAGAGTTGTACATTAGTCATGCATTTTGTAACAGGCTTTCTAATTTACTCTAGGCATGTTTCTTTTTAATTGATAAATATTCTATTATTCTCTGAGTCAAATGTCCTTTGATTCCCTTCTTCAGTTCACACACTTGTTATGCTGCTTCTCTTTGTATTTATTGCATCTCTTTTTTCCTTGTTATCATTTTCTTATTCTTTCTTTTTCATTTTTTTTTTTTGGCTCAGAAGGACATGGATCCAAAGTGCTTAAGCTATGAAAGAATATCAGATGTAAGCTCATCCACAAACCATTCAGGGGCAAGCCCCAAGAAGCCTAATTTGGAGTTCACTTTGGGCAGACCACTTTGAAGTCTCTTTTGAGTATTACTCATTTTGAAATCATTGTAACAGTGAAGGGGGGGCTGGAGATGAGAATCAGGTACCCGCTGAGAAAACCAGAGGAAAAGAAATGAAAAAGAAAACAAAAGAAAAAGAAAAGTAAAAGGAGAGCTAAAGAAAGACAAGGAGACAAGAAAGACAGAAAGCAACAAAAGGAGAAGGAGGTGTGGAAAAAAAGCATGTCCTTCCTATCAGACCTGAGATCCAAATCAACATATTATATTCCTACGTAAATATATGAAATCTAATTGATTTTGTATGTTTTGCACTCATATGAAGAGAGAGAAAGAGAGAGAGAGTGAGTGAGAGAGATAGAGAGAGAAAAAGACCTTTAACTATCTTAAAGTATGAAAGTGATCCTTGGTAATTGTAATGGAGCACTTTACATTTTATGAAATATTTTAGTATTTTTTACCAAAGAATTTGGCGCTCTATTCGTTCCTAGGCATAGTCACATGCTTTACGCTTTATCATCAAAGAAAAAGAAAGACTTGAGGATATGAGCTTTGAAAAGATTGTGAACTAAAGACATAAGAATAAAGAATGGCAAAAGAAAGAAAGAAAAATTTTCAATGCATTTTTCTATTTGCAATTGGCAATTGCAGTACCTTCATCAAGGATTTGTTATAATTTTTTTTTTCCTTTTTTTGTTTACCAGAGTCTATATATATATATCAAGGATCTGCTGAGGATTCATGACGGGTCTTAAAATTTTAGAATTAAAGTTTTTTTTTTTGGTTAGAATTAAAGCATTATGAACCAAACTACAAGTTGATATTCCTATTAAATAATGCCAAAATTCTTAAACATAGGAACATTATTCTCATAATGATTACCTTTGTCATTGCACTTTAAATTTAGTATGGATAGAGACTGGTGGCACAGTTAACTTTTCAAAAAGAGAGTTCAAAATTATAATTTAACTGCCATTTTACCACCAAAGGAAGCTTCTCTGAAAGAGGCAATAAAGTTGCAATCAACATTAATTTGGGCAGACAATGTATTTTGAAATATCTGTATATTTAGCTTGCTACGCTTTCCCATAGTTTCTGGTTATGAAACCGCATATTGGAATGGATTTTAATACATGTGGTTCTAATAAAAGTCTTTACTCTATAGTAAGAAGGGAAGTCACTTTCCTTCATTAAAGAGAATATCTGAAGGCATATATAGCTAGGTTTTGTTCTTTCTATCTGTTCTTTTCTTTTGTTTTTTTTTTACTTTGTCCATATTGAATTTTCTTTTTTAATCTGGTTGTAGTATTAAAGGAAGCTATGACCCAAAAAGGAAATCGTATTTTTAGCTCAATATTTTGTCAGATTACAAGAAATTTTTGTTTTCCCACCTAGAAATTTAGTGGTATTTGTTCCAATCTCTCCTATATTAAGAGAAAGTACTAGCCAAGAGTATTATAGTTTAATGACATTGGGTTTGGGTGATATTTTTCACCGAGACATCCAGATTTCAAATCTCTCATTCCCAACTAAAAATAAAACACAACCGAAGAGAAAAAAAAAAATGAAAGAAAGAAAGCCCAGATACACATCATCAAACGTGTAGCAGCTCACTTGCTTTTAGATGAAATCAATATGGAATAAGGACTGGTACTGAATTCAGTCTTTAGGGTTTTGATTATATGCCACCCGGTACAATGGTGCTGATTTCTTAAGTATTAAGTGCTGCAAAAAGCATCTCTCCTAGAATTTTCCTGAATTTTTAATTAGGTTATTCTTGTGGAAAAAAAAGAACCCAACAATGTTAATTACCTCACAAATTAGTCAAAAGTTCAAACAGAATGACTGGAAAGAGATAGCTCGCTAAAGAAAAAGTTGGGAACAAAACGGGGAAGCCAAGAACATGAAGTCTTTATACAGTGAGATTCCTAGCTACCATAATTTTGTTTTCTAGTCAGATCAGATGTACCTTTCTATGAATAAAAGATATTGTGCCTATGGCATGTACATATTGATATTAGGCCAAAAGTTCCTTGTTTTGTGAAGGAGTCTTATGTACAAAAAAGAATACGAAGTATTACCATATCCGGTTACTATATATAGTAATGCGTCCATTTATCCATTGTATGTATACGACTCTAATCATCAATAATACTCTCTCTACGCATTAATTCATGAACAATAATAACAATAATAACATTATCGTGTTACCAAAATAACCCTTGCATTAATTCTGATTAAAAGAATTTTGGCATATTTCATTTCATCTACGTTAACTTGTGTGGTAATCAAAAAGGTTTGAGGCTCTAGGCACTCCTTTTCTTCTTCTTCTCTTTTCTTTTTTTGGTTGGGACTTGGGAGATAAACTACTTGAGTGAACTCCTCTATTCTCTGCAGAAAGAACCAAACTTGAACAACCTCTCTCGTCACATTAATGTATCTATCATTTTCCCTCCAAAAAAGAGAAGGAAAAAAAAGGACAAAAAATGAAACTATTATCGTGATGGGATCTTCTCAATTTTGCTACTATAATGGCAGCTTCACATATACACAATAACTTTAAGACAAAGTGAATCCACTTAAGCCATTGTCGAAAGTTTTTGCAATTTATGTCGACACTTCAATTACAATAAACATGGCTCCAAAGTTTGAGTTGTAAAATGGCTATCATGATGTCTACATTCCAATACCAAAGTGGCTAGTACCAAAAATATTTGAAAATACCAAAATTGAAATTTTTTTACAAAGAAAATCAAGTGGAATTAGGAAATATACAACTGTACTTTGCTAGTTCAAAAACTTCTATATGTTTCAGTCATATGTAATTATCCTCTTAATTACATGGGGTTTATTATATGTGATTGATACACCATATACCTTCTCTTACCAGTTTAGTTGACTATTCATAAAATATATCACATTTGTCCCATAGTATGAAGGCACACAATTCATTGTAAACTTCAACATGTGGGTGTAGTGACTTTATTTTTGGACAAATTGCATTTTTAATCTCTTAAATATGGTACTTCAATTCATTTTTTCCCCCTTAAAATGGTAAAATATAATAATTTAGTGTTTCTATATATCTATTTTTCCATTTACTTCACAAATGGAATGCTGAGGCACCCTAATGTAGGGAGAAAAATTGAATTATTTGATCAAATTTAACCCACCTAATATTTACAAGACAAAAATCAAATGAACCCAAAATTTTAAGGGATAAAAATGAAATTTATCAATATTAACATTACTTGGCAAACCATTATAGCTAAGTCAGCAAAAAAATTAGATAGAAAAGCCAACTCATTCTATTTTTGAAATTTAGAGGATGAGATTAGAATTTTTTTAAATTGATGGATTAAAAGTGAACACACCTTGGAAAAAAAAAAGTATCTTTTGTATTAGATGTATGGGTAACAAATCCGTTTTTGGAAAATTTTTATCAAGAATTGAAAAAGTTGTCAAAACTTTTTCAATTCCCGATAAATTTTTTTTCAAAAATGATATACTATTGTATGCCCTTAGGGCACACGTTAATAAAATCCTAGATGTATATATATACCTACTCAAAATTGAGGGACTAGAATAGCAATTTTTAATTATATGGTTCGTCTTCTAATAGTTGGCCAGCCACTTTTAGGAGATTGCAAAATTCTCATTAGGAGACAAAGAAAAAGGAGAAAAGATATGTTAACCTAGAAAATGGAGGAATTTTTGTCTTTCTTTAATTACTAGGTTACGTGATTAACTAAGGCGTTGCACATGTGGGTGTGAAAAGTGCTAGAGAATAGGTCACGCTGTTAAAATTTACAAGGAATAATAGGAATGACTTTTCCTCTTCTTCTTTTTTTGTTAGCTTTGCTGAGGTCCTACACCAATTGGTATAAATAACAATGTTTATTACATGACCTAGTACTGAGTCATAACATATCTGATATCCCTGCATTTGAAACCAAAAGGCAGCAAGTGTGAGACGCACTATGCAAATTAATTAATATCATGGCCTCCCTCCTATAAAAGTTACCATAGCTTTTAAGTGAAGTTGTGGTGTGCCTTTGTGTTAGAACCCCTTTTCCTCTCTCTTGTGTGTGTGTGTTTGTTTCTAAAAAAAAAAAAGAATGGGTAATTGTCCCACATTGCTTAAGAGAGTGTATTGTATGTAGTATAACTAATCCCGCCCTCCCTTCAAAGTTATCATAGCTTTTGAGTGGAGTTGTGGTGTGCATTTGTGTTAGAACCTCTTTCCCTCTTCCTTGTGTGTGTTTGTTTCTAAAAAAAAAAAAAAAGTTAATTATATATTTTTATCTAATAGTAAATACTAAAAAGCCATAGACACGAAGTCACTAACGAAAGTTATTACCAAAAGTAGCAATTAAAGCAAACCCTAAAAGGAACTCTATATATCAAGTTAAAATCTAAACCATGCAATTCAAAGTTCAACAGTCAATGTAGTAACTTAAAAAAAAAAAATAGACTTCATTATTTTAGAATTACAATGTTTTTTACAACATCTAAAGTGTCGAGTTATAAATAATATCAACAATAATTCCAAATATAATCAACAACTTCACAACTCAACAGTTTTAATTTTTTTTTTTTTTTTTTTTAAAATAGGTAAAACATAAACTTAAAAAATGATTGATTTTAGACTTATATTCATAGTTTTAAAAACCGGACAGGGTTCAAAATTAGATTTGCCTCCGGTTCTCGATTTTTGACCGAATTTTAGTGTTTTTTGGTTCGAACTAGTGGTTGATTTTCAGTTCAATCGGTCGGTCTAGTCCGATTTTTAAAACCATGCTCACATCTACTCAATTGTGCATAGAAATTCTAATTATTTTTTTTCTTGATTACAAGATTAGAAACATTATGGAAAAGTAAGTTTCCAACTAAACAAAGAAAGCCCAAAATGTGCCAAGGTAGAAAATGGGGGAGTCTTGAGGCAACTACTAGTTGGTCTAAGTGTCAAGTCTCAACAAGTGTGTTGAGTTGTGAAGTGACCACTTTTTTGACAAATATTATTTTCAGGGAAATGCTTTTAAGAAATTGTCAGTCGGCTTTAGAAAGTCATATGGGAACAATTAATAACACACTCAGTCTTTAACTCTTTCTCCCCCACTCGACTCCTAGACGCGTGTATTGTCAGACTACCAATCACTTGATATTGATATAAATCTAAGCTGCGCGTGACTGTAGGACATTTTGAAAAGAAAGAAAGCGTGTGGGGGTAGTAGGGTAGACAGGATGAAACAAACAAACGTAGGCTAATATAGCTTGTAATAAGTTGTAACATAACATGATGATCTTGATTTTTTTTTTTTTTCCATAAAAAAAAAAAAAAAACCGACTCTCGTCTGCATGGCACCTTTATAGCAATTATTGCTTTCATCATTACAATCCCCTTCCCACCTTTTTATTGGTTTTTTCATATAAATAATAAAAAAATTTACTTTTAGTTAGGACCGTAATAGATTGTATTATAACTTTTGGATTGTTTTTTTTTTTGATTTTATTAATATGTGCCTTAAGAGCATACAATAGTATATAATTTTTGGAAAAAAATTTTATTGGAAATTGAAAAAGTTTTAACAGTTTTTTCAATTCCCGATAAAAAAGTATACCATTAAGAGCATACATTAACCAGACATTTTTCTTTTAACTTATATGTTTAAGTAGAAATTTTTAAACATTTACTTAACCACTACATTTTACTCCTATGTTACTCATCAATTTAAAGTTTAGTTTGCTCCAATATGTTTCTGTACTTTGTCTTGTTTCACCCTGTTTTGGCTAATGCATTTTTAAAGTTTGTCAAGAACCCCCAAATAGCTTAGACGAATTAGATTATGAAAGTTACTTAATAGTTAGTTACAATTAGATAAGCAATAGTGAGTTGGTTAATTGTCTAGCACAGTAATCACATTTATCACATGTATATTTCTTATAAACAAATGTGATATTAGTAAGAACACACGGGAGATTAATTAACCAATAGTCTTGAGCAATGTGGGTGGGAATTTCATATATAAATAGATCAGTGTAATCCCTCTCTATATCATCTTGAATAATAATGAAGTTGTTGCCTTTTTGCATTTTTCTCTCTTAATCTTTTCTCTTGAAGGGTAACTATCTCAAATCAAGTTAATTTACATGCAATTCCTATTCACTACCTTTAGGGATCGATGAGTTCCTAACAATTGATATCAGATCCTTCGATCTTGGGATGACTGAATTCATTGTGCCTCTTCTCTAGGTTTATGAATTATTTTCTCTTGACAACACTCTACCACCTCTCATGGTTTCCATTGCCTCTTATTACATATGGAAGGAGATGCATGAGAATGGTTTCAGGATGCAGAGGCATCAGGATTATGCACAAATTGGGTGGAGTTCATATGTAGTCTACATGATCAATTTCAAATGCCAATCCTTTATTCTCCCACTCAAGAGTTCACGATTCAAGAACTGACAATCCAAGTGCCAGTGATCCATGAATAGAAGATGCAAGAGCCAAAAAATTTTAATGGTTCAAGAATTAAATAAGGTTATGAGGATTTAAGAACATTTCAAGGTCCAAAGAACTAATGAGACCTTTAAGATCGAAGAACCATTGAAGATTCAAGAACTTAAGCAAAGTTTGACAGTCCACGAATTAGAAAAAATCTTCATGTACATGGGGCCGCCTGTCAAAGAGAAGTATATGAATATGGTGATCATGAGCACTAAATTATTGGTCCATTGGAAGATACTCTTTGATGAAAAAGCACATGGACGATTCACTCACATTTGGCAACAACAACAACAATAATAACAAACCTTGAGGACAATGTGTTCTGAAGGAGAGAAAAATGTTAGGAACCTCAAATAGCTTAGATGGATGAGATTGCAAGGGTTAGATTAGATTAGAAAAGTTAATTAACACTAGTTAGTTACAATTAGATAAGTAACAGTGAGTTGGCTAGTAGTCTAACACACTAATCACGTGTATTTCTTATGAACACAATGTGGTATTAGTAAGAGTGCACATGAGAGATTTATGAACTAATAGTCTTAAGCCATGTGGGTCAATTAGATTAGGGTTAGATATTTATAAATAGATCCATATAATCCCTCTTTGCATCATCTTAAATAATAATGAAGTTGTTGCCTTTGTGCATTTCTCTCTCTAAATCTCTCTTAATGTTTCTCTTGGGGATAACTAACTCAAATTAAGTCAAATCCAATAGAATTCCTATTCATTTCATTTAGAAACCGGTAGGTTCCTAACAAATTTATTTATTTATATCTTCATTCTTCTTCTCTCTCGTTTTGCTCATGGAAAATTTTGGAAATAAATACTTTAAATTAAAAGAAAATCACAATAATTGATGTTTGGTGCTTCTATCTTTTATGTAATAAAGACATTAAAAACACCTTATTATTTTGTTTGATCTATATACTATATACAATTATATGTGATGATAAGCTAGATATATCTATTTCATAGAATAAATATATTTCTTAAAAATAACAGTAACCCCAAAATAGTAGGCAAGAACAAAACGATATCTAAATATTTTGTTCCAATACATATATTAAAATAGTATTTATAAAATAGACTTGACATCTTTGATTATATAGATGGAGAAGCTTCATAAAAGAAATTCCACTTGCACATTTTATTAAATAGAAAGGGAATTTTGTCGAAGAGTAATGTAGTCATCCTTATAGTCAAATAAAAATATTTGGTATCAATTTTAGGGTTTAAATTTATGCTCAACCACATGCAGTATGTCATGTGTATGAATTTTTCCATTTTAACCTTTAATCACTTAATAAGAAAAAAGAAAAAACATGTGGCAAGTTGTGATTGATAGAGTAAAAAATTGAATGCTCTCAGTAGGACAATGATTTTTATTTGCGTTAGTTAGTGGCATTTGCCTCTATATGTAGGGTTTTAATTCTAAGATTAATTCGAATTCCCTAATTAAAACTTAGTTTTTTGTTGTTGTTGTTGTTGTTGTTGAAAAGAGGATACATCTTAGCCTAAAGCTAAAATTATCTTATGTGGGTCTTTTAATGTGATTTTGACATCGCTAATGAATCTCTTCACACAGTGTTAATCGTAATTCCTATAAGTGACGATTAGGTTGTCTTCGTTTAGGTGGACATGGAAGGGAAGATGATGAATGGTGATACTAGGGAGGGCGTAAAGGGAGGGGTTGGATGGTGGTGGAGGAGGGAGATACGATGGAGGGTGGATTGTCAAGGAGGTAGCTAGTAGGTGTCATCATATTTGGTGGCTGAGGTATGTGCTAGCACAGTATGGTCTAACTCAATTTTGATTTGGTGGGTTGAATAAGTTATTTATAACAAATTCATATATTTTATTGGGTGGAGAATCGCTAAACATTACTGACATGATCCTCTTGTTTTATTGAATAATTTCTTCTTTTATCGAGCTTAATTACACTTAAATGAAAAAGATAAGTGCAATGTTTACAACAATGTTCACAACAAATTATAGGTACAGAGACGGAGCTACATTCGGACTTGGGGGGCAAGGCAGCCCCCCCCCCCCCCCAACTTTTTTAAATGATTTGATATTATCTAATCAAGGTTTGAAACAAGAATCAATGGTGGATCTGAATAGGCCTTGTTGTTGACACTACCGCTAATGCTGGGTTTAAGTGTGTCTTCATCTTCCACTTCATAGTTCAAATTCAAGCCGTAACATTAGCAAGAATAGAGAGTGAGTGAGAGAGGGAGAGAGCGAGAAAAACTCAGATTTTTATAGAGAAGAGATAAGTGTCAATAGAAAATGTTAGTAAAGGATAGAGATAAGATTCATTGAGATTTCAAGAAAGAGAAATATAGAGAGAGAGAAGATTATGTTATGATAAAAAATATTTAAAAAATATGTTGATCATAGACTCACGGGTACAATGAGAAAAATGGAACAGGTGAAACAAGAAAGATTAAAAAATAAATAAAATAAAGTTGTATTTTTTTTATGATTTTTTTTTTAATGTTTTAGAAATCAAATGTGTGGCTATCGTTAGAGAAGTTAATGGGCAGGCGGGCTAATGGGAAGAGAAAAATTAAAATTGATGGTCTGCACTTTGTTTGACTTTAGCGGTCCTACTTAGTAGAAAAATGGTAAAATTTTTTGTTATTCAATGAATTAATATTAATATTGATGTAATTTTATTTTGTTGTAGCTCAAGTGCTCAACTAGTAAAATTTATTAAACATCATAGGTTGAAAACTATCTCTAAAAAAAAGTTTGTTGTGGTTTGCAAGATATGTTTATTTGGCTTTTTGGTTAGGACTGACCTAATTTTTGTGAGGCATGTTGTGGATTCAAGTGTGTAGTTGGATGTATCGCTAGCATTATTCATAAGCTAATATTGATGATTTATTGTTGCTAACCTCTAATGTTGATGTCATAATTTATAAAAAACTTAAAATTAAAATTTGAAAAATCACCAAAATTGGTATTAGTTTATTGCAAATCTCAAATTGCATCTACAAATATAAGATTACGATGTTAATGAATGTGATGAAATTTTATAAGCTTTACGTTAAGCTTTGCCCCCCCTAGGTTTGTACCCTGGCTCCGTCTCTGCCTAAGTAGGTGGTATGTTGTTATTAGTTCTAATTTGAATCCACTATTGAAATTACTTTTTTTTCTCATTAATAACAGCCAGTAACAACCTGTTAAGATTTATTGTGAAATCAGTGTTGTGAAAATATTGTGTACGTAGCATTTGTCATATGAAAAATTTTGCTTCCTTTTTAGATTTTTTTAAAAACAAATTGAGCCAATTTACCTTCAGAAACAAATATTAATTAATTATATAGAGTTTTAACAAATTTTACCTAGCTCGATACTTGTTATCAATATAATCAATACTTCTCTTCCATCAACGTTCTTAATTTAGTGCTTTTTGTATACATTGAGTTGGTTACACCCTAATCGTTTATGTTACTCTTGCCTCTTTAAAAGCACATTCAATCTCAAAAAGACTAATTCTCAGGATGCATGTCCTTAATGATTTGACAAAAGGTGATAAAGGTTTAGCTGGTTATATCTTTTTTAATTTTCAAGCTTTAGAATGTCTCCATCAAGGATAAGACTTCAGATATAATACAGGTTTAATCCTTCAACTTCTTTCACTGATTAATTATTAGATGCTAATTTTCTACCTGCAATGACCCATATGTTTCTAAATTTAAATAACCCTTAAATTGGAACTTTGCCACAGAATGTCTTTTCTGTCAACTTTATATAAAGTAACTTTCTTTTCTTTTTCATTTTTTATAAGAAAAGTTAATAAGAATTTTGGTGTGGTTGAACCTATATCAACTTTTCCAACAAATTAGTACACAACTTTGTAAATGCTGTTGTTCATTTTGGTTGGCACATATTGAAATCAAACATTGGTTGGTTTTCTATGAATTCCAATGGAAGCAAAAAAAATTTATTTCAGTCACAATTTGTAGCCAACCCAATTATCACTTAAGCGGCATAGGGGCTATCCTTACTAATTGAAAAAGACAAGTAACAAGACCATTCTATTTAATTATCTATTAAATAGCTCACAGCTCAAACAAACTACATCTGTAGGCTCCTTCAACCTATAGCATTTGAACAGTGTCCACATTACAACTTAACGATCCAACGGTTTAAATCCAAAACAATAGAACTTCTAATGCATTATTCTTATTCTTTTGACTCTTTCCTGTTTTCAGCAACTCTCCACTTCTGAAATTTGCTTCATTAATTCCAGACACCTACAGTCACGCTATGGAGACACTTTGTTTCAATTTTCAAACCCATGACCCCATCACATAATGTTTGCCCTATATCTGCACATGACAACATAATAGTTCAAACCAAAAAGTTTCAAGTCAATAATGTAGGTAGTTCATCCCCTTGTTTTTTCTTTTTTTAATTTTTTGTTTGTTTTGGTTATGAAAAGAATTTTTTTTCTTTTTCCAAATGGGTGTACTTTTTTTTTTCCATCATGTATATAAGAAGAATAAAGATTTATTTTTTTCATATAAACAAGTGGTATCTTAATCTTTAATCATACTATTTCATTTTATACCCAAGAGTCATTTCCAACATCTCATGGATTGGATTGGAGTGAATGTATTCAGAGACCTTTAAATATAAGATAAATCCTTTAAAGCTATTGAATGAACCTAGACTGGATGTCACCAAAGAAACAAGAGTAGTTTTAGTACCACATAAATTGTCATAATTTTTAACATAACTATCTTACATGTCATACTATAATTGGCTGTCTGTCACTTTCACGTATAGCACCACTTTTTGCACTACCTTTCATAATTTGCTACTTAGACAGTTGTAGCACAAATTGTGCCATTTTACATGTTCTTAAAATTTTTCCAAAAATAATAAGGGTAAATATTTGAAAATCTAAAAGTTGGGGGGACAAATTAAAAGGATAGAAAGAAATTGAAGGAATCAAGAAGTAAAAAAGCAGTGGTAATATTATGGAGAATGGACAGGGACTGAGCCTAAAAAGCCTTGAGCTACTCAACCCCAATATAGGGAAGAGAAGCCGTACTACTGTGGGTTGTGCAGCGTCATCAGTACTAGACAGAGTTAATAGCTTACACTGTCACACACACACACAAACACAAACACAAACACATAGAATGTCAAATTATTTATTCATCATTACACTATCATTCATTCTCGTTCAAACATCTTTACACGTGTGTGGATCTAAGAGCATTGATGTTCACGCCCTTAAAGCCCTGCCAGCCGTCAGATCTGCCTGTCTCAAAGGGTTACTGTTGTTGGGAAAGCGACGAGTGAGAGTGACGTTATTTTTGACGCCCTTGTTTTCAACCAAATCGTTTCTCATGAATTTTGCAGGCAGGGGCTCTTTTGAGTAGCTCGAGAAGTTTTTGCATGAAAAAGTTGTGGTGAGGGTCCAGATTAAAGTCATTACGTGACAGCAGGATGCATGGAATTTTCATGCAATAAATTTACTTAGATTGCTGCTGCACACTTGCAGAGTTGCTGAGAGCCACTTGTTTTTTATTTATTTATTATTATTATTATTATTATAAAATAGTCACTTTTATCCGGAAGATAAAGTTAAAGATATACACCGTAGATATAAACAGAAAGAATACAATAGAGGTACTCTTCAATGACGTATCCTCATAAATGGAAAGGTTTTAAACTTGAGTTAATTATAGTGCCTTGCTAGTATGGCTAGGTGACAAAAATGCATTTTTATTTTTATAAATATGATAGGAATGAAATAGCTAGTAATTCCTGCAATTTAATGTACACAAAAGATCAACAAAATATAATATTCTTTATTTTTTTTTTTTAAAACAAATATAGAGTTTGATGGTTTTTTAATAAGCACTAGGAAATATATATGTGACAACTTTGAAGAAATCAACAAAAAATTGGAACCTTTGATTTTATAGATATTATAGATTTTAAATTACACATTATAGATGATATAATTGATCTTACCATCTTGCCATGATGATAGATTTCTGTTAGGTGTATGCAAAATTCAAACCTATATTGTTTAGATTTTATTGATTGAGCTAAATATAACTCACATTTTGGAGCAAAAGTAGGAGCCAATGGAAGTTAAATTAATGTGTTTGGTAATTATATGGCATCACAGAGGGTACAATTTTACAGGTAATTGTTTATTGTTTATGATATGTTATATATATATATATATATATATATATATATACATATATATCGAAATAACTCCTGCATACCATTAATATTCATAATTTAAAGAGAAGTGCTATCCACACAATATTTTTACAACAAATTATAGGTGTTTAGTTGTTATTGGTTATAATTTGAATATACCACTGAAATGGCTTTTTTTCCCTACTAATAACAACCCATAACAACCTGCCATTTAGGATTTGTTATGAAAATATTGTGAAAATATTATGAACATAGCATTTCTCTAATTTAAAATAAATAAAACCACAAAAAGTATTTTGAATCATTGACTTGAGTACTTTATAAGATTATACAAGATAATTAAAAAGATCAAACCCTTCAATTTTCCTAGGACGTCAAGTTTCTATCTGCCAAAATTTGTAGCTTCACGATAGACAACACTATCTTGTCCTAAATGACTCCTGCAACGAATGGTCAAGAAAATGTTGCCAAAAACAGTAAGAATAGCCCCTTATGGGCATGTTCGGATGTTCCACTTGATTACGAGCCTATAGGATTAATCATTCTATTTTCTTTCAAGGTTTACATGATATGCTCGTCTGGCTTTTCTACATTTTCCCTACTCTCGGTATAAGGAAGGAGGTTAGATGATAGAATATAGATAACTATTGGCCCAAATAAATTATTTTTTAGGGTAAATTCCACAAACCTACCCTGAGGTTTGGACTAATACCAATAAGATCCACAACATTTAAAAAGTGACAATTTTGGTCTTTTTTCCCAAACGGTTTGTAACATTGTTATTTAGTTTCTTTCTTTTTTTGGTTCTTTGTTCTTTCCTCTTTGCAGAATCGCCTCTCTCTCTCTTTCTCTGAGTACAGAACCCACAAAGCCAGCGATCACCAACCACCGACCACCAGCAAAAACCACAAAACCATCAACCACCAGCAAAGCAACGGCATCAACAAAACCCACAAACCCAGAGTCACTGACCACCGACCACCAACAAAACTCACAAACCCATTAGCAATACCGACTACCCCACAACAAACCCAGACCAGAAACACAAACCAAAACCCACAAAAATCCAACACACCCACAAAAAACCAAATTCTCTATCACCAATCCAAACCAAAACCGACCCACTACAAAACCTACCACCACAACACCACCGAAAAGAGGAAGAGAGAAGAGAAATTGCAAACCCACCACCACCACGGCGCCGGATTTGAGCAGAGGGATTGAAATGTCGCTGGATCTGAGCGGAGGAGAGTGAAATGTTATTGGTCTAAGCTTAAACATCGCCGGATCTAAGTGGGTTTTTGAAACTCCTCTCACTCACTACTCACTAAAACTCAAACGCACCGCTCAAAACTTAGGCGTTGATAAACCACCGTGCCGGTGACCGAAACACACACCCATAACAATGGTGGCGACGAACGTGAAATCGGAGACGATGGCTCTGATGGACGAGGAGCGCCTTGGAGGCCGAGATGAACGCCATCATCGACCGCCTCTGCGTGCCTGGCGGCCCTAGCCTTTCCGGCAATCTCGTCGATTCCGAGGTCTCTTTCTTCTTTATCTTTCAATTTTTGATTTTTTGAAATTGTGAGGTGTGAGTGATAATATGTACTCAGAGGAAGAGAGAGAGAGAGAGAGAGGCGATTTTGGAGAGAGGAAAGAACAAAGAAAAATGAAAAAAAGAAAAAGAAAAGAAAAAGAAGTAACGGTGTTACAAACCGTTTGGGAAAAAGGACCAAAATGGTCACTTTTTAAATGTTGTGGACTTTATTGGTATTAGTTCAAACCTTAGGGTAGGTTTGTGAAATTTACCCTAATTTTTATTTTCTAGCTGTGTTCAAATTATTTTTTTCTATTAGAATTCAATAGGTGGAGGTGGAGGGGATTGAGATCAGGTGCAATATCTATGGTATTGCACCTGATGCAATTCACTCACTTTCTCTCACAATTTTTTTTTACATTTTTTACTTTTTAACTTTAATTTTTTAACTTTTCTTTAATATATTTTATTTAATAGTTGAGATTGAAAGTTCATTATTCAACTTTCAATCTCAGTTATAAATTACAATTGCATCAGGTGCAATACCCTAAGTATTGCATCTGATCTGAATCCAGGTGGAGGATATAAATTTGAACTTATTTATTGAAAACACCAAGATATATCAATTGAGCTATAAGATTCTTGACTTTTGGCCATCTTACCCATTAATTCATCAACATTGTAAACTAATTGGGTGTGTGGTGAGGAGGATCTTTTGCGACCTTCAAATTTCTGTTAAAATGATTGTGACTATTTCAGTCTGGGTTTTATCATATTCATGGATATATTAGGATGTGGCAATATATCATAAAGCAAGAAATTCTTGGGTAGAATCCATTTAGTACCAAAAGAAAAGAAAAAAAAAAAAAAAAAAAAAAGGAAAAAGGGATTAGTCTATTGCATGTACAAATGGGTAACTTATCTGAGCCCGTTCACATCTCTAGACGAGCCCTTCGGCCGTTGGAGTCATAAGCATTTGGGTCTGAACCCAATTCAAATTCCTTGTATGGAGTTGTCTGCTAGCACTAGTGCACTTAGTCCACGGGCCACATGATAAACGACCACCACCTAAAGATATTATTAAAGTATTACAAATTAAACTTAATACAGAAATTTATTAATATTATATAGGGTACGTAAAGTACTTTAATATTTTGAGTATGTTTCATTTAAATTATAAACTTTGAAAATGTTTTATTTAAACCTTTAAAAGTTTCTTTAAAACTTTTCATTTATACCTTCTATCACATTTTATCTATTAATAATAATATTGTTAAACAGCATATGACTAGCTAGTTTCAATGAAATTTATTTTAAACTTTAAATGAAAGTTACCCAAAATTCTAAGGTTTAAATAAAATTATCTAAAATTATAAGATATAAAAGAAACCTTTAAAAAAATTGAGATTAAAATATAACATTTTGAAAATTTAAGGTTGAAATAAAACATAACCCAACTCCAATTTTAAAAAGTATTTATATTAATTCTCACAAGAAAGGGAAAACCGGTTAATGAATCAGGACAAGATTGATGAAACTAGTGTAAAAATTATTGTCCCAAATAACAAAATTTAGTATGAAAAAGTTAATAACATATTCTAACAATAGAGTGTGGATGTACGTTTAAATAAAATTATTTGAAACTCTAGGAAATGGATACCAAAGGGGAGGCTCCCAACCATGAGACAAAGTGGGTTCTAGCTGCCACTGGTGTAATGGATTTGCAATTCCAGTGGAAAGAGCTTCTGCCAGCCCCTATTCAATTCATGTGCCCTTGTGGCACAACTAGTGGTTGGTCTGATTGGGTGGATCAAGAAATTGCAGATGAGGGATTTTGGTAAATCATTAAGAATGCCAACATTTTTGAAGCAGTTGTGGTGTCTCGTGGCTGGAACAAGTATAGGGATATGGTTCACCTTTGGAATCCAAATACCTATACTTTTTTCTTTCCTTGGGGATGAGACTATCATCACCCTTGAAGATGTAGAAAAGATTTGTTTTTTACCTAGCATGGGAGTAGTGAGTCCACTGGAACTAGGGTTGTTTGATAAGGAATCTGAGATTACAGAGGAGCTGCTGAATACTTTGGGTGGTGTAGAGGCATCGGCTGAATCAATCATGATGATGCCGTGAAAATCACCAGTGAGCTACACGGTCCTCGCACGCTCGAAAGAATATCTGCACAATGAAAATAGAAGAGACCTAACAGAGAGCACCGGTGTGGTGCCGGCCAAATACCCTCCGAAGGTCAAGTTAGAACTTATTCTCACAGCTCTAGAGTGCTAGAGAGGGTAAATTATGCGTACCTTGGTTTGTGAGGGTATTGGGGCTTTTATAGTAGTAGAGTATTGACCTCTCCTTGTTGGATTAGGAGTCTTTTCCTTTTAGGAGTCTCTTTGGAGCGTATTTTACGGGATCCTTTCCTTATAGGAGTCTAATACTGAGCGTGATGCGCACGATATTTCCTTATATACCCATTCGTGGGAGGCAAGGCAAAGTTATTCTGGAACCGTCACCTATGTACAATCCCTTCAACCTGGAGCCGTCACCTTGTGCAAGCCCTTCAGCCTGGAGCCGTCAGCTTGTGCAAGCCCTTCAGCTTGGAGCCGTCGAATTTCCACCGTCAACGATATGACCCCGTCACCCATAACTCCTTTTTCCAGTCATAAGTTAATGTAATAAGGCGAAACTGACAAGCTTAATTCGACCGTTGCTTCACGCCATACCGTCAGGGAGTGTTGTAATTTTATCCATATCAGCTGCCCCCTACTCCATAGTGCCGTCGGCATAAGCTGACGGATTGTGGAGAGATTTTTATTGCCAATCTCCTCCTTGGCCAGAAAACAAAAAGACTATTTAGGGGCAACTCCTCGAGCCGCCAACATTAAATGTTCGAACACGCGGCGCATCCTGGTTGGTTCCGCTACTGAACGAAGGCGTCGCTTCGTCTTCTGTGCATTTCCCCTTATATATAACTCGTTTCTTCCCCTCATTCCTCTTATTTCATCCTCGCTGATTACCTGAGAGAAGCCTCGTCAGCTTTTACCCTTTGACTTCGTCAATTGCGCTGTTGCCGTCGCATTTGAGCCCGCTACTTCAAAAGCCATATTCGTAAGTTCCTTCTTTCCCTTTTTTTATATATATATATATATATATATATATTTTTATTCGGTTGGTTCTGTAATGAGACCGTCGACTTAGGCTCTTAGAATGGCTCCGTCACTTATAGGTAGTCAGATGTCAAGTGACGCATCGAGTGAGAACTCGTCAGTCCGCGAAGGAGCGGACTATGACGAGGTGTTTGGTTCAGGTCATGAGTCCGAGGATTCATCCTGGTCATCAGAAAGAGAAACGTCAGCCCAGTCTCCTGACGAGGAGGTTAAAAGTTATGGGGAGGAAGGTGAGGAAGGAGTAGTGAGTGAGGAGGGTGATGACGAGGAAGAAGAAGAGGGAGGTAGTGACGGAAGTCGGTATGAAGGTGACGGGGAATCCTGTGAAGGGACTCAGGAAAGTCCCGGAGGCAACCGGCCCTTCATTCTTCCCGAGGATTGGGCCGTCAACAAGTTCCTACCAAACATGAGTGACAGGGTCTTTAAGGAATTGCGCACCCGTTACCAAATCCCCGACCATATTCCTCTCCGTCTTCCTAGGGAAGACGAGCAATGCTATACAGGGAGGACGGCAGACGTTGGCATGTACGACGCTATGTTTGCTGCTGGGCTTAGACTACCATTGACGGTTTTACACCGTCAGTTGGCTGATTTTCTGGGATTGTCCGTCAGCCAGATTGCTCCGAATGCTTGGAGGATCTTTATAGGTGCTGAGATTTTATGGGGACAATTGAGTGGAGGGAACCGTCAGCTTTCGTTGGACGAGTTCTTCTATTGCTACAGACCCCAACACCTTGTCTCCTCTAGGGGGACGTATCATTTCGCCGTCAGAGAGAGAGACTTGAGACTAGTGTCTGATATGCCAGATTCCAACAGATACTGGAAAAGTAGATATTTTTTTGTTAAGGGGACAGATTGGGTGTGCCGTCAGGAGGAATGGGAGACGATGCCTGGTGGTTATTTTGACAATACTTGGGCTTTTGTCAAGGACTCAGGTTAATCCCGTCTGCTTTTTTCTTTGTCTGCCCATTCCAAGTTTCTAACGCCGTCTATTTCCCTTATTTTCAGCTAGCATTCGCCCTCATATTTCAGAGGAGCAAGAAGATTTTATTCGCCGTGTAACAGAGATTCCTTTGGACAAGCGGAAGTGCCGGGACCTTATAACTCTCGACGCTTTGTACGTCTATTGTGGAGGTTCGGAACCGACGGAGGAAGCTCGCAGATTAGACACTCTCTCCCGTCGACGTAAGTCGTCTGTATTTTCATTGTCAATTCATCCCTTCTCTCTCAATCCGCTAATCATACATCTATTTTGTAGAAATGGAGGCTGCGAAGCAAAGGGTGAGGGCTACTGCTGCCCGTAAGAAAGAGGAAGAGAAGACGGCTAGGGAAAGGGACGGGACTTTCTTGTCAACGCCCAAGACCGTCGTTAAACCCTCGGCGAAAAGAAAGAGTGACGGGAAGGATGATCGTTCACCTAAAAAGGTAGCCGTCACTACCGTGGAGGCGTTAGCCAAGAAGAAGTCACCTTCCAAGCCAGTTCGTGGGGCGGGGAAGGGAATGATGACTTCCTCTGGTCCCATCAATGAAGGTCCTCGCTGCTTACTCACTCACAAGGATTATGCCGTCGAGGAGGTAGAGTCTCTTATAAAACTGACGGACATAGATCCTTGTGCTCAGCTAGGGACGGAGGAATTAAGGGCGTCAGCTCTTTTTGACCTAACCCGGGTACGAATACTTGCATGACTGGTCTTACTTTGCTTATTCCTTGTTTGTTAGCTGACGACAGTATCCTTTATAGGCCTTGGTACGTGTTAAGGCACTTCAGGACCGTTGTGTCGTCAAGGAGGACGTCGTCACCAGGGTTCGGAAGCACAACTCCAATTTGTTGGACCAATAGGCCCAGTATAAGGAGGGCCTTCGCGATCTGAACCGCGAGTTGAAGGCGTAGGGAGAGAAGTTAGGAGAGGCAGAGCGTGAAAAAGATAAACTTCAGGAAGAAGTGACGGCTTTGCGCGAATGAGTGGTGACGGCTGGGACTGACGCTGTCAAAAAATTTAAGGAGTCGCAATCATTCATCGACTCTTGTGCCGATTATTATGGTACTGGGTTTGAAGATTGCCTCAAACAAGTTGCGTCAGCTTTCCCGAAGTTGGACTTATCTGGGATTACAATGGATGATCCAGAGCCGGCGACGCCTGTTGTTGACGTCGTTGTTGGTGACGATGACTCCCCGAAGTCCAATCTTCCTCGTAAAGATGATGGTGCCGTCATTTTAGCTCAACCTGCTGCCAATCCTCCCGTCTCTACTTCCAATCAGTCTGTCGAAGCCTTGGTCTCAAAGAATCCTCTTGTCAAGGATAAAGGTGACGGGACCTCTAAAGATGCTCCCCTTGCTTAGTCCCGTCCCTATTTTTGTAACACTTAAATTTGTAGACAATGTTTGAATGCCCCTTTACTTTAGGGCTTGTATTTCGCAAACTATCTACTTTTGTTAGTGATATGTTGTTTCTGTTGTTTTTATTTGCTGTAGAAATGTTTCAAAATGAGTTTGTTGGTCTGTAATCTTCTATTATTTTGCAAACCCGTCGATTCTATTGTTGACGTTCTTTTCAAGGGCATGATAAGCCCGTCTACTTTATAGCCTCATCTATGAACTCATTATTTTTATAAGTCTGCGTCCGTCAGCTTCTTAGCTCCGTCCACCTTAATGGACTTCGCGGATTCATTTTTTTGATAAGCCCGTCAGCTTTATAGCTTCATCCACCTTAATGGACTTCGCAGATTTATCTTTTTGATAAGTCCGTCAGCTTTTTAGCTTCGTCCACCTTAATGGACTTCGTGGATTTATCATTTTGATAAGTCCGTCAGCTTCTTAGCTCCGTCCACCCTAGGTAAAATTCTTAAGGGTGAACCAGAAAGCAGCATCAGGCATTGAAACAGCGCCATTCAACTAAACTTGTATGATTAGCTTTCATTTACCCACAAAAGTTTCTTGACTGTATATCAACAAAAAGGCTAGCTACGTAGCTCACACCATCAACATATTTCCTCAAAGGCATGGATGATGGATGCAAACGACTTCGCGGATTTATCTTTTTGATAAGTCCGTCAGCTTTTTAGCTTTGTCCACCTTAATGGACTCGTTGGTAGACTCGTCTACTTTTTTGATCAAATAATTCAGTTCCCATAACAAACACATCAGTTATTTCTGAATAAACTCCTCTTATTATTGTGAAGGCATAAGTAGAAAATTGTTCCAAAAAATAAATTTCAGTCCTTTGGACTTTAAAAAGTACTTGTAGGCAAAAGTAAACTAGGATAAATGATTAAAAAGAAAATAAACTGGGAATGAGGAGTAGTGTTCTTTGATGTTGTCTTCTACTGGTAGTATTTTCGTAAGTGCTCGGTGTTCCATGGATGTGCCAGCTCCCGTCCATCTAACGTTTCTAAGTGGTAAGTGCCCTTCCTCTGCCATGCCGTGATTCGGTAGGGTCCTTCCCAATTAGGGCCGAGCTTTCCTTGGGTAGGGCCTCTTGCAGCGCCCATGACCCTCCTTAAAACGAGATCTCCAACCTGGAAGTCTCTGTGTCGAACCCGGGAGTTGTAGTGCTTAGCCATGCAGTCCTGGTACCGTGCTAGCCTTTGTTCTGCTGTCGCCCTGACTTCATCTACTAGGTCAAGTTGTAGACGCATGGCTTCGTCGTTGTTGCTTTCGTCATGGTTATGCACTCTATAACTTGTGAGTCCGACCTCGGCTGGGATGACTGCCTCGCTTCCATAGGTTAGCCGGTACGGTGTCTCTCCTGTGGACGTTCTTGCCGTGGTCCTGTACGCCCATAATATACTTGGCAACTCTTCAGGCCATATACCCTTTGCCCCCTCGAGCCGAGTCTTGATGATTTTGAGCAAGGATCGGTTCGTGACTTCGACTTGCCCATTAGCCTGAGGGTGGGCGGGGGAGGAGTAGTGGTTTTTGATCCCTAGCTGGGAGCAGAAGTCCCGGAAGGAGTCGTTGTCAAATTGCTTTCCGTTGTCCGAGACTAGGACTCTAGGGATGCCAAATCTGCAGACGATGCATCTCCAGACGAAGCTTCGTACGTTCTTTTCCGTAATGGTGGCCAAGGCTTCAGCTTCCACCCATTTTGTAAAGTAATCAATGCCCACTACCAAGAATTTCAGCTGTCGTACTGTAGTAGGAAATGGTCCCATGATGTCTAGTCCCCACTGAGCAAATGGCCATGGGGCCGTCATCGGGGTCAACTCTTCGGTCGGTTGTCTAATAACATTGCTGAACCTTTGGCATTTGTCGCAGGCTTTGACATAAGCCTCGGCGTCTTTCTGCATGGTGGGCCAATAGTACCCCGCTCGCACTAGCTTATGTACTAATGATCTTGACCCTGAATGGTTTCCGTATACCCCTTCGTGCACCTCTCTCATAACGTACTCCGCCTCTTCGGTACCTAAACACCTTAGATATGGACGGGAGAAGCCTCTTTTATACAAGACGTCTTTTATCATGACGAACCTCGCTGCCTGAACCTTCAGCTTTCTTGCGGCCTCCTTCCCGTCTGGCAAGACGCCATCCTTCAAGTATGAAGCTATCGGTGTGGTCCAGTTATTTTCAGAGCCTATCTCCTGCACGTCGTCGGAATCTATTAGTGGAGAAAGCTGAACGAAAGAGAGCACATTACCAGGGGTGATCATGTGTTCTGCTGAAGCGGCCTTAGCAAGTCGGTTGGCTTGCTCATTTTCTCCTCTGGGGATTTGGATGATCTTGGCTTTTAGGTCGTCTACTCTTCTCCTTACTTGGTCCATGTATTTCTTCATCCTTTCACCCTTGCACTCGTAGTCTCCATTCACTTGGTTAGTAACGACCTGAAAGTCGCAGTAAATGACTACGTTTGCGACCCCTGCTGCTTTGGCGAGGTCTAGGCCTGCTACTAGTGCCTCGTACTCCGCCTCATTGTTGGTGGTGGGGAAGTCGAGACGTACCATACATTCAACTGTGTCTCCTTCGGGTGACAATAATACGACGCCTGCCCCTCCAGCTTGCCTATTAGATGATCCGTCTGTATGTATACTCCATCGAGGCAGTTCTTCTGCACCCTTGTCCTCGTCACTGGTGAATTCAGCTATGAAGTCTGCGACGATCTGTCCTTTGATGGCGGTCCGTGGGCGGTACTGGATGTCAAACTCGCTCAATTCTATGGCCCATAGCGTCAGCCGACCAGCAGCTTCAGGGTTGCTCATTGCCCGTCGCAAGGGCTTGTCGGTCAGAACGATCACCGTGTGGGCTTGAAAGTACGGTTTGAGTTTGCGGGCCGCCGTAACTAATGCGAAAGTGAGTTTCTCCATGGGCGAGTATCTTTCTTCGGTGCAGCGGAGCGCTCGGCTGGTGTAGTACACGGGTTTCTGCACTCTTCCTTCTTCTCTTACCAAGGCGGCACTGACGGCGACAGGGGAGACAGCTAGATAGAGAAAAAGTTCTTCACCGGCCTGAGATGGACTTAGCAGCGGTGGGGAAGAGAGATAAGCCTTCAACTCTTCGAATGCTCGCTGACACTCGTCAGTCCACTCGAAAGACTTCTTCAACGTGCAGAAGAAGGGTAAACATTTGTCCGTTGCTCTTGAGACGAACCTATTCAGCACTGCTATTTTGCCGTTGAGGCTTTGTACTTCCTTCACATTTCTTGGGGGTGCCATCTCCATTATGGCTCGGATCTTGTCTGGGTTAGCCTCGATGCCCCTTTGAGAAACCATGAATCCTAGGAATTTTCCTGCTGTCACTCCAAAGGCGCACTTTTCTGGATTGAGCTTCATGTTGTAAGAGCGAAGGGTGTTGAATGTTTCACTAAGGTCTTCCAAGTGATCTTCCTCCCTTCGACTTTTTACTAGCATGTCGTCAACGTAGACTGGGACATTTCTTCCGATTTGCTGCGAGAACATCTTGTTCATAAGCCTCTGATACGTTGCGCCCGCGTTTTTTAGACCGAATGGCATTACTGTATAACAGAATAGGCCTTGGCTAGTCACGAACGAAGTTTTCTCTTGGTCATCTTCGTGCATTCGGATTTGGTTGTAACCCGAGAAAGCGTCTATGAAGCTCAGTAGCTGATGCTGAGCCGTAGAGTCTACCAGAACGTCGACTCGCGGGAGAGGATAGCTGTCTTTTGGGCATGCTTTGTTCAGATCGGTGAAGTCCACGCACATCCTCCAGTTACCGCTAGCTTTCTTAACCATCACTACGTTCGCCAACCAGTCGGGGTAATAAACTTCCCTAATGAAGCTTGCCTCCTGCAGTTTGCGGACCTCTTCTGCTATGGCCTGATCCCGCTCCGGGCAAACACCTGTTTTTTTTGTCGGATGGGCGGAAAAGAGGGCGACACATTCAGCCTGTGCACTATGACTGAAGGGTTTATCCCTGGCATGTCTTCGTGGCTCCAAGCGAATACGTCCCGATTATTTCTAAGGAAGGTCGTGATTGCCTAGCGGACTGTGGGATTAGCAAGGGTTCCAATCTTGGTTGTTCGGTTTGGTTTGGAATCGTCAAGATGTATCTCTTCAAGCTTCTCTACAGGCTCTGTTTCCGTCTGATGGTCTCCTATATTCATGGCTTGGAGGTGGTCATCCATTTCCATCATGGCCACGTAGCATTCGCGGGAGGCCACTTGATTTCCGCGCAACTCTCCTACTCCATAGTCGGTTGGAAACTTAATCATCAGGTGGTAGGTTGAGGTTACAGCCTTCCACGAATTCAGGGTGGGTCGTCCTAGGATAGCATTGTACACGGATGAGCAGTCGACTACTAGGAACGTTACATCCTTGGTGATCTGCTGAGGGTAGTCGCCTACTATTACAGATAATGTGACCGCGCCCAAGGGGAACACCCTTGTTCCCCCAAAACCGACTAACGGTGCGTTCGTTGGAATCAGTCGTTCCCTGTCAATTCTCATCTGCTGAAATGCCGGGTAGTACAAGATATCTGCCGAGCTGCCATTATCGACTAACACCCGGTGTAAGTTGTAGTCTCCTACTCTTATGCTGACGACAAGAGCATCGTCGTGCGGGTGATGCAGACGCCGTGCATCTTCTTCTGAAAACCCGATAATGGGGCTCTCTCTCCGTGCTATCTTTGGTACAGAACCCGTCAATTGAACATTCTGGACCATCCTTAGGTAGGTTTTGCGGGCCTTTTTGGACGACCCAGTAGTTGCTGTTCCTCCTACGATCATCCTTATGTCCCCTATGGGGGGCCTTGAACGCTCATTATCCCGTCGGGGATGCTGCTGTTGGGGGGGTGGATCTGTTCTATCCTTGCTGACGAACTTTTGCAATTTTCCTTGTCTGATGAGAGCCTCAATCTGCTGCTTCAAGTCATAGCAGTCGGCTGTGTCATGACCGTGATCACGATGAAAGCGGCAATATTTGTCTTTCAATCTCCTGTTGGGATCTCCCTTTAGCTTTCCAGGGTAGGTCAAGGCTTCTTCGTCCTTTATTTGCATGAGGACCTGGTCTATCGGGGCGGTTAGTGGGGTGAAGCTTGTGAACCTTCCTCCCGGGATATTAGAACGCCTTTTATCCCTTCGGTCTCCTGTTCTTGCCTTCTTGCGCCCTTGGTCTTGCCGGGTGTCTTCCTGCCTCTCCCTTTTCTTGGGCCTTTCCTCTCGAGCTAGCAGAGCGTCTTTAGCATTCATGTACTTAGTTGCCCTGTAAAGTACTTCTGACATGGTCTTCGGGTCGTTTTTGTATATGGAAAACAAAAACTTACCCTTCCGCAGCCCATTGGTAAAGGCCGCCACAAGTATCTTGTCATCGGCTTCGTCGATCGAGAGGGCTTCCTTATTGAAACGGGATATGTAGGATCTTAGCGTTTCGTCCTTTCGCTGCTTGATGCTCATCAAGCAAGCCGTGGACTTTTTATACCTATGTCCCCCAATGAAGTGCGCAGTAAACTGAGCACTTAACTCCTTAAAAGTGCTGATAGAGTTGGGCGTCAACCGGCTGAACCAAATTCTTGCCGCACCCTTCAGTGTGGTGGGGAAGGCCCTGCACATGATTTCGTCCGCCACTCCTTGAAGGTGCATCAAGGTCTTGAAGGTTTCTAAGTGATCCAGAGGGTCCTTGACTCCGTCATAGCTGTCGATCTGCGGCATACGAAACTTATGTGGTAGAGGGAAGGAGTTGACGGCCGCAGTGAATGGCGAGTCTGTACGGTTGACCAGATCATCAAGATCGCTGGACACCTGTCCCTTGAGGGCGTTCATCATAACCTCCATCTGCTCCTTCATCGCCTGCATCTCAGCGGCGATATGTGGAGGGGTTGCATCCGTGAGGGATGACATGCTCAAATTTTGTCGCTTTAGTCTACTCGGAACGTTACTGCCCTCCGGCCCTTCTCGTTCCCTTCTATCGGCGCTGGTGCCTTCTTGGTCCTGCTCTTGGGTGTCATGACCTGCATTTCTCTGGCGTAACTGCTCCTCCAGATCGTGGTTTTCCTTGGTTAGACGTTCCACTGCGGTGGCCAAGGTCTGCACCTACCTCTCAAGGGCCGTTGTGCGAGCTTCGTCTCCTTGAACGTTGTTCGTGGTTGCCATCGAGCGAGTCAGCACCATGCAACTCTTTTGTCCGGGAAGCGTTTGCTATGGCTTTTGAATCTGAAATTCGTCAGTCACCGATTCCCACAGACGGCGCCAACTGATGATGTCGTGAAAATCACCAGTGAGCTACACGGTCCTCGCACGCTGGAAAGAATATCTGCACAATGAAAACAGAAGAGACCTAACAGAGAGCACCGGTGTAGTGCCGGCCAAATACCCTCCGAAGGTCAAGTTAGAACTTATTCTCACAGCTCTAGAGTGCTAGAGAGGGTAAATTATGCGTACCTTGGTTTGTGAGGGTATTGGGGCTTTTATAGTAGTAGAGTATTGACCTCTCCTTGTTGGATTAGGAGTCTTTTCCTTTTAGGAGTCTCTTTGGAGCGTATTTTACGGGATCCTTTCCTTATAGGAGTCTAATACTGAGCGTGATGCGCACGATATTTCCTTATATACCCATTCGTGGGAGGCAAGGCAAAGTTATTCTGGAACCGTCACCTATGTGCAATCCCTTCAACCTGGAGCCGTCACCTTGTGCAAGCCCTTCAGCCTGGAGCCGTCAGCTTGTGCAAGCCCTTCAGCCTGGAGCCGTCGAATTTCCACCGTCAACGATATGACCCCGTCACCCATAACTCCTTTTTCCAGTCATAAGTTAATGTAATAAGGCGAAACTGACGAGCTTAATTCGACCGTTGCTTCAAGCCATACCGTCAGGGAGTGTTGTAATTTTATCCATATCAAATCACATGTAACCTTGTAAGTGCAACAATAGGCCTCATCTTAAAGACCAGTTGTATGCTTCCAAGGGTGTATTCTTGAACTCCAACGAAACCAGAAACTTCGAGAGGGGCTCCAGCAATTCTATTATGCGGAATTTTAGCAACGCACCAGTATTAACTAATGCTCTACGTATATGACAATCATTTAATTAAGTAGCTTAATATAGTGGTCTCTTGTGATCAGGATGTTGTACTTCCATATCTTCATTAGTAAAGGTGATATAATTGGTGGTCTCTAAGAAATCTTGGCTAGCATGAGTTTCAGCGGTGAGGCAATGTGTACCAAAGTCAGCAATAATGATAACTTGTCGGACCGTGTGTCTTACCGATCCATCCAACGACCAATTGGTGAAGGATGAGGGGGTACAAATCTTTTATAGCATTCGATCGCAGACCAAGCCCATTGATATTGGAGCGAATTGTGAAATCCCTCACAATTCCTCCCTCACAATACGGCTCCAACAACTCAAACCTATGACCGGGTTCTGATACCACTTGTTGGACCGTGTGTCTTACCGATCCATCCAACGACCAATTGGTGAAGGATGATGGGACACAAATATTTTATAGCATTCGATCGCAGACCAAGCCCATTGGTATTGGAGCGAATTGTGAAATCCCTCACATAACTAAAGCTTCTGTTGCTCCTCTTCTTGATTCCTTCGTCAGCCATTTCATCCTCATCATTCCCAGCATGAATAAGTATAGTTGTTATAGCTCTCCCTTATGGTGCTGGGGTAGTGGGTTCCGCTAGTCCTTTTACGCTCGTGTGAGGTCTAGAGTTCCATCTGTAATTTTTCTGTGGAACATTTTTCTAAGTGTTCTACAATCTTTGGTCCAGTGGTGTACATATCAATGGAAACGACAATATAGAGGCTTTTGCTTGTCTTCCAAAGTAGGTTCTCGACCGGACTTGAAAAGCTTGAGTACTCCTTCAGCTACCCATTTGTCAATAATTGCGTTAATTTATTCTTCAGTTCATGGGATATGAAGATACTCTTCTTGCTCTTCATTTTCCCTTTTATGTTTCACCCTAGCCATTGGTTTGCTGCTAAAGACTATGAAAGCTTAATGAATATTCTTCTTGTCTGATCTAGGCTTTTCAGTAGTGAACGGCTTATCTGAAACCACTATCATACAAGCTTTTTGAAACAACTGGGCAAATTGAATGATATCAAGATTTTCTGAGTGTGCAGGGTACTCATGCGACATGTTATCAATACAAATTTCTAAAAAACTCTTGCTCCTTTTACTGCTCATAACAATTAAGATCAGTGTCTTTGAACCGTCGGATGTAATCAATGAATACTTTAGAAAGCTTTTGATTGGTTTTTTGGAGGGTGATGATGGTGACCGTTTTCTCTCCATGGAAATATTTTGAGCAAAAGCTTTCAACCATATCGTCCTATATAACGATTGAATCGGGCTAAAGAGTTGAATACCATGTATATGCACGATCGGTGAGGGACTTTGAAGATTCCCTCAGACAAAGTTCTCCATTCTCCGCATGAGGACCCATAGAATCTTGGAATTTGCTGCATGCTCTAGAACATTCCCTTTCCTCCCATCATAAAGAGTGAATGTGAGAGTTTTGTATTTCTTTGAATATGGCTTATTGAGTAACTCAGCTAGATATGGTGGTCTACAAACAACGTTCCTTGCAGGCTCCCTCGGTTGCCTAATTCTTTCCCTTTCCAGCAATGTAGTAAGGTTGGATAAAGTAACCAATTGTTGGGAGTGGGACATTTTGCTCACCAAATCAAGGGAATCAATATTGTACTGTACTGGCTGGTACGGCCAAAAATTTTTGTACAGTGGGTGCACAGGTACAAAAACACCCTTATTTCATCTCAGATTAAATACCAGCCATATTGGGGTTGTTTCGGCCATACCGAGATAAATACTAGATTCCGGCCGATAAATGGTTGTCGGACCGGTACTGTTCCTTCCTACAGTGACTCAAAAATATGATTGAGTGAACTTCGTTTCTCCTCGTCATGCCGGCCTGATTCTTTTCTTCTCTTTCACCTCCTTACACTGGCCACAAGAAGCTACTAATCAGCGGCACTAGAGATTTAGTAAGCTGCAAAACAAAGCTAAATTTGAAATTTTGAAACAAAGAGAGAGAGAGAGAGAGAGAGAGAGAGAGATGAAAACGTGTGGAAGAGAAAGATATGAGATGCTAATTGTGGAGTGGAGAAAACGTGTTAGGAGTAGAAAAGGTTAGGTTGGATGGAAGTCATGAGATGAAAAGACATGTTGGCATTAATTATTTTTATTTTTTTGTTCTTTGGTTTTATCACCCACTACACTATGTTCTTAGGTTTAGACTTTCAGGTGGTGGTTAGACATCTAGTTCTTGAGCCTTTCTCAAGACCCATACAAATTCAACAAGTTCATACTGGGCTTGTTGCATTCCTTGTAATATCTCAAGAAGAAAATAGAATCATTGGTCAAAATTCTCTTGATTAACATCAGGTTAGTTGGGTTGTTCATCACTTACAGCTGGACCATCATGGCTTTATGTTGCTGGATGACTATTGTTTTAAATTACTTCTTGCCTACTATTCTGTAGCCTAGGAGGAATGGTAAATATTCATTTTCAGTTGGCTTCCCAGTGGAGTTGTCAAAATTTTTGTTGCCAATATAATTTTTAGGGAGACCAAAACCGAGACTCAACTTTGGGCTTAGAATGGGGCCTAAAGGCTTTTGGTGAAATGTGATAGATCCCATTTTAGCTTAACACTTAGGTTAGGCCCAACAAAGATTATGAGAAGACCTCAAAAGTTTTTACTACAATAATGGGTCAGCATAAAGAGAAAAGGGCCTACTACAACAAGTACTTGAAAATAATCTAACATTGAAATATGATAGAATAAACATCTAGCAATTAGTTATTGTATAGATTGAAGAATGTGTCTGCATTGGAAAATTCTTGTGTCCCATCATCAGAAAGATTTTGTGAAGATTTCTCTACCATCATACTAACATGAGGGAAAAATTCCATGGTTACTAATACATTATAGCCCTCAACCAAAAAACAATAAATAAAGATTAAAGGCTCAGTCTTAGTTAGTACATCAAATAAAAGAGGAGAACCTAGTATGGAATAAAGGGAGAGAGATATTCCAACTAGTACAACAATGATTTGCACTAGACCACTTTATGTCATGCCATTTTTATAATGATAAGTGTGTGTATATTTATATATATATATATATATATATATATGTGCGTACCCAAAATATATGGCTGTTGGGCCTAAACTCTTCTTGGGCTCACAATTTATTTGTTTAGTGGGTTTTTGGGTTTCCTACTATGGGTGGCTCTATGCTCGATAGGCTCAATTACACTCCTATCTCCCCGAGTCTTTTCTCTCTCCTTCACAGAATCACTTCTTTGCTCTGAGTGTTTTCTTCTTTCTCTCAATATTCTCCCCAGAATTGCCAACCCCCTTCTTCTCATCCTTGTTTCTTATTTATAGCGTCAGATTAGTGGGAATGCCATGATTATCTCTGTTTATAAGTGGAGATGATGGTCCAATTCCATCGTGTTTAAGTGGGTGTTTAGGTGGGCGAGGAGGTAGTGGCATTGGGACTGATTCCCACCTCTACGACCCTGCTTGGCAGAGATGTCACTTGTGGCAATACCGAGAAGTCGAGACGCTGCTTTACCAAGTAATCACACTCCCAACCAAGCTAAGATTGATTAGGTGTGTGATTCGCTTTTTTTGATGCTGCGAGTGACATGATCCTGTTATGTTTATTGGGCTCATACTGGGTCTTAAGAAGTGCTTGGATTAGGGTCATAAGTCTAATGATGTGAAGGCTAGGTGTTACATCCCAAGGACAGGGCCCAAGGCCAAAAGGGCCTGGGTCCCTGTCCCATACAGTGTTTCGAGGCTAGAGTTTGAGGCCTAATGACACTGGGGCATCCCCGTACAATAGCCCCCCCTTGATTTGTGACCAGCTACCGAGAGCGAATCAATGACTACCTGAGTGTTGGTGTCTTCCCGGGAAGCTCAATCGTTGAATGTTATCTGGATAAGATGGCCATCAATGCTGCCTTAAAAGAGGCGTCGTGCCAGGCTGTCATATCCGTCAGTAATTATGACCTGACGGTTCATGAAACGCTTGACGATTTGTGAACCGTGCCCACGCGTGTGGGGGTTACAAGGAGGGATCTGAAGGGTTTTCCCGCCTTCCTTTTCACTAAAAGCTTTTACTTGCTCTTGGCTCCTATAAATAGTCATCTCTGATTCTCCATACCACTTTTTACATTCCTTCTCTTCTGATTTCTCCTCTTCTGAGCATCCTCCTCCTGTGCGTAAACACTCTTCCTTAGATCATCACTCTCTAGAGCCCAAAGTAAGTCTTCTTCACCTTTCCTCTTTATTCTTTCATTTTCTTTCAGTATCCCTTTGATCTTAAAGTCTAGGAATTTAGTTCATAAATGGGCTTTTCTTACCTCCTATCTTCAGAAGCATCTTTGGCTAGTTTTAGGGCTGCCTACAACGTCCCTAAGGATGTTGATATCGCTTATTGTCATGTGGGCGATATAGACATCCAAAGGTGTACCGGTTCAAACACAGTCTTTTTTCCTCTTATGGCTATTCTCGAGGGTGGGGTTAGGTTCTCGGTGGACCCCCTCATCATAAGCACCCTTAGGTTTTAAGGCCTGTGTCCCGACCAACTCCCCCCTAATTTTTACCGAGTGGTGAGTTGCGTTAGTAGGTTAAACCAGATATTCGGTTTAGAGCTAAACCACTATGACATTAATTTTATGTATAGCCTTTGCGGAAACATCAAATCCGACTATTACATAAAAACCAGGGATATGCGGGTACGACTGATATCATGCCTGCCCGACTCCAACAGAAATTCCGCAGGGGAATTTGTCCGGGTGAGCGGCAATTGGATTGCCGATGAGCTCCCTTGCCCTTTCTCACTGCGCGACGTTGGTTGGTACCTAGAACTTTCACTCGTTTCAGGTTTGCATTTTTTACTTAATCATTTACATACAAACTAACCGGTCCTTTTGTTGATTTATTGCAGAAGGAAGAAGATTTCAACCAGATCTCCGAGTTATGCACGTGTGAGATCTTAACTTTGTCCTTAGATCTGAATTTTTTGTTCATACAGACAGACAGCTCCGAGCATCCCATCTGATTCTCGGCTTCAACCCCGTATATTCGACCTGGCAAGCATTTATCCAAGCGTTGCTTGTAGATAGCCCACTCCTATTGTACATAGACGTCCGGGACGTGAACTTCCTCCCGCCTTCTTTAACCATCGGCGAAGCTCAGGACCTCGGCCCCAGGTATACCACTGTAGAGGACCATGCACCCGTACGAGACGAATCGGCGGAGCGTGTATCCCTCAGCTGCAAAGTCCACGTGCCTATTGAAGCGCCAGACGCTCCCGCCTAAATTGTAGAGCCAGTAGAAGCCGATACCGATCAGGACAAAGCTGTGGTGAACAGAAGGAAGATGAACGTTGATCGGTTTATACCCAGCACTCAGCCCTCGGTCCAGCCTCAAGGCGAGGACCGTGTTCCCCCTCCCCCTGCTGCCAACCGTCCTAAAAAGAAACAGAAGGTTGGTGACCATCCCCCCAAAGTCCCCGATGATGCTCCTGCAAAGACCCTTCCCCGGGGAGGGATCACGATTTGAGAACCGGTGGGTGATTCCCAGCAACCAGCCATGGTTGGTACGAACATGGCTTCCTCATCCCATCCCAAGAACATCTGGCAGCCCAACTTCAGGTTCGGTGATGGGCCTCTGCCAGCTACTGCCAGCATAAGAACTTGGGACAAGGGCCATGGGGGGAGGGTGGCCCAGAGTTTAGTGCACGGCCTCTTACTGCTCAAGGATGTGCAGTTCTTCACGGAAGGGGACGAGGATTCGCTAGTACAGCAATTGCAGTGGCACACCGTGGCGGTAATCTTCCTCTCCTTTCTTTCTGTTTGCTTTGATGCGTGAGTAATCCCTCAACCCTTGTACTCATTGTTTTTGTGTTACCAGTCCGCGCAGTTGACACATGTACTTAGCGAGAGAATGAAGGAGCTCGCCGAGGATGCTGATCGGGAGAAGGCGCTGAAAGACGTCGCCAATGCCACAGCTAAGGAGAAGGGCAAGGCTGCTGAGAAGAAGGCCTAATCCTCGGAGAAAGCCCGACTATTGGCGGAGGAGAAAATGGCCAAGGCGGAGGACCAGCTGGGGGGCATTGAGCTTAAATTGGCAGAGGCAGCCAGCCTGAACTTGCCCAGGCTGATCAAATAGCTGATTTGAATGTGGTCCTTGAAGCTTGCGAAAACAAATGGTATGACGAAGGCTTTGCCGACGCCGAGAAGTTTGGGGAGCCTGTTGCTCATCAGGCGTGGTTTCATGGGTTCGGGGAAGGATGGCTGGTGGCCCTCCAGGCGATGGGAGTGCCCGAGGACTCCCCCTTGAGAAACCCAGATCAAATCCCTTATCCGGCTCCTCCACCCCCTCGCCCAGAGTCAGGTTGATGTTGCAGACGAGGAGGAGACTACCAGCATGAGGGAGCTGGTTCGAGCGATCGACACCCACGTGGATCCCGCCGATCTTGAGGTCACCAGCAACCTTAATGTCGCCGATGATGCGTAAGGCCAGTAGCCACCGACCGAGGGCGTCCCCAGCCAACCAACCGATAAAGCAACCCAACTCCCGCCCACCGATCCAGCCGTTTAATAATTATGTTTTTAACTAGCTTTTTTATCTGTGTTTGCTTTTCTTTTACTTTTTGATTTGCCCAGGGTCACCGAGTTGTGGTGACGGAACAATGTTTTAATCCTCGATTTACTAAGTTTCATTTGCCTATAGTCACCGGGCTGTGATGACAAAACATTGGTTTAACCTTCATCTGCTTTAATTATAACCGTTTGCTGTTAGGTTACCCTTTTCTGTCATGCTCTTTGATTGTTTTTCTGTTTTGCATATGTAAACATGTATTCCTAATGACCGGGTGGTTTAATCCCGGTTTGCTATAGGACGGTGATTAAAACCACATTGTTCACATACAAAAGGCCAGGCAATTACTGGGCAGAATTTGAAATTAGGCTTTTACCTGTCCGGTGATTAAATTCAAACCGAGAAACAGGTTTTTGTCCTTAGATAAATTTTGAGAATAGGTTTACACCTGTCCGTTGACGAAAATCGAACCGAAAGCATGCTTCTGTCCTTAGAATGATTTAGCCTAAGGTTTCAACTTGCTCGGTGATGAAAATCGAGTCGGGAATAAGTTTCTGTCCTTAGAAAGATCTAGAGTAAGGTTTCCACCTGCTCGACGATGAAAATTGAACTGAGAATAGGTTTCTGTCCTTAGAAAGATCTAGAGTAAGGTTTCCACCTGCTCGGTGATGAAAATCGAACCGAGAATAGGTTTCTGTCCTTAGAAGTATTTAGTCTAAGGTTTCCACCTGCTCGGCGATGAGAATCGAGCCGGGAACAAGTTTCTGTCCTTAGAAGAATTTGATATGAAATTTCCCCGTGTGCGTCGACCGGAGCTTAATGAGTTAACAACGATAAAATCATAAGTACTGATACTCTTGCACATATAAATATCATCATCGTATTAGCTAATAAAATGTACATTTATGATTTTATTGAATTCACACCCCCATGTACATATGATCAGTGATAGAACTTCTTCAGATTATGGACATTCCATGGTCGGGGAAGCGGTCTCTCGTCTAGGTCCTCCAAATAGTACGCTCCTGCACCCGCAATGGCAGTAACCCTGTAGGGCCCTTCCCAGGCCGGGGCAAGCTTCCCTGCATTCGTATCCCCCATATTCCCTATTGCTTTCCATAGCACCAAATCCCCAGCACTGAACTCCCTGGTCTTTACGTCTCGGTTATATTGCCGGGCAAGTTTTTGTTGATACTCCGCTAGCCGTATAGTCGCTGCTTCTCGGTACCCTTCCAGCAGATCCAAACGTTCCATCAGCAATCTATCATTCTAGGTAGGGGCAAATCCCGCAACCCGTGCACTACATAAATTTACCTCGGCCGGTATTACAGCTTCTGCCTCGTACGTGAGAGAGAACAGAGTTTCCCCAATGGAACTTCTGGGAGTTGTCCGGTATGCCTACAAAACGTTGGACAGCTCCTCAGCCCATCTACCTTTTGCACCATCTAGCCTTTTCTTCAATCTGTTCACAATTGCCTTGTTGGTGGCTTCTGCTTGGCCGTTGCTCTAAGGATATGCTGGGGTGAAGTACCTATTCTTGATGCCAAGATCGCTGCAAAACTCGCGAAAGGCTCTGCTGTCAAACTGCAATCCATTCTCAGATATAAGAGAGTCTGGCACCCCAAATCTCGTGACTATATTCTTCCACACGAATCTCTTAGCATCCACGTCTCGAATATTGGCTAACGCCTCTGCCTCCGCCCACTTGGTGAAGTAATCTACAGCCACTAAAATAAACTTTTGATTGCCCATGGCTCGGGGAAATGAGCCGAGAATATCCAGCCCCCAATTCGCGAAGGGCCAGGGGCTATTGTCCGGATTCAGATGGCCTGCTGGTTGATGGATCAAGGGGGCATGCTTTTGGCACTGTTCACACTTACGCACATACTCGGCGGCATCGTTCTGCATTTGTGGCCACCAGAACCCCTGAGTCATTGCTTGGTTTGCTAATGAGCGCTCCCCTACATGACTGCCACACACCCCATCATATAGCTCGGCCAAGAGTTCATTAACTTTCTCAGGGTGTAAGCACAAAAAGGTATATCCCTCCAAAAGACCTCCGGTACAGCTTACGATCTGCCGATAACTAGTATCGAGCAGCTACTCGGCGAACCCTGTTAGCTTCCTTCTCATCATCTGGGACTCGATCCTCGGTTAAGAAGTCAATGATCGGGTCCATCCAACATGGCTCAGTCGTCGAAATCACTACAACACCAACACCAACCGCTGTATTAATGCTCGGCTCTACTATGAGCTCTACCTTGATTAATCGAGGCACATCCTCTGTCATTGATGATGCCAACGTGGCTAGGGAGTTAGCATGTCTGTTCTGTCCCCGAGCCACCTGGGCCAACTTGGCCATGCAAAACTTACTCATGACTTGCTTTACCACCTATAAGTATTCTTTCATTTGAGAATCTCGGGCTTCAAAGCTGCCCTGCACTTGGCTAACCACCAGCCGAGAATCTGAACAAATCTCTACATCCCTAAAACGCTGGAGTGGCTTGCGAATACTGTGGTGGTAAGAAAGAAAAATGGCAAGTGGAGGGTTTGTGTCGATTTCACCGACCTCAATCGAGCATGTCCGAAGGACCCATTCCCTGTGCCGAAGATTGAGCAGTTGGTGGATGCCACATACGGGTATCCAAAGATAAGCTTTCTGGACGCTTTTCAGGGTTATCACCAGATTGCCCTGGCTGCTGAAGACTAGGAGAAGACAGCGTTTATAACCCCCGATGCTAACTACTACTATACCGTGATGCCGTTTGGGTTGAAGAACGCTGGGGCTAAGTATCAACAAATGATGACGAGAATGTTCCGGGACAAGATAGGGCGCACAGTTGAGGTGTACATTGATAACATGGTAGTGAAAAGCAAACAAGAAGTATAACACATCGACGATCTCAAAGGAGTGTTCGAAGTACTTTAGCAGTACAGGCTGCGCCTCAATGCCGAAAAGTGTGCTTTCGGAGTGGGGGCTAGCAAGTTCCTAGGGTATTTGATCACTAACCGGGAAATAGAAGTCAATCTCGACTAAATCGAAGCGGTGAAACGCCTCAAACCGCCGAGCAATCCTAAGGAAGTCCAAGTGCTGATGGGCATGCTAGCCGCTCTTAATCGGTTTATTTCGAAGTTTGCCGACTGCTGCCAACCATTTTATTAGCTTTTGAAAAAGTGGAAAGGGTTCCAGTGGAGTGAGGAGTGCGAAAAGGCTTTTCAGGAGTTGAAGGAATATTTGATGTGGGCACCAATGCTGACAGCACCAGAGCCCGGGGAAGATTTGTTCATGTATCTCTCGATATCAGAGCACACCGTGAGTGCCGTGCTTCTGAGGGACCAAGGAGTGCAATAGCCAATGTATTATATCAGCAAAACTCTAGTTGATGCTGAGACAATGTACTTGCCCTTGGAAAAGTTGGTGTTAGCGCTGGTGCACGCCACGCGAAAGCTACCTCGTTACTTTCAAGCTCACACCGTCTACGTATTGACCGAGTATCCATTGCAGTCACTTTTGAAAAGGTCGGATTTCACGAGAAGGATAGATAAATGAGGGACCCGGTTGGGATCCTTCGATATAAGGTACAGGCCAAGAAGTTCGGTGAAGGGCCAAGTTCTTGCTGATTTTGTTGCAAAGTGTTCTCCTAAGAACGAAGGGCAGATGGTTTGTCACGTGGAATGTCGCCCGTGGAAGGTATTTGTGAACGATGCGTCAAGTGCTATGGGGGCTGGTGCCGAGATCGTCATTATCACCCCAGAAGGAATACGGTTGCAGCATTCTTTTAGGTTGGGGTTCAGGGCCTCTAACAACAAAGCTGAGTACGAGGCCTTGCTTGCCGAATTAAGAACCGTTTTAGGTATGGGTGCCCCGGATGTAGAGATTTGTTCAGATTCTCAGCTGGTGGTTAGCCATGTGCAGGGCAACTTTGAAGCCCGGGATTCTCGAATGAAAGAATACTTACAGGTGGTAAAGCAAGTCATAAGTAAGTTTTTTACGGCTAAGTTGGCCCAAATGGCTCGGGGACAGAACAGACATGCTGACTCCCTAGCCACGTTGGCATCATCAATGATGGAGGATGTGCCTCGGTTAATCAAGGTAGAGCTCATAGCGGAGTCGAGCATTAATAGAGCGGTTGGTGTTGGTGTTGCAGTGATTTCGACGACCGAGCCATGCTGGATAGACCCGATCATTGACTTTTTAGCCGAGGATCGAGTCCCAGATGATGAGAAGGAAGCTAACAGGGTTCGCCGAGTAGCTGCTCCGTACTGGTTGTCGGCAGATCGTAAGCTGTACCGGAGGTCTTTTGGAGGGTCGTACCTTTTGTGCTTACACCCTGAGAAAGTTAATGAACTCTTGGCCGAACTACATGATGGGGTGTGTGGCAGTCATGTGGGGGGGCGCTCATTAGCAAATCGAGTAATGACTCAAGGGTTCTGATGGCCACAAATGCAAAAGGATGCCGCCGAGTATGTGCATAAGTATGAACAGTGCCAAAAGCATGCCCCCTTGATCCATCAACTAGCAGGCCATCTGAATCCAGTCAATAGCCCCTGGCCCTTCACAAAATGGGGGTTGGATATTCTCGGCCCATTTCCCCGAGCCACGGGCAATCGGAAGTTTGTTTTAGTGGCTGTTGATTACTTCACCAAGTGGGTGGAGGCAGAGGCGTTAGCCAATATTCGGGACGTGGATGTTAAGAGATTTGTGTGGAAGAATATAGTCACGAGATTTGGGGGGCCAGACTCTCTTATATCTGATAATGGATTGCAGATTGACAGCAGAGCCTTTCGTGAGTTTTGCAGCGATCTCGGCATCAAGAATAGGTACTCCACCCTAGCATATCCTCAGAGCAACGGCCAAGCAGAAGCCACTAACAAGGCAATCGTGAACGGATTGAAGAAAAGGCTAAATGGTGCAAAAGGTAGATGGGCCGAGGAGCTGCCCAACGTTTTGTGGGCGTACCAGACAACTCCCAGAAGGTCCACTGGGGAAACTCCATTCTCTCTCACGTACGGGGCAAAAGCTATAATACCGGCCGAGATAAATTTATGTAGTGCACGAGTGCGGGATTTTCCCCTACCCAGAATGATAGATTGTTGATAGAACGTTTGGATCTGCTGGAAGAGTACTGAGAAGCAGCGATTATATGGCCAGCAGAGTATCAACAAAAACTTACCCGGCAATATAACCGGGACGTAAAGACTAGGGAGTTCAGTGCTGGGGATCTGGTGCTACGAAAGCAATAGGGAATATGTAGGATACGAATGCCGAAAAGCTTGCCCCGGCCTGGGAAGGGCCCTACAGGGTTACTGCCATTGCGGGTGCAGGAGCGTACTATTTAGAGGACCTAGACAAGAGACCGCTTCCCCGACCATGGAATGTCCATAATCTGAAGAAGTTCTATCACTGATCATATGTACATGGGGGTGTGAATTCAATAAAATCTTAAATGTACATTTTATTAGCTAATACGACGATGATATTTATATGTGCAGGTGTATCAGTACTTATGATTTTATCGTTGTTAACTCATTAAGCTCCAGTCAACACACACGGGGAAATTTCGTATCAAACCACTCTAAGGACAAAAACCTGTCCTCAGTTCGATTCTCATCACCGAGCAGGTGAAAACCTTACGTCAAATCACTTTAAGGACAGAAGCCTATCCTCGGTTCGATTCTCATCACCGAGCAAGTGAAAACCTTACGTCAAATTAGTCTAAGGACAGAAGCCCGTCCTCGATTCGATTCTCATCACCAAGCAAGTGAAAACCTTACATCAAATTATTCTAAGGACAGAAGCCTGTCCTCGGTTCGATTCTCATCACCGAGCAGGTGAAAACCTTACACCAAATCACTCTAAGAACAGAAGCTTGTCCTCGGTTCGATTCTCATCACCGAGCAGGTGAAAACCTTACATCAAATTATTCTAAGGATAGAAGCTTGTCCTCGGTTCAATTCTCATCACCGAGCAGGTGAAAACCTTACACCAAATCACTCTAAGGATAGAAGCCTGTCCTCGGTTCGATTCTCATCACCGAGCAAGTGAAGACCTTATGTCAAATTATTCCAAGGGCAGAAACCTGTCCTCGGGTCATTTCTTAACATCGGGCAGGTGGAAACCTAATTCTAAGCTCTAATGGCAATCTTCCCCTCCAATAGGGTCTTCATCGCCAGACGGGAGGGAATCTTATGCAGCCCAACAATTACGTCGAATTATTTAGGGGGCAAAAATCAATCTCGCGGACACAACCCACATCACAGGAATAGGAATTACCCTACATCCTCCTAAAGGTTCAACGTACGATAGGTTTGGTTATTGTCGCCGAAGAGCCAATTCTTTCTAGACAAAGGTGATCTCTCCTAGGCCGGTCACAACCGCAATGCCTAACTAGATGTTACACAGCTTTTTGAAGATAAATATGAGGGCAGTTTTAATTGCCGATCAGAGGCAAACCAGGATTAAGCTACCCGATCATCTAAAATATGTGTGTATATAAAGGAGAGATATAGTCAAAGAGCATGACTAAAATAGTAATTTAGTAGCACACATTCATAGGCACAATTAAAACAGGCAAATAAAAATTAAACCAATGTTTTGTCACCACAACCCGGTGACTATAGGCAAATGAGACTTAGTAAGTCAAGAGTTATAACGTTGTTCCACCACCACAACCCGGTGACCCTGGGCAAATCAAAAAATTAAAGAAAAGCAAACACAGGAAAGAAAAGCTAGTTGAAAACTTAAGTATTAAACGGCTGGATCAGTGGGCAGGAGTTGTGCTGCTTTATCGGCGTGCTGGATGGGAATGTTCTCGGTCGGTGGCTGCTGGCCTTATGCATCATCGGCGACATTAAGGTTGCTAGCGACATTAAGGTTGCTAGCGACCTCGAGATCGGCGGTATCCCCGTAGGCGTCGATCGCTCGGACCAGCTCCTTCATGCTGGTCGTATCCTCCTCGTCCGCGGCATCGGCCTGACTCTAGGCAGGGGGTGGAGGAGCTAGATAAGGGATTTGATTTGGGTTTCTCAAGGGGGAGTCCTCAGCCACACCCATCACCTGAAGGGCCACTAGCCACCCCTCCCCGAACCCATGGAACCGCGCTTGATAGACAACAGGCTCCGTGGATTTCTCGGCATCCGTGAAGCCTTCGTCATACCACTTGTTTTCGCAGGCTTCAAGGGCCACTTTCAGATCAGCTATTTGATCGGCTTGGGCCAAATTCAGGCTAGCTGACTCTACCAATTTTAGCTCGATACCCCCCAGCCGGTCCTCTGCCTCGGCTAATTTCTCCTCCACCAATTGCCGGGCTTTCTCCGAGGCTTGGGCCTTTTTCTCAGCAGCCTTGCCCTTTTCCTTAGATGTGGCATTGGCGACGTCCTTCAGTGCCTTCTCCCGATCGGCATCCTCGGCAAGCTCCTTCAGTCTCTCGCCAAGTACATATGTCAGCTGTGCGGACTGGTAACACAAAAACAATGGGTATAAGTGTTATGGGATTATTCACGCATTAGAGCGAACAGAAAAAGGAAGGAGAGGAAAATTACCGCTATGGTGTGCCATTGCAATCGCCACGCTAGTGAATCCTCGTCCCCGTTTGTGAAGAACTGCACGTCCTCGGGCAACAAGTGGCCATGCACTAAACTCTGGGCCAACATCCCCCCATGGCCCTGATCCTAAGTCCTTATGCTAGCAGTAGCTGGCAGAGAACCGTCACCGAACCTGAAGTTGGGCTGCCAGATATTCTCGGGATAGGATGAGGAAGCCATATTCGTACCAACCGTGGCTGGTTGCTGGGAATCACCCACCGGTTCTCGGATCGTGATCCCTCCCCGGGGAGGGGTTTTTGTAGGAGCATCATCGAGGACTTTGGGGGAATGGTCACCAACCTTTTGATTCTTTTTAGGATGGCTGGCGGCAAGGGGAGGGGGAGCACGGTCCCCGCCTTGAGGCTAGACCGAGGGCTGAATGCTGGGTATAAACCAATCAACAGTCATCTTCCTTCTGTTCACCATAGCTTTGTCCTGATCGGTCTCGGTTTCTACTGGCTCGACTACTTGGGCGGGAGCATCTGGCGCTTCAATAGGCACGTGGACTTTGCGGCTGAGGGATACACGCTCCGCCGATTCGTCTCGTATGGGTGCACGGTCCTCTGCGGTGGTATACCAGGGCCGAGGTCCCGAGCTTCGCTTGTGGTTAAAGAAGGCAAGAGGAAGTTCGCGTGCCGTACATCTATGTACGATAGGAGTAAGCTATCTACAAGCAACACCTGGCTGAATGCTTGCCAGGTTGAATATACAGGGTCGACGCCAAGAATCAGATGGGATGCTCGAAGTTGTCCGTCCGCATGAACAAAAATTTCGAATCTAAGGACGAAGTTAAGATCTCGCATGTGCACAACTCGGAGATCTGGTTGAAATCTTCTTCCTTCTGCAATAAATCAACAAAAGGACCGGTTAGTTTGTATGTAAATGATTAAGTAAAAAATGCAGACCTGAAACGAGTGAAAGTTCTTGATACCAACCAACGTCGCGCGGTGAGAAAGGGCAAGGGAGCTTATCGGCAATCCAATTGCCGCTCACCCAGACAAATTCCCCCGCAAAATTTCTGTTGGAGTCGGGCAGGCATGATATCAACCGTACCTGTATGTCCCTGGTTTTTAAGTAATAGTCGAATCTGATGTTTCCACAAAGGCTATACATAAAATTAATGTCTTGGTGGTTTAGCTCTAAACCGAATATCTAGTTTAACCTACTAACGCAACTCACTACTCGGTAAAAATTAGGGGGGAGTTGGTCGGGACACAGGCCGTAAAACCTAAGGGTGCTTATGATGAGGGGGTCCACCGGGAACCTAACCCCACCCTCGAGAATAGCCATAAGAGGAAAAAAGACTATGTTTGAACCGGTACGCCTTTGGATGTCTATATTGCCCACATGACAATAAGCGATATCAACTTCCTCAAGGACGTTGTAGGCAGCCCTAAAACTAGCCAAAGAAGCTTCTGAAGATAGGAGATAAGAAAAACCCATTTTTGAACTAAATTCTTAGACTTTGAGATCAAAGGGATACTAAAAGAAAATGAAAGAATAAAGAGGAAAGGTGAAGAAGACTTACTTTGGGCTCTAGAGAGTGATGATCTGAGGAAGAGTGTTTACGCACAGGAGGAGGATGCTCGGCAGAGGAGAAATCAAAAGAGAAGGGATGTAAAAAGTGGTATGGAGAATCAGAGAGGACTATTTATAGGAGCCAAGAGCGAGTAAAAGCGTTTAGTGAAAAGGAAGGCGGGAAAACCCTTCAGATCCCTCCTTGTAACCCCTACACGCGTGGGCACGGTTCACGAATCGTCAGGCGTTTCATGAACCGTCAGGTCATAATTACTGATAGATATGACAGCCTAGCACGACGCCTCTTTTAAGGCAACATTGATGGCCATCTTATCCGGATAACATTCAACGATTAAGCTTCCCGGGAAGACACCAACACTCAGGTAGTCATTGATTCGCTCTCGGTAGCCGGTCACGAATCAAGGGGGGGCTATTGTACGGGGATGCCCCAGTGTCATTAGGCCTCAAACTCTAGCCTCGAAACACTGTAAGGGACAGGGACCCAGGCCCTTTGGGCCTTGTGCCCTGTCCTTGGGATGTAACACCTAGCCTTCACATCATCAGACTCATGACCCTGATCCAAGCACTTCTCAAGACCCGATATGAGCCCAATAAACATAACAGGATCATGTCACTCGCAGCATCAAAAAAAGCGAATCACACACCTAATCAATCTTAGCTTGGTTGGGAGTGTGATTACTAGGCAAAGCAGCGTCTCGGCTTCTCGGTGTTGCCACAAGTGACATCTCTGCCAAGCAGGCTCGTAGAGGTGGGAATCAGTCCCAATGCCACTACCTCCTCGCCCACCTAAACACCCACTTAAACACGATGGAATTAGACCATCATCTCCACTTATAAATAGAGATAATCATGGCATTCTCACTAATCTGACGCTATAAATAAGAAACAAGGATGAGAAGAAGGGGGTTGGCAATTTTGGGGAGAATACTGAGAGAAAGAAGAAAACACTCAGAGCAAAGAAGTGATTCTGTGAGGGAGAGAGAAAAGACTTGGGGAGATAGGAGTGTAATTGAGCCTACCGAGCATAGAGCCACCCATAGTAGGAACCCCAAAAACCCACTAAACAAATAAATTGTGAGCCCAAGAAGAGGTTAGGCCCAACAGCCATATATTTTGGGTACGCACAATTAGTTTTTGGAGTTTTTTTTGCTTCTTTTAGTAAAGGAGGCTAGAAGTTGAGATCTAGCTAATCTTAGTATTAAATGATGAGATTGTGAGGATTATCCTCAGCCAATAGGATTAGAGTATACATTGGGGCTAGTGATCTTATTAGCTGCTACTAGAATTAAAGCTTCAAAGGCTGATTATGTCACCCTAAACCAGGTGTCAACCAAAGAACCCCTTGTTGGAAACCTTACTAGAAATCTCATTGGGCCTTCCAAACCACATTTCCCTAAGTTTCCCCCTAAGGCTTCATGTGCTTGGTTCATGAACCAAATAAAATACATTTTTAGCAAGAAAATAAGCTATTTAATTAAGAGTTTTAGGAGCTTGGAGGTTTGGTTATGGTCTCCCTTGTTCTTCGACCAAATTTTGGGGAAGAAAGAGAATGTTGGTTGCCTCTAGCTTTTATGTCAATCCCAATTGTTGGGTCTTCTCAAAATCAATGGGAACCAACTAGTGGAAGAAGATTTAGCCCCAACTTAACATGTGTCCCTCTTGGAATTGATTTTATGAACTAAGTTGTGGGTCTTAGCTGCCATTTGATTGAGCTGATACTAATAAGTAATCTGCCCAACTGTTTTAATTACATGTGTGGGCCTCACTTGCCATGGGTTTATGATATGATTATTAGTTTCTAAAAAAAAGTGATATAACTACTAGATAATTCTATTTGCCAAAGTTTGTTAGCATTGGGGGTTGAGTAAAATATTTATATTTGTCGGTCATAGTATTTTGCCAAATAGTGTTAGTTTTGGGCTTTAGAAATAATATGATTTGCCAAGCATTAATAGTCTTGGGCTTTTGAGATAATTATGATAATATTTGCAGAATGATATTGGTCTACAAAATAATTGTGTGCCAAGCAGTAATTGTCTTGGGCTTTAAAATGTTTGTTTCCCAAGTAGTAATCGTCTTGGGCTTTAAATATTTGTTTGCCAACCACTAATCGTCTTGGGCTTTTGATATTACTAAGTATTTAGATTGGGCTTTGATATAAATATTACCAAGTAGTTAGCTTGGGCTTTGATAAATATTGCCAAGTATTTCGCTTAGGCTTTGATGATGCCATATTTCTTTGGGCATGGGCTTGGATAAAATGAGTTGTATGTATTGGGCTCATAGGGCTGGTTTGGGCCTTGCCAAGCAATGATGAAATAGGATAAGATATGTGGTTTTTGGGCTTTATGATAATGGTTTATGTTTGTGGCCTAATTTGGTAATGAAATAGGAGATATTTGTGGGGGACCAAAATAATTTGTGGAGCTTAATTGGGCATTTTTGGTGAGTGGTAAATGAGATCAAATAGGATTGGGACATGTGGCATGTGTGAAAAATTGCACCTCAACAACTTGTTTATTTGTTTTAAAAACTTTATGATTTTATCATTACTTTTTTCTAAGTTTTAAGGGAGACAAACCTAATATTTCATCAGCAATTTCACGAATTTTAGTCCCTAAAAATAAGTATCACACCTCTCTCTATAAAATAAGAGAGGTATAGTAATTCAAACGGGACCAAATTCTTAGAGCTCTCTAATATATACATAGTTTTCAGCCCTCCATCACCATAGCTAGCGGTGTGCATGGGTCGAGTTATAGGTTTTTTCAACCCAAACCAAGCTTGTTAAGTTGAGAAATTCTCAACCCAACACACGAACTAATAAATCAACTTGGGTAATTGATTAATTAATTAATGTTAGTTTATAACCCAACACAATTAAATTGTATTATCCTAGTATTAGAATTTCATTGTATTTTATAGATAAAATACCTACAAGCAGGTTCATGCTCTAGACAAATTTTAATGCCAATTATTGTATTATGTTTTATTATTATTTTAAGTTGATTTTCTTCTAAAACAATCCTGCATACTACGCGGATTAAAGGCTAGTATAACTTAAAGCTTGATTGTCCTTCTCTTTTGTTCTTTCCAAATTCTCACGATGTGAAGTTGTTAACCACAATTGGGATGAAGAGAAGTGCCCAAAAATGCAAAATCTACTAAATATAAGAACTAGTTTGCTTATGCCAAGTGCAAATTTTTTGCAAGTAATAGTATCTCGGTGAGTCCGAGGTCAATCCACAAAAAATGATTGACGCTAATGTAAAACCTCTATTATTGAGCAAAAAATAAAAATAGTTGTTTGTTTGTTCTTCTACCCTAAGATGGAGCAAGATAATATTGAAACTACAATTGAAAATAGTAAAAATTAATTTAAGAGAAATTAATAGAGAAAAACACTAGGGATTCAAGGATCCACTTAATATTTTATTATATGAACTTGAATTATTTTTAACTCAATTAGGGTAGAGAACCAACTCGCCTAATCGGAAGATAAAACAATAAAGTACTCAAACAATGTGTAAAGTATATTGAACATGAGTGATTGATGAGCATGTAATTCAATCGGCATGCTAGAGGGGAGATTAAGTATTCAATATATTCTCAAATCATAACGAATCAAGGAGTTCAAGCATTCGATATATATAAAAATCATATTAAATCTTAAAAACTTGTCAACATGCAGTGATTCCAAATAGTAAATCAATCTTAACATTCAATTATTAATCCATAGAAAACACATAGATAATCCCAAGAACACATGATAAAAATTTTAGATTTCACTTCTAATCCTAACTAAAGATTTAGTCACACACAGTTATGCAAAAGAAATCCATAAAAACAATTCAAAACGTCCAAAAGAAGTAAAATAAAAGATGAAAAATGTTCAAATGTTTTTTTTTATAACCTCAGCCTCCTTCAAAAGATAAAGAGAAAACCCCTCAAATTTGGGAAGTGAATCCCTTAATTGTTGGAGTTCTTTTCACTGTTAGCTTCTAGCCCACATTTGACATCCAAAATGGTTTTTTTTTTTTTTTTCCCCCAAATTTGTGGTAAACTACAAAGTTGTAGATATTTGAGTCTTCTTTCCATGGCCGTAAGCATCAGGTCAATCGGATATCTACACAAGAAGTTATTGAAAAAGAGATTAAATTCTGTGAGGATATGGTGTAAAACTCATGTTTTACCCCTCCAATCCCAACATGACACATCATTTTATCACATATTTAAGAATAAGCACAACCATATCCAACTAATTCTAATACTCATATATAAATCCAACCAAATTGGGAGTTTATGGAGATATTATTAGGTGTGGTAGGATGTATTAAATTTTAAGTAAAATACTAATGTGTCAATCTCTTATCGGATGATGTAAAATATGGGTTTTACTCCATATCCTTACCAAATTTTGGACTCATTGGGAAAATACTGAGACAATGTAGGATGTTTCTATATTAGGATTTTTTTCAATTTTGGCTTTAACAAATTTTTTTCTCCCCTTTTTTATTCTCACACTTTTTAAACTTATTGAATACTTCAAGAACCATGCCCCAATTGATCTTGACCCTTAGATCCTCTTGGTTGTATGTCTGCATGATTAGTTGACTAGTTTTAATCACATATAAGAGAAAAATACATGTAATAAGGATATTTCAGATAAAACTTTCAAACTCATATATTTATGTGCAATTAAACATTTAATTGATGTGATATTTCCTACCAAAAATAAGATAATAGTGTAATTTTAAGCAATTATCAAATAGAAAAAACTGAAGTTTAACATGTTTTGGTCAAGAATCTTGTAACTCAATTGATAAGTACCTTTTGTTTTTTCAAATGAAACATGCAATATTCAAATCCACCTCCAATAATTAAATTATCAAAAAAAAAAAAGGTTTAACATGTTTGGCTAATCTTATTTTATTTATTTATTTTAATAGATATTACTTTTTAGAGCAATTATTACAAAAAAGTTAAATCGTTACTTTTACTTTACAATACTTGCTTTTTAAACACAATAAGATAACCTAAGCTAACCCAAACATACAAACAAGAAAACAAAACCTCGTCACCACCACATTCACATATACCATTCTTATTTCTTACAACACAACGTAATTTAAGCCGAAATTCTCGCGGGAGCCCAGCCCAGCCCAGACCAGACGGTATAATTTCTGTTTTCATATGAAAGAATATTTCTTGGTAGAGAACAAACTGCAAAAAGAGCATCCACAAAATTATGATTTCATGTATCCCTCGCACGTGTCAATGGGTGTGAAAAATTGTAAAGAATACAGTCAAGTCTTAAAGCGACAATATAACATGGTCAGTGTCAGAGACCAATTAGAAGGAAAAGGAAAAGGAAAAAACGAAAAAAAGAAAAGAAAAGAAAGGTTAGCGAGAGCACCGAGGAGGCCAATATCATTTTGCAATCCATTGCTTTATGATTGACGCCACGCTGACCCTGTTTGTCGTAATAGCAGCTTGCTGCTTGCTTCTTTGCTTTGTCCTTTCGTTTCACATCGATCTTTACGGGCAGTAGGGACCTCCAGAGTTGTAGGGACGAGAGATAGGTGATGGCGACCATACTTCCTGTAGTCCCTTTGGCCAGGTTTGGGGGGCAGTCCTGTCTTTGTCTGCCCGGCATTCAAGGCGGGCGGGCTACTGTGATTTTTCTTGACGACATCGCACCTTGATTCAAATACGTACCTCTTTTTTTTTGTGTGTGTATGGTATTTGACCTATTATTTATGTTAAAAGACAAAAGTCTTACCGTATTGAATTTGTACCCTGTAAGTCTATAACATAATGTATGAAAGATTGTCTTTATATAGGCCCATTATGCTTACTTGTACTATGAACAAGGAAGCATAATGGGCCTATATGTCGGTTGGACTTATATTCTAACAGTCCAACTCAAACTTAGGTACATTTTATCTATACATGTGAATAGGGTGGAAAGGATAAAATTGGGTATAGAATAATAGATTTGGTTTATCAAACACAAGATTGCAACTTTACTAAATGATATAATCACTTTATACTATAAACCCGCACGAGCAAAATTTATTTATCACATAAGTCAATAAATTAAGAGTAACACAAAGTAATTATTCTAAATTCATATTTTCATTATAGTCACTTTTACACATATATTTATCTAATTAAAATAACTTTTATTAAAAAAAGTACAATAACTTATGAAAATATATATTGAAACAAAAGAAAAATCAAATCAAATAACCTACCTATAAGCAAAAGGACCATTAATTCTTTTTTTTCTTTTTTTTTTAAAGCCGGTACAAATGGGAAATGGGAAAAGTTATAATAAAAAAAAAGGAAAAACAAAAACTTAGAAAAAAAAATGGTATAACAAAGTAATAGAGGAAACATGTGGCTTGATGATTTGATATGATTTTTTTTTTTTTTTAAATTGACGTGATGTAATAATTAATAGGTACAATCAAGCAAATGCAAACTTGTAAACGTGAAGAAAAATTGAAGATAAAAAGAGATAAAGATATAAGGTGTAGACATGTTCATATGTTAAAATGATGTATAAATGCATTTTATTGATCAATAAACGGAGTCTTATTTATTTTTTTTTTTGTGAAACAATTTTAAATAAAATATTGAGACATATAAATTAAAAGTATACTATTTAATAGAGAGACTCTTCTTTTATTTGGGGGCTTTAAGTTATCGCCTGAGTTGCCTATATGGTTGAGCCAACCCTGTTAATGGCGAATAAAGTGATATTCAATCTCAATGTGCTTTGTATGCTTATGGAAGAAGTCATTATAGGCAATTTGAATGGCAATTTGAATAGCATTTGTATTGTTACAGTAGATTGGGTCGTAGCAAAATAATCAACTCCAATATCTTGTAGTAGCCAAAGTAGCCACAAAAGTTTGGTTGTGGTGTTTGCAATTGCACGATATTCTACCTTGGTGGTAGAGCGAGCTACGATAGTTTGTTTTTGTTTCACCAAGAGATGGAAGAGTCACCAAGAAGAAAGCAATACCCTGTCCTTAAGAGAATGGTAATGACAAAATCAGAGCAACGGAGGAATAGCGCTAAGTCATAAGAACTGGCCAAGAACCCATGTTGGGGTAGAGCTGAACTTGGAAAACCATTCTTGTGTGGCTTGCATGAGTCCATAGAGTGCCTAACCTGTAGTCAGCATACTTTTTTTTAGAGAATCCTAGAGGATAAGAGGGTCATTGTAGGAGTAGCACGTAGACTTCCTTTGCGTGCTTTCCATTAAGAAAAAGAAATTTTCTTGACATCCAATTGAAAGAGAGTTCATTTGCTAAAAGCAAAAACCCAATGAGTGTTCTGACAGAGAAAGGTGAGAAACCGGGGAAAATGTCTTCTCATAGTCAATCCCATAATCCTAAGTGAATCATTAGCAACCAGACAAGCCTTGTAGCAATTATTATTGCCATCTAATAAACTCTTGATCTTGTATACCCACTTACAACCTATAGTAGAGTTGCCAGCTAATAGATCAACTATATCCCAAGTCTCTATCTTATGCAATGCATCCAACTATTATTTCATAACCTGATGGAAGTGAAGAGGCTCAAAATTAAAACAGGAGTGTCTACAGGATCTATAGTTAAGACAGAATTAAAGGACTCGTTGAAGGGGGGGGGGGGGGGGTGGCTGGCTCATAATTGGATGGGATTTCAGGTAATAAATTAGGAATTGGATAAACTGAAGAGGTGGTGGGAGTCTGATCTATGAAATGATAAGGAGTGGTACATCTTGTGTTCCTAGAGAACCACATAATAAGAGTTCCTAAGGCATTTACCAATGAGATCATAACATCGATACCCCATTTGTTCTATATGCCATGTCCAAGAAAACAACATGATTGGAATAGGGTTGAAGTTAATTTGGTGTGTTCATGTGGTTGAAGAAGAACAAAATAAGCACTACAAAAAACTTTAAGTAGGTTGTAGTTGGGGTTGTCCCAAATAACCGTTCAGGTGTTTGTTTTTGTAAAACAATGAAGGACACTTATTGATGGTGTATACTATAGTAAGAGAAGCATCTTCCCAGAAATGAGGAGTGAAAGCTACAATAGTGAGTGCCCCGACGGTTTGTAGGATATGATGAAGTTTACTTTCAACGCGTCCACTTTGTTGTGAAATGCTAGAAAATGAAGTATGTAAAATGGTTCCATAATGTTTGAGAATATCAAGAAAGTCATGTTGACGATATTCTTGTGCATTTTCAGATGGTAAGAATTTCAGAACGATTTTTCATGAAATAAATCCAAGTGTAGCGAGAAAAATCATCCCCAAAACAACAAAATATCTTGACACCCCCCCCCCCCCCCTTCTCCCTGTCGTTGTTGCAATGGGAAAGGGTCTTCATACTTTAGAATGAATGAGATCAAAAGTTGCTTTAGAATTGACTATTGAGGGTCACTTTTATTATAGGGCAATGCAAGTTGCTTGCCAATATGACATGACATACAATTAAAATTACTATTGAAAACTAAACCTAATAAACCCCTAGTCACTAGTAATTGGACACGAGAAAGAGATGAATGACTTAAGATGAGAGTGCCAAAGCTCAACAAAGGACAAGTTGGAAGCAGAAATTGAAAGTGCTGAAAGTCTTGATGGAAGAAGATAAAAGGAATGGAGCTCAAAGAGTTGTCCAACCTTAGTGGCGGTCCCAACAATATACCCCATCCGATCGAGAATCCTACACAATAACACCATTGGAAGAAAAGAACAAAATTAACCCAAGTTTGGTGAGTTGTCCAATAGAAAGGTTGTGAGTGAGTTGGGTAATCTGTTAGATGTTATATATAGACAAATTGGGAGTAGAGGTGTCTACTTAACTGACCATCGGTTTTGTAAATAATAGGTGTGTGGGTGTGTGGTGGTGAGAGCAGGGTTAGGGGCCATGTGATTATAACATGCAAAACTGAAGAATCACTCAAAAGAGTTACCTGTTGTCATAGAAAGAGCATAATTGGATGCACTTAAAGGCTTAAATAGAGCCTAATTGAAGAAATCTTACAGATTTGCCATAGAGAATGTTGGAGCAGTCGATGAAGTAGATTTAACAAGGATAAATGCTAAGGCAGCCTATGGTTTGCATGGAGCTGGCTTGGAGATGGCCAAGGCTATCATATTCTTAAGGGTACAATCCATACTGCGGCAATGATCCATGGTGCACCTCTTAGCCTTACAAAAGTTGTAAATGAGAGGCTTCTGATTGGATTCCTTCATGTCATGGCCCTTAGACTAGGCAGGTTTAGGAGGCACAACAAAAATTGTAGGGTAGCAATGACAAAGGTTGGAGTAGTAAGAACCGTTGGTAAAGGAATCTAGGAGGTGTGATAAAATTGTAAACAAAACACTTCATGAATCAACTCATTAACAAATTGAATAACGGAGGATAGTGGGTTGTTAAAGAGTATTTGGTTACGTACAGATTCAAACTCATCAGATATAACCATCAAGACTAATGTAGGAGCACTTGTTCATAATGGGTATTGATGAGTTTGGCCTCAGAAGGTTTATTGATGATAGGTTTAAAGATAGTTCATTGATCCCAGAGAAAATGCATGCGGCTATGGAAGGCAGTAATGCATTTGCTAGGTTCATGCTGAATCCGATACCGAGCGACCATATGATTATTTTCTAGTGTATCATCACTTCCTTGGTGGTGTGGTATCCTCCAAACCCCATATGGACTGAAGGAGTGGAAGTGTTGCGAAGCCAAGTTATAATCTGATAATTGGTACCATCCCAATCTTTATAATGAAACATGATGATGACAAAAATGTTAGTTGGGTCACTTGTCCAAATTTGGAGCATTAGATGATTTTGTAAGATCTGTAAGATAAAAAGAATTTATCGAAGAGATCACTGAGTTGTGCCCAATTAGGGAGCTTCCAATGCCTAAATCAGTATCAACACATATATTTTGTATATAGATGGTGTTTAGTGGTCTTTTTTGACGTACCTTAGCAAGTGAGGCATATTGTCCCTTTTATAGATGACTTACGTAGCTGTTACACATAAATGAGGGTGATTATTACCCTAATTGTAACGTTTTTTATCTTGATAAGAATTTAAGACCTTTGATGGTTGTGTTATTGAATGTGTTGAACGGTTACTCATCTTTCTTTGATGGCCTACTAATGACATTGAACGCAATGGCCATCCGCTAAGATGGACAATCTCAATGATTTTTATGAACTCATCAAAACACATAGCCATCATCGAATTCTCCTTATTTTTGTGCAGAAGCTTTGCATTGGCTTGTCACATAAAGCTGCAACTTATGACCTTTTAAAAAACTGCACATGGCTTAAGCCTAGTAAGATTAATAGTTGTCGATACCAACGATGAATTGAATTGGATGAGGACCTCATTTTGTGCTTTAAATGAATAAATGCAACAAATGGGATGAATAATGAAATTAGCATGCAAAAAATTAGGCAAGAAGCATCTGATTATAGAGAGTGAACCTTGGGTGGGACATCAACGATCAAAGTTAACTATAAAGGTCAAAGTCAGTGCAAGTCAACATGTGCTTACGTGGAAGCTAACATGGTGTTGTTATGGCACCTAGGGCTAATATGGCAAGTTGGAAGAGGGACAAGTAGCAAAGGGCATGTGTCTCGTGTGTGTCAAGCATGTGGCAACACGTGGAGCGTCTTGCAAGTGCATGGGCACGCGTGGGACAGTGTTAAAAACAAAATCTTATTATATTTTTTTTTTTTTGAGAAACAAAATCTTATTATATTGATTGTGTAAAATAATGTACAATAGACTACCTTCATAAAGGCATGATGTGTGTGTTGTACAATAGACTACCCTCACCATTGGACTTGTATTCTAACAATTGAAATGTTTTTGAAAAATTATAAAAATGAAAAAAAAAAACTTTATACACTTATTTTAAATTAAGTTCTAAGTTTTTTTTTTATTAATTAAAGCTTATTCCTTTAGCTTTCCAAAATAAAAATAAAAATAAAATACGTATTCTTTTAAATATTTCATAGTTGATCATATACATACTTCACAAGAGTATTCACATTCGATTTTCCACAACAATTATCCTATTTTGCAATACATCGGTACCATACATCCCACTCTTCATTTGACAATACATTCTAATAATTTTTTTTCCACACCCCAAACACCATGCCCAATGACCATATTTTACAAACAAACCAAACCCAAATTGACACCTAGACCAGATCCAAACAAACTTAGCCAGCCATGATTCCACCGCTACCTTAATACTACCACTGCCATGCCATCATCAAAGCCACACCAAGGCCAAACCCAAACCCACTATCGCCACTAAAACCCAAACACAAACTACCACCACCGCTGAAACCGAAATCCACTAAGTAAAAGTCCTTTTATTCTTTTTATTAGTTGTTGCATGTGATGAACTCGCCAAGTTGTAAGGGAAATGAATGGGAAAAATGAATGATAATAAGGAAAAATTAACTTAATTTAAAGTAGTCACCATCCAAAAATAAAGGGAAAGTGAGATGAGGGTTTTAGAGGAAAAGTAAAGAAACTTGCATTATTGATCATATATATATATCCAGAGTTACTTGATTTATAATGAATAACTAACTAACTAACTTGTAAAACCAATATGTAACAAACTAACTATTTTTTTAACAAATTATATATCTAGGTAAGTCTTACTCTTCCACTTTGCTTATATCCATGAGTTCACATGCACCCATGTGTCACACACATCTCTTTCCATGTAATAAGAGGCAACAAAAACCATGTGATGTGGTGGAGTATTTTCAAGAGTGAAGATTTTGTAGACCTTAAGAAGCCACCAAAAAGGATCTCCACATTTGAATTTTGGTAACACAATGGAATTTTGATGAAGTGCAGTGGATTCGTTCATCTTGGATCAACGACTATGATATCATTGGTAATGAACCCCCGAGTTCTAAGAAAACTGAAAGAGACTAAGTGAAAATTAACTTAATTTGAGGTAGTTACCGTCCAAAAATAATGGAGAAAAAAAGATAACAGACTTTAGATGAAAAGTAAAGAAACTTACATCATTGATCATATATCAAGAGTTACATGATTTACAAGGTTTTATATTAGTGCCTATTCATGACATTTATTGAGAAAAGTAAAAATAACTAACTTATAAAAAACAATATGAAACTAAATAAATATTTTGTGACTAATTATCTAGGTAAGTCTTACTCTTTCACTTTGAATATATTAATAAATTCCCATTTACCCATGTGTCATGCTTAGTAGGTTGGACTAGGTTTAGTTTGGGTTCATTAGAGAAATAGCATTAGATGTGCTAAATACTAAAACTTTAGCATTTAACACACCTAACACTAAAAGTTAACCTACATCAGATATTCTAAATTTTAAAAATTTTAGCACTGTAGTTGTGTGCACTGTACTAAAGAAGTGCATTGTAGCTATGTGCTAAAATTGTTTAATAATTTATCTCCTCCCTCTTAACCCTCTTTCTTTCTCTCTCATACATGTCTCTCGCCTCTCTCCTTTCTCTCTCTCTTTATTGTGGTTTACTTTTTTGTTTTTTAATAGATATTGGGTTTTATTTTAGGTTATTTTAATAAGCGATGTGTTAAAGTAAGAGATGAGATGTATGGTGTAATATTAAATGCTATGTTAAAATAGATAAAGTAACTTTTTGTGTATTAAATGCTAAATTTTTTAGAAGTGCTAATACTGTACTCTTACACCCAATCCATATGGGCAAGAAAACTAGGCATAGCTTTATCATAGGCTACCGACTACCCAAGGTCAACTCCATGTATTTTGAGGCCTAAGGCGGAAACTAAATTGAGGCCTTTTATATATTTAAATATCAATTAAATAATAATTTTTTTCATATAAAATCTATTCTACTTGCTTTTTTGGATGCAAAACTACTATGAATGGTAGAATGAGTTACATAAAAAACAATGAATCATAGTCAAAAGAATGAATATGGGCTGTGTAAAAGCTTAAAGCCCCATTTTATCCGGATAAAACAAATACAAAGTAAATCTAGTTTTCACCTATAAAAAGTAAAAACAAGGAGAGAGAGAGAGATTATTTTATGGGATAGTAGTGTATATTATTTTAATGGGTTGTATGTTGAAATAGAGTTTGAGATGTTGAGTATATTATAAAGTGGTATAGTATAATAGATAAAATAACTTTTTAAATGAAAAAATAAAAACTATTATGCAATTCCGGATATTAATGCTCTAACACTATGAAAGACAAAACCCTATCTCTTGTTGTATGAACAATTGTAGCCACATAACCGTTGCTAGGTGGTCCAAATTGTGACCTTACCCATTTTGTTCCCTGCACCTTCCTTTTTATTCTTGATATGTAAATTGTAATTGTTGTTGTTGCTTCTTTTTTCTTTTTCGCGTATAATATATTAGGTGAAACTATCACTTTAAAAGATTAAAAAATCTGGAAAAAAACATATCTAATTATGTTTTTATATGTGAACCATACTAAAATAAATACTAATTAATTTAGTAAGATTTATAGGAAATGAGGAGTTTAAAGAAGTTGGAAGCATAATCTTGTGGTGGTTGTAGTATTCTTATAAGTTTAGGGGAGGATAATAAAGTTGTCAGAAACCTTCCCTGAGGCTACTGAGTACCGACACTCACTCAGACTTTTATTCATTTTTCTGAAAGTCTGAATGGAATCATTCGTTCGCTTTTAATGCACTGTGATGGCATGATGTGAGGTGTGCCGACTCATTATACTTTGGTACGAGACAAGGGGAAGAGTGCTAAATACGAGGCTACCCATGAAAATAAAGTAATGCTAATAACACGTTTAAAACAAAAGAAAAAAAGAATTTACTAATATGAGTTTTAAGAACATACAATAGTAAACTAATTTTAAAAATATTTATTAAAAATTAAAAAAAATTTGACAACTTTTTTAATTGTTAATAAAACTTTTTCAAAAATAAATTTGTTAATGGGCACACATTAACCAGACAAAAAAAAAAAAAACATAATTTCATAGCATAATTTGTCACATGGCGAGTTTTGAGAGATAGAAGTATGTTCCCACATAACTCACCATCACACATTTACCAATTATAACTCGTCACATGGTGAATTATAAAATAAAATTGTGCATTTTTATGTATCTATAGCACACATGTGGACCACCATTGACTATTACATATGACACTTATAAAAGAAACCCTAAGTTCACGTTGTTGACTGGTTGTGGATGAAGGTGATCTTTCTTAAGGGTCCTCTCTTTTTTTGGTTTTTTCTTTTAAAAAAAAAAAAAAAACTCTTATCTTTTTATTACTCCCTCCAAAAAATAAAATACATTTCGTCTTTCCTTTTATGTTACAAAATTATTGTGAGGGTAGCTTACCAGTTACCACTTGACTTAGCACTTATGTTTAATATTCTCTTTGTCTATAGTCAATTACAGAGACATCGTAGGTATAGTAGAGTAAATCTTCACTTGTATAGTACACCATTTATTATGGCGAAGCACGCTGCCCACAATCTTATATTTCTTGGTTCTTAAGAATCACTTGGCAAATTCCCCTTTTTTAGATTATTGACAATTGAAATCGTCTAGTCATCAACACACATGATCCATTTACAATTAACTTTTTTGACCATCACTACATTTGCCAACCATTCTGGATAATAGACTTTCCAAATGAATCCAAATGTTCTTAACTCATAAAATTTTTAGAAATAAATTAAATATAAGATATTTCATGTTTTCGTTATTTTTATTAGATTCTTAATCAAACTAAACATAGAAATATTACATTCTCAAAAATCTAGATACTGGGAGTAATATAGATTCTCCAAACCAAACTCTAACTGAAATATAATCTAGATTCCCACTTAACCCATTTTATTTTCAATAAACTCAACAAATTTATCAATACATCGGTTGTGGATGTCCCTATCTCCAAATATGGTGGTCATTTCCTTTGCTTTGTCTCGGTAAATCTTTCCCTTCTCATCTTGCATCACCAACTTCAATGTCTCTGTAATCGAGTCTCTAGTAAATGACCCATCTTGTTCATTCCTAGGTACCTCAATTCCTGCCTGATTCTCTTCCAAAAATCTTGCAATTAATCCTTGGTCCCCCAAAAATGGTAACAAAATAAGTGCACGTCCAAATTGGAATGCCTCAGTGACTGAACTCCAACCACAATGAGTCAAGAAACCTCCAACAGATTCGTGACCTAATATTCTAAACTGAGGCACCCAACCTGTCCAAACAACCCCACGATCTTTGGTTCGCTCCTCGAACCCCTCGGGTAACTGAACAGAGTCTACGCCTTTTCGCTTCCTTAGAGCCCAAAAGAAGGGCAACCCAGATTGCTCTAGCCCAAAAGCCAATTCATTGAAGTCGTTTTGACTTGGTTGAATTTCACTTCCAAGTGCTATATAAACCACTGACTCTTTCTCTTGCTTGTTTAACCACTCAACAATTGTATCCCAATTGCTATCTTTGTTGTCTAAACTCTCTTGCTTCGAGGGTGGCAATAATCCCACTGGAATTACAGGTGTGTCATGAAGCTCTCCAAGGAGTTTCACCCATTCACCTTCAACTTCCACACATGTTTTAATAGCTAAAGCATCAATGCCTGAGAAAACTTTCATGTAACGAAACCAATCTGAATTACCAGAATCATTTTCTTCAAAGAGGTCAAAGATTTGCTTTGCCTCAAAGTACCTAAACGCTACTTTGGTATGGAAGGGGATCCATTTGGGAGGAACAACGAAGTGATTAGGCTCTGAACGTGGTTCATGAGCTTCTATCACACTTGACTTTGTTGGTCCAAGGAAACATAAGGTTGATGCATTGAAAATACTAAAGAAGGCCCGGGAGATACCTAGTTTAGTAGCAATTGGTGGTAACCAATGAGGGGCAAAGTCATGAATAATCCAATCTGGAGTTGAAGTTTCCAAAAAGTGAGATAAAGGTTGCTCAAGACCATCATGGGCTTTTTTAAGGTATGGAATTTTGTGGTATGGTACATCCATGGTGGCCTCTGCGTTTTCTGGCAAGTTCTCTACATGGGGTAAGGGTAGCTTCACTAAAGTGATCAAAGGTGCTACTTGTGGTGGGATTTTTGGGAGGCGTTCAATGTTTCTAGGGGTGGAAATGAATGAAATACGATGTCCCTTTTGGGCTATGAGCTTGCTAAGCTCTAAAAATGGGATTATGTGACCAAAAGCAAGCCATGGGAACATGGCTATGTGAAGCTTCTTATTAGGCTCAGCCATGGAGTTCAGTGGTGGTGTTGGTGTACTGAGTTTTTCTTCTCTCCGGCTTATATAGGCGAAGCCCAAATTTGCCTAATAGCACAATCTTAACAAAATTTTAAGATAAAGGTATTCTCACAAAATTATTTATAATTTAACATTTTTAGAATTTATGTGTTTGATTAAGCTCGGATTCAAGTATTAAGCACTTGAGTTTGAGTTAAAAGTCAAATTTGTCAAAATTGGATTCCAAAAATGTACTTTCATAGCTAAATAAATTTGTGGAGTGTTTTTTTTTCTAAAATTTGGCTAAAATTGTGTTATTCGGTAAAATTAGCCTATTGGCGAATGTTCAGTTTGGTGTATGCTACTTTTCCTTGTGGTCAATGTCATTTTTTATTTTATTCGCAGTCAGTCATTGTTGGCTACGGAATAAAGAGCAACTTGTCACGAATGACGAATGGCATTGGCATGGCATATATGCATTTTTCAACAAAGCACGCCACTTCTCTACCAATAAAAAAAAACAAGGCACGTCACTATTTTTATTTTTATTTTTATTTTTTTATATGATTTCTCTATTCTTATTAATTTCTTATTGGTAAAAGAGTACCTTGTCACGAATGGCGTATATGCATTTTTCAACAGAGCACGTCTCTTCTTATCCAGTAAAAAAAACAAGGCACGTCTCTATTTTATTTTATTTTTTTGATGATGTCTCTAGCTATTCTTATTGGTACAATACTACAACGGTAAACTTCCAATTGACCGAAAAAAATCTATTTATTTCTAAATCAATAGAATTTTAACTCTATTTTTATTTTCGTTGTAAATAGAGTTAATTAAAATATAAAATTATAAATTATAAATATATAAAAAATAAAAATAAATAGATGATTAGTCTATTAAGGGGATATATTATAAAAATATACGAATGACGAAATTATGTCACAAGTCGACATGCACAATGTACTATTTAAAAAATATATATATATAATGGTGCATTTATCAATATAATATAAAATAAATTATGAAGTTATTATGATTGTGTTTGGATCTAAAATATTAAATATAAAAAATTTTATTTATTACTAATAGATATCTATTATGATTTATGATTGTATTTTAATTTGGAACTATTAAATATATAATTATGGTAATTATAATATGTATTTATTGTGATTGTGTTTGAATACTGAACTATCTATTCCAAATTATTTTTAAAAATAAACACAACTACACCTAATCAATTCTAATTTTCATATTCTTCTTTAAAAAAATCTAATTTTCATATATAAATCTAACCAATCGTAGCGACAGACGTTATTAAGCCAGAAAAGAAGACAGATTAAATTCTAAGTGAAATGGATTGCTGATTACTCTATTTGATTACAGAGTGTAAAACACGTTTTACACCCCATCATTATCAAATTTGGACTCAAAAAATTATGTTATTTTAAATTTTTTGTGCATTATACAAGTTACAGGCTAGCTAAATAAAAAGGGGAAAAAGTTAAAATGAAAAGAAAGAAAGATAGATAGAAAGAATTAAGATAAGGATTGATTAAAAGAAACGGTTAATTGTCATTATTAAACATTGGAAAAAGTTAATTGTCATTATTAAACATTGAATTATGAAATGAAGACTTGTTCCGATGTATGCCCAATACTTTTCTTTTATCATCTGTCTCTCAATTTCTTATTTTTTATTTTTATCCTCATATTTAAGTTCCCCCTCTCAAAAAAAAAAAAAAAAGTTCCAAGATATATATAGGTTCCAATCAACTTAATCGACAAAATTTCGATCTGATATTGTAAGATATTGATTCAATCAAAGCCATATAAACAAGAAGAAAAAGTTCCTAGACATATTGCTTTTCATCTTCTTCTTATGTTCATATTTAAGATCCAAGACATTGCATTGGGTCATTTTGTTTCATTCGATACATCTTTTTGTGTTTACTAGACTTTCCGCATTTCTTGACTGCAAACCTGAAGCTAGCCATGGGAACATGGCTATGTGAAGCTTCTTATTAGGCTCAGCCATGGAGTTCAGTGTGGTACAGGCTGAGTTTTTCTCTCCGGCTTATATAGGCGAAGCCCAAATTTGCCTAATAGCACAATCTTAACAAAATTTTAAGATAAAGGTATTCTCACAAAATTATTTAGTAATTTAACATATTTTTAGAATTTGTGTTTGACAAGCTCGGATTCAAGTATTAAGCACTTGAGTTTGAGTTAAAAGTCAAATTTGTCAAAATTGGATTCCAAAAATGTACTTTCATAACTAAATAAATTTGTGGAGTGTTTTTTTTCCAAAATTTGGCTAAAATTGTGTTATTCGGTAAGATTAGCCTATTGGCGAATGTTTAGTTTGGTGTATGCGACTTTTCCTTGTGGTCAAATGTCATTTTTTATTTTATTCGCAGTCAGTCATTGTTGGCTACGGAATAAAGAGCAACTTGTCACGAATGGCATGGCATATATGCATTTTTCAACAAAGCACGCCACTTCTCTACCAATAAAAAAAAACAAGGCACGTCACTATTTTTATTTTTTTTTTATTTTTTTATATGATGTCTCTATTCTTATTAATTTCTTATTGATAAAAGAGTACCTTGTCACGAATGGCGTATATGCATTTTTCAACAAAGCACGCCTCTTCTTATCCAGTAAAAAAACAAGGCACGTCTCTAAATTTTTTTTTTATGATGTCTCTAGCTATTCTTATTGGTACAATACTACAACGGTAAACTTCCAATTGACAAAAAAAAATCTATTTATTTCTAAATCAATAGAATTTTAACTCTATTTTTATTTTCGTTGTAAATAGAGTTAATTAAAATATAAAATATAAAATTATAAATATATAAAAAATAAAAATAAATAGATGATTAGTCTATTAAGGGGATATATTATAAAAATATACGCATGACGAAATTATGTCACACAAGTCGACATGCACAATGTACTATTTAAATATATATATATATATATATATATAATGGTGCATTTATCAATATAATATAAAATAAATTATGAAGTTATTATGATTGTGTTTGGATCTAAAATATTAAATATAAAAAATTTTATTTATTACTAATAGATATCTATTATGATTTATGATTGTATTTTAATTTGGAACTATTAAATATATAATTATGGTAATTATAATACGATTTATCAGGATTGTGTTTAACACTGGAATCATCTATTCCAAATTATTTTTACAAAGACAACTACACCTAATCAATTCTAATTTCCATATTCTTTATAAAAAAAAAATCTAATTTCTATATATAAATCTAACCGTGAAATAATAGATGTTATTGCACTAGTAGCATTATCAAATTCCCAAGAAACGCCGGGATGCTGACACATGATTATCAGATGTAAACATGTGCTTACATCCCATCATTATCAAATTTGGACTCAAAAAAATTATATTATTTTAAATTTTGTGCATTATACGTTACAGGCTGTTAAATAAAAGTGGAAAAAGTAAAAATGAAAAGAAAGAAAGATAGATAGAAAGAATTAAGATAAGGATTGATTAAAAGAAAAAGTTAATTGTCATTATTAAACATTGGAAAAAGCACTGTCACAACATTGAATTATGAAATGAAGACTTGTTCCGATGTATGCCCAATACTTTTCTTTTATCATCTGTCTCTCAATTTCTTATTTTTTATTTTTATCCTCATATTTAAGTTCCAAGATATATATAGGTTCCAATCAACTTAATTGACAAAATTTCTTGATCCAATATTAGAAAAAGATATGGGATTCAATCAAAGTCATAAGCAAACAAGAAGAAAAAAAGTTCCTAGACATATTGCTTTTCATCTTCTTTCTTATGTTCATATTTAAGATCCAAGACATTGTACTGGGTCATTTTGTTTCATTCGATACATCTTTTTGTGTTTACTAGACTTTCCGCATTTCTTGACTGCAAACTTGAAGCTTAGCATTTCTTGACAAGCTTCAAGTTATTGTCATGATAACAATACAATATTGACAAAGGTGACGCATTTTTCTCGCTTTTTTAAAGAGTTTTAAGTTATGTTATGGCCGAAATACATTATTATTTTATTAATCTTTATAGTATATAGTATATTGAGCAATTTTAGTCTTCAAGTGGACGCTACCAATTTCTAAAATTTTAAAAATGAATGCTATTAATTTTTAGTCTTCAAGTGATGCATAGTTACAGTACACTTCTACTTGTAGCATGTATTAAAATAATTTGGAATATGACATTTTTGATGGAATGCTAAAAATTTAGCATTTAGCACACCTAATTCTAGTGATTTTTAATACCATTATATTATAGATTGCTCTCGTTTAATTAATTTAATTACCAAGTTGATTAATTATTCAAATTACATGCAATATTGTGGAGGTAGGAACAAATCACCAACCTAAACTAAATTGAAGTGAAAATTAAATTTGACATAATGATTTGTTAATTAATGGAAAAAACTTTCACAAGGCAAAAACTCCACCGGGTGGATTTTAGGTTACCACCCTCAAAAATCTACTGATTAAAAACAAACAATTACAAGTATAAGGAATCTTACCACTACCTGATCTATCCCAAAATACCAACTTACAGTTGAACCCTTACACTAATCTCCAATTAGACTTGACCTAATAGAGACTTCTTCTTTGCGCAAATCTCCAATTTGTGACAAATAGCCCAACAACTTGATGATTATTGTTGGATGCAAAGTTCTTCAATCCACGCTTGTAGACTTGAAAGCAACTTGATTACAAAACCCTAAGGCGCACAAGAATATAGCAGCTTAACAAAAAGTGTGTATCTCAATAAGAGTTTCTCTATGTGTCTCCATTTCAAATGACGGCTATAAAATAATGCTTTTATATCCTTTGGAACCCTAGAGCATGAAATCATAGAAAAGCCATGTCATCATGGGTTGAAAACATATCTACATGTTCAAAATCTGTAAACCTTGATAGATCAGAGGTATTGTGATTCATTAAAGCTCAACAGATCAAAGGTGTCGGGCTAGGAATTGAGACAACCTATTTTAACTTTTCTTGTACTATATCTTGAGTAATCTTTATGTCTTCAACAATGCCACTTGTTATACTTCTTCAAGGTACTTCATGATGATATTGAATCCACTTAGACTTATCAAATTACAAGTAAAGTGTGTTTTTGTTACAAGATATGCAAATTACATAAAAATGTGACCCTAACAGTTTTGAAGTGTTTGGAATGGTAAATAAATATCAGCCAGAGATGGAGAAAGAAGTAAAAAAAAAAACTGAGAAATTTTCAAATAGTGTTAAATGACATTTGTTCATAAGAAGCAAATGGGATATTTTTGAAAATTTTTTATACTACTTGATATTAGCCAATTAAAGATAGAAAGAGACAATGTAATCCAACATTGGATTTAAAAAAAAAATGGGAGGGGGAAACCACATTAAATTGAAATATATTAAAGGCACGTTTGGTATACTGAATGGAGATTACGACATGAATTGTAATCTATATTACTAGAAATAAAATGTATTGTAATGTAATCACTAAACATATTCATAAGTTTGGTTGAGAGTTATAACATTAGAATAAAACTTAAAATTTATTTTAGGAAATATTTTACTCATACAATTATATCTTCTTAAAAATTGTTATTTTTTAAATTTAAGAGAGATATATATGTTATTTTTTATGATTTTTTATTTTTATAATTATTAGATGTATATGAAAAGTTTATTTATTTGAAAATATATTAAGTTTTGAAATTATTGCACTTACTAAAGAATAGCTATTGTAGGGTCACGGTTTGTAGCTCAAGCCCAAAATGTATGATCTTGGCCCAATAAGCCTGATACAATAAATTTGTAGAGAGTGGGTTAAAGAATTAGGCTCTAATGGCGTGGACAGTGTTTAATACGGCCTTAGAGACGGATTCATCGTTAGAAGAAAAGAAAAACATGTTGGGACAACTTGGGATAAAAATGCTCTTGGCTTAATCCAAGGAGGCTTAGTGTAATATAAATTAAGTTTACCGACTGAAAAGAAGACCCCCCATCCATGGAGGGGCTTTCACATTATATAGTCCCCTTTTAGTCATCCTCACCATCCACTTGTCATTCATCTGGGACATTACTTGAATACTTGTCCCATCAGACATCTTTTTTGGCTTCCCTGTGAGCTATATATAATGGCTTAAGTAGCACTGTTCAGAGGTCTTCTCCACATAAATGCAGCCAGAAAAGTAGTTGCAGGGCATTTAATGCGGTGGTAGCAGCTTTTCTTCAAATATTTTCAAATCCCTTCCCTTCCAATAAGTTCACGAGGGCCCTCTCTATCATCGGAGCTTACAAGAAGGTCACTCCAATTGATGGGATACACACTTGAACTATACTCCTCTCATCCGAGGACGAGATCCTCCTCGGATCAAATTCCTTTCGATTTCTACTTATGAATCTTTTGAAATAGAACATCTAATAAATGCAACTCTGCTCGGCCCATGAAGTTCCTCGGACTAAGCCATAACCCAAGATGTATGATTCTGGGCATTTGTCCTCACAGCTAATATAACCCTTTTAAAGAGAAGGAGTTATTACTCATTTTGAAGAATAACTATTCAGAAGAAATGACTATTTCTTATAATAAAAACATAACCAAACTAAATAATAGATAAACTATAAGAATAACTATTTTATTACAGTACCTATTACAGTCTACCAAACTTGCCCTAAATTCACCATCAATGTTTACTTTGTAAGAGGGAAAGGGAGGCGGAGACCAACCTTGAGGAACCATGGGTTTGGCTGGCCTAGGATAATCATTTGCACCTTGAAACTCACGGATACAATTAGCACACCACTGCACTATAATCTCCCCAGATTTTACAGTACCCCATGCCTTTTCGCATTCCGATTAGACCACATAGCCCAAGCTATGGTCACCACCAAAGATAACAGATCATCATCACTCTCGTTGGTAAACACCAAATACCAAAAAAGGTCCATAAACTTCAAAAAATACAACCTACTGCTATCCCCAAAAATCGAAGTAAGGCCCCAAATATTAGCAGCTAGCTTACAACTCCAGAACACGTGCCTAGTAGATTCGGCCCCACTGTTACATTCTTCACATAGATCAGAGTCCACAATCCCCTCTTCTTGAGATTGGATAGTGTTGGTAAAATATTTTTGCAGGCTCTCCATGCAAAGTCCTTCACTTTGTTAGGAATTTGGAGGCTCCAAAGCTTCTTCCAAAATTTCTTGAGATCATCATCGTTAGAGCTACTACCAAGTACATCTCTCAAGTCCGTGGCTAACTTGTAGGCACTTCTAAATGAAAAAATGCCATTTGCAGTGGAGTGCCATATCAAAGTATCATCAGGAAGGGAAAAACTTAGGTAAACTCAAAATAGTATTGGCTTCATGGGGTAAAAAAATTTTCCGGGCTAACTCAGTTTTCCATGCACCCAAACTACTATCAATTAAATCACTAACCAAAGCATAATCAGCAAGAATGTTCTGAGGCTTAATTACCTTGAAAGTACGAAGCCACTTGTTTGCCCATATCCGAATATTTTTACCATTTTTAACTCTCCATCTCACACTGTGTCTTACAATACGTTGAGCTACCATGATACTCCTTCATGTATAAAATGGCCTTTCACAAAATCACAATCCGGAAAATATTTGGCTTCAAGAACACGATAGGCAAGGGAATTAGGATTAGATTGCAATTCCATCCTTGTTTTGCTAATAAAGCCAAATTAAATTCCTTCAACATTTTAAAACCCATGCCCCCTTGAGATTTCGGAATGCACAACTTTATTTCCCAACTAATCCAAGCTATCTTCCTCTCATCACCTCTCTACCCCCACCAAAAGTTTTGAACCATACTCGTTAACTCATCACATATAGAGTCTGGAATTTTGAAACAACCCATAGAATAAGTTGGAACCGCTTAAGCTGCTGCTTTGATCAATATTTCCTTCCATGCTGTTGATAAGAGCTTTTTTTCCACCCTAACAATTTATTTTCTAACTTCACCTTCAAATCCAAAAAAAGTATTATGCTCTGATCAATCGACCAACCAAAGATGAAAGACCGAGATATTTCTCATGTTACCTTATCACTTGAGCCTCAAATCGGGATTTAAATTCTGCCTAGATATTAGAAGGAGTATTTTTGCTAATGAACAAGGAAGTCTTCGCTTTATTAAGTTGTTGCCCCAATACATTCTCATAAACTTTGAGTATTCTCTACAAAGAATCACACTCTTCCATATTTAAACTTAAATAAATTTTTTTTTTTGTGAGAAACCAACTTAAATAATTAAAAATAATAATTATGTTTTATTTTCTCATAGCACTAAATCCCTAATGCCTTTATCTCTCCACTAATCATTTTTTCTTCAAATTACATGTTTAAATTTTTTTTTACTTAGATTAATCTCTTGAAATAATTTTTATTAGCTATAAATTGATTATTTGTGTTTTTTGTTATATAATTGTTTATTTATTTTTTTAATTGATGTTGACTAATTTATTTTGTATCAATTTTTCTTCTAATCTTATTTTTTAGCCTCCCCCTTCTCTCGGCGAACTAATATCCTAGCTTTGACACTGAATCGAGGTTTGAGAGAGCTTGGGCTCACTAGATTTGGATTTTCTAGAGGTGGCAAGGAGGTTGTCGAGTTTGGATTGGTGCATATTTGTTTCAGGTTGGGTTGGGCCGAAGATGGTTTTTTTTTTTTTTTTTTTTATGACTTTTGGAGGCTTTTGTGACGGCGGAGTGGTGATGGCTAACTTTGAGTTGTCACTTCGTGGCATTGGAGATGGGTTCGATGACGTGAGTTTCTCTTTGCTTGGTGGTTGCAGGTTTGTGGGTGTAAAATTTTCTGGATTGGTTCGATTTTTTGGGTTTATGGGAATGAAATTTCCTTGGTTGTCACTTGGTGGCAAAGGCCAATGGGGATGGGTTCGACAATGATTTTGGATAGGACCCACTACAAGGACTAGGAAGAGCCGACACAACATTTTTGAAGATGGTATGGTATGATCGAATGCTTTGGCAAGCATTGCAAAGCATGCACTGCTGGGTTGATAGCTGACTATGTAGCCCATTGTTGTGAACTTTCTTGAGAGAGGGGTTCTAGAGATTGGAAGAGAGAGAATATAATGATTGAAATGTAGAAGAATAAATATTTTATTAAAATAAATAATTTAATGTGTATATTTTTTTATAAAGAAATGTTAACGGATGCTTTAGAAACTATTTTTAGAACATTTTATTGAAAAATAATAAAACAATTAATTTTTCTAATAATTTTTTATATTTCTCATGAAAATGAAAGGAAGTTAAAATTTTTTAAATATAATTTATTAATAATTACCTTAAAAATATCCGTTAACGTAACTATTTTTTTTAAAGAGTTTCAACTTATGTTATCCGCTTCTAATAATATTTGTTAATGTAACTATTTTTTCTAACCATTAAAAATTTTACCAGAATTAAACTATTTTTTAAGCTATTGTATAAAATAAAAATAATAGGATTTTATAATAAAATAAACAACTAATAAATGATGCTATAACGTGACTGTTGTTGTGGATAAGGAAAAATTGGAACCCGAGGTGACGAATACAGGAGTGAACCGAATCTTAAAAGATGTATACTATATAGCAAAGCAACTGCTAAGCGAAGAAGTTTGGACAGTAGTCAGTTAAAATGTCTACCATTACTGCCTCTCTCTGCTTTCTTTCTGGAAACAAAAACCCAATCAAAACCCTAAACTTATCTCCTTCAAATTCAGTTCGGAGTTGGAGTAGTCACGTCATCAAGACCTCCTCCTCCTCCAACTCCAATCGCCTCTCCTTCAACTGCAAAAGTGCCTCCACCATCCCCTTCGTCTCCTCCAAAAACTACGAGGTATCACTTTCTTCTTTCTTTTTTCTTTTTTAGAATTTCGATTCATTGTTAATTTTCTTTTCTTTTAGTACAAACATTAGGAGGAGAGGAAGACTGAATAATCTGTATATTGATGTATATTATGTGTGTATAATCCTGTACAATAGAGAGCCTTGTATAGGCTAAGTATGCGTGAAGTACAAATAATATGAGTATACTGCAAGAACAGTTTATTGGGCTAAGCTAGACTAAGCTATATACTAACAAATACAAAGACGGGTGTTTATAAAACGCAAGTACTCTCAAGAAATTATAGGATAAGGGAAAGTTTAATAAGACTGTTTTAAGACAAGTTATGAATATTGAATGTCGGGTTATCAAGAAATAACATCTAGTGTAGCTAAAATGAAGAGAATATTGAGCTGGATAAGTGAAGATACAATAGGATGTGAACTGAAGAAATCCTCCTCAAAATAGAGGGAAATGCTTGTGATAGTTTGGTCATTTGCAAAGAAAAATAATTAATGCATTGATGAGAAAGAGTGATTTCGTTCGAGTCAAGGACGTGCTAATTAAGGAAATTATATATATGTGCGAGGTCCCCCATAGCTAAATCCCAAAGGTTTTGGACTAAGGCTTCTTTCTTTCTTCTAAAAATACTTATTTGCTTTTTGAGCATTTTCTCTTCTTCCTTGAATGAAGTCCCTCATGTTTGCTTTTGGGAATTAAATTCAAATTAGGGTTGGAAACTAGAAAGTTCTTTGTTAGGCATAAGGGATAGAATGTAATAACAACGAATGTTTTTCACACTCTGTAGCTACCCAATAAAGTGAAAAATCACCTAAAACTAGCAAAGTAGCAATGTCATAACAAAGAATGGAGTACACATGCAATTCTAAGGAAAAGGGTATTCAATAGTGAGTTTATCATTCAGATATGTTAGATTAACATCACTTCATTTTATTATTACAAAAAGCTATATCAAGCTTTGGAATAATTAATCATTCAGTACAATCCTCTGAAATGAGCATTTTTTAGTTGGGTGGTGATGTGGAACTGGTGGTCAGGACAGAAAGTTATTGGATGCATATCCTTTATGAAGACTTACTTTGAGTAAAGCAGGCCAATGTATTTTCTAAACCTCAAATAGACTGATGCCCACAGAACTTCTAATATTCTAGCATGAAGCAACATATAGTCATAGATATTACCATTCATCATAGTAAAGAATTTTGAAACTTAATGAATAGTTTAACAATCTTTTGGTTCTTTTACCAGATGGGTTTGAATTCATCCAATTTAATTATGTGAAACATATGCAGTTTTCTGATGGTTCTTCTGAGGTGGAACTGAGATTACAACTCGGGGCCCAGGACATTCAAAGTTACAGAGATATATCTGTGGATGCAAATGACAACTCTTTGAAAATTAGAATACAGCGCTATGGGTCTCTCATCACACTTATAGAAACTGATCATCTATTTGAAAAAATAAAGCCTGCTGAAACAATATGGTTTGTGAGTGATTTTTTTCTTTTTGAACTTCTAAAACCAGTATATAGGTCTTCATTGTTTAGACAGAGGCTTCATGCTTTGGACAGGTACATAGATGACGATCAACTGGTTGTAAACTTGAAGAAGCAAGATCCAGATTTGAAATGGCCTGACATTGTGGAGTCCTGGGACTCCCTGACAGTGGGATCTCTGCAACTTTTGCAAGGAACAGCAATCTTCATTGTTGGGGATTCAACTGAAATTAACGAGACAGTGGCTCGAGAAATTGCAGTTGGTATTGGGTACTGATTTTATTTTCCCTTTAGCTAACAATAATGGTCACTGGCTAGTTACAACTTTCCACTGAATTTGACCAGCTGGTGTTAGTAATCATGCCAGTCTACTATCTTTTTTTTTTTTTCTTTTTTATTATAAATCATCCGTGTTTTTATCATTTTTTAGTTTATCACTCAGTTAATAAGTCTATTCGTTCCTATTTGTTAATGATAGTCTACTAATTTCTAATGAAAAACATGTAATTATCAATTATGAGTACCTTCTATCCTGAATTGAATAAAATGGCATCACAATGTGCCTCAATAAGTCGGTTTTTATTAATTTTTGCCTATTGGACTAAATCTGGATTCAGCTTATTGTTCTTTTTTAAGCTTCCAACAGTTGTAGTGAGAAATAAGCTCTCATTGCTACTTTTAAACAGAAAGGTATCCTTTTTTTCACTATTCCCATGCTGGTTTGTGTAGCCAGGAAAAGGCATACATGGCCAGCAAATATGCACTTTCCATCCAAGGAGGAGGTTCTCTCCAACTATAGTGGACCTTCATTTCCTTCTTGTAGTTTCATTACCTATCCAGGAACCATTGACACAATTAGGATTAGTTAATAGCATAATGAAAAAATACCAGATCCATTGCTTGCTTACATCATGCAACGTTCTGCCAATATTATCCAATAAATGTATTTCTCTTTGTTTTTGAAGTATCTCTCCTCTCCTAATAGTTCCATTGGGTTGATACGGTCTTCAGGTACACACCACTTACCACAAAAGAGTTGCTTGAAACATATGCGAAGCAAACTATTGATTCATGTAAGTGTATACTGTCAACAATGGTTATTGGTCATTAAGGCTAGATCTTTGCCTTCCCTGTCCAAGCTCATCACCCATACATAAAATATTAGTGGCTTAAATCCCCAGATATGCGACAAATGAATCTGTAGTATTTAGATTCGTAGTTTCTTTTTGAAGGATACTGCTATATTATTTTGCATTATAAGACAGCTATTGACTAAAAATTTGATGATTTATGATGATGATGGTAGTAGTAGTGGTGGTCATGATGCTGATGGAAGACAATGTACTTACATTCAAAGATGTGAACAAAATTATATAGCGAGTCTAAATTAGACCTGATAAAATAATAGATGTGGCTAATTCTTATGGTGCATACTGAACAGCTCTGTAGACATTTAATTATCTAGTATATGGTTGATTTCTTTTGTAGAGTGCTGGAACATTATTCACGCAAAACTATTAATAGTAAATGATGTTATGTTTCCTACAATTTTTATGAACTAAGCAGCAAAAAGCTCTTTTCAATTAGCCTGTTAAGAGGCATGTCTTCAATTGGATACATCAGATTTTGTATTTCTTCTTGAAGTTATCCATGCTGTCATCAGTCTCTTTCTCTCCTTAAATGCCTTATTTTTGCATTCAAATGCAGAGTTACAACTTCAATTTGCTTGTTCTAAAATTTTTATCTTCTCCATGTTACATTCTATTTGTCTATGCTTTCATTAGCCCAATATTTTACTCCATAAAGAAAATAATCTAACTGCTATGGTTTACCTTATGCAATATGTATGATCTAATAAGTCTCAAAAAGGTGATCATAGTTATTGCTTGAAATGACTTGTATCTTCCACCTCGCAGTGCATTAACAAGTCTAATCAATTCCAGGGGTGCTTACTGAAGGCTCTGACTCTGTAGCAGAAGCAGAAAGTGCTATATTAGAAAGTTTAAGTAGGTACTGTCTATGGCTGGAATTGATCAATAGATTTTTTCTTTTTCTTGTTTGGGTTAGAAACAGAGAGCATTCTTTTCTGCGCTTGGTTGGTTTTGCAGTCATGTACGGGCTATTGTTGCAACGCTAGGAGGGCAGCAGGGAGCTGCTAGAAGGGCTGATAAATGGCAGCATCTCTATGCAGGATTTACTGTATGGCTGTCCCAAACTGAAGCTACAGGTAATTGTGTGAGATATTTTATTCTTTGCATTTTATTGGATAAACAAGTCCAAGTAGTGTATCTTGTGAAATATACTTTCTTAGAAGCTGTATCACTATCTGTGGGACCCAAATTTACATATAACAAGTTTTTGTGAGAAATTCTCCACTTTATTCAAAGTATTCCTGAACATAAGTAGATTTATTTTATCTTGAGGACATCTTCAGATGATGTACTTATCTATTTGCATCCAGACCATAGCCAATACTTGTAAATACCTGAATATATGCTTACTTAGATGTGACCCATCCAATCAGCCATCATCACTCCCGCAAACTTACTTCAAACTGGAAATCTTTGAAAAAGAGATCTCTCATTGATGTACTTATCCAAGAGAGAGAGAGAGAGAGAGAGAGATCTCATTGATCAGGTTATATGCTTTTTTTCTTTTTGGAAATCATTTTGTCAAAATCAACTGTTTTTTCCCCCTAAGGAGCAGATGTAATTTTTCATGCTTATGTAACCTGCACAATTGGCTGGGGACCATGCTGCATGAAGTGGAGGTCACTAATTCGAATCTCCCATTCCGTTCCCATTGGGATCAAAACGTTTTATAATAATAATGCTTATGCACTTGAAGTGAAGAACCTGACTCAAAACTTTAAAGTTTACCATTAAAAGCTATACATGTATGTGACAATCAAATTGGTTGTACAAATCATGCAGTAAAGTAGAAGTTATAGTGGAGTGGAGAACTTCAGTTGGCTTATCTTACACGATCTCAACGGCAATTTGTATAGATTGGACCACAAATTTTAAGGAACTATTGGCATTAGATGGACTGAGTTCGTTCAGCTTTTGAGAGTATTTATGGTTGCCAAAAAATATGTAACATAAGTGTCTCACTTGGGCTTCAGATATGACTGCCTCAATAAACGATGATGATTTTTGTGTCTAAGAATATTTAGGTTATGCTAGTTGTGTCTATTCACTTGATAATTGAAGTTGCATATGTTAATGTTTAGGGTAGGTGTTTTGCTAATGAGGAATTCAATTGACTTAGGATATTTGGGCCGTTCTCCTTGGGCTAATTTAATTACCTCCTAACTGTTTTGATTCCGCATAAACTTTTCTGATTTCTCTCTCCCTTAGCTCCTCCAACTCTTTTCTTGTTAGAATAATGGTCAAATGGTTAAACTCACCCTTCTCTAATAGCTAACAAGAATAGCTAACAAGAATGATGGTTGAATGATTAAATTCATTATTTCCTAATAGCTTAAGCTTTTGGGAAATGATAAATTTAACCATTTTGCCATAATTCTAACATTTCTTTTAGTCTTTTAACTATGACTAATGCATTGAATTCATGTTCTCAGATACCATCTTGTGAACCTTAATGTCCATAAAGCTTAAGAGCACGTTTGGTACACTAAATGAGAATTATAACAGAAATGGTAATCTTTATTACTAGGAATAAAAAGTGTTGTAATAGAATAAATAAACATATTCATACGTTTGGTTGTAAGGTGTAACATTAGAATAAAATTTAAGATTTATATTCAGGAAATATATTACTTATACAATTATATTTCCATTTTTTTTTTTTTTTTTTAATTTAGGAGAGAGAAGTTATTTTTTATGATTTTTTATTTTTATAATTGTTATGTGCATATAGAAAGTTTTTATATTTGAAAATATATTAATTTTTTAGAAGTTATTACACCTACTAAGGAATAACTATTAGAACCATTTTAGAGAGGAATATTTATTCCTCATTTTAAAGAATAGCTATTTATAAGGAATGGCTATTCCTTGTAATAAAAGCATAACCAAATCACAAAATAGCTAAACTATATAAATAACTCTTACATTACAGTGTCTATTACAGTCTACCAAACATACCCTTACATTTATTTTTTTGGCTTACAAGAATGTCCTAAGCTCTTCAAGCACCTAACTATTCGCGTGAGTGTGTATAACCACCCATTTCACACACACTAGGTAATTACAAGAAGAAATCCCTTCGAAGTGGCCCCAAAATGCTGGCTAGAGGCTTCGAACCCAGGATTTCATGGATCTCATGAAGCCTTACATAGAAACCGCTAGACCAACCCCTTGAGGTTACTTATTCATGGCATAAGTGCAATGCTGCACTAGTAATGATCTTCAAAGCTTGATTTCAATTTATTTCAGTTCAGTAAGATGGGTATATAAGTGTATTGCCAACTTCAACCACCAAAGATACTTAGTAAGTAATAAAAAGATTTAAACACGCCTGGAATTACGTAGTTTTTAAAGAAACTTCCTATGCTTATTTTAGGATTTCCCTTTAATAGCACTCCTGGGAAGTATGTTGATTGAAGTTTGCCTCGCAGTCCTCTTCCCTATGCATGTACCTCAAATCATGTGATGAATTGGTAGGTGATCATGGTAGTTACATACTAAATCCAACAATGAAAGGGCTCATTTAAGAGATCTTTAGGGTCAAAGGGCCTTATTGGATATATAAATAAATCATCCTTGCAGTAAGGTCAGTTCAACAGTAGATGCAGTCTTTTAAAATATATTTATTTATCCAATTCTGCAGATTTTTCCTTTGAATCAATTGTAATTGGGCCTTTTATTTTGATGGATTGTGGCCCACTGTGAATCTGCCTCCTGTCCAGCTGTAATTCTCAACCCAAATTTCACGTTTGAAGCCCAATTAATAATCCTCGGCCTTGTTAGTTTAGGTTTTTTTACATAATAATGTTCACCTAAATTTCAGTTAGGATGGTTGTTAATAGTATTCAATGCAGATGAAGATTCAGCAAAGGAGGAGGCAAGGAGGCATATTCAAGATGCTAAATTAGCTTACTCAAAAGCAGATGTGGTTGTCAAGCTTCAAGGTTGGGACTCTGATCAGACCAAAAGTGTGGCTCAGGCATCCTTGAGGGCCATTAAACAGTTAGTTCTATCAGACAAAAACCTTCCAGGTACTCAATTATCATATTAGCATTCCATCTTTACTCCCTAGTTGATAGTTACTACAACAAAGATGGCCTCATTTTCATATAATCTGCATATTTTATATATATGGTAAGTAAAACCTGTGGAATGTAGTGAGAGTTTTGAACTGGAAGCAAAGCAATTGTGGCATGCATTCTAAACTTTTTTCTTTCCATTATGATAGAACAAAATACCATCAATTGTGGCAGTTGTCAATTGATGGTATTTTGCTTCGGTGCTTGAGCGAGATACAGTACGATGTTTCTTGGCACTCAAGATATGGGGATTATGACCAAGACAAATACAATAGCCTCTGATAGAGTGAAGATCATCGGGGCTCCCAACATAATCAACATCTGAATATGTTTCTAAACGCATAGAACCAGTTTGGTAAAAATGACTATGATTAGGAGTTCTCTTCAAATAACGTAAGATTCATTTAACATCAATCCATGAGTTGTTGTATGTTTGTGCTTGAACTAACACACTTGGTTTACCACAAAAGAGATATCTAGGTGTATCAAATAATGTAGCACCCCAACAACACTTAGATATTTAGTATGATCAAGAAGAGGATCACCATCATAAAGACTCAATTTCTATCTAGTGCGAGCAGGAGAAGAAATGGGCTTGACATCCTAAAATTTGGTGTGATATAACAAGCCCATTGTATATTTGGTTTGAGTTAAGAACAAACCATTAGAACTGTATACTGCCTCAAGACCAAGAAAAAAAGTACAGAGGTCCTAAATCCTTCAAAGAAAACAATTTCCCCAGGTATAAGCTCAAAAATATGAGATGAATTATTTCCAATGATTAAAATATCATTAACATAAACAAGCAGAATAATCATCAAATCACCCTCTCCTTTTTTGTTGAGTAAATCATTTCATAACTGTAGAATACAATTTTTGGATTGAGAAGCATACCTCTTCTCTAGTGAGGTCCATGTTGCATAAGGCAATGAAAAATGAGCCACTGTGGATAGCATCAGTGGAGAAAGAGAATGATTTACCATCTTTGTCACGCTTGAATTCTGAAGGACATTGATCTGTACCATCTAAAAATCCCATGAAATTCTTGTTCTTCAAAATTGGAACAATTTGAGCAAGCCAAAGAGGATAATTGGTTATATCAAGTTTAATTGACATGAACCCGGAAAGGCTGGGTACCACAGCACCAGTTGAAGAGTTGTTGGCTTCCATTGAAACCAGCTAAACTGAAGAAAAGAAAAAAATGATTATTTGGTCATTAGACGTATGCTCTGATACCATAAAGGAATACAAAATAGGAAAATTATTTGTATTGGAAACCACACAATCGTGAGGTGTGTTCTGTCTTGTATATATAGAAAATATTACAAACACAATTCCCTAAACTGTAAGGATTTACAATTACAACCAATCAGTTGCTAAACTTTAGGGATTTACAACATAGCAAATCAACTAAACTCAAGTAATATACAACTGTTACAAATTAAATCATTGATTTGTAACAGATGGTTTGGAAAGATTTGAGTGATATCTGGTGACCTATCTTCAGCAGACTTTGAATTTGAATTGTACTCATTAGTCAGCTGATTATCAATTCAAGTATTGTTATTTTAGGATTTAGGCTACTATAAATATCCATCAATGAGTTCACTGTAATTTGTAATAGAAAGCTAATGGTAAATATATAGCCATCAAGAGTTTTTTTGTTGTGGTTGTAAGCCTTAAGGTTTTAAACTCCTGTGTTCTCTCTCTTTATAGTTCTTTCTCTGTTTCTCCTTTTTGTTTTCTTCTTCATATTTTCTCATATACTCTATAATGGTTTCAAATCTATGTTAAGCTTTTTTTAACGTGGTATTGGAGTTTTTTTTTTTTTTTTTTTTTTTTTTTCTCCTAATAGAGGCTATTGCAAAAACACTTTAAGTGGTTAAAATCATGCTTTCAAGTTCATGTCAATTTGCTAGTTATGTCTTTCTTTTCGATTGTCTTTGGAACCTTTAAGATTGGACGTAAATAGTTCCCAAAAATGACTTGAATTTATACTTATGGTTATACTTTTTTGTTTGTAGTGTCTCCTGGTTAAATCTCACTTCTTTTTGTCAAAATTAATATAGGGCTGAATTATTGGCACTCCAAGTGCTACTTAAAAAATGAGGGGTTATGACTTATGAGTCATTACTGGGGATTGTGATAGTCTGGCATTTCTTTTATATTGGTTGAGTTTCTACTTAACAAGCTGCAACCTACTATACTCTTTGGTTTGCGTCGTTATAAGAGAATTCGGAAGATGGCAATGTTGACAGCAACTGATGCAGCACCCTTTTCTTGCTGCTACTCAAATTGATTGCGCCATAGATACCCTGTAACATATTTGACCTACAATTTGCTTACATAGAAAAAAATACCCAAAAAAAAAAAAATTTATTTTGCTTATAGAAGAACAAATAGACAAGTGAAACACTCAAGTTGAAATTTACTAATAATCAATGGTGAAATTTTGCAATTCTAGAAGGTGGACTGGTACAAGTCTAGTCAGTCCTCTCCTCAATTGACCAGTCTCTTTCTCATTTAGTTTTTTTTTTTTTTTTTTGGGCAGTTTGACCAGCCTGTTTTGTGTTTTGAATTGAAGGTAAGAAAAGGCTGTATGTAAGGCTGGGATGTCGTGGTGATTGGCCGAACATCAAGCCTCCTGGTTGGGCCCCATCAGCTGGGGATGATGCAACGTTGACCTAGTGCAGTATGAGTTTAAAAACTCTGTGCAAGTATGTTCTCCAAATTATTATTATTATTTTTTTTTTTTTTAACAATAGAAATTCTTGTTGTTATTATGCCCTGATGTAGCTGTTGGAGCAGTAACAGGAATATTCTTTATAATATTCTCTCTCTTTTTTAATACATGATAATAAAGAAACATACTTGAGCGGTAACTACAAGTGGGATTAAAAGAATAAGGGCAAATTCCGTTAACTTACTAAGGTTTGGGCTAATATGCCAACAGAGTTTAAGACATTTTTAAATTAACTAATTTGGTTTTTAAAGTCAACTAAGTCCCTAAACACGGTAAGGCCAATTAATCATTTTTCTCCCGTCTTAGGAACCAAATTGGCCAATTCTTTTAAATGTCTTTGATTTGATTGCCATCAACCCTTGAAATTTACCGTAAAAATAAATATAAAATAAAATCTACTGGTGGGTGAATCACAATGAGTGTATATTTATGCATTTTCCTTAGCTAAAAACTAAATACTTAATTCTATTCTTCCCATGTACTTTTTTCATTTCTAAGAAAACATTCTGTTGATAAATAAATCTCACGAACCTCTCATACTAAACGTTTTGAGAGTTGTAACGGAGAGCACCGCCACTATGGGTGTCTCATATGTTCATCTTCTTGCATGTGTCATATTTGTACCTTTCTTTTGGTTGCAATGCTTGTGCTTTTAGCGCAGAAAAGACATACCGGAAAGAACAAAGTTTTGCTACAAACTTTGTTACAGTCAATAGCTGTAACTCCTACTAAAAAAAAATTAACATGACTACATATTTTGAAAATTTAACGATTTTTTATATTCTTATTATGCATATCAAATTTTGTGTTAATCGGAAATTATTTATTATTCAATTCATAAACTTATTTTTATACATAATTTTAAACTACAAAAACTTGAAATTTAAATATTTGATTGATGACATAGTTATAATTTTTGATTTTTTAAAAAATTTGCAATCATGTAGGATATAAAAAGAAAATGTAATCTAATAGTGGATTTGTAAAAATTTTCATCCAATAAAAAGATATTAAATAAAATTGTAATTATTAGCTACAAACTAGTTTGTAACCAAACCTTACCTTCAAATTAGCAGGGATTCTAATGGTTCAAAAATTTATTTCTAATCAAGTTACGTTGTTCAATGTCTTTTGGTCTCTCATGCAAATTTACACGTTTTAATAATAAGTGCAATGATTAAGCCGAAAAAGTAACAAATTAAAAAATTAGAAAAGAAAAAGAAAGAAAGACAGCGGTTGCATTTGGTCTTACCTATATTTTAATAGTCAAATTTTTGTTTTTCTTCTTAAAAAAAATTTTTTGGAAAGAATTTCAATCTATGGCATTAACTCTTGATAATAGTTCTTTATCATCGAACTAAAACACCAATCAGTTTTTTGTGTAAAGAGGGATTAAACCCCAGATCTCTTATTCAACCTTCAGAGATTTTACTAGTTGAGCTAACTGAAATCCATCAAATTTTTGTTATTAAAACACAAAAAACCACCTACTCGGGTTAGCTAAATATCTTTCTTTCTTCTTGTTTTTACTAAATTACACTTTTGCATTTAGAGTTTGAGTTATTTTCATTTCCGTCTTTAAGTTTATGATTTTTCATTTTATTTATTTGATTCTAGTTTCAAAATGGCTCAGCTGTCCATTTTCGTAATTGACTTGGCCATTAAATTCCAATAAAACTGCATTTCTCTATCTCTTAAGAGTGATTATCATGAAGACGAATTGAATAACCATTTTTAAAACAGATTTAAACTTGTTGAACCAGAATGAAAAATATCATATTGGAAGGGGAAAAAAAACCAATCTTTTTAAGTGTTAAACGTATAATTTAATGTTTTTTTGTTATAAAAAAAAATGCTACAATGATTGTTTAGTGTAGACAAGTCATTGTAAATCTTTTGTTCTCTTTTTTAAATACTTTGTATTCTTGTTGTAAACATTGAATTGAACGGAAGCAAAGGGAGAAGAGATCCAAGGTTGGGTGATTTGGGTAGTGCGTTGGTCGATCTATGATACTGTTTTGCACCTCTTTATCAATGTCTGGGCATGGGTTGTTGATCTGGCCCTCATTAGTGGCTGATTTGCTCATCATTGATGGCTGTCCTAGGTGTGAGTTGGTTGATCTAGCCGTTACGTGCTTAGAGCATTCACAACCAAGGATGTATAATAATACACATTTTACTTCCTCAAACACAACTTTATCTATTTTACCAGCTCATTTTACAATACACTCAACATTCTAGTTCTTATTTTTATATGCAACTTAAGAAAATAATATAAACTACCAAATAAAATAATATAAACATTAATTTATCTCTCCTCTTCCATCTCTCCTCTCTCTTCCTCTCTGTCTCTCCCCTTCTCATCCACTCTCATCACCTAAACCCAAACCCAACTCCTCCACCGCCCACTAGCCAAACCCAAATCAACCAAACCATTGAAACTACCAATAACAACCACACCACCAACACGCCACAATTAACAAACAGAACCAAAATTACAAACCCAAAACAAAAAACCCATCCACCACCCATCACCTAATCGGAACAACCACATACCCATACCAAAATTGGAACAAATCAAAACAATCACTGAATCACATACCCATATACTCAAATCAAAAGAGCTACACCCATACCCAAAAAAAAATTGCCACCACCAACCACTTAACCAACCAACCAACCAACCACCACCACTGAAAATTTGAACCACCGCCACCACCAAAACACCCACAGACCCAAACTTTGACCCAAACACCACCCAAATTCGACCCAAAACGCCGACCCAAACACCACCCAAACTCCCAACCCAAACGATAACCACAGCCACAAAGTGCAAAGAGAAGAGAGATTCCAAGAGTGAGAGGCACTAAGGGAGAGAGAGAGAGAATTTGAGTTTACAAAATCATGAACAGTAAGTTGTAAATATAAGGATTTACTGTTCACAAATGCTAAAAAATTTTAGATATACATACTTGATTAAAGCTCTTTTTTAGATGGTCAGTTGCTAAAATAAGAACTGGGGGGTTCTACACCCCCAATGCTAATACTCTTAAATGTGGGGGTGGGCGAGTTGGTAGTGGGCATCTAATGGTCAATTTGTCAATTGGTGAGTGGGTGTTTTGACCTTTGAGAGGAGGAAGTTTTTTTTTTTTTTTTTTTTTTTTTTTTTTTTTTAACGAATATTTGGTTTTTCATAAGTGTGAAGTAAGGTATTTGAAAAGTTGGTTTTTCATAAATTAATAAGTAGATAAATAAGTGGATTTTTACTACAAACTTTGACAAATTTTTTAAAGGAAATCCAAATGCTTTAACATTATAAAAATAAAAATTGCATTTTATAGTTTTTGAAGCATGAAAATACATTTTGAATATTTCTTTGACTAATTTATAACTCCGCTTTAGTAAATTATGAGAATACATTCTTTGTAACCTCTAAAAATAATTTACAACCCATTTGGTATGGTGGAATTGAAAAGATTTTTTGAGAATATTCATTTCATTCTATTATTTAAAAGTATGAAGAAATGGGGAAAATCCATTTTTTGGAAGTTTAAGTTGAAGAAAACATTCATTCCTCTATTTGGAATTATATAAAATTTTGATCGAAATCTCCATAATGCCCCTATATATTTTACAAATTTTCTACAATACCCATCGTCTTATTATTTGCCTCATTTTACTCATTTCACAGCTACTCTCTCTCATTTAGTATCTCTATTTCTGCTTGCAACTCTTTCATCTCTACAAAAAAATTTGAAACAATTTACATTTTCATTTTGCATTATCATTCTCATATTTCTTCCCCGATAAAGCTACGGATATAATATTTTCACAACAAAATTTAGGTGGCAAGTTGTTAATAGTAAGTAAAAATAAATTTTTTTAAAAAAGTGATGTTAGTTGTGATCCCAGATGAGCACTAATAAAAACTTGCTAATTAGGCTTTATTGTGAAATTTTTTGTAAAAATACTGTGCCAATAGGACTACTCTTTTTCTCTCTTCTCATCTTTAATTTTTCAGTATATCCTCACCTCAAATCTCTCTAGCGTGGTATATAGAGGATGGTATCCTTACCTACGTTGAATAACGATAAAATAAAAAGATGGGATTAGTTTGAGGTAACACTATAGTCTAGACCTCCAAGAGTAAGTGGTAAGTGTTTTCTGAATGCTTTATTCAAATGCAGTACTTGTCAATTTTTTTTTTCGATAGGTACTACTTCTCAATTTATTTAGAAAATAACCAAAATACTAGATGAATTTGGCGCTGCATGTCCTGCAAATATTCCTAAGTTGATTCTGACGACGACAAACCTTGCAAATGAATACGAACCTTTATCCTTTTCCTTCATTTCCTCAGGTCGAGGACGGCCTCAAGGGCAGAATGTTATGCCATCTTCACAGGTCAGGATGACTGGTAACAGAGGTTATACAGAAACCTTGTCTCTGAGTTTCTTCTTTAGCAAGGAAACATGAAAACAAGGTGGATATGTGACTGACTCCGATGGCAATTCCAACTCAACCTTACCAATGCGTTGCAAGATCTGAAACTGACCGTAGTACCATGGAACCAACTTATAATCTTTGATGCAATGAATCTGAGGCCAGTCGGTATAGCTGTAGCCACACAAACACCCAATATTTTACCTGTCACGATAATGCAAATAATAAACTTCTCCATTCGTACTTGTGCTTCTTTTATGTGTCCTTCTAGCTCATCTAGCATTTGGTCCCTCCAATTAGCTCTTCTTCCACAACTTACCTTGGTTGTGCCCTTGACATAAGACAACAGAGCAGGACGCCCTCAGCCATATACAACTTCAAACATGGTGTGCTTGATAGCTGAACGTCAGCTTGTGTTGTAGCAAGATTCAGCCCACGATAGCCATTTCACCTACTGTTTAGGCATCGCAATAAAATAAAATAAAATAAAATACATCAAAAATACATCTCCAAAGTTTTGTTAACCCCTTACTTTTCCCATTTGTTTGTAGGTGATAAGAAGAAATGAAGTTGAAACTTGTTCCATTGAGGCGGAATAATTCTTGCCAAAGGAACTTGTGAGTTGTGAACACTGCATCACGATCACACACTATAGAGTTTGGTAGACCATGAAGTTTATAAAAAGTTTCAAAATATACCTGGGCCACACTCACAACTATGCAATTAGAATAAAATGAGAATACTTACACAAACGATCCTGTTCAACCAAAATTGTTGATTTCTCTTAAAGGCCAGTTTGGATTAAGGGAGAGTAGAGTAGAATTGGCCGAAAATTGCTGCAATTTCCACCCCAACCCTAGTGGTAGATAACCCACCTTTGCTAACAAATGCTCAAACCAAGATTGGTAATTTCTCACTAACCCATTCCATTGGAGCTTAGTAAACTCACTGAATTAATTCTAGAATTGAATAGGCCCATATCAAGCTAGTAACCCGACCTTAAAAACTTCCAATGTCATGACGTTAGTCTCTTTGCTTGTGAAGCTATTACCAAATCTAACTGTCACCTTCCAAATGGAATGAAGCCACCACTATTTAGTCCGCCACTAGTGCGTCATGGAATAGAAAGAATTGCTTGACTCTACAAAATCAACTCGTCAGATCTTCCCCTTCATTGAACTGTACAGTCCAACCTGGTTAACCGTGAACCTCTCATTATTACGATTCTTTTAACCCTAGGAACCTCTCTATGCAAACCAAAAAAAAAAAAAAACATGGAACCACTTGAATCACAGTCAGATTGTACGATTCTAAGAACCATGGCCAGTTTTACCGATCGCATGGTTCCTTTTTGTTTAGGCCATTCCGGTGAATTTCAGCTAATACCAGCCGAAATTAAAAATTCGGTCAGAATGCACTTTGAGTTTTTTTTTTTTTTTTTTTTTTTTTTTTTTTTTTTCAGATTTGAAACCAAATTATTTATACCTAAAAAAATAATAGAGAAGAAGAAGAACAACAAGAAAGCACAAATTCAAATCTTGGTGGACAAAGCTAAAGTTTGGTTGTTTCGGTGAATTTTAGCCAATATTGATATAAACATAATATTTGCCTTTCCCAGTTGAACAATGAAGAACTCACCCCTCACAGTAGGAAGCTTTCATGCCATGGGTCACCAAAATGAACCATGTGCATTCATGCCCCTTCTTCTTCAATTCATTTTTCTATTCTTCTCTAGTTGTTTAACAATTAAAGCAACTATATCAGCATGTGTAAAGTCTTATAAAATAGAAAAATGTACCCATTTTACACATTTTGACTCAAAAAACACCCACATCAGTGGGTATAAAATTGTGCATTTATGTACAATTGCTATAGTAACTATGCATATATGCACGGTTACTGTAGCTCGTTTATTTATTATTTTATTAATTTTTTCTCTCTCTTGTCTTTGGTTGCTCTCCGTTTTTCTTATTTTTTCTCTCTCTTGTCTCTGCTTCTTTTTCCTTCTCTCTTCTCCTTCTGACTCCAACCCTCGCCGTCCTTGTCACTGGCCTCACCGACTCCGGCCTCACTGTCCTCGTCACCGGCACCGCTGGCTTCATCGGAACCCACGTCTCCATGGCCCTGAAGCGACGAGGCGACGGGGTTTTGGGTCTCGACAACTTCAATGGGTCTTGAATTGGTCTATTCGCCGATCGGGGTGGGTGATGATGGTGGCTGGGTGTTCGGATTGAGTGGGTTTCGGGTTGAATGGGTCTGAATACCCAGATTGAAGAAATTGGTCTCTCTTGTAAAAAATCAAAAACCATGAGAACGAGAAACAAAAAAAGCACAAAGCAAGTAAATAGATCTGAGTAAAGAAATAGAAACTAATATTGAGTGGGTTGTGATGACTTGAGTCTAGTGTAATGAGTTATAGTGGTAAAACATTTCCAGGTTGTGTTGTTCGGATTGAGTGGGTTTCAGCTTGATGGTGGCTAGGTGACGATGATGGTGGTTGGGTCTAAGAGAGAGAGAGAGAGGCCATGAGTGAGAAAATAATAGAAAATGGTAAAAGAATGAATATTTTGAGTGGGTTGTGTTGTGCAAATTTACAAAAATTTTGCATCCACTGATGTGGATGCTCTTAGGATCCATTTGGTTGGAGGGGTAGAAAAGTAAGAAAATAGAAAATGGCAAGATTTCTCTTGACTAGGCATGGTAGAGATTTAGCCACTTGCCCTTGATAAAAGTTTGTTGGAAAAGACTCACACATTGCTAAGTTGGTGATATCCGCTATTGTAAGCTTCTTTGATGATATATGACCGTCGATGCTTGACCTTGCAGTACTCAGTCACTCCTTGGACATCTTTGTTAATGCATGGAGCAACGTTGTCGCTTATGATCTTTTGTAAGATGCCAAAGTGACAAATGATATTCTTCTTGATGAATTTGGCTATAGCCATTCCCACTGCTTTCTTGAGTGGTGTTGCTTCCACTTACTTAATGTAGTATTTGGTGGCGACAAGGATTCAAACGTACCCATTCAAGGGAAAATGGATGGGTTCAATGAAACCAAGCCCCCACAGGGAAGACACATCGAATCTCATTACCCAAATCAAGCAACTCGCCTCTTCACATGCTACCTTCGCAGCTTCTCCAGGGACTTCATCCATGATATGTGGCATATCGTCCCTCGGAACTTGGGCTAAAAGGTAACATCCGAAGAGTTTCTTGAGGCAATAAACTTCCTTTCTATCGATTGGTAAAATCCCTTCCAAAATGAACTCCCAAAATGGGGTCCTCTTCGTCGAAAACATGCTAGTACTGCATACAACATTTTCCTACTTTGCTTGCTTGGCTTCTAATTTCGGGACAGTAATAACCTAAATACCAGAGGTGTTGATGTAAAGTTGCCAACACAGCAGGTTCTCTTGTGCCTTTCGATTAACCTCTACACTACTTCCAAGCTTACATATTGTGCCAAGATTCTGCTCAAAGTCTTCGGTATAGCTTTTTAGCAACCAACGTGTAAAATCTGAGTTGTTCAATATTAATATTTAGCTAGAGGTCTAGCAAACCATTCTTCAAAGATACATGCCAACTCTTCTTACTAATGGGCTTTTATGCAAACTCCCCTCACAAGATTTGAGTGATAAGAACACTTTTCTTGAGGATGGTGACATGGGCACCTTCCCCTTCAAGCATAATATTGGATCCAAAGAGTGGCTAAGGCATCAACATCAGCATGGCTTGGAATGCATGTGCTTCTCACGATTTTGAGTGGATGAGCTCGCCATGGCTTGATGTGTGCGAGCACAACACAACTATGGATGTGTAAGCTCGTCATGGCTTGACGTGTGTGGGTACACCACAGCTTTGGATGCGTGAGTTTGTCATGGCTCGGAATGTATGAGCATGCCACGTTTGGTGTGTGTGGGTAGACCACGACTTTAGATGTGTGAACTTGTCATGGCTTGGAGAGCATGCAATGGCAACTCTAAAAATATTTTCTAGGGTGTTCACTAAGAAACTTAAATAATACAAAATCTAATAAAGATAAAATAGAATATATCGATGTCACACAAAAGAACACGCAAATACATGAAGTATTACAATGTCATTTTGCTAACAAAAAGAAGAAGAAAAAAATGTCTCACAAGAGATAAAGTGGTAGCTGAGAATGTTGAGATGAGAGTATAAAATGAAAGAGAGTTTGAAATGATGATAGAGAAGTAAAAAATGGGGGGAGAGAGGGGAAGAGAGCAACGGATGATACTTGCTACAGCTGCAAGTCGAGTTGCTGAGAACAAAGTTGATGAGACTATAGAGTCAAAAAAAGTAGAGCTGTCGACACCGCTAAGGAAAACTCACAACCACAGTATTTTCTTGGTACTTTTTTTTAGGGAAAAAAAAATGAAAATAGAGATTAGTTTTATGTAATAAGTTGATCGAATTATAGATTTGAATGATTAGGGATTTTAATTTTTTTGTTTTTGAATAGGCTTTTTGTTAAATAATTTGTTCACTTGCTGTTGTTTGGCCTAGTCTTGTTTTTTTTTTTTTTTTTTTTTGGGTCATTTTTGCTATGTTATTTAATTTTTATTGTTGTTATTTGTGCTTATTTTTTTGTTTAAGGGGTTAAAGATTATGTTTTGCAAGCCAAAATTATTTTTGAAGTAATGCTACATTTACAATATTTTCACAATAAACCTTATGTAACAAGTTGTAATTGGTGGTTAAAAAGATGGAGTCACTATTAGGGGCAAGTTAAAATCAATAACAACATACTACCTAAGATTTGTTATGAAAGTATTATAAAAATGTTGTAGATTTAACATTACCCTTATATTTGTTGAACCTAAATTCTTGTGATTTTTTAAGTCAAGGTGCTCAATACCTTTTTTAGGGTGGTCAAAATAGGTTAGTTGTGTGTGTGTATTTTCAAGTATTTATACTTCTTTTTGCAAGTCAAGGTGTTAACACCCTGACTTAAATGTGGAGCCACCACTGAGTGTATAAGCATGTCACGGCTTGGTGTGCACAGATAGACTACGAATTTGGATGCGTACGCTTGTCATGGCTTGAAGTGCATGAGCATGTCACAACTTGGTGTGCACGAGTAAACCATGGCTTTGTTGAGAGGGGATTGAGCTCGGATCTCCATCATTGTCAGTTGCTCTCAGAAATCTACCATTTTGTTCCCCTTATGAAAATATGATTCATATAAACAATAGTCATGGCTATGCAAAGAAGCACAAAGATTTATAGTGAAACATTAGTAATAAATTTTGAAGATTGAAGTGTTTCAAATTATACAAGAAAATTAATTAGCAAAGAGGATGTTTGAGAGTCTTAGCTTAAGCGTGCTTTTCGCGCTAGTGTAATACTAGCATAACTTCAAGACTTGCATATGAAATCAAGCGACTCGTGGTAGACCATTTAGCTATGGCCTTTAGATGGTTGGCAAAAGCTTTATTTATCAATGAAGCAAATTATTCAGCTGCAAGCGAGTGCATACTGCGGCACTCATACTTGCTCCATAACGACTCGATCACCCATAGCAACCTCGATATGCTCAGTGATAACCCAACACTAGCACAAGCTCTACAACAAAGGAGGAATAGGTTGAGGAGATGTTGAGTCTGAGCTTTGTAGCTACTTTCGCATGGAGTTCTTAGGTTGAAATAAGCATTTGGTGCTTCACTTTGCCATGTGTTGGTATTCTGGTGGACATGAGGCTCACCATAGTTGAATCTTCAAGCTACAACCAACCATGTTTACGAACATGATGTAAAAGCATGAGGATATAGGATAATTCATATAGAAGCATAACATGAAAGAAAAATATGAATGAATGTTAGGGAGGCCTTCCCTTGAATAAGAACTTAGGTTTTTCCTCCTTCCTTGAAGTCCTTTATTTTTTGGATCACTTCACAATATTGGAGTGATTATGCTGCACATGTTAGAACATCTATATTAGCTCAATAAGCTAAGGCTTGACCATTTCTTGCTCCGTTTAATGATGCTCTTCTTGTTGAGACAAGGCATCACAAGACCCATAATGGAACAAGAACTTAGTATTGGAAACACCACCCTTGTATTGATTTCGCACCTTTGGAGGCATGATATCTCTTGCTTCAGCTACATGACTCCCTAGTGGAGTCACCAAAATGTTGCTGACGATTTTTTGAAGGGCCGAAATAAATAAAAATAGCCTATAGTGCAAAACAATAAAAGGATGGAGAAATAGCATAATACATTAAATCTTGAACTTTTCCTCATGTACAGCAGGAATGGAAATTTAAGAGAGGTAGTGAAGGAGAGAGGAAAAACTCATTTGTGCCTTAAGTTTCATCCGAAGACCTCAAAATGTGGCTCCTATACTGCTATTGTATGGACTTTTACTCTACAGTTGGAGTTTTTGTGGGTAAAACATGATTAGCTTGTTTAAATTTGAAGAGAGTTTTATTCTAGTCTTGGGTGTCCTTAATGACTGGTTTTTGGCTAATAGATGAGGCAATGGACCTCAAACTCGAAGGTGTTAAACTGAGGTTTTGGTTCAATTTGCTTCTGTTTGAATAAAAGATTGGCTTGCTTTTAGCATCATTAAGAGAAAGCTTTGACTATGGGTGATTGGTTGCTCTTCCCTCGTCAATTTTAACCTCTTGAGAAGCTACCCTTTCTAGAACAAGCAGCTGAAGTCAGCCAAGAAGTAAGCATGTTTTGAGGACCTAAAATGGCAACATATGATGGCTTCAGTCACATACAACAGGAGCTACAGGTCTTTATTTGGGTGAAAATTTTAAACACGTTTCCTTCTCCATAAGCACTAGATTGTGTAAGAATCTCATGCTTGCATGGCACGACATATGTTCTCAACTCATGCAAAAAGTACAAAGTCTACTCGTATCAACCAATCCACACTCCCTCAAATCTCCCTCAGGAGCATAGACTTGGGCCATCAAAAGAGATTAAAATGAGATTAAATACATGAATTGGGCCTAAGAATGAGTCGGGCTTGGCTTGCATTGGGCTTGTATGATTTTCAAAAGATTGGGTATCAATACTTTATGTTTGTTTATGTTGTTATTTAATGAAACTTTGGGGTTTCCTCTTTCTTTCTTTCTTTTATTTTCTTTTCTTTCTTTGTTAGGGGAAAAAATCAACAATACTTGAAAAAAGAAGATGGATGAAATCTTCCTATCCAAATCTCAAATATCAAAATTAATCATAACAAGAAATTAAATAAACCTAAATAAGCAATAAAAGAAATCAAAAGAGAGAGAAACACATCACCTTTGCGACAATACCACTACCATAGCCACATATTCAAGACTACAGCCAAGGAAAAACGCTAAATTGCACAAAAGGGAAAAATATATATTTACAATTAGAGAAAAACTAAATGATCCAATACAATACTTTGGGAAGTTAAATATGAACAGAAGGGAAAACGCTAAATCGAAAATTACACCTATAAAGTTTGGTAATGTTTGAATTTTACACCTTGAAATTTTAGAATTTAAATTCTTTAAATTCTATTTTGTTTGCTTCAGCAATCCCTCCATCCATATTTTCCGTTAAGTGCCATATAAACTTGCAATGCGTGTTTAGTTTGTCTAATAAAATGATGTCACATCATTTTTGTAGCCTAAAAAAAGTTAAATAATTAAAAATGATGTGATATCATTTTATTTGATGAACTAAACACGCGTGATAATCTTATGTAATATTTAAAAAATATAAATGAAGTGGCTGTTGATGCAAGTAAAATAGAACTTCAGGAGAGTAAAACTTAAACTTAAATTCTGAAATTTTAAAGTGTAAAATCAAAATACCCATAAATTTTAGGAGTGTAGTTTGCCGTTTAGCCCAAAAAAATTAAAAGAGTTATTAGAAGAGTTATAGATTGCTAAAGGGAGCTCAACAAGAACATTATCAAAAATATAAAATAAAAATAAAAAGACATAATTAATGTTATTATTAAATGATAATGATGTTAAGAAATATATTTTAATATTTATAAATAGATTAGGACATTGCCAATTAGTCATCTGCATTTTAAATTCTCTCAAAAGGAGCCGCCAGTCCACGAAGTCAAGATTTGCGGCTTGGGTTTCCATGGGACGCGTTCAAATTAAACCTACACAAATCTTGACTTCGTGGCTTGACTGGCAGTGGCTGCTCCTTTTAACAGAATTTAAAATGCAAATGACTAATGGGCCGTGTCTAACTATATATATACACACCAATGATTAAAAATTTGATAATTACTTGCCCCCAATATGATATTTACTTATGATGATACCCAAATATTTGTAAAATTAAAAAGATCTGAACATATTTTTAATTACAAAAAGTTTAATGCTGCAACAAATACGACACAATTTTTACCACAATTTGTCAAAGTAACGAGTTGAAAGTAGTAAAAAAAAACAATGACCTTTTACCGCAATTTGCCGAGTTGGAAGTAGTAAAGAAAAATAGTCACTTCTGCAACTTGTTACGTAAACAAATTATAACAAAAGTTAGTGGTTGACGGTGAACTTTTTGTTTTAATTATAAAAAGTTATTTGTAGACAGTTTATATATGTAATAAGTAACATACTCGTATTGTCCCATTAACTGTAAGAGCATTCTTATCAAGGATTCTAAAATTTTTAGCATTTAACACTTCAAAAACTTACTTTATTTATTATACCATCCCACTTTAAGATACATCAAACAATAAAACTTCTATATTTTTTACCATTTCATTTAAATAATATAAACTACTCATTAAAATAATAATAAAACAACTATACAAAAATCTAGCAACCGGCCAACCCCCTCCTCCACCACCCCTACCACCGCTCCACTTGCCATAACTACCATTGTAGCAACCACAACCACAACCACAACCCACCACAGCCATCACAAGTCACAGCATCACCGTGGCAACCACAAAACAATTCTGAAGGTGAAAAGCACTATAAATAGAACAAAAGCACTATATATCCTTTCCTCCATTTTCTCGGCAAGTAAATAGAGATTCAAGGAAACTCTGAATGTGAAAAAGAACAAAAATTGAACGAAGCCCATTATAATTGAATCCAAAAATCAATACATTAATATCTCAATTTCCAATTTTGATTTTTCTTTCCCTCCATTTTCTGGGAAACCAAACAAAGAGTAGTATTAACGAAAAAACAGAGTATGAAAGAAGAAACAATAAAACGAACCAGCGCCATTGAATCCAACAAGGAGGCAGCGATCACCGGAGTGAAGAGAGAGAAATCTTCGATTAAAGGAGTGGAACCCGACGGAGGATGACCCACGAACAATCAGACCCACGCTTCGATCCACCCTTTGATCCACGCTCACGACTGCTTCGATCCACGCTCCAAACCAAAAACCCACACTCCGACCCACGACTCCTTCGATCCACGCAGACCCACGAAGAGAGAACAAAGAACAGAGAATAGAGGGAGAGAAGAGAGAACAGAGGGAGACCATCAGACCACAACAGACTATCAGACCACATCAGACCCATGACTATCGGACCACCATTGTCGAACTAGAACCATTGTCGGACTAGAACCATTGTCGAATAACATCCATCGGGAGAGAGAAGAGAGAGAGGAAAGAGGAGAGAATTGAAAACGGAGAGAGAGTTGTGAGAATAAAAAACTATTTTTTTTTTTTTTTACAATTCAGGCTACAATGAGCTTGTATTAATACAAGCTCACTGTAGCAATATGCCAAAAATTTTACCATTTGAAAGCTTTAATGGAGTTGCTTTTTTGGTATTTTGATGCTAAAATTTAGCATATACCCCTATTAGCATCCTTAGAGCATTCTCATCAGGTGTGCCAAATGCCAAATATTTGGCATTTGGCACACCAAACACCAAAAACAGCCCCTCATGAGATGTGCTAAATGTCTCAAAATTTTGAGACATGCTACAATACGCTCTCAAATATGAGAGCGTACGGACAAGAATGCCATTTACGTTTATTATTATTTTATTCATCTCTCATCCGATTAAAATATTACTTCATCTTCACGTTCAGCCACTCCTTTTCTGCTTCACCATCTCCAAATTCTCCACTCTCCCATATTCTTTTCTTCTCCCTTTTGCTCTTTTCTGCTTAACGGTGCCATCTTTCTCTCTCCCATACTCCCTTCAACTTCCTGTCACTATCTCTCTCTTTCTTTTCCTGTCATGAAGAAGAAGGCGATTCCAATCTGAAGCAGAGCTCGCCAATTGAAGCTCGCCAATCTGAACCTCTGCTCACCGATCTGAAGCTCTGCTCGCCCAGGGGCAGTTGCCGATCTTTGCTTGTCGTCCTCCACAGCTCTCGCCGCTGATCTCGCCGCCGATGGTTGGTTGAGTTTGGTCATTAATTGATCTATTAGGTTGGGGTTTTGTTGAAGATTTTGAGTTTTTTTTTTTTTTTTTTTGTTAAAGTTTTTGGATTTGAAATTTGTTGGAGGATCCGATAATTGTGGTTGTAGTTTGTGGCGGTGGTTGTAGCGGTGACTGTTGTTGTGGCGGTGGTTGTAGCGGTGGTTGTTGGTTCTTGGGTGGTGGCGACTGCCACTGGCTGTGCATTTGTATATTTGCTAGGTTTTGGATAAATATATTATTTTAATGTATAAAATTTAAGAATAAAACATCTGATAAATAGGATATTGTAAAATGATGTGCTAATGATAAAATAGATTTTTGATGTGTCAAAATAACATTTTTTATAAGAGAGCTAATAAGAATGCTCTTAATGGGAATGCTCTAATGAGGCACTGTGTTTTCATAAGTTCACCCACCCCAACACGCTTTCTCTCTCTCTCTCTCTCTCTCTCTCTCTCTCTCTCTCTCTCTCCACACACTAATGTTAATGTAGAATTGTAGATAGCTCTCTTACAATATGCGGTCCCATCATCAACCAAACACACAAATAAATAAATAAATATATATATAGGCATTAAATTAAAAATATAATTATGTGGCCCCTTTAAAGTGTAATGGAATATTCGAGATCCTTTATTGGAATAAGATAAGGCGGGCGGTGCCTTATCGTACACGCTGTTATCACAATCTAGTCAACCCTCATAATCAAATATATCATATCATAATCGACAGAAGATAAGGCTTGCTTTTTCTTCACGTCAAAAGAAGTGCAATAATGCCTTCTTCACGGCTCACACTTGATTCTTATCTATTATGCTGCTAGGCCATTTTTTTTTTAATTTATAAATAAATTAAATTATTAAAAAAAAAAAAAAAAAAAAAAACGGAGTGATATATATAATACCACAAATGTGCAATCTAACAAACTGCAGAACAAAAAATGTTACCGTTGCAGGTCCATAAAACTCTCCTGTTGATTAGCTCAACTCCATTTTTTACTTAGTCCATTATGAGTGAAGTATCGGTGCCACAACCAGTCAGCAGTCCAAGCAAATCACAAAGAGAGATCAATTTAAAATAAACTCAAAAAAAACACATTTATAATCCAACAAAGGAAAGGTTAGAGACTCCAGAATGCTTAGAAGTAAATATTTATAATCCATACTCCAAAAAATATAAAAATCCACCTTCAGCTTTTAATGTCACACACTAGAATAACACAAAAGCCAAACTTATTGCCACTCCAAAAAAGTAAAAGATAAACATTAAACAGTTCACATCAAAAAAACAAAAACATTAAACAGCATAAAAGGAAAGGTTTTGTGGTTTTACTCTACTCCACAGGGGTGGGTCCTCCAAAACACACCCAAATATTATGATATTCACAACTTTTATGTCGACACATTTCCTAGCACGCAACTTGCAAGATCCCAAAAGTCCATGGTCATCACACAGGCAGAGCACCACATTCAAAGACTGTAATAATGTGCTACAATCAAACCTTTTCTTTTTCTAGGTTAGGCTGTAGAACTTCTGGTTCACACTTAGATCTCAGTGGTAACTGCAATCAGCCAACAAGATATGTATTATTACTATATTAAGCTGGAAGGCTCCTGAAGCAGGATATGAATTTATAGCAAGTGGAATCAAAAGGCTGCATTTGACACTTGGAAGAAAGTGCCAAAATGAACACTTATCTAAATATCAACATTTTTATGTTGTATGTGATTTGTCAACTCAGATTTCTGTGTCCTGTGACTACAACAGACCTTTGTTACTCATAATTAAAAAAAATAAATAAAAAACACCCCTTTCAATGACTGATCTCGATTACACCCAACAGTACTGTCTAGGAATACGTTAATAATAGATGATCTCAGAAAAAATTAAAAGAATCACTGGCCAAAAATTTTATGTATGGTTCTTCGGTTTTTGGTTTGTGTATGGCCCCCAAACTGGTAATCCATCTAAAACCCAAATTGAATGAATCCATTACAAGACAAACCAATCTAAGCCCAGCTCACATAAACCCTAGTCTCCAAATCAACAACCAAACCAAATACTAATTATCAAACAAAGATACAAATATCATTATTTACATAGAATCATCCCTCGTTTCCTTATAAGCAAGGTGAAGGAGCATCGACGATGATGCAGTGACAATGAAGGAGCGACCACCACAATGCCATGAAGTTAGCATCAAAGATCCTCCTCTAAGAGTCCAAGTTTGTTGACCTTGAAGAAGCACACTGTGAAGGTGCATCAACTATGACTTAGCGACAGCGACGATGGACAACCCACCACAACAGCAAGAGTGATGATTTCAAAGATGATAGAGAGGGATTGAAACTGGTGAGTCAAAATAGCTGTATGTGTAGAGGGAAGAGAGAATAGACTATGAATAAATGTGGGGTCTTTTTCTTCTTTTTTGCCAAGGGGTCTAATAGAGAAATAAGTGATAAAGGAAATCCCTAAACCCAATGATAGAGGGTCAGGTTTAAAGGTGAGATTTTCTAGCCAGAAACCCGCCTGACAACTCAAATTTTTTAACCCGATTCCAACCAACCTAATAATGAAACCACCCATTTGCCCTACTGTCGAGCTGGATCGAGCTGGTTGGACTGGTTTAAGCGATTCTTCGAGCAAACCTACCCCCTTGTAAAAGCAAAGCAGATGCTAAAGTCATGGACTCCAGAATCACCAATGTGTGTAATCATCAATCAAAAGAAAAATATTATTGTATTACCAGCATGCCAATCATACCTGGGCCATCTTTACTGGGTCTAATCTTACAAACTCACAAATTTTATACTAGATCAATATTTTGACAAGGTTACTATTAGATCCCGCCTCCAACATGCTTATCACGCATAACAATGTTCACATCAATTGGATGTCATGTCATTGATTGCCATCTTTACTAAGTGTAGTCTTACACACTAGGTGTAACTCTGTGTAGTATTACACACTTGATAATTGTATACTATATCAATATTTCACCAAGCCAACTACTAGCTCATATCTCCAACATGCTTATGCATGCCAATGTACACATCAATTGGATTTCATTTATTACCCAGCCCAAAAAAATGGATGTCATTGACTATATAATATGAAACCCATGTGTTTAATAGATTTTAAGTCATAATTTGGGCCTTTTTAGATGAGATAGTTCTTAAATCTTTGATTATCCAAATATTTAGAAAATATGATAGACATATACTACAGTAAGTCCACAGTAAGTCCACTATCCCAAACCTTCTTCGTATGTCAACCACACAAGACAGCAAGAAAGTTGATTCCTCTCCAAAGTAAACCACTATAGCTATTCATGAGCAAGGCCTGACTAGAACCACGAGACTTTTAAGCCACAAACTCCTCACATAACTGTGCATGTTCATTAGCGCACCCCAAAATAAAATTTAATTCTTGCACAACCATTCTCAAAACCAAAATAAACAAAGCCTTTCAACAAATAACACCAGTGCCATCCTTATTATTTGGGTGGAAAATTAGTTGGGAAAGCACTCCTCAGCAGTTTGGAATTTAGTGCCATTTTCTTTGATGCAGTTAATGTGGAGAGAATGCAACTCTTAACACACATTTCAGAATATTGCGAGTTCCCTTAATCAATTAAAATCCTTATTGCTTCACAACTTGTTGAGTGGTTTCAGGTTCGGGGTTTTACTCATAGTTACTTTACTTTATCACCAGTTTGGATGGAGGGGGTGAGAGGGGGGAACTAGAGGAGAGTAGAATAGAGTTGCCTGAAATGAGGCTAATTTCCAGCCAACTCTACTCCCCTCTGCTCCCCCCTCCTTCCAAACTGGCCATTAGAATTTCACTATTCTCTTAGCTTTGCTTTGTGATTTTTTGGACTCAGGAACATGAAGTGTTTTTTTTTTTAAAAAGCTATTCTACTTATTAAAAGATTTAAAAAAAAAAAAAAACACCAAAAAGAAATTCTGGCAGTAGACCTAGTTTGTCCATAACTATCTAACAAATAACTTTCTCTCAACAAGTTACTAAAACTTTTCCACTGTTCAAAAGAGCGAGATTTGCTCAAAAGTCAAAACCCTACAAATCCTTATATGTTCTCTTGAAGTAACATTTCCACTCCCCAGTCCATGCTAGCCACTTTTGATCCACATAACGAAATTACTGCTTGCAATAAGTAATCAGTGCACAGCCCAAGAGCACACAAAGTAGTTTTCAAGATCAAGTATGAATTGTACCTGGCATTGCAGATTTGTTATTGTAGACCTCAATAAAGCATCCCCAACTATCAGTCTCAACTTTTTAATGAACTCATCGCGACCTATCTTCTTTGTCTGATCAATATCCAAAAAAATACCTTAGGAGCAGTTAAGATGATTCAATCAAAACAGATATTTTCTTTTATTGGAAGGAAGCTGGGGTGGAGCAAAAGAGCTAACACCAAATTTACTAAACATACCCTAAACAACTCATAATGTTCATTAATCTCGTCCATGACCTCAGAAGAAACTTTCTTTGAAATGGCAGCAAACAACATGGGAAAAGGCATCCAAGGAGATTTAGGAGCTTTTGTATTGCTTGAACCCAGACTGGGAGCTTTCCCTTCAGATCTCCCAGAATCTGAAACTGGTTGACTTATGCTCTGCTAAGAGAAATCACGTTCAAATGTCAAAAGCAGTTAATAATTGCAAATTTGCATAACAATAACATCAAATGCTGCAAACTCTTCAAAAACCAACACGCACACAGATCAATATATATTTATATATAAACAAGGGTGGCTAAACTCTCTTATTTTGGTTCAAAAATCAACAGACATGCATTCTCCAATTTACTTTAATAAGTACAAGCTTCAAAAATCAGGGGAAAAAATGCATAGTAGCAATCATCTTAAATCTATGTAGGATGCAGAAGATAAAGGGCTAAAACTTGCACGGTGTAAAACAAAGCACAAAGATGAAAATCCCAACCAAAACAGGATAAAAAAATTGACCACGAGTTTTTTACTAATAACAAGTAATAAAAACAAAGCATTGCCAAAATATAGAAAGATTAATCTTTTTTAAAAGTAATAACTTTAGGATTAAAAAAATTAAAATAAGTAAACAATAGAAAAACTTTGCAGCAATAGACATGCATAATAAAGATTAAAAACCTCCACCCCCACCAGTGTAGTCAAAGGCGAGCTGACTGCTCGTCTATGTGCTAAGATGAGGTGAGGCACCCTAGAGCTTTAAGGTAAAGTGCCTTTGGTGAGGCACTCGCCTTTAGAGCCTAGGTGAGCACCCAAGCGCTTCGAAACAACTGTAAGGCATGTGAGAGGCTCAATGAAACTTGGTTCCAAAAAAAATGAGGGCAGTTCTGTAATTAGGCAAAAAAGGGTAGTTCAGTACTTTAATTCAAGTTTGTTGCCATCACATAATCTTGTAGTAAAGCCTCCCACCAGTTTGAAAAATTCAAACTGTGTCAAATAAACATGAGATGCATACAATTTGAGTTCACTACATGTATAGAACTAAATTTAGAATTTCACACCTCACACCTCAAGCAATACAAGTACTTGAGGCCTTAAGGTTGCCTTTCGCCTTTGACTAGATGCCACACACACAAATGTCTAAGTTAACATAATGAATATAAAAGTATGATTCTTTTCCTTTCTTCTTTTTCTCCTTTATAAAATAGACATATGCTTCTTCAATAAACTATTACTCTTCATACTGCATTCACAAACCTGCAGGAGCAGGAGAATTGTGCACTGGGTACAACCTCTATACTATCTTCAAAAATATTAGAAGTCACTTCAAATTTTCTACTCATCTTTAGCAATACACATTCTGAATTTTTAATGCGTCCAAGTATTTCTCATTCTTGAAAGTAATAAAATTTAGATGATTTAATTATTAAACTACAAAAACTATAATTTTATATTTTATATTTTATTTGGCAAATGCAACGTCTAACATAACCATTTTTTAGGCCTATGTAAAGACTTGAGTGTATTCAAACCCCGGTACTTGGGCAAAGGCCATTAGCGCCATATCTAATTAAATTATTAAAATAAAAACATGAAACAAATAACACAAGAAACCAAACACCATGTAATAAAGTAAGACACTTACCAAATCAACTGCAGAAGACTCTAATTGTTGGTGCTTACGCACCTGACAAGATGTAACCCCTGAAATATCAAGCTTAGTCTCACTTCCAATCAAATGCCCTGTAGGAACAACATGAAGTACTAGGTGCTCAAGTACTAAAAAAGCTTAAAGAAAAAAAAAATCCATGGTAATCATACAGCATCCGCAGAAGACATGGCTGGCTATCTCAATGAATCAGCAGTTGCAGTGATGAATCATCTCTTCATTGTAACAAAGTCCAACCAAGAGGAGATATCTACAATCCATGGATGAAGCCCTGTTTCCTAAAACTAACAACTTCTAAACCTTTTACATCCAAGTTTGAAACAGAAATTGTGCAATTGAGAACAAGAACAACTAGTTCATTTCTGATCAATTGCATAAGTAGCATGCATATCATGTAATAAAATGTAAGAACACAAGTTCTTGCACACAATCAGGGAAATTTGAAATAACAACGAAACAAAAAAGAAATCTAAAAGAAGTCATATTCACCTTCAGTTTGGGAAGAGATCTTGAAACTAACAACAAATTCTGGATAGATGTGAGAGTTCATATTCATAGTCCAGACTATATAAATCCTCGGATTTTGAAGATCATCCACTCCACTATCATAGTCCTTGCAACCGGGAAGGTTTTGTCTAGAGCCAGAATGAACAACCTCCATGTTTCCCAATATCACTCGGCACAATACCAAGTGTTGTATCCCATTTTCGTCAACATCACAAAAATTTGCACTGTAATCAAGTCAAAATTTTAATCCTTCTTGAAAGGCATTAACAGAATAACTAAAATGTAAATAGTAACATGATAAGGACAATGACAAAAGACCATACAAAGAAAGATTTTTTTTTTTTTAAGCAATAATAATAATAATGCATCCCATGTAAACCTTAAACGACAGCAGTATAAAAAAAATAGTGACAACATGATAAAAAGATGAATAACAATGACATTCATAAGATGATTCCACTATCCACAAAGAAGCTGAGTTCAACCATGCAGCAATTAGGAGCACACAAAAAGTGAAGAGAAACATTCAACAATAAATGGTTCAACTTGCTGCTAAAATTAGTTGGGTAGCCACAACCAGGTGCAAGTCCCAAAGGGGCAACAACCTAGATTGACTAACCATAGGCAATAGTACAGAAAAATTAACACAAAAGCACAACTCTTTCTAAGAACTAGACAAATTTAATGTATTCGAATATAGTGAAGAAGCTTTTTTAAAAATAAATAATAATAATAATAATAGAGCAGTACTGCCATAAAGAGCTGGCCAACTGTACCTAAAAAAAGGGACAACAGTGCCAAATGCAAAGAAAATTCTCAACTTCTCCTGTGGAGATAGGTATCACCCCATAAAGGTTCCCTCTAATGGCACAAATTTCTCAACACTATTGAAGAAAATATAAGAATTTTAATGTATAACTTAATAGACTGGGAAAGAAAACTCCAACCTGGTGTAAGAGCAGTTAGCAGCTGCAAGATGAACACCAATACCATACATGGACTTAATTGTGGAAGGTCCACAATGACCAAGCCCATATGTCAATATTGTAGGCAGCTCCCCTTTAGAACAAGCAAGCCAAGCATATTGAACATTTGCATCCCCACGACATTTTTGGGTTAGTTCTGCCTGCTTCTGAAAAAGCTCAAATCGAGCTTGCATTGAAGTGCTTACACAACGGTATGTATCAAGAATGTCGGGTCTACCAGAAGCACCCATACCCACAAGAAACATCTTCTGCACAGAATCACAATTAAATTCTTCATTTTCAGATACAGGCGCCATGACTAAATTTGCAGGTATCTGTTTATTTTCCTGAAACTCCTCATCCATTTTTGCATCAGACTCTCTACTACAACTATTCTCAACATCTATAGCATAGCAGTTGCTAGCAGGTTTACTATTGATTTGTATGTGCTTAACTATATCATTTGACTCCCCACTGCATTCCTTCAGCTTGGATTGATCCACTCCATTGATTTCAATTTCCAACAGCAGCTTGATCTCTTGAGGCCCATAAGGCTCCTCCAACACTGGGTCTTGATATTCCCCAGTTTCAGGTTGATGGCAGTCAAAAGTTTCAGGAAAGAAGCAACTACCTGCTTCATCAATCCAAGCAATGGGTTCCTGTAAGGTTGTTTTCAAGTCCACTCGAGACATATGCAGAAAATCAAGCATAAAGCGATGGCCATTGAACTCAACCTCTACAGCAGACTTCTTAACCTGAAAATCTTCCCTAACCACATCAACAACACTCTGGGGGAAATCAATCCATTCACCATTCTGATAAAACATTAAACGCTTTGGTGTCCCAGTTTTCACATAATTTGAATAACATTTGAGCAAAGATCTCCCACTAGGCCCATAGCTCATGACCTTCCTTTGGCACCCATTCAATTTCCTCCGTTTGCCAAGCTTATTTTTTAATGAATCCCAAGTGGGCCTAACTTCATTCAAATATGTAGCAAGCTGAGTTGCCCGCTTTCTTTTTAAGTCCAGCACAACTCTCCTACTTCTATCCGATGCCTTTGCGATATTTGCTTCCATTTTTATCTACTTGATCAATATCTATCCGCAAGTCTAAATCTAAAAGCTCAACCACACAAGAAAAATTCAACTCTAGCTCCCAACCAGTCTCAAAGAAATAGTACCATTTTAGATAATTGGAAAACCCTGAAAAGTAAAAAAATATATAAATATATATAAAGATCTACAAGCAATGCAGGCATCTAGTACAAGTTCCAAGCAAGTCCAATAAGCATCGAGACTTGTGAACCCATTTTAAATTTAAATATTTAACCAATTACAAATCCTCAATCCTGATAACTTTTGCTTTGCAAGGTTGTAATTTGAGAAAACCAAAACAAGACAATATCATGCCAAGGACAACCATACTGAAGTAAAGAGCCAGTCACGAGGGGAAAAAGAATTATATGGGGTAAGATACATGCAAACACAATTATATACATATTAACTGCAGGAATAAAACGTACCTCACGCTGCAATTAGTGTAGGCGCTGCAGTTAGTGTTCATAATGTACATCTTCCCCTTCTCAATTACCACACTAAAACTCAAAGAAGAAAAGCCACTTCCTTATTTACTGTACAGCAAGAAACAGCTCCACTCCTAATAATAGCATCCAATAATAGGACTCAAAGCTTAAATTTCTATTCCACTAATATTTTCACAGACTTAAAAGTAATACCATAGAGTAAATTTTATATTCTAGATATTAAACACAGATTTTAAACTAATAATATTACAAAAACAAAAACACACAAATATTGCAATTATTAACCCAATAAACAAGAACCCTATTTCAAATATATATTAGTTTATTTTAATTGCCTTATTTTCTTAAATTTTTTAATAAATATATATTTCAGATTATTTGCTGCAAAAATATGGATTTGTTTAATTTAATTGACTTATTTTCTTTCTTTCTTTTTTAATAAATATATTTCAGTTTACTTGCTGCAATAACATGGATTAGTTTTCCAAAACAAACAAGCCCTCAACTTTAGCCTCTCTTTTTTCATCCAAAAAAAAATTTAGTCTTTTTCCAGATATTTTCTCCTCATAAGTTTATCTAATTTTACTAACTAAAAGTTCTAAAATTTAAATCACTTTCATTTCTTCAAGTTTCTACCAACCAAACAATAATTAATTACCTAATAAAAAATTAAAATTTTTATTCTACTTTAAAAAAAATTTTAGTCTTTTTCCAAATATTTTCTCCTCGTAAGTTTATCTTAATTTTTACTTAACTAAAAGTTCAGAAAGTTAAATAACTTTCATTTCTTCAAGTTTCTCACCAACCAAACAATTATTAATTACCTAATAAAAAATTAAAATTTTTATTCTACTTAAAAAAAAAAATTAGTATTTTTCCAATATTTTCTCCTCATAAGTTTATCTAATTTTACTAACTAAAAGTTCAGAAAATTTAAATCACTTTCATTTCTTCAAGTTTCTCACCAACCAAACAATAATTAATTACCTAATAAAAAATTAAAATTTTTATTCTACTTTAAAAAAAAATTTTAGTCTTTTTCCAATATTTTCTCCTCGTAAGTTTATCTAATTTTACTAACTAAAAGTTCAGAAAATTTAAATCACTTTCATTTCTTCAAGTTTCTCACCAACCAAACAATAATTAAATTACCTAACAAAAAATTAAAATTTTTATTCTACTTAATTAGAGAATCTAATTTCCATTTACACAACAACAAGAATTCCTTTATCAAAAAATTTCATTTAAAAAAAAAAAAAAGAATTCCAAAAATTATGTACTATTTTTGCACTAATCTACAAGCCACAAATCTGCTGAATCTAAAACACACAAATTTCTGTGCCAAAAAACAGAGACACACACAAAAAAAATATCAAATTCACCGAATCAGCTCATAAAAATCAACAAAAAAACGATCCACAAACTCGTATAAACCGGAATCGACTCCGATCCGTGAGATTCTAGGCTCAAAATCCGACTTTTTGAAAAAAAAAAAAAAAAAAAAAAAAAAAAAAAAAAAGCAAAACAGATCTCGAAATTAACGAAGAAATTGAAAAGAATATACCTGCGAAGCGAGAAAAGAGAAAGTCAAATTGGAAGGATAGGGGTTTGGATATAGAGGAGGGGTTTTGTTTTTGAGCCAGGAGGACTGAAACTGAAAATTTTTTTAAAAAAAAATTAAAAACAAAATACAAAACCTAACCAGAGGAGGATATGAACTGATTGGATACGACGCCGTAATGACTCGGCGTGAGTCGTGAATTTTTTTTTTTTTTTTTTAAGTCGGCGGTGGTTGCCAGAGGGAGAGAGGCTTGCTATGGCTTTCTTCCTATTTTCTCCTTAGCCTTCATCGCTCACTTATTCTTTTGTTTTTTTTGCTTGGGCGTAAAGCAAACGGGAAGGTGGGACCACTATTCAATTTTGGGCAATGATATTGTCACATGCCGTGCTTTCTGATGCTGTTGCCGTGTCTGTATTTTATTGGATGGAATATGGTGATGTTCGGTGTACTTTTGACATTATTAGGTGAGTTGGGCTTTTTTAACTTCAAATTTTCCATATAACAATTATTTTCTGCGTGGGTCATGGTCATACACGTTACATCTTAATCTTAAATATTACCGTATATACCTATCTCACACACATACATATATTAATATAAATATATATATATATATTACCGCATATTTTAAAGCTGATTTTTTTTTTTTTTTTTTTTTTGGAAAAGCACAACTTTTTTTAAGAAAGAAAAGCATACTAGTCATGACTTTTCCGCACACAAAAAGCACTCTATTTTGTACCACAACTTTATCATAATTTTGACGTTAAAAGATGTATGTAATGGAGAAAAATTGAGTGATATATGCGAAAATAAAAAATAGCTCATAGTCGGTCACATAAAATAATTGTAGAAAATAATATAGTAAAAATTGTGATCTTCAAATTATTATTTTAGTCTTTTGACACTATTTATATGTATTTGTGTTGTGATGGAGCATTATCTCAAAAATGTTAAATAAGTGTTTGGCCAAAAAAAAATTCTTAGGTTTCTTTAAAAAAATATATAAAACTATTTTTTTAAAATTAATAAATAAACTAGCTTTTAGTTTTTTGCCATACTTTTAACATTAAAAAAAAAATCTCAAAATTTATATCTTTTAATAAACATTATGCAAATAACTTATGGGAAACTGCAAGGTTCCAAACATACACTAAATAAGATATAGAAAAGTCAATTTTTTTATGTCTTTAAATTTTTTTTAAAATAAAATAGCTTCAAATTAAATCTTATCATTTTGAATAATATCTACAATTTTAAGATTGATATAATTTTATTTTTAAATAAATTATTATAAATTAAATTGTATAGTTTTACTACCTTCAAATATTATAATTGTACTAGTTTTAAATAAATCCTAAATTTTTTATAAAAAAAAACGTTAATTTTTTATATTTAATTTGGAGGTTTGGCTTTTGGATTTTATTGATGGTTAAAACTTATATAATTTTAAATGTTAAGAATTATGTTTAAAAGTAACAAAACCATATAATTTATTTTAGTTTGAGCATTCCTAACAAATTTGAAACTTTTAAATTAGTAAATTTATTTTTCTCTATAGATATTAAAATATGAATCCGATTAATAGGTGCTTTTGGAACATTTGTTAATAGACCATTTTATAGAAGTTTTGATATCATTGCCATGGGAAATATAAAAAATTGTCCCAAAAAATCAATTACTTTTTTGGGTAAACTATGTATTTGGTCTTTATCTTTTACACCATATTTTAATTTGGTTTCTAACTTTTTAATTGTGTCAATTGGGCTCCTAACCTTTCAGTATTGTGTCAATTTAGTCCTTGTCATTATCTCTTTGATGGAAATTGTTAACGTGACTAATGGCCAAAATAAAAAATTAGTTTATTACCACATCAACGGAAACTAATTTCTCATTATGGTCGTTAGCCACGTCAGCAATTTTTATCTAAAAGATAATGGCAAAAACTATATTGACACGACTTTGAAAGGTTAGGGACCAAATATGTAGTTTACCCTACTTTTTTTATTTTCCCATAAAAAGTTTTTATAAATACTTCCTAAATTAATGCTCTAAGAGCATTAGCATCAGTCTCACCAAACTACTTTTTCAACTAAAATATAGCTAATGTCCCTCAAAACTCTTGTTTATCAACCTAAATATTTTGTCCCATGAAGTTTCAAATGTACAATGACCTCGCTACTAGTATCGAGACACTGTCGCTCACCAACCCAATTTCCACTAATTTTATATTTATATCTCTCCATCTCTGCCACTGTCTTTGTTTCCAACCATCAAACCAAATACTCTTCTCTCTCTTTTTCCTTTTTCCTACTAATCAGGCCTCCATGGCTAGATTTGAAACGCGATACTCTTGCTCCCCTATTAACAGTTGTGGACGAGCTTTTTCCTCTACCAATAGCTCATCATAATGATTCCAACAATTTTGATCTAATTTATAGGTCATAATCTGGTTGGTGGGCTACAACGGGTGTGTGGGTTTGGTTGGTGGCCAACAACGAAGATGGGTGTGATTTGGGTTTTTGGCTAGGTGCTGGGTTTGTGAGGCGAGTTGAGTTTTTGGATGTGCTATTGTGCGATGATGGTAGATGGGTTTTTGTCAAGTTGATAGTAGCAATAGCAGATCTTTGAGATTGCGAACTAGGCTGGGTTTGTATTTGTTCTAGGTTGTATTTTACTAGGTTTACATCTGGTGTTTGCTTATGGGTATTTTCAATGATCTAGGTTTGTGTTTGATTTGCTCATGTGAATTTTCATTAATTTGGGTTTTGTTTAGAACTTTGCATCGGGGTTTTGTTTGATCAGGTCTAAAATTGGGGAAATCGGAATTACGGTGTGAATAAATAATAAAAAGGAATAAAAAGGAAATAATATTCAATTGGAATAGTGATATAGTATTGAAGCTAATGTATTTGTTGAAAATTGAAAGCTCAAATAGTGTAAAACACTATAACTTGTTTAGACCCTCAATTTTGAAACTTACGACTAAATTGCTTTTACCCTACTTAACTAAGTGCAAAATAAGGGTAAATGAAATGTAATAAACTTGAACTATTCGGCAAACATAAGATAATACCGAGACCTATTATCGAAGAGGAAAACCGAATAATTCAGCGTAAAAATCTCTCCGCGGCCCTCCAAGCCGAAATAATCCACTAGTGAATAAGTTGGAGTACAATGATACCAAAAAAAACCTCCAAGCCTAATCTACCCAAAGTACTTAAACCCTCCAAGCTTTAGCTACCAACGGACTTCTCGAAGTCTTATCTTCACTAACTTCTGGAATCCCGCAATACCACCCAATTGCATCCGCCAAGCCTCACCAGCTTATTTTGGCAAATACTCAATACTTCCTAAGTTCCAAAATACTCTCTACACTCTGAATAGATGTGAGTTGTGTTTGGGTACAAATCTCCTCTCAAAATATAACAATGGGAGATGGGAGGAGAAGAGAGTACAAGAATTTATCTATTGAGGATGTGTAGCTCTCTCTAACAAGGTGGGAGTTGTAGAAATCTTTTTAGGGTTTTCTTATGAACAGCCTCCTTTCACTTTTATGGGTAGTGAGGGTATATATAGAATAGGTGAAGGGTATAATAGTCACATTTAAAATCATCCAGGCAGAGAGTTTCGCAGGTCATTTGCGACTTGGTCAAGTCGCAAAATGATTCGCAAAATACAGTTTGGCAAAAGATTGTTTAGCTTCCAGCATGCGCTTCTCACGTGACCTTTCACAGGCTATCCACTCGCAAGTCAGTCGCGAGCAAATCACGAGATCAATTGCCCTGAGCAATTTTCACCAACTTAATACTAAACTCATTACAAATAAATCCTACAAAATACTAGGAAATAAATTAATACAATTACAACATTTTTTGTTATAGAATAAAGCCAACATAAGTGTTACATGGAAAATCATAACTTAACAAAAATAAATAAGATGGCTAAACTAGAAAATGTATAACTTTTTAGGTTAATTTAGCTAAAAAGGTGAAAAGGATAAATATGAATGTTGTAAGGTTATTTTTGTTGGGTGTGGCTTGTGTCCAGTGGAAGTTTCCACTAGACACGTTGGATTGTGGACACATGTCTGAATTCGGACGTGTCCATTTTTGTTAACTTTTACCTTAAAATATAATAATTAGACTTTTTTTTATAAGACAAAAGATTTATATATTAATTAAGGAGTACTATACTGCCGCACACTCTTGGTGTGATGGTCACTCCACAAGTATAAGTGCTTATGGGGCGTGGGGGTAAGGACCGAAGTTCAAATCTCTAAGAGGGAGCTTCACACATATATACTTAGATTATATTAGAGTAGAAATTTTATCTTATATAAAAAAATAAAAAAATAAAAATTAAGGAGTACTATTAAAAGTATTGGACACCCACAAAGAGCGTCTAGTCGCAAAATATGGACATACATTAATTTACTTTGGAAACAAAAACAAAAGGTAGGCCAGTGCTTTTGTCTTTTTCGTCTTTTGATTGCAAAAGATGGGCCCGTGTAATTTGTTGTCAACAAGGTGGAAAATGAGTTAGAAGAAGAAAGTAAGGTGAGTGGACCCGTGGAGGAAGATGTTTTTTACTTCCTTGTTTCTCACAAGTATCGATAAATATTAATCAATTACCAATAAAAGACGACAAAAATGGGAAAAAAACACAAAACAAAGGTTTTTCCACGAAGCTGTAACAGAAAAGTAGACGTAGTTTTGCACGGATATAACCGGATTGGTCGGGTCAAAAAATTTTATGGATCATTAATTAAAAAAAGACTATGAAACTGTTTGGATCGGCAAATTTCGTAACTCAATTATCAGTTACATAACTCATAACTCAAAAATAATAAGACTCATAGCAAAAAGGTTATTTGACAAACGATAACTCTGTTTCTATAATTCTGTTTCTATCACTCAATTATCTGATTTTTGAGTTATGAGTTATGGAAACTAAAAACACATTTTGCTCTCTCTCTCCGTTCAATCATATACACTTATATGTATGCATATGTATCTATAAATTTGTGTAGTTTAACTATGCTTCAATACTGTAATCCGAGCTTCCAAACAAAATTTTTGACTCTAACCCTGTTCAAGGACCTTCTAGATCTGCTATGTGAAACCCACTGGAATATGGTTAAGGTGTCATGGAATAAAGATTCTAATCATACTATTTGGAATTCATAGACAAAGGAAAAATCAAACTGGTTCGGTCTCCCCGGTGTTCTTCCCTTTTTCTTTTTTTCTTTTTTTTTTCACTGGGTTTGGTGATCTGGGTTTCTTTTTTCTTTTTTTTTTCCTTTCTTCTTTCACTGGGTTCGGGTGATCTGAACTTTTTTTTTTTTTTTCCTTTTCTTCTTTCATTGGTTCGGTGAGCTGGGCCTGGGTTTGTGAAATCGTGAAGCAGTAGCGGCGGCTATGGGTCCGATCGTTTTGACTCAGCTGGCAACGGGTCTGGGTTGTTAGCCGGAGCGGCCCTGGTCAAATCGGTCATGGACCAGAAGACCATGGCTGGCCCGTTTCCGAGGTGCCCAAGTTCCGACAGCAGCAACAGCAGCAACCGATCGTTTCCGACGTTCCGCTCCTTAAAAACTCTGAAACCCACCACAGCCACAACAGCAGCAACAGCAACATCAACATCAATGGCCTGGGCAGATTTGAGTTTGCTTTTTTTTTTTTTTTTTTTTTTTTTATGATTGAGAAATCTGGGTTTGTTCTGGAATATATTTATGCGTGTTTAATTTTGTTCTGGATGAGAAATCTGAGATGAGAAAGGTGAAAAGGGGGAAAAAAGAAAAATGAAAAAAGAACGAACTGATCAAGAACAGAGAAAGAAGAAAGAAAAGTGGAGAAAAAAAAAAAATCTGACCAAGTGATAGAAATGGGGCCCACAAATAGTGTGAAAAATATTGAGCGATGGGAAGTGAGTGATGGTGCCAAATAGGTCTGAAAAATTAAGTGATAGTAATGAGTGATAAGTGATGAGTGATGATCGATGGAAATTGAGTGACGAAAATTGAGTGATGAAATTTTTGAATCCAAACAGTCCCTATGCTGTCTTGTTTTTCCCAATGTCAATACAAATAAGAGGGAAAAAAGATTTGATTAGAAAAAAAAAAAGAGGGAAAAAATATCAAATACTAGAATTGGAAACATATTATAATATATATATACTATAACATACTCTCTTAATATCTTTCGATACCCAAAAAAAAAAAAAAAAACTAATAAAAGATTAGAGTTGGAAACTACATATATCTTAAAGTTTAGCATTTTTTTAATTAAGTTAGCTTATTTGTCCAATAATTCAACACAAACTAAGAATAATAAAAATAAGACAAAAGAAAACATGTATATGCTATACTCTAAAAATTTTAGGAATAAATTTACCAAATCGGTTTAGAGGAAAATTTCTCTAACCCATTACATGACAATTGATAAAATCATTCATATGTACTTTTAATTATATGATCTATTAAATAAGTCATGTGACTTGTTTAAATAAAAAAAATGTTTATGGTTTTATGAGTAGCCATGTAATAGGTTATAGGAGATTAAAGGAAAACTTTGTCCAAAACTTGATAAACCCATAGTCCAATAATAAACCTTAAAAGAACTTATCATATGTAGGATATAAACAAAGAGAAAATCAAGGAACACAGCAAAATCTCACAATAGAGTTAATTGCAACTTACCTACTTGTGGTTTGGTTGAAATTTAAGTTGCCTTTGAAATTTGGTGTTTTACTCACATGAGGTTAGTTCAGTTAATGTTTTGTAACCCACCTTTGTTAAAAATTAGACTAAATATGTAACTTTACTCTATTTTTATGTGTCTCTTCCCAAAACATAAAAAATAGAAAGAAAAAAAAACAAGAGAAAGCTAGATCAAAAAGTCAGGGTTTTGAAAAAAATTAAGAACAAACATTTTTTTTTTTTGATAAGTAAGATCAAACATTACCACCACCATAGAAGCTTCTCTCTCTATATAGAAGCTTTTGTGAAGAATCATCAGATCTAGCAAAAACAAATTCCTTCATCCATTTCTAGCAACCAATGAAGCCATAGCATCTAAAGTTTAAATCAAACCCAAAAAATACACATAAAAAAATTCATACTTGGGTGTTGGTGGTGGTTGTGCACATTAGCATATCGGAGGAGAGAGGGGTAGCTCATGGAGGTGCTTGGATTGGGTTTTGGGTTTGATTTCTTGGATTGGGCTTTTGGTTTGGCTTAACAAAAGCAATCTTCGTTTGAAGCCACCCTTCTCCCTTTCTTCGAACTCCTTTGCTAAAAGTGAAACCTTGTGATTCTTTGCTGCTACTTTCAATAGGAAAATGAGGTTGGAGTTTGTTTTAGGATTGGTTTTTGGGGTTTGTTAATGGTGGGTTTGGGTGAGTATTCTAGAGGGTTTGTTTGTGTTTGTTGTGCGTCTGAGAAAGGGTTGGATTGAAATGTTTAGATATACAAAGCTTGTGGGGGGAGAAGATGGAAATGAGATATAGCTAATGTTTGTCCTTAATTTTTACAAAACCCTCACTTTTTTATTTTCTTTTCTTTTCTTCTTTTATGTTTTGGAAGGAGAGAGACATAAAAGGGAGAAAAATTACATATTTAGTCATATTTTTAACAGAGGTGGGTTACGGAACTCTAACTGAGCTAACTTGTCCTCAAATAGGTAAAGTGTCAAATTTCAAACCACAAATAGACAACTTAAATTTCGACCAAATTACAGGTGGGTAAATTGTAGTTAGCCCCGCACAATATTTTCACAACACTCTTAGTTTGATTGTGTTGGTCCCAATATAATTTTATTTCATTTTATTTTGACTTATAGTAAATTGACATCTCAGCTTGTTATGAAAATGTAGTGAGATTTTGTTGTGCCAATAAAATAACTCGAACTAAAGTTAAATCACCTAGAAAAATAAAATAGGGGAATGAGATTTGATCCTAAACATTTCCCTTTGAAACACTAGAAAATATTAATTAATTTTTTAAATTAGCCTAACCTTGCATAACAAGGAAGTAGGCATCACATAAATTATAAAATTCATGAGTGGAATGTTGAGTCTTTGTTATCCATGCTTACTCATTGATATATATACATATATATATATATATTTTTTTTCCATATAACAAAACAAAAATAATTCATATTCATGTCCCTTTTTATGAATAAAAGTTTCAATCAACAATCTAGAGAGCAAAGACTACACCAATAGCTACACTATAAACAAAGATTTATGATTTTATGTTGCTAAGACCAATACATTAAACTCCCAAGCAGTGGGAGGAGCCCGGGACTTTGACCGCGTGCCTATTGAAGAATGAGCTGGCGACTCATAAGCAGTGGCTTGGTTAAGGAAACCCACCGGAGCTGTAGCAAAAGCGAGTCTTCATAGGGCAATTGTCACTGCTTATGGACCCGAACTTGGGTGATCTATCCATGACCAGGATGAAGCTTGAGTGAAACTAAGTGAAGGTCCGAACTGATTGATGTTGAAGAATCAGCAGATGAGTTGTAGGTATATGCTTTATTCAATCAACATGCTCTTCAATAAGAAAAGGATTAGTTTCATTTGAAAAACCTTAAATCAGGGCTGTTTAGACCTGACCTAATCCACCAAATCGACGAAACTGACCGCACTTGACCCATCATCGGCCCAATTCGAAGCTCCCGTTGGTTGGCAATGGGTCTCCTCCTCCCCAATTATAAAATTATCCACAAAAAGAAAACAAAGTGAAAATTATTGTGTTTCTAACGTCACTTCACAAATTATATTTTAACTTCCTCCATTTAGGCCAGATTTATGAATTAGAAGTTTCAATTTTGTTTTCAATTATCTCAATGGCTATATATCTTAATCAAATTTTGGAAATGTTTTATATAAATACTTATAAATTTAATACAAAACTTTTTTTTGGGGATGAATTAATAGAAACTTCCTTCTTCTTCCTTTTTTTTTTTTTTATAATAATTAATGGACACTTATATTCGTACACAAACACAATTGTCTTACAAACCGATATGTAATAGATGAAAAATAGAACATAAGCCATACCCATATGCTAAGTTATTGGCAGTATGTTGTGTATATATAAGCGCTGATCTCAGTTTTGTTGCAAAATGTGTCCAAGCATATAGGTCCATTAATAAGAAATATCAAGATTTATGAAATGAATAAAAAATCATAGACCAACTTATAATACATGGTGGATAACAGAGAGCATCTTGACGATAACATCCTAAAATACATGTAAGTGGTATATAGCCTCCTCTCGTTTATTAATGAATCCCTCTCCTTCCAGTTGATCACTTGTTTCTCCAATGCCCTTGGGCTGTACCTAGACCTGGCTTTTGGCTCCATGGCCATTAAACTTTTCCAAGGTCTCCAACTTGGGCATAGCTGGGGCCTGGGTGGGTCAAGAGCATCATAGACCTGAGGCCAATAATGGGACTTAAAAGAGAGAGGTGCATGATTTCCAATTGTTTGCCTCTTATCATCTGCGACCATGTTTGGATGCTCAGAAACGAGGCCAGACTGGGGGAAGATCCGGGCACAGTTCCTGAATTGGTTCTAAAGATCCAGCCACCATTTAATGAAACACAAAAATGCATGGCTTGACATGGGTGGAGTTAAGCAAAATGTGAAAGATCTTGGGTGGTCTCCTCCCCATCTCCTGTCGCCCGACTCTAGTTTCTCAAGCCTTGGAAAGAGATGAGCCCTAGCCTTGACATGGGTGGAGTTAAGCAAAATGTGAAAGATCTTAGGTGGTCTCCTCCCTCATCTCCTGTCCCATCTCCTGTCCCCCGACTCTCAAGCCTTGGAAAGAGATGGGCAAGGGCTCAGTTTTGATGATCTTTTATAATTAGCTTGGTGCCCTTTTTGTGCAATAAAAGATGTTTAATCAACCCAAAGAAAAGGGTTAATTCCTAAATTATACCAAAAGTCTGTTCTTCATCCTCAAACTTTGAAAAGATCTTTTTTTTTCATCCTTAAATTTTGAAAAAAGTTTTTTATTTTTTATTTTTACAACCAATCTGTAGTTGATAGTCAAGGTCGTGTAATTAATACCTGGTCTGATTTTTTATTTTTTTTTATATACAATATAAAAATTCTACTCTAGCCTAATTTAAGTGTATATGTGTATTAAGCTCTCTCCTAGAAACTTAAACCCGACCCTTGCCCCCACACCCTACAAACACTTATACTTGTGAAGTGACCATCGCACAAAAGGTATGTAGTTGTTGAACTGGTATTATTGCATGAACATAATGCTCATAATTTCCCTCTAGACTTAGCTTATGTCGAAGCTCCATCTACAAATGGATAAGACTTTTTTTTTTTTTTTTGATAGGAACAAATGAATAAAACTTAGGTCTTAGTATATATGAATTATTGAAAATAAATAAGAACGGAGCAATGTCAACCCTCCTGATAAAACAAGAAGTTGATTATTGCTCCTTCTTTTTTTTTTTCCTTTTTTTTTTTTTTTTTTAAATAGTTTAGAAACAAAAATATGGATGAAAAAAGAACTTTTTTTATTAGTTTGTAAAGTGATTATTTTGTGCACATGTCTCTCATTTATTAGATTTCGATACGGCTGACGTGATATTATTTGATACCAAATACCTTCTCCTATTAAAAACCAAGACTCCAAGATTTATTTTTAAAAGGCATAAATAAGAAAATCCCTTTTGGTAGAAAGAAAAACTCATTACAATCCACAAACAAATATTTCCATTATCTCCTTTTTGGAGAAGCATTACCATTAAAAACTAAACAATTCTTATAACATCACACTTCCATTCTCTCCTTTTGTGCAAACATTATTGTATTGCACTTCTAAAAATTACAACATCACACTTCCATTCTCTCCTTTCATGCAAACAAACGTTATTGTATTACACTTTTAAAAACTCCAATTTGTTTGGAGAGAACCCTTCCATCCCTTTCACTTTTGTCCCCTCATCCACAACTATCGAAAGGAATTTAGTGTCTTAGACTCCCTTAATTGCAGAAAGATAACTATAAACAAAATATATTTTATTCTCTTTTGATAATTCTTTTATGTTTGTCATGCAGAACAAGATCCTTTAGGGTCCGTTTGGATGGGAGATAGAAAAGTGAAAATATTTTAGTTTCACTCATTTATATCAGGTTGGATGGATGAAAAAAATGAAGAGATGGAAAACGTTTTTATTGGGTCGAGAAGAGAAATAAGATCAATTATCAACTAACCACAACCATATCCCAAAAATCTGAAACATAACCTTCAATTCCCAAAAATAAAAAAGATAAAAGTGAAGAAAGGAAGCATAAGCAAAGGGAAAGATAAAAAGAAGATAGAAGCTAAGAAGCAGGATCTAAGTGAAAATAAATAAAAGAATGAGTCAAAAGTGTAGATAGGAAGCTGGAGCGAAGAAGATGAAGACGGGGAAAAATAAAAATAAAAATAGAGGAAGAACGAACAAAGAATTAAGAAGCATAGGCCAAGGACCAAATGGTCTTTCCACAATATACACAAGTTCACTCTCCATTTTGGAGAGATTGTGATTTGGTGCACCCGAAGAGAAAACAGCTAGACCCCACCGATTTTCTACCCCACTCCCTTCCCAACCATTCTCTCCTATTTTCATCTCTCATTTTTCCATCCTCCCTAAAATCATGCCAACCAAAAATACCATTATTTTAGAGTGATAATAATGACTTCTTCTATTGTTTGGCTCCCTTATTTTTAGGTTTATGGTTACTGGATAAATATTATGGCATAATCTTGACCCTTTATTATAAAAGAAACGTGAGGATTAAAAGAACTCCACATGAAAGATTACCATAAAATCTCTAGAGGATTCTAATCATTGTCATGCATGGGTTATATATCTTGGAATATGGCACTAGCATTTGGCATTATAATCTTCTATAAGAGCATTGGCATTAGTAGTTCTATCCCAAATGTCATTTTAACACACCAAAACTAGAAGATGTGTGCATGGTGTATTATAAAGTGGTGTGTTAAAATAGATAAAGTAGAAACACATTAAAATAATATATTCAGCCAATTAAAAAATTCATTTTAACCCACAACCATAAACCCAATAAAAAATTATTTCACAACCCAAATCCACCCAAATCCACCAGCCACCGTGACCATACCCAAACCTACCAAAATCCAACCAAATTTGCAACAAAAAATATCTCAGAAACCAACCAAAATCACACAAATAAATAAATAAAAAAACCCACCACCACCACCTAAAACTCACCACAACCGGAGGATAACAAAAACAGTCAACCCACAGCCCACCAACCAGTAGCCGAAAGGGAGAGAGTGAAAGAGTATGAAAGGGCTAAGAGTGAGAAGGAAGATGATGACAGCAAGAGAGAGAGAGAGAGATCTAAACGATAGCAGCAATATCGACGAGATCAATGACGTGTGAGGTCAGCAACGAGGTGAGAGAGGAAGAGGGTTACCAAAAGTGAAGCAAACGAGAGAGAGAGAGAGAGAGAGAGAGAGGGGAAAGTAGAATTTTTTTTTTTTTTAAAAAAATCTTTTTAAAAAAAAAAAAAATCTTTTTTTAGCATTTCTTCCGTAAACGGTTTTGTTCATCCTTGCCAAATTTTTTAGCATTTGAAACATGTGATGTAGTTGGTTTTGTAGCATTTGGTGTGGTAAAAGCTAAAATTTTATCATTTAGCACCTCTTATGCTTAGAGCACACCTAATGTTAGTGCACAAAGCCACTATGCTATGGTCAAGAATCCCTGAATACTAGTACGACGTGGCCCTGTTCTCTAAAGATGATTCACTTCAGAAAACAAGTAATTATGATTGTTTAAATATTGACCCCTTTTTTATTGATTGAATACATTTTCAATTGATGTGAGGTAGGAATTTGAATAGGCATAGATAATTCATGAGATTATTATCTTGAAATTTGATTATTTGTTTGATAAAATTCTTAAAAATTATAATTCTCAATCACGTTTCGATTCCCATTCTCATGATATGCAAAAATTCTAACTCCCACTCACCTATTTAGGTAGAGTGTGTCAATTCTCTCATATCTTATATATAGAATTACTATGTAATATTTAATTCAAATTTTATTTTCTATTTTTTAGAAGTAATTATATATTACTTAGTATTCTAAAAAAAAAAAAAGTCAAGGATATTTTTATCGTTTTAAAAAATAATCCATTATGGTCAACTTTTTACTTCTTTAGTTACTAAAAGAATATGTATAAAATGATTTTAAACAATTAAATATCATATTTTTAATAATGGCATTCTCTATGATATAAACTCAATTCTAAGTATATCCAAAAGACATAAAATATATCACCTCTCAAAGCTGTTGATGACTAACAAGCAACATAATTTTATTTTGTATGGAATGAAAATCCTCCATCAAGATTGTCATATATCTTGAAATTTTCTTGTCAGGCAGTTGGCTTTAATAAAACTCCTCATTGCCAGCCAGAAAGAAAGCTAAAAAACCTTTTTTTTTTTGAGAATCTCAAAAGAACATCTAAACAAGTTACTAAGCAGCTGAGAGAGAGAGAGAGAGAGAGAGAGAGTTAACTGTATCATTTGTAGCAAGATCATGCACATGCAAAAAATTGAAAAAGGTTGCACACTACACAAAACTTCCCACTTTTGCAGGATCTGTGAGAGATGATTAGCAAACAACTTTACCCCCAAATTTGTTTGGGAGGGTCTGATTCTCAGACTCGAATACGCAACCAATTAGTTTTGGTGGAAGACGCTTGCATCGCACCAAGGTGCAATCTCCAAGCAATAACAAGAGTTTATTTACAAAAATCAGAGCAGCATGCTCTTTACCAGTCAACTCAATTTCCAAAAAGTCTTAATAAAATTTCAATGGCAAATGATGCAGACCCTAGATTTGGTAATCCAGCCAAAGATTTGACCATTATTATGAAATTGAGGCCAAATGTTCACAATTTAATTCAGGAACCCTTGAAACTACAATACCAATTCACAGGTCGCCTAAACCTAAAACAGCTTAAAGGAAGAAATAAAAACAAAAAAAGAGCACTTATGGCAATTTTTTTAAACCTTATATTAAATAGTTCACAACGTCATGTCAACAAATTCCAGGGCAAAAGCAGAAAATAAATGATTACCAGGTGAGCCACTATTCTGGCTCCAGCTTTGGGGTTTACCACTATTCTGGCTCCAGCTTTGGGGTTTTCAAGGTGCAAGTAGAAGTAACCGGATGCTGCAAACATAACCAGGGACAAAATGTGACATTAAATTTTATGATCAGTCACAAATGCTAAATGAAACTTTGGGATTCATAAATAAGCAAGAAGAGTCTTTACACAACATTGACACGGCTACAGAAATAAATAAAAAAATGGCAAGAAACAAACCATCATTAACAAATAAGTGACAACTACCCAGGAAACCAAAAAGAAAAAAGAAAACCCCCTGCCCGCCAACAGTCTTAATATTTTTTTGGGTAAAATGCAAAATTGACCCCTTAAATTTCTTTAGATTTCATTTCAGTCCTCTAACTTTCAAGTTTATTCAATTAAGGCTTTTCCATCAACTTTTGTTATATGTTGTGGTTAATTTTTCAATTTTATAAATTAAAAAAATTCAATTAATGATTGAAAAATATTTTCCGCATTTTTTTTTTCAAAAATTTTTAACAAAGTTAACTGAAAGGCCTTAATTGAATAAATCTAAAACTTAGAGGACTGAAATGAACGAAAACAAAGTTAGAGGACTACAATGAAATCTGAAGAAAGCTAGAGGGTCAGTTTTGCATTTTAGCCTTTTTTTTTTTAATAAATAAGTTACACTTGCAAGGGGAGGAGGTGCCAGTTGAGCCATTCTAAACCCTTTTTTTTTTCCAGCTAAACCCTAATATTGAGCAAACTGACAACATCCCCTTCCCAAATCATTTTTTTTTTTTAAATTTATATTTAACTCCAAACTAATTATGAGAGAGAATGTTTTACAGACCCATCACTATACAATCATATCCATCGACTCCATGCAGACAATGCACTCTAAATGGTGGCTAGTACCTCAAGCATTCAGTGGTTGATCTAAATGCTTTAGCCAAATACAGTGTCACTAACGTGGCTAACACCTGTCTATTTTTTCTTTTCGGGGGGGGGGGGGGGGGGGGGGGGGGGGGGGGGGGGGAAGGAAGGAATAGGGGTGTCCAAACAAAACCGGGACCCACCCAACCCGTCCTATCCGGCCAGAGAAACGGCCGACCAGACTCCGGTGATGGTTGGCAGCGGGTCTCTGCCCACTGAACCAGAAAACGGCGGGTCTGAGGCTAAGAAACCGATTTTCAACCGGCCCGACCGTCTACAGACCGGAAAGTCGCTGTTCACCATCAATAATAGGGGTTTTTTGGTGTTTTCTGTCCGATCTGTCGAGATCCGGCCTGAACTCGAAGAGATCAGGCGAGATCTCGTCAAGATTCGGCTTGATCTCTTCGAGATATGCCAAGATCTCATCGAGATCCGGCCAGATCTCGCCGAGATTTGGCCTAATCTCTTCGAGACCCGTTGAGATCTCATCAAGATCCGGCCAGGTCTCGCCAGATCCAGCGGCTTTTGGCAAAATCCGGTAGAATTTCTCACAACCTGAAACCGACCGAGGACCGATCGATACCCAATGAAAATCCGACCACCCGAACCGACTCCTTTCACCGGTCGGCGGCAGGTCTAGGCATGGGAAACCCGAAGTGATCAGGTCAGTTCCGGGTTGGGCACAAACCCGCCCCGGACCAACCCGTGGATAGCCCTAGGAAGGAGAGTATCAATAACATGAGAATATATATATAACCTAGCCAAAAAATAAATTAAATAAACCAATATGATGACTCAAGAACAAAAATCTGACTTAGGACTATTATTTAAGAAACCTGCCACCCAAACTGACATGTTTCACTTTTACTTTTTTTTTGTTTTTTTTGTTTTTTTGTTTAAATCGGTTCTGGTTCAATGTTAGATATAGCAGGATGCGTCTGTGCATGCAAATAAATGTTTGTGACTGTCTGGGTATTCTATTTTGCAGAGAGTCTATGGTAACTAGATCCCAAAGTTACAGCTATGGAGCTCAAATCAGGCAAAAGTGGCTAGTGCTTAATAATATACAAAAATATGAACCATACCTTGCACTGAAGTCCCATTAGGGTGGACCTCAACAACGTATCCCCAACAATCCATCTCAACTTTTTAACAAAATCTTCCCTACTAATCTTATTGCTCTGATGAAATACCAACAAAGAAAGAACATAATCAATTATAATTTTTTTTTAAAGGAAGAACTATAATCAATGATGTATAATACATCCTTCAAAAATAATTACTAACCTTGAATTGTTGATAATGAATGTTCACCAACTCCATATCTTTAGGAGATGTTTCTTTTGAGATAACTTCAAACAACTTGCCAAAAGGCATCCATGGTGATTTGGGAGTCTTCGAAGAATTTGAACCAAGGGTCACAATCTTTTCTTGGCATTTCTTCCCAAGCTCTGGAAATGGTTGACAATTCTCCTGCAGGATAGAGAATTAAAAATTCAACCCCAAATAGTGAACACATCATATTCCACAATTCTCGAGCTATAGGGCAATGTGGAAGTGATAAATAGTCTCCCCAATCCTCTTACACATACAACACCAATCCACCACAAGCACTCGCCACCTCCACAAATGATCAACAATCAAAAATTTTCCCAACGCCACAATCCAAAGGAAGAAACTAAATTTTGTAGGTACTTTCAATTTCCACAATGGCTTCCATGGAAAAGATTGCGGATTAGTGGGTTGTAATGCCCTATAATAAGATTGAACTTCAAAAACTCCACCGATTGAAACGTTACACTCAAAACCTCAAGGAAGATCCATGCTTTTAGGGGAAACCACAATGGGGTATTGTACATTTTTCCCTGGTATTTATTTTTGGTAAGTTCAGTTGATAGTGTTACGCTCCTACAGAGGGGGTTCGTGTTACACTCAAAAACCCCAAGGTTGAAGCGTTACACTCAAAACCTCAAGGAAGTTCCACTCTTTTAGGGGAAACCACAATGGGATTTTGTATATTTTTCCCGGGTTTTTATCTGTTGTTGCACTATTACTTTAAGATTGACTTTAGTTGATTTGTATTAACATTTTAAAGTGTCAAATTAAAGTTGTTATTTAATATCCATACAAAAAAAAAAAAAAAAAAAAAAAAAAAAACAGGAACGGTAGTGATTTTTTTTTTAATCCAAACACCAAAAAATGTTTCCCTTGGCATTTTCAGGAACACCACCACACATTGGAAAACATTCAATTTTCCTTGAAATTGTTTGCAGCTAAAAATATTTTATGCAGAAATAATTGGACTGAAAGTTTGGATAAGATTAAAGAGTTGTTGAATTGACATTTATAATAGAGGCTTGGATAGTATCTAATTCTTTTCATTTTCTTTTTTCGCACCAATCGCACTAAGTGTCATTTTACCAGTTGAATGGTACACATGACAAAGAAAACCCAGGTATATATGCTCCCTATCAAGGATCGCTGCTAACAAAACAAAATGGCCAACAAAGAATAAAATACAAAAAGAGCATGCAAAAAAGCTTACTGATACAACTGGAGAGCGATACAACTGCACCTGGCTTTGAGGCCCCTCACAAGTAGTAATTCCCGAAACATCAATTCTATTTTCTTTAGCAACAAGACATCCTGCCATAAAATCACAAAGTTCTCATGGTGCAATACTCGAAGGAAGTTCAAAATATTAGAACTTCCTAAAAGCAGCTAAGAAAAATTAAGGTTTCCATATATCCTCCACAAAGACATGGCTCAGATTCATAATAGACAGTACAATGTACATAAACTGCCTAGCCGTTTTTGGCCAGGTTGACTGTGTGTCTATGTCCCATATCAAACAGATTCAAAAATCAAGATGAACTGCTACACGTGTATATAAGGTATACAAGATCATTTCCAAAGTTCTCCAAAGAGATAATACATTAAACACAAGAAAAAGGAAATAAAGAAAAACATACCACCATCAGCACTGGAAGACATCTTGAAACTGACAACAAACTCTGGAAAAATATGGGTATTCATATTCATATTCCAAACTATATAATGATGTGGGCTTTGAAGGCTATCAACTCCACTATCGAAGTTTTCAGTACTGGGACAACATTGTACAGATCCAGGACTGACAACCTCCACATTTCCCAATATCACACAACAGAACACTACGTATCTTATCCCATTTTCGTCATCATCACAATAACTTGCACTGTAAAGAAAACAAGAGTTGAGTCCTCCCAAAAGAAAAAAATAAGCACAACTCAAAGAAATATGATTATCCATCTGGTAGAGTTAAGACCAAGGGCTTCCCAAAATATAAATAGAGAGGAAAGGGGGTGGCAAAACCTGTATTAGAAAAATAATTTCCCATGTGCTCAAACCTTGTACAACAGTCATAATCTTCATTATAAATATTCATTGTAATTCAAATGTAGATCATATTTCCAAGGGAGTTTCGTGTGTGTGTGTGTGTGTGTGTGGTGAGAATACTGACCTTATATGCGAATAGTTTAATGGTGCAAGGTGAACTCCAATGCCATATGAGGACATCATTTTGTGTCCACCGTGCCCAAGCCCATATGTCATGATACTAGATAAAGCATCTTTAGTAGCAGCTAGCCAGCCATATTGGACATTTGGATTGCCACGATTCTTCTTGGTTATTTCAACCTGCTTTTGAAATAGCTCTAGCCGAGTTTGCAACAAATCACTAGAGCAGCGCTTGACCTCTAGTATATTTGCACTTACAGATGAACCCATGCCCGTAACAAACTTGTCCTTCACGGTATCAAAGTCCAGCATTTCGTGCATAACTACATACTTAGTTGTTCTATTTTCAGCAATTTGTTGATTTCCCCCCCTAGACTTGTGTGAACTGACATCTGAAGTTCGATTATCATTGTCACTGACTTCCAGATCCTCACAGTTACTAACAGATTTTAGTTCAACTTTATTCCGCTTAGCACTAACATTTGACTCTTCAACACATTCCTCTGAATTAGAACTATTCACTTCAGTTAATCCAATCTCAAGCTGCAACTTGATGTCAGGCATCTCATTTGGCTCATCATCCTCTAACTTAGATTGGCAGAACTCACATGTTTCACTAACACAAGAGGGGAATTCTGGAAAGAAGCAACATCCTGCTTCATCAATCCAAGCAATGTACTTCTGTAAACCTGTTTTCAACTCCAATTCAATCATATACAAAATATCAAGCAATAAATGGCAGCCATTGAACTCCACATTCACTGCTGCATTTTTCAAGTGAAAATGTCTCCTGACCAACTCCACAATGTCTTGAGGATAATCAGTCCACTCACCATTTTGATAATACAAAAATCGTTGAGGAAGCCCACTTTTACTGAAATTCATATAGTTTTTAAGTAAAGATCTCTTCGAGCATGATCCATGCTGACTTTTGCATGAATCTGATCTCTTACGCTTACCGACCTTGCCCAAAGATAAGTTCAAGCCAGATCGTTGTGACGACACTTGTTGGCGAACTCTAACAATTTTTTTTGTGCATCGAGCTGCCCTTTTCCTGTCCAAACAGACAACATTTCTTGCCCCATCATCCAGTACTTGGGCCCACTTTGCTTCCATTATCTACAAGAACTATCACTATTCACAAAGTAGATCCTAAACACTAACTATAAAAGTAATGTACAAGTCTTCACTTGAATATCTGGGATGGAGGACCCATTCAACAGAAAAGGATTTTGCAAAACCTGAAAAAAATAAAAAAAATAAAAAAATCACTTCTCATTTCTCACATGAACATATCTCAGTCATAATTTTTTTGCAAAAAAGAAGATATTCTGTTATGAGGGTTTTCTTTTCTTTTTTCTTTTTCTTTTTTTTGTGCAGAGAGTAGTAAGTTAGAGCCTCATCTTATAATAACCGTGTGATAAAATATAATTTCAACTCAAATGAAAATGAAACATCAAAAATTGAATTCCAAATATCTCAGGAATAGATACTAATACTATGAGATAAACAAAAAATAAAAAAGAAGAGCGTATAAAAAAAAAGAATAATAAACAATCTGGAAAAAATGAACTAAATACAAAACCAAGGAGCTTAGTTCAAATGATACCTTGTTTCCCCATAAGAACGTAGTGGGAGTGTGGTTTTATGGGTTCAAAACCCAATGGGTGTAAGTGTAACTTCCAATTCAATATCAACATGAATTTCACATAGAAAATTGAGCAATAAAAAAATTTAATGTTACATTGGTAAATGCACCCCTCCCCTTGCAATTCATTTCTACAACCATTCTTTGCCTCTTTCACTCTCTCAGTTTCTTCCTTCCTACTCTACCAACCATTTTTCTTTGATTGTTTGTTTCTAAATTTAGATGAAAATTTGTTAATACTTTTCATTTAATTTTAATTGAATATGAACAGAGAAACTTTTTTATAAAAAAAAATATTATCAAATAGGCTTTCTATAGAATCTAATTGTTTATATTTGTTACTATTTTTTTTTATTTTTCATAAGTTATATTTGTAACTATTTATGTATATATAAAATATGAAAGCATGTTAACCAGATCAATTTTTGGGTAATGTATTCTGTCAAACAATATAACACTTTCATTAGTATGCGGGTAATGTATTCTGTCAAACAAAATAACTCATTTATTAATATGGTGAAATAGGTTGAGTTCCTCAAACAAACAACCCGGTACCATGTTACGAATATCAGAGCAATGCTTTCCAAACCAATTCCTCCAACAAAACAACAAACTCACAACAAAACCTAGCATGACCCAATAAATCCCAAATATCTAAAACACCCCCCCCACAAAGCATGGGCAACCTCACAATGAAATAAGAGTGATCCACTGAGTCCCCATTACTTTGACACATACAACACCAATTCACTAATGACAATCCCCTCTTCATAAGATTATCCATCATGAGGATCCAACCTAGAACTGCTATCCACATAAAAAACACAACCCTTTTAGGAACCTTAATGGACCAAATACCCTACCATAGAAATGGGGAATTAGTAGTACCCTGAATCTCTTGACAAAAAGACCAGGTATCGAACTGACCGCTTCCTTTGAGACACCAACGCAACTTGTCACTCCCCTCACCCCTTGGAACTCGAGAATAAATATAATCAAGAAAAGAGAATACTGCTAATTCCCAATCATGAAAATTTCTATGAAGTCTCAGATTCCAACTCCTATAATCCCCATCCAACTAGTGGCTCAAAATATATAAAAGCTTAAAATATCAAGGAAAAGAAGCTTAAGAGGCCCACCGATCATGCCAAAAAAGAATATGATTACCCTCTCCAACTTCAAAAACCAAATGCTGAGAAAATCTATCCCATCATGCTCTTATACCACCCCACCTTGTCCTCCCCATATTTAGTGGCAATAACCCTTCACCATAAATAAGAATTTAAAATGCCCAAACCTCAATAACCATTTCCCTAGCAATGCTTGAAATACACAATCCTCCTGAACCCCACATCAACGAGTGAACAAACCTTGTCCCATGCCACCAAGGAGTATTTTAAGCCCTCCTCTGATGCCCCTATATATATATATATAGATATATATATATATATATATATATTGTGATGCTCCAATTTGATTGATTGTGTGATGTGTGTGGGTGTGTGATGAGTCCCACAACGGGTATTTACTAGGTAGATCTAGGCTTTATTAACAACTCAAGGAGTCTCAAGGCATTCTGGCTCAAGTATGCAAAAGGGAGCCAAAAATTGATCCTCATGCTTCACAATTGGGAAACCCACAAGTTCACTAAAACCTTTCATCATTAGAGACCCCCCTTTCGAAGGCACCAACTCAGCCTCAACAAGTTCTCCCTCTTCAACTTCCTCTGCTAACATTATCTCACTATCATCTTTGGGATCCCAACAAGAGAAAGATGCACAATCCAAAGTCACATTCTCCTTCACCCCACGCAAAAACTCAGTTGTATCAAAATCACTTAGAGCCCAACGAAGTAAAAATAACTCAGAACTCATTGATCAAACCCATCATGAACAAAATGAGGAGAAAACAAGTTAGGACTCCTCAAAATTTTGAAAACTGCATACCAGCCCACCCATCGACCACCGTGACCAATAGCAGAGCAATAAAGAGATTAAATGCTGCCGCGACAGTCGCGACCTCTAGGTCGTCAACTCATTGAGTTTTGCCCAACCGCCACCACCATGCCTTCAGAAGAGCCAAAACCCAACACCCCCTCCCCCTAACCATCAGAACCCTCTCCCGTCTCTCGGGAGCTCCAATCTACCCCTATGCCAAAACCCACCTCCCAAATTAAACCCTTAGCCTCACGATACTGCTGGTTACGCAAACTATCAAGCGAGGCTGCAGCTATGGGAGTTCTGCCTTTGGGTCAGTATAAATTGAAGAGTGGGCCTCTATATTACTACCACGAACATCAAGCCCAATTTTTTTTAAGAGTCTCGGGCCTAGTTTTACTCTTAACAACCCACTGAGTGGCATTAGTGCCAGCCCAAAACACCACAGGTTTTCCATCCTTAAGCTTAGTAGTTTTCAAAGCCAAGTGTGCTACTTAAAATGATATATAGGTCTTCCATTTTTTAAAGAGACTCAGTGTCTAAAACCTTCACCATATCCACCATAAATCCTTTTCTTTACCAACGAGTTTCCAGAATTTTGAAAATTCCTTAACTTTTGCAAATTATCGTTATTGTTGGGATTTTTCCAATTTCAACCCACCACCCATAGCACTGTCAAGGTTCACCACCACTGCCTATAAGTTGGATTTTCACCCAAAAAGAAGCAACGCACCTCTCCCAAAGGCAAACCGACTAGACCAATTGGAACCTTCGAGAATCATGATACATCCTCTCTAGACTCCACTGTGATACTCTGCTATTTCCACACAAAACCTAGCTTTATTCAACCTGCAGCAAAATTGCAACTTCTTAAGGTTGTCCCAGTCTTGTCTTCCCTACCCAAATGGAACTTTTAACACTACGTTTACTCTCATGATTGGCGTAAGGGTATGGTCGTCCACCATCAAAAGATAAAGAAAAATGTTTTGCATCAATACAAAAATTCCCTTTGCTACCTCCTGATTCATTTCCTTTAGGAATAGGAATAGGATTTTTCATAATGTTTTTCAAGTGTTAATGCTGGGGTGAGTTTATTTGTGCAAGTGGTTGAGGTGGTTGGGGTGGGTTTACTTGTGAAGGTGGTTGAAATGGTTGCAAGTTGAGCGATTGCAACGGTGGAGGTCACTATGTAATAGTTGAGGAATGTTAGTCTGGCCAAGGGACAAAATGTGTAGGGGGCATGAAAACAATGGAGGGCATGGGTAGAAGCCAAAAGGTGGTGGAAATAAGAAAGGGAATTGGGGTGGTGGTCCAATGGAGGGAAAAGTAGTGGTAGGTGGGAAGGAGGTTGAAGGAAGCATGAAAGTGGCTATTGAGGAGGTGAAGAGAGAGGGAGGAGGAGGTAGCGAGGTCATGGGGAAAAAAAAAGAAGCCGCAACACATAGGGAGTATACTATGGAATGCTCCCAAAAAAATAAAATAAAATAAAAAGACATGCTATCTACAAAATCATAAAGAGTTCAAAACGGTGAGCTTCCTAAAGAATTAAGAATGAACATCCATATGATCCAAAAATTCAACTATAGAGAAACAAGAAGAAACTCCCCCAATCATAGTACAATATTCATAGAGAGTTCTTAGAAAAATGTTCTCAATATCTTGTGTCGATTGCTCTTCACCTTCAAAATCCTACGATATATATCTCTCCAAATGGTCCACATGATACAATAAGTAGCCTAAAAAACTACCGATTATAAAGACACCCAAACACTCCCCTCCAAGAAAAACATCAAATCCATCGCCAGCCTTGGCATCACCCACCCCACCACAAAAGCAGTAAGTGCAAAAGACCACAACTCTTGGGCTATAGGGCAATGAAGAAGCAAGTTCTCTCTACTTATTTGCGAAAAAAAAAAAAAAATCATCAAGTCCACAGGTTGTAAGTTGGATGCAAATACAACTATGATTTAAAAGAACAATATTCAATAAACTCCATCAAATTTGAGGAAAAAAAAAATTCCCAAAAGCCGATAACCACTTAAACAAAGTCCTCATCCGCATCATCTAATCAAAAGTCGACCTCTCACACCCAACAAAATTTCTTACATTTCTCTCCATCCAAACTCACCCGTCAAACAATGAGGAATGGCATTCCAAGTCTCCCTATTGCAATGCCTACCGCCCAAAACGACCTTGCCAACTTGCTAGTAAATCAGCAACCCTCTTTGGCATCACCCACTAAACCCCAAAAGAGAAAAGACCATATCCCATAACTCTTTGGCAATAGGGCAGTGTAATAACAAATAATCCACTATCTCTCCATCACTTTACACATACAACACCAACTAACGAGAATAATATTATGTTGTCACAAGTTTTATGCTGTTAGAAATTTTCCCCAAGGAAGCTGCCTAGAGAAAGAATGCTACTTTTGTTGGTGCTATAGGCTTCCAGATGTTTTTCCAAGGAAACAACTCTGAGCTAAAGCTCTATAATAAGTTCAGACCCCTTCTAAATAGTCGGCTAATAGCTGGCCCCCAGCATAGCCTATCATCTCCACAACCTAGCACTTCTATAGAATAGAGTAAGTCCAAAAACGATGAGAACAACTCCAATTCCAATCCTGAACTGCCCGAATAAAATTTAACTCCCAATGAATTAAACCATTATGCAATCTCATATGATCCACCACTAATGCTTCCTTATCTCGAGCAAGTCAAAATTGCTCAGGGAAAGATTCCTAAGTGTTTCATTACCACACCAAGCATCAAGCCACATTTTTGACTCAAGGAAAGATTCCTTTAAGTGTTTCATTACCACACCAAGCATCAAGCCACATTTTTGACCTAGTATCGTTCCCCTACAACCCAACCTCAAACTTAATAAAGCAAGAGAAATTTTTCCACCCCCTTTGGATATACTTCCAAAAGCTAACCACATATGTCTCTGAAACAACTTTGGCTCCAACCCCCCACCCCCAAAATAGAGCCATAATTCCAATTAGGGCTGTCCACGGGTCGGTCGGGGTCGGATTTGGGTTAACCCAAGCACATTGGATTTGCAATCATGAAACCCGCCGCCAACCTCAAGGAATACAGGTCATCAACCCATTGTAGTCAAAGGCGAGCCGAGTGCTTGTCTAGGCACTCAGGCAAGGCGAGGCGAGGTGAGGCGCTCGCCTTTAGAGCCTAGGAGAGCATAGCGACCACCTTAAGCCATGAAAAACGTGCTAAGGGAAGAGCCTCAAGTGTTTTTTTTTTTTTTAGTGAATTTTAAATTTTTTATAGAAGGTGGTTGTTAAACCTATTTTTATTATTAGATTATTAATTTAAAAAGGCATGTTATAGAACCTATTGTTAGTTAAATTTATTTACAAAAGTTTGTTAGAAAACTTGTTGGATTAATTAATTTATATAGAAGCTTGTTGTAAAACCTGTTCTTTGAATAACTAATAGAGCCTAAACCATGTTAATCCTATTTTGAAATAATTTGTTAGACCTAACTTCTTTATGCAACACACTGAAAAACACTTTATTATAATATTTCAATCCACTAGGTACATATGATTTAAGTTTTACATGTATAATAAATATATTAAGAATTTAACGTCTTACTTTACTCGGGCTAGAGCCTTTTGGTCGCCTCACGCCTCAGAGAATATAAGGCCTTAGCACCTTAAGGTTGCCTTTCGCCTTTAACTACCTTGCATCAACCGCCAAGGACTAAATTGTCTGAGGGTTGGATAAATCAAGACCGCCTAAAGCTTGGTGGCGTCAGCGCATGTGGCAACTTCAAAATCAAATGAAGACTCACTGGATTTGACCATTATCCCCTTATTTGGTCGTAATCTCCTTAGATTTAGAGGAGATCTCGCCAGATTTGGTGGAGATCTCACAAGATTTGGTGGGATCTTGACATATTAGTGAAAAATGACAACATTGAAGGAGGATTACAGCGGTTGATCTCATCAAATTGTGAGAACGGCAACATTGACGAAGGAAATGACAAATTTGAAGAGGAGAACAGTGGCTTGAAGGCGATTTTGGTTGGATTGATTGGAGTCCAGTTGTAGTAAACTAGAACCGCCACCCAGTCTAATGTAATCATATTTTAGAGTAAGAGACCAAATGTCGATCAATTAACTAATCGGATCAATCAATTGCAGGTTTAGTTCACCACGAGTCAAACGGTTTAGTCAAGTCCTGGTCTTGGATCGCCAGCCCTACTTCCATCCTACTACCCGCCTCCACAAAGCCTCCCTCTCCACACCATATCTCCACAACCATTTCCCTAGTAGGGCTTCATTAATCAAACAAATATTCCAAACATTCAACACCCCATTCGTATATGGGGGTTACAAATTTTGTCCCAACTCACCAATGGAATTTGGATGGTGAATCACATCATGTGCAAGTATGGCGCACTGCACGTGATACATCTATTGAAACCACTAACTTCCTCTTCATTAGGTTAATAAAGGTCAATATGAAATTCAAAGATTCTGCCCAAACAACAACAAAACATTATAAATTATAAAAAAATAATTTAAAAAAAAACCCACCTTATGTGGTACTTTGCTACCCCAAACACTTTCCCAATGGGACAAAGATGTTGGCACATGTTCATAAAAAAAATAAATTAAAAAAAGATGTTGGCGCATGTACACTAAACTGCCTTTGCAACTAAGGCTGTGTACAGCTCAATGTAAAATGTTTTCAGAGTATAAAATATTTTCAGTTGTTTGGTTGCATCCCAAAAAATGCTTTGGAAAATATTTTAAGGGGCTTGGTTGTGTTCTAGAAAATCCTCTAGAAAACACATTCTCTCACATTTTCTCAGCTTCCAAACAAATATTATAATAGAAAATCCCATATATAAACCAAATCAACAAAAAACAGAACAAAAAAAAAAATTCAATCTTTCTCAAAACTAAGCCCCGATCGTGAGAGAGGGGAGAGAAATAAATTGAGAGAAAGAGAGAGGTAAAGGCAGTCAGATAATTGGGTGGGTCTGAAGGAGGTGACAACAACGAGATCGGCAGGTGGGTCTGAAGGAGGCAACGGCGATGAGATCAGCAAGTGGATCTGAAAGAGGCGACAGCGATGAGATCGGTTTGTAGATCAAAGACATGCAAGAACTTTTCGGCCTTGGTTGGTCAGAGGGAAAGAGAGAGGAAGAGAGAAGAGAAAGAGCTTACCTTGACCGGCGGTGTAGATGTGCAGCGACAATGACTCCAAGCCGGTGAGTGGAGGCACAAACTTGGGCTAGAGCCACAGGTAAGCTCTCTCTCTCTCTCTCTCTCTCTCTCTCTCTCTCCTTCAGCTAACAGAGGTGTGACCGTGTGAGTGAGAGGGGAAAATGATTTAAAGGTAAATTGGAAGTTTAAAACTAATTACACTCCACGTCACCTTCTTTTACAGTCAATTGAATTGATTTTCAGTTTGACAGTATTTTCATGTTTACCCAAACACCATCAAGGGTGTAAAATGTTTTCCCAATTTTATTTACAGCCAAAACAAACACAGCCTAATCTATCTATATCTTTGAAAAAGCGGGAATTCCTTTCTCTCCAAAGGGTCCACATCAAGAAACATGGAATCATACTCCAAATCACTAGCCTAACCTTAACATGACCACATACCCCATCCTAAAACAAGCTTGATTTTAATTTCTCAATTGATTAAATACAAATATTTCACCCTTGAGTACCTAATGCCACCTAATACCATTTATAATTAGATGATTTATTTTATTAGCCCCTCATCTAAAGTGCATGCAAGATGCAAGTTTGCAATTAGTTATGGCAGGAAGCCCCAAAAATAGGGGATTTCAGAGTAACATTTAACCATCAAGGGAAATGATGCACAATTAGGCTTAATTATAGCAGCAAATGTGTAATTTTCCCAAAAATTAACATATGCAGGAGCTGTGCACACCACCACATCAATGTATATACAAAATTACATATGCTGATAGGTAAAAGCACACTACCTGCGTGAGGCCAGTACGCCTCTTTTAAGATAGAATTTAATCAACTTCAAGTAAATAGCACCTTATGAAATGTGTTGGGGAGGAGGGTAGAGAGAGAAAAAGGCATAATAACTTGACCAATCATTGCATGAAAAAATCACCAAATAGCTATAGACTAATTCTAGAGCATAATATAGAAGCAGCATACCATATTTTGTGGTTAACGGCCATTTTGCGCAAGTCCTTTTTCTCCCCAACATCTCTGTTAGTCCTTCCTTCCCTCTTCAAGCTCTCAATCCGCTAGCATACTAATGCAAATCAATCACAAGACAAACAAAAATCAACATACATCCTTATAAACTCAGTCAGTTAAATAAAAAGAAATCCATTGTCTCAAATTTAACAAATCAAGAACAGCCTCAGTTGAGTCAATTCAGTAAAAATAAAGAGCATAACGGATCAGCTGGCCGACCAATCCGGTCGACCGTATGGACCAATCAGGGTATGATATTTACCACCATTCTTGACTAAACTCTTATTTCTTAATGCAGCCAAAATGTAAGAAATCAAAAATAGGCATACCTCTGGATCTAAAAACAATTTATCCAAATATTAACAAACCCTAACTACGACTCTGTGACTTCAATAATATATACTCCTGGGGAAACTCTTTAATTTCACCAATAGAAAATTAAAAAAGTGAAATTGAAATCCTCTTCCATCGAAATGAAGTAATAACAACAACAACAACAACAAAAATTGCAATTCTTACAGTTTATTTTTTAGGTTTGTCTTCGTGAGCCACATATTCCCAAACACTGTCACAGAAGTTAGAGAAAGGAAGGAAGGAAATCGATGAGAAATTAGAAGAATCAAAAGAATTGAAACTGCTATCACAGTGAGATTAAGAAAATTACCTTTGGTTTGGAATCGTCGATGAGAGACCTAGAAAGCTGCAAAAAGAGATGAACGGCTAAGAAGGTAAAGAGACTCTCTAGCGCTCAAACAACAACGCTGATTGAAGTCTGTTGTACCTGTTTGTATTTATCTCCTTCTCATTTCTCGAAACTCAAAAGTTTGATTGACACGTTACAAATATCTGCGGATTCCTTTCCCTTCTCCACTCTTCCAGATTTGGTCCCATTTTTTTTTTTTTTTTAATTTATATTTGGAATATTAATCGCAAGCTACTAGGTCAACGGTGTCGTCTAAAAAGTACAAAGCCATTCAGATAGACTTCTACAGCTTCTTCCTTTTTTTTCTAGGAAAATGATACGCTGCCGTTTTGTTTTTTTTTTTTTTTTTTCATTCATATATATATTTTTTAATACAAGATATAAATTCTACTCTAACATAATTTAAATGTATATATGTATGAAACTTCCTCCTAAAGACTTGAATCACAACCCTTATCCTCCACACTCCACAAGTACTTATATTTATAGAGTGACCACCGTATCAAAAGTGCGCAGTGATAAATAAAGAATAAAGAGTTGTGGGATGTAGAACCTGAAATCTCATGCCTCATTTTCATTCATATACTTATCAAGAGTTAGATCATGTTATCTCTCAAGGCCCTCAACCTTTCCATAAAGATCAATGGCTCTCCTTTATAATGATAAATTATTGAGGGTCTTTGGCAAAGTGTAATCTCTCTCACCTTTCCTTTTCATTCTTAGGGTTGAAGTTTAAACTTCTTGTCTAATTACAAATATAGCCACAACACAACCACTCATTATTCTTCTATAACCTTCCTAAGCTACCTAAAAAAGGTTTTCGAGAAAATTAACTCCATCTTTAAAGATTTATGGTGGGCTACAAAGGAAGAAAATAGACCAAATATACCTAAAAGATTTAGGATGATACGTGCAAACCAAAAGTGTTAGTTCCCAAGTTACATACAAGAAGGATGCAACATATGAACAATGCACTCAAAGCAACATTGGGGTGGAATATCTTGTTTACAGTTAAACTTTCAATCTTCAATCTGGATACATGATTGTCAAGCTAACACTAGTGTCATTTTGAAACCATAACAGTGTCATTTTTTATGACAATATAATAGACAGTTACTAGTACAATATCACAAAAAAGTTATTTCTCTTATGATTTCTCCTAACCTTAGGTAATAAGGTTATGTGCAATGTTTAAAGGTTACACAAAATCAAGTTGTTTCCCACATGGAAGGATATGGAAATTTTATTAACAAAAAGGTTTATTAATTGAGAAAGTTTTTCTATTGAATATTTTACCAAATTGGATCAAGTCCTTAAAATCAAGATTCGACACAAATTTTAACTATATTATAAACTCGAGAGAAGGAATAAAGAAAATGGATGATAAATTACAAGCAAGTTCATTGTAACAAATTGTTTAAGAGAGTGTGTTATGTGTAGTCTAACTTGTCTCACCCTCCCTTAAAAGTTATCATGGCTTTTGAGTGAAGGTGTGGTGTACCTTTATATTATAACATTTTTCCCTCTCCCTTATGTGTGTGTTTGTTTCTCCAAAAAAAAAAAAAGTTCATTGTAACAATAAAGTACACAGATGGACACTTTTTTTTTTTTTTTTAATATCTATATGAGTTAGAATACACTAACTACTTTAAATTAGCAACCACACCTACATGAAAATCTAAAATTTATGCTCCCGAATTGCAAGCTGTAATAACTAGGACTATTATCTTTTGTTTTGGCTCCTCTATTCGTTAACACACGTGCGCATTTTTTTTTCTAGAAAATTCAAATTAAGCAACAAAAAAAGAAGTAAAAAAGCTCATTTTATTATCTATGTAAATAATAGTAGATATACTACTTTACACATTTTGATTTGATTTCTACACATGGTAATTTGGCTTAAATGCAATATCAAGTCACTACCAATACCAATTACACCACTCATAACTCATAAGAGCTATCAACACAATTACCAAGTTCCAATTGCACAAGAATACTAAAACATCTATATCGCCTCATTGACCTAAATAAAAAATCATAAGAATTCTTAACATCAATTATCAATTGTAAATCAAGCACACAACTCAAAAAATAAAATTTAAACTAAAAATCCTCAAATCAACTATACAATTATTAACATTATCAACAATTTAACAATTAAAAAAGGTCGAGGAGTAGTACCTACTAGTACAAGTCGTAAAGTAGGGCTGCAGATTCCTTGGTTTGGAGGCGAAGATTTTGAAGGTGGGGTTTGGGTCACCGTCCAACCAGAGTATACAGTAAGTCAACAGTGCAACAATGGCATAAATCATTGTTGAGAGACTATAGTGGGTAAAGTTGTGGAAGAGAGCGTGAAATCGCCGAGGGGGAGGGAAGAGAGAGAGAGAGAGAGAGAGGGAGAGGTTAAACTTGGTAAAGTGGGGGAGCGAGGAAGGGGGATAAACTCTAAGCATGACATGTGGACATTAAAAAAGGTAATACAGCAAAGCCAACTAAGCACCGCGCAATATAAACCATGTCTTGAATACACAATATCAAGTGTCAAAATCATGTTTTAAAGTGGACTTAGATTCCCAATGATTTGAAAAGCTTGCAATTTTGGCAAATGATTATAAAACAATTATTATTTTACAAAATTTCATGTTAAAAAAGTTCATTTTAGGTTGATACTTTTGATAAACAAGTTTAAGTTCATAAAGAATAGTACATTCACAACTTTTTTTTAGGTAAATACATTCACAAACTAGTTTGTAAATTTAGAGTTTAACTTATTTGTATAATACAGAATGTGTGTTGTTGTTCTTTAGTATCTTATTAAATAAATAATTAAAATTAAACTCACTTGCATCGCATGTATCAAATTGCTAATATAATTAAAAATTCTTATAACCAAACATGGGCATTAATTCTAAACTTGAAGGCTTTAGTTGGCTGAAAAATTATAGATGCGGGATCTTTTTTTTTAGGGGAATGTGGGATCTATTAGGTTAGCAATAACATGATCATATACATAAACACACCTAACTATATATAATATTGTATAAAGTCCTAAATGATTTAATTTGGTATTATTATTTCTTGTTAAAATAAGGTTAGATTTATTACATATTGTAAAAACTAATTACTCACAGACTAGATCTTTAGCTCGTCTTACGAACATCCACTTTATGATGCACAAACTTTGGAACACCTTCTTATCACTAGAAAGACTACCAACAACTCTATAATAAACTACACACTCCAAGTTATAGGATTTTTGTTGATGGTGATTGGTGACCCTAAAAAGATAGCCTTACATCGATGAGCAATTTTTGGATATCTAAACAGTTTTCTCTCGAATACTTTTTTCTTTTTTTTTCAAATCATTTACATAAGGCTTTATGTGTAGTGTCTAACTCTTTTAGAGACCTAAATGGATAGAACTTAGGGGAGTTTCTACTTAATGGGGAGTTATCTACATAATCATCACATTCACTAGTTGATGCCCCTTGTCAAGTCATCTTTCGGTTAGATTCAAACTCATGGAGTATCTACTAACCCACGTGAATGCTCCATGGTCATGGGTTGGATAAAACCCGACCAAACTTCTAACATTTCCCACTTATCCACACTAGATGTTATATCCAAAATTGTCTCCTATTGATCTATTGCCCAATCCTTAACTCATACAAAAAATTGAGCATGTGACCTAACGATAAGGTGTAAGGCAGGAGCATGGTTTTAAAAATTGGACCGGTGAAAGAACCGAAAAATGAAGTGGTTCCCGATTTTATGGCCGGACCGATGATATCATAAATCATTTAATTAATAATTTAAAGATTATGAAAATTAAAAATAACTTATCATATTATTTACCAACAATTTTAAATGAGTTTTCATACTTTATATTAACTATAAATGGGTAGGGAAAAAAAGTTTAAACAATTAAATTAACATTACAAAAATAATGACAATAATATAATTTTTTTTACAACATAATTAAGAATACATAATTTAATTGAACTTCCCTCAACTTAGGATTTATATATGAGATTAAATTCAATAAGGACGTGGTGTAAAAGTTTATATTTACGCCATCCAAAAATATTGTGCCACATCAAATTTTTTTAAATAATTTCACATAAAATATTAAACTGTAATACACACAATTACTATCTATTTTAGTAGATTAAAACTCTAAACTAAACTTCTTTTAGAACCTTGGGAAGCTGCTGAGAACCAGTCATTCCCAACCAAGAAAGCATCTAGCAAATGATCCACATGGGTGTGTGTTCGTTGTTTTAAAAAATCCTCAAAGGTTCAATTGAAGTGCAGATTGTGGTGGCTTGGGCAAATGAGCAAATGAGCATTTGTTAAACTTGATGTGTTTGAAGCCCTATTCCAATAAAGACAATTGATGCACCTTTGAGCGAAAATCATGATTGCTTTGCCACTTGCGCTAATGGAATCACTTGATCAAGATTGGCTTGCACGAGGACCTTGAAGCTTGGTTGAGAATGATTGGTTCCTGACAGCTTCCCTAGGTGTATTGGTTCTAGAGGAAGTTTAGTTTAGGGTTTTAATCTTCTGAAATAGATAGTAATTGTGTGTATTACGGTTTAATATTTTATGTGTAATTATTTTAAAATTTATAACGTAGCAAAATATTATTTGATGGCATAAACATAGGCTTTTACATCGTGTCTTTATTGAATTTAATTTCTTTATATATTTTCCTTGAAGAGATCTATTCTAAAATAAAAGAGTGTTAAATTAGATGTTAATGACTTAAAATACAAACTATTCTTTAATATTTAATAAATAAGTTATATGTCAGTTCATTAAAAAAAAAAAAAGAAGTTATATGTCATTACCAATCAATATTAACACACGAAAAAAACATACAATGACACATGGCTGCCATGCATTTAGGTGTATCACCCAAAGTTCTCAATTCCCATGTAACTGCAATTAGTATTATTTTATTTGTTTTTTATTTTTACTTTTGTTGGCTTTAAAACGTAAGCCACATCGTTGTATTTTTGTATTTCTTTTTTCTTAAATCGACCCATTATTAATGTTTTTTCTTTTGTGTCATTAATTTTGCTTTTATCCCATTCCTACCTACCCACCCACCCGCTTTCCCTCACCCATTAGATTGAGAGTACGTTTAGTAGACTGTAATAGACACTGTAATGTAATAGTTGTTTAGGTCAAAAAAGTCATAAAGTTGCACCAAGGCCCAAAATGGCACAGAGAATTGAACCCCATAAAATACTTGAGCCCGCAATAAAGAAAAATGATGATAGGCCTAAAATCCATTAAGGTTTTAAAAAGGAACCCAAACCCCACGAATGGATAAGCTTTAGAATCCATGAAACGAAGGGAAGAAGAAAAGCCCAGCACGCCAAGGTCAGAAAATCGCTAAGGAGCCCAGTAGTGAGAACTGGGCCGAGATACCTGGGGACTGCCAGGAGCTCAGGATCCTCGGGACGTGCAGCAAAGCCAGAGTTGGATTAAGACAGTTCAAAAGGGATGCCAAGAAACATAAGGAACGAGAACAGATGTCCTTATCAGCCACCCAATGATGCAGAAAGGAATCAGAAAGCTTGGGAACCAACAATTCACGAACAAGGGGCTAGTACCTCGAGGAGCCCAGAAAGAAGAACCATGAAGGGAAGTGGTTGGGAAGCTTTCAACCTGGCAGGAAGGAATCAACTCACTTGGGAAAAATGACGAAGGGAAAGGCAGTCAAAAACTGAGACTGAAAAAGGTGAGAGGCCTTGAAGGAAGAAGGACCAAAGGTCAGCTCTTTAGGGACACCCCGGGATGGAAAGTCAGCAGGAGACTTTTGGAGAAGAAGCACTAAAAGAAGAAAATTATGAGAAATAAATGTTGTTGGCACAACATTAGTTCTGGTACTCAGGAGAGCAAATGGGGGGAATCAATGGTACCCCGGGACCCTGGAATGACACTATAAAATGAGGAAGCAACCAACAGTGAAAGGCATTCAGCAATAGTGAATTGGAGCAAAATCATTAAGAAAACTCTGTTAGAATTAAAAGAAAGTAAGAAAAGAGAAGGAAATACCGCTTGGTATCCTTAAACAGCCACTAGAAAACACACTTGGATTCAAATGGATTCAAATTTTGCAAGTCATAGAGGCCTGAAGAGCCATCTAAGTCTGTGATTTTTGAACTTATTTGAACCTTGTGATACGCCTAGTGAGCATGATGTATTACACAATTGAGAAATTAATGAAATATTACACAGTATCTTAAGGACCCCTAACGTTTACTTTGTATCTTTCTCTATCGCATTGCCCCTTTACTGTTTTCTTACTATTCAATGCATATATTTCTTGTTTGCTAGTATGTATGTGTTGTAGGATTCCTGTTTTGTGCACCATCTGGTTCGTAATTAGCTCATTTAGCTGCGGTGAACCAAGCTCAGTCCCTTAAAACAACAACTAAAAAGCCCAAGGTCCTCGTTCCTACTTGGGCCTGGACACTGTCCGTAAAGGACCTTCACAATAGTTATTCCTATGGTTTAGCTATTCAGTAGTTTGGTTATCTTTTTATTAAAGGGAATAAAAAATCCTCAATGGTTCAATTGAAGTGCAGATTGTGGTGGCTTGGGCAAATGAGCAAATGAGCATTTGTTAAACTTGATGTGTTTGAAGTCCTATTCCAATAGAGACAATTGATGCACCTTTGAGCGAAAATCATGATTGCTTTGCCACTTGCGCTAATGGAATCACTTGATCAAGATTGGCTTGCACGAGGACCTTGAAGCTTGGTTGAGAATGATTGGTTCCCGGCAACTTCCCTAGGTGTATTGGTTCTAGAGGAAGTTTAGTTTAGGGTTTTAATCTACTGAAATAGATAGTAATTATGTGTATTACGGTTTAATATTTTATGTGCAATTATTTTAATATTTCTAACGTGGCAGAATATTGTTATATGATGTAAACATAGGCTTTTACACCGCGTCCTTATTGAATTTAATTTTTTTATATATTTTCCTTGAAGAGATCTATTCTAAAATAAAAGAGTGTTAAATTAGATGTTAAAGACTTAAAATACAAACTCTTCTTTAATATTTAATAAATAAGTTATATATCATTACCAATCAATATTAACACAAAAAAAACATACAAGGACACATGGCTGCCATGCGTTTAGGTGCATCACCCAAAATTCTCAATTCCCATGTAATTGCAATTAGTATTATTTTATTTGTTTTTTATTTTTACTTTTGTTGGCTTTAAAACGTAAGCCACATCATAGTATTTTTGTTTTTTAATTTTCTTAAACCCACCCATTGTTAATGTTTTGTCTTTTGTGTCATTAATTTTGCTTTTATCCCATTCCTACCTACCCACCCACCTGCTTTCTCTCACCCATTAGATTATGGATTTGGTAGACTGTAATAAGCATTGTAATGTAATAGTTATTCCTATAATTTAGCTATTCAGTAGTTTGGTTATGTTTTTATTAAAAGGAATAGTCTCTCCTTATGAAAAACTATTCTTTAAATTGAGGAAAGCTATTCATCTCTAAAATGGTTGAAATAACTATTTCTTAGTAGGTGTATTAATTTCTAAAATTAATATATTTCAAAATAAACAAACTTTCCATATTCACATAACAATTATATAAATAAAAAATCATAAAAAAATAATTAATCTCTCTTTCAAATTTAAAAAATATTATTTTTTAGGTTATATAATTATTGTGGGGTCAAAGAATTTGGCTCCCGACCCACTTTATACTAAGCCCAGGGCCCACGTCGAGAAGGAAGAAATGTCCGATGACGAATGAAGAAAGTCCAAATACCGAGATCATAGAAGGGAAGAGCGGCATGCCATCAAAGACAGCCTTCCAGAGCATCCCAAGAAAAAGGAACAAGTACAGTGGGTCCGCCATAGGAGCATGGTAGAGAAGCAATTCTAGGAGAAACTATCACTTCTGCATTAAATGCCCACAACTAACAATCTGGCCGCATTAATGAGGAAATGACCTCTGAGCAGTGCTGCCTTGGTTGCTGTAACTCACAGAAGGTTTGGAGAGGCGGCAAAGAGGACAAGTACTCGAGTAACGACTTGCATGATCAACAAATGGAGGGCCAAGATCAACTGAAAAATGGATATATAACGTAAGAAACCCTCCAGGAAAAAGAGGGAGGGAGGGAGGAAGAGAGGGAGAGAAGAGGATAACAGTTTGTATCAACTTGGAAACCTTTGTAACTAAGCACTGAAGAAATAATAAGAACAACAAGCTCCTCGGATGAAGGCCGAGGATAGAATTTCACACTTTAATCCACGTATTTGTTATTCAATCCGTTCATAACTATGTCTAGCTGTTGTAACCCTCACTAAGGCCTAATTCTTAAACTCATCCTTTATAAATTTATTGTATTGGGCTAATTGGGCCTGAGTCCACTCATCTAACAGTAGTACTGCCCAAATCCAGTTTCTACAATTGGCGCCGTCTGTGGAAAGAACTTGGGCGTTAGTAAGGACAGCAATCAAGCATGGTAAGATCAGGCCTTCATCAAGCAGGCTTCCATCAGCCTGAACTGACTAGATCCCAATAACAGGGTAACTTTCCCAACCCCGAGCGTGATCGAAATGAAGAAAATGGAAGGTTTCGAGAGGGAAGTGTGCACACCACTCAAACCAGCAGAAGCCACTCCAGTGTGGGCAGTCACGTGCTCTAGAGACAAAATAACAATCGGGCCATGCAACTGGAAGAAGTTATGAGTCACGTATCCTAGAGACAGAATGATAAGCTGGCCATGTAGCGAGAGATAGACGACTTGAAGAGAAAGCTGCGCCATGCACAACGGAGGCGATCTCATTCTAGCCTTGACATGCCCTCCGGTGATAGAAGCGATGATGACTATAGGCAAAGATCGAGAACTCCTCCAAGTGAGACCTTCTCTCACGACGAAGAGCACTACTGGAGGCGTAAGCGTAAAAGCCCATCTCCTAGGGGCTTGGGAAACGATGCTATGAGTAGGGCACTGGATCAACTTTCCAAATCACCTTTCACCCACCACATAGAGGGGGCTATGCTTCCTCGGCGTTTTCAGCAACCAACCTTTACCATTTATAATGGCAAGATAGACCCCGTGGAGCATGTGAGCCATTTTAACCAAAGGATGGCTGTCCATTCCAAAAACGAGGCGCTAATGTGCAAGGTTTTCCCATCTAGCCTAGGACCAGTGGCGATGAGGTGGTTCAACGACTTAAAGACGAATTCCATAGATTCGTATAGGCAGCTAACCCAGGCCTTTGGCTCCTGTTTCGTTACAAACAGCAGAGCTCCTTGGCCATTGAGTGCGTTATTGTCGTTATCCATGCAAGATGGAGAAACTTTAAAAGCTTACTCGGACAGATATTGGGAGATGTATAATGAAATGGATGGCAATTTCGATGATGTCACCATCAGCACGTTCAAAAATAGTCTCCCAGCCGAGCACGGCTTGAGGAAGTCTCTAACTGGCAAGCCTGCCACCAGCGTGCGCCAAATGATGGATCGAATCGATAAGTATAAACGAGTAGAGGAAGACCAGCTCCAAGGTAAGAGAAAAGAGAAGGTTATCCCTCAAGAGATGAGGGATTTCAGGTCAGACTGATATAACAGCAACCGCCCGAGGAGAGATTTCATAGGGCAATCCGGAACAACCAACACACAGATTGTCAATACTGTATTCCAATAATCAATACATTGGGTATTGGAGAAAATCAAGAATGAGCCATACTTTAAGTGGCCGAATAAGATGGCAGAAGAGTCCACTAGACGCAATCAGAACTTCTATTGCCAATACCACCAAGACCACGGACATACCACGAAAAACTACAGGAACCTCTAGAACTATCTGGACCAGCTGGTCCGAGAAGGAAAGCTGAAGCACCTTTTGCATTATTCCAGCGGTCATTAAGGCCAGACCCATCAAGAACCCCAGAGGGACACTGCCCTAAGGCCACCCGTAGGGACGATCAATGTAATCTTGGCCGCGCTAGGAAAAACAGACACGCGCCTTTCACGAGTGTTATCGGTGGCTCAACTGCCTGCCGATGAGTCCCAACCAGAACCGAAGAGGGTCAGAATGAATTTTCACCCAATCTTGAGTTTTTCAGAAGAAGACAAAATCGGAACCACCCAGCCCCATGATGATGCGCTGTTGATCACTCTCAGAATCGGGGACTACGATGTGAAAAGAGTGATGGTGGATGGTGGCAGTGCTGCCGAGGTTATGTACTTCGATCTCTACAAGGGGTTGAGATTAAAACCGGAAGATTTGATGCCCTATAGCTCTCCTTTGATGAGCTTCGACAGGAAGCTCGTTATTCCAAAGGGCATGATTAGACTACCCATCTAAACTGGCCTAGAGATAGTGGAGGTGAACTTTATCGTAGTGGACACCTACTCTCCATATACAGCCATCGTCGGTAGGCCCTGGCTCCATACCTTGGAAGCTGTTACTTCCTCCTTGCATCAGAAGGTGAAATTCCCGTTAGGGGACCAAGTCCTCGAAATCCGTGGTTGTCAATCCACGGCAAGGCAGTGTGTGGTGGCTGCCATTTCACATCGGCTCGATGCGGAGTCCTCGGCCTCTGCTGAAAAGAGTTTATAGCAATCAAAGGCACCAGTGTCGCCTCCTGATACAGCTACCGAGGAGGCAAAATGCGAAGATCTAGAAAATGTGGTCATTGGTGGTGACCCAGAGAAGTTCTTTCAGGTAGGGGCTCAGCTGCCCCTTCAGGAAAATGAGGAGTTGATTGAGTTCTTCAAAAGAAATATTGATGTATTTGCATGGGATGCCTACGACGCTCTAGGAATTAATCCAGCCTTCATCTGTCACCATCTCAATGTCAACCCATCCGTTATTCCCAAGAAGCAGCCACATCGGCGCCCATCAAGAGAGCACGCCGATGCGATTAGGGACGAAGTGGTGAAGCTTAAGCGTGCAGGGGCTATCAAAGAGGTTTTTTACCCCGAATGGTTGGCCAACACCGTGGTGGTCAAGAAGAAGAGTGAAAAATGGCGGGTTTGTGTAAACTTCACCGACCTAAATAAAGTATGCCCAAAAGATCCATTCCCCATGCCTCGGATAGACCAGCTGGTGGATGCAACAGTGGGCCATCCTCGGATGAGCTTCTTAGATGTCTTTCAAGGCTATCATTAAATACCATTAGCCTTGGAGGATTAGGAGAAGACAGTCTTCGTGACACCTATTGGAAACTACAATTACAAAATAATGCCGTTTGGCCTGAAGAACGCAGGGTCCACCTATCAAAGGATGATGACGAGAATGTTCGAGCTGCAGTTGGGCAAGAGCATCGAGGTCTATGTTGATGATATGGTGGTGAAGAGTAAAGTGGTTTCCGAGCATCTAGGAGACCTCGGCAGCACCTTTGATGTCATAAGGAGGCACAAGCTGCGCCTAAACGCTTCCAAATGCTCATTTGGCGTGGGATCAGGCAAGTTTTTAGATTACATGGTTACTCATAGGAGAATAGAGGTTAACCCTGACTAGATCAAGGCTATTAATGGTCTAAAACCGCCGCAAAACGCCAAGGAGGTCCAAAGGCTTATTGGAATGATCGCAACCCTAAACCAATTCATCTCCAAGTCGGCGGATAGATGCAGACCATTCTATCTCTTGATCAACAAGTGGAAAGGGTTTAAGTGGTCCGAGGACTGTGTTGTGGCCTTCCAGCAACTCAAAGAGTACCTATTCCGGCCACCTATCATGTCCAGTCCTAAAGCTGACGAAGTCCTGTACACATATATTGCTGTGGCCCCTCATGCCGTGAGCTTAGTGCTAGTACGGGACGACAATGGCCTTCAAAAGCCAGTCTATTACGTGAGCAAGTCGCTACATGAAGCGGAGGTCAGATACTTACCCTTGGAGAAAGCCATACTAGCTGTGGTTTATGCTATGCGAAAGCTTCCCCATTATTTCCAAGCCCACACAGTGGTTGTTCTAACTCAACTACCCTTGAAGTCCGTACTTCGGACTGCTAATTACACTGGAAGGATTGCCATATAGAGCACAATTCTGGTAGCCTTTGACATCAAGTACATGCCTCGGACCTCTATCAAGGGCTAGATCTTAGCTGACTTAGTGGCCGAATTTGCTGAACCACTAGTAGAAATAGTAGCAAAACAGCGAAACGTGGATGAAAAATCGGTTGGGGTGATCTCTACGCCAGAACCCCCATGTTGGAAGGTGTACGTTGATGGCGCAGCAAATTAAAGGGGGTCCGGAGTGGGGCTAGTCCTAGTATCTCTTGAGAAGACTATCATAGAGAAATCTCTGAGACTTGGGTTCTCGGCCACAAATAACAAAGCCGAGTATGAAGCCTTGTTGCAAGGAATGGCCATGGTGCAGAAAATTGGAGGAAAAGCGATAGAGATGTTCTCAGACTCGAGATTGGTAGTAGGCCAGGTAAAGGGAGAGTTGGAAGCCAGATATGCGAGGATGCAATAGTACTTAAACCAGGTCAAACGCTTGCAGTCAGACTTTGATTTTTTCAGCTTGTCACACATCTCCAGAAGTGGAAACACCCACGCAGACTCATTGGCCACGCTTGCTACCTCCTCGGCAGGTGGTCTGCCTCGAATTATTCTTGTCGAGCATCTGGGTAGAGCGAATGAGGTTGCAAAAGGCAAGGTTCATATCCATCAAGTTAGAATGGGTCCTAGTTGGATGGACCCTATAGTGAGATTCCTCAAAGATGATATTCTTCCCGAGGAGAAAACGGAGGGTGAAAAAATACGAAGAAAAGCTCATCGGTTTTGGTTGTCTAAGGACCACAAATTGTATAAGAGCTCTTATTCTGGGCCATATTTACTGTGTATTCACCCTGAAGCATCAGAAGTACTGCTTGAAAAGCTGCATGAAGGGATCTGTGAGAGTCACACATGAGAAAGATCTTTGTCACACCGAGCCATTACCTAGGGATATTGGTGGCCGGGGTTGCAGAAGGAGGCCTTAGAATATGTTAAGAAATGCGACCAATGCCAAAGGTTTGCCCTGAATATCCATCAGCCAGGAGGGGTCTTCAACCCTTTGTCCAGTCTATGGCCGTTCACCCAATGGGGCCTGGATATTATAGGCCCTTTTCCCAAGACAGCAGGAAATAAAAGATATTTGTTGGTCAGCACAGATTACTTCACTAAATGGGTCGAAGCTGAGCCATTGGCCAACATCAGAGATATGGATGCTAAGAAATTCATCTGGAGAAACATTGTTACACGATTCAGGGTTCCTCGTACCCTCATTTCAGATAATGGACTCCAATTTGACAGCAAAGCCTTCAGAAGATACTATTGCGAACTGGGGATCACGAACAGGTACTCAACTCCAGCTTATCCTTAAGGAAATGGACAAGCCGAGGCTGTTAACAAAGCCATAGTCAATAGGCTTAAGAAGAGACTGGATGACGCCAAGGGAAGATGGGTAAAAGAGCTGCCACACGTCTTATGGACTTACCAAACTACACCACGACGGTCAACAGGGGAGACACCTTTTGCCATGACCTATGGGGCCGAGGCTGTTATCCCTCTAGAGGCGAGTTTTCCAACGCTAAGGACGAGCTCCTTCACTCCAAGCAGTAATGATGAACTACTAGGGAAAAGCCTAGATCTGATCGACGAACGAAGAGAAAAAGCAGTGATCCATTCGGCCTATTACCACCAGAAGCTCAAGCAGGGATATGATGCCAATGTGAAGCTGCGACTACTAGCTCCAGGTGACTTAGTGTTGAGGAAAGTTGTGGGTGTTGCCAAGAACCATCCTGGGGAAAGCTGGGACCCAATTGGGAAGGATCATACCGAATTACTTCAGTAGCAGGAATAGGTGCATACTACTTAGAAGATTTAGATGAAAAAACGATATCTCGTCCGTGGAATGTAAATAACCTGAGAAGGTATTATTATTAATAAAAGCATTCCTCTAATTCGAATTTTTAGTCTATTATGGTCACGCGTCTTGTATTTTAGCAACCATCTAAGTACTAGACAGAATCAAGGTCTTACATAATCCTCGGACTCAAACCTATGAGGAAACTAGTTACTTCCAGAAAAATCTAAATACTAGATAGAACCAAGGTCTTGCATGGTCCTCGAACTCAAACTTATGGGAAAACTAGTTACTTCAAGAAAAATCTAAGTACTAGACAGAACCAAGTTCTTGCATGGTCCTCGGACTCAAACCTATGGGGAAACTAGTTACTTCCAGAAAAATCTAAGTACTAGACAGAACCAAGGTCTTGCATGGTCCTCGGACTCAAACCTATGGGGAAACTAGTTACTTCCTGAAAAATCTAAGTACTAGACAGAACCAAGATCTTGCATGTTCCTCGGACTCAAGCCTATGGGGAAACTAATTACTTCCAAAAAAATCTAAGTACTAGACAGAACCAAGGTCTTACATGGTTTTCGAACTCAAACCTATGGGGAAACTAGTTACTTCAAGAAAAATCTAAATACTAGACAGAATCAAGGTCTTGCATGGTTCTCGGACTCAAACCTATGGGGAAACTAGTTACTCCTAGCAAAATCTAAGTACTAGACAGAACTAAGGTCTTGCATGGTCCTCGGACTCAAACCTATGAGGAAACTAGTTACTTCAAGAAAAATTTAAGTATTAGACAGAACCAAGGTCTTGCATGATCCTCGGACTCAAACCTCTGGGAAAACTAGTTACTCCCAGAAAAATCTAAGTACTAGACGGAACCCAGGTATTGCATGGTCCTCGAACTCAAACCTATGAGGAAACCAACTACTTTCAAGGAATATCTGAGCGTTAAACAGATTCCAGGTGTTGTGTGACTCCTCGGACCACAACCTTTGAGAAATTAACGAGCTTGTGCACTTATTTGAGTTATAAATACAGCCAAAGGGGAGTCTGGCACTGCAGACCACTCGCCCTTTTACTCATTCGATAAAGATGTAAATAAACGCAAGCCCATGAGCATCACTTAAGGCCTTTTGAGGTACATTGAACTTAACTCCCCTGCACAGTCAATAGCTAATTGTTTTCTTGAGGTCAATAAATTTTTAGAATATACCTATGAATACCTTCGCACATTGTGCTATGGCCTTTGATCTTAGGATTTAAAAGTTTATCTGTATAAGTGCTGCGCGCTTAGCATTTCTTACCCGTTATGATAACCAATTCATGAGGTATAGGATTTATATCATAAGGTTATTGCCTTTTATAGTCTATTCAGCAAAAACAAGTCGTAGTAATAAGGTGGCTCAATTGTTAACCAAAGTCTAGGTGGAAATTATCATTATGGACTTTACATTTTTTTGCTACTATTTCAAAAATGGAAAACAAGTCACACTATTGAAACTGTTTGCCTAATAATCAAAGCACAAGTTATGTAAATAGCGAAACCCATCATAGCAACAATTAACACATGAAAAGGGAATTGCATACATTCAGTCCAAGTGTTCCATTACAACAGTTCAAATATCTAAAAAAAACAGAGGCAAGGGCACAACAAGGAGAGCTGGTCTGAAGCAGCCTCAAGGTCCTCGGAGCTTTCACTTGGGGAAATAGCTTGCAGAGGCACCACAAGGAGAGCTGTATCCTCAGCTTGAGGGGTCTGGGCATCAGCTGAGGGCTTTGCAGCATCTTAGGGTGTTTCCTGGTTAGGGCCTTTATCTGTTTCAGTTACCCTAGAAGGCTCAGCTTCCTTGGCAGACTCGTCAGGAGTAGGCGCAGCAAGAGCAATGTCAGGATGGCCTGCCTCAACCACCTCAAAAGAAGTATCGGCCTCAGAGCTAGGAAGGCCGGGCTCTCGGATGGCAGGAGGGTAATATACATTCTCTACCTTCCAAAGGTCAGATGAAGCCTCAACCCCAGCTTGTTTAAGGGCTTCATTCCAAACCTGGGAACAATAAAGCCTGCATACCCCAGGTACCTAAGCCTTGAAAATGGCCTGGGTTTTAGCCACTCCCAAGGCGTAAGCCTCCTCCTCAGCTTTTTCCATGGAGCTCTCGGCCTCTGTCCTGGCGAACTCCGCCTCCGCCTTAGCCCTTAAGGTTTCATCCCTGGCCCACTCCGCGATGTTCTTGGCCCCCTCTGCCTTGGCCAGCTTCTTCTTTAGATCAGTGATTTGCTCTTTGGCAATCTTCAGCTGATCCACAGTTTCGAGAAGGCGCCTTGTCTGGTCCTCGGCTTGTTTTTGAGCGCCAGCTAGGCCTGACTCAGCGCTATCTCTGGCCTTTGTCATCTCCTTTAGATCCTCCCTCACTTTCAAGAGATCGGCCTCGGATTTTTTAAGGGTCCGCGTAACATCCAGGCACTTGTCACGCTTGAGCTCCAGGGCCTTGCCTTGGTCATTGGTTGCCTCTTCTAATCTATAAATAGCCTGAACAGCCTACCAATTGAAACAAGCACCTGGTAAGTAGGAAACCAAGGAACAAAAATCAACGAAATCACAAGTGTTAGAAGTCATATCATGCCCAAGTACCTCTTGGTACTGTGGAAGACCTCCTGCCTCCTCAAATTCCCCAACTCGGCCATATCGGCGGGAAGTAGCAGGGACCTCTCCAACGCATCGGCCACATAGGTGCCTTCACCCCCTCGGAAGTCCTTGAGGGATGCGTTGTCCATCAAAGGCTCCCCGTGAAGCATTGGGGTAGGAAGCCAGGCCTGGGCTTCGGACTGAGTGGCTACTTCTTTTCTTGGCTTTGGTGCCCGATTTTTAATTTTTTTGAAGCTCGTAAGGCTTCATCTTCCTCCCGAGAGAGGCGAGATCTTCCCCCATCTATGGGCTCTTTGCCTTTGGAACCCCTTTTCCTTTTCGAATCGACGGGCTCGGGCCGAGGAGGCAGAGCCGACTGGGGAGGAAGAGGAAGTTTGGACCTTGGAGATGATGGTTGTAATTGGGTGGAAGAAGACCTGGTCTGAGCAGGCTGAGGCTTGGGTGGAGGAGGAAGAGGTTTGGACTGTGGCTTTCCCAGCGCGTCCTTCCCCGGTTGGCCCTCAATTAGGTCGAGCAAGTTGGCTGGGGGCTTTCTCTTAAAACCCATTTCAGCCTGAGAAGAAGTTCCTACTGATAGGGTATCCGCTTCAGTCAAATTGGGGTTGCCCAAGTCACCGGATGGACTCTCAAAATAGACTAACTTCATCAAATACGCCAAATTCGTCCTCAGACGGACCCAAATCAGTGGCCTCTTCTTCACTTTCCACTCTTCCTCCCTCGGCCTCTACAGCTTGATGGGATAAGGAAGGGCTTGCCAATGGAACGCCCTCTGGGCAGGAGATCCTTTGGAAAGCAAAAACCCGTGATCTACTACGGTGATTCTGTGGAACCGAGGATCTTTAGCTTTGATCACGTACTTCGGAGCCGAGAATGATTTCTGAATGGGATCGTACCCGAGGATCTTGTGAGCGGCTCTGACTTGGTTGTCAGCTTTGTTCACAAAAACCTCCGCCTTTAGAATGGTTTCCAAATCTTCCCGGTTGACCAAGTGAAAGTGTCTTTCAAAGGCGTGGGGATCTGCAAAAAAGAAAGCATATTCATGTTAGCAACCGAACAATGCAAACTATGATGACACAAAAGACTAACCTTCTCCTACTCTGAATACTCTACCTGGTTCCCCCTCCACTGTCGGACACGGAAGGCGGTCGTGCCACTCCCCAGACACGATGAGAAAGTCCTTATTTAATCTCTTGCTAGTTTCGGGGAGGCACTGAATAAGCCGAACCTTATCATCCCTCGTCTTCATATAATAGGATTTACCCCTTAGGTGTTGGAGGTTGTAGCACCAGTTTACATCGTGATGGGTTAACCTCAACCCCATTTTCTCGTTTAAGCCGTCCACACAACCTAAGATCCTAAACACGTTGGCGGCGCATTAAGTGGGAGCTAACCGAAAATGCCTAAGGTAGTCCCTTATCACCTGCCCCATAGGGATTCTCATACCCCCTTCAACGAAAGCGATTATGAAAATCACTACTTCACCATCTTGCTTCCTAAAATACCACTCCCCTTCTTTACAGTATCTCAAGCCTACATTACTAGGTATCCTATAATCGGCGACGAATTTCTCTATTGCCTCTTTGGACTCAACCAACTTTTTAAACTTACCTATCCCTAGAAATAGCTGAAAGACTCAGAGAAGGATGAAAGAAAGAGAGGAATAGGAGGAAAAGAAACTTAGAAGAGAGAAAGCATGAGTTAGAGAGACAAGAAAACTTACAGAAATGAGGAAAAGCTCATCGGACAGTTCAAATGGGCATTTATACCTTCAATTAAAAATAACCGTGTGGGTTTTCCCGCCCATAAAGTTAAAGAAATCCCCACCGTTTGATTACCATCACACCGTTGAACGTGGGGAGTACAGAGTCGCCAGAATTTAATGAGGGCGTGCTCCGTATACTGAAGTGTCAGGAACGTGCCTTGGACAAGCGAAAAGGCTCTGGCGCTGATGGAAGACAAGACTTGACAAGCCATGATAAAGGCCCGAGGACACCAAAATCCTCCTCTCTGTCCTAGGAGCCGGACAGCAGGATTTTAAGGGGCTATTGTGGGGTCAAAGAATTTGACTCCCGGCCCACTTTATACTAAGCCTAGGGCCCACGCCGAGGAGGAAGAAATGCCCGAGAACAAACGAAGAAAGTCCAAATACCGAGATCATAGAAGGGAAGAGCAGCATGCCATCAAAGGCAGCCTTCCAGAGCATCCCAAGAAAAAGGGACAAGTACAGTGGGTCCGCCATAGGAGCATGGTGGAGAAGCAATTCCAGGAGAAACTATCACCTCCGCATTAAATGCCCACAACTAACAATCTGGCCGCATTAATGAGAAAATGACCCATGAGCAGTGCTGCCTTGGTTGCTGCAACTCACAGAAGGTTTGGAGAGACAGCAAAGGGGACAAGTACTCGAGTAGCGACTTGCATGATTAACAAATGGAAGGCCAAGATCAACTGAAAAATGGATATATAACGTAAGAAACCCTCCAGGAAAAAGAGGGAGGGAGGGAGGGAGGGAGGGAGAGAGGGAGAAAAGAGGATAACAGTTTGTATCAACTTGGAAACCTTTGTAACTAAGCACTGAAGAAATAATAAGAACAACAAGCTCCTTGGATAAAGGTCAAGGATAGAATTTCACACTTTAATCCACGTACTTGTTATTCAATCCGTTCATAACTATGTCTAGCTGTTGTAACCCTCACTAAGGCCTAATTCTTAAACCCATCCTCTATAAATTTATTGTATTGGGCTAATTGGGCCTGAGTCCACTCATCTAATAGTAGTACTTCCCAAATCCAGTCCCTACAATTATATAAGTAAGATATTTCCTAAAATATATTTTAAGTTTGATTTAAATTACAAGGCTTTAGGTCATCTATGCAAAAGAATACAAAACTTTGGTCCTAGTTACAATCTACCAAAATTAAAAGACAAAACACTAATCTACCTATCCAAAAATCCTAAGCTCGGGGGCTAAGTTACGGAATGGGAAGGTGTTAGGCACCCATTTTGTCCAGACAGAGTCTGGTCTTCTAGACTCTAATGATCAATATACCCTTTTTACATGATGTTGAATGATCTGTTGAACACACACGACACACACTTAACAAAAATTAATTTAAATAAATTTGAATTATGAATGGTGTCATCTTTTTAAAGAAAATTCAGATCTGTTTTATGAATAAAAAAATTGGATTTGTAAAAAAAATCAGATTTGTTTTTTTGTAAAGGAAAGAATAAGATTTTGTTAAAGAGGATCAGATCTGTTTTTGTGTAAAGTTAAAAAAAAAAGATTTTATCAAGAAAATTAGATCTATTTTTATGAAATATAAATAATAAGATTTTGTTAAAAATGATTAGATCTGTTTTTGTTTAAAGTTAAAAAAAAAAGTGATTTTATCAAGAAAAATCAAATCTGTTTTTATGTAAAAGAAATAATAAGATTTTGTTAAAAAGAATCAGATTTGTTTTGAAAAGTAAAAAAATAATTTTAGGTTTGTAAAAGAAAAATCAGATATGTTTTTAGAAACAAAAAAAAATTAAAAGAAAATACTTTTTGAAAGAGAATCCACACTCATGCGAAATTATTATGCATGCATTACATATAAAAAAAATTCAACCTAACTTTCAATCCCTTCTTTTAAATTTCAAAATTTGCAATTTTGTAACAAAGAAAACTTTCTCTGAAAAAAAATCTGATCTATATTTAATGAAAATACAGATTAGTTTTGTGTTTAGAAAAAAATCAAATCTGTATTTAATTAAAATACAGATCAGTTTTAGGTTTAGAGAAAAAATCATATATGTATTTAATGAAAATACAGATCAGTTTTTGTGTTTAGAAAAAATCAGATCTGAAAAATACAGATCAGTTTTTGTATTTAGAAAAAATTAGATTTGAAAAATACAGATAAGTTTTTGTGTTTAGAGAAAATAAGATTTGAAAATACAGATAAGTTTTTTAGTTTTGAGAGAATCAGATCTGAAAATACATATAAGTTTTTGTGTTTAGAGAAAACCAGATCTGAAAAATACAGATCAGTTTTTGCATTTAGAGAAAATCAGATCTGAAAATACAGATCAGTTTTTGTGTTTAGAGAAAACCAGATCTGAAAAATACAGATCAGTTTTCGTGTTTAGAGAAAACCAGATCTGAAAAATACAGATCAGTTTTTGTGTTTAGAGAAAATCATATCTGAAAAATATAGATCGATTTTTGTGTTTAGAAAAAAGAATTTTGTTAGTCATTGCAGATTTTGAAACTTAAGAAAAAGAATTATAATACACAATTACCTAAGCACATGTTAAAGAAAATTCTAGCAATGTATTCAAGCATGGCAATTATATATCAAGAACAGAACATAATAAAAAATGCTAACATACTCACGCGACAACAATAACAAAAATCAATTAAAGAAGAAAAGAAAGATGAAAATACGAGATACCTCTTGCATGAGCGTGCTCTTCTAATGAAGGAATATTTTAGGATTCAAAGAAATTTGTTCAACTCTTTGAAGCCTAAAATACTTTACTTACAAAAAAGAAGTTCTTAAAGCAAAATCCTCCAAAACGTCTTTAACATAAGGGGGATTGAAAAATTAGAAGAGAAGAGTTAGAAAGAGGGGGATCAGAAAGTGTGCTGAATTTTGAGAGGCATCCCTTATTTATAGAGGTTGGAATGCTTCGAAAAATTAGTTGAATAATCAGATACGAATTGGAACGCGTCCTTATCTCTAAAAAATTGTAAAAGATAAGCCTTATCTCAATTAGTGAGCTGCTGAGCTGAGCCATGCATTTGTGCCAGTCGGCACTTGGGGAGTGCCAAATGGCTCTCTTGGGTGCTAAGCTCGCATTTACATTTTGGTCCAATTTGGACTCATTTTTTGAGCCAAGAATTGTATTTAGACGCATTTTTAATATGTATTCTAAAAATTAATCTATTTTTCTAGATATTTAGGTCTTTAAAGTGATAATTATTTTGTAGATAAATATTCTAAAGAAAGTCTTGATTATCCACACTTTCATTATTATTTGATTATCCACTTTATTCCCATGCAAGCAAGTCTATTTTTGACACTAACCAACAACCAATCACAAAATTATTTAATCAATTTTAATTGTTTAGCCAATCAGAATTAATTTAAATTAATCATGCGTGGTTGGTTCCACCTAAACAAAATGCATGCAGACTGTGCAAACTTGATCATGTGATATCTTTCAATCCGACGGCCCGATTTGGAAATCGGACACACCGTTGCGATTGTTAAAACCTCAAGATCATTTTTATGATATGCAATGAATGAATTAATGCATGTAATGCAACTCTAAATTTTGGGTATATGAACGGTCACTCTAGCCATCTTCCTTGATTAAATTATGAGTGCAAAATCGAGTGTCTACAATATGCAAGCAACATCATATCTTAACAAGCAAGCCAAATCAAAATCCCAAAACCTATTGATCAAACAAAGAAAAAATAGAAGAAGTGAAACCACCACAGAGGTGGCAGTGGCAAGCGATGAGTGCTTCAGTGAGGGTGAGATCGAAAAGGGCTTCGGGTGGGTTTGGGTTTTTTATTTGATATGTTGGGGTTGATTTCAGGTTTGATTTCTATTGATTTTTGTTGATTTTAGCTTTTCCGTTGGGTGGGTTTGGATTTTCTGTTGATTTTGGCTTTGATTTTCTATTAAATTTGTGGTTGGATTTTTATGTGTTGTAAAATGGTGGTGGTGGGTTGCGTTGGTTGAGTGGTGGTGGGCAGATGGTTGATCGGCTCTGCAGTTGAAGAGAGAGCGTGTGAGATGAAGAAGAAAAAAAAGAGAGAAGAAGAAGGGATAGAGTCTAACTGTGTGAGAGAGAATATAATAAAATAATAATTTGCAAAGCTACAGTAACCGTGCATATATGCACGGTTACTGTAGCAGTTTTGTATATTTGCACACTTTTACAAGCACTGATGTGAGTGTTTTTTTGGTTAAATTGTGCCAAATTAAACACTTTTTATATTTTGCAAACTTTTGCAACCACTGATGCGGTTGCTCTTAGGTGTATTATGTTGTAAAGTGATATGATATGGTATAATAGATAAAAAGTAATTTTTTAGATGGTAAAATAGCAAATTTAATGCAATTCCGGATACTGAACAGTAAACACCATATTCGAACATAAAAAAATATTGGGTAAATTACATGCCCAAACTTGGATATCAATTGTTTTGTTTTGTTTTTTGAAAGGATCAAATTGTTTTGTTTAAAGTTTAAAACCTCCAAAATTTTTGAAAACATTCCATTTACCATAAACTTTAATATTTTCGTTGGTTGGGGTTGCGTACAAAAGAAAAGTAAACCAGTCCACAAAGACTCAAAGAGAACTTTCTCAACAAAAAAAAAAAAAAAAGACTAAAAGAGAAAGAGGGAAGAAGGGTTTTGCTGGAGTTGGGACAGAGAGTAGAGCATCCGCATAAGCAACAAAAAATGGGGAAGGAAGGCGACTTGTGGGATGATTCCGCTCTCATCAACGCCTTCGACGCCGCCATATCCAAGTACAAGGTCCTCTCTCTCTCTCTCTCTATGTATATAACATTCTATTACACTGATTCTGCTTTGCCAGTTCTGTATCTGAATTAGTCCAAATTTTATGCTTGTTTAATTTATGATATAAGCTTGGCTGAGGCATTACTTCACTTGGCTATACTTAAATTTTTTTTTTTTTTTTTAAGAATTAAATGTATTAGTGAATTGTGTAGAGTTAGAATTTAGAAGTAGCATTTATTAGTTAAAAAAAAGAGTGGAAATTTTTCATTCTTTGCTTTATTTTAACAAGTGGATAAAAAATTAAATTTACTACATGTTCATTGCATTGGCATGTATTAGGTTCTCTTGGTACTTATGGGTTTCAAAACAATAACAATGTTATAGAAAAACATTTTGGTGAATTTGGGATGGATCAAATTACTAGAGGTTCTAATTGTTATTAGCTTTCTTGTTTTTAGGAACATAATAAGGGAGAGCACAATTGGCTTCGGACCGCGCCTCATGAAGCTGAGGTCACTAGCTTCAAATCTCCCATTTCTAGTCCCCCTTGGGGTTATATATGTATAGCTCCTGGGCATGAGCATGAGTATAAACTTCTTAGCCTATTAGGAATGAATGACCCTGGATTATCTGGCTACGGGTTTTGGCGAGTGGGGTCAGTTGTCCGTAAGTTTTATTGGCTAGAGACGAGTCTAAAGGGATCTTCTTTAGAAAGGTTCCTTATGTTCAATGTATATAAATGACATAAAAGATTGATTTATCAAAAAAAATAAAATAAATAAAGGACATAAAAGATTGAAAGTTACTTAGTAAATAGACAAACAACAGGCATGCAAACACACATGCATGTACAATATAATGATAAATGGAGTGAAAGAATCATTGATCAAACCCAAAACAAAAATGGAAAATAGATACTGATTGGTTATTGAAAAATATACAAATAAGAGAACTGTGAGTCTGTGAGATAGAACTTACCAATTCTTTTTTCTTTAAGTACAGTGATAACTGACATATGATCATGCATGTATTTTGCAAAAAATATTTTTTTATTAAAAATCATCACAATTTTTTAGTTGTAGTAACATTGTAATCTTTTCAATTGCCTCATCTTCCAGATAATGCATAGCAAAAAAGGTCATGAAACTTCAACCGAGGGAGGAAAAGCTGTCAGCAGCACTGAGGAAAATGTCTCTGCTAATGTTGACGGAACTCATGAGGCTAGAAGGTTGGTAAATTTATCATGCTATTGCCTATTTGTGATCTAATATATGCTATTTATTTTCTATAAAATTATTGGAAATGTTATGTTTCAAAAATAAAATAAAATTATTGGAAATGTTAATGTGCAGTGTGAAGAGATAATGAATGTTTTGAGTTTTGTTATGATATTTTCATGTTTTGGAGCCTGTACTATATAAGAAATGAGTGAGTTTTTTTTTTTTTTTTTTTTTTAGAACAATATTCTATATGATAGTGTCAATAAGCTATGGCTCAAGTAACACTTCTTGCTGTTGTAAGGGCAATGTGGAGGATCAGGTCTTGGGTTAAAGATCCAGAGGGTGCGTGTATAACTTACCAATTAAATAATGGGTTAATTGTACAAATCCACTCTAAATTATGGGGTGTTTTCACTTTACAACTTTGGGATGATTCTGCTCTCATCAATGGCTTGCGAAGGTTGTCTTTTTGTTCCTGATACAGGGCCTATAATTGAGCTATTTGATGGAGCCCTCAGCTCGGTGTAGGGCATCGCCTTTAACGACTGTTCCTAATACATTTGCTTCTCAGTGTTTCAGCCGGCTTAAGATTGCCATGCTTTAGCCTGAATCAAATAGATATGGGTGATTGGGGTTTGGGGTTTGGGTCATTCTACTGCTGTGATTTTTATTATAGTTTAAGGAGGGTAGTTTAGTAAATCTTGTTATGAAAACATAGCTTCATCTTTTTCTTGTTTAGAGGTCATGTGCATAGCATGTGACTGTTAAAGTTAACAGCCAATTGAACAATTGGATGCAAATTGCTATCTTTGTCGAAATTGGGGTGTTAATTGCAAGTTTTTATGCTTTGGGGTGCAAAGTGCAAGCACCCCATAGTTTAGGGCGGATTTGTGCAATTAACCCTTATTGAAGATAGAGTAGATGGCTAAAATATGCGCTTTTTTGTTTTTAACAAAGCTGATCCCAAAGGGAGCACTTTTAAACTCCTGTGGTGGTTTAGGCGAGAGTCAACCAAGGAACATACTTTCTCATAATTTCCAATTTGTAGAATTTAGTACTACAGTGTGAGAGACAGGTGTAAATATTTTCACGATAGTGAACAAAGGACAACATTGAAACAAAGAGAAATAAAGGAATCATAAAACTATTCTAAGAGACAAAAGAAAATCAATGAGAGCAGAACAATCCGAGAGACCCCAACACTGAGACCAATCGAAGAGAGTCCGTTGGCATAAATCTAACAATTGAGCCAGTGATTTCTCAATATCCTCAAAAGAACGTCGATTACGTTCTGTCCAAATAGTCCACATTAAACAGTCTAGAACCAAATTCCAAATATTGGAATTATGTTTCCCAAGCCAATGGTGCCAACAAAATAATAAGTCTGCAACAGAACCTGGCATGACCCAATCCATCCCAAACAGTTGAAGCATATGCATCCACATAGAATGATAATCTTTGGGAGTTTGAAGATGGTATTCATCACCTCCATAGGGCTTTTGCTCTTTTTTAATGGAATTCTATTCACTTATTATTAAAAAGCACATTTGAAAAGGACATAATTGATCACCAAAATCTCTCTTAACTAAGTTGTGTTCTATTGCAAATTACCCATCCCTAATAGAATAATCCGGGCAACTCTGTGCACCTCTTATTCATCTGCAAAAAAGGAGGTGTGGCCTTTCTTTACAAGAAGATCAGAGGTCTTAAAAGCATTTGGCATCAATACCTTTACCACCTCTGACCTACCTTTTTCTCTTGGAAAATTTTGAGTAATGCGTCAAGGACTTTAAACTTCTTATTCATAAAAGAATATAACTTGTAATTGAATATAGATAATCACATTGTATTGTCGGCATAGCCTGGTTTCATTTCAAACAACAGAAATATATTTGCATACATTCTAATAAAATGTTCTTAGTTGGTTCATTGTGAAGATGCCAGTAATTTAATGGAGGAAATGAGTTGCATATCTTAATTGGAATTTTGGAGCCTATAACTTCATTTTTTAAAAAAAATTATGAAATCTTAGTGTTATCAGCAAATTTCAATTGAGATGAACTTGTTGAAAACGAATATTAAATAAAAAAAATGTGTGTGGATGTGTCACAGAGAGAGATGCTTTTACGGAGGCTTTGAAAAATAATACATAAAATAAACAAAATAAGCTAAAGCAAACATAACTTTATGATTTTGAATTTATGGATATCATGTCATTTGAAAAAGAAGTATTAGCACCATGCTCTCTGTTTCATGTTGAATTATGAATTGAATATTGTGTCTTTGCGGTATACTTGCTTATCAAGCTAAACCCCACCATAGGAAAGCTTTTATCTAAAATGAAGGGAAAGTGTGCTAATCCTATAAAAGCAATATAATTTAAAATAAAAATAAAATAGACCTTATCATCTTTCTTTGTCTCTACATTTTTTTGTTGATATTATGCAAAGAGTATGTTATTTTTTTATTAAAAGGAGGAGAAATAATGTGAATGTACACTTTCATTCTTTGTCTCTATGCTTTGTATTGATATTATGCATGAGAACCATTTTATTTTATACTAATGCATAATAAAGGGTTAAGTCACAATATGTGGGTCAAAATTAACCGAAAATAGTTGCATACAGGTCATGCAAGCATACATAAGCTCAAAACCTTATTTCTTCTCTTTGATTTGTTTGTAATTGTTTCAAGTACAATTTGTTCACCATCGTGAACATGATGTACTTTTATTCAATAAAGCTTTCTATTAACTATCCCAAAAAAAATATACATAAGCTCAAAACCAGATCATTGCATAAATTCTAGTATTGCATGCAAGGCAATTGTTGTTCTTCTAGGGCTTATATTCTTTTGCTTATTTTTAAGTGTAAATTTTTTACCATCTCTCAAATATATATATATATATTTTAAAATTATAAAAATTAGGGATGCAGATGAGAAAAGCAATGTTGCATCAAGTACTGCAATATACTCAGGAGAGACTAGTAATCTTTCAGAAGTTAAAGAAAATCATTGTGTAGATTCACATGCACCTGAACCCTATATAAATTCATCAAATAGTCTACTCGAGCAAGATGCCAGTAAAGACAGTTCATATTATCATGGTGCAGAGGATTATAACAAGTTACTCAACTCATATTATGAGCTTGAGGAGAATAGGCAAAAGATTTTGGAGCAGCTTCATCAATATGGTGGTTGGAACTATCAATATTCTGGTGAAGGTTCTGGTGTACAGTGGGGTAGCTGTTCTACTTCTCAAGAACATGCTATCCCTGCAAGCCTAGATTCTCATCCAAATGTAGTCTGTTCATGTTGCCCCTACGTTTACCAATGCTTGGCGGCCCCATGTACTTCATGTCCTGGCTGTTCTTTGGATGCGACATGTGTGGGCAAGACTTGCGCTGGTGCTTCTATGGCAACGGTTCCTGGAAGTGAAAGATCTTGCCTTCTCAAAGATGGTAACATTGTCCAAGCAGCAATGGGAGCTGCAGAAAAGGCACTATCTTCCGTGAAGCCACAAATTTCTGGTGATTCTAATATAAATGAAGGTGAGCATGGATTTCCTAAAGGAAGAGATTTGCATGAAAATCTTGCTTGTTGGTAGTTTTATGATGGTTTATCAATGGTGCTGCCATGCAAATAGCTAGAATGTTGGGTTAAAAGGTCCTATTTGGAAATGTGACAACTAGTTTCTTTTGCCTTGCAAAATTGACCTTTCTGTTTTTCATTGATGATTAGACGACCCCCTTTTACCTCATTTTAACTTGGATTTTTTCTAATTTCTCAATTTTGTTTCTTTGGGGTATGTAGTTTTTTTCTGTTTGGTTGATCTGCTTGTATCGTTTGTTGGACCCTACTTATTTTTCCCTGTGGATAACTTGTTTTTCTATTTGTTCACATGTGCAATTGAGGGGCTCTTCAAGCTTGTACTATATATTATTACTTTTCTACTTGTTATCCCTTACTTAAAACATATCAACACACTCTGGAGTCTGGACTTAAAACTCAGTAGCTTTAGTTTTATTTACATGTCATGACCTTGCCTTTTGTCATATAAGCATATTGTTAAGATGTCCCTTTGGTTCATGATAAGAACTGAATCCCTGGCTCCCACTTATGCTTTGCCTAACCAACTTATTTTGATGGCTTAGCTGTCATTTTTTTTTACTCTGTATATTGTGTAGATATAAACAGGGTGCTGATCTATTTTCTTATCATATTTCGAATATTTTTTTCATGGAATGCAGATAAAGAAAAAACTGATGGAGAAACAGCTCAAAGTACTAGCTCTGAAACAGATCTGGCTGTTGTTTTAAATGCTTGGTATTCTGCAGGCTTCTACACTGGCAAGTAAGTATCAAGTTTCCGTTCGTTAGTATTATTAAACACAGTTTTTTTTTTTCATTGATACCGATTGTCTATAATGTTTTTTTTTTTGGATAAGTAATGGAAAATATATATTAAAGAAGAACACAGCCCCGTACATAGGAAATGTACTAGACAGGTAAAAACATCAAGAAACCAAATTACAATGATCAAACAAATCAGGAAGAGAGAAACAAGAAAAAGATGGTAAAACTAAACACTATTTGAGAAGAGTAAAAAAGAAAAAAGACTTAAACTCAAGAATGGACCGTTTGCGACCTTCAAAGCTTCTAGCATTCCGTTCCCGCCAGATACACCACATCAAACAGTGAGGCACCATCCTCCAAATAACTATATTACGATGACGCCTAAAGTTGCAAGACCAACAATCCAACAAATCCACTACCCTTTGCGGCATCACCTAACAAATACCAAACAAGCAAAAGACCATACTCCACATCTCAAAAGCAAAAGGACAGTGAAGGAGGAGATGATCAACAGATTCCCCTCACCTTTTGCACATATAACACCACTCAAGAACAACAAAATGCCTTTTTTGAAGGTTATCAATAGTTAGAATCTTGCCTAAAGCAGTAGTCCAAAAGAAAAGAGCTACCCGGGGGGAACCTTTGATTGCCACACAAGTTTCCACGGGAAAGAAGTGGCGGTAGAGGGGGATAGGGAGTGATAATACCCACTCACCACGAAACCCTGACTGCTGGCTGGCTTCCAATTAAGTTTGTCAGAACCAACACCTCGCACCTTAGTGGAATAGATCAAAACCATACACGAAACCAAAGATTGTGACTCTTGATCATTCACTAAGCGGCGAAATTGTTAGTCCCAAAAAATTCTCCCATTTGCATAGCTCATAACCTCAGAGACCGAAGCATCCCTAGTCCTACTAATATTATATAAATCTGGAAACACCTCCTTAAAAGGATGATCTCTACACCACACATCAACCCAAAACTTCACACGAGTACTGTCACCCACATCATACCGAAGGAACTTAGAAAAATTCAGCCAGCCTCTTCTAATGGACTTCCACAAACAAACACCATATGCCCCAGACACGGATTTTGTACACCAACCACCCCACTCATTCCTATACTTCGCCCCAATGACCCTTCTCCAAAGGGCATTATTCTCCACACCATAACGCCACAACCATTTGGCTAATAAGGCAGAATTAAACCTTCTCAAGCACCGAATGCCTAGCCCTCCATTCTTCATTGGCCTACATACCTTCGACCAATTAACTAAATGAAGATTATGTTCGTCACCAATACCATTCCAAAGAAGGTCTCTTTGTAATTCCTCCATCCGCTTGGCCACCTTAACTGGAATAGGGAAAAGGGAAAGAAAATAAGAAGGCAGGCTAGAGAGAGTACTCTTAATATGGGTAACCTTACCTCCCTTAGATAAATACAATCTCTTCCAACCAGCTAGCCTTCACTCCATCTTCTCCAAAATAGGATTCCAAACCGTCTTATCTTTAATGGAAGCACCTAACAGAAGACCTAAATATTTCAGCGGAAGAGCAAATTCACTACAGCCCAAAATCTCCACTAGCTCATGCAGATTAGGCACATCCCCAACTGGAACCAAAACAGACTTCCCTAGATTAATTTTTAGCCCTGACACCTCCTCAAATCTAGAGAGAATCCCACGCAGAGCTGTTATATGATCGCTGTCAGCATCATAGAAAACAAGAGTATCGTCCGCAAACAACAAATGAGACACCGTCAACAAGGAACCAATTGCATTCCCCACTGAGAAGCCCGAAAACTGACTTACCGTAGTAGCTGCATCCAACATACGGCTCAAAGCCTCCATGACAATATCAAAGAGAAAAGGGGATAACGGATCACCTTGCCTCAGACCTCTACAACTCCCAAAAAAGTCAGAAGGACAACCATTGATCAAAATTGAGAATTTAACAGTTGATATACAGCACCTAATCCACCTTTTCCATTTGTCGAAAAATCCACACTGCTGTAACAAAAACAAGAGAAACTCCCAATTCACATGATCGTAAGCTTTCTCAATATCCAGTTTGCACAACACCCCCAGAACCCTTGCCTTCAATCTACTATCTATACACTCAGAAGCAATAAGGACAGAATCCAAAATCTAACCACCTTTCAGAAAGGCATTCTGAGATTCTAAAATAAGATCGTGAACCACCTTTCGCATTCGATTGGCTAACACCTTAGCAATAATCTTGTATAACCCTCCCACCAAACTAATAGGCTGAAAGTCTTTGACATCCATAGTATCATTTTTCTTGGGAATGAGAGCAAGGAAAGTAGCGTTGAGACTCTTTTCAAACACCGTGTGGGCATGAAAATTATGAAACACATTCATAATATTAGTTTTCATCAACACCAACAAGACTGAAAAAAAGCCATTGAAAAACCACCCAGAGCTGACGCTTTATCACCATTGAAATCAAGGACCACTCTAAAAACTTCATCCTCATCAAAAGGTCTATCCAGCCAATTGGCATCTTCCTCAGAAATGCTAGAAAAAACAACCTCATCCAAAAGAGGTCTATGGACCTCAGTCTCCGAGTATAACTGCCTATAGAAATGAGAAATACACCCCTCAATGATCCCCTGATCCGTGGATAACTCTCCATCCACCATAAGCCTATCGATGGTATTGCATCTTCTATGAGAATTTGCAATATGGTGAAAAACTTTTGTGTTCCTATCTCCCTCTTTAAGAAAAAGAGCCCTCGATTTCTGCCTCCAGCAGATTTCTTCCAACAAGGTTGTTTTTTCTAACTCTCCACGAATTCGATCCTTTTCCATACTCTCCTCCGCTGAAAGAACACGATCATCCTCGATAACTTCCAACACATTGAGATCCTTCCACAAATTCTGCACCCTAAGGCCTATATTACCAAACTCCTCCACATTCCATCTCTTCAAGATAGGAGAACCTTGGAAAAGATAGGACTCCCACCATGAACGCACCCTTTCCAAAAAGCCCTCATCCTTTAACCACATGTTCTTGAACCTAAAAGGTTTCTTGCCTCCAAGAAGATTCCCACCCTCCAGAAGAATAGGAAAATAATCTGAAAGCAACCTAGATAGTCGGCGTTGACAAATGTCTATAATGTAGCCACTTCATGTTCCAGGTTTGAACTGCATGTCACTTTTCATTTCTCTCTTCTTACACATAATGGATCACAAAGCTAAAAAATGATTTTTTTATGAGTCAACCTCACAAATATGAACGCAATTTAGTTTCCTTGCCTTTTTCTTGATGTTCCTCTTTAAGCCCTAATATATTTATAGTTCCAATTATGAGTCAACCTCTTTAAGCCATGATTTGTTCCAATTAAATCCACTTTAGCCGTAAGCACATTTTTTATATATTGACACTCTGTTTGCTTTGTCGATAATGTTTTCTAGAAAATAAGTCATTTTTCAAAAAGTATTTTCTATTAAACTATCTCATCTTCCAATGTTTGGTAGCAACATTAAATGAGTTGAAAAATAATTTCCTAACTTTCCTTAATTAGCTTATTGTGAGATAGAGTTGTATTCCAAAACAAATTAGTGGAAAACAATCTTTAAAAATAAGTCATATTTTTTCTATTGACTAAAGATAGTTTTCATTTTAACTCATTTTTTTTTATGCTATCAAACACTAGAAAACACAAAAAACTATCTTTACATAAAGTATCCATTGAAACAAATGGAGCGTAAGTGAAGTGAAGTCATGTCATTGACAGACCCAAGTCGATCAGCCTGTAACTGGTCATCTTTCACTTTTAATTATCTAAACGTTGTAACGGTGCTTCTCTAATTGGTTTTGGCATTAGTAATGGTTTTCGTTGGTCCTCCTAAATTTAGTAGTACATCAATTCGTTATGTTGTTCCTTCTCCAAAAAAAAAATTAGTATGTTGTTACGGCTATTTTTAAGTATCTTACTGGCATTTTGGCAGGTACCTTACGGAGCAATCTATTGCAAAGAAACGGCACAGCTAGGCATTGCTACGCATTTGGCAACATTAAGCAGAGGTAATCCGTGGTGTTAAAAATTTTCAATTGTATGAGTGGGTTATGTAACTTTTTTTATTGAAGGATCAATATAATTATATATCAAATTTGTGCAGGGGCTGAATTGCATCTGATTGCTTGAGCTCGAGCTTGTGCAAGACTGTATGAAAACATCACTCTCATGGGGAAATAAAAAGTTGCTGTGTGTTTTACTTTTACAATTTACAGTGAACGCCTTCTCAGAGCTTTTCGTTTAGTCCCTTTGTATTTTTATTAGCTTTGGACGTTAGTTTTGCGATTTCCAACGAGCATGGTGTTAACTGCAAATTGGCTTTTTTTGGAGAGATAGAACGATTGGTGAACTGTGGGAACCGGCTGGTTCACTAAACCTTTACCACAGTTTAGACCACCTATTTATAATTTATTTTGAAGAAAAAAAAAAGCTTAAATGATAACTGCTGGGCTGGATGCTTTGAAATGGTAAGGAAAGGAATGGAAAATTATTATATATTTTTTGAGATAGTTTTAACTTATGACGTCTGCTCTTAATGATAGTTTTTATTATCAGACCAAGACATTAATCAATTTTTTGTGTAAGCAGGAATTGAACCTCAGTTTTCTTATTCAATTATCAGATCTCTTATACTTAAAAGCAATTTAAAGAATCAAATCTATTAAAATAGTTTATGGCACCAACTAATAAAATGACTAAACTGTTATTATTACTTTTTTCAGTAATATATTTAGCATTTATCATTATGTTTTATTTGTGAAAGACATTCAGCATAGCTAATATACTTGAAAGATTAATTGTAATTTAGTATCTTTTATTTTATGCTTTATAATGTTCTATTTTTTCTTCTATAAGAGTTTTGAAGATAGATCTGGAATTGATTTTATTTCTCTATATTTTTTAGATCAAGATTGCTCATTTTTACAAATTTGTTTATTTTTTTGTGTTTTATTTAATTATTAAATTATTTATGATGTCATCATGGTCTAACCTCAAAAAACTTTGAACCTCTCATTTTATTTAGGTTCTTTGAACGGTCCAAGTTTTAAAACTACGAGTCACAATTATTTAAGGTTTTGTTTCCAAAAATAAAAGAAAAAAGAAAAAAAAAATCTCCAAAAGGTGACACATGACAGCTCATAATTTGTTAAGCTTTTTAATCTGCTCAATAATCAGATAGGGCAAAATAATGAACTGAGGACCAGTTTCTCAGACCGCTTGGGATAAAAGATTACCCAGGCTGTAGTAAGCAGATTGAATGGACCAAGCCCAGATTATTCCCAATTAAAGAATAAAGTCCAGCCCACGTTGGACCAAGATAGGTTACATGGAAAAGTGCAGAGAGAGCAATTTCTTTTAACACCTATGTAGGAACCGGTATGATCTTATTCTTATAGTGCACAAAAAATCAAAATATGGACTGAGGTCATATGTTTTTTATGGTGTAACGAAAATATGGACCTAGGTCATGCGTTTCTCATGGGGTTATGATTTGGAAGCTGAGTGTAATTCATGGAACAGCCCATGTGTGAACTTGACATATCCACCTGAATTTATGCTAGAGTTTGGTGCGAGGAAATGTTTTGATTATCTTATGAAAAAAAAAAAAAAAGCTAGGACCATAAATTATTTCACAATTTTGATGTGACAGGTTGTGATTGATGAAGAAAAAATTAGTAGATTCAGGTGTAAGTAATAGGCAACTACTTACAGTCTATCGCATTAGAATTGTGGCAAAGAAATTGTGAAATAGTTGGCCAAGAGATACTCTGGTTTGGATGAGTACAGTGAAATTGCCACCAATCTTAGGATTTTTATAGGCTTGATTGATTAGCTAATTGATTTTATAACCAACTTAGGGTTAAGACTAAGAGCAGGTGAGAAACAAAATGAAATCTCTCTCAGTCTAACAGACCTCATTTGATTTCACCTACTAATTCGAGGAACACTCATCTTTGAGTTCCTTAATCTCATCTGATATATGCTACTCCATTTCCTTACTTTATACAAAACTTTCTAACACTCTTTATTTGTAACTTGAAATCTGGCATTTGTATGGTGTCTTCTGCCTACAAATTTCTCACTTAACACCACTCATTCTACAACTCAAAAGACTTTTGGAATTGGCTATGGATATGGAAACTCCAAGCTCCATCGCAATTGCTCTACTTTCTTATTAAGAAATTGCCGTTGGACTAGAGAGTCCTAGACTAGTATATTAGAAGATATTTTTTAATAGTGATTGAATTTATATATATATATATATGTTACTTTTGATAAAGATGATTCCTCATGATTATGGTCACTTGGTTACTTTCAGTACAAACTGGCTCTTTGAACTGAAGTTCCGGACGCTGCTTTTGCTCCTGCTGACTTGAGTTGAAAAGTGAAAAGTTATTGTTCACTTTTACTGTTCACTGGTATTGTTCACTGTTACTATTCATTACGCTTTTTCTGCCTATTTAAGGGGGGATGTCCCTTATGTTAAGACTCAGAACTTTCTTTAGAACTTTCTTCTATAATTTTCCTTAGAGAGAGTTCCTTTGATTTCCCTTTAGGATTTTCCTTTAGAATTTCCTACTACTTTCCCTACAAATCTTGTAACTAGAACTAGTTTCAAGCCTTGTACTGTTGAATTGTTGAAATCCTGTAACTACTACTACTGTAAGTCCTGTTGTCTATTTTCAATAATAACTACTTTCAGCTTTGTGTTTAATATAATTTTTGCTACCGCCTTCTGAGTCTTAACATAAGGGACATCCCCCCTTAAATAGGCAGAAAAAGCGTAAAGAACAGTACCAGTGAAAAATAACTTTCACTTTTCAACTCAAGTCAGCAAGAGCAAAAGCAATGTCCGGAACTTCAGTCCAAAGAGCCAGTTTGTGCCGAAAGTAACCAAGTGACCATAATCATGAGGTGACCATAATCATGAGGAATCATCTTTATCAAAAGCAGCATCATTTGTGGGGGGCAAGAAATACAATAATTGGGACTTCGCCAGGGGTAAACATTGTAGCATTTTGGCCGTTGTGCAAGCCAGACAAATAGGAGAATCAATCTTCCTCTAAATCAGGAGTGTCTTCTTCATCATGACCAAACAGTTCTTGATTGTAGGGGTAATATGATTATTCGCAACAGATGCTTCAGAGGATTGTTCATCTTCTAAATCACGGTTGTCAGCAGCTTCTTCCTCCTTCCACTTCATTTTGAGGAGGGCATACAGAGCATCAGGATCCTTGCGAATCTCTTCCAAAGGAGAATCCTTCTTTTTGGGCTTAGCAGAGGGCTTAACAGTTTTAGCAAATGTAGAAGCAGGTGCATTGGCCAGTTCAGCTGTTTGTACTGAGGTATGAATCTTAACAACAGGTAGAGTATTTGGAGATGGGAAATCTCTAGTAACATTGTTAACAACTTCCTGTACGTGAGGAAACTTATCCCACCATTTAACATACCAACGACGAGTGAGAGCATCACCTTCCTTATCATATTGTCATTTCAAAATCTAAGGTACCTTGTATTTCTTAATGAAATGGAGCAAAGCAGGGAATTTAGCACCATAAGAATCAACCTTGAATACACTTGTAAAATATTTGAAAGAATCCAGTAATGGTGCTAGGAATATTCCAAGAGCAGAGCCGAATTGAGTCCACCATTAGCTAAACCAAAGAGGCAAATTGGTATTGAAATTTTTATCGAAATTAACAAACCAGGAGTGGGACATGTTTTCATTCTGATGAAGCATGAATCTGAACCAAGCAGTTAAGTAATCATGATAGGAGTATGGAATAGGGGAAGTTGGTAACATTCTTGTGGAGGCAAGGTATATATGTGTGTGTATATATATATATAACCAGCCAAGGAGGCGGTAGTGCAAGTATAATAAACAAAAACTGAAAGTAGTTAATATTGAAAATAGATTGAAATACTTACAGCAGTAGTAGTTACAAGATTTCAACAAGTTTAGCAACAAGGCTTGAAACTAGTTCTAGTTACAAGATTTGTAAACAGGGATAAACAATATTCTGAAGTGGGAGTAGAGAAAATTCTAGAGGATAATCCTAAAGAGAATTCTGGCATGGAATGAAGGCTTTACTAATTTGATTCTCAAAATTTCAAGTATCTAGGTTTGTTACTAGCTAATATTCCTCCTCATTTTCGTTTTGGTCTCTAGTTGCAGGAACATCCCCGCCAGTCGCTAGGTCATGACAAGTTTCTGTGAAGCACATCCATCGTGAAGCAAATAAATGTACTGATGAACTGGGGATTATGGGATCTTATGATATACACTCTCTTTGTACCTTTTGCGCTTGTCCAAATCACTTGCATTTTGATTACATTTAGGATGTTCAGCAGCTACATTCGCATGGACTAATTAAAGCTTGTTGACTATGTTCCCTTATCTATTATTTTATCAAATCTAATATCCTTTCTTCCTACGCATACACTAATCTAAGCTTGTTGACTATGTACCTTATCTTTTATTTTATCAAATCTAATCTCCCCCCGCGCGGGGGGAACTATAAGCTTAAGTTAATGATCTCCTTGCTTAGCTCTCCAATTAACATAATTTTTTTAGGACAAATAAGTTCAGAGGCCAATGCCACCCAGATGAATATTACAGCCCAGTGCTGAAATTGAAAGCTCAAACATCATTGTGCAAGTTACTAGAACTACAAGATCTAATGGTGACATTGTAGAAAAAACCTAAAAAGGTTTCAAGATACATTATTATGCTAGTTACTAGGACTACAAGATAATGGTAGGAGGACATTGTACAAAAACCTAAAAAGGTTTCAGGAAGCCTTTCACAAAGACCCTTTACACAATACCTATGGCTCTTAGGTCATTTATAGGCATGGTATCTGGTCAGCACACTAAGAACAAAGTAGTAGGATTGGTGGTTGTGGGTACTAGTAACATAATACGAAAATGTAAACGTTTTACCTCAAGCCAGTTTGTATAAGCCATTTCCAAACCTTACAATGGTTCAATGTATTTTGTCTCCATACAAGGTCTTATGTAATACCCATAAACCCGCCTGTCTAATTACCATCTTTGATTATATGTAGATAAGCTAAATCAGACCCTCACTTTTTCTGCCCTCACTTTTTCTGCAGCTTCCTTGATTTGTTCAATTGTAAAAATGCCGAAGAAGTCATCATCTGAGACTGCATTGATAGCTGCAAGTGCAACATCATCAACACTAACAGGAGAAGCCAAGAGCAGATCAGATGCTGGAAGAGAACTCAAAGGTCTGGTAAAGCTCTCAGTAGCACGCAGAATTCTCTCCACTGGTTCCCCTATTAAATCCAGAGGAATCTCGAAACCATCCACCCTCCTTTTCCCATATATAAAACCTGGTCTTAATACGACACCTGAAATTAAAATTTCAGTATAACGTCAAAATAATGAAAAAATGAGGGATTTTTCTTTCTTTTGTTGGGGGGAATGTTGTTGTATACATATCTGATCTCTGTATTAAGAAAATTCTGGTATTTATTTACCATTAATTGATCACTGACTAAGTAGATCAATAGGCAGGTTTGAAGATTAGCAACATCTAGCAAACTCGTTGATCATCCTAAATGAATGGTTCAAAGATGATTGTCATCCACTGAGTCACAAATATTTGCCTAACAAGTTTCTACATTGGTACCTACTTCCATTTCTTCTGCACCAAAAGTACTGACAAGCCAAATATGTACTGCTCCTAATGAGAGAATCTTTAATTTTTTCCCAAAAAGTAAATGATGGGTAAATTACCAGAGTTGGGATATTTGGAAAGAACTTCTGCCTCTGCTTTCCTCTTTCCAGTGAAGTATCCAGTCGAAAGTATAAATGATGGTAAATTGTAATCATGCACTGAGATCAAGATAAATTTTGGAGTCCCTGCCAGGAGAAACGAAGAAAACATAAGAGATGATATCCCTCCTAGCATGATACTTTCAATATCAATATGCCCTTGTACATAATTGAGAAATTCCAGAGACATTAGAATAAAAAGAAATATATGGCAGTATGGTATATTTGATGATACTGCATGGAGATATTTGAAGAAAATTAAATTTTATTTCTATTCAATTTCTGGTAGTAGATTTCCACTACTTTTGTAATCTATTATGCTCCACATTATTGCCTAGAATAATAATAATAATACTGTAATATAATTTTTTTTTTTTTTTTTAAATGACGGACCAGAAAACTGGTAATATACAACTATTATTCCAACTCCAGCCTGTTGCTTGGTATAAATATTTCAGTTATCATCTGATATTTTCTGCCTTCAAATAAAGAATTAGGCTACACAATGGCACAAGCGTCAAACCATGCCCTGTTTAGGGTTCTGTTATTTAACAGTTCTTAGGCAGACGTGAATTAATTGAATGGAAGCAACAACCTATAAAATGAATAATGTTGTTATACAATCATTGGTTTTCATATGTCTCCCAATCTTAATTAGTGGCACCTTCGCTGACAAATAAAAGAGAAACTCAATCTATATCGGACTTCCCAAGTTTGTGAAAGTGAAAGTTTCAACTAAAAACCAACTATTATCGAATTAGCAATAATGTAAAGATTCCCATGTCGCCACATGGGAGGGACATGGGACCGTAAAAAAGGAAAGAGAGGGATGGCTTTCTCTCGCTTTTGGCATAGTAGGCCCTGGTGGGAGGCCCGCACGACAGGATATTAGCTCAGAGGGGCATACATAATCTATAGTGGTATAGATAATATATATCTATATTGAATTGCAGATACATAAATGATAGAATTATTTCGAATTGGATCAACTCTGGATCTTCGATAGAGATGAAATTTCCTTGATTAACAATAGTTGTAGTTTTGCCAATATTCGGGGGTTCCAACAAGTTGGAACATCAGGAAAGAGACAAGGAAGAACATGTGGTAGAGGATTATGAAATTCGTTCAAGAAAAGCCAATAGAAATCGCCTTTGTTATGTGAACTTTTATTTTAGGAGTAATTCATCTAATTGGTTAGATATAAAATAATAATATCCACTTTGAATAATTTCATTCGAATCACCATTTCATAAAATCTTTTAAATATTATTCAAATATATTTAGCAATACCACTATTTTTGGTTTTGGATCTTCCAAATCATTCTTGCAGGAGGTCTGGACCCATTTTTTTCTTTGATCCTTCTGTAAGGATTAGTAATCCTTTTTAGAAATTGAATGGATTCGATCTTATACATACACGAGGAAGGTAATCAAAAAAGGTTAAAGGTTACCAAGTAAATATCCTTGTATTGTACCACCTGTGAAAGCTTGTTATCTCATAAATCATGAGGCATTATTGTCTACATCTTAATTATCTTCTCCAACATATCAAGTTTAAAAATTCTATGATATACACATTCCTGGTACCAACTATAATACCAGAAACATACAGAAGTTTTCAGGAACTTTGAGGGTTCTGTTAGCTAAAAAAGTTGAATTTTTTATAACAACAAGAGGTTTCATCTTCTTGACTATTGTTGTGGATGAAAGCTCGAAGATTGGAATCCAGCCAAAACAGCTAAGGATGATTTTATTTTTTCATTTTGACTATGCCCTATTAGTTTTTTTTTTTTTTTTTTTTTTTAAAGAATACAGCTCTTGTGAGCTTAATTCTCCATTCTACAACTGTTTTGGCCGTGTAGGAGCCACCTCAAAGTAGTTGTGTCTTCAACTTAAAATCATGTTTGCAAAGCAAGACTTAACCATAGATCCTAAGATCAAGAATAAAAAAGATCCTAAGACCAAGAATAAAAAAGGTTATATTCAATGCACAAAGCTCCCACTTTTGCAGGGTCAGTGAGAGATAATAGGTGGGCGGCCTTACTCCACAAATATTTTTGGGAGAGGTTGATTCCTAGACTCGAACCTACGACATGCTTCTTTGGGTGGAAGGCACTTTCCATCCCACTAAGACCCAAAGTAAACAAATAAATTTGTAATTAGAACCCACAATTTCAAGAAATCATGCCCTTCAAGCATGATTTTATATATCACCGGTCAAAACACAATGTGTCCAGTTCACTCACAGTTCCCCTCTTTGTCTCCAGTTCACTCACCGTTCCCCTCTTTCCCTTTTCTTTCGTAAGTTTTCCCTGCAATGACAGATCAAATTTTGAAAGGAAGTGGCTATTGAACAGTTGAAGACACACCAACATTGTTGCTGTTAATAATTTAATATTCAGTATGAGTTGTCATGCTTCTTTGCAGTATTCCCTTGAAATCATGAGATGAAGAAATGATTTCTCTAAGGTAGCTCCTACGTGGCTAACACAGCTGGAGATTGGGAAGTAAGTTTCATAAGACTGCATTTTCAGATAAAAAGATTGATTAGGGCCATAGGATTCTGATAAACTCAGCTAAGGATACTGCAACCTTTCCTCCTTTACGGAAATCTAAGTTTTATAGCCCAGATACTTTGGGGTTTCTACATAAAATTTCACAAAAACTTAATCATATATCAAGTTATTAATCAACACTAATTGAATATCATAACTTTCCTAGTGAAACAAAAATGAATGAAAAATCACAAAGAATATAAGATCAGTGAAAATCCCACAGCTCCCTTTCCTGAGGGACTTTTTCTCTTTAAATCCTTGAGGCTATCCATTCTTATTCAGTATTGATTTCCAATTAAGTGAATAGCATACCCATATCATACCCATCTTATGTAATCCAAATTGCAATTCGGTATGGATAAAGGATCTTCCTATGTTATACTTCTCGACGATGAATCAATTAATTTGATAGCTCATATATTGTTATTCATAATATTGATCTGATTCGATATCATTGAGATGTAATTCATAGTCATCCACCATAATTAAAATGAAGGAGAAGTAGTTATCCAAAAAATTATAATAAAGAACGATTAGCAAGCCCTTTGAAAACTCTTTTGCATCTAGAGAAGGTGGGTTGACATTGATTAGAATGGGGATGAACACAAAATTCTGTGGAGCATAGGACATTTAGTTCTATTGATATATGTTTCTTATTAGGTCTCTACCAAAAAAAAAAGTTCCAAGTTCATTAGCAAGAAACAACAAACAAAAACAATGAAGCAATAAGGTCCTCAATAATATAGTTTGTTGCAAAAAATGAGAACTAAACATTTCCTTACCATAATCCTTTGCAGCATTCACTGACACAACATTAGCCTCTCCATTAATCCTTAGCATTTGTTCCTCAGTACCAAAACCTCCAAGGGTTGAAACCACAGCAGTAGCTCCAACCAGTACTTCATCCCAGTTTACATAGAAAACATCTCCTGCATATAATAATGAAGATTAATATAACAGTCTGCATCTCCATGGCCTAGACCAAGGTTTTTTTTTTTTTTTTTTTTAATACAAAATAGAAATTTTCCTCAAACCTAATCTAAGTGTATAGGTGTGTAAAGCTCCCTTCTGGAGACTTGAACCCCGACTCTTCCCCCTCACACCCCATAAGTACTTCTTATACTTGTGAAATGACCATCGCGGCAAGGGTATGCGAGGATAGTTATAATATAAAAAATATATATATATTAAAGGGGGGAAATAAAGAATATCCATGTATGTATTGTATTTGTATGTACCTGTCACCCAATTTACCTGATCCACCCACGAATTTGGGTAAGTAGGACGCCCTGACCTGCGACATGGAAAGGAGGTGGTGCGTATATGTAGTGCAGAAAAGCAAATAAAAAATAATAATAGTAAAATGTATAAACAAAATTTTCAGACCTGCTTAAACTTATGACCTCTATGCCCTTGGAAACAGCAGCCTTGCAAATAGCAGAACCAACAAAACCACTTCCTCCTAAGACTACAACCTATTAATAATAATCAAAGGGAAAAGCATGTTCAATCATGAGAAGTATGAATTATTATTAAGAATTTTGGTAATAAGTGTGCAATGGGTACCCTTTCAGTCTTAATATCAGCTACAACATCAATTGCAGCAGATTTCAAATCATCCCTTATGGTTGCTGCATCTGCATTACTGCTTCTCACAACAATCCTGTACAAAAAAAGATACATATAATCAGTAATCACCTCACAATATCAATGAATAAAAGTTTGTGTGTGAGAGAGAGAGAGCTGAGCTGACCGGTTGCGAAAATGGGAGGTGGGAGGACGGGTACGAAGTGTGGTAAGGAAAGAGGGAGCGGAGCTAATTGCAGACAAGGACGAAAACGAAGCCATATTGGAGACTCTCTCTCAGTGCTCAACTTCACACCCACACTTATATATATTAATATAACTAATCCTTTTATTATCCACCAAGCTCTTCAAATTTTACGGATGATACGGTATTCGTAAAGGTGTTTTGTCATTATTCCTTTACAGCTTCCGAAATTTCTGTCAACTCCATACTGTACCTGCCCGAGATAAGGCCCGTATTTTACTTTCTATTGTTTCTTTTTAACTCAAAACGTGACTTGACCCACCAATGCCTACCATTTGACTTTTAAAATCATCATTTCAGGGTTGTATAAACAGGTTTTTTTTTTGGGAAGAAAAATGACTTTTAGTCCTTACATTTTTAGGTGATTCTCATTTTAGTTCTTATATTTTATTTTTATCGCTTTTAGTCTCTATCCTGAAAAACGCTTCTCGTTTTGGTCCCTACCGTTACATCAGAAACGAAAATTGCACAACTGGCAAACGGCATGTACTGTTGGCCTGACGTGGCCATTAAAATAATAATAAAAAATGTCACGTCAGCATTTAAATTAAAAAAATTAATTTATTAATTTTAACTAAATAAAAAAAATTAAAACAAAATTAAAAACTAAAAATCATATGAATTGAGATCTAAGTGTGTGTCTTGAACAAGAATAACAAGAACATAAACCCATAAATTAAAAAAAAAAAAAAAAAAATCATTCAACACCGAATTCTCCAGCAAATCACTGATCCACATGATTTTCACAAAGTCCATAATTGAATAACTAATCAACCATACAACACCAAATTCTCCAGTAAATCAAACTCATAAACCCAGTAAACAATCCAATCTCCAACAAACCCATAAACCTATATTTTCTTAGGAAACAAACGCAAAATAAACCCAAAAAATTTAGCTCAAATACAAATTTAGCTCAATTAGCACCAGAAATTTCAACCTCAGACTCAGAGACTTTACCTTCCTTTTCCCCGATTTCGGAGGAATCAGAAGCTTCATCAACCTCACCTCCTAGGGTTAAGGTTTGTCCATCAACAACAATAGAGTCCAAAATCTCCTGCAACGCGATCACCCTCTTGATCACACTCTTCCGGCAATCCCTAACCCCCAAATCAACGCCTCTCACCGAATCCAACTTGAAGAGCAAGCTCATCAGCGTCTCGTTCACCCCCAGCCTCTCCTTCGGCAAAAATTATATGTTGTACCCGGCATATATGCTGGGTATCTCACACATAAGCGAGCCCCACACATTGTGGGACCCGCCAGTGTGTGAGTGACCCGGCATATATGCCGGGTACACCATATACCTGCTCCTCCTTCGGGTCCTTCTTCATCGATTCCAGCGCCTCCTCCCTCAAGATCCGCCTCTCTACCTCATCGACTTCTCTCCTGATCGTCACGATCTTCTTCACGCTCTTCCTCACCAGAAACCCTCGGAACACCTTCTGGATCTTCAACGCCGACGAGTCGGACTACGCCCCGCCCCGACCCGACGAATTGGACCAGGATCGACACTACTTTAGATCTGGGTGTTGTTTTTTTGAGTGAGTTTGAGTGAAGGAAAGAAAGTGTTTGTATGTGGGTGTTTTTTTCTTTCTTTGTTCTTAGATCTTGAACTGAGTTCTTGTTGTTCTTGATCTCAGGGTTTGGTTTTTTTTTTTTTTTAATTTCATTATCGGTTTGTGATTTATTGGTGGGTTTGGTCACTGTGATTGTCCCTGGGTTCGTGGCTTGCTTCAGACGTGGTGGTTGATGGGTTGTTCTGAGTTTGAGATTTTTTTGTTTGGATTGGTTGTGTTGTATTTTTGGATTGATTTGTTAGTATGAGGCTTTAGGATTTGATGATATTGCTGGGTTTGAGAAAATGGTGATTTTGAGATTTTTAATTTTTGGATTTTAATTTTTGGTTTGTGTTCTTAGATTTAGGTTTGTGTTCTTGTTCAAGACACACTTAGATCCCAATTCATCTAGTTTTTAGTTTTTAATTCTGTTTTTAAATTTTTTTATTTACTTAAAATTAATAAATTAATTTTTTTAATTTAAATGCTGACGTGGCATTTTTTATTATTATTTTAATGGCCACGTCAGGCCAACAGTGCATGCCGTTTGCCAGCTGTGCAATTTCCGTTTCTGATGTAACGGCAGTGACCAAAACGAGAAGCGTTTTTCATGATAGGGACTAAAAACGGTAAAAATAAAATGTAGGGACTAAAATGAGAATCGCCTAAAAATGTAGGGATTAAAAGTGGCTTTTCGCCTTTTTTTTTTATAATTATTTTCAGACCACAACTTCTAGTCATTTTTTGTCATTATTCTTAGAGCAATTATATCATCTTGTGCATAAGATTCCGTCTATTTTACACTTAAAACCTACTTTTTTCTATTTTACACCATCATTTTTACAAAACATTCACATCAGTTTATATATTTTACAATATATTTCAATAAAATATTCATTCTTCTCAATTTTATTATTATTTCTTACAACTACCTTTACATACATACGCGCTCTCTCTCTCTCTTTCTCTCTAAACCCATTTTTTCTGATGTGTTTCTCTTTCTCTATACCCATCTCTCTACCCCTCTCCATACCCATTTTTGAACAGATCACCTCTCTCTCTCTCTCTCTTTTCTACCTTCTCTCATTCTTTCTCAAAAACAACCAACCCAACCGGCCGATCCACGAACCATGCTAGCCGGACTTCTTCATCACTCAAAAACTACCAACCCAACCGGCCAATCCACGAACCATGCCGACCGGACTTCTTCACCGGCCGATCCACGAACCAAGCTCCACAACCCTCTTACCGATCCAACCTTCCGGGTCTTTTTCTCGACCCATCAACCCAGATCGCTTGCCATGAACAACAACTACTACAGCAACCACAACAACCACATACAATAATCAGAAAAGAACTCTCCGACTACCAAGCCCACCAGTTCCAGAACAACCAAGCTGGGCTCAATGGCTTTTTCTATTGCTCCGTTAAGCCTTGCACTTTTCAACACACCTCTCCAATATCGCCGCTCTCACCCACAAGCACCGATCTATCTCTCTGTTGGTTTGTTTGTGTGGTTTTTTTTTTGTGTGGGTGTGTTTCTGTGTTGATTTGTCTGTGTGGATGTGTTTGTGCACATCTGAGAAAAAAGAAGATGAGGAGACTAAGTTCGTTGTGCACGAAGAAGAGAGAGAAAAAAAGGTGCAAACTGAAATTAATAAAATAATAAATACACATGCTACAATAACCGTGCATATATGCACGGTTACTGTAGCAATTGTGTATTTATACACAAGTTTACACCTACCGATGTGGGTGATTTTTTGCTCAAATTGTGTAAAAGTAGTTAGTTTTTCCATTTTGCACATTTATGCACAAGCTGATGTAATTGCTCTTATGTGGTAGATGTTGAGTAATTGTTTATTATTTCAATATGAATCTACCTTTTTTTCTCAACTACTTAAAGTCAACGACATCATAATTGTAGCACAACGACGGCTCTTGACTTACTAATCCAAATTTAATCCGTCTGTCCGCAATGAGACATCTTCTTCTTAGAATAGACTCTTGAAATTGTAGCACAACGACAGATCTTGGCTTACTAATCCAAATTTAATTCGTTTGTCCTTTCTCAACAATTTCAAGAGTCTATTTTAGTAAGCCAAGATCTTGAAATTGTCGAGAAAGGGAACCATAAAATCAAAGCGGTCACATCCTTTTTCTGATTCGGCTCACAGCCTGAAGAAATAAATATATCTTTAATTCTCCCCGTCCCTAAAATATCTAATCCATCAACTGTGAATCATTTCAGGCTCATAATCCTATGCAATGTCATCTATAAAATCATTTCCAAGATTATTGTTGCCAATCTCATACCCCTTCTTGACAATATTATATCACTAGCTCAGTCTACATTCATTCCCAACCGCTGGATTGCCGAGAACTAGGTTATTGTACAGGAAGTGCTTCATGGCTCCAAATCTTGGAAAACAAAACCTGGATTGATGGCTATAAAGTTGGATCTACAAAAGGCATGTGATAAAGTTAGCTGGAAATTCATTCGAGTTGTCCTCCTTCACCTTTGTTTCAATGAAGTGTTCACATAATAGATTCTAGCAAGTGTTTCTTCTGTTTCTTTTAAGGTGCTAGTCAACGGTGGAAAATCCGAGAGTTTCAAGCCTAGCAGAGGCCTCAAAGAGGGGAACCCCTTTCCTCCTACCTATTCATTATAGGGCAAGAAATCCTAACAATGTTGTTAGGTCATAAGCTAAAGCAAAAGAACATAAATGATATTAAAACAATTATCAGCGCCCTGACAATCACCCACATGATGTATGCAGACAACATTGTCCTGTTCTCAAAAGCCATAAAAAGGGTTGCAACAAATTTATCGGGGTCTCTTGAAAAATACTACAAATGGTCTAGTTAATCCATCAATCAAAACAAATCAGGAGTTTACTTCTCTAAGCATACTAAAAAACAGACCTGCATGATGATCAAATGCATTCTCCAGGCAAAAAGTCTAAAAAAATATATCATTTATCTTGGAGCACATCTCTTGCTATCTAAAGCCCCATCCAAAGACTTTGCTTTCCTCTAGGAAATACTCGAATCCAGATTATTGGGATGGAGAAGCAAATGCTTGTCATGAACTAGGAGGGTGGTGCATGACATCAATTCCTTTTAACTAAGTGTCCAATTGGTAAAGATTATTTATGCTAACTTTTTATACTATTCAACTTATTTTTGGTACTATTCATGGGTTTCACTGCACTTTTTGGTACTATTCACGGGTCCTACTGTACTGTTTCAGCTAACTTTTACTTTTATCTACAGTACTTTCAACAAAAAGTTTTCAGTTTCAGCAAGATAAGCGGATTCCAAACGGACCCTAAGGGATAAGATTTAACAATAATTTAATTTAATTTCTACTCAAACTAAAACTATTTTATCAAAATTTTCTTTTGTTTTTTTTTCCCTCAAGTTGCACGATTTAAAAATTATTTAAAACAAAATTTAAATTATATTCAAACTAAAAGTTTATTATAAAAAATTTATAAACTTAAATCCCACACAACCCACATTTTTTTCCCTCAAGTTGCATCTTATTAAATTAATATTAACTATATAATAAAAGTTGGACTTAGAAGCTGTGGTTATGCTAAGTAGTTACTCTCGCAAATTAGTAAATTAATTTAATATTTTTTGTTAGGATATATTTCCTCAATTAAGGGATAATATTTAACAACTGTTTAATTTAGGTAAAAATTTATAATTTAAATTTCAACAAATTTAATTTATATTCAAACTAAAAGTCTATTATAAAAAATTTATAAACTTCAATCCCACACAACAACCCACGTTTTATATAATAATAAAAAAAATGCATGTGTTTGACTAAGGGATAATATTTAAAAATTATTTAAAACAAATTTAAATTATATTCAAAATAAAAGTCTATTATAAAAAAATTTATTTTGTTTTTGTTTTTTTTCCTCAAGTTTCATGATTTAATAATAATTTAAAACAAATTTAAATTATATTCAAACTAAAAATTTATTATAAAAAAACTTATAAACTTAAATCCCATACAACCCACGTTTTTGTTTTTGTTTTTTTTTTCTCAAGTTGCATCTTATTAAATTAATATTTTATTAGGATATTAAGTTACAAAGCTCTTGACTAAAGGATAAATTTAGATAAAGTTTTATCATCTAAGTTTTAGAAATTTAAATTATACTCAAACTAAAAGTCTATTATCAAAATTTTCAGAACTTATATATATTCAACCATGGCTTTTCAATACAGTCTCTCTTAACTAATAAGCCATTCCTATAATTAAAATTTATAATTTATGTTTTAATCTAATAAATTTATCTTACTTATTGTTATTTGCTTCTGAATTTGTGTGCAGGATATTATGTCAAAAAAAGTTTACTATAAAGAAACAAAACAATTGACACCCATTTTAGTTCTTGGTCTTCTTATGTAATTTTTTATTATTTTTTTATATTCTCAAATTTTGAACTCTTTTGTGTATGTTTTGATTTTCGGTTTTGGTTATTGTATTTAATTTGTAAGTGTGTTGATTTTTTCAATTAGACTATTACTAGAATAAAAAAATCGGTATTGAGGAACTATTTTATTTATCATTTTATTAAAATATTAATTAATTTTTAATGTAGATAAAAATTTAAATTTCAAATTTCTTATTTAACCATTAAAGATTTTATGAATTAAGCTAACAGAAACTCACGAAATATTAACTTAAACAAAAGTAGAAGCCCATTTTTTCCTTTATAAGAAAAAAAGAAAAAGAAAAAAAGAAGAGTAGAAGTCCATTAGAGTTAGAGGCCCATAAGATCGACCAAAAATGACGAAATTGCCACTTCCACTTTTACGACGACCCGTGAAAAAAAAGTCAGGGGGTCAGGGTCTTCATCCCATTTCCATATATTTTTTGTTGTATAGTGAAGCTCGGTAGCGAGAAAGAAGAAGAAAAAAAAGTAGGGTTTTGCAATGGCAAAGTCGACGAGCAAGGACACCCAGGCTCTTTTCCACTCTCTCCGATCTGCTTATGCAGCCACTCCCACCAATCTCAAGGTCTCTCTCTCTAGCAATTTCTCTTTTTTCTCTCTCTATAATTTAAGATCTTAACACCAATCGTATTTATTTATTTTGCAGATCATCGATCTCTATGTGGTTTTCTCTGTCTTCACTGCTTTGATCCAGGTATTTTACCATTTCATTATATAATTTACTCTCTGGAAAACGTTTGAAATGCTTATGTTAAACTCCCTTTCTGTTTGGTTGATGAGAAAATTCGGGAAAAATAAAAAAAGAGAAAGTAGAATGTAATATTTGAAACATTGTGTTTTGGTGTTGTTTTTGGATTCTAAAAATTGAAATTAACATCTTAGAGAACTAAAAAATGCTGTGGATGAATAAGCACTATGAACGGTCGGTGTACAGTCTCTCTTAAAGGAACGTTATTTGAATGGCAAAACTGTATGATCTCCCGCACCTCAAAAAATTCTACTATTTTTCTCCTTTTTTTTTTTTTGCTGAGGAAATTGGGAATTTATAAAATACGTAAGGATGTTTTGGCATCATTGTTCATGCCATTTGGGTTTATAAATGCATGGGATAACTTATCTGACGCCAGATGGTTATTTCTGTATCTTACTTTATGAACTAATTTCCTAAGACGACAATTTCGATTGATCTTTTATAGTAGCCATTGCATACAATTCAGATAGCTTGGGTGCTTATACTCTTTTTATAGTTGAAAATTATATATTTCCATAAAATTGACTAAGAAATACAAAATACATCTTGAATTTTACATATTCAAGTTCAAGCTATCTATGAAATCTAAGAAAGAACATGGGGGATTATTTCCTAACACAATCATTCAATCATGAGGGAGGATATACTTTTCCACGGTTACGTAGAATATTTGTGACTTGTAAGGGTTTAAAGCAAAATTTTCCTGTAACTCTATATGTTCTCTTGGATTTTTCTTTGACAACAAAGAATTATAGTTTTGCTATTAAAGTCTGTTGGGCTTTTTTTTTTTGTTTTAATTTTTTTTATAAGTAATAAGATTATATAAATTAGGAAAAATGAGTCACCCAAGTATACAAGAAATATACTGGGGTAGACAATCAGTTGCAAAAATTGCATAAATCTAATAAATCAACTATAGAAAATAAAGAAAGGTTCCTCATGGTTGTCAGCCAATCCAATAAGATTGTAAAAAAGAACAACTTAAGGTTAGGCAAAGAACTTTCGGTGTCTTCAAAACTCCTGCTATTTCTTTCCCTCCAAATGCACCACATCCGGCAATGGGGGATAACCATCCAAATATGACCATTTCGATTATGACCAAAATGACCTTGCCAACGAGCTAAGAGCTCAACTACAGATTTTGGCATCACCCACGAAACTCCAAACAAAACCAAAATCATGGACCACAAATCTGAAGCAATAGGGCAATGTAGCAAAAGGTGATCAACAGATTCACCATTGCATCTACACATATAGCACCAATCTGTAACCCTTACCTTCTCTTCCTTAAGTTGTCAATAGTCAAAATTTTATCCAAAGCTGCAGTCCATACAAAGAAGGCTACTCTTAGAGGGGCTTTTGATCTCCATATGATATTTTCCAAGGGAAAGGATGCTCACTGGTGATTGCAGCTGCATCCAGAAGATGGTAATAAGTACCAACCTTGAAGCCCTTTTTCTTATCAGGTTTCTAGCACATCTTATCCTCTCCAATCCCTCTAAATCTAAAACCATAAATGGTATCCATGAAAGTCATCAAGGACTCCAATTCCCAATCTTGTATGGCCTGTACAAAGTGTAGATCCTAGTGAAGAACCTCATTAGTGAACTGCATTAAATCTGCCACACTTGCCTCCTTATTACGACAGATCCGAAATAACTCAGGGTAGCAGACATCAAGAGAACTCTCCCAACTCTATTGGTCTTGCCAAAATTTCACCTGTGTTCCATCCCCAAAATTTCACTCGTGTTGGGCTTTTTACTTTTCAGGAAATCTTTTTTAATCGCATGACTCATCTATGGTTACACACGCACACAAATATTAGCTATTTCTTATTTTTTCAATTTCTTTGCCACTTTTATATGCACTTCAAGGGTGATTGTCCTGTTTTTCATCTTTCTGAACATTGGAATTTGTGGAAATATGTTTTTTTTTTTCCCTTTAACTGTTAAGGATATTTGTCCTTTGTGGAATGTGTTTTAAGGGTTTTTTTTTGGGTCCTTGGAAAGTGCTATTTAGATGCATCTCTGTTTTGAAGATCCGAGTTAATTCCTGTACATCTAGTTTGAATGTTAGATTGCTGATGTACCCATTCTACATCCCTTCCTAGTCCTCTCATTTAATACCTCCTTAAAATGGGTCTTGATGCCAACAGATATTTGCAAATATTTTGTGACTTTACTCACTACAACTAATGCTTACAAGCTTTGCAGTGTTTATTAGTTCTTTGAATTAGGCATAGAAGATAAGTATGGTCCAAAATGGTAAAGTAATTTTTGACCTTCTGATTATATATATATATATAGGCATCTAGCATCCTGATGCAGCTTGTTCAACAAGAAGATCTTATCACATGAATTGATGACAGCTTGATAAGAATAGTAAGAACTTAGGCTTTACGGTGACAAAAAGAAACAAAAAATTATATCAGCAAGATACAGACTTTTCTTTTTGACAAGTATATCAGCAAGTTACAAACTTATGAATAAATTATTTACCTTCTTCCAGTTTCTCATAATTAGCATTGTCAAAGTTCTACTTCGGGTGTTTGATCCTCACCTGATATCTTTTTATGTAGTGTGGTGTAATTGATTCTCTGATATCTTCTTCATCATCGTATTTGCAAAACCTTTTTGATTTTGGTGATCTTGAGCTTTGTCTTGCTTTGCACAAACAGCAATTTCAAATTTTCACTTGTTTTTTAAATCTTTAATATTTGTTGTTTGGCTAGCTTAAAATTTTCTCTCTCTCTCGATTGGTTAGATTTGAACCTCAGACTCACTCCAACCTTATCCCATCCCTTTACCAATTATAGTTTTCTATATTTCTTGTACTAGCACCTCAATTCTGACGCTTCTTTTTTATGTTTTTCCTGTGGGTTATTTTATGGTGAACCGTGAACCTTGTTTGATGCTTTTAAGCTAGTAAATTACTTTCTCCGCTGGTGCCCAGTAGTTGAGCAACTTTAACATGAGATAATTTATGGTAGTAGTCAGTATTCTGTGCCCTTTTCTGTTTTTCCTTCAGAGCCCTTTGCAGCTCTTCTATCTCATATTCAAATTGGTTTTCATATATTCCCTGAACAAACTTGTTTTGCTCACTAAAGCGGAATTTATTGACAATAAGTTTCTTTTCCTGAGGCCCATTATAGAGTCAGACCTGACATTGGGATAAGAGAGATGATTTTGCCACATTGTTACTTAAAACATTATGAGCAGCTAGATTCACTAAATGACATTCAATATGGTTGTGGCTGATTATTATATTTTAGTTTCCTTGCTGCTTATTATTGGTCTGCGATCCGTTTGGTCATAAGTTCTATATCTTATTGTGCCTGGAATATAACTTTCTCTTTGGCCTTTTAGTTTTACATTCAAGTTCTATCAGTATAATCTGCCTTTTTGAATCTAACCTTGGTTTAGGAAGGTTTTATTTCTAGAAGATCAATCTCAACTAGAAATTTAACTAATTAGAGACTGGTTCTGTATTCCCCATTTATTTTTAATTCTTTATGCATATGTGTTTCATTGAATAAAGAAGATTTTAATTGGTTTCAGATCTTACCTGGTCCAGTTCTGACAAGTAGTTTGCCTTCTTGCTGATGAACAGGTAGTATACATGGCTATTGTTGGATCATTTCCATTCAACTCGTTTCTGTCAGGAGTACTTTCTTGCATAGGGACTGCAGTCCTTGCTGGTAAGCTAGATTTTTAGTTCAATATTTTGTGTGAGGAGCAAATCACATGACACATGCTGAACTCTGACTTAGCTATATAACTACCACGTCACCAAATAATCCTAAATAAGTTGAATTAATGTTGGTTACTGATTTCCGTTATACTTTTTCTAAGCCGGCCCCTTTTTTTCTAGTATATACTTCTTGGCATCCAATCTACATACTTGCTGATTGATTATGTAGTTTTTGGAGAGAATGAATTTGTGGCTGATAGGCTTTTTTTTACTGCAGTTTGTCTCCGCATCCAAGTGAACAAAGAAAACAAGGAATTCAAGGTAAATTTCCTTTCCACTACATTTTTATCTCTTCTGCTCTGATTGTTGCTCAGAAGGTAATGAAACAACCTGCTGAAAGAATTTAAATTTTGTTGGCTTTGGTAATTGGTACTATTGTTTTGCTGCAAACATAGAAAGGCAAATGGCATGAATTTTTTGTTCTTCCTCAGTCCCCTCCTCCCATTCCCTTCCCCCTCTTGCAATTCCCAACAAATGCAAAAGGGTACAACTTATTGGAAAAAGTTTGGCTCCAATCTAGTTTGGAGCTATCTTGTTGTCTTATAAATTGTCACATAAGGGTTGGAGAAAGATAGCTCTAAACTAGTTTGAAGCCAAAATTTGTTCAAACCAAAATTTGTTCAAACTTATATATAGTTCCTTAGGTGCTATACTTTAGTTTCCCAAATTAAATTCAACCATATGGCTTTGGAAGCCCAAGTGCATTGGGAACATAAGGGACAACATCTAAGTTTTGTTGAATGCAATTATAGAGCAGAAAAAAGTGAGCACTATCATAATCTTGATAAAATTCATTCTTACTAGTTTATCTGTTCCATCAACTTGCAGGATTTACCACCAGAGCGTGCTTTTGCAGATTTTGTTCTCTGCAATTTGGTGCTTCATTTGGTTATTATGAATTTCCTCGGATAGATTGCAATCTATGGGCGTTCTGTAATGTTGTTCCTTGGACTTTTACTAGACTTGGCCATAAAGTAGTTATTGCCATTACTAGACTTTGCCATTGATGCTGCAATTTTTCTTAGGTTGTAACTTATGGAGCTCACTATATATGAAAAAAGGACCTGCAATTGAATTTTCTATGATTTGTTTTTTATTTGAGAAGCCTCATTCTTTATTAAAGAATTAGACACCTAAACAAAGCTTTGTTGGTATGTAGCATCCTTGGTTTCTCAGGTTGATAAATTTAGTCACAAAATTTTTCACAACTAGTGCATTATATATGTGGTATTAGTGGTGGATTTATTTAAAAGTGATGCTACTTTTTTTTACATCTAGTCACCTTAATAAGTTGTAATAAAGGTTGTGAAAAATTTTGTGACTACCATTGTGCTTTCTGTAGGACTTGGTTTTGAAGTATTCATATTTTGTCTTTTACTTGAGAAACTGTAAAACAAAAGTTATTTCCTAGGGATTCATTTCCAAAAGTTATTGTTGTGCTTTGTTGCTCAAGAGAGAATTGCCAAAGAGAGGAAATTAGAGAAATAGAGGGTAAACAAACCTAGCCTTAATCTTAATCTCAAATGAAATCTGAAAATTCAGGGGGTGTTTGGTAGGGTATTTTGAATAACAGTTTTCAGTGTTTAAACAACATTATATGTATTTTCATTTGCTTTTTCAGCTACACATATTTTCAAAAAATACAAACAACATTACTAGAACACTATTACCAAATGGGCTTTTAGTTTTTCAATTCTCAATGAATGAATTTTTACAAGACCATTTGCAGCTATTTTGCTGCTATTTATAGCATAGGAAGTAGTTATATAATGATGTCATCATATAACTAACTACCTAAATTTTAGCTTACATATTTTCTTTATGTCTATCACGTGTACTTTTCAACCGCATGTTGCCATGTTATAATGTCATGTCATCATGTCACATGCCATATCATCACGTGCTACATTATACTCCCCCTTTTGAGAGAACTATTTGGGCTCTTAAAATTCCTTCTAAAATAAAATTTTCCTTTGAAAATCAAATGCTTGATTAACTGCCTACTATCCTCAATTTATTGAAGCGTAAAGTTCCTGTGGATTCAATTTATCCTATTTGCAAACAGTGTGATGAGTATGTGCTTCTTGTACTATGGTCCTGTGGAATGATGAATGATGTGATGTATAAGGCAGGTTCTTCTCAGGTGTTTATTGGCTGACCTTGTTACCCGGTTGAAGTAAGATGAGATGACATTATTTGGGGTCACAGCTTGCATATTTGGAAGAGGATTGCTAGGTATATAACATTTTTACAACAAATCATAGGTGATAAGTTGTTATTGGTTCTAATTTGAATTTACAACTTAAATTACTTTTTTGCTTACTTATAACAACAAATAACAACTCACCACTTAAAATTTATTGTAAAAAAATTGTGGACGTAACATTTAGAAACTCAGTTATTTGGAGTCATAGCTTGGGGTCAGATAGTATCTTACCGTATCAGCCGGTATTTTTCCTAACGGAAGGTAAACTGGTACAAAAAACCTCTTTATTTGTACCGCTCTAAATATTGGTTGATGTTAGACAATACTAGCTATATTGGCGAAGGATTTTACTAACGTGTGCCCTAAGGGCACACAATAGTATACCATTTTTGAAAAATGTTTTATCGGGAATTTAAAAAGTTTTGATAGTTTTTTCAATTCCCGAAAAAAAATTTCCAAAAACTGATTTGTTAATGTATGCTCTAAGGGCATACATTAACTGGACCCATTGGCAAATATCAAGTGATCCGCCCGACAAGTGAGAATCATTTGGTACAAAGATACAAAGGAAAAAAAACAACAAATGCAGCAAAAACATGTACCAGAGCCCACGTTGCCATCATGTTTCTGGTCACCACCTTCACGTCACTGATGCTTGCTTCTTCTTCTTTGTTCACCCTTGAATCTTCATCTTTTTGCTTCGTTCTTCCTTTTTCTTCTCTAATGTTTTCCTTTTACTTAGGTTAAAAGTATGTTTCATTTTATTTTATTTAATTAGGGTGTTCGCGGTGCAGTTCGGTATGGTTTTGGGTCATTTGTAGCATTGCACTTTGCGGTGCAATTTAACCAAAACCATAATTGCATTGCACCATACCTCAATTTTGCAGTCATATGTGCAGTGCTGTGCGATTTGGTACATTGTACAAATGTGCGACTTGGTCAGTTTTTGGTGATATATTTTTAAGATGTCACAGCCAATTACTAGTTTACTATTAATAACCATGATAATATGACAGTAAGTTAATATATATATAACAAAAAAATAACACAAATATATACAAGTAAAAAAAAAAATTCCCTAACAATTTGACAATAAACTAAAAGTACCACAAATATATACAAAAAAAAGAATAATCCATGACAGTAAATTATACACAATTATGTATGTTAAAAAATATAACATGTAACACAAAAATGCTTAACAAGCAACAACCATAAGGTCCATAATAGTGTCCCATATACACCGCTAGTCATGTCTATTGAGAGTGAGAGGGTATTTGGAAGTGAATGAGGTTTTGAACTTTTAATTTTGTATTTGACCAAAATAAAGTTGTTTTTAATGTGAAATTGGAACACACTAATGCTAGTCTTGCCACTTACATTATATAATATTAAATTAGTAATAACTAATACGTATTTAATATAAAATAAAAATATATATAAGTGTAGTGCAGTGCGGTGCGATTTATTGCCACTTAGGAGCGATGCGGTTACTTTATTTTGCCAGCAGTTTTGGTTGGTTTGGGTGCAGTCATGCGGTTTGATGAACACCTCTAGATTTAACTGTCATTTTGTATTGTGTGCTATGCGCTAACTCTCTAACCGCTTGGCTTCACCATGTGAGCTTTGAAATTCAAAATAACTTTTGTGCTACACACAACCATTCGACAAAGACTCAAAAAATGAAAAGAGATTTTGTCATTTGTGTGTTTTATATTTGAGAGCTGCTATGTCCACAATATTTTTCACAACAAAATGAAGTTGTTTTTAATGTGAAATTGGAACACACTAATGCTAGGTTGGCCACTTACATTATATAATATTAAATTAGTAATAAGCATTTAATATAAAATAAAAATATATACGAGTGTAGTGTAGTGTGGTTTTATATGGTTTTCTTATCATAAAAGTACATACCACACCGCACAATGCGGTGCGGTTCATTGCCACTTGGGTGCGATGCGGTTACTTTATTTTGCCAGCCGTTTTGGTTGGTTTGGGTGCAGTCATGCGGTTTGATGAACAACACTAGATTTAACTATCATTTTGTATTGTGTGCTATGCGCTAACTCTCTGATCGCTTGGCTCCACCACGTGAACTTTGAAATTCAAAATAACTTTTGTGCTACGCACAACCATTTGACAAAGACTCAAAAAATGAAAAGAGATTTTGTCATTTATGTGTTTTATATTTGAGAGCTGTTACATTCACAATATTTTCATAACAAATCATAGGTGATTAGTTGTTATTGGTTCTAAATTGAACCTAACAGTAAAATTACTTTTCTACCCCATCAATAACAACCTATAACAACTTGCTACATAAAATTTATTATGAAAATGTTATGAACATATCATTTCTTTTTATATTTTTATGAGCTAGTTAACAGGTGCTTTTATGAGCCTGGTTAAAGGACATATCATTTCTCTTTATATAAAAAACCAATTGGTGTTAATAAAAATAAAAAGAATAAAGAAGGAAAAGAAGAAGGAAAGAAAAGTGGGAAATGATCCTCAATGCGAGTGTGGCAGCCACAATAAGTTCCCCCATTGACTTACGTGTATATTCAAATTATCTTCCACGTGTCCTTTTTTTCTCAATCCAAAGCCAAAACCAAAACCATCTCCAGCTTTTTGCCTTTTCTACGTTGTCTCATTTGTAATCACTACTTAGGACAACATGGGTAAGACACATGCTTGCCGTGGAAAAAAAGTAGTAATTAAGGTCAATTTTAAATTTTATTTGTATCACAAAATAAAAATATGAATCATTTGATTTTTAAAGTATATAGAGATTTACATTAATCAAAAGAAACATTAATTTTAAGAATTTTGGTAATTATGTCGTAAAAAGTTAATCTTATTCACTTAAGAATTTTGATCAACCACAAAGTTAGGATAACTATTTAACATATAAATATTTATTTAACTATAATATTTTTTTAGTACCTACTTGCTAAAGACAATTTCTCAAAAAAAAAAAAAAAAAAAAATGCTAAAGACAATATATCTACTATCTAAAAACTTCTAAGAATGATAACGAATATCATCATCTTCCAACAATAAACAACTGAGTTTTGCTAAAAAATTTAAAATAAAAAATAAAATAAAAAGATAATAAAAGGCATGTGTCATCGAATTTTTCATTAGATAAATTATAAGTTTTGAAAATTTAAACCTAGAAAATCAATATTCTTTAGATAACAAATAAAACACCTAATATCATCATTCTAATTTTCTAAGAATTTTTATCATTTAAAACTCAAAATACGTAAAGAAAATTTGTAGGAAGTTAAAATTTAGCAAGAGTAATTTAGACATTACACAATAAAATATTTTAAAAATCATAAGCTTTCATTAGAGTTTAACTGAGAGAATAACAATATGATATATTTGCTCTTTTTCAAAATATTAAGGGAAAAATTGCTTGATTTTAAAGTTTAAGAAATAATTGTAAACTACCCCAAACATAAAGGATGAAAAATGTTTTTTTCCTAAGTTTTTGTTTTTGTTTTTATGTGTAAAACTATTTGTTTTTACTTAAAATAGTGTGTAAAGAAAAAAAAAAATACAAAAAGCCAACCCAAGAAAATTGTATGTGGAATAGTGAATTTTGGCTCAACAAAGTTGATTAAACCAACAAAAAATTTCTAAAAACACAACAGAATGACCAACATTTTCATAATACCTTTATAATTTTGTTATATTTTATTTTAACTTGTAAAAAATTGACAGCTCAACAGTTTTGAAAATATTGTGACAACATCAAGATGTCTTAACATTTTTCACACAAAAAAATGTTATGTCCATGACATTTTCACAACAAATCATAAGTAGTAGGTTATTGCAAGTTGTCATTGGTGGGCAAAAAAATAGTTTCATTGGTAAGTTTAAATTCAAACCAATAACAATTTACCATATTTGATTTGTTATGAAAGTGTTGTAAAAATTATTATGGATATAGCACTTATTTTTCACAATACTTTTATTTTTAGTTGTAACTGGTTCTAGTATGATATTTTATTATTTTATTTTGACATATAATGAATTAACACCTTAACAATTGTAAAAATATTGTGCCAATTTGTGATGTTAATATTTTATTATAATGTGAAACAACGTGAATTGGACAAACCAAAAATAATATAGCAAATATACTACAACTTTATGCATTCACAAAAAAAAAAAAAAAAAAAAAGCGGCCAGCAAAACAGTGAAAGTTGAACAAACCAAAACTACTGTAGCTAAATTACTGTAGTTTTTCCCATTCACTCTTTATATATATATATATATATATATATACACACACATTGCACTTACAATGTAAATTTATATTGTAAACACATAAAAATTGGCAAATGTTGTACACATTTACAAAATTTGTACTTTTCTTTTTTTGCAAATGTATATAATATTTGCTACTTTTTGTGTGTATACAATGTAAACTTACATTACAAGTAAAAAGTAAACATATAAAGATCCTTTAAAAGAAAAAAACAAGGTCAAACCAATTTGGTGAACTTGAAGAAATAATTAAAAAAAAAAAATGGGGAAAGAGGCAACTCACTAAACCAAAAATACTGTTCATAACACTGTTTATGAGCTTATTAAAACGTATATAATATTTGCTACTTTTTGTGTGTATATAATGTAAGCTTACATTACAAGTACAAAGTAAACATATAAAGATCTTTTTTTTAAAAAAAAGCTCAAACCAAGTTGGTGAACTTGAAGGAAAAAAAAAGAAGGCAAAAAGGCAAGTAACTAAACCAAAAATACTGTTCTTAACACTATTTATGAGCCTATTCGCTCTTTTTATATATAGAAAAAAGAGTACAAATCGATGAGTAAAGAAAAGAAAAGAAAAAACGATGAACAGTACATATTGAACCAACCAAAAGTACTTTAGTTTTTATACATTCACCCAACAAGTGTCACAACATTTTTACAAAACATTTATTTTCAGTTGTGGTTGGTCACAGTTTCATATTTTATTATTTTATTTTGACTTATAAGAAATTGACACCTCAATAATTGTGAAAATATTGTGAAATTTGTTATGTCAGTATAACAATATATATGCGGGTTCTTATAAATATTTAAAAGAGAAAAAAAAGTACAAATGGATGACTGAAAAAAAAAAAAAAAAAGTGTTGTAGCTACTGTAGATACAGTGCCACTTGAACAAACCAAAGTGGCACTGTAGCAACTGTTCAAAACTTGGGGGGAAAAAAAAAAGATAAAGACTCAATAAACCAAATGTGTACTGTAGAGCTTATTAAATATATATAATATTTGCTACTTTTTGTGTGTATACAATGTAAGCTTACATTACAAGTACAAAGTAAATATATAAAAATTCTTAAAAAAAAAAAAAAAAAAAAACTCAAACCAAGTTGGCGAACTTGAAGAAAAAAAAAAGGGGAAAAGGCAAGTCATTAAACCAAAAGTACTGTTCATAACACTATTCATGGGTCTATTTGCTCTTTTTATATATAGAAAAAAGAGCACAAATTGATGACTAAAAAAAAAAAAAAAAGCGATGAACAATACATATTGAACAAACCAAAAGTCCCGTAGCTTTTACACATTCACCCAACAAGTGTCACAACATTTCCACGAAATATTTATTTTCAGTTGTGGTTGGTCACAGTTTCATATTTTATTATTTTATTTTGACTTATAAAAAATTGACACTTCAATAATTGTGAAATATATTGTGTCAGAATAACAATATATATGCGGGTTCTTATAAATATTTAAAAGAAAAAAAAGTACAAACGGAAGACCGAAGGAAAAAAAAAAAAAATGCTGTAGCTACTGTAGTTACAGTGCCACTTGGAACAAACCAAAGTGGCACTGTAGCAACTGTTCAAAACTTAAAAAAAAATAAAAAGAAAGAAAGAAAGAAAGAAAGAAAGAAAAAGGACTTAATAAACCAAAAGGGGCACTGTAGGGGCATTGCCTCTTTTTATATAATTAGTAGATATATACTACTTACAAGAGGAGAGTAAGTCTATCTTACAAATATTTTCATAATTTTATTATGTGGCGATTTGTGAGTGGTGAAAATAAAATAGTGGGTCCATATGAGTCCACAATTTCACCATTCACGAGTTGCCACGCAGTAAAGTTGTGAAAAAATTTGTAGCACTAGACTTATTTATAAGAGGATTTTCATTTTTGAACTAGATTTTTATGTGGTTCATACATACTCTTAAACTTTATGTTTAACAGGGATAAAACTTGCCGAGCCTGGTAACGTAGGCTTGTTATCAAGTGGGGCAATAAAAGTGGTTGGATCTATGGGTTGGGTTTGTTAGAGTGGAGCCTTCTAAACAGGGATAAAACTTGAAAACAACCCGGTAAAAATATATTTCCAACTCCACTAAAAATACCTACAAAATAAGATATTCTCCTATTAATCCATGTCTTTAAAACAAACTTATTTAAATTTAAAAAAAAATAAAAATTATAACATTAGACAAAAAAAAAAGAAAAAAAAAGCACGTGCAAACAAAAAAGAAAAAAAAAGAAGAAAGCACGTACAAAAAGAAAAAAAGAAAAAGAAAAAAAAAAGCACGTGCGCCCGCCAATCCCAATCCCAAACTCTATGCTCTATGGAGTATTATTACTAGTCTCCCAGAGTGTGAGTCCCAGTGGTAGTAGTCTCTCACTCTCTCTCTCTCTTTCTCTTTCGCTCTCTCAAATTTCAATCAATCTTCAAACTTCAAAATCTTCACACATATAAGCAACCTTTTAGAAAGTAGAAACAAATCAAAACTCTTCCCCGATTTTTTTCTCTCCACAAAAAATAAAAAAATATAATAATATGTTTATCCTCTCTTCTTCTCCGCCAACCACCACATTCTTCACATCCACAACCACAGCCACAACTACACCCAAAGCTAGGGTTTCTTTTTCTTTTTCTGTGCGATTCTGTACTCGGAGACAACCATTTCCGTCTCTTTTTCATTCTTTAAAAGTGAGTGCCACGGCGGAGATGCTTCAGGACAAGGAGTCTTCCTCCTCCTCCTCCTCCTCGCCGGCGCCGCCACCCGCGGCTACTACTTCGTCCGGAGAAACCAGCAAGGACTCCCGCACATTTCTCAATGCCACCACCGAACAAGGTTCGCTTCCCTCTTCTTTCTTTTCTTCCAGCCTAAATTATTTCTTTACTTTCTCTTTTCTTTTCTGCTGAGAAAAATGTGGTGGAGTTAGCAAAAAGACCGAGATTCCTAATTACTTTCTTTGTTCTTTACTCTCACTTCTTGTGCTCTTTCTTTTGAGAAAATGTTGCCTTTTTCTTTTGTTAGTAGCATCACTGCAGTGTTCTATCAGTATCGTTTCGAGTTCTTATCAACAGCTACGCAACTAAATGCGGTTGCACCAGATTAGTTTTTGTAACTAACAAATTTCAGAGATGACAAAGTCATATTCAGTTCCTCTTAGTTTCGTAAAATAGAATGCATTTTGAAATTCACATTTTGAGGCATAGGAAGAAATAAAGATATGTTGAATTTTATAAATACATGCTACATCTTTAATTAACAAAAAGAGCCTAATATGTTAAGTGAAGATGAAGAGATTTTGTTTGAAAAGTGCATATCATTACGCCGATGTTTTTTGATTTAATGAAGAGATATGTTTCTAGAAATACGCCGATGTCTTATCCTATCAAAATCTGTGTAAATCCTATTTCAAGCCTACCTAAAGAAACGTGATTCCCTTTTGTATACTTCTTATACATTGTTTATTACTTTTTAAGTATAATCATGATTACGATACATGTCTATACTTAAGAGGCCATGCTATTTAAGTTAGTAATTTATGTATATCTTAGCATTGATTTGTGTCCATCGCCCCAAGATCGCTTAATTTGCAATACTCCATAATGAGTGATCCGGTAAGAAGGGGGGCATTTTTTGAGTTGTTAACTCTTTAATGTTAACATGGGACATTATTTGTGTTGATGATTTTTGAATTCCAAGAGATAGATGGGAGTTTTTAGTTTGTTGGTTCATCAGGGTAAAGAGGACATTGTATGAGTCGTTGGTGTTCTTGAGTTCTGCTTGGATTTTATGACAGATGAGAGAGAGAAAGAGAGTTTTGAATTAAATGACATTTATGCCAGAGAATTTTTCATGTGGGTTTCAAAAGGGGATGAACTTCCACTTGTCAGAAAATATTTTGCTATACTTTCTACTTTATGAGTCACACTTTGTTGTATTGTGTATTAGTGGTTATTGTAATCATGGATATAAATCATTGTATGCTTTAACATTTAGTAATACTGTCCTAAATTGAAATATAGGACTGAGAAATCGATAATGCTTATAGAAAGGGTTGGTGATAGGTGATATCAGACCTTGCTCTATTTGTTAAAAAAAAAAAAAAATCCAAAGCTTGCTATTTTGTAGTGGATGTCAGGAAAATGTGGGAATAAACTTATTCAAGTATTTACATCTTCAATTATAACTAAGAAAATTATTTAGAACAAATACAGCCTGTAAGTTGGACCTTACATTACTTTTTTTGGGCGTGGATCCTATTTTATTCTGAATATTGTCTATGTTTGGTTATTTGTTTAGCCATAATTCAGGCTGACGCTTTGCCCAATAAATTAATATATATATATATTATTTATTTATGAAGTTTGTCTTTTACAGTGGCTGCACATATCATAACCATATTTGTCGGGAATACATTCAAGTCTGTTTCTGTAACTGTTGTACCATGCGCTAGGGTCTGAGACTAAAACGTCTAAGGTTGGTTTATTGAATCTTGACTTCTACCAGGCTGATCCATGTATTCAATTCTGGATTTATAGGCCTGAAGAAAGTTGACCTTTGTTTGCTTTTCAAAAAAAAAAAAAAATACTGTCCCCATCCTCTAGGCCTTTTTGGTTGGGCTTCTCCGATGGTGCTTGAGCTTTTAATTAGCAAAAGCTACTTGTAGACTGTTTGGTAACTCAAGGGTGTTTTAGTTTTTTGTCGATCTCATAAAGCAGCTTGGTCTCTTTAGGTTTGAAAACCAGATCAAGGGTTGCTTTTTTAAAGCAGTTGCAACTTCTTGAGCCCTCCCAACTGGCCCTTACTCTTATTAATTTTCTCTCGGTTTGTCATGATAACACATAAAAATGGAAAGTAATTAATTTCTAACAGAGGTTAGACAAGGAAAAAAAAGAAAAGAAAAGAAAAGAAGGGAGGTTCATGAAGCCAACTTTGTTCAGTATTTTGGCTCATCAAGAGCTGAGAATAAATATGGGGACAGTTTAAATAATCATTGATTAACACTATTTGATATCTATCTAAGTTATCGAGGACAGAGAAAAATTCAAATAACTCATTCACAATAAATGAATAGAATGCTCCTGGGTATGAACATAAACTGCTTAGCCTGTCAGTTGTGAATGCACTTGGATTACCTTGGTTTTGAGGGTTGTTACTAGCCTGGACAATGTGGTTCTTTGTGGTTGGCATTGGAGATTTGTTAGAACTGATAAACTAGCCCATAAGGCCTCTCCTTTGTGTTTTGTTACAAGGCAATAGCCATCCATTTGAGGGTGAGGGCTGTGGAGTGAAGCTTAATGGATCTCAAAGCAGCCTTTTCATACTACTATTATTCATGGATGGTTAAAGTGGATGCTAGGTGTTTTTGTTTTTCTTTTCTAGATTTTCTGTTCTCTGTATCTTTTTTTTGTTCTTATCTCCTACATTTTTTAATGACTTATGTTGAAATTTATCTGCAGAGTTGCTGGCAGGAATTACGAAGGAAAGAGAAACAGGAAGACTGCCTTCAAGTGTTGCTTCGGGGATGGAAGAATTGTACCACAATTATAAAAATGCAGTAAATAAATCTATATTCCTTAACTCATTTTTGACAGATTACATTCACTTATGTTGTAGAACCACTAGTATTTTTCTTTTCCTTTCCCATTATGTAAACTGCATAGGCAATATGTCTTAACTTTCTTCCTGGGAAAAAGAAGTTTATGGTGGTATAATGTGTAGAACTGTTCAGTTGTACATAATTAAATATACAATCTAATTCCTATCTTCCAGGGAAAAAGAAGTGTATGGTGGTGTACTGTGTACGATTGTTCAGTTGTACATAATTAAATATACAATTTAACTCCCAATTTTAAGATAGTTTACAGCTTCTAGTTTGTTGCTTATAATTGGAGCAAAATACTATGCAGTCGTGAAAGAGAAAATATATACACTTCTTGATTCAAATGAATGCTTGAATGTGCAATTAAAACTTCATAATAGAGTATTTTTCTTTTATTCAAGTTCACTTGATTAAAAAAACTACTTTCTATTCTGGCTGACATTCTATGGCCCATATATGTGCGTGACTGCCTTCAACTGTTACTTTGGGGATGGAAGAATTGTTCCACAATTATAAAAATGCAGTAATAAATCAATATTCCTTTACTCATTTTTTACAGTATAAATTCATATATGTTCTAGAACCCCTGGTATTTTTCTCTTCCTTTCCCTTTAAGTAAAATGCATAGGCATTATGCTTTAACTTTCTTCCTGGGAAAAAGAAGTTTATGGTGGTTTACTGTATGCAATTGGTTAGTTGTACATCACTTAATATATAAATCTAACTCCTATCTTCCAGGGATAAAGAAATTTGTGGTGGTATAATGTGTACAATTGTTCAGCTGAACATAACTAAATATGCAATCTAACTCCTATCTTCCGGGGATAAAGAAGTGTATGGCAGTATACTGTGTACAATCGTTCAGTTGTACATAACTAAATATACAATCTAACTCCCAATTTTAATATAGTTTCCAGCTCTAGCTTGTCGTTTATAATTGGAGCAAATACCATGCAATCATGAATGAGGAAATAGTAATACTTCTTGATATTAAATGAATGCTTGAATATGCAATTAAAACTTCAAAATAAAGGGTTTTTTTTTCCCTTCTTCCAAGTTCATTTGATTAAGAAAGAAGTCACTTTCTATTCTAGTTGACACTCTGTGGCAGCCCATATGTGTGTGTGTGCACAAATGAAATACTTTTTACATAACATTAAGGCAAATATGCTGTGATTGATATATGGAGAACGTGCAAAACAAGTTTAAGACTTCAAATAACCTAAAAAAACTAAGTTTTACCTAAAAGATGGTTAGTACTTATTAGAAAAGCTGGACCTAAAGTCTCCTTCATCATTCTACATGTTCTCATGATCATGTGACTTGTATATGATTAACAAAAAATAACTGATATGCTAATTCTTAAATCTATTTGCTTGAAGTTTTCTTCTGATCTTCCAATATTTCCTAATGTTGGCCAGTGTCAATTAGTTTTGTTTATGGCATATGTGATTGACATGTATTTTGGCAGGCTTGTCTGTTTATGCAACTGCATCAATGGTTTACTTCTACTGTTTTTGTCACAAGTTATGATTAGTCAATTATGCTTTTAACTAATGAGGGTAAAGGCCATGGCAATCATGGTTTTTTAAAATGATTCACCCTGTAATCATAATATCCATATTTAATCAATTAGGATAATGTCATGATCAGTTCCATAGTTGAAGCTTCTGTAATGCTACTTTTTTATTGTAAATTGTCAAATATTTGATAATTTATGTGACCTTGACTGCTGTACCAATGATTGTTCTCATTATTTTGTTGCACTTAATGCTACTTCTAGTTAAAATTGTATTTTGGTTTCATGCTTTATTGTTATTTAAAACTTCTGAATGTTGGAGAACATGCAATTAGTGTAGGATTATTTTTCAAATTTCCTTTACAAGGACAAAGACAAGTTTTCCTCATTTAGGGTTCTATCCTGCAAATTTAATATACTGAGCTGTACAACATGCTGTGTTCATGAGCTATAGCTCAAATTGTACCTTTCCCCGTTTTAAGAACAGGTGGAAGGTTAAGGACCCAATGGGTGCTTATGTAACTTACCAATAATTTTTTTAAAAAAAGTTAAATTTGTGAGCTGTCATGTTTCAGGTTTTCCAAAGTGGAAATCCAAAGGCAGATGAGATAGTACTGTCAAATATGGCTATTGCGTTTGATCGTATGTTCTATGATGTTGAGGTAATTTTTAACTATTTACTTTATCATTATGCTTTTATAGCTTAAAAAATATGTCCATCTCCAGTCTGCAGATTTTTTTTTTTGATAAGTCAGATATTGGATACAAGTTATCAGTTTTTATGAATCCTTTGTATGAAATATTATAGTACTTTTTCAGGACCCTTTTGTCTTCGAACCATTTCACGAAGCATTGCGAGAACCTTTTGACTACTACATGTTTGGTCAAAATTATATCCGTCCTTTAGTTGATTACAGGTGAGGTGACAATTAGTGCTTCTTTCCCCATATGGTTTTGTTGACAAATCTTGATTTGGTTTTCAATCAACTACCTGAAATTGAAGACTTCACTCGTTTTATGTTTTTCTACACGTTCATATCAGTAATATGTCATTCCTCTATATTAATATGCATGCGGTTGCTGAATATCTGTTGTTTCATGAAGTACATGTGGTCTTTAAGTATGATAAACAAAGACGCTTAATGTAGAGATTATTTGTTGGGAGCTATGTCTGATGGCTATAAGATCTTAAATTAGTTCTCGTTACTTGGGAGATGGTATTGTTGAGTTATTATCTGAGTATGCTTAGGATCTTAAGTGGATCAAGTTCATATATATGTATTGAAGTACATAACTCATGTATGCTATTTGCTTCTTATTTTATTGCTTTCTATGATCAAGTAACGAGTTGCACATTTGTTCACCTCCTTTTTAATCTCTTGCTATTTTTGTTTATTTCATTATTTTTTGTTTGGTTGGTTTTTTCTTTTTTGGTGTTAATTGTGACTATCCACTTTAAACTATGAGGTCACTTGCAATGTCCACTCTAAACTATACAATTTTGCGATCAACACTTTAATTTGAGATTAATTTGTAATGTCCACTTTAACATCCATCACCAATGTTAAGATTAGCAAATTAGTGGGCTCTAAGGTAAAGATAACAAATTAATGGGAATTGATTTGTTAATTTTGACATATTTCTGCAACTCACGACCAAATTAGCCCATTAATTTGTTATTTTTTTTATGTTGATTTTGGATGGTGAAATGGAAATTGCATATTAATATCAAATTAGGGTGTTATTGCAATAATTTCTAGTTTAGAGTGGACATTGGAAGTGTCCCCATAGTTTAGGGTGGCTTCTGTGATTAACCTTTTTTCTTCATTTAGATTTTTTTTTTCAATATAATGTTCATGTCATAAGTATGACTAATCCAATGTGTTGTTTAGATAACAGAGTGATAATGTAGCAGCTTTGTATTTTTAAACTCCTTAGGATTTAGACCAATTCTAGAATGCTTAGAGTGCCCATATTTGTGAGCATGCAAGCATTTACATAAATACATATTGTGATGCCTCTTAGTTGTCTTAAAAAGGTACAACAAAACGCAAAAGCTGATGTTGCCTGGTTGTGGTTTGCATGTCTTGATAGTGGTTTTGGGATTTGAATACCCTCCATCTGCACATTAAGGGTCTGTTTGGAAACAGCTTATTTAGCTTTTTGCTGAAAGTGTGCTAATGTATACTTGTACCTTGAAAAAATTTGAAAAAGTGAGAAAAAGCGGAAAAAAGTGAGGTTTTAAAAAACTGTACATAAAGTTAAAAGCTAAAACTTAAAATTGATGCCAAACTCACCCTAAGTAGGCTTCTGTCTAGCTTTCTCATCACATGAGTGATCATTGTAGTATGCGTAGATGTCGCATAATCTCAGATTCACACTAGATGATTAAGTTGGAAACAGTGAATCCTCCTGTAGATCTTTGCTCTGATTGAGAGCTAGTTGTCTATTTCTGTATTCCATCACAGCACTGTACTCAGCTTCTCATCTTTAATGGTTGTAAAAGTTTAGCGTTCTCTTTTCTTTCAAGTCTTCTGTTCTTATCCTGCTTACTTATAATGGAATTTACTGGAATAATTAACTTGTAATCTAATTCTGAAACCAGTGGCTACTGTTTTGCAATCAACACGTATTGAGACTTTCATGTGCTTTGGGGCCCCTAGTGTTTTACCTTAGCTCTGACTTTATAGTCTTTGATGCAGAAATTCATATGTTGGCAACATTTCCCTTTTCTATGAAATGGAAGAGAAGCTTCAGCAGGTTCCTATTTTCAATATTCCAGTTTATTTTTGTATACGCTGCAGCTAATAGTTGAATTCTTTTCAGTTGTCTCTTTCTTGCCAAGTTAAAAAAATGTAACTTCCTCCTAGTTTGTTGTGCTTTTTTTTATGTGTTTGTATGGGGGCTGTTTAAGCTAGTAAGTAGATGTGCATGCTGAAGTCTTATAGATGATTTTGGGTATAATGAACATAGGGTATGTGGATAACTCCAAAAAGAAAAATAGAAGAAAAATTCAATGTGGTCAGTGTTTACTTTTTATCATGTAGTGTTTTTGAAAAGGAAAATTTTTAGGCAGGCTACTTCAATAACTGAACCAACATGATAACTTGAGGAAGCGTAGGCTTATTGTTATTTATTTTTTTTGAGAACCAGGCTTGTTGTTATTGACTGGTGTTGCATGTGTAAGAGGGCAGGGGATTCTATTAATCATTTACTCCCGCATTGTCCAATAGCCAGAGAGTTGTGGCGTATGGTATTTACACTTTTTGGGGTTACTTGGGTTATGCCAAAGGATGTAGTGGAGCTTCTAGCTAGCTGGCCAGGCAAATTTAGAAAACATAGAAATGGGGTGATAATGGTCCCCCACTGTTTGATGTGGGGTATATGGAGGGAGAGGAACGCTCAGATTTTTGAAGGAACCGAAAGATCGATTCAAGAATTGAAGATTTCATTCTTCTGTTAGGGTGGACAAATGCATTGGGTGTCTTCTTTTTTAATTCTTTGTCTGATATGCTTGATAGATGTAGTTTTACACTTAGTTTTTTTATTGTTCTCATACTTTCTTTGGTACACGTCTTGTTTGCGTTGTTTTTTGTATTTGTTATTTCTATCAATGAAGTTTATTATTTATCAAAAAAACTGATCCAACATTAGCTTTTCATTGCAGGTTTTGTTTAGTTCCACTGGTCTATGGGTTGATTGTGTTATGAAATTGAGAGCTGTTTTTGGTTGGTTAGTTTGGGGTTAAAGGCTTAAACTGTTCAAAGTAACTGGTGTGAGTTGTATGGGGGACTTTCATAATTAGAATCTTTCTGCAATGTGCTTCCTTTACTATTCTAGGCTATGAGACTAAGGCTAGCATTTAGCATTGATGCTAGCTGTCCCAATTGCTTTTGTGCATTAGTTGTGTGAGATTTGGATGGTAAGAGTGCCCAGGTGTTTCTCTGGTATGCTGTATACTATTGCTAGCTGTCTCAACCAGTCCCAATATGTTTTTCACAGTTCTATTGATCAATGCCTGTTCAAGTGATGGGTGAAGAAATAGAACATCATAAAGAATTATCTGCTTGTTTAATGGCCTGTTATATGTGCTTTTTTTTAGAGTATTTTTTATGCTTGCCAGTATTTGATCTTCAAATATTTCTTGATGTAGAAGTGGCTTTTTTGGGATGTAATAAGTAACTCTTATGATTGATTGCAGGGTCACAATATTGTCTTGATGTCAAACCACCAAACTGAAGCTGACCCTGCTATCATTGCATTGTTGCTTGAAGCAACAAACCCGCGTATTGCTGAGAACATGGTGAAACTTTTCTTTTTTTCTTTCAAATACAGATGCCATTGTTGTGCATTTGGAAATGTTGGCATAACAAATTTGTACTTCATGTACTGCAGACCTATGTAGCAGGGGATAGAGTTTTAATAGATCCTCTTTGCAAACCCTTCAGTATTGGAAGGTGATTTTGAAATTTGTAGATATATCATATAGTTATCATGCTCCAGTTCCCATTTAAAGTTTCATGAATTTTATGTTATCATCCTTTTTAAATTTTCCTAGGAATCTTATATGCGTGTACTCGAAAAAGCACTTGACTGATATTCCTGAGCTTGTTGAGATGAAAAGAAAAGCAAACACGCGAAGTTTGAAGGAAATGGCTTTACGTTTAAGGTATCTCTATTTCTTTGCTCTGTTTGTCTGATTGAAATCATGGATATGATATCTGTGCATATAAGGAATAAGTACAACTGGATTTTATTTCTTATTTCTGGTCATCATGGGTGTCTTTGCCATTTATATTTTTTACTCATTCGCGTCTTTCTTCAGAGTAAACCCTTTTTTTTTTATAAGTAAGAGAAATTTTTTTGCAAAAATGACTACTTCATGCAAAAAGAGGCACAAAGTAGCGAAAAGAATTATAAACAGAAAATTATGTACAATAAAAAAGAGAATCTATAAACATTGGAATGGAATCACTATAGGTGAGTCCCCAAGCACGAGACCAATCAAACAAAGTTGATGCAGGGAGCCAAAATTTTATTCTTTAATTTGCAATTAATTTTGTTTTTGAATTTGGTTATTAATGTTCAGGGTTTTAAGGGGTTTAATTAGATGTTTTCCATATTGGTGTAATGTCTAAATCCTATTTAATTAGTACTCCTATAATCGAGAAGAGGCAGATGAGTTTGAATATGAATTTTATGATGAGTTAAGAATATTTCTCCTCCTTTGTTCTCTTTGTTTGGTGGTGATGCCTAGGGTTTGTAGGCAGATTCTAGGTGGTGAAGCCTAGGATTTGTTTTGTTTGTTCCTTTTATTCATCTTTTATCTCCATTTTCCTACTTGTTCTGCATCAAAAGTCCCTACGAGCAAGGCTAGGAGCTGATCCCCTGTAATCTCCAAGCCCTCAAATGTATGATTATTATGCTCCCTCCAAATGATCCACATCATACGCAGCAGTGCCAAATTCCAAATGTTTGATGTTTGACAATACTTCCTTAACTAGTTCCTCCACCCAACCAAAAGATCAAACACCCTCGTAAAACCCAAGAGACACTAAAAGATCTAAAAATAGAACTCCATAACTAATAAGCCCCCTCACAATTAATCAAATGATGGTCAACAGTCTGCCCACTACACTGACACTTACAACACCAATCCACTATATTTTCTTCATATTTCATTCAATGAAGTGTAATGTTTATATGATTAGCACTTCCAAATTAGTCGCGTGGGAGAAAGTTTGTTTACCGATGGAGGAAGGTGGTTTGGAGATAAGGAGGGTGGGGTTGTTTAATCAAGCCTTGCTTGGTAAGTGGTTATGGTGCTTTGGGAAAGAAGATCACAGGTTATGGCGTCAGGTTATAGCAACCAAATACGGAGTGGATAGTGGGGGTTGGTGTACTAGGGATGTTCGAGGGACCCATGGTTGTGGACTGTGGAAGAATATTAGAGCAGGAGCTGAGAGTTTCTTTAGACAGGTGGAGTATGCTGTGGGGGAAAGGCCACCGTATTCGTTTTTGGTATGACCCTTGGAGTGGGCCTATCCCTCTAAAGGATCTCTATCTAGATCTGTTTGCTTGTGCTGTTTCCAAAGGAGCTTGGATTTTTGATTTGGTTGTTTCTAATTTAGAAGGGGGTAATAGAAGCTGGAGTTTACAGTTCTATCGAGCTTTTCATGAAGGGGGGGGTAGAGAGAGCATGTTCTCTGCTTAAGCATCTTTTTTCTAATATGCCAAGGGGTGAGAGAGATGATACGTTGACTTGGAAGTTGAATCGTTCTAGTGTCTTTGATGTTCGCTCTTACTATAACTTGCTAGCTGAACTGGATGGCTCTTCTTCCATCCCTTTTCCCTGGAAGTGCATTTGGAGTACAAAGGTACCTAAAAGGGTGTCTTTCTTTTTATGGACAACAGCTAGGGGTAGTATTCTTACCATTGATAATCTGGTTCTTAGGCGATTACCACTGGTTAATTGGTGTTGCATGTGCCGGTGTAATGAGGAAAGTGTGAATCATCTTCTACTCCATTGTAAGTTTGCTTATGCCTTGTGGAGTGAAGTTTTTTTGATATTTGGAATCCAGTGGGTGATGCCGAAGATAGTAGCCTCCCTTCTTTTTGGCTGGTGGAATTGGCCGGGGAAGCATTCCTCTAATATTTGGAATATGGTTTCAGCTTGTTTGATGTGGTTAATTTGGCGGGAGCGTAATAATCATACTTTTGAAGATATTGTGAGATCAATTGATCTTTTGAAGCCTATACTAGTTGGGACCTTATTTAAGTGGGGTAAAATTTGGGGTTTTACACAATGTATTGCCATTTCTGAATTTCTTCTTTCTATTCGTATCTCTTCTTGAGGTACTTGTATTCATTTTAAGTTTTGAGTGTTCACCATCGTGAACATGGTGTCCTTTTTATGAAATAAATCTTTGATTACCTATCCAAAAAAAAAAAAGTTTTGGAATTGTTGAGTAGATTTAAGAAATACGCTTTCACCCACACACACCTTCACACATACTTTCTCTGTTGATTTCTATCTTTTGGTATAATGATCTCCTTTTTGTCCCTTTATGGCTTTATCTGAGCTCATCCTGATCCTTCAACTTGGAGCATATAATTTTTTACTATTGCTTATAGAAGTAGGGAAGTTGTTATTGTTGCTCGAGTGTCTAGATGTTTATTGTGTTCATTCTCTTATATGACTTCAATACAGAGCATGCTTCTTAGTTTGATGGTCGATTTTCTATAAATTCTGGAAAATCTCCATTCTGGTCTTCTATCACTTAGGTGCTTCCTGATACAGGGGTGGATCACAACTTATATGGATTGCACCGAGTGGTGGGAGGGACCGACCATATCCTCACACAGAAGACTGGTATCCAGTAAGTTTTTTCATCTTCAATACTTCTTTGCGAATATATTTGGGTTTGTTTCTCATGCCTTTTAAGATACGTCTAGCTAAAAATATATTGGAATTTAATGTTAGTTTCATTGTGACCCTGGTAGGATGCCAAACAAGGTTTGTAGAAGTTGTTTAGGGATTTAGGAAGAAAAGCAGGACAAACTCTGTTTCACCACTTAGGGTTGCTTGAAATCACCACCAAGCCATTTGAAAATTTCAATGGAAGTTTCATGAATCAGGTCAAGCTCTCTGCATTGGGGTATAGTGCTTATATACACTCCAAGGACTAAACTCTAACACTAATTGATGTGTGCCAAAGCCCATTTATTGAATTATGAAAATAATATTGACTCTAGCAAATTAAATAGAATAGTTGTAGCCTAATTAGCTATTTTTTTATGAATAATAAAATTGTATTAAATAAAAAAAGAGTCCGTCAATAGACAAGAATATACTAAAGATAGCTACCAAGTCAAGAAAATGACCAACTACCAATGAAAGCAAGAAAAGTAGAACATGAATGGTTGAATAACACAGCCATTCAGTCAAACAAAGCATGCAGAAGGAATAGTTTCAACTCCATTGAAGGCCACTCTAACCTTCAAATGCTCTATGATAGTCTAACTAATTATACCTAAAATAAATTCCAATGGACCAATAGTAAAAATACAGTTGACTTCCAATATAAAATTTTAAAAAAAAAAGTTTTTGCAGTCCCCACATCATTCAACTCCCTCCACAATTTCTGTTTCCTTGTTGAAACATTGCCAAACTCTGTTTCATTCCATTGCATTAAATCCGATTTTAGCACTTTAAACTTCATGGCCTAAATATAACTAGGAGTCCCCTTAAAACAATAAGCCTCCCACCAAGATTTCACCTTTTCCACAAAACCCTCTGCTTTTAACCACATGTTTTCGAAACGAAAGGGTCTATGGCCGTGTTATTGATTCCCTCCCTCTAATAGAATAGGAAAGTGATCTGCTAAAACTCTAGGTAACCTTCTTTGAGAGATGCAAGTAAAGTAAACCTCCCAATGACGGGAGAAAAGAAAACAATCGATTCTAGAACCTGAGGAAGAATTAGACCAAGTGTAAAACCCCAAATATGAGACCCATCAAACAAGGTCCCAACTAGCAAAGACTTCACCAGATCTAATGGGCTCTCAATATCTTCAAAAATACGTTTATTATGTTCCTACCAAATTAACCACACGAGACACACTGATACCATATTCCAAATTTTTGAAAACTGTTTCCCCAACCAATTCCTCGAAGCAAACAGTAGAGAGGCTAAAGTCTGGGGCATCACCCACTGAATCCCAAACAACAAAAAAACTTCACTCCATAAAGCATGCACACAAAGTTACAATGGAGCAAAAGATGGTCCACAGTTTCCCCATCACATCTACACAAGCAATCAATTAACAAGTTAATATGTTATTTATCTGGCCAAAGAAGTTAGTGCATATATATATATTTGGAGTTCTTTTTGTATGACATGTTATCCCCTTTATTTCCATTTTTTGTAATGTCATTAAATTCTTCTATACTGATATAAGGGGGTCAGGCACCCTTTGATACTTCTTCAGTGGACAATATGAGAAGGCTAGTAGAACACTCTGGTACCCCAGGGCATATATATCCAATGGCATTATTGTGCCACAACATAATGCCCCCTCCACCCCAGGTGTCCCTTTGTCTTTGACTTGGCATCTTCTCTGTTATATTTTTTGTTTGCTGTGAAGAATATTTGTTGTTTCCAGGTAGAAAAGGAAATTGGAGAGAAAAGAGTCATCTCATTTCATGGGGTTGGATTATCAGTGTCACCAGGCATCAGCTTCTCTGATATTGCCACTGCCTGCGAAAACCCCGAAGAGGTTGGTTCCATTTAGTATACTGGTCTCTCTCTTACCTGGTTTAATATATGGTTCCTGAAATTTACATTCCATTTAGTATACTGGTCTTTCTCGTATTGGTTTCCAAAGAGCTTCATGCACATTATTTATATGATTTTATTTTGATTGATTATTAAAGAGCTGGCTGTTCACCTTAGCAGGCTAAGGACCTATACACACAAGCTGTCTATAATGTCGTGATGGAGCAATACAATGTGCTCAAATCTGCTATTCATGCCAAACAAGGACTAGAAGCATCTACACCAAGTGTCTCTTTGTCACAGCCCTGGAATTAGTTAACCTTTTTAATCAGGTACCTTAGCTTATTATTATTATTTTTTTTTGGCAATATATTTTATTAGAAGGTAAGGAAATTGCTCAAGTACACGCAGGTAGGATACTAGAGAGGTACCTGAAATCACATATAATTGGGTACTTAAATCTTTTTAAGTTCATCAATTGGGTCCTATGCATGAAGATTTTAGTTTAATGAAACAGTTGCTTTCATTAAAGCACAAATACTTCCATGAAAATGGGTTTGTTTACCAAGAACAATATTGAAGATCAAGCTGGAATACTTGTGGTCATTGTCTTTAATATCATTGCTTGTAAATAATTAGCCCTTGGGAGTATATAATATGGCAGATATATATCAGTGAATATTTAATTTAGTGCATAATGATCAATTAAAATTTATTATATACCCTTGCATTCTAGATTTGTCAAATATGAACTGATGAGGACGGTACACCTTATTAGATTGGGTTTTTTATTTAGTTAGATGGTTTAGGATTCCATTTTATTTTGAGTTCAAATCAGGTTTTGATGATTAGATAAGGATTAGCCTTTTTTTTTTTTGATAGGTAATAAAACTTTTATTGAAAAAACTGAACATCATGTTCATGATAGTGAACACTCTGAACAAGGAAAAATACAACCAAATCAAGAGCTAAAAGAAAGAGAGTAAAAACTCGGACAAAGAAATACAACTCGTACAACCCCAAATACAAGCCCAAAGAAACAAAGCACCGAAAAGAAACGACTTTAAGAGGTCTAAGGGTCTCTCTTTGTCTTCAAAAAAGGATTAGCCTTTTAGATTGTTATCAGTTTAGAGTTAGTTATATGGTTTATGAATTTTTATTCCTGCAAGCTCTATATAAAGGCTTCAGGTGGTTTATGTATGTTTTATTAGACGATTGATTCATGACATATTGGAGATTTTCCAATAGTTGGGTTCTGATTCCTATAAGGTTTTTTTTTTTCTTGGTGCTGATTCCAAGCACCCCTAAGTTTTTATCTTTTAATTTTCTTGTTCTTTTATTTTTCTCTTGATTGTCCCGCATCATGAACTGAGTTGATAAGAGATGTAAGAATTCAAAATTGATTGGAAGTAATTCACACCCTTTGCAAATCACTTAAAGCATATGTTAAGAAAATGCTATTGCATGATTTATTTTTCTAGGGATGTTTCTTGGCTGGAATACTCTCTCTCCCAAGCCTATCATAATTATTATTTTAATTGTAATGGAGGATTTAAAAAAAAAAATATATATATATTTTCTTTAATCTCAAACTTTAAGATTAGAATTGCTAATGGGAAGCCAGTCCATACAGAGGTAGGGAGAAGTCATAAGAAACTCTACATTGTAGCTGTTCTGTTATATTTTAATTAACTTCCTTGGTTGTGTTACAGGCTAGGACCCCTATTTTTAACATACTCTTGTAATTCAACTAAATGGCCGCTGCCCCATTAATACAAGCGTGCAATGTGAAAGGAAGCCCTACATCCATGTACCTTGATTACTTGATGGATATTTGCCACACATCTCCTGGTCTTTTTCTGGGCATATGTTGGAGTAGAGCTGAATTCATCAGAATCTGGAACTGTGTTGGAAGTTCAAATTTTCAGCTTCAGGTACCAAGGGTGAAGCTCAATTTCCGGTGTAGTTGTACAGATCTGTGATAGGCAATTTACGTGTATATTTTGCTCAAATTTTATACATCATATCTTGTATTCAAACTAGATGCACAATTTTCTTCTCTCTCTCTCTTTGAATTACACTATCTTGAACTTATCACAATAAGGTCAGTATCTGGAAGTATTTGAACATGTGCTCAAGAAGCAAAGTTTTTACTTATACGGCTATTCGCCAAGCATGATTTTGTATAGAATGAGATGGCGAGTTTTCTTAGTGGAAAGATGGGATGACAGATAAAGTGAGAAAGCCACTAAATTATTTAAAGCCATGAAAAAAGAAAGAGAAACTATAATAGGGCACATGAAAATGGATGTAAATACTATTTTGGTCCTTAAATTTTATCAAGACTTTGTTTTTTGTTTCTAAACTATTGAAAAAAAAAAATTTACAATTTGATAAAGTTTAAGGACCAAAATAGTATTTTACCATTTTAAATCATTTGAACTTTATGTCTTGATTTTGAGGGTATTAAAGGTTCGCAAAGTTAGTTTAGGTAAATCATGTCTTAAAACCGAAAAAATAGATTCAAAAGTTTGATTATGTGTAGGGAAGATATTAAACACCTTACTATGTTAATCAAAAGATGGTATCTAATTTGGATTTTTTTTTTTTTTTTTTGTAAAATTATTTAATTAGTTACTATTTTTTATTTGCCCTGGGCACGTCTCATTATATTGTGCATCTAGCGTGGTGCAGGTGGGGATAAGATCACTGGTTTTGATCTGCTTGGATTTTTTTTATAGTGTTTTGCAGAGGATTTTGATCTGCTTGGATTAGGTGAAAACAAAATGTATTCTTGCATTTTGAAAATATTTGTAATAGTGAGATATAAGAAAGTCTGTCAAAATATATATGAAATTTCATTGTAACTCAAAGCATCCTCACTTTTAAAAGAGATGGTCTGTTTTATGATAAGGGTTGGATTTAGTCTATTTTGTAAGTACACAAGGATGTGTATGTATACCTATGTTCATTATTGCGGTTATTGTTTAACTGTTTCAAATTCTTCCCATGGAAAAAAAAAATGATAGCATTTTGCTTTATTTTGGAGGTGGAAATCTTATAGAATTTTTTGATTTGATGTTCATGGGGGCACTTGTAGAGTTGTGTGTTTGTGAGCGCAATGCCAATGCATACCATACCACCAATGTTCATTATTTGCTGCACTAGCGTCACCTGCAGAATTCTATGTTGTGCACACCGATGGATGCAAACACACAAGACGTTATTTTAAGGCCCGACTTGTGTATGATTCTAGCATTTGACGCTTATGACCTCAACCTCTTTGCCATGTAGAAATAATTCATCTACCATTATGACCTTTACTACAATCGTGTTGTTCATGGTCCATAAATCAAATTATTTCATGGAGAATCTTCATGAAAGATGTTTGTCACCTTGAGAAGAAGCTTTCTTTCTTTCCTTCATGAAAGACGTTATTCTACCCTAAAAGTAAGCCCCTCCACTTACCAAGAGTTGATCTTAAGGTGGAAAAAAGAGTTCTCACATTCCTTTCCTTTTTCATCTCTCCTTATTTCTGTTTTAGAGCTAAAATAGGTAGGAATTAGACTTTCACCATGGGACCGTGGGCAATCAATTGATTTCCAGGAAATCAAACCCTCTTAAGTTGTAAACACTCGATTTTTTGTTTGTACAACAAAAGATTTAAGATCAGTTGATTGATACATGTATTTGATGAATGCTCCCCCTTTCCAAATATAGTATAGGGTATCCCCATCTACTGGGCTAGATTGTATTCTTGCGCATGATGTACCTTTTTAATATTCAATAAAGTTTATGATCTTTCAAAAGAAAAAAAATCCTAATTTGACAAATAGATTGAAGAAACTTATGATTTTAGTTGAAAAAACTGAATTATTATTATAGAAATTGTGTACCCTATTATAATTGTTTATTTAATTTAGTTTAGTTTAGTTTTTTTTTTCCCCGGCCTAAACGAGCTAATTGCACAAGCCAGTTTGTTTGCTTTTGCATATTAGAATTAGAATAAGCGATTCTAGCTGAGGTTAGATCATAAAATCAGCTCAAAAGGCACAGATTTTTTTTAATTCTCAAAAGGCTCAGTTATTTTGCTGAGATGCACAATACATACATATTTTCTTCTGTACCAAAGAAAAAGCTTTTATTATATATCAGTTGGGCCTCACGTGTTTAAAGGTAAGACAAGAAACTGAGCCTGGGATCTAATAAGACTAGAAACTTTGAATCTCCAGATCAGGTGTCTTATTTGCCTTTGTCTCTTCTTTTTGGTGTTTGTTTCTTATGTAAAAGGGAAGATCACATGCACTTTCCCCATTGCATCTTTCAAATTTTTTATTACCATTTTTGAAAATATGTCTTTGTGTTCGTGTTGGCATAGATTACAAGACTAGTAAGCTAAGCAGGAGACAGTGTTTCATATTAAATTATTTTTTTTATAAAAAAAAACATAAATACAACTCTGGCCCCCATGTAGGGCTGATATGGTTCCTAGTCAAGGCATGGCTTTGTTTATGTACTTAATATTATTTGATTATTACAAATTATTTTGTTAATGTTGCATGAACGAGGCTTTCGAATCATCTCACATTCTCATGCCATCTTCTTGATAGTACAGAATTACAGAAACCAATATTTATACACCATATCACGCTGAGGAGTGTGCCCTATGCCTATGCGGTCTACCAATGTTCACTCCCATTTTCTATTACCGCTATTGTCCTTTCATGTTGCTCATCTATTAACCGTATATCCAAATTTTCTATTTCTATTAAGTTAATAAAATATTTTAATGTAATTGCGTCTATTACAGGAGTATATGTTTCTTCATAATCAATATTAGGTCTTTGATGCTAAAGGCTTTGTAGCTGAATTGACATGTCCTCATGCACAAAGTGCTTGGGGGTCTAGGAGAGAAAGGGTTCGAGCTACGAGGTTAGTAGTATGTTGTAATTATCTCTAAAAAAAAAAATATCAGGTCATTGCTAGAAACTTTGTGTTACAAGTCGTGCTTTGTATCTTATAATTTCATTTTTCTTATTTAGTTTACGTACAAATACCTATTTGTATTCAACATGCATTACACCTTTAGGTGTTTGGACTACAGGTACATATACTTCACATTTAATTAGTGTATTTAATTATACTTGAATCACCACTTTCCACATTGACTAATCATTTCTATGTTGACATTCATCGATGGTTTATGGTTCATATTTATCATCATTAGTTCTGGTAATATCAAGGGCAGCTTTATATGAAAATATGTTGTCGACAACAATTTTATTTCTATCTTATATTTCTCCTACATGTACATATTGTATTGAGATCTTGTTATTTTCAGGTACTTGATCTTTTTCAATTGATAACTCTTCAGGAGATTCCTCTTCAAGACCTCTTCAAGAGGTTCATTTTCAGGAAATTTTTGTTCATAAGTTTTTGATAAATCAATTTTTCTATGACATGTTTCGTGGGTATAGTCTCTTTTAAGGACCATAACTTGTGTTTCTTATACTTTTCTCTTTTGGGGAGTTTTATCTTTAGCATCGACAGGTCTTTCATGCTTCAGGTGTTGCTTTGATTAATTTGTTGTTGTATTAACTAATTGTCCTACAAGGAATTCAATCTATGCTGGAGTATTAGCAGTTATAATGTGAGATTTCACTATTCTCTTACTTTCGGTGAACACGTCTGATAATTGATTTGCAATTCCTTGCAAAATAATTAATCCTTTGAACTTCCAGTTCACATTAAGATGTATAAGGATTAAAATGAGATAACATCAAAATATTCCAAGTAATCTCATGTCGTGCTTCAGGCAACTACTTTTCTCCCCCTAAACCCTAAATCCTTCCTCAAAACGTGCCTTAAAAATATCACTAGTTAAAGGTTCAAGATATCTAATGATAGATGGGGAATCAAAACCCATATGAATTCCAAGTCTACGTTGATGACTCATCTTAGTTGTGGGGGTGCAATAGGTACATATACAGCATAACCAAATGTGCACAAGTGAAAAATATTTGATTGTTGGCCAAGTACGACTTGTAATGGTGAGAATTTATGATAAGCAGTTGGCCTAATGTGAACTAATGATGCAACATGTAATATCATGTCCCTAGGTGGAAACATGTAATTTTGATTTCATGAGCAAAGGTTGAGCAATAATTTGAAGTCTTTTGATAAATAATTCAACTAAACCATTTTGAGTATGTGTATAGGCAACAAGATGTTCAACATCAATTCCAATTATCATGCAATAGTCATCAAAAGCTTGAGATGTAAATTCACTAGTATTATCTAAATGAATTTTCCTAATTTGATAATCATGAAATTGTGCCCGCAACCTAATTATTTGACCAAGCGTAGATATCGTATTTTGTCCAGCCTCGATTAACGCGCCAAAATAATGTTTTAAATGTAAAAAAAAAAAGAAGGTAAAAACCATGATTTTAAAAGCCAAAAGTTGGGAACAAATGAAAGTAGTCCAATTTACCCTAATTGGATGACGAAGCAAAAATTCAAAGTCAATTTTGCCATTTCTGGCAATTAGACCAAAAACCCTGACTAGGGATGGTCAAAATATCAGCTTTTTGATCTGAGTGTCCGATCAAGGTAAATTTTGGACCATTCTGTAGATCATAATCTTCCCTTCAAAAAGATAGTTCACAGGCAAAAATTGGAGTTAAAACATATGAGATATTAATAAAATACCAAAACTCTGATTAAATGTATCACTATTGTCAAGTAAAAAAGAGCTATTTTTGGGTCGTATTCGTGCAAAAACCTGTACCAACTCAGCCACAATTGGAGCAATATGCTTGAACAATATTGAAGTATGATGTCTCAAATACCTTCCATAAAAAGGGCTTGACGATATTTGCCATGGATTAGGAGAAATGAATTTTCTAGGAAAAGTGCTTCAGAATTTCCTACACTACGTCACCTCCCATCCAGACGTGATATCTTGATTACCGTAACTCCAAATCAAGCAAGGTCCGGACTTATGGAAACTAGACATCCACCCCATGCAGCTAGGTGGGGTGTGTTGCTGCAACACCCGACCTTGGTTTCTCATCTACTATAAATACCCCCCTCTTATCAGAAAAATACACTACAAACACCCTAAAATTTCTCTAGACTAGGAAAAACTCTTTCCCTCTCTCTTTTCTTTTATTTTTTCTCTCTAGCCTTAGTTTTTTTTTACTTCCCTTAGGAAACCTCTCTAAAATTTCAGCCTCTCTCCGTCTTCCATTTCTCACCACCAAGAGCCTTAGGTAAGTGGGTAAGCTTGTAATGAATTGGGTTAGCTCTTTAATAGCTATACCCATTTCTTTTCTCATTTTCTTGTAAACATTACATCTCATATATATAAAATGTTTTGCTTTTACCTGTCTATTTACATTCTTGTTCTTTACTTTCTTACTTTTTATTTATTATGCTTGCCTATTTGCTTGTTGTTTTTTACATATTACTCTTTCTATTTACTTGTTGTTCTTTACATATTGCTCTGTCTGTTTACTTGTTGTTCTTTACATTTTGCTCTATTTAGTTATTGTGTTGTCTATTTACTTGTTGCTCTATTTATTGTTCTATTTGTTTGGTTGTGTTCTTCTCTTTCTCTTCACTTAAAAAAAATGTTTTCTACCCTTTTCTTTTTTGGTTGTCTTCTCACTTGAGAAAGCAACCACAACATCCATGATAAACCTTTGCATTCCTAACTAGATGGTATGCGATAGCTTAGTCTGTGTGTGCGACCAACCTTAGTGGGAAAATAAAGTTTTATCATAGGTGGGTTTTTTCCTAAATAGGTTCTAAACCTTGTTCCTATGCACAATATGGGTAGGTTACCTAGAAAATGGTAGAAGGTTATAAGTCTCCCATTTCTCAATATGGAAAAGAATCCATAAGGCTTGGATGTGGCAAGATTAGAACTTATTTAGGAGAAATTTCATAAAAAAATGATTTTCTAAAAAGCTTTACATTATTGTCTTGTATTTAAATTTCTTTACATTCAAGCACTTTTACATTATTGTCTTGTATTTAAAATCGCACACCCTTGGTGCGTTAGTTACTTTACAAGCATAAGTGCTTGTGGGGTGTGGGGGGCAAGGGTCAGAGTTCAAGTTTTCAGGAGGGAGCTTCACACACATGTACACTTTGATTAAGTTAAAATAGAATTTTTATCTTCTATCAACAAAAAAAAAGCACTTTATGTTATTGTCTTGTATTTAAATTCCTTTACATTCCTTGTCTTATCTTTAAATTCTTTTATATTCCAAGCACTTTATTTATTGTCTTGTCTTTAAATTCCTTTACATTCTAGTCTTTAAATTCCATGCCCTTTATTTATGCACTCTATTTTCTACTTTCCTTTCTCATGAGTAATCTAGATTGCCATAAAGTGAGAAAGCTTGAATGAACAAACTTCTAAAAAATGTCTTTTCAAAAGAAATGAAAATGGTTCCAATGGCCATCCTTTTTTCAAAGAAAAATGTTTTCAAAAGAGTTTCTTTCTAAAAACCCTAAAAAGCCTTACAAAGGAACACTTTTTCAACCTTTTTCCAAAAACTCTTCTTTCTTTTCATTTCTTTCAAAAAAAAAAAATTTTTTACAACATAAAAGTTTTGTCATCTTTTTATAAAATGAAATCCTTGAAAACCCTTTTTGAATTCCTCTTAACTAGGTTTTTTGAACCTTATTCCTAAACAATATGGGTATGTTTCCTAGAGAATGGTAGAAGACTTTAAGGATTCCCATTCCTTCCATGGAAAAGAACCCATGAGCTTGGATGTGATGAGATTTGAAATCTAATTAAGAGGAGTCCTCCAAAAAAAAAAATATATATATTTATATAGAAAAGAACATTTCCAAGATAAAAATAAACCTTTTTACACTATGTTTTCCAAGAACGAATAAAAACCATGGATTTTTTGGTCTAAAGCCTTTGTTTCAAAAGAAAACCCATAGAAACCTTTCTTTTTTTAATCCTCTTCTCATGTTTTCAAAAAAATCCTTTCAAATAAGTTGTTTACTACAACCTCTTTTTATGATTTCAAAACCTAAATTTTGTTTTCTAAAAAACCTCTTTGTCATCTTTTACAAAAAACTCAAAGTTTAATCCGTTTCTTTAATTGGATAAAAACCATGGTTCTCAACAAAACCATGGAGGCCATTTTCTCAAAATAAAATGGTTTTTGAACCTTTCTTCAAATCCTTTCTATCGAAATGAAGAAAAACTATGGTTTTCTTTAAAATCATGGAATCCCTTTTCTTAAAAAAACCCAACCTTTTTTCTCACAAAAAATGCTTTTATTTTTATTATTATTTTTTCATCAACACTTTCTTCACCATTTTCTATCAAGGAAAACCTTTTCTCAAAAAAACCAAGAAAAAACCCTTTTTAAGTCTTCTACTAAAAAAATGTGTAAACTTTGGTTTTTCAAACAATCTTTTTTCAAAGAATCTTGGTCTTTTCCTAAAAGAAATTGCTCACATTTTAAAGTAAATTTTCAAAATTTTCATCCTTACATGTTTGTACATTGTTTGTTTTGAGCTCTTTTAGAATTGCATCTTTTAGAGGTATGTGCCTATGGTTCAATTTCATTGAACCAATAGGCACCAATCAAGCTAACACACTCCCACCTCCCCTTTGGCACTAGCACTAACGTTTTGGTCCATTGTGTTTGTGCATGAGAAATGAGAAAAATGAAGGATAAATTTGTTAAAAGGTGCTATATTTCTTACCCTCTTTTTTATTTTTACATTGTAAATATTCACGTGCTAAATATTTAATAAATAAATAATCACATGTTAAATTATATGTATTATCTTTGCAATGTAGTAATCTTCACATGCTATGTAAATATATTCAACAAGCTTTGTTCGTGAATAAGTCTTTGAAATAAATATTCACATGCTACGTTATAAATAAATAAATACTCACATGTGTGTGTATAAATTGTTTGTACAAAACACTTTTCAAAAGCAAAATGCCAAGTATCTAATTTTTTCACTATAAAGATAACGTTAGAATTAAAATTAAAATGGGTTATTACCTTTATATAGGCGGTGTGGGGTGCCTAAAACCTTCCCTATGTGTAACCAAACTTCTGAGTCCAAAATCTTTGGTTCGAGACTTTTGGTTTACCTTAATTAATAAAAAACTCTTAAAATTGGTTTTAATTAATTAGGTAACTTCAAAAGAATTAGACAAATATTTGACCCTTTCACACCTAATACAAAACCAATGGTTAGTGGAGACTCATAAAATAAAAATATGAAAAAGAGACTCACACACACACACCTCACCCCTAGAAATACATGTACACAAAAATCACATCGCCAAGGACCCAATGTACAATAAACCAAAAGAAAATAGGGAAAAGGCCCTAAACAAGCCTTTCTTCCTCATTTTTGGAGCATCCACACCAAGAAGCCTAGCAAATGCAACATTCTTAGTAGAAACTAGAAAGTAGATACACATGTGACAATCTGGTTGATGCATTTATTAAAACCATAAAATACTTGAATGGACCACAGAGTGGGCGTATAGATTTGATATATATCACCTTGAATTCTTTCCAATGACTCCTCATTTAGGCTAATTGGAGATCATTTAATTAAATTTCAATCAAATTGGATTAAAATCAAGCTTATGGACAGTTATAAATTCAATCTGAGCCCATGAGCAATCATTTTAAAGGGAAATCAAATAACTATGATATGAGCCCCATTTTATCCCAATCGGGTAGTTGGATTTTGATCAAATTTAGATCAAGCTCGGGTTGACCGCGGTTAAACTTGATCTAACTTGTGAAATGGTTTGGAAATATTAATTTTAATATGAAACTGATGTAATTTGGGTAATTTAATAAAAATTGACTTTGTTTTACTGTCAGTTAGCTTGGTCAACAAAAGGCATTTTGGTTATTTTTCACAAAATTGTTTAATCTGTCACCCAATTGGAACAAATTAAATTATTTTAAACCAATCCCATTTTTTAATGTAAAAAATGATATTTTTGGTATTTTTAATTAAAAATTGGAGTTTTTGTAAGTAAAGCAAGGGCAAACAAAACATGGTATCGGCAATTATTTTACTCTAAACCCAATTATTTTGATCTAAAAAAAATAGAGTATGAGATATTAGGGTGTATGATTAAAGTGATAATGTAAAATAGAATTTAAAAAAAATAATATTCTAATAGAGTGGTAAGAGCACTCACATCAGTGTGTGTTAAAATAGCATAAGAAGTGGAATTTTCACATTTAAGCCCAAAAATCACTCACATTAGTCAATGTAAAAGTGTGTAAGTTTACATTGTTGCCATAGTAATCGTATAAATATACCTGACTATTGTAGTTTTGTATTTTATTATTTTAATCTTTTTTTCTCATTGCTCTCTCATCAAATTCTCTCTCTCTTCCCCTGACTGTTGTCTTTCTCTATCTCCTCTTATCCCAGTAACATGCTTTAGAATAAATCGACCTAAAATCAACGTCCACCCCTCCCCCTCACCATCACCACCACCACCACCACCACCACAATCCATTGCAACACTTGATAATCCAAACACAAAATTGACCCAAAATTAATGGAAAATCCAACCAAAATCAACCCAAACCCATCAACAGAAACCCAAAATTAAAACCAGCAAAAAACCCAAACCTTGTACAAACTCATTGGAGGCATTGCCGCCGCCAACGAATATGGCATTGCCTCCATGTGTGAGTGTATGTGAATTTGGGATGAGAGAGAGCTAAAAGGAGAGAGTGCTAAAAGAGGAGAAAGAGACGTATCTTAGTGAGTGTATAAATAAAAGTAATAATAATAATAAAAAATTATTATTTAAATAAAATAGATTATATAAATATAATAGATAATATTATGTGAGCGTTTTTAAAAAGTAATTGTATAAAATTAAAAAAAAAAGGTTTTTATATTAAAATAAACAAACACAAGCTAATATGAATGCCTAATGGTCTAAGAAAATAGAATATGAGATGTAGTATATATTGTTAAGGGCAAGACTTAGTTACAGTAGTTAGGTGCTGTTCCTTAGGTTTCCCTATTAAGATTTAGCCATGTGGATTTTTTCTCATGAAATGAAAGTGTATTTTTTAGTTAAGTAACCACATGGTTGAATCTTAAGAGAGGAATTTAAGAAACAGCACTTAAGGTATTGTGCCTAAATTTTGTTCAATTGTTAAAGTGATAATGTAAAGTAGGTAAAGTAATTTTTAATGGTGTATAATGTATATTTTTTATTTATTTATTTTCATATTTTCGGATGTAAATGGTGCCAGGTTGGTGTACTCATAAATAATTACATGTAGACGATTTCCCCATCCAACAACTCTTGCGAAGTCAAGTACCATGACATATCTATATAGTAGTTGGCGGTAGTACCGTACTTAGTTATTAAAAAAAAGAAGAAGGAAGAATATAATAAAAACTATTTGCATAATTTGCTAAGTATTAAAAAAGAGAAGGGATTTACTAACGTATGTACTTAGGGCATACATTATAAACTATTTTAAAATTTTTTTATGGAAAAACTTAAAAGTAATTAATTATTTTGACAAATTAATTAATTAAGTAATTAATTAATTAATTTATTGTTCATAAATTTTTTTCCAAAATGGATGGTTAAGAGCATCTCCAGCAGATTAGACAAATTTTTGTACTGTTTGGAGAATGAACAATAACTTTTACCTTTTAGCTACCAACTTTTTCAAATACACTTTCCAACAGATTCTCTATCTCATTTAAATATTATTTTTTCATTCATTATTTATTCTTTTTTTAACAACTACATATCTTCCAACATTTTTTTATTCAATACCTTATTATTATAATAAAAAAAATTTTGAAGAATGAGCAGTAGCTCATCAGACTTGATGAGCTACTGTTCATGAGCAGGTATAGAGAATCTGTTGGAGACCTATTTTATGGGTTTACTCTTTACAATAGAGATGATTTTGTGTTTAGAGAGCTTATTAGAAATGCTCTAATGTGTGCCTTTAAGATACACATTAATCAGACCCAAAAGAGAATAATAAAAAGTCCAAAAATCTGATTAATCACTTACTTACTGTAGAAGCCCATAATAGTGGCCCGGTTCAAATCCAATTATCTACCTTTCTCTCTTTATTAATTTTGTTATTTGCATCACTTTCTCTTTTTTTCCTCTTTTTGATCAAGAATAGTAAATAACATGATTATGTCTAACCGACATGCTAATCAATCAAGCATGAAATTGATGACTTCTTAGAAACCAAGGCAGAAATCAATGACATTTAACAAAAACCATAGAGAGGAGTGGCTCAGTGGGCTACATTTATCTTTTGTTTAAATCCTTTTACATGCCTATCACAACACATCCCTCTCACATGTAAAAGATTTCTTTATTTTTTATAGAGGAACCGCATGTAAAAGATTTTCATTCTATAAAAAAAAAAAAAAATTGTAAAAGATTTCAATAGGAAAAACCCAAAAATAAAATAAAATACAGGTGTCAGCCAGTAATGGCGAGTTTCTAATTATTATACACAAAAGAGAACATGCAAAAAACTCATACACAGTCCAAAAAAATATAAAAAAGTGATGTAGCAGAAGCTATCAGATACACTATTGACCTGCTTACCTGTGCAACTGACAAACAATGAAGTCATGCACATAAATTTAACTCAAAATTTTGAAGTGAGTTAAGACTCTAGTCTGTGCCGTCACTCTCTCTCTCTCTCTCTCTCTTCTCTAATAGAAGAAAACTTTTTTTTTTTTTCTAGACTCACACTGTACTAAACCAGTAACACCAGCTTCACAATCTCTCTCCCTCTTGGCTCTGCAAGAAAATTACACATACAAAGACTATCCAGAAAACTTTCCACTATTATCCTCCCCTCCGTGTCCATCAAATCATATCAGAAACTCAAACAAGACCCATAAAACTAGTTCACACTCTCACATAAACCAAAGTTAACTAAATAAGCGAAACTCTCACTTCCACCACAAGCCGACAAAACCCAACTCTCTATCTCTCTTTCCACACATGCATTCAAGACTGGTCCTCCCTCAATGAGTTTGGGTTGTCCTTCAACTTCTTGGGGGGTGAATGGGTTGCATGGTGTCTCAGCTGGCTGCTAAGTTTGCCTTCTTTCCACCATCGCCGCCAACTTACCAGATCAAGAAGAGAGACGATGGCAAGCTCACTGTGGTGTCTTCTTCCACCCCTTCCATGCCTATTCCAAACGCTGATGACACTTCCTTAGACGTTTTGCTTATTGACACCAAGCGTGGCAACAAGATTGTTGCTTTTTATCTCAGGAACCCATATGCTCGCCTCACTTTGCTTTACTCTCATGGCAATGCTGCTGACCTTGGCCAACTCTATGACCTCTTTGTGCAGCTCAAGCTCAATCTCAGAGTTAATCTCATGGGGTCAGTCAGTCAGTCAGTCACTCTCTTTTCCTCTTTTCATTTTTGCTTTTTAAAATTTTTTATTTTGAAAAAAGGGGATATTCTCATTTATTATATGGTAGGTTTGGTTAATGGGTTTTCACTTTTTTGGTGTAGCTGTGTATACAAATCTTACATATGTATTTTTTTGGTGTGGGTTATTTAGCCCTTGTTCTGAAAAGGGTAAATCTTTTTTGTCATGGCTTTGAAGCTTTTCTACCCTTTTGTATTTTCAATCACTGTCTTTTCAAAGGATGCAGTATTTTTTGGAACTGGTTTTGTTGGGTTTAGATCTGTTTATTAGTAAAGATAACAGCTTTATTCAATGTTCTGACTAATGGCTTATCTTCTTAAGGTGTTAACGGGTAATGGGTTTTTCCCTTTTTACAATGAAATAAAGGTGAAAGTAAACGAGGTTGATTTAATAGTGTTTCCTTGTAGTTAGTTCTCTCATCAGTCTTTTTCCACCTTTTCTATTTGGCCCTCGTTTTTTACTTTCCCCTCCTCTAAAAAGTAAATTAATTTCTATTTTCTACTTTGATGGAAACATGGTTTAGTATTTAACTATTCACCTTCTTTTTCTCTTTTTTTTTTGGGGATATTCTGTGCTTTTGGGGCTTTGTGAGATTTTATGGCCTGAAATGGCCAACTCGTAATCTATCGAACTTTCCAAGATCTTACTTTACTGTGACATACTATGCACGATTTTTCAGTAATTTAGATCTTGGAAAAATTCGAGTCATCTAATCTTTCTACTTTTCATGTGACTCTATAGCACTTAAGAGAAATTTTGAAAGGTAAAAAATATTCCATTCATTTTTTATGGACGAATTCATACTTTTGATTAATGTTTTAAAGGGGTTTCTTAAAAAAAAAAAATTTTTTTTTTTCCTCAATCGAATTTGTGAACTTGTTTTCTAGGTACAATGTGATAAATTTGAAGCATTAGATTCCATTTTTGGGTTTATGTTAATACCATGCCTTCCTTCTGAATTTTATGATGCAGATATGACTACTCAGGCTACGGAGCCTCTACTGGTAAGGTAGGCTATGACAGTCTGAGTTGTACCATACTTTGCAGTGTTATTATTGTGCTGCTCCGTGACTTTCTTACTTTTTAGCTGTAACTTAAATTGGTAATGATTTGCTGACTACAATTGGGATTTACCATTGGAATAACTCTCTCTCTTTAGATAATGAGAACTTTTTTGTTTTGTTTTTTGAGAAGATAGATAATGAAAACCTGATTCATACTGTAGCTGCAATTTTGGATTTGGGAATAATTAGGGAGCAATGCTGTCCCCACATGACCCACCATCACCCCTCCACCAATCACAACTCGCCACATGGGCGAGTTGTGCCACAAGTTGTGGCACCAGCTTAATTCATAATTAGGAGAGTAACAAAGGACAATGTGAGACGTTAGTTGGAGGAATGGACAATAGATGGGAGTGTTGACATTTATCATGTATTAATGCAAAAAGAAATGCATAAGCAGAAGGAGGTGTACATTCTAAATCAAGATATATGAAGCTAGTTTAGAAAAAGTTGGGGATTTAGACTGCATGAAGTTTATTAACAATTTATAACCTAGTGAAAATTGTGATGAAAGTTGGTTCTGATGCAGAGCAAAACCAACATTATTTTAGAATTTATATTTTTAAATTTTTGTATTTATCTTAACATGAAATTGGATAATTGTAGACTTTTATTTTGATAGGATTAGATAGGGATTAGCATTTGAGTTCAATTAGGATTAGTTTTAGTATTTTGGTTTTCATTATTTTTCATTAGTTGTATTTTAGAACGGGCGTTTGATTGATTAATGATATTCAGATTGGAGATTTTCCAATAGTTGGGTGCTAATTCCTATCAACTTAGGTGCAAATGCCTAAGTTTAGGTGCAGATGCCTAAGTTCTGCTTGTTGCTGATTCCAAGCGACCAATAAGTGCCGATTCTTAGGGTTTATCTTTACTTTTCTTGTTACTTTTTATTTTGTCTGTTTTTCTTCCCATCAGATCACAGTACCAACACAAAAGCCAACCACCATATGGAAAACCCAGCTTTAAAAAAAAAAAAAAAAAACAAAAAAAAAAAAAAAATCCAGAAAATCTGCAATCCACAACACCAGATCAGACCCACCCGAATTTAGTGTCGCGGTCTAACTAGTTGTATCTAGTACCTGAAATTTTGGTCAGATCTCACTGGTCTTTCAAAGTTCCACATAAAACGAGACTCAACCAGTTCTAATACAAGATCCTACCTGTCATATTGAAAGCCCAAACCCAACCAGTGACTTCCCTTTAACCTTCTGCAATGCTCAGGTACAACTCAAGTGTGCAAGCTCAGGTTCTTATCACATTTTTTTGGTTAGAAATTGATTATTTTAGTGCACAATGGTAGAAGTTCAACCACTTATTTTTTATGGTTATCAAGATGACAACCCCTGGATTTTCAAAAATTGGATATTTTTGATGAAAACAATTCTTTGCACAAGCATTTATCAAATGACAAATAAAAAATGTGGTATGCCAAAACAAGAGTTGCTGGTAGAGCATTGGAGTTTTGGAATCATTATGAGAACCTACACTTTCGAATACACTGGTCTCTAATTACTTGGGAAAGAATGAAAGAAGACCTTTGCATTGTATATTTCCCGCAGTATTATCACAAGATTAAAGAGTCAGTTGCACAATTTTGATCATTATGGTAATTTTCGAGATCAAAGGACAAGTATGAGGCAGTGCAACAATGCTCCAGTCACTCATGAAGTATCTGCCATACGCCAGAATTAGGAAATCTAATGAAAACTGTTGAAGACTTGGCTACTCAAATGAAGGTAAATCAAGTATCATCAGACCTTGATATTGACCAAGAAGTGCATGTGTCAACCAAAGTTTCAATGTTCATGCAACCAGAAGAGTCTACTATAGAGCCTAAACAACAAGAAGCCTGAAGAGTCATCCATGGTGCATGCAGATCTACAGTTTGATGAAGTCAAAAAGGTTGATACTCCAATTGCACATATTGAGTTTGTGATTCAAAAAGAGTTTCATGGGGTGGAATACAAGGTTTATCTATTTTCAATGATCCCAAAGAGGATACCTCAACTACCGCAAGTGTTATGTGCCAGATTTTTCATCCTTCAATGATTTAAAACTTGAGGTCGAGTTTTCTCCAACCAAGGGAGTATGATGCAGGAGCAAAACCAAAATTATTTTAGAATTTATATTTTCAGATTTTTGTATTTATTTTATAGGAAATTGGATAATTGTAGACTTTTATTTGGATAGGGATTAGATTCGAGATTAGTATTTGAGTTCAGTTAGGAATAATTTTCATTAGTTATCTTTTATCTCTTTATTTCCTGGCTCTAGTTCTATATAAGCTTTTAGTTTATTTGTATTTTAGAACAGAAGATTGATTGATTAATGATATTCAGATTGGAGATTTTCCAATAGTTGGCGCTGATTCTTGACACCTTAGGTGCTGATGCCTAAGTTTTGCTTGGTGCTGATTCCAAGCAAGCCCTAAGTGCTGATTCTTTCATCTCAGAACGTTAAAACAAAAATGTGGATAAATCTAGCATACCTTCTGTATGGATTGGTCAGTTAATGGTCATTTTATCTAGACGAAAAATATATGTATATTGATAGCCACAATGTTTAATCATTTGAACAGGCTGGTGTTGTGGTTCATGTTAAGTATTAGTTGGTTACTATGGGCATGATCGATCCCCTCGTCTATCTCTCATCACTCTAAACATGCTTATTAGTTGGTGTAAATTCATTGGATTTGCTTCAGATTTTATGGTTGGGAAATCTCAAAGTCATGTGGACTGAACAGTTGAAGTACTTAATTGTGTTTTGTCTTTATGAAATGCAGCCTAGTGAACCCAATACATATTCTGATATAGAAGCAGTATATCAGTGCCTTGAGACTGAGTATGGAGTTAGCCAGGAAGACTTGATCTTGTATGGGCAGTCAGTTGGTAGTGGACCAACACTGCACTTGGCATCTAAATTGCCAAGGCTCAGAGGTGTAGTTCTGCATAGTGCAATTCTTTCTGGTCTTCGTGTGCTCTGCCATGTCAAGTTCACATTTTGCTTTGATATTTATAAGGTGAGGATTCTGCCTTGTTTCTTATGAAAAAGATGTTGTGAGTTAGCCTGATCATAAGAACAGGCCACCCAATGAAATGTCACTATACCAGTGTACTTCCAATCAATTCCATTGGTAGACTTGGTAGAAGGACAATTATGCTAGAATTGAGTATTTTATTGGTTTATGCTATTTCTGCTGCAATTTCACTGTAGTAATTATACTTTGTTATGCAGAACATCAACAAAATTAAGAAGGTGAAGTGTCCAGTGCTGGTTATACACGTAAGTGTTTCTTCCCAAGTGCTCTCTTTTCCTAGTAGGTTCTTCTGCCTTCTCATGCTTGTTTGTAACAAGTGACTCAAGAAGACAACCATGTGAATGCCATTATTTATTGGACAGATTGTTTTTGCATGATTCTTGGACTGAAAAAAAGTTTCACTCTCCTGCTTCTTGAATTGGTTGATCTGATTGTTTTTTATTTAACTGGCACATGAGAACTTTCTTTTCCACAGATGGGATAATCCTAACTGTCTGATCAACATTTTTTCTTGGCATTACTGCAATATTAGGCTCCAAGCCAGAAGAACTTTTTAACATATCTGATCAAGTTTTCTACAGATATGGTTTTCTGTGCTTATGTTCAAGTGATAATCATGAAGTCTGATGTGCATGATTATCGTGAATTTGCACTATCATAGTCTATCCCAGATGTCATAAATTTATATGCAATATAATAGAGAATTAGACTGTATAATGACAACATTTAAAAGGTGCAATTTCAAGATTGCTTTGGATGCAGAAACACTGACATACAAAAGAATACAGGGATTTTCATGGCATGTGGGTTGTATTTGTAATCTGATTAACTACCAAGCAAAAAGGTTGCTAGTCTTAGTCTTTCTAGTGTATGATGGCTTACAAAAACATTCTAGTGCACGATGCTCCTTAAGAGAGTAGGCAGTCAGAATCATATGTATATAAGTTACATTGAGTTAGAATATAAGATGTGTTTAAGTTAGAGAAACTCATAGTCATGAGATCGATTGGAGTTGGGCATTAGCATGAAGGGCATCTTGTGGAGAGAGTTGGGAGAGGTGGAAAGGTTTATCTGTACCAAAAGATACTCCAGTGTTCTAGTAAAGTAACAACACCACCCAAGTATTTTCTCAAGATATTGGAGGTAGTATTACTGCAAGTCTGAACTGTACAAGTGTATTCCAGGGGGAAACCTTCATTTGGGAAGAAGAAAAAGAAAAAAAAAAGAGGGAGGGGGGGGGGAGGGGGGAGTAAACAACCTAGGACTCCTGAGCAATGAATAAATTCGCTTAACAATTACTACTATTGTAGTCCTCCACAGTTTTCATTGCTTGTTTTAACAGTTATAAGTGTGTGTGTGTGTGTGGTCAATGAATAGCATAATAGAGCATAACTTTCAAACGTAATAGGAAGACACAATAGCTGTGAACACTAAGCAAACAAAAAGGACTTCCTGTTCTTACACTAGATGCCTGTCATGAATACAATTATTAAACATCATTAGCCCTCTTCATAGCAACTCCTACAGAAATATCTTTCTTAAAAGCACTTAACTCTATGCCACAGTTTTTCCAATGTTCACCTTGGCTTTCTCTTCGTCCATTCTTAGTTGATGATCAACTTCTTTTTTTTTTTTTTTTTGATAACGGAAGTTTTATTATTAAAAACAAAACTAGGTACACGGGCTGTACTTGAGGAGAATTACAAAAAGCTCTCAAACTACAATGCTCAACCAAATCTAAAAGAGAAAAACAAGGAGAAGGATAAAAAGCAACATTCCAATCTAACAAGGTATGGAGGAAGAAGGCTTTAACATCAAGGATAGACTATTCACAGCCCTCAAAACTTCTAGCATTCCGCTCTTACCAAAGGCACCACACTATGCAATGTGGCATAGCCTTCCAAAAGGCTATATTTCTATGCCTTCCAAAAGATCCCTGCCAAGCTGTCAACAAATCGATAACCCTCTTTGGCATAACTCATTGGAGCCCAAATAAACTAAACACCATTGTCCATAGCTTGTAAGCTATTGGACAATGAAGGAGGAGGTGGTTCATGGTCTCCTCACACCTCTTACACATGCAGCACCATTCCAATACAATAATAACACTCTTTCAAAGATTGTCAGTGGATAAAATCTTCCTAGAAGTTGCCCAAGGAAAGGAGGCCACCCTAGGCGGGACCTTCAAATGCCACACCAATTTCCACTGGAAAGACGTGCTATTAGAATCGGATAAGGAGTGATAGTAACTACGAACCTCAAAACCCCTGCTCTTGGCAGGTCTCCAACAGTATCTATCCATACCCTCCCCCCTAATAGGCTTGGAATAGATAAGATCCAAAAAGAAACTAGAGGCTCCAACTCCCAATCTTGGACCTATCTAGAAAAACGAACATCCCAACGAGACACCCCATTGGAAAGCCTTAGAACATCATATATAGAGGATTCTTTATGGCGATTGATACTAAATAACTCTGGGAAAGCCACCTTAAGTGGGCAATCACCACACTGCACATCATGCTAGAACTTCACTCTAGAACCATTCCCCACATCAAATTGAAGAAATCAGGAAAACATCGACCATCCCCATCTGATAAATTTCCAAAGGCTCATGCCATAGGGACCCTCACAGAATGAGAACACCAACCGCCCTATTTTTTCCCACACTTAGCCTCAATAACCCTCCTCCAAAGATGTTCCCTCTTGGTCCTGTATCTCCATAGCCATTTTCCTAATAAAGTTTGATTGAATCTTCTCAAGTTTCTTATACCCAATCCCCCATGTTGAACCGGTTTACAAATCTGATTCCAATTGACTGGATGGAATTTATGCTCCTCGCCAATCCCACTCCATAAAAAATATTTCTGAAGCTTTCCAATACATTTGGCCACCTACACCAGAATAGGGAAGAGAGAAAGAAATCAGGTAGGTAGACTAGAGAGTGTGCTTCTAATCAAAGTGACCCTACCCCCTTGGATAAATAAAGTCGCTTCCACCCTGCTAACCTTCGTTCCATCTTCTCATCAACTGGATTCCAAACTGTCCTTTCCTTAAATTTAGCATCCAAGGGAAGATTCAAATATTTCATTGGAAGAGAGGACTGTCTACATCCTAACAAAACAACCATATCTCCCATATTGCTCAGTTCCCCTACAGGGACCAACTCTGATTTTCCCAAATTAATCTTCAGACCTGATACCGCTTCAAACAACAAGAGAATGTCCCAAAGTTTAGCTATTTGACTCAAATCAGCATCACAAAAGATCAAGGTGTCATCTGCGAAAAGCAGATGAGACATCATCAACTTTTAAATGCTTCTGCCCCCTTGATTTTTACTGATGTAAAGAAAAAAGTTTGTCAGAAGTTAGAATTCTTTTGAGTATTACAGACATGGACTCAGAGAATATTGTATTAAAAATAACTGAGAGTTTAAGTTTATAATATCTAGAATTAAGAAATAAACTAATGTACATACCAATGCGCCTTCTACACTGCAATATATTACGCATCCCATGGGTTCCTTAAACAAGTAAGTAGATGCATAAAATGGGAGAAATTATAAATGAGGGAATGTATTTTCAATCTTGGAAATCAATTTACTGCAGATGACGATGAATATTGTTATGGGAAAGAGAGGAAATGGAAGGAAATTAATATCAAGGAGAAAAAGGGGAGCAAGAAGAGGTTTATTAGGGATTGAAATACCTCATGGAGTTGTTCAAGTGAGACTTTGATGCACATCTGTGGACGCCATTTTTAACCCAAAAGCATGAGCCAAAGGGTATGGTTTGAACAATGTTGTGTCACTCACTCTTGTTGCTACCACTTGATGTGTGATTCCATTCACACATGAAACCTGACAAGCTGGATGAGGAGAACAAACAAAACTTATTTACCAGGATAACTTTACAATAGTTCCTTTGGTCCTTCTTAAGTTACTCTTTCTTCAATCTGTTTGATAGCTGATTACTCTAATAAATTCCGAAATATTTCTAGGGTCATAATTATTCATGAAAGGGCTTCAAAAAAAAAAAAAAAAAAAATTCATGAAAGACTTAAAACAATCAAGTAAACACTGCAGATGGAGAGATTTGAAATTCTGCATGAATATTGTATGTAACTTATATTGTTCTGATTTGTATTTAATACTTAGTAATGAAGGTGGTCTAACTAAAACTTTTCTTGCAAGTTGACTGTGTATATAACTTAAACAAGTTAATTAGCTTAATTGATGTCTTCCTATCAGAGAATATGTAGTAACCTAAGTAGAGCTCTTTTGGGGTGAATAGCTCATCCATCTGACATAGACAGTGAAATGTTGAACAATAATACACAACCATAGGTTATAAGAACGAAAAGAATGCCCATTTCAACATTTGAAATGCCTTGTGACTATCATGCATGTATGATGCAATTTCATGATTGATCAGATGTAATAAGTCAGTGTGGTTTGTTTATTTCTTGGGTGATTGCTTGTGTATTAAGTGATACTCCCTCCATCCCACAGTAGATGAAAGTTTGCAAAGTAGTATGCATTTAATGAAACAAAATAAACATAATGATCTTCCAAAAATTTTCTGGAGTGGGTCATGTGTGTTTGGAATTGTCTGCACTAGTGTTTGTCACCTAATCTTGGGCATTTGATAAAGATTTTTATGTTTATTTTGCTTTATTAAACTGCATCTTATTTACAAACTCATGTCTATTGTAGGGAGTATTATTTTCATCTAGAGCTCATAATCGAACTTGCCAGGAATTTATAGCAACTGTTAGCATTAGCGTAATTGTGAGCTCTATATACAGTGTTGGCTCACTTCTTAATGGTATATGTTTTTAGGACTGAAGATTTGTAATTGTATCAATATTCTAAATTTCCATAGTGTATATAAATATTAGCTTGAAGTGAAATAAAAAAAATGAGGAAAAGTTTCTGACTTCTTCAAATACTAGCCTTAGGTTCAAACAATACAACAAGTCCTTATGAAAATGGTTATATTCAATCCCTTAATCACACTCCTTTGATTGGATACACCTTCAAAAAGAAAAAAGGGAAAAAAGATTCCATAGAATATAGTAGTTCTGTATATACAACTTTTTAGAGTTAGCCATATGAATTACAGAAGTTCTCTTTTGCTATTTGGTGGCCATTTATAAATGAAATAACTTTTTTATTTATTTTTAATTTCTATAAAAATTTATAATTGAGGTTTTTAGCCATTTTGTGAATACTTTCTACCTTAAATAATCTCGATTTATGTGGAAAAGGAGTAGATCTTTATACTTTCATCCTTATTGCTAGGCCATAATCTAGTTGTCTAATTATAGATTCAAGCAAATTCTTAATAATTCAACCAAGAATTTCAAGCCAAGAAATGCAATCCAACAAGTTAAAGGGGCAGACAAGCACCAAGAGTTGCATGCAAAATCCCCAATGCAAAGGGAAAAACTATGGGACAAGACAAAATAATCCATTATAATAAAATAGGGTTTAATGTCTCCTCAAATTTATGCAAATACGCAACAATTGGTGACAATACTGGGAAACATTACTCTTGGTATTATAATGCAGTAACTGGCCAAAATTACTATTTCAACTAAGATTTTATGCCTTAAAAGATATTTGATACTACAGTGGAAATCAAGAAACCAAGCGCCACAAGTTCACTGTGAGTTGTTCACTCAAATCATATCTAAAGGAATCACCTCAAACTTTCTGTCCTCTCCTTCCTATGTCATTAAAATAAATAAATAAATCTCTTTTCCTTCTTGGTTTCACCATCGCTGCAAGCAAAACCCTTTAATTTTCCCTTTTCTTTGACCTGTCTGTGGACAGGAAATGAATTTAGTTTCCTTCATTGGTCAGCCAAACATGGGTGGACAGCATTAGACATCCAACACTTACATGCACCAAATGAATTGTTGGTTTAAATCTCTTATCACCAAACATTGAAGAGGAGCATTTAGAGATTTTTTTGAAGAGACTGCCTATTATGTGATTTTGTCTTGTGAATTGAGCTAAGATTAACTAAAAAATGTGCTCTATATAATTTCTTGTCCAAATTTCCTGTTGACTATAATTGTTGAAATGAGGTTGGCTAAATTTACAGGGAACGGAAGATGATGTTGTCAATTGGTTACATGGCAATGGGCTGTGGAAAATGGCAAGGGAACCATATGAACCTTTGTGGATTAAAGGAGGTGGGCACTGCAACTTGGAGCTATACCCTGATTACATCCGCCATCTTTGCAGATTTGTCCAAGAAATGGAGAAGTTAACCACAGAAACCCGCCTTAAAAAGATTCGGCAGAGCCTGCGACTACATACAAGGCACACAGTTTCTGCTAACAGGTGCTGTAAAGTTAAATGCTGGCGACCAAAATGCTTATGTCCTGATTGTTCTTGCCGACCCAGCTGCACAAAATGTTCTTGCCAACCCAAATGCTTAGAATGTTGTTGGCGACCTAGCTGTCCAGAATGTTGGAGACCCAGCTGCAAAAAATGTTGCTGGCGACCGAAATGCCTAAAATGTTCGAAACCAACCTGCTGTATTAAATGTTTTTGCTGGCAATGTTGTGTGGGAACGCATAGTGGTGGGTTAGATAGAAAGGAGGATGGCTAATGGTGATTATGTGCATGTATAGATTGGTGAACTTGCTAACACCCCTCTACAACGAGGAAATTGTCATTGATAATCAAAGAAATTGATATAATTGAATGTTTCTCTTGATAATGGTGAATTCTTGGAACTTTGATTTTTCTATGAGCTCTTTTACAAAATATATTATGTTTTCTATTGATAATTCATTTTGAAATTTCTAGGCAGGTCTTGACTGTTTAAGTTATCGGATATCAACACTTGCCTGATACAATCATACGATATAAATGTACAATCCCTATAATATTTGAAGCTGTTTGATAAATATGTAGCTCTTGCATGAAGGGCATAGGGCAAGAAGAGATTGTTCTGATCTATGAAGAGTTGTATGCATAACAGGTAGAGCTCAAGTGGAGATTATAGAGACCAGGATAGCATTTCCTGGGCTCAAGTTGATCGTCTGTAAAAGCTCAAGCTTGCTAATATTATAAAGACGGTGAATGAGTTTTAATCTACAATCTGCACTAATAGGGAGTACTCCCTATTAGTGCAGATTGTAGAATATTGGTTACGTGGTTAAATTTTATTCTCTTATTATTACACCACACCATAGTGGGGTTTGAATTCTCGTCTTTTTTCTATTAGCCTGAGTTTGAACTTTCTCTTTCCTATTGGTTTTAACTTTCGGATCAAGTTATAATTTTATTAGTCCAAAGGTAACCTTTGCAAAGGCTCAGTGTTCGAGGCAATTAACAACCTCCTTTGTGGACTATAAAGTACAATTAGTGTCCTACTGGATACTATGAAGTTGATGGGGTACTACGTAAATGTCTCATGAGAGTTCTGCTGTTGTCCAACCTTTGAGAGTCATTCTTATTTTTTCTACTAGTTATCTTATCTTTATTTGAGTAGTCCTAGTTATCTAGTATCTTATCTCTATTTGAATATTTGAATAATTATCTAGTAATTATATCTAGTTATTTTAGGAGATTGTTGCTCTTTAAATAAACGTGTATGTCATTAGGCCAATTGTTGAGGAATTTGCTATTGAATTGTGGTTTGTCTTCCACCCAAAGGAAGTCATATATCAATGATGAGAATGCAAAATGTCATATTTTTCTCTATTAATGTTTAGTCTTTTATATTTATTTGGTGCCTAAATGTACTCATTATTCTTATATTTTGATTTAGGATGCAAATGGAGGCATTAAGTGCAAAACGTAGCTAATTGGGCGATTCTGGACAGCTTTGACATCGCTTCGTAATCTGGGCATAACTTTCTCATCCAAGCTCCGATTGAGATGATTCAAGATGATATGGAACGCCAAGACAAAGCTCTACAACTTTCATGTTTTGAGTTTTGAGAGATACGGGCCGCATCAGGGTCGAAATCGGGCTTGAAGTTGCTGCACATGCACTGCTGACGTTCTGGAATGTTCCTTTGCTTGAAATTTTAATACGTGGATCTGATGCGGTTTATTTTCAGAAGCTTCCAGATCTGATGCACGAAAATTCCAGCTGGAAAACACCTCTTTCCTAGTTATATTAGGACTTTGTTTTACTTTTTAATATTTTTCCTTAATTAGTCAGATTTGGATATTATTATTTAGAATATTTTTAGGAGATTTTGTAGGCTTGGGAAAGGGGGAATTAACGTGTAAAAGGGGGAGGAGAAATCAGAATTGGACAGACATGCCTCTCTCTCCCTTCTTCTCTGATTTTCTCCTTTGAGTTTTCATCATGGCCTTGCGTGGCTAAAACTTTTATACTTGGTCAAAGGAAACTGAAGCCTCGGAATCAATAAAACTGTGAGATCTAATTTGTTTTTATTGTTCAATTTATGCTTTGAATATCGGATGTTCTTCTGTGCCTATTTTCATGATTGTCTCGTTTAATTACTAGGAGGCCTACTAGTTTATTATTCGTTGCAATCTACTGCTAGGTTAGATATCAAATCCGTAATTGTTTGATCTCTCTAACTTGTGAAGCAACCAAGATTTAATGATTTGCTGCGTTAGAAATTATTAGATCTTAGGAAGAACACTCGACTAAATTAAATGCAACCGCTTGTGTTTGTGTTGTTTAGTTTCGTCGATCTCTCTAATTCTTAAGGCTGCTACTAGATTAAACCTTTAGCGCTTGTCTTAGGTTGTTTAGTAGTTAGGGTTAATTAGATCGCTTGTTTTCTAATTAACTACGACTAAGGAGAGATAGGAAAATAGTTCCAACGGTGAATATTCAAAGTGTGAATTGATATATACTTGCATCGATGATCAGTTGTAAAATTCCGATGGTGGATGTTGACTTAGACCAAGGTTTGTTCTCTTGATTGATTTTGATACTTTGATTTAAATTGTTCCTTAGTTGTTTTTCTTAAAATTCTTTGCCTTATACTCAAAACACCCCCCCCCCCTCCTTGTTCACATAGCATAAAAAAAACTAGGCTAGATACTTTCCGTGGGAACGATCCTTACTCGCACTACTACATATATTTTTAGGAGTATATGTTTTACTTTTGGTTGCCTGCGACAGCACACCAATCAATTCCATCTCTGTTGCTATCAATTGGTATCAGAGCATGGCCACCAACAAGGACAGGATTGAGAAATTAGAGAGTGAAATGCAAGAGCTGAAAAAGAGCATGCAAAAGATGACCACAGAGTCCCAATCTCTTGGTTCATTTGTGCTTGAAATTAAAGAGATGCTATCCAAATCCTGTGACAAATAAGATTTTCTCTCAACCCCAAAATCAGATGAGCAAGGGACCTCATCACACATTGGAGAGAAATCAGACCAGTCAACTGGATTCAAAACTACAACACACGATCAACCACGACCCACCAAGCTGGATTTTCCAAAGTACTTGGGTGATGATCCAATGGTTTGGCTTGACTGTGTTATGCAATATTTTGATTACCAAGAGACATCCGAAGATCGTAAAGTCACATTGGCAGCCTTTCATTTTGAAGGGGAAGCGAACCAATGGTGGCAATGGATGAAGAAGGTGTATCGCGAGGAGAAGATTGAAATCACTTGGGAAAAATTAAAAAAGGAGTTGTTGGTCCGATTTGGGCCAACTGAGGCTGAGGATTTTGACGAGGCTTTGTCTCGAATATGTCAAAGTGGGACACTTAGGGAGTACTAGCGGGAGTTTAAGAGACTTGCTAATCAGGTTGATGATTGGCCTTAAAAGGCATTGGTAGGAGCATTCATGGGTGGACTGAAGGATGACATTGCTTCAGAAATTCAGATGTTCAAACCAAAAACACTCTCAAAAGCTATTGAGTTAGCTAGAATTAGGGATAAGAGTGTGGATAGACAGCGACGACAAAACAAGGTAGATCAACCACAAACAAATAAGGCAGCCTTGTCAGAGCAAAGTGTCAATCCAACCAACACACCTGGACCAACAAGTCAAACAAACGGAATTGTAAGTACAAAAAAAATTTCTTGGGAGGAAATGCAAAGGCAGAGGGAGAAAGGGCTATGCTTCAATTGCAACGAGAAGTTCACACCAGGACATCGCTGTGCAACTTCACAAGCCTTTGTCATTGAAGTTTGTCCACATCAAGAATTCTTAGAAGGTGGTGGAGATTCAGCTTGGGATGACGAACCTTGTGGACAAGGTTCAACTTCGAGGTGGGGCGAATGATGGGGTACTACGTAAATGTCTCATGAGAGTCCTATTGTTGCCCAACCTTTGAGAATCCTTCTTATCTTTTCTACTAGTTATCTTATCTTTATTTGAGTAGTCCTAGTTATCTAGTATCTTATCTCTATTTGAATATTTGAATAATTATCTAGTAATTATATTTAGTTATCTTAGGAGATTGTTGCTCTTTAAATAAACGTGTATGGCATTAGGCCAATTGTTGAGGAATTTGCTATTGAATTGTGGTTTGTCTTCCACCCAAAGGAAGTCATTCTTCAATTCCATCTCTGTTGCTATCATAAGTTTGCAGACTTTCAACTAAAGATTGAAGTTTGAATGGCTTTTCCTACACTTCTGATGCGATGAAATACATACTTTCAACTTAAAATCGAAGTTTGAATGGCTTTCCCGACACATCAACCATAGAGTGGGAGAAGTCACTTATGTTACAAATTTAATTTCTTGAAAGAGAATAGGGGCTCAAGTGTTGTGGATTATATTTGGTTATAGATCCATACTATTTCTTGTAGTTGTATAGAAGCTATATTTTCTTCAAGCTATATGCTGATGTTATAACATGAAGTTCTAAATAGGCTTAATCTATGTCAATAAAGAATCTCTGAGAAGCCATTTTGTTGTGATCATAGTACATTTTGTTCAGTTCATTGCTTTTTTTTTTGGGGGGGGGGGGGGGTCTTCATACTTTCTTTAGGTAATGAAATAATCATTCACATTCATGTAATTTTTTTTTTTTTTTTTTTTTAAAGTAGTAATATTCATTCATCAAAAACAAAGAAAGCTCATACAAAATATGTAATTCTGTGCAAGTAATGTTTTATCTTTTTTAAACATGGTACTAGAGTAATAACTCATAACTTTTAATAGGAACACCTGTGAACTGGGCTTTGAGTTTGACTAACAGCCTTGAGGGGGTAATCGATTGACTTTAAAAGGAAGCCTTGGGTTATCTATGCAAAACCCTGATGGAAAGCATCTTGGCTTCCATATAGGAGTTTCATAATCATGGTGAAGCCAATTCTCTCTTTTCCATGAGTAAACCTTGGTGAAGTCATCATATATCTTCCACTTACAATGTTTGTTGTTGGCGCACTCATAACTTTGTTGATATGCCACAATACTGCCCCCATTAATTATGCACTTGAAACTTGTTTTTGGAGATAGAGGGTAACAAAATTCAAAGCTAGTTTTTGCACCAGGTTCCACCCAGTCACTGCCAAGGTCACGGTTATGATCACCACCATAGCATTTGATGGCAATTGCATTTGACATTTTATTGATTATGGTGATTTTTTTCATTGGAAGAGATGGAGGTTTGAAGCGTATTAGGTCTACTGGCCATTTTATCCTAAGCCAAGCCTCAGACAAAGAGGTTACAAAAAGAAGCAGTGAAATGAGCAGAAAAATAAGATTACTAGAATTCATGTTCATGATGTGTCAACAATTTTTGCAATATTGCACATACAATACAACCTCTCCATTATTCGTCTCATAAATAGATAAAAGTGGGGCAAATGAGACAAAGATAAAGGTAGAAGGAACCGTTTTCCAATTTGTTATCAACTCTTCATTAAGCGTTAAAGTTAAAACTCTTTTTAGTTGAGTTTTAAATTAGGATAACGGCTAAACAGAAATTCTAATTACTGGCTGGGAATTAAAAATTTATAAAAGCCTCCAAACTGAAGTAATTTATTGCTAGGAAGACGCTTCATTTAGAGTGTTGTATTTGTGTGAACTAAGGGTGGCAATTGGGTGGGTTGGGTCATAAATGAGTCAGGTTTATAATTACCCATTAAACCATTTATTATCCATTTAAAAAAAAATTTAAATACCCATTACCCATCAAACCCATGTAATCTGCAACCCACCCATTTAACCAATTATAAATTCATATTTAGTAGATCAACAAAAAATTGTTAAATATGAATAGGTTGTATCATACTGGTGTCGTACCAGCCGTTTTATGTTATAACTTTTCAAAAATTGCTCATGTTATTGTGTTGTACCTATACTCATACCGTGTTTGTGTCCTTGCTTTCTAGCTTTATTGCATTTTGTATTAAAAGTTTGGATGAAATCCCCAAATTTGAACTTGCAAGTCTCATGTTTCCTATCATTTCTCTTGAACCTTCAAATTTTTCATTACTATTAATTACTACATGAATTTTCAAAAATTGAATTAAAATAAGTAATATCTAGATGAAATCATATACTATATAATTAAAGTTGGGTTTAGAAATTATGATTGCACCAAGTGATTTCACTAAATTGTAGCAATTTTTTTTCTAAGCGATGGTTGCACTAAGTGGCTTCACCAAATTACAATAATATTTTGAATAAAAATAATTTTTTAGATAGAGTCAATAACTTATTTGTTCTTATCAATTTCTTTAGATGAAATAACAATAAGTGTTTAAATAAAACATGCAACATGCATCTAAATTTAAAATTTCTTCAATAGCATACATGGCAAAATGATATGGGTACACTAAAAAATTATAACCGGCCCCCCATTTGTTCCTCAAAATTGTACCAGTCTAACAGCTTAAAGAAGCTTGTCCTCAAATAAAATAAAACTTGACCCCTTCAATTGTCCAAATACTTGTAATTAATCCAATAGTCAATAACTACTCTCTCCAAATAGCATAGATGTCAACCCATTAACTATTTCAAAACATAACTTTACTTTTCCCCCTTCATTCTCACTGTAAACTACAGCCTACAAGTGCTTTTGCTTGTTTTCCTCTATTGTGCTGCCAACTCATTGTTTATTTCTTATCAACTCATTTCACCCAATATTCTCAACACAGTCAAACAAAACCATTAAAGTTTGTATTGGTGTTTAGATTTTTAAGAATATGCTTTGTTTATTAAGGTTGTGTTCAATTTTTTTTTTAGTTACAATGGTATATTACTGTATTACATTTCTCTTCCAGTTAGTATATTGTCAGTTTTTTTAAGTTTATTTTTTGAGATTTGAAATTAGGTGCCAAATAATTCATTTAAAAAAAATAAAATATTAGTGGAATTTTCAATAGATTTACGAATTATAATTATTGTATCAACACTATGACTCGTCCCCCCCAAGCGAACATTCTTGGCTATGCCCCTGGTTTTAGTCGATATAGACAACAACTTATTTGTTTTTATTAATTTTTTTAGATAAAGTAACAATAAGTGTTTTAATAAAAAATGCAATATGCAGTTAAGTTTCACTTGATAGAGACAATAACATATTTTGTTATTATCAATTTCTTTAGATAAAGTAATAAAACCCAAATAAGTTTCTTTACAACTTTGTTATTTACTTTTTTACCCCTCTTCCTAAATAAAACCTAAACCCTAAGTTCTCCTTAGTCCTTATATAGTTTGTGTTGGTTTGGGGTTATACTCAAAGATTATTTGGTTATAAATTTGCTTTTATTTGTGGTGGTGTTGTTCTAATTCTCAATTTAATATTAATAATAGTAACTAAATTTTTTTTTGTCCAACTTGATCCATGTGGGCTAGGTTGGACCCTTATGATGGGTTGGGTTATGTTGGATTTTTTTGAACCCATCATAGTGAATTGGGTTGAAAAAACTCCTCGATCCAACGCAACCCGACTCTTGCACACCCTTATTTGGTAGGGAAAATCAAGGTAAAAAAAAAAAAAAACTACCTAAAGTTTTGGAATTCAATATGTTGCCTTGGGCTAAGGAGAATGGAGGATATTCTCAAAGCCATGTTGACAAAGTAGGACAAACTTTAGGTAAAGTTCTAGGCCAAGGATAACAATAACATAATGGAATGTCGGAAATCTGATTGAAAAAGGTGCATACTTGAAAATTCAGAGGTGCATGGATATAGATATTACATATTAGGCAAGCACCTTGGATTTCGGATCCCCACAATCCTTGGTTTCAAGCCAATATCAATCAGTCCACGAGCCCAATACATAGCTTGGGTTTGTGATTTAATCTTATCCATCCAAGTAGATATAATGAGGAAAAAATTAATTTCGTTTTTTGATACACCCACGGTTATGGAGATCCTTAAGATTTACATTCCGCAGACTCCCTAAAGAGGAAAACTCATAAAGGAAATTAGCATAAACCCAAGCTATGTATTGGGCTTGAAAAGAGGTGGTGATTTTAAATTGTATTCAATAAAAGTTTCTTTTGAATGACTAAGTAGTTTTGTAGCCCAAAAAAAATTATTCCCGTGATTTTTTTTTTTTTTTTGAGAGTGTATTCCCGTAATTCTGTTCTAACAAAAACAAATAATTAGCAGTTAAGCGGTGTAATCGGGCAAGAGTGAAAGCTGATGATAAAATTCCGAGGTGGTTGAACCTAATTAAGCACCTACCATATTTGCTTGTGTGACTGAAGCCTTGTATTGACTAGTATCCTTCCTATCCGTTTGTTAATTATCTTCTGTTATTGACATTAGATTAGTTATTTCCTATGAATATGAGAAGCAAAGACAGGATTCTGGTCGATATTGCGGGGATCTCATAAAACTATTCAAAAAATCTTATGCAAAAATAAACTTGGTTGGAATTTGGAAGTTACAAAGAAGTAAATCATATATGAGAATGCAATATATAATACAGTATATATATATATAGTTGATTGATAAATTGAATTATAACCCAACTATATATATAAATATTCATTGTTGACCAAAGATCAACATGTATCCTATCCTTATCTCTCTTTCTCGTTTCCCTTTTCCCTTTAGAGCTTTTTCTTTGATTGATAAATAATAGAGTTCATGTTCCTTTTCTTCTCTGGCCAACGCAAAAACATTTTGTGTCTGGAATTATTTCTTGTAACATTTTTACGGATTTACCTCATTTCCTTTGACAAGTTTTTCTTTTGGGTAATTTGCCTTTTTTTTTTTTTGAGAACTTTTTAAAAAATTGTTAGAGAAAATTTATAGCCATTAACATTTGGATCAATTTTAACAATTTAAGTTCACGACGAGAATATATATTTTTAAACTAGACAACTGCATTATTTTTCAGCAACAAAAATCTATTAAGATGGTTATTTGTAGTATCTTTCTTAATATTCAAGTATCTAAACGTATCTAAATTATTTTTTGATGGCATAACTTTAAATAGTAAATATATTCCAGTATCTAAAAAGTCACTACAATTCAGTTTTATCATGTATGGCTTTTCTTTTTTTTTCTGAATATCATGTATGGCCATTGGCCTTGTCCATATCACACTGGACATAAGATAAGCTTAAAGTGTCACTTTCACGGCAGACTAATCAATGAATCAGGTGAGGCATTTACATCTTTCTTTGGTTTCTTTTCATCTAACAGGTCACAGCTATCTTTTATTTTATTTTATTTTTTTATCTTTGTTTGAAAGTGGTAGAGCTAGAAATTTTTTTTCGAGAAAGTTAAAATATAATTTAAAAAAAAAAACTTAAATACAAAGAATAATATATATATATATATATATAACAAAGAATAATATATATATATTTAAAATTTATTTATTACTTATCTATGGAATGTTTGTAATTTCGATTTAACATATGATATTTTATTACCTAAACAAAAATATTACATCAAATAAATCTTTACATCTTTACAAAAAGAAAAAAAAAAAAAAGACTAAGTCTTGACATGTCTAAAAATATACAAGTCAATTTAATAAAAATAAAATATAATTAAATTATGTATGATATATATTAAATGCAATTTAATTTAATGAGCTATATATGTATGACATAAGAGTAATCAGATGAAATAAAAAATACATTAGTCAACTATATAAATGCATTATATGTTTTTAGGAAAAATCTAGGGGGCATTATTAAAATTTATGTCCAAAATTTATTATTTTTACCAAAAATACAAGAGGGAGGGAGTTTATAAATAATTAGAACAAAACTAGAAATAATTAAAATATTGATCTCAATCTTATTTAGATGTTTGAAAGGAAAAGAATGAAATGGAAAATAACCTTCTTCTTTTTTTAAAGATGTGATAGGGTTTGAACTTTATAGTGATTGCTTTTTATTACTAGACTAGAGAGCAATTAGGTTATGGTGTAGGTTGTATTTGAACTCATGTCCCTTATTCAATTGCAAATAAATTTAACTAATTGAGATAACTAAAACTCACAATATTGTTTGAGAGTTGTTTAATGGAAAATAATAGAAAACAATATTTTTATACGAACATTACATTATATTACTTCTTTAATAAAAATAAGGTTATTGATATTAAAAGAAATGAAGGTATAATGGAGACTTTTTATTTTTATTTTTAGAATACTAAGTATTTTTAACACACACACATAGGGAGAGAGGAGAAAATCTTAAAGAAACTAACAGCGGTGTATATATAAAAGAGTCTAATTCTTGAATATACAACAGAGGCTTTCATGGAGACTTTTGAATTTTGATAATAAAAAAATTCCTCCTATTTTTCTTATATTTTGGAGGAATTAAAAATTGTGATTAAGAGAGAAAGAAAATGATTAGTGAATAAAAAATCCTTTAAAATATTTGTCTTTCAATTCATTTCCAACTCCCAATTAGATAATGAAAATAATATACTTCAAATTTTCCCCCATTATGTTACCTCTATCTCTCCCAAACACCGTGTGCATCCAATGGCATTTTGTGCTTGTTTATACATTATAATGACATTAAAATAAGGCAAAAATGCCTTTTTGTCCTTACATTAACCTACTCCAATCTCTAAGATGACTAAAAATGCCCCAAAACCATCAAAATGGCCAAAATACCCTCGAAACTTTTGGTTATTTTGGTGGTTTCAAGTATTTTAGGCCATTTAAAAAGTTTTGAGGTATATTTAGTCATTTTAGAGGATTCATAGTATTTTTGCTCATTCTAGAAGATTTGAGAGCATTTTAGCCATTTTAACGATTTTGGGGTATTTTGGCCATTATATCTAATGGTTTCAATTGGCTAACTACTTTACTGGTGGTGATGAAGGTGGCAAGAAAGCTAGCAAATTAAAAGTTTTTATATTGTTAACACTGATTAGGGGGCCTGGTCTTGATGGTGATGGATTGTGGAAGTGGACGTGGTATTTGCGTTACTAGCAAGCCTTTAAGGGGTTTTTTTTTGTTAACAAATTCATTATTGTTTCCTTTTTAGATAGGATAGAATTGCAATTTATAACGTCTTTTTCATGATAATTATTTTTTTAATCAAGTTAAGACATCAATTGGTTTTTGGTATAGACAAGGTTTGAAACCCCAAATATTTTACATTTTTTTTATGAGAACAATTATATTTTTACCAAATTTTAGCCGTAAACAAATAATTTTTTAACCAAAAAAAAAAAAAACTAATTCAAATGGACAATAATAATAAGTTTATTAGCAATGACATCTTCTGCATATTGGTTCCATGAAATATATGTTAGCGTGACATCTTTCTTCTATCATTTTCTTCTGAATCAAAAAATTTTAACATTTCTAAGAGGACAACTATATATGAACTACCGCCTTTGGAAAGCACTAGAATGCTAACAAGGGACCGTATTGCTAAGTCAGAGTAATCAAAATTAATGTAATTAAAAAGACATTAACCTACTCCAATCTCCTTTAGTTATAATCACAAATCACAATAAAGAATTTTGAAAACAGTTTACGGCTATTGTCACATCAATGGATTGAACTAAGAAATACAATAATACTATCGAGTTAGAATGTCATTATCATATGTATGAATGTAATTGGATGCCATAATTATAAGGCGGAACGAACAAAACCTTATCTTGTGTATTGTTTGTCTAGATATTATCGATTATCGATTATGACATTTTGAGCTTACCTTTCGTTTTGTGCAATGGTGACTATATCAAAGTTAGAACTTCATACTATCACAAAGTTTATAAAATTAAGCTACGAAACTTATGTAGAGTGGAAGCAAGGCCACGTCAATTTTTGAAAATTATTGATAATTTTCAGGGGAAAAAAGAAAAACTCGTCTGTAAACAATAAATTATTGATAATTTATTTCTTGTTATGTGACATCATTTCATAATCATAAGAATGGTTAATATTATACTAGAAAAATTTTCTAGGGTTGCTTTTCTTTCCTTTCAAAAGCACTGAAACCATAACAGAAAGTGTCAGTTTTTATATAGTTGGAGATGAGAAATTTGAATCTTAGATATCTCTATTAGAAATACTAAAAGATGTTAACCAATTAAATTACATTGCATTTAGAGAGCGTTTGAGTGTTTGGTTCATATTTTTGTTACAAGATTACGGTAAATGACATCGTTCTTGGCTTAGGAGTATTTGAGATAGAATGACATGAAAGGTTGCAGGCTGATGTATATAAAGGAGTAAAAGTGCAAGAAGTGAAAAGGGTGAATGGAAATGCAAAGAATTTTGTGTGTGAGAGAGAAAAAGTCTTGAAATATTAAACCAAAGTAACCAAAGAGTAGTCTTGAAACATTGAACTAAAAAAAAAAAACAAAGAGTCCTTATTTTTCAATTTGTTCTTATCTCTGATGTGACACTTGAGAGTATTTTAATTTTAATTATCTTTCAAAGAATGCGCCACATGGAAAAATTTCATGATCTCTAATGTGAGAACTATATATATATATATATATATTGATTATGTGCTTGTTTTAGTTTATTTATTTATAATTAAACAAACAATCATAAAATGTAACTTCTGTGAGTCTAAGTTTCAAAATAATACTAAGGCCTTGAATGATCATTCGTAGCTTTCAACACTAACGAAAATGGCACCACAATCGTGAATTAATTTGAAGGATTTTCAATTTAATTTTTTGTTGTTCTAAGATAAAAGTCAAGAATTTTGTCATTCAACTCATTGACACCTTCTAATACTTATTACAAACAAATGTTTAATTGTGTACAGTCTAGAATGAATATTCCATTTACAAGTATCTATTTCAAATTAATGGAATTCTTGAGTTCTGTATATGATGGCATTTTATCTCTGGCACATCTATTACTACTATCCTCAACTTCTTACCTATTTATCATACAGTAACATTATGAACTATAGCAATTCCTCTCTATCAAAAAAAGATAAATATTTTCCTCAAAAAAAGAAAAAGATAAATGTCTCATAAAAAGAAAAAGAAAAAAAAAGAAGATAAATGGTAAGCAAATATTTTCTATAGGTAAATTGCAAATTACACCTCTAAAGTTTGGGAGTATTTTGGATTTTACATCCTGAAATTTCAGAATTTAAATTTTACCTCTTGAAGTTTGGGGCTGTTTGAATTTTACACCTTGACGTTTCAAAATTTAGATTTTACCCCTCTAAAGTTTGGGAGTATTTAGATTTTACTCCCTAAAATTTTTGGATGTTGGGATTTTATATCTTGAAATTTCTATCTTTTTTTTTTATGAAAACTTTATTAATCTAGAGATTTGAAACTATAGCTAAGGTTTATCTATAAAGAAAAAGAAACTATAGCTAAGGTCGAATATATTATGCTATTATTATATTTGAGTGATAGGGTCTTGCCTAAGGGGGGAAAAAACTTTCCTTATTGTAATTATTTAGAAAAGCAAGAAACTTCATAACGATTTAATCTGTTTTAGTGAAATAAATAAATAAATAAACATTATAAATAAAATTTCACAAAACCAACCCGTACCATAAGTACATTTTAAATTACAATATCAATAGTAGATATGATCACTTATTACTATTAGAGGCTGAAGAAGAAATTGGGATCCTACTTCGGCGCTTTGATTGCCTTGATTGTTTGTGGTGGCTTCCTCCAAATCTCAATCTTCCAGTGTCTTTGAACCGCTGCTTCTCATCTCGACTAATGACACATTCGGGTGGTGGCACGGGGTAACGCAACGTATCATAGCAATAAGAGTAATACATGAACCTTTGGCGGAACCACCGCATGGCTTGGCGGCGCTTACGTGTCATGATTGCATAGTCTTGGCTGTCTAGGTAAGCATCCTTTTCAGCACAAACATCAGCAGCCGAGACTTGCTCAATTGGGTCCGTGGGGCAACCCTCTAGGACAAGGTCCTTGAATTCGGCTACAAAGGGTGCATACTTGTAATTCACTTTGTATCTACCACCCGATGTGGCCCAATTTGAAGCGTCCCATATGGTTGTGTACAGCGACATCGGCTTTGATGGGTAGTCACCACCCATTGCATCATTTTTCACCACCTCTCTTATTGGAACTTCATCGATGTAAAATCTGTTCATTCCAAAATTATTAAAAAAACAAATAAAGTCATAAAATTGACATAATTATATTACCATATTTCATGTATCAAACTCACGGGGGTAGAATTTAGTGATAAACAATGTATGATAAGTCAACAAATATGTCTTATTATTAACGCAATTATAGTAACACGTGTAATGTCACGAACAATTGCTTCTTATAAACGTTGAGCTAGAAAATTCAATTGCGGTTGAAGACTAATCGTTATTATAGTTAATAAAAATATTGAAATATCTTAGGTAGGTGGATTTGGCCAGCAATTTTTTGTCGCTGGTATAGGAATTTATGAGTTATCCCCTAGTTTGGCAGCCTAAGAAATTTACTATAAAGAATACAAATTTGTCCCCATGCTTTATTATTTATGGGTTTTATTGCATTTTTTGGTTTTGTTCATAGATCTCACTGTACTATTTCAGTTACCTTTTAGCTTTATCTACATTACTTTCAGTAAAAAGTTTTCAATTTCAACCAAATAAGCTGTTTCCAAACAGACACTTAGTATGACAAGTTATGAATGATAGAGAATAAAGTAGTATTAATAGTGGTGGTATGGGCTTTTTTGCACTTTGATATTTTGAAATATTTTGTTTAGAATATAAGATCGAATATTTATATAGTTTAGCTGTTCAAAAGGAAGTAATTGAGGGTAATTTTATAGAAAATTATACAATATTTTTGGGAGTTACATAATATACAATATAGTACTCCTTCACCTAATTTAACAGTTAATCACACTAATTAAATTTATTATGAAACTCATTATTCAAATATAAGACTAGGGTATACTATACTTCCAACACATTATATAATTACCCGTAATCATATATTTTTTTCAAGTTTATTAAGGAAGGGGAAGTCAAGTTAGTCTACTAGCTTTAGAGATTACAAGTCACAACCCGCACGCAACAGCAATCACTACTACCTCTCGTGGGGTCAAACAAAACATACTACAACAAAGAAAGAGGTTATAGAGGGTAATGCTACAATTATAATAATTTTCACAATTAATTTCATACTTACTGAGTTGACAAATTATTATTATTATTATTATATAGAACCATCAATAGCACTACTTTATTATTCAATATTAATAATTTGCCACAATAAACAATTGTGAATTTTTTTTAATTTTGGTGTGACTATAGACTTATTGGATGTAAAAGGCAGAACATGTTAACAAAGTGGTATCCAATCATCCCTATCAAAAAAAGAAAAAAAAAAAGTGGTATCCAATCCATAAAAGGACTTCCCAAAAGCAGAAAGAAGAAGCAAATTGGCAACAACAAAAAAAATTAAGATAAATAAGGAAAGCACAAAATAAAAAACACTTACATAGTTTTATTGGCAGTCCAAAGAATGCTGTATCGGTGGAACTCCTTGGAGGGGTCAAACCAAAGACGATACCGCTCCTCCCGGCCGCGGTTTGTGCTACCATTACCGTACAAATTGGTTTGGAACCTCCATGGCTTACCTTCAAGGTTCCCTAAAAACTCGAAGTCTAACTCATCATGGCTCTTCTCAAATACGTCACCGTTTGATGTCTGTATATATATATGGAAAGATATCAACAAAAATCAACCATGATCATGAAAATGTATTCTAATTTTGTAGGAATAGGGTGCATGATGGTTTTGCAGGGCATGGGCAGATAATTCATAGCAGTGACGAATTGGTCTTTTATATTTTTGGGAAATTAAAAAAAAACAAGGAACTAATTTTTAGGCTTAAAACATTGATGCATACACCGAGAATAGTGTGTATATATATATATATATATAGAAAACTATTTATGGCATTGAAACGTTGGTGTCGAGTTTGAAAAAGTAAAATCTCTACTTTTAATTACATGCCAGATTCAATTGATTGCTTACGTACGTAGTTATGTTTCTGAAGAATTCCAATTGTTGAAAGGAAAAGTCTTTTATGGTGTACTAAAAAAAAAATTCTATTGCCTTTTCTGTTTCCTCATTTTTTTTTTTCCAGAACGAACCAAACAAGAGGATAAAAAACTTGATAATAATTCTCAAAGATTATGAAAAGGATGTCAAAATTTCAAAATAACAAACAAGAGATTAGGCTTCTATCCTATCTATTATGTTTGAAAAAAGACAGACAATATATAGAAAGCTGAATTAATGACCTACGTACATAAAAGGCAACACAGATGCCAGCTGTGTAATCTGATGGCAACTTGATATTGGCGCTGAAGAACCCATGTTTGTATAGGTTGGAGGAGATGAAGCCCGAACCTATCAACAACCATAACCAGAACCAATTAATGAGAATGAAAGAAAGGATTTTGGCAAAAAGAGCTAGACGTATTGTGGTTAAATGATTAAATTTATCGTATTCTAATAACATAAATTTTTGAGATAATTAATAATTTAATATGTTATCAGAGCATGAAATCTTGACAGGCATACATACCTGTGAAGCGATCAAGGAGAAGACGGACGCCTTTGCCGTTGGGAGAGCGAACAAGGTTGCCGTCACCAAAGAGAGGAGTGTAGCCTTGGTTGAAAGGGATGGTGGTCAGATTGCTGAAAGCCGCGTTGGCTATGGAGATTAACAAAAAGATAGAGAAGAGCGCAAACGTTTTCGATGCTCCAAAACCAAAACCATAACAACAACGTAGTAAATCATCCATGTTTTTCTCTCTAATTAACCCACCACCTCTCTTTGCGTTTTCTGCAAGTTTATTTTTATATATATACACAAATACAAATTAAAACAGTGAAGGCATTTAATGCAAAGGATGGGAGAGAGAGAATCCTCTTTGGCTGCTGAGTTTTTATTTTTATTTTATTTTTAATTTCATTGTGTGTGTACGAGAATGCCCTTCTTATGTTGGGATATTATTATTATGGGCTGCCTACTGTGGACGGTTATTTATTTTGTATGTATAGACTGGGGTTGTTGGAAATTTGTGATTTATTTAAAGAGTAGTTTCTTCCTGTCATAAATAGAAAGCGATTATTTTTCATAGTAATAATGCTAATTAGGAAACGAAAATTTTCTTATAATCCTTTTCAAAATTTTTAATTTTTAAGATGTTAAGTTGTAACTAATTATATAGCATTATTTCATTAACAAAATTATAACAATACTATTTTTATATGGATTAATTGTTACTGACACTATTTTTATAGTACTAATTACAATATGTCATTTATTGGATTTTTATTATTAGAGTTTGAGTTTTTATTATTAATATAAAAAAATGTATATAAAAATTTTCCCAACTTTTTCACACAATTTTATATAAACTTGTACACAATTATTGACATAAATTATTGATTTTTTATAATAAAATTTTTTTATTATCAATAATGCATAATAAGTTTGATGTTATCTTAGTTCTAAGAGGCTTATAATTTAGTGAGAAAACTAAGTTCAACCCAATAGACTATGGGTTCAAATCTTGCTCTTCTTTTAGTTGAGGGGGGAATACTTTTATTAAAATTGTTGGGAGATTCATGATTGATTCTAGGATTCTAATTTATCAATAGAAGATTAGATGATAATAATAATTAAGAGTTGCTATTTCATGCAGTTGCCAACAGTGAAGGAGGAAGAAGGCTACTTTGGAAGATTATATATATATATATATATATATATATAAAGGTGGTTGAGAACTTGTGATTAAGTTAAAAATTAAGGGTTGGTTAATGATTGATTCTAAAGTATCAACTATAATCAGGTATATAAGACAATTAATTAATTGGATAATAATATTTAGGAATTTCTATTTCATGAAGTTGCCAACAGTACTGGACAGTGGAGGAGGGTTGTCTTTTACTTTTTAGGCCAGCTTCAAACTTGAAAGTCAAGGGAATAGGTGAGAACCAATATGATGCAGACACATTTGGGTTCTTTTGGTATGTGTATGTCACACGATTCTGGTTCCATGCAGAAGCTTTCTTTTTTTTAAAATTGAATAATGAGCTTTCTTGTACGAAATTAAAAAGATGGTGCACAAGAAAATTATTAATTTATACATATTTGACTTTCAGACAATGACACAGAAAATGAGGTTTCTAATCGAGTCTTCTGCTGCTATAGTCGTTGGTTGAAATTAAAATTATTTGGCATCATCCTTGTAAATTGTATGAAAGTTTCAAAATAAAATCTAGCAATGTCAAACTTTCAAAATACTGAATAGTGAGTCAGTTTTTTCTTCTTCCTTTTTTTTCCCTATGCCGTGGAGTTGTATGAATTATGAAATGTAACTTTTTCATAAAGGAAATTTCATATCATTGCACTCTCCCACATGTGAACACAAAATTTGGTTATGTATTTTCCCTTCCTTTAACAAAACATGAATTTTCTTACTCTTTAAGAAAAAAATAAAAGAATTTTCTTATTCTTACATTAAAAAAACTTTATCATGATGCAAAAGGATGCAGACGAGTTAAATTATAAAAACATAAGGTCGTTTTCAGCATTTTTATAGGATGTCAATATATATATATATATAAAAAGATTAGGTTACTTTTTGTATTTTTCTTCTAAAAAAAAAGATTAGGTTACTATGGTGTATTGAATATTATTGGTTGTTTGGCAATGAGAGTGACAATAACCTGATCTTTCTAAAGAAGACCAAACCAACATTGAAAATAAGGCTACCATTTTAAAAAATAAAAATAAAAAGTGGTTGGACTTGGATTAAATAATTAATGATGAAGAGTGAATTCGTAAAACAAGTGGCAGAAGGTGGGTATTATTGTCCATATTGGAAAAAGAGACAAATAAATATTAGTAGGTAATTATGTCAAAGAAGAAGGGTATTATGGGTAATAGGAACCATGCTACGATCTGTGAGGAGCTGAAGAGGAAAGCTTCTTCCGAAAAACCACGTCCGAGACTAAAGGCGGCGTTAATAATGCCACGCTGTCTTTACTATGACCTCTTGTTTTCTACTAAATGTAAAAGGAAATTTTTGTCAATCTCCTTTTCTCTTTCTCAATTTCTTCTCATCACTTATTTAAGAAAAAAAATTTCTCCTCCTCACTTTAATCTCAATCTAAACCTCTCCTTTTATCTCTATTTTTTACTAAATTATCTGTCACATCACATTAATATGGAAAAATGATAGAAAACTATTCATTGTTCATGGATTTTTTTTAAGAGATGCATTATAATTATAATTAATAATCTTTTACGATCAGATTACAACACTAATTAGTTTTTAATTTAATCAAAATTCAAACCTTAGATTTTTTTTTTTAGATGAAGTTACTTTTTTTATTTATGAAAAGATGAATTTACTTTTTATTAGTTTACTTTGATTATTGTGTAAAATAAATTGTATTTTGAAAAAAAAAGTAATTTTTAAAAAACTATTTATTCTATTTTAAGATTAAAGATAAACTCAATCAAATGAATGCTATTAAATATCCTCCTTATGTCAAGGTTATATATATATTTATAGCTAAACCTTAGAAAAAATCCAATCAAATTTTAATTGGATTCTCAATTTTGCATCACGTGTCTTATTTAATTTTTAATTTTTTACCAAATGAATTATTGAATATAAAAATCGAAAAATCCAAATCCATTTACATTCTAAATTGGATTTCAATTGGAAGTCAATTTTTCGTCATGTGTCCATCTAAGTTTTTAATTTTTATGGCAAGTGAATTATTGGATGCGAAAACCGAAGAGTCTAAAACCAATTAAATTCTAAATCATATATATATATATATATAATATGAGAAACAATTATATATTTTAAAAATGAATGGTTTAAAAAAAGTGTAAGCTAATAACATGTATAATTTGAACTGTATAACTGTGATTGTTTTTAATTGTACCTGTGCATATATATGCACGGGGCTATACACTAGTTTTGAATAATTAATGTATTCATGTACATCTCATCCATAATAATGATATGGGTATGAATTAGAACACAAAAGAGGTGAAATTTGGGTCAAATATTCTACATCCATCACGATGATGACATATATCTATTTTTTTTATTTATCAAATGTTATTATCCTAACAAGTTCAATACACCGGTTCACTTAATATAAGCAATTATTTTGATTTCCATCCTATTTAAATTAAATTAAGATGTGTTTCTCAAAAAAAAAATAATAAAAATAATGAAGATGTAAAGTTAACAATGGTAATCAATCTCACTCTTTTTTGTTCAGTTTACTATCACAAGTGCACGAGCTGAGCCTAGATGGAATGTTTATTGTTACCAGTTTACATATTGCATTTGTTTCCCATCATAACAAAATAAAAGGTCCAATACATTGTATGTTGCACGCATTTTTACTATGTCTCGAAGAGGCCTGGATATACCAATTTTTCAAAAAACAGTTGAATGAAGTTCTTTTCATCCAAAAAAAGATGATAAGCTAAGAGTCTTATAACTCAACTAATACCACATTTTGATGCTTCCAACAAAACTGTCCATACAAGACCATATAAAGTCAGGGAGTAAAGAGGAGGCAATTTCCCCTTGGCCTTATCAAAATTTGGATTCAAATCCTTTAGAACTCCTACTGTGCTCTATCAGATAGAGTTCTTTTAATACCTCTCATTATAAAACCAATGATTCAGATTATACCATGTTACTAATTCTTGAACAAAACCTTAATGGTCCGTTTGGATTGAAGGAGAGTAGAGTAGAGTAGATTTGACACAAAATTAACTTATTTTTAGCCAACTCTACTCTCCTCTCATTCACTTCCCCTCCATCCAAACAGACCATAAAATAGATGTTATGTTAGTTATTAAAATGTATATTCATTATAAATTTAAAATATATTCAACTAATGACTAATTTAATCAAACTTATGTAAAAATATCTAATAGAGTTGACTAAATCAATCGAATTAGCATATATTTATAACATACACATTCAAATTAATTAATCTTAAAAATGATAGTATATAACATATAAGCCAAATTTTTTTTTTATCATATTTATCATCTGGGCTACTCAACTACATCCAAGTCAATGTTATTATCATGTTCTTCATTTTGTGAAATTATTTCTTCATTGACATGTTCTTCATCATCATCAACATTTACTATCTCTTATTGTTCTTTTATTTTAATAATTTTTATTTATATTCCTTCTTGGCATTCTAGCTTCTTAGACTTATAACAATAGTAAAAAAATTATAAGTATATTTTCATTTAATACCTTATTCGTAGTATAGAAAAATTTGGCAGCTTATAAAGGGAAATTTAGTAGCTTATTGGTGAGAAATAAAAAAATATTAAAAAAATAATAATTTTGGGATGAGATTGAACAATTTAGAGACATGTGAGATATTCAATACTTAACAAGTTCGTACCTATGTGGCACCAAATATACTATGTTGCATGATCCAGTAGTTAAACAACCATATGCGTGGCATTTTACAATCCAGTTGTTGAAGTAGTGAACAATCGAATCTCAATCACTCTCTCTCACTCTCGTAATTTGGCTGTTCAACAACCGTATATTCAATATCTCTCTCCTTCCCTTCTTTTGTGACTGGCAATCATGCAGCATGCCATTTGCAAATTTCAACGCAAAGTATATATATATATATCCACATATATCAAATGTAAAACTGGGAATTTCATTAGCTAGATATATGTACATACGTAATTTGTAAGGAAATTAAAAAGAATATTTGAGTTGTAAATATTGGAATTCAATTTTTTGTCTTCCATCCTTGTACTAAAAAGAAATTGCTTTATTGATCGCTCTTCAAGTCTCATTTCCCTATTGTAAACCAAGACATTGAAAGAATAAATATATATCTATAGTTTCTTCTTCTTCTTCTTTTTTTCTTTTTTTTTTTGTTGCTAAAATACAAAGTACGTTCTCTAAGTTTTACTGAAATTCATTTAAGTCATTCAACTTTACTTTTGTTTAATTGAATCCTCTAAGTTTTAAAGTTATTCAATTCAGGCATTTTGACCAATTTCATTAAAAAAATTTATCAGTAAGTATGCAATTAAGTAATGAAAAAAAAAATTTGAAAAAATTCTTACATAAAAAATCTATAAAATATTTTAATTAATTTTATATATTTTTTTCATATGAAAATAAAATTTTTTTAAGGGCAATTTTTTAATAAAATTGGACAAAAGATCTGAATTAATAAGTTTAAAAAAAAAATGATTCAATTGAATGAAAGTAAAGTTAGAAGTTTAAAATGAATTTCAGCCTGACTTAGAGAGTGTAATTTGCATTTTAGCCTCTTTTACTTATAGGATTCTTCTATTATTTTTATACAGACATGATAATAAATTTTTTTTTTTTTTTTGGGAGTGAGATGTACCGGTCAAATAGGGTGGTAATTGCTCTATTTACTTCCTATAGTCCGGGGGATAACGTGCATATTTCAATTCGAAAGACTTTTTTATTTATTTTTCTTTAGCTTTTTTTGTTATTGTGGAAATACAATACTAAATAGTTATAGGAAGAAGAGGGAGACTAATGTCCTCCAAATCATTAAATCATATATTATATCATATTATACCATATACTGTATAATAAAAATTGGGCTTAGAAGCTGTAGTTGAGCCAAGTGGCTACTCTCACTAATTAGAAAATTAATTTTAAATTATTTGTTAGGATATATTTCGTCAAATTAAGAGATAATATTTAACAACTGTTTAATTTAGGTAAAACTTTATCATTTAAATTTTAACAAATTTAAATTCTATTCAAACTAAAAGTCTATTATAAGAAGAAAAAAAAATCTAAACTTAGGGGCAAATTACAACTTACCCACTTGTAGTTTAGCCGAAATTTAAGTTGCCTACATGTGATTTGAAATTTGATACTTTAGTAAATTAATTCTACTTCAACTAAAAGTTTACTATTAATATTTTAAGAACAACTCATTAGTAAATTATTTTTATATATTTAAACTTCAACAAATTTAAATTATATTCAAACTAAAAGTCTATTATCAAAAATTTCTAAACTTAAATATTTCAACAATATTAAATTCTATTCAAACTAAAAGTCTATGATAAAAAATTATAAACTTTAATCCAAACAAGAACCCACATTTTCCTTCTTAAAAAAAAAAAAAAAAAAAAAAAAAACCTTTTGACTTTTACTCTAACTAAAATTCTATTATCAACATTTTAAGAACAACTAATTAGTAAATTAATTTTATATTATTTGTTATTATATATTTCCTCAAATTAAGGGATAACACTTAACAAATGTTTAATTTAAACTCAAATAAAACTAAAAGTCGATCATCAAAATTTTGCATCTTATTAAATTAATATTTTATTAGGATATTAAGGTACATAACTCTTGACTAAGGGATAAGATTTAACAATAATTTAATTTAAATAAAACTTTATAATCTAAGTTTTAGAAATTTAAATTCTACTCCAACTAATAATCTATTATCAAAATTTTCATATTTATATATATATATATTAATCCATGGTTTTTCGATATAATTTCTCTTAATCAATAAAGTCATCCATATAATTAAATCTCACACAATACACCCCACGTTATTGTATTTTTTTCACTTCTTTTTTTCCCAATATGCAACTTACGCTTTTTTTTTAATCTAATAAATTCATCTTACTTATTGTTCTTTGCTTCTGAATTTGTGTGCATGATATTATGTTTTGTTTTTTGGTTTTCATTATTATATTTAATTTGTACAATGTGTTGATTTTTTTAATTAGACCATCACTAGGAAAAAATTTGTATTGAGAAACTTTTGTTTTTTATTGTTTGTGTTGGCTAGAGTATAGATTAAATATAATACAAATAGGTGTTAAATTACCGATTGTCTCAAAAGTTTAAGCTATTAGGAAATTGTGAATTTAATTACTTAACCATAAATTTAACACTCCCCCTCACTTGTGGGCCTAAACTTCCCCTTAATAAGTGGGAGCCCAACAAGTGAGAATTTAACATTTTTAAATGGGAGGTAGAGTAAAACTAGGGATCGAACTTAGGATCTCCTGCTCTGATACCATGTTAAATTACCGATTGTCCCAAAAATTTAAACTATTAGGAAATTGTGAATTTAATCACTTAACCATAAGTCTAACAATAGGAACAATCAAACTCATTCATATCTTATATTAAGAAATTAACACAAATCACAAAGAGAATTTTCAAATATAAAAGTAATTAAACACTAATAAAGTACAAATTATAAACAATTAGAACTTAAAACAAATTTTTTTTATAAAAATTATTTACTTATTTTATAATTTATTATTACTATTTATTTAATAATTTTGTTTTAATTATTTTAAAAAATAGCTTACATATGAATTTTTATCAAGCTGTGAATCACATGGGAATAATACTAGTTATAAGAGTAATGTTACAGTCACAAACTATTTTATAATATTTTTATAAACTATTGATGCTTGAGCCATCCTTCTTTGTGATGGATCATCCGCATGGGAGCTCAAAGTGGGAAGATCTTTAGACACTATATAAAAAGAAAGGAAACCACAACAAGTGAAAACCTCAGAAGTGAAAGAAATCTTCCACAAGGTTAGGACGAAGCCTTGCAAATTTGATCCTTTATTCCTCGATCTCCAAGGCAGCTAGTGTTTATGGAATGTCTACTCTATAGAATTGGATTTCGTAATTTAAAAAAATAATAAAAAGCCGACATTTTTTACAGCTGGGTGTTCAGAAATGTGAAATTTAAAATTGCCTTCAAAGTCATTATTGAATCTGGAATTTCACTCCCGAATTATAACATGACACACCAAATCTAACATGGACAAATTTGGAATCAGGTATGCACAATTCAATTATTCAACAATCAGATTGCATGTTATTTGTCTTTTTAAATACAGGATAACAAATATGTCTAAATTGTTTTAGTCTCACTCAAAATTTTGTTTTATTCATTTTTCATCAATAATCTGCCAAATCTCTCAATTAAAAAATATTTAAAAAATAAAAGACCACGGGCCAATACTTTATTTGTGTTGCTATCTTGCTGGTCTAATTGTTACAAGACTACAAAGGTCAAGATAACCAAAGATCATACTAACAATATATTCAAAACAATTAAGTCTATAGGCACAGTATTTTTTCTGTTTGTGATGTGGTAAACCAAACTGAGATGAGTGGTAAAATGCATATGAGAGAGTCTGTGTTCAGTCAAAGAAATTAATGAGAAGTAGTAGGCATCCATGAAACAGAAGATTGTCCCATAAAAAAAGAAAAGAAAAAAACAGAAGGTTTGCCAACTTTTGGATTCAGGAAAATATTGGTAAGATGGTATAATTCTTTCTTACTGTACAAGAATTTAGTGAATCAAACTCAAAATCTAAGCCTAACCCCTCCCCAACAAATTGTTTGCCTTTGTCATTAAGCTGTCTGAGAAAAAGTAGATAAATACATTGTAGATTGGCTGTAGGCATCTAATGGAGTGGCACCAATGGTCCCTTCTAACTTTCCTCTCGAGCTTCTCTAATTGTATAACAATTAAGGGTCTGTTTGAGATCCACTTATTTTACTGAAATAGTATAGTAGGACCCATGAATAATACCAAAAAAATGCAGTGGGCCCATGAATAGTAGCAAAAATAAGTCGAGTAGTAAAATAAGCTGTCTTTTTAATTTAGAACCAAACGCACACTGAATCTCTTTTTCACGCAACCCTACTTGGGGACATCTAACAAAATTCTTGACACCCAACTAGAGGGTGTACTTTACTTTTAGAAAGATTGAAAGGGGAATATATCCAACAGGTAGGGAGGAAGAAAGAGAAAACAAACCATATGAAACATATTTAGCCTGTCTCTAGGTATTAAAGAAGGAAAATTATCTTATAAGACCGTCTCATGAGATACATTCACATCCAGTTTTCAAAAACCAAGTAACTAATAGTACCTGGGAAATAATTGTAATCTCTCTCTCTCCTATTTAGATTTTTCTTGACTTTCTCTAAGCATTTGGGCCAAGAGCTTTAACTTGTTATGTAATTCTCTACTAGCCTCATCACACCCGTTTTTTTTTTTTTTTTTTGGTAGGATCATCACACCCGTTTCGCGTGTGCAATGAGGCTTTTTTTTTTTTAGTGGTCCTATTTTGTAGCCAAAAAAAAAAAAAAAAAAAAAAATCTGTGTTTTTATTTTACATATATAATTTTTATTTTGAGAATCTAATTTATAAGTGGATAAAACAATTTGAAAATAGTAGGAGAGTGGCCCTATTTTTTAGGCAATGTTTTTGTGAGAGTTAGAATTGTATTTTTACCAAATTGTCCTTTAGTTTTGTCTCTACTTAAACATGGGAATGTAAGGACATTTTTTAACCAAAAAAATAAGAAACCCAAGTAGAGGAAGCCCCTTAAATAATAGTATAAATATTTCAATATCTAAAATGAACATGATATGTATCTCTTGGATACAAAATATCTAACTATTTTATATACTGAAAAAACCCATTACAACATGTTCCATACAGCACAAACTATACAGCCTCGGAGAGCATTAAATAGATCTATTACTGTTTTTAGCTTTTTACAAAATGGTATTTAGATTCAACATAGCTTTCTGCAACCCATAGAAATGATCCAAATGCGACTGCCTCCAAGACTAGCATTGTCAATCCCGTGAAAGTAATTGCAAGTACTTCATCATTAGAAGTGTCAATTGAACCATCCTCTGCAATCCGAATGTCAGGCCTCCCAAATAGGGCCTGCGTCTGCTTTTCAATCAAAGAAATAGCTTCTTTGGATCTTATAGTAGCATATCTCTGAAGAGTCTCTGCATCCAAGTACATAACATAGGATCTCAGTCGGTATGATTTGCCTTCACCAGTATTCATGAAATTTCCCCCATCACTCTCACCACCATCATCACGAAACACCCGGATCAATGAGTCAGGATCCCAGAGCTGTTTTGTTGGAACTGGATCATCAAAACTTACCTGGTCTTTACTTAAACCATCAGTAAGGGTTTTCATGGTTCTTTCGAGTTGAAACCGTTCATCAACTCTTTTGAGAAAATATCCATACATTATTGAAGCAGCATACAGCTTTCCAAGTTTGATTTTGCTCATCTGAACAACTGTATCAAGGGGTCCCACAAGTCGCTCTCCAAGTACAAGAGATAAGTGGCTCTGTATCATCTCAAAAGCTTCTGGGGAATGAACAGATTCAAGTTTGTGTTCCTGGTTAGGCCAAGAATCCAGTAGCGCAATAGATTCTGAGGTTTCTGATATCTTAGGGATCATCAGAATGTCCTTGTCCATAAATTTCTGTATAATTAAGCAGTATATTATCTCTTCCAGTGCCTTACGCCTTTCTTTCTCTCTGACTTCAGCAATTCTCCTAAAATACACAATTTTAGTTAAATCAGTTACAACATATTACCAGCAGGAGAACAATTTAGCAGGCAACTGGGGTAAATTATTTACCCCCACCCCCCCCAAAAAAAAGGATACAATGATGCAAGCCAATACACCTGTAAAAGAAATTGATTATTTTTATAGATCTTTATAGCCTTTTGTGCACTATTGCCAGTGGTTGATTCAAGAATTAACTCTAAAAATGGGGGCTTGTGTTTGGGAAACAAAAGAATAAAACAAAGCAATAGGAACTACAAATGAGCACTGAGAGTTGCTTGAAATCAACACCAAGCAGGAAAACCTAGGAATTAGTACCTAAGTTGCTTGGAATTAGCAACCAATATTGGGAAATTCCAACATAAAATTTTATTCATCAATCATGTCTCCCACAATGTTTTTCCAGAGCGCTAAGTAGAGCTTCTAGGGTTACAACAAATAAGAGGAAAGAAACAATGGAATCAAAATAAAATTCAAACGAAACAAAATCAATCAACATTAATTCTTGCTCGGCTCTCTACATCATTCTCTTTTGGTTGGAGAAAACTCGACCTTGAGTTTTTAGAGTTTTTAAGAACTTGATACTTGATACTTGCAACAACTCTTGATGCACTTTTGACAGCACTAAGAACAAAGAATCCTTCTATTCTACCATATAATTGAATTAGTTTGAAATGATAAGCATGCATTTAGATTAGCTTTTTTCTTTTAACTTACTAGCTTATTTACTTATTTACAACTTTTTTAAAGCCTTGTTTTTTCTAGGTACAACTCTACTTATACCCTTTTTCAGCAAATAAGCAAAATGCTATCAAGGTGGAGTCAAGTGTTACAAATGATACAGCCTTATCTTGAACCATAAGAAGCATCATCGTACCAAGCCTTTCAACTTCAGGCACCATGAGGGTTGATGAGTAGCAGATGCATCAAACTCATTTTTTCATTTTTTTACAATATGAGCACCCTAATTCTTTGCAATCTCGTTTAACTTTCTCTCTGTCAAGTAGTGACTCTCCAATAGATTGTATTAGATCGACCACACATAGTTCAAGGTGTGTTAATTCTAAATTTGCTGGCACTTGCATTTCTTTTTCAACACTAGGTTATGGTAGTACTTCATATTCCTAATCACCAAGATCTCATTGAAGGATTGAAGGATTAGGAAGCTCACAAGTGACACATGCTTCAAGTCTGGAATCACCTTATGGAGCACAGAGAAAGGAAAAACCTTGAATTCCACCACATCAGTCATTTGAAATCACAAAATCATGTGTGGAATCAGCATAATCTCATCTAGAACCATAAGAAGCACTATGGTTTCAACCTCTTCAACTTCACCAAGATGTAGATCTTCAAGCACTATGGAGGGTCGATCAGAAGCACAATCAACAAATTCAACTTTCACATCATGTGCACACTCTAACATAATACTCTCTTGAGAAACCATCTCTTCACCTTGCTGCTCTTCAAAAGGTTTGTTTCCTTGTACGCATGTTAGACCAACACTTGTTGGGGCTTGTGCGTCTCTGTCGACATTAGGCTCTAGTGTTACTTGAATGTTTCTCCACTACCAATATCCCATCATCAATGTTGTCTTCTATGGGGGCAGCAATAATTTCATTGTGATCTATCATCCTTGGTTTCCCAATTGAATCAGTTTGAGCCTTCACTTGCTTCACTTGTCAGGCCAAGTCTAGGACACTTTTCATTAGTTTTTCAAATAATTCCTTTAATTCTTTGAAGTCTTCATTCAATTCCTTGAAGTTTTGACAAAAGGAGATTGTCCAAGAGTGCATTGAGGACATAAAAGCATGCAATTAGCTGGCTATTCCATTTTCTCGTACCGTTACTTTGATCTTGAAAATTACCACACTGAGATTGGGGTAGATACTTAGCTCAAAAGTATGGTGACAAATATTCATCACAAAACTTTTCTTTCATATCTTCCCATGCAGTAATGAGAGGTTCATACTTTATATAGCACATATATTCGAGATCCTCATAGAAAATTTGTGCTCCATCTCTTAACTTCAACTTTGCATACCTAACTTTTATGTCATCCGCAAAATTTGCTTGTTCAAAGAATCGCTCCATCCCATTAATCCAGTTGACATAATCCCATGAATTATTTTTACAACCATCAAAATAAGGTGTTTTTGATATTACCATTGCTCAATAAACAAGAATCTTGACTGCTTAACTTGATGTTGAAAGTTGAAAAACACTACACAGGTTGGCTTCTACCTTCTAGGTTTAATTGGCTAATCTGACTTCTTTTTTGGAAATTGGATTAATGGGCTGACCAGGTGGGACTAGGCTTGGCTTTCTCTTCTTCTTTTGAAAATTGGGTTGGGTCAGGTTTTTTTAAAATAAACTATAAGTTGGTTTACAAGTTTGGGATTTTTTTTTTTTTGGGACCGTGTTAGGAAATGATGGGTTAAAGCTTTACTCAAGAGAAAAAATAAACTATGTTTGGGTCACACTAGATCGGGTAGTGTTTTAGAAACAAATGTGCCATAGTCTTAAAACAAAAAGGCTAGGTGACAAGTTGCCTTTTGAGATCGGGTTGATGGATTCCTAGGGGACTTGCAGCAGCACGACAATGAGCAAGTGATGGTCATGGCAGCGTGAGGCAAGGATGGAAGGTGCCCGTGGTGGGTTGCTGCAACTGGGGCATGCGAGTATGTACAGTGGTAGTCACAGCAGCAAGCAAGAATTAATGGAGGTGGATCTCTGGCGTGAAGAAGGCCAAAAATTGACAATCTAGGGTCAGTGGCGACTGGACTTCTACTCTGTCTTCGTGGTTGCAAAAGGGTTTGGTGATTTGAGTGTGGACTTAGGATTTGTGGCCATAAGGTTGGGGCCTTAGGTGCACTGGCGGAGCCAGAGGGGGGCGAGGCATTAGTAGTCTAAAGTATTTACTTACTGACATGGAGGAAAAAAAATGAAAAAAAGGACTTCTATTTGGTTGAAAGTGACTCTGACACAGGAAAAAGAAAGGAAAAAAAGTTCTCAAACACCAAACCATGTAAGCTTTTCACCAATTTCACTATTCTTATAAGTAGCTTTTGTCTTGTCCTACCTGTTGCACCTATTTCACTATTTTTTTTATTTTTCATTTTATACCATTATTTACACAATTTTCACTATTTATGATACTTTTCACAGCATTTTATCTTTGAAATATGTTAGAAATACTACAAATTTTACTACTTATGTCTTACAAATTGGCATATCATCAATCACAAAAAATAATTTCAAACATTTATTCATTATATTTATTAACACTAATCACATTTTTACTCCATCAGTTTGTAAATTTTTTAGTAGCTATATATTGGTTATTTTTGTTTATTTATTTTAATAATATGAAATATATTCATATTTGCTTACATTTGTTTATTTATTTTGTTATTATTGTTGATTAATATTTTTTAGATTAATTTCACTTTTAATATCGTCTTTTAATTTTGCCCTCTTTAGACTAAAATCCTGGCTCCACCACTGCTTGGGTGGTTGGGATGTTTGTATCAATGGTGGTGATATGGTGGTGCTAGCAAAATTTTATGGGGTTTTCTAGTGGTGGTAAGAAGACAACAGTGATAGTGATTGGGATTTCTGATGGGTTGGTTCAGAGTGGCTTCATGACTGCAGTTCAGCAGATTTTTTTTTTGGGGTGTGATTTTCTTCTAGTTTTGGATTGACTATAGTCGTGTTTCGTGCTTCAAACAAATCGTATTTTGCTCTGATACCAAAAATGACGCAGGACAACCAAAACTATTGAACAATAAAATTAAAAGACAGGAAAATAAGGTGATATGACCTAGGAGTCAACACCTAGGCCTGGCTTGGAGTCAAGCACCAAGCGGAAAAACCACTAGGAGTCAGCACCTAGGGCGGAATTGAAGTCAACACCTAGGGCGGAATTGAAGTCAACACTAGACCAAAGAGACCAAAAGGCCATTTTTCATTCATCAATATATCAATTATCTCCCAAGAGGAGTACAATAATTTGCTTATAAAAGATTGTTAAACCCTAGTTCTAATTAGCGTAGGAAACCATAATTACCTCATTACAAAAATAACATTGCTTCCAAATTAAAATACTAATAGCTAAATAAACTGCTAGGACCTAAAACATAAAAATACAATTGACTTGGAAACATAAATAATACTAAACAAAAATCTTCTTGCATCTCCCGCATCAGTAGTATTGATACTATTTTCAAAGGTACAAAAAGAGTGAAATTGCTCCAATGTTTTCATCACATCATCCTTTACTATATGCTAGCATGTTTGAAAAAAATGCCATTGTAAAACCATTAGGCTTAGGCGCTTTATCACCACTCATGTCTTTCACGGCTTCCAATACTTCCTCTTCCCCAAAGGGAACCACCAAACCCTCTGCCTTACCCACATCAAGAGCATCAAAATGCATCCCATCTAGCATTGATCTCCACAGGGTAGATTCAAAATAAAGTTTTTCATAAAACTGAACAATACCTAAACAATACCTGCACATATGGCCTCTTGAGTTGTGGCTATTGTTCCCTCCATAGAAATAGACCCGATGAAATTATTTCTGCGGTGAGAATTTGCCATTCGATGAAAAAATTTAGTGTTTTGACTTCCCTCCCTTACACAACTCTCTGGATTTTTGTCTCCAACTAATTTCTTCCATGAGCATAACTTCTCTAACATCCGATGCCGCTATCTCTCATAAGAGATCTTGCTTGCTGATCCCAACATGCCCAAACACCTCTTTATTCCACAACTTCAAATCTTGTTTCAAAGCCTTTAATTTTTGACACACATCATGACTTGAAGATCCTTGAAAAAAATAGCCCTGCCACCATCGTTTCACTCTCTCCACAAATCCACCAAATTTTAGCCACATGTTCTCAAACTTAAAATAGGATTTACCTTGTTTAATATTACCACTATCAAGTATAACAAGAAAGTGGTCAGATTAAGGGTGAGGCAGTAGACTCTGAGCTAAATCAGAAAATGTTCCTCCTAATCTCCAGTGACCAGAAAACGATCTAATCTTGATATGGAAGGAGTTTCCTGATTGTTTGACCATGTAAAATGTCCACCTATCAATGGTAAATCCATCAGGCCATGCTCGGAAATAAAATCATAAAATTCCCACATTACAAGCACCAGGCACTGAGCCTCCTCCTCTCAACTGCTCACTCTGGAATCTGAAAACATTAAAATCACCCCAATGCACCATGGTAACCCCCACCAACTATTGATGCCTGTAAGTTCATCCCAAAGTACCTTGCAATCACCGTCCCGATTTGGCCCTTAAACTCTTGAGAATATACAATTGAAATTGTCTGCAACACAACAAAATTTACACGATAAAGAAAAAAATTCCTTCACAGAATCTAATCTTTCAAGTTTCAACTACCCGTCAGTCCTAAAGAACCAGAATACCTCCTGAAGCACCTTCTACCTGCACAAAATCCCAATCTACAATTTGATTACCCCATAAACTATAAATGACTGCTCCATTAATGACCCCCATTTTTGTTTCTTGAAGACACCACATCGGCTTTCCACATCCTCAACAAATTTCTAATTTCCAATCTTCTATCCCTATCATCCAATCTCCTCACATTCCATGATAATATCCAAAGATTCCTTAGAACAATTCTTCCCCTCTTGTTATCATAGTTCACTGATGACCTCAAGCTTCGTAACTCTCGAAGACCTCTTTGGCTTGACCCATAATTTTTTATGGGTGTTGTCTGTACCCTTCATTTAGCTTCAATGGCCATGAACAAATTAATGGCTTCCTCCTCGAAACCATCAAAAGATAACCCAAAAATCTACTAAAGCCCCTAATTCTCCTCATCACCCAATCAAATGGATTACGAGAAACACTAACCTCGTCACCTTCATAGAGCATGTTCGACGGGCTCACATCTAAGGTTGCACTCTCCTCTATAGTCGGAACCATAACCCAGTGTGCCGCATCAAGTCACTCTTCATTGTCGGTGTTGTCATGTATCCCAGCTTGGGTCATGGTCAATCCCATTAGAACTTCTGACATGCATCCCGGCTTGGATCGAAGATGTCTTTTGATCGAATCCTTTATCACACTATAGAGAAAGATGTGAGTAAATATCTTTCATTGCTCCCAGCAAATAAGAATTCAAATCAGAGATGGTGGGGCTAATATTATACAACATCGATCGGAGAAAAGACACCAACCACAAAGTCAATGCTTCTTGCCCCTTCGTTGTCAGCATCAAACCAAAGAGACAAACCCCATCAGATATGAGAATGGCTCTATGTTCCGGAATTCACGAGCATTGTCTTGCTACCGCGAGTTTAGGGACAAGGCTCACTTGACCTGCCTTTGAGCACTCTCCCACTTCATATGTGCTTGGGCTTGATAGAATTGGGCTGAAATAAGGTCCATTTCTTTGGTCATTTGGTGGTTGTTGACCCATTGAAAGAGAAGGGATAAACTTTGGGCCCAGACCCATATTTTCACTATTAAGACCATCAATTTCTTACTAATGGTTACTCATGGAATCCATTTAAAATTTTTTGTCACCTTTATTGCAATCCCATGAGACCCACCTCTTTCCTCCCTCAACCACCTCCACCCTCAAGCCATTCCTTATCCAATGCAGCCTTTCCTTATCCAACATGAATTCCAAATATAACACTCCTTCCCATTATTATTTTCATTTGAATTTGAACTAAACTGGAACATGAATCTTTTTTTAATTTCTTCCAGAATTTTCTCTCCAACTTTAACGTTTTCCTTAATGCGCCGACCACTGCCATTCCCACCTCCCACAGCTATCTGACTAGGTTTACCACCAATCTTTTCAACTGGCACCATCTTTATGGGCTAAGATGGCTGGGTTTCACTGTGTCCTCCTCCCCTAACCGCCTCCTCCCCTTGCCACTGACAATAGGTTGCCATGGCTGCTCCATGCCACTAGTCTTCTCTGGCCCTTTCACCACTTCTGCGAAAGATTGAGAGATTTGAATCTCTGAATTGTGCTTATGCTTCTGGGCAATAGCTTTTTCCGGACGTAAACCTACCAAAGCATATTGATTGGATTCCAACAACTTTGTTAATTCAATCCCAAAACCCTTCCAACCACTTTTTTCCTTGCCTTTAGGTATGATGATAGACGTCCTTAACCCGCCAACCTGACTTCAGTCTCAACTAGATATTGCCCAAAATAATTTGAGCTCCATTGAAATGTGTAAGCGGTATCACCTTCCTTGAACGTAAAGAATTGTTTGGGGTTAACCCCAACAGCGGTAAGTTCAATATTATTCATCAACCACTGGGCAACACTGTGCAACTTTCTTGCCCATAACCACTGATTTCATGAAGTTCTTGCCCTGTTCAAAAATCCATCCATAAAACAGAAAAGCTTCCCCCTTCCTCTACTACCAATTGGAATAATTTAGATTCAATAAAGAAACTATGAATCCCACCCATACCAGACTCCCAAGAAAATTTGTGGACATTTTTGGCTAATTAGAGAGAGAGAGAGAGAGAGAGAGAGAGAATACCTAGAGGCCACATGAAGACCTACAAGAAGACTAACCAAAAAATGAGACCTACAAGAAGACTAACCAAAAAATGAGACCTACAAAACTAAAGCTAAGGATAAAGAATGAATAAAGTAAGGGTATTCAGGGTGGTGGCTACCATTTAGATTGTAGACAAAGCACATGTTCTGAACTTCAAAGTGACGATGTTTGTATCTAATATTGAATGCTAAATTCTCCAAGGGTTCTTGAAGAATTATTTCACAAATGTATCAGAACAGCAAAGTTAATACCACCCCAAGAGCAAATAAGCCTATCATCTTGGTATTTTTGAGGCACTAGAAAAGGTTAGATGCTGATTTATAATTCCCAGCATGGCAACCATCATATTAATTTAAAACCTCTCGAAATGGAAGATACAAGCTTCAGGATTGATGATTGAAGCTGGGGACACAAGCATGGTAAGAAAAATCCATATTAATGAAATCTCTCAAAAATATTTCATAGAAGGGACACTACAAAATTCAATACTGACCAAGAGCCAAAGAGAATATGCTACATTCCTAACAATAATAAATTCAAGTTGTTTGGATTCATCCTCAAAGATGCTTTCATACTCTAATATATTTTTTCTTCCCGTATTGTTTACTTCTTCTTTTTTACCATTGGTAAATACACATGCACCCAATGGGCATTAAGCCCATGACCTCACCCTCTCCAAAGAACATTGGTTACTTCTAATCAAGTCTTTGACTTTATAGAAATTAGCATCGCACACACACACAAGTTTGATATGCCTCAACCAAGGAACGTGTAACCCGTTATCCCTAATGCTAATCCATCAATAACTTAAGAGAGCATTGAAATCTCTCCGTGTATATATATTCCTTTCATAAGTAAAATTCAAATGGAACTCATCACAATATATAATTATGAGGCACCCATAAATTCCATAATGACCTTGACACAAAAAGGCTATACTTCATTCCTAACAAAAATGACCTCAAGTTGTTTTAAGGTACCCTCAAAGATCCTCTCATATTCTAGTTTACTGTTTTTTTTCTGGTGTCCACCACCTCTGAATGAAATCATTAATAGTACAAAAGTCAGCATACATCAAGCAAACTGCAAGACATTATCTGTAATGCTATCCCTTTGTTAGGAATCAAAGGGATTCCAAAACTTAACAAATGAATAGTTGTATTAATATGATCAATTACAGAATACTAATAAATATGAGGGACTAGAGATGAGAATACTTACTTGTGCAGGAGATCCTGAGAGGAAGGAGTTTCTTCTCTTTGGGCATCTCTATGAGTTTGAAGGTTCTCAAGTTGCTGATCAACGGCTGCAGGAAGTAGATGAGGATGGGTTTGCAAAATTTGCGCCAAAAGCTGTCCAACTGAGGATTCAAATTCAAGAGGAGCAAATCGTGACAAATTATCGCTTGAATCCCCCGAGGCTTTAACGGCAAGGCCTTTTGCTCGACATTTGTGCAGTCCAATTCCTAGCTTGGGAAAGCAAACCGAAGGACAGCTCTAGAAAAGAATGTACTTTTGTTTGAGATACAAAAACAAGCATCCCAATACATGGATCTGTAAAGAGTAATTATACAGTACTCTAGGAGTACAACAATGCCATACTCCCTCCTCTTGCACGCATGAATAATATCATATTCATAGGGAATTTCACATCAAGTTTGGGACTTTCTCTAAAATGAGCCCCTAATGTTATGATTTTTAATAACGGGTTACCTCCCATACTTTTTAAACTAAAGGTCTCTTTTTGTTTTAAATACATAGTGGCAAGTGATAGTCGGTTTTAATCTCCACCTTTTATTTAGATAGTGAGTAATGTGGCAGTTTTTCATTAAAACAAAAGGAGATTTCAGTTAAAAAACTACTGGAGTTAAGCCAAACTCTTTAATAACAAGTATAGCAATTGTGTGGTAAAGTCTAAAATGTATGAATTTGACTAAAAATGATGAACCTTATCTATAAAAAAAAATTCAACTACATAGACTCAATAATTATAAGGAAACTTCCATTTTAAATTCTCATACCCTCTAAAAAAAAAAATAAGAGATGAATTTTCATCCTTTTGTTTTCCTTTGGCTACATTGGTTGAGTGACAAAGCATATATGAATTTTCAATTGGCAGGCACATACATAAGAGTAAGAGGTTTTAAGTAAAACAAAAAAAAAAAAAAAAGTAAGAGAGTATAGAGAAAAAAAGAGAGCAAAGCATATATATGTATAGTATACTTACTTTGGAAGAAAATCGAGAAGAAAGGAAGAAGTGGTTGGAATCGGAGAGTGCGTGGGACTTGAGATTGATGGGCGACGGAATTGCGACTAAAACATCGCTCACAGCCCCTGTAATCTGCATTATTATTATCTACGCACGCTCTAGGGCTTTTTCTTTCACCACAAACTCAGACAGACTCTGTTTTCTGATACTCTCTTTTTCTCTTGGCTTTTTCTTTTTGGTTTATTTTCTTTTTATAAATACTTTTTGGTGGTTAATAAAACTGTCGGAATTTTACTTTTACTTTCCATGATATATATAAATATATATATATATATATATATCTATATTTTTTTTTTTAATTTTAGCGCTATGCCTAATTTTTAAAATCGGACTGAACTGAAAACCGTGATTTAATAATAAGAAAAAGGTTTTGTTGGATACTCGTGTGTGACAATAATGACAGGTGGACCTTAGGCCATATAACTATATAAGTATAAAGAATGCAGCAAAATCTTTCCCTAATAACTAGCATCTGAGCACGAGCTCACACGCATGCTTAGAGACTCTTCTATTTTTTTGAAAACTGTTAATAATTTACATCAATTATAATTTTGAGATTATTACATTTTTCAATCACAAAAATACTTAAGGGTGTGATGAGTGTTATGCGTTTTAGATAAAATAAATTTTTCATCACACCTTTAAGTATTTTTGTGATTGAAAAATGTGGTAATCTCATATTATATGGATGCAAATTATTAACATTTACCAAAAAAATTGAAGAGCTTCAGAGGCTAGTTTATTTTATTTTTCTTAAAAAAAGATAACTTATCGAATTGTTAAGTTCTAAAATACTATTAAATCACATTCAAATCTTAGAGTGACTATATTTAAGAGTAATATGTATTGATCTATAAATATTTGTTAAAGATTCTATAATTATGTAGGCTAAATACTAATTATTATCTTAAATATTTATAATCCACTTAATAATATAAAATTTAAAAATGAAAAAAAAAATTATCTAGTATTTGATTTCTTGAAACTAAAGTACCGTACAAAAAAAAAAAAAAAAAAAAACTAAAGATAACCTCATGTGGGTAAAGTGTCAATTTCATACCACAGGTAGACAACTTAAATTTCAACCAAACCACAAGTGGGTAAATCGTAATTTATCCTATTTTAAATTTGAATTTATAAAAAATATATATATAAATCTCAATCTCATTCTAAATTATATTAAATTTTAGCAATTTAATCTCAAATTTGTTTCACATATATTTATTAATGAATCCAAACTCATTTCAAACTCAACTCTTTATTTATTTTAAATTTTTATTTTTAAAGAGATAACTTATCGAATTGTTAAAAAATACTATTAGATCAAATTCAAATCTTAGAGTGACTATATTTAAGGGTAATATAGAGGTAACGTTATTTGAAGTGGCTCAGCTAAAGGCAAGCCCAATTCCTTCAATGGGACCTACAGTTTTTTACTTATTTATAAAAGTGTCATTGGGCAACGTTATTTGAAAACTGAAAACTGGTAAGAGGAGTTTACTAAAATCAGTGTTTAAATGCCCTAAAATGAGAAACATAACTCAAACACTCCAAAAAAAAAAAAATTTACCAAACGCGTTGTTTTTTTTGGGCCCACAGTTTTCAGTATTTACCTTACCAAACAAGCCCTGGGTGTTTGGATTGAGGAGTTTTGAGTTATATAACTCAAAACTCATCACTCAAAACCCAAAATCTGTGAGACCCATTGAGTGAAAATTTGTTTGGTTGAGTTTTCAATTTTTGTTTCCATAACTCATATCTCAAATTTTTGAGTCATGAGAATGAAAATTAAGAATTGCTCTGAAGATATTTTCAAATTTTAAGAAATGAGTTTGATGGCATTTTTGTAAATAAGTGCAACCGTGTGGGAGCCCTGTTAGTGACTTGTCACATCCTTGCTCAGTATCGTTGAAAGCTTTTCTCTTCTTTGGCCTTAGCTCCTGCTGCACAAATGAAATTAAAACATAGAGTTTAGTAGTCATAAAGAAATAAATCCAGAAAATAGAGAAGTGGGAAAAATAATAAAACAATTACATGTAAGATTAATGACCCATTCTTTGATTTTGGGGTTCTTTCGGGGCATAGTAAGAAGAGAAAATCAGTCACAATAGAGCCCCTAGAACTGAAAAGGAAAGAAAAAAAAATGTAGAAACTGGGACTCCTACGATTAAGTGAGAAGAAAAGAAGCTTGGGGTTTGCTGGAGATGGGTTTTGGGGAGATGGAGGCGGAAATGCAGATGATGGGGTTTTTCTAGGGATTCGGTGTGTGTGTGAGATAAGGAAGACAAAACAATTTATTTTGGGTGAAAGGAGAGAGAAGGTCACACGCGGGAGGGAGTAGTGACCGTTTCGAACTGTGCAGGCTGTGGGCTCCACAAAAAAGTGATAAAGTTGAGTTATGAGAATGAGAAACTAGGAATGGCAACAAGTCAAGTTCAGGGCGGGTTTCTTTATGCCTGAACCCACCCTGTTTAATAAACGGGTTTTTTTTTAGACCCCCAAACCTGCCATGTCTGGCCCTGTAGGCTCCGTGCCGTCATGCTCGGCCCAAAATCACAAACACAAACACAAAAATCAAAAACACAAATTTCAGATTTATGATTTATGATTTTCCCTTTCTAAATCACAAACACAAACACAAGCACAAAATTTTCAGATTTAAGATTTTCCCTTTCAAAATCACAAACACAAACCCAAATCCTAACACAAACACAAACACAAACACAAAAATTTCAGATTTATGATTTTCCCTTTCAAAATCACAAACATAAATCATAACACACACACAAACACATAAATCATAAAAAGAAAAAAGAGAAGAACATATCATCGAGAAATAGGAATGGCATTGAACCCAAAAAAAAAAAAAATGGGGGAGAATGAATCCAAATCATTGAGAGTGAGTTACGGTGAGTCGGTGATAGAGGGGGACTTGGCGTCGGCGGTGAGGTGAAGGCACAGGGAGGAGGGAGAGTGGGAGCGATTGAGGGGGGCGGTGGTGAGGCCGTGAGTGTGGCTATGTGGGTTGGTGAGAGTGACGGCTTGAGGAGTTGAGGGGGGCGGCGGTGAGGCTGTGGCTGTGTGGGTGAGAGTGACTGAAGATTGAGAGAGGGTGGGTGGTAGCTCAAATGAGATTGCGTGAATGAGATAGGATTAGGGTTTTCTGAATAAGTTTATATATATATTAGGTTTTTTTGGTAATTTTAGTTTAACAGGTCAGGTCCAGGTTCGGGTTCGAGGCGGGTATCACTAAAACCCGAACCCGCTTTGGGCTTTATTTTAAAAACCCAAACCCAACCCTTCTGTTTCGCAGATCGAGTAAAACCTGACCCATTAGGGTTGGGTCGAGTAACAATTGTCATGCCTATGAAAAACACAGTTTTAAGTTATAAACCAAACAAGAAGTTTTCAGTTTTAGGTTTTTGATAAGATAGAGTTTTGAGATATGAGTGATAAGTTTGAGTGATGAGTTATGAATTTTGAGTTTTGAGTTTTAAGAAAGTCTTAAACCAAACATGCTCTAGCTTCTAAATACAAAGATAGGAATCCTTATCCCTCTACAATGATCCAACACTTAAATAATCTTCATATGACACCGTATGGTGATAGACTTGGCTTTGATTGGGACTGTTGTGCATCACTTCTCTTTACAACAATACGATGCCCTTCTCAAGTTCGTTCTCACCACTCATCATCAATAGTGATGCTAATCTTCAATTTAGAATCGTTCTAATTTTATTTTATTTACTACTTTGATTGTCGCTTTGATATGATAATAATAAATTATATAATTGGAATCACATTGGTGGAAATGAGAAAATAAAGCAACTAGATTAGGGGTTAATGATGTGAGGGTGAGGGTGAGGGTGGGGGTGGGGGTGGGGGTGAGGGTGAGGGTGAGGGAGAGAAGGACTCTGACGAGAGAGAGTGAGAGTTAGGCCTCGTTTGGGAGGAGGGAATTGAATAGAATGGAAAGGAATGAAAAAAATAATTTTAGAATATTCTTCCCTTCCCTTGTTTGGGAGTTTTAATGGAGGGAATGGAAAGCTCATACTCTTGTTTGAGAGTTTAAGTGGGAGGGAATGGAATGAGTAGGAGGGAACACTCATTCCTCCCTATTCCCTTAAAACCTCAAATTTTCATTCCCCTTAAAATTGGGAGGAATGGGAAGGAATGAAATTAGATTTAATGATTTTTTTACTAAAACTCCCAAAATACCCCTATATATTCAACTATTTATTTTAAAATAGGGGTCTAATAGTAATATTGTTATAAAATGATTCCATTCCATTCTCTCCATGTTGCTTCCAAACAAGATTACTTACATTTCATTCAGTTTCATTCATTTCCATTTCTTTATTTTAAAACATCCAATCAAGGTTACTTAATTCCATTCCATTCCATTTTTTTCTATTCCTTTCTTTTACTTAAATACATTCTATTCCATTCCATTCCCTTATGATCATTCCATTCCCTTATGAACTCCCAAACGAAGCCTTAGGGATTTAATTTTTGCCCAATCTAACTCACGTGAGAAGAAGTTTATTCTTAATTTTTCTTAGTATGATGTGGTCTTTATTTATTTATTTTAAGTACGATGTAGCTATACTGTTGGCAGTTGATATGATAGAATAAACATTTTTTTATTAGATCGTTAGACAAGTCAAATATTTCTATCAAAACATAATGGCAGAGACTAAATTAACACCGCATCCAAAAGTTAGGGACCAAATTGACACAATTGAAAGGCCAGGAACCAAATTGAGATATGGTGTAAAGTATATGGACCAATTTTGTAGTTTATCCTTATTCTTACTTAGACTTGGCTCATTTATTAAACAATTCTAAAATGAAGGCTCAAGCTTGAATCATTTATAAACAAATTAACATTAAGGAACTTTTTTAACTAATCAAGCCCGACCTATTTATGAACCGTTCATTTATTGTCCTACCACAAAATTAAGTCTCGGCCTATAATAATAAAATGGGCGAGTTAGTTTTGGCAAAATTAAATTTTCAACATAGAATAGAAAAGAAAACAAGTATAGTATAAGATGGCCATATACCAAGCAGAGTAGGTTGAGAAACTCACCTTCCTAATTAAAGCACTCATAATGTAAAAAAATGTATTTTGTACAATTTTTTAAATAATATATTTTAAAATATAAAAAAACATAATTATATATTTGATATATATATATGTGTTTTTTTTTTAAAGTGATGAAAAGAATACTATTTTATTTAAAGAGAGAGAAAAACAAAGAAAAAGAAGAAGTGAGAAGGACAAAGTGGTGTGCTCGTGGAAGAAAAAGAAAGAAAAAAAGAGTTTGATTTTGAGAATGGGCCCCGCAATTTTTAATTTATTTTCTTTATAAAAAAACTGGTATAAATGAGCTTGCGTAACAAAAAAGTGTTTTGCATATCAAACTGTTTTGCTTCCGTGCTATTCTTTCTTCTTCTCAACAATTCCATTCCGGAGATTTGACTTTCCTTCGAGTTTTGTTGGTTTTTGGGCCTTTTTCTTTTGTTATCAGCTATCAAACGGTGCGCTTAGGTAGTTGTCAATTACGAAACTACCCAGCTAATCCTGCACTGGCACTATAAAATTGTATGGACGAAAAAATAAAATCATAAACAAAACCACAAACGCGAAAGCACTGTTGCAACTGCAAGACTCATTCCCTGTTTTTTATATTTAATTTTAATTTCAAAATTACTTCCTTTCTCTCCGTTTTCAGTTTCACAAGTCACAGCACACAACAGCCCCTAAATACAATTCTCTAATTTTAACTCTTTCTTAAGGTGAAACACAGATTCGAAAGGTCTCCTCTTAGATTTGCCTAAATTATCAGAATTTCAGGTTCGATTTCCAAATTATTATTATTATTTTTACCGTAGATCTCAAAATCACAATAATAATAATAATAGTAATAAATCCCTATAGATAGATGTGGAGGTCGAAATCGAAGGCGGTGTTGATATTGGGACAAAAGGGTTTGAGCGGCAGTACTCGGGTGTTGCAGCACAACAAACGTTATGCTCGTATCATCCACACCTCCTCCCTACCTAATTCCAACGACTTTTTGACGCCGTGGCGGTGGCGGCAGCAGCAGCAGCAGCAACAGCAACAGCGTTTGTTTAATGAAAGTAGCACTCAAAGGAGACGCTTTCTCGGTTGCGGAGATGGTGAGGAAGGCAGTGTTCTCTCCAAGGTTTACGAGGAGAAGCTTGTGTTGGGGTATGTCTTTTCTTTCTTTTCTTTTTTCCCTATTACTATTTCCTGTATTTTTTTTTTTTTTTAGTTAATTGCCAATATTGTTAATTAAAAAAAAAATTATTAAGGCAATTTTTGGGTTCACATTGAGGAGGGGGATTGTTAGAATAATTATGATTAAATGATTAAATTTACAATTTAAACTCTCGATTGGTTGGGAGTAGGGAACAAGAACGGAATGAAAAGAATAATTTTAGAATATTCTTCTATTCTTTTGCTGCAGTTTTAATGAGAGGGAATGAAATAGATATGAAGGAGCACTCATTCCTTTTTATTCCCTTAAAATTTCAAATTTTTATTTCTCCGAAATTGAGAGGAAATTGTGAGGAATGAGAGGTAATAAAATTAGATTTAATGAATTTTTTACTAAAACTCTCAAAATACTCCTATATATTCAACCATTTATTTTAAAATAGAGGTTGAATAGTAATATTGTCATAAAATGATTCTATTCCTTTTTCTTTATGTTACTCCATTTATTTTTCTTACTTCAATACATTCCATTCTCTTCCATTCCTTTATGATCATTCCATTCCATTCCTTTAAGAACTCCCAAACAAAACGTAATAGCTCAAGTTTTTAGGATAACTGGTTACTTATCATAAGCATAGTTTCAGGAAATGTCAACTCTTGTTCTCAAGCTAGACAAATGAAGTTCTTTCATTTCTGGTTCTGATTTCTAAAGCTTCCTTCATAAGTTATAGACTTGAGCTGCACATTTCAGGCATGGCTTATGGGCTGAGTTTTCATTTCAGGCATGGAGAAACAAATTGTTGAATGTCTTGTCTTCTTGTGGCTACATTAAATCAATATTTAGATTCAGACCTTTTTTGGTTTTCTAATTGATAGAGACTTCAGCTGACAGATCTTTTGTTCGCTAGGTATTCTCCAGAGCAGTTGTTTGATGTAGTTGCAGCTGTTGACTTGTATCATGGTTTTGTCCCCTGGTGTCAGCGGTCTGAGGTAATTAAACATAATCCGGATGGATCTTTTGATGCCGAGCTGGAGATTGGTTTCAAATTTCTTGTTGAAAGTTACATTTCTCATGTTGAATTGAACAGGCCAAAGTATATAAAGGTAACAAATTTCCTTTTAGTTTTTGGGTGGTTATTCTTTTTTAAAATAATTGTCTTTGCCCTTTTTTTCTTAATTTTTTTTTTTAATTTTATGGATTTTAAATAATATAGTAATCAGCTTATAGATTTTGTATGATCTGAAAGTTTGCAAGAAAGAATATGAGAACTATTTACTTTTCTACTACAACATAATATGCATGAGGATGATTGGGGCAACCTGCCAAAGGGATATACAAAACTATTTTGAATTAGCGTAAGCATTAATCTTAGGTTGACTTGAAGATCCAAGAGCCTTGAAGCTCAACTGGTTGGCACTTCCTGGTGTTTCTAATGGAGACATCCAAGGTTCAAATCTCCCCTCCCCCATTGTAACTATTAAATTATCAAAAAATCTTAGGTTGACTTGAAGAGATTCCCAAAACCGATAAGCTACACAAAAAACTCATTATCTCCCATCGTAATTAACCGAGGAAATCAAATTCCTCAATTCTCTTCTGCCTTTGTTCTTATCTTTTACTGATTTGCTACTACCAGTGGCTTCCCTATTCAACAAATTAGCTGCTGCCGTTTCTGTTTCCAGCCTTTGTAAAAAAGAAATGCAACTTCTCATATCGATTCAAGGGAAGCCCAACCAGTTTACTGAATCCACGAATTCTATATTTCACTCATCTCAAAATATCTAAAGTATCATCAATACACAATAGCTGGTTGTTATTATACAGCTCCACCGACAGTACCCAATCCATATTCCAGCCATAAGGAACAATCATCATCAATGGGCAAACGAAGGAGTTATCACCCACATTTGAACCCAAAACTAGACTCTCATAACCATCCTCACCTGACTCCAATAATCCAACCTAGTTTTCACCCAGACGCACCAATCCCCACAAGCCAAAACAGACCCCACACCATTCAAAGCGTCCTCTACTGATAGTGATAGAAAACCGGATCTCCCAAAGAAGCCCCCTCCTTCAATTCTGAAACACTTTGAGGCCGCTGCACCAACCCAAAGACCCTATCATCAGAATAACCCGCCTCACTGGTCGTCAGTATCAATATATCCACAATATGTCTCAAAAACCCACTCACACAGCTTGACGAAGAGAATCGGCCCTAAAAATTTCCAGCAGGATGGCTATCGACACAAAAAAACGCCACTGAAGAACGCCCATCATTGTCTGACACAAGCCCAAATTCCTGCTCCCATCCAAGACTAATAAGCAATGCGAAAGAGAAGAAGGATCAGAAACAGCTGGTACCTTTTTTTCCACTTGAGTTATCTCCAAAAGCTTCTGACCAGAAGCTTGTATACTGACCTTGGATGATTTGCCGATCTCATAAGAGCCTGGGCATAAAAAAAAACTGAACTTAATAATGATTTATTAGTGGGTAAAGGCTGGCTCTCAGTTGAACCCAGATTTGGGCCTGCACACATTTCTTTTCCCAAGCCCGTATCTTGTTCTGGCCCACAATGACCCAATACTTGAACTTGTGCTGCATTTTGTTTTGCAACCCATGCGTGTGTATCAGCCCTTAAAGGAATGTATCCCATTGATACCCGCCTCTTTCCCCCTTCAGTTACCTCCACAATTAATCCTCTCCTTAACCAACGTGAATTCCTTATTTCTCTCTCCTTCCCACTGTCATGTGAATTTGAAAATTGTAATGGCAATCTTTTATTTATAACACCCAATATTTTCGCCTCCTCATTAACAATTGCCATATTTGACTGGATTCTTCCATCCCCACCACCCACGACGGCTGGGAGTGGTTTGTCACCCAGGTGTTCCTTCTGATGCTGTTTCATTAGTTTGGTATTGATGTTGAATCTTCAAATCAGAGGGCAAAACCATTTTTTCTGTCTCTACCTTCTGTTTTCCCTTGCCATTGGCAAGAGCCTGCCGTGCATGCACCACATTTTCTTGTTTCTTTTCCCCTCTAACCACTTCCTTGAAAGACCGATCCAACTGCACCACTGAATGCCTCTTAGGATGCTGTACCAAGGTGTTTCCATGACCTGAAACCACCAAAGCTTGCTTGGAAGGTTCCAAAAGTTTTCTTAATTCTAGCTCAAACACCCTCTAGCCACTCTTTAATTTTCCTTCAGGTATGATAATAACCTTCTTGCGTCCACTGACTCTATGCTCAGTCACTGCCAAATATTGATCTTAGACATTTGAGCACTACTGAAAGGTATAAGCTATATTGCATCAATGACACTAATCTCAATTTTAGCCATCAACCACTGTCTCGCTTTCTTGCCCATAAACACAGATCTCATGAAATGTTTGCCATGTTCGAAAATTCGTAAAACAAAAAAACTTCCCCCCTCCTCTAATACCAATTGATTTAATTAGATTCAATAAATAAACTTCAAATTCCCCCCATACCGATTTCCTTAGCAGTCACCAAAGCAATTTCTGGCTAATTTGAGGTAGCTGGGCCTCCGCTACACTAACCTACCATTTTTTCTCTTCCTTCTAATAGGTAGTTGTAGTTGTAGATTTCCATGTCTGTAAGGCTTTTAAGTAGTTTATTGGAGTGTTAAATACAGAAGGGTTGGTTCTCTTCTCCATATTTGCATTTGTTTAATTGGTTGCTTACCAGGATTTAGTTCTTAATATCCTTGGTTATGAAAACTGGCCTTGAATCATTTGATTATTATACAGTTGCTTTTCTGGTGGTTTCCATTATGAATTATTTTATATTCTATGTTGTACAGACTACTGTAACGGATAGCAATTTGTTTGACCACTTGATAAACATATGGGAGTTCAATCCAGGACCAGTTCCAGGAACTTGCAACCTGTATTTTTTGGTGGATTTTAAGTTCCAATCACCACTATACCGACAGGTGAGTTTCCTTTGGTTCATTCTTGAATATCGCATCTTCCAAACTTTGTCAACTTTTTATTTTTTTAATTGGTAAGTCACACACACCCGATGGGTATTGAACTCATGACCTCATCGTCCACCTAGCACTTATAAGGGAGGAGATGCAAGCTGAGCTAGAACTCATTGGCAACTCCCCCTTTTTTTTTTTGAGAAAAGCTCATTGGCAACTTTGTCAACTTAAATATTATGCTTATTTGGACATTGACTTCATTAGGAAAGATAAGAACGTTGAGGTGATACTCATAGCTAACCACCTTATTTTCTTCTCTTTTATATTTTTTATTTTTATGTATGTCAGTGAAGGATGTTAAACACCAACCACCTAAAGCCCTACTACTGACACTTTCGTTACAATTTGCTCAAACTAACATGCCCCTTACCATTACCTCTGCTGTCAACCTGCAGCAATGGGTAGCATCTATGACTAAAAGTTTCCATTCTTTTTTTCTAAATATGAAGCTCCTATTCTTAATTAGCAGAGAATGTGGTAAAAAAAGAAGAGCATTTTGCCTGCTTTAGCAAGAACTGCAAGGAATCTAAACTGCTTCGTGGTGTCCATGTACAAGCTTGGAGATATACAAGAAGGTCTTGACAAGCTTGACAACAAAAATGATGAAAGTTTTCACTCATGCATAAACTTTCCAGACGAGAGAGAGAGAGAGAGAGAGCTGCCTGATCTGGAAAACAATTGGGGGGGAGGGGAGCAGCAAGTGGGTATTTTAGGAAATTTATTTTATAAGGTTATTGCATGAGTTGAGGAATAGCTATTACAAGTTTTTTAATAAGGGCTAGTTATTCTTCATTTTAAAGAATAGCTATTCATAATGAAAAGCTATTCCCTATAGTAAAATGATAACCAAACAACCAAATAGTTACTTCTTAGGAATAGCTATTCCATTACATCATCTATTAATGTACCAAACATGCCCTTAAGTTGTATCCCCTCTGTTAAATTCAAGTTGCTTATTCCAATTAGTTTCCTTTTTAACTATCACCTATATGCGTAGATACTTATCCCCCTTCATATCTGTAATGGAGCCAAAAAAAAATTATGTACACGTTTCTTTATAACCTTGTAGCACAGCAAGGGTTATGGTCATCTAAAAAGTTTTCCCTTCTTGGTTTGTTAGGCATTGAATGTTCCACTTGATCTAGTGTACTCTAATTCTCTTAGCTCTATTCTTTCTTATCTGCAACAAAGACTATGAAATTGTTGCTCTTTGGAAGGTTGACAATTTTAGCTCCTTATTTCTTACTTTGAACCTTTCGTAAGTAAGACATATCTTCATTGGTCTGATACTCTAATTCTGTTAGTTCTTCTTTAGCCTTTTTTTTTGTTGTTCACCTTTTTGGATAATTTGCATTTTACTTTATAGCTGTGAAATAGAAATACATGTGACAAATTAATTAAACTGCATTATCTGTTGGACCTAATAACATTACCTGTGTGGGCTGTGTCGCTGCCATTAGCTTCAACAAATTATGCAACTCAGTGAGTTATTTGCGAGAGAGTCTTGTGTGTGTTCTCTTATGAGCTTGTGTGCAGACTGTAGCTGGCATTTACAATTTTGATTAGCAATTTATGCAATTTACATTCTGAACCAGGCATAGTTTATTGGAATTATGTGATGAGAGAGAGAGAGAGAGAATTGGCAATGATAGTTTGAGAACTGTAGTTCTTAATTACATTTTAATTGTTTATCTCAGCTAAATTAACAATTGGAAAACAGTAAGTCTAGAGACAAATTTTTTATACAATTGCTTATGTGGTGGTTGTGATTGGGGCATGATAAAAATGGTGTCAAACGTCAATGGTGGAATTAGGTGAAAGTGATGTTACTCCAATCCCAACAAACCATGTCAATAGTTGTGAAAAATATTGTGTCCGTAGCATTCTCATTGGAAAATTGTCAATGAGCTCTAAGGTGGCATCTCCTTCTCTCATGAGTTCAATATCTATTAGATGTACATTTAACTACCAATCAAATGTATAATTGGAAAATTGTTACTCTTAAGTCTTATCTTGGGCCTTGTCTACATGTCTGCAATTTGGGGCTATTAATACATCTCATTTCAGTTTTAAATTGAGGGTTCAGAACGGTTATATATCTATTAATTTTGTGAACATTTCAGCCCTAAGGTCTGGACTTTAGGACTTATATATTATGATGAAGACCAACTAGAAGCATTCTAAATATTGACAATGACCTTCTTGTTTTCAGGTTGCATCCGTGTTCTTCAAGGAGGTGGTCTCAAGACTGGTAGGTTCATTTAACGAACGCTGCCGTTTGATATATGGACCGGGGGTAGTCCATGAAAATTCATATGGTCAAAGGGTATGAGAGGTCGTTTTGCATTTTACTGGGTGCAGAGCCGTATGAACCTTTAGAACACATTGGAGAGATTACATTACTATCTCTCTAGCCTCTGGGTGGTTTTTATTTTATTTTATTTTATTTATTTAAATTTTGTTTGCTGCCTGGTGGCCGATTGATCTCTTGGTGATTGTAATTCAATTAAAGCCTTAGAAGCAATCCTATCGAAAAAAAAAAAGAAAAAGAAAAAAAAAGCCTTAGAAGTACTTTTTCTCCTTGTTATCTCAAGTTTAATAACATTTAAATATTTAATTACTTTCAATATGTGCCTTTTGATTTTGCATTCACATTATGCGTGCTTAATTATAAGGTCCATGTTTCAGTGGAATCTCTTAATTTGTGTGTGCGTGTTTATCTCTGATTTGCAAGCATGCTCTAGAAGATTCACTAAAAATGAAATAAGTCGATTCTTGAGTGGGTTCCATTTGCTCCCATCATTGCTAATACAATCTACTATAAATTAACTACAAGTAAAATAAAATTATTGAGATCTATTTTCTACAAATTTCGGTTATTTTCTGATCAACCAAATACTACACGTGCTCATGGGACCTACAGATTTATGTGAGAATGTGTAGTAGGCGAAAATGGGTAACTAACTATAATTTTTCAACTATATAGTTAGTAGTTCTGGTTTCTAACTATATTATTTACTAGCATCTCGAGTCTAAGAGACTCGATTTTGGCCTATAAATCGACTCTCAAAGGCTCGATTTTCATGGTCTGATGTGGCATTTTTTTCCTACCTGAAAATCGAGTCTCTAAGGCTCGATTTATAAACCAAAAAAATTTAAAAAAATTTGAAGTCTATGTACAAACCGAAATAACCAAAAACAAACTTAAGAAATCCCAAACACAACAATCCAACTCAGATCAGAGGGAGAGAAACTCAGATCAGAGGGAGAGAAAGAGCTCAGATCGCGGCCTGGGCTTCACGCCGCCTGGGCTGCGCACGGCTTGGGCTTCGCGCCGCCTGGGTCGCGCATGGTGGTGGTCTGCCTGGGTCCTGCACGGTGGTCTAAAGCCACCCACTCCGATCTTCTCTCTCTTTCTGTTTCTGGTTTTTTTTTTTTTTTTTTTTTCCTCTGGGTTCTTATGTGATGTTCTTTGGTTTGGTTCTTCTCTCTGATGGGTTCTTAGTATATAAGGGTTATAAATCGAGTCTTAGAGACTCGATTTCCGTGTAGTCGCCACGTGAAAAAAATGCCACATCAGATGAGATTAGACCATAAAAATCGAGTCTTTGAGACTTGATTTATAGGCCAAAATCGAGTCTCTTAAACTTGAGTTGCTAGTAAAAAATATAGTTTGGGAACCGGAACTGCTAACTATATAGTTGAAAAATTATAGTTAGTTACCCATTTTTGCCTGTGTAGTACTTTGGATGTACAAAATTCAAAAAAAAAAAGTTCTTGCAAGTATGGAAAAGTGTAAATTAAAATGGAAACATGACGTGCAAAAAGTAACTATAACAAGAGGAGAGTTATTTACTATCAACATCTCTTTTCCCTCTATACCATAATAAAAAAGAGCTAAAAAAATAATAACTCATAAAACTGAAGAATACAGGAGAGTTAGGAGAGTTAAACTTCGAGAAAAAAAAAAAAAAAAAAAGGTTCTCCCCATCCTCCCCATTTACATTCAAATCGACCTCATCATCATCTTTAATAAACAAACTTAAATATTCTAAAAAAAGTATTTACTGAACTTGTACAACTTTACTTTTTCTCCCATAGTCATACATGGGGCAACTTTAACTTCTCTAATTTGGGCTTCATGCTAATCCTATCTGGAAGGAAAAATTTAGGCTAAATTCTATTTATACCTCTTGAGGTTTGGGCTAACGTCAACCAGGTCTAAAACTTTTTAAAACTAACAAATTTGGTCTCTAAAGTCAATTTAGTCCCTAAAACAATTGAGAAAAAATAACTAACTGTTTAGGGACTAAGTTGGCTTTAGGGACCAAATTGGTTTCAGCGTATGTTAATGGAATTTATCCAAAAATTTATAATTGTCAATTAAAAAGAACTGTACATGGTTGTTGAAAGAACTATGTGTGTGACATCCTACCATATCAACTCCAATGGAATTAAACAGGAGATGTGATGCAGGACAATAAAGAGGAAATTAAAAGATACCTAAGAATTATTTGTTAGGAACCCGGTGGTTTCTAGTGGGGATGGATAAGAATTATAAGGGAATTGATGAGAATTTTAGTGAAATTGATTTAATTCGAGGTAGTTACCCTCCATAGAGAAATATTAAGAGAGAGAGAGAGAGAGAGAGAGGAAATGCATTAAGCAATGAGTTGGTTTATTCTTCAATGATAGAAATGTGATTATAAGTAAGTATTTATAGAACCATAAAACTATTTTATTGGCCTATATGACCTTATCCTAATGATCCTATTATTCCTCATGTGTATTAATAATTCCAACATGTGTTAAATGTGATTAACATGCTTGGAATTGTAACTAACTAACCAAATGCAACATTACATCAATTATTTTCTATGCAGGGTTTCCTAACATTATTTTGATTGTGCTCCCTCGTCAAGATGTTTATGCATCAGTGCATGTGCTTCCTATTCTAATTGATCCCAGAATTGTGAACCTCTAATTGCAATTAAGAAAAAGAACCAAAGTAGAAATCCACATATGGCAACCAATGAAAGCCAATCGATACATCTCACACTTGTAATCAACATTTTCCCTTAATAGTTTGCATATAGCCTTGAAAATAAGCATAATACTACTTATTTTATAAAATGTCAATTATGATGTTCACAAATAAACTCATGAGTGACAATGAACCACTTGGGCATAACATCAATTAAGAAGTTGAACCAAATATGATATTTGGAACTTACAAAATCCCCTAAGAGATGGATGTGCATTCATAGCAGGCAAAAGTAACAATGAAATTACCAAAATTTTGCACATGAATTTAGAATAAGTCCAACAAAGATTCTATCATATACATGAATTAAAGTAATCAAAATCGTTAAAATCATTAAAGAGTTACTACAAGTTTAGTAGCTGAAGAATGGTATAGTTTGAAGAAAAACTTTGTTTTACTTATATGATACTCCGCAATCAAACTTTGAGGTCATAAATTGGCTAAATGAAAAGGGAAAGACGCAAAATAATACAGACTAAAATGGTTGTTGCATTACCAAATTTGTTATCCTCAGTGATAGCTCCTACATCGAATTTCACAAAATTCAAAAAATGAGAACCACATAAACATGGATACAAAGCCATAACAAGTTTAGACAATCCAACTCTACCAAGCATTTCGACAAGTACTTTGCCACCGAATGTTTTTTTTTTTTGGGACATTAATTGTAGACACCTCATTTTATACACCTTTACGACTCAAGCCCTCATTCCCTAATGACAATATCACTAGATAGGTTCATGATTGGTCTAGGGCTTAGCCAAAGGAATCTTTAGTTGAAGGGTGTTTTTAGTAGAGAAAACTTTGCATAAACTCTAAGCATGCATACGCAGCCTTGAACATGCGTACGCATATTTAGTCCATCTTTTAATGCCAAAAAAAGGGAAAAACTTAAATAAGACTAGGCAGTGGGTAGTTGCTTCATAATTTCGACTTGCACACTGCCTAAGCCAATTAATATTTCCTACATTTTATTCTTTTATACTGGTCGTTTCACTTTTTTTTTCTTGTATTTTCTCATGTATTTTATTATGACTCCTCGATTTCTACCCTTGTCAATTTTGAACTTCTTCTCAATCTTTTACTTTGTCATCACTTTTATCATTTTATGTTTTGTTCTTTCTTCTTCTACCCTTTATCTGCGTCTTTAACCTAGCACCAATAGACTATCGGTGAGTTTGTTTTAGCTTTTTAAAACTGTACTTTTTGAAAAAGTGATGGTTTAAAAAAGTGTGGTATGAAATTGAGATTTTAAAAAAAGTAAAGTATTTGGTAAAAGCTATTAAAAAGTATTTTTTGAAAAAGCTAAGTATTTGGTTAACACTTATTACCAAGAAGGACAATATATTTATAAGGGAATTCTTTCATATGTATGGTTTCACCTTTATTTATATATTTTTTTTTATAAGATACTTATGGTTTCACCTTAATAATAATAATAATAATAATAATAATAATAATAATAATAGTAATAGTAATAATAATAATAATAAATTTGTTGTTATAATAGTTTATGTCATAGTTATTATGGTTCCACCTCAATAAATTATTGTTTTTTTAGATTGAAATTTTCTAATCTTTAATTTTACACTTTAAACTATAAAATTCATTATATTAATGTAAATGGAAATTGATTTTCATAAAAATGATAATAATAATTCACACCAAAGTCTTAAAAATACTTAACTAGATCACAGTTTATAAATAAATAAACTAGATAATTTCCTATTTGTAAAAAAAGGAAAAAAAGAAAAAGAAAAGATGAATCAGATGATACCAAGCAGATCAAAGGGCCCAAAAAATCCAGCATTATCTTATCCAGAATCTAGTTGTCCCATAATAATCTGACACAGTTTTCCTGGCTGGAAATTCTCATGGATGACATTATTCCATTGCACTCCCTCCCCCCAGCAAACAAAACTAGTGCAAAAATTCACTTCTCTTCCCATTGCACTCTAATTCCTTCTTGGGTTTTCTCATATTCACACTTTTTGTTACTTTCTAGCCCATTTGAGCGATACCCATCTCCTTTTTTTTCTTTCATCATAGATCACAAGCCTTCCATTCATGTGCTCATTTTCATGTTATTCTTTGTATAGCAGTTTAGATTAGATTATCGTATTATGGTGTGGATGACAGGATGATTAGGACACCAGTCCTTAACAAAACCCATCTCTTGTTATCCACAAAAGATCCAAAACTCACAGAATTTGACTTGAGGTTGAAGGTGCAGGAATGTTTGTCCCTGCTGAAGAGATGCAAGAGCATGGCAGAGTTGAAGCAAGTCCATGTCCAAATCCTCAAGTTTGGACTCATTTGGGATTCCTTCTGTGCAGGCAACCTTGTGGCCTCTTGTGCTCTCTCAGATTGGGGCAGCATGGACTATGCCTGCTCCATTTTCCGGCAACTCGAGGAACCGGGTACTTTTGTATTCAACACCATGATCAGAGGGCATGTCAAAGATGCAAGCTTTGAGGATGCTTTACTTGTTTATTATGAGATGATTGAGAGAGGAATTGAAGCTGACAATTTTACTTACCCGGCTCTTCTCAAAGCTTGTGCCCGGTCACTGGCACTTGAGGAAGGGATGCAAATTCATGGACATATCTTCAAGCTTGGGCTTGAAGATGATGTCTTTGTGCAGAACAGCTTGATTAGCATGTATGGAAAGTTTGGAGAGCTAAAACATTCTTGTGCTGTTTTTGAGCAAATGGATCAAAAGACTGTTGCTTCTTGGAGTGCTATTATTGGAGCTCATGCTAGTTTGGGGTTGTGGTACGAGTGCTTGATGCTTTTTGGGGATATGAGTAGTGAGGAACTCTGGAGGGCTGAAGAAAGCACATTAGTTAGCGTGCTTTCTGCTTGCACTCATTTGGGTGCTCTTGATTTGGGAAGGTGCACACATGGTTCCTTATTGAGGAATATTAGTGGACTCAATGTTATAGTACAAACTTCTTTAATAGACATGTATGTCAAATGTGGATGCCTAGAGAAAGGATGGCGTCTCTTCCAAAACATGGCCAAGAAAAACCAATTGTCCTACACTGTAATGATCTCTGGGCTAGCCATGCATGGACATGGTAGGGAAGCTCTAAGAGTTTTCTCAGAAATGCTTGAGGAAGGTTTGGTGCCAGATGATGTTGTCTATGTTGGTGTGTTGAGTGCTTGTAGTCATGCTGGTCTTGTCAATGAGGGACTCCAATGTTTCAATTCCATGAAATTTGAGCATGGGATTGAACCAACTGTTCGACATTATGGTTGTTTGGTAGACCTCATGGGGCGAGCCGGGCTGCTCAATGAAGCCTTTAAGCTTATCAATAGCATGCCCATTAAGCCAAATGATGTCGTGTGGCGAAGCCTTCTTAGTGCCTGTAAAGTTCACCATAACTTGGAACTAGGGGAGATTGTTGCTAAGAACATATTCCAATTAAATTCACGTAATCCTAGTGATTATTTGGTGCTATCCAATATGTATGCTCGAGCTCAGAGATGGGAGGATGTCGCTAGGATTAGGATGGAAATGGTTTGTAAGGGCTTCAAGCAAACGCCAGGGTTTAGCCTTGTCGAGGTAAAGAGAAAAGTCTATAAATTTGTTTCACAGGACACTTCTCACCCACAATGTGATGACATTTATGAGATGATCCACCAGATGGAATGGCAGTTGAAGTTTGAAGGCTATTCCCCAGACACATCACACGTGTTGCTTGATGTAGATGAAGAAGAGAAGAGGCAGAGATTGAAAGCTCATAGCCAAAAATTAGCAATTGCTTTTGCACTTATACATACATCTCAGGGATCTCCCATAAGGATAGCTAGAAACCTCAGGATGTGTAATGACTGTCACACATACACTAAATATATTTCAATTATCTATGAACGAGAGATTACTGTAAGAGATCATTATCAGTTCCATCATTTCAAAAATGGAACATGCTCTTGTAGGGATTACTGATGAAATTGATTGACATTTCTGTCCTAGCATAATGATTCATGGAGAAACTTCTTTCCCATTCCATGTTAACAAAACACAATTATTAGAGAGGAGATTGAATAAACAATATTGGGAATTCCTTAAACATTTTTCTCTTGTTGATGCATTTCCGTCATGTAAGGAAAATGCACACCTGTTAGAAAGGGGGAAAAAGTATATGCAATGCACAAGATTATTAGGAGGGCATTTCAGGATGATAAACAAGAAGCTGTACACTTGCAGGTAAATATTTCTTTATACTCACTAATTTCAATTTTTGTTTAAGCCCATTTGATTTATATTTATATATATATATATATTTATATATATATATATCTTTTCTTCTTGGGTATGTGTTGTGTTTCTCAGTGGAAAAGAGGTGCTTGACTATTTTAAAGACGATACATTATTTTTGATGTGTTAAGTTTTGTTCCCAACAAATTACTTTTTTCATTCACTGAATTGACCTTGTAATTGTATTTGGTTGAGAATAATGAAATTAGTTTGATGGCTGATAGATATGTTTGCATTGAATTATAAGAATGATTAAGACTATGGAATTGCAAATTATGCCAACAGTAGTTTTTGTGCCTAGATGATTCATATTAAGGATTGAAAAGTGATTACTTCCTTACCCTTTTAAACATCACACGCATTGCCTCAATGCCATATGATACAATTGTTCCTTGAACATTGAGCACTGCTTTATAAATAGAGTATGGTTTGTTTGTGAATGTATATTACAGATTAGAGATTAGAGATGTAGCTCAAATGTGGATACTTCAAATTAATTAACACCACTCACTTCTTTTTCTTAACTATTTTAGCAGTAGAGAATAAATTATTTTGATCACTTGGAGGGTGGGAAAACGAGTTGACCTGTTAATTATTTTTGATTATTTGGGGATGAAATGTAATTTCATAAAAATCGGGTATAAGGACTATAATTTTGTTTTATCTTGAGCTTGTTAGCGTAATTTACCTGATTATTTATTAGTCACAAAATCACAAGCACAAGAATTTAGTACAATAAAATCATATTTTTGATGGACTGTTATTGCATGTTCTGGGAGTATAATCTCTCCCTCTTATTGAGGGAGCATACTCCTAAAATATACAATAATTTTTAACTTTTGATAGTGCAAGGATTTGTTTACACACGACAAAATAGATGCATGGTGTAATTCCCATCATTTCAAAGGTAGCCCTTTGTTTTGAAATATCATAAGGTAACTTTATTTAGCATGTATAAGTTAACAAGAATGTTCAAAATACATTTATAAAAGAAAATTATGTTAAAAATACAGGTGAAAAGATAATAAATTTCTAATTACATGTACCATGTATATTTCAATATTTTGAACCTTTTAGACTAATTAAAATAGGATTAACTGTGCAAAAAAGAAAAGATACACATGTTAATAATGGCTAAATTATAGTACATCGATCACATTTTTGTCTCTTAAGAAAAAAAAATATTCTCAAAAAAAAAAAAGTTTAAAAAAATTGAATATGTTTTCTAAAAAAAAAAAAAAAAAAAAAAAAAAATTGACTCATCCATGTGAGGTTGTTATTTTTATAAGACTAAATTGGAAAACTGATTTCTTTAAGGATTAAAATTGAACTAATCTTGTATTTTTTTTTGAGAAGAACTAATCTTGTATTTAAGGATCAAAATAAGTTAACAACGTATTTAAAGGATTAAAATCAAATCTAACCTATAGATGTAGGGAAATTTTTTTTTTTTCATTTCTTTTAAATTGTAAGAACCAAATTCAAACTTTTTAATTTTTTAATTTAAAGGATCAAGAGTGAATTTATCCTAAATTTCAATAAGGAAAAGCCAAAAAGTATAGTTTATTTTTTGGCTACTTTCATGAACCATTGGTGCAAGAAAGCACTTGTTCCTCTCTCTTAATAATAAATTGTTTTTGGTTCTTGTTCTCATAAACAAAGTTTCAGAAAACTGTGTTTTGAAAACATACCAAAACAGGTGCTAAGATTTTGTTGTGGGGAAACTCTTTCGGCCTTAGGGGGGTCACAGTCGCGCGTAAATGTGTGTGAATTGCCACACAAATACATGGCACCCACATGTCTCACAGTATTTTTAATTTTTATTCAACCACTAGATAGAGAGGAATATCATTGTGTTCTTTTATCAAGGGATGCATGCCAAGTTCAAGAAGTTTATGGCCAGTAGGAATGGAGAGCATAAACCAAGATTTGAAAATGGTTTTCATTTGGATGATTAACTTATTTTATTGTACAGTGTTCACAGGAATTACAACAGCTCTAAATCAACTTTCATCATTCAATAAAGGTTCTTTTTCTGCTAGCTTACAAATATGGGCTTATTCAATATGAACTGAAGACACAGCGGCTGTAACTCCGCTAATTCGTGGATCTCCACTTTCTAGAGAAACGCCACAAGGATCTTCTTTAACTAACAAGGCCAAAACATTTTGTGAACTCCATATTTTGGTGACATTGCTGCCAGAATCCCCCAAGGTAACAGCAAAGACTGCATCAAAGCCACCTGCTCCAGGAACTCCAGCCAACAAAATCCCTTCCATGTTCATTGTAGCATCCAAAAGCTGAGTTTGTGATTCAGGTTCAATCTGCAATTTTGGAAAACTAGTCAGACGTTGAACTTATGGACCAGCCAGATGAAAAAGAACAAGACCTAGAATTGGAATCCATTGGGGAAACAAGTTTTATGTATCCCATGCTAAACTCCAGAATTACACCTCACGGCAGACTTGCTAAGGGTAAAAAATATAGGGGAACCTAACAATGTTTACCTTGCTAAATTGACCTGCAGGTTGGATATTTAGTAGTTTTTTCTTACCAGAAAGTTAAAAACTAAACATCTGCAGAATTCTTCAAGCAGCACGTTAGAGGTTAACATAGAAATTTCTTTAGACAGTTCACTTGGGCCATAAAATTCAAGCTACTTGAGCTTTGGCTTGGTAAAGGTTCTCAGAACAACTCACTATCCAGTCAAACGATTAATAACCTGGGCTTGAACAACCCATTACTTGGATTGACTTGACTCTCTTTGTCCAAAAAACCAAGCTACTCGAGCTTGATTCAATATTATTTTGATAATGTGTTCAATCAAGGTATGCATATTGACAAACCAAGCTTGAAGAACCTAGGACACAGGACTCGGCCTGTCTGCAGTTGTACAATTCACGTTGAATTTTATCACTTATCCTGAAACAGATGCATATCAAGAGGATGTTACCAGATTCGGATTATGTTCAAAAGACAATATCTATGCCTGGCGTCACAATATTCAATTCTTTGTAGTCTGATATTTTTCATCAAGTATCCAAATATTGTGGCAATACATGTGTTATCAGTGTACAATACTTTCTTTTTTTTTTTCTTTTTTTTCTTTTTTTAAGTTTGTTAATCTGTCTACAATACAATGGAGGGTAAATAGAAGATAATCAAGAACCCAACTTCATGCTTCCTAATGGGAGGACATGGAGAAAGAAATATGCATGTTGAACTTAAGGAGAAGTTTGAAAATTCAATCTTAGACTCACAAATTTTATACCAAGATTTTTTCTCCTGAGTAAACAAAGCATAGATTGAATATCTGAAGAAATGTGACATTAATAAGACAGCTTTTACGAGTTAATGAGTTTCTAGGTACATAGTAGGAGATCACCACCTCAAACCATTGTATGAACAGACACTGAAGTGCATGCATCAATTTGAAAGTCCCGAAAAGGAGATGAGTACATTGCCATCTTTTTGCTGGGAAGATTAGAACACTGAACAATTAATTACAGCCATTCTTTTTACAGTATTGCATGTCATCATCATTAATTTAGAATTATTGCCCCTCATTTTCTTTTTTTGATAGAAGATAGAAATTCTACTCTAGCCTAATCTAAGTGTATATGTGTGTGAAACTCCTTCCTAGAAACTTGAACCCCTGCCCTTGCTCTCCACACCTTACAAGCACTTATACTTGTGGAGTAACCATCGCACCAAGGGTGTGCGGTGGTGCCCCTCATTTTCTTTTATTTCATTATTTGTATGCTCTATCTTTAAATAATAATAATAATAATAATAATAGAATATTAAAAATCAATACGAAAAGAACAAGAAGAAACAAGCATTCCATCAAAGAGAAAAGAACCTACCGGAACACCTGCAGCTTCACCCATCAGGCGCATATGATATCTGATCCCAAGCATAGCATCTCTTGCTCCTAACAATGCTTTAACAACTGCATCTTGCTTTGGTTCAGAAGCTTGCTCCAGCCACTATTCAGGAAATTTGTGACTCAAAACTCAAGAATAGGAAAAAGGGGGGGGGGGGGGGGGGAGGGAAGGAGTAAAAAGGAGAATGGTTAAAGCATCAAATTACATTTTAAAAGGACTGGGCAATCTCAACAGCTTTCACAACTCACCAAAAGTAGACCCTGTACCTAGTTTTGAAGTTGACAATTTCATAGTGAAGCTGAAGCTACAGTTTCTTCAGAAACAAGCACAAGCATGGTGTAAAACATAGTTTTATGTTATATGTATGATTTAGCATACCATACATTTGTTTTTTCTGCATTATGACACGTAAAACCCATGATAATAGGTTCTAGATTAGGCAGTTGCTCCCTCCAACTCCCACCCCGGGAGACCAAACGCACACACACACAAAAATTAAAAAAAAAAAAAGAAGAAAAAAAAAAACATAGCTAAATTCCTGAGGTGTAAAAAAATCTACCAATCACATGGTGAGTACAACCTGAGAAGTTTGATCATGACAGTCAATTGTAATGATTGAAGAAAACAAGCAAACCATTTGTGGATGGTATATTTGATATTTAGAAATAATGTGGTATCTCTTACAGATTTGGTCACATATGCAGAAGTTTGAAAATTCGTTTAGTGCATTTGGGAGCCCATAATTCTTAGGTTTAAAATTATAGATATTCTATTTGTAAAATGTCTGTAATGAACAGAAGCACTTCATCTTTCTCTCTTAACTTTTCAATATTTACCACAAATAAGCAAAAATCAAACATGGTAGATGGTTAAACAACTCAATATAGGAACTTAAGGACTTCTTGCCTGCTGGTCTGATCCTATGATCTGATACTACAGTACTCCCAGAAAACTGCTTTTTGACAGGCTAAATAATTTGAAATGACCCCTTTTTTCTCAAATAAAGGCCTTAATAACTAAGACAACACTTTTTTTGAGAAAAGTTTAGAAACTAAGATAACACTTGATGCTTCACATGACAGGGAATATTTTCTAAGATATACAAGGACAAAATAGAGATGCAATTCTGGCACAAAAGAAAACAACAAAATTTCAGGTTTCAGATATTTATCTTTCCTTTACCAATGGATATCAGCAAAATTTCAGGTAGTCCACAACAAATTGACCATATAAGTTAAATAATGGACCCAAAAAATGAAGAAATTTTACTTGATGTAGAAACCAAAATGACAGTGTCTCCATATGCATCTCAAACTCCCAACCAAACAAAAAAAACTTCCATAAATTTTTTCCATTGTCACAGAATCACCAAGAAATGTGATCATTTATATAATATCCTTTGCAGGTGCAAGAAAATGAGCTCAAGACTTACCTTGTCTGACTTAAGCCTACTGCAGTTCTCTATTGTGCATTTATATGCATCCCAGTGTTCCTCTGCAAGTTTGCTTAACATATTGAGTTGTACTTCAAGTGAAGAATTAGCCTCTGATAACTTTCTCCAGGTTTCTAGAGATTTTTGAGGGTCAGACTTCTGCCACTTTTTCACAGCACCTACCATTGAAGGTGTGGATGATCCTCCAGTTCCTGGTTCTCCTAGCAACTGCAAAAGACACATCAGTAGGAGCAGAAAGTGCTTCAATGTCCCTCTGAAAACCAAGATAAGTTTTCTTAAGAGTACACAAATTTTTAAGGAAAGTGAAAGGGGAAAAAAAAAAAAAAAAAAAGAAGACAAAGAAGACTGGGTTATAGTTCTGTCTTGCAGACTAGTTTTCCATTATCTTACTTGATGACATATGTTTGCCAATCTATACTGATGATGTATCAATTATCATGTTATACATATTTATTCCTACAGCTGTACTTGATATGGAAGCAGAAACTGTTCTCAGAGAACAACTTCACTGCACATACACATGCCACAAATTACAAAATTTAAACCCACCACACATGATGAAGAATGTCCAAATGATCCATAGGTTTTCTGGTAAAGAGTTTCTATATTTTTTCTGACAATGCAGAAATTACAAATGATATTGTTTCATCCTACCAATAGAGATCATAAGGCCCATAGAATAGCTTCATTGGTATCATAGTGATCTGTTTTCTTTTTTTCTTTTTAATTATAAATTTTATTGATGAAGAGGCACTACCTCATGCATAAAGGATGTATACATGATGTAGTCCTAAGGAATTACAAAGAATGACAGTTACAATTTGAAAGATTGAGAATCAATGAAATCTACAAGAGAATGATTGTCATTAGAGCCCAAAACATGGGATCATTCAAACAATAATCATATAAAAGTTGACTTTAATTGAAGAATCAATGTTCCCACAAATATTGATCTTCATGCCATTAAAAAAGGTTTATCATTCTTATCAAGTATTGTGCTTTACCAAAGCCCTAGCCATTCTTTAAAACCTAATCCTTCTTTCTGAGGTTATTTACCATAGATCCTCAAATTCTCCAAAGCCTAAGCACACCACAAACACACATAAATGTCCTCCGCCACAAGCGTAGCATGAAAGAAAATTACATTTACACACATACAAGTTGCAATAAATTGTAAATATTAAAATTCTTACTAGGGTCATTAATGGTGGCAAGGAAAACTTAGTCCTCTCATGGTCCCATTTCCCTTTTAGGATGTCAATAATGACTTCTTGCAAGGGCAATCCCTTTGCTGCAACCTGCAATGTTTCAAAAGAAAAGGATTATAAAGTTACGATAGTTTTCAAATGCTACTTATTAAAATTAACTTTTAATGTTTTGTACATGAAGAGAGACAACATATGTGCACCTTCTATGGATTTTTTCATCTTAAAGTTAGGGAATAAATTAATCTAATAGTAAGATGCTTTCATCCAAAACTCAGTTATGGCAGCCTAAGCAAGCCGTTCTGGATTTCTTTTCTGGTTTTAAAAGTTCCTTCTATTTTCTAATTATTTTCCCTTTTTTCCGCGCCGCGGCGGCGCCGGGGGGGGGGGGGGGGGGGGGGGGGGGGGGGGCGAGATTGTGTTGGATTTGTAGATAAGCCTAGAAGGGCTAGAAACTGACAAGTTTCCAGGGGATAGCACTAAATGACTAACCCTTAACCCTTGAAAAGAAGTGGCACCTCAAACAGAAGTAGGTAAAACTAAAACATTCTAATAAGCTCCATGCCTCCATTCTATAGAAAACCTAACCCTCAGCTGCCTAACTATAACCAGATCACATGAGTGACTGTTAAGATGTTTGTTTGTCTATGATCTATCAATATCAGGAATGTAAGGTGATTCATATCAAAAAATTGAAGATATATTTGCCGACAATGCTTTCTAAATGAACTAGATGGAAGTAAGGGGCAAACATAGTCTTCCAGAAATCTTTTGAAGTTAACAACCCCAAGAGAAACTCAAATGTAATATCATAGATACAACGTTCCTCAACCTTTCCTTAAGGGATTTACATGTCATTCTCAGCAGTATAAAAATTTTCAGAATATGAATGATATTATATGAACATCACTTTGTTACCAGAAATTTTTAATAGGTTACCTGTCAAAAAAAAAAAAGAAATTTTTAATAGGTCACTTCGTTACCAGATTCACTAACATAAAGTAAAAGGAACTTAAAAGTTTGGATACTGTACCCTATAATAAAGGGAAGAAGATGGAAAGAGACCAAAGTATGATCAAACTAAAAAGATCCCACAAGTGTGATGCAGGGAGCACGAAGACAATTTTTTTATTTATTGTTTTTTGATAGCTAAATAAAATTCATTAAATAAAAAAGGCAATTCCAATACACGGTGTGTACTGAAACAACACCAAGGAGTACAAAAGAAGAAAATATAAGGCATTGAAAATAAAACTAGCTAATGTACAAAGAATTCATGAAATCTAGCAGCCCCTCAGCCGAGAAGGATACAAGCAGAGCAATCCACTCGTATAGCATCTTCAAGAATAAAAACTTCAACTTTGCAGTGCTAATTTCTCAGTCATCAAAACGGCGAGCATTATGTTCCCACCAAATACATCACATGAGACAATAAGCTTTCCAAATTGTTCCAAAACTTCTCCTGCCAAACCACCCCCTCCAACACTCCAACATCCCAACAAGGAACTGGCATTACCCAAGAAACACCCGACACAAAGAAATTTCTTTAATTTTAGAAGTTAATTGTATTTTTACTATCAAGCTATTAAATTTTATTTTAGGTCTTATTATTTTATTTTATTTCCTAATGTCAATATTTTTTTCATAATTCAATAATTAGGCTCTGACCCAAGTCAATTAGATTAGGGTTTAGTTCTAGGAGTCTATTGTACTTCTACAGGGACAAGCTTATGGCAACAAAATTTCAATTTGAATTTATCTAATGCCTGTGTTGATTCCTAGGTTTCCTCTCATGCTTGGTACTGATTTCAAGCAACCCTAGGTGTTGATTCGTACATATCTGCTTACTTGTTTTGAAGTGGTTGAGTAGCTTAGCAGATGATACCACCGTATTTATTATATGAACAACCTAATGCCATTGCTGAAGTTTACCATATCACCCCTATGCACAACTTTTAAACTTATAATTTTTATAGTACAATAGTACATTTTGACTCAGCTTTGCGAAAAAAAGACAGAAATTCTTATTAAATAAAAAAAAAAATCTGCCTGATAAATATCAAAGGTGTGCAATGAAACATCTTCTATCCACAAAAAAAAACTAGTGACATGTCGTGTATGTCTGACTAGATTGTAAACTACAAAGTTACCCTCACTATCAACGTGTGAAAAACTAATACATTGAAATTGTTCCACATAAGTTTTTACATCCCGGATTAGAAGGCCAAAAGAAGCCAATGAGGGCGAATCATCCATCAAAGCTTTCATAACTATCTTAGAATCTCCCTCTAAAATTGCCGAAACAAATCCTAGGTCTATGGAAAATTCTAGAGCCCTAGTTGCTCCCAATGTTTTGAGTAATATTATGAGACATGGAGGCCATAACCATACCTTGACTATCTCGAATAATAACCCCAATCCCGGCTCTATCTTCATCTGTTAACACTGCCCCATCAAAGTTTATTTTATAAATCTCACCTAGAGGTGCTGTCCAACTTGCTCTTGGTCTAGTTGTTGGGGACTGCCTCTTTGGTTGTGCTACCAGAAACTCCAAGAGAGAAGTAATTGCTCGCTGCAAAACTTCATCAAGAGGAAAACCTGGTGGAGAAAATCTGACCTTGTTGCACCTAAACCATATGGTTCGTGTGAGCATTGAAAAAAATTCTGGGCTGCAATCTGAATCCAGTACAAAGGATAGCAGCTGTGGAAAGTCCGAAAAACTCATATTTCTCCTAAAATTCCATTGAGGGTCTTCGTCCCAAATTGAAGATACGCTTGGACAGTACCAAAGCGCATGCAGCACATCTTCATGTTGGTTTGTGCAATGGGGACATGTTGGATCATCAATGACACATCGGCAAACCAAATTGGACATGGTAGGAAGTGCATTACGGCTTGCTCTCCATAGAAAATTTTTAATAACCAAACCAAACCAAATTTTAATATTAACAAGGTAATAATAATGCAAGAATAAACAAACCTTAGTCATAAATTTTTGAGTTGTCTATGGATCTTCAATGTTATTTAGGGTCCGCCACACATATTCTTTTCCACGCCATTCTATTCTATCTGAAGTCATACTCTTTGTTACTTCCTTAATTGACATGTCCTTTTTGTCTAGTCTTTAGAGAGAGAGAGAGAGAGAGAGAGAGAGAGAGAGACCTGAGCAGAAGAAATCACTTCTGGTGAAAAACGGACATAACGATGACTGCCATAAACAGCAGAACTGACATCAAACCCACTGCCAACTTTCCCTTGTGCAATACAGTGAGCAGTTTGAGCTATCATGTGCACTACATCAAGATCTGTAGCATCCTTCTTTTCTTGGTGTTGATCTTTAGATGAGGATAGATTTACAACTCCAAGGTAATGAAGTAAAGCACCAACCACGGCAGTTGTCATTGCTGCTGATGAACCCAATCCAGTTTTTGCAACTTCAGGCCTGCAATTTTCTCCATTTGATTCCCCTGTGTTAAAGGTAATGGATGTGAAAGGTGGAAGAGTAGCTAATGCCTCTGGTGTCAAAGGTAGTCCACGTGCTTCAATCTATAAAAGAGGGTGCATCACATAAACATCTCGAACTAAAACCTTGGAATAGACTTGTAGATTAAAATGCTTAAAGATGAAGGATAAACTCTACTAGAAGTGCAAGCTTAGTTAGAACATTTTTTAACTCAAAAAGAAATTATAGTAGGTGGTTCTCATTTACAGTTGTAAGTCATTGCATATATTTCTCACAAGAACCAAAGTAAAATGCAGGTACATTATACAGTCTATAAATGCATGTGTCAAGAAATTAAACTGTTGAGAAAACTTTACAAAAAAGGTATGAAATTTAAATAATAATAATCATAACTAAAAGAAAAATATTCCATGAACATGATGAAAAAAATTATTGAACCATCAGAATAGGGAAAGTACCTGATTCCGATATGAATAAAATTCATTGGAACCTAAAATTGTGATGTCAAGACCTGCATGACTAATCCAATTAAAACATTAGATTACTGAAGATGTATAATTTCTTTATCTTTAAATGGATAGAGAAACATAGGAAGTATCAAACATTACCTTGTAAAAGTAGTTTGTGTAAGAACTCTTGCTTATTCTTGTCAAGCGTTGCATACGCAGTTGCCACAGCGTATTGCACTGCTTGTTCCACAAAAGGGTTTCTTGACTCACTGAAATTTTAAGCAATACAGTAAGCACCAGTTGTCATTGGCACATGATTTATAAATCATGAAAAACAATAATTAGATTAAGCATCAGCTTACACTATAAGCACTTAGTCACGTGAAAGCCATTTTGTTGTTCAAATATTTGAAAATGTTACTGAAAGCATCAATAGGGTGCACAAGTGAAGCAAACAGAAAGTATACAAAAGGATACCCCCCAAGAAGAAAAAACAGAAGAGAAAATGGAGACAAAGATATAGGTTTCAAGACCTAAAATTAAGGATTATCAATGACATCCAAGAAAATTTAAAGTATATTAAGAAAAAATGATGATCTTGAACTGTAGAACACACACGTAACATAAACAATAAAAACTTGCCTTGAAGAACAACATTGCAGGGCCAAGTTTTTCAGTGCCAATTTATACAAGCTTTCTCTGGAAAGCTGGGGAGATGTTAATTTCACATCTGTCCATGCCTGAAAGGTGATATGGAAAGTCACAAATTGAGTACTACGGAGGTACATCTTAATGAATCAACAATATGTTGGCGGACAGACAGCTTCAAATAAAGCTATTAAAGAAATAATGCAGGTGATGTCACATGTTAAGAAAATGACACTCTTATAGAAGTATTCACACCATCATCTTATTTGACTAAACACCACATATAGCCTGCATTTGGCCTTATTTATAAGGTCTGCAACTTATCCAGCACCTGTCGGGTTTTAATCATAATATAGAAGAAATTCAAGCTCAAGAACCACCCATGTTAATGTAAACTTGCACAAGTTTCACCCCTAAATACATAAGGCATTCACAGCCAGACAACAATCAGCTTCATAGTTGGCCGCCAAGAAACTGCTTGCAGCCCATCTCTCAACTCAAATTTATGCCCTTTCTCAGAGACCCTCCCCACCTTTGACACAGCCCTCCAAACTCATCTATAAGAGACATCAATTCAAAATTCACACAAAACATGAACTTTGTGTTTGACATGTATCTTATGGTCAAGCAAATTTCTTTTGGCTCAAGTAAAACTATTGTTATAGCATGTACTCTATTAAGTTCTCACTTGCATACACTAGGGGATAGGGTGGTAATGTATTACAAGCTATTTGCTGGAAAATCAATTCCGAAGGATCATTATCTTTCCAGTCATTATACCATTGGAGAAAACCCCTTTTTTATAACTGTACCGTGGTAGAAAAAGTTATTATTGTCAATTAACACAACTAATCCAGAAGAAACACGTTTTACCAACAGAGACAAAGCTGAAGTAAAGTTGATTATGTCAACAACTCCAAATGTATGTTCAGTATACCTGCCTCCAAAAACTCTAAAAACCCAATTATTTCTTTCATTATGATATAAAAGGACAGACTCCCAGAAATACTGTCCATAACTAGGTGCTCAAGGATAATGGAACAGCCTTTTTTGGAGATCTGACCAAGTTTGGCCATAACATGTAACCATCTCACATTTTCTTTCTTAGGATCAGTATCTCAAAATCTAAGCACCATATTAAAGTAAATTAATTCCAAAACAACTTAAATGAAAATTCTTAATTTCCGGCTAAATATTATTTAATTGCCCTTGAAACGTCACACTCCCATTTCCCACTTTACTCTCTTGACATAGCACAACTATTTCCCTATTAATAAAATGCCAAACATTTGAACGATTACACTATAAGTAAACTCCACCATTGCAGTAAAGAAAACCAACAAGAAAACGAATCAGATGACAACAAAATCAGTTTATTAAGGACAAAGTCACAAGAGTTACTCACCCATGCCCAGCTGTCGGGCTTGATCTCATCGTAAAGTGGTTTTACAATGGCGAAAAACCGGGCATTGGTACTGAGTACGAGTCCTGCATTAGGCCTCTCCAGAATAAGGTAACCCCCAGTCATCAAGACCTTCCCAGGAGCTGAAGCAACACTGTGTGCGCATCACAAAATATGCCCAGATCAGAAATACATACATACAACTTTCTTTATTAACATTAAGATTGAGATTCACCAAACAAACACTTACCCTCCATTTCTTTGCTCTAAAAAACAAATGTAAACAAAGACAAATCCTAAGTTCAAATGCTATTTTATTGGTTAGTTGGAACTAAACCCAGATCAGAAATACATACATACGGACATACAACTTCCTATCACGAACATTAAGATTGGGAATCACAAAACAAACACTCACCCTCCATTTCTTTACTCTAAAAACATATGTAAACAAACACAAATCCTAAGAATCTCAATTCTCATGCTATTCTATTGGCAATTTGGAACTAAACCCATCAGTTAATGAGTCAAAAAAACAAAAAAGTATGAATAATAAAATTTAAAAATAAAAAACCCAATGATTTTCTTTTCTCAATTCTATTACTCTTCCTCGGAGAGAAAAAAAAATTGAGACCCAATTGACAGAGAATCATCAAGGAAAGTTTGTATAGAGGAACTTACACGGCCATTGCTCTCTCTCTGTGTCTCAATAAAGTTCTCGTCACTATTGTGATGTTGAAGGCCGAGATTCAAATTTGATTAACTGAGATCAATGTCACAAAAAGCTTCTTATAGTTTAAAAATATTGGTAAAAAAAAAAAAAAAAAATGAGGAGAAAATTGGCAGTTGGAGTTGGTAGTGGCATGCACTCTCTCTTTTTAGTAAGTTACTGCAGCTTTTTTTTTTTTTTTTTTTTTTTTCACATTTGAGCGAAAATGCCAAAGTTTTTACCCTCACCCTCACTACAAGAAACTTTTTGTGACTATTTTTCAAATTTCAAAGTTCAATACGCAATATTGCAAGTAGTTGAAAACTTGTAGCATTTAAACAAACAAAAGCAAGTATATTAGGTTGTTGTTAAAATGTTGTAGCGTTTTATTTGTGTACTTAATACTTTCTCAAAGTATATATATATCTTCACCAACAAGAAAAAAAAAATACTCACACATATATAGACAAATTTTATAATTTTTCGTAATTGTTGAGAAGACCGTTTGTGATGGGTGTTTAATAAAAAATATTGTTAATGGTAATTCTGATAAAAATATTGTTCAATCCCTGTTTATACCAAAAACTGATTGGTATCTTGGTCTGATGATAAATAGCTATCATCAGGAGCGGACGTAATAGGTTGAAACTCTCTTAAAAAAAACATTATGAAAAAAAAGTGTCAAATTTATTGTATCTGTCTATAATATTATTGAAATATATACATATATTAGACTAGGACTTTCCGTGATTGAAAATAAGAATATTGTGACATTTAATATTTTGTTGTGCCCCTAAACTTTTTCAAAGTATATATATCCCTAGCAACTAAAAAATATACAATTAGTCAAACACTTAACAAATTTTACAATTTTTTTACAATTGTTGGGAAGGCCCTGTGTAACTGATGTACAATCAAAATAATGTTATTACTTATTACTATAAATGAGTAGAGCACCTAGCTAGCTGCTATTTTAAAAAGGTATATTGCTAATTGTTGGGAAGGCCATTTGTAATTGAGGTACAATCAAAATAATGTTATAAGTTATTACTCTAGGGTGAGGCTCGTGTTTAATGGTCAGTTCCACTGGACACGTTGAAATGTGGATATATATCCATATCTTAGCGTATCCAGTAGAACTGATCACTAGACATGAGCCCAACCCATTACTTTAAATGAGTAGAACACCTAGCTACCCACTATTTTAAAAAGGTATATTACTATCATTGGCAAGGAATTGAACCGATGGATATATAAATAATAATATTAAGTCATTTTTAAATTTCATGATCCACAAAATTAAAAAAACTAATATAATAAACCTAATGGTTGTTGGAAAAGAATAAAAGTACTGTATGCTCTCTTTGTTTTCCCTGTTATGTTAATAAAGTCCATGGATTCAAGGTCAAAGAAAAGGATCAATGGTTGTGTTTCATGTGCTACCAAAGCGAGTCAACCAATCTATCTTCCATTCAAAACAAGCGAGTCAACCAAAGCTCACTATGAAATATTTCACTTTATTTATGTGCTTATTGACAATTTTCCTTTTAGCAAAATAATAATAACAATTTTCCTTTGATAACAACTTGGAAAGGCGAGACTTCTTTGAAGATTGAACTTTTTCTCTCTAGGTAGGTATTAATCAACCACGTTTTTAGTCCACGTAAATTGTGGACCAAAAAATCCCTAAAGTCAATTATACTATATACTATATATAATTATTGCAACATGCTCCATTTATTTTGAAGAGAAAGCTTATGCCTTATGTAAAGATATATTTAATTTTTTTTTTTTAATCTAGTAGTATCAATAAAAATAAAAAATTAATCAAAGGAAACTATTTATGGTTAATGGAAAACCCTATTAAGAGTATGTATTAATTTTTAGAGGTTATTGTTTGCTAAAACTTTTTAGAAAACAACTTCATCACGCATTAAGCTAGATGAAATAAGTCAAGAAATAGTTTTCCAACTTATTTTTAAGGTTGCTATTAAACATAAGAAAATAAGATAGTTTCCCAACATATACTTTTGAAAATACTAATTTTTAAAAAAATGTTAACGACGAAGCAAACAAAGCAATCGTATGAGATTAACCCTATTACAACCCATTTTATCTATGCTATAATCTTTAATCATATACTATATAATAAAATTCTAGAAATTGTGGTTGCGCCCAGTGAATATCTTATTTAATTGTCAAGCGATTACAACAATTTTTTAAATATAAATAACTTAATTGTTCTTATCAATTTTTCTTCTATTGGTTTATCAATTTTTGAGATAAACACAAAAAGTTATGGGCCCTAAGGGATGGTTTAGCCATTGCTAAGGAGCTTGGTTTGAGTAATTTAATTGTTGAGATGGATGCCTTAAGTGTTGTGATGCTCATGAACAATAATACTGTAAACTTGTTAAAGGAACATTTGTTAACTGACTGCAGGAACCTACTGAGGGCCTTCCCCAGCAAACAGATAGTCCGCACCTTTCAGGAAGCCAATCAATGCGCGGATGTGCTTGCCAAACTTAGGGCGAGCTCTACCCCCTCTTTTGCTGTTTTTTTGAACCCACCGCTGCTTGTGGTGGCAAGCCTTTTGGCTTTTGACAAATCAACTTTATGTTGTAATAGACTTGTTTATTCTTAGTTAATGCAATCCTCATGGTTAACTGAAAAAATAATAAAAATAGCAGAAGGTCCTTCTATCTACTCTACCTGATATTTTAATTTATAGGTCCTTCAAGTTCTATCTACCCTATGTGATCAACAATTCAACATTACAGGTAGATATATATATATATATATATAATTTTTTTTCTGTGCAAGGAAAAATTAGTGGGAAGGGCTTGTGTCCAATGGAAGTTTCCACTGGACACGTCTGGATTCGGACACGTGTCCAAGAGTGGACACGTGTCCACAATCCAATGTGTCTAGTGGAAACTTCCACTAGACACAAGCACAAGCCACACCCAAAATTAGTATGCATACGATTTGGTCTTCTTTTTGTATTTTATTTTTGGCCAATCATGAAAACAAGTCTAAGGTACAGTTCAAACTCAAATGAAGTTTATTTTTTATTTTTTTATCAAAGGTTTGAATCTTAAGCTTCAATGTCTTGCAAATTTAGTGCATGTTAATCACTGTTTCCATTGATACAATCATACAAATTGTGGATAACAATGTCCTAATGCATGGTTTGTAATTTTTTGCAAATTTATTATTAAAATAGAAAAATAAAATAGCTTATACCATATACTTACTAGTTACAATACAATAAAAGTTAGGTCTTATAGTCGTTGTTGTGCCACATAGATATGCTATCATGATTATTTTATTATTTTTATATTTATTAAATATAAATAGTTTTTATAAGGTTTTGTTCTTATCAACTTTTTCACTTCAAATAGAGTACAGTCATGATTTTTTTTTTTAATGGTTATAAATTATCATTTATTCATTTGAATTTTTGCTTTTTAATACAAGTCTTAAACAAAAAAAAGGAGAGGAAATCAGAAGAAGTTTGAATACAAAATATCAATGCGACTTGCAGAATGGTAAAAACGATTCACCCAATTCTTTAATGTGTGTCCAATTCAATCATGATCCTATAGATATATGAACAAAGATTGGGTGAAGCCAACTGAATTAGGATCCAATCGAATTATTAGGATAATAATTCTACTTTACTATAGAGTTGCTAATTCTTACTCAAAATACCTTAGTCAAAACCAAATCGAATCCAAATACCTTAATTAAAACTAATCCAACCAAAATGAATGATAACATATATAAATAATATTGTTATTTCAAATTGCAAATTTGCAATGAGGAATATCTATAAATTTAATTTTATAAATTTCTTTCTCCTTCATCAGCAATGTTTGGAGAAACAGTAAGTCATCTCTTTTTTGTTTTCTTTATTTATTTCCTTTTGGCGCCATTGATTAGTGCACTATTTAGAATTACCACTATTTTTTAGATACATAAATATATGAAAGTATGAAAGTATGAATTTATTAATTTTTTATGTTTATCAACATAAAATTTAAAAACCACATTTTATAAGTCTAAATATTAGTCTAAATACATTAACCAATATATTAGCTTAAAATTTTTTTTTTCAAATTTTTAATTTTTTATTGTACCAACTAAAACACCCGAAATATCTCCACTACAGGCCAATATAACTCGATTTTCTAGTATATTTTAGAGGAGTACCAGTATCAATTTAATAGCCGGTATAATATATTTTCCCGATACAGCTGGTACCGGTATGGTATGTATTGACTTCTCTGATTTGCATTGTATAGTACATTTGGAATTGAATGATAGGGTGGGTAAATTATGTAAGCAAAACTTTGTATTTTGTTTTTTATTTTATTTTTTTGGGGGGGGGGGGGGGGATGATTTACTTATGGTAAGTCATGACCAAAATCATGCAACGCACAACCTTAAACTAATATTAATAAAATTTGGGCCAAGAAGTCATGATTGTGTAAAGTGGTTTTTTTTATTTTAATGCAATAAATGGTTAAATTCTTATTAATTAGGATAGTTCACTTAAGGTAAAATTCTATGTATCTAAGTTTCAAGAAATTTAAAATTCTACTCAAACTAAAATTCTATTTTAAAAATTATTCAAGATTTTTAAAATAAAATCTCAAACTTATTTAAATTATTTTGATCATCTATCATAATAATTTTGTTTAATATAGTAATAATATTTACACATAACACAGTACGTACCATTCTTACACCTAGCAGTTCAATATATTTTTGCATTTAGAAATTTAATCTATCTAAATTATGTCTCTCTTGTTACCAGCTTTGTAAGATGACTAAAAAGAGAAGAAGACAAACAATGGAGAGAAATAATGGTAACCTTAATTTGGTTTAAATAAACCTACTCGTGGGCTCAATGTAGGGGTGGCAATATTTGACCTGACCCGCAAACACAACACAATTTTTTGCGAAATGATGTGCTCAACCCACAATCAACCCAAATGACCTAATTTATATAAACAAATGTCATTTATATGTAACATAAATTTGAATTCTAAAAAATTTTGGGTAATTACAAAAATTTGCTGGTTATATTTACAAATTCTTCGTTGAAAATTTAAAATCTTAACCCTTTTAGCTTTTACCCACGGGTCAGCTTACATCCTATTGATTTTTAATTGGAAATCTCTTTTCACTTTAATAAAATGTTGCCACATCATCCACAATGAAATTAAAAAAAATAACGCCATGTCAAATTTTATTTTTTGGTTGGGAAAATTAACAAAGTTTCTCAACTTAAGAGAGAAGACAACACATAATACATTGAGATCTATCATCTAGGAAGCACATGCACGGATATAGGTACGCATACAGAACGACAACACGACAATTTTTGAAAAAGTAGGACACGAGTATGACTAGGATACGCATATTAATTAATTAAAGCTTATAAAATATGTTTTATAGCAAAAATAATTGTTTTAAAATAATTATTAAAAGTTGTTTTAGAAGAATATTAAAATCTATCCATTAATAATATAAACGTGTGTCTACTATTTACTCTTTTTTTTTGGTGGAGAAACTATCTACTATTTACTTGATAATGAAAAAATAATTGTAAAAAGTTATTTAGGCGCAGTAGATTTTAATACATAAAAGACAAAATTTTGAAAAAATAGCATTTATTTAGAGGATACTTGGCCTCTAGCATGATTATAGAAACAAATTCGTTAGTAAGCAAGGTTTTCAAACTATTTAGGAAAGTAATATCTCAAGCATTTGAGGCTCGAGTTTAGTGAAGAAACTCGAGCCTTAAAGACTCAAGTTCCAAGCTGATGTGAATAACTAATCTACGTGGAACTTAAGTCTTAGAGGCTTGAGTTCCATATAGCGTACAAGTGTAGGAGAAGAAAAAGAAGAAGAAAGAAAGAAAGAAAGAAGAACCTAGAAGAAGAAGACCCATGACATGCACAAACCCAGTCTCCGTCAAGCACATCTTGATCGTCAATCTATGATATAGTTCACGATTTCCATCACCACACACGATCTAAACCAATTATACACACACACACACTCATAAAGATGTGAATGATTTGCTGGAAAAAGCTATGGAAGAGAGATGAACTTGACTGAGATCTGAGAGGTTACAGATGGTTTTGTTTAGGTCTTCTTTTTCTTACACTGTCTTCTAACTCAAAAGTCCTTATTGTTAGAAACTGAAAAGAATATGGACAGACACCCAAAGTGAGCATGTCCCTCTGTTTGTCTCAGAATGATTGTAACATCCAGGAGTTATAGAGTAATGGTTTAGACCGTTACTCTACCCCACTAAGTCCACTATTCCACTCAATATTAATGGAGTGGTGTGTATATAAACACCAAGAGTGGTACCCATTGGACAGTGAACGAATTCTGCATTTCTCATAGTGTTTACAGAGTGTTGTGAAGCTATTAGGTTGTGGGTTATGTTTGCATCACTCTAGTAGTGTGAAACACCATCGAGAAACGTTTTTGGTTCATGGGTTATACAAACTGGAATTGAGAACGTGCTTGAATAGCTGGTCTGTGTGGAGGCTGGCTCTAGACAGCGTAGAACAATCTTAAAGCTCCTGTGTGATCGTCGATTTAGGCCAAGAGAGGTATGCCGAAAAACCGATTATTTATATTCCGCTGCAAAGTCTCTGTTTCTTACATTGGTATAAGAGCGTTTATAGGTTGTTCTCGATGTCATAGGCATATATGATTAGTTCTTAATGCATTTTATGCTTCTGTAATATGCTATGAATTTCTATGCACCTCACATGGCCTTCAATGGCAAGTCTTGATTCTGAGCATTTCGTTCCTTGAAATTAATATATGTTGTTTATATTACATGTATTAATATCTACCTTAAGTTTCATAGCAAATCTCTAAGTGTGCCATGAGATATAGTTTAATAAAACTTAGAAAACCAAAACTTTAAGGACAAAACTGCTCTTATATGATTTCTATTTGCAAAATATGATTTCATATTATGAATCTATATGTTATAAGCTTTAAATCGGTATATGGTACGTCAAAAATGGATTTGAAATGAAAAAGATATACGCACTTGAAGTTTTTGTTTTAAACCCGTTTTTTGCTAAAGAATTTTGAAGGCTGGAAGTTGAAGACAACCAATTCCAGCAAAACCCACTCTCTCTAGCACAATGTACATCGCATGTTAACTTTACAAAGGTTTGTCCTCTACATAAGGCACTACATAGAGTCCCACTCGCCTAGTACAGTTTACACGGACTGTTAGAGCATCCGTATAAGATGTTTTATAAAAAATGCCATCTTGCCACACCAAATGCCTACTTTATTATTTTACCACATCATTTTACAACATCCCATTTATCAGATGTTTTATCATTCAATTCTATACATTAAAATAATATTTACTACACATTAAAATAATATTTACAACTCATCAAACACAATCAACAGCCACCACACTGCTGCCAACAACCAACAGCCACCACCACACAACCACCATCTTCATCCACAACCCAAAACACAATTCAAAACAAACCCATAGCCCACCAACACCAAATCGGAAGCCCCACCACCACCTCAACCACAAACCCCGACAAACCCACCGCCTTCACACCCTCACCCACACCCACTTCCAAACCCAAAACCTTTATAATCCAAGTCAACCCAGACTCCAAACCCACCATCTTTATTGCCGTCATCGTCATCGCCGTCAACCCAGACTCCGACCTCGTCATCGCCGTCATTGACACCGATATTACTCCCAACCACAAAAGCTTCAACGACCAACACAATAGACCCATACCCACCCACCGCCGACCCATCCATCGGAACCCATAGCCTAGCCCATCCGAACCCACCCACCTCCGTCAGAACCGAACCCAGCCAACACAATCTGAACCCACACATCACTGTCTAAACCCACCCATCAAACCACAGCAAAAAAAAAAAAAAAAAAAAAAACAGAAAAACCATTGCTAGAGAGAGATTGGCGTGGAAGTGATCGTCAGCGTCAGCGTCGATGTTGAAGAGCAGTGAGGGTTGGGGTTTGAGAGGAAATGATTGGGGTTTGAGGGTGAGACTGACGGAGAGATGAGAGAGAAAGAGGAATAAAAAAATAATAAAAGCATATGCCACATATGTCCGTACCGTGGCAAATTTGTGAGGATACTGTAGCATGTTGCAAATTTTATAAGATTTGGAACATCTAATAAAAGGAGGTTTTTGGTGTTTGGTGTGCCAAATGTGCCAAATATTTGGCATTTGGCACATTTAGCACATCTGATACAGATGCTCTTAGTATTACAGTTAAACACACAAAAATGCAGTGTGAAATATACGTGTCTAACGTAATAAATAAATAAATAAATAAACTTTTGAGAACAGTAAACACAAAGCTAGAAACGGATACGTTGTTTGGCTATCATTCAGCCTACATGAATGTATGTTTATTATAAAGCATTTGAAAATAAGGTGGTGGGGCCATAAATTTTCTTGTGGCTTAAAAGTTTTTATTTTATTTTATTTTATTTTATTTTGGAATTGCTCTTAAACCTGTAGCATGACACGTGAATAGTGTTTCTAGATTAAATATCATGACGATTCATTATTCTTAGATTTAAAGGGCTGCTGCAATTTACTAATGATGATGTGGCTCTTTATTGGTGGTGTATATATTTTTAAGAAATATTTAATGACATGAAATTGATTGATTCTTTAAATTATTTAATTTTGTTATTATTTCTTAGTGAAATATGGTATTAAAAATATTTACACAACGTTAAATATTATATTTAACACGACAAAGCAATAATTATTTCTTAGTGAAATAATTACATGCCTATATGATTTGTTCTCATGAGTTTAAATTGTGATAGCATGTTTGACTTAATAGTTAATTGATAAAATTGGTGAATTATTTTTAATACATATTTTTTGTAAATATGAAATATAGAATAGTGGGAGTATGGTTGAGTTGCGTTATCTCCCATACATAATTTTGCACGAATAGATTAAAATTAAGCTTAGTAATAAACACTAGTGGCGCAAGAGATGATTAAGAAGCTTAGCGAATTTTCGATCTTGCGACGTGTGTTGATTATCTAAGTTTATTTTAGATCGAACGTCAAAATTTTTGAAATTTGTGTGTAATGTCCCATTTGTGAAATTTTGTAGTGAAATGGCTTCTAAAGATATAGTTGCTGATCTCAATAAAGGAGAGAAACTGGATGGTGAAAATTACAATATTTGGCACCGCAAAATCCAGTATGTGCTGAATGAGCAAGAAGTCCTAAAGACTCTAACTCATTCGTTGAGTAAACCCGATGAGGGAAGCACTGAGCAACACCAACGTGATCTTGCTGCCTATGAAAGTTGGCGCAAGAAGGATTTATGTGCGCGTTTTACAATGTTGAGCAGCATGCACAATGACTTGATTGGTGAATTTGAGCAGTATACAACTGCACAAGACATGTGGAAAGCTCTAAAGCTAAGATATGAAGGGATATCAGCCACTAGACTGCGTGACTTAACAATGAAATTTGATTCATATAAGATGCGCTCTGAACATACGATGAAGCATCATCTTAGGGCGATGTCCTCCATGATTCGGGAGCTCAAATCAGCTAGAAACAATCTTACTGACGAACAACAAGTCCAGGCAGTGATTCGTTCACTACTAAGTTCATGGGAGACGATGTGTCAAAACTTGACACATAATGAGAACATCAAAACATTTGATGATGTGGCTCATCACTTGGAACTTGAAGCTGAGCGCCTTGAAGCAGCCAAGCCGATTAGTTCTGTGCATATGGCTGAGACTAGCTCGCGTAAGGCATCTAGGCCTAAACGCAAGCAACCTGATTACGCTCCTGGACAAGAGAGACCTAATGGGCAACCTCTTAAGAAGGCTAAGTTTGTCAAGCGCAATACTAGAGGAAAGCGCGCAAAGAAGGACAAGTCTAAGTTGACTTGTTATAATTGCGGAAAGAAATGACATTTTGCTCGTGATTGTATTGAGCCAAAAAAGGTAACACCTAATCCTACATCTCACCATGTTTTTGTAACTAGTCATGTCCTTGTTGCTAATTCTGCTCCTATGTGGACTGTAGACTCAACAGCAACAGAACATGTAGCGAGAGATAGAGTGGAATTTGTGGAGTACCGTCGAATTCCTATTGGGAGTAGAGACATCAAGGTGGGAAACGGAGCTAGCGTGGAGGTACTTAGAATTGGTACCTACAAGCTAGAGTTATGAGGTGGTCGCACTCTGTTACTCCATGACGTATTATATGCTCCAGAGATCCGGAGGAACTTACTTTCCGTAGTTACTTTGTTAAGACTTGGTTTCCGGTTTATTTTTTAGAATAATTATGTTTTATTGCATTTGGGAACAGTTTATTATGGTCGTGGTTTTATTTCAAATGGTTTTTTAATTTTGGATATTGAATATTATAATAATGATAGTTCAGTTTTTTTTACTTCATCTGATAATGCTTCTGATAATTCAATTATATGACATGCTAGGCTTGGCCATATAGGGCAAGAGAGGATGACCAGGTTAGCTAGAGAAGGCCTTATGGGAAATCTCGCTAAGGTCACTTTGTCCACATGTGAACATTGTCTTATGGGAAATTCAAAAAGAAAACCGTTTGGAAAAGCCACAAGGGCATCTTTTCCATTGCAACTAATCCACTCTGATATATGTGGTCCAATGAATGTGAGGGCAAGGCATGGAGGTTTCTACTTCATCACATTTATAGATGACTATACACATTACAGTCATGTCTATTTGATTTCTCATAAGTATGAGGCTTTAGATTGCTTTAGACGATACATGCGATCAATTAGACAAGAGCATTAAGGCTCTCAGAACTGATCGTGGGCGTGAGTATCTATCTGAGCAATTTAAGGAGCTCTGTGATGAAAAGGGAATTGAAAGGCAGTTAATGATGCCTTATACACCGCAACAAAATGGTGTGGCGGAAAGGAGAAATCGAACACTGCTATAGATGGTTAGGTCAATGATGGCGTAAGCAAACTTACCGATTACGTATTGGGGGGATGCACTTTTGACTGCAGCCTATATACTTAACCGAGTGCCCTCTAAATCAGTATCTTCCACACCTTATGAACTATGGACCGGCAAGAAACCTGACTTGAATAACTTGCGGCCATGGGGTTCAATAGGTTATGTTCACAATACTTCTCATAGATATGGGAAGTTAGGGCCTAGAGGAAAGAAGTGTATCTTTATAAGATATTCTGAGCATTCCAAAGGCTATGTGTTAATAGGTGAACAACCTGATGGAAGTGTGACTGAATTGGAGTCACGTGATGTTGATTTCATTGAAAGTGAACCCTAACATAGGTGAGGTTGAAAAGAACTTGACTCTTTATGAAATGATGGATCAAGAAGGAGGCGCCCCAAGTAGACTAGTAGAGGACAAGGAAGAAATTCCCGAAACTCCTAGAGACAGTGGGAGCGACTCACAACCTAGTGGGAGCACACCACTAGAAGTTGATCCACAACAACCTCAACCACGTAGAAGCAACCGTGGTAATGTTCCTCGTCATCGTTTTGAGATTGAGGGGGAAGCTTTCATGATTGCTTCATAGGATGATGATGAGCCAAAAACTGTGCAAGAGGCTCTCTCATCTTCTGTTAGTGATGAGTGGATGAAAGTAATGAATGATGAAATGGAGTCTATGAGGACTAATCAGGTCTGGGATCTGGTAGACCTACCGTTAGGACGAAGAGCAATTGGGAACAAATGGGTTTTTAAAATCAAATGCAAGGCGGATGGGTCAATAGAAAGGTATAAAGCTCGATTAGTGGCAAAAGGATACACTCAAAAGGAGGGTGTTGACTACGAGGAAACTTTTTCTCCGGTGTTGACTACAAGGAAACCTTTTCTTTGGTTGTGAGGTTTGCCTCTGTTCGACTCATTCTGGCCAGTGTTGCAAACTTGAATTTGGAATTATACCAAATGGACGTTAAGACAGCTTTTCTCAATGGAGAACTAGATGAAGAAATCTATATGGATCCTATTGGCTTTGTGACCAAAGGTCAAGAGCACAAAGTGTGCAAACTTAAGCGATCCATATATGGTTTAAAGCAGTCATCTAGACAGTGGTATCTAAGATTTCATCGAGCTGTTCTATCGAATGGATTTACAATGATCGAAGAAGATCACTGTGTCTACGTAAAACGATTTAAGGGAAGTTTCATTATTTTGTCATTGTATGTCAATGACATATTATTGGCCGGTAATGATATGGAGATGATTATCGCCACAAAAGGGTGGTTGTCCTCTAACTTTGAGATGAAGGACATGGGTGAGGCAGATTATATTTTGGGGGTTAAAATCCTCAAGGATCTCTCAAAGAAACTTTTAGGTTTATCACAACAAATCTACGTTAAGAAAGTTCTTGAGCGTTTCCAAATGCACAATTGCAAACCCATAGATACTCCAGTTGCCAAAAATGAGAGCTTAAGCCTGGATATGTGTCTTAAGACTAAAGATGAAAAAGAAAAGATGGCTCGTGTTCCCTATGCTAATGCAGTTGGAAGCTTGATGTATGCAATGATGTGTACTCAGCCTGATATATGTTATGCTGTTGGATTAGTCAGCAGATTTCAGTCTAATCCAGGACTTACTCATTGGAAAGCTGTCAAAAGGATATTAAGGTATCTTAGAGGGATAGCGGACTACATCCTTTGTTATCAGGGTTCAGATTTGTGCATGATTGGCTATAGTGATGCTGATTGGGGTAGTGACCTAGATGAACACAAATCTACATTTGGATATGCTTTCTTGCTAAATAATGGCGTCATCACTTGGAGTAGCAAGAAACAACCCTGTATAGCATTATCAATTATGGAAGCTGAGTATGTAGCATGTTCAGCAGCTGTTCAGGAAGCAGTTTGGTTAAGAAGGTTCTTTTAGAATCTTGAGGTTGTCAAGGATGCCTCAGATCCCGTTACGGTACATTATGATAGCATGGCAGCACTTGCCTATGCTAAAGACTCTAAGTATCATGGTAGAACCAAACATATTGATATACGATATCACTACATTCGAGACATGGTTGCTCACAATGAAGTGGTTCTAAAACACAATTCTACAAGTCTCATGATTGCTGATCCACTAACAAAGCCTATAGGAAGGGATGCCTTTCAGGCTCATGTTAGGAATTTAGGGCTATGTAGAATATGATGATATGTTGTTTTTAGTTACCATTTATTGTACTTTTTGGGATATTTTGTTTTAAATACATATGATGTTATTCAGTTAATAATATGTATGTCTACACACACATATACCATATGATGAGTTCTGTGGTATGAAAGGTATGTCGGCAGGCTTAGGTCGGCTCACTCACACGAGCGATTGCCTCTGACGCTTGAGTAGTAAGCAGAGATGAGACATTGTGTCATTCAATGCTTCTGTAGCATATATAGATGGTTGACACAAATAGATGTCACCTTAGTTGGGACTAAGATGAGGTCTATAATATATTTATCTTAATTAGACCGTACATGGATAGCCCATGATCCATGTAGCCTGTGGTTAGCCAGATGCGAGACCTTATTTGATGCCTGAGGTGGCAAGCGAATAAAGGACTTGAGTTAGGCGCTTGAGTAGTGATTAGACTAAGATTTGTACGGTGTATTGAGTTAAGACATACGCTCTTACTTAAGAGAACTCCACCGTAGCATGTATTTCATACTACATGTGCTTGCTCGACCAAAAGTGGAGGTGAGAGAATAAATCCCTGCTTCTTCTCCGTGTGAGTCCCATGGATCTTTTATTAAGATCCTACTTATGCCCTTGTTACTTTTGACTATGTCATAAAGCTGAGGTTTTGATGTCTGCTACTTTGGCATGTTACCTATGGCCATGTTGGATTCGGTCTAAAGGGACATTGCTGAGAAAGTGATTGGACCAAAGTTAAAGGACATGAATGCAAAGGGAAGACTATTTTTGTAACGCATCCTTATATTTGTACTCACTGTCGATAGGTTATAGCGCTTATGGTAGCGAAATAATCGTGAGTACATCTAGATAGTTATGATGGATCAAGCATAAGTCTGAGTATTAAACTCAAGAAGGGTTAGAGATGCTTGATTCGATGTGTTAATATATGTCTAGGGCATAACGAGACACTTTAGGGATGTTGCTATACTGGTCTTGGTATAAGATTTAGTATAGTGCTCCCAAATATGTTTTTCAGGTGTGCTCGGCGATCGCACAACCTATATGCCAGTATGAACGCACTAAGAAACACATTAAGAGATGGATAATAGGGCCATGCCCACAGTGGATGAGTGGGAGATGTTAGAAACTGAAAAGAATATGGACAGACACCCAAAGTGAACATGTCCCTCTGTTTGCCTCATAATGATTGTAACATCCAGGAGTTATAGAGTAATGGTTTGGACCGTTACTCTACCCCACTAAGTCCACTATTCCACTCAATATTAATGGAGTGGTGTGTATATAAACACCAAGAGTGGTACCCATTGGACAGTGAACGAATTCTGCATTTCTCATAGTGTTTACAGAGTGTTGTGAGACTCTTAGTTTGTGGGTTATGTTTGCATCACTCTAGTAGTGTGAAACACCATCGAAAAACGTTTTTGGTTCATGGGTTATACAAACTGGAATTCAGAACATGTTTGAATAGCTGGTCTATGTGGGGGTTGGCTCTAGACAGCGTAGAACAATCTTAAAACTCCTGTGTAATTGTCGGTTTAGGCCAAGAGAGGTATGCCGAAAAACCGATTGTTTATATTCCGCTGCAAAGTCTCTGTTTCTTACACTTAGCAAAGTCAGTGACCCTTGACTTTGCAACTACCCACTTGATGGACTTGGGAAAAAATTGCAAACTAACACCAATTCTCAAACAATTTTGTTAGTTAGCAAAATTTCTAAACTATTTAGGAAACTAACATCTCGAATCTGTTAGACTCAAGTTCACTGTAGCAACTCAAGCCTAAGAGACTCGAGATCAATGTGTTGGTAGTGAAAATCGAGTTTTACACACTCGATTTCCTTTCTTGTTGACCTACTGTTCTTCCTTTTCTTCCTTCGTTCTTCATTCTCCAGATCAACAGACCCACTTTTCTTCCTTCATTCTTCATTCTCCAGATCAACAGACCTAAATCAAACCCCAAGAACAAACCCCTTCGTTCTTCGTTCTCCATTCTCCACACCAACCAGACCCAAATCAAACCCAAAACAAACCCCTTTGTTCTTCATTCAGTCCGAGCCTTCACCACTGCCTAGGTTCAGTCCGAGCCACTGCCTGAAGCCTTTTTCGTGGTTTCTATTTTCCATCTTTGCTAGGTTTATGTTTCTGTTTATCTCTTTTGCTGGGTTTGTGTTTATCTCTTTGCTTCGTTGTGGATTGTGTTTTTGATCTCTTTGCTGGGTTTGTGTTTATGTTCTGTTTCGCTTTACAAAACTCAAGCCTCAAAGGCTCGATTTAGCATATCAAAATCGAGTTTCTTAGACTCGAGATGTTAGTTTCCTAAATAGTTTAGAAACGTTGCTAACTAACAAAATTGTTTGGAGATTGGTGTTAGTTTGCAATTTTCCCATGGACTTGACCCTTCAAGTCTGGTAATCACTAAGCTACTATTATTATTTCTTTACACGCTCTAAGGAACTTGAGTTCCACGTGATATTGTTCCATGTTAGTTGTGTGCCAACACTGGAACTCAAGTCTTAAATGCTTGAATTTTGTCACTAAAGTCAAGTCTTAAAAACTCGAGATGCTATTTTCCCAAATAGTTTTAGAAATGTGACAACTTACAAAATTGTTATAAAAATAAGGCTAAATATAAAAAAAATTCTATTTATTTATTTTTACACGTGAAGGGGGCATTTGGTTCACTATGATGTACTCTTAATGTGATGCACATTACGATAATGTGACATTAAAATTTTTTGTTTAATTTACTTTAATGTAAGATTACAATAACGTAATATTATAGCTTAATGTAACGCAAACCAGACCTCTCGAAAAGGCACGAACAAACAAGGGCTAAAGGGGGGAAAACACTAAAATATGTGAGGTTAGATTCAGAAGAGGAAGAAGAAGGAAAAAAAAAAAACAAAGAAGAAGGAAGAAGATCGGCGTGAGAGAGTGAGACTTGGAGAAGGAGAGAGATCGAGAGGAAATCAGCGTTTCAGGTTTGAATTTTTACATTTTTTTTTCTCCTGTCGCTGTGTCCCGTCCTTGTACTCGCCGTGTCCTATTATTTAAAAAAAAGAAGAAGGACACGCGTGCAGCCGTGTCCCACGCGTACGCATACAACACGGGTACGACAGGCAAATTGCCGTGTTCGTGCTTTCCAGTTATCATCTATCTTCGTCAATGTCAAAAAAGTCTTTTATTTTTCATTTTACAAATAAACCCTTTTACCCAAAACAAACTCTAAACTCCAAGTCGCTTGTTTCACCTCTCCAGCTCCGTTTAAGGTAAAAATAGTTATCAGATTCATCATTTTTTATTATTATTTATCATTCCATTACTTCTCCCTCTGATTGGTCTTGTTCTTGGGGTCTCACAAACATTTTTTTTTTAAATTTTATAAGTAGGTTTCAAACAGGGCCGGCCCTAGACATTTTGGGGTCTAAGGCGAGAACTAAAAATGTATGTGTGTTTATGTATGTGTATGTGTATGTGCATGTGTGTGTATGTTTATGTGTATGTGCATGTGTGTGTATGTTTATGTATGTATATGTTTATGTATGTTTATGTATGTGTGTATGTTTATGTATGTGTATGTGTATGAGTGTGTATGTGTATGTGTATGTTTATGTTTATGTGTATGCGCATGTGTGTTTATGTTTATGTATGTGTGTATGTTTATGTATGTTTATATTTATAAACATAAACACATATACACATAAACATACATGAACACAAATACAAACAAACATATACAAAAACAAACAAACATAAACACACATACACATAAACACGAATAAACAAACATAAATAAAAACAAACAAACATAAACACACACACATAAATATAAACATACATAGACATAAACACACATACAGACTGAGAAAAATTAAACTCTCATATAGACTGGAAAAAATTGCAAACTAAAACCAATTCTCAAACAATTTCGTTAGTTACTTTGGTGTGCTAAATCGAGCCGTTATGTGTGTTTATGTTTATATTTAAGTTTATGTGTGTGTATGTTTACGTTTATGTAAATTTATACGTGTTTATGTGTATGTGTGTTTATATTTATGTATATGTATATTTATGTGTATGTGTATGTATGTTTATGTGTATTTGTATGTGTATGTGTGTGTGTATGTGTATGTGTATGTGTGCTTATGTATATGTATGTGTATGTGTTTATGCGTACTTATGTATGTTTATGCGTATGTGTGCTTATGTATGTGTATGTGTATGTGTATGTGTTTATGCATGCTTATATTTATGTATGCTTATGTGTATGTGTATGTGTGCTTATATATGTGTATGTGTATGTGTATTTGTATGTGTAGGTCTCTTTGTCTTTTTCAGATTCAGGTGCAATATCTTGATGCAATTGTAATTAATGGTTGAGATTAAAAGTTGAAAAAACAATTTTCAATCTCAACCATTAAATAAAATATATTAAAAGAGAGTTAAAAAGTTAAAAAAAGAGAGTAAAAAATGTAAAAAAATACCTACGACAGTGCACCTAATCTCAGTCCGTCTTTCTTCTCTCACCATTTTTCTTTTCTTCTTTTTTACGCGGTACTTTGTTCTTCTTCCTTTTATTTCTCTTTATACATCGCCTAGGCTGACAGGAGAGGAGCAAGCGAAAGCCACGTTAAGAAAGGAAATCGAAGATTGTACTGCCGAGTCAAAGACTATGAAAATCTCTTCCTCTCAACTTAGACGATCCTCTTAGGTGAAATTATAGCTCACGAGACTTCACCGGATTATGGTGTGTGATTTTTGGTTATTTATTTATTTATTTGAGATTATGAAGCAAATAGTTTTTATATTTTGCTTACCATTTCTATTTTCTGAAAACACTTTTCTTGGAAATACCATTTTTTTTTTTTTGCTTTACTTTCAATCTATCATTCTTGCTTGTGGTATGTGTTTGATTAATTTGGATCTAAAATTAGTTCAACAAAATGATTCTTCTTCTAAAATATAATAACAAAACCAATATTTTTTTTTTTAACGGTGGGTTCACTTTCAGTGTTTTCATTTTGTGATTTTGGTTGTTTTGTGGGTTTTGTGCTTTGATTTCGGTGGGTATGATTTGATTTGTGATTTGGTGGGCTTTTGGGTTTTTGTTGCGATTTGATTTTGGCTGGGTTTTGGTCGTGATGGTGGACGTGATTTGATTTTGGCTGGGTTTCGGCAGTGGTGCGTGGTTGGAGGTGATAAGCTTGAAAAGCTCCGGCCATGGAGGTTTAGAAGGAGAGCTTGGTGGTCAACCATGGAGCACGATGTAACGTGGGTTGAGGCAGAGAGAGGATGAGAGGGAAACAGGGGCGGCCCTAGACATTTTGGGGCCTAAGGTGAGAACTAAAAATAGGGCATTTTTTATACTTATATATTAATTAAATTAATGTTTATTTAATATTTTTATATTATATTTTTCATCATTATTTTCATTTTCTTCTAAATTATTTTGAAGTTCATTATCAAGATTTGTTGTATTGCAAAATTGAACATCATTTTCTTCTAAATTATTTTGGTGAATTTCTTGCTCATTTGTGATATTTTCATCTAAATTTTGTGTTATATTTTGTTTATTACTAATAACAAATTTATCCATTGATTCTTTTTAAGACTCAATTAATTTTTTTTTTTTTTTTTTTTTTTTAAGTTTTTCATATCCAGATGCATATTTTCTATAACCTTCAAAAAAAAAAAAAAAACCTTGAAGGGCCAAACTTAACGCCCAGTCCAGTGAGGGTCCAGGCAGCCAGGGAGGGCCCAAATAAACAAAGTTATCTTAAGTTCTTAACAAATAAAATGGAGTGCCCTGTGCCCAAATATTTATAATTTTATACCTGATTCCTGATACGGTGAGGTGAGCAGTTGAGGAGACTTGCGAGAGGCGGAGAGCAGAGAATCAGAGAGAGGCTGAGGCGGTCCAGCTGGAGACTGGAGACTGGAGACTAGAGAGAGGCGGAGAGCAGAGACTAGAGAGAAAGGTAAAATTTTTAGGGTTTTGATTTGTGGTTAATCTCTTAGACCGGATTTGTAGTTTATCTGGTTGATTTTTGGTCAATGATTTTGTTTAGTGCCAGATTATTTTTGTAATTCATTTGAAACTACCCGGTTCTTTTCTAAAATTTTGGGGCCCCCTTCCACTTGGGGGCCTTAGGCAATTGCCTAACTCGCCTAAGGGAAGGGCCGGCCCTGGCTTCAAAGAATCACTTTACTTTGTGTTCATTATTTATATTAAAAATAAATAAATAAATAATCTGATTGTACCTATCACGCGTTCAAAAGTTAAAGCAGGAAATGTGGAAACTGTAAGTGGTTACTGCTCTTATTTTTCTGAAAGACATGTTGATGTTGTTATTCATGTGCTGAAATTCTGTCCTCTTATAATTTTGCAGAGATGCTATTGTTATTATAATTTGAGATATGCAGAAATTGGGTGATTTTAAGCTACCCCACTTCTTCAATTACCCTCCATACTTCACGTAAATCTTCTTTGCCCTCTTTCTATTTTTACCAATTATTTTGTTTCAGATTCTCACAATTTTTTATTTATTTAAATTATTGTCTCAATATAACTTGTTTTCTTCCTAATAGAATCTTAGTTTCCAATTTATCATTTCTTTTTCATATGTACACTTCACAATAACATTGCTATGTGGTGGTTTTTGATCTTTTTTTTTTTTTTTTGGTGGCCATTTGTATGTTGTATTTTAGCACTGAGAGTTACTTGGAGTTAAGCACCAAGTATTAGAAGAATGATAGGAACCTAGGAGTCAGCACCTAGGCTAGGTTTGCTTGGAGTAACCATCAAGCATTGGAAGAAATCCGCCCCTCCAAATTTTATTCATCCATGATCAATCCTATACAATTAGTTTTTGTATTCCTCTATGCCGAGGGGTGAGGGGGATGATATTTTAACTTGGAAGTTGACTAAGACAGAAGTGTTTGATGTGCGCTCTTACTATAAGTTGCTGTCTGGCCCTCTCACTGTGGTTTTTCCTTGGGAGTGTATTTGGTGTGCAAAGGTGCCTAAATGGGTGTCTTTCTTTTTATGGACAGCAGCTAGGGATGGGATACTCACTATTGATAATCTAGTTAAGAGAGGTCAATCCTTGGTTAATAGATGTTGTTTATGTTGTTGTGATGGGGAAACTGTGGATCATCTTCTACTACACTGTAATTTTTCTCATGCATTATGGAGTGCAATTTTCGAGGTATTTGTGATCCATTGGGTAATGCCAAAGACAGTTTACTCTCTCCTCTTTGCTTGGAGAAACTAGTTTGGAAAGCATCTGTCAATCATATGGAATATGGTCTTGGCATGTTCAATGTGGCTAGTTTGGACTGAACGTAATACACGCATCTTTGAAGACAATGAGAGACCCTTAGATCTTTTAAAAGCTCTTCTCTTTGGCACTTTGTTTCAGTGGGCGTGTGTTTGGGGTATTATGGATTGTGTTTCCATTTCTGCATTCTTACACTCTATTAGATTAAGTTTTTGAACCTGCTGTATTTTTTCTTGATCAGAATGTTCACCGTTGTGAACACAATGTTCAATTTTTTGAATAAAAGTTTTATAAACTATCAATATATATATATATATATATATTGAGTCCAGGTGCCTTTTAATAAGGTTCCCAAATTACATCCAACATGGAAAGAAAATAAACCCATATTGAGATTACATCAAATATGGATATAAAAACCAAATAATTACAAGAATGTCATTTTTCATGAAAAGATATATAGATAGTATTCTTTTTGGATGTTTGTTATCTTTCATTATAATTTTTTTTTTTTCTTGTGATTTTTCTGTTTTTTTCATTTTGATTTTAACATATCTTTTCAACATTGTGTTATTGAATCTTATTTTTCATTTGGAAATTGTGATTCATTCTATAACATACCTTGGTGTATGTTTGTCAGCTTGCAGACTGTAAGGGACACCCGTGAGAAGCAGGTACAACTTTGGAAGGATCTTATTCTTGACTACTGTAGAACACAAAAGATATTTGTGATTGGACTGGAAGAAGATTTTGCGCTATTTTCAAATCCTGTGATTGAAAGTAAGTCCTTTGTTTTTGTTAGTTTCTAATTTGGTCATTGAAATTTGTGTTGAGTCCTAGAAACTGTTTGGCATATCAGTACCCTGTAAGCTTGGACATTGTACATTTTGCCATTGAAATTGGCAGAATGCCCTTAATTCTAATGGACTTGTTAGCTGTGCTTCAACTGTATTATTGTTCATTATTACTCAAGAAATTGCACTTCATTCATAAAAGTTCAAAATTTTTGGTGTTCTGATATATTTGGGGTTGGAGCAGATCAGTTCTTCTCCATTTGGGAGGTTTTCTTCTTAACTCTTTTTTCCCACCCTGCAATAATTAATAAGTTAGTAAGGGGTGTTCCAAATTGAAGATGACATCAAATTGGGGATATCTTCTTCTGGGGCTTTTGATTGTTTAGTGAAATTTTTCTGATTTACTCATTTATATGCATTTAATTATTCAAGAATTGCGCGGCTAGAATAAAATCCTCTTAGTTATCGTAAACTATTATGAAAAGGAAAATTAGGAGATCTTAAATATACTTTTAATTTGTATGGCCTTGCTTGAAGGTAAAACTTAGAAGGAATCAAGGTAGCTAACTGGCTATCTCCATAATCTGTTCTTGACCAGCCAAATAGATATTGCTGGGGACAAAGCATCAAAGGGGATATTAATTGAAACGTTGGAATACAAGTTGAACTGTTTCCTCTCTTTTTTTACTATATTTTGTTGCAGGTAGTAGTTTTTCAAATTTATTTGGACAATAATGGTTCTGTATGTCTATCATGTTGTATATAGCAAAAAGTTTCCTGAGCTCAAGCCATGAATAATTATATGTTATCGGGAAGAGGATTATTAACAAAGTTGCCACCCCTGTGCAGGCCCCCAAAAATCTATGGCATTATTTCTGCAGCATGTTTTGCATAGTTTTATCCTTTATTTATATTTACTATTCGATTGTGATAGTGTAGGATCTCTAAGTCATGAAGCCAGGGAAGCATTCCTCTCAGCATTAGTTTCAGAAGGTTCGATATGGTCTAGATGGCTTTTTTTTCTTGGTGCACTGTAAAAGCCTGCCCGGCTACATTTATAACTTGTGTAGGTTGTTGAACAATTGCCATTCTGATGTTACAGGACGTGCAGAGTGGTTGGATAAGGGACATAGGAAATGTCTAATTCTCTGGCACCGTGTTCAAGATTGGGCTGACATTATCTTCCGCTTTGTGAGTTATAAGTGTAATTTTGATGATAAAATTTCACATCATTAGTAAGTAATTACTTACCATTCTTTTGATTTAATTTTTCATGCATATTTGATTAGGTAAAAGATAATGGGTTGGAGGACAGTGTTATGACAGTCGAGGAAATACGTTCAGGGATTGAATCTCGAGGGACAGGTAAACTTTGATTGCATATAGTGTAGACCAAGTAATTTTGTAAATGATAGCAGAAACCAACTGTTTCATGATTGTATTGCTGTTGCTACTAAGTATTGCATAAATTAGGAGATTTTTGGGGGAGGGTGAGGGAGATAATTTTGTTTCATCCATTTTTCTAATTGAATTTTTACATGGAAGAAAATTTGAAGTGACGAAGGAAAATGTTTTCCTTCATTTCGGAAGATTAAAAAAGAAATCTGATTTTCCCGGGATGAGTTGTTAGATAGTGTTTTTTTGAGGTCTGCCCCAGGGGCAAGGTCCAACTTTTTACCATGTCCAACGTTCTTTTGCCTCAATGCAAATAGCATGGGCCTTATAAAAGAAAGGTGGGTAAATGGATGGGGTTTTTTCACTGATGCTTGTCCCAAAAACATATTCAAAGTGTTAGTGCTCATCCATATTTAAAATATATATATATATATATATATCTCCTCTCTCTCTCTGTTGATTCTTGTCTTGATTGGACTTCTTTTAATACTCAGTTATGTACTCATGTTACTTGATGCATCGTGGATAGTTGCTACTCAGATGATTTCTTCATTAAATTTGTACCATTGTGCACAGTTTTTAGCACTTTCTCAGTTAACTCATACAAATTCTTTTCTTCAAAAAAAAAAAAAAAAAAAAAAAAAAAAAAACCTCATACAAATTCTCTTTTATATTCAATTACTAGGATTTCCATATGTTTGTGCATCTTATTTTACATATTGCATTAAGGTTATGCCTATGTATATTTCACCGAGGGCTGACTGTGGCTCTTCACTGCATTCTTGATAATATCTTTTGCCTGTTATAGTATTTATGTAATTTAAGATGAACAAACAATTTAAAATAGTCATTTTGGATGCTCATTGTTGTCATTTCTGTTAAGTGCTGTTTTGCTTCTTGTGAACAACATTGAGTGCTCGAGTCTAATTGCTTCTGGTTTGGTGTGGGTCTTAAAATGTTGTATTTTAAAATGTTGGAATTCTCTCTCTCTCTCTCTCTCTATCTCTCATTTGTGCATGCACACTTTTTTTTTGAGAAGATTGTGCATGCACACTTAAAAAAGTACTTTTGTTGACTCGTGATTTTGTATTAATTTTGGATGATTTTGGATGAAAGTTTATACGCTTGGTGACTAGAATCTCTCTTCATCTGTGAATACTTCAGAGCTTCACGGGATTGACCGGACAATACTAATGCGAGCTTTGAGAGTACTAGAACAAAAGGGGAAGCTTGCTATATTCAAGGGAACCTCGGCTGATGATGAAGGCGTGAAATTCTCCATGTAATCCCTTTAGTTTGCTTTCTTTCTACAGAATCATATATAATCAGGCAATGCTGGCTGTTGCTGCTGGTCTGTTATAAATGTTATTGTTGGTCTCATTGAGTTTCTTCGATTCTGTTTTGGGCATTTGTCAGTTGGCGGAGACTAGCAGCTGATTTATTGGTTGCATTAAATTTATCCTCGTCAAAGAATAAATTTGTGTCTTCCTTTTTATTAGAAGAGAGCCCCATCACAAACCCTTTATTTTAATGAAAGGGAACCTTTCTAAAGAAGAGTCATTTGGATATTCCTCTAGCCCGTAAAATCTATTGGCAATTGAGCCTACTACCATAACCAATTGCTAGGTAATTCAGAGCATCTCCAACAGTCATTGTATAGTTATTTTGGGAACACCAAATGTTACTGTTCATGCTACAGCCGATTCTCTAAACGCCCAAATTCTCCAAATTTTTTTTTGAAGTTGCTACAGTGATTCTCTTAATTTACAGAACACTGTAGCAACTCCAAACCAATTTTTCTGCTTAAAAAATTATCCCAACTACTATTATATCATTTCTTTCTCTCTCCTCCGGATTTTTTTTTTTTTTTCCTCTCATTCTCCCCGTTTCTTACATAATCCAAACACAAAACACAAAACAAAATCCAATTCTTAAAATAAAGTTGAATTAGAACAAGCAAATATGAAAAAAAAAGAAAAAAGAAAAAAAGAAAAAGAAAGAAAGAACAAGCCGATCTGACCCAGCCTGGTGGTGGGAAGGACGACGAGCGGCGGCGGCAGAGCGGAAGGCGCGGCGGCACAGAGAGCGGAGCGGAGCCATCTAACCCATCTATTCTTTCTCTCTCTACCTCTTTCTCCGTTTCTTATTACAGAGAAAGCTGGATAATGTGTTGGAATCAAGTAGAAAATGAAAAAAAAAAAAAAAAGTTGAGAAAAAGAGCTGGAGAAAGAAAGAGAGATGGAGGTTCTGGAAAGTTGAAAGTAGAGAAAAAAGAAAGGGAGAGGATAGGGATATATGGGTGAACGTGTGTGGTGGAGAAAAATCAAGAGAAAAAAAGAAAGAAAAGAAACGTATGGATGATAGAAAGAAAGAAAGGAAAAATAATATATAAAAAAAGAAAGGACAATTTAGAAATTTTACTGTAATATTTTCACAATATTTTCACAATAAATTTTAAGTAACATATTGTTATTAGCTAATATTGGTGAGTAAAAATATAATTTCAGCAGTGGGTTCAAATTAGAACTAGTAACAATTTTCTACATAAGATTTTGATGTGATTCTTGTGAAAATATTGCGAAAAATGTTGTGAATATAACACTTTTCATTGAAAAATATAATTGTTGGGAATGAATATAGAAAGAATAAATGATGATAAAAAAAGAATAAAGAATGAATGAAGAAATAATATTTAAATGAGATAGAGAATGGAATAGAGAATCTGTTGAAAAGTGTATTTGAAAAAGTGGGTAGGTAAAAGTTAAATGTCACTGTTCATTCTCCAAACAGTACAAAAATTTGAAGAAGCTGCTGGAGATGCCCTCAAGGGCATTCACAGGCTAAGTAGTTTATGCTCATGCCTAGGAGCAAGAGCCCATTGCAAACTCAATAGCTAGGATGACAATGGGAGCTTTAGAGTTAAAACACTTGAAAGCATTTCTGCATGCAGTTTATGGTTGGTGTCAAAACAAAGATGCACCTTTTGTGTCCTAGACTCCTAATGCATTATTTCGTGGCTCATTCAGCAATTAGTTAATTCTAGACTTTTTTTTTGTTCTTAATTGGCGAGTTACGTGTGCATTGGGTTTTAAAATTATGATTCATTCTTTTATTCTTGGGAAAGAAGATCATTTGTATTGGAGCTCATTAAGAAGTATAGGTTTCAACGTAAAACTGATAGAGGCTTAAGAGCTTGGTTTTTCTCAATATTGATACGTATCTACAATGTCTTCGTTCTTATGTGAATATGGGGAGGATTTGTTGAGGGTGAAGAGTATGATACGAAGAGGTGGCCTAATCTTCTTCCCTAAAAATATCCATAATTAATTTTAAAATACCAGCAATATCGAAACTAATTAAGAATCAGGCCTGAGAGCAATAAAATTTACAACACACCAAATGCCATATCCACCAAATTAAACACAAGCGTTGACACATGTTCACTTGTTCAAACACCAAATGCCTTAAAACTAAAAATGCCCCTGGATCAGTTAACAATAAAAATGCGTCAGCTCAAATTGCTGCAAGTATTGAATTCAGGAACAGAGTTAGGATTTCAATTAAGGTGTGCTGACATATGAACCCTCTCTTTTTTTTTCTTTTCTTTTTTGAATTGAACCCTCTTTTTTAATCTCATGACCATCCAAGTTTGCATCCATTTAGTATTAACAAAGTATCAATAAATGTTTTCTCAAAAAAAAAGTATCAACAAATGAAAAAATACAAAATAATCCTTTCTTAATACTACCTTGTAATTCAATTATCTTTCAAAAATGGAATTCGGCATTCTTGATAATTTCCAAATCATATATAATTGAGTTTGTATTAAATGTTGTAGCAATTTCTTTTCAATGTATAAATCAAAGAGTGTTAAAAAAATCATATTTCAATTGAATCGTTTGAAAAAAAGTAAAATATTATAGGTGACTTACCCATATTGTATGAATAAAGTAAAAGTGTCATTATTGAGCATATGGGTGTGTGCATTTTTTTTGCTAGGCCTAATTCCATTTTTTGGCTATTTTCGTGAGTAATAAATGCATAAATCTCACTAGATAATCACATAAATTTCAAATTAGAATGAATGTGTAGCGTGTGTGATGAGGCTAATATAAATTATTATTATTATTATTATTTAAACCGTCAAAATATATCTAAAAGAATTACATCAAGCCTTAAAGTGAGAAAAATCTTGTATGCGCCGGTCTCATGAGACCCATGACCATGTCCCACTGACTTGTGGGTTAAAGTGGAAAAAGTCTTGTATTAATCGGTCTCAAAAGACCGATAAAGGAGATACTTTCTCCTTAATGTGATGAGCAAACAACAAGAAGCCTTAAAATAATGCATCTATTATGATAGGGATATGGAAAATATGTTAATAACAACATGATCTAGCACAAATATTCACTCCAAACGTTTTTTAAAATTTTTTTAAAAATAGTTTTATAGGTAAACTTATGATAAGCATAACTAGAAAAAGGAATTGTCCTACAAAATCTGACACTGTTCCAGCAAAAGCACAAGGTTATTGTGAATTTTTCTGCAAAGCACGTGTAATAACCTAGGATGCATGGACACGGACATGGATACGGATACGAGTACGAGTACGGGTATGGGTACGACACAGTAACACAAGCAATTTTTGAAAAATTGTAGCATAAAACGGCAGGTACGACACCTGTATGACATAGGTACGATACAGGTATGACACCCTTAATAAAGTATCAGTGCATCCTAGGTAACAACAACACCTTTTTCTACTTTCATAGCTTTTATATTATTTATTTTAATGTTTTCTTTTCTCTAAGTAATCATGATGCAGTGTAATGAGTTTTTTTTTTTTTGACAAATAAGGATATTCAGGCCTGTTCGAGTATCTAATTGTTCATTTGGGATATATGCAGTCCCTTGATCTACACACACCAAGTTATTACAAAGGATCCTTTGGAGTAGTTTTATTTTTTCTTCTAATTTTGAATTCTTAAAAGATGACATTTTATTTTAATGAATAATGAAGTGTTAGACCCACTGCAAGTGAGGGTCTAGTATATATTGGACGCATCTTGCAAAATTAGATGGTCAAGTATGTGGCTTTGGCTCATTGCCTTAAGATTTAAGAATACCATGTGGTTGTGTTTTATAAATAAACATTTGCTATTTATCTTTGGAACCAAAAAAAAAAAAAATGCTATTTACAGTTCATATGGATTCCTTAACGCCATCCAAATGGATGTGGGAGACATGTGTTTACATGAAAATAAAAATTAAGTTATTTATGCAATTTTATAAGTATTTGAAAAAAAAGATGACATTTGTAAATGATAGTTATATACTACAAAAACAAGCCCCTCCCTTGATTTTTGGGGTAGTTACTAGCTGGAAATAACTACAATCCATTACCTACAAATAGAAGATTTGATTCTATAAAAAAAAAAAAAAAAAAAGGCTCTCCAACATCATCCAACATTAATGTAGACAAATCAAAATTTTCAGACCTCTATCAAGAAGAATTTGGTTTTTAACAAAGGCTGGCATCTCAGATCCAAGTGTTCCAACTCAATTAGGAGTTAATAATTATTATTATTTAAATTTTTAGAGTAAACGGTAATTACTCACTCCAGGTTTGGAGAAATGTCATAAACCCCCTTTATTTTTATAAACAACACTGCACCCTTAAGTTTTTGACTTATTTATCAAATAACCCCATGATCATTTACATATGTCCATAACAAAGGGTGAAAGTAAAAAATAATAATCTCATTTAAAAAATATATAAATAAATAAATAAATATATATTTATATATAAATATGAGTTAGCATTTTCATTAAGATTTGAATGCATATCCTAGAGAATGTGGATTTCAACAAATGCTGGCATCTCTTTAAATGCTCCAACTAAAACTATTAAACTTGCATTGCGTATCTAGCCATTTTGTGTGCCACCTGGTAAATTCAAAATAAATTCGTTCAATAAGGTATATTCAACATTTATCACTAAATGATATAGGTATCCGTTGAATTAAAACATGAAACATATTGAATGACACCAGATTGTTGAAAATTTTGATTCGGGCCAATCTATCTTTATTTTCTCTTTAAATGAATACATAGAAAAAGGTGGGCGAGTCTAAATTTTCAACCAAAATGATAAACGTACCATATGTCATTGTTGGTTTTTTGACCAAATTATAATTTGGTATCTATCTTGGTCTTGCTTCGTGCATATGTCATTTGGTTGGAATTTTGAGTTTTGACTTTTCATTAAATCTGTCTATCTCAGTATCTTGTACGTATATATGTAAGAAAGTTTTCAAGGTTACCAAGCAAAAGCCCAGCCCCTCTATAAAAACCTTGGAGTTGATTCAAAGATTAACAAACCAAACATAATAACCAGCTCTATAAAAGCCCACCTTAGAAACCACGTACAAACAACCTCAAAAGATTGTTTAGATACCAAACCCAATGGCTATATTTGATTACATTGAGATATTGATGCCATTTCTTTGCTTTCTCTTTCTCTTCCATTGGAGTTGGAAGAGGATATCACCCATTACAAACTGGCCAATTGTTGGAATGTTGCCTGGGCTTCTTTGCAAGGCACCACATATCCATGAGTATGCAACCCAAGTTCTGAAACAAAGTGGTGGGACATTTAAGTTCAAAGGACCATGGTTTGCAAACATGGACTTTTTGGTCACTTGTGATCCCATGAATGTGCGCTACATATCAAGTAAAAACTTCGCCAACTATCGAAAGGGTCCAGAGTTTAAAAAGCTTTTTGAACCTTTCGGTGATGGGGTTCTCACTTCTGATTCAGATTCATGGAAATCCTTCAGGAAATTGATTCATTCGCTGATTAAACACAGAAAGTTCCAGCTATTTCAAGAGAGATCTATGCGGCAAAAAGTATCACAAGGCCTTTTCCCTGTTCTTGATCATGTATCAAGACTAGGAACTGAGCTGGACTTGCAAGATGTTTTTCAGAGGTTTACCTTTGATAATACATGCTTGCTGGTTCTAGGCTTTGATCCAAACTGCCTTTCTGTTGACTTACCAGAAGTGGCAAGTAGAAGAGCATTCGACAAAGTAGAGGAGGCTGTGTTTTACCGGCATATGGTGCCGGAATTCATTTGGAGGATACAGAAATGGCTGAATATAGGAGAAGAGAAAAAGCTAAGCGGAGCCATGGAGACCTTAGATTGCTTCTTGTACCAGTGCATATCATTGAAGCAGGAAGAATTTCGCAGGCACAGAGACCAAATAGAACAAGTTGAGGAGAAGGATGAGGATTTTGACTTATTAACAGTTTGCATGGCAGAAAAATTAGAAGAAGAAGAAGAAAAGAAAAGGAAATTGAAGGAAACTTACACATGGATGCTTACAAAAAATCTGAGAGATATCTAAGAGACATTGCTTTCAATTTCACTGCAGCTGGGAAAGACACTGTGAATGCAGCTCTCACATGGCTTTTCTGGCTAATTATCACACACCCTTTGGTTGAAAAAAAGATTCTAGAAGAGATCAAAGAGAATTTGCAGGCCAAAGAAGATGAAGATTGGAGGTTTTTCAATGTAGAAGAGCTAGGTAAACTAGTTTATCTCCATGCAGCCATTTGTGAGACCCTTCGGTTATACCCATCAGTACCTTTCAATCAAAGAGTCTCTATTCAACCAGACACTCTTCCAAGTGGCCACCGTATTGATGCAAATACGAAGGTAATGGTGTCTCTGTATTCGATGGGAAGTATCGAAGAGGTATGGGGTGATGATTGCTTGGAGTTCAGGCCTGAGAGATGGATCAACGAGCAAGGAGGAATCATTCACGTACCATCTTACAAGTTTATTGCGTTTAATACAGGACCTAGGAGTTGCCTGGGTCAAGACTTAACTTTCTTTCAAATGAAGACAATTGCAACCGCGATACTTTGGAATTATCGTATTCAAATGGTTGAAGGTCATCCTATTTCTCCATGTCTTTCCGTTATGCTGCATATGAAACATGGTTTGAAGGTTAGGGTCTCCAAGAGAAGTGATGTTTGAGGACGAGTACTTTGTTTTTTTTAGGACGAGTACTTAGTGGTGGAGATTGTAGTAATAATGACAATAAAGCATGGCTCTCTTTTGACTAGTTCTAATGTATATCTATATATATGACATGCTTGCACAACAACAATAGTAGAATGATGCAGGATTAGTTATACGTAAGTGATACTTATTTTGTAAGATTTGATGTAAGAATAATTTTAAATTATCAATCAAGTAGGAGCGTTTAATGAAAAAGATAATATCCAATATATAATAAGATTTTTTTTTTGTTGCCAAGTTAGAGTAGTTTCATCAAGAGATTTGTACTAAACTGGTGGTCACATTTTGGTATTTCTTACGGAAATATCTAGAATTGAAATCTTTCATTCTTGTTATAATTACTGGATTATATATATATATATATATATATACTTATTTATAGTGTTAAGATCCTGCCTAAGTGAGATGAACACTTTGTACAAATTTTGTTATGATAATGAAGATTATAATATGATTTGTTGTTCAAAAAGCACTTAAGAGTTCAAACAAAGGGGGGGAAATTTCTAATTAAAAAAAACACACAATTAGTTATAAAGACAATTGAAGTACCTTGTTAGAGCATTCAAATTGAAGGTGTTAAAATAGCCTCAAATACCCCAAACTCCCTTTATTAGTGCTGCCAAAGTTAAAAAAAATTTAGCAACTTACTATAGTAATCTACTATTAGACGCAGTTACTGTAGCAAGTTACTACTATTTTTTTATTCCTTTCTTTCAATCTCTTTCTTATTACTTTCTTTCTCTAATCTCTTTCTTATTACTAATAGTCTAACAGATATAAAATCTTATAAAATAATTAAGTATCACTTATGTAGAACTAATCTTGCATCATTCAACTATATTGTTGATGTGCATGTCATGCAAATATACATTAGAAAGTTTAGAACTACAAAAGAGAGCAATGCTTTATTTCTATTATTACTAATAACCTACCCTACTAAATACTCCTCCTCAAACACCACTTCTCTTGGAAACCCTAACCTTCAAACCATGTTTCATATGCAGCATAACAGAATTCCAAAGTATGGCTGTCACAATTGTCTTCATTTGAAAGAAAGTCAAGTCTTGGCCCAAGCAACTCCTAGGTCCTGTATTAAACGCAATAAACTTGTGAGATGATAGATGAATGATTCCTCCTTGTTCACTGATCCATCTCTCAGGCTTGAACTCTAAGCAACCATGGCCCCATACCTCTTCCATACTTCCCATTGAATACAGAGACACCATTACCTTCGTATTTGCATCAATATGGTGGCCGCTTGGAAGAGTGTCTGGTTGAATAGAAACTCTATGATTGAAAGGTACTGACGGGTACAACCGAAGGGCCTCACAAATCGCTGCATGGAGATAAACTAGTACTTTACCTAGCTCTTCTACCTCGAAAAATCTCCAATTTCCATCTTCTCTGGCTTGAAAATTCACTTTGATCTCTTCTAGAATTCTTTTTTCAACCAAAGGGTGTGTGATGATAAGCCAGAAAAGCCATGTGAGAGCTGCGTTCACAGTGTCTTTCCCAGCTGCTATGAAATTGAATGCAATGTCTCTCAGATATCTGTCAGATTTTATATAAGCATCCATCTTCTCATTTCCTTCCATTTCCATTTCTGCTTCTTCTTTTTGTGCCATGCAAGTTGTTAATAAGTCAAAGTCTTCATCCTTCTTCTGGTCAACTTGCTCTATTTGGGTTCTCTGCGTGCGAAATTCTGCTTGCTTCAATGATATGCACTGGTACAAGAAACAATCTATTATCTCCATGGCTCTGCTTAGCTTTTTCTCTTCTCCTATATCAAGCCATTTCTGTATCTTCCAAATGATTTCCGGCACTATATGCCGGTAAAACACAGCCTCCTCAACTTCATCGAATGCCATTCTATACGCGAGTTTTGGTAAATCAACAGAAAGGCAGTTTGGACGAAAGCCTAGAACCAGCAAGCATGTATTATCAAAGGTAAACCTCTGAAAAACATCTTGCAAGTCCACCTCAGTTCCTAGTCTCGACACATGCTCAAGAACAGGGAAGAGGCCTTGTGATACTTTGTGTCGCATAGATCTCTCTTGAAATAGCTGGAACTTCCTGTGTTTAATCAGCGATTGAATCAATTTCCTGAATGATTTCCATGAATCTGAATCAGAAGTGAGAACCCCATCTCCAAAAGGCTCAAAAAGCTTTTTATATTCGGGCCCCTTTGGGTAGTTGGCGAAGTTTTTACTTGATATGTAGCGCACGTTCATGGGATCACAAGTCACCAAAAAATTTATGTTTGCAAACCATGGTCCTTTGAACCCAAATGTGCCACCACTTTGTTTTAGAACTTGGGTTGCATACTCATGGATATTTGGTGCCTTGCAAAGAACCCCTGGCAACATTCCAACAATAAGCCAATTTGTGATGGCTGATACTCTCTTCCAACTCCAATGGAAAAGAAAGAGAAAGAAAAGAGATGGCATAAATATCTCAACGTAATAAAAAATAGCCATTGGATCGAGTTGTATGACTGTATCTATGTTTGTATCGAATGTTGGCTTTTACAGAGTTTTATAGGACTTAAAAAATGTCGTACCTGTTATACAAAATTCTCACTTTTGCAAGAGCGGATAGAACTTTCATTAATACGCTAGTTAGAATTAGTTATTTTAATTATATAGAGGCGTGGTCGGTGATTTTTTTTTTTAAAAAAAAAAAAATTAGTAAGCTTGAGTGCTCTCTAGTACCTTACCCTAATTGAATAATAGGATTGACATCATATACATGCCATATTCCAACCAGATGACATATAATCGACATCACATTCGAGCAAGATACGTGCCATATTAATTCCAACCCACTTTTTATTATGTTCATTTTTTTTTTTTTTTGATGGGATTCATTATGTTCATTTTAAAAACCAAATAAACAAAGAATGCCGTAACCTTGTGGCAGTGTCTAGACATAACCAATATTTTTTCAAACTCGTTTTCTTGCAATGAAATACAAAATACATTTTCAGATATTAAAAAATGAATAGAAGAAGAAGAAGAACGGCCGGCTTAGTCAAAGTCTTGCGTCGTTTAAGATATCCTCGGTCCGTCGGTGAAGCACAGGGCAACTCCCCCCAGTTAATAACAATGTGCTAGCGAAGAGACAAAGCAGCAATAAAGTGCAACAATTCAAACCAGAATTCAATGTCCTTAAGGAGGAAATCCTTACATATATATATTGCCAAAAAATGCACTCCCTCTGTCTTGTTGGCCTTGTATTCCATTTGAGAGGCCATAAAATATTTTTCATTTGAAGAGTCAATCAACACAATTTTAAAAAAATTTCCAAACCTAACCTTTAATTTATTTGAAAAGTCATTTACGTACCCTTTTTCATTTGCTTTATTTGAGTTTAAATTATGGGTGGTATTGAAAATTCCTACCTTTTTATTAGAAAGACAATGCAAAGAATAAGAACTCATAAAAACTCGAATCATGTAAGCTAAACCAACATGGTCACAAAGCGAGTACATTACAGGTTATAAAAGAGACATAACAGCTTACCAAGAGTAATACATCCTCCTGCCACTATATTAACATAAGCCTGGACAAATGCTTTTGCACCCATATAATCAATATCACTGGAATCATCCTGAGGCATTTGACACTACATTGGACAATGATTCACCATAACCCTTCAATAATCATAAATTTGCATATTAATAAGTCTAACAAAAACACACAAATTATTTCCTAACTTAAATTACTGAAATAACAATTTAATGTTTTTCAAAAAACTTCTCAAATCATTTTCTTCCATTTTCAAATCAACCATATAAAAACTTTCTTATTTTTCAGCCCAAGAACAAAGGTATCAACAACCCAAAAATAGCACCCATGTATTATAGATGCACTTTCAAGTACTATTTACTCATCTTAATCATAGTTCATGAATTATAAATTGAAATTTATTTTCTCATACAACTAGGTGTAGATTCGAAATAGTATGCGACTTGTCAATGATGTTGCGGAAGCCTGAAAAAAATACACACGATACTCTCTTTGATGAACACAGAAACTAAGCTGTTAGCTTCGCACATTTGGTAAACTGGAATCCACCAGAGAAACGTTTGAAAAAAACTTTGCAATTTTATTAATAATAATTTGCTCTGCCTTTGACGGTTACAAAACATATAAATACTAAGAAAGTAAAACCCTAGGACGATTAGGAAACATTTGAAAACCTAATTCACACTAATTACATGATTAGGTGACAAAATACCAAAATTAACCAAAAATGGCAAAATTGAGTTAAATGAAAAATCATAAACTACTGATCTTAAGGGTTATCCTAAAAAAGTAGGACTTTATTCTGACTTTTGAGTAAAAAGTTATTAAGGAAACAAAGATTACTATAAACGGCAAAATTATAGTTTTTGGGGCCTAAATAGAGAAATTTCCCAATTTCATGGGTACCTTGTAGCAAAGCAATGACTATTGCTCAGAAGGCCGTTTCGCTTCAACCTGTCAAATTTCATGCGATTTCAACTCCGAAGCCCATGATTTCTACTAGTGCTTATTTGCCTTGCATGATGATTTCTACTAGTGCTTATTTGCCTTGTACGATGATTTTAAGTGCGCGTGAGACTCCCGAAAGGCCATGACGGTTTGTTCTACATCAAAACTAGAACTCTGAAGTAAAGGCCAACACCACGGGTAGTTTAACAAACGAGCAGGGGAGGCTACCCTCTTGTACGAGAGTCGGTCTAATTCCTGTCTGGAACTGAATCAATAATTATTCATGCTAAGACAACGGGGTGGGTAAGCTTACCGCCACCTTAAGCCAAGGGGTGCAAATAGCCAGATTAGTACACGTATTTCCACACACTTTTTCACCCACACGTATTTCAAAAAATTATAAACAACATTACTCAAATTCCTCTACTAAACAGGCCCTTCATTTTCGCACCAAAACTCCAACCTCTTATTTCATGCAAAAAGTTTGAGCCGGAGGTGTGGTGTTTTCATGTGAAATAAGCCCGACTTGCTTTCAAATGAAAGCTATCCCAAGGCTGTTTTGGGCCCAAAAGCTTTGCACCAAGCCCATTTTCATGCCAAAACTCCAACCTCTTATTTCCTGCAAAAGTCTTTACTCGAAAGTGTGGTATTATCGCACGAAAGCTATCCCCAAGGTGTGTTGGGCCCAAAAGCTTTGAACCAAACGCATTTTTGCACCAAAACTTCGACCACTTATTTTGAACGAAAAGCTTGATCATAATAATGTATGGTATTTTTGTGCAAAATAAGCTCTACTTATTTTCGCACGAAAGCTATCCCTTAGGCCATAAAATATTTTAATTATTGAAGTTGAAATTAAACGCCTAAAAAACCCATTTCCTAAAATCAAATTGCTAACTCCTATTTCACTATACATGAGTGTTAGAGTTCCTTTTTTTGCTTTAATATAATGCACTATGTGGACATCCCTATACTCTTATTACATACGCTACCAAATTGGCTATCCACAAATTGTGTCCACTGGATATGTGAATTCGCAGATTAATGATGGGTCCAAATTATGGTATACAACAGTGACGGTGGCTTATTAAGGCCCAACATCATAATGTAAGTAGTTTAGCCTCTAAACGATTGAATCATCCATCACACCCAATAAATCAGCTTTAATCGTGGATTCAGAATACACATTTGATAAGTAAAGTAACACCAAATTATGTTTACTTAATTGCCTCATGTACAGTACGAGGGAAGCTATCCAGCATATGCATATCCTTGAGGTTTATGGCTGGCTACTAGCACTGTATGCACGAGCATCTATTCTAGTTGAGTAATTCTTAAGTAATCTCAGAGCATGGAGAATAATGCTTCCTCCTCTCACATTCATGATGGAGTCCACTAATTAAATTTATGATGGGGTCCAACATGAATGTAAGAGGAGGAAGTACTATTTTACTATATTCCAAGAATACCTAAGAATTTTCCATTCTAACCAATGTATCAGCCTGGTAAAGACTACTACAATCTACTTCAGTAGAAATACAAATACTATCCCAACAAACAATCTACTTCACGTCTCAGCTTCATGTCAAATAAGTCCCACAGTTTGAGAATATATTTGATAAGTAAATTATTTTCGATAATGGAATTTCGAATCTTCTTTTATATAAATATATATATATATTTATTTATATATCTTCTTATATATATATTGCCCCATCTAAGTGCCGAATCTATAAAGGTCAAAAAGGAATTCAATCAAGAATTGAACTATGAATTCCACTATCTATATTGATTCGCAAGTCTAACATGACTTAGAAAAAAATCTTAAAAGAGACTCTGTATGGATCTTAAGTAAGGGCTAGTAGTGACCACGTCCACCACTTTTTCTAAGATCTAGATTCTTGGCCATTACTCAATTGTATTTGAACCAATGTTGTTAATTCTGTTTTTGTGACTGTTTCAATTTATTCAACTAGTAAAATCTTTGATGATTGTATAAGAGATTTATGGTTCAATATCTGCCTACACCAAAAACTGATTGGTATCTTTGTCTGATGATAAAGAACTATCATCAGGATCGGACGCCATAGGTTGAAACTCTCTCCCAAAAAAAAAAAAAAAAGTCTTCATCACATAGTGTAATACCATATCAAGTTATTAATTCAAAATCAATTAATATACATTTTTATAATTACATGATATGTAATATACAAGATTATAAGAGTAAATTGGAAAATAAAAACATATTCTTAATAATAACAAAAACATGTCATATGTGAGTGAAGTAAACAAAAAAAAAAAAAAAAAAAAACTTAGTAAAAAATAATAAAAAACCGCATGTAAGTAAAGTAACAAAAAAAGGGTTTACAAAACAACATAATGATTTGTTTACATACCAATGAAAATCACAATACCTGCAGAAATTTAATGGAGTGGACTAAAACGTGCGGAATGGATTGAAATTTAAGACACGAAATAGAGGAGTGATTCAATCTGGGTCGCTAATTCAAATGGAATTTTTCAACCATTCCAGACAGAATAAAACGATATTGATAACATTAATTTAAACTAAATTTGAAAAGAATGGGTTATTACTAATACTTAAACATAGTTGGTTGCTCTTGCTTTCTATTTTGTCTCATTTATTCTCTTTTAACGTTCAGAAAACCAATCACTTCGCAACTTCGGCGTAATGGTTACTTCGCAAGTACAAATGCTTGTGGGGTAAGGGGCCAGTAAGTGACTGTAATTCAAGTCTTCAGAAATGAACTCCACGCACATACATTTGGATCAGCTTAGAATAAGATTTCTATTTAAGATATATAAAAATAAAATAAACAACTTGAGAAAGCCTCAATTCTCTCCTTAGCTTTTGTCATTGTCATTTCGCTTTTTTATTGGGCTGAATATTTTACTCCACTATAACTTACTTCAGTAGCCCCTTAAATAATTCACAAGAACCTTAGAAGTTTTCTAAACGATAGAATGTCACCTAATTTTATTTTCGTAGTGACTAATATGGCAAAATTATTTAATCTTGCAAATAAATCACATTATTCCCTCGTGTGTGTGTGTATATATATATATAAAGCCAATTGAGCTCTAATTTATATAATGTGTATTAATTCAATTTCTTAATTTTGGTGAAGGTATTTACTATTCATTGCAATAATTAAGGAGTTTGTTAATTTTATATTATAAATAACACCACATTCCTACATTCAATGAGAAATATTTCTTAAATATTCTTACAAGGCTTTTTTTAAGAGTTAAAAAAAATATAAGAATGGTCATCAATAATATTTGACTTACGTAGGAATTGAATTATGAATGTTTTTAATAAAAAAATATATGTATTTAATTATGTAATTTTAAATGTAATCATGCATATATATATATATATATGGGATTACAAGCTAATTATATTTGATAAGAATCCAGCCATTTAATCTATATATATATATATATATATATATATAATCGAAACCTCTGAAACTCTCACAATTTTCCACGTCAGCATTATTTTAAAAAAAAAATTTGATTTTTTTTCTAAAACCTGATAATACAAAAACCTAAATTCTGATTAAACCTGATAATACATGAGCACGTTTAGGACTCCTTCCTTAATTTAAACTTTTTTAAAACCTGATAAAGATAAAACGTTCCTCCTCTCTACACAAGCTATTATGTAGAAACGCAAACGCAAAAGCTTATTCTTCTCTCCTATTCTCATTGGTCGATTGAATCTCTCTTTTCGTACGGGTTTAGATGCAGCCTAACTGCCTAAGCCGTTCTCTCAACCACTCTCAAAACCCCAAAACCCTAACCCTTAAGCGCTCTCTATCAATGGCAAAGAGTGATCTAAGGACCACAGTCATGTCAAACTATCTCCCACCTTCAGTCCAGCCTCTCGCTACCATCATAATATATGGGGTTGGGGAAATATTATTCTTGTGGTTGATTTGATGGTGTTTTTTTTAGTGAGGTTGCATTCGAGACCCTATTGTCGTGCCTTTTGTTTTTTTGGTTTGTTGTTAAAGTTTTTGAAATTATAAGTCTGCACTTAAATGCACATTTGTTTATCTGTTACTTGGACAAGTTGCGCATGTAATAATTATAGTTTAATCTAAATTCAGAAGTTGCCTATTATTGCATAGACATGTTTCCTTACCTTCAACTCAGATCTCATCACTCAAATTTTATGATATTAATTAGCTATCAGAGTATGCTCTGCCATCACACAAAGAAAAGTAAATGAATATGTCATCTGATAGTTCCAATGTTACACATGACGAATACGTGTTAGTGATAGACTTGACTCCCTTATATAATCAAGGTTTCATTTAATTTTGTTGCTTTTTATTTAAAGGTGTAAAAATATGTTGAAGAAGTTAATGATGGTCATTGCAATGGAATAGTTGTTTCTCTCTATATAATACATATTCTTTACATTGTTTTCTATAGCAATCATGGTTATCTTTTGGCATATTTATGCAATTTGTTAGATTTGGGAGAGCCCCAGGATATGGCTCTGCAGCAGGGAGGTTCACTCTTTTATCTCTCAAAGGGAGTAGTGAGTTCATGCTTGGTAAGCAAATGATACGAATTTTCTTGCAGTCGTGGAGACGAGAAATCAACAATGGACTGAAATTACGAGCATGTACTATGGTCAGAGCATCTTTATGTTTCTCATTTTTAATGATTTTGTGTAAAATTCTGACAATTTTTCATACGAAATGTTTAATTACTTTAACTTTATTTTACATTGGGTGATAGTTGAAATTAGACAAATATTTAACATCGCAACATTTGACGGATATTGAATACTAATCTTTATTTAATTTTTTGTTTGATTGATATTTTCAAAGAAAATGTTAATGCTAAAAACAAGAACGTTAATAATTTAATGTTTCATATCGAATTTTTAAAATTGGAATCTTAATGTGTAATCTAAGAGGTTACAAATTTATATTTATGCAACGTTCGTATAAAATAAGTCGTACTCATTAGAACCGTCAGTGGGTTAACGGTAGTTTAACGTTAGCAACATCTGACTAATTGCATAATTAATTTTAGGGGTTTATATGATTGTTATTATCTTAATTGCTAAGTGCATAAAAGCTTTAATATTGTGATATTATAGAAGATATATGCTCTCTTTTAATGTTGTAGAAAGAAGTTTTATAAAGGTAAGGGTTTATATCACGAAGTTATATTGTTCTTTAGACCTTTCTAAAATATATAAGTTTATAGGGGTGGTGAGTAAATTTTAAAAAGCTAAAAGTTGTAATTGAGTCATCAACTTACTATTCCCCTTGGCATACACGTGCCCCACCCAAGTTATTTCCTTATCTTTTCTTTGCTGCACCAGAAACTTCTTGGTTCATCTTTCTTTGCTCCTTTGTTCTTTATCAACAGCACCATCTCACAACAACCCTCCTTTTCTTTCACTGAAAATCATAAATATCTCTCTCTAAGAAGAAATTAAGAGCCTAATACTAAAGTTTCAGCTTCAAAGTTTGTGGGTAAGTATATATGTTTATTTTTGTTATGGGTATTTTAATGGTGTAATGGTTTGTTTTGATTTCACTTCTATGTTCTCTAATCTGATTGTTAGAAGCTGAATTTGTGGTTTTGTATTAGCTATTTGAAAGATTGAAGATATCATTTTTTTGATGCCTATCCATGTATTCTAACATGTATAGTATATGTATAAAAATGCCCACTTGAAGTGAAGGCCAATTGCTATTAGTTGATGATTTTGTAAGAAGCATGTTAAAGCAATCACTGTGACAGATTTGGTGTTTACAACAAGAAAAATTTGGATTAAATCATATTCTATGAATTGGGATGCTAGGAGTAGTTTTATGAATTCTAAGACACACATGGATTTGTTATGGAATTGGTCTCACTACTCGTTTGGATTAATATAAAAATAATGGTTTCAATTTCTAAGTTTCATGAAATTCTGTCGAGGACAGATTTGAGAACATGTTATCTTGTATGATTTTAATTAATCATGGTTTTATGTTTTGACTCTAAAATTGATATGGTATATACCTAGACATCCAGGGAGTGGCTCTGTAAAATTTCATGACGTTTGGATGTGTATGGACAGCCCATTTGTATTTTACAAATGAGGCATATGCCACACTGAAATGAGCAGTAAACAGTAATTGTTAACTCTGACTTTGAGGATTTAATTCTAAAGTTAGGGTGAATGTTTTGAGCTATAAATTAGTATGCTCATCCTTTGGTATGTTTGGATCATAGATAAATTTTATGTCTTGGTTTCTCTATGGTTTGGTACATAATGTGTTTGATGAATGTATCATGTGCTTTGGGGAACCTTTGTGTGATGAAAATTAAGATTTTCTTGAGTTTGAGAGTTAGGTGGTGATTCACGTCTAAGTTTAAATACTTAGGAAGAGTTTATCGATGTAAGTTTTGGTCTTTCATTTAGGTATTGATAACGGATCATGGATGGTTTTCCTTTCGGGGTTGGTTAAACTTCAGCACATGCCTTTGTGTCACGTTCTAACGCAGCTTTGATTTTGCTGTACATTCTTGGAGGTCTTCTTCTCTGACAATAAGTACAACCAAAATCTTGTAGTCTTATTTCAGTAGTCAAACGCTATCGATTTTGAATTCAGCCCATTGCAGAAACTTTTAACCCTTAAAGCTTCAATATAAACAAGATGTAAGAAGAGCAAAAGCAGAGACAACTACGTAAACTATCCAAACGCTATCGATTTTGAATTCCAGCCCATTGCGAAACTTCTTAACCCTTAAAGCTTCGGTATAAACAAGATGAAAGAGCAAAAGCAGACAACTCTGTAAACTATCTTTGCATACTTTGAAGGAATCCTGTGAAATATGGTGGAAATCAACGAAGAGACTTCTATTAGAAGGAAAGAGGTGATAATGCTTTCAGTTAGTTAGAGCGGAATTTGTGAAGAAATTTTATGATCAATTTTACGGGCAGCTTGAGAGATAAACAAGCTACAAATTTTGATAGACTTGTTCAAGGGAGCATGGGGTTGCTCAATATGAAGCAAAGTTCTGAGAGTTGTCTCGTTTGCTCCCGTCTTGTTTCACCTAAAGCTTTAAGGGTTAAAGAAGTTTCGCCGTGGTTTGGAATTCAAAATCGGGCCAGTGGTTGACTACTTCTTGAGTTGAAGACTACAAGACTTTGGTTGTACTTCTTGGCGTAAGAAGAAGACCTCCGAAACGTGCAAAAAATCAAAGCTGCATTAGAGAGCAGGTAAAAGGCAAAACGGTGAAGTTCAACCAGCCACGGAAGGAAAACCATTCCTTAATTCCTCCAAGAAGAATACCATTAAGTACCCGCCAGAGATGTAGAAAAATGTGCAAAATGTGGAAGGCTTCATCCCAGGAATGTACGTCTTTATAGTACATATTTTCATTATGGGAAACTGGTCATTTATTAAGGATTGTCCAAATAATTCTAACAAGGGAACTCCACCGTTGGAAGTGGACAAAAGAGGCCTATGGTCCAAGGAAGGGATTTTGCCCCCTCGCGGAACAAGATGCATGGCGATATAGGAGGTAAATTATCGAGGTACTCTTAATGTTGCTCTAAAAATTTGCTCATGTTTTATTTGATTAGGCTCTTCTGCTCTTTTATATCCCCTAACCACTGATATATTACACATGAGTCTGAGTTGTTGGATTGTGAACTATGAGTGTCTCCTTCGGGTGTAATGTTATGTGCTCAATGGGTGTATCGAAGTTATGTTATTAATATTCTTTGAGTGTTTAGGGATCTGATTCTCGATTTAATATTGTTACATATGCATGACTTTGATGCCATTTTGGGTATGGACCCCAGTTGTCAACTCACCCGTACGGTTGGCAAAATGTTTTGAGAAACGTGTAATCTTTCATATACAGTACCTACCTCCGAGATAGGGTGAATTCTCTATTGAACTTTTGCACAGTCTTTGGATATTATGACTTTTAACATAAACTTATACTTTGATCGGCGGGCCTTCCGCCATCCTCGGTACATGTTTGATCGGCGGGCCTTTGCCATCCTCAATACATACTTTGATTGGCGCAAACACATTGCCATCCTCAATAATACTTTGATTGGCGCGGACGTACCACCATCCTCAATAATACTTTAATTGAACAACTCACCGAACATATATCTTTACTTAAATCATGTTTATATGTAGTATCTCCAATTAAAGTTTTCATGCATAATAAATTTTCTAAATGATCCTTATACTTATCAACGCACATGTCACATATCCCTTACTTGAAAACAAAGGCGAGAGATTTGTATAAGAGGAGCTCAAAGTGTCATGTTCTGGGTGTGTCACCTAAATGAAGATAAAACTTATTCTTGACAAACTCTTCTAAGTATTTAAATTTAGGCGTGAATCCTGACCTAACTCTGAACTCAAGAAAATCTTAATTTCTATCACACAAGTTCCCCAAAGCACATGATACATTCATCAAACACATTATGTACCAAACCATAGAGAAACCAAGGCATAAAAATTTATCTATGATCCAAACATACCAAAGGATGAGCATACTAATTTTATAGCTCAAAACATTCACCCTAACTTTAAATTAAACCCTCAAAGTCAGAGTTAACAATTACTGTTACTACTCATTTCAGCAGCATATGCCTCATTTGTAAAATACAAATGGAAGCTGTCCATCCCCACATCAAACGTCATGCAATTTTACCGACCACTCCCTAGATGTGTCTAGTATATACCATATCAATTTCATATTCAAAGCATAAAACCATGATTAATTAAAAATCATACAAGACAACATGCTCAAATCTGTCCTAACAGAATTTCATGAAACTTAGAAATTAAACCATTATTTTTATATTAATCGAAATGTTGTGAGACCACTTCCTTAACAACCATGTGTGTCTTAGAATTCATAAAAACTACTCCTAGCATCCCAATTCACAGAATATGATTTAATCCAGATTTTCTTGTTGTAAACGCAAATCTGTCCAGTGACTGCTTTAACATGTTTCTTACAAAATCATCAACTACTAGCAATTGGCCTTCACTTCAAGTGGGTATTTTTATACCTATACTATACATGTTAGAACCATGGATAGGCATCTAAAAACCATGATATCTTCAATCTTTCAAATAGCTAACAAAATCCTAAATTCGACTTCTAACAATCAAATTAGAGAACATAGAAGTGAAACCAAAACAAACCCATTACACCATTAAAATACCCATAATAGAAAATAAACATATATACCTACCACAAACTTTAAAGGTGAAACTTTAGTGTTAGGCTCTTAATTTCTTCTTAAAGAGAATATCATGATTTCCGGTGAAAGAAAAGGAGGGCTATTGTGAGATAGTGCTGCCAATAAGAACAAGAAAAAGAAAACAAAAGGAGCAAGAAAGATGAACAAAAAATTTCTGGTGTAGCAAAAGAAAAGATAAAATAACTTAGGTGAGACACGTGTATGCTAAGAGATAGTGAGTTGATGACTTACCGTACAACTTTTAGCTTTTAAAATTCTCACCACACCCACTTATAAAATTATATATTCTAGAAGGCCCGAGAACAATATAACCGCATATAAACCTTTACCTTTCTAAAACTCTTTCTACAACATTTAAGAGCATATATCTTTTATAATATCACAATAATGGAAACTTTATACACTTAAAGTAATTAAGATAATAACAATCATATAAACCCCTAAAATTAATTATGCAATTAGGTTGGATGTTACAAACATACCTTACCAGAGATGGACGATTTGGATGAGGACCTATCCTTAAGATGAAAATCCTTTGTAATTTAGCTTGGCAGCTAAGACTCATACTATTGAACCATACAATATCTCTTTCATTAAATATCCTTTGTGGTACTCGGATCGATCTTGATTTAAAATTTTAATTATTGATAATTAATGAATAAAAATCATTGATCCAAGTGTTTACTCTACACTCCACCAATTGCAACTAGTGTATTCCTTTTGGTCCGTTATAGAATAACAAAAGTTTAAAATAGAAAAATCATGACATGAAATAATATAATAGTTAGAGTATGAAGTGGAATACTTAACATGGTTAGAATATGATTATTCCTAATAGACATAAAGCCTTACAAAATAAGTATCACTTATGCAGAATTAATCATGCATCATTCAACAACTGTTCTTGTACATGTCATAAAAATACAGTAGAACTACTCAAAGAGAGTCATATTTGTCCTTATCACTACAACCCCTTCACGACTTACTTATTCTAGGATACACTTGGTCATACAATTTGCTATAATTTGCGTAAATGTCGATTTGTGATTGGATTACGTTATTTACGCATAGGTCATTTGTTGTATATATAGGTATATATATGGATAGGATTGTAATAATGATGTTTGAGTTTGGAGAATATTATTTCTTAAAGTCGATAAAAAGTGAAAATTCAAGTTCTAGAATTTTCTAAGTGAAGAAAATTCAAAATTTAGTATTTTCAATCGATCGAAACTTTGCTCGATAGATCAAAATGATGAGGAAAATAATCACAGGTCTACAGATAGTCGATCATTGATTCCTATTTCGATCCCGATCGAAAAGGGCATTCGTCCCGATGAGAACTCTCGTGATCGGAAATTTGAAAACTGAATTTTACGCAGGGTACTAGTGACTAATTCTAAAAGTTTGAAGAGATTTCAAGCCTTGTGAATGGTTTTATGAAATATTTTAACTCTCCATATGTGCCTTTTGATGAAATATGACCTATGGAGTATAAATAAAGGCTTATGGTTAAAGAAAAACACAAGAAATCTTGTGATTATTCTCCTGATCTTGTCATAAGCCGGCATTGTTTGTATCTTGAGGAACAGGTATTAACCTTTTGCACAGTGTAAAGGGGCAAATATTGTCTAAAGATGCGATATTTTACTCAAAGTTATATTTTTGTTTTGTCTTTTGTGTTATCTTTATTCTTCCTTTATTACTTTGTGTATTATTCCCAACATCACCACCACTAGTACCTAGTAAAAAGTAATCCAATCACCGCATCACATGTCTAAGTTGAGATAAAGTGTGGCTAATAAGCGTGTGTTCCTATACTTTTACAACCTTCACCACTAAATACTAACACCACTTCTCTTGGAAATTTAACGCTAAACCATGTGTTTCATATGCGGCATATGAGAAAGACTTGGGAAAGAGGATGACCTTCAACCACTTGAACACATTGCAAATTATAGGCGGTCACAATTGTCTTCATTTGAAAGAAACTTCAGTCTTAGCCCGAGCAACTCCTAGGTCCTGCATTAGCCACAATGAACTTGTGAGATGGTATGTGATTGATTCCTCCCTTGCTCATTGATCCATCTCTCGGGCTTGAACTCCAAGCAATCATCACCCCATACATCTTTCGTACTTATTCGCATTATCACGATGGTACGCTTCGGAAGAATATGCAGTTGAATAAAAACTCTCCCCATTGAATGTATGGTTAAAATTGTGATCCCTAATTGTATCCTACAATCAGTTATTTTTAATATTGTTGAATAACTTGGGTTGAAAATGAGCAAGAAATTTGTTGAGTATTAAATATTCAGGCTCGACTCAACAACAAAAAGTAAAATGTTTAAAGTTGGCTGATTTGAACTTGAACTAAGCCTACAATTTATGTTCAAACTTAAGCTCGTAACTCCAAAAGCTTGAGTTTGACTTGGCTTGACTTGATTAATTAGTTAAACTAAGGTTGAACTCCAATATCAAGCTCTTGAGCTTAATCCAACAAAAGCCTTCTTAAGCCATATTAGTATATTACCAAGTCATTTGGTTTGGATGAATGGTCTCAAGTCCCAATTAATTAAAGAGCTGGTAAAATTGACTTTTTAAGATCATATCAAGCTTATTACTAAGCTCGTAAATGAATTTAGGCTTGATTTGTTTCTTATCAAGTTATTGTTCATGAAATTTGGTTAAGCAGAGCAAATATTTCTTCGAATGGAAACTTGTTTGGTAAACAAACCTAAAACTAATGCTCAAATACGGCTTGATTATAAACAAAGCAACATGAAAAATTGTTTATGAACGGCTTGATACATTTACAGCTCTATAAAAGAAGCATGATTGCAATTAGAATCAATAGGATCATCTATGATCCTCGTTAGTCTACTTTTGCTTATGATTTGACCCTTGGTAATGTGGATCCAGCAGAGGAGGAGGGCAATATGCAGCGGTTTCCAATTTTCCAAAGATTTGGCATGGGCATCGACAGATCTTCTTCAAAGAAAGCTTCATATTGTAGTGGACCGACCGACGTCATTGTTTCGTTTTTGCCTGCTTCGATTTTGTCTTCTAGGTCTAGATCACAGTGCCAAAGAGAGGGGCCTCAAGTCTCTCAACTCTCAGATGTTGACAACAGAAGATACAGATCCCCAAACTCATCTTTTTCTCTCAAAACTTCATTTTTAATAATCTCCCTCAATTAAAAGCTTTGTTTAATACTTTGTTTGAAAAGTGAAGCTTTTAAGGGAGCTTGTCGTTTATTGTATTGTCTACGGCACCAAAATGTATAAGAAGTTTCACATTCTTGGCAAATAAATTTATCAAAAAATTGAATTAGTAAATTAATAGGGGTATAATAGGAGCATTAGTAAATTAATGAGCATATTTTTAGAAGCATTGTGATATTTTGGGACGTCACCAAAATGGAATAGAAGGGACAAGCAGAAAGTGGGACGAGGAGGAGTAGTAGATTTTAATTTGAACTCTACATGTACATAGGAATAGGACAGTTAAATTGGGGAAACAAAAAGAAGAAGAAATAAAAGAACAAAACGTGTCGCTTTTTATTAGTGATTTGAAGCTTGAGAGCATAATAGCTCCACGTAGGCTGATACAGAACTCACCAAAAATAAAGGAAAAGAAAAACCCAATTTATCACATTCATCTCTTCTTCAATTTTGCTTTAAATCCAATGTAGTGGTGGGAAAAATTAATTGTGCTTAGCTCTATGATTTTGGGTTTTTATTTTTGGGCTTTCAAGTTTTTGGTGGTGGGAAAAATATATTCTTTCTTTTCATTAGCATGTTGCATGGATGTAGTGATATATGATATAAAACATATTGACAAAACTCTATTTTCATTGATATGATTATTCAACATCATTATTAATTTTTGCATTTTTATTCTAACGAACAATAGGTTCTTAAGATTCTCGATCCATATTATGATTTGATCCATGAAACTCTGTGATCCTGCTTAAGATTTTGATTATAACTACTTTGTTTTAAGTTTAAGTTTAAATTAAAATGGTCAACTCTAAATATTCCAGAACACCCTTTTATGGTGTCCGTGGAGTTATTTAGTAAACCCTTGTATAGTATCACTTTTCAAAATGCATTTAAAATTTTTTTCTAAGACAATGCATTTTTGTAAATTTTACTTTTAGTGTGGGAAGGGATTCTCATTTAGTATTCTCCTTCTAATTTTTGATAAAGTGGTTGGCCCCACGTACACATTTCCTAATGCAATCAAATACTCTCTTTCTCTCTCTCTCCAACAAAGAAAGCAATTTAAGCGGCCCAAGAGATTGGTTTAGATACAATTTATTTCTTTGGCGAAAATACTTATGTGAAATAATTTTAAATGTGTGAATAGTCTTGTGGGACCAATTTTAATTTTTCCTAAATAAAGTGGTTGTAGATTAAGTGAACGGTGCGTAGGCTTGATCTTTATGTCTCTGAAGCTTCGGTGAAAACGCGTGCATAAAAAAAAGAGCGTGGCATTATGCAAGCCATGAGGGCCATAAGCAGTGAGATAAGCATTATCTTTAAGCTATTTGTTTCATGATGTTTTAGAAAATGAGTCATTTTTCTAAAAAAAAAAAAATAATTCTATAAAAACTATCTAGTACTACCTTATTTGGTGTGGCCAAATGAGTTGAAAAACCTGATCTCACAACCTCTTTATTAGCTTGCTGTGAGATAGAGTTGTTTTCCAAATTAGTGAAAACAATCTCTAAAAATAAATCATCTTTTATATTGGTAAAGATAATTTTCTTTAACTTTTTTTAATCTTATAAACTATTGAAAATATAAATATTTTATGAAAGTTTTACTTGAAACAAACGAAACGTAAATGGAAACTTAAAATGCATACGCAAGCCCAAGGATGCATACCTTTTACTGTGAATAGATGACTCACAAAGCTTACCATGATCTCTGCCATGCCTTTTTATGGCGCAAGCAGAGAGCAACCATTGAGGAGAGAGTTTTTTTTTTTTTGGTGTATTGGTGAACAAGATCTCAATAAGTGTATTAAGACACTGTTCATTGCTAAATTCATTTGCTTTTTTTTTTTTTTTTGAGAATCAATTCATTTGCTAGTTGGTAGAGCCTAAATGCATGAAGGTTCTGAGAAAGTTTAGCCAAATCTTTGTTGATATGATATTTAATTGATTATGCTGCTGCTAATGCTCTAGCATGTATGCATCTATAGGATTTTTTTTTTTTTTTTGGAGAGAAGTGGGATGGCGACAACTAGAACAATGACGAAATCTAACAAAACGAGTAAGTCTCCTAGACAAAATCTCACATAAATGGGAAGACAATGTATATTTACGGTTGCTCTTTAACATAATTTTCTAGTTTTAGTTTTAGTTTAGTTTTAATACTTGTATTATTATTATTATTTTATATATACAAATCCTCATCATTTTAAATTTTCTAAATCTTATAACTAAATAAGAAAATGTATAAGATGGAATTATAAATAATGGGAATGTAAATCCCTTCATTTATAAGATTCTATGTATTTAACAAAATTTTCATCTAAATGCAAACGAGAAATCATTGATTCATTTTTTTAGGGTCTATTGAGACTGACTGATAACCCCTTTAAAGTTCAATTTTGCATTTTTTTTAAGGGTCTATTGAGACTGATTGATAACCCTCCAAATTAGGAAAAAAGAGATATTTAATATTTAATGTCAGTTTAGAAATAACTTATTTAGCTGAAACTGAAAACTTTTTACCAAAAGTACTACAGATAAAAGTAAAAGTTAGCTGAAATAGTACAGTGGAACTCATGAATAGTACTAAAAAGTACAGTGGAACTCATGAATAGTACTAAAAAGTGTAGTGAGACCCATGAATAGTAACAAAAATAAGCTGAATAGTAAAATAAACTGACAAAAATATTCAATGCCAAATGCACACTTAATGCAAGACTAGTGTTAGGGGATTACAATTTCAAATAATGTTTAAGTGGAAGCTGTCATTGGTTATCATCTAGGCCCACCGGCTAACATCACTTTTTTTAATGAGTAATGCTACAGACATAAACTATTTTACAACATTTTTACAAACTGTTGATGTGACAAACTTTTTACTGTTTCTCATCTAGACCCACCACTAACATCACTTTTTCATTTATCAATAACCACTTGCCACATTAGTAGTTTGTAAATTTTTTTTGTAATAAAGTTTGTATCTCTAGCATTTTTTTTTTTAATCTCTATATATTAAGAGGATTCAGAAAATTAGTTATGACTTCAAAAAAATGTAAAAAAACACTCCTAATCTAATTAGATAATTCTTATTCTTAAAAAAATAAAAAATAGAGTTAAAATTGCAATTCAACAAAATTTAAAAAAAAAAAAAACTATAGAAACATTTTTACTAAAAATTAGCGCACTCTTTAATTTTTTTATAAAAAAAAAAAGAAAAAGAAAAAAAGAAGCACACTCTCTATTTAAATATATCTCTCACATGTTTGATACATTTTTTTCCTAAAAACTAGCACATACTAAACCCAACCGTTTACTCCATTTGAAATCTTAAATTTTAGTTTCTTAAAAATCTCTTCATGTGTAACCTTACTAACAATAGATAATTTCACTAACAATAGATAATTTCAAATTGAAAAATTACATTAAATTCAAAATAAATAAATAAAAAGCCTCATCACATGCGCGGAGCGCGTGTGATGAGGCTAGTCTATCATTAATGATTTACCGAATAAACTTTATAAGTCCAATTAATATGTGTATTTAGGGCATTTATTAACAAACAATTTTAAGAAATGTTTGATACCATATTTATGAAGAAAAAAAATTAATTTTTTTTCCTCCATTAAAATTTTTTTAAAATATTTTTTAAGTCAACATTTTTATTTTGAGAAGAAATCAACATTTTTAAAGCATTAGTTTTTTTTAACTTCTCTCAAAAAAAATATATTATGAAATTATAGTGAATTTTTTTTTTTTGATGATATCACGAAAACCTCGTGCACATCAAAATCGTGAAAAAGAAATATGCTAACGAACCAATGAGAGCTTTAGGGGTGTGGTGTGGGAGAAAATATAGAGTCCTAAACATATTATTTGTCCACCATTCAATTAAAAAACTTTCACTTGTTTAAAATTGTTTAGTCAGTAATTAATTTCTATTTAAAAAATTTTTCTAACTAACAATTTTAAATATGCAAAATTTTTTTAGTAGAATGATGGACCAAATCACTTGTCCACAAATTGAATCTTATAATTTCTCATGGTGGGAGCCGCATAGCAACCAACATTATCTGTCACACAGACTCACACATAAGTACGACAGAGCGGAAGGCACACCCACCATTCCGCGTGATATAAATGCTAACCTTACGTTAACATTTCGTTAATATCTATGAGACATTAACAAGTCTATAAAAGTAGAACCAGTACTAGAAGTAAAAAAAAGCAAAAGCATAGGAAAAGAAGCAACATGGGTCTCAAGGTTTGTGGAAACCTTTTTCCTTAAACGATTATTAGATCTTAGTTTGTTTGTATAATCATCGTTTCTCTCTCTCTCTCTTTGTATCAAAATCTATGTTTGATTACTGCTCTTTCTTATTTGCTCTTTACTACGTCAAATTGATTTGATTTTATCATTCTTTTCGTAATTCAGATCTGTTGCAAATCTCACTTGTTATGTTTTATTTTCTCAGATCTGTTGTTTTGTTGATTAATTTTCAGTTCCCATGCTAACCAGAGTTTTGTTTTCCTTATACTTGAGAACTCGTCTGGTATTTGTTTTAAATTTATATGTTGGTCAATATATTCTCTTGATTGGCAAAGTTATCAAACATTCATAATTCCCAAGTGGGTTATCTATATTGGGTTGTTTTTATTGTTTTTATGGTATTGCTGTTCTTTTGAATAATAGTTATGAGTGTGGTAGGAATTAATTCAGATCTGGATGGTATCATTGCAATTGGCATGCAATTTGTTTTCGGGTATTAATGAAAAGAAAAGGAAAGAAAAAACATGGGTTTAGAAAATTTGACACATAATTTGATTTTTATAATCTGGTGCGATGCCACGTGTCTTCCACCAAAAGCAACATGCTGCAAGTTCAAGTCCGGAAATCAGCCTCTCCAAAACTATTGGGGGTTAAGGCTACTTACCATGAACTTCCCATTCCCCGACCCCGCAAAAGTGGGACTTTTGTGCACATGTACTATCTTTTATATAGAGTAGTGATAGTTACATGGTGTGTACGGGACACACAATGTCACGATGGCTGAAATCATGTTTTCAATTTCACTATTTTACAATTATAACTAAAATCTTTTTTTGAAAACACAATTTAGCCTTTTTATATATTATGTAACATTTTGTGTGCACTTATTGGATTCGTGCCATCTCCATGTGAGAAGTAAAAGATAATAGGGTAAAAGTAAAAGGTTAAAAATGTTAAAAAGGTTAACAACAAATTTTACTGCACAACTTGTACATCTCACATGAGATGGTAATTGCCTAGTTATTGCACCGGATTTCAATCTGCACTTTCGCAGTGGTTACAGATATGCAGATGGACTGAGGTAGATAGGAGTCTGATGATGCCTCCCAGATCTACAATTGGTGTGATTTGATTTTATGCTTGTCTTGTCAAATAGGATGTGGTCGTAACCTTAGTCCCCTAGCATATTGCAGTATAATCTAGTATGGAATTACTTTGGGCATATAAGTCCAAAGTTGAACATTACCTCTTGCCAAGAAAAATGTGGCACAAGCAGTTTAATACAACAATTTTACAAAAAAAATCTACTGAATCACGTGTGTTACTAGTAAGTGGACGTTTGAATGTGCTTTGTCGATTGCTTATTTGCTGGGAGTACTTAAATAAGAGGAGGAAAAGTTTTGTTATTTGGTGTGGGATGCGCCAAAATAAGCTCAAAAGGCCTAAAAAAGCTGGCTATATTTGGGCTAGCCAAATGCACTAATCTGCTCCTGGATTTTAGACTTGAAGCTTGGATGCCAAAAAGAGACCATTTGTGTCTGCTAAACAACATTAGCATTTAGTCAAGGGATACCCTCTCCTTATTTGGTTGCATTAGGGACAATACATTGGTATCCAGTTTTGGAATTTCAGGTTTTTTATTATGCTTGGCATTGTTAATGGGTGGACTTCTGTTTCATTCATCTGTCTTGACATTCATGCATCAAACTGCACTAGTCTGACCACACTGGGGTTATTGCAGGAGGAATTTGAAGAGCATGCAGAGAAAGCCAAGACCCTGCCAGAGAATACGACAAACGAGAACAAGCTTATTCTCTATGGTCTCTACAAGCAAGCCACTGTTGGACCAGTGAACACCAGTAAGTACCTGAGCCAAATTGTATGCGTTTTAACTCATTGTCTTTGTACTCTTGTTGTGTTATAAAAAAAAGTCATGGCCTTTTGTATCTGATTTGCAGGCCGTCCTGGAATATTCAACATGAGGGACAGAGCAAAATGGGATGCCTGGAAGGCTGTTGAGGGTAACAGTTTACTGATCAGTTGCAACAATTTAGTTAGTTTAGTTGCTCTGTGTTATTGTGGCCTATACTAAGAAAATTTGAATGTTTTCTCCTCCAGGGAAATCCAAGGATGAAGCGATGAGTGATTATATCACCAAGGTGAAACAGTTGCTGGAAGAAGCTGCCGCATCTGCTTGATATCTTGTTGATGTCTGTGTTCAAATGTTTAAATTGAATGGAAAATAATGATCTGTAGTTTTCAAACTGGTAATGAGTTATTTCTGAATGGTGTGAATGAATCAGGTTTATCAGGTTCTTCTACTAGATGTGGTTATGGCAATTGTACTCGTACTAAGTATGTTTCTTTTGATTATAAATTATATCTGGTCAAATCCTTCAAACCTACTACAGTTCCTGCTTTAACAAAGCTTTGGTTTAGCTCGAGCTGTTTTGTTTCTGCTTGAATATACATATATGGGTGGGCTGTTCAGGTTGGGCAGCATAGACCCCTTAGATCATTTTCCTACAGTAATCTTCTTCACTCTCAAAGCAAGGGGAATTACCTTGTCGATCTATAAATATTCACATGTTTGTCCTTGTAAAATCGTTTTAGTACAAAGCTATACACTCTGCATGATCTATGAATTTAGAGGAAACCATCATTGGACTCTGAAACAGAAAGATGCATGCTAGAAGGCATGTATGGGTGTAGTGGAACATTGTTTGCATTACAAGTTACTGACTGGAAACATTGGACTTCAGTGGTGATACTGGAGAATTCTATATGGAGCTTTGAATAAGGATTCCATCTTTAGGTCTCACTATTACTGTGTCAGTTGCACACAGATTAATAAAAAAAAATCATATACTAAAATAGATAATATTAAAAAAAAAAAAAATAATAAAATATAAGTAACCTTAGATTATGTAACAAAAAAGCAAATCTCGTAAGGCCAGTTTTTTTATTAAAACAAAAAAAAATTAAGAAAAGTTATTTATTAGTTATTACTACGCAAATCAAAACTTCCATGATTTCATAAATAAATAAATAAAAATATTCAACTTCGCACTATCAGGCCTCTTATCAAACCACAATATCCACAGTTTCTAAAATTCATTCATTTCCCAAGCGCTTTCCACTTCTATCTTTTGAAAAAAGAAGTTGGGTATGGTTTTTATTTATTTATATATACATATTTAGTTTGATTGGATTTTATATGTGGGTTTCATTGCTTTTGTGCTGAAAAGACAATCCAATCCAATGTTTAAAATTTAAATCTAGAATAACCGGAAAAGTAGAAACAAGAATTTGTTCATTATGAGCAAATCCACAATCCTTGTAGACAGATCCAATCATTAGTTCCCAACCATGGAGTGAATGAAATCTTATACATAAACCAATTACTAAAAGAATGAAAAAGTCTTTGATTGTGCCGCTTAAATTATATAGAAAATCTTCATAGAATAACCACATAAAATAACAAAAAAAATTATATTTGTCGAGAAGTGCAAAATCATATGATATAATCCTTATTGTGCACCTTGATTAATTGTATTGCTTCATTGTAGATTCGACTACGAAGCTTTTCTAGATGTGTTCCCAAGTTTTTATTTTTATTTTTTATCATTTTGTCCAAAAGTAAGAGTTCCTCTAATTGTATGATATTTTTAGAATACTCTTTTCTTGAATATCATCCAAAAAAATAATATTGGATTGCCTGGTTTCCCACCAATTAGTAACCCAAGATTCGGAGAGAACAACCCGCGCAAAAATACTATAGACGCAAGATATATAGGGGGAATGAATGCTACTTTGAGGTGATTTAAGACGTTTGTAAGTGAGAAGATGAGGTGGGCCTTAGTAGATTTAGCAAAGCAATGATTTTTGTTTTAATCCCGTATCTTCTAAAATTTAGTTTTTTTTTTTTGGCAGAAAGATTTGGGGTTCACTGCCTTTTGATGTCACAATTTTCTATTCCGAAAAGCAAGAGAATGATTTCCAAGAAAATTTATTCAGTCATGCTCAGAGTTTAAGAAAATTTGAAGCTTTTTTTTTTTTTTTTTAATTCAGGTGCTTACTTCCATTTTTTGTAATAACTTGGTTATGGAAACCATTTGAATGCCCTTATTTAGTGAATCTGTTAGCATATTTTTGTAATTGAAATTTGACAAATTCTCTTCAAATCTATTAAACTGAATATGGTTTTGGAAATGATCAGAAACAAGCTGACTCATTTTACAGCATGTAGTAGGCAAGGCCATTGCATTTATAATCAGTTTTGATTTGAATTCTAAGAACAGCCTCTGCAAAGACTTTTTCCAAGAGTGTTCTCTTGAAGAGTTGTTTTCCTATAACATTCTCTAAGCAACTCAACCCCATTCCCAATGATTAAAGTTCCTAGCTTTAACCACATCACCTTGGTCATTATGAAATCCTGATCAAATGTCATGTATAAATTGCAGTCTCAAAGATTCATGTTGAACTAAAAGAAGTTGCTTAGGCAGGTATGTAGATGGAGAGAGTGTGTTACTCTGTTGCTACTTTTTTCTTAGCCTTCTCTTTCTCAAGCAGGTAAATGTTCTCTGCATCAGGTATAGCCAGTATGATTGTTTGCAGCTTGATATTCATCTCCTCAACCTTTTCCATGAGCCTGTCATTTGTAAACATGCCCATAAAGACTCTCTGGATTGTTTTCCTGCTTTCTATTAGTGGTAAACCAATAATTACCACCGAACCAATGGTGCCCCATGCTATAGCAATCACTGCCCAGAATGTGAAGTAACCCTTACTAAATACTCCTGCATTAATAGAAAGGAGGATTCAGTTTTGGAGAATAACATGTTTTGTTCATAACATGGTAACAAAATCATTCTACATTGATCAGCATACATATCTCTTGAAACTGGGTTTCTCATTTTCTTTGAGCATTTGACCAACATCTGGCACACAACATAATATTATCAAATATTCAAAACTGTCTGTATTTATAGTTTGCATAACTTTGAAATTGTCTACTTAGAAGTACAAATTAGATGCTTTTTTTATTTATTCATGAAGGTGAGTTTATGTTAATAAGTAGTATATATTTGTTATCATACTGACTTTTTATTCTTATAGTTACTATTTGTTTTGAAAGAACTAGTCTTTGCTTCAAAAGCATTAGTCTATGTAAAAACAGTTACGATTTCGTAAGGCATTCAGCTGTCGCTAATAGAATTTACCTATTGGAAGAGACAGAAGGGGCCATAATACAACAATCACGACAGTAAAACCAATACCCCATTTCACTACCCATGCTTTAGCTCTCTTCAGTTTTTCCTCATTGAACTCTTCTGCTGGCAGCTCACTCGTTTCCTTTTCAACCACTGTGATCTGCTTAGTAGTATCCCAGTCATAGTTTTGAGGCCACAAAATGCTACAAACAACGTGAACAGCTCCTCCAGTTAATATAGAGACAATGTTTCCAGCAAGCATTGGTGCATTTCGACCAGTTGTGTCAAGATTTACCCGGCCATACTCAATGCTTGTAACTGACAACCAAGTGATTATTCCAAGAACACAACCACTCACTGCACCAAGGATGGCACCAATGGCATTTGCTTTTCTCCACAGAAGCATAAAAGCAATTGGAAGAACTGCTGAACCAATCAGCACTCCCATGGCAAGATACATCCAACCCAAAGAAACTCCAGCCTTGTTCAGTATTACTGCCAGCAATCCCATAAAACAGCCAAAGGCGAGGACAACACCCCTCGACACTTTGAGTATTTTCTTCCCATCTGCTTCTGGATTTATGTAAGTGCGATAAATATCATATGTGCATAAAGAAGATACAGCTATTAGCTCGGAAGAACCAGCAGATGTCACTGCCCTGAACCATTAAGAGAAAAAGAAAATGCTAACCATTTAGCATTTCACATCCTCCAATGTATTAAAAAATTAAAACAGTAATGAAGCCTTTGGTGCTCCTTTTGTATCAGAACATATTGAAGATTATAGTGGTTACTTTTAAGACATTTAACACATTGTATATCATATGAATACTACTTTTCAACAATTTGAAAACACAAAATATGGATCATAACAGATTGGCCTCAAAGAATACAAAGCTTAAATAAATTAATAAAAGAATGACTAACAATTTTGAATTTTGCAAACAGCAGAAAGTACAAAAAAGAAAAACTATGTTAGCATTTTAAGATTTTCTTAACTTTTTTTTACGAACTCAATCTGTTGGAAAAATGCATCATCACTATCAGAAAATTGATGAAAAATTCTCTTTGTCGGGTTCCCCAACATATCAAAAGACCAAGCTAATGCTGACTGCAACTTACATGAAAAGCATAGTAAGAAGAAGAACAGATCCTCCTTTCCCCATCAAAGCTATAGCAGTAGCTGGAGGAACAAGTCCATGGCTTGCCTCACTTTCTGTGATTGGTAGATCAAGGGCCAGTGCTCCCAAACCCAGTGATGTTGCCAGTGAGAATGGCACCGCAAACCAGACCAGGCCACCCAACAAATAGCCCTTATGAGTTGATGAAGGTCTTGCAGCAATAGCACTCACCCAATATCCCTAAAATTTTCTTATTTGAGGTATTAGTATTTGGTGTGAAAGCATAGCCTAAATTTCAAAATGGAAACATAAGGAAATAGATTTGCATCCAGTCAAAAGTAATCTTACATTGTCAACAAACACAGTGCCAAAGTTGCCAATAATGTTGATAATACCAAAAACTAGCCCGCCTGAGCTCAACATTGTCACGTAAGATCCTTTGTGATTCCCACTAACAGGACCACAAGATTGCCCATAATGGGAAACTGGCTGCTCACATATTCTTGATTTGCTTGCTACCTCAACCAGACGGTTATATATTTCACTGGGACTACCAAGCTCACCACTCCCCGTGTAAACCAGGTAAACAAAGACAACTAAAACAACGTGTACTGAAGTGAAATAAATAAACAAAACAAAGATCAGGCTAAAACCATAATATAAATTTAATTAAAAAAGAAGAAGAGAAAATCAAACTTTACTAGCAAAATTTAACAAAATACTCAAGTACCTATAACAGAATGTATATAGCTAGCCAAAAAAGTTGCTTTTAGCCCTCCAGCTAGTGTGTAGACAATTACTCCAAGTGGAATCAGAAAACTAGCAGCATAAATGTTCACTCCAGTAAGTGCATTTACAACAGCTGATCCACCAAGGAGTAACATGGCGGTTACAATAATATTTGTCAAAAAGCAGAAGGCAAGGAAGACAATGTGCGCAGCTGTCCCCCAACTGAAATTAGACGAAGATTATCATTAAACCAGCTAGCAGAAAAGACTTTAGCTAAGTACGAACTAATAATATTATATGGATGGGTTTGTCACAAGCATTATCAAAATTCATTGGTTTGTCAAAAGTATAAAACACACCGAGCTTTTACAATTTCACAAACAGTGTGAGCATGAGGAGCCTTTCTTTTGATCTCTATAGCCATTACACCAAACAAGAGCACCTGTTCAGAAAAATATTAAGATGAATAACAAATGTTGGCATTGCTTTCCCCATTATGACAAAAATTTAAAGAAATTCAAGTATTTCATAGAGGAAAAAAATTGTGTGAACATGCCTGAATGGTAGCCCCACTAGCATACCAGAAAGGCCCACTAACACCATACTCCCAAGCTACATTAGAACTTTGCAAGATCGTAGCAGCCCATGTCCACTTTACAAGTTCTCCATAAAAATTTATGTCAGCAGACTATGAGGTCGATGTAAATGTCAACTAGGCAGTGATGTAGAGATTACCTGAGATACAATCACACTAGCAATAAGTCCTGTCTTAATGTTTCGCCCTGCAGTGTTGAACCATTCAGATGTATGGCGGGACCCAACATAACGCTTCTCCAGCCATACCTGACCCCACAGGTAAAAATATAGTCATGAATGATAAATTAATAAAAATTATGAGAGTCATAATGCTTTTTTTAGTTTTTAAGCTTCAATGATGAATTTTTTTTAAAAAAATGTTGGCTGATAATAATCATAGCTCATAGGCTTCTATGTATGTCTGTTTCTTAGAAAGAAAGTGGACAGACCATACTCCCCACACACAAGCAAACATGTATCATTCAAGGGCTCAACTGCTATATCCAACTCCTACAAACACCTTTGGATTTTGCTAATGGAAGAAAAAATTAACAAAAAGTAAAAATAAATCTGTTCTACTTACATAGAGGGAAAAGAAAAAGAAAAGAGATTAAAAGGAAGATTTTTTGTTAGAGACAATAACTTATCCTTGGAATAGTCTTTGTAAGACATGACAACATTGGCTCTTAGTTAATGTGATGCTAAATTTTTGACATGTACTTTCCTTTTTTTGCATGAAAACATATACAGTTGAAATCTTGTTACTTGCACCGCAGGATCAAAAAACAAAAACTTTGTGTCAGATGTGAAAATTAATTGATCTCCATTCTTAGCTTGTCATATCAAGACGTATGCTGCAGTTGATCTTAGTTCATACTACCAGATCTAATAAGACCATAATCAGAAATCCATTATGTTTGGGTATTGTCAAAATTTTCCTTTACAAAACTAAGGAGGTGTAATTAACAGGACTCTAGTAAAGTAAGCAAAGAAGTTCTAGAGAACAAAAGGATATTAGAATTGAATCAATGAAAAGGATCTCCTTATTTAAGAAATATGTAAGAAAATAATAGTTTCCACATTTCATCATCTATTGACAGCATCAAACGGCAAATGATGGACTATGTGATCCACTTCCCAAAATATCAAATGTTGCCTCAATAACCAAGTAATGAATTCAGAAGCACAACTCCAATATCTAATTCCTTGAAACACCTACAATAACTATGAATTAAATTAAGAAAAAACAGAAAGAAAAACAGGGCTACTGATGTAAAGGAAATAGAAAAGGAGATTAAAAGAAAAATATTTTGGCTGAACATAAGCGCATCCTTAGAAATTTTCTACAGAAGCTCATTATAACCTCTCCATTTGAAACAATAAATTTTATTTGAAGTATATCCAGAGGTAATTAGGACTATGATTTATTACCAATATGTCAAGTATAACCAAAGATTTAGGAGAATCAGTGGGAAAGAGCTTCTAGATGCTTAAGGAACCAATGGATGGCTCTTGGAGTTGGTAGAAAATTTTCTGAAACTAAGATTACTGATTACAAGACTAGATCTTTCCATAATAGGGAATTGGACACAAACTTTTCTATGGCATGAAAATTCAATCTCATGGGTCTTTTTTGACAGCACTATAAATGAAACGTAGTATATTAATCTGAAATTGATATAACAACCATGCTATGGTGTCAGTAGTATCTAAGATGGAAACTACTTTAATTTGGGATCATGCTAAATCAGATAGTCTTCTTCTTGACATTCACTCTATGTTGTTAATTTGATATTCCTAGATACCAAGATTGACAACATAGCAGTATGATTTCCTCCAAAATACCTTGAACGGTTTGATGTTCTTGCACATTGATTGGTTTGAAATCCTAGTGTATAATGAACCCAAACATGTACAATAGATGTATAGGTGTAATTCTTGTAATCACATAGTTTGCCTTGTAATTAAGAAGAGTCAATTTAGTTAGTAGCAAGATTGCAAGAGGTGGAGCCAAGTTGGTTACAGGTTGTTAGTTGGTTATTGGCTAATAGGATCAGCAAGCAACTTGTTTAAAACTTTAAATACTTGTAATCCATAGCATTTTTAGCATTACTGAAATAAGATGCAACTTTCTCACTTTCTTTCTAAAATTCTCTCTCAATTTTCTTTTTCTACTTTTCTTGTTAGAGGGTGACTATCTCGAATTAAATCAGTTGATCTTAGTTCGTTACAGTTTGTCATTGGAACGGAAAGAAAGAGGTTCAGAGTTCACCAGAATGCTTATAAAGATCTGGGGTGCTGTATATAACTGATAAGTTACAACAAGAGTCACTCTATAAAAAAACTTCTGTTTGAATACTTTTTTTGTTGTTGATAAATTCGAATACTTTATGTTATTATATATATAAATTAGCAACCTAATTTGAGATAGGACAAAACTTCAGCTCATAATTTGAAGAAACCCAAAAGAATTTTTTTTTTTTTTTTTTTAACTGAAAGGAGATTATAATAAAATTCAATACATAAACTACCAGATTGTTGTTGACAAAAAGTATTGGACATTCTTTTTAGTAACTGTTTGATTCAGCTTGAGCTATAAGTATAAAGTATGACTTTATCACTACTAGCATAAATTTAATGGAGTAGTGTATGCCTCTGTCTGTTTCTGCTGGTTAGGCCTATTGAAGACTATATAGCATGACGAGAGTACACTTCAAATTAAGAAGAATATGATAGATAGATAATAACTACATATATTTGAGCCCGAAAACAAAGTAGAAAGATAAAGAGAGTTAGTTGAATTTACCAGGAAAGATGTGAAAAAAGCGAAGAAGGCACCAAAACCAAGAATAACAGAGTATCCCACACCTTGACCAAGCACTGGTTTCCCTTCAAAGAAACTGCTCTGTCTGACACAACTGCCACTTTCAGAGACATGGTAATACTTGCTTGAGAATCCCAGCGGTGGACACTGTGACTGAGACATAGATATTGGAAGAAGAAGATGCAGAAGAAGGTGGAGAAGCTAAAGGCAGAAAGCAGTTATATAAGATAGGGTCTGGTCAACGAACAGTGTCCGAAAACTGAAGAGCGACAGTATTGGATGGCTAGATTAAAACTCGTAAAGCAACTTTTGCTGCAATTCGCTCAACCGCAAGTCATGAGTGGTGGAGTAAAAGTGGTGGGTTCATATTGGTACATAATTTTACCACTTATAACTTATCATGTGAGTAAGTTGTGGTAAAAATTGTGATCTTAGTATTTTCTGATAAGTTAAGGTTGAGTTTTTTATTAGAAGAGTGACGAGACAACAATATTTTTACATCAAAACTAAGATAACAAGTTTTTACTGGTACTTGTATTGATTCATCACTAATGTCATCTTGTTAGCTACTATTAACTGGTTGTTACCTAGGATTATTGTCATATTGTTGTGAAAATATTGTACTCATAACTTTATTCTTTTTATTAAAATGGGCAAATGTAATTTTTCTATCATAAACTATCATCCTAATAATATTTAACATCTTTTTAGCCTTAATTATACTTAACATCTTGAATTATTGAAATGTATGATTGATTTCCCAAAATTATAACTTCGTTTCAATGTCCCCTACCTTTTGTTTTGGTGTTAAATTTGATGAAAATTAGCATTAAAAATTTAAAAAGACCAATTTATTCCTCCCTATAGTTGATTGATAAATTGGTTTTTCAATGCTAAATTTCGTTAGAGTTAACTGATTGTGCAATTTTATAGTTCAAGTATAATTAATATGATAGTTTACGGTAAAAAAATGTAATTTTTTTTTTATGGCACATGAGCCAATTAAAAAGTTATTTGTTTATTTATTTATATTTGTTGCTTCCACAGAACTCATTAAATTTCAAGTTAACAAAATCCAATAAGATGTGAGTTTTAGTTAGCTAACGGTAAAGTCTCTCGGGTTGAAACTCAAAAAAAAAAAAAATATATATATATATATATCCAATAAGATAATACTGCTAGTGGGTGTTATTTTTTATTATTATTATTATTTTTTAATAATTCTGACTCTGAGTGCTTCCAAGATGCTAGGAAGTACCGGCTTTTACAGTTTGCCGGTACTGCTCTCTGCTGCTGGTTATTGCTTGTCGTGATGGCAAGTGAAGCTATGAAGGCATGAATATCACTCTTGGTATCTCTCCCCATCATCATCAACATCATCTATATATTATTGGGTTGGATATATTTTTCCTGTCTTACTATCTATCGCACTGATTGTCAAAGCTTTTAATTTCCATTTTTCTGACTTGGAGGTATCTATGGCACTGATTTTCAAAGTTTTTAATTTTCTTTTCTGACTTTGGAGAACGGCAGCGTGTTTTTGTGTACTTCTTTCTTGTTTTTTTATAGACGGTGCTTTGGTGCACCTATCAAATTGCACATCCATCGAATATAGTGACCTGGCCGATCATATGCATATTGCAAACTCTCTTATAAAAAAGCCACAAGCCCCACTACATTACAAACAAAAAATATAATTTAGATCCTCTCAGGTGCTTAGTGTAATAAGTTTTTGCGCCAAAACACTACTTTCGTGCAAAAACAAGTTGGGCTTACTTTCGGTTCAAGTTTTCACGCAAAATAAGTGGTTGGAGTTTTGGTGCAAAAACGAGCTTGGTGCAAGTTTTTAAGCCCAAAACACCTAGGGGATAGCTTTTGTGCAATAACAAGTCGATCTTGTTTATCAACAAAAAAAAATCGATCTTATTTTGAACAAAAATACCATACCTTTGAGCCAAACTTTTCACAAGAAATAAGAGTTTAGAGTTTTGGAGCAAGTTCATGAGCCCAAAACACCTCTAGGATAGTTTTTTTGTGCGAAAACAAGCCGGACTTATTTCTCGCAAAAATACAGTAGCTTCAAGTTAAGTTTTTTGTGCAAAATAAAGAGATCGGATTTGTGGTGCAAGTTTTGAGTTAGCTTTAGTTGAAATTGAAAACTTTTTGCTGAAAGTACAGTAAAAAAAAGCAAAAAGCAAAAAGCAAAAAGCTAGCTGAATAGTATAGTGGACCTATGAATAGTACCAAAAAGTATAATGAGACTCACAAATAGTACAAAAAATAAGCTAAAAATTCTAATAAATTTCAACTTTCATTACTTCCCCAATACACGTGTGAAAACAAACTAGCTTATTTTGTGGGAAGATTATTATATTGGGTAATTGGGTATAAACTATTTATTTAAATAGGTAATAAATTGTCAAGTATAGAATTATATAGATCTTATTCAAAACCTGCACAACTTAGACCACAATTTGGAAGTCTCCCACAATACTGCCAAATAAATAAGTTGAGGTTTTTAATACCTCATGACATCTATGAGTTATTTTGATCAAAACTCTTATGGCCTGTTTGGAAGTTTAAAAAATGAGGAGGAGTAGAGTAGAGGGAGGGAGAGTAATTCAATTATCTTGTTTGAAAGTTTTTTAAGGAATGAGTGGGAGGAGTTTGGAGGGGTTTCAACCACCTCTAACCCCTCATTTTTAATTCCCCCAAATTGGATAGATTTGGAGGGAGAGTAGAGTAGATAAATTATTGACTAGATAAATTTATCAATTTACCATTTCTAAATTAATAATAGACCAATGTTGCAAGTCCATTTTCAAATATGGGTAAATTTGTCTATTTTAATCATTTCTTTTCCTCTGCATCCTAATTTTTAAAACATCCAAACAAGGGGAAGAACTAATTACTCCATTCCCCCTTACTAATTTTAAAAACATCCAAACAAGGTGGAGGGGAACCATTCCCTTCTACTATCCTCCCTACTTCTCTCCTCCCCTCTACTCTCCTCCCTCTCTAAACTTCCAAATAGGCCATTAACTAGCATTTTGTGGGTCACCCCAAATGGTTTTCTTATTGAAAATGAAAAATTTGTAGCACCTAAAAAAACAATGTCTCTCCATTTTTTTTTCTCTCACTTCTTTTATTCTAACCAAAAAAAAATTAATTTCTCTTCCCTTTCCCTCAACTCCTTAAACTCAACATAATTCTTGATCTAATTAGAGCACTCACATTAGTCCATGTATAATACGGTAATGGGTAAATTTTGCATATACAACTCCTAAAATTACTCTCATTAGTTCATGTAAAATTGTATAAATTTAAATTGTTGTTATTATAACCATATATATATACATAATTACTATTCACATCCACATCTATTTTTCTAATATTTGTTTATCATATACACAAAAGAGAGAAAGAAATAGATGGTTTGAGAGAGTAAAAAGAAGTTGATAAAAATAAATATTTTAATGAAATATATAATATAAAATATATAATTTATCGTGAATACTTTAAAAAAATAGTTGTATAAAAAAATATAATATATATATATATATAGGGTAAATTCCACTAACATACCTTGAGATTTGAGCTAATACCAACCAGGTTCAAGACTTTTCAAAATTAGTTAATTTGGTCCCTAAAGCCAACATCTTCCAAAGCACTTTTTCATTATGTTACCAAACGCTCATTTTAAAATTCCAATTTCAAGAAGCGCATTTTGGCTCAAGAAAGTAGAAACAAACGCACACTTAGTCCACTAATAATTAAATAATTTTTTTCAACTATTTTAGGGTCTAAGATGGCTTTATGAAATTTTTTTTTTTTGAGAAACAACTTTATGAATTAAATTGGTTGGTTTTAAAAAGTATTAGATTTGCATAGTATTAGTCCAATGTTAATGGAATTTATCCTAAAATATATTATTAAGCTAAAATATACAAAAAAATTTTGGCATAAATATTCCAACAAAAACTAACTAGACCTGGCTTTTCAACCCCCGGATGGATTGATTTCAAATTTCAAATTTGAAAACATAAAAAAATCGGGACTGTGGCACCAAATTAGCAGTCGGAGCTTGCCACTCCTCGAAGACTCCGCCCTGCCTACTCCTCTCTGGTATCTCTTTCTCTCTCTCGCTTCTACTGCCATGATTATCATTTCTTATTTTTAACAAACAAAAATCTGAACGCATTGACAATGCAAATCGTCAAAAGCAATATATTTTTTGTATCTTTTCTTTCGTTGATAATTTGTTAATAATTTTATGGATGTTAGGGTTGCTATTTTTACCCATTGGGAATGGACACTGGTGAGATATTAGCGGAGCTGCTTCAAGTAGAGGTTGAGATTCAAGATGTCCAAGGTTCCTTTCTTTTCTTTGTTTTATTATTGCCTCCAAAATTTTGATTCACAATATATATATTGTTAGAACTGATATGTAGAAATTAAAAGTGTGATTTCTTCTTAGATTAAAAAAAAGTTATTGGCTATTGGGTGGGTGGGGGGGACAAAAAGGCCCTAACTTGAAAGCAGAATTGTGGAGAAATGGTAAGTTTTGTGAAAGTTTAATTTAGTGAAACACGGTAGTTATCAAGAAGATATCTAATTGCAAATGAGGTTGCCAAGGAGTAGGATTATTAAATTGAGGACAACTACATTGAGTCGAAGAAGAACGCCACAAACCCGTTTCGCTTGTTTATTCTTCAAATTGTGGTGGGTTTCAAAAATCTTCTAAGGAGAGTACATTAATGGTGCTCGCATTCACTTCGGCCTGATATTGCATTTTGGCTTAAGTCTCCATGTTTGTACTTCAAGTACTTGCACATAAATTAGTTCTTCTTTTTCTAATAAAAGAAGATGGAAACATAAAAAAAGAAGAAGAGGAGTTAATTGGGGATGCTAAGGGAGAGAATTTTATAAGACTAGCTATGTTTTATGGTACTGAATGTAGTTGAAATGAAAATGTTAAGATGAATAAGTAGAAATACATGGAAAGATAGGATTCTAAGAGTCCGTTTGGGAAGTGATGAAAATTGAAGCTTATTTGATTTTGTAGCTTCTTTTTGGTACTATTCATGGTCCCATTGTACTTTTCGGTACTATGCATAAGTCTTATTGTATTATTCAGCTAGCTTTTAACTTTTTTTTTCTACACTTTTAGCAAAAAAATTTCAATTTCAGCTAAATAAGCTGTTTGCAAATGTACCATAAATAAGGATATTTGCTTAAAGATAGGGGAGGCCTTATTTATGAAAAGATGAGGGAGAGTCTTTTGAGATAGTTTGGTCATTTTCAGAGGAGAGTGATTATTACTCTGGTGAAAAAGATTTAGTTGATTCAAGTTGAGAGAACAAAGAAAGGTAGAGGAATGCCAGAAAATAATATTAGAAGTACTAGAGGACATGTCAATTAAAGAAGTAATAGATAGTATGACTTCGGATAGAATAGAATGGTGGAAAAGAATACAAGTGGCCAACCTTGACTAATATGTTGAGGACCTATAACTGACTCCAAAAAATTTGGGACTAGGCATGTTGTTGCTTGTTTTGGAATATATGAAAATTTGATAATAAGCAAGATATATTGTAATCATTGCAATCAAAATTTTTCTGCTACGTCAATCCTGAAATGGCTTTAGGGTCATATTTTGGTCCTTTAACGAATTAAAGGAGGCTGCTGACAAAAGTGATTCTATTTTCTTTAGCAATTGTGTTCAGGTCTGACATTCAATGAGGTCATTGACCTCATTGTTTTGGATTTGTGGGCTTGAGTATGTTGTTTATGGTCCTTAAAATAATCATTTATCAAACGGAAAAAGATTATCTTCCAATTTGGCCCTTAAAATAATTATTTATCAAAAAGGAGAGAGAGAGAGGAAGTATCTTGTAAAATAATTCTCTTATGCCCATAGGCTTTATGGTGCAATTCTCATCTGCCTAGCTAGTTCAACTCACATGGTAGTTATGGTCTGTTTTTTTTAGCCTAAAATGACTTATTTTCACTATCAGATTATGTTTTTTTTTTTTTAAACAATACTTTACACTCTTAGCAAAAAAATTCCAACATTTTCTGCATAAGAACCATGACACTCAAATTGAGTATAGAGAACAAAAGTAAGATACACATCACAAGAGCATCTTTCGTAGATAGTTGCCAAAATATTCCGCTAATTTTCTCAAAGAATGTCATTCATCATTGTGCATGGATTGATTTCTTATATCTGCTGATATAGTACTTTTTTCTAGTATCTTGATGTTACATTGTGGGTTTGATCTCTGTTATTTTTCAGACCAAGTAAATATGTTGCTTGAACAGCAAGAGAAGTTGTATGATAGACAGTCTGAACTAAAGGCCCTGTTGGAAGCATGTAAAGGATTAGGAGACCCTGTTAAAGATGGTGCTTCGTCTACTGTTGAAAACTGGTCTGGGCCATTTGAGTGGGATTCTGAAGCTGATGACATTAGGTTCAATGTTTTTGGCATATCTGCATATCGTGCAAATCAAAGGGAGGTAAGTGCCCTATTGGGCAGATTTATTTTTGTTACATAGTTTGTGTACTGCAGCTTCTATGATCCTATTTATTTTTGAGTGAAAAAAAGGGTAATCCTACTTCAGACTTCTTTTAGTGGCCCCCTTATTTTTGTATTCGGCATTTCTTCTGTAGAAGTGGATGGTATTAACATAGGATTTGTCCATGTGTGATTGTGATAGGGGTTAGGAGAATTGAGGATTTAAGGTTTAGAACCTTTTGAAGAAAGGGTTATGGTTTAATAATGACTAGGGTTAGTAGGTAGCGGAAAAGATTTGATTTTGGATTGCAAAAGACATGAGAAGAAACCGAAATTGAATCTAACCACAATTTATGAGCATTTCGTGTGAATTGTAGCATGCATAGTGACATGAACAATGACATAATTAGCCCGTCTAGTATTGAGTTTATAAGGAGAACCTTATAAGCTATTTTGTAAAATTTTCCACACATTTGGCATATATTCTAAAGAGCTTTAAGAACCCCTTAAGTTAAAAAACACAACTTAAAAAAAAACAACTTTTTTGTGGAGGGAGCGAAACCCTTGTACTTTTGATGATGTGGTAGTGTCAGAAGTGCAGTTGAAGCTTTCTTTCTTGGATGACTATGTGGATATTCAACTGTCATGGATCTCAATAATAGTGGTACCCTTGTAGAGTTTGCTCCTTCAATTTCTTTCTACTTGTTATTCTTTGCTAGCAATTCTTTAGGCTATCTTGTGTTTTGTTGTATTAGTCATGAGGTAATTTTATTGCAACAAAATCTATTACTTATTAAATAAAATATAAAATAAATCTTGAATGGACAAAATTCCAAAAGATAAAAAACTAGTCTTCTATGGCTACAACATTCTATGACCAATGAACTCCTCGCTACCTATCATTAGATATATTTGAAATGATGAAATCAATGATTGGAAGGTTTTCCAACCTAAAATTCTTCTTGATTTGACCTGTAGAATAACATTATTTTCTTCCATGGTTATGACATTTCATTGATCAACTTCATAATCACCTTGCTTTTCTGTGGTCTTCTTTGTCCTTGTTGTATATACTTTTGGCTGTTCTTGAAATGGACTTGTGGTGAATTGTAAGGTTGAGTCTCTCTCTTTAATATAACGCTTTGATGCATTGAACCAGTACCTGGTTGAGGCAGTTCTGGAAGCTAATCGGTAGGGCTAAGCCCATAAGATTTTGAAGGGTGTGTGCAATATTTTCCAACATGGGAATAAACTTGGGCCTAATGTAAAATATGTAATTTCTTGAGAATTAGCTGTTCTAGCAAATATTTTTTCCAGAATAGAAGCTGGAACTTATCCAAATTTTCCTGTATATTAGATAATTCTTCTAATTTTGCATCCACTGAAATCACCTTCTCATTCGAATGATTTTAGTGTTTTTCTTGTTCCTTCATAGTCTTGAGAAAAAGGCTTAGATTGGATTTTAGTTCTGAGTTAGTCACTATTATTTGAAACAAGAAATTTTGTTAAGTGATTGGTGGAAGAAACAAATTGGACAATTTGTCTTATGTGTGTTTGTGGTAGGCTTAGGGTTAAGGGAATTGTGGATTTAGGGTTTAGAACATTTAGAAAGAAGGGTTACAATTCAAGAATGACTTAGGTTTTAGTAGGGAATGGAAAGAATTGAATTAGGGCTGCAAAAGAGGTTGGAAGAAACTCAATCGAATCTATCCACAATCTATGAACAGTAGTCTTTATTTTTTTTGATAGGTAAAATAGATTTATATTCAAGAACACCACCTTATGCAAAAAAACATAAGGCAGAGAGAAAAATACAAAGGGAAAAGAAAGAGTGGAAAAGGGAAAGAAAGAAAAGAAACTAAGTATACAGGAGAGAGCTAAGGAACATAGGGAGAGAATCACTAGAGATGAGTCTTCAAGCCCTAGACCAGTCAAACAAAGTGCCACTGAAAGAGGCTAAAAGCTGGTCATCTGAACTATCCATGTTCTCAAAAGTCCTCCTATTTCGCTCCCTCCAAAGACACCACATCAAGCATAATGGAGCTAAATTCCAAATGCTAGACAAATGCTTTCCAGGCCAATTCCACCAACCGAATAGAGTATCTGCAACTGATTTTGGCAAGACCCAAGAAAACCCAAAAGATCTAAACACCAAACTCCACAACCGATAAGCCTTTCCACAATGTAGAAACAAATGATCCACCGTCTCTCCATTACTGCGGCACATGATACACTAGTCGACAAAATCCCACCTACCCCTCAAATTATCACCTGTAAGGATCCTATCCCATACAGCAGTCCACACAAAAAATGAAACACGCCGAGGAGCCTTAACCTTCCAAACACCTTTCCAAGGGAAAATAATGGGCAAGGGGCTTCTTAACTTATTGTAGTACGATCGAATATCAAAGTCCCCCTTCTTTGTCAGCTTCCATCGTATACGGTCTCCGTTTTCAGTGGGAGGTAGATTTGAGCCCAAGGTACAGAGAAAATCATCCACCCCACCCATTTCCCAATCATTTGGTCTTCGAGTAAAATGAACATCCCAGCTTCTTCGCTCCTCAATTCCCAACCGTTCAAGAGAAGAGGCCACCGATGCCCCTTTATTGGAGGCAATCCCATACACACTTGGAAAAGTCAATTGAAGTGGAGAATCCCCACACCAATGATCAGTCCAAAGCTTCACTCTATCCCCCAACCCTACTTCAAAGCGAATATTCTTGCTGAAATCCTCTCATCCCATGCGGATACTTCTCCACAAGCCACACCCATGTACCCTTCTACCTAGTTTGGAAGTCCATCCCCCCCAAGCAACGTTAGTCTTCCACCTTTTGACAAATACATCTTCTTCCAACCGGCCAACTTACGTTCAATTTTCTCCAAGATAGGATTCCAAACAGTAGGGGATTTGTGGGATGCCCCCAAAGGCATACCAAGATAGGTCATAGGTAAAGACCCAATCCGACATCCCAAAATCTCTGCCAGGACATAGACATTAGGAACCTCCCCAATAGGAACCATCTCACTCTTCAGCACATTAACCTTTAAACCTGTCACAGCCTAGAAACAAAGAAGAAGCATCCTAACATGTAGAATCTGCTCCTCATCCATGTCGCAAAACAGAATCGTATCATCTGCGAACAAAAGATGCGAGACACATACCCCTCCCCCTCGTCTACCATCAGCCCTAAATCCTCGAAACAAACCCGCCCCTTCAACTCTTTTCATCATCTTATTGAAGACCTCCATCATAATCAGAAACAACATGGGGGATAGCGGGTCCCCTTGTCTCAATCCCCTCGAGCTCCCAAAGAAATCAGCTGGAGACCCATTAAATAAGACAGAGAATTGGGCTGTAGAAATACAAGTGCGGATCCACCTACACCACCTCACCCCAAAACCCATTCTCTTCAACAAATTAAGAAGAGCCTCCAAGTTCACATGATCATAAGCTTTCTCAATATCTAATTTACAAATAACCCCCAGAATCTTACTCTTCACCCTACTATCAACACACTCATTAGCAATGAGAACTGAATCGAGTATCTGTCTACCACTCACAAAACTGTTCTGAGACTCCGACATCAGCTGATCCAAAACCTCTTTCAGGCGGTTTGCCAACACCTTCGCCAAAATCTTGTAAACACTCCCCACCAAACTAATAGGTCTAAAATCTCGAATATTCGAAACACCATTCTTCTTAGGGATTAAGGCTATGAAAGTTGCATTAAGAGATTTTTCAAACTTACTGTGTTGATAAAACTCTTCAAACATGGCTAAGACATCTCTTTCCACAACTTCCCAACAATTGTGATAGAAAGCCAAAGAGAAACCATCAGGACCTGGAGCCTTATCTCCTTCCATCTCTTTGACAACTCGAAGAACCTCCTCCCGTTCAAACCTCCGTTCAAGCCAGTCCCTCTCCAACCCCTCTATCTGATCAAACTCCAAACCTTCCACACTAGGCCTCCACTCCTCAGTCTCCTTGTACAATTTTTTATAAAACTGTACAGCTTGGTCGGCCATCTCGGATTCGTCCTTATAGATAACCCCATCCACCTCCAACATACTAATATGATTATGCCTTCTCCGAGAATTGGCCATCTTGTGGAAAAATTTGGTATTGTTGTCACCTTCCTTAATGCAAAGCATCCTCGACTTTTGTCTCCACGAGACTTCTTCCAAAGAGAGAAGGTTTTGTATTTGAGATCTCAACGCAGCCCTCTCACCTAACTCCACTTCAGAAAGGCCGAGCTCCCCTTCCTTAACATCCAATAATTTCAAAGCCTCCAGCAGTTCCTTTTTCTGACGCACGACATTTCCAAACTCACTCCGGTTCCACTGAATAATATCTTCCTTCAATGCTTTCAGCTTCTTGGCAAGTACAAAACTTGGGGTACCTGAGAAAGAATATCGATTCCACCAAAAAAGAACCCTATCTTTGAACCCATCCGACTTTAACTTCATGTTCTTGAATCTAAAAGGACTTTTCCCCCTAAATATCCCTCCTGACTCCACTAAAATGGGGAAGTGATCTGAGATAGGACGAGATAAAACCCGTTGGGTCACATTCGGATAGTGATCCTCCCAATCATGAGAAACCAGAACCCTATCTATCCTAGACATCAAAGGCTGATCCGTGCCACTTGACTAAGTATAACTCCCTCCTTCCAAAGGCAAATCTAACAAACTGAGCTCCTTAATGAACTCAGAAAAATTCTCCATAGTCGAGGTAAGACGAGATCCCCCCAACCATTCACTAGGGAAGCGAACAATGTTGAAGTCCCCTATGTAACACCATGGAACTTCCCAAAGCTGTTGAATACCAATCAGCTCATTCCATAACTGTCCCCTCAAGTTATTATCATTCGGACCATAAACCTCAGAACAAGCCCAAATAAAACCATCCCCCAAACCCTGCCATCGAACTGAAACGGAAAAATGACCCACCATTACCTACAGCTTTTCTAAAACCCTCTTATCCCACATCATCAAAACCCCACCAGCTGTGTGATCCGCGTCCAATGCTACCCAGTCTACATAGGGACAACTCCACAAGCTGCAAATCAACTGTCTATCCAAGCCTGCAAGCTTAGTTTCTTGAAGGCAAACTACATCACAATTCCATTCCCTTAATAAATTTCTAACAACCAAACGTTTCCGCGAATCATTCAAACCTCGAACCTTCCATGACACCATTCTTAACTTCATTGAAACTGTAAACTCCCTACTACAACCTCAGTCAAGCAGCCAAAGAAAAAAATACTATCTCCTCTCATAATTAACCGAGGAAATCAAATTCCTCAACTCCCTCTTCCCTTTATCCTTAGAGACAACTTTTTGGTGGGCAGCATCTTTCTTATGCACCCGCTTGGCTGCCTCAATCTCCGACTCAAGTCTTTGTAAAAGCATAATACACCTCTTTTCATGTCGACCCAAAGAAAGCCCCATCATCTTACTGAAACTAGGGAGTCTATATTTCACCCAATTAGACACCTTTGAAGAGTTATCCAATCTCCTCACCTTAGTATTACAATTCAAATCAGCCGTCACAACCACCCCTAGAGGATTAATAGACACCAAAGGGGAAGAACTCTCCACATCACCCAGGGCCTCAACTGCATAAGCTGTTTCAACCTCAGTGGTATCTAACCCCTGAAAATCACTTGCACCCCCAACCCGATCACCTACATCTCCACCCAGAACACCCCCTTCCTCAAACCCAACTCTCAGTGGACTCAGAACGTAATTTGATAGCTCAAGACCTAGTAAAGCCCTGTCACCCTCTGTTTCTGCCTTACCCAGTGTGGACAGAGGCTCATCCGCGTAAAGCTCACCAGAAAAAAAACTCTCAGCCTCCGCCGAAGTCTTCGCAAGGCAGCCCAGAGGCTCAGTTAGAGAAAAGGACACCAAATCTGTCCTCGTGGTGTGGAAAGGAGCTGTATCGGCCCTATCCCGTGTCGCCGGTGAAGCCCCGGCGTGAGACCCATCGGAGAAAGGACCACCTACCTTCACCGATGCCTTCACCGGCCCAACACTCGCCTCGGTTTGGGTTGCCGAGCTCGACGCCGACGCTGGAGCTTCATGTCGCCCTCTGTTGGCCTTCACCGGTGGCGTCGGTGGCTCCACAGCAAGATCGGCATCAGCCCTTGTATGTCCTGAGCCTCCGACGTAGCGTGGGATGCTTTGGACATCACTGGTGCACGGGCTTCCATCCTTAAAGGTATCGGGTCCCCCCCATTTGGGCTTTCACCCATTTCCAACCTCAATGGGCCGGTGGGCTCTGGACCAGAGAACACTGGAAGGCCCACGAGAGTGCCTTTATGGTCTGAGCCCACCATAAGGGAATTCTGAACCCGTGAACCACTAGGCACGTGCTCCCTCTGATCCCTTATTACCCATTGGGAATTCTTCAGTCCACCTTTATTCCACACCACCCTCCTTTTTCCTTCCCCATTCACTTCTACAGTCAAGCTTTTTCCTGCCCAGTCAGAGTTCCCCAGTTCCCGTTTATTTCCATATACATGTTTAGTCCAATTAGATTTGAAATTCAATGGAGATCTCCTTTTATATCCTACTGGAAATGTCTTTCCAAAGTTAAGCTCCTCTGTTCTGCACTGAGAACCCACAGCTCTACCTTCTAGAGTCGCCGGACCTGGTAAGCTCACTGGCGCTTCGCTCACCATTTTTTGTTTACTTGCTGGGTTTTGCACCTCTAACTGGTTTCTGCCCCCGACCTGCACCTCATGCCCACACACCATATTGGCAAAGGATTTAAAAGGTTGAATCCTAGAGTTATCCTTATGAGGCTGAGCCACAAAACTTGACTGCCCATACCCACCGTTCACATTGTTTTCAGGTTCCAGCAACTTCCTTAACTCTAACCCAAAAACCCTCCATCCATTCTTTGCTCTGCCTACTGGAATGATGATGGACCTCCTAGACCCGCCAACTTTAAGTTCAGTCAGCAGTAGGAATAAGCCAAAAGAATTGGAGCTCCGTTGGAGGGTGTAGGTTGAATCACCTTCCCTGAACGAATAAAAGTACCTCGAACTGCTCCCAACGACTAGCTGTTCTAAACTCTTCATCAGCCATTGTGCCACGTACTTACCCACGAAGACCGACTTCATGAAGTACCTACTCCGCTCAAAAATCCTTAAAGAAAAATGCCGTCCCCCTTCCTCTACCACCAGTTGAAAAAGTTTGGATTCAATAAAAAAACTACGAACACCACCCATAGCTCGCCCTCTGGGTTTTAACAGTGACAAGGCTCACCCTCTGGGTTCTAGTCAATCAAACATCTCAAACACAATTTCCAGCATCATTCAGAGAAGCTCCATTTACAAAGCCACTTCTCTAAAACCATGACACACCAACTTCTCACAAAGGCAATCTGTATCTTTTTTCTCCTTTTTTTATTGCCAATTATCCACCAGCTGAACTTATTATCTGAATATGTTGGATGTTACCTACCCAAAATTTTCATCACAAATCAGTGACGGCCAAAACACCACCTCATAAGATTTTCTTTGTATTTTATTTGGTGCCTTCAATCACACATCACTAGAGATGCACTTATTTACTAATTTACTTGACCCATTCTATTTTGATTGAAATATCAGTAGTCTTTATATATATATATATATATATATATATATATATATATTTATATATATTATTTTTATAAGTACAATCTATGAACAGTACTCATGAGTGATTAGCATTGATGCCACACAGGAAACTTAGCAAGAACAGTTTGTATTAACATTGACGTGAATAGTGACAAAGTATTAAAGAGAAAAGAAAGAGAGAAAAGAAAAGGAGAAAAAGAACAAAATAAGGCTGACGTGCCTCGATACTCAAAACACTTAATGCTATCATTCTCCCTCTTATTTGCGTACAACAATACCCTTATATAGACTCTTTCAATCTTAACCTTTTCTTTTTAATAGAATTCCTATTTTGATTAGTAAACAAAGCCCTAATAAGGTAATGAAAATTTTAACTTGGGCTCAAAGAAATAAAACCAAGATACTTATTAGAATCTTCTACTAAATCCTAAACTCAATTAAATTAACAAAATACCCTTGATTTGAAGGAGTTGTTGGAATTATGGTTTGCCCATGAATACAAAGCTGACCATAAGTTGTAAAATAAACCCAGATTTTTTTAGATAGATTAAATTAATAACCTAAATCAAAAACATTTTTCAGATAGGTTAAAATAATATCCCAAATTTAAAACTATTTTATGCCTTGTATACTTGTAACTAGACTTTTAAAACTGTATGCTTCAATTGGACTTCTCACATGACAAATTAGTGTTCCATGGCAGCATCAGGTATAGAAGCTCCTGATTGCTTTCTCACATCTCCCCTCTGAAAGCTTTTTGAGTTTGAAAGGATTTGAAATTTTAGAAAGACGCCCAAGGGGTGCTGCCCAAGTGCACAAGAACCATCTTGCCTTGCCTTTAACAAAAAGTGAAAGGGAAAAACGAAACAAAGGAAGAAAAATTAAAATAAATTTCTAGAGCTGTAACATGGAAACATTGGTAGAAGTGGGAGAATGCATTGCGATGTGGTGTAGGTCTAATTCAAAGACAAAGAGTAGGGACTGCCTACAATTAGTGTTGGTGAGCTTAAGCCACAGCTCTCTCCCTTGCCTTAACTACAGATGAACTGAAGTGAGTCTGTGCGTAATAATTCTTACATTGTTAAAAAAGAAACAAGTGAACAGAGTGTAGTCATATCTCCTTTTATTGATAGTGTCTCTAATATTGATATGATGCTATCACAATTTCTTTTTAAACTGTCACTGTTATTGCCCATACCTCTTGGCTTCTACAGTTTTTATATGCTAATTTCTTAACTCCGATAATTATTTGCTTCAAATTTCCACTGATGTTTGTTTTCTTTCTTTATTTATTTCATAATAGTAGTATGCATTCTAATGAATTTCTGAAGTATAGAATATCAGTGCATGTTAGGACTCTTAAATTTGTATTCCTGGTGTTTATAGCTTTAAAATGTGTTCTCCCATCTTTATGTATTGATTTTTCATTAATTGATTGTCAATTGATACCAGATCATTAATTCAATCATGAGTGGAAGAGATGTTCTAGTGATTATGGCTGCAGGTGGTGGCAAAAGCCTGTGTTACCAGCTTCCAGCCATTCTTCGTGATGGAGTTGCTCTTGTTGTCAGTCCTTTGCTTTCTTTAATACAGGATCAGGTGCCTGTTAATATATATTATTCTGCTTTCTACTGATTCTGCTACTGCTACTTGAAAAACTCCTGTACAACTATAAGAGCATCTTTTGCAACTGCTACTCCAGGTGATGGGTTTGACTGCTTTAGGCATTCCAGCATATATGTTGACATCAACTACTAGCAAGGAAGATGAGAAGTTCATCTACAGGGCTCTTGAAAAGGGTGAAGGAGATCTCAAAATATTGTATGTCACACCAGAAAAGATATCAAAGAGTAAGAGATTTATGTCAAAGCTTGAGAAGTGTCATCATGCTGGCCGTCTCTCTCTAATTGCAGTTGATGTAAGTTAATGGTCTTTCAACGTGATCTTCTGACTTGATTCTAGACAAGGCATATTGTTTCCATCTTTTTCCTGACTGTCAAAAGTTGTTGATTTGGCGGTTTGCTACATTAGCATGTTCCTTATGGACTTGGATGACTTACACTAGAGGTATTAGTATTTTCTAGAAAATTGATCCATCATAGGTTGGGGTATAATCTATAGACAATTTTTTTTTTTGATGACAAGCTTCAAGGCAAGGCCACTTCGTGTACACACCCCGTTGAGTAAACCCCAGATTCATGACCCTGCCCGCAAGAACTGTGTCCGCTAAACCATAGACAATATAAAACATAAAAGCAAAGGTATATCCTTTTATGCCATAACAAAGCTTCTAATGTGTACATGTATATGTGTTTGTCTTTGTATGTATGCATATGCATATTTGGATGAGCACTATAAGTAGAGAAGTAAAACATTGTTTATATTCCTTCACTTAATCCAAGTATGTGGAAGACAATAGTTTGATTCAATTTTCTTTAAATTGTCAAATTAGTTGATAGTGGGTTGATTATATTTATTGTGTGTAACATATTCTACATCATATGATAGACATTCGTAGTATTCCCATTTTTAACATATTGTAATGTTTATCTTGTGATAATATTGTAATGTTTATCTTGTGATACCAATGCTTCAAAATTTGACAAAAGACTACGAGGTCAAACCCTTTTTTGATATTACACCTTTACCATGGTGTTTTCTAAGTCATATATATTCTAAATTGTGCAACTCTTTGTTGTCTATTATATGGTTTACTTTGCAGGAGGCACATTGTTGTAGTCAGTGGGGTCATGACTTTCGACCTGACTATAAGAATCTTGGCATCCTCAAGACTCAGTTTCCTAATATTCCTTTGGTTGCTTTGACCGTATGTCTTCATTCTTTTTTTTTTTTTTTTTTTGTCATCATTAAAGAAAAACATCCAAAGTTTCAATTTCTAATTTCTAATATGCCGTTGTTTATGTAAGTTTATGTCTTTGTCATATGTTTTTCAGGCAACTGCGACACAGAAGGTCCAAACTGATCTGATGGATATGCTGCACATTCCAAAATGTATTAAATTTGTCAGCACAGTCAATAGGCCGAATCTCTTTTATATGGTATAGTTTTTGTGGGTGTGTTTGTTTATATATTGCCTTCAATATTTCTGTATTAATAATTTATGAGATATCATATTGTCTTGAACTATAGGTGCGGCAAAAGTCATCAGTTGGTAAGGTGGTGATTGATGAAATTGCTGAATTCATCCAAGAATCTTATTCAAATAATGAGTCTGGGATAGTTTATTGCTTTTCTAGAAAGGAATGTGAACAGGTCTGTGTCTTCTACCTTTTCTTTCCTTCCAGTATTGTGTTCATTAACTGTTATAACTTGATTTGAATTTGTTTCTTACCTGTTTTATATCAGATTAGGAGGTGTTTTAGATAGCTTTTGTGCAAGTTGCTCATGTAAGATTTTTTATTGCCACAATTGTTAAAAATAATGTTAAAACAAATATAAATAATGAAATCTTGAAAGGATTGTGTTTTCAACAAAATTTAAGCAAATTGAATTGTTTAAATTTTATTAAATGCAAGTTCAAGATACCCATTTTTTTCCTACAGCTAACTAGTACTAGCTGATGACATGTGGTGCTTTTTGAAACATTTTGCAAGAAATTACCTTATGGTGATATGGTCCATGTATATTTAGGAATTGTCTTCAATTATATTACAAGTTAGAAAGAGAAAACACATAACTTTAAAATAATTAAAAATTTGAACCTTTTGCTTGAGTGATTAGACAAAAAATTAATTATTTTCGTCTAACTTAAGGGTAGAGCTATTTTTAATTTTTATATTCTTAATTGTGTGTTATTATTTTGCTTTTCTCCTTTTCATAAAAAAAAAAAAAAACTAAATAATTGCTTTTTATCTTTTTTGAACTTTTCAATTATTTCCAATGCATCTAAATTTGAGTAAGAATATCAATTCCAAATAAGTTGTTTCTTATATAAATATTAGAAAAATAAGAATAGTGCCACATATTCGCCTTTGGAGGTGCATTCTCATTTGTTTTGAGGCAGTTAGGCTTGCGGACTAATATGGGAAAATCAGAAATAATGCCAGTTGGGGAGGTACACAATATTGAGGATTTGGCAGGAATTCTTGGGTGTGATGTGTCTTCTCTCCTAACAAAATATCTAGGATTACCCCTGCGTGCTACTTTCAAAGCAAGAGCTATTTGGGATCCTTCTTAGAACGTATGCAAACGAGGTTCGTTGGGTAGAAAAGAATGTACCTGTCTAAAGGGGGTCAGCTCACTCTCATTAAGAGTATGTTATCTAGCCTTCCCACTTATTTCTTACTCTTTACCCTTTTACTCGTGGGTGCGGCAAATTGGATGTGGGTTGGGGGATGAATTCAAATTTCACTTGGATAATGGGAATACGTGGTCTACTCCTCTTTATCATGGGGTTTGGGAATTAAGAGGTTAACGCTATTTAATCAAGCCTTATTGATTTATGGTTGTGGCTATATGTGTTTGAAGATACAGTATTTTGGAGATGGGTAATAGAGATGAAGTATTGGTCTAGTAGTGAGTTATGGCGTACAAGTGAGGTTAGGAGGCCATTGGTGGTGGGATTGTGGATGCATATTAGGAGTGGTTGGAATTAGATTTGATGCTGGAAATGGAACCCAAACTAGGTTTTGGCTTGATGTATGGCAGGAAGAGACTACCCTTAAGGGGAGATATCCCACTTTGTTTCACATTGCAAGAGATAGAGATGCTGGAGTGGCCTATTATGTAGAAATCTGGAATGATTAGTGTTATTGGACCCCAATGTTTCTCTGTGTAGTACATGATTGGGAAGTGGATCTTGTGGAACAGATGTTGGAGGATCTTTACATCACAAAGGTCCAGAATGGGAATGCTGACAAGTTGGTGTGGACCCCTTCACTGAACAAAGGTTTTCAAATGAAGAGTTATACGTGTATTGAAAGGGTGACAGGAAGAGTTCCCATGGAAATGTATTTGTTAGCAAAGTAAGGTTATTTGGAAAAAAAAATCTTCTGTTGAGGGTTGCTTTCTTTTCATGGTGTGCGACTCTAGAAAGAGTCTTGACAATTTATAATTTAAGGAAGCGGGGAAATATTTTTACAGAGTGGTGCTTCATGTGTAAAAGCCATGGGAGGATGTCAGTCATTTATTTTTACATTGTGCTATAGCTTGGGAGATGTTGTCTACGATATTCAGTATGTCGAGAATTTTTTCAGTTCTAGAAGAAACAATTTGGTGGTAGAGGTACGGGGGGGGGGGGGGGTGGTTACGGTGGTCTGTCCCATTATGTCTCTTGTGGTGCCTTGGAGGGAGCGGAATGCAAGGTGTTTTGAGGGGCACAAATTAAGTGCGCGAAGTTGAAATTATTACTAGTGTAGAATTTATTTGATTTGACTTTGCTGGCCATGGATTTTTCGATTGAGGGCTTCTTGGATTTCATGGATTCCTTGAATTTGACAAAGAGAAGTTTCAAGATGAAGGCAAAGAACATTTCCCTAAAATTTCTGTCGTAGCAACAGAAGCTACCAAACCAGCAGCTGACCAGCCTAGAGAAATTCCTTGAGTTCCAACTAAGCCATCCAAGGATAAATTTCTCTTTGAAGGATTTATTGAAGTCCTTATGTCATATGCATGAGTTCTCCATTGACTTTGTCAAATGCACAAGTTATCTTGTGAGTAACATTGGACATGTTGAGTTGAAGATACATGTAAACGAACAGTGGGAACTAAAAGTCATAATCAAAGAAAACATGATAAAATGATCAATGTCTAAGGTGCCATGACGTAGGACAAGGGGGAACAAACAAAATTAGATTTAGAACTCTTGGGGCTGATCTGGTAGCAATTGGGTTTTGAGGGTTTAGGGTTAGGTTTTGGTGGGGAAAAGGCTGGAAAATAATAGGGATTATAGTTTTCTGAAGGGGACAAGGATTAGTAGGGTTTGGGGATGAAACAAAGGAGAAAAATCAAGATTTGGGTGGCTGTGAACAGTAAAATAAAGAAAAGATAAATTCCTTGGCCGTAACCATCCGTAACCGTAAACAAAGCTTCATAGCTCTAAAGTCTGAAAATATATTTTTCCTCCCCAGTAGAAGGCATTACAACCCTTTAAATAGAAGTCTAATACCTTTCCTAGTTGAAATAGGATTTCTTAAAACCCTAGTAACACTTGGACTCATTGGGCTTTTACTACGAAGCCCAGCTAAATAACTAAAATAAAATCCAAAATAAGACCTAATGGACCATTAGTACAGCCCGTGTCTATAATTGAGGAAATTACAAAATTGCCCGACACAAAATCAAATAAAATTTAAAACTGAGATTGGCTTTCCTCTGCCTGCATCATGCCATTTGTTCAAGGATTGGAAGTTCGGAAATTAGTCTCAATTGCCATTCTCAATATAGTCCAAGTTGCAACTAAAGATCTTTTAATGAATCAAAGCCTCAAAAGAGGTGGAAGCTGCTAATGAAGTTGAAATTGAAGAAACAAGAGTATAAAAAACGCAAGGGAAAGGCAAAGAATATGGAGGCCAAAGCGTCTTATTCCCAGTTCATGTTGCATATCAAAGAAAGGTTATGTTGCCTGCACTAACTTTTTCAAGATATTGATTTTGTCATACTGAAAAGTTTAATGGTTTAATTGGATTAGTGAGTGTATCATTATCATCATTGCTACTTAAGATGATGAAATAAAAGGAAATTGAAAATCATTTTATTTAATGTCAAGGATGTACTTCAAGAAACCAAGATTCTTCTTACTTCAACACTTTAAAACTCGAGGACAAGTTTTCTCTACTAGGAGAGAATGACGCAAGTAGCAAAGCTAATATCATTTTAATTTTATTTTAGGTGTCATGACCAATTTATAATTTTTTGGTTTTTAGAGATTGGTTGTCCTAATAGTCTTATTTTGGTTTTATTTGAGTTTAGTTATTTAGTTTGGGCTTACTAGTAAAAGCCCAAGGAGTCCAATTCTTATGTCCCATTAGGAGTGGAAGAATAGGTATTAGTCACTATTATATGGATGTAATGCTTTCTATTCAGAAAGAGGATTAAGTTTCTAAATTTTTAGAGGCCATGAAGCTTTGTTTGATACAACCTTCTTGAAGTTGTGATGCCTAGGAAATCCTAGGTGTGATCCCTAGAAGTTTACTGTTTTTCTTTTTCGTTCTTAAATACCCAATAACTTAAAACCTTGCAAACACACATTGGTTTGTAACCTTTTAAACCCTAAAATCCAAAATTTCAAACCCTAAACCACCCATCCATTAAATATCCCCAACAATGCTTATAGAGAGCCAAAACACTTTTCATGGGTGACTGTTCACAGCCCTGGAACAACAATCTAAATCTTAAATTATCTTTTTTATTTCATCCCTAAATCCTACTATTGTTGAAGCTGAAATACTTATTTTTGTAGACTGTATATGAATGGACTTTGACATCTCTTACATCTTCTATTGCAGACTTTCTTGAGTTCTTGGATTCCTTGAGCTTTCATTAATTTTTTGTTGTACCTTTTGTTTTATTTATTTATTATATGTTTTTGCTTTGCTCCTTGCATACACCCCATGTATTTGGTTAGCATCCCTTTGCTTTATTTATTTATTTATTTTAATGGATTATATATAAAAAAAAAGGTGCCTAATTTTTTAATGTCCTGTTGTCCAAATAAACTCACAGCATCACTACATTCTAAACCGGTTGGGTTCTGATAAGTTAGTGTAAGATTTTTTTATTTTTTTTATATTTTTTTATATTTCAGAGAAATATGTTTACATTTTGCATTATGTTGTGAATATATGTCAGTCCTTATGTCATCAGTATGAAACTGCAGCTTTGAGTTCTTTGACTGAAAGTAGATATTTATGTCTTTCGTATGCCGTCGAGAGTTGCAGATTGCAAAGGAGCTACGAGAGAGAGGAATTTCAGCTGATTATTATCATGCAGATATGGATGCAAATGCTCGTGAGAAAGTACATATGCGGTAAAGTCAGTGTTTTAATATAAAATGTTGTGAATTGCAATGTGTTAAGTGGCTAATGAGCTCTATCTCAAATGGCACCTCCTCCCCTTGTAGAAGCAAGGTAGAGGGTGAGGTCATGTGAATTGCAATAGTATTTAATTCTTTAATTTTTTGTCATCATGGAGCACAAAATGATTAGGGGTGTACATGGATTGGGTTAGAAGGTTTTACGATTCTAAGTAAATTTTTCCTAATTTGATCAGGTCTATCAACAAAGTTTTTTGTTAAGAAAAATGCTAGGACCACTAAAAGTTACACAACTTTTGCCACAACTCACCTCGTGTTGTGGCAAGTTGTGAGCAATGAAGAAAAAGTGGTGGGTCCACGTGGGTCCACACCTCCGCCACTCACAACTTGCCACGTGGTGAGTTGTGACTAAAGTATGCAATTTTGTGGTCTTAACATTGTTTTAAATTAAACACATACTACGTCACTCTCCACCAAACCAACACTTTTGTTTTTCTTTTTTTCATTCTATTTTTCCTGTCCATGTCTTATTTATTTATTTTAAGTAATCTCCTCCAATTTTCTCCTTTTTATTCTCCTCCGCATGTTTTCTTCACCAATTTTCTAGAATCTTCATTTCTTCTCCTACCTTCTTCGTTCTCTCTTCTTCAATTTTTCTCCTGCCTTATTTCTTCTTTCCTTTATAGATGTAACAGATCTCCATCCCTGTTTCTCTCTCGTTCTCTCATCGTCTTCTGTTGCCATCATGCTCTCCCCCTCGCAGTCCGCTTCTCCCCATCACTGTACCAACACACTCCTCCATGGTTGATCTATTGTGCTGTGCGTCTATGAAGAAGAAAGGGAAATGGACTCACCAGCTACCTTGTGATTGATGAAAAAATCTGTGCTTGAATGGTCATTGACAAATACAGAGGATTTGAGATTCTCTTACAAAGGCAGAAAAGGAGTTGTTTTTGGCATTTAAAAGGAGGTTAAATTGGATTTTTGAGAAAAAAGTAAGGGCAGTTTCAGAAGAAGACAACAACTTTCCAGCAGTAAAGAGACTTGTTTAGCTTGCGTTTTGGTATTGTTACTCTGAGGGTCCAATGCAAAAATGCGAAAAAACACCTTTGTGGTCCCAAAAGGCAGGTTGTGAAAACTATGCCAAACGCTAAAATTCACTATTTGAAAACGCCATCGTGCATTTTGGGTCCAAATAGCTGAACCAAATGGGCACTTAAGACCCATCAGGTTGGTGTGTACGTTAGGAATCCAAAAAATTTTAAAATTTTTTGCAATATGTTAATTGAGTATTCTGCAGCTAGTTGTGGTGACAGTTTCACCATTATTTTAAATTTCTTAGTTTCCCAGAAAAATCCTCGTGTGGAATTGAATGTCTTTGTCTTGGCAGGATAAAACTGGGGATTGGGGCAGGGAGATGTGGGGTGGGGTTGTGAATCAATTGTGAGCTCTTATCTTGTGCACCCAAGTCTTGCAGTTTAAAGCTAAACAGTTTTGAATTTTCCATGGTGTGAATTGCGTCTTGTCTGCGTAGTTTGTGCTATAGAAGTTTCAATGGACCTCCATTTGAAGGGAAAAATAGTATATCAAGTGTCATTTTGTCTGCTGGAAAGGCTTCAGGGCAGTCCAATCTTTGGTATTTGAGGGATTAAATACCAAAGATTGGATGCAAGCATGGTATAATTTTAAGGACAAAGTTTGGATGCAAGCATGTAACCATTAGCAGCTTATTTATGTGCAAGATAGTCTTGCATTTTGTTCAGACTATAATTACTCAGTGTCTAGGCTGTCATTTGCATAATACTATACAGTATAATAAGAGGACAATCGATGTAGGATCTTTAAAATTCAGTACTAAATTAGGGTTTTTGATCTTGAAGGGTTCTTAAATAGACCTTGATATTTAATGGTGTGGGTTGGGCTAGTTAATAAAAAGATTGGATCTTGAATGAGTCTGGTTGTTGTTTGGTTTAAAAGAATGAATAGAATGAGAAACAAAGAAATAAAAACCCTAAGCAATCACACTCTCAAAGGTGAAGCTTAAAATAAGCTGTCATAATTCTACTTATAAAAAAAAAAAAAAAAAGCTGTCATAATTCTTTTAAAATTCACTGTCTCTATGAGTGTTACTGATTACAATAAAGCCTTTATAAATAACCTATCTCTTTAAATAGCAAAGAAAAATACTTAAGAAGAAGTTAGAACCAAATAGAAAAAGAAATCAAAACATAATATAAGACTCGTGCTTTGGTGAAAAAAATTTGGAAATTACCAGTTTGCCCTTATTCCAGTTGAACTTAATTAAAATTGTTCCAGCTCAAATAAACGATAAAGTAAGACTCAATTTGACTTAGACTAACTAAGCAAGGTCCCAAGAGAGATCTCCACTATCCCAAAACATCCCAAATTAATGCTTGAGCCCTAGAATCAGCCTTTCCTCACCTCTTATAAATCTTCTAAGGTGGCTGCCAGTTAGGTTCCCCATCAACCATAGTTCCTTTCATGGATTGGATACTTTTGTTTTTGTGTGGGTCTCTCTTTAATAAGTATAATATTTTGTGGAAGTTAAGATAGAAATGGATTTTGTTGGCTTATTCCGATTGGTGAACACTTTAAATATTTTGTGATGCTGCCTTTTCTTTCAAACATTGACATTCTGAGTCTTTTTAATATGTTTGATAACACAGGTGGAGCAATAACAAGTTGCAAGTTATCGTTGGTACAGTAAGTATGACTGCAATTCTCAGATCTTTATTTGCTTAATGTCGGTTTACCATTTTAATACCTTCACTTGCATTTCCAGGTAGCATTTGGTATGGGAATCAACAAACCAGATGGTTAGTATTTTGTAATTACCTGTTTCTCTGGGATATACTACTACAGAATTATCTCATTGCACTACTAATGATGAGTTTAATTAGTTCATGAAACTAAAATACCACAAAAATACTATTTGAAGTTTGAGAATGAACTATAGTCCATCATTTGTTACCATGTATATTTCCAAATGCACATACATACATTCACGCTCGCACATTCACAGCAGGTATGCTAGTTGCATTGCAAAAATGAGTCAACAGAGCCATAATTCCCTTTGTATTCTTTTTCCATCTGGCTATATGTATGGCCAATCTGGCATGGCTAGAGTTTATTCATTTGTAATCATGTTTTTATTACCACATTGAACCACTTTGGCCTCATATGATGTCCTTTTAGCACATTCAGTTTGGGTTCAGTTCCACTTACTGATGATTGATTGACTTTATGTGATTGAATAGACTTCCCTTCTCTTTTGATCAACTGGTCTCACAAGTAAAAACATTTTTTCCCCTGATTTTACTCATTTAAAACATGTCACAATCTTGGATCAGTTTGCTCAACCCTTTTGGTGTCCTCTTTATGTCTAGTAATACTGTTATGTATTGGCTTATAAGAAATTGATGTAGGAGTCTAATGCAATACATGGAAGACGTTGACCTGCCATGGTGACGTGGCACTAGGGAGTGACATGGCACAAGGCTAGCAAAACCTAAGGGCTGTATTTCACACGCCCCATGTGGTTTTTGTAGCTAAATCCGCGTGTGCCAAATTTATTGTAGTATTTGAAAATTGAAAGGAAAATTAGTTAGAGGCACACACGCATTCTAGATTTTAGGAAGTTGTTAGAAGTAGAAGCCATGTGCTATATTAAATATAGCATGTGATTAATATGTTACAATTGTATTCTAGCATGTGATAAATGTGAGTTAGTTATGGATGATGTCATCACCTATAATTAACCCATAGGCTATAAATATTCATGTACAAGCATTGTAAAGAGTTCTTTTGTTGGTGAATGAAAATAAGCCTTTGAGAGCTTTTCCTTGAGAACTTAGTGTTCTTTGTTGAGGTGCCTAACTACCTATCAATTTGTTCTAAGCAACTCTCATTCTCAAATTCAATCTAGCCTAAACAACAACCCAACAACCCATCACATTCCCTGCATCAGTTTTAACTACATGGAACATGTGAAATACAACCCCTAGGCTTTGCTGGCCTTGTGCCATGTCACTCCCTCGTGCCATGTCACCATGCCATGTCAACATCTGCCATGTATTGCATTAGAGTCCTACATCAGAAATCCACCGCATAGTACATCACGACAACTTGTATTAGTAATATCTTGGCTTTTCCTCAATCTAAAACCATAATTCCAAATGAAAAAGTTCAAGAATAAGTGCCTATGGTATTTAGTTTATGTTTTGTTTGATTTTTCTAGAGTTGGGTAATTTTGGGTATGGGCCATATTTGTAGGCCTTGGGTTTATTTTTACAAATAATTAAGTCTTATTGAGTTTTTATGTGTGGAATTTGGTTCATTTCAACTAGGGCTTGGATTATTGGTCAAAGTAGGAGTGCTAGTTCTATTAGGAAAAATTAGGATATAGGTTTTATATAAGTGTATAATACTCATACAGAGATGGAGTTGATTAATAAAACATAATTTTTATTAGTAAAATTATCCCTTATCTATTAACAAAAGAAGAAGAAACTATATTTAGTTGGCTTGATTTGTTGGGTTTGGCAGGCAGACAGACACAGATGATGTTGTTTCTGTGTTTGTATCTCGAATGTGATTGGTATCTTGATATGGTTTGGGAACTTTCTCTTCCACCTTGAATTTGCTCAAATACTTCATTGATGGCCGAGGTTTAATGCATGAGGTTGTGGAGTTTGCAGACCAAATAACTCTAGAACTAAGCACCAAATTTGATAATGCTTGAGGTTTAATGCTTCATTTAGTGTTTGTCTTGTTGATTTATCTTTCTGTTGTTCTGTGTTTCTCACTTTGTTTTTTAAGTCTTATTTTTGGGTTTAAATTTCAGTAGATAAGAATAGATTTGTATATTCAGGAGATAAGAGGTCGTTCCTTGGTGTGATGTGATGGCAAGTGCCTTCTACCTAAAGTGACCAATTGTGGGTTCGGTTAAGAATCAGCCTCTTCAAAAAATATTGGAAGTAAGGCTGCCCACCAATCACCTCTCTCAGTCCTCACAAAAATGGGATTTTTTTGCATTGGGTACGATCTTTTAAGAGTAGATTGGTATATTCAGGATTTGCTGGACATTAGCTGTATCAGTTGCCCAAGGATCTTATTCCTTTAATGTATTTTAGTCTAGTAATATGCCTTTATGTGGGTACCTATTAGTTATACAGAAGAGTTAATGTTTTCATGTTTGTATTGCTAACAATGAGTTGTGTGTAATTTCTGTGCAACTCTTTCACTCATAGGAGAGCAGTTTAATAACAATTCAGAAGCTTTTAAGCTGTTTACAGATTGTATGATGTAGCCATAATCCTTCAATGATGCTGAAGGGGTTGTAGGTTGTGAGGTCTAGAAAATTAATATTCTTTCTCGTCTTCTTACAAGTTTTAATTATCTGCAGTGCTGCTTTAATTTCAAGTCACTGTCAGTCCTTGCTTCACTACTAGATAATCCCTGCTTCAACTGTAATCCTTTCTAACCTTAAAAAACTAACAACCTTAATCCTAAAAAATAGCTGCTATCCTTAATTTTCTGCAACATGGTTCCGACTTTTCATCAACCTTTTGCCTTCCTAAGTCAACTAAATAAAAAACCATAACTCCCCAAGAAAGCCTTATGGACCTCGCTCACCTCATAGAGGTAAACAGCGTACGTTGATTCAGTTTTCTTTCCTTCATCACCATGCCCAGATATCAGCTGCTTCAATCACATTCTGGAAGGACTTCCATTTGTTTAAAAGAGAGAGTGGGTGCATTACTGAGGCAGTTTCATGCATGCATCTTGCAGAGGCAAGAGAGTATACTTATAAAAAAATTTCAGTTGCATACTTGAAGGAGTATATAGGGCTTTGGTGATATAAGAGATGGAGGGAGGCTTTTTTATTTTTAAAGAAATTATGACATAAAATAAAAAGAAAATGGAGTTAGGGTTGGAGGGTGTATAGCCCATATGTCAATTCATTATCAACTTTTTCCATCTGCGACCAGGGTTGTAAATTTTATCTTGCATGTCTCTTCTGAGGAGAAAAACAAAAAGAATGACGCTTATTTATCAGGAAGCCTATATATGTTGAACTGGATTTTTCTTAAGAGATGCAGTCTCAGGTTACTTTAATCTCTGATGCTGTGTCTCCTTTTTAAGATCTTATTTGTATGTATAAAAAAATTTGGGACTAAGACTTTGCTGTTGTTGTTGTTGTTGTTGTGCTTGTATATATGGAAAACTTACATTCTTATCAGTCACTCCCCCTCTCTCCCTCCCTTTCCAACACAAGAAAAAGAAGACTTGTTGGTAATCATGTATGATACTATGATTAAAAAATTTAATCATGTATGATACTGATCCTATTGATGGACCAGGTGCTTCCCTTTGTTGGAGACAAAACTCAGACCAACTATCAGTTCCCAAAATCTTGTAATAGATGGGATGTACCTATAACTATCAATCATAAGTTTATGGTAGGATCATTTGGAGAGTGAGCCCTTTCTTTACACTAGGTCTTGTGTTATGAAATTAGTAGCTCTTTCCATTTCATGAGAACCAACCTGCTATTAGGCCTTGAGCTAATTGATGAGCCGTTGGGCAAGGTGCCACTTATGAAGGGCTTAGGCCTTTTGCTCAACTTGTTTCATGAAAAAAAGAGGGGTGCCAGTGCGAGTTATGTTTTACTTCCTTTTCTTTATATTTTACCTACTGTTCATATATATTTCAATAATCCCCTACAATTCACATATAAATTTTGCATTAGTGTACATGTAATGTAGTTGTGATATTTAATTCGTCATTGCTGCTTGTAGTGAGGTTTGTCATCCATCACAGCCTGAGTAAATCAATGGAGACATACTATCAGGTTTTTTGTTTTTTTTCTTTATCAGACTATGTTCACCTTGTTCTGGAATGCTCTATTCTCTCTGTAACCTCTCTTACTGCAGGAAAGTGGCCGAGCTGGACGAGATGGACTCCCTTCTGAATGCTTACTCTACTTCAGGCCTGGTGATGTTCCTAGGCAGGTAGATTTTCTTTGACAGTCTGTGTTTTTATATATACTTGGTCAACTAATCTGTAATCTATGAATTTGAAATTCTCTTAACAGAGTTCTATGGTGTTCTATGAGAATTCCGGATTGCAGAATCTCTATGACATTGCACGATATTGTCAGGTACTGTTCTCTTATTGTCATTAAGATTTTGCTGGTTTTTGGTTTCTGAACAGCGTTAAATTAGCCTTTATTTTGTGAACTTTGTTCAATTGAATGCATGCTTTAGGCAGTGTCCCTTCCATGTCTTTTGTTGAATTTTGTGATTCCCTTTATTTGTGTTTTGTCTTCTTTGAAAAGGGTTTGTACACATATACTTACATGTCTTTATTTTATCCTTTTCTAATAAATCTTTTCCTTATATATATAAAAAAAAAATTATAACATCTTACTTTTTTAATCCACAGCCAAACGATTCAAAATTTGCTTAGGCTTTACTGTTTATTTAAAGATCAATCTGACTAAAAAGCTATAACCAGTTATTGGTTGGAAATTTATCCATTTTAGTTGAACCTGCTTAGTACTTGTCTCTTGAATGTATTAATTTTACTTTTTATATAAAAAATTACTATTCATTCCATAATAATATTTTGATGAAGATAAAAGAGGATTAAGAGGGGAAAACTAATATAGGAGAGATTTAGGGAGGGAGTATAAAAGAGGTAGATATATTAAATTGGGAGAAAGACACCTGGCAGTGTGAGGTTGGCAGTTTTTGACTAAAGACCTTTTAGTGAGTTAAAATTTATCACTTTATCTTCTTGAATTGTTATCTTTTGGGCTTTATAAAGTGAGTTATTTCTTATTGACAGCAACAATTTTATATCCTTCAAATGAGTTTTTAACTGGCCGATTATAATGTTAGTATTATACTTTCAATTAGGAAAAAAACGCAACTTGCACCGTACATTTGGGAAGTGAACGGGAAAATGCAAGTTTATATATAACTTACAGACATTATGGGTATGCTACTACGTGTAAAACTAACTATGTTTTTTGGTAGCTTATTTGCTAAATATAATATAAAAATATTTTTTTTTTGGTCATTTTTTTGCTAAATGTGTGACCAAATGCAAAAAAACTAGCTTAAAAAACAACAACAACAACAACAATAGAAATAAGAAGAGTTAGGAAAACATAGTGGAAGGTAAGAAGAAAACAAGAAGAGGTTAACATAATCACCTCACGAATGGCCTCCACAATCATGAGTACTAAGAGGTAAGAATAAAGATTCCATAGTTAATTTTTTTTTAAAAATGTTTTTGTTGGGAAGATAGCATCTTGTGGAGTAAGTATAACATTTAATTATGTAATATTAATCTCTCTCTTTTAATTATTTTTGAATGTAAGACTTTACTCACACGTATATACCTAATATTTTAAACATTTTGAGAAGCACTCTACAGGAGATATCTGTACGTTCAACTTTTTCATTATTCAAAAAGATGACATTTCTTGTCTTCCAAATAATGTCAAAAACCAAAGATGCCATAAGAGTAAGGTGAGTAGTGGTTAGTTGTTACAATTAATCCTGTTACATAATTCTTCTGGAGGATCCACAACTAGTTTATTAATTCCTACTCCAACCCTGATACCACTTGGAAACCCACACTTTTTAGACCTAAATTCATCCCAAACCACAAAAATCATTATCAAGGTTTAATTCACAGCTAGCCTAACCTGCTTCTCAGGGGTAAGGCTTCAGCTACAATTCTCCATAGATGGACTTCTACCTCTCATTCATGTTTTGGGATTGTATTTTGTTGGACTTACCGGTAAGACTTGAGTGTGTTGAAGAAATATATATAGAGAGGCAACGAGATAGTGAAAGAACGAACAGTGCATGACAAACCTTGTCTTTTTTTCTGTTTTTATGGGTGACAATTAAGTGGGCAATCTATCTATGGTTCTCATTTTCTTTACATTATAAAAATGTAAAATGGACTTAGCTAGAAAAAAAAATTGATATATGATCGATTATCATAACCTATTTACCCATGCTTCATTATTTTATTTGAATCATATATTCTGCCATTCGGTTTGTGTAAAGTGGCACATGTGGACTAACATGCATTACAAAGAATCATTTGAAGAAATCTTCGAGTACATTAGAGAATGGGAAGTGCTATTAAAAAGAAAATGCTAACGAATGCCCTTAGGACATTGGTTAATAATCTATTTAAATAAAGTTTTTTTGGGAAAAAAAGAAGAAGTAATTAATGTTTTGCCAGCTTTTTTCATTTCCTATAAAAATGGTGTCAAAACTTTCCTAAAATGGATTGTTAACCAATGCCCTAAAGGCACTCGTTAGCATGACCCTTAATTAAAAGCTATAGGACTTGTTTAACTAATGTGTTTGGCACTCACATTTTTTTGTTCGTGGGTTTGTTAATCATCCCATAAAAAACTATACAATAAAGATTAATTGTTACGAAATGGTACGGATGCTCCATAATATGCTATAATGGTCGAAATAATTGTTAACTTTCGTGATAGAATTAGTTTCTTATTAACTTTTTGCTAATTGGCTAAGCCAAGACCAAATCCAAAGGCACTAACTTTTTTCTTTGTCCTTTCCTCTTTCGATAAGGTAAAATATGCAAATTAAGTGCTTCTATCTTCTTCCACGAAAATTAATGCATATTTGGTAGTAACCACGAAGCCACTATGGTTTTTAGTTTCACTTGGTGGAGCTAGTATCTCATAGGCGCATGACAGATTTTTCTTATTTGGTGATATATTATAGTTACAAAGTGGGTTGATTTAAAAATCAGGAAAGAACTCTAGTTTGCAACATAGATTGTAAATTTGTAATATCAAATACATTTGTTAGGTTCTAAAGACTTAGGATCTTATGTATTTAGAACTCTAATGTGTATTGTTGGCAAACTATGATCAAAATAAGATGTTTAGTCGTGTTTAGAATTGCTCAAAGTTGTGTCATTTATGTAAAGTTGGATTTAAGTTGATGCAGATTTAATAATGCAGTTCGGCCTGGTTCGATCGATTGAAGCTTAGGCTCGATCAATCGAAAATTGGACAGAATGCGTTTTCTGCAGAATTCCAACTCAGTCCTAGTTTGTTTAAAACGTTTAGGGTTTTATGTTTTTGCCCTAGGTATATAAGGCAAAAGTGTTGCTCTTATTGCTGTTTGTGTGAATCTCTTGTGAGATCTGTGAGGAGCTTTCCTTTACACAAGCTTAGGATTATCAAGAAGGAGATTTCTTCAAGAGCTTGATGACCATTCAATTGTTGCCATAAGAGCTTAAAGAAACACAAGCGGGTGTGCTTGTACTTGCTAGAGAATCCAAGAAAGAAGGAGTTCGTGGTCTCGGAGCTTGCACGTTGTCGTGTCAGTAAGTTTCTACTGGTGGGTAGCAATAGGATGTTAGTGGTCTAAGTCCTGTTGAACAACTTCGATTCTTTTATAGTGGATTTAGGTTTACCTTGAGGACAGCTAGGTTAAATCCTCCCCAAGTTTTTATCGGTTTGGTTTCCTGGGTGATTATATCATTGTCTTATTTATCTTTCCGCTGCTTTGCATGATATGATTGTTTGATTGTGATAACCTAGATTTGGAATTTGGACTAAGTAACAACTTGGCTAATTAACTAGGTTAATTCAATTGTGTTTTAAGGGGTTTAAAAACTGTCAACATTGTTTGTGGAGAATTACTAGTTTTTTTTTTCCCTTAATTTCTCTTCCATGTTACCCACATAATCCCTACTCTGATAATATAAATTTCACTAAAATCAAGAATAAAAATGTAAACACAAAATTTCAAGTTTGAAAATCAAACAATTGAAACGGTTTCACAAATATATTTTTGTATTGATGAATGAGTGGGTACAATTTTCTATATTTATATTTTAATACAATAAAATATCCTCCACTTTGATTGGAAATCAGATTGGAAGATCTTTGAAATACAATTATAATGAATCTCTGATTATGTACTTATTAGAGTCTTTTCGTTTTTTTCGTTCTTCGATTTCTTTGTGTGTTCTTTGAATGTTCTTCGTTTTTGAAGATTTGTAGTAAAAGTTCTTCAGGATTTTAAAGCTTAAATTCGATGAATTTTCGATAGATTAGAATCCATGTAGTTTCTGGAGGCTTTGGAGCTTAATTCCAATAGGAGCCTAAGGTTTGGAAGCATGATTTGAATGAATGTTATTCTTATTTTCGGGCTTGAATTTGATGAAGTTTCGAGAGTTGAAGTTCTTAAAGGTTTTGGGAGACTTTGGAGCTTGGTCCCAACAGAGTATCAAAATTTCTAAATGTGACCCTATAAGATTGATGAATGTCTCTATTATTAAGAGCCTTGAGGAGGTTTAGTGACAGTTTATTTTGATTAGCAACAAGTGTCAAAGTTTAAATAGACACATAGCATCATTTTATTTGTAAAGTGTCTTAATTTTAAGTAACACATAGAAACATTTAATTAGATTATTTGTATCAATTTAAATTAAAATATCAACACGTAATGACATGTGATTAACTCTTAGGTATTCTTTGTAATTTCTATTTAATGACACTTGATAAATTTCCGTTAGTTTTTGAATAATGACAATGAGACCCACTAATTAAGTAGCGTATGGCATTTTGTAATCAACCATTTCGAATGTACTATGTAAAATTGTATACTTGGTTGTGTGACGCAGTAACATGTGATTGGTTGAAACTTTTGCTCTCTACACCAACTTCATTAGCTCCACCAAAAAAGTAAAATAAAATCCACTAAGGAGTAAGGACCCCATCCATCAGTTTCGGTCCATCACCAAAGCTTATGTTTTTCCACATCGGTAAATTATAAGTGACATTAGGGTTAGTGGCGTGACCACTAGCCGACCCTAATCAAAACCCACGTCACATGCACCCTCAAAATCAAACAAGCAAACGTATGAACCAATATCAAACATATCATTCTTGAAGGAGACTTGTTGAAAGTACATCCAACCCATTTTCAATGTTCTAAATTTCTCTTATCAATATCATCACTAGCTTCATGTACTCCAGTAGGCTAACTCGATATCCCACTCCCTTGCTGAATGGACTTCCATTCCCATCTCTTCGTTCTTCCTTTTGAGCTTGCTTGAATGATTGCTTGAATGATGGGAAAAAGGTTTCAATAATCAAATGACACTCCCTTTTGAGATTTGTATAAATACAACAGTTAAATTTTTGCTGTGATACAATTAGTGTTATTTATTCACAAACCTCGAGAGAGAAAAGTGTCATTTCGTCATATTTTGTGCAATAAATTTTTTTTTTCAAAAAATAAGATTATGTTTGGTAATAGTTTCAGTTTTCTATTTTCAAAAACTTGTTTTTAGGAATAGAAAGAAAAAACAATTTTCTTGTAATTTTCCCAGAAGGTCCCAAATTACCACAGTAAACCAAACAATGGAATCATAATGGACTTGACTTTGAATTAATAAACCTAAAGATATTTTAGGAAGAATAAATAATTCCTCTAAGATTCTTAGGAGTAAATCAAACAACGAAATCTTATCAAACCATGTGTAGACATGAAATTTCTTAAGTACTCCGGGAGCATTACACTCTTGTGAAATGAAATTCTCAATCATCACATTCTCGAGAATCTAGATGTCAGGAGGCATATTAATTATTAGATTCCATGAACCAAACTCTACATTAGCATTATCTTAATGAAGATGGATAGAGACCACACATTGCAATCATTTAAAAATATTAAAAATTTAACTGGCAAAATTAAAAATTTGAGACCTACTTTAAAATAGGGTTTAACTTTTGTTTTTGTTTTTCCTGTTTTTTGTTCATTTTAAAAAAAACTATGCACGTGACCAACAAAAATGCAAATAAGGCTGCGTTTATTTTGGCTGAAAAGGATTTCAGGAAATCATTTTACACTAGCCTATGTGTTTGGTAAGCATAGAAAATTGGGTCAAACGGAAATCAATTCCCACGTTGACTGTAAAATAACCCTCCCAAGCCGGAAATGAATTTCAGTTTCTATTTTACCTTCAAATGATTTTCAGGACTCACAGATAATGAGAAAGAGAGAAGAAGAGAGCAAGAAGAGAAAGCACAGGTGGCCACCCAGCCAAGCTCTGGCCAGCCCAAATCGTGCCGCCCTCACCGCCACCCCCACCGCCCAGATCACGCCGCCCCACCGCCCAGATCACGCACCGGCCAAGCTTTTTTTTCTCTCTCTTCTTCCTCAACTCTTCTTCTCTCTCTTGCTTAACGTCGCCAATCTGGTCGTCACCGACCACCAGCCCACTCCTCACAGACATCACACACTTGAAGATCTCAGCCCACTCCTCCCTCATCACCAATTGACAAACACCCAAAACCCACCTCTCCGATCGCTAACCATGCACCGATGAGTACAGGTTGAGCTCCGATCTTGACAACCGATCGCAGCCGTGCTCCACTAGGCTCTCCAACGGACTGGCCGATTTGGCTACCACCATCGATCGCCGATCTGGCCGCCACCGACCACCAGCCCACTCCACTCCACCCCCAAACCCACCCGATTTGGCCGTCGCCGCCTCCATCCACTCCGATCCTTTCTTTCCCGATCTATCTCTCTTTCCCTCAATCTCTCACTCTTTCTTCCTCTTCTCACCGAGTTTGTGAATAAAAGATGTTTTTATTTTGATTTTTGGTTATGTTAAGTGTATATTTTGAATTTTTCTGTTATAAAATTTGTTTGGGAGTTGAGAAAATGTGAAAAATTTGTAGGAAAATAGCATTTTCAGAATGTTACCAAACACCGAAAATCGTTTTCTGGACTATTTTCCATTGCAGAACCAAACACCTGGATTTCATTTTCCTTACGGGAATTCACTTTCCTCTGCATTCATTTTACACTCAGAATTCGATTTACATTGAACCAAACACCCGGATTTCATTTTCCTTACGAGAATTCACTTTCCCTTGCATTCTTTTGCACCGATCATTGCTATCCCTCACGTCGAAATTACAAACTTATCAAAATCCCAATTCATGATAACGGAACAAGCCTCTCACGATCTCACTCATGAATAATAAGAAACTAACCTTTCCCATGGATATAAATAAAAATTGAGTTTTACTAAAGTATGCTCTGGCCTTATGTTAGTAAATTATTTTGCACACGCTACATATTGTTTTACAAGCATTTTACTTTTTCCATATCCTATAAGTTGTGGAGTGGGAGAGATTTTTACATTACCTAAAAGATGGGGGAAAAAAGTGTTTTATGTGAAATGAAGAGAATCTAGGGTAATATTACGGATAAAATAATTTCACAATATTTTTCCACAACAATTAAATTAGTAAATTTTTACTAGTTTTTATGTTTCATTACAATTTGACACATTTTTATTAAGATATTGGTGTTTGTAGACTATTGATACCCAAAAATATCTAACCTGGGGAACTGAACTATGGGCATTGCATGAGTATAAGGGACCATGAGTGCACTTACAAAAGAGACAAATGAACTTAATAGAATGGGACAAAATCTCAATAGTGAAAGAAAAATGTAAAAGGGCCTTGAAATAAGGTGCAAACGACCCCATAAAAAGGTGCAAGAGAAGAGATCTTCGAATGAGACCAGCCTAGCAAATGAGCAGGTACAGAGTCAAAACTTAGAGTTGGGGGCGACTTTGCTATTAGTTGTGTGCGGTAACTTCAGCCTCTGACTTTGCTACGGTTCAGCTTCTAAGGTTTTTTTTTTTTTTTTTTTTTTTTTGATGTGTGCGTTGTTGGGTAAGAAAAACTTTATTTTGTTTGAAATTTTTTAAAGGGCCAGATTGTTTGTTTTGGATAAAATTGGTTTACTAGGCTTAATTTTATTTATTTATTTATTTTTAGTTTTACTATTGGTAATTTTTGTTGTTGGACTTTTTTTTTGGGCTTGTATATTTTGTTTTAGATTTTAGATTTATAATTTTTTTTTAATGGTAAAAAAAATAATGTAAGTTGTGTGCCCAAATGAGAACTAATAAGAATTTTCTATCTTAATAGTTTGTAAAATGTTGTAGAAAATTTTTTGACTATAACAATATTTTTAAAAGAATCAATGATATTGTTAAAGGGGCAAAAGTATAATTTTATAAAACAAAATTGCTAAAATTAGTGCCCATATATATAATAATATTTTAAAAAAACAATTGGGGGAGGGGGGGCATTGCCCCCAAGTCCAACCATGGCTCTGTCCATGCAAATGGGGGAGCCTAAGAAGGGTTCACCAGGTAAAATAGCCACAGAGGATCAAGTTACCTAGAGAAGAATGATTGAAAGGGACAAATGATCCCACCAAACCTTGGGATCTGGGAGGTGAAAACCAACCAATCTGTGAAATGTAGGTTTGTAAATGAACCAAGTCAATCGTGAACAACTCGGGCTCGACTCGATAAAAAGCTTATTCATGTTTGTTTGTTTATAAATAAGCCAAGTTTGAGCCTTAGTTTTAGGCTCGTTTAATAAACAAGTCGAGCCCAAGCAAAAAAATTTGTTCACAAACAAACTCGTGAGCTATTAGGCTTGATACACAACAATTCGAGTATAGACTCATTTATAAGTTTATACGTGTTAGCTAAATATACTCATTACACATATCTTAATAATGACATGGCCAACATGAGACCACTACCTATATTACCTAAATTTTTTTTCTTTTCCTTTAAACTGATCAAGAACCACTTTAGACTATAATTACATTTAAAAATAAATAAATAATTAAGTAGGCCACATATAATCATTCCCTATCAATCATCTAAAGTAAAGTTATGAAACATGTTAGTATTTTCTCATTCATAATAGTTACAAACAGGTATTTTTCTAGTCCTTCACCATCTAACGTGAATGTAAAAATTGTATTTTGAACAATTGCTGAAGCTGTAGACAAGGAATGATGAATGAATGAATTTAATTATGTAAATTATTAATTTGAATAATAGATAATCATAAGTAAGAATAGATGCATGATAAAATGAGTATACTATTTTCTTTTCTTTTTTTCTTAATTTTAGAGATTTAAGCATTTAATAATGTAATTTTTTTAGATCTCAAGCTTAAAAACTTGACCTGAGCTCGAGTTTGAGCTTGATATTAAGCTTAAGTTTGACTTGACTAATTAATCAAGCCAAACCAAGCTAAGCTCAAGCTTTTTGGCTTTCCCAAAAGCTCAAGCTCAAGCTCAAACACTATTTTTAGGCTTGTCACAAGCTTAAGCCAAGCTCGAGTTTTTAATTTTTTCTGACGAGCCAAGCTTGAATATGCACTACTCAACAAAGCTTGGCTCGTTTACAGTCCTATGTGAATAAAAGGATCAAGGAACCTTGACTAGAAAGAATGATGGAAGAAGAAAGATACTTAACAACTTTAGGAGTTCACCCATATCCAATAAGCATCTATACCACTTTCAGGAAGAAGACTCAATATGTAAAGTCTCCATTAAAGAGAACCTTCAAAGTGTCTCTCTCCTGGCTTTGAGAAGGGATCCATTTTTATTGACCTCGGTGGACACTTAGGTTACCCGAGAAAACCCATCTTCCATGAAAGGAAAGCCAACTAAGATACTTTCAGGGACGAGTTCACAGGAAAGAGAAATAAAAAAAAGAAGGGAAAATAAATACATAGAGCTTCAATCTAAGGATGGACAGCAAACCTAAGTCAAAGGGAGAATATGGTAATTTCAAGGCCCTCCAAAACTAGTATAAAAGGGAAGGGATCGACCATGGGAGCACAACAAGAAAACAATAAGAAAATAGTAGAAAGAGTAAGCAAGAGTGATAGAGAAAGGTTGGCAGTCATAATGTGAGTATAAACTTAGGTCGAGTTCCTAGAGAGCAATATTGAAAGAAGTCCTTATCTGTAGCATTACTTGGGGGCTGCACATCGATCTAGGGATCTAGGCTTCGCAAGTCTTCTAGGACCTCAAGGTCTACTTAAGTCTGTGATGTCTGGGGCCTATGGGCTTTGTGTTATTTTCCTCAAAGGATTTGTGCTTTAGTTCTTTGACCTATTGAAAAGAATTCATTGAATATATTTACCGTTTGCTAATATTATGTTATTTCCATAGTTCATGCAAATCCATAAATAAATAAATATATATATATATATATATATTTTGTTGTATTCTTGGATTTGCTTGTGTGCAGATCAGTCCGTTAAAACGACCCAAGCTGGCCGCGGTGGGACCGATCCCAGTTCCCTTACACAGCATCTCATATCTTCTCTAGCCCTTCAGTAGACCCAAAGATTTGCATTGGGCCTAGGCCTAAGGGACCTCTCGAAAAGAGGTTCCTACATAGAATTTATTGTGCATTTAACCTTGTGCATTTGGTCCAACTATAAATAATTTTGTAGCTTAGGTATTACCTTTTAAAGTAGTGTCTATTACACAATCACTAATACATACTCTTGCACACACAAAATAAATGAATTGAAATAGTGACTCGATGGAAATCACAATTTCTAAGTGTATTAGTTTAGGTGTAACAAAAATTTTCCTTTTATATTTGGCCTGATATTTATAGCTAGTTGGTACTTCTCCACCAATGGCAATGATAGACTTATTCTCTTTTCATCCTATAAAAATGAAAAGCACAGAAGGATAGCAGAACCCACTTCAACTTATGGCTTCAATCCAATTTGCAAGCCTAAAATAGACAAAACCCCACCACCTCTCTCTCTCTCTCTCTTTTCAAACTCTATTCTCCCTTCTCCCATAGTCAATCCATGGCCAACGCCTTCAGCTTCAGTACTAAACGTAAAGAGATCACAGGCCATAATCATCAGCAGCATGATGAAGCAATATTGCTACCAGGACTACCTGATCAAATAGCCAAACTCTGCCTTTCTTTCATCAACCCTTCTCTTCTCTACTCTGTGTGCCACTCATGGCGTCGCCTAATCTATTCACCTTCCTTCCCTCCTTTCTTCTCTTTATACGCCCTTTTGCATTATTCTCAGTCTTCAAATTCCGTCGAGTTCTTTAACTTCGATCCCATCTCATCCACATGGCATCTCCTTCCTCCACCACCACCACTTCATCATGTCCTCCTTCACCACCCATCCTTCATATCCCGAAACTTTCCAATTCAATCAGTCTCTGTCTCTCATAACCTTATTCTCCTCGCCGCCACCACTCATAATTTCGCACCTGCACTCTCTCACCCTCTCATCTTCAACCCACTCTCCAAAACATGGTCCTTCGGACCCCCACTCTCCACACCGCGCCGCTGGTGCGCAGCAGGTGCAGTACGCGGCACTGTATACGTGGCTAGTGGAATAGGATCCCACTTCTCCAACGACACTGCGTGTTCATTGGAGAAGTGGGATCATGATCATCATGGCGAGTGGAAAAGGAAGAGCAGTCTGCTTAAACATGGGAGGTTTAGTAGGGAAGCAATCGATGCAGTGGGGTGGAGAGGGAAGCTTTATATGGTGAATGTGAAAGCAAAAGAAGGAATGGTATACAATGTGGATAAAGATGAGTGGGAGGAGATGCCGGAAGGTATGCTTCGTGGGTGGAAAGGACCAGTGGCAGCCATGGATGAAGACGTAATGTACTTGGTGGATGAGGCCAAGGGCGCTTTGAGAAAGTATGACCATGAGAAGGATTTGTGGGAGGAGATTATGGAGTCAGAGAGGCTTAAAGGGGCACAACATGTGGCTGGTGATGGTGGAAAACTGTGTGTAGATTGTGGTGGTAATGGGATTGTTGTGGTAGATGTGGTGGCCTGTCCAAAGAAATTGTGGGTGTTGGATATGCCTATGGGATTTGAAGCATTGAGAGTTCATATCTTGCCAAGGATGACTCGCCCGGATTTTGATTTTCCGGTACTACCTTCTACATCCATGGAATGAATTTTTCTCTTTTCTTTTTTGGTTAAACAAAATTCTTGAATTTTGTGTGAATGAGGGACATTCAATGTTTTTGTCTTCTGATTTTTTTTCTTCTATTCTTTTTTATTATCGAGGAAGCTTAAAGTCAAAATTTGTCGGTTTCTGAAAGAGTACATACTTGGCAACATGTAGGTAAAATATTAATTTTTTTGGGATAGATATAGGTAGGATATTAATTGATGTTGGAACTTGTATCCCTTCACATTCCTCTCGAATAAGATGTCTCCAAAGTTAGAGCAATAGAATCAGGTGTCTAAAAAAAAAAAAGGCCACTGGATCCCCTTAATGCTAGTTCTCTTTTTTTTTTTTGCTAACAAAAAATGGGGACTTTTATAGTTATATTATGCCACTCAAATTTGTATAGACCATATGAGAGATAGAACCCACAAAAACTATCGAGGGACCCGTCAATACTAGTGCTCTTAGAACTTGGATAATGTTAATGTTAAATAATTAAATAGTGGTTTAAAGCTGACTGTTGTTTTACACTTTTTTTTGGTATGTACATTAGTTTACCCAATGTCCACATTTTGCAAAGACATACATCCACATTTTTTTTAAGTATCCACACTTTTAAATAGTACGAAATGGAAGTCAAAATGTGCAGTGGTTAAACTCATAAAATTGATATAATAAAGTCTAGCAGAATGCAAAATTATTGTCCAATAAGCTTTAAAAAATGCAGTTAATGGTGGAACATTAGACATTGTTAAATTACCGATTCTCCCAAAAGATTAATTAGATCTCCTACTCTGATATCATATTAAATTATCAATTCTTCCAAAAACTTAAATTATCCATTCTACCAAGAGTTTAAGTTATTGGAATATAGTAAATGTAATTATTTAACCACATATTTCTAACAAGAATAATACTAATCACTTTGTTTTCACTCATCTCTTTAAAAAAGGGGGAAGAGAGAGATTTAAACATGATAACAAGTAATAAAAAAATAAGGCAAATTATACCAACTTCCTTTGAGATTGCATGAAACAATACTCCCTAAATGTTTTAAAAAATAACACTCCGCCTCTTGGGATTTATATATATACAACATATAAGCTCGTGCCTTTCAATCTGTTACTTTTCTAATGGAATATTTCATTTAAAAAAAATCATACCCGAACTATAGAATAAATGACACTTCTCCCTTGATGGTGAAGCTTGTGGATGAATGCCATTCTCCTCCCCTCCTTTAAGGTTTTGTATAAATGTGTAGTGATTTTTTTAATAAAAAAATAAAATAATATTATGTTACGGATATAACGATGTGAGGGAGACATTTATAAAACCTCAAAGATAGTAATGTTATTTCTTGAAACGTTTGGAGAATGGGGGGAGTGTCATATTGTGAAACCTCAAGGGAGGTTGATGTAATTTACCTTTTAAAAAAAATTAGCAAAAGATACATCAACCCTATTGTGTAGCACAACAGCTCATAAACAGCTCAGCCTTGGCTCGATAAATAAACTCGAAAAAAAGTTAAATTTAAGCCTTAATTTTAGGCTTGTTTGTTGAATAAGCTAAGTTCAAGTATAAGTAATTGTTCATTAATAAACTCGTGAACAATATAGGTGTAAGAGACAAGGAAACCATGATAATATTACCTAAAAATGGCAATAGCAATCCCTTGAAGGTACACATATAACAGACAAATTTATGACCCTTTATTTGCCTGTTCCAATTTCTGCTTTCTTCCATGTAGTTATCTAGATTCAACACTTGGGGGTTGATTAACACACGGGAGAACAAGTGTTATAAGGACCATATAATTGGGGGGGACATTTGGGTTCTACAACTTGAAGGGCCCAAGTGTAAGTTGCACTAACATCATTGTTGAGAGACTGAAATGTAATTTACGTACAAAAATAAGAAAAACAAAAACAAAACAGACCCAAACAAAAAGACAAACTTCAAAGTCGCATAGCATTGTGAGAAGAAAGCGGACATTCAAAGCTAGTTTTTTTCTTTCTTTCATTTCTTTCTTAAACTTCTACTCTTATGCATATGAGATTAATCACCAAACACTGTAACAACAAACCTTCCAAATACTAGTGTTATTGAAATATTCTTAAACTTCTATATATGAGTAATTGACACCCCATATGTCAAATATCTCATATATGAGTTCCTCTTCCAGTGCTTTTCTTTTTCTCTTCTCTCTATTTGGTGATCTCATATGGAAGCAATGATAGCACTGCTCTCCGTGTTCAGTGATTTCGTAGTGCCCCTTCTTTTGGTTGCCAACAACACTTGATAGGAAAGTTTACAATACCAAAATAAATCGGGAGTAAGTCTAACACCACACTAATTTCCACAATTTTACTACAACTTTGTTACGTGGCGAGATGTAAGTGGTAGAAATAAAATGGTGGGTTCATCTGGGTCCATGATTCCACCACTCACGAGTCACCATGTGACAAAGTTGTGAAAATTTGTGAGGTACTAGACCTACTCATAAATCGGTATTTTTACTTTTTTTAATTTAAAGCCTTTTACTTGAGAGACATGAAAACTTTTCTCCCCTTATTTTTAATTGAAATGATTGGCTCCTAAAACAAAATTCTCATCTTTTCAATACAAACACCCGTGCGTATTCTTTAAGGAACCTTTATTCATTTTGTCATGTTATGTTGCTTCAATGTATTCTTAGGGAATTTGATTTACATTTCTATTGGGTTTTGTTGGGGTTGTTTGTGAATTTGAAAATAATTTCATCATTTTAAATTCAAAGGTGTCAATCTCGAAAGCCCAGCCATGTTTGTCACCACATCCCCACTTTCCACTTTCCAGTCATTCAGCTTCCTGTGAACGTGTTTAAGTTTTTGGTCTCTCAAGATTTAAACTTGGGAGTTATGCAAGTCCTTTTTGGGTTTCTGTATCTCCCTCTTTAGAACTCTCAGAGAGATTGCATCATAAAATTCAAAAAAAAATTCATAAGTAAGTTAGATATCTCTTTCTCTCACGCATAACATGGAAAATTGTTAAATGCAATCTCTATCATGGATTATTATTATGTCTAGCAACAGAAACATTTGCAGAAATGAGTCACATGCCTTGTGTCAATGTGAAAATGAATAATAGAAAATATTTTAAGGAGTTAAGCTCCGTCATGTCACCTTATGAGGATGGATATATTAATAAGGAAAAAAAAAGGTGAAATCATGATTAACATAGATGATGCACAAAAAATCGTCAGTGAGTTGATCGTTCACACATCTGTCAATGGGTGTACCTGAAGAACAAAAGAGAAGAACCAATCAAAGGACACCGGTGGGGTACCGGCCAAGTACCCTCTGAAAGTTAAGTCAGAAGAGAGATCCAACAATGCTAGAGAGTATGAGCTTTAGAGAAATTGTGCGTACCTTTGTGAGAGAGGGTTTTGGGGGTTATATAGTGGTGTAGATTTGACCTTAATTTCGTGACGAGGAAGGCATTTCCTTATGGGGAGAACTCTCCATCAAATTTCCAGATTTTTCGGGATGGTTTTCCTTGTAGATGACCCTCAATTATGGTTGGGCGTAGGGTGCAAGGCTTTTTAATATCAGGATTCTTGATGAGCACTTCCAGCCACGTGGGAACCACGTGAGTGTTGTGCATCCCCCTTTATTGGGTCCGTCCCCTTTGTTGGGTCCGTCCGCCTGAGATCCATCCATATTGAGGTCCGTCTAACTGAGGTTCGCTTCCTCTGGATCTGTCTGCCCACGAAAATGTGTTCGTCAGTCTTGTTATGTCGTCAGCTTTGTAGGTCTAAAAATACCCTTATCAACTGCCCCCTCAGCACATGGGTCTGTCAGTTTCACCCTAAACGGACTCATGGGGTGACAGATTCTTGCAGTCGTTGTCTCTTATATATTTGTGTTTGACCTCTTTCTTTTGTGTCATGAAAAATTCGTAAGTGCTTTAATCCCTCCTTTTTTTTGAGCTTTTGTTCATCATCATTTTTTTTTTTTTTGTGGGAACCGTTAATGTAATACCCCAATTTTATCATCATTATTAATATTATTATTTTAGCTTTGAGAGGTGATGTGGATAAACACGTAGTGTCATGATAGGATTATTTACATAGTTAGTTTTTGGATATGCTACATGTGAGGTGTAATTTTGTGGCCAAACAAAGATTACTACCCAAAGTAAGAAATGAAACAATAAACTGCACAATTAGGTAACGTGTAGTCCTCATTTATTTTGTTTCAATTACAGAAAGATTAAGGAATTAAAGCATTTAGTCTCCTTATCAGTTAAGGAGCCTTGCATAAGCTTGCAAGGCATACCTTATTATGTTAATTGAATGAGTATTTAAAGAGTACGTGGGTTAGGTTTTTTGGCAAAAAATTATCTTAAAACTTAACAGTAGATTTATCAACTGGCCTTCCCCTCAAGTTAGCTAAGGGAATTATGTTTTAGAGTAGTGACTCCAATCACCCTATAACAGGACAATAGGCCTATTAAATAGATGTCTCATTAATGTATAAATGGATGGGACAAGACTAACAACTCTAAATGTAATGGATCTCTGCTCTAGGTTGTTTAACCACTACGCTCCGCCATTGCGTTCGACCATGACTCTTAGTCTTTGGTCGGCTTGGTCATTATGTTCGATCATTGTCCTTGGTCAATTGGTATTCATTATGGACTGTAGGCCAATACCCACAGTTTTTTTTTTTCCAAAGAGGAAAAAGTATAAGGGTAAGACCGTAAGAGTAAAAAATTAGAGATGTTTTGCTATTGAATCATGCGTGGGAGTAGGGACCATTTTTTTCATAACTTGCTAAGCCTATAAGCTTTTAGTTAAGTATCATCACTTTCCTATAAATCATTACCATCATCACTTTATTATGAACCAATCATAACATGCTAATTCCATAATTATGAAAAAAAAAAATTGTTATAATTTTTGTGTTGCTAAACTTGCTGACTACAATTAGATATGAGATGTGGTATTACCAAATCCAAGACTAAAACCTATCTTCGTGATACAAACCATTAGAATAATAAGTTGACATGGTAAGTTATACGAGTTAGTTAATTAAATAATAAGTTGACATGGTTATTGCGAATTATATGAAAGAGAGAAAATGTCTTATTAATTTCCATTTCTTTATCATAATTTAATATTTCATGCATTTGTGAATTTCTAAAATTGTGAAGAAATATTTCACTTTTATTTGATAGATCATTTGTAGGAAAATTTTTAGTAGATGAAAAAAAAAAATTTCCTATCATATAAAATTCATTGTTTGGAAAGTGGAAAAAAAAAAAAAAAGAGGAAAGAATTGAAAGTATTACTTAAGAGTTACGACTTTGAAATTTGCTTTGAAAAACGGAAGGACCAGCAAAAGGATATGATTAACTTTATGTCCAAACAAGTGTTGCGAAACTGGTCAAAAGCATCGACGGCTGTCGTGTCGGCTGCGAACAAAAACGACACGTTATTCCGTTCCACTTAATATCATAATAATAACAAGTTCCGTAATTCCCAAAATACCCTCTTACTTCCAACTTGCCATGAAACTATTTTGTTTTTGTTTTCTGTAGTCCAAGTTGACGTTAATTACTCTCACCAAAAAATTTATATATATTTAATAACAATTTGTCCTAAAAAAAAAGAAAAAAAAAAAAAACACGTTTTGAGTAACAATCATTAAATTTCATGTGCTCACTTTTACGAAGAGAGAGAAAAAATGTGATCCCTTTAACCTAGAGAGGAGGACCCATAAATATTCTAACAAAGAAAAAAAGAAAAAGAAAGAATAAAATAAGAAATGTATAGACAAATAACATGAGACTCACGTGCATAGAATAGAGAAAAACAACAAAGCATTGTTGAATCCACACCCACTATTCCAATCCATTTGTTGGGTTTATTTTTTTGTCTTCCAATATCTTTTTATGTTCCTTCAACATTTGGACATGCTGTTGGATATTTTTTGGTTGAGTTTGTTGGTTTGGTTGAAATATAGATGCACACTTACCAAACAAATGAAATAGGTGTGTCAGTTTTTTAACAAAATAATAAAAGAAAATTAAAAGAAAATAGGAGAATGAGGAAAATTAATATATCAAAACTAGTAACAAAGTGTAGTGTAGGTAATGGTAACTTACTAAATTATATCTCACCATTAATTAAAAGAGAATTAGTTGATTTCCATGTGTTTAACTTTTTTATTTTCAAATCTATGTTTGCATAAGTAATAAATTATGAAATATTTTTATTTTAGTGCACACATGTTTGGGGTAAGTTATTTTAGTATAAAGATGGTAGAAATGAAATATAGGATTCTCATTTTTTGTATATTCTTTTTTTTAAGGAATATTAAATTTTAAATGCATAAGTATAATTAATATACCTTGTCAGGATTTTTATAGCTTGATGTTAATTGCTTTTCTCTGTAAAGAGAATTAGGGTTTGAATCCCCTCATTCTCACTATTATAACTATCAAATTATTCAAATAAAAAAAGTAATTGTATTTTTACATAATAAAATTGAATAAATTCATGAAAAATCAGCCCATCTAAACACACACACTAATAAATAGAAATGAGAGCATCCCTATCAAATTGTATTTGAAGCTTCAAATCATAAACATCATAATTGTATTCAGTGATTCAAAAAAATAATTTTATTCAGGTACTTGGATTTAATTTTTTTTGATAGGGGAGGGGATTGGGGTAAAATGAGGGCATCAATGAATATAAATTTAAAATGGAAGGCCATCTCTAATATACACTTAATTTAAGAAGCCACCAAAAAATTACATATAAAAATTGAGGCTATTTGCAAAAAAAAAAAAAAAAAAAAAAAAATTCCATTCTCTTTGGGGATTTTTCTTGAGCATGCGTTTTAAAGCCTTAAAACCATTTTTTTTATAAATATTATATGGTCTATCTGAAAAAGAAAAGGTTTCGATAATTGTAATATATTTTTTATCTACGTAGTTAAAAAAAAAAAAAAAAAAAAAAACCAGCAAGCACATTTTCTTTCTCTTGATACTTTTTTGGGACCACATCTTAGTTCTTTGTTCGGTAAGAAAGTTCAAAGTCCCTTGTTGTTTTTTAATCCCAAAAAGAAAAATCCAATTTTGCATTAAATTATTAATTTTTTGAGGGATTGTTGCATTAGGTATTTAGGTTTTAAGTAAAATAAATATTAAAAAAATCCAACTAAAGCAAAAGTATCAAGTCTGGTCCTCTGGATAATCTCATTGGTGCAATTGTGCAATTCTTTTGTCCAATACATAGACATTATGGCTGGATATGATTGCACTGCAATCTGCATTGCTTTTATATATTGTGAGAATCACATTGCTTTTATCGGTTCCCATATCTTGACTCATATCATCATATCATGGTTGCGTATGTTACTTTTATTGCCTTATATAAATCACCGAAATCAAATTACCACACGGCAATTTCACAAAAACAACCCCATTAAATGACAAATTAGGAAGCTGCATTCCACTAAGAAATTGCTTGTATAACACAAGATTAGCACAAAAGTACACAAACCATGCTAAGACTAAGAGAGAGAGAGAGACGAGATTGTACAAAAACTAGTGCACTATATTTGCAAAAAATGATTCTTCAAAAAATGGAAGGGGAATTTGCAAAAATAGCACTACTCCAATGTATATAGTATATACCGCACCATTTCATAATGTCTCTCATTTTTTATGCTATTGACCGCTTCGATGGCTATTTTTTGTAAGTGAGAAGGGCCTCTTTTCATCTTCCCCTCTCTCTTTTTGGGTTCATATCTTGAATGATCGAGATTCGAGATGGATTAATACTTCTTTCTCTCCACTTTTTCTTTATTGAATTAGATTTACCAATATATATATATAAATATAAAAGAAGCAACTTCGCTGCTATCAAACTAGATTGCCACTAGTGTTTTCATATTGTAATTGTAATCCATGATGTACAATCACACGTTATACCTTTAAAATTTTTATGAACTTTTTTTTACTCTTTTATTGCCGAATTATGCTCGAATTTTTTGGTGGAAAATATTATATATATTGCATTATTTGATCTTTGCAACCGAAAATGCAAACCAATTGAAGACCTTTTATATATATTTAAAATTTATGATCAATGCAAAACAATGTCAATAGAGTGGAAAATTTTTTCTACTCCTATTAGGCCACCCAAAATAAACTCCACACGGCAAAAACTCTCATTATAATGGTTCCCTCTCTTCACCCCCTCAATCACTGTACAAACCGATCGTTGACTAGTGTTGATCTATTGTTAATTTTTTCTCAAATGATACTTTTTACTTAAATTGGGTCACCTCTCTGAAAAATTATTGAATATTCCGGGAGTACCATAAATGTGTACTCCTCCCTCTCACATAAATTGTAGGTCCCACCATAAATTTAATTAGTGGGACCCACAGTTATGTGAGAGGGGGGAGTACGCATTTATAGTACTCCCACTTTTCTAATTAATTTTACCTAGATTCCAAACTTGGGGTATGTTTTCCCATTTGAGGCTTCTTAATAGCCCCAAATAGAATATGTTTTCCTATTTGAGATTTGTTTTCTTGAATGAAAGATTTTCTTTTATATAGTTAAACTATAAATATTAATGATTTTTTTTGTGTGAATCAAACAATAAGAAAATATTTTTTCAATAATATTTTAAGGTAAATTTTTTTTTTTCTAATAATTTAATAGTTACAAGAATGAATGAGGGGAATTTGAACCTTGATTCTTCTCATAATAAAAAATAAATAATAATAATATCGTTGAGGCAAATCTCCTAGTTTCTTTATTAAAAAATATAAAAGTCTCTTAGCTTCTAGAATTAGTATAGTATTACAATTAAAAGTGAGTCTAGTTAGTCAATTAGTAAAATCTCTTTATAAAATAAAATAAAAAATTGGTAAAGTCTCTGATAGTTGAATAAGAGATATGAGATTTAATCCCCACCTACATAAAAAACTGTTTAGTGTCTTAAGTTGATGATAAATAGTTATTATTAAGAACGAACGCCATAGATTGCAAATCTCAAAAAAAAAAAAAAAAAAAAATGGCGATCCCTTAAATCAATCTAAGTGTTAAATGAAACCCTTGTTAATCATGTACTATCTATATCACTTGTAACCATCCCAATGACTTATGCCCGCATAAAACATAGGAAATTGATTGTTAATAGTTAATACAAATTTGTAAAAAGACCAATCCATATCCAACGTTCATCAAGAATAAGCGTACTACCATTAGGTTAGGTTCATTACCGAAGTGTCAAAATGACTCAAAATCCACCTTACATGATGATCAAGAATTTAAAAATTAGACTTTTTGTATTATTAGTTGTATTAAGTAAATAATACACTACTATAAATTTCTTTAAAAACTTTCTCCCATCTTTTTATATGTATTAAAAATATTTAGTATTCTAAAAAAAAAAAAAAAAAAAACACCGTTCACATCACATTCACGTTGTGCAGTACAAAACCCACCAAAAGGCAACACATAAACCACCCTAATACTTTGCAAGTACAAAACCCATCTTAAATGATAATCAAGAATTTCAAAATTAGACATTGTATTATTAGAGTAATAAGTAATAACACACCATTCACATCACATTCACATGTGCAGTACAAAACCACCAAAGCCAACACACACAAACCACCCTAAATATTTTTGCAAGTACAAACCACTCTCCCAACAAATATCAAGGGCAAAATAGTAATTTCAACCCCCCTCTCCTCACCTGCCCCCACCATTTTTTTCTTCAGCAACTTTAGTTAAAAAATTGCTGTCTCAACCATCTCCCTCGGAAAGAAAGAAAGTTCCTTTTCCTCTCTTTCTCTCTCACGTATATATCTTTCCTTTCCTTTCTCTCTCTCATTCTCTTTATATTTCTTCCCCTGCTTTTCCTCTGTTTCTTGCTCTGTTTTCTTCCCCTGTTTTTTTCTTTGTTCTTTCTACACACACCTTTCAATGGCGCCGGGTTTAAGGGACCTTCAGCTCACAAGACTCGCCGGCGCCGATGAAGAATCCGGCGACCTGGAGGACGTGCGCCTTCTAGATTCCTACGAGGACACCGGTAGTTTCAATAGAATTGAAGAGGGAATGAGAACAATTCAGGTCAGAGTTACAGGGATGACCTGTGCTGCTTGCTCCAATTCTGTTGAGTCAGCTCTCAATAGCGTTAATGGGGTTCTTAGTGCCTCCGTGGCCTTGCTTCAGAACCGAGCTGATGTGGTCTTCGATCCCAATTTGGTTAAGGTTTGTGGTCTTGGTTTGGAATACCCATGTTGTGTTTTGATTGTTTATGTGATTTTTGGTGTGTTTGAATGTTAGTTTGTGGTGAATTGGGAAATGGGTCAGTGTTTTTTTTTGGTGGAAGTTTGAGTTTTTGGAGTTGGTTTTGTTGTTTTGGACTATGGGACCAGGGTTAGTAATAATTGCTTTGTGATTCTCATGTTGTGTTTAACAGTTTACGTAATTGTGGGTGTGTTTGAATGTTAGTTTGTGGTGAATTAAGAAATGGGTTAGTGCCTTTTTGAGTTGATTTTGTTGTTTTGGACTATGGATTAGTAATAGTTGCTGTTTTTGTGATTTGTGCCTAGTTTTGTAATTTGTGAGTTTTTTTTTCTTGGACTATGGGTTAGGTTGGTCCTAGTTGATTGGTTTCTATGACTTCATTTATGTTTTGTTAATTTATATATATTTTTAAACTTGGTTTAATTTGCAATTTCTGCTGAACCAGATCATGTGAAGTGTTTAATTTGGTTCCTTTTTGTGGTTTATGTAAAAATTACTTTAAGTTATACGATAAATGCATATCTTGTAAGCCCAAGTTGTTAGTAAAAACCAAATACTATAGATTATAAAATAATTTTTCAAAAATATAACTAAAAGGAGATATAATATAAATTGTTTAAAAAAATTATTTTAAGTTACATGAAAAATGCATATTGCCTAAGAAAAAAAATCAAATTTTATTATATAAAAAACCAAACAATATAATATATAATGAAATAATTTTATAAAATAGAATTAAAATTAAATTATAAAATAATTAATAAATTATTTTAAGTTACATGACAAATGCATATCATGTAACTCTAGGTTATTACCAATAAACAAATATTATAGTAATAATATATTTACATAAAAACCTTTACCCTAGAACAATTTTGCAATACTACAAAGTCTTACATACTATTACTAAAAAAATGTAAAAATTATTTAATTTGACTTCTAGTAGTATAAATATGTGGTTCCGTCTGTCTGACTAAAAGAAAACAAGATAATTTCTGTCATCAAATCAACATAGAATAACAGACTTGTTTTCTTTGTTCTTGGTATATTCTTCCGTATCAAGATCAGTATTTTGATACTGCTGTTTGAGGGTGGTACTAAGGTTACATTTTTTAATTCAAATGTATAATCACAAAACAAAAAAAGTCATTGAATAGTTTCCAGGAAGTAATATATTAAAAGAGGACTAACCCGTCAAGTGCGCTTCAGATCCTTAACATCAGGAACAAGACCTAGACCATTGGACTCAAACACATAAACTTCATGTTCTGTAATATTCCTTGAATAAAACCTTCTAATTACAAAAATAAACTATATATAAATGCATGTCAACTTCCTCGAATGGCATCCCTATTATTTTATTAACATTACCTACCAAGATATCGCATTCATGAAACAATATTGGTGCATTTTTTTTTTCTTCTTTTTTTTAGGACTTTTCAAAAGTTAGAGACCCCATCTTGTTTTGAACAATGAAGCTTTCACATATGGAATAAGAGGTACACTTTCTTCTTTATGATTTTTTAATATTATTTGTCATGTGATCGTTTAGAAATTAGAACTTAGATATGTCCTGTACAGTGATATCTGTCATGATCTATTAATTAATTAGACATATACATGATCACCAAACCAAATTTTGTCTCAATCATATAGCTGAAGATACTATTCAGCAAAAATATATATATATTAGCTGAAGATACTAAATTATTTCTTTTCTTTGTATCCTTTTTCTTCTGTGAGATGGTCCATCTGTTAACATTTTGTCATATATTTTAAATCCTCAAGCCCAATAAAATCCTTTTGAGTGATTTTATTTGAAACAAGCAAACAGAAATTAACTCATAAACTATTCTTTTTTCTCTTCAATATTTTCAGTTTACTAGCATATACAAAGACCATTGTTCAAGCCCTTGGTGAATTAGACCTCGAGTCTTTTATTATTATTATTATTATTATTATTATTATCATCATTATTTAATCTTTTCAGTTTCTCCTCTCCACTCTCTATCATCTTAAAAATGTTCGACCTTGGTGAAAGCAGCCGGACAATTTATGAGTTATTTACTTATTTTCTAATAAATTCCAACTTAAACCTAAATTGAGCAAACTCTAAGTTGTTTCTCAAATTCTTCCCTTAAAATAGGTTTTGGATGGTGCGGGTATTCGGAGGGACCCACCCCATTTATATTTAAAAATTAAAAATAATTTTTATTGATTTTTTTTTTACATGACATATATGTTCTTTTATTTTCAAACTTTAAATTTATGATTTTTTTCGGTGTTGTATTATTGATTTTATGTTTGTATGTTTTAGATTTAAATTGTTTATAATCTTAGTTGTTATATTGCTATATATGTTTGAATTGTTTTAATGGTTTTTAAGACTTAAATTGTTGTATTATTAGATAGTTTTGTAGTGTTAGAAGTTGATTTTTTAATAAATTAGATAGTTTTGTAGTGTTAGGACTTAATTCTACAATAAATTTTGTCAAAAAAAAAATATATATTCTACAATAAATTATTAAAAGAAGGAGAAGAATAATGAGTGGGGTAGGGCAGGTGTCTGTGGGTGCTAACAAAAAGAAAAAGAAAAAACTGCCCCAAAGTGAGGATGGGGCGGGGGCAAAAGATAAGGATGGCAAACAGAGTAGAGAATGAAAATAGGAAACCCACCACATTCCTACGCAGTGGTCATTCCTACTCATATGATATTATATTAAAAGGAAAGTTACCAATTACGTACCTTCTTGTTGTTGTTGAAAAGAATAAATATATCCACTAGCAAAATCTATTAAGAATGATAGAATACATCAAATGTTAATATTTCTCTATTAACTTCATACAAGTAAAAGTTATAAATAAAAGAAATTAACATATAGTCATAAATATATCCTCTCAAATAATTAATCTAAATATAAGAAATTTAAACTTGTTATTTGATAATAGTAAGGAAAACAAATAAATTTCTTGAAATTAATTAAATAATAATAATAATAATAATGACTAATTTTTTTTAAGAAAATGTTCTATACATACGCTAATTTTTGCTTTAAAAAATTGTACAATGTCCAACATTTTCTTCTGCTGCCGTACTTTCACTTCCAATGGTTCAAAAGGTAAGTTTATCCTAAAAACCTAAAATAGAATGTCAAAGAATTATTGAAAATGAATTTAAAAAATAAGTAATATTTGGAAGTTGGTTAGGATATGTGGATATATTTTTTTTCTATGGAATCAGGGACGGACCCAGGATTTCAAGCTGGGGGGGGGGGGGCCAGAGATAAGTGAAAAAAAAAAATTTTAAATACGCATTCATATAGTATTAATAAACTATCAATCAAGACAAATACCCAAAAATCATTGTTTCTTAATATATCAAGATCAACTTTTTGAAATTGTGTTTGAGAGATATGGTTATTTTCCGAAATTGGGATATCGGCATTTTTTGGAATTGAGGAATGAATATTTCTTGGGATTGGAACATCAACATTTTTCGGAATTAGGGAATGAATATTTTCTAGAATTGGAACATCCACATTTTTTGAAATTGGAATAGCAACATTAGTTGTTGGCAATCCCACGTTGACTTCGGAAGAATTTGAATATTTTCTTTTGAAAAAATCAAATATTGTAGTTGATTTTTTCATGATCTACAAATAAAATAAGAATCATATATATTATCTCACAAACGGTTGTTGTTACTAACTAAAGACAAATACTAGAATCTAGGTAATATGCATGATGCATTTAATTATAAATTTAGTATTTCTCACTTATTTTCAATTTATAAATTTATTTAATTTAGCATTATGAGTTAACAATAGGCGCAAGTGAATCACTGTTATTTTCTTAAATTTGTGATGTGTGACAATTTTCTATATTATATGATTTGTTTTTTTCTTTTGTCTTTGGTCTTTGCCTTTATTTATCTTTGTCTTTGTCTTCTCTTTGTGAACTGTGAAGGCTGGGTCTCTTACTTTCTCTGTCTCACTCTCGCCTCTCCTTTTCTTTTCTTTTCTTTTTTTCCTTCATTTCTAGCTTTTCCATTTGGTTTTGGGGTCTTACTAACTGCTGGGGTTTTTTTTTTTTTTTTTTTACATAGATATAAATATAAATATATATATATATTTTTTAAGGTTTTCATGGGCTTTGAAAACTCCTGGGCTGGCCGGCTGGAATAGGAATGGTTGAGATGAGGGGGGCCCAAGCTAAAAATCAAGGGGGGCCGAGCTAAAAACCAAGGGACCCAAGCTTTTTTTTTTTTAATTTTACATACTAAAAAAAAAAAATTTTGGACCCAGGGGGGGCCCGGGCCCCCTTTGCCTTCTACCTGGGTCCGTCCCTGTATGGAATGGGTGGGCCTTTTGGGGCGTACGTAGAGATAGTCTTTCCTTTGAGGGGAAGGAGGCTTGCCATTGACCTCACGAGTCACGACACCATAGTTCCGCGTTTTTTGACAAGTGAGCTTGTATTCGTAACAACATATTGGAATCAATAAGCACGTATATACGCCGACACAACTTTTCTCACAAATGTTTTTGCAATTATTAGTGTACATTTGACATTGATTTAAAAAGTTAGTTTTTTTTTTTTATTATTTAGCTTATTTTTGCTATTATTTATGGGTTTTATTGCATTTTTTGGTTTTGTTCATAGATCTCACTGTACTATTTCAGTTACCTTTTAGCTTTATCTACATTACTTTCAGTAAAAAGTTTTCAATTTCAACCAAATAAGCTGTTTCCAAACAGACACTTAGTATGACAAGTTATGAATGATAGAGAATAAAGTAGTATTAATAGTGGTGGTATGGGCTTTTTTGCACTTTGATATTTTGAAATATTTTGTTTAGAATCTCAAGTTTTGGGTTCAATCCCTAAACCAATTTCAATTTGATTGGTTAACAAATATAAGAGAAATATGAAACCATATATGAAGCTAGATGGAAGAAAGATCAGGTTTTGAAACTCTTCAAGTCAGGTGTAGGGCTGTCCACAGGTCGGTCCGGGTTGGATTTTTGCCCAACTCGGAACCGACCCGCCAGAATCGGGTGGGAAAAAAATGCACTCGCCGCCGACCCGCCGAAGTAATCGAGTCAGGCAGTTTAGACCATCAACGGGCGGCGGGCGGGTCGGTCGGAGTCAAGATTGCGAGAAAACGATGGAAAAAACATAGATCCGACGAAAATCTCATCAGATTCTATGAGATTTCACCAGATCCCGTGAAAATCTCACCAGATTCGATGAGATTTTGCCAAATCCAGCGAAAATCTCACCGGATTCGATGAGATTTCGCCAGATTCAGTCAAAATCTCACCGGATCTAAGGGAAATAGCGCCGAAATCTGGAAAACTATCACTGAAATCTGGGTTTTTTCACCAGATTCTAGAAAATTTTGTCTGGAATCTGGAAATTTTGGCCGGGATCTAGAAATTTTGGCCAGAATCTGGAAATCTTTCAGTCGGTTCATGTTTTTCGGGCTTTAAGGGAGAAAAACCGAAACCGACCCACCGAAATCGGTTTCTGGTGGTGAGGACCTATCGCCGACCCGTCAGAGTAGTCGGGTTGGCCGGTTTCGGGTTGGATCTGGTCGGTTCTTCGGGTGGGTCAGGTAATCGGATGAATCTGGACAGCCCTAGTCAAGTGGGTGGGGGGTGGGTTCACAAATCGCTAGTTGTTGTTTTTGATGTGATGGTTCATCGTCCTCATTGAGCTTGATCTGATAATTTCTGGGCCGGGCCTCAAAGTTGTGCGAATCAGTACTCTAAGAGTGCCGATTGGCACTCTCAAGTGCCGAGCCCAATTCTCTCTTTTGGTTCAATTTGGATTCTTTTTTAGGGGTCTTCTGAGCCGGAAATTGTACCTGGACGTATTTTCAACTCATGTTCCAAGATAAATCCTTTTATTTTGATAATCAGGTCCTTAAAATAATAATTATCTGATATATAAATATTCTAAAAAGACTTACTTATCAACAATTCCCTTGTTATCTGATTATCCATTTTATTCCTATGCAACCAAGCTTATTTCTGATAAAATCCAACAGCCAATCACACAAATTATTTAATTAATTTTAATTGTTTGACTAATCAAAATTAATTTCAATTAATCACACGTGATGAGCTTCATCCACATACAATGCATGCAAACCGTGAAAACTTGATCTTGTGACACCTTTCAATCCGACAGTCCGATTTGGGAATTGGGCATACCGTCGCGACCGTTAAAATCTCAAGATCATTTTCATGATATGTAATGAATGATTTAATGCATGAAATGCAACTATGATTTTTGGGTATTTGAAATTGTCATTTTAGTCATCTTCCAAAATTAAATTATGGGTGCAAAATCGGGTGTCTACACATACATAACGTAGCTTTATTTACTTATTTGCTAAGGGTTGTTTAAAGTAAACTTTTATAGTCTATCAAAGACTTGAAAATTTTGATAATAGACTTTTAGTAGGAGTAGAATTTAAATTTCATGAAACTTAAATAATAAAGTTTTACCTAAATTAAACCATTGTTGAATCTTATCTCTTGATTCGAGAAAATATATCTAAACAATTAATAAAAAGTAATTTAATCATTAATGAGAGCGTAGACATAGAGGAGATAACCACTTGAGATTCAACAATTTTTTAGGCAAAAATTACAGCTTATTTGTTCTTATCAACTTTTTCTTTAATACTTTATCACTACTTTGGATAAACTAACAATTAGTGTTTTAACAAAACATACAGCTTACATTTTGTTCATACCTCATATCAACTTCTTCCTCTTCTTTGTACGTGTGTGTGTTTTTTTTTAATTTAAAATAATAATAATAATAACAATAACGAGGATAACTATTCGAGTCAATGAACAAAAAATCTAGCATAAAGTGCATGTTCAAAGTAAAAGTATAATTACACTTTAAAACCCACAAGAAGTCAGATGGGAGTGGGACTACAAATCAGATTAACGTTAGACTACTAAGTACTCCCATCTGAGTTCCAAAGTTTAAATCCTTTTAGAACTAAAAGGAACAAAACACTAATATGTACTTATTTATTTAACAAATATTTTTTTATCATTCTCTGCAAATAGAGTGGAGATTAGAGATAGAAAACCTATAAAGAACTTATAGAATATAGAATTTGTGAAACAAAAACTTAATGAAAGATTATTCCATTAAAAAAAAAAGGAAAGATTATTATACAATTTTAGAATTCTCTTCTTACTATTTCCTTAGTAATTTGATATAGATCTATTTCTTTTTCTTATGCATATGGCTTGGATTCTTCAACTCTAGACATGTTTTGGAAAAGATAAACCTAGTCATTTGGAAGGTAGTTCAATTCGGATTATACATTCAATTAATTGTAATTTAATCATATAAGTCTAGAAACTGACTAGGTTTTAGTGTCATAAATTCTTGTTGTTGCTATGATATATGATATGGTCTAACTATTGACCATCCAACTTTCATCTACTGGCTGTACTTTATAACGGTAAGCTTGGCTTCTTCAAAAAAAAAAAAACCCTGCTAGATCAATTTCATTACTAATAAAGAAAAAAAAAAGTAGTGAAAAGAAAATATCCACTTAACAATTAAGAAAATATCCTCTTAACAATATATACTATATGCCAAGAATTTTAGTGGTTTTTTTTTTTTTTTTTTTACAGATTCATCAAATAGTACATCCGATTATTAGAAATTCTCTTTAAAAAATTATTAGGAATATTTGTAAGCTGATTATAAACTACATATTTTTCAAGCATGTAACTCAAGTAGTATGTCAATGCATAATGGATTGCACATGTAACTCAGGTATGTAAATGTTTTCAATTAATGTAATGTTAAGAGTCTTATAATTCAATTTATTGGAACGTTTTGGTGTTTCCAACCTAAGCATCCAATATTCAAATTTTCTCTTCCCCAACTATTCAATTATCAAAAAAATATGTGTGTATAGCATACTTTTTTTTTTTTTAGAAAGGTGTATAGCATACTTGAATTAATATAATTAGACCAATAAACTATTTCTACCTTTATTACCTTTTTAGTCTCAATTGAGCTATCCCCGCTAATTAATGCACCATGGAAGGTATCCTGTGAATTAGCAAGAACCTTAATAGTTACCCATCCAAATAATTTGTAAAATTGAGAAGTAAAACCCTTTTAATAACCACAAAAAGAACTCCATTGATGCAAGAACATTATAAAATTTAAATAAATAAATAAAAAAGGATGCGTGCATTAAAAAATTGAGGAGAAAAAAAAAAGATTATGACCTATCTTTTTTTGGGGTAAGTATTAAATTTAAATAAAATGATAAAAATGCAAGAGATGTGCAATCAAAGAGTAACTACCTATTTTAAAGAAACTTACAGTGGTTTATATCCAAAAAAACTTAACTCTTAGATACACAGCACAGGCTTTAAACCTCTTTAACTCACACTTATTTTCCAATGTGGGATTAACCCACTGTTTTTTCTTTTGAGAATACTAAGTATTTTTTTAATACACACACAGAGAAATGGGAGAAGATTTTTTAAAGAAACTTACAGTGATGTATATCCAAAAAGACCTAACTTACAATGGTGTATATTCCCGTGTGTGTGTTAAAAAAATACTTAGTATTCTCAAAAAAAAAAAAAAGCAACTTCGTAAAATTCACATATCCCTGTTAATACCTTCCGATTGAAACTTTAAACATGAATCAAACATTGACTGTGTTATCTTGTTGCCTAAAACTTTTAAGAAATCACAACTTACCCGTGAAATCTATTACCACAAAAATTTGAAATTTTCATATTTTGAATCTATGACATATAGATTGGGTCCTATCATTATTATGTCAAAAAATTTGTTGTGGTTAATTATAGTACAAAGTATTCAATGAGACACTCAAAAAAAAAAAAAAAAAATTCGAACCTCCAACATTGTTGAACACTTAATACAAATTATCACAAGAATATGACGGCAAAAAAAAAAAAAAAAAAACCATATTTTGTACCAAAACTTAATTACTTGTAAGTTGTATCTATGCTTTCTCCTCCTTTATCACAGGTTCTCACTCGGAGGAATACATTGAGTTTTGCTTATATAGTTTCTATTTGGTTTTTATTGATTTTTACATTAATGATTATAGAATTTGAGTTAAACTCTATCAAATGTGTTGATTTTTATTTTTACTTTTTAAATTTTTGGATAATTCTAAATAAAAACGCAAGTAGGAAGAATGCGTGTAGTTGCCATGTAGGAGTGTACAACTGGTGTAATGGTATTATTACTTTATTAGGTAATTATCAACAATCTGGGATGAGTTTCATGCAATCAAGAAAACTACAAATATATATATTCAGGAAAATAAAAACTTCAAATATATGAAAGTTTAGTTGATATGAACATTAAAAATTATATATACGTGAATTAAAAAATGAGAAAAAAAAATACATTTAATCCAAAACAAATACTAACTCTGCTTTAATTCAAACTAAAAAAACAGTGTTTTTAAAAAACTGAAAATTGTCTTTACCTTCTTCTCTCAAAACAGTAAATTTGTCTAAAGTTTTGCTAACAACTGAAATTGTGGTGTCTATCCAAAAAATTGATAAGGTATTAAAGTAAAAGTTGATAAAAATAATTAAAAAGTTGTTTCTATCTGAAAACCCTAACAATATTCACTAATTTTCTTCAGAATCATTTTCCAAATCACTAAAATTAACTTTTTTTTCCAAAAAAAAAAAAATTAGAAATTCAAAGAAAGCTTAAAAAAAATCACCACAAATTTGAGGAGCAGGAAAGATGTCCTTACGAAGGAGTCACCAACTAGCCAAATCATGAACAAATAGCCGCTAAAATTTCTACGAACAAAAAAATTGAAGAAAATGTAAGCACGTGTTGAAAACTGAAAAGGAAAATAAGGAACTCACTATTGGATTTTCTTGGTTCAGATTTGTGGTTTTCACTCTGTTACTTGGTTGCAAATCTGTGTAGTTCTTCACTGTCTCTTTGGTGCAGTAGTATATGATATTATGTGATATTGACATTGCCATTTTAGTATTTCTTTTTTCTTTTTCTTTTTTAATAAAAATGAAAGATTCATAAAACGAAACAAAGGGAGACACATCGGTTCAGGGGCAGAGAAGCATCATACAAAACAAAGAAATACTAAACTGGCAGGTCATGTAATTGTTTCGTTAACTTGATTCAAACAAATTTGGATTTGAAGTAATAATTAAAACAATTTTTTTTTATCGTATAATTAAAAGTTAAAATTTGCAATTGGAAGTCTCGGGACAGATACAACATCGCTGTTGTTGAGAGGCTGAAATGTAATTCACGAAAAATAATAATAGGACAGAGACAAACCTCACCTCAAATCCCTTTAAACTGCCGTAGCACTTCGAGAAGAAAGCCCTGTTACTCATTAAAAGCTAGTTTTTTCTTTCATTTCTTCTTAAAATTTAACTCTTGGATATATAAAGATTAATTACTAAACATTGTAACAACAATAAAAAGCTTCCAAAGATCAACAACATAACAACGTACTTATATAACTCTTGAGTTGAGTCATCATTAACATCCCAGGTGTCAAATATCTGATACAAACAAGTAGTATATAAAAAAGCCAAAGCACACAACACAGAACAGATTGATTACATGATCTACGTCCAGGTTCAACAGACGCAAACACCAATAGTAGCAGATATCTGCAACTGCAAGGCCATAGCAATGAGAGGGCTTTAGCTTTCTGAGCTGCAGGAAGTCTCACCTACTGATGATGATGAGCTATCTTGCCTGAAACGCTTCATCTCCTCATAAGCCCACTCAAGACCAGGGCAGTAATGCAGTGGTGGATTAAATCTGCTGTCATTCATGTCATCTGGCATGAATGCACCATTCTCTATCAGAAATTTCACAGCTTCCTTCCTCCTTTCTTTCGCAGCACTGTGAAGTGGTGTCCCTGGGTATAACAAAAACAGGAGAAATAAATATAAACATCTGTATCCAAAAATTAGATTCCTTTTTTTCCCCTTCGCTTATTCATTTAAGCAAAAAGGGAAGGGGAGTACTGAAGGGAAGCATCATCTATAAGGAGAAGATACTTACAGCCACAAGCGCCCTTAGTTCTAGCATCAATGTTAGCACCACGCTCTAGCAATTCATCCATAACTTCAAGGTGGCCACCTTGAGCAGCAAGGTGGAGGGGGGTGACCCCTTTTGATTTGGGGCCCCATGTAGCCACATTCACGTCTATCCCTTCATCAAGAAGCCGCTTCACCTATTCCAAGGAAAGGTTATGAGAACAAAAAACATTCAAATGACGCAAACAAAAACAGCTTGTCCTTGAAGCATCACATAATTTTAACATGTCCTTGAAGCATCAAGAACTACTTCCTCTTATTCTGTTATCAAGTAATTTACAATATGACAGTGACAAACATGAATTAATACCCCTCCCCCCCCCCCCCCCCCAAAAAAAAAAAAACACCAAAAATAAATCAATAAACCACAAACCTATGCCATGTCTTAATCAGGTTAAGACTAAGTTTCTGAAATGGTTCAAATGGTTGGGTTCTTGGGAAATTAGAGAGATCTTGACTGATTCAAGGTAGCTAGCCTCCAAGAAAAGAGAAGGAAGAAATGAGAGATTTATAATTGATTAGTTGAAAGAATTATTTTTTTTCTAAGGATAGGTAATTACATGAATGAATATATAGGTTTAGCTGGGCTTAAAACTGCCTGCAACTCATTGGCTAACTACCCCTTAAGCAACTAATTCATAACTCTATAAACCCTTTCTTGGCTGCTGTATAGGGATGAGACAGGAATGAAATGGGAGTACTTGGTCAGCCTGTCCACCTTCAGCATCAGAGAAAGGTAACCCCTCTATAAATTCCATGGAAACATCTACTTAAGGATGACTAAGGGATAGGAAACAGCTGTAGGAGACCAGCAAGAGACACATTATCCAGCTTATTCCTCTTGCATCACACTCTAATGTATCTTTTTTTTTTTTTTTTATGAGTCACTCTAATGTATCTTTTTGATACTCCCTTCATGCCTTTCCAAAATAAATCCATCTTGGCTCTGTACAAGGACTTTTGGTTACCTGAATGGCCTGCCATGGGTGGTCATGGATGTGTTGTAAAATTCTAGGCTTGAGGGAAAATGATTAACCTAAGTAAATCCTTCCCTTATAAAGGAATGTAATGAAGAAGAGACTAGAGGTTTCTACAAAGATCTATTCTTCCTTCCTTGAGACACCATCAGATTCCTTGTTTTCCTTGCCTCCTTGTTTTCAATCAAGAACGTGTATCCCATTTTGCTTATCCATTTCAATTGGGCAGGAGTTCATATCTTCTGTTCCCTTAAGGCTTTATTGGTTAGTCTTGAAGATAAATGGCACTAAGTCCAACTCCCATTCATAGATTGAAAATAATGAATTGTTTACCCAGTATTCTTAGATATGCAATAACTAGCATCTAATAAGATCCTCAACGGTGAATATTTTACCTCAAACAACTGTCCACATGCAATTACTGAAAGAACCTTCACACTTAAAATACTTCTCCAAGAAAAAGTGATTGTCCTCAAAACACCACAAAATGATCGGACCTCAAACTTCTCACTTTTTGATTTCCCACTTCTCCCTCCATTTCCCCTTTTTTTCACCACTTACGCCATCTATTTTTTTCACACGCCCTGATCAGCACTGACAATCAAGTTTCAGCACCAAACCCCTTTTATGTCATTGAAAGCCTAAACCTCATAAATTCTCATAGCTGCCACCAAATAACCACTTAATACCTAATCTTGTTGCTGCCAGAAATTTTTGTAAACTTGTTTCATTCAAGAACAGTCACTTTTTACACGTATATCCTCCTTTTCCCAAACAGTAATTAACCTAAGGACCATAAACCCCTTCCCTAAAACCAAAAGCTTCAAACCCTAAAAAGCCCATCACATAAGCAATTCTAGGCAGGTTTCTAAATCAGATCTAGTCTATTAGGTAGTAGACTTTAAGATTTAAAAACTTGTGATATTAGAGTTTGGAACTGCAAGAGAATCTACAGTTTATGAATTGATTATGATTTGAAAATAAAAAATGATTAAAGCCCAAGAAAGCCTTTAAAATAAATATAAAAAGGTTCCAATGTTCTCCAGCAGATCGAGTTTAAGGTTGGTGTTGAAGATTAATTGACAACCGAGAGTTGGCAAATATTTAGGTATTCAGGGTCATGAAATATGGAAGTGAATAATACAATGAAAAGGTGTCAGTGGGAGGGGTGAAATATTACATAAAGGTAAGCATTCCTAAAATAACCAAAATACCAAACATCACTTGATCAACAAACACACACACACACACACAGAGTGAAGTAGGAGAGTTTAAGCCCATTAGTATTTTTATTTTATTTATTTATATTATGTTTTATTGATTATTATGTCTTTAATATATCAAAACGTCATGTGTCTAGTATGTGACTTTTAATGAAGGTGGATACTTAGGATTTAATTGTAATATGTAAGATGGAAGATTAAGATTCTAGTGTATTTTCTTATCATTGTAGGCAGTCTTTTCTTATCTACATGAAATTTCATATTTGAATATTTCCTTTGTTATTTGAGCCTAGACATTGATATTTGATTGTTCCAAACTTCAATCCCATTATCTTTTTCTTTTCTTTAATCTTTTTTGCTATGTAAGTTCTTCTAAAACCCTTCTTCTACACTAGACTTAAGTTCTCCCTACCACATCAAGTGGTATCAAAGCAAGAGATCCTACATTTAGGTAGTCTTGAGGATGCAAACGCTGACATAAAAGACCTCTTTCATGATGCCACTCATAGAACATACGGCATGTGGCGGATTGAGGATCAGTTGGTGTGTGCAGCTGAATAAAAGGATGAAATGACTTCTTTTATAGGCTAGTGGTGAGGCTCCTCACTAAAATCTTTGTAGTTTCCATAACACACGTCATACAAAAAACTATTGAGTCATCAGAACAATTGCCACCTACTTAGAAACGATGACATATATTGACTTACACTTTTGCTAGAGGTGATGTTCCTCACTAAAATCCTCATAGTATCCGTACACAATATCTAATATGAGTCATTAAATCATTTCTAAGTCATTTTGTCAATAAGTCATACAAAAAAAGAACACTCCGGCATAGGTGGTAATTGTTCACAAAGCATTCTCAGGGCTAGTTTTCTTTCGTTTATATAAATATTATTTCCTCTCACTTCATACATTTTAAAAGTGAATATTATACCCATATGTTTCTTAACCACGACAACAAGCAACGGTATAGATAGAGTCGATATTATATACAATCCACGAATAGTTAACTCCAAAAATTAATCATTGCATCACAAAAATGAGGATAAAATGCAAAATTGACCCTCTAAGTTTCTTTAAATTTCATTTCAGTCCTCTAACTTTCAAGTTTATTCAATTAAGGCTTTTCCATTAACTTTTGTTATATGATGCGGTTAATTTTTCAATTTTATAAATTTTTCTTCAAATTTTTTTAAATTAAAAAAATTCAATTAATGACTGAAAAAGGACTGAAATGAAAAAAATAAAGTTAGAGGACTGAAATGAAATCTGAAAAAAAAGTTAGAGGGTGAGTTTTGCATTTTAGCATAAAAATAAACAAATTAGATATCAAACACAAGCTCAAAAATCAGAACTTCCATAACCCCCGAAAAGATTGATACCGCAAATACCACTACCACAATCAATCAATCAATTAACAAATTCTTGGCCTAAAATGAAAAATAAAGAAAGAAAGAAAGAAAGAAAGAAAAATGAAACCTCTTTGAGATCGCCTTTGCGAGCACCAATATGGAGCAGAGTCCATCCTCGATCATCCCTATCAACACCTCCTCCAGACCTTATGGAGCGGCGTCTCGACAAGCTTCGACGAAACAAAGACGTAAGCTCCTGTCGCTGAGGCAGCTCCTCGAGCATATTTACCATACCAAATCACACACACACACGATAATAGAAAAAAGAAAACAACAACAACGATAATTCAATTAAATTTGTTCGGATTACAAAGGAGTAAAAGAGGTCCAAAGTTTTGCTTTACATGATCTTGAGATGAAAAAAACACAGCAAATAATTGGAAAGATCGATAAACAGAGGGAAAAAGAAAGAAGAAGAAGAAGAGAGAAGAGAATTAGCGAGAGTGATGAGCTATGCAATAAGGTGCAAAGGGATTCAAGCCAGGACCTAAGACACGAAGATTCTGGCAGATTACGACGGCGTTCACGCACACGAACAGCCTTGATTTTGAGATTTTAATCATTATATACTGAATTTTTGATGATAGATTTGCAAAAAGCCGAAACAGATAGAGGAGAAGATTATATATATATATATAATCTAAAGAGGAGCAGAGTAGCTAAAGAATTATGAGAGGAGTTTTTGTTTTGAAAAAGCACCAAGTTGCTGCTGTTATGCTATTCGCATTAAAAAGCAAAACCAACCAAACCCTAGGAGAGAGAGAGTGAAAGAAAGACTGATTTTTTGCCCAAGACAAAGAGCACTGACTGAAGGAATTTCTATTTTTTATTTTTTTTGGTGAAAAAGGGTTTCAACCTATGCCGTTGGCTCTTGATGATAGCTCTTTATCATCAGAGCAAGACATCAATCAGTTTTTTGAGTACACAGAGATTGAATCTCAAATCTCTTATTCAACCATCAAAAACTTTACTAATTGAGTTAGCTATACACGTATATAAAAAGGCGATGTTTAATTAGATATTTATTAGATGGGCTTCTAAACGCTTCTAATGGATAAACGCCGTTCCAAGGCCCAACCTGATAATGACAACAATTTTTTTATTTTTTTTTTAAGAATCTATTTGAGAATCAATGACAAGACAAATATCACTAAACAAGATGTTATAACTTATCTAGACTCATCACAGCCACTTTGCACTTGCAATAATTTTTTTTTTTATTTTTTTTTTTTTTGGTTTAGTATTATAGTGTTAGAAAGTAATATATAAATAATTGTGTATATTTTGTTTTTTAAAGAAAGAGGTAAGGTAACGAGGAATAATGATTAAAAATGAAATAAAGATAATGTCCTAAGTTTTAGGCCGAATGGAGAAGATAAAGGAAAAAGCTTAAAATTTAGGAATAGTAAATTACTCTCTTAACTAGTTTGTATTTTTTAATTTGAAATTATTTAACTAAAAGATATGGGTATTTTAGAGAGTTTAAGAATTTGAGTGAGGGTATTTTAGTACACAAAAAGTTGAAACCCAAACAGCGAATCATGTTATTAATAGTACTAAACTCATCACACGCGCTTTGCAATAATGCTCTTTTTTTTTCTTTTTCTTTTTTTTTAGAGTTATAATGCTTAAAAGTGATATATAAATAATCGTGTATTTAAAAATAAATAAATAAACAAGGTAAGGTAATGTAGAATAATGTTTAAAAATGAAATAGAGATAGTGTCCTAAGTTTTAGGCCAAATTGAGAAAATGAAGGAAAAAGCCTAAAACTTAGAAACAATAAATTAATCTCTTAACTAGTTTGTATTTTTTAATTTAAAATTGTTTAACTATAAAATAGGGGTATTTTAGAGAGTTTAAGAATTTGTATAATGATATTTTAGTACGCAAAATGTTGAAAACCAAATTAATAGTACTAGACTCATTATACGCGCTTTGCGCATGCAATAATGCTCTTTTTTTTTTTTTTTAGAGTTATAATGTTTAAAAGTTATATATAAATAATCATGTGTATTTAAAATTAAAAAAAAAGGTAAGTTAACAAAGAATAATGTTTAAATATGAGATAGATATAGTCTCCTAAATTTTAAACCGAATTGAGAAGATAAAGGAAAAAACCCAAAACTTAGGAACAGTAAATTACTCTTTTAACTAGTTTGTATTTTTTAATTTAAAATTATTTAACTATAAAATAGGGGTATTTTAGAGAGTTTAAGAATTTGTGTAAATGTATTTTAGTACACAAAATGTTGAAAACCAAACAAGAAATCATGTTATTAATAGTATAGATAGATAGATAAATATCTCCTAATTATTCACATTATATCATATATATATATATATATATATATGCATGTATGTATGTATATATATGTATTATATTTAATCAAATCACAATTATAATCCAAATTAATTTTAGATTAGCTTCTAATTTTTTTTTTAATTTTACACCAAAAAATGTTATGCACATAATACTTTCATAAAAAATCTTTAGTGTTTGATTGTTCCATGTGTTGGGTATGTTTTAAAATTAATTGGGTATGTTCAAAGCTTAAGCCCATAATATTTTGTTGTAAAGCCCAAGCCCATGCTCTAGAATTTTCTTTGGCTGGCGTGGGAATTTTTGGCAGCAAACAAAACCCTCAATCATCTCATATTTCCTTAGAAAAATAGTCAGCCGCACCTTCCCCTGTTTTGCAGAAAATACATAGCAACTTGCGGCATCAATTCCTTTGTTTTTGCCTTTCCCTTTTCACTCTAATCATCTTTAGCTACTTCCTTTTTCAGAGCTCTAATACTATCAAAATTCTGCATATATGATATTAGTTGAAAACAATAAAACACATATTACTTTGATACTTTAGCTCCCTTGTTTTTGCTGAAAATGTTCTCTTAGGCATTTATGACGAGTTCGAAACTCTGTTTGTGAGTGCACATTAACAGAGTTGCCGTTGTATCCTGGAGAGCGACCGCCTGAGCCATTTGCACCGACGAATTCATTCCAATGGGGGCAAAATCACTCCTTAAGGACAACATATTTAGTTCCGTGCATCGGCGATAAGTTTTACTTAATTCTTAATTTTATATGTTTTTGCACTTGTCTATTTTGCTTATAAGTTCATTTGAGCATATCTTGTTTTATTGATATTGCTTTGCAACTTTGTTAATCAATTTGGACAATTTTTCAAACTATACTTCCAACACCATGTACATGGTGCATACCAACAACATTCTAGGTTTGATACACTAGCATTCTGCATGGGAGGGTGTCACGCATACCCATTTGACTACATATCGCATGGGATCACAAGTAAAATGGAGTTCTTAGTATGATTTTGGGGCCACTATGTAGGCTTGCAGCTTTCACCTAAGGCATACTTTTAAGAAAAGCCATGCCATCAAGAATTCCTTACCCAATCCATCATTCGCCTTCATGGGTTTGGATATTCAATGCATGGGGCATACGTTGGAAAAATGTTATGAATTTCATTTTGATAACTATTTCAGTTTTTTTATTGGAATGAAATATTTTGACATCGATGAATACCGACATACTATTTCAAAGTAACTACTATTTATTTATTTATCACAAAAATAGATAAATATAATTCTTTATTATAGAATATATTAATTCAAAATCAAATAAAATATTTTAAAAATTCTTAAACACTAAATCAGATCAAAATAAAACATAACAATCAAAATTACCAACCACATTTAATTAAAAAAAAAAAAACCTTAACTTTCTCAAAAATAAAACATAACAACAAGAAAATAAAAAATAAGAGAAAAAGGGGAAGAGGAAAAAAATGAAATGAGTCAGACACATTTTGTTAAAAAATCAAATAAATAAATAATTTAACTTTGTAACAAAACTTAACTAGGTATTATGATCACACTGAACAAGAAAAAGAGAGAAATATAATGTAGTAGATAGAAAAGAGTGATGTGATGGAGAGAAAAAATTGAGAAATGAGGAAAGAAAAATGCTAGGACCACAATAATTGGCACAACTTTTATCACAATTTGTTCACGTAGTGAGTTGTGAGTAGTGGAGTTATAGACGTATCACTTTCACTAGAATGCATTGAAACTCACAAGAATTTGAGCCGAGGTGAAATGGGGTGGTTTATTATACCAGTTTTATGATCGAAGTAGCATATTTCAGGCATTCCGAATGGAATGGAATTTATAACATTAGTTGGAATATCATTCTTCATTCCACTTAGATAATGTGTTCAACAATACAAGTGAAGGCCAACCATATGGCTAGACAATCTTAACTGCCTAACACCTACCTAGTAATGTACCCTGCCTTTGGACTTAGCCTAAACTAGTGTTCCTTTGCACATGGGGTTCAACCGTTCAGGTGGTTCTCAACCCACACAAAATTTAATGGCCACTCCTTCTCTTTACTTTGGCCCATGAGATTTATGGCGTACTCTCATGCTCATATTTAGGATAGGCCCATACCCGGAAACCTGACCCCGCTTCACAGTAGTCCATCATTGAAGGCCTCACAAACCCAAAGGTAAAAGTCCCATGACCCATCCACCACAAGCCCACCAAATCATAATCTACCTACCCTACCGCTCGAGAAGTTTATTAGTTGATGAGTTGTGGGTTCATGACTATGGAGGTGTTGATGATTTGAAGGAATTATAAAATGCATAATTGCGGGGATATCTTTAGCGACATCTCTATTTCACCTTTGTGAGTTTGCAAATGTTTTCAAACTACAGTTTGAGTTCAAACCAATCTTGACCTCGATTTAAGAGTTCAAACCCTCACTAGGAGATCTTTCTCTCAAGGGATTTATAGAGAAGTGTTTGCCAGGCCATTGTTAGAGAGAGAGAGAGAGAATAAATAAATGCCAAATGGCTATGACATTTTTTTTTGCAATCTAAGATGCATTTTTAGTAGTACTTAATTATTTTTATTATAATCAAGTGGCACATAAGTCATCTATTAACCTCATCAGCATTTTCTATGTCAAAAATAATGATAATGACAAAAATGAAACAGTATCTAAAAAATCAAGGACTAAAACAAAACACTAGAAAAGATCCAGACCAAAATTAAAACACTCCAAGATCAAGACCAAAATAAAAACACTCACCACCGCGCATCCTTGACGCGATGGTCACTCCACAAGTATAAGTGTTTGTGAGGTGTGGGGGGTAAGGGCCGGGATTCAAGTCTCCAAAATGGAGTTTCATACACATATACACTTAGATTAGATTAGAGTAGAATTTTTATCTTGTATAAAAAATAAATAAATAAATAAAAACACTCCATAAATTTAGGAGCAATGCTACCACTACATATCCAAAAAAATTACACAACATTGAAACACCACTAATATAACTTTTTTACTAGCACTAAGAATATGCCACTAAGCAGTTGTCAAAAAAAAAAAATTTTGGTACCTTTTGATCCAACTCTTTATATATATTTATATATATATAAATAGAAATTCTACTTTATCAAGTCTAACATAATCTAAGTGTATATGTGAAATTTCCTTAAAGAAACTTGAATCCTGGCTCTTGCTCCCCACACCTCATAAGAACTTTGTATTTGTGAGATGACTATCACGCCAAATGTGCATAGTGGTTTTTTGGTCCTACTCTTGATACTTACTACTCAATGTGATGTGTATTCTTTTGAAATGTCAACAAAAGAACTACCGAATGGGCCAACTATCACAACGGTATGAAACTTCAAGGTGTAAAATTCAAAGACCCCCAAACTTCAGGGTTTGCAATTTACCCCTTTTTTTATAACTCGATAGTTAGGAATGAGGAGATTTGAACTCTCAATATTTCTAATAAAAACACTAAAAAATGCCTACCAATCGAGCTACAAGCACTTGCAATAACAATCACAATGGTGGAATTACTAAACCAAAGCTAATCCGATTGGTGGAGTTGCATAGCCTCTTTAGCAGATAGTAGATACAACACAATGGCCAATATCTATATATTTGGCCTGACCAGAATGATACAAGCTGCTTTAGGCCATAAAAATTCAAGATCAATTTCCACACGTGCACTAGTAATGTTTTAGAAATACTTTTTAGTTTTTACAATTTATGGTCCTACAAAGGTCCAGACATTTGATTCATGTAATACACAACTGACACAAGTTCTGGAAGCACACAGGAGTTTTATTTTTTATTTTTTTCAGTTTTATGCTTTTTTCTTTTTTTTCAATGACAGATAAAATCAACTCGAGTCAGATGGAGGCTTTTCCTTTGGATGTTTGGAGGAATAGTGATCACCAAGTTGGTTCTGATTTGCTAGTTGCACCTGAAAATTTAATTCACCACAAGAGTGTAGCTCAGCATATCACATAAAAGAACGCCAAGTACAAGTGCAAGGGAAAATGCTGTTGCACACAAATTGTTTGACACAATTTTACACACCCCAAAAAACAATTGAAACATGAATTGAAAATCGTGACTTCAAGTCACGGTTTCAATTGTTTTTAAATCGTGAGTTTCAAGTCACGATTTCAGTTTTTTTTTTTTTTGGAGTGTGAAAATTCGTGTAATACAGTGTGTAATAACACCACCCCTTGTAAAAAAATTGTAAAATCAGATGAACACAACAGCACTATCTTTACCAATTACCACTATCAGAATTAAGTCTTTATTCTAAGAAATGTAGAAAATCTGCAGCCATGTGACAACAGATGTGAACACATATCATGACACGTGATTCTTTGGGAAAAAAAAAAGCAAAAAGACCAGAATATAGGTCAAAATCAAACTACCTAATGTTCTTCTGATTGAAATTAGAAACCCCTAAAAATATTGAATCATGTGCATAGCCCTTGATAGAATTTTCTGTCCATTGAGTAAGTTGAAATGTGAGGGAATGAACAATTTTGCTCATTTCCATAATCTAAGGATTTTCTAATTTCAAATTTGAAGAATATGGGGTCAATTTGATTTTAACCCAAAGTTCAGAGAGTGTAATTGCATTTTTTTCCCAAATTCATTTTAACTGTCATAAATGAGGACACGTCCCCTCAAATGAAATGAGTCTAGTTTGCTTCCAAAATTTTAGGCACTAGACAATTGACAAACTATCTTGTTTTCAGCATCAATGGTTTATTACATATCAATGAAAGATGATCTATTATAGAGGTAATATCCAAAAACACCCCTTAAAATAACATGTCTGTCCATAAAACCATTCAAAAAATATCTCAATCCTGCATCTTTTTATTTTTTATTTTTTATTTTTCTGTCAGTAATTCTCAACCCAGCAATATAACTTCTGTTAACGGTAACGAGGTGACAGCTTCAGAGAAAAGTAACCCTAGCACTTCATGTCAAATTCCTATAGTATTCTTTTTTTTTTTTTTTTGGAACAAACTTAGTTCAGATAAAACAGCAGTCACATTCCCTGATCAAGCAGCACGACTTGCCATTCCAAAAACCATTCATGATCAGACAACATAAAAACAAAATTTTATCTCTTTTTTTTTACTGTCAATCACGTAGCCAATGCAATCTTCCTTTCCTATTTCCTAGGGTGCTCCACCCCCCCCCCCCCCCCAACCAAAAAAAGAAAGAAAGAAAAACACCAACTTTTTCAAAGCATAATTGGTGGCAAAGAGCAGTGTTTTCTCTTTTCCTCTATTCCATAGTGGAAGAAAATGATCAGAAAGACAGTATATATGGTTTGCTGCATTTGGTAAGTGGTGAGGGCTTTCAGTCAAAAGAAATACCACATTAAATTTGTAGTCACTAGACACCATATATTGGATTTGTTGAGTATGTAGCAAAGAATTAACACCCCACCAAAACTAGCCAGGGATCAAACACCACCAACCAAAACTTGAGACCCAAATATTTCAAAATATGTCTGGAAAATAAAACATGCCTTAACCTTCTGTTTGTAACCAAGATCAATTCCACATTGTTGCAGGGAAATGAAGAGTGGTGTCATGGTGATGGTTACCATTTCTCATAAATCGATCTTAATAAGGAAGATGAGAAGGAAGAATACTTATTGTAGAAGCAAATCTTGCCAAGGATGATTGTATAAAATGAAAATTCTTTGGCTTACTAAGGGTTTGGTTAATGATGGTTAAGAAAAATATTTGGCTTTCTTAAAATTTGTGTTGCAGTTCAAAGGTTGGAAAATAGGAACAAGCTTGGTGGTGATTCCAAGCACCCAATGAAGCCTAGGGTTCCATACATATTCTAGGTGGTGAAACCTGGTATTTGTCCTGCTCTTCTCTTCTTTTTCCTTATTTATATTTCCCAACCTTTTCTTGCATCAGTTTGTTTGCTCTTCTTTCTTTTTCCTTATTTCCATCTTCCAGCCTTTGTTTCCATGATCGTTGAGATAAATGAAGGTATAACAGTGTTCTATTTTGGGTTTGAGAGAGAAATTAAAGTTTTAAATCTTTTGATTTCATGAAAAATTTGGACCGTTGATAGAAATGAGCCTTAGTCTCAAAACTTTTAAGTCAACTATAGATAATAAAATAATCCAGGTAGACATATGTATTCTTGTTTACTCCTATTCAATATCATACTCTTTCTCACCTCCTTATCCTTAATTGACATCTTTTTTTTTTTTTTTACTACTTCTACCAATATTTTTTTTAGTCTTCCTTTACCTCTATTCTTTTTCACGATCAAAATCATATCATTCTTTTCAAACTAATGCATTAAAATCGGTCTATAATGCATTAAAATCGGTATCCTTTGCGCATAACCAAATCATCTCATGTGATTCTCCTTCATCTTTTCATCAATAAGAGCTATCCCTATCTTTAAAAAAACTTGTTCATTTTGTATCCTATTTTTCTTCTTGATTAGATCTTGAAAGGTTCTTGAATAGAGTTTGATGTTTAAGGGTTTAAGTTGGTGATGCGAGGAGGAGAGAGAAAAGTTTTTTTTTTTTTTTAATTTTTCTTATTCCTTTTAGAAAGTCAATTGTATTTTTAAGGGCATTGAATTTTATTTTAGATCTTAGTAGTTAATTACATTATTAGTACTTAATTTAGGCATTTTTGTAATTCAATAATTGAGATTTCCTAAATAATTGAGATTTCCTAAGTCAACTAGAATTAGGGTTTTGTTTTAGTAGTCTATATAAGCACAGTATTGTACTCCTACAGAGACAGTTTGCAGGTTTATGCTGAATAAAATTTCTTTTGGAATATTTTCAATGGTCTGGTGCTGATTCTTGCCAAACCTAGGTATTGACTCTTAAAGGTATTCTATCCTACTTGCCGCTGCCTCCAAGCAACCCTAGGTGTCGAATCCTATGTGATTTTTATGGTTTCTCTTTTTTCTTTTTTTCTTTTCTTTTTTTTCTTTTTTCTTTTTTCCATGTTGCGACAAATTTTTGTTGTCCTACGGCAGTAGGGTTAGATAACAAAAATATTGGATCTTGAATGAGTTTGATGGCTTTTTGGGTGTTTCTTTTGGCATTTAGCATCAATTTTCTAACAATTTCGTTAGTTGTCAAGTTTTTGAAACTATTTTGCAACTAGTATCTCGAGTCTCAAAAACTCAAGTTCTGTGACAAAACTCGAGCCTTTGAGAAGAAGAAGAAGAAGATTTGAAGATCTGGAGAATAGATCTGGGTACAGCCCTATCCAACGGTGGATTTTTTCCTCCACATCAGATTACCACCACTTGGAACTTGAGTCTTAGAGACTCAAAGTTCCATCATTGAACTCGAGTTTCAGAATCTCGAGATGCTAGTTTACTAAATAGTTTTGCAAACTTGACAACTAACTAAGGATTTGTTTGGGATCTGCTTATTTTGCTGAAACTGAAAATTTTTTGCTAAAAGTACTGTAAATAAAAGTAAAAGTTAGCTGAAATAGTATAGTTGGACCCATGAATAGTACCAAAAAGTGCAATGGGGCCCATGAATATTAGCAAAAATAAACTGAATAGTAAAATAAGTTGACAAAAATAAGTGTTGCCAAACGCACATTAAAATGTTCCGAAAATAATGTTAAATGCCAAAAAAATCCGCTTTTTGGTGTTAAACCAGTGAATAAAGCAAGAAACAAAGAAAAATAAACTATAGGCAGTAACACCTAGGTTTCTTAATTGACCACACTTTGGAAGGAAAAGGCAATCACCCTTTAAGCTTAAAATAGCCGTTGGAATTTTATTAAATTCAATCTCTCTACTTCTATTTTTTTATTGAATACATAAAAGCACTCTTATAGGCTATTGCCAATACCACTCCCAAAAGGACTAGGACTCCTAGATAACATTTTCCTAAGAAGACTTTGACTCCCAATAATAACAAAAGTAATTAAAAACTTCTAAACAAAATCGATAGAGGACTAAAACATAAAATAAGACTCATTGGCCTCTAAAACAACCCACTAAAACATAGTCCAGAAAATTTTGAAATTACCAAACTACCCTTAGTTGAGTTAAAACCTTTTTTAAATTGAACCAACAACTTTCCAACCAAAAGAAACTTGACACTAAGACTCAATAATAACTAAAGTAGCTTATGAAAGGAGCCAAGAAGCCCCAAATCGAAACTAGAACACAGTTCTTGAATCTTTTGATATTTAATCTTGTTTTTCCTTAAACTCTTTATTGTATGCATTATCCACTTATCCATCCTAATATTCTCTTTTCAACTAAATTTATTTTATAAACATGTTGCTTCCTAATAGCCCAACATTCATTTCCATAGAGTATAACTAGTCTTACAACTAGTTATATAGTAGTCTTATAGAAATTCAATGCAGTCTTATTAAATTTTGCCTTTAACTTCATAGGTATTCTACGATCACACAATACTCCTTACGTGTTTTTCCATTTTATCCACCTAGCTCCTATCCTATAATTCACATTCTCTTCAATCTATAGTCTATACATCCTTATGAATTATTGATCCAAGATACTGAAGGTATGCACTCTTTAATATCTCTTGAACATTAAGTTTGATAACCCCTACATCATTTTTTCTACTTTTACTAAACTAAAACTCCATGCCCTCTATTTTAGTCCTACTTAACCTGAAACCTTTAGATCCTAATGCATCCCTATAAATCTTCAACTTTGCGTGACTCAATGTCTAGTATCATCAACTAAAATCATAAGTAAAAACCATACACCAAGGAATTTCATTCTGAATTGATCTAGTAGGCTTATCCACAACCAGTACAAAGAAATATAGGCTAAAAGTTGATCCTTAATGCAAACTTACTGTAAGAGGAAACTCACTTGTGATGTCTCCATTTGTTCTCACACTAGTTACAGGACTGTCACATATATATAACCACCTTAACATACCTTAAGAACTTTAAGGTAGTCCTATCCATTTTAGGTCTATAAGAAGACCTAAAATAACACTAGTAGGAAGTAGTACAAAGGGTTTAAGGTATATAGTTCTATCATATCAATCCTTAATCACCTTTCGACTTATCCATCTCAACATTCTCATTTCAATTACACTCATTGTTGCTTTATAGCCCAACATAAAGTACCATATACTGCCAGGCATAACACCTCCCCCCACCCCCACCCCCCAAAAATAGGGAGGTTTGATTTTGAAAGAGAGGATTAAGGACTTTGAGAGAAAAGAGTGAAATCAGGAGACAGGAGAGAGAGAGAGAGAGAGGAGGAGGAAAGTTGGATCTGAAATCAGATTTGACTTTGGCCTTGATAACGTGTGTACATGTGTATCAACCATGTGAAAAGCCAGAAAGTTACAATTGATTTTCAATTCTTGTGTGTAATTCTAGGGTGTGTAATTTTTTGTTGGCTCAAATACATTGTTGGTCCCTAAAGTTTAGCACATAAGCGATTTTAGTCTCTAAAATTTGAAGCGATCGCTTTTAATCCCTTAGATGACTTGGCCAAATTAAAAACTGACATGTTATCACTCTATAGGGACCAAAAATGATCACGTAAAGTTTTTTAGCTACTAAAATCAATAACTTTAAGTTTTTTTAGGACTAAAAGCTATCATTTTAAATTTGTTATGTACGTGATCACTCTAAACTTCAGGGACTAAAATCGCTCATGAGCAAAAATTTAGGAACCTGTGTGTGAGCGTGCGCAGGTGTATATATATATATATATATATGTTTTATAGGTAAATTTAGGGACCAATAATGTATTTATACCCTTTTTTTTCATAAGTAATAATATTATCCCTCCATATCCCTTGAAATCCTATCCCCTTCTTCCAAAAACCAAAAAGAATCATCCAAAGAAGGATTGCAACCCCCCTTCTCTTCCTCTCTCCTTTCTATCCTCTCCCTCCTTCCAAACGTAACCTTAGGAAGGAGAAGGAAATCAAGCTTTAAAAGTTGTGAAAAATCTCTTTATTAAACTCTCTACCTGAATTTGATAGATCACAGAGATAGCTTTATCCAGCCTATTGCCAATCTTATTGCTAAAAGAACAGGATTATAAACTAAATAAAAAATTATATCCTGTGCAGATAGCTCCTGTTTCTTCAGGGTCTAAGAAAAGTGGTTAAAAGGGCAGTCTTACCCCAATTTTTTAGAGAGGTGGTTGGTATGCAAACTTAAAAAGAAAAGTAATTAGGAAACCAGCTATGGAGGAAACTTCCAAAACTGAAATGATACTTATTTACATGTGGTACAACCATTCCAGCATATTCAGAATTACCAGAATTCCCCTTACAGAGCAATATTTGACAAAGCTTAATTAAGATAATCCGTGTAGTCTGATGCTAAGAAACATAGAAATAAGGCCCAACTAACTAGACAAATTCATAGGGTTCCAGGTGGCCAAAACATAGAAATAAGACACAACTAACCAGCCAAATTCATACGGTTACAACAAGACCACCTTATTATATTGGGGTAATAATTTGAAAACATTTCGTCTTCAAGCTTGCTATTCTAAGAGCTTCTCCCAGCTTGGAAGACTCTTGCCTCATTGCCCCACTTTTTTACAGACATATCAAAGTGGTCACATTTACACACTTAAACATATAGTCATGCCTTTTTAATGAATTTATAACATAGTTAATGTCCACATCAATGTTTTAATATGTTCGTCCAACATACATAGACATGTTCCTAATATCTGAATAAATTAATATATTACGGGGTTGTATTTGCCACCTTCCTGCTTCCTGCAAAATATGACACTCATTTCTGCGTCCACAGATTGTAAAGTATTAACCAACTTTTCAAATTTCAAGTATTATGACCCTACTTCATATCTAACTCCTGCAACAGCAAACAAATTTACTGGATTGTCACATATGAACCTTGTACTTCATTCACAATACCCCTTTCACACCATATTCTTGTAGTATCAACAATATGACCATATCTCTGTATTGGCCTAACTGCTGACATCAATCTCTAGTTGTCAAAGCAGGAGCACTTGGAGTGAAGGGTTTTAGGCCTATTAGTTCTTTTTTCTTTTTTCTTTTTTCTTTTTTCTTTTTTCTTTTTTCTTTTTTCCAACAAGTAACACCAATTGGTTTTATGGTTTCGAACCCTAGATTTCTTATTTGACAATAAAAGATTTCACCAGTTGAGCTAACTAGAATCCACCCTATTAGTTTGCTAGTAGTATCAATGAAATTCTGGCCAAAATTTTGGCAAATAGATTGAAGGGGTATTGGGAGACATTGTGTGACACACAAAATGCATTTAATCAAGACAATGAGGTTCCTCATAGCTAATGAATGTTTGTATAGTCATTTGAAATCTAGTAATCCTAGCGTTTCTGGGTACACTTGATGTGGAAAAGGCTTATGGGTACACTTGATGTGGTAATCCTAGCATTTCAGTTCCACATATAAGCTTTTAGCTCGGCATTGACAATCACATTGTGGTTTCCTTTCACAATTTAAATGCACCTACTTGACAACTTCACTTGCACAATATGGCTACTGCAAAAATACAAAGAAAGACTAACAAAAATTCAAGGTATCCAACAGTACAAAAAGTATCAAATGTCGAAGTCCATTCATATGGGGTCTCTACAAAAATAAGAATTGACATAAATAACACGGCTAAATTGTCAAGTTTTTACTGGTTCTCGTTTGGGTCCACCACTGACATTATTTTTTATTATTATTTAGCATTAACAACTTGCCATTTCATAATATTTTTAGTTTTTTGTGTCAGTTATTGATTTCTCCAAAGTAGTTCTGGTGCCGCAACTCACCCATGTGGCAAGTTGTGGATCGTGAAAGGGTGTCCCCACATGGACCCACTATCACCCCTCCGCCAATAACAACTCGCCGGCGAGTTGTGGCACAAGTTGTAGCACCAGACTTTTTCATTTCTCAATCAAGTGAGGTCAAATTTCTCAAGCAAGCAAGAGGTGGCAATTGAGGCACAAGGCTGTTTGGGGGCAGAAGTGAAAATAAAATAATAATCATCTTCTTTCACTTGGTACAAAGTTCTACTTCCTTTTTCCAATATTCATCATAAATAATCTCAGACATAACAATAACAATAGTTGATTAAGGCAGATCAGGGTCGTCGGAGAGAGGATACCTTACAGATTGGACAGGTGACTTTGAGAGCAACGGCTCTGGCCTCAAACTGAGACCCTTTTGCCTTCTGATTCTTCTCCGCATTTCGTTTCTGCGCTTCGATCTTCTGCTTTCCCCGAGTCATCTCTTTCTTCTTCTCGCTTCTTTCTCTCTCTCTCTCTCTCTCTCTCTTTTCCCTTTCTTAATTAAATGGTTCGGAATTACCTTCGGTATCTATCAATCACTGTATGAGTATGACTTTATTATAGAGAATTGATTTTTTTTTTTTTTTTTTTATTAATGAGAATCATTAGTATTTTGGTGACTCTCATAAAAGATTGTTTACCAAAAAAACAAAAAAAAAAACGACTCTCCTCAGACAAGATGGTTTATATTTTATTTATATGATGTGTTTTAAAAAGTTATACATTTTTTAAATCATTGGATTTAAGAATATCTAACGGTTAAAAAAGATACTCATTAATATTAATATTCTGATTAGTATCTTATTAATTATCCCTTATTTATTGCATTTCATATCTATCTCTAAACCTAAAAAAACACAAAAAAGTAGGCGAAAATTAGGAAGTAACCCTGTTTGTCAAACAATATAGTTAGTAGGCACTGTTTTGAAAGTATATTTCTTACTAACATCTCGAATCTAAAAGACTCGATTTAGGGCTTATAAACCAAGTTTTTGAGGCTCGATTTTTATGTTCTGATCAGGTCTGAGTTGGCGCTTTTTCACGTAGCGTCCACCTGGAAATCAAATCTCTAAGACTCGATTTATATCTCGACAATTAGAAACTCAGTTTATGTTCAGGGTTTATGTTCACCTGCATCCACGTGGCGTTCACCTGGAAATCGAGTCTCTAAGACTCGATTTTCAAGCTTTGGTCCACAACCATCCACGTGGTTAGGGCAGCTGCTTGTCCTTAGTCCTCATAATGTAGGTCTCTGGGTAGATCCGTTTCCTCCTCCAAAAAACCCAGCAGCTCTCTCTCACTCTCATACAAAACTCACCCCCATTACAAAACTTCAAATCAAACTCACCCTCCATTTACACATCCTCATGTCAGGTAAGGTTTTTATAACACTCACTTTCTAGTTATTAGTTACATATATGTATTAGGTTTTTTTTATGGGTATGTATTATGACTATTTTATTTTTTTTTGGTTTGATATTTTTCTTTATATTTTTGATAAAATGATTTGAAGCTTTGTAATGGGGTGAGTTGTATGTTTAGTTTTTTTTTGTTTGAGTATGATTAATGATTTTTTTTTTTTTAGAAACAAATGATAATGATTGAGTGTGTTTGTATGTAATAGGGTGAGTATATGCAAATGTGGGGTTTGTATATATGCTAGGCTTTTATAACAAGTAAAAAATATTGTAGATATATTTGTATTGTTAGGCTTTTTATCATGACTATTTTTGTTGTTTTTTGGTTTAATAGTTTTCTTTATTTTTTTGTTAGAATGATTTGAAATTTTGCCAACTTGAGTATTGAGGGTGAGTTTTGTCTTTAGTTTTTTTATTTGTTTGAGTATGAAATGATAATGATTAAGTGTGTTTGTATGTGATGTGGGGTGAGTATATGCAAATGTGGGTGTATTTGTATATGCATATGATGTAACAAGTTGTAATTTTTGTACTTTGAGTAGATAGAAAAGGTTTTGTAATTGATGTTAAATGAAAGAAATAAAATATGTCACTAACATATTACACTTGACTCTAATAGGTTCACAATCTTTGAAAAATATTGATATAAATGTATACTACGGTGGACCCCTTGTCAATCCTGAAGAGATTGACAGATTCCCATTTAGAGAGCCGGGTATCGAATGCTATTACATGATGATACGTCGTAAGTTGAAGACGTTGAATGATTTGAAGACGAAAATAATGGAAGAATTGAATTTGAACCCTGCTTGTTATGACATAAAGATTATTTACCGTTACTCACAAGAAATCCTTCATGAACGGATAAATTACGGGTATATGGCGATCAAAGAAGACAAACATGTAAAGATTATGTTTAATAGGATCCAGAAAATGCCCTAAGTAAATGCTGCTGAGTTGTACGTAAGTTCGAAGCCGCTTGTAAAAGTTGATACTGAGGAGGTGCAACAAACAACTACATATTTACAATTTACAGCCCTAGATGATGGATGCACTACAATGAGAGACTATACAATGGGAGATTATACATTCCCATCTCAAGATCATGCTGTCAATACTGGTGAAACACTCCAACCTCAAAAGACACATTTAGGGGAGGAAAACGAAGACGAAAACGAAGATCATGCTGCGAATAATGGTAAAAATCTTGATGATATGGATGAGTACGAAGAGAAGATTGAGCGAGGCAACTTTGACAAGGATGTGGATGACCATGAACTTGTTCCCAATTTTGAAGAGGAAAATATAGAGTACCATGATGAAGGTGATGCGGATGATGATGTTGGCGTCCAGCATGATACAAATACGACCATTGCCTACACACCTCCTACTGAGTCATTCTACTCAAATACTTGGGAAAATATAGTTGATCTTTCACGTCTTCAGATACCATTTGTTTCTACTTAGGAAGATGGGATGCATTTTAGAAAGGGGTGACTTTTGCAAATAAAGAGGCGATGAAGCGTGCATTGATAATATATGCAGCAAAGGACAATAGAAATTTTACAATTCGGAGGTCGACCAAAACTAAATTGTGCGCCGCATGCATTGACATCAACTACAAGTGGTACGTTGGGACATTCATGAAGGCTAAACTTAATAGTTTATGGATGGTCACGTCTTACGTGAGTCCACACAGTTGTATACCCTTTGGCCTGCGAAGAGACGGTAAAATGATGGATTCTAATTTTGTTGCATCAGAAATTGTGGGAAAATTGCGACAGGATCACATTGCTCGTATTGATCAGCTCTGGGACATCATATATACTAAGTATAATCATAAGCTTTCTTACTATAAGGTATGAGACGCAAAACAAAAGGCAATTGTTAAGATATTTGGGGATTGGGAGTAGTTTTACCAAAGGTTGCGAAAGTTGTTGTTAGCATACTTGGATCAAGATCCGGGTACCTAGTACAACTATTACACCATACCTAGGGACATAGCTGGTACTACGTTACTGCGCTATGTATTTTGGGCATTCGCTCCATGCATTGCTGCATTCAGATATGGGTCGTCGGAGAAAGGATACTTTACAGATTGGACAGGTGACTTTGAGAGCAACGGCTCTGGCCTCAAACTGAGACCCATTTGCCTTCTGATTCTTCTCCGCATTTCGTTTATGCACTTCGATCTTCTACTTTCCCCGAGTCATCTCTTTCTTTTCCTTGCTTCTTTCTCTCTCTCTCTCTCTCTTCCCTTTCTTTTATTAAATGGTTCAGAATTACCTTCGGTATCTATCTATCACGGTATGAGTATGACTTTATTTTAGAGAATTGATTTTTTTTTTAATGAGAATCATTAGTATTTTGGTGACTCGCATAAAAGATTGTTTACCCAAAAAAAAAAAGAAAAAAAAAGAAAAAAAGACTCTCCTAAAGACAAGATGGTTTATATTTTATTTATTTATCTTTTATATATATATATATTTTTTTTTTTATATTGATACTACATAATTTATATATAAGGGTTTTACTAACGTATGTTTGGGGCATATGTTAGTAAACCATTTTAGAAATTTTTTTTATGAGAGCGAAAAAGTAATTAACTGTTTTGACAGTTTTTTTAATTTCTCATAAATTTTTTTCTAAAATAGATAATTAATGTGTGTCTTAAGGGAATATAATAACCGGATCCTATATATAATACAGAAAAATTTAACATATATATTTTTTCTCTTTTACTTTTTTGAAATATAAAATTCAATAATTATACATTTAGAATCTTAAAAAAAGGCTAATGATAGTTACTAATAGGCATTTATTATCTGTATATATTAAGAGGATTCATAAAGTTAGTTATTGCTTTTTTTCCTGTCAAAAATACTCCTAAATTAATTAACCAACAACTTAAAAATAGGGTTAAAATAGTAAATTGAAAAAAGAAAGTTAGTTATTGCTTTTTTTACTATCGAAAATACCCCTACCTAAAACTTAAAAATGGGGTTAAAATAGTAAATTGACAAAAATAATAAATTTCTACTTCTACTCACTAACTCCCTACAAAATAAGATTACTCTTTTATTAGTTTTAAAACTCCTCCAATTTACAAAACTCACCCCACATATTTTTTTTTTTTTTACTTCATCACGATGTATTTGTTTCTTTTGTCCTCCTTTTTTTTCAAATTTTTTTTAAAAAAAATTCATTACACCCTTAGGGTTTTTTTTTTTTTTTTTTGGTGATTGGAAAAAGTAAAAATCTCAAATTATAATAAATGCAAATTATTAATCTTTACCCAAAAATTAGAAGAGCCTCTGAGCACGCGTGTGAGAGCGTGCTCAGAAGCTAGTTTATTATTATTGTGTTTGTATATTAATTAAACTATATATTCTTTTTCATCAAAAAATAAGAAATAAAAATAAACGGTGGATCACACCATGAATTTTGTGGGGCTCAGCATTTGTTTGAAAACATGTAATTCAGGAGTACTAGATAATTATTAGTGCTTACATTGCTTAAGAGAGTGTGTTGTGTGTAGTATAACTTGCCCCACTCTCCCTTAAAAGTTACCATAGTGTTTGAGTGGAGTTGTAATGTGCCTTTGTGTTAGAACTTCTTTCCCTCTTCCCTGTGTGTGTGTTTGTTTCTAAAAAAAAAAAGATAATTATAAGTGCTTACATATTAAATTATAATGGATAATCGCACTTTCGCTCTAAGTTATCGGATCAATGTCAATCTTCCTCTATATTACAAAAGTGATTAATGTCCCCTTAATTGATAATCTACAAATTGTCCCCCCTTATTAAATTCAAAAAATTCAATAAGAAGTCCTTTAAAAAAAATTTTAATTAATTGTGCACTATTAATACTAAAATGTCCGTTACTAAAATGTTCATTAGTTGATGCACCCATATAGAACAATATTGTACCAATTAAGAAAGCCACAATTCAGTCTCTTTATATTTTTTACCACCGCACACATTTGATATGATGATCACTTTACAAATATAAGTGCTTGTAGGGTGTAGAGTAGAATTTCTATCTTGTATTAAAAAAATAATAAATAAAAAAAAAGCCACAATTTAGTTTGATCGAACTCGTCAATTTCTTCAACATTTATTTTCTTAGCAACCAAACAAAATAAAATCAAGCAAACTTATTATAAGCATGTTAAAAAAAAAAAGACCATCGCACACCCTTAGGTTGCGTTTGGCATGTACTTCAACCAATCAGCAACTCCAACAACAACTCATCTATCAAAGAATCAACACCAAACTATTCCAAAAACAAGGCAGCAACAAATCCATACCAACACCAAAAAAAAAAAAAGACCAATCCACCACTAAACATCAATCAACAAAGTCTAGTCCAACAAATCAACCCAAGGTTGCCTGAATAGATAATCAGAGAACGTATTGAAGAAGAGAAGAAAATCAGACCATGGTTGAAACCCCCAGTTGAAAAACTCTAGCGACGGCACTAGGGTGCAGGAGCGGCGGTGTAAGGACCGGCGAGTGGGCTAGGACGGGTTGCCTGAGGAGGGCGAGTAAAACCCTGCCTCTCTCGCGGTCAGGCGACGTCAATCTGGTGTTGCGAGACCCAAGAGAGGGTCACCGGCGCTGGACAACTCCTTCAGCCACTAAATCGAGATCGTCAAAGGTCTTTGTTAGGGTCATCAGAGCTAGCGAGGTGTTGTTATGGTTGCCGGCGACAATAGTATCGGTGGGTGGTGATTAGAGGATTAACGGCAACGGTGAGTTGGTGGCTCTGATACCATGTTGTTTACGGTGAAGGTGTTTAGGGTTTGATAAGTCAATCCTAACACAAAATATTATTTATATATAAAGTACATGATATTACTGCTTTACCCCTATTACTCTTAACAAATTTCCTCAACAAAAGCTATCTGTAATCTGTCCCCATTGCATTTCAAAAATCCTAAATCACAAAAACAATTAAAAAATCAGCAAAATTCAATAGGTGATCTGCAAAGCCTTAGAACAAAACATTAATCCCTGTTACAAGCCTACTAAAAGACACAACATAAGCTCATAGAATGAATGAAAATCATGCATTATAGAATAAAAAAATCGTTAGAATTTTTAATTGCTAGCCATACAAGGAATACAGGGGGCTGATACTCCAGATGTCACTAGTCTCCATTGCTTTATTTCCATCTGAGGCCTACCTATATATACGCATAAGCGGATTTCAAAACACACAACACACTTAACAATTTATCAATACTAGAAATTTAAATATACCTCATACAATAGTTCTCCAAGTGCCCATATGTTGCTCATCTGAAGTTGCCGATGTTATAAGTGCTTTGAAAGCCTGTGAGACAAGTAATTAAGCAAACTAACTCAGCAGACATGTAATTATAGTAATAAAAAATTAAGACAGACAAGGTATCTCTGCTGCACATTATCTCTAAAATCTTTAATGTCTTATAGCGATGAAGTCCACAAAATGTACTAAAAAAAGAAACCATAGATGGAAATTTAAAGCAAGAATATATTTATGGACTGACAGTACCATTAACATGGAATATAAGTCTAAGTTATCGCTACTTAGAGTAAGCACATATGATGTTAATCAGCACCAACGAAAGCACTGAGTTGTGGTCATTATGTCTAGCTAAGAAAGCAATTTGATATATCTCAGCAGGCTGCATAGATTCAAATTTAGATATCATTTTTTTATCTGTGAAAAAACTGTAGTCGAGTAGTTTTCTACAGAACTAATATGTATACCTGGAACATCACTGCAAGAAGTTTGTTGGCTGCACCACATGCTTAAGTTATCTGGTCCATCACACCACATGGAGCTCCAACAATGATTCTCTACCTAATAAAAAAAATGAAATAATAAATGAAGCAGCATAGCATGCACAAGGTACATAAAAATTAAATATTCTATGATTAAGGGAAGAATATCAATCTGAAGGTTCTACTAAAGAGTCAGACCTTTTGGCAGACAAAGCATGGACTGATGTTTAATCCTGCAAAGTATAGAAGAAGAATTAAGTTGATTGCTTCTCCATGAAAGAATAAGAATAAATGGAAGCTTTTTTCTATATCAACCTCACATAGTAAAAAAATCAACTTCTCAGTAAAATGAAAGGGATAAAAAAAAAATTATGTTCAAGATTTACACGAGGATAATTCTTAAAGTGTCATGCATCAGTCTAAATTCACAAGTGAATTGAACAAAATAAACTTACCCAAGCTATAGGATAGAAAATTATCATTAAAACTCTCACAATCCATATGAACTTGGCTCCGATAGTAAGTCCATATCTTGTGCATATTGCTTGTAGAATGACCTGACAAATGAATGATAACAGGAGACTCAATCCCATTTACATCCATCAAATGTAGTAGCTTCAAACATCTCAGCTAAACCAGCAAAATCATGAAATTTAGTAAAACAAGCATACCTCCCCCAAAGCCAGAAGGAAGTTAAGGAGCGAACAATTGCGACATACTGATTGAAAAGTTTATCCAGGTATATACGAAAGGCCTACAGATTGCAAATACCAAAGCCAATAGCTGTTAATTGAAACTAAGAAAAGTCTAACAAGTAATATGAAGTTAATATAACAAAATCTGAAAGATAACAATACTAAAGGGATATCTACTATTCTCCATGTGACTTTTTTGAATTCATGAAGGAGGCTCCACCTCTAGACTCCAAAGCCACTTTAAAGGACACACCCATTTTAACCTAATTGCTTCAAAAGGCACAATACCACCAAATCATTTTTATGTTTTATAGTTAAAATCTCACACTCGCAGTATAATTGCCTAATTAAAATCACATATCCATTACTTTACACAAATTTCCCTACTATTATTAATATGATTAAACACAATTGTGCACAAATACATGCATAGACACAAATATATCCCTACATGGCTATCACATTTAGCACTTGAATCAAATTAATTACAATTTGGAAGAGAAATTTCAAATTCAAACCAACTAATACTTATGTTCATATTCTTTATGGAACTTGATGGGATTAACACATGACTTTTGATGAGCTTAGTTAGCTACAATTAAAATAATTCATATATAGTTAAGAATTTTTTTATTTTTTGATAAATTCATATTTAGTTAGAATTATACTGTAGTATTACAATGAGCCTCATTTCAGTAGTCATTTAAGAGTTCCCTAAGCAGTCTTTTGCCATTTATGAATTTTATATTTGGAATATATCATAGGTTTCTTGAACCTAGAAACATCTGAGCTTCAAGTTCAATACTTTTGCTATCTCTTGTTGCCTTTTCTGTTGGATGCCCCTCTTTAAGCCCTATCACTGTCAGATGGCTATGAAAGTACTGTCTTTTTGCTGCATCATAAAATAAGATAAATGTAGTACTGAAACAACTTTAACGTCCTCTTTGACATAGCAAGTGTAGTTCTCAGCAAGTACTCTTTAGGTATTTGTTTTCATCATTTTAATAAAAATCTGACTGAGGGAAAGGGTGCTTGAAGAGTACTAAAAACAGAAGATACAAGAGAGAGAGCGAGAGATCATTCTTGAGTGCCTTGATGGCATTAGAAACCTCTCCATAGTGCCCCATATACCCAACCAAATGAATAAAGACTTTTTTTTTTGGGATAATTACACTTTACCCACCTGTGGTTTGTCTCTAATTTGACTTGCCTACCCGTGGTTTCATTTTTGACACTTTACCCATCTGTGATTCCCTCCGTTACTGCTCCGTAACCCATCTCCAGTGCAGACGTTACTCTAACACATAAACTCATCAAAAACAGAACCTAAAATAGATCAAACACTCCTCACTCCCAAAACACACTCTCATCCAACGTGCTCACCAAACTAAGATCACAATGCAATGTGCTTGAGATAATGGACTGAGAACCACCTGGGCCTTGATCGTGCAAGCAAACTGAGGAAGAAGGAGACACAACGTTCATCTGTTCAGTTGTTGCAAATAGTATTTTTGATTTTTGGTGCTTGGTCCGTTCGTCTTCTCTTGATTGGGTGAGTTCCTGACTTTGTCAGCTTCAAGTTGTGGTGCCCAAAAGGGCACTACAAGACCTTTTCCTTCGGTCCTCTCCACAAACCCTTTTGGTAAGAAAGCAAGTGGGTTTTTGTCATGAATTTGGTCACTAAGGTATGCAACACTAGATTTATTATTCGAGCTTCTTAAAACCCATAAGAACTTATGACCACTCAGTTCCAATCCAAGGGCTAGCTCATTAATTTGTTCATATGAGAGGGTTCCACCACTCCCAAAACAAACAAATAGGACAGAGCCATGTGGCTGATTGTCCAACCATCTTAAGCAGACTGACCCTTCAACCTGATTGCTTGAATTTGAACCAGTTCGAATGATGGGTCTAATTGGATAAAGTGTGAGATTTTGCTTCTTCTTCTAACAATGCTTTTACAGCACTTTCTTCCAATTCCATGAAAGTATTGAGGATAATACCCTCAACTACTCGCAGCCCATTTTCGCTAGGAAGAAACATTTTGTAAAACTCACCCGTTCGATCTTGAATTGGGTCTGGAAGATCTCTACCGTGAATAGGTATGCACCCTGGGAGTTTCAATGGTTCTAGTAGGTCTCTATACTCGCATGAAACTGTCTCATCTATCTTTGGCAAATGCAAAAGTAATGACAACGAAAAAGCATTTGCCAAGAAATAAATGTAAGGTGGGATGTTTAGTTCCTTAGCAACATGTAGTGCATCCATCCCAAAGATATCAACGACCAAATCTGTAACTCGAGTCGACTTTAACACTTCAGGAAGAGATGGCAGTGAACGAGTCATGGTGACAGAAATTTGGACTTCAGGTTGTAAGCTTTCAAGGCCATTATCTCAAGCACATTGCATTGTGATCTTAGTTTGGTGAGCACGTTGGATGAGAGTGTGTTTTGGGAGTGAGGAGTATTTGATCTGTTTTAGGTTCTGTTTTTTATGAGTTTATGTGTTAGAGTAACGTCTACACTGGAGGTGGGTTACGGAGCAGTAACGGAGAGAATCACAGGTGGGTAAAGTGCCAAAAATGAAACCACGAGTAGACAAGTCAAATTAAAGGTAAACCACAGGTGGATAAAGTGTAATTATCCCTTTTTTTTTAATTGCAATTGATAAAGTCAGATCTCATTGCAACCCACAAATAGGTCACCATCACAAACATTGTGGTGCCTATTTGGCCTAATATAATTATATTCAACACAAATTTGGTAAGGAAGTATTATAGCTCAGATAAATTAGTCTCCGAAGTCCAGACAGCATTACAATCCACATTCTCACTCACTGAAGCAATATGAAGAAGATGTAAAGAGTTACTAATGTAATGTAGGACCTACCTCTTCATGCATATTATCATTTCTCAAGCTATGACACATCGTCTGCAATACAACTGTTATGAACTGTCAAAGCTGATTCTAAGGAACCGTATCTCTACTTATAAAAAAGTAAATATCCATAGCAAATCAGCTATTACACATGAATTTACTAATACAAGTTCATTTTGTAATCCATTGTCACATGAAATGAACCATAATTAGAACTTCCTGAGGATCATCTCCTAATTGTATCAAGAAACCAAAATTTGGCTGCACACAATAATTAAAGAATTAGGAATTAACCAAAAGCAAGAGGCTATAGTATCAATAACTTACCCATCCTCATCCAGGAACAAAAGGTTACTGATGTTGATCCAGTGACATTGGGTGCATACTTCCAGCACTCCCTTAAAACAAATACAACATTTCCAAGAAAAGGAGGGGCAAACGAAAAGGAAAAAGAAAAAACATAGCTCATATTGCCAATAAGCAAGTTAAGAAGAAGTTTACAAACTTAGAAAGACTAAGCAAGAATTTTACAATTTTGTCACTACCCAGTAAACTGTTTGTTAGAATTGTGTGGTTAAATGATTAAATTTACTATATCCCAATAGTTTAAGTTTTTGGGACAATCCGTAATTTAACATAGTATCAAAGTATGAGATCCTGAGTTCGATCATTGTCTCCTCCACTCTACCTCCCATTTAAAATCTCACATGTTGGGCCTCACCTATTAAAGGTAGTTTCGGCCCACATGTGAGGGAGGGGTATTAGAATTGTGTGGTTAAATGATTAAATTTACCATATCCCAATAGTTTCAGTTTTTGGAGCAATCGGTAATTTAACATTGTTGATATGTTTTCCTGCATCTACCATGTAACAAATAAAGAGATTTCCATAGTAGTAAATAGAATTTATGTACATTTAGGTGGATAAGGAATTTCCCTAGAGTCACTGAAATGCAAAGAAGTTTCTTCAAGAAACTTGTGAAGCTTGTGTGGAGGAACATAGAATATTTGAGTCACCAACTCATTAGGATTTTAAACCTTATATTATATATACTGCAGCAATTGGATTCCTAATGCCAATGAGCTCTAGTACAAATGGTACCTCCTAAAAAAAAGTTGTACCCAATGCACAAATGTCACCTACACTCTTATAAAAACAAGAGGAAGGGTGAAGTTGTGGGCTCATAACTCACAAGATGTGTTTGTAATTTACCAAAAACAGAGGTTTTTCAACATTTTAATATTTTGGACACTGCATCTTACAATAAGCAGGCCATCCCACATTATGAGTAAGAAAATTACCAAATGTAATGTCATCAGTGGCCAAACAAGAGTCAGAAAGAGCAGCAACCAAAGTGGAAGCCTAGGAATGGGAATAACAATAATATTCTCATGAGCACAACCTTTCCTGCACTAAGATTTCAAATGTGTTCATTTCAATTCTCAAAATAAATCAACAGTGAAAACTCAACTGCAAACATTCAACAAAGTGCCTAAATGGGGGGGGGGGGGGGAAGAAGGGGAAACATTCAGGCTCCGGAAGGATGGATGATAGTTTGTAAATGCCTAAACTACCCTATGAGTCAAAGTACTCCCTTTGGGGACAGTTTGGCACTTACGCTTACAGCCAGGCCTTCTCCCCTCCCCTTCTCAAAGTATCCTTAGCCACAAAGAGAGAGAGCAATATCTAGTTTGACCCTAGTTTAAAAGCCAGCCAAATTCATACCATGCTGACCTACTTTGTAGTGAAAGAAGAAATAAATACTACAACTCTTGTTTGTTGCGAAAATGAGCATTCTACACTATCCTCGTTTATGAAATAATGACATATAATATAAAAACAATTAACCTTCATGCTAAGACTGAACAAGAGGATAAATAGGGAAGCTAAACAAACAAGAGTACTCGACCCTAACTATATATCTATATCCATGTACCACATCCAGAATACTGCTGAAGTACTTCCACATCATTCTACCCCATTTTAATTTGACTCAATTCAAGCGGAAAAATGGAGGTATTACTTCCACTAAAAATTGCAATCAAGATCATTTTACCACAATATGCGTCCCACCACAGTGTAATGAGGTGTTATTATGACTGATCATTCAAAGTAGAGTGCATGAAAAAATAACAAAAGTCAAACAGCAAACCATAATGTACTACAAAACTTACCAAATCCAAACAAGGATCAGTAACGCACTGTGTCCCCGCATCACTTATCAATTCCACAATCTCACCCTGATTCAGCCTCTTTAACACAGTTTGTTCTCTTTGAGATTCTTTAAATTTGTTATAACTCAATTGGAATTCTAAAGAACAACAATCAGAATGCACTGGACAAAGATGATACCTGCTCTTCTTTTTGGTTGGTGGGATTGGTTGGGGAAGCATTCTTCAAACATCTGGAATTTAGTTCCGTTGTGTTTGATGTGGTGTATTTGGAGGGAGCGTAATAGGCAGACGTTTGAGGATGTGGATGGTTCGGATAATCAGCTGCTTGCTTCTTTTAGTGGCTCTTTGTTTGACTGGACCCGGGCCTGGGGACTCACATCTAGTGAATCTCTCCCTATGTTTTTTAGTTCTCTTCTCTCTTGTAATTAAGTTTTAGTCTTTTCTCTTTTCTTTCTTCCTTTGTACTATTTGACTAGTTTGTGCTCCTTTGCACAAAGTAGTTTTTTTATTTATACAGATCCTTCTTATTTATCCACAAAAAAGAAGAAGAAAGAAAGATAATCACTACAAAGATGTATAGATCAAAAGCCTATATGTAAGAGACTCAAAAGAAGTTTAATATTGTAATGGTGAAGCAAATTCCTTGAATGGACCAGCTGATTTTAAAACACGGAGAGCGATACACTGGCGAGCAAAGAAAGACAAGGAAAATGTTTCAAAAACAAATGAGACAATGCATGAGCTAGTTGAGTTTAGGGGGGGGGGGGGGGGGGGGGGAACCTGCATTAGCTAAGAATAGAACATGGAGAACAGACACGTACAATTTCAAGTTGATGATATATTTTATTGGTTTCAGTAATTGTGTCAAATTAAGTGAATACCATAACATTATATCGACAAGTTATAACTTGGTTTAAGCAGGCCCTGGAAAAAGAAGAAAATTTCAATAATTTAAAAAATATATATATATATTTATATATTTAAGAGAGAGAGGGAGAGAAGGTTAAATGAAAAGAAGGGAAGTGGCCTTATGCATTTTGAAGATTCCTCAAGGACTGAATAAGTGAATTGTGCAAAATATTGGGGGCTAGAACAGAAGGCAAGGACGAGGAGACCAAAAATAATTCCATATTCACTTTCAAGAAACTGACTCAGCTCCATTTTTAGCTGATGAACTCTTTAAGAATGCCAGAATTGGATTTGAAATTAAAATTTATGTGACCCAATGGACAAAAGGCATTCTCATGCCTCAAAATCATTAGTGCCATCTTTGATATGTGCTTTTCACATTTGAAGTCTTGACCCAACTCAAGCTAAACAAATGAATCCTATGGAAACTAGGACAGGATCAGCCTAGTAGTTACTGATAGGATTAATGTTAAGCCTAGGCTCACTATCATCTTGTATCCTGTAGTTACATCAACTCGACTATTACAGCTTACTCTTCTGGTAAAAACTAAAATCAAATGATCTATTCTTAAGTTTCAGCTCAAAATGAATCAACTCACTTTCATTTAGAAACCCCAAAATGAAAAGACATTTTAAATCACTTTCTTTACAGCTATTGAACAATGATCTAAAAGATATCGAGCTTAAAATTCAGAGCCTTGAAATACGGAAGATATCTAAATGCTACAAAACCAAGAAAAAATAATAATCAGAAAATAGTATAAGCACTGGTTGTAGAACAAATTATAGACATTACAACCAGTTGATTAGACTGCTAAACCGCAAGCACAAGGTATTTCTATACTAAACAATCACCCACTTCCTAACATACTTTTTAAATATTAATCATGATACAAATATATACAGTACCAAAGGAATACTCATAATAAACTAATATAAAAGAGAAAACATGCCACAATAAAATAATTGATACCATTGTTTTGAATGTCAAGGAACTCAAGGTTTCCATTTAGTAAAAAAAAGGTCCAATCAACTCAAACATGCAGCCTACAGATTGCATGTTTATCAACATTCAGAGAAGTACTTGCCATTTCTTTTGTATTATTATGCACCTTTGGAGACCAAGTTTGACTCATTCTGTTACAATGATTTCAGGGAAAAGAATGATTATGTATTACAAGGGACTGTGATGCAGACTTGCAGTGCATTCCTAGTGTTTGCAAGTGGCTACTGAGCATGCTGCTGTAGCTATGAAGCTAATGCAGCTAAGTCATGATGCAGTGCAGTCAAGATATATAACAGTGCTGGACTATTGTTCATTATGTGGTTGCTTTGCCCTGCAGCACTTGTAATATGATGCATTCTTAGTATTAGATCTCTTGTAACAGATTGATAGTGTATCCATGAAATAAAACAGTTAGTGATAAGGCAGTGGTAAGATCAGTCAGTTAGGGCTGGTTAGTTAGAAAGTTTTTATTGTAAGCTAATCAAAGAGCAACAAGTGCAACAAACCAGCCAACCAATAGCAGCCTGCCTTGATGGCTATAAATGTACCAAGCCTACTACTTTATAATTAGTTTTTGGAGCATTGAATGAACACTTACCTGAGAGGTATCATACCAAGAGTGTGTCTCTTGAAGAGTTTGCATTTCCTAAACTACTCTAAGTAACTTACATTGTCCAAGCATTCCAATCTCAAACCAGCCTCCATCAAACAGATACCACACGGATACTCTAGCATAATAAAAAAAGTCCATGGACTTGCATAACAAACGTCATATTTCCTAGGTTCAGAGCAAAGGAAGTTCAAGAGTTCCTTGGCATTAAATATATCATACAGCTTATTCTTATAGGTGCAAGTTAAAAAAGTTATTGTTTTTATTTAGAGTGCAAAAGTGCCCAATACGAAGTCAGCTTGAATTTTGTAAGTAAAATCATACTTTGTATTTTTTTTCTTGAAATATAAGCATTTCAAAGCAAAGTCTGGATCAACTTAACAACTGTCTCAGAAGTCAGAATCAAAAGCTACTAAGGGTCTGTTTGGATACCGCTTATTTTGCTAAAAACTGAAAAGTAAAAACATTGTAGCAAATAATTTTAAAATAAGACTAAACAGTGCACACGTGGGTCCCAGCAAAGATGGACAAACTGTTTACGCAACAAAATGTTGAGACGTGCACAGTGCACAGTGGCTGAACTGCGTGAATGGACAAACTGCACAGTACACGCCACAGTGCACAGTGTAAGCGGGTCCCACTTCAAACGCAGAAACGCAGACGTGAGAGTGAGATGCTGTATCCAAACGTTACCTTAGACTTCAGCTTGCTAATATATATATATATATATATATATATATTTTTTTTTTTGATAAGTAAAATGATAATTATAAATGAGAAAAGACTTCAGCTTGCTAATTACAATCACAGTTATATATATATATATATTTGATAACTTATGGAACCTTTGTAAAGAAGAGCCCAACAATCACAATTAAATATTGGCAACCATTTCTTTAAAGCAATTCATCAGGAAGGACCATCAGAAAGCATGCATCACAAGCAACACTTAATATGTCCAGCCAAACATGAAGTTGTCCTCAGCCTGATATGTGATGACCATTACCTCACAAACTAATCGGTAGCCTTATAAATAAGTGGACTTCAACCAACAACACATGTCACACACACACACATATATATATATACTGGTAAGAACATGAAATTAAAATGAGCATAGGTGGAAAATCAATCCCAAGAATGCAATCATCACCAGGAAGGGGTAAGATAGGGATTAAGAGACAAGAAATGTGTACTAGATAATCCATTCCTTCAAACAGAAGGACACAAAGAAGTATAAGGACTATTCTTTCGCTCCTGGTCTAAAACAAAGACAAATAATCTCCTGTTCTTGTCTTTAATTACCTGTCAATAGGAAAACAGAATGACTAACGCGTCTCCTGGGCAGCAGCCTCTGCTATTGTTGCAAATGAACATTGTGCAGTTCAGAAGTAATGATCCTGTGGTTGTGGTTGATAATACTGATTCATAGATGGTGGGGAATCTAAGTGGTGCAGACTTCAATGGCAAGTTTGTGGAGGAACTCAAAATTCCTTTATCTCAAATAAGACCAATTTGGCACATAATCTGAAACTAGAACTTGAACCAGGTAGATAAATTGGAATTGTGAGTGCCAACGTGGATAAACTAGTCCCAAACAACATCCATTGTGAGTATCGGGTTGCTTATAAATTCTCAACAAACAAGCAATAACAAGCCACCAAAAAAAAAAAGAAAAAAGAAGAGATTTGTATACTTGGTTTGGTAGTAAGATAATCTAGATGTCCTTCAAGAAGGTCAAGATATCATCTTTGAGGTCCTTTAGAAAAGATAAATAATATTCAAATATTATCTGGCATAACTAATTATAATATTCTCAGGCAAAAAAGATCTAACTTTTCACCATCCACTAAATGACAATACCCAATATATCTATACAAAGACCATTGTGGAATGAAGCACAAATCCGTCTTCTAACCACTAACATTTACACTTTGCACAATAATGAGAGCGAGTTGTTGCAGTTCCACATCTGTAACAGAATTCGATTCCACACCTGTGATAATACACAAAAAGAAAGTTATTACAGCATTCAAGTCTTCATAGAAAAATACCAGTTGAAAATAATTGTAGTGATTGTGCAGGTAATACATCAAGAATAGGGTCAACATATGCCTAAGGTCCTTAATTAAATAACAACTTTATCGTTTATAGAGTAAGGTAGGAATTTAATCTATAGATTGAGCATGTAGGTGGACAAGAACATTAACTCATCAATTACACATGATATACAAAATATGCACCTAACTAAAATTTTATCAATCATAAAGGAAACTATGTGTGTGTGTGTGTGGGGGGGGGGGGGGGGGTTACCTAGGTATAGTTCCTTAGGTGTTGTACCATAGGTTACCCAATTAAATTTAATCACATGGTTACATTGGCCAATGAACTACACTGTCAACTGGTCATGGGAGAAGATAATACTGCTGCATTGGTCAATACAACCCTGAGGTTGAATTTAATTTGGAAACCTAAGATTCAACACTTAGTAATTGAACCTAATTTTTTCCCTATAAAAAAAGTAAAGAACCATGCTCCTAAATAGACATTTTGAGGAACAAAGACATAAAAGCTCTATAAACAAAAAGCTTTAACCCAAACACTGTTGTTTTAACCAGGAAAATGTTTCAAGAAAGGCTAGTACTCCTCATTTCAAGCGACAAATGATACTCCAAAGTCCAAACCACAAACCTCTGCACAAAATCATATTCCTAGAAATCCAAACTATTTGTGCATCAGTGTTTTTTTTTTTTTTTTGTGGTAAGTTTCACTAGGCTTGCAATGGGATATAAGTTGGAATTGTTGCCTTGATTAATCTCTGGGTAAGCATCAGCTGAAATATTTATCTAGAGTTCTAGATTATGGAATGAAAATTGGCATATGGTAGACAATATTGAATATGCAAGAAGTGGCAAAGCAACCCAAACATACTAACTAACAAATCTAATTCATCTATATCTATTCAAAGTCCTAGATTAAGTATGCTGCCTGGTATATCTGAAGGAATAAGCAATATAAAGAAAGAAATGAGGACCTGCATTTGATAAACATGCAGCCTTGATTTTTATCAACATAGAATCTGCAACTTGGACACCTACTCCAACTCTTGTTCTGGGCAAGGTTCAATAACATGATATCTTCCCTTTCTCTCTCATTCTGATGCAATTTCTGGAACTGGGCACAGTCAATCCCTGAATGCCAAGGAACCTTACACTCTGCACAAAACATTCTCCAACAATTGGGACACTGAGACTCCCTTATACTATCTCCACTCTCACTGGTGTCATCAAGCAACAAAGCCGAGCAATCCTTAAAGGGACAATAAAACTTTTGTGAAGCAAGAATAAGAGCCTCACACAAAGCGTTACCCCACCTGTCAAAAACATCCTTGGGAAGAATAGAACGACACTGCTCTGGCTCCAACAATCCATTTACACATTCTGGTACAGGACAACGTATAGAGGTAATATTGTCTTGAAGCTTGGAAGCCACGTACTTGGCCATACACTCTGTACAATACGCATGATCACAACCCTTAATGCTAAAACTCTCATTCCCACTCTTGGGTTCCACGCAAATTTCACAGATAAACTCAAAGGAGCCATTTTGATTGTTGGGTTTTGAAGAAGAAGACTGCCCAGTTTCCAAAAGAGGACCAGAAGAAGTTGTTCTTCGCCAATTTTGAATTTTGGGTTTGAACATAAGAACTCGGAGTTCATCATCACCATCATCACGATGATCATCGAGGTTGATGAAGGACTGAGAATTGGGTGATGATTGGAGCAGAGAAGCCATGATAGCAAGTTGAAAGTCTCTGTTCTCAGAGTAGCGTTCAACAGAGATAGCGTTGGACTTGTTGGTTCCCTTAACGCCTTTGTCCGAGGTTGTTGTTTTCAAAACAACAACATCATCATCATCATCATAATCATCGTTAACTTCGACAACATCTATAATATTCTGTTTCTGATCCATTTGCTGATGCCTTTTTCTTTTGGGAATCAATTTGGCGCTTTGATTTGAGGATGAGGATGAGGACCCAAAAATAAAAGGATCATTAGGAGGAGGAGGAGATGGAGATGGAGATGGAGCAGCCATTTTCATTCAACAGAATATAATTTTAATTTAATTTTTAGGGTCTATCTCCGCCGTTTCTTCTTCTTTTCTTTCTTCTTTTAACCCTTTCTCATGCTTTTGCTTTTGTTTGTTTTTTTTGAAAAATAGTGTACTAGTGTTAAGCATACTGCTACTCCACTATCCTAGTCACCATTTTGAAAGTTTGGGCCCATTCCCCACAGCCCAGTCAATTCTTTATCTCTTTCTCAACTCCATTTTAACTGCAAAAATGGCAATGACACTATTTATCAAAATATATATCAATTTATTATTGTTTTGAAAATATATAGGAGTTTATTATTTTTAGGTACTCAAGTTTGGAAAACTCGAGTTTTTTATGGTATTTGAGTTCCATCAAAAATTTTGTGGCCAATTTGAAGGCTATTTTTTTAAAGAACTCGAGTACCGGGAAAAACTCGAGTACCCAAAAAGTTGTAGATTCTTACATATTTTCAAAACAGTGGTAGATTGATATATATTTCGGTAAATAGTGGTATTTAGCTATTTTGGCCCTATTTAACTCTATTTCCATGGTTCCTTTGATCTCTACAATATTTTTCCTCACTTCATCACCATTTTTGTTTCTTCTAATGGCCTCATCACACGTACTTTGTGCATGCAATGGAGTTTTTAAAAAAAAAAAAATTTATTTTGTGTCATAATGTTTAAAACTGAGATAAATATAATGTCATCATTTTAGGATATTTTTCTATGTGATTTAAAAAAAAAAAAAGTTATTTCTAAATAGGTTTAAAGTTTGAAATTTTGAATTAAAAATAAAGAGTGGTAATTCATATAGAGAAGAGAAAGAAAAAAGACTAAAACTTAGGAAGAGTAGATTACTATTTTAATCCGTTTATGTTTTTTATTTAAAATTATTTAACTAAATAGGGTATTTTAGAGAGTTTAAGAATTTGTATAAGGATATTTTAGTATGCAAAATGATAAAACTCAAACAAAGAATAATGTTATTAGTAGTACAGAAGATACAGAGAATGAATATGAGAATGTGAGGGTTTGGGTTACGTCTGGGGATGAATAAAAGAACACACATGCATATTAAAAAACAAAGACCACCGTGCACTCTTAGTGTGGTGGTCACTTCACAAGAATAAGTGCTTGTGGAATGTGGGGGCAAGGGTCGAGTTTCAAGTCTTTGGGAGGAAGATTCACACATATATACACTTAGATTAGGTTAAAGTATAACTCTATCTATCTCCAAAAAAAAAAAAAAGGAACTGCCTTAAAATATGAATAAAAGAGAAACATTGTTTCTTATTTCTTGGTTTGTTCTTAATTTATTATAATTAGTTGAGTTCCCGCACAATGTGCGGTGCAACTTATTATTAGTTTTCTTCAATATTTCGATAAGTTGTACAAAAAATCTTGTAACTTAACTGATTGGTATCTCAATTTCCAATAGAAACATTCAGGATTCAGATTCCTACCCCTCAACTATCGATATATAAAAAAAGATATTTCAATAAATTTCATTGTAAAAAATTGTAATCTTTAATTATTTTATATATAGACAAAATAGAAATACACTAAGAGTAGTATAGTGATTTGATCATATTATATATATATATATGTGTGTGTGTGTGTGTGTGTGTGTGTGTGTTTACAAATTGAAAATTGCATGATATAGTAGCTAATATAGATAGGCATGTTTTATGCCGACTAAAATGCATATATCCTTCAATTATTATTATTTTATTACATTCTTGATTCAGTGTTACTAAAAAAAATTTCTCCTTTTTGTTGGACATGGTTTCAATTGTTGCAAAAACAACTAAATTTGAGTAAAAATGCCATATTTCAAATCAATTGTTTCTCACATAAAAAAACCAATTGTTTCTCATATAAATCTTAGAAAAATGATATTAAAATTTCATTATGCTTAAAATAACTAATATAACAAAATAAACATATTTATTATATTAGTAATCTTTCTAATTACATATAATACATTTTACAGTGTTATTTCCACACACACACATACACGCGTGGGCTCACACACACACACACACTCACAAAGGAGTTAGGAAATTTAAAGGATTAAGATTAATTTTAGTGAATTCACAAATATTTAATTTTTATGGCTTTTGTGACAATTGTTATCAAAGCAACTGAACATGAGTAAAAATATCATATTCTAAATTTATTATTATTATTCCAACTAAAAATTATTTTCTATGTAGAGTTTATTAAAATAATCATATAAATTCATTTAATATAAATAATTAATGCACAACAATAGATAATTAATATATGCATTTACTCCATTGGTTAATTCAATGAACTAATACTTTAATATAAATGCAAACTTTGTTGAAGTAGAAAACTAAATAAAGAGAACTTCAAGGAATGCGTAACATAGCACAACCTCATACTTTCTAACACGAGGTCTCTGCTTTTATATAAATATATATATATATATATATTGATTAGGAAATTATATTTTTTTTACTAAAACTTTTTACATCATGAAACCCCAAAAATTTATGTGTATATATATATATATATATATATTTTAAATTATTTTAAAAAGTCATTCTATGACCTATTTAGGTCATTTAAATTGTTAAGATTTAGATATGTTTTGAGATCAAAATTTTAAATATTTATAAAAAACAATTCATTTTGAGATGGCAAGCAACATATATAGGGGCTGGTGTTAGGGTCAAGGGGGACATGTCCCCTTGTCCTAACATAGCTTTTTCATTACCACCACCTCCAACTATTGATTTATAAAACATAAAAAAAAAAAAAAAAAAAAAAAAATTGTACATTTTGGATCTGTACATTGTTCTAGGTTGTGTTATTTTTGAATGACTTAAGTTTTTAAGTGAAAGGATTCCTCACACCTTATTATTCAACCACATTGGTGATGATATGTAAAATCCAGTGAATTTTAGATTACAAAGTTACCCATGTCAAAACAAAAAATTCTAGATGTCAAATTTATTTTTCTCTTTTCCCATTACAAAAGCAGAGAATATGAATATATTTCGAGTTCAATTTCTCCATGTATTGCTTAGTGAAGAAATCAAATTGGTGGGAATTGAATTTGGGTATAATTTGAGCTCAAATTCTCTTCTTTTTTCTTTTTTTTTTTTAAATTTTTTTTTATGTGTGTAAAATTGTGCCTTTATGGGATTAGTGAATATGATCAATTGTATGGATTGATTATGTTGGAAAAGAGAAAAATTTGTCCTAAAAGGCTAAAATTTAAACTTGTAAAATCAAACTGAACCTTAATTATATTATTTTAATTCAAAATATAAGGGATAATGTGAAGCTAAAAGAGGTAAATTGTAAGAAGGGCAGAAAATCATATATATATATATATTGTAGGGACACGTTTTGCAGCTCAAGCCCACAACATATGAGATCTTGGCCCAGTGAGCATAGTACAATAAATTTGTAGAGAGTGGGTTGGAAAACTAGGCTCTAATGAGTTATGTAGCAATTATAATGGGTCCAGATGACAATAAAGTAAGAACAGATAGATTTTATCCAAAGAAAGTCATCCTCGGCTCGGTCCGAGGAGACCAGTTCTTGTATATATTGATTGAAGATGGTTACAGATGCAGCTCTTATTGCTACAGTGTTTATTTCTTCATCCTCTGATCCCCTTTTCTCAGGGTATCTACTCTATTTTATACTTCATTTCCCTTTCATCTCTGCCCTACATGTGTAGATCAGATGGTTAGTGTAGATACTTGTCCCATCAGCCCCTCCCTAAAGTCTTTGGGAGTAGCTGTAAGGCTAAAAAGCACTGTTCAGACATTACTTCATTATTAATGCGGCCAGAGAGTTAACAGCAAAACATTCAATGCAGTGGTAGCAGCTTTCCCTAAGATATTTCATAGCTCTCCTTTGTCTTGTTCCTTCCTGATACTTATCATTTTTCATGGAATGGTCCGGAACGTTGCTCTTGATGGCAGACCACACCCCCTGACCTCGGCCTTGCCCAGCCGAGGAAGGATTCTTCCCCGGACCACCCTCCTGGGTGATCATGATCGGACCTTAACTCTTTACCTACTGACACGGATCTTTATGACAACATCTATCCGTCTTCGATCCGCTTACTGTCCGCTTATATCAGTGCTTCAAATTTAAAAAAAAAAGTGAGATTAGAATTTAGAAGAAAGGAAACTGAAAAAAGAAGAAGAAGAGAAATGTTTAAGTCTTGATAAGGGGAAAAAAAGTGAAAATGTTGGGCTTAGTGGTCCTATTTTGTAAAAAAAAACATGTGTTTTTATTTTATATATATAATTTTTATTTTGAGAATCTAATTTATAAGTGGATAAAGCAATTTGAAAGTCAATAAGAGAGTGACCCTATTTTTTAGTGGGAGTTAGAATTATATTTTTATCTGATTGTTCTTTAGTTTTGTCTCTACTTAAACATAGAGGAGTATGAGCATTTTTGAATAAATAAAAAATGAGGATTCCAAATAGGGGAAACCCCTTAAATAGTAGTATAGATAATATGTACATTGTTAAATTCATAAAACAACATCCGTGAAATGGATGTAAGAAAAAAGATTTGAAATATAGAGTAGAGCATCATCGTTACAATTGTAAATAAACCAAATTGTTTATAAACAACTCGGGTTTAGTTTGATAAAAAATTCGCTCATGTTTGTTTGTTTATAAACAAGCCAAACTTAAATCTTAAATCTTAAATTTAGGCTTGTTTAATAAACGAGCCCAAATCAAGTAAAAAATTTGTTCACAAACAACCTTCTAAATAATAGAACTTGATAAAAGCCTATGCTTGTTATAGGCTTGGTAATAAACTTGATACGAGCTTGACAAATAAACCTACATCTTACTAAGATTTTAATTAATTGAGAGTTAAGACCACTTGTTTAAACCAAACTGACTTGATATTAATTTGATAATGTTCAAGCTTGACGTAGGTCAAACTTTTAGACAGAGTCAAATTTACAAATTCACTACTGGACAAAGTTCGACTTGATATACATGCCTCTATGTGCTTTTAAAAAGTATGGGCGTTGAGAGTTGAGTTGAGAAACGCAAAGCTGGCACATGGGATGGGCGCAAGGCTGGCACGGTTCTTAACTTGACTTGACTTGTGTTGTTTGCTGTAGACTGTACCAAGTCCACTACTTTTATTTTCCATATCTATATCATGGAAATGGGAAAAAAAAAATAAAAATGAACGGTAATATGGGAGTGTCGAGACTCGAGAGGCGTCGGTCGTACGTGCGCAAGGTTGGCATAGGCACGTGTGAAAGTAAATGGCATGTGGGGCCCACCACCTTAAGCATCTATTCCCTCATCTTTTTACACACACTACTACTATTACTTCACTACACACACTCTCTCTTTCTCTTTGTAATCACACAAATCTCAGATACTTCAACACACACTTCTACTAGAGAGAGAGGGTGGTTTTGTTTTGTTGCTATCTCTCCTTTTTTTTTTTACAGCTCAATCTGCATTTCTCTCTCTCTCTCTCTCTTTCTCTGTGATTGCATCTCAGATCCCGAACCCCAACGGTGCGTTTTGATTTCTTCACTGTTTTTCCTTAGATTTTAACTCAATTCCACCAATTCTATACCACTTGATAATTTTTTAGCTGAGTTTGGAAGTTTAAGCTGTTGTGTAGTGTATGTGTAAGCATAAATAAGTGTTTCTTTTTAGTATTGTAAAAATGGCTTCTCTTAATCTTTGTAGAGAGTAGAGAGTAGTATATGTAAGCTATTGGTTTCTTCAATAATGTTGTTAATTCAACACTAGTTGTTAATTTTATTCCAAAGTTAAATGGTTTTTTTTTTTTTTTGGTTTTTGTTTTTGTTTTTCCAATAATATTCAAGACTAGTAGTTAATTTTATACCAAAGATAACTGGGTTTTTTTTTTTTTTTTCATAATGTTTGATGAGACTGAGACTAGTATAAGTTAATAAATCAAGAGTAGTTGTTAATTTTGTGCTAAAGATAACTGGGGTTTTTTTTTTTTTTTTGGCATAATGTTTGATGAGGTTTAGACTAGTATTAGTTGTATAAGTTACTAATTCAAGAGTAGCTGTAAATTTAATACCAAAGAAAACTGATTTTTTTAAAAAATTTAAATTTAAATTTTTATGGCATAATGTTTGATGAGACTGGGACTAGTATAAGCTGTAGAAGTTACGAATTCAAGAGTAGTTGTTAATTTTATACCAAATGTTAACTTTTAAAATTTTTTTTTTTAATAATGTTTGATGAGGCTGAGACTAGTATAAGTTGTAAAAGTTATTAAATTCAATATTAGTCGTTAATTTTTTATTTTTATTTTTTTAATTGTATAGGTTTCTTTTTAATTTATAATATTTGATGAGTCTGTAATTTAAGATGTTAGTTAGTTTGATTTTAGGCCTTTTTCCCCTAAAATTGTGATTTAGAAAATCTTACTGTTGTTTAGATTTCTTTAATCTGACTGTAGATGATTTTGTTGGGAATAAGTAATTGAACTGGAAACACTCCGTTTTGAATGCTCTAATTTAGCCGTTATTGGGTCATGAGTTTAAGTTTCAATTAGATAATTGGAATACTTGTTGGAATCAGTTTACCATGGTGGCTTGGGAATCAAGAAGCTATTGCTATTTAATCAAACTTTTGTTGGGAAAGTGGTTGTCACGTAATGCAATTGAAGACATGGCTTTATGGAGGAGGGTAATAGGGATAAAATATGGCTCCTCTGGTGAGTATTAGTGTTTGGGTGAGGTAAGTGGGCTGCGTGGGGTGGGATTCATTAGATATGATTTTGGAGATGGCATGAAAGTTAGATTTTGGCATGATTTGTGGCAGGGGGAGACCACCCTTAAGGAGAGATGCACAATTTGTTTCTAATAGCAATAGATAGTGAAGTTATAGTGGCAGATTACGTAGAGTTGCGACACGAACTTTTTTGTTGGAATCCTTTGTTCATTCGTGCAGTTCAAGATTGGGAAGTAGATTTCGTGGCAGAGTTATTGGAGGATCTTTATGAAATAAAGATTTGGTATGGCAATGTTGATAAATTGGTGTGGTTCCCTTCGCAAAGCAAAGGCTTCCACTTGAAGAGCTACTACAACATTTTGAGGGGGGGGGGGGGGAGGGGAGAGCGAGTTTTCTGTAGAAAAGAATTTAGAAAGTTTTGTGTCCCACCAAGGGGGGCTTTCTATTCATGGTGTGGTGTCAGGGAGGATTTTGATAGTTGATAATTTAAGGAAGAGGGCCAGAAGATGGTGCTTCATGCGTAAAATTCATGGGAGGATTATATATTTATGCTGTGTCACAATGGCTATGATATTTTGTTTATTTGGAGCTTCCTAGGTGATGCCGAATTTGTTGCAAGAGTTGCTTGCATGTTGAAAGGGTTGCTTTGGCAGAATAGGTCATATTGAAATTGGCTCCTTTGTGTCTGGTGTGGTCTCTTTGGAGAGAACAGAATGCTTTTTGAGGTGCAAGAGCTAAGTTTGGTGAAGCTGAAATATTTATTTCTGAAGCATATGATTGGACTTTGTCGTCTATTGCATTTTCTGTGGCGACTCATGGCATTCCTAGAATTCCTGAATTCCTTGAGTTTTTTTTTTTTTTTTTCTAGCTTTGCATCCTACTTTTTTTTTATTTTTATTTATTTTTTCTTATCTTTGTGTATTCTTCTTTTCTGTTTTTGTGCTGTACTTGTTGTATACAGCTGTATTCTTGGGCAGCACCTGTTTTAAATTTGTCAATAAACTTTACTTATCAAAAAAATGAAAAAGAAAAAAAAGTTACTGTTGTGTCCAACCACAAAAAGGAAAAAGATGTAGGTAGTGTGGTGTGGTGTTCTCTTTTTACTGGATGAATTTGGGGTGTACATGATTGTATTGGCAGCTATTCTAGTGTCTTTATTGTTCGAGAAATGCTATGTCCACAACATTTTTATAACATTTTCACAACAAATCCTATATGGCAGGTTGTTACGGGCTGTTATTGGTGGGGTAGAAAAGTAATTTTAGTGGTAAGTTTAAATTAGAACCAATAACAACTAACCACCTATGATTTGTTGTGAAAATGTTGTGGACGTAGCACCTTTCTTATTGTTTTGAAGAAGTTTCCTCTTTTTTTTTTTTTTTGTGATAATGCATCCTTGGAAATTGATGGTATAATAGAGTAACTGACAGTATAGATGACTTATTATCATGCATTTGCCTAGTATATCTTCTTGAGTAGGTTTCTTGTTGCTATTGTGACTAAAGTTTCTTTGTTTTCAGGTATATCTTTTCTTTCTTCTGCAGCCTCTAGATGTTATCACCACCCAAATAACAATATGTTCAGAGGAGGCATTCCAGAGCTTTGTGTGTCAGATGATTTATAGTAGCTGTATTATGCTCAACCACCAGTGCCACTATGGGCATCTGTCTGATGAAATGGCAAAAACTGTTGCTTCTTTTCATTCTACCGATTTATATCCTAATGAGCAACAGTAGAGCTCTCAGTCCTGATGGTATGGAGATATATTTATGAATTTGTAATTCTTTTTCTTTTTCTTTTTAAACTTCCCAATTATTCTTGATATCTCAAAGTGGTACAGTGCTGATGATTTATATATTTTTCATTATTATATATACATTTTATCAAAACCTTGGTACTAGTAATGAAAATGGTTCTCTTCAAATTGTTGCTTGTTCTTGCATAAGCCACTGGTTGAGTTTGGTTGGAAGTTATCATTCTTATAAGTTATAGCTCAGCTGTAGTATTTGTCTTTGACAATGCCATCATTTAGATATAAAAAAAAAAGTGAATATATATATTCTCCATTATGATATGATCTAGATAATGATAAATATTGCCCTTTTTTTTTCACCTTACTAGGTTGGGCACCAATTGAAATTCTAGGTGGATGTTCACCTTGTATGCTTAAAGTCTATGCTTCGAGCAAGAAAGATGTACATGTTCTTTTATTTCTCTCTCTCACTTTTAATATGTCAAGTTCCCTTTGTGGTTTGTAGGTGAGGCACTTCTAAGGTTCAGGACAGCAGTTGTTAGTTCAGATGGAGTCCTTCAACAATGGAGACCAGAAGATCCTGACCCATGTAATTGGAAGGGGGTGAAATGTGATTTGAAAACAATGAGAGTAACTTACTTGTAAGTTTCCAGAATAACCTCTAAATATGCTTTTATCATCATTTTCCTCTGTTGCTTTTTTTTTAATGCATAATTATTGATTGTTTCTTTCTGTAGTTACTGATAATTAACCCAAAACATATTGCATTTTATCTAATTACCATGTAGTCCTGAAGGGACCTTTGTTCTTCATAACATATATCCAACTCCCTCATTGGGTTGCAGTTGCACAAACTGTTCCAAAAACTGGGTACCAAAATTTCCCATCCCACCAAATTGGAATAAGAAACTCCAAGAACTTCAAGTATTCTGGCCAAATTCTGACAAATGGTTTTTATAACATTCTTAACAATTTAAAACAGTCATACTAGATTACATAAGGAAATTCTCCTATAAAAGTCTTGTTCCATCACAAGAAATTTTGTGGAATTATAAATTCCTAACTTGGCGAATGGGACCGAAAGTGATGTCCACTTGTTTTACGTTCTTAAGTGCTAATTTTATTGAGTTTGAGGATAAAGGTTTCATATTTAGGATCAGGCATCGGTGCTTTATTCTTCCTTTCAAGCCAATGACCTTTAGGTTAACTAGCACTCCTGGTGTTTCCAATGAGGCGTCTAGGATTTGAATCCCTCACTCACTTCAGATCTATTAAAAAAACCTTTATTCTTCCTTTTGATGGTGAAAAATTTTGCACTTTTTAAAAATATTTTTTGAAAATAGCATGTATCCTATTATTTTTTAGTTAACTTTCCCTTTTTGCTTTTTTATTTTGTGAAAAATGTGTATCATATAATGCATGATGCATGGGATGGAGAGGTGGGAATGGAAACATGATAGGACACAATTTACCAACTGCGAAATGTATTGTCTTTAAAATTATGATACTAACTCTGTTTGTTCTTAATAATCTTCCAGGCGTCTTCCTTATCACAAATTGAGTGGTCCTCTATCTCCTGATCTTGGGAAGCTAGACCAGTTGAAGTTTTTGTATGTATTTTTTTTTGTTGACCTTTTTTGTTTTATTTGCTATGTTAAAATGTGATGCTGCAGCTGATGGTATTATGATGTATCATGTTGTAGAGCTCTTCATGACAACAATTTTTATGGGACAATTCCTTCAGAATTGGGAAATTGCACACAGTTGCAGGCAATGTAAGCACTACCAATGGTTCTCTTATGACTAATATGTGTTCTCATGTTTGTTAACTAAATGATATGTTCTCATGTCTGTTAACTAATGATATATGATATTTTCTTCCTGAATGTTAAAGAAATGGCGTTTATTAGTTGTTAAAAATCATGAACTGAAGATAGAAAGTTTCCTCAATATATGCAAATTTCGTGCATGTACATATTAAAATTGCTTGCTAGTGCATTAGAATGGTACATAATATGCCACATCCATAGTGTGATTAGAGAAAAGTAACCTTCTGTATGCCATTTAAGTCTATTAGCTCCATACCAATCAAGAAGAGGTAATGGTAAAAATGCCCTTCTTGATGGGACACTTCATATGAAGAGGATGCTTTGTAGAGAAGGGTAGTAGACGCAAAGTATGGCAGTTTGTGGTGGGGTTGGTGTTCTAAGAAGAGTATCAAGAAAGGGTGGGATGCTTTTCATTGTTTTATTAGCTTCAAGGTGGGTGATGATTCTTCTATTAAATTCTGGCATGATTCTTGGTGCGGGGGACCACCTTTGAAAGATATTTTTCCAGAATTGTGTCATTGTGTGGCATTGCATTTAATAAGGATGCTTCAGTGGTTAAGCTAATATCTTTCTCAGGGGATAGCTATCATTGGAATGTCAGTTTTATTCAATTGGTTCAAGACTGGGAGTTAAGAGTCAATTGCCTCCTTTATGGATTCGATTTATTTTGGAGTGTGGAGAGGGGATGGAATAGATAAACTTTGCTGGAAACCTTCTTCCCAGGAAGTTTTTGAAGTCCGATCCTACTATGAGGTCTTACATTCCAATTCTCAAATGTCCTTTCCATGGAATATTGTCTGGATACCAAAAGTGCCAATAAAGGTTGGTTTCTTCCTGTGGACAGTGGCGTAGTGAAGAATTTTAACTATTGATAATTTGTAAAGGCGTGGATTATTGTTATTGAGGTGGTGTTGTATGTGTAAAAGGGCTGGGAAGACAAGTAATCATTTGCTCTTACATTACTCTGTGCAGCTAGAGAGCTGTGGAATATAGTGTTTTCACTATTTGGGTTGTGGAGCTTCCAGCTAGCTGGCCAAGCAAGTTTAGTAGACACAGAAATGAACCCTCAATGTCTTATATGGGGTATTTGGTGGGAGAGATGCTCGGACTTTTCAATGGAGTGAAAGATCGATTCATGACCTCAAGCTTTCCTTTTTCCAGACTTTATTTGAATGGACAAATGCATTGGGTGTTTTTCACTTTATTTCTTTTTCTGATCTGATTGATAGATGTACTTTCCATGCATCTTAGTTTTGTTGTTTTCCTGTTTCCTTAGCACACTGCCTGTGTGCTTTGGATTTTTGTATTCTGTCATTATTTTTCAATGAAGCTAATTATTTATCGAAAAAAAAAAAAAAAAAAACCAGCTTGGGAATTAATGCAATGAAAGTGGCATTCAAGCTTTGCTCAAACAAACCAGCTTCGTGAAAAGAATGAAAAGTACCCATTACATTGGCTTTCACCACGTCCAAACAGCTTTGAAAAAAGGCAATTGAGAAACCATCCAATCCCGGAGCTTTGTTGCCATTCATATCTTCTAGTACCTCAAGAACTTCCACTTCCTCAAAAGATCTCTCCAGCCAATTCACATCTTTGTTATCAAGCAAGTTGAAATTTAAACCATCCAAGTGAGGCTTTCAAATTTCAGATTCAGAATATAGCTGCTTGTAAAAGTAAACTATTTATTCCTGTATTACCTCTTGATTCTCCCAACTGTTTGCTCCATAATTTTCGGATACAATTATTCCACCGATGAGAATTTGCCAATCAATGGAAGAATTTCGCGTTTTTATCACCCTCTTTCAGTCATAATGCCCTTTATTTTGGTCACCATGAAATTTCCTCTAACAGCAATATGTCCCCCAACTGCACCTTAGCCTCTGTCCTTGAACGTTCCTCCATTGAGAGAGTCCCATTCTCATCCCTCTCATCCTGTTACTGTATTTCTGCTAATAACTCTTTCTTCTCGATGCCCACATCACCCAATTCCTCCTTGTTCCATTTTGTTAAGTCCTACTATAAGGCTCTTAGCTTCTAGGAACGAATGAAGCTTGGAGTACCCATAACCTGGTAACTCTGCTATCAAGCTTTTACCTTGTCTACAAAACCAGCAGTCTTCAACCACATATTTTCAAATGTAGTGAGCTCCCAAGTGTGATTGGGAGTTAGTCTACCTCCCCTGTCTACAACACGTAAGTGTGATTGTCTACTCCTATCTAAGTGTTATCGCTTAGGAAATGTGGGTGTTATTGTCTAGGGTTTATCTTTCTTTGTTTCTCTTTCTATTTACTGTTTTGACACCAAACAAGCATCAAATTCATTAAAGATCCACTCTTTTATTCCCTAAAGCTACCTAAACACTTATTAAAAGATCCTATTCAAGAACCCTTCAAGATCTTATTAAAAAAAAAAAAAAAAAAATCTAATTTAGTGCTGAATTTATAAAGATCCTACATCTTAATTGGTATAAGAGCTCATTAAGGCTTTTTTTCTGCATCACTTTTTCTTCTGCCGATAATGCTTTCATAGTTGATATTTTTGCTCAGGGTGTTTTCATAGTTTGTGCTTTATAGTTAACTTCATAGTTTTCTACTTTTGAATACTGAAAAGGTTCAGCAATGCAGCTTTAATCAAATGTATTCCTTGGTTGGCAGAATACCAGAACTTGATCACGGGTTCTTGGGATTTAGCCCCTTACAAAGTTGTTTGTTCAAATAGAAATTCGAAGTACTGAGAATAGTCACGCTTACATAGATTGATTTGTACTGGGAGAATACCTTGCTATTTCTTTCCATTGCTTCTGTAGAATACCGAGTATAGTGCCCTTGGATACCATTGAGAACCATGTGTGATCAATGGTCCATAATTCAAACATGAGAGCCTCTGCTTAAACTGTATAGATTTGTCTGACCCTTAGGCGGTTTACTTTTTGCTTATTAAATAGTTAATAGCAGACAATGCTAGCTTGCACTTTGTAGTTTGTATTAAAGCTTCCTGTTGGGGCTCATGGCCCTTTTTAATCACCTGGTGCATGAGTAAGATGCGATCACATTGTATTTGAGTTACATATCAAGTTGGTGACATAGATTACAAATGAAGTGGTTACATCGATATCTTGTATTTTATAACTCACTAATCCTGTTTGTTTATTATTGAGAGTAGTAATGTTGATCTGCCTTCTACAGATTCTTGCAGGGAAATTACATGAGCGGATCTATTCCCAGTGAATTGGGAAACATTTCAGAGCTTGAACATTTGTAAGTTATCTTTCTCATGGTTTTAATTGCTTTAATTATAATATATTCAAAGTATTGAATATCTTTTGAGTGTAGTCATTTATATTGGATTTTGGAAAAATAAAAATAAATAGACTACAGTAATCACAAGGGAACATAGGATTGATGTGACTTGACCTCTAAGCCTACAATCTACAGGCAACATTGAGGAGTAATTTTCACTGTCAATGTAGGGCGATTTCGAATATTGGTACAAAACTTTCACTGATTTCAAAACTCAAATACACCCAAAGATTTATCTACGTACTAAATACAAATACCACACCACAACACAGCAAGGAAATTATAAATCTCTTTTTCCTTACCGGCTCAAATGGAGAAGATTGCAACAATGAACCAAACTTGGAAATATGGTGCAAGGAATATGAGGGTGTTGTAATCCCTTTAGGAGTTGGCGATGTGGCATCCAAATATCACCCAATATTGATAATTGGGTGGGCTTTTGTAAAGACTCTAGAACTTGGCCAATTTAAAAGCCACCTGAAAAAAAATCTCCATCTTAGATTGAATTAGATCATGCCTCACCAATGAAACTCCTCCATCTCCTCCACCAAAGCCCTTAAGAGCAATCATAAATTGCATGCGCCAATAAAATCTAAGCAATGTTTGAATGTGAACAAAGGTGTAAATTTAATCATGTGTGTTGGCTCATTTATCATAACAATTGTTTCACTGCAATATATCCTGAGAAACAATCTCTCAAATGAAGTGAATTTTAACAACAAATTTGGTCCTATCATGATATTTGTTTTTTTAGTCAGTGTATTAGCACTTAAGATATTGCAAAGCATAAAAATCTCACTTTGCTGCAAACCCAAATCACCAAGAAACGTCTTAGCCAAATTGCATCCTTTATTGTTTTTTGCTACCATATACTCTGATTTTGTAGTAGATAGCGACTCTCAACTGTAGGCGCCTTCCAATTGATGCCACAACTAGAAAGTGTGAAAAATTAGCTCGTCAAACCACTCTTCTTATCCAAATCACCGGCTTAATCAGAATTCACAAATCTAACAACTGTAGTGCTATCACTAGATGATGCCTTGTAATATACCAAGTCAATGTCTCTAGTATTCTCAAATACCAAAAGACCCACTTCACAATTTGGCTATGCTCTAAACTAAGGTTAGCCAGTGCAAAATAGTAAATATTTGGACCAGTGCAAAATGGTACTAATAAGCTGGGATGCACGGATGCGGCTCCAGAGCCATCGCACCCGCGTCCGACTCGGCGGGACGCGGTGACGCGGGAGGGACGCCGCTGACCGCGCGTCGGTGCCGCATCGGGCCGCGTCCTACCACGTGGATTCCCCGACTCGCGCCGACGTGGCTCAAATCGGGCCATATCGGCCGAAACAGGCGAAACCGCCGAAATGGCCAGTTCAAGCCGAAACGGCCGAGTCAGGCCGAAATTAAAAAAAAAAAAGGTGCAAAACGCACCGTTTGAACTTAACCTAAAACCCTAGGACTCTCTCACACACTCTCACTTCGTCCAAACACTCTCTCTCACTCCGTTCCTCATCTCTCTTCTCTGTGCTCTCTGCAAGTCTGGATAAAAACTTGTGACTGACTGTCTCTTGAGCCAGCAAAGATGGAGAGGAAAGAGGTTAGATTGTGATACCGGTGGCCTTAACCCCTTTCTTCTTCTTTGCTTCTTCGTTTTCTTCTTCCTTTTTTTTCGCCAGAGCCCCTGCCTTCTGTTCTGTTTCTTTTTTTTGAAAAGTTTTTTTTTTATTTTTTATTTTTATATTTTTTTTATATTTTTATTTTTACAGTAAAATGATAGCCAGCCAAACACGTGAGCCAGCCACATCTTCCTTTTTTTTTTTTTTTCTTTTGTAATGGGAAGAAGCTACACCTATTTTAATATCTGCCACGTATATCATTTAATTTGTTTTTGGGTTGACCAAATACGTGAGCCACTAAGCCACATCTTTTTATTTATTTATGGGATGCCTCATCTATTTTGATACCACTGTCAATAATTCAAGTGTCAAAAACTTTAGTGTACTTATTACTATTTATCTATTTATTTTATTACTATTATTATTATTATATGAGTTTTCTATTATTATTATATAAAAAAGTATGCTTAGCAATATATTAAAAATAGAAATAAAAATATTTTTAATAATTTTTTAATTGCCGAGTCCCGCCGCACCCGCACCCACCTTTTTCAAAAATTGCCGAGTCCCGCACCCGCACCCACACCCGTGCTTCATAGCTAATAAGGAACATGAGATGTGCTGCTACTAAAATTTTGGTGACAATGCTAGTAAAGCGTAAAAGCAAGTGAAGTACTAGTAGGCTTTTTTTTTTTTTTTTTTTTGGATACAAGATAGAATTTCTACTCTAGCCTAATCTGAGTGTATATGTGTGTGAAGCTCCCTCCTGGAGACTTGAACCCCGGCCCTTGCCCCCCACAACCCACAAGCACTTATACTTGTGAAGTACTAATAGGCTTATATGAAAGCATTCAAGCATTCTATAATTTACTTCTTTAATGACAAAAATAACTTGCTTGTCAATCCCTTTGAATTTCCAATTCCCAAATATTCTTGTTAGCCACATCCAAAATTTTCATCTCAAATCACTATATAACTGAGCCTTCAACTTGTATATCACAATTAATTACTTAATTGTAAGGAGAATATTATCAACATACAAAAAAAAAAAAAAATCTGAGCTGTGATATATACACGGTTAAAATACAGATTAGATTACACCCTTTAAGTTTGGTGAATTGTCATTTTGGTCCATTAAGTTTTGTTTTTAATTGTTTTAGTCCTTAAAGTTTATGTTTGTTGTTAATGTTGATCATTCCATCCAATTACTCTGTTAACTATTAAAAAATATTTTTTTAATGCTAAAAGCCCAACTCAGCATTGGGTTCACCTTTGGACGGTGTCCCACATTGCTAAGGAGTGAGTTTGAAGATGCTTTATATATGCGCATGTTTTTTGTACTTTCGCTGCTAGTTAGTTTAGATATTCTGCTGTTTCCATAGCACACTGCCTGTTTGCCTTGTTTTTATTGTATTTTCTCAAATCTTTATCAATGAAATTTTTTTACTTATCAATGTATATATATTTGCAAGCTATCCTAGGATTTAAAATGCTTCGTTTGAGATGGGCTTGGAGTTCACACTTATAATACCTTCATCTAATCCTCCTTTTCTAGTTAACTTACCCAAAACAAGAAGAAGGATACTCAAATAATTCTGGAAAGTATAAAATAATGAGATTAGATAAAGATTCTCTAATCTCAACTCAAGTAAAGCTTAATTCAAGAAATTTCTGTTTATGATGCCTTATAAGATTTCCCCAAGCGGAGTGTCCACCCAAACAATGCTACTTTTCTAGATTAGACTGGTACAGAAATAAAATCTGGAACTTGGTGTTGTTATATCTGATCTGGATATTATGGCATAAAAGAGAAATTCTCGGACTTTTGACGGGATTGAGCTTCCTTTAGAAAGTGAAGTATCAATTTTGATTTCACTTTTTCATTGGATGTCTCTAGATAGTGTAGTCCTCTTTGGGAGATCATGGATTCTTTACATTTAGGGTCTGTTTAGAATTCGCTTATTTTGCTGAAACTGAAATTTTTTTGCTGAAAGTACTGTAGATAAAGGTAAAAGTTAGCTGAAATAGTACAGTGGGACTCATGAATAGTACCAAAAAGTGTAGTGGGGCTCATGAATAGTAGCAAAAAATAAGCTGAATAGTAAAATAAGCTGGCTTTTTAATTTGGCGCCAAACGCACACTTATAATTTATATTTTTTGGGAGCATCTAGTATAAAACCTGTGCACTTTCAGTACCCCCTTTTATTTTATTAATGAGGATTTACTTTCCAAAAACAAAGGAACTTAAATTATGCCTATCAAATATTAATTTTGAATGAACGAACCTGAGTTATAGTGACACTATATTCTTAAGAAATTTCATCATTTTTATCAAAACTATTAGACAACAACAACAAACTAGTTAGGGTTCGCCATATACGTCCCAACATGTATCTGTAATGGAACCATTTCTAATAAAGTGACTAAATTTTACGCTGTCCTTTTACCGGGCTTGGGACTAGTTGTGAACAATATATTTGACACTAAGCATAGACACAAGTGGAGTTATTTATTTATTTTTTTCAAATTATTACATTCAGGTAATTTTGTGTTCTACAAATGTGAGTTAATATTGTGTTTTCTGATATTACAGAGACATTTCAAGCAACTCTCTGAGTGGATATATCCCTGCATCACTTGGGAAGTTGAATAAGCTTGTTAATTTGTGAGTAGATCCTTTGGTCATATTGGTGCTTTAAAATGGTGTTTTATTGACATGTTGCTTGAATATGTTACATTGAAACTCCTAATTATTATTGTGGTCTTTTTGGACATTTTGAAGCAATGTGTCAACCAATTTTCTTATGGGACCAATACCCTCTGATGGTGTGCTTTTCAACTTTACAGGAAGTTCGTAAGTACAGCTTATCCTCATCTGTTATGTTCATAATAATATGTTCTGTTATGTGTTTTTTGATCATCAAGCTGCTTAGTGGCTAATAATTAAGGATAACTTCTAGGGAGTCTTCTCTATCTATTCCAAGTATATTTTCTTTTAATAAAATTTTCATTGCTGTTAATAAACAAGTCTATCAATGAAATATTACAAATTATTATTGATGAAAGGGAATGCAACTTGACAAAAATTTCTTTATGATCCGTAACTTGCCTTTGTCACTGAACGTTACAATAAGCTGAACAAATACATTAATTTACCTAGAAGGCTAGACTTTGTGAGTAGCTACAGTTAATTTTTGAAAACGTTATCTCGCAGTTTTGTTGGCAACCGTGGTTTGTGTGGGAAGCAAATCAATGTGACATGCAAGGATGATGCTGGAGGACCTGGAACAAATTCCCAATCTCCAACCTCAGGTAAAGTAGCATGCATAGGAACTTGATTGGCTTGTGTTATGGATGCAATTTTGGGATTATAGAGCATTCAGATTCCACTTATTGGACTGAAAACTTTACTACTATTATGGTTGTCTTGCTAATTGGTGGAATTCATTAAAAAAAATAAATTGGCAGAGTTGGTACTCTTGATGGCACTCTAATGATTCTTATTTTAAAAGATTTATATTTGACATTATTGTATTCAATACTGGATTAATTGTGATGACTTATACTCTCTTGAATTTGACTTTTTGAAGCCCAAGGCCTGGGAGTAAAAAAGAAATACTCTGGGCGGCTGCTTATAAGTGCCTCAGCAACAGTTGGTGCCCTACTTCTGGTTGCACTTATGTGTTTTTGGGGTTGCTTTCTGTACAAAAAGTTCGGTAAAAATGATGGTCAAAGTCTTGCAATGGATGTCAGTGGAGGTACTCTTTTCTTAGCTAATATCTGTTCCATTAAAAATCTGTTTGAGTTATTCTTCATCTGCATCCATGTGTAGTTCCTAGAATTCAAGATCTTTATTTACAAAGTCTTATCATGTCAGGTGCATCAATTGTAATGTTTCATGGAGACTTGCCATACTCTTCAAAAGATATCATAAAGAAACTGGAAAGTTTAAATGAGGAACACATTATAGGTTTGGGGGGCTTTGGAACAGTGTACAAGCTTGCAATGGATGATGGCAATATATTTGCGTTGAAGAGAATTGTAAAGATGAATGAGGGCTTTGATCGTTTTTTTGAGAGAGAGCTAGAAATTCTTGGAAGCATAAAACACCGGTACCTAGTGAATTTGCGAGGTTATTGCAACTCTCCTACATCAAAATTGTTAATTTATGATTTCCTTCCTGGTGGTAGCCTTGACGAAGCTCTTCACGGTAAGATATTCTCTTATATTTATCTTTTATTGGTGGGCCTGACATATAGCTCTTGTCAGGCTCAATGCTTGTATGCAGGGTTTCCCTCTACTTAATTTTTAACTACACAATCACCTAGAAACTCATAATATTCATTGAGATGAAATTTATGAGGCCTTTGAAGAAAATTAGATCAAGTCCATTCCAGAAATTGGCACAATGTTGCTTGATTACATCGAGAACAGTGTTTATTTCACACAAGTTATTTTACACAGTTATACACACCTGAAAAACCAACTAAATTGTGACTTGAAGTCACTTGGAAATCGTGACTTAAGTTGTTTTTTCGTGTGTGTAAAACTATGTAAAGTAATGTGTGCAACAAGTGTAACCCTAAAACAATGTTGCTTGATTTACTTATGTTGTTTACTGCTTAGGGCTGAGCTTACATTCTGTTGCTTCCTGTTCTGCAAGGAATCATATTCATATGTTGGCTGCAAGCCTGCAACATATGTAATTAAAATTTCAATGGGTCAATAAAATTAAATAGATCTTTAGTTGATGTCCACACAAGTTCAAATATAAATATGACTTTAATCTGATTGTGCTCAATAGTGAAGGAAGATGTATAGGTTTATATATAATTTATGGGTGGTCATCAAAAATATTTTATAATTCCATCGAAATCTAGTTATAGCTATACACCATAGGATAAATATTTGTATCTTGATTTTTGTAACATTACTCTCATTTACCACAGGTTTTTTATTATTTTTATTTTATTTTAAATAATTTTAATTTTGTACTTTGCATTGTATTAAATTGTTGCAAAAAACGAATCCCTTAGGTCCTGATACTAACAATGTTTCATAATCCATTGTACAGATAGATCTGATCTGCTAGACTGGGATGCACGCTTGAATATCATAATGGGAGCTGCAAAAGGACTGGCCTACTTGCACCATGATTGTTCACCCAGGATCATACATAGAGATATAAAGTCAAGCAATATTTTGCTTGATGGTAATCTTGAAGCTCGAGTCTCGGACTTTGGACTTGCCAAATTATTGGAGGACGAAGAAACCCATATAACGACCATTGTTGCTGGAACTTTTGGTTATCTGGCTCCAGGTATGCAATGTCTAGTGCAACCACAACTTGACCTTTAATTTTAAGTTTGTTGAGCATAAATGGCTCTTTATAGGTTTCTACCCCATGACCCCAAACCAGTGTGGAAGATCATTGATTCGATGTCAAACTATGTCAAGACTGTCACATGCCCCCAAAATTTTTAGATATACAATATGATGTATAAACTGGTGTGAATATCAGCTTTACTTATTGGTTTCTTTTTTATTTGACGATCTAAAATAAAGGGATTTGAAGAACAATTGCTATAGAAATTTAACATATGATTATTTGAGCTTCGAAGATTTTGCTCAAACAAAAAACACTTTTATTGTGGACTTGAAATAACATCTTATACCTAGTCATTTCAAGTTCACGTTCAAGCCAACATATTAATAAAGCTCAAAACCATCCATAAATTTCATCAATAGAAAAAAAATTTACCATTTCATACTCAATTCAAGTCATTTAACTTAAAATTTAACTCAAAATATTTTGTTTTAAATGCTTCTATCCAAGTGAACCAATTCCATCCTTTTCCTTACAGTTATACAGAATTTGCTTCAAGAAAGAAATGAAGATCTGAATACAACTATGTATATATAGAACTGACTTGGAGGATTTAATTGGAATAATAAATAGCTATTGATTCAGACCTGACTTTCATAAAGTGGGAACTCCATGTGTACAAGGCTTTAAATGTAACAGTTCTGTTATTGTCTAGTACAATATTTGATAAATTTGACTTGCAACTCCTTTCATAATGTGTCTTGTAAATGTGTGGTTGTGCTAATGTGATGCCTAGAATAAGTTTTTCTTTTTTGATATTTACATTATGATTGGACCAAGGACAAGAGAGGTTCTTGGCATGCATATGCTGGCCTGTTCTCCTTTGTGAAATATAATATGGATCATATGTTGTTTTCCCTTACGATCTATCTTTATGTCCGTGTTTGACCCCACTGGCAGAGTATATGCAAAGCGGGAGAGCAACTGAGAAGACTGATGTATATAGTTTTGGGGTCCTGGTGCTGGAAGTGTTGAGTGGAAAGAGACCAACAGATGCATCGTTTATTGAGAAGGGCCTCAATGTTGTTGGTTGGGTATGTCTCGTCCCTACACTTGTGCTTGCAGTCAAAAGACTCTTTAAATCAATCACTAAACTAGTCTTAAAGATTTAGAAATGGAAATCTCTCTTGTGCTTACAATATTGCATGTTTTTATATCTCATGTAAGTTATAGGGTAAAATACAGTCAGCGCCCTTGAGATTTGGGCTAATACTAAGCAGGTCCAAGACATTTCAGAATTAACCGATTTGGTCCCTAAACTATATGCTAAAATACAATAATTTCATATCCAAGAGCATATGGTTTAGGGACCATATTGGTTATATGCTCTTGGGACCATATTGGTTATTTTTGAAATATCTTGGACCTGCTTGGCATTAGCCTAAATCTTCAGGGTGCCGATTGTATTTTACCACAAGTTTTATATATATATAAAATTTTCTGCTGCATATATTATGTCATGTCCTAGCATCCCTCTTAACTCCAATGGAGCTATGTTTGAAAAAAAGCGGACAGGAATCTGTCTAGAGGCTGATAGCCCTTGCAATTCACTGTTGCCCCCCCCCAAGAGGGGGGGGGGGGGGATCGGGGATGTCCAACAATGCACCTAATTTCTCCTGGCAATAGACATATAATCTGTACTTTGCTTTCCCAAAATTCAACTCCCATCTTTGGACTTCATGAATTCTTATTTTATCAGTTTCTTACAATCTGTTATTTAAAAGATGTTGTAATAGAGAAAAAAAAATCTGGATATAAAATATTTTAAAATTAATTGAGATATCCTATTTGTCCTCTGGTTTCGGAACAACTGATTTTGGATGTATGTTTGATTTCACTGGATCTATAGCCATGTATCCCATTTTTGACAATGGAGCTTTCCTTGCAAGACAGGCTAGTGGCCTCCTGTATGCATAAAGAACCGCACCCACTCACATAATTACCACAATTTTGGCCAATTGACAACTTTTCTTTTCAAGCAGCTCTGCTAACCTGCTTTTTTCCTTTATGCAGTTAAATTTTCTGGTCACAGAGAATAGGCAAAGAGAGATTGTTGACCCACAGTGTGAGGGGGTGCAGGCAGAAAGTCTTGATGCACTGCTCTCAGTTGCCATTCAGTGTGTTTCTTCTAATCCAGAGGATCGCCCCACAATGCATAGGGTGGTCCAGTTGCTTGAATCAGAGGTCATGACCCCATGCCCAAGTGACTTCTATGATTCCAACTCTGATTGAAAGCCTTGTGCATGGATGGAGGTGTGGAGTTTGCGTCCATGTATTTCTTGCGAGTTACAGAAGTAATGCAGCAGTTCAAAGGGATCAAAATCAGCGAAGCGTCACTTGTAATATTTGTTCATTCTTTCTGCAGATTTTGAATCATTGGGCGTGCTGTATCATCCGTGTCCGTTTGACCTTCTGAGCATTTCGTCAGTCATCAGGGTGCATTTGGCTACATACACTGCTCATTTTGCATGGATGCGCGAAGACTTTTCTTTCTTCACGTGAATGGATTTCAACACGATTGAGTTATTTATTCATGCTTTCCCCAGCCTCCCCCTCTTTTTCTTTTCCCATTTCCTAATCTGTAATCTCCTCTAGCATTTGTTCCTCGAAATTAAGTGTAAATGAAATCTGTATAAATTGAAAAGGGCTCCCCCTTGCAAATGATTCTTGTTTATGCCATTTTTGTAAAATATGTTTTTAATACAATAATTAGTTCTCTGATATACATACACACTTGGTGTTACTCTCGTAGATCTGTTAAAGACTTAGGGGCCGTTTGGTAACGTTATTCTAGTAATGTTGTTTATATTTTTTTGAAATACATGTGGGTGAAAAAATGTGTGAAAATGCGTGTAATATTGTTTAAAAACTAAAAACATATTGTTAAACCACTTTATCAAACGGGGCTTTAAATTTTCTTCTTCCTCTTCTTTTTCTTTTCTGGCCGAGTTTGCTCTGAACAGATTTGAGTACGTATGTGTTATGACTAACCAGTGTATAAGTCAGGTGTTATGACTAACCAGTGTATAAGTCAGGTGGCTCAGGTGATATGTCGTAGTCATAATATTATTTGGTAACAAGGCATAGTCGACATGTATTTGTTATGGTGGTTCAAATCCTACAAGTTGGTACAAAAACTGAAAAGACTAGGAACGTTTTTCATCATTGCCAGTCAGGTTTTCATGGGAATTGAAGAAAATTCTGTTAACTCTGAGACCTCATCTGAAGAAGGTCCAAAGAGCAAGTCATTTGTCTTCTCTTTAAACCTGCTTTCTCCACGTAATTATTTAGTGAAAGAGTAAAACTTGCATCTTGTGACTGATTGTTATTTTGAGTTGGATTATACTTCGGTTTAGCTTCCACAAGAGAGGTAAAATGTTTTACAAAGGATAGACTAGGGGCTTTGCAACGGGTTTTTATTTTATTTCAAAATTTGTAATTATTAGTCATTAGATGACTACTATACATTTTTTGTACGTAAATTTCCTAAGAAATATATTGACTATCATCATTTTTTATTGATAATAGTTACATAAATTTATGGTGTCTATTTCATGAAATGCATTACTTAATAGAAGTTTATATCTATGTTTCATTTGAATTTTCAAGGATGAACCAAGTCAAATTAAAACTAAAAAGAAGATTTCAATTGTAACCGATCTTTCTTCTTCACCTAGTCCAGCTTCTTATAATTATTTTTCCAAATAGTTAATGGACATTTTGAAACACTTAGGTAATATCCTATAAATATAATTATATATCCACCCTCCCATTTAGCAAACTAAAGGGGATTTGAGAAGACATTTTTGCATTTAAATGAAATATATAGTTTTATGCTTCAAAGTTTTAATGTTGATTTTGATTATTTTTTATCTTTAACTTGGACTACAAAAAATGTCTAAGAAATATTTGACATAAGAAAATATTTCATTTTATGAAAAACATTTTCAAGTGAATTAATCTTTTTGGGGAGGTTCAAGTGAGCAACCACATTGAGTTGCATGCTACGGGCAGCAAGGGCCGAAATTTTCTTTATATTCGTGCTTAATGATAGACCCGCCACTAAGCATATTGTTTTTTTTTTTTTTTTTTAATGCATAATTATTGATTGTTTCTTTCTTTGGTTACTGATAATTAGCCCAAAACATATTGCATTTTATCTAATTTCCATGTAATCCCCGAAGGGACCTTAGTTTGTTCTTCGTGGTATCACCGTTATTCATGAATAGAGACCTCAAAAACAAAGTAGAAAAGATTAAGGTTGCGTTTGGTATTGGCTTAAAAAAGCTAGTTTTTTTTTTACTATTTAGCTTATTTTTGCTATTATTTATGGGCCCCATTGCACTTTTTGATATTATTTATGAATTTTATTGTATTATTTTAGCTACTTTTTAGCTTTATTTATAGTATTTTTAGTAAAAAATTTTTAATTTAAGCTAAATAAGTTGTTACCAAAGGGACTCTAAGACAACCCTTTTTTTAAAAAGCCAGTTTATTTTACTATTCAGCTTATTTTTGCTACTATTTATGTGCTCTACTGCACTTTTTGGTACTATTCATGGGCAGGGGCGGCGCTACATTATTCTCAGGGGGTTCAAATGAACCCCCTGACTTCAAAAAAAAAAAATTATATATAAAAAATATATTTTTTTGTTAGTTTAATACTATAATTTTTTCTTAAAAATATTTTTGAACACCCTGACTTAAATTTTGCACACCTTTATTATAAGTTTTTCCAACTCTAAGAATAAAAAGTAAGTGTTTGTGAATTGTAAGTGTCACTATTTTTTAATAAATTTATATTATGTATGTGATTGTGTCTAATATTGATTGTGTGTATTACTTTTTGTTATAATGTTATTTGTGTGAATTATGATGTGTGTGGATGTTTGTGTGTACAATATAAATATAATATAAATTTGTATAATTTAATAATTAGTAAAATAGAGATAGTTTGTTACATGTGTGTGTATTGTTATCATGTTATAATAACTTTTTGTTATAAAGCTAGTAAAATTTAAGAAAAAAAATCGTAAAGTTAGTGATTGTCCAAGCATTTGATTGGTTAAGTAGACACTAGTGTATAATTTTATGTATGAATGAGTGTGGTTGTGTGCGTCAATAATTAATACAAAACCAATGAACTTAGTTTAGTCATTTAGTTTAAAATATTAAAAAAAAAAAATAACAAATAGATAATAAAAATTGCATAAAAATAAAAATGTTAGATAAACTTAACAAAATAAAATGATTGTAGGCTAATACCTACCCACATTGGTAATAGATACTCATAATTCAAAATTTGAATACTTGTAGAAGGAAATTGTAAAACTCATGTATTAATATTTTTTTTTTTTTGTTGTTGTCGGTAACTCGATATATTCAAGTTCTTTTTTTATTAAAATTTTTTAATGAACCCCCTAAATAAAATTCTTGGAGCCGTCATCGTTCATGAGTCTCATTGTATTATTTTAGCTAACTTTTATTTTTATCTACAATACTTTCAATAAAAAATTTTCAGTTTCACCAAAAGAAGCATAACCTTCTCTGAGCCATCTATAGACACCTGCCCCAACAAAAATTTTGAGGTGTAAAACAATAGCCATGCAAACTGAAGAATGGCTGAAGATTCCTTAACCAATGCATATCATATGTATAATATTATATACGTGTCTGTCCCTTACCAACATATCTCTCCTATAAATACCAGCATCTCCGAGTCGCCACTTCAGTACTACCTCAAAAACAAAACCATGGCTAAGCCTATCTTGCTCTATACTTCTCTGTGCCTTCTTGTGCTCTTCAATGGATGCCTAGCTACTCAAACAAGCAGGCAGCAAAAACAGTTCAACCAGTGCCAACTGGACAGGCTAGATGCCCTCGAACCAAACCACCGCATTGAGGCGGAAGCCGGCGTGATCGAGTCTTGGGACCCCAACGACCAGCAATTCCAGTGCGTCGGAGTGGCCGTCGTTCGCCGTACCATTGAGCCTAATGGCCTTCTCTTGCCTCAGTACGCCAATACTGCTCAACTCATTTACATTCAGAGAGGTAAGCTACACTGAATTTAGTTCTGTGCACGTACAAGTTGCAAGTGCAAACTGTATAATTTAATTAATTTGTGTAATGTTATACAACAGGTTATGGTATCTTTGGTGCCGTACTTCCTGGCTGCCCCAACACATACCAAGAATCTCAACAGCAGCAACAAGAAGAAGAAGGACAGCAGCGAGACCAGCACCAGAAGATCCAAAACTTCCGACTGGGTGACATCATAGCATTGCCCGCCGGAGTAGCCCATTGGTTTTACAATGATGGCGATTCGGAGGTTGTCGCACTCTCTCTCCTTGACACTAACAACCAAGCCAACCAGCTTGACGAGAACCCCAGAGTAAGAACTAAAATAGAAATCCAAATATTATTTCCAATTAACATGTAATAACAATTAATCCAACTGTATAATTAAAGTGACGATATATGCATATTATATGGCTGGCTTTGTATACATGTGTAGCACTTCTACCTTGCCGGAAACCCAGAAGATGAATTTCAGCTACAAGGTCGAAGCCCACGAGGACAACGACGCCAGCAACAGCAAGGCCAAGGCCGTCGCGAGCGTGGTCATCAGCAGCAACAGGGACAGGGCAACAATCTCTTCAGTGGCTTCCGTACTGAGGATTTGGCTGATGCTTTCAACGTGGACGAGGAGACCATTAGAAACCTTCAAGGCTTCCATGAAGACAGGAAAAACATAGTGAAAGTGAAGGGTAGGCTTCAAGTGGCCAGGCCGCCAAGGTCACGTGTAGAGCGCGAGCGATTGGAAAGACAAGAGAGAGAGCAAGAGAGAGAAGACGAGAGGGAACAACGTGAGAGCCAGAGCCGCCGAGGTGGACGTGACAATGGCATTGAGGAGACTCTATGCACCTTGAGGCTCAGGGAGAACATATATGACCCTTCACGAGCTGATATTTACAACCCCCAAGCCGGTCGAATCAGTACCCTCAACAGCCACAACCTCCCAGTCCTCCGCTGGCTTCAACTCAGTGCTGAGTTTGGAAGGCTCCAAAAGGTAATGTTAATGAAAGCTGCGATTAATTGCTTTTTTGATATTTAGATTTAATTAATTTAGAGGTCATACATGTTACACGCAGGATGCTATTTATGTTCCACACTGGAATAGGAATGCACACAGCGTGATCTATGTAGTAAAGGGTCGTGCCCAAGTTCAAGTGGTTGACGACTTTGGTCGAACTGTGTTCCATGATGAGCTGCAGCAACATCAAATCTTAACCGTACCACAAAACTTTGCTGTGGTGAAACGAGCTAGTAGTAGTGAGGGTTTCGAGTGGGTGGCCTTCAAGACAAATGACAATGCCCAGATTTCTCCTCTTGCGGGACAAACCTCTGTCCTCAGGGCCATTCCAGCGGACGTACTAGCCAACGCCTTCCAACTTAGCCGAGAAGATGTTTCAGAACTGAAATCTAATTTGGAACAGCAAGAGATCACTATAGTAAAACCCTCTAGATCTTCTTCTCAGAGGAGGGCTATAGCTTAGATGAAAAATCTAATGTAACTGTGTCGAAACTGAATCATGCCGACTCGTAGTTTTGCTTTTTGTAAGGTTGCAAGGCTCTTCTCATAAATAATCCATGCTTAGGAGTGTATCTACTCAAATAAATCACTGCTATGTGTATCTCTGTGAGCTTATAATAAGTTAATAAAATCCTATATATATGGTTTGTTCGGCTAAATTTTGTTTACAGATTTTATTTCTTTTCCTTCATATTTTCGCACAATGATGCTCAAACACTTCTACTACTAGAGAGAGAGGGGGCAGTTTTGTTCCGTTGTTATCTAGCTCCCCCCTTTTTTTTTTACAGTTCAATTTGCATTTCTCTCTCTTTCTCTGTGTTTGCATCTCAGATCGAACCGGAACCCCAACAGTGCGTTTTGATCTCCTTACTTGTTTCACTTAGATTTTAGCTCAATTCCACCAATTTTGTACTACTTGTTATTTGTTGGTAGCTGAGCCTGAAGTTTAAGGCTTTAAGCAGTAGTGTAGTAGTGTATGTAATAAGTGAATTTTGTGAGGACAATTTAATTTGAATGAGTGTTTTATTTTGGGTCCCAATAGTCTTGTGGATGGCTTATCATAGTCTTTGTAGAGTGTAGAGAGTAGTGTATGTAAGCTGTTGATTTCTTGTATAATGTTGTTAATTCAACGCTAGTTGTTAATTTTATACCAAAGTTAAATTTGTTTCTCCCTAATAATGTTTGATGAGGCTGAGACTAGTATAAGTTACTAATTCAAGAGTAGTTTTTAATTTTATTCCAAATATAACTGGTTTATTTTTATTTTAAACATAATGTTTGATGAGACTGAGACTATTATAAATTGTAAAATTTATTTAATTCGAGAGTAGTTGTTAATTTATACCAAAGATTAACTGGATTTTTTTTTTGGGCATAATGTTTGATGAGGCAGAGACTAGTATAAGTTGAAAATTTATAAGGTTCTCAAAATTCCAGATTCTTCTTATTTGAAACCCGTTGAGCTTGAGGTGTACACAAAAAGTTCAGATTCTTGAAGAAGGGTTGGGGTTTCATTGAGACCATAGGCTGCGTTTAACGTTTATTCTAATCACTTCTTGCCAACCCCATTTTTTGGTGAAGTTTTGCATTGGTTGGTAGATAACATACCTAATCAAGGGAGTTGCAAGAGTGAAATGATTTTGTCATTTGATATCAATAACGAGACATTTGAAGAGCTAGTGCCGCCTGATCATTGCTTAGATGGAGAGGATCTTGGGAGACGTCTTTTGTTATTTAGGGGGAAACTAACTTTGAATAGGGGTATGTTTGGATATCGCTTATTTTGCTGAAAACTGAAAACACTGTAGCAAAATAATTTTTAAATGTGTGAATAATGCCGTGAGACTCATTTTTAATGAAAGTTTTGTTGAAAAAAGAAGTTTGTGGGTTTCGTGAACAGTGCACGGGACTCACTGGAAAAACATAAATTTTGCTGAAACGCGCTCCTCAAAAAAAAAAGGAAAACGCAGACAAACGGATACTAGATTTGTGAGGGTTGATGAAAATAAGTTCATATGCATATGGGTGATAAAAGAGTATGGAGCGCATAAATCCTGGAATAAACCTCTTGTTGTGCCAAATAAATATGCGCTTTTTGATGGCTTCACCAAGCATGGTTTAATTCTATCCCATGAAATATTTCTGTATCTCTGCCAATGGTGAATTAAAGATTCGGAAAGAAACTGAATATGTTTTAATTGACCCTGAAACTTTTCGCGAGAAACGTGTTCGTATTCAAAATATTTCATTTGTAGCAATTATTGCCGCAATTTCGGGCAATTGCACATTTCTTCTATTCAAGCTGCTCTGCTAACCCACTATTTCTGGTCACAGGAATAGGCAAAGAGAGATTGTTACACTGTGAGGGGCTGCAGGCAGATAGTCTTGATGTGCTCTCAGTTGCCATTCAGTGTGTTTCTTCTTTTCCAGAGGATCACCCCCACATTGCACGGGTGGTCCAGTTGCTTGAATCAGAGGTTATGACCCTGTGCCCAAGTGACTTCTATGATTCCAACTCTGATTGAAAGACTTGTGCATAGATGGTGGTGTGGAGTTCACGTCCATGTCTTTATTGTGAGTTATGGAAAGTAATGCAGCAGCTCAAAGGGATCAAAATCAGCAAAGCTTGACTACTGCATAATATTTGTTCATTCTTTCTGCAGATTTTGAAGAATTAGGCGTGCTGCATCATCTGTGTCCACTAGACCAACTGAGCTTTTTGTTAGTCATCATAGTGCATTTGGCTACTTGCACTGCTCATTTTGCATGGATGCGAATGGATTTCAACACAATTTCTTTTCCCATTTCTTAAAATCTGTAGTCTCCTCTAGGATTGTTCCTCCAAATTAAGTGTAAATGACATCTGTATAAATTGGAAATGCTCCCAAACAAAGTATAACAAGATTTGTAAAAGTACATTGGTATGCTTTCAGCAAGGTGAGATAAACATATTCAACAATAAAAGATTAGTATATTTAGCAACTGTCTAATATTTTTAGCAAAGCTAAAATAATGTATTAAGGTAAGAAAAAAAATAATGTATTCATCAAAGCAGGAAAAAACTTGTTTAGCATGACTAAAATGCAATATTCAGCTATGCAAATATTCCATATTCAAAGGGACGGAAATTTTGTTTTATATGTTCAGCAACGTGAAAGTTTTATGTTTAAAAACAAGAAATAGTTTTCAACAATAAGAAAGGAGAGATAAATTTGAGTAACTTACACTAACTTCTCGAGATTTTTGGGCTAATATCAGAAACCTGTCCCATTTTTAAAAATTACACTTAACCCTTCCCTTCAAGTTTATATTTTATTTTATTTCTTTTTCTTACCCTCTAATTAATCTTATTAGTAAGCACTATTTTGAGGTTTTTGTAGATGAGAATCTAATTTGAAATATGTTTGTAATGGACACAAATGGTTATAAGAGATTTTATATATATATATTCAAGGTCTCCAAGGAATGGAGTGTCATACTGTCATTCATAAAAATAGAATGAGGTTTATAACAAAGTTAGTAATCTCAAAGTTGAGAATCAAGATACAATGAAGGATCTTATCCCAAAAAAAAAAGGGGGGGGGGGGGGGGGATGAGTTAGGAAGGGAGAGAATGGGGTTTGAACAATGAATGTCAATGATTGTATGAGAATGGTTTTGATAGTTGGTTGATAGAAGAAGTGATGGAATCATGGAAATGGATGTCTTTGTGGAGAGTCAAGATATTGATGCCTTCTGATTGTTCTCTTTATTTCTCTCATTGTACATGTCTTGTCCTTTTATAATGGCTGAACACCTCTGCTTTGGTTAATGGGTAATAGTCAGAAGTTTCATACTTAGGATAGTTGTATTTTGTTGGTGTAAGAGCTGGTTGCATTCCTGATTTGGATTCTTAATTAGGCTAAGTTCATTTAATTTTAGCCACATAAGAAAGTAATTTAGCTGCCTTAAGAAAGAAAGAAAGAAAAAATATGAATTATGGTGCATTTTTGACACAAAATTATGCTGAAAATGAAAGGGGCTTATGAAGAAATTATACTATTCTCGTGATAGACCATGTCACTCTTGCCTAATGGACTACTATTTCATTAAAAGACTCACACGGTCACATGTGTTTAAGTTGATTGAGTCAAATTATACTAAAAATAAAATAAAGAGAGAAAACCCTGTGTGAAGTTAGGGTGAAAACACAATTTTTTTTTATTCAATCAAAACACACTTTTTTTTCTTCCTTGTACTGCACCAACAAAGAACTTGGAATGATAATGACAAGACAACGCATCAAAGATATAAAAAATAATACGATTTTTACACAAAGTCAAAGGAAAAACTTACCTCTATTAGCCATTTTCCACGAGTCTCTATCCGCACAGTGCAAGGAAGAAACAAGAAGTACAAAATGAGATTTGCAGTATCATCCGATCGAATAAAAAAAAAAAAAAAACCCCTAATTTCAAAAGGAGGAAGGAAGTCCTTATTTAATGGACAATGTTTGAAGAGAAATCCTTCAAACTTCTCTGATATATATTTTTTATTGAATATGAATTTTGAAAATCTAACCGTTCAATTGTATGTTCTTTATATTTTTACATAGAAAACAGTAATTAATTATACTCAGAAATGGCATTGACACTCAGAAAGAGTCATTAATCTAGAGCAATAGGTTTTGGAAAATATTTTTTTTTTTAGAATTGGAAAAGCTAATTTAGTGTTATAGGTAATAGTTATAATATTTTAACACGTAGAAGAAGAACAACAAAAAGGCGTATTAGATGAATAAATTGACTTCGTTAGACAATGAAGACAAATAAATGTACTGGAAAGAATAGATTTCGGAATATATGAATGTAAAAAGAAGAAGAAGGAAGTACCAGTTGAAAGGCCATAGAGTTTTAATCGAGATAGAAGACGACCAATGTAGGAAGCACTTAGAATGCTCCTATTATCTGCATAGCCTAGTCTGCCACCTTCTTGCCTCTCATCTACTTATGATTCCAACTTTTATTCTTGGCGAGAGAAAGAGGCTCTTGCCTTCAGGTAATATAATTGAGAAAAATGCCACAAGAAACATATCAACACCCTTTTTGGTTCTTAAATAATAAAAATTTAAAGAACAAATTTATGAAGTTAACGCATAACCTAAGCTTGTTCATCAAGATTCAAGACCTAGTAACGTAAAAAAAACAATATAAAAAATAGAGTAAAAATGCAAAAAGGGTCATATATATGAAAAATAATTTTTTAAAAATAACAGTAATTTATAATTCTTAAATCACATTAATTTAAATGGTAAGGCAAAATATATGACTATATAATAGAAAAAATATAAGAGAAAGATAGGTTACCTCAAAAGAATAACCCATGATTATAGCAATTGAAATTTTTTCAAGACAATTTCATATATTGCAAAATATGAACCCAAAATTTAGATGTTAGAACTTCTAAAAAGCCAAAAGAAAGAGTAAAGAACCATAAGATTCAGTGCCTAAAAATTATTTGAAACAAAACAAAAAAAATAAAAACATATGACTACATAATAGAAAAAATTGACAATTCTTATCAACAAAAAACTATAATTAAAAAACCCTAATAGTGATCTAGTGACTGGAGAATTAGAGAAGGAGAGAAGGAAGAGTTAAAAAAAAAAAAAAATCGAATGAGAGAGGAGGTGTTTGCATAAAGAACGCAGTAAAAATATAATTAAAAAACCCTAATAGTGATGTAGTGACCAGAGAATTAGAGAAGGAGAGAAGGAAGAGTCCAAAACAAAATAGAAAACTGTATGAGAGATGAGGTGTTTGCGTTTGAATATATCTTAAAAGTCCTAAATCAAATTAAAAAATATAAATAAAAAATGCTGATGTGGAAAATTGTGGAAAGGTCAACCAAAAGTCAAAAGTTTCGGTTATATAATAATAATAATAATAATAATAATAATAATAATAATAATTATTATATAAAGAATCCCAATCAATTTCAAAACTTTCATCCAAAACATGCAAAACTCTCAATTGACTTTGGTAAACAGAATTATCAACATTAGGAAAATCAGATGGACAAGCAATATTCAACAAGCAACATTTTTCATGAGTAATAGAAGATATTTGTTTAGTAGTTCTAACTTTATAAGCAGAATGAAAAGCATTTTTAACAAAACTAGTCTTATAAACAATTCTAGTATCAACTTTAGGAATAGTCCATTTTTGAAAATCAGGGATCTCACGTTCTTCAACAGTGTGATCTTCTTCATTTACAATATCAGGAGGACAACTAGTCCTGGAGCTGACAGAGGAGTTGGATCTCCACAAATTATCCATACTATCCTAGATTCAACACTCAATTATCATGTTTTTCTCACAACCGTTGCGTTTCGTAACACATACCCTAACCAACCCTATACCTCTCATGCCCTACACGCCCTCTCTTGGCTCAAACGGGCCTTACAGTTCGGTTATGGGAATTCACTTTACGACTAGGGTGGCGCCAACGACGGTAAGAAGGGAACACAACAACGGAGTACCAAAGGTTCGGGTAGACACGGACAAGAAACGAAGACACAACAAGCTTTTACTGTTCACCATACTGTTCACTTTTACTATTTGTTGTACTATTTACTCAAGTATTTTGCCTATTTAAGGGGGGATGTCCCTTATGTTCAAAACAAGTTTTTTCTTCAGAATTCTTCCTTGAGAGCTTCTTACTTCTCTAGAAAGAGTTCCTTGCTCCTATTACCTTGTTCCTACTGCCACTATCTCTCTACAATCCTTGTATCTAGGACTAGAATAAGCTTTGTAATTGTTAACCTGTAACTGTTGAGATCTTGTATTCACTACTACTACTGTAAGTGTTTGTTTTACTTTTAATAACAAGTATTTTCAGTTTTATATTCATTATTCTACTTGTTGCTACCACCACCTTGGACGGATTACCGCCATAACGGATGGTTCTAAATTGTTTTCATTTACTTTGAATTATTTTGATATATACTGCTTAGTTGGTTCTACCACCTTATTATTGTTCTAACATTTACTTTCACTATATTATTACTGTGCTTCCGTCTCTTCCCTCCAGCTGTGCGTCTCCTTCTCCCTTTATGGTATCAGAGCCACTCTTTTCTGGCCGGTGATAGTGTTGTTGTGTCTTCGTTTCTTGTCTGTGTCTACCCGAACCTTTGGTACTCCGTTGTTGTGTTCCCTTCTTACCGTCGTTGGCGCCACCCTAGTCGTAAAGTGAATTACAACTTGCACTATTTCAAGAAATGGAAAAGAAATTGTTTCTGATGAAAGTACAGATTCTGATAACGCATCTTCTGTTTCTGCAAAAAAGATTTTTGATGATGATCTACCAGAAATCAAAAGATTTGTTGGAAATTCCAAACCTATGTTTCTTACAAAAAATGGTATTCAAAACCTACTCCCCCTGATATGCAGTTTGAAGAAAGACCTTTTCAAACTCAGTTTTCTGTTTCTGCTGATAAGATCTACGAATGGAATATTGATGGTTTGTCTGAACAAGAAATCATTAATAAAATGGGTCATATGTCTATGGTTGGAATTGCTTATGTTAACAACCATAATCTTGATCACCCTGAAATTGTTGACCTTCTTGCTACTGGTTTTTCTGGTACCCTTCGCGGATGGTGGGATTCATATCTCACAGAAGATTCCAGAGAATCTATTAAATATGCTGTTAAAAAGAATGATGAAGGTTTGCCTATTTTTGATGAAAGTGTTGGTCGAGGTATTCCTGATGGTGTTAATACCTTGATTTATACTATTATCAAACATTTTGTTGGTACTCCATCTAACATTTCATCTCGAATTTCTGACTTGCTAAATAATTTGAGATGTCCTACTATGTCTGATTACAGATGGTACCAAGATGTTTTCCTTTCCAGAGTAATGCATCGGAAAGACTGTTTCAAGCCTTATTAGAAAGAAAAGTTTATTGACAGTCTGCCTCCTATCTTTGCTCATAAGGTAAAACAAGAGTTAATTGGAAAAAATGATTCTATTGATTATGATAGTTTGACTTATGGTGATATTTTAAGCACTATTAAAAAACTTGGCATTAATATGTGCAATGATGAGAAATTGTTAAAACACCAATTAAAGTACAAAGCAAAAGCTAAATATGAAATGGGTAATTTCTGTGAACAATATGGTTTACCCCCTATTGCTCATTCCAGGCAAAAAGGGAAAAAACATGATAAAAGTCACAAAAATTACAGCCATAAAAAACATAAAAGATACAGAACCAACTTTGTTAAACCTGATGATTTTTATGCTAAAAAGAAAAATGTTAAACAAAGATCAGGTAAAGGTAAATGTTTTAACTGTGGAAAACCTGGACATTTTAGTAAAGACTGTAAACAACAACCTGGTAAGTTAAAAAATAAGTTCAACATGTTAAACATTGATGATAAAAAGCAAGAAGAATTATTCAAAATCCTTGAATCAAACAATTCGTCTGATTCCTTGGAAGATGAGTTTTCTTCTCCTGATTCTTGCTATCAATCTGCTACTGATTCTTCTGATTCTCCTAATATTAAAATTGGTTGTAGAGATTTCTGTTGCAATGTTGTTAAATCTGTTAAAACCCTCACTAAGAATGAAGAAAATAAAAAATTAATAATTCAACTGATAAATCAAGTTCAAAATCCTGAATTGCAAAAAGAATATTTGGATAAGTTTAAGACAAACTTGATAAAAAATGAAACTGATAAAAAACTAAAATCAACTATAAGCTTTGAAGAAACTTTGGAAAGATTTAATAAAAAGAAATCCAAAGATTTAACTGTTAACGATTTACAACATGAAATTAATATTGTTAAACAAGAAATAAGCAAATTAAAACATGATTTAAAAAAAATGAATAGTGATAACAATAACCTTAAACAAGATGAGCACAAAAATGGAGATGAATCCAGTCAACAGGCTCTTCTTTCTAATACAGGTATTGCTGATGTTTTCACTGATTCTCAACTTGCTCTTGTTAATAAAATACTTCCTCCAAAATGGTTTACAAAAGTTAAAATTGTTGTTTCTCCTGATTATCATTTCACTGTTATTGCTATGATTGATTCTGGTTATCAATTATTATTATTATTATTTGACTTAGTTAACTCAAATATATGAGAGTCTTTTAATGAAATTGTGGATTATTAAGCAAGAGCTAATGCCTTGATCCATACTTAACTAAAGTAAAGACATGGTTGCCAAACCAATGATTTCATACCCTACTCTGCCTGCCAGACCACTTCTCCCCTACGAATTGTCCATGGACTTGACTAAGATTAAATATTAATTCCGTAGCCTAATGCCCTTTGTTCATGGATATTCCTTATTCCTTATTCGTGGTTTGAAAAAAAGTCGCTGGACCTGAAATAAGACATGTTGTCCAAGGCAAGGGGTCAGGTCAAGCTCGTCTGCTCACTTAGCTTTAACTTATGGCCAGGGGTCAATCAAAATTAATACTTCTTTTCCTATTTTCAATCTCCAACAGAATAGGCTGATTTTCAACCCTCATGAGGAAAGACAAAAAAAAGTTGTGGTTTCCTCATCCCTAATCTAAGTTCTTGATACCTTCTGTCTTGTAACAATTCCCTTTCATACAATAATTGTATTAATTTGGAGTTCATTGCCAAGTTGAAGCCTTGTGTGAAAATAGCTTTTGATATATATGCTCCTATTCCTATATCCTTCAATATATGGATTAATACAAGTTTGTTTCTCTTATCAGTTGCTTGTTAATAATCCTTTTCAACACCTCTCAACTCAACAGCCATTAGGCCCTTGGCTTAAAGGCAACCTGCACGTATGTGGACTCAACTCAAGAACTGGAGTCTCTGTGTCTCTTATAACACATAGACTTGCAGTATCATCCGGAGAATTAACTGTATATATATTCATTAAGGGCACATAAAGATAGCACTTCCATTCTTTAGTTGTCAAATCACAAAAAATTTTCTCACTAAACGGCAACTCTTCTTGTTGATTGCGTTGTGGATCATATGATGGTTGTGCCCTTCGCAATTGAGTTGCCGGTTACATTTCTAGAAGATAACTGGAAGGGAACATGACACAATATGCAAGAGAGAACAGTTAGAATTCCTTAAGAGTCAAAAACAAAAAGAAAAGAAAAGAAAAGAAAACAAAGAAAGGCTTACTAATATACATAACTACTCCACAACCTTAGTAAAATAGGGTCGATGATTGTCACAACCAAGGAACTCCATAATGTACTTACAACAAAATTATATTTGGTAACAGACCATAAGCAGATACCATTATCACTTCAAAAAAGTACTTAATTTTATGTTTGATAATTGTTGGACTTTCTCATCTCCCAAATTGTAGAAAGCTGATCAATGATAACCAACTGGAGCTGGTGACTCCCTCAGCTCACGTCCCTGATAATGTATGTCCTGCAAATCATTATAACAAAAAGACCATAAACATTAAGAGTAACCAAATAGAATAAAATTCATTATGTAAGATAGCTAATGATTAATTTATCAAATCTGTAACAAGTGGTAATTACTAAGATGATTTTCTTACCGATGCAAAGTGGTTAACATCACGGTGGTGAGCCTCATCTGCTCTTACAACCATGACAACATCGCGTAAGTTTGAGCCAGCAGGCAGCTGCCAGTAATCAATAGCAATGGCTGGAGCAGGAACGTTTTCAATGTTACCCTTGTCCAATTCCTTGAGGAACTCGGTGTATGAATGAATTGCTTCCTCCTCAAGGTAACCCACCACACGATGAGCGAATTTGGGGGATATCATGTAGCCTAAGAAGTAAGCATTGAAGAAAACACCTTGGACAGTAAACACAAGGGCACGCTCATACCACCTAGGATTGGCTACCTCCATGAAGGTCATGAGGTGCATACGCTCATTCTCGGCTTCTTCCAGCAGTGCTTTGATCCAGCCACCACTATGCTCAAATCGCCTCAGTGACTTGCAGTGCAATAGCATACCTCCCACCATTCCAGGTACTGCTGCCACTGTTTCAAGCATCATTGCCCGGCATCCATATCTTCTCTGTAACATACACAAATATGCATAAATACAAGAAGTATATTCGACTCTCCTGTTTCAGTTTTCAACTCCAGAAAAATTTAAGCCATAAACACATGAGAAGATGCATCAGAAGCAGGATCCATCAAAACACAATTAAATCTTTTTTGATTGTGAGATAAAATTAGAACAATTAGGCTGGGAAAAACAATTCCTATACTCTTCCTCGTTAACACAATAATTGCTAACATGTCCTTTTCATCATGTTAGAACAGCCTACCTCAGATATAATTTATTTAAGCAATTTGTTGAGTTAAACTGCTTTAGAAGTATACCAAAGTTAAAAATTTTGGATTCAATCGGTGTTACTAGCACACCCAATTATGTTGATGTTAAACTGTTAATAACGGCCAAGAGATTTGTAATTCAGTAACATTGTCACATCTTTTTTATAAGAAGAATCAAAGTTTAATTTTCTCATCAACCACTTGTAAGTAACAATTGAACGTCTTGTCAGGATCCAAAAACATAGGAAAAAAAAGCCGGATTGTCCATGACAAAAAGATTGAAGAAACAATTAAAATTTTAAAGAGTAGTAGATTATTGATTTTTTAAGAAAATGGCTATATATTGAATTACAAAACGTTGTGATCTATCATGCATTAATCCCAAACTTTAGGTTATAAAAATTGAAAAAAAAAAAAAACCTAGTTTTCCTTAGTTCCCAAGGATAACCAAACACAATAGCACCAAAGTTTTAGCCAGAAAAGAATAATTGGCTTCTAGTTCTAGCACGTCACAAACAACAATATATTAGGTTTATAACTTTCTATAAAAAAATATTAAAAAAAGAGGGAATGATACCTGAAAGAACAAGTCAGTGGGCCATCTGAGGGATTTGACGGTCCAATAAGCCAATTTGTCCAAGAATGTTATGGGCACATGATGCTTATTCAGATCAATTGAAAGATCCGCTTGGTATGTCTCCCATGGCTTCCATCATCATCAAAACACAATAACATTCTCAAATCAATACCAATTTTTTTTTTCTCGATAAAATTAACAAATCTATAAAATAAACTGAAATTTATTCTACAAAAAATAAAAAATAAAAGAATCATAATTTTATGTTAAATAAAATATTATTAATAATGACAAAATTCTCTAAAATAAACATGTTTATTCTGGTAATTGTGGGGTTTTTTTTTTAAAAAAAAAAAATAAATTTATTACTCCTATTATTATACAATAAAAGTAATATTTTTTTACCCTTTAAAATTTATTACTCCTATTACTATATTTCATATAGACAGCAAATGGAGCTTCCTTAAAGCTAAACGCCCGTGACGGCGTGGAACGTGTGGAGTACTCAAGACCACACCTACTTGCTGGTCAAGACTCAAGACCAGCCAAATGGGAATACGTGTGTGTATAATGTAATGAACAATTAATAACAATATCTCCAAAAAAAGAAAAAAGAAAAAAAGAAAAACCCTAATAATACTTGGTTTCTTATGTTACAAGATCTATGAGTTTTTGGATTCAAAAACTCTGATCACTATCATAGAGTCATGTGATGTAAGACTAACTAGAGAATAATCAAATATTCGAAAAGATCGGTATCTTATTAGAGAGGGCAAGCAAAAAAGAAAATGAAACCAGAGAGAGAGGAAGAGGTTAATATACCCTAAAGCAAGTCCACTTCCAATCGGTGCCATCCTTGTTAGCAACTTTGCTAGGCGGCACGCCCCAATAACTCACAATATTTCCTTTCTCTTTCTCAGAGTCAGCAGTAGTATTAACATTCTGCACTTTCTTCTCCTCCTCCTCCTTGTTCTTCTCCTTCTCAGTCTCCCCTTGCAGTGTCACCGTACTAGAGTACTGCCTAGCGCGAAACACCGCCACCGCAGGCCTAGCCCTCACCAACGTATCCACAACTCCTCTATTTACACCCACAACTTCTCTCGCCAACAAAGATGGTTTGACTATTCGACCCGACTCATGCACACCCTTAATAATTGACGTAGAAAAAAGCCTCGACCCCAAACCCGCCACCCTGCTCCCACTTTGCCTCTTCATCATCATCGTCACCGTCACTAGCAACTGAACCAAGATTCTTGGAGAGGTTTAGGTTGTTTTTTTTTTTTTTTGGTTTTGTTTCTTTGTCTGTGTTTTTTTTTGGGTTTGTTTGTTCACGAGGGTTTAGGAGAGATTTTTGATTTTATATATAAGCGAATTATAGGTTAGTTCGTGGGGGAAGAGGACACGTGTACGGTTATTATCACAACACGTGTCATATTGTCAGCCGAATGACCATTTTGACGTTGCTAGACACGTTTGATACCGGTGTAGGATTTAACTGTATTGACTCATTTGCCCTTGGCCATTTATGTAACGTTGGGAAGTAGGGGGTTCGGGTAGGTTGGTAATTGCGAGGAGAGAGAGAATCTAGACGTCAAGTAAAGTAGGCAAGTTCTTGGGGACCAAGTCAAGTTTGCTTGGGACTCAAGAATACGAGTAAAGACCAATGGAAATAGTTAATAATGAAAATCGTATTCGTAACCAATTCCAAGTTGGCAGTTTCCAAAATTTGAGGTCAGTCACGAAATTCGAAGTTTCGAGGTATTTATTAATATTTTCAGAGCAAATCTGACGTTTGGGCTGCGGCTGGTGGCTGGCGGCTGCTACGAGGGAAGCGGAGACAATATAGGAGCCTGCCATTAAGGGCAATAGCCAATACAATGACAATCTCACCTTGTTTCAACTTGAGGCAAAACAATAAATATTCCCCTATATTTTCTTATATTGTTGAAATTGATTTTGAAAGCTAAATATTGATATAGTATATGATTGGATTGTATTTTCAATGTGTATTTATGATTATGTGCAAATTATATACAACTAATAATACTATTATTATTAGGGGCGGTGCCATCTTAAGGTCAGGGTGGTCCTGGCCTTAAGGACCACCTTAAGGCCAGGGTGGTCCTTAATACTGTGAATTTTTTTTTTTATTATTTATATATAATATTTTAAAATTTTTTATTTGTCTACCATTCAAAAAAAAAAAAAAAAAAAATTGAAAACACCCTTAGTTTTTATTTTATTTTTTATTTTTTATGCTAATAAAATTAAATTTTGCTCTATAATTTGTTTTACATTCAGTAGATGAATGATTGTTTGATTGTGTACATTAAAAGAAATGTAGCTTGTAGTATTGATAATGAGACTATCATGTAACGATTTTAAAATATAAAAACTCGTAGAAGACAATTGTAAACTTTATGTATTTGCGTGTTTTTTTTATTTATTGTTGTTGTTGTTAATATATAAAATTTTCTTTTTATTAGATTGTATAATTTATGTTTCTTAAAGAACACCCTGAGAAAAATTTCTGGAGCCGCCACTGATTATTATAAGAAATTAAAAATATTTTAATTTTTGTAAATTATGACATTAACGCACTTATTATGAATTGTTATTAATTTGTTGTCCTTATGTGCTGGTGGTGGAAATACTAAATGATCGTACACCAAGATTTACTATTAATGAATATCTGATGACAAAGACGCAATCTGGTGTAAAAGCGTGATTTTGGCATAAATTTACCCATGTTTTAAAGTGTCAAGAAAATGCCTTAAGCACATGTTCTGATTAGAAGAGCTTTAGAAGGTCATGATTTAAATGTTTGGATGGAGAATCTCTCGTCTATTCGTAGTGAGACCCATTATTCATGTGAATGAGGAGAGTATGTATTTATTGAGCTCCAAAACACCGAATAATTTCTCCATCTGAACTTCTTGTATTGTTTTTTGATTTGAATTTATAAAATTCATAGTTTTGAATCGTTCAAAGAACCAAAAAGGGAAAGGTTTCAAGGTTTGAACCATGATGATATCATGAACAATTTTTAATAAATCTAGTTCCTAATTCCATCATCAACAACAAATATAGTTCCTAATTGTATTTAAATATATTAATTGTCCATTTTTTACCAACAAAAGCATGTAGCCTAGTGGATATTAGCTTTTAAGTAGAAAATGACAGTTGTTTGATGTTCCCATACATTTTTCATCAAATCCTGCCATCTTTTCCTCTTTCTATCTTATATCTTCTTTTCTCATTTCTATCTTTTACATGAGTAATTTTTAGGTACTCTCAGATTATGATGACATGTGCTCTCTCCTCTCACATTTATGATGAATCTTACCATAAATGTAAAAAGAGGGAGCACCATGCTACTGTACTCTGAAAGTACTTAATAATTCCCGCTTTTACTCTCTCTCTCTCTCTCCAACTTGAACTCGCTCACACCTCCATTGTTGGCACATAGCTTGAGCCTCCGCTACCTCATAGCTCACATCTTTTTCACTATTCTCTCTCTCACGAATGAATGCAGCTCAAGTGGGGGCTTGCACCTCCACCACCCTCGCTACCTTTTCGCTAAAAGAAAAAGACCAAACCTACCGTATCAATCAATTCGATAAGAGAACTGCTATATTCACAATATTTTCATAATAAATCTCAGGCAGTAAATTGTTGCTGGTTCTAATTTAAGTCCATCACTAAATTAATTTTTTACCCACCAATAAAAACTTGTCATTTAAGATTTGTTGTTAAAGAGTTTTGAAAATGTTGTAAACTTATCATTTCTCATTTGATAAAAGTTTATCACTTCGCAAAAGCATCTTGGTCAGGCTCGCTGAGTTGAAAAAGGCTAACCTACTACTAACTAGATCGATAACCAATGTTAGCTTGACAACAATTCACTCCTTGACTTGGCCATTTGTCGAGTCAACTTCTTTGCATTAGAGTGAGTTCATATTTAAAAAATTGTTTGTAGACGACTCTATGTCTTCTTTCACACACACAAAAAAGTATGCTTTCCATTGCTAAAAAAGTAATTTTATTGATTTTTTGGACCCATATAGTTTAATAAATTTTTTTGATAGTGTGTAATTTGTGTATTTTACCCATGAAAAATTAATTTTTTGTAATTAACAAAAAAAAATTTGATACCAGATTTAATTTGAGCATTTAATGGGATTCTTGTAATGAAAATTGTTATTTTTGAAAATAATTTAATTATATTTTGAACTTTTTTTTTAATGCATGTGAAAGTTGGACTATTATTTATTACTAAATTTAAGGGTAGTTTGGGTTTTTCATATTTAATATAAGGGTATTTAGGTAATCAGCTTAAATAGTTTAGGGCTTTGTCATTTTAACCATAAACGAGAGGATACGTGAGATGACTCACCAAGGCTGTTGGAGTTACGTGAGGGCACGAAATTGACTCTGGTTTGCTTTCTTTGGTCAATCTTAGGACAAGGAACTGATATGTGTGATTGATTTAATTTAAAAAATAAAAAGAGATTGGTGATGTCGAGTAGGTTGGCTTGAGGGTGGTGATGTTGACCCGCGATGAGCAGAGTTGCACAATGACAAGCAAAAACTATTGAAGGCCACAAAGTCATGGCTTTGACACTGTTGAGATTAAGAAAAAAGAGTCAGTATATGATCTCTGTGTATTTCAATTGTGTAGAGGCACCCTATATATACGCTAAGATAGTTGACTTGAGAGGCCCTTGTTATGCCTGTATAATTGATATTATTTGATCTAGGAAATATGTACACGAGTAATGCTAGCTAGGTTGTAGGGGCACACCACTTCTTACACCCAAATTCACATCTTGCTTATGTGTCAACTCTTCACATGGGTCCACCACATTTACTTGAAAAAGCTAAAATCTAATTAAGAGTTGACACATAAGCATGGTGTGAATTTAGGTGTAGGAAGGGGTGTGTCCCTATTACTCATATGTACACATACATTTGAAATGTATAATATAAAAATAATGGCTATATGCTAACAAGCTGGAAGGTCCGGGGATGGTCTTGGATTGGAATGTAGGAAAACACGTGAAACAGGATAGAATATTGGTGTAAACAACAAGGCGATTGGGGTTGTAATAGGTGTTGAGGCTGGCAAGTGAAAGAAGCTCTGCTTGATTGAGCATGGCGTTGACAGGTCCCTGTGCTGGAAGGAGCTTTTGATCCTTGTTCCATATGAGCGCCTTGACTAGATAACTATCAAAACTCAAGTTCCTCACCTCTATCTTCCCCAAATTTTTATGCAAGCTGCTAAAGATACCCATAACCACATACAATGACAAAAAGAGTGAAAACTGGGTTGCAGCCACATGGTATCATACTAGGATTTTCTTTATCTTTAATAGTCTAGTCAGGTACTCAAATGCTCTTTCACGTTGTCAATGAACTAGAGTGAAAATCAGATGGACATCATCCAGAAAATAAAATGGAAAATTCCTCTATCCTAGTGAAGCTTCTCACAAATGTAGGGCTCATGAACAACACCAACACAAGGAATGATCCATGAAGACAAGTGCCCTGAAAGGCAATTTCATGACCCCATGACTTGTAAATCTGAGAAAAGACAAACAAAGCTTTTAAATACTTGCATCCTTTAAGAGATCCATGAATCATGGAGCAAGATGGTCCACAACAAAGTGCATTGTATCAGCTAAATAGGATTAACATAACCTGTGCTGCTTGTGAAAGAGCCTAATTGCAACAAATATTATTGCTTATACACGCAGTCCCTATGATAAATTACAGATATCAATTCTATTGTTATGACAAGAATGAAATAATATGAACTGAAACATAAATTCCAGAACGTAACATTGCTGCTCATGGTTCCCCTTGATCTTTTCTTCTTACTACATCTTAGTTGGTGCTTCAGTATATATAGAAGGCGATTGTCCCTCCAGAATCAAGGCCTTCAATGTCATTGTTGAAGAGTCCCTTAATGATTAAGTATATCGATTTTGAACCGGGATGGACACCATAATCATTCTTATCCACCATTTATTTATTTATTAAGCTTCTTTGATCTGCAACAAATATGGAATTGGATATGAAGTTTGCAGTCTCCTATCCTTCTCATTTCAATTAACACAATGACAAGGGAAGCAGACTAGTTAGACCTCAGCAAATAGAATATTAGTTCAATATTTAAAATAGGTGAAAACTTCACACAACAAATTAAGTTTAGAAAGTAATACCGCAAAACAAGAGGAAAAAGATTAATTTACAGTAATCACTAGTTTCAACAAACACAAGTCCACGGAAAAACATAATATTGAACTATGACACTCCAACAGATATAAGGCATTGGAAGCTATTTAGAAGCAATGCATTACATAAAGAACCACATCTAGACAACTTTGCTGATAGTTCCATATAGATAAATCCTTCCAATTTCCAAACAAACATTACCACAACATATCTTTAGTTAAAAAAAAGCAGAACAACAATAGCAAAAACAGCATCAGCTTTTATACTATATATTGTTTCCAAGTGTAAAAATTGAAGGCCAAGATTACAAAAACTATACTCTAATTACTATATAAGAAGCTATTATTTTACACTAATAAGTAGTTTCAACTTCCAAGAAACATGCAATTCAAAGAAGTCCGCAGAAAAACATAATTGTAAACTATGGCACTCCAATAGATATAAAGCATTGGAAATTATTTAGAAGCGATGCATTACATAAAGAACCACATCAAGACAATTTTTCCAATACTTCCATATAGATAAACTCTTCCAATTTCCAAACATACATAACCTTTACAATATATCTTTAGTAAAAAAAAAGCAGAACAAAGCATGATTATCAGGTATATGACTGTCTACAATAACGACAACAGCAACAGCTCTTATACTATATATTGTTTCATAGTGTAAAAATTGAAGGCCAAGATTACCAAAAACCATACTTCTAATTACTATCACTTAGCTCATCATCATGAATGCCCGAAACAACACTCAACCTAGCAGACGATTGCTTAGCCCAGTTGACAATTTTTTGGGCCTCCCGGTTAATCTTCTCTTCCTCTTTCATAGCCTTTTTTAGCATCTTCTGCTGCTTCTTCGTCGAAAAGGTGCTCAAATCCGATAAAAATTCATGGTTCATGTCCCAATCAAGACCATTCTCCTTACTCTTCTTACTCTTCTTCTTCTGATGATGATCATGAGAAGAAGCCTTCTTTGGAGAAAGGCAGAAAAAGCAACCTGTTTTCTTCGGCGGAGAAGGCGAAAAATCCATCGATGACGAAGACCCAGATGGAGATTTTGATGATTTTGAAGACTCATGCTTCAAAACTGGATCAGGGTTTTCTTCCAAATCTGAGAAAACCCCTTTTTCCACTGACAAATCGGGTGGTGATTTTGGATTGGGAGGCGTTTTTGAAAGCGAAAAATCGGCATTGGCAGAATGATCTGGCTTGGGCTTAGGCTTATTAGTGAGTGGAAAAGACTTGAGCTTGCGGAAGCGGGACTCAAGGTCAGTGGGGAGGACAGAGTCAGTGAAAGAAGAGCAGCGAATAGCAGCAACTTGCTCAAGAACACAAAGGTCTTTTGCTTGTGAGATTAGCTCTTCCACTGCTGCTGACTCTTCCTCGTCTGTGTCTGATAGGTACCTGAAGTCAGCCATTGGTATAAACTCTAAATTTGGCTGTGGGCTTCAATTTTTTTTTTGGTGATTAGGGAGTGAAAAATGCAGTGTTACCCAGTAGGAAAGAAGATCGTAGAACATGTTTCTCTCTCTCTCTCTCTCTAACGGCTAACTCATGCTTTAGGAATTTCTTGCTTTTAATTTTCATACTTTTCTTTTTCAACGAGTGGGGTCCACACACATTCAGGCCCACTCAGATTAGGAGCTAATATCAATAAAACAAATATAGAAAAGAAAAAAAAGACAGTAATGCAATATATATACATAAAATTCACTGTATTTTAAATTGACAAAATTTTTCTGATAATATACTATATTGACAATTATGAAAAGTTTTGTCAAATTATTTTTATTTTTATTTTTGTGTATATATAATGTTTCACTAGTGTGATATTATAAATTGTAAATGGTAGATAATAATATTATAAATTTTAAATGGAGGTTTTAAATTAGAATTAATAAAAAATACTTGTTATTTTAATTATTATGAAAAATATTGTGGAAATTTGGTGTTTGTAGTATTACTGCTATTCTTCTTTAATTTGGTACTGAACAATTTTTCTTCTGTGTTTGTTCTATTACAGCGATATCATTGGCTGTATGCACACTAGTCTAATGACTCTAATCCACCATTTTCTTTATCTTTGGTCTTTTTCAGCTCTCCTAACTCCAAACTGGCGTCTCAGTAACACTGACAATGAAGTATCACCTGATGGGTTTGCACTTTGATCTTTATATTCTCCTATCAACCCAAATTTTAATATTAGCACAAAGTAACCCATCATATAATAAAATATTTTAAATAAACATATTATATAATAATAATAATAATAATAATAATAATAATATATTGAGTTATTGGAGCAAAGACTCTCTCTCTCCTGTTTTTTTATTATTTATTTATTTGAAAATGTATGGAATTATATTTCCAACAACACCAATTTTGCATCAATTGAACTTTAGGTTCAAAAGTTATGGCCTTAGGAAGTTGGGTACCCTTACAAACAATCTTGATTTTTTTGCCTTTAAAGTTAAGGGTAAATTACACCAACTTCTTTTGAGATTTAATGAATTTACACTACCCCACCCAAAATTTTTAAGAAATGACATCTCTACTATCAAGGTTTTTATAAATAAACAAATAAGTCTATGCCCGTTTATATAGTTACTTTTCTTACGAGATGGGCTTCTACAAGATACATGTTGAATATACTTTTTATTTTATTTTTATAATTCAATAGTTAAAGGAAGATGATTTTATTTTTTATTTTTTATTTTTTTTTGAGAAACAGAGGAAGATGATTTTGATTCATAGATGTTTTGGTTGGAAACACCAAAAAGTATTAATTGAGTTAAAATGCTATTGGCATGTTGAATGTACTTTTACTAAGTTTGCGATATATATTATCTGAAGGGACTTGTATCTTGTGGAGGTTGGCTTAGTGGTGACCCAAAAAAAAAAAAAAATCTTGCTCTTTTTGTTTGGTTGATTTCTTTTTTAAGTATTCCATATTTATATTCTTAAATTTTTTTTTTGAAATTGATGTAATATAGCAGCCTAAGCTTTGAGACTTTGAGTTTGTAAGAGTAAATGAGGCAATTAGAAGACAACCATTCTTTTCTTTTTTCTATTGTACAAAATAATCTGTCTCTTTTTTTTTTGAGAATAAAATAATCTTCCTTAAAATAAAAATATATTTACAGTTTATTATAAATTTTTTTATTATAATCTGTCTTTTTTATTTTTTTGAGAATCAAATGATCTGTCTTAAAATAAAATATATATTTGCAGTTCATTATAAAAAAAAAAATGTTGTTATAAACAACTTTCATTAAAACAAATAGCAAAGAACAAACAAACTTTAGTCATCAACAACCAATATGCAACAAGGAATATTTAAAAGAGAGAGAAACAGAGCCAAAGAATGAATGTTTGGTTTAGGTTTACAAATTATTTTTATTTATTTTTTAATTGGGTGGGGAGGGGGTTTAGACTTTAGAATCTATACATCTTTTTCCTTTCCGCCCAAAAAGAAAACTCATGGAGAGGACCTTTCCTCTAAAGCTAAATTAATGAAACATCGGTAGCTGAATTTGGCAGTTAAGGTCAACAATTAATGCTTTTACTCAACATTGATCTGATCACCAATATACATAGATAAGCCTGGAGGGTTTCGTTTTTTAATCCACCCACTCGGCTACTTTTTTGAATCAATCAACCAGTTTTAGATCAACCTGAGGAAACTAACTCTAAATGATTCCTAATTATTATTATTATTTTTGAGAATCAAATGAACCCTAAAGTTAATCCTCCCTTAACTTAATTCTCAAAAAAAAAAACTTAATCCTCCCAACAATCAATTAACCTAAACATTTGAGGCGTGGAAGCTCTTCACATCACATCACAAATGATTCAAGGCCCACAATAAATCATTATTACTTCTTCTTCTTCTTATTTATTTTCTTTCTCCATCCATAATCATCATCTATTCATCTTCAATTCAAGCAAATAAGATAAAAATTTGAATCTTAAATATCTCGGTTAAAAACCCTAAAAGATGTCAATTAAGTTACACGGTTTTTAGTATATATATTGTTAATTAATTATTAATATGAGAATGATTATCTCTTTTTCTCCACAAGATAAGCTACCCATAATTTCTCAAATTGTACCTATAACAAGTTGAGGCGTTAAACTCTTATATCATCTGTTATAGGAAGAAAATATTATAAAACTATTAAAACCATGAATTTTCTCTAGTAGATTTGAACAAAATGACCACATGCTTAAGTGATTTTAGGAAAACCATCAAGACCTTTAGTTGGTTTGAATAAAATAACCATGGTCATGTGCTTATAGGAACTAAATTTGGAATTATGAAAAAAAGTTAACACTAAAAATACCGTATTCTCTTCATAAGTTTAGATGTTCTAGACATTTTTGATAGAGTGATAGAGAAAAGAGATAAGAGAGTTTACGTGCTTCGACCTTGTGAGCTACATCCATGAAACAAGAGTTTGAAAAATTACATTTTCTCATACACTTTTATTTTTATTTTTATAATACATTAAAATGAATTTTTTTGTTTGTTTGAGAAACCGGCCAAAAAGCAGACCAAGCTATTTTATTGCTAAAACATCATAAACATAAAACTTGTAAATGTCGGAAGGGAAAGAATTCCTCCAAACTAAAACAGGAAAATAACGTCTTACTGTCCGGGCTAGAGCATGTGCCAAAGCATTGTTTTGCCGACGTGTATAAGAGAAAGAAAAAAATTGTAAAGAATTAACTGAAGACACAATGTCTTTAATCAAATGACCCACGAAAAGGTGGTGAAAACATATTTACAATGAAATTAGATACAAAAGTCAATAATATTTTGAATTTTACTGGCTTCAATCTCACCATTTTCTCTGGTGACTGTTCTTTTAATTTATTAAACAATCTCATAATTTTTTCATGAAATTAATATCTTGATTTGGTATTTAATGACATAAAAAGAGAATTATACTATGCAATAGATGTAACCCTTCACCAACTTCATAGTAAGCGAATATGCGCCTTTCATTGGATCCAATCTCATCATTTTGAAACATTATACCCATTGGGTCCCAATAATTCAGCAATTTGTTATTTGAGAGACTAATAATAAGAGGATAATGACCGCCAATAGTCTAATACACATCATCATTCATCACCCCCACATCTCAACAAAACTTTTTCCATTTTTGTTTCCTCTTCCTCAGATAGATAACCATTCTAGAACTCTCACAGCTTTTAAGGGACAAAGCTTGACATCTGGATCTATCTTATTTTTTTATTGATTGATTAAAACTCTGATCAGTTTGCTAATGGGGTCAGAGTCTCCACAAAGAGTAGCTTGTTGCTTTTGTTTCTCCACCAACAAGAACGATGGAAAGAAGAGTAGGAGATATGAGGTTTCAGGATCAAACATAGAGGACAAAAGGTGGGAAAAGAACGATGAGATTTTATCAGACTTGAGCACCTTTTCGGTTAAAGAACAAGAAAGGAAGCTGAAGAAGGCATTGGAGGAGGAGGAGAAGATTAGTAGGGAAGCCGAGAGGGTTGCCAAATGGGTGAGGCAAGAATCAGCAAGAATGGATGCTTCTGTAATCAAAACTGTGCTTAGTAATCATGATGAAGAAACAATCAAGTAATGGTTTTACACTTTTACTGTACTGTAAAATTCCCCTTTTTTTTTCTTCCTTGAAGTTTGAATTTTTGATGCATGTGGTTGTAAATGGAATTGGCAGCAGAATTGGAATTTGTAAATCCATTTCTCTTGTTTATTTTCTATCCATATGAATTCAATATGGAATTGTCCATATGATGAAAAACAAAGTTTAGTTCGAATGTAAAATAAAGTCCAATTCACTAGTAGTCCAAGTCTTCTCTCCCTCTCAAATTAACCTTAGCAATAACAAAAAGCTGTACTACTTAGAAAGAGTACTACCTCTTCTTTATTTTTTAGTGTTGTGCAGTAACAATTTAAAATCTTAGAAGAAATCCTACTGAGTGAATTTAGTCCTTGGTAAATTGTAATCTTCTTTCTGTATATATAGATGAAGATATCATGGAAGAAACAAAACATAAAAAACCCCATACAAGTTGAGTTGAAAGATTCCTAGTACGTCTTCAACAACTTATGTTGGATGCTCAATTGTCAAGCAATCATTTATGTTTAGCTAATTCAGGATTTAGATTAGATGCAAGAATTGATCACAGATAACACATTTATTTACAGGGATATTTTAATGGGGAAAAATCTCTGCACGCAAACGTTTATTGCTTGTTTGCGACCAAAATAGTAGTAAAATTCAAATATATTTATGTTGGACAATTTTAGTTGCTATAGTTTTCTAATAACCAATATTAGGAAAATATTTGGTCTTTGATAGACTGGTCAAAATTCATTAAAAAGAAAACATAAAAAAATAATTGAAGGCTCTTTTATGCAAATATTTGGTCTTTGATAGACTAGTCTAGTCAAAATGATACATGGGTTGGCCGTCTGAAAACTCAACTTATTACTTTTCATTTTCAAGAACTAAACTAGTAAATTCAGACATTCTCCGCTTGTCCCCCTTCCATCAGGTTGGTATTAATTAATTAGTGAGATTTCGTTAGAATAAGTCTGGTGCCACACATTTTGGCACAACAAATGCCACAACTCGCCATGTGGTGAGTTGTGGCATTTGTTGTGCCAAAATGTGGTTGGTAGTTGTGGTTGGTAGAGGGGTGATGTAGGGTCCATGTGGGGACACCCCTTCACCAATCACAACTTGCCATGTGGCGAGTTGTGGCATTTGTTGTGCCAAAATGTGTGGCACCAGACTTATTCATTTCGTTAACAAAATTAAACAAATGTAATAATGCAATTAAAGCTATTAATTTTTCTATGTGTTAGAATAGGATTCCATATCAATTAAGGGTGGCAATTTGTATTTGAGTGTTGGGTTTGTGTTGTATTAACTCATGATTATTCGATTAATCCTAGCATGACCTGTTTATTAGACGGGTTAGTCGTGTCGATTCGTTTATTAAATTTTATCAAAGAGATTTTCTATTTGAACTATGAAAAACCAAATAAATACATTTAATATATATACATACATACATATACATATACATATACATATACATTTATATATATATTTATATCTATATATAAAATTCAAAACTAATTAAGTAACTGAATCACAAATAATCATTTAAAACTAAAACATATCTTAATATTACAAATAATTAATCACAATATAAAAAAAAAACCACAACAGCCAATGTTAGATCCCAACAATTAAGTTAAGGAAAATAAATAAAATTAAAGATAAAGGTAAAAGTAAAGGACAACATTGATTATGCGGCAATGACAGAGAGTTCAAAGATGAAAGGAAAGGACAACGATGGCTTGGTATAGTGACAGAAGGGTGATAGTGGCTAAAAAAATAAGGTGAGATTGAGGACTGAGAGTGAGAGGCGGCCATGGGGCTTGGGAGAATGAAACTATGAAAGAAAATCAGTTTATATGACTAGGGTATTGAAGGATATAATAGAAAAATGACATTTAGTTAAATGGGTCAGACGGGTCAAAGTGGTTCCATGAGTTGGACCTGAACATGACACATTTATTAAACAAGTTAGTCGTATGAACCCGAATATGATAGGAACCTATTAAGTCTCAACTCATAACCTGTTAATTTCATGTCGTGTCATGTCGGGTTCTTGAGTCGTATTAGATTTTGCCACCCCTAATCTCAATTAATCAAAATTCATAAGTCTTTTCTCCTTTTTTTAAAAAAAGACTCAAAAGTCTTTTTTTAATCTTTTTGGTCAAGGAGGGTGTTAAGAGCTTCTTTTTTAGTATCTGACTATTCCTTAAGTATGTGTAATTCACCATCTACTCACATAATATGGAGAGATCTCTTGAAGGTGGCCCCAAGATGTTCATTAGAGATTTGGATCCTATAACCTCGTAAATCTCATGTCCCAAGACAAGGAACCAATTCTTGTGTTATTATACCAAAAAGAAGTATGCAATATAGTATGATGTATAATAAAAAATAAATGGTAAAATACAAAAAAAGAAAAAAAAAAAAAATCACCCTTAAAGTTTGGGCTAATATCAAATACTACAAAGACTTATAAAAAATAATCAATTTGCTTCCTAAGCACAAATGGCACTTAATTTCATTTGAAAGTTCTTATTATGGATAAGTAGCACACCTAATTGGATTCAAATTTTTGATCTCTATGTTCCCCTCTAAGAACATACTCTTCTACTTTTTTTTAACTTCCACCCATGAAGACCAATAGTGGGAACAATTTGGTAGGATGAGTAATGTAACCTTGACGTCAACCATTAAACCATATGGAAACTCTCTGGATGTACCTGTCTACTTGGAGCAGGTTTTGATCTCAAGAGGAAAAACTTGAGTACATCTCAGTATCCTTGGGGAACTACTCATTACACCATTCCCTCATTATAAATGAATGGAGTCTCGTTAAATAAAGGCAAGCTAAAACGAGGCAAAAATATCAACATAAGAGAGAGTATCCCTAGCTGCTGGATAGTTCAATAATAATAAGAGAGAGTATCTCGTTACATCACTCCTCTCTCGTTGTCTCCATCTTTGTTTGAATCAAAGGCCTGCCTCACTAACAATCAATGAGCAATTCTAGTTAGACTGTTAGAGTGGTGGATTGACTCCCCAGAACGAATTAAGGCTCAAATGAGGTTTGAAGTCAGAAAAGACAAGGAAATCTATCTGCTTAAAAATAAGGGTAGCCTTATTTAATGATAAGATAAGGGAGAGTCGTTTGAGATGATTTGGTTGTGTTTCGAAGATAACCCCCATTCACTTTGTAGATTTAAAAAATAAAGTTTATATTATATAGGACGATAATTCAGAGTGGTAGTTCTCATATACAAACGGATGATCATGACATCTGGAAGTGAGTTAGGGGTATGGTAGTCTAGAATAAGATTCGGAATTTTCTTTGGAGAGCTATCAAAAATTCCATTCCATCAAAATCAAATTTGGTCTGTCCCAAGGTGCTTGGAGAGGATATTTGTGATCATTGTAAAGCTGGTTCTGAAGATGTTCTCCATGCTCTCTGGTTGTGCCCTCATCTAGACCCGGTTTGGAATTTAAACTCCAGTTGGAATTTTCGATCCTTCAAACAATTTCAGAGCTTAAGAGAACTTGTGTAGTATGTAATCAAAGAGGAGAAAGATCTTGAGTTTTTTGCCACCACGGTCTGGATAGTCTGGTTTCGAAGGAATGCAATTAGAGATAACAACAGATCTTACCCAATTGATCAAGTTATTCCAGATGTTTTAGCAACTCAAGCAAGCTTCTTAAGAGCCACCCCACCAAAGCTTCCAGACTCAACTAACCAAGTTCCTCAAAGAATTAAATGGAAACCACCACCATATTCTCACCTCAAAGTGAATTTTGATGGAGCTGTGTTTCAGGAAGAGAATGCAGCAGGGATTGGGGTAGTGATCCAAGATGAGAAAGGATTGGTTGTAGCCTCCATGGTAGAAAAAATCCATCTCCCAAACTTGATGGCAGCTGTGGAAGTTGTTGCCACTGTCAAAGCCCTTCACTTTGCTCTCAACATTGGTGCTTCTTCCATTTTTTTAGAGGGTGATTCAGATTGTATTATCAATGCTCTGAATTTTGAAGTCGTTTCTTTTTCTGCTTATGGCCATCTGGTTGAAGAGGCTAAGAGTTTGTTTGGATAGTACCAAAACTGAGTGATATCACTCAGTTTTCATGATCCATCATCCAAAACGAGTGGGTCCCACAGATGACAAAGTGTTTGGCTTGGTTTTGGATGATTGTTTCCATCACTCAAAAACTCAAAATTTTGAGTTTGGATGATGGAAAACGGAAACAGGATTTTGGTGTTTTCAAAAGTTGAAAACTGAAACTCAGTGGTAAATAAAATGACTTTGTGGGCCCCTTATCAGTGCATTGTCAAATCAGAGTCAGGTTGAAGTTATTACTGTTACAAACTCACTTATTTCATTTTCATTTCTCCCCCAAAATTTTCAGCAACACTTTCTCTCTTCTCACTTCCCTTTCTCCGCCTCCTCTCACACTTTCCCTCTTCATCCCCAGCAAGTTAGCTCCATGATGAACACTCCGTAATCGTTACTGAGCATTTCTGAGGTGAAACTGAATCTTCACCGGCGAGTCCATACCAAGCTTTGTCACCGTGTCCATACTGAGCCCTTTGTCGTGATATTGAAAAATGAAAGAAGATTAAACCAAGGACTAATGGGTATTGATGCGTGAAATGGGTAGAGGCGTGAAATGGGTTTAGGTATTGATGAAAATCATAAAGATATAGAAATAGAAAGAAGAGTAAAGAAGACCGAACCTGTTTTTGATCTGAGCCGGCATCGGACGGGGAGGTTTGTGCTGTGCTTTTCGCTAAATGGGGTTTGGGTTTTCTGGACTGGGCGTGCTGCACTGGGAGAATATGTCTTGTGAGAGGTAAGAGAAATTCCCACGCAGGTACCAACCGTAAGTAAATAGTGTGGTGTCAGTGGGTGGGCTCCACCATTTTGGCAAAAAGTAGGCTTAAATTTTGAGTTATGTGACTAGGTCATGTTGCCAAACAAGAATTTTGGAGTTTTTGAGAGAAAGTGGAAATTGAGTTATAAGTTATGGGTTTTGAGTTTGAGTTATGAGTTATGAGTATTGAGTTATGAAAATTGAGTCATGGCCAAGCCAAATGAGCCCTAAGTCTCTTGTTAGGAATTTCTCTTATGTTGTTTTTTGTCATACTTGGAGACAAGGCAACTCGGCTGCTTATAACATTGCTAAACATGTTAGCGAGTTTTCGGTGTGAATGGAGGATGTTCCCCCACATATTTTCTCTGTAATTCTAATCAATGTGGCTATTTCTTGAATAATTATAGGGTTTCTTCTCAAAAAAAAAAAAAAAAAAAAAGGAAAAAAAAAAAGAGAATATTTGGGAAATTGCATATCTTTTAAGGAATTTTCTTTTTTGATTAAAAAAAAATCTTTAAGAAATTATGACGTACCCAAGAAAATAATGAAATTAAATATCCCGTGAATATTTTAAATTATAAATCAATTAAAAATAATTTTATTTTCAATTGCAATCATTAAATTTGTCAATTAAACTAGATTGAAAGAGACCCGTGGGCTGTCATGCAGGAAAAATATATAAACAACAGAATATGAATCAACGGAAGTAAATACAAGCAGCAATTATTTTAGGTTGGACAAATTGATTTTATTATTATTATTTTTTTGGCTAGGAAATTTGAAAATCAATATATATATATATACACACACACTGTAGTGGGCCTTTTTGGTTATATCGGGCTAGGCTGCCTCCTGTGGTACTGGGCCCAAATATTATGAGTAAGGGAGTTAAGACTGGTCCAGCTGCAACTCAATTTGGTCTGGCTTGTGCGCAAACTATGTCTCGTTCGCCAAGAACGTGCTTACGGCAGGCAGGGCTGCTTTAGATGAGTCGTGGCAGACAGATATGATAATAATAATAAGACAAAAGAAAGTATTTTGACTTAATTAAAGTGAATAGATAATCCCTAATCAAGAAAAGATAATCACAGTTTGACAATAATTACTTTTATAAAGAAAAGTAAGGGGAATAAGTGGGTAGTATGGGTTAATCAAAAGAAGAAAGAAATCATATCAAATTTGATCCGTAGGACCAAAACCAAAGAGAGAAGAACGTCTCCTCTCAAAGTGAATAATTTCCTAGGGAAATCCTGCCATGGAAATTAATTACTTTGAGGGAAACGGACCTGAATGGTTGGTGCACAAGAGAACTCTTTGTTTTTGGCAGAGAGCAGGACTTTGAGAGGGAGAGAGGGAATCAACCTATTGGTGCATGCCTGCTGCTCTAACTCTCTAATCTTTTTTTTTTTTTCCTTCTAATATTCCCCTTTCTTATCCTTTTCCTTTCTTCCTCTTTTTCTTAATACTTGTTTTCTATTTCCTGGTTTTCAAATTCCTATACCGTGGTGCTGGTGTCCTCCCCTGTACATGGTAAGGGCCTCTCTTTATAGTGCCTGCCGTGACCGAGTTTTACTATTATAGCCCTTAACTACCTTTGTCTGGTTTGGGTGTACTTATCGACCACCACTGGTCCGTCTATGTGCCACTCCCCATCACTAAACAAAAGAAAACTATTTTGTTTATTTGTCTGCCGTGGCACCCTTCCCTGCTATGGTGTGGGTGCCTTCTCTCTCCTTATCCCTCATGGCATGCACCTAGTGGTTCCAACTTAGTTTTGCTTCTTTTGGGTGGTATGTCATCCCAGCAGGACACTTCCCCCAAAAGAGCCCGAGCAGGATCCTCATAATAGGTTTTTCCCTTCTCCCCACCGCCAAACCATGCCCTTTTACCTCTGACCCATGACCTCACCATGTCCTGTATTGACTGGGTACAGGCTGGTGAGGTCTGGGCCTTACGCGTGCATCTCTTCCATATATGTCCAAAATTTGTTTGCTGCTCATGCGTTTGTCATGGTTGGCTTGCACAGTCTGCCGTCCGTTTTTGACTATTTTCTAGTTCCCCTTTTTTTTGTGGCTTGCCCCACTTAGGGGCTGGGCCTTGCTTGACGGTGGACTTTACCTTTCTTCAGCCCACCTTTTTTTCTACTACCATTTCCTGCTGTAAAGTTGTTTGCCTCATTCCTATTGGGCTTTTTTGGGCTTGCCGTTTATTCTTCTCCCAATGGCCCAGTACGGCCATTGGTTCTTTTATCACATCACTGGCGGGCTTCTGTGTACCATTTGTTTTCTCTTGGACGTCCTTGGCCCATTTGCTTTTCTTGGGCTTCCTTGGCCCATTTCTTAACTTCGCATTCCCATGGGCTTTTACTGAGTTCTTTGGGCTTCCCCGGCCCAATTACATTATCCCTCATCCTTGGGGCTCATGGGCTTGCCATTAACCCCTTACTTTCTTTGCTTTTATTACTTTGATCCTGCCGTGGTTCGTTCTCACTTTTTCACATCATATACTGCCCATGGTTTGCTTTTTTTTTTTTCTCTTTCTGGGCTCCTTTAAGCCCATTTACCCCCTCAAGACCCATTTGTTTATCTCATGGGCCTGTGATCCATTATTCCTGCCGCTTGGGCTTAATGAGTTTTCTATCCACTTGCCCACTCTGCATTGCTGGGCTTCTCCTTTCCACTTGGACTTCCAAAATGGCCATCAACACACACACACACAAGCCTCTGAGCATGCATGTGCTTAGAAGCTCTTCTATTTTTTTGAATAAAACATAATAATTTGCATCTATCATAATTTAGAAATATATAGAAATATTTTTTTTTTCAAACAAATAAAAATGATAAACTTTAGAGATAAGTAGTAATAATAAATTTTTTTTTTTTTGAATGTGAAGGGAAACAAATCCTAAATTTTAGAAATTCTCATTTTGAATTTAAAATGAAATTTGTTATTTGACATTTATGACTCTATTTCTAAATGAAGTTACCCTTCATTAATGAGGGTATATTTGAACCATATAAAAGTCCAATTAAAAGAGGAAAATCCTTATATATATATATATTTATATATATATATATATAGAGAGAGAGAGAGAGAGAGAGAGAGAGAGAGATGGGTTTAAGTTACACCTGGTGTAACTTCACAAGAATCACACATTTTTGAGACCGTTGATTTCTTTTAGATCTAAGGGTGAAAAAATACACATGGTAATGTCATAATTGTTCTCTAAAAATTGGTGATTTAGGCATTAATTATTCTTATTAAAGGGGAAAAAAACAGCATTAACTGTCCACTCTCCTCCATGTCATCATCTTCTTCCTCTCATCCTCTCTCACATCTTTCTTCTTACACTACGTACTCTCAGGCCATCACCATTGATTTCTTAACAGTATTGTCTTGAGGTACTTGAAAATTTTAGAAATATATGGCCAAAGTCACAATTGTTTTAGAGAAACATTGTTGAGGCTAAGTATTTCTAAAACCCTCATGACAAATTTTACTCAAGGTACTGCCAAAACTCAAAACTCAAATGGATGAAAAAAAGTTTCTACTTTTTTCAGACCATATACTGTGGTTAATTAATGGCAAAACAATACTCCCTCCATAATAAATGAGTTTGCAAAATGGTAATCATGTTTATTAAAACAAAATAAAGACAGCTTGGATTTACAATTTAATCTTGAGCATTTTATGAATGGTGAAGGCTGAAAGTACATAATGCAAAAAGAAAGATGAGAAGAAGAAGATGATGATATGGAAGAGTACGGAGAGTTAATGTTGTGGGTTTTTTTTTTTTTTTTTTTTTTTCCTTTAATAAGAAGAGTTAATGCCTAAATCACTAATTTCTAGGGAGTAATAATGACATTACTATAAGTGTTCTTTAACCTTTAGATCTAATAGTAATCAATGGTCCAAAAAAGGTGTAACTTGAACCCATCTCATATATATATATGAGGGTATTTAATATATATATAAATAAATCCTAAATTTTAAGAATTCTCTTTTTGAATTCAAAATGAAATTTATTATTTGACATTTATGACTCTATTTCTAAATGAAGTTACCCTTTATTAATGAGGGTATTTTTGAACCACATAAAAGTTTAGTTGAAAGAGGGGAATCCTCTTTTATATATATATGGTGCATTCCTTAAAGTTTTCTTTATTTAGGCTTCTACTTCAACAAAGTTTGCATTTATATCAAATTATTAGTTCATTGAATTAGCTAATAGAGTAAATGTATATATTAGTTATCTATAGTTGTGTATTAATTATTTATATTAAATGAATTTATATGATTATTTTTATAGACTCTATATAAGAAATAATTTTTAGTAGGAATAATAATAATAAATTTACAATATTCCTCATGTTTAGTTGCTTTGGCAACAATTGACACAAAAACTATAAAAAATTAAATATTTGTGAATTCACTAAAATTAATCTTAACCCTTAAAATTTCCTAACTTCTTTCCGTGACATGTAATATATATATGTGTGTGTGTGTGGAATTAACATTGTAGTATTTATTTTATGTAATTAGAAAGATAACTAATAGAATGAATATATTTATTTTGTTATATTAATTATTTTAAGCAAATGAAATTTTAATATCATTTTTCTAAGATTTATATGAGAAACAATTGCTTTTTAAAAAAAAAAAAAATTTTATGTGTGGAACAATTGATTTGAAATATGGTATTCTTACTCAAATTTAGTTGTTTTTGCAACAATTGAAACAATGTCCAACAAAAAGGAAAAAAAAAAAAAAAAAGCTTTAGTAACATAAAATCAAGAATGTAAAAAAAAAAAAAATTGAAGGATATTTACATTTTTTTAGTAGGCGTGAAACATGCCTATCTATATGAGCCACTATATCATACAATTTTTAGTTTGTAAACACACACACACACACACACACACACACACACACACACAGATATATATATATATAGTATGATCAAATCACTACACTATTCTTAGTGTCTTTCTATTTTATCTATAAAATAACTAAAGCTTACCCTTTTTTAAAGGGAAAATTATTAACATTTTTTTTTATACACTGATAGTTGAGGGTGAGGATTTGAATCTTGAATGTTTCTAGTGGAAATTGAGGTGCCAACCAATTAAGCTAAATCTTATTGAAATATTGGAGAAAACTAATAATAAGTTGCACCGCTCATAACTTAGCTAGTTTTTTACGAATTTTGCAAACTCGATCAAGTGCTAAAAACCCATCAAAGTTACACAAGTTGCTACTCTTTGAATTAGAAAGAAAAACCTTGAGAAAAACCTTCAAATCCCCCTAAACATGGATGCCATATCTAAGTTCCACAATTTCAAAGACATCATCCAATTCGGTATGAATAGCATTTTATTTGTCGATTCGACCAAAAAGTCTCTGCAAAATTAAAGCAAGATAATTTCTATGCATAGTGAAATAAAAAATAAGGAAAAAAAATATTAGGTTTAAGATTTTTTGTTTTTTCACTTTAGCAATTTAGAGAGAAAAGTTTTTGGAATGTTTCATCTAGCATTTCGAAAGTGAAATTGGAAAAAAAAAAAAAAAAAGCTAGTAAGCATAAATGAAATGTTTTGTGTGTGGAGAACCAAGCAAAAATGAAGTTGAGTGCTCAAACGCGTGTAGAAAGAGGACAGTCTGGCTTAATTGACCTATTTCGTATTTGCCTTAGTTTTGGATTCAATCAAATTGTTCATGGCTTCTTGCCATGGTTCATTAAAAAAGCCAAAAAAAAAGGACAAAATTTAGTTACAAAATTGGTTGTAGCCTTAAGTTACAACCTTACTCAATATGTTATTATTGGAGGTGAATTTTGACAAATCCACCATTAGATTACATCTTCTTTCTTATATCCTTCATGTTTGCAAAATTTTTAGAAAATTAAAAATTAATAACTATGCCATCAATAAATTATTAAATTGCAAGTTTTTGTAGTTTAAAATTATGAATAAAATATAAGCTTATAGATCTATAATAATATTCAACTGACACAAAATTTGACATGTATATTAAGAGCGTAAAGAATATGCAATTCAAATATTAGAGTATCAGAAGAACACACAAAAATGTGAAGAAACTTATAAATAGATGCAGATCCATGGTAGCATTCGATTGACACGCATGTCGAATATCGTGTCAATCAGATATTATTTACTATTCGACCCAAACTTATTTTTTATGCATAATTATAGATTATAAAAATTTAAAATTTAAACATTTGATTAATGACATAGCTATTAATCTTTGATGTTTTGAAGATTTTGCAAACATTGATGATATAAAAAGAAAATGTAATTTAATGGTGGATTTGTCAAAATTCATATTCAATAAAAAGATATTGAGTAAAACTGTAGCCAAATTTTGTCGTATTTGGCTGGTTTTATAGAGAATAATAGGTAATGTAATTTAATGGTGGATTTGTCAAAATTCATATTCAATAAAAAGATATTGAGTGGAGTTGTAGCCAAATTTTGTCGTATTTGGCTGGTTTTATAGAAAATAATAGGTCTTTATTTGTCAAATTTTATATTTTGCAACAATTGACTTATGTATATCTAAGACCAAAAGACGGGGTAATGTAACAAATTTCTCTTGCATTAGTTAAAACCCTTGTAACTTAATTAGTTGGTATTTCCTGGTGTTTCAACTGAGACATCTAGTGTATATTTGGCTCAGCTTAAAAAGCTAGCTTATTTTACTATTTAACTTATTTTTGCTACTATTTATGGGTCCACTGCACTTTTTGGTACTATTCATGGGTTTTACTATACTATTTCAGCTAACTTTTACTTTTATCTATAGTATTTTCAGCAAAAAGTTTTCAGTTTCAGCAAAATAAGTGAATCTCAAACAGACCCTTAAAGTTCAAATCCTCTTCCTAAAACTATCGAACTATTCCTAAAATAAAATAAAATAAAATATCTTGCACAAAATAGCATCTCATTGTCAAAACCTATCTTGTTGCCCATTTGTAAGTGTGTTAACATACCCAAAAGCCTAACGAGATATATTGATTGATATTAGAGTGAGGATGACATGAGAGAATAAAATTTGTTGTTAGTAATGATGCCCTAATAATGGGGCAGGAAGAGGAGTAGAGCACAGTGCACACATCATTCATCACATCAGCTTTCAACTGCTCCCCCTGGATTTTCTTTACGGTTCCAAACGAACTTGCTGCTCTCATCTCTCATCACGCTACTGCTCATGCTGTTATACATATCAGGCCAGCTTTGTGTGGGGTTCATCCATATATATATACTAGTAATTCATATACTAACATTTTTTTTGGTTGAAAGGTGGTCAAAATTCCCTTATTTTAAGGGGTTAAAGGCATTCAAATGAGCAAAAAGTTGGTGTATTTGTACTAATAAATTATGAACTTTGATTAAAAAGTGTTTCAATATTTGGATGGGGAGCACGAGTTTCTTCTAACATTGCAGCCTATAGTAGTATTCAGACAATTTATAAATAGAATGGTTTCTAGATTCTTTATCATTTTCATGGTGTAATTATGATATGAACATGAGTTAGGAAGTTTTCAAATGCGTTTTTCCCCAGTTTGAAGATCATGTGTAGAGATAGTTGGCCAAAACTATGATAAATTTTGAAATTTGTATGTAAGTTGTGAATTTTGCGATGAATTAAAAGTGTGAGTGACATTCAAACACATCCTAATTTGCCTTCCCTAATCACTATGCGTTGGTGAAATTTGAGAAACATGATGAATCACAGCAAGCACTTTGACTATGGAACGCATATTAGGTATTAACCATTAAATTTTGATTTAGTTATAATTTTTAATCCGGTGGTCTGATTTAATCACATGATATGTTGTTTTCATCCAAATCTCTTCTAGATTTGTTTTTAATTAAGAATTTAGAAATCCAATGGTCAAAATTACAATTTTCTCTTGGTGAGGTGAGGTTAAAAAATGAGGTGTTTATAGAATTTTCCTAATTTCAAAGCTTGAACAAGCAACACCAATGTAAAGAGAGGATACCAAGTTTTGTGACTAGATTTTAACCTAGGTGTGTAGTGGAAATCATGATCATCAAGCTATTATTCGGAATCTCTTAACTGTATAACAGGGGGATTCTGTTTTTTGATAAGAACAAGGGGATTCTTAAAAGAGTCATATAGCAACTTAGGACTTAGCAATATTTACAAGGGGAGTTCTAAGGAATAATTTGGGATATTTATTAGAATCTATTAATTGTATGACAAGGGACAATTTAATAATATAGAGCTTTTTGTGTTTAAAATTTACTAAGTTACTAACTGTATGACAAGGGAAATCCTAAATAAGAACAACTCAGCTATATATTACAATGGACGTCTTAGTGGTATGAATAATGCTAGAGATACAAACTATTTCACAATTTTTTTTACAAATTGCTGATGTGGTGAGTGATTATTGGTAAATGAAAAAGTGATATTAATGGTGGGTCTAGATAAAAATCAATGAGAGATTGACCACATCAACATTTTGTAAAAATGTTGTAAAATAGTTTGTGGCTATATCATTACTCAGTGATGTATTATTACCACCGGAGATTTTGGTTGTCACTAGGGAATATAATTGGGAGGAGTATTTTTTAGAACAAATTAACAGCCTGATAGGGGAAGTTAATTATTAAACTTATTTGGGGGCATTTTAAGGACTCTTTATCTGTTAAACAAGGGAATCCTAAAAAACATGTGTTGAAGGCATTTAGGTACCCTTTTAACAGGAGTATCCTAAATGATCTTGTGGGGCTTATGGACATTTGAGGACTCTTGACTGTCTCTGTATAACAAGGAATCCTAAATGATCTTGAAGGGGCGGATTGGTTCCTTAAAAGTTTGCCTAAGTACCTCTGTTAGGAGGATCATCAGGTCTAAATGTAGGAAAAAAAAAATGTTTGGGATATTCTTAGAATTCTTGACCAACTATGGGCAATTCTGTTGAATGCAAATTATAGTTCAAAAACTCTTTGGGAAAATTGACCAATCTTCTGGGAATACTTAGTTAAGGACGATTCTTATTAGAGTAGTTGACTAGACAAAGGGGAACTCATATAGGAAGACACTAGGAATTTCTGACCAACTTTTGAGGAATTCCTAATGCAAACAAAGATTGGAAAACCTTTAGGGTTACTAACCATCCTTAATTTGGGGAGTCCTAAAAAATGATTTTCATCCACAAAAGTTGCAATGACCCTTAGAACTGGGCTTTAGGAAAGACCAATCTTAAAACAAGTGACCAATCACATCTTAAGCAATCCCAATGATCGATAGAGACTCCATACACTTTACTTACACACCCCTTAAGTGAATTAGTGTTTACACTCTCACACACAAAAGAGACCAAAACCCACAAAGGAAAGAGAGACCTCAAGGCTCAAAGTCATTGTTTGCAGGTATAGGTGACAATGGTTGTAATGTCGATGAACATTATATATGCAACAACACATGAAAGGGTAGTGGGCAGCCAAATGGGGGCGATCATCTATTGATGGGTTCCAATATGGTAGGTTATTGACATGGTATATGGTGTATTGATGTGGCAGTGGTTGCTAATATGTTTCAAGGGCTGATGTGGCACTCTCTGGTAGTGACATGTGTTCCTAATATGTGATTCGAATTGTGCTGGGGCGTATAGGTGCTTGGGGGTACATGTGTTGAGGATTTGCCAATGCTACTAGAGAGCATCACAATTGGAAAAAAAAAAAGAAGCAAAAAAAGCCAAAAAACAGAGGGATTATCAAGACATTAGCTACGATATAATACCATGTTAAATTGTTGAAATATAGCTTTAATACCATGTGAGTATTGATGTTGGGAATATGATGGTAAGGGATAAAAATAGAGAGTCAAAGTGGAATTAACATGGTTTGGCTTGATGCCCTATACTATATACTAAACCTTAGGCTAACTCTAGACTAACTTGCTTTATAAGTAATGATATTGCAAGTAGGTTTAAGATTTTAATTTAATTTTATATATATAAAACAATTAGGTCTTAGTACAATGAACCGAGAAGTAGTTGATGGAGTTGGGCATTACCTCGGACATCAGTCTTGATACTTATAACGCAAGCTAATTCGAACCTACACACAAGAATGTGTTAGTAGGTCCACCCAATCTATAAGTTTAGATATACACAATTACTTATATAATTTCGCAACTTGTTGAGCTAATAAGTCAGAAGCCACCTCAGTAATTACGGAAAAAGTGAAAAAAAAAATGTAATGAATTTAGTGACACAAAATTTTTTACAACAATTTTGAGATAATATGTTGTAATTGGTGTACAATGAATGTGGTGTCAATAAGTATCTCATGTAAAAGTAATATTACACCATATACAACTTGTGAAAAAAGTTATTAAATTTTTTTGTAATGATTAAAATTTTGTCTGCTTGAGATGAATTGAGAAGATATTTAGAACCTATGCATGAAGACAGTGTGAAGGTGACAAAAGAAGGAACAAAGATTTAGATAATGTCCTTGAAAGAGACTGGAAACAAATTGCCCCGTTTAGTAGAGTGGTTAGAGTAGTTGGAGAAAGACCCTCTTCTCTCATTAGCTGAAAGATAAGTATGGTGATTTCTTTTTAAGGCATGCACACCCACTATCCTATTCCACAACCTCTTCTACTTCTACTCCTACAATGACAAAGCAATCAAAGCCATGGAGACCATTTACAGCAAATTGCTGTTCAGTTGAGGACCAAACAATTTTTAGCAACTTCAGCCGATGCAGGCCATCAAGGTCAGAGTTCTCTAAGGACATTGCTCCATTACCTTCATTTCGGAGACTATCTTTCTCTGATCTTAGTCGCTCTTCATCAACACGCATCAATGAAGATCTTGCACTGTCTTTTGGGTCGGACTTGCATGATTTTCAGCTAAGTGAGCTACGTGCCATAACTCAGAACTTCTCAAGCAACTTCTTATTAGGAGAAGGTGGGTTTGGAACAGTGCATAAGGGTTATATAGATGAAAACTTAAGACAGGGTTTGAAGGCTCAGGCAGTTGCTGTTAAGCTTTTGGACATTGAAGGCCTTCAAGGACACCGTGAATGGCTTGTAAGTAAATTCATTTATAATTTTGTACCCAATAATTAATATTCTTATTGTATCAAACACTTTCCATTTTTGAAGATTTCCCAGAAGTAGGTTGGCTTGAGAAAATAGAAATCATATATTCTCTTTTTGCTGATGTAGCTCTGTTCTGTGTGAATAACAAAAAAATAATTTATGATGACATGGTTCATCTATGATATGATTGGTGTATCAAAATTTTCTTTCAAAGCTTGATTTTCGTATATTTTATTAGATATTGGTCCTAATATTATTTGTCTATCATATATGCATGTCATGTAATACACAAAAAATTATTAGATACTTTTGGAGTAAAAAAACATGGTACTTCATTGTCTCACATAAATGATAGATACTAACACAAATTTAATTAGTGAATAATATTATGTGAGAGGAAAGGAGTAGTGTTGCTAGAGTACTGAATAATTAGCCATGATAGACGGACACATAGTAATATAATTAAAGTTATAATACAATTTTTTTTTAAAATCTATCTATTCAGGTTTATAATTTTCTTTCAAACAAGTGCATGAAATTATTCTCAAAAAAAAAAAAAAGTGCATGAAATTGTTTTAAATTGAAATTGTTAGGCCTCCTTGGACCAACCTCGTTAGACAGTGTCTGTGTGCACATGCTACAGTCTACGCCAAAAGCCTGTTAGGTATGCTACTGTGGCTAGTTTATACAACCAGAGAGCTGAAGTCAAATCAGTCCTTCCACAGAATATGATGTTTCCATGGATGAAGGATGCAAATTGCGCTGGTACCGGAACATTTTCAATCGTATGGGCCAATTATTAGAGGTTGTACCAAATATATATGTACAATGAAGAAAACAAAATACATATATGGTTCGGGTTATTAGGTCACCTACTTCTCATTCTTTTATGAGAGTGTTGCCAAAGTTCCTGGTCTGCTTTCAATTGAATAAGGAGTGCAAACGTATCATTTTGACTATATCATACAGCATAATTTATTTCTTTAGTTTACTTTTTTGAAGGGTCTTTCTTTGGTTTACTTGATCACTCCATTATATTACGATGACTTCTTTCTTAATTTTATATACCCTTTGTCTCTCTCTTCAACTATATACGATTTCTTTTATTTTATGTTTGATTTTCCCATACATCACATAAAATTGGCCCTGCCATATTGATTAACAATTATATATTTTTCCATGTAGGCTGAAGTGATATTTCTGGGGCAGCTGAGGCACCCACATCTAGTTAAACTGATAGGGTATTGTTGCGAGGATGAAGAAAGACTTCTTGTGTACGAGTTCATGCCTCGTGGCAGCCTAGAGAATCACTTGTTCAAAAGTGAGTTCTATTTTTGTCACCAACTTAAGCTCTTATATCTTATCTAACAGTTGGATTGGAGGGATTGATTAATAAAGTTAAAATTAAAACCCTCATAGAAGTCATAAGTTTGTTTTTATCTTCAATGAGAATGAGATTATAGGACTAGGAAAAAGTTAATATGAAACTTGCCTATGATAATGTGTCATATATGATTAAAATACGTATGAATAGTCATCTAAATGATCACATAATAGCTTAGAGGTGATTTCTCTTAAAAAATCAATCTAGCCAGCTTGAGACATCCTAAATATTTTTCATTTCTTGCTCCAATTAATATTTGATTTCACAAGTCATTAATTATGATTGAAGGGATATCAATATCATTGCCGTGGGGCACAAGAGTGAAGATTGCAATAGGAGCAGCTAAAGGCCTTGCCTTTTTACATGGTGCTGAGCAGCCTGTCATATACCGCGACTTCAAAACTTCAAACATCTTGCTAGACTCTGTGTGTAGCAATATTTCTCCCTTTTCTTCAATCAGATAAGTTGATTGACAAAGTCCCTACAATCAAACCAGTAATTTGACTATAATGCTGCTTTTCTCTATGTTTATAGGATTTCACAGCCAAATTGTCAGATTTTGGGCTTGCTAAGATGGGACCTGAAGGATCTAACACACATGTTACCACTAGAGTGATGGGTACCTATGGGTATGCTGCCCCAGAATATATCTCAACAGGTACTACTTCTGGCACATAGTTAGTGGACTTGTCAATGATAAACGCTAAGCTTGTAACAATTTGGTTATTCGTAAAGCTTAAACATTTAGGAAATGTTGACATTTATCATAATATCATGATAAATTATCAATTATCGCAAAAGTTTAAGGTATTTGAAAATTTTGAATTTAAATTTAACTATAATTTTAACAATATTTTTGTTAATATTTATCAGGGCACTTAACTACAAAAAGTGACGTTTACAGCTTTGGGGTGGTTCTACTTGAACTACTTACAGGAAGAAGATCATTAGAAAAAGCAAGACCAAAGAGTGAGCAAAACCTGGTTGATTGGGCGAAGCCGTACTTGACTAGTAGCCGAAGATTGCGGTGCATCATGGACCCAAGACTTGCAGGTCAGTATTCAGTGAAGGGAGCAAAGGAAATGGCACTTCTGGCGTTGCAATGCATAAGTTTGAACCCCAAAGACAGGCCAAAAATGCCAGGCGTTGTTGAAACACTTGAAAACTTGCAACATTATAAGGACATGGCAATCACTTGTGGACAATGGCCAGCATCATCACCAAAATCAACTAGAAATGGAGTCTCTACAAAAGTGAGGATGGAGAGTAAAGGTGGATATCATAGAAAGTCCTCTCCTATCACTCCCAGTAAGAAAGCATGAATAATTTCTTATGGAAGAGGCAATTGAAAGTTCATAGTAGCATGGGGGTGTCTGTTAAGTATACACTTTTTCCTTGGGCATGTCTTCCTGCCAATGTAAATATTTGAATCGCACATAACAAGCATATATAACCCCATGAGTGTATAATAATATTTTGATAAAATTGTTATATATAGTTCGATACCAGATGTTCTAGCATCAATTAGCTAGACTTGCTTTTCTTTTTAATTACAACAATGATTTGCCTGCTTATCAGGGTCCATTGATCTGATGACTAATGAACAGCTCAAATTACTTTTATGATTCTTTTTTCTTATAAAATAATTTTAGTTAAAGTGGCAAATTGTAAGTAGTGAAAAATAAAAAGTTTAAGCATGTGAGGAACTTGTTATCTTTCATCAACCACATCATTTGACTCATTTATTAGTTCAGGATATCTAAGGACCTGGTTGGTAATATGGTGTAGACAGCAAGATGCATGTGCTAATTTGAATTTCATATTTTAAAATTTCATTGCCCCAAAATACCTCACATGCCCCCATGCCATACAAATCCATTGGCAGCTCTCAATCTTGTGCGACGGCAAGCCCAATCCCTTAATCCGTGTCCTTGCCCTTGTGGTGGGATTTGGATTTGGTGCAATAGATAGGATTATTGAACCATCCTATTATCATCTCTACGTGAGATGTAAAAGCTAATAGCATCAAAAGTAAAAAGGCAAAAAAAAAAAAAACCTTAACAATATATTTATTTTTTTAAGAACATACCTTAACAACCTTTATATCTCACATAAGATGGTAATTGCATAGTTCAATAGCAGGAAAAAAAAAAAAAAATCTACAATATCCTACGTGTTTTGCAATTGGACCTAATTGTAGCTGAAACAATTGGGCCACGCACGGAAAAAAATCATATAGGGACAGACCCGTGCCTTGCCGAGCCCAATCCAAGTTAGTATAGGTTCGAGTTTCTGTTTGAGTTTTTTTAGTTTGTCCTTAGTGATTACGGTGGCAACTTTGCCTTTCGCACCAGCCTTCTTTCCTTCGTCGTCAAAGTCGCTCAACACGTGTTATTAGTTTCTATTTTTTTTTTTTTTGGTTAAAAGGTAATTCATCAACAAAAACTACATAGCCAGGATATGCATTGTATCATAATGGTGGTAAACACTTTTTTACAAAAAGAAATCAATTTGATATTTGTTGTTTCTTTAACAACTTTAACCTTGATTGAATTAGTTTCTTTGTACTAATACTACTACGATCATGCTAAAATAATGAAATATTAACCATGTTACGTTTTTATAAATTTTTTTATATGCATAGAGTATTTTAAATATAAAATAAAATATTTTAAAAACTTGTAAATTTTAAATGGTGTCGTTTCTATTGAATATCTCAATTACGTTTTAAACAGATTCTTTTCAAATCTCGCACTAATTTACGATCTACAAAAATATGGCCTAGTCTAAGGTCGACTCAATGCATTTTGGGGTTAGATCAAATGTAAAATATGTTGTTACTTAATATTTTATAAGAGATACATTAATTGGACTATTTCCATATATATTCATAAAAAGTATTTTAAAAGTTTTAATTCTAAAAATATCGAAAAAATTAGTATTAGAATAAATATCTTATTTTAGATGGTCACAGTCTCTCTTGGCAATATTGGATTTCAATTATTGAACAATGTATTTTAATAATGAATTTCTCTTCAAAACTATTAATTCTAATTTTTATTTTGATAGCGAGAGAAAGGAAGAGTAAACTTTTGGAAGATTAAAATTTTTTACTCTCCTAAAGACTTAAACTACCACAAACATAGTGAAACGTATTAATAAAATGTTGAACATTCTAAAAGAGTATAATATTTATAAATAATATTTATTTATTAAATTTTTGGGTCTTAATTAAAAGTTTTACATTGTAAAGCAAATATACAAGACATTCTATTGGCCAATAGAAGATTTTTTTTCCCCAAGTGAGAAGCCTTACTTTATTATTATTATTATTATTATTATTATTATTATTATTATTTTTGTGCAATATTATAAGGCAAATAATATAATATATTTAGGGGACCTTCTTCCATTTGAGGGCCTTAGGTCATTGCCTAAATGGCCTAAAAGTTGAGCCACCTTTGATAGGGAGTTTAACCATGTATTTGAGCATTTCTCTATTTTGTATTTGTTATATATAGTACCACTATAGAAAATACTTTATTTGAAAATGATGATAGTGTAAATACATTATATGTGATTTTAACCCAACTCAAGCTACCATTAATAGCTTTTTGTCCCAAATTCTTGGGTTGCTTTTTTCTAATAACCTTCAAAATCTATTTTTAGAAAAAATAAAATAAAATAAAAGATGCCACATGATTATTGGAAGCAAAGTATAACATATATTATATAATACGTTTAGAATCACAACATTTTTTACAATTTGTTGAAATGTCAAAATTTTAATAATACATACAATAAGTCTAAAGTAAAATTAGTGGTAGATCCATATAAAAATCAATAACAACTTGTTAACACAGTAATTACTATTTTTTTTTTTTAAAAGCAAATTTTTTTTTTTTTTTTTGAGAACCCAGACCAAAACAGCCAGAGGAGAAAAGCAAAACTTAAGTACAATTCTTTAGGTGCAATACATTAGATTTTTCAATCAAAGTTAAACACATGGTTGCATTGACTAATAAATAAAGTACAATTAATGTTATAATTTTCTAATAAAAAATAAATTTAACGCAATTTTGTATTTGAATTTAATTGAGAAACTTAATATATCGTGTCAAAAAATTTTAACCTAAGTTTTACACTTATAAAAAATAGGCCCAAAGCTCTAACTACCAATATAAAGATAATATATGTTCCGTTATATACAATGCATGTAACTCACTTAGATAATTAAGTTAAATGTTCCACGTGACAAAAATAAATATCATATTCCTATTGACCATTAGAGCCCAAAGCTTTAAATGGAGCCAAACTTTGTTCTAAAAAATTATACAAGTAGCATTCCTTTTTTTTTGATTTGATTTGACAAGTAGCATTCCTATACAATATATTTAGAACAGATTGTTTGGCCGCAAAATGGTGTTGAATTAAAATAAACCACGATCCATATCTTCCAATATAATAAGGCCCTCCATGTGATAGGAAGATATTATAGGCTTTTTGCATAGGCAGCTAGCTATAGCTGCATAAAAGTCACTCAAAGTCATACGTATCTGAGCGGACAATTAAAGAGAAGAAGCTGATGAGTGGCTTTGAGATGAAGCAAATAGCACTTGCCAAATGCCAAGAGCCTAATTTCTTGGTTGACTATCGTATTAAAGAAAATAACAACGCACCTCATAAGGCGGGTTTTCCGAGTCAAGAACGACGTGCAGACGCGTCTTCGCCTAAATTGGTTGACTTTTACTCCCATTCGGATCTCTACCAAATCGATTGCTCATTCTTTCTCTATTTGGTCAGCTTATACAACCTTTTAAAATTTCAATTTTTTTTTTATTTTCTCATTTTTTTTAAAATTTTCAAAATATAAATATACTATAGCCATTTCTAGCAAAAATTTTTCAACAAAAAAACTTAGATAAACTACTCTCAAACAAACACTTGGTATTTCGTAAAAATTTTTTTGTTTAATATACCGTTTTGTAAAAGGAAAATTTATGTTTAGTAGGATTTAACATTGTGTGTTTTGGGATATGAGGTGTATTTGTTCGCGTTTTTTCATTGACTCTTCAGAGTTACAATTCCAAAAATGCCACATTTTCAAAAAGCCTAAAACATAAAAGCTGAATGAAACTAGCCCTAAATATAATTTAAAGTGATAATTATTTTTAAAAAAGGATATATTAATCATTCATTTTAGAAAATTTTTATAGGAAATTGAAAAAGTTGTCAAAAAAGTTAGTCACTTTTTTATTTTTCTATAAAAAAGTTTACTAATGTATGTCCTAAGGCATACATTAATGCTGTATATTCCATTTGGAAATGGAAGCTATATAAATCTTTTTTGTTTGGTAGAAAGGATGAAGCTATATAATGTATTAGCTAGGCTTTCAGTCGTTATTATAATACTATCTAATATACGAACATCATTCTGTATATTTTTTTTTTTTTTGGTAATCCATTCAGCATTTATTTTAATTTTTTTAGAATCAAACCATTCAGTAAATTTAAAGTGCCATACTGTACGTATGAGATAATTACAATTTTTTGTATGAGACAGCTCTTGTAATATGTTTAAAAAATAAGATTTTTTTTTTGAGTGCATAAAAAAAAATAGAGGTATTATGAAAAGAATCAGTTAGATTTTAGAATTCCGTGAGTCTCTGTATATTTTAGCCTAAAATTCCAGGTTATATATATCATGTCCAGTTTATACTTTATATACAGCTTTAAACTCTTATTTTATATAATTTAAAAAAAAAAAAAAAAAAAAACTCTTATTTTATATAGAATTGTAATTTTAAACAAATTTAGTCAATAAAAATAACCTTATTCAAAAACACTTCAAATCAATCACGCTCAAAAGTTGAAATTTGAGTACTTTAAATTCTCTCTTTGTCATGTGCATTTGGCATAATTCATGAGCTGAAAAACGAAAGTGGAATGTATTTAGAGTCTCTCATGGTGATTCATGTGACCACATGAAAAGCTCATATACTATCATATATAATATCACCCATCATAATCACAAACTATTTGGCACATGAATCCCACTTTTTCTTCAAAGAAGCGTGATAAATGCACTTTGAAGAAGAAAAGTAGAAAATTCTTATTAAAGTAATCAAAACCTAAACGCACTTGCTTGAGTGCGTGTCTAACCCCCCAAAAAACCTGCCAAAACTTTTCTGAACTTTTCAGCAATGAAATTTAGTATAGTAATAGTACTACCATACCAAAATTTCAAAGTGAAAAGCCACCACACAAACATCCACATTTTCATTCCCTATCAATTAGAGAAACCATCCCAAAATGGCTTCCAACATTAACAATAACAACAACAACAAAACCAAGAAATCCATTTCCTCTTCCCAATCCAATCTATGTACCATCCTTTTCTTCATAGTTCTCTTCACCATCCCAGCCCTTTTTCTCCTCCACACACCTACCACATCCATATGCACAACCTTTGCCAACCATGTCAAGCCTTGGTCGGGCGATCTTCGAGCAGCTCAATTTGCTTGGAACCGTCTTCTCTTCCTCCAATACCCTGACCAACCCCCACCTATTGCTCTCAAGATTGCTGTATTCTCACGAAAATGGCCTATTGGTACAACACCGGGAGGCATGGAACGCCACGCACATACTCTACACACCGCTCTAGCACGCCGCGGCCATCAAGTTCATGTCTTCACCTCTCCTAATCAACTGGGAATAATTAGTACAACTTCTTCACCATATATCCATTGCCATGAAGGCGAACCGGGGCGTTGGCGATATAACAAAGCTTGGGAGCAATTTATGGAAGAGAACAAACGTGAACCCTTTGATGTGGTTCACTCGGAAAGTGTTGCACTTCCTCACTATATTGCAAGACAACTTCCAAACCTTGCTGTGTCATGGCATGGCATAGCACTTGAGAGCTTACAATCTGATATTTTCCAAGATTTGGCTCGAAGACCAAACGAGCCCATATCTCCAGCTTTCAACAATACTTTACAAGGGGTAGTCCCAAAGGTATTAAATGAAATAAGGTTCTTCAAGAGCTATGCACATCATGTTGCTATAAGTGATAGTTGTGGGGAAATGCTTAGGGATGTGTATCAAATTCCTAATAAAAGAGTTCATGTGATTCTCAATGGTGTTGATGAGGATGAGTTTGGAAAAGATTTGAGCGTAGGCCATGAGTTCAGGTCTAGAATTGGTGTCCCTGGTAATGCAAGTTTAGTACTTGGTGTGGCTGGAAGATTGGTAAAAGACAAAGGTCATCCACTACTCTATGAAGCATTCACCAAACTGATTTCAAAGCACCCTGATGTGTATTTGATTGTTGCTGGGTCAGGACCATGGGAGCAAAGGTACAAAGATTTGGGGCCTCAAGTTCTGGTTTTGGGCTCTATGAGTCCATCACAATTGAAGGCTTTCTATAATGCCATTGATATATTTGTAAATCCCACACTTAGGCCTCAAGGGCTTGATCTAACTCTTATGGAGGCCATGATGAGTGGAAAGCCTGTAATGGCATCAAGGTTTCCTAGCATCAAAGGTACAATTGTTGTGGATGATGAATTTGGTTACATGTTTGCCCCAAATGTAGAGTCATTGTTAGAGGCACTTGAAGCAGTGGTGGAGGAAGGATCAGAGAGATTAGCACAGAGAGGACAGGCATGTCGTGAATATGCAACTTCCATGTTTACTGCACGAAAGATGGCATTGGCATATGAGAGGTTATTCCTTTGTATCAAAAACGAATCCTTTTGTTCCTATCCTTAGGCTATAGAGATACATATATTTCCCCCTTTTTGGCTTCGTTTTGGAGTAAATAATATAATATATATTATTGGTTTTCAAAATCAAATCCTAATTATACAGTTTTTCTTGTTGTACCAATTAATTAAGATTCATATTATTAAACATAAAGAAAACTTCACAATTGCTTTTCTTATATTTGAACTTTTGAAAGCAAGCACCACAATTTTTTTGGAGGTGAATATTCTACTTTGGTCATAGTATTATAAATTCTAAATTAAGCAAATCACTTAGATGTCACTCACTCTCTCTTGAATGAACGCATGACAAGCATGTGGGATTAAGGTGAATTATGTAAAAACATAGTCAGGCAGTCGAAAAGAGTATGTTTCAAAAGCTTTGTTGTAATAAGCTATGACATTTTTCATGATTACAACAAAACCTTTGAAGCAATAAGCTATTGCCACAAAGTTATTTGTTGTAATAAAGAAGTTATTGTATCAACTGTTTATTGCAATATGTAGAATTTATTGCAATGAGATCTTTTGTTGCATAAACCTATTGTCTTGGAGTTTATTACAATGGTTCGCAACAATTTTTTTGTCGTTGCAATAACACTTTCAATCAGTGTTATTGCAACGACCAAAAAATTGTTGCGAGCCGTTGTAATAAACTCCGAAGCAATGTTGCAATCTTGTGTTGCATAAATCTATCGCTTCGGAGTTTGTTACAACGGTTCGCAACAACTTTTTCGTCGTTACAATAACACTTTCAACCAATGATATTGTAATGACAAAAAAATTGTTGCGAGCACATGACAAGCAAGTGGGATTAAGGTGAATTATGTAAAGCATAGTTAGGCAGGCGAAAAGAGTAGATTTCAAATGTCCCTTTCTTCACCTATGTCATTCCCACCGATACCATCCCTTATCACATGGATGAGCCGAAGGCTAAGTAGTAACTTTTACACTCATTTCTTAATAGGCCCAATGTTGAGGAGGGTGCACATAATTTTAAGCGAGCCATATGGATAAGCCACAGGGGTGAACATCAACGAATTGGACCTAACCCACTAGTCTATTACTTAACTTGGGCCAATCTCAATCTCTACTTCGATTGGAAATGGATTCTCCGTCATGAAACCCAACTAGACAATCTACTCTCTATATTTGTTTTCTTCTTCTAGGCAACTGAAAGTAGAAGTGTTTGAGTATTGTTGTTCAAAATGATGTGAAAATTGTGGTTTAAAAAGTGTTGTGAAAACACGTATTTAAAGTACTCGTAATGCAAAAAATGTGTTTGATTCTATATTTTTAATAAAAAAACATATAATTGTGTGTTTGGTAAGTGTGTGTGCGTGTTTTTTTTTAAGTGATGACATGTAGTCTAATCAGTGGGACCTATAGTTTTTAAAATATTTACAAAAGTGCCATTGAACCATGTTATTTGAAAATTGAAAACGGCGAAAATACACTTTTGGTCCTTACATTTTGGACCAATTCTATTTTGGTCCCTAAATTGATTTTGCTACTAATGTAGTCCCTAAAAAAAGAAAATCGATTTTATTTTAGTCCTTGTCGTCAACCCATTAACAGAAATCTCCTACGTGACGTGACAGACAGACAGAATGCCCTGCTGGTTAACATGGCGCTGACGTGACCATTAAAATATTATTAAAAAAAATTATTTGGAATTTTTTAAATGCCACGTCAGATTTAAATTAATAAAAAATTAAAACAAAAAGCCAAATAAAAAAATTCAAAAAATTTTAAAAATAAACATTAATATAATTAAATTAAAATTTATTTTTTACCTTTTTTTTTTGTAAGAACATTTCTTCTTTTCCAGAACATGAATTTCATGTTCTTCCCCAGCAAACAAACTAACAAGCCCAAAAATTTTCTTAAGAAACAAACACACAAAAAACCCAAAAAATTCAACTCACCAACAAAATTATAAATCTAAAATCCACCATTTTTTCAAGCACCAGCAAAATAATCAAATCCCAAAGCCCAAAGTACCAAATTAATCCAAAAATACAACATAACCAACCCAAACAAAAAAATTCAAACCCAGAAAAACCCATCTCAGGCAAGTTGAACCCAGCAAATCTAGAAATCCCACCTTAGAACCCAGAAAGTCGAACCAAGAAATCCACCTCAGAACCCAACAAATCCCACCAAGTCGAACCCAACAATCCAACAAGTCGAACCAAGAAACCCACCTCAAAACCCACCAAGTCAAACCCAACAATCCAGCAAGTTGAACCAAGAAACCCACCTCAGGGTTTTCCACAAAGAGAGAGTGAGAGAGAGAAGATGGATCTGATGTAGAGGCTTCATAAAGCGTTCAAAGGAATGGTGGAGAGAATCACAGGTCCTCACACCGTCTTTGCCTTCAAAGAGAAAGGCATTCTCAGCGTCTCTGAGTTCGTCATCGCCAGCAATAACCACGTCTCCAAATGCCCTACTTGGTCCTAGTACTACATCTTCTTCGTTCCAAAAACCTAATAAGAATTTTCCAATTTCCAAAATCCATACCTCAATTTCCAATACCTTTTTACACAATACCTCAATTTCCAAAATCCACCGAGAGAGAGAGAGAGAGAGAGAGAGAGAGAGAGAGAGCTTCAATATTTGGGAGGGGGGGATTACACTTTACCACCCTAAACTATACTCTAGATTACACTTTGCACTCTAAACTATTCGATTGCACATTTTGCACCCTAAACTATAACTTTTGTTACACTTTGCACCCCAAAGTTAGTTTTATTTGTTAAGTTAGATGGAAATTTATAACACATGACTTGCATGTGATTTTTACTTAGGTGGCACATAGTTTAAAGAAGAAAACACCCTTTTTCCAATCAATTAAAAACAAAAGCTCTCTCTCACGTGCTAGCATCTTCTCCTCCCCAAATCAAATTCTGTCTAACCCTAAATCCCCAATAGTTCTCACGCGTGCCCAGCAGTAGCTCTTCCCCTCTCTCTCCGCCAACAGCTCTTCTCTTCTTTTGAAATTCTTCAATTGCTCCTCTAAAACATGATGGTCATCATCTTTACATATTTTTGTTTGTTTTGAATATAGATAATTATAATAAAATCTGAGAGATAATTAATGCAAACACATACAACCAACATCTGGAAAAAAAAAAAAAACCAGTCTGGGCCTACTATATGAGATATATGTATGGCTTTCTTTAGTGATGGGTCAAAGCATACGTATAACACAGTAAAAATCTATAATAATCAATATTAAAATAAAAATTTGAATGGATTCAATCTTGACATACTTCTTTAAAAGTTCATATTAGTCTTGTCTACCTTATATTATTCCCCAAACTGTATCTGGACTTCATGTTTTAGATAGTTTTCTATTTTTTTTTATTTTTTTTTTAACTTGATGTAGATTTCCATTTTTTTGCAGCTTAGTATTATTTTACTTAGTGGAGCAACTGAACAATGAGAGAAAGGAGAGGAGTTGACACATGAGAGCTGTTGGGAATTTAGACAGATATTGATTTGGGGAGGAGGAGATGCTACGCACATGAGAGAGATATTTTGTTTTTAATTGATTGGAAAGGGGGTGTTTTTGTCTTTAAACTATGTGTCACTTAAGCAAAAATCATGTGCAAGTCATGTGTTACAAATTTCCATCTAACTTAACAATAAAACTAACTTTGGGGTGCAAAGTGCAACAAATGTCATACTTTAGGGTGCAAAGCGTGCAATCGAATAGTTTATGGTGCAAAGTGTAATCTAGGGTATAGTTTAGGGTGGGAAAGTGTAATTTCCCCTATTTTTGGGTGAATAGAGAGCTTCAATCTTTAATCTATAAAAAGTAATTTTTTGTTTGTTTTTAATTAAAACTAAAATTGAGGAATTAAATTATTATTATTTTTGAATGTTTTGATCTGGCCTTTTGTTTTAATGTTTTATTAATTTAAATCTGACGTGGCATTTAAAAAAATGCCAAATAATTTTTTTAATAATATTTTAATGGTCACGTCAGCGCCATGTCAACCAGCAAGGTACTTTGTTAGCTACGTAGGAGATTTCTGTTAGTGGGTTGACGACAGAGATTAAAATAAAATCGATTTTCTTTTTTTGGGACTACATTAGTAGCAAAATAAATTTAGGGACCAAAATGGGAATTGACTCAAAATGTAAGGACCAAAAGTGCATTTTCGCCAACTAAAAATTGGTAAGAGGAGTTTTCTAAATTCAGTGTTTAAACACCCTAAAATGAGAAACGTAACTCAAACATTCCTAAAAAAACACTTCTACCAAACATGTTATTTTTTTGGGGCCCACAATTTTTAGAGTTTAAACACTGAAAACTACTGCTCAAACAACCTTACCAAACAAGCCCTGAGTCACTGACACATGCCAAAGCATATTTCTATCCGTCTTAATGGAAAATTTATCATATCATTCGGTGACTGTAAATTTATCATATCAATCAAAGAGTTTGCATTCACAAAGAAAGAGTAAGAAATAAAGAAAAATTCCTAACAATGGCTAGCAATGCAACGGCTAATAGCTTGAATTCCCATTGGAAGCAAGTGCCTCTCTTAGGGCCGCGTGGGATTATTGGGATAGGAGTAGCACTAGCCATTGCTCTCATTTTTGCCTTGATTTTGTCCTTTCTTTGGTGGAAGATGAAGAACCAACCAGAACCGGAGGAACACAATGCAGAGCTTCCTCATGATCATCAGCCGCATGCTCCTATGCTAGAACTACCAGAAAGAGAATTCCATGTCGGTGAAGCCACTATGGACTACCCTGTCTGCCTTGAGGAGTTTGTGGAGGGTGAGAGCCTTGTTGAGCTTCCTACATGTCTCCATACATTCCATCCTGCATGTATTGAGACGTGGTTGACTTGGAACCATGCTTCTTGTCCTGTTTGTAGACTCCAAAGATAAGGGTGCAGTGATCTAAAGCTACAGTAATAACACTTTCAATTAGTGTTATTGTAACGACAAAAAAGTTGTTGCGAGCCGTTGTAATAAACTCTAAGGCAATAGGTTGTTATAAACTCTAGTTGATAGTCTAATCTTGACTACCAACCAATCAATAAAAACATGTCTAGGAATGGTAAGATTGAACCACAGTAGTTTTCACAAACTTGTTGAAATTTTGTTGCCCACTATTGCAATAAGGTCTGTAGAAATAGGCTATTGTAACAAAAATTTCGTTGCAATAGCGTTTTGTTGCAATAAAATATTTTTATTGTTATTAAAAACGGTTTATTGCAACAAAAATTATTGTTGCTATAATTTATTGAAGCAAAATATTTGTTGTGATAGGTTACTGTTACAATAAATTACCTTTGAAAACTTATTACAACAAATTTCTTTGTTGCAATAGGTTACCGCAACAGTAATTTTTATTGCAATAAATACCTCTGGAAACTTATTGCAACAAAACATTTTGTTGCAATAGGTTACAAAATAAATTTAAAAATAAATAAATTTGAATGCGCTCTTTTAAATTGATCAAAGTTCAATAACCTGATTCAAATATAAATGTTAAATAGATCACTACATGTAATCACCAATAGCAAAACACGAATCACTACATGTAATCACCAAAACCAAAAAATATAAGACATTTGATTTCAATACATACACTGCTATACAGAGAGTTGGATTTCATGGAGCATAGGTATGTGCCATTTCATATTCTGATTCACATAAAAATTTTGCATTCTAATTTTGCATTTTGTACCTATCCTTAGGCTATAGAGATACATATATTGCCCCCTTTTTGGCTTCGTTTTGGAGTAAATAATATAATATATATTATTAGTTTTCAAAATCAAATCCTAATTATACAGTTTTTCTTGTTGTACCAATTAATTAAGATTCATATTATTAAACATAAACAAAATCTCACAATTGTTTTTCTTATATTTGTACTTTTGAAAGCAAGCACCACAACAATGGCTATGCAATCACTTGTCCAAAATTTCAGTTATAGTATCTAAAAAATTATCATGTCAAAAATACTATCTAAGATGTTCCTCCACTGTGCAATAATGTCCAAAATGCTGTCCATTAGCTGTGCAGTATATTGTCCAAAATACCATCCAAAAGAGATTTTCATCATACTTTAGAATTTTTTAGCAGAGCCCTAAAAAAAAAAGAACAATATTAGGGGGAAAAAAACAATAAACAAAAGCACATATTAGGGCAATAACAGCATTGTATGATGATGAAGTTTTCTACTGAAATGAAAGATGGTGAACAACAGACGGTTATGACACAAGGTTGTGACAATGCCTTTGCCTATGAATAAATGAGATCGTCCCGAGCTCTACCCAATGCTTTTGCACTCAAAAGCATTGCACAGAAAAGAAACTGTGGGAGATAGGTAATCAAAAAATGGTCCGTATTTGAAATCAATTATGAGATAATTAGAGGTGGGGGGGGGGGGGGAGGAGGACTGGAAACGTAAAAGAACTAAAACAAATGATAATGGATGTCAACAGGGGCACATCCAATTTTGAGTGTACTTTTCAAATACAAACCAAAATGAGTATATATGCTTCTAGTATATTAAAAAATAAACCACAAAAATCAACTAACATAGCCATATTTCTCTTGCAAAGGCTATCATGCGTATGCAAAGACAGCCTAATAGGGGATCATATACGCAGATCAGAAGTTTGTTTCCATGAAAGGTTACTTAGCCATAGCCATTAAGTGCTTCACCATAAACATATTTGATTTAGCTAGCTTCAACTTGAAGTTCACGTTGAACTCATGATATACTATAGTTTATGTAACCTCCTCGGTTTGTCAACAAGACTTAGAATAATTGGTTTGCATATGAAACTTTTAATTCCATATTTTGAAGTGAGATTTTACTTTGGAGTTGATAATTAAAATTTTAACCTACCAATATCCCTTTTTTGGGTAAACACTATATTTCAAAATTTGTGAGAAACTTTGAACTTGGAATTTTTATGCATCCAAACCCCAAGTTCAAATTTCATTTGAAAGGTATTAGTAAGCAAATTCAACAAATAAACATTCTCAACTACCAATATTACTCTTCACACCGTCACCACCATTGTTCCCTTTTATTCCCTTTACATGTCTAACTAATAAGGTCTTAACATCACCAAACACCAATTTCTCAAAATATATGTTGTAGTAATTATTATAAGATTTGTCACTATAGAAACACAGCTAATCACATTGTAGCAATCCTGAGTGTCCAATATATCAGTGATCGTAAAAGTTCATGTTAAAGATTGCAATTAGAATATATCACAGTACTTTGAAGTTTCATACACAGTACTTTGATTTAATCCATAGAAAAAGATAACAACGAATTTTTTTAAGTTCCCAAACAACAAACAAAATTTGTCATGTTTATCAATATATACCGCTTATAATTGTGTTTAGGAAAACTAGCAAGTAAAATTTTATCTTGTTGATTGTTGAGAATTTGTAGAATGAAAATAAATGTGTAAAAAAGGGGATTGTTTTGTACATTAAAAAAGTGAACTTTGAAATGATTTTGGCTGAAAGATACCTGAAAAAATTTAACTAATAAATAATACCTGAAATCTAGCACAACCACCATATACATTAAATCAACTAATAAACAAAGAAAGGGCTTTATTTCTCGACTTATAAAACTACATCATACTAAACACTTTTAATCTAATCCAAAATAACATTTTTTTGAAAAGAAAAAAAAAAAAACATGTTACTGTATTATTAGTGCATCCATCCTCACTAAAGCATTTTATCAAATAGTATAAGTTTCCTTTCTACATATGAATGTACATGTCAATTTATAAAAACAAAACAAAACACATATGTAAACAGAAAAATTCAAAAAATAAATTCAAAAAGAGAGAAGAAAACCTTCTTGCAACGTCAAGTGTTAGAAGCGGCGAGAAAACTTCTGAAGCTGGTGGTTGGAAACAATGAGAAAGAGAGAAAGTTTTGGGCGTTTTCCAACGAGAAAAAGGTCGATCTCGTCGGAACTGGTGATGATTGGGAGTGTATCTCTATCTTCGGCGGCGATGTTAGGCAACGACTGTCAAGGTTTGGAGTTGAGAGAGAGAAGATGGAGTCATGGAGGTGCTGGTGTGCTATGGTGGTGCAAACCGCAGAGATAAATGGAGAGAGAGAGAGAGAGAGATGAACATTTTGATTTTACAAAAAGCAAGAGACGGCGGGTCTTTGAATTTTTCAGGGTCAATTTCGTCTTTTTAATTTAAATGATTCAGTATACTGATGTGTCTCTTTTGGAACAGATGTCAATTTCTTATTGGGCTTAGAAACACCAGATGCTGAGGTGGAGTTCCTGAAACATCATATAACTCTCTAAATTTGTTTTCTTCCTCTAGCCCATTGACTCACTGAAACACACTAGAGTATTTCTGTTCGTCTTAATGGAGAGTTTATGTTTATTGTATCATTTGGTGAGAGTTTGTATTCCTAGAGAGAGAGCAAGAAAGGAAGAAAGAAAGAAAGAAGAATTCCTGACAATGGCTAGCAATGCAACGGCTAATAGCTTGAATTCCCATTGGAAGCAGTGTTATTGCAACGACAAAAAAGTTGTTGCAAGTCGTTATAGTAAACTCCAAGGCAATAGGTTGTAATAAACTCTAGTTGATAGTCTTATCTTGACTACCAACTAGTCAATAAAAACATGTCTAGGAATGGTAAGATTGAACCATAGTAGTTTTCACAAACTTAGTGAAATTTTGTTGTCCACTGTTGTAATAAGGTCTGTAGCAATTGGCTATTGTAACAAAAATTTTGTTGCAATAGCGTTTTGTTACAATAAAATATTTTTATTATTATTAAAAATAGTTTATTGCAACAAAAATTATTGTTGCTATAATTTATTGCAGCAAAATATTTGTTGTGATAGATTACTGTTACAATAAATTACCTTTGAAAACTTATTACAACAAATTCCTTTGTTGCAATAGGTTATTGCAACAGTAATTTTTGTTGCAAAAAATACCTCTAGAAACTTATTGCAACAAAACATTTTGTTGCAATAGGTTACAAAATAAATCTATAAATAAATAAATTTGAATGGGCTCTTTTAAATTGATCAAAGTTTAATAACCTTATTCAAATATAAATGTAAAATAGATCACTACATGTAATCACCAATAGCAAAACACGAATTAGTACTTGTAATCACCAAAACCAAAAAATATAAGACATTTGAGCTCAATACATACACTGCTATACAATGGATAGAGGTTAAACCAAATTCACATATATTACTGTAGCTTTAGATCACTGCACCCTTATCTTTTTTTTCCTTTGTTTCTTGCTCTACACCTTCTTTCTCTCTTTGCAGCTTTCTCTTTCTCTCTCTGGGAATATTTACAAACTCTCTGAACAAAGGGGATTGATCTTAATTTACAGTCACCGATATGATAAATTCCCCATTAAGACAGGGACAGCCTAAGAGATTATCTTTAAACCCAAAATAAGCGTTGGCGTGTGTCAGTGACTTAGTTGCCTAGAAGAAGAAAACAAATATTTAATGATAAAACCAACCTCTAAGAACATCCAGCACAGAAGCATAGTCTTGAGTAATTAGCTATGGCTGCATGCATTGCAATTAAATCTGAGACCAACGAGGTGTTTGGGCTAATTTAATTGAGTCTAAATCTTTTATCACATTCTTCCTGCTCTACTTTATGCTTCACAAATAAAAACTTGCCACATGTCTATCTAGTTAATTAAATTCTAATTTTATGCCTCTATTATTTCAGTTACTTAAATTAGATAAAATGTTTTTCAAAAAAAAAAAAAAAGATAAATAAAAAAAGTTAAAAAAAAAACCCAACAGTCAACACATCCCCACTAGCTGCACCACCGCCATCACTCGCCAGCGCCACCAAATCCTCTAGCCATCCAGCTAAGATACCATCTTGGAACAGAACAAAGCCAAGCCAAGCTAAATCTAGGACCTTCAAAACCCAACAAAATCCAATATTCTCTCGGCTTCCTCAGAAACTAAATATTATAGTTAATCTTGATCAGTTAGAAGTGGGTGGTTGGGTGGGTGAGGTAATAGAATTTCAAATGTTTAGGATTCAGGGAGCCATGGCTTGCCTGCACCACTAAAATTACTTACTTTTATTTTTATTTTGTCTTTCGACCATATTAAAGATCATTATTCTATTGATCTCACAACAACCGTCCCTGACATTTGTTTTATGAAAAATTATATCTTTCGGCCCTTAGTTTTTTATCAATCTATATTTTGAGGTGTGCTCTCTGTGATGTGGAAAATCACGTCCAAAGTTTTCTGCCGGCGGTGGATGGCTGTGACTAGAGAACTTGGTAGGGATATGTTACTGTTGGGTTTTTCTTATTTTCTTTATTTATCTAATTTAGGTAACTAAAATAATAGATGCATAAAATTAAGATTTAATTTAGTAGATAGACATGTGGCAAGTTTTTATTTATGGAGTATAGAGTGAAGCAGGAAAAGTGGGACAGAAGATTTGGATTCTCTTGTAGGAAGTGGTGCCGCTTCCTATGAAATTTGGAGTGCTTATATAGAGCACTCATTAAACCAAGATTAGGCACAAGGCCGAAACCTGCCAAGTTAAAAAACTCATGTTAACAACTTGATTGTTATGTGTGAACAATTATTCTTTATTTCCTAAGTAGTCATATTCAAGTCTGAGACCATTATATACATGCACACATTAAATTTAGTTGCTCTGTCATTTGTATACATGCACACATGAAATTTAGTTCTTCTGTCATTTGTATTTTGCTTCATATTCCTATAAAAATAAACATATTATTATCCTTCTATGGAAGAAATATCATGTTGGCACATTTCAATATTAATTCTATAAAAAAAAAAACTAACCATTTATACCCCTCTCTCTCTCTCTCCAAACATAAAATAATGCCATGTATGTATTCTTAATACCATAATAACAACCAATAATTTTTTTTTGACTTTATCAAATTTTTTCCCTTGGCAGAGTTAATGTTAGCTTTTTGAAACTTTTAAATTAATGCTAACTTTTTAAAATATTTAAATTAATGTTAGCTATAAATACATTTAAATTATAGTTATAGGTTTAATTACACAGTTACGAGAAAGTTTTTATTTCAATATACTTGAGTTTTTATTTTCTTAAATTATTTTTAATTTAGGCCACATGGCTATCTACGTGGATGCCTAGTGGCATGAAAATTAATTTATTATTATCACCATTAGCCATGTCAACATTTTCTATCCATTACTTAATGATAAGAACCATTTTGACACAATACCAAAAGGTTAGGGAAAAATATTAGGGACGAAATTGACATTCAATGTAAAGGTTAGGGACCAAATTTGTAATTTACCAAAAAAAAACCTAGCCATTTTTGTTTTTCCTCTCTCGCTCTCCTTATCTATACTACTATGAGCCCATTTGGTTGGGCAGTTTGGCTGGGTAAACGCGCGTTTTTTTAATGAAAACGCTGATTATAAGTTGTTTGGCTAAACGATTTATAAGGAAATGCGTTTTTACAAAACGCCAAAAAAGCGAGTTATCAATTCACAGTATCGGTCAACTTTTTTGAAAACGTAAATTTAAACTGATATCACGTTCTCCTATTTCACTTGTTTTGGGTTCAAAAAACCGAATATACCCTCAAATACATACCTTCCCTTCTCATGAATCTCCTCTATTCTCTATCACCTTTGCACCTGCTATTGTGTCACTCCCTTGTTTAGCCGTGCACCTATATAGATGATTCGAGTCACGCATCTATCCTACTTTTTATGGGGTAGGGTTCATATTTTTAGTTTCGTTTTGGTTTTGGTTCAATGAGGTGGCACTCTAATTTAACGCCAGGTAAACAAATCCATGTTATGCTGGAATTGGAGTTGGCATATGGATAACATGCAGGAATAATGGTAAATGTTAAGGGCACTTTTTTTTTATTTTATGAATAGTCTGCCAAACTTTCAATAAAAGATCAACAACCATTACATTGAAACGGTGAGACTTATGCTACAGCCATAGAGAGGCTAATAGGCTGCAATTTACGATAAGCCCATTATAGTAATTGCACCTATTATCTAAGGCTCTGTTTGGGAGTTCATAAGGAAATGAAATGGAATGGAATAAAATGATCATAAGGGAATGGAAAAGAATGAAATGGAATGGAATGTATTTAAGTAAGGGAAAGGAATGGAAAAGAATGGAATAGAATGGAATTAAGTAACCTTGATGGGATGTTTTAAAATAAAGGAATGGAAAAGAATGAAAATGAATAGAATGTAAGTAATCTTGTTTGGGAGCAACATGGAGGGAATAGAATGGAATCATTTTATGACAATATTACTATTAGACCCCTATTTTAAAATAAAAGGTTGAATATATAAGAGTATTTTGGGAGTTTTAATAAAAAAATTATTAAATTTAATTCCATTCTCTCCCATTCCTCCCAATTTCGGGAGGACTTAAAATTTGAGGTTTTAAGGGAATAAAGAGGAATGAGTGGTCTCTCTTACCCATTCCATTCCCTCCTCCCAAACGAGGCCTAAATGTTCAATGAATAGAAACAACGCTTTTCTACATATTTTACCAAACGCTTAATTGTGATTTTAAAAATTGTGTTTTAAAAACACACTTTTTGAAACCGCTATTATTTAAAAATGCATTTTTTCAAGCAGCTTATCCAAACGGGCCCTATTTAAGGGGCTTTCCTGATTTGGATTGGACATTTTTTTGGTTCCAAAATACCCCTACAACCTACGTTTAAGTAGGGGCAAAACTTGGTAAAAATCTTCTTTAACTCCCACGTAAAACACTATCTACAAAATAGAACCACACTCTAGTACACCCGTTGGTTTTCAAACTCAAATGGCTTCTTCTTCTATACTACTACTTAAGGGGCTTCCCTAGTTTGGACTAGATTTTTTTTTTTTTTTTTTTTTTTTTCTAAAATACCCCTACAACCTACGTTTAAGTAGGTGTAAAATTTGGTAAAAATGCTTCTTTAACTCCTACCTAAAACACTATCTACAAAATAGGACCACTTACCCTCACCTAAAACATTTCCTACAAAATAGGTACTTGGAATTTTTAAAAAGATAGTTTCTTTCTTTAATCCACATTTTTTTTATAGCCGTCAAAATCCATGTCTTTTTTTTTTTTTATAGCCATCTAAATCCATGTCTTAGTTTTCTCCCTCAATCCCCTTATCCGGTTATCCCACTTCCATTTTTTTCCCCTGAATTATCCAACTTACAATTAGTTTCTCATCCACGTTTTAATAGAAAGTTACCACTCTTTTTTATAACAGTTTTTTTTTTTTTTTTCAAAATTCAAAAAAAAAGACAATAACTCCCAAAACATTATCCAACCAAGCTACCATTTTCTACTATAAAAGACGATTACAGTATATCAATCAAAATTCAAAACTAAAATTCTTTGCTTATGTGAAGACAGAAAAAGAGGTAAGTTTTCGGTGAATTACCTCAGTGCTAATTTGTTACAGAATCTAAGTAATGGAGGTGAGAAAATTAAATTATCAATGTTTAGGTATTTACTTTATGATTTTGATGCGTTTCTTAGCCGGTTTTTATAAATATTTGCACTCCCTCTCTTTCTTTGTGATAAAGTGTGTAGTTGACGAATTGCTTCTCTATTAAAAATCTTGATGTGAAAATTTTTTAAAACTGGGTTGTTTCTATCTGATTATTAGCAGGCATTTGTTGAGATTTACTTTTTATTGTTAACATCTTCTCTCTTTGTTACAATTTCTTAGTCCTTATGAAGCTCTCAAAAACAAATATGTTGAATTGAAAGTATTGTACTTTGGGCAAAATATGGAAGAGCTTTAAAAAACAAATATATTAACTGCATCTGCAAGTTTATTTTAGATTTAAGAATTGAGGCTAGATATTAGTTCAAGTTTATTTAAGATTTAAGTAATAAGTTGGGTTTAAAAGATAAGGGTGATGTGTTTGATGTTCAGTGCACCAATCCTTTAAATGTATTCCCTATTCAAGATACTCATTCTATCAAGAGTGGCATCAATCTAGATAAGGGAAGAAGAGCCCGAAGTGTAACAAAGAAAGTGGAATACGTTTGGAATGATTTATGTCAACCAAAGCACAGAAGAGTGTATAGTAAACCTGCTCACGTAGTTATTATAAATTAGATTCTAAAAAAAGAGTTATATAAAAATTCAAATGGTTTACGTCTTTGTAAAAAAAACAACAACAAAATATATTTCTTATTAAATAGACTAATTCGCAGCCCTCTATTTGTGTCTTTGTACCTTACCTGTTGGAACGTTACCTCTCTAAGAGTCTGTTTTTGATAGTTAGATTGCACACACTGAGAACTCTTTGGCTTCTGTAATCAGAATCCAGGTTAGAATATAGATATCTGCAAACTTCTACTTTGTCTGTATCCTATTTTTAATACCATTTTTATTTTGGTAAGTATTCTTAATACCAGTGTTTCTTCTTTATTTTTGTTTTTGTTATATGTACAACTTTGGGAACGAAGATGTAACATATGCTAATGTATATAAGGATTAAAATAAAATATTGGGTCTTATGAAATAGTTCCAAAATTCTTTGATATGTTGGGTTTGACACTGTTGTCTATTGGATGAAGGAAAATGGTTTTAGATGATGCTATGAACATGTATATATGGGGTATGTATTTGTGCATTATATGTATGTGTGTGTATGGACCCCATGATTTGGTTCATAATGATATATTTTTAATTAAGTTTACATTGATGGCACAAATATTCTTTTTTTCTTTATTTTCAAAACTGGGTTGTTAGACATGCATAAACCCATTTTTGGAGAGATTTCGTGAATTATCTCGAAGTCCAAATTTACATAAATGTAAACTCCTCATCTTAAGTAGACAATTTTTCTTTATTTATTTATTTTAAATGGAATTAAATGACAGTTCTTCAAGTCCCAAGAAAAAGACAATTTCACATACATAGGAGAAATTATACAGTCCACTAGTGAACCACGTCACTTATCCACAATTCCACTAAAAAACTCTCATTTGTTTAAAATTGTTGAGTCAGTAATCAGTTTTTGTTTAAAAAAATTTTCTAACTCATCAATTTTAAACAGGTGGAAATCTTTTAGTGAAATGGTGGACCACGTCACTTATCCACCATGAAGACCTTATAATTTCTCCATACATAGAGCTATGCAATATTATCACAAGGTAAATTCAAATATTCCTTCCACAAGTATATCTGGAAAGCAATTAGAATGGGCAACACAAAACAGTGCTCCACCAACTTATTCACCATAACCCGCATAATTTTTAACAATACTAGCCTCTGAGCATGCACTCATGTGCGTGCTCAAAGGCTCTTCTATTTTTTTGGTAAAAATTAATAATTTGTATCCATTATAAATTGGGTTACTATATTTTTCAATCACAAAAATACCTAGAGGTGTGGTGAGTGTTATGCGTTTGTACCAAATATTAAAATTATTAACCTTTCTTCATGCATAACACTTATCACACCCCTAGGTATTTTTGTGATTGAAAAATATAGCAACCCAATTTATAATTGATGCAAATTATTAATTTTTACCAAAAAAATAGAAGGGCCTCTGAGCACGCACGTGAGAGCGTGCTCAGAGGCTAGTCTCTAATTATGCTTTTGTTCATCACATAACTGTTATTCACTCATACTTCTCTATTTTCTGAGTCTGCAGTTCGTAGCTTTTTTTATTTGTGGGGTTTTGATTTCGAAGTCCAATTTTGCATTTTAATTAATTTTGATTGTGTTTGTGATTTTTGGATCCTTGAGTTCAATGCTGACACCATGAAACGAAGCAATTTCAAGCCTTGTCCAACAATCACCACCAATGTCTTCTTTCACAGGTACCTTCTTTTCTCATTCTTTGACTCATTGGAACACCAGCAATTTAGTGTTTATTTATTTATTGTTTGCTGGATTTTCATGACCAAACAAACTTAATACCAAATCAAGTATGTTGGGCTACTTTAAGTGAGTAGGATATATTCTTGATGAGTTAATGTAGAGCATTAGATCAATTAAATTTTAGTAGTGAATAATTTTAAACTCATCCAAGTATCTATATTGTAAATATTTACAAAATTAAATTCAAAAATAAAAAACAAAAAAAGAATTTGAATACTAATTTTAAAGTTTGGGTACTATAGCAGATTTGCATAAGCATGTACTCTTCCTGTCTCTATTAAGGTAATTTTCTCTCTCTCTTTTTTATTTTTTTATTTTTATTTTATTTTTTATATAAAAAATATCAAAAGAAGTTCTTGACTGCATATTCCTTGGTATTGGATTTGGATTGTAAATTTTTGTATCATTGCTATTTTTATAGGTTGGTAGAAGCTTCACAGAGGGTTGGATTTCATGGAGCATAGGTATATGCCATTTCATATTCTGATTCACATAAAAATTTTGCATTCTAATTTTTGGCTTATCTCTTCCATGTTCAACGAGAACCCAAGTAGTCAAGTACTCAATTGCTACAATCTGGATGTAACAACCATATTATATATACACACACATACACACACATATATATATATATATATTGTAATTTGACAAAGAAGAATTATTTGATGACCTTTATTTAGATGTCTCATGCGTGTTGGGTTCTTTGTGTGATAGAAAATTACGTTTGCTTTTATGAGTTGTCATTCAGTATTTGCTTCCTTGTATCTGGTTTATATTTGGTTTCCTTACTTGGTTACAAAACCTTTGTCGAGGGCGAAAAAGTTTTTCCTCTCGACAAGTGAGATTTGTATTGGGTTGGGGGCCTAAACCGAAACTTGATGATGGGCTCGAGGCACGGCCCAAAGGCTATCGGTGAAGATCCGAAGAATTCACTTTATTTTATGCCTTGGGCTTAGGTTGAGACTGACAAGAATGGCCCATAAACAATTCCTACAGCAGACATGTCAGCATGATTAAAAAGCATACTGCAAGAAATAGCCCAGTAGTAAAATGTTTCTGCAGTAAAATGACCCAACGGTAAAATGTCCCAGCGGTAAAGTAAGATAGAACAGAATAAACCTCCAGCTATTAGCTATTTCACAGATTAAGGAAAGTATCCACATTTTCAAACTCATCATCTATTGGCTCTGGAGAAGAGTCTTCTAACACAATAATATGAGGGAAAAATTTTATAGTGACAGTTACATTATAACCTTCAATAGTAAATGAGTAAACAAATATCATAGGTTCCATTATAGCAAGTAATGAGAAAAACTTAGTGTGAGATGAAGGGAGAGAGAGAGATTCCAACTAGCGCAGCAAGATCATTATGGTGCCAAGGTATGCTCATGGATATAGTATAAGTAGTGAGTAATGAGGGACATTTCAGGTAGTATGAGTAGTGAGTGAGAGTGTATAGTAAAGCTGCTGGAGCTTTCTGCTGGGGATAGATAAGTGTTTATAAGTAGAGGTATGAGGGGTATTTATGAGCTAGGAGCTGGAGAACTTAGTTTCTAGGCTTGAAAATAAGAACTCAGTGACTCAGAACTTTGCTAGAGCTTAGAGAAGGCTAAACAGAGAAGTTAAGGAAGAACTCTTTTCTATTAGTGTATCTCTTAGTGTGTATGGGTCCCCCCCTTGAAGTGTTAATGGAGAGTTCCATTTATGGTTGAGTTTGAAGGGGTAATTAGCAAATAATCTCTGCTAAATCTTCATAAAATCCTTAGAGAATCATTCTTAAGATTTTGGCCAAAAGTGGTAAGCTCAGCTTTTAGAATGTTCTTACTGTTTTGGGTAATAACAGTTGGGATTCTAGCCTAGCATTAAATGCTGATTGGCCTTAGCTGATGGGATTAAAGCATGTATTAGGCTAATGATCTTGGTTTTACTGCTGCTAGAATCATAGCTCCCTAGGGCAGATTGTATCACCCCAAGCTAGGTGTCAATCTTGGAGCCCTATGCTGGGAACTCTGCTTGGATCCCTTTGGTGCCCTCCAAACCACATTTCCCTAAGTTTTCCCATTTGGGTTCATGTGCTAGGTCTATGAACCAGAAAGTACATGTTTTTGGCATGATAATGAACTGATTTCAAGTTGTTCCAGAAGCTTTCATGGCCTGGTTATGGCTGCCCTTAGCCCTTGACTGAATGGGTTAGAGAAGGAAGGAGATACAGCTGGCTGAAGCTTCCCAGCTTTTTGTCATGTCACCTCAGCTTTATGTCACATGTGAAATGATGGGATTCAGCTTGGCAAGGAAGGGTTTAACCCCTACTGGACACGTGTCCCTCTTCTGATCTGATTAGACAAGCTAGAATTGATGGTGATGGGCTCCAGCTGTCAGGTTGTGTTGAAGTTTGACTGGACAGCTCACGTGAGCTTCAGCTACTGGGATTTGTATATGAGCTGGGCTGGCTTAACTAGGCTTTGTAGTTGAGCTTCTTTGGGCTTGGTCATCCCTACAAAAATGAATGGTTTTGCCATGGGTAATATACATGGGCTTTTGTAGTTAGTTGATATGGAAAAATAAGCATAGTTCCCATAAATTTTGTGAAAGAAATATTTTTGAAAGATGCGTAATTTATATTTCCCATGAGTTAGGGACTTTAGTATATATTTCGCCAAGAAATAGTTTTGGGCTTTGAGTATAATGTAATTGTTTTTGCCAAAATAGTATTTTGGGCTTTTATAAATAATTGCTAAAATAGATTCGGGCTTTGTAAAGTAGTGTCAAAATAATATTTGGGTTTTGTAAAATAGGTGTCAAATTAGTATTTGGGCTTTGTAAAATAGATGCCAAATTAGTATTTGACCTTTATAAAATAGGTGCCAAATTAATATTTGAGCTTTGTAAAATATGTGCCAAATTAGAATTTGGGCTTTGTAAAATAGTGCCAAAATAATATTTGGTCTTTATAAAATAGGTGCCAAATTAGTATTTGGACTTTGTAATATAGGTGTCAAAATAGTATTTAGGTTTTCTAAAATATGTGCCAAATTAGTATTTGGGATTTGTAAAATAGGTGCCAAATTAGTATTTGGGCTTTGTAAAATAGGTGTCAAATTAGTATTTGAGCTTTGTAAAATTGTGCCAAGATAACATTTGGGCTTTGTAAGATTTTGTAAAAATATTGCCGTGTAGCAATGGCCTTTAAGAGGTGCCGGGTGGCGACGAGCTCTTAATAGGTGTCGTGTAGTAACGGGCTTTAGAGGTGCCGTGTAGCAACGGGCTTTTAGAGGTGCCATGTAGCAACGGGCTTTTAGAGGTGCCGTATAGCAACGGGCTTTTAATAGGTGCAGTGTAGCAACGGGTTTTAGAGGTGCCGTGTAGCAACGGGCTTTTAGAGGTGCCGTGTAGCAACGGGCTTTTAGAGGTGCCGTGTAGCAATGGGCTTTTAAGAGGTGCCGTGTAGCAACGGGCTTTAGAGGTGCCGTGTAGCAACGAGCTTTTAAGAAGTGTCATGTAGCAACGGGCTTTATGAGAGAGTTTTGTTAGGCCTTTTGGATTTTTCCCACAAGGTAAATGATTTTGGGCTTCTTTGTGGAGATAGTATAATTTTGTGGCCCAACTTTGGTAACAACATGATAGGTATTTTTGTGAAAACCCAAGTTGGATAATATGTGGGTAATATGTGTAAGAGGGCCTAAGGTAATTTATAGGGCTTGTATAGAGAGTATTTGTGGGAGCCCAATAACATGGAGAATATTTGAGTAATATGTGGGAAATATTAATGTGGGCTCAAAATAGTTTATGGGCTTGTGTGGGTATTTTTTGGTGAGTGGGCTAATAAAATTAGGGCCCGAAAATTTGTACCTCAACAACCTTAAGGTGTACAAAAGCAGTAGCTTCTCACAGAGTATATGAGTTCTAAGTCTTTGTTTCCGTTCTTGATGACTTTTAAAATAAGCCTTATATATGACTAGGGTTGTAAAGAGAGAAACCCCAATTATTTAAGTCATCATGGGCTGAAATCCAGATTTGAGAATTTTGAATTTGTAAGTATCGATAGATCGAGCTTGTGTCGAGCTGCTTCATTAAATCTCAATAGATACTAGTGTCGAGACTAGTGTCGAGCGTCACTAAATTAGCTTTTCTTCACTTATTTCTTGGATCAATTTTCATGTCTTTAATGATACCACTTGATGTCTTTGAGCAACATATTTATTGATACATTAAATCCAACTTAGATCTATCCAATTACAAGTAAAGTGCATTTTGTCAAAGGCTAGGCCAATACATAAAGAAAAAAAATGACCCTAACAATCTTCCCCTTTGGCAAGCCGTGACAAAACCACAAACAAAAATTATGAGAGAAATATAAAACAACAATCATAGAACATTTAAGTAACATTTAAAATATATAAAATGCTTCATTTTAGTCTTCACCTTAAGCCCCAAATTCATAGAACTGACCCTACCAACAACAAAAGCTTCCTGAAACTCCCAACTTTCATTCACTTGACTGAAATTTATGATTAAACTGCTACTTAACAACATTAATCAATGAAGCTAATATATAACTTCAATCTGATTTAATTATTTTATTGAACCCGGTGTGGAATCGCCATTATTATTACACATTCATTATTGGTCTTGCTACTTATCTAATTATCCCTTCTTTGGAATAAAACATTCACTTCCCTTAAAAAAAAAATGCCTTAAAAAATCTTGAATTTCTATTTTACCCTCCCTTAATTTGTCATCCACACCACTATCTCATAGGAAATTTGAAAATTTTTTCTTTTGAGATTTTTAAAAACCTATTTTTTAGCCATTCATGGTAGGTAGATTAATGTAAATAATTTGAATTTTATTTAAAAATAAATGGGAAGTAAGTATCAATAATTTTATAAAAATAAAATAAAAAAACTCTAGGGAGCTCATTGCAATTTCCTATAATAATTTTGTTGTTGTTGACTTAACTAGCAAATAAATAGATAGCTATGTACAAACCTCAAAAACAAAAGCAAAAATGCAAAACCCTCCTCAAAACCTCACACTCTCACTCTCTCTCTCAAAAACCCACTTCCATCTTATCCCCTATTTTCTTCGCTTCCCCCAAATCCAATGCCCCAATTCTCTCAAAACCCATTTCTCTGTTCACTGCTCCGCTCGAGCAGGAGCCGGAGGAGGAGGAGGACGAGGTCGAGGAGGCAAGAAGAAGCAGCCGAAGAAGCAAGGAGGCAGCGGTTCAGGAGGCCGCATAGAGGGAGACGCCGCGTTCCGGCGAGCCATTAAGGAAGGCGCCCGCGATAAAAGCAGGAAGATGGCAGAGACCCGCTTCCTCCGCCGCAACAGCGACAAGAACAACAAGAGCCTTAACCACGCCGACCATTTCACCGAAGACGAGCTTCAAGAGATTGGCTTAGGCTACGACCGTATGGTTCGATTCATGGACAAAGACGACCCCAATCTCCGACACCCATATGACTGGTACAAGTATGGCCAGTACGGCCCTTACTCCTGGCGTGGTGTTGTCGTTGGTGACCCCATTCGCGGCCGCTTTTCGGACGAGCGCGTCACTTTGATCAGTGAAGTCAGGGACCAGGAAGAGTGGGAGAAGATTGAGCAGTTTGAAATGGCTACGGATTTCGGTAAGAGATTGAAGGAAATGGAAAATAATGTCAAAATTTATAATAATACTGATAGTATTAAAGGGTTTTTTAAGCATTTCTGGGTGTTTGTGAGACACCCCAAATGGAGAGTTAATGAATTGCCTTGGGAACAATGGACTTTGGTGTGTGAGGTTGTTGTGGAAGCCCCGAAAGGAAGGTTGGATAAGTGGAGTTTGATGGGTAGGTTTGGGAATAAGGCGAGGTCTCTTATAACGCAATGTGCGGCATGGATGAGGCCTGATATTCTGTATGTTAAGAGGCCGGTGTTTCAGTCTCGGTTTGAGCCTCAGGAGGATTTTTTTAAGGGGTTGATGCCGTTATTGGATCCGAAAACAGAGAGGCAGTACTTGTTTGAGGTGAGGAATGAGGGTGGGAGTGTTGATGCTTGTACTTATTTTGGTGGATTGTGTAAGATCCTGAGGGCCAATCCCAAAGCGTTTGTGGATGATGTGGTGAACAAATATGAGAAGTTGAGTGATGAGAGGAAGTCTGAGTGTTTGGAGTTTCTGTTGAGTAATCATCCAACGCAGAACTTGTTGCATCCGTATACTAAGGAGTGGAAAGCAAAGTTGGAGGAGATGGAGTTGGGGTGTGATGCCCTGGATGATGATGAGGATGGGCTCAGCAGTAATGCAGGTGAGACTGAGGTTGTAGAGTGGATTGAGGATGATGGTAATGACGAGGAGGAGGAGGAGGAGGAGGAGGATGAATGCATTGTTGAGAATGATGATGACGATGATATAGTTATGGATTCAGAAGAAGTTGGAGATGATGAATCTGGTATTGAAGAAGAGGATTTAAGTGTAGAAGAGGATAAGAAGTTTTGGGAGGAGGAGTTTCGAAAGGCAGTGAGCAGCGCCGATGCAATGGAGAAGTTAGCAAAACGGAGTGTCGAAGTGTCAAGTAAGTTCTATAAGGAGCAGTTGAGGGAAATGGAATCACAGAAAAAGGGAAAAGTTAAAAGCATTTCAGAAGATGGAGATGAAACTGCACTGAGGGGCAAATGGCCAAAAGTGAGTCCAGAGGAATGGAAGCGTGTTGGGTATGGTCCATGGAGAAAAAGGATTAAGAAGAGTAAAATTCCTCCGGAGTTGTTTTTGCGAGCTGCAGTAAGACCATTCACTTACAGAAATCTTGTAAAGGAGATTGTTTTGGTGAGGCATGGAATTGTAGATGGTGATTTTAGTTGGAAAGAATAAATTTTTAGCCTTTTGTTGTTCATATTGTTACTGTGTAAATTGTCTGTTCAATCTCTGAATTTTGAAGGAAGCTAGAAGCTTGAGTGGTTTATTTACCTTTTGAGCTATGTGGTTAGTGCCAGTTAACACAGGTTTGATCAGTGTTTTTGTTTCCATAATTTTGGAAATTTTTACCAGTAAATTGGTATGTTTTTCTATGACCCTAAAAGCATACAACAAGTTGACACCTTAAGAATGGACTATGTTGGACATTCTTGTTTTAGATGATTTTGGTGCCTGCGTTTTACCAAGTAATAGAGGATTTGGCATGAACCAGACAATAATCTTTGTCGATCAGTAGTATGATTGTTATCTAGTCTCTGTGTGAGAAACCCAAAGCCTCTTAATGCTTATAATGTATATAAGCATCATTTTGCTGACATGATTTGATCCTTTTACACAGCTGTCTCCAATACAAGTACAACACCAGAACCCCTCTCTGTCTCTCTCTCTCTCTCTATGGCACTCGTGGATTTTGTTAAATGATTTAAGATACTTGATGATCCCTCTCTTTGCAGCTTTCAATTCAAAACAAAGGCATTATCTGTCAAAGATTTTATCAGCATTGATGCAAGTTTATCAGAATTAGACCACTGTTTTCTAAGGATGAAATGCAAAATAGAGGATCTGCACATGCCAAAACCATATACTATTTAAGGTTGTTAAGATTATATTTTAGAGCTGCTTTAACATGCTGGATGATTCCATTGTTAATGAATGTTCTATGGTTCTTATTGAGTTAATGCCATGATACAAAGGAAATTTTTTTTTTATCCGTTTCTTAGTTCATACTCAATTTGAAGCTAGTGATCCTGGAACAAATGGCATCTCATCACCCTATAAGGAAGTTGAGGTCAGGGACTCAATCTGTGCGGGTGTGAGTTGCGTTGTCTATTTTAGCTATCAAAATAAAGAAATTCATGGTGTATTTAGTGGCACTGTGTCAAACAAAACTAAGTTCACAATAACCTAATCTGTGCAGAAACTTCAAGATGATCCACACATGTTAGGGACGAAGAACAAAGAACATGAGGACAAACATAATGTTCCGATAACTCAGGAAAAAAAAGTAGGTGGCTCCAATTCTGAACTTGCAAGGTATAACCGTTTTCTTTTTTCAATGGATTTCGCTGTCAATGTAAAACAAATCCATCTTAAACTTGTGAATGAAATCCAGTTAAAATGAGTACATGGCAAAAATTTTAGTGTTATATATAAAATTCTGATTATCAAGGATATATTTATAACTATCAATCTATCATGTTATAAGATGTCTAGCTTTTTGTTAAATGTTATATACCTTAAATTATTAGATCAAGCAGATCTCACTTGAGCGTAATGGTCAGTCATCAAAGAAGATACTCGAGCAACCATCCCATCTCATTCTAATCATTGTTATATATGGTTACCTAGAAAGGGAATTTAGTCAAGAAGTTTATGGAAATTATGAACTCAAAAAGAGTGCAGAAAAGTGTTTGATTTCAGGTCAATGTAATTCAGGTGAGATAGAAATTACTTTTGAGTCTTTGTTTCCATATTTTTATTTACTTATAAGTATTAACTCAATTACTTTAGGCTAGTATCATGCTTCTAGCATTCCAAAGATTGACCACGACAGCCATTCCCAACTTTAAACAGAGAAGCAAACAACTGAACAGATTCTATGGCATCAACAATCTGTTTCTGGTATTTTGTGTCAAATGAGAAGTCAGCATGTTACCCAGGCTTCCCATCTGCCATTTAAGGATGTCCTAATATTTTTGCTACACTAGGCAAAGTTAACAATGAGAATCTTCATTTGTACTTCATTTCTTTGCATCTTTCTCAGTTTCTGGTATTCTGCATTAATAATGGTCTCATCATCATTTGCATTTGATCACTTATGGTTCACTGTTGGATGGAAAATAGCCAACAATATTCATGCTAGAAGTATTGTGAGTTGAAAGTTGACTTGAAAGTCATTTTATTGATAAGAATACATGCACTGAACCAGAAGAAAACTTAGAAATCTTTATTCCCCAATATAACCACCCACACCCCCAAACAGTACTAGGTGCTGATCTGCACCTACTCTTCCTTCATCAATAACGTGATATTGTACGATATCTGAAAAACTTTCGGTATCAACAGCATTCACAACATAATCAGTCTCATTAATTGTTTTAATTTGCCTGCAATATGCATCATATTTGGTGTTTTCTTTTAACCTTTCACTATACCCAGAGCCCATGGGAGGGCTAGGCACACCAGGAGGACTAAAAACCTCTCCTCCCCATTCAACGTAATTAGCACCATCTCCTAAAGCAGTGAATACATTTTTTGGCCAAAATCCGATTACAGTTTCATCTTGACCAAATTTTAGAAACCAGTTTCCATTGCTAGAATCCTATCATTCAAGAGAAAAAACACAAACACAGGAAGTAAGAACAAATTATGTGCTTTTTTTCTATCATACTTGATGCAAAAAGAGGTTAGTACGAAAGAAACACACACACACATGCACACACACATCTATATAAACACATATATCTATTTATTTACCCAAAAAAGCATTAATTGCAAGTCAAATTGCTGTTCTGGCGTTGAAATTGACTCTAAAGGAATGCCTAGAGGAATATCCGTCCTCACAGGAATTATTGAATTACATAATGTATTGAAGCATGAGGATTTAGCTGTCTGTAGATGGAAACATCAAATATTAAAAGGTAGGTAAATAGCGCAGTTTATTACATAATTAATAGTTTTTGTTGGTTTTTTTATAGTGGTGATGTAGCTCTGTTCTGTGTGAATAACAAAAAAATAATTTATGATGCCATGGTTCATCTATGATATGATTGGTGTATCAAAATTTTCTTTCAAAGCTTGATTTTCGTATATTTTATTAGATATTGGTCCTAATATTATTTGTCTATCATATATGCATGTCATGTAATACACAAAAAATTATTAGATACTTTTGGAGTAAAAAAACATGGTACTTCATTGTCTCACATAAATGATAGATACTAACATAAATTTAATTAGTGAATAATATTATGTGAGAGGAAAGGAGTAGTGTTGCTAGAGTACTGAATAATTAGCCATGATAGACGGACATATAGTAATATAATTAAAGTTATAATACAATTTTTTTTTTAAAATCTATCTATTCAGGTTTATAATTTTCTTTCAAACAAGTGCATGAAATTATTCTCAAAAAAAAAAAAAAAAGTGCATGAAATTGTTTTAAATTGAAATTGTTAGGCCTCCTTGGACCAACCTCGTTAGACAGTGTCTGTGTGCACATGCTACAGTCTACGCCAAAAGCCTGTTAGGTATGCTGCTGCGATTAGTTTATACAACCAGAGAGCTGAAGTCAAATCAGTCCTTCCACAGAATATGATGTTTCCATGGATGAAGGATGCAAATTGCGCTGGTACCGGAACATTTTCAATCGTATGGGCCAATTATTAATGAGGTTGTACCAAATATATATGTACAATGAAGAAAACAAAATACATATATGGTTCGGGTTATTAGGTCACCTACTTCTCATTCTTTTATGGGAGTGTTGCCAAAGTTCCTGGTCTGCTTTCAATTGAATAAGGAGTGCAAACGTATCATTTTGACTATATCATACAGCATAATTTATTTCTTTAGTTTACTTTTTTGAAGGGTCTTTCTTTGGTTTACTTGATCACTCCTTTATATTACGATGACTTCTTTCTTAATTTTATATACCCTTTGTCTCTCTCTTCAACTATATACGATTTCTTTTCTTTTATGTTTGATTTTCCCATACATCACATAAAATTGGCCCTGCCATATTGATTAACAATCATATATTTTTCCATGTAGGCTGAAGTGATATTTCTGGGGCAGCTGAGGCACCCGCATCTAGTTAAACTGATCGGCTATTGTTGCGAGGATGAAGAAAGACTTCTTGTGTACGAGTTCATGCCTCGTGGCAGCCTAGAGAATCACTTGTTCAAAAGTGAGTTCTATTTTTGTCACCAACTTAAGCTCTTATCTTATCTAACACTTAGATTTTGGAGGGATTGATTAATAAAGTTAAAATTAAAACCCTCATGGAAGTCATAAGTTTGTTTTATCTTCAATGAGAATGAGATTATAGGACTAGGAAAAAGTTAATATGAAACTTGCCTATGATAACTTAATGTGTCTTATATGATTAAAATACGTATGAATAATCATCTAAATGATCACATAATAGGTTAGAGGTGATTTCTCTTAAAAAATCAATCTAGCCAGCTTGAGACATCCTAAATATTTTTCATTTCTTGCTCCAATTAATATTTGATTTCACAAGTCATTAATTATGATTGAAGGGATATCAATATCATTGCCGTGGGGCACAAGAGTGAAGATTGCAATAGGAGCAGCTAAAGGCCTTGCCTTTTTACATGGTGCTGAGCAGCCTGTCATATACCGCGACTTCAAAACTTCGAACATCTTGCTAGACTCTGTATGTAGCAATATATCTCCCTTTTCTTCAATCAGATAAGTTGATTGACAAAGTTCCTACAATCAAACCACTAATTTGACTATAATGCTGTTTTTCTCTATGTTAATAGGATTTCACAGCCAAATTGTCAGATTTTGGGCTTGCTAAGATGGGACCTGAAGGATCTAACACACATGTTACCACTAGAGTGATGGGTACCTATGGGTATGCTGCCCCAGAATATATCTCAACAGGTACTGCTTCTGGCACATAGTTAGTGGACTTGTCAATGATAAACGCTAAGCTTGTAACAATTTGGTTATTCGTAAAGCTTAAACATTTAGGAAATGTTGACATTTATCATAATATCATGAGAAATTATCAATTATTGCAAAAGCTTAAGGTATTTGAAAATGTTGAATTTATTCATTTAACTATATTTTTAACAATATTTTTGTTAATATTTATCAGGGCACTTAACTACAAATAGTGATGTTTACAGCTTCGGGGTGGTGCTACTTGAACTACTTACAGGAAGAAGATCATTAGAAAAAGCAAGACCAAAGAGTGAGCAAAACCTGGTTGATTGGGCGAAGCCGTACTTGACTAGTAGCCGAAGATTGCGGTGCATCATGGACCCAAGACTTGCAGGTCAGTATTCAGTGAAGGGAGCAAAGGAAATGGCACTTCTGGCGTTGCAATGCATAAGTTTGAACCCCAAAGACAGGCCAAAAATGCCAGGCGTTGTTGAAACACTTGAAAACTTGCAACATTATAAGGACATGGCAATCACTTGTGGACAATGGCCAGCATCATCACCAAAATCAACTAGAAATGGAGTCTCTACAAAAGTGAGGAAGGAGAGTAAAGGTGGATATCATAGAAAGTCCTCTCCTATCACTCCCAGTAAGAAAGCATGAATAATTTCTAATGGAAGAGGCAATTGAAAGTTTATAGTAGCATGGGGGTGTCTATTAAGTATACACTTTTTCCTTGGGCATATCTGGCTGCCAATGTAAATATTTGAATCGCACATAGCAAGCATATATAAGTATATAGCCCCATGAGTGTATAATAATATCTTGATAAAATTGTTATATATAGTTCGATACCAGATGTTCTAGCATCAATTAACTAGACTTGCTTTTTTGATTAATTACAACAATGATTTGCTTGCTTACCAGGGTTAATTGATTTGATGACTAATGAACAGCTCAAATTACTTTTACAATTCTTTTTTCTTTTGAAATAATTTTAGTTTAAGAGGCAATTTGTAAGCAGTGAAAAATAAAAGTTTAGGCACATGAGGAACTTGTTATCTTTCATCGTCCACATCATTTGACTCATTTATTGGTTCAGGATATCCAAGGACCTGATTGATAATATGGTGTAGATAACAAGATGCATGTGCTAATTTGAATTTCATATTTTAAAATTTCATTGATGTAATTTCATTGCTCCTAAATACCTCACATGCCCCCATGCCGTACAAATCCATTGGCAGCTCTCGATCTTGTGCGACGGCAATCCCAATCTCATAAGCCGTGTCCTTGCCCTTGTGGTGGAATTTGGATTTGGTGCAATAAATAGGGTTATTGCATCATCTATTTATCATCTCTATGTGAGATGTAAAAGCTAAAAGTGTCAAAAGTAAAAAGGTTAAAAAAATATCTTAACAACCTTTATATCTCACATAAGATGGTAATTGCATAGCTCAATAGCCGGATCTCAAAAAAAAAAAAAAAAAAAAAAAAGGCAAAAATGCAAAACTGACCCTATAACTTTCAGCCTTTTTCATTTCAGTCCTTTAACTTTCAGTTTTGTCATTTCAGTCCTCTAACTTTCAATTGTTGTCAATTCGGTATTCCATTAGACCTTAGTTATCTACTGCCGTTAAGTGAGCCAAAACGACGTCGTTTTGATTTTTTTTTTTTTTTTTTTTTTTTTTTTTGTAATTAAAAAAAATTAAGAAAACTGTTATTAAAAAAAAAAAAACATTCATTTTCTCTCTCGTTGGTCTCTCTCGCTTTCTCATTCTCTATCTCTCTGTCTCATAGTGCCGTGGTGCAAGGCCTTACCGTCGCTGCCGGCCTCCACCCACAACCTCCAGGCTGGCAGTTGTAACAGCCATCTATTAAGAATATAAACATGGTCCAACCGTCTCTTTCTCTCTCTAGAATATATTGGGTGTGTGTGTGTGCACAAACCACAACTCGTCATTGTTGCAAGATTGTATCTTTGATTTGGTGGAACTTTTTTTCTGAGGTACCCAGATTGTGTTCTCTTATCTACTTGTCTTCCTCAATAGAAATTCAACTTGTCTCTTTTGATTCTGTTTCTGGGTCTTCATTAAAATCTTTTTATCTATTTGGGTTTTCGTTAATTTCTCTTTTATCTTTCTTGTTATTATCGTACGGTCAACCAACCCCACTTGTATATGTGCTTTCCTGTTTCCAGATCAAGTCAAATATTAAATCCAAACTAACCCGACCTGACTCCAGATCCCCCTCCTTTGTCGCCTTGGTCCCCTGTGGTCGGAGCCCGAGTCCATTTCCCCAACCCGGAAGACGCGATCGAAATGTTCGTCGATGGGTACTCCGTGAAAGTCCCAAAAGGCATGATGGTCCTTCAAGACTGCGAAATCGCCGACGTCGATATCCCTCGATTTTGCTACCACAGTCGCCTCTCCATCGCTGGAAACTGCCGCATGTGCCTCGTCGAGGTTGAGAAAACGCCCAAACCCGTCGCCTCTTGTGCCATGCCCGCTTTTCCCGGTTTGTTTTTTCTCTCTCTTTCTTCTCGCTCTTCTTGCCGCTGCCGACCCAGACGGACTCTCCCTTTTTCCCCCAAAATTCGCAGTTTAGGGCTGTGGTCAATACTACCTAGATTGTGAAGGAGATGATCATGGGATTTTGGGTATGAAGTTTGGGTTTGAGATTATGGGGGAGATGGTGTGAGATTATTTTCTTTGCTTTTAGATTTTGGTGGAGAGGGGGTATGAGACTTTGGGTTTCAGATTTTGGTGGAGTGAGTGACGAAGAGAGAGAGAGATGGAGAGGTGGAGGCCAGCGGCGGCGGTGAGGCCTTGCACCACGGCACTGTGAGACAGAGAATGAGAAAGCGAGAGAGAGTCCGACGAGAGAGAAAATGAATGTTTTTTTTATTTATTTTAATAACAGTTTTCTTAATTTTTTTTAATTACAAAAAAAAAAAAACCAAAACGATGTCGTTTTGGCTCACCTAACGGCAGTAGATAACTGAGGTCTAACGGAGTACCAAATTGACAACAATTGAAAGTTAGAGGACTGAAATGACAAAACTAAAAGTTAGAGGACTGAAATGAAAAAGGTTGAAAGTTAGAGGGTCAGTTTTGCATTTTTGCCAAAAAAAATCTACAATATCCTACATGTCTTGCAATTAGACCTAATTGTAGTTGAAACAATTGGGCCACGCACGAAAAAAAATCATATAGGGATAGACCCGTGCCTTGCTAAGCCCAATCCAAGTTAGCCTAGGTTTGAATTTCTGTTTTATTTTATTTTTTTAGTTTTTTCAGTTTGTACTCGGTGATTACGGTGGCAACTTTCCCTTTCGTACCAGTCTTCTTTCCTTCGTCGTTAAAGTCGGCTCAACACAAGTTATTAGTTTCTATTGATGTCATAATGCTGGTATTCATTGAACACTTTTTTGTAAAAAAAAAAAATCAATTTGATATTTGTTGTTTCTTTAATAACTTTAGCCTTGATTGAATTGATTTATTTGTACTAATACTACTACGATTATGCCAAAATCATGAAATATTAACTATGTTAAATTTCATGCAAAATATGGCTACATTTCATAGGTCCGAAATCTTCGTTCACTGGGACGGGCAGCTCCGGGCGTCTCACCTCATACTCCGTGTGACCCCCGTGTATTCAACTTGGCAGCCGTTCGGCCAGGCTCTCTTGGTGGACAGCCCTCTGCTTTCTTATATCGACGTCCGGCATGCGAACTTCCTTCCATCGAAGTTTACTGTAGGCGAAGCTCGGGATCTTGGCCGGCGTTATACGTGCTCGGATGAGCTAGCCCCCATAAGAGACGAATCGGCCGAAGTAGCGTCTCGCTGTCTTCGGGAACTTGCCCACGAAGCTGTTCAGCCAGACGAGCCCGTTGAGCCTGAAGCTCCTGTTCAAGAGCCTGAGCACGTGGCCGTCGAATCTAGCAGCTCTTCGAGAAACCCTCCTGCCCCGGGTTAAGAGATGGTCACCCGCCGGACTTTATCAGTGAACCGGTTTATTCCCGGAGCTTCCCCGGCAGCCCAGCAGCAGCCCCCTCAAGGGCGCGGCCCACCTCCACCTGCTCCTCCCCCTCCCCCAAGCAGTGCACGGGCTCGTAAGAGGCCGCGGACAATAGAGCCGACGACTGCTAGCCCGGGGCGGTGCTCAAGCCCGAACTCCCCTTCCGTTGTCGAGGGGAGTGACCATCCAGGAGCCCCCGGTCCCAATGGGGACACTCGTGGCGTCCTCGTCCCGGTCGGCACCGGCGTGGCAGCCTAGTTTCGAGCTGGACGGCAAGCCTCTCCCTGCCGATGCCAGTGTTCGGGTGTGGGACAAGGGGGAAGGGGGCCGCGTTGCCCAGAGCCTAGCTCACGGTCTTCTTCTTCCTGAGGATGTGAGCGCCTTCGCGGATGGGACGGATGATTCTATGGGGCGGAGGCTGCAGTGGCATACGATAGCGGTAATTTTCTCTTAACTTTTCTGCTTTCATATGCTCCCTATATTTTCGTATATAGTTTTCCGTGTTGCCGTTCATATTTTTGTCGTTCCAACCAGGCTGTTCAACTGTCTCACATCTTGAATGAGCGGTTGAAAGACCTTTGTGAGGAGGCTGCTCGGGAAAAGGCTGGCAGGGATGCAGCTGTCAGAACAGTGAAAGAAAAAACAAAAACTGCTGACACGGCTGAGAAGAGAGCAGCCGCCGAGGGGAAGGCCCGGGAGCTGCTGGAGAAAAAGCTGGAGGAGCTGGCCACGGAACGCAACGAAGCGGACCTGAGGCTGGCCGAAGCGGTGAGTCTGAATGCTTCCCTGACCGAGAAGGTGACCGACCTGCAGGCCGCCTTGGAGGCTTGCGAGAACAAATGGTACAATGAGGGATTCGCCGACGCCGAGGAGGGTGTGGAGCCGGTTGTCAGAGAGGCTCGACGGCTATCTTTCCAGGAGGGGTGGATGGCCGCTCTGCATGCTTCAGGGGTGCTCGAAGACTCCCACCTGAGAGACCCTGGCCTGATCCCTTTTTCGGACTCCCAACCCGCCGCGCAGAACCCTGTAGGACCGGTCGATGAGGAGGAGACGGACAGCCTGAGGGAGCTGGTAGAGCAGATTGATGCCCACGTGGATGTTCTTGGGACGGAGGCTACCAGTAACCCTCCCCCTGCCTCCGAGCAACCGCCTTCCGAAGTGCCAGCCGAGACGCAGCCCGTGGACCTCACCGTCTGACAATCAAGTTTATCTTCTGTTGCCCAGCTTCTTTGCCTATGTCACCGGGGTGTGGTGACCAAACAATTTATATAGTTTGTAGCAATGGCGCTGAGAAATGCTCGGCAGAGAGAAATTTCAGGGAAAGAAGAGTGAAAAAGTGAAAAGAAGAGTGAAAACAGGCTATTTATAGAAGCCAGGGAAGGACAGGCAACGATTAATGGACAATTAATGAGGATTAATTAGCGGTGGGGGAACACAACGTTTCGGATACCAAAGACAACTGACACGTGAATCGACAGGCAATGATGGCAGCCGAAACGGAAGGTCAGGCGCGACACGCCTTTTGAGAAATGCATTAATGGATCACTGAAACCGTTCCGAAATACGCCCGTTGGGTTGCTCGGGTAACCGCGGCCCCGAGAGGTCCTTGATTCGCTCCGTGGGCCGAACACGAATCAAGGGGGGGCTAATGTACGGCCCCCTGGTACCCAGGCCCATTTGGGCCTTAGGGCATAGGTCAAGGGTATGGGCCAGTGCCTTGACTTTTACCAGGCCCAGAATACCAGCCCCTATTCGTGAAAGATGCGTGACCGTGCTTGGAGTATTCCGAGAAGGGCTAAACGGACGAGAAGCTGACGACCGGTCCTCTTGTAACCACGCCGTATAGTTGTGCTCGGCATGTCCTCACCGGTCGTATGCGTTTGCCCGGCAGGTCCGGGAAGCATCACTGCCGAGAATATCTCACGAAGTGGGAGCCATTTCCAAAGCCACTCCCACCTGAACCCACTTACAATTAACCATATTGGACCCCCAATTGCACTAACTGTGGCAGTAATCATGATCTTCCCACTAATCGGAGGCTATAAATACGACAAGTTGGGTATGGAGGAAGGTGATCGAAAAAAAAGGAGAGGAAAGGGAGGGAGTAAAAGATCAGCTTGGCAGAGTCTCTGTGCCGAGAACGACCCAAAGTAGGAAATCCTATACCCAGATTACAAATAGGTTGTGAGCCCGGTTGAGGTTGGGCCTACTACACCTCTAGGGTACGCACAATTCATAAAAAGTATATTAAAAGTTTTAATTCTAAAAATATTGAAACAATTAGTATTAGAATAAATATCTTATTTTAGATGGTCACTATCTCTCTCGGCAATATTGGACTTCAATTATAAAACAATGTATTTCAGTAATGAATTTATCTTGAAAACTATTAATTCTAATTTTTATTTTGATAGAGAGAGAAAGGAAGAGTAAACTTTTGGAAGATTAAAGTTTTACATCATAAGGCAAATATACCTATTGGCCAATAGAAGATTTCTTCTTCTTCTTCTTCTTCTTATTATTATTATTGTGAAATATTATAAGGCAAATAAGTATAATATATTTTAGGGGACCTTATTCCATTTGAGAGCCTTAGGTCACTGCCTAAATGGCCTAATTATTGAGCCACCCCTGATAGGGAGTTTAAAATTAACGGTGCATTTGAGCATTTCTCTATTTTGTATTTGTTATATATAGTACCACTATAGAAAATATTTTATTTGAAAATGATGATAGTGTAAATACATTATATGTGCTTTTAACCCAACTCAAGCTACCATTAATAGTTTTTTGTCCCAAATTCTTGGGTTGCTTTTTTCTAATATAAACTTCCAAATCTATTTTTAGAAAAAAAAATAAAATAAAATAAAAGATTCCACGTGATTATTGGAAGCAAAGTATAAGATATATTATATAATACGTCTAGAATCACATTTTTTTACCATTTGTTGAAATTTCTGATGTAGAACAGACAACACATGCCTTCCTAGAGCAGCAGGGGCGCAAGAAGTCACAACGCAAGATCAAAGGGGGTGCTAGTAGGGGCCATCGGGGTAACAGTGTCAGAATTGCATGAAATTTGGCAGGTTGAAGGAAAATGGCGTTCTGATCCAGATTCATGTTATGAACGTCGCCAAAATTTAGGCGAATTCCTTCATTAAGGCCCCGATAACAATGTTTTGCTATTTATAGTAATATTTGTTTTTCCTTAATAACTTTTAGTTTAAAAGTTAGAATAAGGTCCCGTCTATTTTGGGACGACCCTTAATGTCAGTAGTTTATGATTCTGCATTTAACTCAATTTTGCCATTTTTGGTAAAATTCGGTATTTTTGTCACCTAATCGCGTAATTAGTGCGAATTAGGGTTTTAGACGTTTTCCTTAGTATTTATATGTTTTGTAGCCGTCAGAGGCAGATTAGACTATTATCAATAAACACAGACGTTTTGTCAAATTTTCTTCTAGTGAATTCCAGTTTTATTCTCTTTGTGGATTCAGGGAAATCCCTCATGGATTCGAGGTTTACTACCAGGAACTAACAGTTTAGTTTCTGTTCCATCAAGAGAGCATCATGTGTGCTTTCTTCAGGCTTCCGCGACATCAGTTGGTATTAGAGCCTTGACTTACCCTGGTCTGATGGGTAACCGGCGAAACGGCGACCACCACAACAATGACGGCGGTGACGACGTCAACAACCCAGTCCTCACTAGGGCTGAGTTCCTTGATTTTCGTGATGAAAATCAACAGTTTTGTGATGCAACCCAGTAGACTCTGAACCAGATTCAAGAAGCGCTTGCCACCTTGCTTAACTGAAATCGTGATGACGAAGAACGACGTGATAACCGAGCGCGTGGCCCTCCCCATCGTGGTCTAAACCGGAACAGGCAGCAAGATTACAATGAAGAGAACAGTGAGGATGAGGAGTATGCAGAGAGAGTCCTTGGGAATCATCGTGGTCTTACGAGGGATAATGGCCAAGATTATCAGGAGCAGAGGGATTATCGGATGAAAGTAGAGTTACCATCCTTTAATGGTAATGTCTCTATTGAGGAGTATTTGGATTGGGTCAGTGAGGTGGAAAAGTTTTTCGATTATATGGGTACTGCAGATGACAAACAGGTGTATTTGGTGGCCTACAAATTGAAGGGAGGAGCATCTGCCTGGTGGGATCGTGTTCAATTAAACCGTACCCGTGAACGAAAGCTTCCAATACGATAATGGAGGAGAATGAAGAGATTAATGGCAGGGTACCAGCAGATTACTAGCAGGAGTTGTTCAGACAGTACCAGGATTGCAGGCAGGGTACTCGGACAGTTAATGAGTACATGGAGGAGTTTGACAGGCTGGCGAATCGCAATGATTTGGAGGAGACTGAAGATCAACGGATATCCATATTTGTACACGGGTTGCGAGTTTCCATCCGAGATCAGGTATCCTTACAAACCCTATATACTTTGAATGAGGTTGTAACCCTATCTAAGAAAATAGAATATCAGCATCTCAGGGCAGGTTCGAAGTTTTCCAACCGCAGTTCGGAGTCCTCTAGTTCCACTGCCAACAAAGGTAAACAACCCATGTTTACACCACGATCACAACCCGTGGTTAGGGAGAATAGCGGTGTCAACCAATCCACAGTGGCAGTAGCAGGTTCCGCAGCCCAGCCAATAGCGAATGCAAAACCCTATGCTAGGCCAAATGGGAATAAGTGCTACAGGTGTGGAGAACCAGGACATCGATCTAGTACTTGCCCTAAGCAAGCTGCAGTGAATTTGGTGGTGGCAGAAGAGGGCAAGGTAGAAGGTGAACAGGAGGGTGAAGAGGTGTATAATGATGCTGATCCGTATGCTTATGATCCCAATGAGGTCCAAGAGGACGAGGAAGGCGTGCCATTAGGGCGGTCTTTGGTGATTCAGAGGTTGTTGCTTACACCAAGGGTGGAATATGGTGATCAACGAAATGAGATCTTCCGAGCACGATGCACCATTAGTAAGAGGGTCTGTGATTTGATCATTGACAGTGGCAGTGTAGAGAACATTGCATCGAAGAGTTTGGTTACCAAGCTGGGACTGAAAACAGAAAAACATCATTCTCCGTACAAGATAGGTTGGATCAAGAAAGGTACGGAAACTCTTGTTACTCAACAATGTCGTGTTACTTTTTCTATGGGTAAATGTTATGTAGATGAAGTAATTTGTGATGTTGTTGAAATGGATGCACGTCATTTAATACTAGGTAGACCTTGGCAGTATGATGTAGATGCTACTCATAGGTGTAAGGATAATGTGTATGTGTTTTTTAAGAATGGCAGAAAAATTGTCCTTGGTCCTATTAAGGAAGGCAGTATACCCAAAGCTTCTAAAGTGGAGGAGAAGCTAACACTCCTCATAGTGAACAATGAAGATGAGTTTAACAGGGAGTGTAAGGAGTTGAAACAGGTATATGCTGTAGTGGTGACGGATGGTGAGCCAAAGAAGGTTACTGAGATACCTGAGGCAATTAAACCATTGATCAAGGAGTTTGAAGAGCTTTTTCCAAAAGAGCTGCCTGCAGGTTTACCACCAATGCGCGACATCCAGCATTGCATTGATTTAACTCCTGGAGCTAGTCTACCAAATCTGCCACATTACAGGATGAATCCTCAAGAGGGTTAGATTCTACAGGGGCAGGTGGAGGAGCTTTTGAGCAAGGGGCAGATCAGGGAGAGTATGAGTCCATGTGCAGTACCGGCATTGTTAACACTGAAGAAGGATGGGAGCTGGCGTATGTGTGTGGATAGTCGAGCCATCAACAAGATCACAGTCAGGTATCGATTTCCTATTCCCCGACTAGATGACATGTTTGATATGCTGAGTGGGTCCAAGTGTTACACCAAGTTGGATCTCAAGAGTGGGTATCACCAGATTCGGATCCGACCTGGAGATGAGTGGAAGACAGCTTTTAAGACAAATGAGGGGTTATATGAGTGGATGGTAATGCTTTTCGGATTGTCCAATGCTCCCAGCACTTTCATGAGACTTATGAATTAGGTATTGAAACCATTTATTGGAAAGTTTGTGGTAGTTTATTTTGACGATATCCTGATTTACAGTAAGACAGAAGCAGCCCACTATAATCATGTGCGAGAAGTATTAGTGGTGTTGCAGGCCAATGAGTTGTATATCAACTTGAAGAAGTGCAGCTTCTTGACTGATAAGTTGCTGTTCTTAAGGTATGTGGTCAGTGCAGATGAGATTCATGTTGATGAGGACAAGGTCCGTGCAGTCAGAGAATGGCTAACCCCAAAGACAGTGAGTGATGTGCGAAGCTTCCATGGGCTAGCAACTTTCTATCGGAGGTTTGTTTGAGATTTCAGTAGCATAGTAGCCCCTATCACTGAGTGTCTAAAGAAGGGGAGGTTCTCATGGGGAAAGGAGGCAGAACAAAGCTTTTCCTTGATCAAGGAAAAGCTGAGCACAGCTCTGGTTTTGGCATTGCCCAACTTTGATAAGGTGTTTCAGGTGGAGTGTGATGCATCTGTGGTCAGGATAGGCGCTGTTCTTTCACAAGACAACAGACCAGTAGCATTCTTCAGTGAGAAAGTTTGTGAAGCTCAAAGTAAATGGTCGGCCTATGAGCTGGAGTTCTTTGTTGTAGTATGGACTCTTAAGCATTGGGAGCACTACCTGATTCAGAGGGAGTTTGTATTATATACGGATCATCAGGCATTGAATTACATCTATAGTCAAGTTAGCATTAACAAGATGCATGCTCGGTGGATAGCTTATATACAGCGCTTCCATTTCACATTGAAGCACAAGTCTGGTGTCACTAATAAGGTGGCTGACGCACTCAGCAGGCGAGCATCTTTGTTGACCACCCTACGTACTGAAGTTGTAGGGTTTGATTGCCTCAAGGAGCTGTACAAGAATGATGAGGATTTTGGTGATACTTGGGGTAAGTGTCAACAAACTCATACTGCTGTCAATAGTATGTACATCCAGGATGGTTTTCTTTTTCAGGGTAACCAATTATGCATCCCTAAAAGTTCATTGAGGGAGCAGATTATTAGGGAGCTGCATGGTGGAGGTTTGGGTGGACATATGGGCAGAGATAAGACTATAGCAATGGTGGAAGAGAGGTATTATTGGCCACAACTTAAGAGGGATGTTGGCAATCATGTGAGGAAGTGTCCAATCTGCCAAACTGCTAAGGGTTAATCTCAGAATACTGGTTTATACATGCCTTTGCCAGTTCCACAAGCACCATGGGAGGATCTGTTTATGGACTTTATACTGGGTCTTCCTTGAATCCAGCGAGGTATGGATTATGTTTTTGTTATGGTTGACAGGTACTTGAAGATGTTCCATTTCATAGCATGCAAGAAGACTTCAGATGCCATTCGAGTGGCCAACCTGTTCTTTAAAGAAGTTATGCGTTTGCATGGAGTGCCAAAGTCCATCACCTCTGACCGGGATACCAAGTTCATTAGTCACTTTTGGCTGACTTTGTGGAAACGTTTTGACACTTCCTTGAATTATAGCAGCACTAGTCATCCACAGACTGATGGCCAGACAGAAGTGGTTAATTGCATTTTGGGGAATCTGATTCGGTGTATCTCAGGCGAGAGCCCAAGCAGTGGGATCTTGCATTGTCCCAAGCAGAGTTTGCATACAATAGCTCAGTCAGTAGAAGCACTGATAAGTCTTCATTTGCCATCGTCTACTGCGTGCCCCCAAAACACGCTTTGGACTTGGTACCTTTACTAGAGCTTCCAGGAGTGAGTCAAGCAGCAGAGAATATGGCTGACCATATTCAGGCCATGCAAGAGGAGGTGAGGCAGAAACTTGAAGCTACAAATGCCAAGTACAAGAAAGCTGCTGATAAGAAGAGGTGTGAGAAAATCTTCAATGTTGGGGATTTAGTGCTGGTCTATCTTAGAAAGGAGAGATTTCCTGTTGGCACCTACAACAAATTGAAGGACAAGAAGTATGAGCCATTTCAGATTACTAAGAAGATCAACAACAATGCTTATGTGGTCGCTCTTCCTCCAGACATGAGCATTTCTTCTACCTTCAATGTTGCTGACTTGTATGATTATCATCCTCCTGATGAACCAGATAGTGGGAACTCGGGGTCGAGTTCTTTTCAAGTGGGGGGGACTGATGTAGAACAGACAACACATGCCTTCCTAGAGCAGCAGGGGCGCAAGAAGTCACAACGCAAGATCAAAGGGGGGTGCTAGTAGAGGCCATCGGGGTAACACTGTCGGAATTGCATGAAATTTGGCAGGTTAAAGGGAAACGGCGTTCTGATCCAGAGTCATAACTATGAACGTCGCCAAAATTTAGGCGAATTCCTTCATTAAGGCCCTGATAACAGTGTTTTTGCTATTTATAGTAATATTTGTTTTTCCTTAATAACTTTTAGTTTAAAAGTCAGAATAAGGTCCTGTCTGTTTTGGGACGACCCTTAAGGTCAGTAGTTTATGATTCTGCATTTAACTCAATTTTGCCATTTTTGGTAAAATTCGGTATTTTTGTCACCTAATCGTGTAATTAGTGCGAATTAGGGTTTTAGACGTTTTTCTTAGTATTTATATGTTTTGTAGCTGTCAGAGGCAGATTAGACTATTATCAATAAACACAGACGTTTTGTCAAATTTTCTTTTGGTGGATTCCAGTTTTATTCTCCTTGTGGATTCAGGGAAACCCCTCGTGGATTTGAGGTTTACTACTAGGAACTAACAGTTTAGTTTCTGTTCCATCAAGAGAGCATCGTGTGTGCTTTCTTCAGGCTTACGCGACATCAATTTCAAAATTTTAATATTACATACAATAAGTCTAAAGTAGAATTAGTGGTAGATCCATATGAGAATCAATAAAAATTCGTTAACACAATAATTATTAAAAAAAGAGAGAGCAAAATTTAGGCACAATTCTTTAGGTGCAACACATTAGATTTTCCAATCAAAGTCAAACACATGGTTGCATTGACTAATAAATTAAGTACAATCGAAGTTACATTTTTCTAATGACAAATAAATTTAACGCAATGTCATAATGGTTATTTAATTGAGAAACTTAGGGGCTATTTGGTAGGGTGTTTTGAGTAACAGTTTTTAGTATTTAAACAACATTACACGTATTTCTACATATTTTTTCACTTACATGTATTTCCAAAAAATACAAACAACGTTATTAGAATAACATTATCAAATGGCCCCTTAATATATCGTGTCAAAAAATTTTAACCTAAGTTTTACACTTACAAAAAATAGGAAAATGTTTGGCTCTAAATATATTCGGAGCCCAAAGCTTTAACCACCAATATGAAGATAACATGTGTCCCGTTATATACAATACACGTAACTCACTTGAATGGTTAAGTTAAATGTTTCGCATGACAAAGATAAATATCATATTCCTATTGATAGTTAGAGCCCAACACTTTAAATGGAGCCAAACTTTGTTCTAAAAAATTATACAAGTAGCATTCCTATAAAAAATTAGAACAGATTGTTTGGCCGCAAAATGGTGTTGAATTAAAATAAACCACTATCCATATCTTCCAATATAATAAGGCCCTCCATGTGATAGGAAGATATTATAGGCTTTTTGCATAGGCATCTAGCTATAGCTGCATAAAAGTCACTCAAAGTCATACGTATCTGTGCGGACAATTAAAGAGAAGAAGCCGATGAGTGGCTTTGAGACGAAGCAAATAGCACTTGCCAGTGCCTAATTTCTTGGTTGACTTTCGTATTAAAGAAAATAACAACGCACCCGATGAGGCGGGTTTTCCGAGTCAAGAACGACGTGCAGACGCGTCTTCGCCTAAATTGGTTGACTTTAATGCCCATTCGGATCTCTACCAAATCAATTGCTCAAACTTTCTCTATTTGGTGTCTATTTGTTGTTAGCATATATATAACTTTTTAAAATCTCAATTTAAAAAAAAATACAAATTTTAGCATGTTTTTAGCAAAAAAAAATTTCAACAAAAAAATAAATAAATTGCTTACAAACAGATACTTGGTATCTCCTAATTTTTTGAAATTTATTTATTAAGTGCTCTATGTTTTCAATTTTTTTGGATCAAAAAATTAATATACCATTTTGTAAACAGGAAATTTTATGTTTAGTAGGATTTAACATAGTGCGTTTTGGGCTATGAAGTGTATTTGTTCACGTTTTTGCATTGACTCTTTAGAGTTACAATTCCAAAAATGCCACATTTCAAAAAGCTCAAAACATAAAAGCTGAATGAAACTAGCCCTAAATATGATTTAAAGTGATAATTATTTTTAAAAAAGGTATATTAATCATCAAATTTTGAAAATATTTTATAGAAAATTGAAAAAGTTGTCAAAAAAGTTAGTCATATTTTTTCCATAATTTTTTTAAAAAAATAGTTTTGTAATGTATGCCCTAAAGACATACGTTAAGGCTATATATCACATTTGGAAATGGAAGCTATATAATGTTTTTTTTTTTTTTTTTTTGGTAGAAAGGATGAAGCTATATAATGTACTAGCTAGGCCTTCACTCGTTATTATAATACTATCTAATATACGAACATCATTGTAGATTTTTTTTTTTTGGTAAACCATTCAGCATTTATTTTAATATTTTTAGAATCAAACCATTCAGTAAATTTAAAGTGCCATACTGTACGTATGAGATAATTACAATTTTTTGGATGAAACAGCTCTTGTCATATGCTTAAAAAATAAGATTTTTTTTGAGAGCATAAAAAAAAAAATTAGAGGTATTATGAAAAGAATCAGTTATGTATATTTTAGCCTAAAATTCCAGGTTATGTCATGTCCAGTTTATACTTTATATACAACTTTAAACTCTTATTTTATATACAATTGTAATTTTAAACAAATTTAGTCAATAAAAATAACCTTATTCAAAAACACTTCAAATCAATCACGCTCAAAAGTTGAAATTTGAGTACTTTAAATTCTCTCTTTGTCATGTGCATTTGGCATAATTCATGAGCTGAAAAACGAAAGTGGAATGTATTTTAGAGTCTCTCATGGTGGTTCATGTGACCGCATGAAAAGCTAATATACTATCATATAATATCACCCATCACAAATACATAAAAGTCACAAACTATTTGGCACATGAATCCCACTTTTTCTTCAAAGAAGCGTGATAAGTGCACTTTGAAGAAGAAAAGTAGAAAACTCTTAAAGTAATCAAAACCCAAACGCACTTGCTTAAGTGCGTGTCTAACCCCCCAAAAAACCTGCCAAAACTTTTCTTAACTTTTCAGCAATGAAATTTAGTATAGTAATAGTACTACCATACCAAATTTTCAAAGTGAAAAGCCACCACACAAACATCCACATTTTCATTCCCTATCAATTAGAGAAACCATCCCAAAATGGCTCTCAACATTAACAATAACAACAACAACAAACCCAAGAAATCCATTTCCTCTTCCCAATCCAATCTATGTACCATCCTTTTCTTCATAGTTCTCTTCACCATCCCAGCCCTTTTTCTCCTCCACACACCTACCACATCCATATGCACAACCTTTGCCAACCATGTCAAGCCTTGGTCGGGTGATCTTCGAGCAGCCCAATTTGCTTGGAATCGTCTTCTCTTCCTCCAATACCCTGACCAACCCCCACCTATTGCTCTCAAGATTGCTGTATTCTCACGAAAATGGCCTATTGGTACGACACCGGGAGGCATGGAACGCCACGCACATACTCTACACACCGCTCTAGCACGCCGCGGCCATCAAGTTCATGTCTTCACCTCTCCTAATCAACTGGGAATAATTAGTACAACTTCTTCACCATATATCCATTGCCATGAAGGCGAACCGGGGCGTTGGCGATATAACAAAGCTTGGGAGCAATTTATGGAAGAGAACAAACGTGAACCCTTTGATGTGGTTCACTCGGAAAGTGTTGCACTTCCTCACTATATTGCAAGACAACTTCCAAACCTTGCTGTGTCATGGCATGGCATAGCACTTGAGAGCTTACAATCTGATATTTTCCAAGATTTGGCTCGAAGACCAAACGAGCCCATATCTCCAGCTTTCAACAATACTTTACAAGGGGTAGTCCCAAAGGTATTAAATGAAATAAGGTTCTTCAAGAGCTATGCACATCATGTTGCTATAAGTGATAGTTGTGGGGAAATGCTTAGGGATGTGTATCAAATTCCTAATAAAAGAGTTCATGTGATTCTCAATGGTGTTGATGAGGATGAGTTTGGAAAAGATTTGAGCGTAGGCCATGAGTTCAGGTCTAGAATTGGTGTCCCTGGTAATGCAAGTTTAGTACTTGGTGTGGCTGGAAGATTGGTAAAAGACAAAGGTCATCCACTACTCTATGAAGCATTCACCAAACTGATTTCAAAGCACCCTGATGTGTATTTGATTGTTGCTGGGTCAGGACCATGGGAGCAAAGGTACAAAGATTTGGGGCCTCAAGTTCTGGTTTTGGGCTCTATGAGTCCATCACAATTGAAGGCTTTCTATAATGCCATTGATATATTTGTAAATCCCACACTTAGGCCTCAAGGGCTTGATCTAACTCTTATGGAGGCCATGATGAGTGGAAAGCCTGTAATGGCATCAAGGTTTCCTAGCATCAAAGGTACAATTGTTGTGGATGATGAATTTGGTTACATGTTTGCCCCAAATGTAGAGTCATTGTTAGAGGCACTTGAAGCAGTGGTGGAGGAAGGATCAGAGAGATTAGCACAGAGAGGACAGGCATGTCGTGAATATGCAACTTCCATGTTTACTGCACGAAAGATGGCATTGGCATATGAGAGGTTATTCCTTTGTATCAAAAACGAATCCTTTTGTACCTATCCTTAGGCTATAGAGATACATATATTTCCCCCTTTTTGGCTTCGTTTTGGAGTAAATAATATAATATATATTATTGGTTTTCAAAATCAAATCCTAATTATACAGTTTTTCTTGTTGTACCAATTAATTAAGATTCATATTATTAAACATAAAGAAAACTTCACAATTGCTTTTCTTATATTTGAACTTTTGAAAGCAAGCACCACAATTTTTTTGGAGGTGAATATTCTACTTTGGTCATAGTATTATAAATTCTAAATTAAGCAAATCACTTAGATGTCACTCACTCTCTCTTGAATGAACGCATGACAAGCATGTGGGATTAAGGTGAATTATGTAAAAACATAGTCAGGCAGTCGAAAAGAGTATGTTTCAAAAGCTTTGTTGTAATAAGCTATGACATTTTTCATGATTACAACAAAACCTTTGAAGCAATAAGCTATTGCCACAAAGTTATTTGTTGTAATAAAGAAGTTATTGTATCAACTATTTATTGCAATATGTAGAATTTATTGCAATGAGATCTTTTGTTGCATAAACCTATTGTCTTGGAGTTTATTACAATGGTTCGCAACAATTTTTTTGTCGTTGCAATAACACTTTCAATCAGTGTTATTGCAACGACCAAAAAATTGTTGCGAGTCGTTGTAATAAACTCCGAAGCAATGTTGCAATCTTGTGTTGCATAAATCTATCGTCTCGGAGTTTGTTACAACGGTTCGCAACAACTTTTTCGTCGTTGCAATAACACTTTCAACCAATGATATTGTAATAACAAAAAAATTGTTGCGAGCACATGACAAGCAAGTGGGATTAAGGTGAATTATGTAAAGCATAGTTAGGCAAGCGAAAAGAGTAGATTTCAAATGTCCCTTTCTTCACCTATGTCATTCCCACCGATACCATCCCTTATCACATGGATGAGCCGAAGGCTAAGTAGTAACTTTTACACTCATTTCTTAATAGGCCCAATGTTGAGGAGGGTGCACATAATTTTAAGCGAGCCCTATGGATAAGCCACAGGGGTGAACATCAACGAATTGGACCTAACCCACTAGTCTATTACTTAACTTGGGCCAATCTCAATCTCTACTTCGATTGGAAATGGATTCTCCGTCATGAAACCCAACTAGACAATCTACTCTCTATATTTGTTTTCTTCTTCTAGGCAACTGAAAGTAGAAGTGTTTGAGTATTGTTGTTCAAAATGATGTAAAAATTGTGGTTTAAAAAGTGTTGTGAAAACACGTATTTAAAGTACTCGTAATGCAAAAAATGTGTTTGATTCTATATTTCTAATAAAAAACATATAATTGTGTGTTTGGTAAGTGTGTGTGTGTGTTTTTTTTAAGTGATGACATGTAGTCTAATCAGTGGGACCTATAGTTTTTAAAATATTTACAAAAGTGCCATTGAACCATGTTATTTGAAAATTGAAAACGGCGAAAATACACTTTTGGTCCCTACATTTTGGACCAATTCTATTTTGGTCCCTAAATTGATTTTTCTACTAATGTAGTCCCTAAAAAAAGAAAATCGATTTTATTTTAGTCCTTGTCGTCAACCCATTAACAGAAATCTCCTACGTGACGTGACAGACAGACAGAATGCCCTGCTGGTTAACATGGCGCTGACGTGACCATTAAAATATTATTAAAAAAAATTATTTGGAATTTTTTAAATGCCACGTCAGATTTAAATTAATAAAAAATTAAAAAAAAGCCAAATAAAAAAATAAAAAAAATTTTAAAAATAAACATTAATATAATTAAATTAAAATTTATTTTTTACCTTTTTTTTTTTGTAAGAACATTTCTTCTTTTCCAGAACATGAATTTCATGTTCTTCCCCAGCAAACAAACTAACAAGCCCAAAAATTTTCTTAAGAAACAAACACACAAAAAACCCAAAAAATTCAACTCATAAACAAAATTATAAATCTCAAATCCACCATTTTTTCAAGCACCAACAAAATAATCAAATCCCAAAGCCCAAAGTACCAAATTAATCCAAAAATACAACATAACCAACCCAAACAAAAAAATTCAAACCCAGAAAAACCCATCTCAGGCAAGTTGAACCCAGCAAATCTAGCAATCCCACCTTAGAACCCAGAAAGTCGAACCAAGAAATCCACCTCAGAACCCAACAAATCCCACTAAATCGAACCCAACAATCCAACAAGTCGAACCAAGAAACCCACCTCAAAACCCACCAAGTCGAACCCAACAATCCAGCAAGTTGAACCAAGAAACCCACCTCAGGGTTTTCCACAAAGAGAGAGTGAGAGAGAGAAGATGGATCTGATGCAGAGGCTTCATAAAGCGTCCAAAGGAATGGTGGAGAGAATCACAGGTCCTCACACCGTCTTTGCCTTCAAAGAGAAAGGCATTCTTAGCGTCTCTGAGTTCGTCATCGCCGGCAATAACCACGTCTCCAAATGCCCTACCTAGTCCTAGTACTACATCTTCTTCGTTCCAAAAACCTAATAAGAATTTTCCAATTTCCAAAATCCATACCTCAATTTCCAATACCTTTTTACACAATACCTCAATTTCCAAAATCCACCGAGAGAGAGAGAGAGAGAGAGAGAGAGAGAGAGAGAGAGAGCTTCAATATTTGGGAGGGGGGGATTACACTTTACCACCCTAAACTATACTCTAGATTACACTTTGCACTCTAAACTATTCGATTGCACAATTTGCACCCTAAACTATAACTTTTGTTACACTTTGCACCCCAAAGTTAGTTTTATTGTTAAGTTAGATGGAAATTTATAACACATGACTTGCATGTGATTTTTACTTAGGTGGCACATAGTTTAAAGAAGAAAACACCCTTTTTCCAATCAATTAAAAACAAAAGCTCTCTCTCACGTGCTAGCATCTTCTCCTCCCCAAATCAAATTCTGTCTAACCTTAAATCCCCAATAGTTCTCACGCGTGCCCAGCAGTAGCTCTTCCCCTCTCTCTCCGCCAACAGCTCTTCTCTTCTTTTGAAATTCTTCAATTGCTCCTCTAAAACATGATGGTCATCATCTTTACATATTTTTGTTTGTTTTGAATACAGATAATTATAATAAAATCTGAGAGATAATTAATGCAAACATATACAACCAACATCTGGAAAAAAAAAAAAAAAAACCAGTCCGGGCCTACTATATGAGATATATGTATGGCTTTCTTTAGTGATGGGTCAAAGCATACGTATAACACAGTAAAAATCTATAATAATCAATATTAAAATAAAATTTTGAATGGATTCAATCTTGACATACTTCTTTAAAAGTTCATATTAGTCTTGTCTACCTTATATTATTCCCCAAACTGTATTTGGACTTCATGTTTTAGATAGTTTTCTATTTTTTTTTTTTAACTTGATGTAGATTTCCATTTTTTTGCAGCTTAGTATTATTTTACTTAGTGGAGCAACTGAACAATGAGAGAAAGGAGAGGAGTTGACGCATGAGAGCTGTTGGGAATTTAGACAGAAATTGATTTGGGGAGGAGGAGATGCTACGCACATGAGAGAGATATTTTGTTTTTAATTGATTGGAAAGGGGGTGTTTTTGTCTTTAAACTATGTGTCACTTAAGCAAAAATCATGTGCAAGTCATGTGTTACAAATTTCCATCTAACTTAACAATAAAACTAACTTTGGGGTGCAAAGTGCAACGAATGTCATACTTTAGGGTGCAAAGCGTGCAATCGAATAGTTTAGGGTGCAAAGTGTAATCTAGGGTATAGTTTAGAGTGGGAAAGTGTAATTTCCCCTATTTTTGGGTGAATAGAGAGCTTCAATCTTTAATCTATAAAAAGTAATTTTTTGTTTGTTTTTAATTAAAACTAAAATTGAGGAATTAAATTATTATTATTTTTGAATGTTTTGATCTGGCCTTTTCTTTTAATGTTTTATTAATTTAAATCTGACGTGGCATTTAAAAAAATGCCAAATAATTTTTTTAATAATATTTTAATGGTCACGTCAGCGCCATGTCAACCAGCAAGGCACTTTGTTAGCTACGTAGGAGATTTCTGTTAGTGGGTTGACGACAGAGATTAAAATAAAATCGATTTTCTTTTTTTGCTATTACATTAGTAGCAAAATAAATTTAGGGACCAAAATGGGAATTGACTCAAAATGTAAGGACCAAAAGTGCATTTTCGCCAACTAAAAATTGGTAAGAGGAGTTTTCTAAATTCAGTGTTTAAACACCCTAAAATGAGAAACGTAACTCAAACATTCCTAAAAAAACACTTCTACCAAACATGTTATTTTTTGGGGGCCCATAGTTTTTAGAGTTTAAACACTGAAAACTACTGCTCAAACAACCTTACCAAACAAGCCCTGAGTCACTGACACATGCCAAAGCATATTTCTATCCGTCTTAATGGAAAATTTATCATATCATTCGGTGACCGTAAATTTATCATATCAATCAAAGAGTTTGCATTCACAAAGAAAGAGTAAGAAAGAAAGAAAAATTCCTAACAATGGCTAGCAATGCAACGGCTAATAGCTTGAATTCCCATTGGAAGCAAGTGCCTCTCTTAGGGCCGCGTGGGATTATTGGGATAGGAGTAGCACTAGCCGTTGCTCTCATTTTTGCCTTGATTCTGTCCTTTCTTTGGTGGAAGATGAAGAACCAACCAGAACCGGAGGAACACAATGCAGAGCTTCCTCATGATCATCAGCCGCATGCTCCTATGCTAGAACTACCACAAAGAGAATTCCATGTCGGTGAAGCCACTATGGACTGCCCTGTCTGCCTTGAGGAGTTTGTGGAGGGTGAGAGCCTTGTTGGGCTTCCTACATGTCTCCATACATTCCATCCTGCAGGTATTGAGACGTGGTTGACTCGGAACCATGCTTCTTGTCCTGTTTGTAGACTCCAAAGATAAGGGTGCAGTGATCTAAAGCTACAGTAATAACACTTTCAATTAGTGTTATTGTAATGACAAAAAAGTTGTTGCGAGCCGTTGTAATAAACTTTGAGGCAATAGGTTGTTATAAACTCTAGTTGATAGTCTAATCTTGACTACCAACCAATCAATAAAAACATGTCTAGGAATGGTAAGATTGAACCACAGTAGTTTTCACAAACTTGTTGAAATTTTGTTGCCCACTATTGCAAAAAGGTCTGTAGAAATAGGCTATTGTAACAAAAATTTCGTTGCAATAGCGTTTTGTTGCAATAAAATATTTTTATTGTTATTAAAAACAGTTTATTGCAACAAAAATTATTGTTGCTATAATTTATTGAAGCAAAATATTTGTTGTGATAGGTTACTGTTACAATAAATTACCTTTGAAGACTTATTACAACAAATTTCTTTGTTGCAATAGGTTACCGCAACAGTAATTTTTATTGCAATAAATACCTCTGGAAACTTATTACAACAAAACATTTTGTTGCAATAGGTTACAAAATAAATTTAAAAATAAATAAATTTGAATGCGCTCTTTTAAATTGATCAAAGTTCAATAACCTGATTCAAATATAAATGTTAAATAGATCACTACATGTAATCACCAATAGCAAAACACGAATCACTACATGTAATCACCAAAACCAAAAAATATAAGACATTTGATTTCAATACATACACTGCTATACAGAGAGTTGGATTTCATGGAGCATAGGTATGTGCCGTTTCATATTCTGATTCACATAAAAATTTTGCATTCTAATTTTGCATTTTGTACCTATCCTTGGGCTATAGAGATACATATATTGCCCCCTTTTTGGCTTCGTTTTGGAGTAAATAATATAATATATATTATTGGTTTTCAAAATCAAATCCTAATTATACAGTTTTTCTTGTTGTACCAATTAATTAAGATTCATATTATTAAACATAAAAAAAATTTCACAATTGTTTTTCTTATATTTGTACTTTTGAAAGCAAGCACCACAACAATGGCTATGCAATCACTTGTCCAAAATTTCAGTTATAGTATCTAAAAAATTATCATGTCAAAAATACTATCTAAGATGTTCCTCCACTGTGCAATAATGTCCAAAATGCTGTCCATTAGCTGTGCAGTATATTGTCCAAAATACCATCCAAAAGAGATTTTCATCATACTTTAGAATTTTTTAGCAGAGCCCTAAAAAAAAAAGAACAATATTAGGGGGAAAAAAACAATAAACAAAAGCACATATTAGGGCAATAACAGCATTGTATGATGATGAAGTTTTCTGCTAAAATGAAAGATGGTGAACAACAGACGGTTATGACACAAGGTTGTGACAATGCCTTTGCCTATGAATAAATGAGATCGTCCCGGGCTCTACCCAATGCTTTTGCACTCAAAAGCATTGCACAGAAAAGAAACTGTGGGAGATAGGTAATCAAAAAATGCTCCATATTTGAAATCAATTATGAGATAATTAGAGGTGGGGGGGGGGGGGGGGAGGAGGACTGGAAACGTAAAAGAACTAAAGCAAATGATAATGGTTGTCAACAGGGGCACATCCAATTTTGAGTGTACTTTTCAAATACAAACCAAAATGAGTATATATGCTTCTAGTATATTAAAAAACATACCACAAAAATCAACTAACATAGCCATATTTCTCTTGCAAAGGCTATCATGCGTATGCAAAGACAGCCTAATAGGGGATCATATACGCAGATTAGAAGTTTGTTTCCATGAAAGGTTACTTAGCCATAGCCATTAAGTGCTTCACCATAAACATATTTGATTTAGCTAGCTTCAACTTGAAGTTCACGTTGAACTCATGATATACTATAGTTTATGTAACCTCCTCGGTTTGTCAACAAGACTTAGAATAATTGGTATTCGTAGTTCAGCCTCTGGGACCAGAGAGTCATAATATCATCACCATTAATGATTATTTGACCTCTAGCCGTATATGTATCCTAAAATTTGCCCGACCCACACCAACGAGCACTTGAAGCATTTAGGCGCAACTTATGTTTCTCAATTTCAAAGATGTAGGGTCATCAGCGTGCTTTGGACACCACCACCATCTTCACCACAATATCATCTATATGAAACCTCGATACTTACCACAATTGAGGCTCGAATATTCGTCATCATCCTTTGATAGGTGCGATGCTGCGTTTTTAGACCGAAAGGCATCACCTTGTAGTAGTTTCCGATAAGGGTATGCTTGATCTCTCCTGATTTTCAAGGCTAGGGTATTTAGTGATATCAGCCAGAAGGCATCCAAGAAAGCTCAGCCAGAGGTGTCCTTTATCGCATCTGGCCAGAATCTATTCGTAGCATAGAATGAATCTTTTGGCGAGGCACTTATTTAGATCAAGTAAAGTCCACACCTTTCGCCAACGCCATTCTTTTTCTTTACCACCACGGTGATAGCCCGACCATTCCAGGGTAAAACACCTCCTTGATAGCCTGGCATAAGCTTCCTCAGCTCTTCCTAACAGCATCTGCATGCTCCTTGGATGGGCGTCAGGTGGTTGCTTTTTTTTTGGAGTAATGGATGGGTGCGTTTAAATGATAACAGATAAAGTCGGATCCACCGTTGGAGGTAGATCTCACCTGTACATTAATTAATTCAATATTGAAGTTAGTGTTACTTTTCTTTATAAAAAAAGAATAAAAAAATTAGAAAAATGTGACATAGTAATAGAAGTTTACTGGAAAATCATGAGTGTGGTTCTTGAGTGAATGATAATTGAAGAACGGTTGTTCATAGAGATTTATGCAATCATATGTATCGCCATACTTCGTCTACAAATCACAAAATCATTTTGTCACTATAATAGCTGCAACATTATTTCCTCAGCATATATATATATACACATACACAAATGGAAATATTGATCTCACCCGAATAGTTTTCTTGGCCAACTTATTTAAAAGCTTATGTTGCCTTTTCAACTCCAAGTGATCTTCTCGATAAATTCTCTTGCAACCAACATCATTACTGCTAAAAGAAAGGAACAATGTGAACAAAACCAATAAGACAAACCTTCTAGCCATTGGCATGTGATCTACAACCCTACCCCGCAAACCATGAGTGTTGTCATTTATATACGTACACACATTAAATTTAGTTGTTTTGTCATTTGTATTTCCCTCCATATTCCTATAAAAACAAACGTATTATTATCATTCTATAAAAGAAATATCATTTTGGCATATTTTAATATTAATTATAAATAAATTGTTAGATTCTCATTATAATGAAATTTACTTGTAATAAATTGTGGCAATTAACTCCAATCTTTATTTAGAAACTCTCACCATGACATAAATAGGTATATTATTTATGTCAATAAATGAGTTATAATTCTCATTAGTATTGATATATCTTTGGTGTCTTTGTAGCCCCTTATAGGAAGTGGTGCCACTTCCTATAAAATTTGGAGTGATTATCTAGAGCACTCATGAAACCGAGATTAGGCACAAGGCCGAAACTTGCCAACTTAAAAAGGTCATGTTAACACCTTGATTGTTATGTGTGAAAAATTATTCTTTATTTCCCTAAGTAGTCAAAGTTCAAGTCTGAGACCATTATATACACGCACACATTAAATTTCGTTGTTCTATCATTTGTATACATGCACACATTAAATTTAGTTGTACTGTCATTTGTATTTCGCTTCATATTCCTATAAAAATAAACCTATTATTATTCTCCTATGAAAGAAATATCACGTTGACACATTTTAATATTAATTATAAATAAATTGTTAAATTCTCATTATAAAGACATAGGCAAAGTTCCAATCCTACAGCCCAATATCTCAGCCAAGGCATGGACATCATTTACTTCCCTTATTGGATCCATTTCACTCTTCTGCACATTGACCTTCAAGCCTGTCACAGCCTGAAAACAAAGTAACAATAATTGAAGTGGGTTTATAATTCACATTAGTATAAATATATTTTTGGTGACTTTGTAGCCCCTTATAGGAAGTGGTGCCGCTTCCTATGAAATTTGGAGCGATTATCTAGAACACTTATGAAACCGAGATTAGGCACAAGGCTGAAACTTGCCAACTTAAAAAGTTCATGTTAACACCTTATATACACGCACACATCAAAAGTTCATATTTTAATATTAATTATAAATAAATTGTTAGATTCTCATTATAATGAAATTTACTTGTAATAAATTTAGTGGCAATTAACTCCTATCTTTATTTAGAAACTCTCACCATGACATAAATAGGTATATTATTTATGTCAATAAATGAGTTATTATTCTCATTAGTATTGATATATCTTTGGTGTCTTTGTGGCCCCTTATAGGAAGTGGTGCCACTTCCTATAAAATTTGGAGTGATTATCTAGAGCACTCATGAAACCGAGATTAGGCACAAGGCCGAAACCTGCCAACTTAAAAAGGTCATGTTAACACCTTGATTGTTATGTGTGAGCAATTATTCTTTATTTCCCCAAGTAGTCACAATTCAAATATGAGACCCTTATATACACGCACACATTAAATTAGTTTCTTTAGTCATTTTTTACATGCACACATTAAATTTAGTTGTTCTATCATTTATATTTCACTTCATATTCCTATAAAAATAAACATATTATTATCCTTCTATAAAAGAAATATCACGTTGGCACATTTTAATATTAATTATAAATAAACTGATAAATTTTCATTATAATGAAATTTATTTGTAGTGAATTTTATGTAACTAAAAGAGAAATGTTATATCCACAACATTTTCACAACAAATCTTAAATGGTAGTGTAGGGTAACAAATTGTACCCTTAAGTCCAAAACATGCAGGACTTGGGCCCAATGAGTCCACTGCAATAAATTTGTAGAGAGTGGGTTAAAGAATTAGGTACGAATGACGTGGATTATGTTTAACCTGTTCTGAAAAACAAATTAAAAAGCTCACAGAAAGACCAAAAGCATATTGGGATAATTTGATATAAGTAAATTCTTTTTTCGATCCGAGGAGACATCGTATCATGTAATTCACGTTCTTTTTCTTTCTTCTTCTCTTCTCTTTTTTCCAAAAAGTCCCCTTCTCGTGGAGGGGCTGTTACATTATATAATCAACCTCTAGTCATCCTAACATCATTATTTAATCTTTTCAGTTTCTCCTCTCCACTCTCTATCATCTTAAAAATGTTCGACCTTGGTGAAAGCAGCCGGACAATTTATGAGTTATTTACTTATTTTCTAATAAATTCCAACTTAAACCTAAATTGAGCAAACTCTAAGTTGTTTCTCAAATTCTTCCCTTAAAATAGGTTTTGGATGGTGCGGGTATTCGGAGGGACCCACCCCATTTATATTTAAAAATTAAAAATAATTTTTATTGATTTTTTTTTTACATGACATATATGTTCTTTTATTTTCAAACTTTAAATTTATGATTTTTTTCGGTGTTGTATTATTGATTTTATGTTTGTATGTTTTAGATTTAAATTGTTTATAATCTTAGTTGTTATATTGCTATATATGTTTGAATTGTTTTAATGGTTTTTAAGACTTAAATTGTTGTATTATTAGATAGTTTTGCACAGGCAGGTTGTTAGTGGTGGGACAAAAAAGTTATTTCAGTGATAAGTTCAAATTAGAACCAATAATAACTAACCACTTATGATTTGTTGTGAAAATATTGTAAAAATAAAAAAGGTATAAGTTTTAATTTTTATGGAGATTTGGCATATTGCATTTAACTCCAATCTTTATTTAGAATCTCTCACCATGACATAAATTGGTATATAATTTATGTGAATAAATGGGTTATAATTCCGTTTAGTATTGATATATTTTTGGTGTCTTTGTAGCCCCTTATAGGAAGTAGTGTCCCTTCCTATGAAATTTGGAGTGATTATCCAGAGCACTTATGAATCTAGAACTATTCAATGTAGGATACACAGACACACCTTCATAAGATATAATGAGCTATCTTGAGTTATGTGAATAAATGAGTTATAATGCTCATTAATCTTGAGTAGGCCCTAAAGTCAATAAATAGGACTATTTGCATCATTATATATATATATATATATATATATATGTATGTATGTATGTATGTATACACACATACTAGTGAGAGTGTATGTGCGTGTTGTGTTTTTTTTTTTTTTTTTTTTTTTTTTTTGAGATAGTTATAATATTGTGTTAATCCTATAGCTTGAACCTTTTCCCCTAAACTTGCAAGTACTTTGTATATGAAGAGGTGTCAATTAAGCTACAATGCCCTTGACATTTGTGTGAGTGTCTCTAACAATCTATATATCTGTTATCTATTATTAAAGTTTAATCCCTAAACTGGAGGATGTATACAATGATGACATATTTTACTTTGGCGAAACTACACTATGGGTCCTTAAAGTTTGCCTACTGAGTATTATTGGTCCCTCAAGTTTAAAAAATGAGTACAATTGGTCTTTCTATTAACAGCTGTTAATCTTAGTGCTTACATGGCTAACGAAGGTATGATGTGTCAATATTTAAGTGACATGACATCAAATTTAAAATATTTTAAAAAAAAATAGGGCAAATTTCAACTTACCTACTTGTGGTTTGGCCAAAATTTAAGTTGCCTACATATGATTTGAAATTTGACATTTTACCCACCTAAGGTTAGCTTTGTTAGAGTTCTGTAACCCACTTTTGTAAGAAACATTGTTAAATATGTAATTTTACTCCAATTTTGTCTCTCTCCTCAAAAAACACAAAAACTTAAAAATATAAGATCAAATTAGATAATAAATAAATAAATAAAAGATCCAGTGAAACATTTGTATCATGAGATTTCAAAGCACAGATAGGCAACTTAAATTTTGATCAAACCTCAAATGGGTAAAGTGTCAAATTTCAAACCACAGATAAGCAATTTGAATTTCGGCCAAACCACAAATGGGTAAATTGTAATTTTTCCAAAAAATTAGAATCCAAAATTTGACTCATTAAAAAACCCATCAACCCGTTAGAAGCCAAACCATTTCAAACTGACCCATTGAGAAATGGGTATTCCCAAATCAAACTGAAAATTGCTAACCCCAATCTGAGAGAAAGAGAGAGATAGAGATGAAATATTAGAGGATTTTTATGAACTGACTGAAGTACTGGCCTTGGATGTTTGCTTTTTGGTCCAATTATTGGAAATATTTCCATTTTGTTTCATTGATAAATCCACAACTGCAAACCATGCTAATTGACACGAAGAGGCATGTGGGAAATACACATGGGGTATGTTAATAACATTAAAAATTTGATAAATCAAGAAAATGGGATTTGAAGATCCAAATAGTTGCACTCACACTAATGGGTATGTGACTGCACAGCGTTGCACCGGTGGCTATGTGTGTGAGAGGACATTGGTCACGAGAGAAGGATGACGCAAGTGAGGGGCAGGATGGCAGTGTTAAGATTAAGGCTAGTAATTTTTAGTGATATGAGAATACTCGTTTGTCAACGGGTCAATTTGAAATGGTTTGGGGTTTTTTTTTTTTTTTTTTTTGAAAATAACACTAAAAGCCAAACTATTTTGTTAGTTAACACAGTTTTGAAACAAATTTGGTATCTAACAACTCGAGACCAAAGGACTCGATTTCGGTGTTTTAAATCAAGCACGATGGAGTTGATTTCAACATAGAACTCGAGCCTATTGGACTTGATTTCGTTGTTCAGTTCTTCCCTTCAACAAACTCAAGCAAAACTCAACTCCAGCAAAACCACTCTAGCAAAACCCAGGTCCGATCCAATCCGAGCAAAACCCATGTGAGCATCAACGGGGAACAAGAGATATGGAATAAGACAAAGTGAGAGAGAACCACCGACTCGATCCAATCAACTCCAGCAACTCCGATCCGATCCCAGCAACTCCAGCAAAACCTGTGCGATCCGATCCGAGCAAAACCCCAGGTGGGTCTTGGGTTTGTTGATGTCGTTGTTTCTCTTTGGTTGTTGTGTTTGATTGTTGGAGAAGAAGATTGTTTGATTTTTTGGAAATGGGTTGTGTTTGATTGTTTGAGAAGAAGATTGTTTGATTGTTTCTCTTTTCTCTTTGGCAGCATTTCTCTTTCGTTGTTTTCATTTTTGTTGTGAGTACCGAAATCGAGTATGAATGGCTCGATTTCAATTTGATGGAAAACGAGTTTGATGGACTCGATTTGGCATTCCAAAATCGAGTATATTACACTCGAGTTGTTAGTTTCCTATATAGTTTTGAAAACATGCTAATTAATGAATTTGTTTAAAAATTAGTGTTATTTTGAAAAAAAAAAAAAACCATGGTTTGGGCATTTGGCTTCTAATGAGTTGATTTTTTTTTTTTTTTTTTTTGGGGGGCTAAAATACAAAACTCACCCTTTAAGTTTCACAATTTTTCATTTCAGTCCTATAAGTTTGGGTTGTGTCATTTCAGTCCTTTAAGTTTCATTCTTTTCCAATTAAGTCTTCTATTAATGTGCCGTTAGTTTCTGCCGTTAACTTTTATTTTTTTTTATTTACTACTTAATTGAGAAAAGATGTTAATTTAAAAAAAAAAAAAAAAAAAAAAAAAAACCAGAATGAGAAACCCAAATGCTACGGCACCTTGCCAATCGACGAGGCCTCCATCGAATGCTCGACACTGTTAAAACTCATCCCTCCTCCGCCGCTTCTTCTGTCAACACTGCTGGCTCTACGCCGCAGACTCCGTCTCTTATCTCGTCTCAACCACTGTTATGCTAGCACTAACAAAGTTGCAAAACGACCCAAAACAGAAAGTATAACCTCACTACGAAAAGGATCAAAGCTATGAAAAAAACAAACATGTTTTAGATAAAAAGTGAAATAAGTCGTTAGAAATTTTGGATCCAACCTAGATGTTTTATTAATTTTACTATAAACCTAGAAAGAGAAACTGAGGAAAATGTTTAAGACAAAGATTCCACAACAAAATATATTATAACTCGGCGTATAAGAAACCAAAAAACAATCAAATTATTGAGATGACCAGAGTGTTAAAAAGGAGTCGTACACAACTTTTTTGTTTATGACAATGAATCTCTGCTCCAATAAAAGTTTGTAAAACTTTATAGCCAATTAGCTCAATTAGCCTCAAATAAAAACAAAGCTAGTAGCCTGCACAAAATCCAAATTCAAATTGGATCAGCAAATCAGCACCAACCACAAAATCAAATTGAAGACATAATGGTCTGTTTGGTTGCCCAGAAAATTGTAGGAAATTCTAGAAACGGAATTTGGAGAGAATGGACTGTGTGGAAAGCGTCTCGATGAGTTGAGTCATGATCGCAATCTCTCTTCTCCCTCTTTCTACCTTCTTGATCTCTCTTTCTCTCTCTTTCCCCCTCTTTCTCATGATTTTTTTTCAAAATAACCAAATCCCTCAAACAATTTCATTAGTTAGCAAGGTTTTGAAACTATTTAGCAATCTAACAAATCGAATGCAGAGAACTCGATTTTGTTGTGCTAAATCGAGTGTGAAGAGGTCGAGTTCCATGGAACTCGAGTCTCTGCGACTCGATTTCCCTGCCAGGCTACGAACTTCATCAAGAAAACATAGAGATGATTTGCTTGGGTTGGATAGAGATGCAGGATTCGCTTGGGTTTGGGTTTGCTGCTATAGGTGGATTCGCCAGGGTTTGGGTTTGTTGTTTTTGTGAAGATCAGAAGGCGTGGGTTTGTGAAGTTTCTGCTATGGAACTCAAGTGTTTCACTCTTGAATATGAAACTCGAGTGTGAGACTCGAGTTACTGGATTTCAAATCGAGTCTAACAGACTCGATTTATTAGATTACTAAATAGTTTCAAAACCTTTCTAACTAATGAAATTGTTTGAGGGATTTGATTATTTTGAAAAAAAAAATCCTTTTTCTCATTCTTGGTTTCTCAGATCAAGTATCGGTGGGGTGAGGTTTCTCATTATTATTTTTTAATTAATGGTTTTTTTTTTCTAAAATTAAGGGGGAAAAAAAAAAAAAGCTAACGGTGAAAACTAACTGCTGTTAAAATGACAAAACTCAAACTTATAGAATTGAAATGAAAAATTGTGAAACTTAGAAGGTGAGTTTTGCATTTTAGCCTTTTTATTTTATTTTTATTTTTTATGAGTTAGGTTTTGGATTCTAATTTTTTAATGTTAAATTTGATGTCATACCACTTAAAAATTGCCACTTCATACCTTTGTTAGCCATGTAAGCACTAAAACTAACTGCTGTTAACATAAAAGTCAATTGTAATTATTTTTGAAACTTGAGGGACTAATAATGCTCAGTAATTAAACTTCAGGAACCAATAGCGGAATTTCGGCTTTTCCTTTCTCCAAGCATAAAATGATGAGATATATGCTTCCTTATAATTACAACCATTAATTTCTTTTAAATAAAACTAACCATTATTTTAACCGAATAATAACCTAGCATTTTTTTAGTCACGTGACACTTCTTTTTATTAAAAATTACACGTAAAAAATAAAGAAGACCCGTTCCAAATTCAATCCTAAACCTAACCCGGTTCCAAATCAAACCACTAGAGAGAGAGAGAGAGAGGGGGGGATTGAACAGACCCAAGCCGAGCCGCCGCCCTCCGCTGGAGACAGTGGCCTCCTGCGTTACGCATTCTTCTCCATGTAAGTTTTTATTTTATTTCATTCTGTGTTCCTATCTGTTGTTAGATTGAGAATATGAAATTCTATGGTAGGAGAAACAAATTTGGATAAAATGCCCAATTTCAATTTCAACGTAAATTTCTCTGGTCTCCAATTCGTAGTGGAGCAATCAAAAAAGGAGACCTCCATATGAACCTGTTGATTAAGTAAATTGCAGGCCATGGAATGATTTTAACATAAATACATCAAGTGATTTAATGAAATGGGTTTTTTTTTTTTTTTTTTTTTTTTTTTTTTTTTTGGTTTTGGCATACCTTTAGGTGTTTACAGGAGCAAGGAAACCATTTTTTTTTTTTTGTACTGACATGAATGACAATTATAAGTTGCATTCCAAAATTTTTAAGCACTTACTGATTTTTTTTATGCTTATTATTCGTATACTCACCTCACTGGTAGTTGGGTGAGAGAGATTCATGGATCACAAGACTCATGGATCAAAAAGGCAGTCCCTCTAATCTTCACACTTAGATATTGATTGTCTTAAAAATAATTTAGCCCTTTGCTGTGTCTATTTTTAATGGTAAATTCCTTTCTCTTGTTGTAGGGATGGACAACTTTGATGTTGTCAATTCTTTCTGGGCGGGTCTTCCCTCTCCCATGAAAATAATAAGCTGAATTCTTTGCAATGCTTGCCAGGTTGCCATTATCCCTAAAGGCTCCAACCTCACAGTTGCCACAAATTAGCCACTTTCCCATGATTAGATTTTTGTAAAATGGATATATTTTTCACCCAATGAATTTGTAGATGGACATTCTGAATCCATACAATTTATTAATTTCTCCAACAAATATGATTTCCAAAAATCCATAATTATTTTAGAGTTCTTATGAAATTCAGATTTATTTTCTCCTTTTTTCTTTTCATTGAGATGGATTTTTTGAAGCCTAACTTATGTTCAATGTGAAGTACTTCATTTTGAGATTAATATCATAACGAGGAATTTCATAATATCATAATCTCCATGTTGCACTTTGGAGCAATTTTTTCAAATTATTTTGGTTATTGGGTTGAAAATTTCTACTAATTGTTGGATATTGTATATGGTAGATGAAGCACATCTCCTATGTCTTCAGAGAAGAAAGCAAGGTGGAGAAAATAAATCCAGTGGCTTTTATCCATAATTGATAAATCTTATTCGAATATGCTAGGCAAGTAGACTCATGGATCAATCATTCACTTAATTTGTGTTGATATTATTCTTATTGAGTAAGAAAAGAAAAAAGGCTGATGGCCTATTCATCTGTAATTTTGTTAGGTTTGCTACTCTTTTTTTTCTTTTTCTTTTTTATGCATGGATTCTTTTTTTTAAGAGAACTGTTAATCTTACTATGAATATTGTTATTCTATGTTTACTGTTTTTTTTTTCTTTGTTTGTGTGTCATATAAAGGTCATATTTCTAATAATACCAAAGCTATTAATCTTTCTATGTATGTTTGTTGTTATTTAATATCTAATAAGACCACTTTAAAGGTAGATTATGGAATTTTATTTATTTATTTCAAAGTTACCCAGCATAGGTAATCATGATAAATTTAATTTTACAAGGGATGCTACTGTATAACTAAAACAAGTTTGCATTGATTTTTTATTTTTTTCACCTGTTGTTATTTTGTTCAATGCTGACTGCTTGCTTGAATTCCAAATGCATTAGGATTATGATTATCTCAAGTGAAGAGAGACATTTTTGAAAATTTTCATCCAAGAACCCCCTGTTGGTGCATCTTCACATTTTGAATTTATATTGATCTAATTGTTATTCCTATCTTGCATGCTTTCTTTGCAGCATGATTGCTAATCATGATAAGTTTGCATATGTAATGTGTGGTCTTATCAATGGTTAAATATATATGGGGCAGTATATATCTTAACTTCTTTTTGTAATCTTTACTAAAAACAATTAATGGGAGTGCATTTTAGTTTAATTTTCTTTTTTAAGAATTCATTTTTTATTTAACTATCCCGTGCATCGCACGGGTTAGCAACTAGTATTAATAAAGCTCAAAACCATCCATAAATTTCATCAATAGAAAATATTTTACCATTTCATCCTCAATTCAAGTCATTTAAACTTAAAAATTGAATTCCAAATATCTATTAACTATATAAAAAGAGCGAATAGCTCTTTCTACATTGTCTTGGTTTAGTCAAGTTTTGTTATGCCAAAACACACCGTTTCGTTGTTCTTCATCTCAGTTGCATTTTGGTGAAGCAAAATGCTTCGTTTTGTTATTTTTTGTGTGTGGAAGGGAAACAAAGATGGGAGTGGGTGAGAGCGAGAAACAAGGAGGGTTGAAAGACGAAAGACCTCATTAGTGATAGCAGAACTGAAAGAACTTTGAGTTTCTCACACCGATTAGCACTCTATTTGCTGAAAGAGCAAAGAGGGCTTTGCCTACTTGGATGGAGAATGGAGGACGGGAGGAGAGGGCTATTTCAACTATTATACAAATCAAAGGTCTGGTTTGTGGCTTTGGTTTTTCTCTCAACTCATGCCATAGGTATTTACTTTCTCTAAATTTAACTTCTTTATGATTTCCTTGATTTCTTCTTTTCATTTGCTAATATGGGTATTTTGGGTTTCTTTTCTTCTAAACTTTTAGTTGCTGGGTGTGGAGTTGTGCGTGCGTGGGTTTCTCCTTTCTAAGGTGAGAAGATATTGAAAGAGGGAGAGAGAAACAGATCATAAAGAAAGGGGATTTGGTTCCATTTTTGGTATTTTCGGCTAACACACTATAGGTAAGCTCTCTCTCTCTCTCTCTCTAATATTTCCACTTTGAAGTTTCACTAATCATAATTTGGTTCCATTTTTGCCTAATCCCATGTCATTCTCTCTATTTTTTAACAACGGGAAAAACTGGACTGATGATACAGACCTATACACTAGAGACAAAACCAATTTTGCCAAAAAGAAAAGCTGCCTACTCCATTCGATTGTAAAGTTGCTATATTTCCATCAATTTCATAGCAAAATTTGTGCTTTGTGTTTCTCTCTATACACATAAATGAATGATCCTACCTGTAGAAAGAACTAAAAGAACCATACAAATTATAATATTCTAGAAGAATATATCAATTGTTGTTGTTTTTGTTTCTGGTAATGGTGGTGGTGATGTGGTTGGTCATGGGGTTTGTAATCTTCCTCTTTTTTATTTTTTTGGATTAAACAAATTTTTTGGAGTGCTAATTTGTTATATTTGATTTGCAGCCACCAACCTAAGCTATTCGATTCAAAAGTAGGGACTAATCTTTTGGATATCATCCTCACAAAGGTAAGGTATGCTTTTGTTTTTGGTAAAATGTTAGGTCTTTGAATATATATATATATATATATATATATATATATATATATTTGTAAATATTCAATATATTGATTCTAGGCATAATGTGATCAGTGATTTGTAATCAAATTAATTGTCACTCAAATTAATCTCTTTCCTTCTTGTTTAATTCATTTTTTTCATGGGTTTTGGATTTCATCTCATCTTTCTTCTTTCTAAAAATGCGCTTCTGTCACTCTCTCTTATTTAACTCTATATTTCTGTTTTTCTGGAATGTTAGTTTCATAATTCTTGGACATTTGGGAGGATGATCAATTTTGTTCTTTTATTATTTATTTTAAGCTTAGTTTGGCTGTTGGTCTAATCTTTATATATATAAATATATATATATATATGTATGTATGTATATATATATGTATATATATAAATGTATGTATGTATGTATGTATGTATGTATATCTCTTATATTTTAAATGGGAAATCTTACACTGTGATCTGAAGCATATTTGTATATTAAATCAGTGTTTATGACTAAATTTTTTACCCCATCTATGAATATTAATTTTGAAACAACATCATCAGAATTCTGTTAAAATGTTTCATTCCTAATTTTTGTCTTTTCGTTTGCAAGATTTTTGAGTTGCTAAACCCAATTCCTATCCTAGGTCTTTTTTACAAATTTGGCTTGGAAAAATATTTGCATTAAATCAAGTTAGAATAACTAAAAAGAGCTTGACCAAACCGAAGTGCCAATTTATACAAATTATCAATGATCAGATTCTATTAATCTAGACAAACCCTAACCATGGCAAAATAGGTTCAATCATATCTCATCTCTCTTTCCCCCTAATGTATATTCTGATTCCAAGGCTATTTTTTGTGGTTATGCTTCTAAAATCACCATTTATGTACATTGCAGATGGAGAAGGGGTTCTTGATTCTGCCCAAAGTTTTCCTCATGTAAGATTTCACATTTTCTTTTGAATATAGCTATATCCATGCTTCTTTTCTTTGTTGTGTGTCTTTTGAGATGAGAACGGTTAAGAGCAAGATTTGGATTTGTTTTCTTTTAATATTTTAGCATTGTCTAATTTAGCCAATTGAAGTTTGTGTAATCAATTGGAAGGTTGCTGGTTACCGAAAATGGATAAGAAGAAAAGTATAGAGATCTAAATTTTGAAATTTTTAGATCTTTTGGTGTGTATTAAAATTTGGATTTGATTTCTTTTGTTTTTTGACATTTTTTTATGTAAGCAAATGAAGTTTATGAAATGAACTGGAAGTCTATTTGGTAACTCAGAAAGGATAAGAAGAAAAGTATTAGCGATTTGAATTTTACAGTTCCTAGATATTTTGGGTTATAAGTGTTTTTGAAGTTCAAATATTATCTTTCCCTCTTTTGTTTCTATTTGCCTTGTCATTTTTCACTTATTTATTTATTTATTTATATACTTTTTGTTATTTGTAATTAAATTTTTGTTTAATATAAGAATATCGCATAAATATGTTGTAGTTAATAGTTGTGCAAATGTGTGGTTTTTCCTCATCTGTTACATTTTATAGGAAACTACATAATACTTGTGGTTTAAGCCTATTTTGGCTTTGGAATATTGCAATTTCATGGTTCACAATTGTCATTAAGACAAATGATATATATAGTAGATGTTTAAATGAGATTTCTCTTTGCAATTCAAACTCAGTTCAACCATAATTTTGACTCTTTTTATTTCTTGCCGCCAAGATAAATGGAGAAACGAAATTTAACTTACATGGTTTGTTGAAATTATGCCTTCTTTGTTAAAGCAAGAAATTATGTGACTTCTTTAGAAAAATGTCCTTCTTGGAGTTAAAGCTCCTTTCTTGCTTGTCAAGCCACAAGAATTGTAAACAGTAGTTATGAAGCTAAAGGAATGGACAATTTTGATTTATGGCACATCACATAATGATATATAAGGTTGCGTTTGTTTTCTTTGGCCAAATATCATTTTTTTTCTAATGTTTGTTTCATGGTCTTTCATATATCACATCTATATGTGTGTGTTTTACTGTAATTTTGGCTTTTTAGAAACTAAAAAATAGAAAAGAAAGTGAGTTTTTCACTTGTCATGTTGAAGCTATATTAGCTTATGTAAGAATTAAATTATAATAAATCTTGAAGGTGACAAAAGTATAAATTAATGAAATGGTACAAGTTTTGTTATTTAAGGATGTCTTTTGGTAAGAGAAAAATGCAAAAGAAAGTGAGCTTATTACTTCTCTTGTTGAAGCTATAAGCTTAGTTGAGCTTATGTGAGTTCAATTATGAGAAACTTTGTCATTTTGGATTTTGGGTCTTTTAGTAAGAAAAAAAACGGAAAAGAATGTGAGCTTGTTACTTGTCTTGTCGAAGCTATGAATTTAGGAAGCTGAGGTTAGAATTAAAATATGAGAATCCCAATAGAAGAAAAAAGAATGAATTGCTCAAAATTTTGCTTTCTTTCCTATTCTTAAGTAAACAAATGGAGAGCTTAAAAATTTTGCCTCTCTTAGGAGAGGTTGTTTGAATTTGAAGCAATAAAATTAAGTGAATTCTTTTTTTTAATTAGTCAATAAGAATCAAACTTGGTGCATAATTAGGCAATGAGGTTGTTAGAACTTGTGAATAAGTAGCTTACACTCTTGTCTCTTAGCTTGAGCTTTTAGAGTAATTGGTAAATTCAGTAGGAAATCAGAAGAAGTATTTGAATTGAACCAAAAGTATTATATTGTTTATGTTAAATCTCCCAATGCTGAAATTCAGACAGTTTTCAGCCTCATTTAAATTAAGAAGCTCTAAGAAGATTGAAACAAATGCACTTGGAGAAATTAGCCCTGTCACTTGGTGATATTTTTTCAACTTTGTGATGGAATTTAACTTTGAGAATTAAAAAAATTAAATTGATATCTTCATTCTCTCTAGAGAGAGAGAGAGAGACAGAGTTTTGTGAATCAACTCCATTCCTTTTTTATATGTTTTGATTTTGTCTCTTACATGTTGTTCAGTTTAGTTTAGTTTAATATTACAAATGATTATAGAATTATGAAATTGAAGCTGGTTGATTGAATATAACCTTTTTAAAAAATATATATATAATTCGATAATTGTGGGAGAGGCAATTTGAAGTTTGAACCCTTGAGTCTTGATGTCTCAGATGAAAACACTAAGAGGTGTCAACCAATTGAGTTACAGAGCTCTTGGCTAATTGAATATAGTTTTAGTTTAGTTTGGTTATACCACTACAATGCATATTAGGCATCCCTTCCAAATATGTAAGGAGAAATGTTTTTAATATATTTGTCGGTTTCGTTTTGTTTGTATACGCATATTAGGCATTCTTTCCAAATATGTATGGAGAAATGTTTTAATATATTTTTCGATTTTGTTTTGTTTGTATTGTATGTAGGGTGTAGTAAACAACATTCATTCCTTAACAGGTGGTCACCCAATGTGCTATGGTGGAGGTGCCAATTCGTGAAGGTTTTATGGCTTAGCACTACAGATACTTAAGAGCCTAAACCTTTGATAGAGTAGAAAGTGTGGATTAGCAAATGAGATTAAGAGTATAAAAAGTCAAGAGAAAGATCATTGTTTATAAATTCTTTATGATGTTTTGGATTTTGATGATGTTCAATGTTTTGATGGCATTGAAAAGTACATTGTTTCATGACATAGAATATATGTGTCTTCTTTAATTAAGATTTGATTGTAGAAGTGGATTTGTTCTAGATTGGAATTTATATTATAGAGACAAGCTGATAATAGGTTCTATATTTGACTTTATGTGCCTTGCACGTGCTGCCCAAACTAGTTTTGTTTTAAATGCTTCTATCCAAGTGAACCAATTCCATCTTTTTCCTTGCAGTAATACAGAATTTGCTTCAAGAAAGAAATGAAGATCTGGATACATATATGTATATATAGAACTGACTTGGAGGTTTTAGTTGGAATAATAAAAATAGCTACTGATTCAGACCTGATTTTCATAAAGCAGGAACTCTGTGTGTACAAGGCTTTGAATGTAGCAGTTCTGTTATTGTTTGGTACAATATTTGATAAATTTGACCTGCAACTCCTTTCATAATGTGTAAATGAGATGCCTAGAATAAGTTTTCTTTTTGATATTTACATTATGATCGAACCAAGGAAAAGAGAGGTTCCTGGCATACATATGCTGGCCCGTTCTCCTTTGTGATAACGTAATATGGATCATATGTTGTTTTCCCTTGTGATCTATCTTTAAGTCCGTGTTTGACTCCACCCAAAGTATATGCAAAGCGGGAGAGCAACTGAAAAGACTGATGTATATAGTTTTGGGGTCTTGGTGCTGGAAGTGTTGAGTGAAAAGCGACAAACAATAATAAAAACATTGTCTTTTTAGAACTATGGAATTGAAAGGAAATGAAAAAGTTATTGAAGTTAAATGTTTCTTCCCATTATATTTTATTTTATTATGACTTTATTTTTTAAATGCTATCTTGCAAAATGTCTATAATATGCATATGATTAACTTCATTTCCTATTTCTAAGCATATTACGCATTTACGATATAATAAATGAATTATACTACAAAAAAAAAATTATATATTCAACCTGCCTTGAAAGAAAAAAGTGAATAGATTAAAAAAAAAAAAATCATAATAATAAAGCTAGAGGGTAAGCTAAAAAATTCATCATTTTGGATTTGATCAACTGTAATATAAACAAAGGCCCAATCATTCTAAACAACATTATATATAAATATAAATACATTCATAAAAGCCCATATTATTTTTGCTAGACTACTAAAAGCCCAATTAGACAACATTGTCAACTTGTAGCTCTATGCGGAGTCTACAAACAGGACAAGAAGTATGGTTCCGAGTCAACCACGTCTCAATACATGCAGGATGGAATGCATGGAGACATGTAGGAAGCTCAACAAAGCTCTCACCCTCCACAAACTCCTCAAGACAGACAGGGCAGTCCGTGGCGGCTTCACTGGCATGGAAATCTCTTTGTGGTAGTTCCGGCATAGGAGCGTGCGGCTGATGATCATGAGAAAGCTCCGCGTGTTCTTCCGGTTCTGTTTGGTTCCTCTTCTTCCACCAAAAAAAGATCACAATCAGAGCAAATACGAGAACAACAGCTACTCCTATGGCTATCCCTATAATCCCACGCGGCCCTAAGATAGGCATTTGCTTCCAATATAAATTCCATCTGTTTGCATTGGTAGCCATTTTCTCTCTCTTTCTCTCAACACTTTCTTTCTCGATCTCTCTCTTTCTTTGCAGCTCTCCGGGAATGAGAATCAATTAAAATTTGGTCTTGAACACTAATGAAATGGAGATGGAACAGCTACTGAGTGTGGGCTTTCCAGATGAATTGGTATCCCAAACCTTGGCCGCCACCAGTGGCAAATCCACCCTTAAAAGCCACCGAATGGATTTTCAACCAAAATCCACCACCACCACTTCTAATCCTCCTCCTATCAACAACAATTCATCTCCATTCCAACCCAAACTCAGACCGTTTCTTCCACTTCCAATCCAAACCCTCCACCAACAACAACACTTCTCGCACCACCACACCTCAACAAGAACAACCACAGAAATCAACAAACCCAATATTCTCCAAGCGTCCCAAACTATTACTCTTAAAAATTAAACCCACTTCCACAACAACAAAACGACAAGCCCCACGAGCCCTTAATTATTAGAGCGCATGAGACCCTGTACCATTGACAACGTTGTTGAGCAACACCACCTTCTTGGCACAATCTCTCTCCTCCACTCCACAATTCAATGCAATCATCTCCCTTCTATCGTGCTCTGGGACCCTCAAGCTGGTACTAGTAAGACCTCCATTGCTAAAGCCATTGTTAATTCCTGTTCTTCCTCTTCTTTTTGTTCCTATAGATTTGTTTCACTTTCTGCTATAACTTCTGGAGTTAAGGATGTTAGGGACGCGTTTTTTTTTTTTTTTTTTTTTTTTTTTGTTGTTGTTGAGAATCAGGGACGCGGTTGATGATGATAGAAAACTAAGAGGACTTTGTGGTTTGTGGATGAGGTTAATAGATTTTACAAGAGTACTCTTTCTTGTCAGTTATTGAAGATGGGGAGTATTATTCTTTCTATTTGTTGTCTTTCCATTTGATTACAGCATTACACTTGGTGTAAACGATTAATAAATTAATGGCGTAAATGCATTTTTAGTTCCTATATTTTGGTTTTTTCATTTTAGTCCCTACATTTCTATTTTATCACTTTTAATCCCTAAACCAATTAACGCGTGTTATTTTAGTCCTTTCCGTCAGTCAACAGATGAAAATCACGGAGATGACTAACGAAGGGATTAAAATATTATTAAAAATTCACTGTAGCAATAAAATAAAATAAAAATTTTAAAACAAGAACACACCAGAACATAAAAACAAGAACAGAAACCCAGATTTTCAAAATCACAACTCAAACCCAAATTTTCTCATCTTTCAATCAACAACGAAACCTCCAGCAAATAAAATTCATGAACCCAGAACAAAAGCAAGGATACCTAGATCTGAACAAACTTAGTCACACAAGTCTCAAACAAACCCAGATACCCACTCATTTAAGTTTCAAACAAACCCAAATACCCACTCATGGGCAACTGATTCTCCTCTTGCTGCACGCCACGGCCACCATCGGCGATGTTCACATTTTCCATATCCAAACACCATCCTCCACCGAAACCTCCAACAAATCAAACCCATAAACCCAGAAAAATCATCAAACCCACATGAAAAAAACAAACCCAGAAATTTAAAACAAACCACCACCCAAATGGAAAAACAAACCTAGGTCAGAGAGATCGTGACCAACACTAATCGATCTATGACCTACATGCCCTAACCCAGTGATGGAGATCCACGCGCGGTGACGCTGATCCCAGGCAATGGGATCAGATCTCTGGTGACCGGAGCGGTGGAGCGAAGAAGGATGCTGAGAGAGAGTTGGAGAAACCGATTTGGTACGATGAGGTTAAAGTTGTCGTGAAGAAGCTCAACGTTCGGCGAGAAGCTAACACGATCTTTGATCTACAAACCAATCTCGTTGCCATCACCTCCTTCAGACCCACCCACTGATCTCGCCGCTATCAGACCCACCCGCCGATCTCGCCGCTATCAGACCCACCCGCCCATCTCGCCTCCTTCAGACCCACCCACCAATCTGTGGTCCTTTACCTCTCTCTTTCTCTCAATCTATCTCTCCCTCTCCCTCTCTCACGATCAATGCTTATTTTTGAGGAAGACTGAATTTTTTTTGTTATGTTTTTTTGTTGATTTGGTTTATATATTCAAATTTCCTATTATAATATTCAGACCCACCCACCTGAAATCATTTTCATTTCTGAAAATATTTTCACTTGAAAATATTTTACACTTTGAAATCATTTTACATTGAGCCAAATCTGGGTTTCTGTTCTTGTTTTTATGTTCTGGTTTGTTCTTGTTTAAATTTTTATTTTATTTTATTGCTACAGTGAATTTTTAATAATATTTTAATCCCTTCGTTAGTCATCTCCGTGATTTTCATCTGTTGACTGACGGAAAGGACTAAAATAACACGCGTTAATTGGTTTAGGGACTAAAAGTGGTGAAATAGAAATGTAGAGACTAAAATGGAAAAAAGCCAAAATGTAGGGACTAAAAGTGCATTTATGCCTAAATTAATATTAGAAAATAGTAAACTAATAAATTAAAGGATTGTAAACGAATTAAAGAATTGTAAACTAATAAACAATTAAATAATTATAAACACATAGGCTCAAAATGTCTTGTGAATTCAATAAAAAAAATGGTAAAGTAAAAAGACATAAACTAATAAATTAAAGTTTACTGTGTTAAAAAAAAAAATTACAGTATCTTCATTATGGGGTAAATAGATTTTCTGGTTGTTTTGTATTGGGTACAGATGTTTTTGTTGTTGATGTTATTTTGATGAAAGGTTTTTGTTGAAGATATTGTAAAGGAGCAGATCCAGCTAGCTATTGTATAATCTCTCTCTTGCTTTCAATAAATACTTTTCTATGTGGATTATCAAAAAAGATTATAAATAATTTTAAAAAAAAGCAATAATACAACACAAAAAAATTTACAATATTTTTTCCAATAATTAAAGTTTGTATGTTTTTATTAGTTTTTATTTAGAATTACTACCGAAATTATTTTTTTTACTTATATTATTAACAATTTATAGGCACCACAAGTTTAGATTAATTACTACCGAGTTTTCAATTCTTTGGATTTAAACGAGGTTACTTGCCTGAATGTTTCTCTATTATTCTTAAGGTATGGGGAGCCGGACCCATACTGTTTTGGTTTTTTTCCTTTTGAGAAAATATGCGTGTGTCAGTTGAATAAGCTTACCTAATTAATGTATCTATCTCATTTCTTAAAAAAAAAAAAATTTAAAGTATTTTCATTATCTTAATTGTTAAGTATATGTTGCATTTAATTTTGGTTGTCTGATGCTGGATTGAGATCCTTTAGAGTTTTTAAGGTACTCTACCATGTAGAGTTCTTTTAATTTGAACCTTTCATTTATAATAAATGGCCTAGATTTTGCCATATTATTAATCCACTAACAAATCTACAAAAAATAATGATTTTAAAAAATAACTACTCGTAAATGATAGTTATTACCTTAAATGCAAATAGTGGTTATGACATTGCAGCATTAAATGCAAAAGAAATTTGCTTATTTATAAAATTGATTATTATGCACATAGACCAAGAAGCATATATATATATATATATTTATATATATATATGATATATGAATGGCAAAGACACCTGGGTTTTCATTCTAATTTTTTTAATCTTCTATTAATTTTATTAAAATTAAGCATATACATGTTTTTTTTTCTTTTCAAGTACATGATTGGCACTTAGGATCATAAAATATGATTTTTCTATGTCCCATTTTAGTCGAACCTATGCTTTGAAATTAACAACCAAAACGATTTGTGGAACAAATTGAAAAATGAAGAGGGAAAGGAAAAGATGACTTCACGTTTTCTTAGAGACCTGATTTAGGTAAAAGAGGTAAGGCAATAATTATCATTTATGAGTAGTTATTTTTTAAACCATTATTTTAGGGGATTTCTTAGTGGATTAATGATATGGAAAAATCTGGACCTTTTATTATAAATGAATGGTTAAGATTAATAGAACTCTATACAGTAGAGTACCCTAGGAACCCTAGAAGATCTCAATCCGTCTGATGCTACTTACAAATGACAGCATTTTATTTTGATATTTACACTATTTTGGTAACATTTTAGAATTTTATCACCACACCTCTATTCTAATTAATCCGTACCATGGTTTTAAAAACCGATAAAGTGAAATAATCGAAAAATGGATTGGTTATCGGTTTTCTAATCAGACCGGGGTCCGATCGATGGTCGAACTGATGACATAATAAATAATTTAATTAATATTTTTAAAATAATCAAAATTTAATATATATATATATATACATATTAAGTTTTTCAACTAAGAATATTCAAGTTAAACATATATATAAAATTTAAAAAATAATGTGAGTTTAGTTTTCATATATTAAATTTAGGAAATAGAAATAACAAAACCCACAATCCATATATAAAATTTTATAACTGTGAAGAATCAAATTAACAATATATAATATATTTATTATTATTATATATTTAATACTTATATATATATATATATACACACACTAAGTACTGACATGACACGGCTTTTTTTTTTTTTTTTAAATACCCTTCCCTAATTACCTTTATTGAGTTGTCCTGTAAAAGTCACTTTGCTCCTTTTAAGAACTCATAGGAGGTGTGACTCATTCAAGTCATATACAAAAAACAAAAACAATAAAAGTCATTCACCTACCCCTTCTTTTCATTAATACTTCACCTACTCATTCTTTCAAACTTCCATTTTTCCTTCAGACTTGTCCCATCCGAAAACTAAAGTCATTCTCCTCTTTTGTTTTAATTTTGAAGTCTCTTTCATTACAGTCTCACAATCTCACTCTCTCAGTCTCAAAGTATTTTTGCTACAAAATAAAAAATTTCAGAAAGTTGATGCTGCCAAGGTAATTCATATTTACCTATAATAAAAAATCAAGAATCACATTTAATCTTTAGTTCTTTACCTCTCTCTCTTTTCATTGAGTTTTTCTTCCTTTCCACATTTTTGGATCATCATTCTTATGGGTTTTAGGCTGGATTTGAAGGGGAAAAAAATGCAACTTTTTGAAAAAAATGTGTAATTTTAGTTTTCAACACAACTGGTCAATAACCGGTTCAACAATACCGGTTCTCGGTTTTGTGGTTGAACCGGCCAATTTTAAATTATTTTCGGTTTTTTGGTTTTTAGTCATAATTGAACTGAATTAGTAGTCGGTTCCCGGTTGAACCAATCAGATCGGCCTGTCTGATTTTTAAAACCATAATCCATACTCATATCCTACAATCCCATCAGATTATAAATTTATACACATGAGAGGATGTTCCAAAATGTATCCTTAGCTAGCATTACAACATATGTCAGTTTTCATATACAATTTGACAAGTCCAAACCTCATTGGGAGCTTCCTTATCTTGCTTAATTCCTTGTGGACATGATGCTTCTCCTTGGGGCTTCTTTGCCATTGTATATAAACCTGTACTTACAAAGTTTTTGTGGGAATTTTATGTATGATGGTGGGAAAAGTTGTTTCTTATCAACAAAGTGTATATTCATTAATATTCTTGTTATTATGGCCTTGTGATCAAAGTGTACATTTTAACAAAATTTTGTTCATTTTTTAATCAAATTCCATCTTTTCTTGGCTATTCTCTTGAGGTCAAGTATTCATTGGAAGACTTTATATGTAATCCTTGTTTTCACAAAAATAAAATCCATGTGAAGTGTGATCAAAATTCGTGTTTTTAAGTTATCCAAAATTTTAGTACTTGGTCCATGTATATATTTCATACACAAAGAAAGCTAATAATAGAAACAGAATTGTATACATCTATTCATCAACACAAAACTAGCTACAACATGAAGACGAACTTGCTTAGTGATTCAATTACATAGCAACAACAAATGGCACAACACAATGGCTCAAACAAGTCCATTACATACTTCATTTTTCCCCCTTTTACACGATATATGGTGATAAATACAAAAACTTGTTTGTCCTCATTATTGTTGACAAAGCCGTCAACTCTTGCATTCTCCACAGCCAAAATTGGAATTGGAATGGCCAACTGAAATCGAAAATGCAAGAACTTGGCCATCTTCCTGCACTCTATTCCTCACCTCAGCTACACCCTTCTCTTCCGTGAGTAGGAAGTGAAGGGAATCAGCTCATTCGGAGAGTATTTTGGTGCATTTCTCAATTTGATGAATCGTCCTCAAGATTGCATAGTATGCATATAAAATAAATTAACCTCACATCAAAAGTTTTGAACAGAAATTTTCACAAATGTCTTATGTGCATTTCCAAAATCAATATTTTAATAAAACAATGAACTACTATGAAACCCAAACCACAATAGCAATAAACTAAAGGGAATGAGAGAAAACTAAATCAAACTAAGAAATATTATTAAGCTAAGAAGCATAGTAGTATTTCAATGAAAGACACTATGTGATAGCCTTTAGTGTTGTAAAACATAAATGAAAAGAAAGGAATGAATCTTTGGTAAAGAAATCAAGGAAAGAAAAATAAAATTCATAAATCTGATGTCAAAATTTCCTTAATGCCAAAGCCAAGAGACCCATACACACAACTACAAGCATGTAATTTTCCATTCAATCATAGTACATTCTTTCATATCCATTTTTCAAACCCAAGCAAAATCAAGCTTTTATAAGCTATTGAATCATTGAGAGATGGAAGAGTGTCTAAAATCTGACCATGAAAATCTAATAACAATTGAAGTTACATTATTGGAAGAGTAACTCTCATCCATTCTACCCAAAATCAGTGAGCTTGTAATAAAGCACTTGTTTTTATAATTTCAAAAGGAAACAAAAGGAATCCAAACAGATGAGGAAAAAAACACATACCAAAATAACAAATACTTAAACAAAAAACCCCACCTATTTTTATAATCAATAAGTTTTAACATCACTTCAAAGTTTCAAACATATATTTTCACAAACACCTTCTGTGCATTTCCAAAATCAAATGTTAAAATGAAATAAGACAAAGAAGTATTGCCAAACATAAACAATGAACACCAGTAATGGTGATGCCAGTGAGAAGCGCCGCTAGTGACGGTGGCATCGGTGCAAATAGAAGACTTGAGAGAACGAGAAAAAAGAGAGAAGCCTTAGAGGAGAACGCCACACAAAATAGCACCGAAGGTGGTGGTGTGCGGGACTCGGTGGTTGCTGGCTACAACCATGGAGATTCGGCGACAAAGAGAAAAGGGATTTAGCCACAAATTTTTCTGGTTGAAGAGAGAGATACTTTTAAAATTTGGTATATTTGAAGAGAAGAAGAGAAAGGGCAAAAACGAAGAGAAATTTTTTTTGACAAGGATCGATGACGTGTCAATTCATTGTAGCGTTAGATTATATCAAGGGTTGAGATTAGAGCTATTGCACCCCGTGCAATACCTTAGGTATTGCACGGGATCTCAATCCTTCTCTCTGCTCTTACTATTCTCTAACTCTCAGAACTCTGCTCCTTTGTCATAATTAATAATAGTTTAATTTACATAAAACTTTATCATTTGAATTTTAACAAATATAAATTCTATTCAAACTAAAAGTTTATTATAATTTTTTTTTTTAACTTCCCTAAAAATTCTAAACTGAAATCCAGAATCCCACACAACACCGCACACTTTTTTTCCCCTCAAGTTGCATCTTACGTTTTATTAATTGTTAGGATATAATTCCTCAAATTAAGGTATAAGTTTTAATTATAATTTAATTTAGCTAAAACTTTTTCAAACTAAAAATCCTACTCCAACTAAAAATCTATTATCAAAATTTCAAAACTTTTTCTTTATATATAAATATATATATATATATATATTCATCAATGATTTTTCCATAGAATCATTCTTGTGTTAAAGAAAATCTACTATAAAGAAGCAAAACAAGGGATACCAATTTAAGTTCTTGGTTTCTCTTAGGGAAGTTTTTAAATTCTCAACTTTTGAACTATTTTGTGTGATTTAGGTTTATTTATTGTTACTTTATTTAAAGAAATTGATAAGAACAAATAATTTGTTGTTTATGTCAATCGAAACTTAGATACATATTGCATAAGTATAATATACATAAAAATAATTTCAAATAAAATTATAAAGTATCTGTACATTGCGCGAGACATCGTCTAGTTAAAATAAAAGGTTGATTAGGATTGAATGTAACTAGGCCTAAAAACCCTAACTTTATTTACAAAACTTTTGTTGAGAGCCCACAAACACATTAGTGGGCATGAATTAATTTATGGGCTTCACATTTGGCAAACAAGTACTGTAATCGAGCCCACATAGGAATAGATGGCTCATGGTTGAATTTGGGTTCAAGAATTTGGAATGGCTCCAAGAAAGGTTGGATTATCTTTTCTAGAGGCACTTAACTGGACCACAACTACGCTGGTTTGGCATGACAGTTGGGTTGCAGGAAATTCGTGGAGGGATCTTATTGCGGATAAGGACAGTCTTGGGCTTTTCCCAAAATTCCTTACGCCTAACAGGTTGGAATTATGGTCCATGTTTCCTTACTTCATGGAATGGGCTCACGATCTACATTTTTTTTTCTTTTCCACTTGGGCTCATGGCTTATATTTTATTTGAATCACAAAACAAGCTCACATCCCTTATTTCTCTTGCGTCATGTAATGGGTTCATTGGCCATATTTTCTTCTTGGATCAAGACGCATGACCTGTATCATTTCTAATATATCACATAATGAGATTCCCTATAAATTTCCGTATTTACACAAATGGGTCTTGGATGAAAAATACAAAATCATAAGGTAATAAAATTATTTGGGCCAATAAAATCATGAGTTTTGTACATATATGATAAGGAAAGGCTTGTGTCTAGTGAAAGTTTTCACTGGACACGGCAAGATTCGGACACGTGTCCAAGAGTGGATACGTGTCCGCAATCCAACGTGTCCAGTTAAAACTTTCACTGAACACAAGCCGCACCCTATATGATATATCCTGAATACACAAGCTCTAATGGGTAAAAATATTGTGTACTAAGTCATGAAGGCCACATAATTTTCTTTAATGTTCCTCTCATGCTTCTCGAAAAATTTGCATATTTTAAAAACTGGATTGGACCAGCCAGTTAAACTAGTTCAACCTAGAATCAGGCACTAATCCAATCTGATAAAAAGTCCTAAAACTAGTCAAAAACAGATAAAAACCAAAGATCGAGAACAAAAGCGAATCTTTGACCGTATCAATTTTTATAACCATGAAAATTTTCCACTAGATGTTGAGAAGATGTGAATTCCTAAAGCCCGGCTTGACAAGCAAGTTAGGTATGGGAATTGGCGCAAGTAATGGACAACTCAATTTCCTAGTTTGAATGAGCTCCTCTATGCTCCTCTATTTCATAGGAATTATAAGAGAAGAAGAATTAACTTATGATGTAAGTAATGGACAACTCAATTTCATAGTTTGAATGAGCTCCTCTATGCTCCTCTATTTCATAGGAATTATAAGAGAAGAAGAATTAACTTATGATGTATGTTTATCCAAAAAAAAGATGTCATATAGATTGAATGAAAAAAAAAATGTTGACATCAATGACATGAACGCAATGTAAAAAAAAAAAAGTAAGTACGTGAATAAGTAAGGAAGTAAATGTGAACAATGGCAATAAGAAAATAGGATAGATTTTTTTTTTCTTAATTATAATTAGCTTAGAAGTTTAAAGCTATCCCAAAAATAAAAAGAAGTATTTTGACTTAGCAAAAAAAAAAAAAAAAAAGTTTTTTGAGAAACATAACTTTATGTGGAGTCTACAAACAGGACAAGAAGCATGGTTCCGAGTCAACCACGTCTCAATACATGTAGGATGGAATGCATGGAGACATTTAGGAAGCTCAACAAGGCTCTCACCCTCCACAAACTCCTCAAGGCAGACATGGCAGTCCGTGGCAGCTTCACTAGTATGGAAATCTCTTTGTGGTAGTTTCGACATAGGAGGCTGATGATCATGAGGAAGCTCGCATTGTGCTCTTCCAGTTCTGGTTGGTTCTTCATCTTCCACCAAAGAAAGGACATAATCAAGGTAAGGATGAGAGCAACAACTAGTGCTACTCCTATCCCAATAATCCCATTGGGGCCTAAGCGAGGCACTTGCTTCCAAGGGGAATTCATGCTATTAGCCGTTGCATTGCTAGCCATTGTCTCTGTCTTTCTCTCAATACTTTCTTTCTCTCTTTGCAGCTCTCTTGGAATGAAAACCTCTTTTAAACCAGTTTGCCACGTCAAACTTTTACAAATAATAGATTACCACTGCCACACACAATCAACCCTATTTTCGAATACAATCTTCAGAAATCAAATTCTCAAAATCCCTACGCCACTGACGTCATCGAGACTCTGCAATTCAAAGTAAGTGTAGCTAGGGATGAATCCCAAAATTTTTGAAAAAAAAAAGTAGATATATTGAAATATGAGTTATCCCAACCAATTAAACAATTTTCAAGACTAGATATGCTTTTGGCCCCCTAAATTCTGAACAAATATTTAGACATTCACCAATCACCAAACAATATTGAAACTGCACCTTATAGGTGAAGTGTAAAATACCTCTTCAAAACCGATTGCACCAAACCGTGTACAGCCCTAGAGGCGGCAATAAGGAGGCAGAGTGGTTGACATTAACAGAGAATTCTGTCTAGACTATGTTAAGTTTACCAGAGAGTGTATAAACTTATCTTTTAAGCTTTGTGAATTGTGATTTTGTCACCAAGCCATTTCAAGAAGAATAGATCTAGAAGTAACAAAATGAGAAGAGCAGAATTTAGAAAAAGAAGACGAAGCGACACAAGTGTTGACGTCGAGGAAGAACAAGAAGAGGAAGACGGAAATACTCTTTCTTTTCCCCCCTCAATTTGATTGTTCTGTTTGTAATGAATTAATTTCGTTAATTGAAAATTGATTCGGCTCAGGGGTGGAGCTAGGGGGGTATGAGGGGCAGTTGCCCCCTTAGCCCACTCAAAAAATACCCTTAGTTATTATAGCTAATACTTATTAAATACCACTACCTACATTTTGTAACCTAACGTTTTGTAAGTGTGTTTAGTGTGCTCGAGGTCTGAATATGAACTTGGATGCTAAACTCGTTTTGTCTAACAAACTTGTCGATGAGCTAAAATGTGAAAATGAATCTCTTAAGATGCATGCCAAGTGTTTAATTGCTGAACCTACTATTAAAAAGGATGAAAATATTGTTGGGGTTTATGTCCTAAAATCCAATTTATTGGCATGTCATAAATAAATAATTTATTTAATTATATAAGATTATTTATAAATGAACTAATGGGACATTATCTTAGTCCATGAGATGCATAGTATGTGATTTATGTGATTTAGTCACAGAAGATATAAATCAAAAGTTCTTTGTAAACTCAGAATTTTAATTCATAGTCGGTGATGAAATTGGGCGTTTCATCTGCGAAAACTATAACATATCAATTAAGATGATTTATCTTGATCATGGAAGTGGAGACTTCTAGTTGATATGTTGATATATTTTAAGAGTTAAGACATATTGAACTGGACCGCTATGAGATTTATTATTCTCCTAAAGACTGTCAAATGAATAATAAATCTCACGACTTCTATTTACATCAACTCTAAATCCTGAGAGAATAATGGACCTGATCATGAGGTGTAGGTTACTTTGATATATCAGGAGTGAGATCTATAAGTCACGATCAAAATCTCAGTATGTTGGGCAGCCGCATTTAATGTTGATGGAACATATATTCTCAAGATGGAATTCATAATCTCTTAACGGAGATATAAAATATTCCCTTGAGATAAGTTTAATGAGTTTGGTTATTCATAGTGTTGGGCCCAACCATTTTAGTAAGGAGTTACTAAAGTATATATTTATGAAATTGGATTTCATAAATATATGATGAATAACATAAAAGATTAAACCGGGTACTCAAGGATTAAGATGTAGTAATCTTCAAAGTGGTAGTCAACATTCATGACTTTGTATTACTACGAATATTTTAATGAAGGGGTTGCATTTATAATAAAGTCTTGGGATATAATTTATTAAAAAGGCCTAGAGTGCAATTATATTCTTATAATGGTATTGAATATAATTTGTTAGGTTCTAAGTACTTAGGAACTGATGTATTAGAATTCTAATTTGTATTGTTGGCAAACCATGATCAAAACAGGTTTTTAGTCTTGTTTTAGACTTGCTCAAAGTATGTGTTTTATGTAAAGTTGAAATCGAGCTGCTGCAGAATTTATTGTGCAATTCAGTCTGGCTCGATCGATCGAGAATTAGACTCGATCGATCGAAAGTCAGGCAGAATGTTTTTTCTGCAGAATTTCCAACTCAGCCCTAAGCCCATATGACGTATAGAGTTTTATGTTTTGCCCTAGGTATAAAAGGGAAACCCTAACCACGTTTTAAAAGATGCTCTATTTGCTGTATGTGTGAATCTCTTGTGAGATCTGAGAGGTGGTTACTTTCACACATGCTTAGGATTATCAAGAAGGAGATTTCATTGAGAGCTTGATGATCATTCAGTTGCCGCACTAAAGAGCTTAAAGATACGCAAGTAAGAGTGCTTGTACTTGCTGGAGAATCCAAGAAAGAAGGAGTCCGTTGTCTCGGAGTTTGCACGTGGTCGTGTTAGTAAGTTTCCTACTCGAGGTAGCAATAGGATGTTAATGGTCTAGGTCGCTATTGTGAAACTTCGATTCTTTCATAGTGGATTCAGGTTTACCTTGAGGATAGGTAGGTTAAATCCTCCCCAGATTTTTACCGATTTGGTTTCCTGGGTCATCATATCTTTGTGTTCTTTATATTCCGCACTTTACATTGATATGATTATATGATTGTGCTAACCTAGATCTGGAATTTGGACTAAGTAATAACTTAACTAAATAACTAGGTTAATCTGGTTGTGTTTTAAGGGGTCTAAAAACGTACAAGTGGTATCAGAGCGGGTAGCTCTTCTGTTTTAGATCTTTTGATCTAAGAGCTGATCCTTAACCCCTGTTGTCATGGATAATTTGAAGTGTCTTTCTGCTCATGTTTGTGATAATTTGAATAAAGAAGATGCTGTTGTTTCTGTTGATCTTATTGATGCCTGTGAAACTCTTTGTAAGGATTTTTTGAAATCTATGAAAATTGATTATTGCAACAAAAACATTTGTTGCAATACCCTATCACAACAAAATAATTTGTTGCAATACCCTAGCGCTACTCCTATCCCAATAATCCCACCGGGGCCTAAGGAGGCACTTGCTTCCAATGGGAATTCATGCTATTAGCCGTTGCATTGCTAGCCATTATATCTTTGTAATGAGAACCTCTTTTACCACTACCACACACAATCAACCCTCTTTTCGAATACAAATACAATCTTCAAAAATCAAATTCTCAAAATCCCTATGCCGAGACTCTTCAGTTCAAAGTTAGTGTAGCTAGGGATGAATAAAAAAGAGCTCTAATTAGCAAACACTGGTTCAAATTAATTAGCAACTCTCCGACCCCAACACTTGAACTTCAAATTTCCTTAATAGAAATATCTAAATTTTCAAATTTAGATATTTTTATTAAGGAAATTATCATTATCACATTTATCCAAACAAAAAAGCAATTAGTTGAAAATTTAATGAAGTTTTTTTTACCTTAGTAGGATGAGCCTCGGGAGCAGAGGCGCCCTAGGCCTGTTCAAGACTACACCGATGCCAACAAAACCCGCCGGAGCCACGCCGAGCCGATCGATTGAAGCCTCCTCCTGGCACGGTGTCGGCAATGGAGACTAGATGAGTGAGCTGATCGACTATTCCCTTTTGGCGTTTTTGGGCTTCTTCAGTTCCCTGATGGTCCAACATAAACCAAGGGTTGAAAGAGTTTGCAGGATTTATGCCGTGGCTTCAATGATTTTTGCACTGGTAACTCTTCTACACCACAGTACTTAGGTTTGTAGCCCCTCCAAAGTGGTCAAAAAAAAAAAATTTGGGGATGAAGTTTTTTTTTTTTTTTTTTTTCTCTGGATGGATGGAAGGGATAATGAAGAATCTTTTGAATAACTAGTAAGTTACCCTCTCGTAATGTTTTATATAAATTGTGATACTGTTTGTTTTATATAAAATGTTTTTGAAGAATGTTTGTATTATAGCAAAAAAAAAAAAATTTCTGGATTTTTCTATTTCCTTTGAAAAAAGGACAGGTTAGCGTGTGAACCCATTTCGTTTTAGGGTTTTTTTTTTTTTTTTTTTTAATTATAAATTTTAGGGTTATTATTACTATATAAAATATTTTTATCTATCTAGGGTAAAATACTAGCAATAAATGAAACCTTCATTACCTTCACCAGTTAATTTGAAGCTGTCATATGTAATTTAGCAAATTAAGGAAGTTATCATCTTCCAGTGGGGAACTGAGTGTTATCTCTTTCTTTCATTAATCACACCTTTTTGGGTACATGTGCAACGTGTACACGCAGGAAAGCACATATCACATAATCAATGGGACAATTTATCAAACAATTGGAATGCAAACGAATGAACCTTAGCTGGAACATAATGAGAACCTCTTTTACCACTGCCACACACAATCAACCCTCTTTTCGAATACAATCTTCAGAAATCAAATTCTCAAAATCCCTACGCCACTTGGAAGGAGAATCAAGGGACTTGGAAAATGACCGATATAATTGCTACCGAGTTTTCAATTCTTTGGATTTAAACGAGGTTACTTGAGTGTTTCTTTATTATTCTTAAGGTCCTAAAAGTGGAAAACTTGACACCCCCCCCCCCCCACTAGCTGATTTTGCCTACTAAGAATATTCAGTGTCTTAATTATAACTTAACTCTTTAAGTTTCTCCAAATAATATGACTAATTGAGTAAGATTTATCTTTAATTTCAATCATTTAAAAAAAAAGAGTAGGAAAAAAAAAAAAAAACATTTTAGACCGTTCTTGAAAAAACAATATGGGGAGCTGGACCCATACTGTTTTGGTTTTTTTCTTTTGAGAAAATATGCGTGTGTCAGTTGAATAAGCTTACCTAATTAAAGTATCTATCTCATTTCTTAAAAAAAAAAAAAATTAAAGTATCTTCATTATTTTTTTTATTTTTTTGAGAAACAAGACATCAACTTTTATTAATCAACTAAGGCCCTTAAATCAGCCTGTACAAATTGGTGAATATCTAGTGGCACTTCTTCCATCCAGACAATTAGATTTTGATTCAAAATTGCCCTCCTAGCTAAGCTATGGGCTACAATGTTCCCCTGACGACACACATGGGAAAAACTAATATCTGTGAAAGCATTAGTTAGATGTTGTGCATCCTTGATCAGAAGCCCGTGAAGAGCTAGGGATGGGCTCGGGTTTGAGAGCTCCTTGCATATAGTTTCTGAGTCACCCTCTATGATTGCTTGGGTAACACCTAGTTCCACTGCAAATTCTATGGCTCGTCGCGCTGCCAGGGCTTCAACTTGGGCAACCGTGGTTGGCAATGGTATTTGCTGCGAAAGGGAAGCCATGACAGCCCCCTCTGAGTTGCGAATTACCACTCCAATACCTGCCCTGCCTTGATCTTGAAATATTGCTCCGTCATAGTTCACTTTGAGAAGGTCAGTTGCTGGCGGTTTCCATTTTGTGTGCTTCCTGTGATGTTGCCTCGATACTCCTGGATTCAGAAGTTGAAACTCGCTCTTGCGCTCCTTTGAGATGTTCATGATCTGGTTCAATGGGCAAGCGTTTTGATTGGTCTGAATCTGATTTCTTCTATTCCATAAAGCCCAGCTCGTGAAAGCCAGTAGAGCCATATCTTTCTTTTCCTCCAACGCGTACTTGAAGATTTCCTTTGCTGCCACTGCCACTGAGAATCCGGGGCCCAAACCACCTGCACATTAGAGCAAAAAAATAAAGCATGTGAGCAGTCCTCGAAATACGAACTTGCATCTGTCGCACACCCCGTTAGGGACAATCTTTCTCCTGCATAAGTTGGCTTTCGTGGGGAGAGCTTCTCTTGAGCAACGCCAAACAAAGTTTTTTATTTTGTTAGGGATCTCCATACTCCATATTTGTTGCCACCAACCTGCGTCCTATGAGGAAGAGTTGCTTGATGATGGTTGCACGTTGCTTTCCTCATAAAGAAACCTGTACCCCGACTTCACAGAGTACATTCCAGTTGGGGTGAAAGGCCATATAAGCTTGTCTGGCTGGGGTGAAGAGCTGAGTGGAATGCTTTTAATCACTGTTGCCTCTGCCACATTAAAACAGTGGTCTATAACTTCATTTTTCCAGCTACGGGTTTGCCGGTTTATCAATGCCTCCACTAAAGAGTTTTGTTGACCGAAAATCATTGGAGATATCACCCTTGGTTGAGATTTTGTTGGCAACCAATTGTCGCCCCATATTTTGATCTGTTTTCCATCTCCCACCCTCCATAAAACCCCTTTCAAGATTACATCCCTCCCATAGAGAATGCTTCTCCAAGCATAAGAAGCAGAGGCAGATTCCTCAGCATCCAAAATGGTACCATTTGGGAAAAATCTGGCCTTAAACACTCTAAAGAACAGTGAGTTATCATCGTGGAGGAGCCACCATGAGAGCTTTGCCAACATTGCTTCGTTGAACATAGTGAGGTCCTTAAACCCCATTCCTCCTTGATCTTTATGTTTACACATGTCCTCCCACCTAACCCAATGCACTTTCCTCTGGTCACTCCTTTGTCCCCACCAAAACTTCCGAACAAGGATTTCGATCTCATGACATAAGGTTGTTAGTAGCTTAAAACAACTCATTGCATAAGTCGGAATGGCTTGAATGACTGATTTGATGAAGACCTCCCTTCCCGCTTGTGACAATAACTTCCCTTCCCATCCTTGTAATCTCTTCCAGACTTTTTGTTTTAGTTGGTCAAAACTTGCTCTCTTGTTTCTTCCAACCAAAGCCGATAGACCCAAATATGCCTCATATTGTTTCAGCCCACTGTCCATAGTATCAGTCATTGTCTTCAACACCCTTGCTGCCTTCAAGATTATTGTATGCATAGGTAATACTATTTACTTAATCTTAATAAACTTTTCTACATGATTAGAATAACTACGTAAGATATGGATATATCTATATAATTAAGTTATCTTTTTAGAGCTATACAATGTAAAGGTAAAATCTAATCACTCTAAAAACTTCCAAAAGTTATAACAAAAACCATAAATTGGCTCTGAATTAGAAAACAATAATTAAATTCACAAAAAAACATTGTGCTCTGCTTTGGTTGAAATTTCTTCTTTAAACGCTTACAATCATGCACAATGAAAATTTTGTTATAAATTATGAATTTTTTATAATGCCTTTACCTTGTAACATGTAAGTTTGACTGACATACTCATTTAGCTTAATTTCTAATGAAATCTATTTTTTTTTAAAGCACATGTTATCAAAGTTTTTATTAAAAATTATTATACTCCAAATTTCTTAAATCATATTGTTAATTACAATTACTAACATATCCTAACAACTTGTGATATGCCATATTAGTCAAACCATTCAACACAACGTTTAAAGAAATATTGATAAATTGTTCACAAAAAAAACCCAATGTAGCTTAAATGTGTTTCAAAGTTGAGCACGTTGCATTTGGATGAAGTATGTTTTGAACCATTTCAAAATGTCTATGTCATACTTTGAAGATAATACAAAGTAATATACTTTTGCGGATACATATATTCAATATATTTCTATTTCTGCCAGTCATGTACAGCCTTCCCAACCCATTATATTGCAAGAGCTTGACCAACTCCTAAGAAATGAAATGACTCAATTGCACACAAAAATAAAATAAAATAAAATAAAATAAAATAAAATAACTCCCAACAGATTAATGCAAGCAACATAGACAATTCACTTGTTTAAACTTGAAATCCCGACTTATGGCTTCAAGGTTTACCCATGAATAAGAACTGTGATATCTAGCCTTTCCTTTATTGTCTTTAAAAAAAAAAATACTAATAAAAAAAAAAGTTACTAAGCATAGATACAAAATAAGTTTAGTAAGAATCATTTCAAAATACATTAATATAGTCTGTAGTTTATTCCCAAGGAAACCCATAAACTCCATCCAACAGCCTCCCTATTAACATATTTATACCATACACTGACAAAAGCTCTACCGTAACAACTTCTACTTACTACATCTATCATTAAGAAGCTCCAACAAAAGATGGTAATTTCCCAACATGATAATAACATTATATACTCCTTCAACAAACTGACCCAAGAGTTTCTTAATGATAACAGCAAAGCACTATAGTTCTCTCCAACTTGTCCTTGCACGCTAAAGTTGATCCAATATTTTCTTCTTAAAAGGATTAATTTTGAATGTTTGATCTTGAAGTTCAGCAGAAAACTTGTCACCACCATAAATCTCTTATCTTACCAAGTGATATCGTTGTGCCACTTGAATTGAACCCTACAATCATAATCATAGTTGGTTTTATGATGGTTTAACAAAAACTTAACCAACCGAAAGTCCAACATAAGAACAATATCAAATTTTAAAAAATACAGTAAAAAACCAATGATTTAATTAAACACTCAAACATGAACCCAATCAAAAGTTGTTCTTTTTACCCCTCTTAGTTAAAAAATTCCACCAAACTCTTTCTCAATGAATCCTAAAACTATTACAATCCACATATCAATAATCCACAACAAAACCTTTGGTCAAGAAAACAAAAAATAAACATTGTATCTAGGACCCAAGTACAAAAACACAGCACTACAGTTAGTTTGGTTATATAAATAGAATTTTTCATATTTCAAAAATCAAATCAACAAATTAAGGCACGACCCAACTCAAGTTAATAAAATCAACTTCAAGCTACTCGGAACAGCTATACAATTAACCCTATCAATACACGGTAATAATTCCAAAAATCTAATTATAGAACCTACACATTAGATTGAGGTCCTTTAGCTGGCTGTCATACCAAAGAAAAGAATGAAAGCAGTACAAAAAATTTAAAGAGGGTATGAAAGAAGAATGCAATGACTAATCTACAAGAATTGGTATATACAAGAACTACCAATTTCATTAACATTTCAAACTCTGTTTTAAATTGTTTAGAGCACAGATGATAGCATTCTCTACAATTGAAATAAATAAATAGGTGATTGCTTTTTGATAAATCAGTAAATTTTCACTGAACAAAAACAAAGCTACATACAAATTAACAGCCCTACCAAACAGTAGAACCAAACATATCACAGATCCAAGATAACAGTACAAGAGAAGACACTAAGGCAACTACTCTTTACTAACCATGGTTAAAATTTGGTTTAAAAAAATCATTAAAATTTTGGAATACTCCATTTTCCTAATATTAACACAAATGAAGGGAGTGTTATTTTCTTCAAATCTCAAGGAAAAATAATGTAATTACAAAAAAAAAAAAAAAAAGAAGAAGTTTTTTCATTGTTTATCTTTGAACTCAGATTAGATGAGGAGAAAAAAGAAAACAAAAAAGTTACAATATATGACCAGATGGCAGATAGAATTTATGGATTTACTTTACTTTATATTCTCAACAACAAAACAAAACATAGTGCAAATAAACTCTCAATCAACATAAAAAATAAAAAATAAAAAATTTCTCAAAAAAATAAAATAAAAGTAAAAATCGCAATTATTTCATTGATTTTTCTCAGAGCCAAACACAAACAGTACCGGGTTTATTTATTTATTTGGGCCTTAAATTTGAAGGCCCAATAACAATAAATATCCTATTTACATTTTTGTAGTAGAATCTTTATCTCGTTCAGACTTCTTGTAGTACAATTCAAAGATATATCTGCAAAGCCCAAAAATAGGCCCATAATTGGACCAGGTGAAGTACAAGATACAGGGTTAAGCGCCTTTTTTTGCTATTTATTTTATTTTCACAAACAATTCGTTAAGTAATTTGAAACGAAATTGTTTTGCTAAGTAATCTCATTTGGAACATGAGTTTCTGAAACTCGAATTTTAGTGAGAACTTTAAAATTTAAAAAAAAAAAAAAAAAAAACCTAAATTTGGGTTTTTCTTTATGGAACTTGAGTTTCTGAAACTCGAGTTACCCCTTGAAACTCAACTCTCAGAGCCTCGAGTTCACTTCCAAATGAGACTACATAACAAAATAGTTTCATTTGAGGTTACTTAATGAAATTATTTGTGAAAATCAAATAAATAGCAAATATACCCCAAGCTCAAGACCCCTCACAAGGAAGAGAAGGAAGATAATTGAACACCCAACAGATGAGACAGGTACACAGATCAAAATTGCAAACTAAACAAACTCAGACTAGAGGAGGTAGGTGGGAAAAGGCATAGACTTCTTCTAAAAAGATAATTTCCAATTTCCACTGATTTGCTTGATATTCACTTTACGAAGTAGTAAACTATTTTTTGCTATTTTACAATAATTTTATGGTAATTCTGAAAAGTTTTCCATAGACTACATAAAAAATTACTAAAATTATAAATAAATAAATAAAATTTTGGAAATTACTTCAAAACAAATCAATCCTAGGATTGATCAAATTCAATATAACATTGTCCAACTACATAATTTATCTCTTCTCTTCACTATCGTGTATTAAGGGTCTCAAACGAGGCCCTATCAAGAGAAGAAAGTATTACATTCAAATATTGAATAATTTCACTAGTGATATCTCTTCCATGTTTAGAAGAGCCATGCTAACATTGTCACCACAGAAACCACTGTCATTGTCAAAATCTTTGCTCAGAACATATCTCTCTCTCTCTCTCTCTCTCTCCAAAATGTAGTAAAAACAAGGAAAACCTTCTTCATTTGTGGAAGGGCCTAAACAATAGTACACAATTGACATATCTGTACAAGTTAGTGCCTCTCCAACTCTCTATTTGAACCTAACCACAACCCACTAAAACAGTTGTGTTGATATACGGTTCTGTTCAAAAAGGTCATAAGCATGTCTGGTTCTAAAAAATAACAGCATACTACAAACTAGTCCCAGAACTGATATGCAACCCCATAACAAAAATGTTAAGAAATAGCACTGCCTCCCCATGCACACTGCCGAATCAGACATTAGTATGTTTCCTAAGTCAGGGCTTATGTTGGCATCATAGACTGATGCAGCAAGAAATCCATATACAAGTGACCCAACTGGGATATTGGTGATGAGAATGTTGTGGTTGACGCCTACGCTGTTAGGTCCAAACAGCTCGGACGTAATTGATACAGCAGCAGCAAATATGAACCCAGAGCTCAACCCAACCAGTGCAGTGCCAACATGTAGTACGACCACACTGTCTGAACTTGCTAGCAAGAAGAATGCAATTGGGGTTGGCAAAAGTGCAATGGTCAGCCATCCAGTCCTAGCAAAATAGAACTTTCTGCACAAGTAATAATTTGTAAGTGTTGTAAAATATTGGTTATTATGCTACATCTTCTTAAATTTTTTACAACATTTTAGAAACTTCAATTAAGTTTGACAACAACACATGCATTGATCCTTTACATTAGTATCTCATTGTGTTAGGATCCTCTCCATTTGAAATGGATCCATTTCATTGTTCAAATTAAGAAACTCTGTACACCGTCAAATCTAAGAAATAAAATTTTAACCATGAAGTAGAGAGGAATCTGTTCTCTTAGATTATGGTCAAAACTTTAAAATGCAAGCATAAGCATTATGCAGACTTCATGTTTTCTCTCTTCCTAATGTTCTTTTCTCTTCATATTTTTCGAAAATATCCATCAAAATAAGGACATTGATACTAGTCACCGTGCATTAGTAGTCATTCATCATCAATCTATTTCCAAAAGCACTGTAAAAGTAATAGTTGTGATTACTTACGCGCGTATGTAGTCTGGTACTGCAGAAAGCAATCGGCCAAAGAAGGAAAATGATGAATAGAGAGTAAGGAGGTTGGTAGTGTTTGAACTTTGTCCCAATGACTGTGCTATCTGTCCTAGATTGTTACTATACACAAGGCCAATTGTGCCTCCACAGAAATAAGCCAAATAGTATAGCCAAAAATCGATCCTACGTACAAGCTCTCCAGCTGGGTGCTCTTGCCCAAGCATTGCCAACTGATCCCTAACAAGCATTCTCTGACAACATCCTTCAATCTCTCCAGTTTTCTGTCTGGTGATTGCAATCACAGATCCATTATCACTTAAGAGATGAGTGAGTGATCCATTTCCAATAGGGCCAATACTACTAGCATGACGTGAAAGGAGCTCCTTATGAAGCTCAAGATCATCTGCATCAACAAGAATGAAGCCAGAGCCGTCAAAGTGAAAGCTAGAATGAACGGTACGACGGAACCAATTTTTAGCATAGACAACGCCAGGGATACATAGAGGGAAGATTAGTAAGAAAATGGCTCCACTAAAGAGGATACGAGCTGTTGTTCCATCAGGTGTGTTAGAACCAAAGAGAAGAAGGTAAATACCGGTAACAACTGCTAAGAAATTCAAAAGGAGAAATATAAGGGAGTCGCGGCGAACTGCATCAGGTGGAAGAGGGTCTAGAGATGGTTGGCGAAGAATTGGTATTAGTGATACAACAGAAGTGAGCAGAGGAATGAGGGCATTCAAAAGAAGATATAGTGCATCAGATGAAGGATCAATTGCATTGGCAGCAAGAGTGTATAAGGCTGCACTTACACCATTGAAGCTTACTGTCAGTGAGATGGCAAGGGGTCGATTAGCTGGAAAGTTTTGATTGCAAAGAACAAAACACACAGTGTTGAACCAGCAGATGCTACACCCAGCCAACAAACAGAGAAGAAAGACCTGAAACAAACAAGTTCCACAATGGAAAAGATTTATCATTATCAGAGGCCACAAACAACATATTTATGGTGCTAGTGTATTTGTAAATCAAATTTGAGTTAGCAACAACATAATTGGAATACAGTATGATTGCAAAATTTTGTCTCACTAATTATTAGATGGGTTAAAATCTTGCTCTAGCAGGAATATGTAATTCAAAAATTAATAATTATATTTATGTGCTTCCATGAAAAACATCGGTCAATGGTGCTCATTATAAATGGATTATGATCACTTTATTGGATGTCATCTAAACGACTGATAATCACACTAGAACAGTTGTTAATGTTGAAGATATGCAAATTAACAAGATTGCAGTAATTGTACACAAACAAAAATACTTCACACTTCATTAACTATAGTATGTCATGTGTCTGGTCCGATTCCATGAAAAAAAAATTCCATATTTAGTAGTTTGTTTAGAAGTTTGGAAGGCGAGGGGAGTAAAGGTTATGACGGGAAAGGAGAGGAGAGGGAACAAAAAATAATTATACCTTCTCCTTATTTGGATATTCTAAAAATTAAGTAAAAGGATAATGAATAGATATAACTCTCCTTTGTTTGTATTTTTTTTTTTTTTTAAAGAAAAAAATGGAAGTACGATGAAATGATAAGAAAGTAAGAAACCATATAAATTGACATCTATAGTACTTTTTTGTTCGATTTAAAGAAATCATCTAAATTGACATTATAGAGACGCAATTGATAATTAAAATTTTTTAATATATGTGAAACCTTCCTCTATTAATTCTTCCAATTAAGGGAATAAAAAATGAGGAGTTTATAAGGGGTATCTTACCCTTCAAAATCCCCTCAAACTCCTTTCCCCTCCTGCCTCTAAAAAAAAAAATCCAAACAAGGTTAATTAAACACCCCCATCTCATCCCCTCTCCTCCCCCTCCATCCAGCGACAAAGTTAATTTCCTTATCCCCATCTATGATATCTTTTCATTGTGAACTTGCAAACAAAATGCCAAGAATGGTTTTTGTATATCTGAGAGAAAATGAAGAATGGAAATGGTTTAAAAGTCTGAGAAAAAACTGTTCTTTATCTTTCTTTTTTTATACCAAATTGTGCGGATTGAAAGTTAGTCCATGTTTGATGAATTATACAGAAGTCAAAGGAATCAGAAACAAAAGGGGAGTTGGAAGGACTCAAAAAACGAAATGAAACACCTGGCTGACAATCACATGCAATCTCTGTACCTTCAGATTATTAATTCACTTAGCCATGGATCCATATTTTTATTTCATGACTTGCCAGGTAAAAAAAAAAGGCATCCATCACATGCAACGTTTCTAAGATCAGCCAGAGTTTAGACACAGTCCTGTACCAACAGTTTGATATTCCCTTTACATTGGCAATAGCAGAAAGATTCAATTAATATAAATGAATATTAGATCTGATATCATGCAGGTATGCAACAATTTTTTATTTGAAAATATAATAGAATAACGGACAATAATACACGTGGCTTATCCTAATTAGTCTTTTGAAAATTCATAATGATCCTAAAAGTTTAGGATTACTGTTTTATTGTTGTTTCAAAAGTGAAACAATATGATCAGGTCTTCAAAGGTTCTCCTTTAAAAGTTTATTGCATGTCAAAAAAACCATGTAAGAGGAATCATTCTGGAGAATTTTAAATTACTAACGATTTACAGAAAAACATGTCATAATTTTTTATTTTTTATTTACCTAAAAAAATAATAATAATAACCTGGAGACATGAATCAAACTGGTCAGGCTAGGCCAAGAACAATATAAATCACCTATTTAATCCAAAATGAACACTCCAAACTACGTTTGGTAGGTACTAAAATAGTTTTCTTGAGACTAAAATGCTCTAAATGTCAAGTGTTCAAGGGCCAATTGAGCTATAGCTCAATTGACACTTCCTTCTCCTATAATGATTGGATGGAGAATAAGGTCTTGGATCCAAGACCCACTATATATGTATAATATAAATTACCAATAAAAAAAAGTTGTCAAGGACTATTTGAGGTTACTAAAAATATGTCCAACTGTTTAGTAAGATCCAAACAATAGAGTCCTAATCCTAATCCAAACTTGACATGCTAATGAGAGAAAGAGGTAAATAATAATGGAATTTAAAGGAAAAGTCCAATTGAGATTAGTAGATAATGGAGGAGGAGGAGGTGAGGTTCAAACTATTGATATAGAGCACCACAAATGATATTATCTAACCTGACTCACGCAACTCCGTATTACTGTTTCTATCAACGTGCAGTTAGTGTTTGTTGCACATGATCAAGTCATGTTACACTAGAATATTCCATAATTTGTTGTGTTTTCAATTTGCTTTATATAATATCAATTTAATTTTTATCAAATTCATTAATTCTAATCTCTATTATTTGCTTCACTATATTTGGAAGTATTATTATAGACTGAAAAAGATATTAAAGAAATGGAAAAAAATAATAATAATAAGGGTCTGTTTGAATACTGCTTATTGCTAAAAACTGAAAACCAAAAACATTGTAGCGAAATAATTTTTAAATGTGTGAATAGTGCCATGGGACCCAGTTTTAAAATTAGATTTGCTGAAATTCGTATTTACAGGTCCCGTAAACGGTACACGAAACCCACATAAAAACGCCAAATGCAGAGAGAAATAATTTCTGGGCAATCCAAACTCACCTTAAATTATTGGATTTCCCAGCCAAGCCAAACCAGTAGGTTCAAGAGGGGTCAAATCTCTTAACATCTAATCTGCCCTTCTAGATTCCTCACGTGCTTACACCAAATCAAGAATATGTATGTACCCACGACATGGTTAGCTGGTTAATTTAGTGTATGCATGGTTTGCATTATTCTTTGAATTTTCAACATTTTTGTAAAGATCAAAATATAATAATGTTAACTTGATTTGGAGCTTTCTGGCTAAATCTTCGAAAAAGAGACAATTAATAGTCGTGTAGCAGTCAGTGCGTGCTCCATCCCGATCTGACTAAAGTTGAAATGCATGACAGACATATTTATAATAAAAAAACCATGATTTGAGAACACAAATCTTTCTCTAAATAATTGTACACTAATACCAAAATTGTTAAGAAAAGTTGAGACATCTTATGAAAAAATCTCTTCTTAGTTCTCTCAATTATTTTAGGCAATTTTCCTTAAAGAGTACTTGTAGACTGTGAGTCGGTGACTTTGGCTATTCGTGCATACATTGACTCCCATTAATCTAGTATTTAATAATTAGGTTGGGATTGTGTCCAGTGCACTAGACATATTAGGATGCAAACACATGTTCAATTTTAGACACATATCTGTATCCGAATGTGGTCAAAATAAATCACCTTAGTTTTTTCTATAAAATAAAATAAAATTTATGATTCGTTTTTAATAATTAAAAAACAAATAAAATATTCTACATAATAAATTCATAATGATTTGGCTAGATAGGGGTGTGTTTGGATACCGCTTATTTGTTAAAAACTGAAAACTTATTGCTAAAAACACTATAGCAAAATAATTTTTAAATGTGCGAATAGTATTGTGAGACCCAAATTTACCTAGAAATATGTGTTTTGCTAAGTTTGGTGCCAAAATGAACAGTACCCATGGTTACCACTAAAAAACGCAGAACGCACAGATTGGGCAAAATGCCCAATCCAAACGCACGCTAGGACTTGAAAATAACATAAAGGACAAAGTTTGGTGAAGCAAATAAAAATGATTAAGGTTTTGTTTGGAATCCGCTTATTTTGTTGAAACTGAAAATTTTTTGCTGAAAGTACTGTAAATAAAAGTAAAAATTAGCTGAAATAGTACAGTGGGACCCATGAATAGTGCCAAAAAGTGCAGTTTGGCCCATGAAAAATAGCAAAAATAAGCTAAATAGTAAAATAAGCTGGTTTTTTTAATTTGGAGCCAAACAAATACTAAATATAAATATTTTTATATTTTACATGAGTAGTCTAAAATTATGCATCAAAAATTAATTTATAGATCAAATAGTATATAAAATTCGATTGACATGAAACTTTACATGTGTTTTAATAATAACATAAAAAAACATAAAATCCAACGTTTATTTTTTCAAAATATGTAGCTAATTAGTTCAGCTCATATATTTGATTTTTTTTTTTTTTGGTGGGAGGCTTATGTATTCGACTAATATAATGAAAAGAAAAGCAAATAATGGCTAGGATTTGAAAACAACGAACAATTTATCTACGCAAATAATTTAAATATTAAAATTTAAAATGGCCCCATTACCATTAGCTTATAAAATCGAAAAATTTTAGTAATAGCCCTACAAATATATTAGTCCTCCAGCAGCCTGTGGTCTATAAAAACTTGTAAAATGTAATTTTTTTTTTAAATGTTAGAAATATATATATTTTTGAGCTCATATAGAAATCCTAATCTAATTAACCAAATATACTACCCTACCCCTCCTCACTTAGGACCACTCGAACTTGGTTTCTCAAACCCCACAAGCCTTTAAGACTTGGGGAAACACCATTCTGCCCAACGTGGGCGGTGGTACTGTTGACCTTGTATCATAAATTCCTCCCGCTTGAACCTCCAACTCCAGTCACCTTATATATGGGATAATGGGGGTACCATCCTAACAACTGTGTGTGGGTACTTTGTAAGATGTGATTAGACACCAATATGACCATATAACTCTATTAAAAAAATTTACACGTAAATAAATTTATTTGCTTTTGAAGCGTGGGCGGCCGTAAGGGCATGAAAGGTTAAGGTATACTAAGAAATAAAAATTACTAGTTTTGGTTGCATGAAGTTATTAATAATTTAATATTATAATAGGTTATACTTAAAATAAGAAAGTTTTTTTTTTTTTTTTTAAGAAACTTATAGGAAAGTATCTTATGTTACCAGAGTATTCAAATTTATATATCCTCTTTCCTCAACAAAAAAGAAAGAAAAGAAATTTATATACTCATTTACATTTACATTTTAAGTGGAAGGAGATTCAAACCTTAATTCTATTAGATAAATCAAATCTATATAAGGGGTCCCATCAAATAAAAACATCTTTGTAAAGGGATAATAATTATACCTATAATAGTTATTACTTTGTTTGGATGAATTTATTTTTACTTCTCAAAATAGAATTTACAATTTTAGAAAAACAAAATATTTTCTAAAATGAGACGAGTTTTGCATACAACAAATATAAAAATAAATAAATAATTCTTTTTTACACACAAGGGGAATAGAAATAAAAATACACCACAAACTCCGCTTAAAAAACTATAATATTAAGTATAGGTAAAATATAGCCTTTTTTTTTTTTTTTTTTGATAAGGGTAAAATATAGCCTTTAGTTTGATAAACAAATTACTAGTGTGCAGTGCAGCCATCACTATTTTTACCCCAACTCCCCAAAGTATATCATTCAAAAACCAACAAATTTCATTTCCTAGTGAAGTTATGGCTTTTCTTTTCTTAGCCACACAAAGAGTTTTAGAAAAAAAGACAACAATGTATGCCATACATAGGGATAAAACCAAACCAACCAGTCACTGAAATCTCAATCTAAACCTTCACTGTAGCCATCAAAAAAAAAAATAATCAGAATATCAGAACTGTTGATAGCTCTCTACATCAGTGGTGGTCCCACTTGGACCTTTAGCAACCTTTTAATTTTCTTTTCTAATTAAAAATATGAAAATTAGGTAAAAGGAGTTCTCTGCTGAATTAAAAGTTTTGGAGTTGAAAAATGAATTAATTAATATAAGAGTACCTTTCTAATCCAAGGCCTCCAACAATATTGTCATCCAATTGCAAATCCAATTTCTGTTTATGCCATATTAGAAATCTTCAAAGAAGCATGCTTAATTTTCTAAACCCATTTAACTTTAAATATTATTGTGTAATTAAAAAATATCTCCTGATATTTCGAATAGTAATGATTAGAGTTGAAGTTTTCTAGAGAGAGAGAGAGAGAGTACCAGGAAATAAGGCAAGGTGAGGACGTTTCTGATGAGGAGCCACTGAATGCCATAGCCAAGAAACCCCATGAAAGCAGCCATAAACAGCACCACCCAGAGTGGAAAATACATCAAGGTCAGCCCAGAAGACCAACCAAACACTTTTCCAACATCAGAGGCCACGGCCAAGTACGTCAACTGCACCTGGGAAATCCCAAGAACCGATTTCAAAGACGAAGAATAGGCAGAGAAATCAAAGTTTGTGCCTGTAAATGCCTGAATCCATATTGTTGCCACCAATATCATCCATTTACGTGACTGCCCCGCCATGATATATGAATCTTAATTACTAGTTTATGCTAAGCTCAACAGCAATAGTTGGATAGCCAATATAGGCCTCGGCTTACCACAAAGAGCAAATGGCTTGCCTCTCTGCCTTGATGTTTTTGGTTTTATAGCATCTCTACGTGGCCTCATTTAATAAACAATACCAAATATTCCGGTTGGTTCTCATTTTATATTTCAATTTTTATTGTCTTTTACTATCATATGTTCCTTGTTTTATGGCCTAGGACAAAAAGCAAGTTTATCATATAGTAAATTATGTACTGAATTTAATTATTCTTAAAAACAAAATATTATTTGATTTTTATTTATCAATATTTGAACTTAGAAGAGTAAATTGTAAATTACACCATTAAAGATTGGGAATAATTGGATTTTACACCCTGAAATTTTAGAATGTGAATTTTACCCCTATATTTAAGAAGTATTTGAATTTTATTCCCTTAAGTTTGAGGGGTTTGGATTTTACACCTTAAAGTTATATAATTTTGGAGTGTAAAATTCAAGCACTCCTAAACTTTAGAGGGTAAAATCTAAATTTTAAAATGTTAAGGTGTAAAATCCAAACATCCTAAACTTCAGAAAGTAAAATCCAAATTCTGAAACTTCAGGGTGTAAAATCCAAACACCCCTAAACTTTAGGGGTGCAATTTGCAATTTACCAAACTTAGAAATATACTAAAACTATTATAAAATTTATTATATAAAACTTACAAAATGATATAATAATGAATATGTTCCTTCAAGGGGATACTCAGGTGGTGTGCTCGTTGGTCTAGAGTGTGACATAAACTTAGGGTACATTTGGTAGACTGTAATAGGCACTGTAATGTAATAGTTATTCCTATAGTATAGCTATTCAGTAGTTTGGTTATATCTTTATTACAGGGAATAGTCATTCCTTATGAATAGCTATTCTTTAAAATGAGAAATAACTATTTATCTCTAAAGGGGTTATAATAGCTATTCCTTAGTAGGTGTATTAATTTTTAAAATTATATATTTCCAAATAAACAAACTTTTCATATGCACATAACAATTATGAAAAAAAAAAAAAAAAAAAAAAAACTATCTCTCTTTCAAATTTAAAAAATATTATTTTTTAGAAAATATAATTATATGAGTAAGATATTTCCTAAAATATATCTTAAGTTTAAATTAAAATGCTTTCATTCCATTATCTTTAGGGGCATGTTTGGTAGACTGTAATAAACGCTGTAATGTAATAGTTATTCCTATGGTTTAGTTATTCTTTAGTTTGGTTACGTTTTTATTACAAGGAATAATCATTCATTATGAATAGCTATTCTTCAAAATGAGAAATAACTATTCATCTTTGAAAAGTTGTATTAGCTATTCCTTAGTAAATGCAATAATTTCAAAACTTAATATATTTCCAAATAAACAAACTTTTCATATACATCTAACAATTAAAAAAAAAAATCATAAATAAAACACATATCTCTCTTAAATTTAAAAATAACAATTTTTAAGGAGATATAATTGTATGAGTAAGAAATTTCTTAAAATAAATGTTAAATTTCATTCTAATGTTATAACTCACAACCAAACTAATGAATAGGTTTAGTTATTACATTACAACACATTTTATTTCTAGTAATAAAGATTACAATTCCTATCGTAATCCACATTCAGTGTACCAAACATACCCTAGGATTCTATTATTGTGTTGTTATCAAACAAATGAATAGTAATAAGTATTACATTACAACATCTTGTATTCCTTGTAATACCTATTTCTATTCCGATGTAATTACCATTACAATCTACCAAACGTGCGATTAGAGATCTCAGGTTAAATCCATCGCACTATTGGTCTATGAGATTTTCAAAGTGTCTCATGGGTAAAGATTCAAATAATTTGATTAAAGACTAGGACACTACTTCCTTTGAATTACAATCATATACTTATAGGAGATTAGCTTTAATGTCATTGGCCTACATGGCTCAAGATAATTGGCTAGTTAATTCAATATGTGCTCTATGAATTAAGTCATGTGTTAAATGAGCCACATGTGTTAATCCCTTTAGTTAAATTAGGATTTTGAGCACATGTAACTCATTTAACACATGGCTTAATTTACAGAACACATGTTGAATTAACTAGCCAATTATTTTGAGCCATGTGTGCCAATGACATTAGAACTAGTCTCCTATAAATACATGATTATAATTCAACATTAGATATCAATGAAGAATAAACCAACTCATTGCTTAGTGAATTTTCTCTCTCTCTCTTTTAATATTTCTCTGTAGAAGGTGATTATCTCGAATTAAATCAATTTTTTTACGATTCTCATTAATTCTTCTATAATTCTTATTCATCTCCGTTAAGAACCACCATATTCCTAACATAATGACACATCAACTTGCCTATATATAGTAAAATTTTTAGTAGTCATGACAAGTGTTGAATTTAATCTTCTTCCAATCATTCTACCTAAAAGTTTGTCCTAATTTTTAGAAGAGGGAAAATAGAAATGGATTCATGAATGGAAGGCCTATTAATAGTTTTCACGTGGAGGCATGTGATGGCATTGGCATAGCAGCTGTCGGTAATAGAAAGAGACAAGTAGCAACTGGTCACTTAATAATAACAATTCATGCTAAATCCTTCTAGTTGTAACTATAGAGGTAAGTAAAAATATTTATTGTCAGAGTTAGGCCCTTTTTTTTTTTGAGAATCTAGTTAGGCCCTATTGGATGTACATCACTGTCAGTTTCTTTAAAATATTTTCCCTTCTTCCCGTGTATATTTGTTAAAAATACTTAGTATTTTTTTTAAAAAATAATAATAAAACAAAAACTAATGTTAGGTACAGCCTCGTCAAACATTACTAGTAACTGACGGCTAGCTAGCTCATGGTACTCGTAATTACCTGGTGCTCTCCATGATAGGATTCACAGGTCATAACTGAGTTTGCATGAGCTCAGGGAGGATATTCCTCTGTGTCTGTGTTAAATGAATCTTGCTATTTCATAACTCAAATATAATTTTATAAATTTCAAGATATAAAGATTGATATGACAATCTATACATTGTGTGATAAAAAACAGTTAAAAATTAAAATCTTAATAGTAAAATGCACTTTCTTAATTTTAAGTGAAATATGAAGAATCCTATCGTGTGTTATGGAAAATAAGATCGATGGTGTTACTTTCAAGTGAAATGGAGAGCGTTTAATTTTAGAGTTAAGAATTTATTTTATTTTATTCTATTTAAAAAAAAGTATAAGGTATTACATCATTAAAAATTTTATCAAAAAAATATTTTGTACACATAAATATAATATCGCAAACAAATAATGATAATAATAATATATTAATTGGTGATTCTGTTCATTAATTAGTGAAAATTATATATATATATATATTTATTTATTTATGTCTATGGCGAGCCTGAGAGCATTCACATCAAATATTCTAAAAAAATTTATTTAACAACTCAAAACATTACTATATTTATTTTAACACTCCACTTTATAATACACTTAACATCAAAAGTTTTATATTTTTTAACACTTAGTTCAAATATCATTTCTTTATTATTTTTTAATTCTTTTTTATTCACCATTTGCATCTTTTCCTCTCTCATTATCTGTGTATCTTTCTTCTCCCACCACTCACGCCACCGCCACCCTCCACCACAGGGACGGACCCAGGTAGAAGGCGAAGGGGGCCGGGGCCCCCCCGGGTCCAAAATTTTTTTTTTTTAGTATGTAAAATTTTCAAAAAAAAAGCTTGGGTCCCCTTGGTTTTTAGCTCGGGCCCCCCTTGATTTTTAGCTTGGGCCCCCCTCACCTCAACCATCCCTATTCCAGCCGGCCAACCTAGGAGTTTTCAAAGCCCATGAAAACCTTAAAATATATAAATATATATATATGTAAAAAAAAAAAAAAAAAAAAAAAAAGAAGAAGAAGAAGAAGAAAACCCAGCAGTTAGTAAGACCCCAAAACCAAACGGAAAAGCCAGAAATGAAGGAAAAAAAGAAAAGAAAAGAAAAGGAGAGGCGAGAGCGAGACAGAGAAAGTGAGAGACCCAGCCTTCACAGTTCACAAAGAGAAGACAAAGACAAAGATAAATAAAGGCAAAGACCAAAGACAAAAGAAAAAAACAAATCATATAATATAGAAAATTGTCACACATCACAAATTTAAGAAAATAACAGTGATTCACTTGCGCCTATTGTTAACTCATAATGCTAAATTAAATAAATTTATAAATTGAAAATAAGTGAGAAATACTAAATTTATAATTAAATGCATCATGCATATTACCTAGATTCTAGTATTTGTCTTTAGTTAGTAACAACAACCGTTTGTGAGATAATATATATAATTCTTATTTTATTTGTAGATCATGAAAAAATCAACTACAATGTTTGATTTTTTCAAAAGAAAATATTCAAATTCTTTCGAAGTCAACGTGGGATTGCCAACAACTAATGTTGCTATTCCAATTTCAAAAAATGTGGATGTTCCAATTCTAGAAAATATTCATTCCCCAATTCCGGAAAATGTCGATGTTCCAATCCCAAGAAATATTCATTCCCCAATTCCAAAAAATGCCGATATCCCTATTCCGGAAAATAACCATATCTCTCAAACACAATTTCAAAAAGTTGATCTTGATATATTAAGAAACAATGATTTTTGAGTATTTGTCTTGGTTGATAGTTTATTAATACTATATGGATGCGTATTTGAAAATTTTTTTTTCGCTTATCTCCGGCCCCCCCCAGCTTGAAATCTTGGGTCTGTCCCTGCTCCACCATCTTATCCACTGAAAAACCAAAACCCAAGCCACCACCCACTGCAAAACCGAAACCACCAAAACCCAACCCACTAAAAAACCCAAACCACCGAAATCGAAACCCACAACAAAACCAAAACCACCGAAACCCAACCCACTGGAAAACCAGAACCACTGAAATCGAAACCCACAGCAAAACCATAACCATCGAACCCTAACCCACCAGAAAACCCAAACCACCGACATCGAAACCCATAGCAAATCTAGAGAGTGAGAAAGGAGAGAAAATCAGAGAAAGAGAGTGAAAGGAAGAGAGAACAAAAGAGAGGAAAAGGAGAAAGTGAGAGGTCTGAGAGACGTTGGGGAGGAAGAGAGAAAGATTTGGGAAAGAAAAACGTTGGGGAAGAAAATAGTTAGCACATATCATATTCATTATCGTTAGGTATATACGTATGAGTGAAGTCTCACACTGAATAATGATGAGAATAATGAGGGGTTAATATAACATAATTAAATACATACCCTATTCTCAAAAAAAAAAAAAAAAAAAAAAAAAAAACACATACCTATTGGGTTTAGGCATTTTGGGTTAAATGTGCTTCTATATGTTATATTAACTACTTAAGGAGTGCTCATGGTGGTGTGAGGCAAAAAAGTAACAAGGTTATTAAGGTTCATTACGCATTTAGAGCTAGAACGGGGTGTGTGTACTTAAATCCCTTTTGCAAATAGAGGAGGAACAAGTCCCTTTCACAGTTGGAGTAGAGATGGTATATTACATAAGGCAAACCCATAAAATCCACACAAACGATCTTGAAAAAAGGCTCAATAAAATAATATTATTGCTAATGGTGTGAGGTTTCCATGGATGAAAGACATGCAGGTTAATTTAGTTAATATGAAAATTCTTTTATAGTAAATTAGTAGTAGTTTTAAATTTTTTTTTTTAAAAGCTTCCTATAATCCCTTAACCGTCCTTTCTATAACTATTATTAACATAAGTTAGATATTATATAATTATTTGCAACATAATTCTTTATATTCTCGAGATTATTCTCTTTTAGGCACTTAAGCTTCTTAAAATTTGAAATCTAAATTTCCTATTAGTTTAGTAATTAGGAATCTCCCTTTCTATGCAATCTTAACAAAAGATTATTTATGTAAATTCTCCAAAGTCAAGTTCAATTGGACATCTATAGAGATTTCTCCTTTTTTATGCAATCTCAATAAAAGATACCACTACGCAGCCTTAATATGATGGTTACTTTATAAGTATAAGTTTTTGGGGGAAAATGATTATTTAGACTTTATTTTTAAACTATTTAGCCAAACAGCTAATTTTTCAAAGTATCTAACAAATTGCCTTTGTTTTTGGTACTCAATATTACTAATGTCAAGTTCCAAGTAAAACTCAACATTAGCAATATCGATTTCTATACATAATTTATCACTCAATTTTTTTTTGAAAAGTTTGCATAAAACTCGAAATTGCTAATGCTAAGTTCCAGGCAGAATTTGACATCAACAATATCGAGTTCTAAGTTTATTTATATATATATATATATATTTATACACTTTGAAAAGAAGGTTGTTTTGCTATATACTTCAAAAATAAAGGGTATTTAGCCATTTTCTCCCAAGTTCTTGTAGGGTGAGAGAGGCAAGGGCCGGGATTCAAGCCTTCAAAAGAAAGTTTCACACACATGTACACTTAAATTAAGATAGGGTAAGATTTCTATCTCATATTATATATATGTATAAATATATATATATATATATAGATATAGATATATTATTTATGGCAAATCCTTCGGGGAAAATGGGCATTTGTCCATAAATTACAAACTATGCAACGAAATGCCACTATTTTGAAACTATTTAGCAAATGTCACTATTTTTGAAACTCGATTTTCACAAAATCAAGTTCTGTGTAAAACTCGATATCCTCAAAATTGAGTTCTATGTATATTTTTAAGTGGAACTCAACATTAGTAATGTTGAGTTCCACTTAAATTTTCAAAAAAAATTTAAGTGGCAAAATATACATAGAACTTGACATTGCTAATGTCGAGTTCCACCTGTAACTCAATTTTGTTAAAATCAAGTTTCAAAAATAGGGGCATTAACGTTTGTATTAGCATAATTAAAATGGTACATTTTTAGCATTAACATTTTAGCATTAACGTTTTCTGGAAAATGGTTCATTTTCCAAAGAGCATTTTCTAGAAAACTGTCTCATTTTTCAGTGTTTGGTAACGACCTTGAAAATGAGATTGAGAATGTTTTCTGGTGTTTGGTATGCAATTTTTTTAAAATATTTCTTGTATAATTTAAAACATGTATATTATGTAAACTAACTAATGTAATCATTATAAATAAAAAAACCAAGAATGAATTTGGTTTTCATACTAAAATTTTGACAATAGATACAATCAAAATTAATTAATTGTCAAATTTTCATGATCTCTACCACTCATCTTGCTCATATATATAAACAGTAACGTACGTACACGCACACACATGCACATATATCATCCATTTGTCTATATAAATAAATAAATATATATAAATTTGATAGGGGAATACATTTTCAATAAGTATAAATAACAATAACTTTTAATTGTCTAGACTTTTTGTTGGTATACTAATTGTCTACTATAATCAACCACAAGTCTTCAATATTACTCTAAATTATGTATTTACATAATGTACTGTATAATATATCATCACTGCATAGTATCTGCCAACAAAAAAAGTATTTGCCAACAAATTCAATTCTCTTAAACAATTATCATTCATTATATAACAATATTATTAGTCCACGGTAAAGATTGTCCCATGTAAAGCAATTTAGAGCAATATAGGTACTATGTTTAAAATTTTCATCTTTTACTTCATTCTTTCTTTCTTCTTCTTCTTTTTTATTTTTTATTTTTATTTTTTTGCACTTTATGTACTAAAAAGAAGTAACTTCTACCTAGAATCTATCAAACCGAAAATTTCTTAGAGAAAAAAGAAATCGAGCTTGAAATTCAAAGCAAAGAATTAGGATTTTGGTAGAGAGGAATGAAATAATTACCACTGCAAATTTGTTCTCCTTTGCAAGTTGGAGCTATTGACCGATTAGTGAAGGAAAAAAAAAATCTAATCAGAGAATTGTGTTACAAAGGGGAAGAGAAACATGGAGAAAACAAAGAAGAGAGACAGTTAGAGAGAGAGATCTATGGGAAGAGGAGAGACCAGAGTTATAAGTGATAGTGAGGGTGTGAAGAGAGAAAAAACAAAAGGAAGAGAGAAAAAGTGAGAAAACTTACCATGAGAGAGAGAAAGCGCCAAAAAATTATGTTTCCCATGGCTATAGACGAAGATAATATTTATAGGAGATGCAACGTATGAGAGAGAGATTGTTTTCCAAAAAAAAAAAAATTTGGAAAACAACCTATAGAAAATAAGCCTTATTTTTATTAAGGTTTTCCGTTGACCAAAGATAGTTTTCCATTAACTAGGTTTTTTTTGTGCTACCAAACACTGGAAAATGTGAAAAACTATCTTTACAGAAAGTTTTATAGCGAAACAAACAGAGCGTTAAAACATGGGCATTTTGTTGCATAGTTTGTAAATTAGGAGCAAATGCCCATTTTTCCCCAAATCCTTCGAGTTCAATTGGACATCTATGAAGATTTCTTATTTTCTATGCAATCTTATCAAAAAATATTTTTTTCTATTTTGTTTAGTAATTTGAAATTAAGGAGGGTATTTTATTTTATTTTTTTAAGAAAATTAAGGAGGGGTTATATATTGACTTAATAGGTGCCTGTTGGTCCTACTTTTCAAAATAGTATCAAAACTAAATTATTAATGGAGTAATTGGACAGTGGGATGTACTAATATGTCAAATTTAGAAACTAATATTATTTCAAAATTTAGAAACTAATATTAATCTCGAAATACAGTGTTGATTGTAAGTATTTATAATTTGTGGTGAATATAGCACATCTGCCCATATGGTTGGGTGATGGCTACAATTAATTCTTCAAAAAATGTGAAGAAAAAAAAAAATGGTGCTAGCATCTTGATGTTGGTCTAGAAATGGGTAAGAAACACTGTTTAGCGTTGAGATAGAGAAAGAGATGAGGTAAAAAAATGGATCAGGCACATTAAATAGCATGGGAGAGAGGGAGGGAGAGAAGGAGATACAAAATGGTTGATTTTTTTACATAATAGGAACTACCGAACTATCTTTTTTTTTTGATGGAGACTACCGAACTATCTTGAGAAGAAAGAAGTGACATCTTTTAAGAATTTTCTGTCCAAAACTAAGAGATTGGAAACCGTGGGAAAGTTTTCTTTGTCGATGACATATATAGCTGAGTTTATACGTGACTCAGTTACCTTTCACTATCTAAGAGCATTCACAGCAGTGGATGTAAAATTTTAGCTATTTAGCTACACAAAAAGTTACTTTATCTATTTTACCTATACACATGCTACAGCAGTGGATCTATTTTAGCTTTTAACACAATAAAATAATATAAACACTACAATAAAATAATATTTCCTTCAACCACCAACACACAGCCACAACCACCGTCAAACCCATAAAAATCACTGCACAACCACAACCCCACCGTGCCCATCAAAACCAGTGAAGAAGAATAAAACAAAAACCCAGAAAAATCAACACAGCCAAACCAAAACCCATGCCTGATACCCTGTCCGTTTTGGTTCCGACCGACGAGACCTGCGCCAAGGGGCACGGTTTCACGGTCTTCATCGACAAATCGAGCCCTAACTGATACTGACTGCCCGATTTCGCCGCCAACGGCATGGCTTGGTCCTTCTTGATCGAAACGGAATGAGTGCAAAGCGAAACGGAAGGGTTTGTGGCGGCTGGGCTTATGAGATCGGCGATGGAAAGAAGGGTCTGTGGCGGCTAGGCTTGTGAGATCGGCGATGGAGAAAAGGGTCGGCAGCTGGGCTTGTGTGATCGGCAATGGAGAGAAGGTTCGGCGGCTGGGCTTGTGAGATCGGCAATGGAGAGAAGGGTTTGTAGCGGTTGGGCTTGTGAGATCGGCAATGGAGAAAAGGGTCGGCGGCTGGGCTTGTGAGATCAGTGATGGAGAGAAGGTCTGTGGAGGAAGAAAGAAGAGATGGAGAGGCAGTGAGGAGAGAGACGCGGAGAATGAAATGGAGAAATAAAAAAAAAAATAAAAAGGTAATGTGAACGCAAAATAAAAAATTAATATTTTTTTTAGCTCTTATGAATAGTGCACATCTATCTATAGATGTGCACTGTAGCAATGTAGCTAAAATTTTTAGATTTAGCTCCACTGCTGTAGCAAGCTTTTGGTGTTTGAGGAGCTAAAATATAGCAATATAACATTATAGCTCCACAGCTGTGAGTGCTCTAAGTAGTTGAGTAAGTAATAGCTAATTGCCTGTTAGGAATATGAAATAATTGTTGCAATCTTTTTAATTAGGTAGTTAGCTAGTTGGTTGTGATTAGAATTAGTTAGTTAGGATTTGAGCACATATAGCTCATTTAACACATTGGTTAGTGCATTTTTTTTTCTCTCTTTCTCTCTTAATATTTCTTTATAGAAGGTGACTACCTCGAATTAAGTTAATTTCTCTACAATTCTCATCAATTCCCCTATAATTCCTATCCATCCTCATTAGGAACCACCGGGTTCCTAACATTGCCTGATAGTGAAAAATGGTAACTTAATTCTTGTCAATATTATACGATACGTGATACGTAGTATCGTGTACAAAAAGTTCTACATCATAGGAATGTATTGTAAGTGCTCATAAATCTTACAATACAGTGGTGCGTATCATATGAATCGTATCGTACGATACATCTATATGCTTTAAAATGAATTCTTTTGTTAAAATTTGTGCTTATATTTGAATCAAACAAATTGTTAGACTTATTTTTAACATATAATTATTAGGTTACTTAATTTAACCCAATAAAATAACATGTCCATAAGTTTTTTTTTTTTTTTCTTTCTTTTTCTCCTACAAAATTTGGACTACACAGTTATACTTCACTTTCATATTTGCAAATTTATTTTCTATAATATGAATAAGGTATTAACTAACAATATATATATATATATATATATATCTATATATTTATATAAAAGATAACAAGAAGAGATAGTAAATGTAAATGATGATGAAGACAATTTCAATGAAGAAATATATATGCCAAATAATGAACATGATTGTGGGGACAAAGGCCCCGAATCATACATCTTGGGCTGTGGGCTTAGTCCGAGGAACGCCGTGGGCCGAGCAGAGCTACATTTATTAGATGTTCTATTTCAAAAGATTCATAAATAAGAAGCAAAAGGAATTTGATCTGAGGAGGATATTGTCCTCGGATGAGAGGAGCATAGTCCAAGTGTGTATCCCATCGATTGGAGTGATCTTCCTAGAAGCTCCGATGACAAAGATGGCCTTTGTGAACTTACTGGAAGGAAAGAGATCTGAAAATATCTAAAGAAAAGCTGTCATCACCACATTAAATGCCCTGCAGCTACTTTTCTGGCCGCATTTATGTAGAGAAAACCTCTGAATAGTGCTGCCTAAGCTATTACAACTCACAGAGAAGCCAAAGAAGATGTCTGATGGGACAAGTACTCAAATAATGTCCTAAATGAGTGACAAGTGTAAGGTTAGGATAACTAAAGGGGGACTATATAATATAACAAACCCTCCATAAGAGAGGGACTTTTTTGGGTGAAAAAGAGAAGGAATTTGAATGATATGATACGAAGCCTACTCGAATAGAACCAAGAACACATTTATCCAAAGTTACCCCAATATGTTTTTCCTTTCTCTTTTGACTTTTTAGTTTGATTCATAGAACATTTTAAACACTGTTCGCGCCATTCATACCTAATTCTTTAACCCACTCTCTACAAATTTATTGTATTGGGCTTATTGGGCCAAAGTCCTATACGTTTTGGGCATAAGACTAGAATTTGTAACCCTACAATGATAATAACATTGACTTGGATAGTGTTGATTAGGCAAGATAATCAATATGATAAAAAGCAATTATTATTTTTGGTCATCTATAATGTATTATCACTTTTAAGTATAATTAATTTGAATATGTATATTATAAACACATGTTAATTTGATTTATTTAGTTAGTTTGTTAAATATTATTACATAAGTGATGATTAATTTAGTCATTATAGTTGAATATATTCCCTATTTATAATGAGTATATCATTATATATATGTAAATATATAATTTTTTTAAAGTGTTTGTGTATCTTACGTTACATGATACAGAAAAATAAAAAAAAATTCAATTCACGAAACGATTCACATTTTGACAACTATGCATCCATGGTTGTATATCTTGAAAATTTTATTGTTGCATTATATTCTCAATATATATTTCATACTTGCAAATTTCAAGATAATAAAAAATTAATAGGTACTTCATCTATAAAATTTTATAAATTTTTTATCTTAAAAAATTATGTATAAAAGATGATTTTATAGATCAAATAGTAAATAAAATTTTAATATTTTATAGATAAAATAGTAAATAACATCTAATTGACACAAAAATTTGGCATGTGTATTAAACCATATAAAACATATAATCTAAATATGGGACTTTCAAGATATTAATCTATTAAAAAGTTATTAGGTGGCAAAAAAAAAGTTATTAGGTCGTGTAATAACAGTGATAAAAAGTTACAATAGGTTGTGTGTGTGTGTGTCTATAGATATATATATATATATATATATATAAATTATTTGATGCGAATTTTAACAAATCCATCGTTAGATTAGATTTTCTTTTTATACTCTACATGCTTGCAAATTTTCAAGATAATCTGAGATCAATAACTATGTTATCAAGCTTTTGTATTTAAAATTGTGCATAAAAGATGAGTTATGGATCGAATGGTAAATAACATTTGATTATGTTATGATCCAAGTGTCCCACATTGCTTAAGTGTAAGCATAAACATGTGTATATAAGCTCTTGGGCACCCTTCCCTTGCAAGCCGGCTTTCAAGGGTGAGTTTTACCCATGACGACCTTGAGACTAGATTAAAATAACTAATAGGTGAGTAGAGCCACCAAAAGAGAAAAGGCTACCATTCAATCAGTATCGATAAAGTAAGAGTGAGTTCTACCCATGGGTTCCTAACAGATTAGTATGAAATTTGATGTGCATGTTAATAACATATAGATCATGTACTTTTTAGATGAAGGACAGATAGGTTTCTAATCCTTCATTTGGTGGATATGTTTAGAAAAATGGTGTTGCTTAATTTCTGGATTTTCTCTTTTGAGTTTTTAGCTCATACTACTCTTGGTTCCCCTTTTATGTTGAGTCTAGTTTTATTTAGTGTCCGTTTGGCAAAAATTATTTTTGCCAACTTATTTTACTATTCAACTTATTTTTGCTACAATTCATGGGACTTCGAAACCTATTAGGACTCTGTTATTTTAGAGTTATGAAGTTCATAACTTCATATATTTATCCTTTTAAGATGATAAGCTAAAAGTGCAAATCCAAAAACTAACAAAATAGTCAAATTTGGGCTTCTGATGCTAAAGTGCCAATTATGAGCTCCCTTTTCTTGATCATCACTTCAATTCCAAGTTAGAGTCCATTGGCACCTTGAATCTTGTTCGGAGTGTTAGTCGACACTATAGCTTATGGACGTGTTTACACTGTGGAATGGTGTTAGACACTCATTTTATCCGGTAAACCGTTGTAGACTATGGTGGTCAATTTCATGTTGTGCACATAAGCAATCATCATGTCATAAAGATTAACAGCATATCATTCATAAAGAAGTATGAATTGAATGATTAAAGCATTTGAATATATGAGAGAGCCTATTATCTGACCAAACTGAAAAAATGTGATTATATATTACACATATATATAGAGCTAACTAACATGTTAACATCCTTGCATTTGAGAGAGAAACATATAATTGCATGTGATTGATGAGAATTAAAAATATACATGCATTGATAAGAATTAAGGATCTAGCATGTTAACATGTCAAAGAATTTAAAAAACATGTGATGGCATGTTATCAATGAGAATTTAAGATCTAGCATGTGATTATTTCAAGAATTCCACATGAAGAAATAGATTATTTCAAGAACATGTGAAAAGTCATATGATCATTTCATAAAATTTAAAAAAAACAAAAAAACAAAAACAAAAACAAAAACAGCATGCTTAAATCCTATCATACAACATTATAATTCATAACAAAGTAGCTCATTCAATCAAACACAATAAGATAATCATGCAAACAATGAAACTAACAATAATAGCTACATAAAATAAAATAAAGGGGGGGAAAATTTCACAAGAATTTTAGAGGGGAAGCATTGAAAGACTTGGTCGCAAAACCAAATGAAGGATCACAAGTTGCACAATAATCATTCTCAGTTGTTTCCCCCTAGAGCTCAAGGGGACTGGGGTGCCTTGAATTTTGAAGCCTTGTGATAAGCATGGAGCCCTCCTCAAATGGATTGGCTAAGATTTGATTTTAAATTTCAAGTGGAACTAAAATTGGAGGGAAAAATGAGTGTCAAAAATCAAAATTTTGAAATTGTATTATACAAGTGCCGATCAGCACTTGAAAATTGCCACTGACTACCAATCAGTAGTTGGAGTGTTCATCCAAGTTTCGATCAACACTTGGATGTTGAGTCCCTCTTCATTTTGAAATTTTGAATTCAGACGTAATTTTTTTTCAATTATGAGTTGTAATACGAATTTAAATTTTATATTTTTTAAGGATAATTTTAACAATTATCTAAAACATATTAAATATCCTCAACATTATCACAATCTAACTTAATCCAATGTGTGCACACTCGTGACAATTTTGAATTTAATCCGAATACAATTATGATATATCATTAATTGAAACTAAGTCCTCATAGAACTAATCATAATTAATTGTTCATAATTATAATTGATTAGGCTTAATCATGCGGAGCATCTCATCAATTGAAATTTGATTTGGCTATAACTTTCAATCCAACAATTTGATTGAAGCTCATGACATATTGTTTTGACCGCTAAGTCTTCAAGATTTCTTTTATGTGAATAATTTTTGCTCGCATTTGAGATTAAATGTAGGTTGCAAAATTGAGTGTCTATACCACTATCTACCTATCTTTTAAATAAATAAATAAAAATTCAGAACAGTTAACATTGTATTCGATACTTTAGCACTTTTTGGGTCAATTCTACTCTACTTCCTTCCAATTCAAAAGGACCCTACATTGTCCGATATGCAAAGAAATTTGGGGTGGGGTGGGGTCGGGGGGATTGGAACAAGAATTTGTGACCATTATGAATTATAGAAATCGTCTTAGGGATGTAAAATTTTAAAATATATATATATTAAGAAGAAGATAATCTTTTGAAAAGGAAACGAACTTCAACGAAGCATCTCCTTTCTTTGTCTTGAGTTAATAATGTTGGTCCAAACTTGAAATTTTTCTAGGGGTCTTTGTAGTCGAAAATGAGAGGTGACTAACAATTGCATGAGCTTTATCTTGTGCAAATAGATTTACGTCTTCTTGAGTGACATAAGTCGAGGCAGTCTGGGTTAGCAGCTCCTCCCTCCCATTCGGCTCCATCTCGATCTACTCCATCCACATCCGCTCCTTCCTTTTCTACGAGCGATGTGTCACTCGGAGACATCATGACGCAACTTCAGCGCATGGATGTGTGCAAATAGATTTACGTCTTCTTGAGTGACATAATACTACCAGAGTCTCTCTGACCACCCAATTCTAATCTTTAATCCTTAAAAAATCAAGAAACACAACCTAATCTTTGGCGTACTTTTGACCGCGTGTCATCATTTTAACATGCTAAATGCATTGGGAGGACGTTTGGTTCACTGTGATGTGTCATTGATATGTTGCACATTACAATGATGTGAAATTAAGGGTATGTTTGGTAATTATTTTTTTCCCTTATTTTCTGTTTTCAAAAACAATTTTCTATTTTTGAGACTAAAAAACTTGTTTGGTAACCCAAAATGGACAGAAAACAATTTTTTTTTTCAAAATTCAATTTGTGAAGGAAACTGAAAACATGCAAAATGTTGTTTTCAGTTTCTAATTTTCAAAAGTCAATGAAAACACGCATTTAATTTAATGAATCTGTCTCATTTAATGAGTTAGCATTAAAGTTCAAATCCAAGTAACAACATATTTTAATATTTTCTTCTTCTTTTTTTCAAAAAACTATCTTTTTAATTTCAGCTAACCAAACATGTTTTTTATTTCAAAAATACAAGAAAATTGTTTTTTCTTAATATTCCTCAAAACAAGTTTTTGAAAATAGAAAACAAAAACTGTTACCAAACATAACCTAAGGTTTTTGGTTTTTTTTTTTTTAACATTATCACAATCTAAAATTACAAAATATGTCACATTATCTTAATCTCATCACTTTCCTAAACAATGTAATATTGTATTCTTGTATTTAGATTACATTAATGTAAAATTACAATAATATAATATTACGACGTAATGTAATATCACGGCGAACCAAACGCCTCCTAGATGTATTGGACCCAAACCAAGTCCTAGTGTATTGCATCTCCAAAATCCTTGTTATGGCCTCCCATTATAATTCCACTACATGGCCCAAGATTGCTTTGGTTGAACTCAACCATCTCTACTGTCAAACACCTAAAAATTGGTGGAAGCTTGCTAAGTATAACTATCTGAAACTCTGAATGCATCCATTTCAAACATAGATGTCAAAGGTGAACATTTCTGCCATTTTTAGTTTCAAGAAATGTCATAAAGCACACTTTTGATATGTTTATATTAATTAACTAAATGATGGAATAGAAACATTTGGAAGCATATTTGGACAAATAGACTAAAGATTTCAACTGGCCGGGAGAAGAATCCAAAGATTCCAAATTACAAACAATTTTGATGTATCATTCTTAAATTTATGTAATAAACTCCCAATCAGGGAAAAGTGATAGGAAAATATTCCTTATATTCCATTTCACATCAATCCCAATTTCTTGGAAGCTCTTCTCTAATAATACAAATGGGGACAGGGCAATGCATGGACTACATTTTTGGGCCTTTTCATCATCAAACTAGGCTCCTTTGGTAACCTGGAATTGGCTCCTCAGTTGTCTCTTCTTCATCAATGGTACAGGATCCTCCATGTAGCACCTCTATTATTTTAGTACTATTTATTTAACATTATTTTAGTATTATATATATATTCCATATAGCATAAGATGGAAACCAAATTTTTTATAACCCCTTAAAGCTGCCATATTTAATCATTATAGAGTGGAAGTTATAAGTTTAAATACTATTGCATTTATAAAAATTAAACCTATAGGTCGTATGCTAACTAAACATAATTTTGAGAAGTAATTTAAATTTTCTCAAAGAAGCCCAATGTTATTTAAGATTGGGTGAGTTATTAAAAAATAGAAATAAAAGAATAAACAACTAATGACAGACGAGCTACACATCTCTAAGAGCAGTGTTCCAGTGCATCGAATCCGACACAATTCGGACATACATTCAAAATTAGTCACATGTTTGCATTGCATAAAGCTTTGCTCAGGTCAAAACACTCCTATTTATAAATAATAATAATAATAATAACAATAATAATAATAACTATCATACTTTTCTAAAACTCCTTTATAATAATTTTTTTTTAAAAAAGGGAAAAAGAATTCTCTCTAAAAGTTTGAGGTTAGAAATATGATAGAAAAACACCCTAACTTAGCATCAATGGCCTCGAGCAACTCATTCGCCGAACCAAACCCTCTACCATTCCTACAACCTACCCAGCGCAACCAGGTCCAAACACATGCATGGACCAAGCCCCCTCCCCCATATACACTTACACTTCTTCTATGTATATAGTTTAAATAGAAGTGTTTATAGGCTACAGCACACCAGCTTTAATTCTGTATTTCACTAATATATATAGCCTACCTATTATTTTATTTGATAGGGTTGGAATCTCCCATCTCCATTCTTTTAACAATCAGATTACTAGATAAAATAGTTTAAACAATAGAAAACCAAATTTACTGGTAAGAGCACTAACATCAGCTGTGGAAAGTTAAATGTCATTTTAACACACTAAAATCTACTTTATATATTTTTAACACATAATTTTACAATACATCATACATCATATCTTCTATTTTATTAACATTTAATACATTAAAATAATACTAGTCTTATCATGCGCGCTTTGTGCATGCAATAAGGCTTTTTTTTTTTTTTTTTTGGTTTAGTGTCATAATTTTTCATTCATAACTAAATTTTCTATAACACATTTCATATAGTTCAAGCATCACAAAAGGTCATAAAGTTACCAATTCACAATATATGTAGTTGATAAAGTATGATACACAATATAATTCAATTGAGAAAGTAGTATATAAATTTTGTTCATAAACTTACCAATTTTGACAGGAAAACGCCTAATTATTAAGAAGAATTCAATATATGAAACAGGAGTGTTGAAGAAGATAGTGCCGGTTAGCAATAGGATTATAGAATGAAGAAAAAACTGAAGGAATATTTTGGGTTTGCAATTTGAGAGATTTAATGTTATTAGAATTTTTCCTTATTCATTCCACAACATTAGGAAGGGGAAGAGAAGCAGGGGCGGTGCCACCTTAAGGCCAAAGTGGTCCCAAGACCACCCTAACTTGAAAAAAAAAAATTTATATATAATAATTTAAAATTTTTATTTGTCTACCCTTCAAAAAAAAATTTGGGAACACCCTCAGTTTTTTTTTTTATGCCAATAAAATTAAATTTTACTCCATAATTTGTTCTACATTCAGTGGATGAATGATTACTTGGTTGTATACATTGAAAGAGATGTAGCTTGTAGCATTGATAATGAGACTATCATGCAACGATTTCAAAATATGAAAACTCGTAAAAGACAATTGTAAATTTTATGTATTTGCGTATTTTTTTATTGTTGTTGTTGTCAATATATGAATTTCTCTTTTTATTAGATTGTATAATTTATGCTTCTTAAGGAACACCTTGGAAAAAATTCCTAGAGCCGCCACTAAAGAAAAGAACAAATGAAAGGAGGAAGTTTTTACAAGAAGGTAATTGGTTTTTGCATGAGTATTTTTATTTTTATTCTTTTTATGTGACGCTAGGTAGTATATTTTCTTAATAGGAACGTGGGGTGTTTTTTTTTTTTTTTTTTTTTTTTTTCTATAGAACATGGGTTAGTGGGAATATTTTTAAAATTTTTTTTTTTTTTTTGGTGATAAACATTGGGTAGGAATTTTGTATCTATCTAGTATCTACTATCTAGTGGGGAGTTTTTACTTTGTAGGTTTCTTGTTTTTAATTTTTGTCAATTTACGGTTTAAACCTTATTTCTTATTATTATTATTTTTTATACAAGATAAAATTTCTACTCTAGCCTAATCTAAGTGTATATGTGTGTGTTAAACTCCCTCCTGAAGACTTGAACTCCGGTCTTTGCCCCCCACACCCCACAAGCATTTATACTTGTGGAGTGACCACCGCACCAAGGGTGCGCGGTGGTCTATGTTTTAGGAATAAAGATAAGTTAATTATATTAGGGGTATTTTTGGAAGTAAAAAAGGTAATAACTAACTCTCAGAATCCTCTTAATAAATAGAAATAACAAACCCATTAAAATAATATAATATAAACAACCATTTTTCATTCGTTCATTTCACACACACACACACACACTCTCTCTCTCTCTCTCTCTCTCTCTCTCTCTCTCTCTCTCTCTCTCCCTCTCTCTTTCTCTCCCCATCTAAAACCCTCTCTCTCTTCTTCCCCCAATTCAACTTTTCTTCTTCTCAAAACCCAAATCAAACCATTTTCTTTCTACTGATTGCTCCATCTCTGCACCAACCCAAATCAACCAAACCAAATCCAATGTCAAACCCAAACTAATCAAACCTAAACAAATCCAACCATCACCACCCACAACCTAGAAAAGCCAACAACCACCACCGACAGAAAGACCCACACCTAAATAAACACCTAAACAGACTCAACACCAACGCCCACAACCTAACACCACCACTCTCTCACACCTGATGGATGATGTCAATGCTTTGAGGATTCAAACTCATTAAAAACATTTTTAAATGTTATGGGTTCCTTAGCCTATATATACATGCCTACAAGTCCAAAAGATAATCATATTTTTAATCCTTTCATGTGTGTGTGTATTTGAAAGTTTTTTACCATACAACTTATACAAGTAGTATAGACTAGTAAGGGTATATAGTTAGGTGGTCGGGCTTGTTGTATCTTTGAGATAGAATACAAAAATATTTATTTATTACACTAGATTATTCCTTACACAACGTGTATCACCTCAAGAAAGTGACCTAGTTCATGTATCAACTTCACTACCTCTCATTGGTAAATTTTTTTTATGTAAATAATAAGAATATTTATATAATATTTCTTATTTTTATTCCAACACCCAGGGGCGGCACCACCTTAAGGCCAAGGTGGTCCCAGGACCACCCTGACCTGAATTTTTTTATTTATATATATATAATAATTTAAAAAATTTTATTTGTCTACCCTTCAAAAAAAATTTGGGAACACCCTCAGTTTTTTTTATGCCAATAAAATTAAATTTTGCTCCATAATTTGTTCTACATTCAGTGGATGAATGATTGTTTAGTTGTGTACATTGAAAGAGATGTAGCTTATAGCACTGATAATGAGACTATCATGCAATAATTTCAAAATATGAAAACGCGTAGAAGACAATTGTAAACTTTATATATTTGTGTGTTTTTTTATTGTTATTGTTGTCAATATCACCCTGACCTGAATTTTTTTATTTATATATATAATAATTTAAAATTTTTTATTTGTCTACCCTTCAAAAAAAATTTGGGAACACCCTTAGTTTTTTTTATGCCAATAAAATTAAATTTTGCTCTATAATTTGTTCTACATTCAGTGGATGAATGATTGTTTAGTCGTGTACATTGAAAGAGATGTAGCTTGTAGCATTGATAATGAGACTATCATGCAATGATTTCAAAATATGAAAACGCGTAGAAGGCAATTGTAAACTTTATGTATTTGCGTGTTTTTTTATTATTATTATTGTCAATATATGAATTTCTCTTTTTATTAGATTGTATAATTTATGCTTTTTAAGGAACACCCTGAGAAAAATTCCTGGAGCCGCCACTGGACACCAACCTTTCTCCAAGAGTAGTCAATACGATACAATGGTAGCAGGTTCCCCTGAAATATATCAAATAAAAGACCAATCTATATTTGTTGTATTTGAATTTTTTTAAGTTTTTCAGATGGTATTAATGTTTTATTCGATAAAAAAAAAACATAATTAAAAAGTGTTAAAAATAAAAAAGAGTTATAAAACATGTTATTTGAGCTAATACATTGAGTTAATGTACTTAAGCTAATATTTGGGCTCATAAAATATGTGGATTTAAATTTTATGTTTATATATATGTATGTATAAAAATATACATACATACATACGTGACATAACCCAATATTAACTTGTACCAAAATATTTTGTTCCTGAGCCAAAATCAAAACAACTTTTGGTATGATATTGACTATTTTACTTTCTTTCATCCAGGTTGAGAAAAGAATACTTGTGATAGAAACATCAATTTCTGTATCAATATTTTTATGTATATTCTAGAATATAAAAGCATGTCTGCCAATCATTTACTGCCTTCGTGACTACTGAAAAACATCCACTCAAGAACCTATTGAACCTACATAGAGACATATAGGCTAACGCATCTCTAACCCTCTGTACTTTAGAGTGTACAATTCTACATTGACTAACCAATAACCAAGGGGTTGTCCCCAAGCTTGGTTTATACGCAATGAGATATAATCCTATAATTAAGACTATGGATAGGGTTATGACTTTTAAAAAATATTGCCATATCAACAAAAAAAAAAAAAAAAAAACTCCTAACCCTGTTAAATCAATGGATAATAGAAGGATGGTGATCAATATATAACACAGCTCTCCATACAATCTTTAAGGAAATGTTTAATAACCTCTTCTATAAAGTAGAGGATAAACGAGCCAGCAGATTCAACCAACTCTAAAAGTTCGGCCAACAGCACTATAAGTGATTTGTCGTAAAATATTAAACTGATACTAGCTATATGTGAAATGATCTGAACACTTATCCCACTTAGAATAGACTTTTTAAACTCATCTTTAAGGCTTTATAGCTTCATTTGCTTTTGGTGTAATTAACATCAAGCTTTTGATAACATTCCAAACCTCACAAGTAGGGTAAACTTTCTCCAAGGATTCAAACACCTCTGTAAGTTTGTTTTGATAAGAGAAAACAAACCAATTATACTTAAGCAAGAAAAAAAAACCACATCAACATATTAGGAAGCAGTCAATATTATATTAGAATCGCCTGTATTTATGGTATGTATTGTACCGACCATTAAATTGGTATCGGTACTCCTCTGGAATAAATTGAATAAAATATCAGCTTGTAACAAAAAATTTTAAGTGGTTTGGCTTATATTGATGTTTCAATCAATACAATAAAATTAATTAAAAATGTTAAAAAAATGTTATAAAAAATGTTTTTTTATAAGAAAAAACATGTTATTTAAATTAATAGATTTGGTTAATATACTTAAGCAAATATTTGGGCTTATAAAATATATGGTTTTTAAATTATATGTTCATAAACATATAAATAAATAAATATGATCATACATAAATATATAGAAACATTACACACGCACACATATATATGGTTTGATTGTTCAGAAGGTAATGCTTTATTGAGAGATTCCAACAAATGGTTTGACTTACCTCTAATACTTTTTTAAAAGGAATCTCTTTTTGTTTTAATGAGAGACTATCACATTACCCACTAACTAAATAAAAGGTGGAGAATAAAACTCACTACCACTTGTCATTATATATTTAAAACAAAAGGATATGTCCAACTAAAAAAATAGTAGAGGTAAGCCAAACCCTCCAACAAATATGTGAAGTTCGGTATTTACCATCAACTATGCAAATTTTCTTTTGATCTGTAAGATAGCATTTGTGGCAATATAGGTAAATAGGTGAAACCACGATCAGGATCAAGCTTGTGCTGAGGCTGTGGTGCCACCAGGCCATCATGTAAGGGTAGGTCTTTAGAAAGATCTTCAGAGTTCAGAAGACTTTAAAGGCTAACTAGAGACTGCAAGGGCATTCAAATATAGTAGACAATAAGGATTGGAAAATTTTTATAGCTATAAAGCAGTCGAAATTCTTGAGAAGATAAAATAAAATAAAAAAGTTGACAGAGGAAAGGAAAGTGGGGGAAAAAACTTTGGGGGTGATTGAGGATTATGCACAATCTCATATAAGTTTGAACATAAATTAATTACTTCTTGCTTAATAAGACCAAGTAAAAGTCATGTTCATAACTCATAAGAGTAAAAGAAAAATGTTAAGACACTGACTGCTAAGTTTCATGCTACATCCTCTTTCTTTGAGGTAATATCAGCACAGCATAAACCCTTTTGCTTGTGTGTGTATATATATATGAGTTGGGTTCATGTTACAGCTAGTGTAACTTTAAGCAATGTTACACCACCCAATAACATATTATTAAATTAATATTTTGAAAATTCAACCGTTAAATTACATATTCTATATGTTCTTAACATGTATGCAAATTTTCACATCAATCGGATGTTATTTACCATTTGATCTATAAACTCATCTTTTATGCGTTATTTTAAACTACAAAAACTTGAATTTTAACAATTGATTAATGACATAACTATTAATCTTTGATCACCTTAAAATTTTGCAAGCATGAAGAATATACGAAGATAATATAATCTAACGGCGGATTTGTCAATATTCGCATTTAATTAAAAAATATTAGGTGGTGTAACTTGAATCCAACCCTATATATAATGGGTTTATGGGTTTGGCTTACCTCGAGTACTTTTTTAACTGTAATTTGCTTTTATTTTAATGAGAAACAGTCATATCACCCACTAACTAAATAAAATGTGGAGATTAAAACCTACTACCATTTGTAATTGTGTATTTAAAACAAAAAGATACCTCTAGTTAAAAAAGTACTGGAGATAAGCCAAATCCTAAGTTTATAGATTGCTGAAACAAAGGGCCATCCAGTAAAAAATGGCAGGCTTTCAAAGCATGGAAAAAGTTGAACACTTCCTAATCCTAACAGCTGATATATATCTTCTATTTGAACTTTCAAAGCAACAGCAAAAATGACTCTTTTTGCATTCAATGCCATATACCAACTTGAATCAAAGCCAATCCTAGAGGTTCAAAGTTAGGTATAATACTTTAGGTTCAATGCATTAGGTTTCCCAATTAAATTCAAACACTTGGTCGCATTGATTGACTAATAAAACACAACTAGTGTTATCTTGTCCCCGGACAATTAAATTCAAAACAACCAAGCGTTTGAATTCAATTGGGCAACCTTATTGTACTGCACCAAACTTTACCCAATCCTAAACTAGTAGTAACACACATTGCACTGTTAATTATACTGATCTTACTCATGCAGAAAGCAAGTTAACATCATAGCAGATAATAATAACAAAGAAGGCGCCATTGAGTTAGAGCTCACTGCCCTTTGAACCGAGTAAAAGCACAAATTTCTTACTTTCCTAATTGAATTGTTAAAGAATGCACGCCTCATGGGACTCGAACCCAAAATCACCTCTTAATATGTTAAATACTTACGTCACAAGATAAAGATCATCTCTACCACATCCAAGGTGGTCCTCACCTACACTACTGCTTCTGTCACCTCCAACTGTTGTAAGCATGAAGGATAAAAGGTACAATTGGTTGGCAATCTAATGCAATCTCCCCTCCCTATGTTATATAAGCAAATCTGAAAGTGTTGGTGTGTACATTAAAACGAAGTAGTGTTAGTGACAAAAGTATAAGATTAAAACAATATTCAAGCTCATAAGAAACAGAAAGAAGGCATTATAGTTGAAAAGTGAAAGCTTCTGTATCCATATCTAAAACTACTCACTACAATTATCTGGCTCATAAAGAACTGACAAAAAATGGTCCTTTCAATCATAAAGCAACAAACAAAAACAACCATATAACACTTGTAATTGCAACCCTGGGTCCAATATTCAAGGGTAATAGGACCGGACAATCCTACTATTCAGATTGCAATTTTAAGAACCACATACCATGCTACCATATGATATCTAGGACAACAGAAGATCAAAGCAAGAATAACTCTTATTAATAGCAGAAAAGCAGAACATCCATTTGAAATTTCAGAGCTATAATGACAATGACATTTTTCAGTTAATTCCACAAAAAAACAAACATTAAAGTTGCAAAGTTGGACTGTTATTTAATACTAATATTGTTAATTTACATTTCTCATATTCACGCACAATACAAAACAACATGATACCAAGCAACAGAGATTAACTCTTAATCTTATTTTCCAATAAAAATTCTAGATAACTGTTCCACTTGGTAAGTATTTTTGCTTTTCTTTAACTTTACTCACCTTGAATTATTTCAAGTGGGAAAAATAAAATAGAACTTTTACCCTATTCCATCACAAACACTGCTACAAACATCAAAACCAAATTCTTAGCTCAAAATCACAATCAGCAGCTAACACTTCCATTATGGAAGCAATCACCTCCGCTAGAACTCTTGTCACACCACTGCTTCAGCCTCCACACCACAAGAACCAGATATGAAACCAGGTAATTTGTGACAACAGAGAGAATCATCTTGCCAATGCATGCATTTTTTAATCTAGAACATCAATTTTTAATAGAACACATGGCATAATTTTAATTATGCCCTTCTGTATAAGTCGGATGGACTCAAAACTGGTATAAATGTAACCGTCATTAGAAAACAGGAATACAAGGACAACAATTTCATAAGACTATAAATACGTTCATTCAAATATTTCCTATTAAAATGGTATAGTTTATTCATCGAAGAGTAAGCAATATAATTAAAGCTACATTAGGGTTAAGAAGGGATCACTTCCATTATCATATCCATATTAGGGTCAATAGGATCTCACAAGCCAAGCATCATTAGAAATTGACTAAAACCCTAGAGTAAAAAATAAAGATAATAATATCAATTCCTATTTGCAAACCCATAAATGTACAAGTTATCGCATACCATTGTTAACATTACCAACATCAAAAACGAATAACAATGTAAATGTTGAAGCATGATGACTTGATATCATCTTTAATTAATTAGATAATACAGCACCTAATTCAATCTATTACCTGAACAGTTTTCCTCCACTCTAATTCTAGAAGCAAAAAGTTTCCAAGTCATACACATCTACCGCTGAATATTAAGCATAGCCTTAGCCTCAGTCTGTTCCTCCAACAAACCCTCACTCACATACTTACTCAACAGCTCCCTCTTCTTTTTCTCCAAAACCATCTTCTCTATTTCCTTGTCATCCGGCAATGGCACATGAACCACAAACTCCCTCCTCCCCTCCCTTTCCATCTCCTCCTTCTCCAGCTTCTCCCTTTCCTTCCTCTCCTCCTCCTCCACTTCCTCCTCCATCCCCTCAAACAACACCTCCTTCACCACGCTCACCACCTCCCCACTCTTAACTGCCTTCTTTGCCTCCCTCCTCACCTCCTCCACTCTATTCCACTCCTCCAACACCTCTGCCCTCATCTTCTCCTCCGCAGGCCCCTCCACCCTCTCCAACACCCCATCCTCATCATCCCTATACCCATAATAACTCGCATCAATCCTCTTATATATATCATATCGAGTCCTCCTTTTTCGTAATTCTGGAGGCTTCTCAAACAGCTCTCTCACTCCCGGCAACTTCTTTGCAGCACCAAAGTACCGGTATCCTGGCCCACGCCCACTAGGATTAGGAACATCCACTATGTTTCCTTCTAAATCAGTCATTTTAGGGGCATGTTTGGCATAATTGGGCCCACCGAGCTCAACAATGCGCCGTTCCCAATGGGATTTTTCCCGGATGAGTTTATTGATCTCATCATTGAGGTCACGGAGGCGATGCTCTCCAAGCCCTTCATTTTGAATTTCAGCAACTTTGCGGCCAATCTCACGCATGATCTGCTGGCGCCACTTGTCAGCCTCAGCAAGGTCACGACATTCAGAGGCAAGGAAGGGCCGACGCTCTTTTGGCTTCTTTTTCTGTTCAGCTTCGTGGGCAACATATCTGTTCAGCATAGACTGTGCTTTCTCCTCATTGCGAGCCATCTTATGACCTTGTCTCTAGGAATGTGATCTTGTTACCAAAAACTGAAAAATTGAATTGAATTGTGAATACCAAAACCCTCAATAATAAAAACTAAGCATCTATACTATCTACATTACTGTATGAGTAGCTTGACAATAACACTTATATTAACACACACACACACACATTCAAAGAGACCTGAACCCACAACCTCATTGGCAACATGATTATGATATTATAAGTCTTAACAATTAGAATTAAAAGTTTCAACAAATAGGAAACTACAAAAAAAATATTGGGATTTTAAAAAACTTATGACTTAGTACAAATCAGACCCATGATAGAAAATATAAATAAAATAAAAAGAAATAAATATTGAACCACAATCCAGCACAAATTATTGAATTAGTACAACAATTCAAATATTTTTCTACTATGCAAATTTCCCTCATGAATTAGTCCCATATACCCCAGTAAATGCCCACTCAATCTTGTCGCTCACATTCTTGAACTTATAGGAAACAGAAAGACGACCTATAACCTCCTCCATTTTGTCTACTACCATTCTATCCAACATCACTAAGACACCACCAGAAGAACCAAGAGACCCTAAAAATAACCAGTCCAAATGCTAGCAGCCCCGTAAACTCCGAATCACACTTCTATTAAATTGTTGATTCAAATCATTTTTGTTTCTTGCAAGAAAACAATATCTGCCCTCCATGACGTGATCATATTCCTGACCCAAAGCCATTTGTCGTTATCATTCAACCCCCAAACATTTCAAAAAATTATTCAAATATTCATTGATGCACGACTAAGGCCCTTTCTCTACTAATACTACTGCTTGTCTTGGCTGAGCCATTCTCACAATTCCCAGAACTCAGAAAATTCTTCAATTCCTGATTCCCCTTCACTCTTTGCCAATTTCTTATGAGCAGTCTCTTCTAACATCTTTTGTTTTTTCCTTGCCTCAATGGCTAATAAGAACAGGCCCGTAACCTGCTCCTCAAGACCCTCCAAAGAAGTACCCACAGATATCTTAAAGGCTTTGATTTTCCTGGGAACCCATTGCAACAACTCGCCTTTGGCCTTGCCCCCAACTTCCTCCACCGTCGATTTCTTTGTCTCATCTGGGTTTTCTGTGGCTAATGGCTCCACAATTTACTCCCATTTGAATTATTTCAAGTGGGAAAAAAAAAACACTTTAATCCTTTCCAACTTGATACATGCATAATGCCATAATGGCTTAAATATGTTCATTCAAACATTTACTATTAACAAGGTATAGTTTATCTACCTCTTTTTTTTTATTAGATTTTTTTTTAAAAAAAAGGGCAAGCAATATTAGGGTCAATTATACATATCTCATATGCCAAGCATCAATAGAAATTGACTAAAATTCCAAGACCAGAAAACAAATATTATAACAACAATTCCTATTTGCAAACTCTTAAATGTACAAGTTATTGAGTAACATCATTAACATTACCAACATCAAAAACCAATAAAAATGTATATATTTGGAAAATAAAAATATTGGGTGTTAAACAAAACATATGACTTTAAGTACAAATCAGACCCATCATAGAAAACAAAAAGAAAAAAAGTAAACAGCAAAGAAGATTGGTGTATAGACTAGAATAGAGCAACATGAACATGAACCCACCAATAAAACTCAAAATCAGGAGAGAGAGAGAGAGAGAGAGAGAGAGAGAGAAATCTTACTTGTTGTTGGAAGTTGTAGGAGACGGCAGATGATTTGTAGGGAGGTGGCGGCCAACAGTGGGCTGGGAGCCAAGCGGAATCTTGACTTCAGGCTTTCGGTTCTGTTCGGGGGTTATACACTTTATATCTTATATTTGTTTTTGCAAAATATCACCATTTTGCTAACAAATTCATTAATGAGCAACGTTTCCAAACTATTTAAGTAATTAACATGTTAGATGCGAGTTCATTGTAGTACGTATCCATTTTCAAAATTACACCTATTTTCAAACAATTTTATTTTAATATTAATACTATTTTTTATTTTTGGGAAAATAAAACACATCCTAAAATAATAATAATAGAACTTCAAAAAAAAATAATAATAATAATAATAATGAGGATATTTTAGGCATCAAAATTGAGGGATGCAAATAGAAGAAGCCTCTTAAATAGTAGTATAAATAATAATAAGTGACATTTAGAGTTCGTTTGGAAACAGTTTATTTAGCTGAAACTGAAATATTTTTGCTGAAAGTACTGTAAATAAAGTTAAAAAGTAGCTGAAATAGTACTGGAGGGCTCATGAATAGTACCAAAAAGTGTAATAGGACCTATGAATAGTAGCAAAAAAAAGCTGGCTTTTTAAGCCGATACCAAACACAACCTTAGATATATTTATATTTGAATTAAAACTAGTTTAGCCACGTACTCACGTGGTTTCATTTGAATTCAACCTCAAACTTCTCTGATTAAAAAAAAAAAAAAACTCAAACTTCTCATTGTCATACTACCTTTAAAAAGTTAAATTTATATATTAAAAAAATAATGCTAAATATGTTACAAATTCTTTTGCATATAAATTACAATGATTAGTCACAAATCACAAAAAAAAATAAATAAATAAAAATAATAGAACATTCATTCATCCGGTGTAAAGTTCATACATACAAATTATAATACTCATGCGGCTGATGACATGGTGCAATAGGAGTTCTGTAAAATTAAATGCAAGGCTTCCATTGTTATATATAGCATAAATAAAAGCTATAATGCATGGTCTCAAATAATTATTTCTTGAAGTGTCTACTGTTTACATAAATGTGTACAATTGATCATATAGTGTCAAAATTGCATATAACGTTATAGAGAATATTAGTATTCTATCATTGCCTACATTAAAAATAAAAATAAAATAAAAAAAAAAACGTATTCTATCATTGTCTTTAAATGGCATTGTGTTTCTATGGGTTTTTTCCCTGAAGTTTTTCCTCCTTCAGTTATTTTGAAATCATTATGTATTTTTATAGGGGAAGAATGATTTTTTTTTCCCAAAAGGCTTTGATTTGTTCAAAAATAAGTAGTTGATGAACCTTTTCCCATATCTTTTGTGCTATAATTAATTTCTAAGTGAAACATGTTTCACTGTAAATCTGACATCTAGGGCTTTAAAACGGACATAAATTTGATTCAACTTAGATTGGAGATGAGTGAGACATGGTCATTTGAAGTTGACACAACAATGTTTAATCTAAGAATCACACTTAAACGAATCTCGAGCGAAATTGTGCAATAATGGAAGACCAATTCGTACATATAAAACGTATAAAAGTTATAACAGTAAAGAAAAACATGCCATAACACTAAAGTTGAAGATGATTTGCAGATATGGGCTGAAAAATCGAATCAGACTCCAAAGCAGCTGCCAATTCCGGCCATAAGATAGCTGCTATAGTCCATGAGCCATCACCCCTAGCACTTTGCCTTTGGTTCAGGTAAGCAACTCCAATCCTTTCTATAGTGGAGCAGACTGTTCCTAGCACCGGACTACCAAATCCAAAATCAACTTCAGCAACTGGAAACCTTCTTCCTGATGACAAAACCAAGGCTGGTCCGCCTTGGCCTAACACAATTCTTGATAGCATTAAACCAGGCCTGTGGCACTCTATCCAATCTATCAAATCCAGGAAATGTTCCTGAGTAGTCGCCTTTGAAATCGCCTCATGAACATTATTGGCAATATCCGAGATAGAATCTTGCTTTAGTTCTATGAGACTTGCCTCTGCAAAAGCCACAGACAAGACATTGCCTATGTAGTTTGACATGGACTTCTCTTCTCCACACATTCTAGCACGTCCATCAACTAACCAACCCATCTTGCACTTTGAATGGGATTGATCAATTGCATTAATCATAACCTTCCAAACATAAGCTGAGAAAGCCTCAATCTTTGTTCTCTTATTACCATTAACACATGCAAGTTTTTGTAGCCTCTCAATGCTTGCTGCATCAATATGATAAAGGCGCTTAAGCCGGATTTTGGTTGTTGGCATATTTATTATCTCTTCTATGGTGCACTTGACAAAAGTTTGGTCCAAGGAAGGATGATACCGAGGAGGAAAACGTGCACGAAGATTTCTCCGGTGATCTGGTATGCATGATATTTGCTTCTTTTGAGTGATTTCGGACCAAGAGACAAGAAAATTTCCAAAGGCACTCGCATCACCTAGTGCATGGTCAAAGGTGAATGTTATTGAAATGCCTCCACAAGTGTAATGTGTTACTTGGACTTGCAGGGGGAAGTCAGGGCTGAGTTTAACCAACTTCCCCTGCAAAAGTTGATTAAGGTTGTAAAAATTTAATTCCTTCAAACGGATATTGGCTTGAGCTTCTGCAAGTAGCGCACCATTATTGTCACATATGATTTCAGGCTCACAAGTATTCAGGTTCTGAACGATGCGGCCAGCAAAGGGGTAGTAGTAATTGAGAGTTTCAGCAAGGGAGCTCTTGAGAATGTCAACAATCGGTGTAAGGTTACTGACAAGAGGTTTGTGGTAGAAGTAAAAGTATGTTACAGGAAAGCGGCCTGAAAGAAGATCAAGGTTTGAGAGAGTGAGGATATGAGGCCCTGGCAAGGGGTTCACAGCTTTGATAATACTTTTTCCAGTGAAGTTCACTTCAAATATTTCATGCCCTGGAGCCTCTACTTCCATTAGAAAGTTTGTAAGTCTATCTATGAAAGAGTGGTTTGTGTTTGGAATCTAGTGGCAGTGCTTTAGAGGGCATGAATTGGACCTATAAATATTGAGTTCTAATACAGTTGACTTCAAGAACAATAGCAACTTTGGTTTAGTTAAGTCACTAATAAGATCTTAGCCTTGTTGTCCCACTTCACCTGATTGTGTATATGGCTCCATTATGGATCCCATTCTCGTTTTCAGTCAGCACAAAAGATCCAATTTCTTTAGTAATAATTAATGATTGGTCAAGTTTGGCAGGCATCATGATTGTGGGGTGAAACTTGCTCAGCTGAATGCGATTTATTAGTGGTTTTGAAAGCATCATAATGATAAGAGCCCAAAGAAACACGAAACAATGGTGGTAGTTTGATCAGTTAATTTTCCAACCATACTAGGCTCCTTGCTGACAATTGGGTAGTACAATTTGCTTGAAATCTAAGAAAAAAGCCTGATAAATATGTAGGTATTATCCCAAACACGTTACAGACCACTGAAGTCAATTTGTTACTTTTCTCGGATTAACTGGCACTAGCATATAGAGCTCAGGATGGGGCCTAGGTGGAGAAAAAGGAGGAATTAGAATTGGGACCATGTTTAGAGTATAGTAAAAATTACTTGTGATCTATTTTATGATAGGTTAGAAAGTGCTAGTCATATATGTGTTATATTTAAAAATAACTAGTCAATTTATAATTACATCTTTTCGTAATTGTTTCTATTGTTAAGATTTGGCACAATAAGCATCTGATTTGGGACTTAAACACACAATCGCACAACACACATTCATCCAATTCACTCCACATAATTTGGAGTATAACAATCTTCCCTATTTAATCTCTCAACATCCTCATCAAGGCCCAAGTTGGTTATATTATCCTTGAGTTTAGAAATTTCCAACCTAGCTTTGATACCATTCATCTCGACTTGAATAAGCACTAGCCACATTTGTTTATTCCCCTAAAAGAATTAGTTAAGTTGCAATTAGGGCTCTTCGTGATCGCTTAGTTTGAAATTTAAGACAAAAAAAGCTTTCCAATGCTATGACTTGCTGGCTTATTCTCTCGGAATCACTCCATAATTAATTTTGAAAATGTCCCAAAAATGATGTGTTTTCAACTTCCTTGAACTTGAGTATTGTGTTTGAATTATGAAGTACCAATTAACTTCCTTGAACCACAACCCATTCTACTAAGCTCAGATTTTTTTGGGTGGGACCCAAAACTTGTTGTACTACTAGTACTACTACCACTAATATCAAGATCGGATTCATGAAACAAAATTCACCATCTTAATGAATTATCAAGTGCACCTAAGGTTGAAATTTGGTAAATGGGATCTGAATTTTCTTTTATTTATTTATTTTTTTTTTTTGGTAAAATTATTAGACAAGTGAACTATGATACTTTAAAATTGATGTATTATTTAAATAAATAAATAAATTCCTTTCTTTCTTAATTATCTTATTTGTATTGAAATGAATAAAAAAGGATATGCAAATTTATTGTTTGTTTTATTTACTTTTATTTATATGTGTAAAAATCTAAAAATACGAGTTACAGCACCAGTTTAATTGACCTGTCATAGACATAATAAAAGTTATAGGTTTAACAAGCTATTTTAATTTACTTTTTTTTTTATAATGACAAAGTTTGACTACAAACTTTATTGTAACATAAGACTACAACTAACAATAGAAACGTGACATGTGTTCCTGTTATTTGCATTACACATGATTCACTTAAATTGTTTATATACAATAACTTAAGTGTGGTTTAATAAGTCTTGTGCACTGCACGTAATAAGTAAATATATCATCTTCCTATAGCCAAATTTTATCTTTTTTTAATACTTATATAATGGAAAGGGGAAGGTGAGATTCAAACAACGACAAACATGGAACATTACAAAGGGTACCATTTCCATTGGATTATCATTCGATTTACTTTTACCAGTTCATGCATACCGGTTTGCTAGGTCTACTTACACCCCTCAAAAAATAATGAAGCCACGGTTGTAAACCATGGTCCATAGTCACAAGGCTTTCAGTTTCAGCAAGAAAATGAAGCTAAATTCCCTGATTTGTGTTACCAAGTTGGGGAAAGAGAGAGAGTGCATACCTTCTGTTTAAGGAAAGAAACGTGATGATAATTGATAAGAGATATATGACCCATTCAGATTTACAAAATGGTCAAAGTGTGTATCATAGCTATGTTGTCGTGTGTGGACAGTGGACACCATGTCTCCATGAGTTGAGTCTTGAGGGTCATGTCTTGCAAGCACCCGAAAATTTCCAAGTCACAAGTTGTGACTTGTGAATTGTGATGTGAGCAATGAGTATAAATTAAATGAATTAGTTTACCACCGATGATGGTGCTTGCCACTGTAAAGCATCTGCAATTGCGTTGACGCCTGCAAAGACTATGCCCATTACCATCTTGTCAAACTTAAAAGTTTCCAACTTTCAATGAAAATGATTGATATGGTTTTTTCTTTTTTAATTTTAATAATTTAATGATTGAAGGTGAGAAGATTTGAATTCCTGATACCTCTATTAGAAACGTTATAATGTGATATCGAACTGTGCTACAAGATTCTTGATGAAATTGTATGGCTTTTAGCTTACTAGATGGTTAGTTTACATTCACAAATCGTATAGTTTTTGTTTATTTGAGGGGTCTTTTTTTATATTTATAAATGATGAGATAATATAATTTTCCATGGACTTTTTATAAAAGATTGTCATGGGTTTTGAAGATAAATAATTGTCATGAGTTTTGAATATAATTTCCATGGGTTTAAGATAAATAATTATAACTTTCCATGGACGTTTTAAATATGGTTGTCATGGGCTTTTGAATATTAGAGAGATAAATATTGTGACATAAGATAAATAGTTACCATGAGTTTTTTTGAGATAAATTTCGTGGGTTTATAATATGGTATGAAGTAAATAAGTGTCAGGGGTTTATAATTTCTATAGGCTTATTAAATAATTGCTAGATAATTCTATTTGCCAAAGTTTATTAGTATTGGGCTTTGAGTAAAACATTTATATTTGATAATCATAGTATTTTGCCAAGTATTGTTAGTCTTGGGCTTTTGAAATAATTATGATTTACCAAGCATTACTAGTCTTGAGCTTTTAAAATAATATGATAATATTTGCTATATAATATTGGGATTTGAAATAATTGTGTCAAGCGGTAATAGTCTTGGGCTTTAAAATGTTGGTTTGCCAAGCAGTAATCGTCTTGGGATTTTGATATTGCCAAGTAATAACAGCCTTGGGCTTTGATGTTGTCAAGCTATAATTGTATTGGGCTTTTGATGTTGCCAAACAGTAATCGTCTTAAGTTTTGATAGATATTGCCAAGTAATCAGCTTGGAATTTGATAAATATTGTTATGGTTCTTTAGGCATGGGTTTGGATAAAATGGGATGTATGTATTGGGGTTATAGTATCATTTTGGGATTTTCCAAGCAATGGTAAAATAGGATAAAATTTGTGATTTTTGGGCTTTATGGTAATGATTTATTTTTGTGGCCCAATTTGGTAATAAGATAGGAAATATTTGTAGAAGCCCAAAATAATTTGTGGAGGATATTTGGATATTTTTTGGTGTGTAGGTAAATAAGATCAAATAGGATTGAGAAATGTGACGTGAAAAATTGTACCCAAAAACATTTAAGTTGGATATTTTAAAAGTGTATACAATTGTCCTCATAATTTACGACGAGTACTTATCTATTAATCTATTAATTTAGAGTTGATTTGAATGATATGGTATAAATTAGTCAATCCTATGAGAACCTATATGACTTTTTCTTTTTTTTAATCATTCTATGGTCGTTTCAATTTGTCTTTTTCATGGGAAAGCATTGTATCCAACCTAGTAATAATAATATTCTATTATCATATTATTATAAGTTTGTTTGGAAACTTTTTTGATTTGTCAAAAAAGTACTCGTTTGATACAAAAGGATAAAACCTTTCTTTTTTATATACATACATAAGATAATTTTTCAAACATATAGCATCCGCTTCATAATGATTACACTTCATTATCAAATCAAGACACTTGTTGGTTTTTAGTGTAGGTAAGGATCAAACCTCAAATCTCTTATTTAATGACAAGAAACTTTATCAGTAGAGCCAACTTAAATCCATCAAAAGGATAGCACTTAGAACAAGTAAAAATTGTCCAAGTAAAAATACAAATAAATAACCTTTGAGAAAGTTAACAACAATTTAATAATTAAATAAAATAGATTTTTAACTCAAGAAAAAAAGCCTTTGATAATAATAATAGTAATACAGATTTTACTTTCTTTTTTTTCTTTTTTTCTTTTTGTGTGTGGTAGTACCAAATACAGTGTTTAGTCCAGGAAGCATCTTTAACACAAAGCTTAAGAGATGACTCCCCAGTTCATACATTGGTGGATTGTTTAAATAATAAATGTACATAAGATGAAAAAACATAACACCTCTTAAATGAATGAGTCTACTTCAACTAATTGCAAGTAAACAGCACTTGGATATGTGCCTATACTGCATCTCAAGATTGTGTCAAATTTTCTTTCCTCAACTTAGGACAAGTGAGATCCCGTTTTCCTCTTAAGAATAAGGATTAGTGTTACAGGAAAAGCTAATAAGCTACTATGGTTGGGAATTAACCTGACACGAATGACAAAGATGACTAAAAGTCTAAAAATTCAGAAGATATACAGAATACAAAGATTCAATCACTGGAAGGAAAAAAGAAGTTATACTTCAAGTTCTGACATATAATATGAAGATTTATATACAAAACCAAAACAAAACAAACAAACAAACCTGATATGTTCCCACGAGTGATCAACTAAATGCATTATTCACAACTATCCAAACCAATTCTGTCTCTCAAGTATCTGCCACATTTTGAGAATACAAAATCCTTAATCATGTATCACACATGATATAACTGCAGTAATCTTTGCTTGTCCATTAGTTACACTATCTATTTGGGAGAGAAGTCTATGGGTACAACAAAATATCACAACATTTTCACAACCCTGTTTTGAGTTGAGGTGCGTCCAGGTGTAGTATTATTTTCTTTTATTTTGACTTATGGAGGGCTGACAACTCAACTTGTTGTGAAATGTTGTAAAATTTTGTTGACTCACTATAGAAGAACTCATCTAACCGGAGGCAGTGCCTTGTGGTACTATATCCAAATATGAAGAATCCAACCAAGGCTCGAATGCTCCTTGATGTGACAAATTCTGGAACAACATATATCATCAATAAGCATTAGTCAGCAGTAGGTGACATAAAAAGGTACGCACTAATTAGAACAGAGTCTAGAAACATTAAAAGTTGCTTAGAATTTCAATTACATAGTTGAAATAGCTTTTGCCTTAACACTTTGATAAACTAGTAAAACAAATAACAAAGTTCAATGAATCAGACTGTTTCAAAAACTATCATTCCAATGGGCTGAATTTGGTTGAAGGAAATAGTGCAATGGTAATACAAACAATTGTGAGGTGCAGGCTACGTTCTAGGTGAAGCATGCTTAAAGCAAAGAACACCAAGCCTTCAATGTGTTTGGAGCTGTTTCAATCAGCGCATTGACTTTTTCTTAGCTTATTTATATTTTTAGGTGAACTTACCAACATGAAAAAGTTGAAACAAAACGACATATACTAAGTATAAAACAGGTTGAATAAGGAGCTGAATCTTTAGTGCATAATCAAAAAATAACTACCTTTTGATCCCCACCCAACCAGTTATTACAGAACCAATCGCTGCCCCAAACTTAGGGCGCCGAGAGGCACATTATGCTTAGTTGTTATCAGAAGTGATAATTTCGATCAAAATGATGCCTGTGTATTAGCCACTTTAGGTGATAAACATGGTTCTCTATCAGGAAAAATCTTTTGTTGCCAACAGAAAGAGATTCTAGAATAAATGCCATCTAGATGATCTAAAGAAGGAACTGACCATTTTTTTTTTAGAATTGATTGTACTTCTCTCTTGGTGTACTAGTTTTTTTTTTTTTTTTTTTTTCCCTAATACAATTTTTCATTACTTATCCGAAAAAAAAAAAAAAAAAAAAAAAAAAAAAAAAAAGGGAAAAAAGGAAGGAACCAACCAAGAAAGGAGAAAAGAAAAGGTTCAAAAGGAGGAAAGAAAGTGTGAAGACACAATTTAATTAGAGGGATTTGATGAGTTGGATTATCAATCATTTTTTTTTAAATGGTAAGTTGTACACACATCCAGTGAATCTTGAACCCATAACCTCATCCTTCACCTTAATCTTACAAGGGAATGAGGTGTCATTTAAGCTACAGCTAATTTACATAATTCAATATCATTAATGAGGGACATAATTTAATATTATCATCCTCAATAGAAGTAACGCTCTCAAAATAAAAGGGTATGCACTGGAATTGATCAAGTTTGGGTGACAATGGAAAGCATACTCTACAACATAAAAGAGCAGGTAACAGAAAAAGATTCCACTATACCACCAGCAGGTGCAGCCAGGGGTGGGGAGAGCTTTGGCATATTTTCCCAGAATAGTGGAAAAGAAAATGAGGACTATCATCAATTTATGGGCAAGGTCCAATATGAGGAGAGCCAAGAGAGTCCAACCATTAACTTATAAATATGGTTAGCAAGATCTGAGTGATGCAATAGCAAAGTACTACTATCTACAAACTTCAAAATCATGAATATCAATTTTCTTCATGTAAATGCAATTTTGGGCAAAGCCTTTACATTGAATCCACAATTTGTTTGATATCATCAGACCCTAAGTGTGTCAAGAGATAATCAAATTGCACTAGTATAAACTATATTATGTGTAGTACAAACAACAACAGCAGCAAAAAAATCAACCAAACTTTGGTCCCAAAACTTTGGGATCGGCTATGAATCCTTGACAAACTAGGTAGGGTATGCCACATGTATTCTTTTCCACTATTCTATCCTATCCAAAATAATACCCATTGTCACCTTCTTAATTGACATGTTCATTTTTACTACTGATGTTATTTTAGGTCTTCCTCAATCTTTTTCGTTCCCTCTACTTGAATCAACCCACTCTTCCTCATTGGTGCATTATTTGCTCTCTTTGAAACATGACCAAACCATCTCAAGCTCATTTCAAATCCTAAGTTTCTTTGTCTTTCCATTTATCCATTTTGAAATTCTCATTTCAACTACACTAATTTTGTGAATATGGTGCTTCTTCTCAATAGTTCAACATTCAACACCATAGACCATAGCTAATCTTATAGCAGTCTATTATTACTACTACAATTTACTTTTTGGTATTGTTTAGGACAAAAAAGAAGAGTTTCAGTTTAGAGCCAAATACAAAATAATCACACCTATCATTTTATCTTCATAGAGCAGTCTACCTTATTTTAATCACTCCATTCGTATATATGCTGAAAATTTCAGCCAATTTCATGCATTCTTGCATTAAACCATAAGATCAAACATTAAGAAGTTTACTTGAACCTTTTTATACTCTGATTAGCTCATAATCCTAATATCAAAGCTCCTGGTCTCCAGTCTCCTACCTCTAAATATAAAGGGGAAATGAGAGGGATTGAGGTGGGGTAAACAAACTTTTATGGAAGAATAAGATTAACGAGGCATGAAGTTCAAGTTCATGTTATTTAGTCCTAAATAATTGATGTGAAATGATAATCTCTGTTTGGTTGTTTAAACTATTCTGAAACAAATCAAACTAGCGGCATAAGATCTAGAAGAATTCAACAAATATGAGAAATTTGCAAAAACTAAACATTCTCACCGTTAACCAATAGAAAAATCCACGTAGAAGATTCAAAACTTTAGGAAGATCATGATGTACTAAATTTATCATTTCAGCAAGATCTGCAACATCATAAACCAATTCATAAAACATTCAACAGTATATTTCATTTCAAACCGTACAAATATTTCATTGAATCAAGATCCACACAAATAAGCATTATGTAAGTTTGTAAACGTTAAGTACAATTAAAAAATTAAGGAAACAAACACATAGAAAAGAAAATAGAATAATTTGAGATTCACTCAGCAATCATAGAAAAGCAAATAGAATAAAATGAGATTCACTCAGCAATACAGATTCTGACCTTTGGTCATACTTGGAATTGCAGTCCTCACTAAAATTACAAAAGATAGAATTGCATCAAATGATTCAAAATAACAAGGATCAATGATCAAGATCATAAACAGAGAAAGGAAAAAATGAAAACAATATCTGACATAATTCTCATAAATTTTCAAGAATGCTGCAATGAAATGAAATAAATGGAATTAGAAAATAGCCAAACCAACATTAGGCATTAAAAGATCTCACCTACATATAGGCTATAGCTAAACAACCATAATGGAAAATTGATGGATCTTGACAAAAGAGCAATTAAGTCAAAGATAGCTGTCTCACACTCTCACTCTCACCAGCAGCTTTACAAAAGAATTATCTACATCAGGGATCAATGTGGTAAACAAAGTGAGAAATGGAACATGGTAGGCCACTAATCCCAGAACTAAATGATGGGCTAGGTTTATGTTCAAGCAATTAAAAAAAAAATTCAGACAAAGTTAAATTCTGATAAGATCATTCTAATCACATACTATGAAATAGGCCATGAGATTAAAAATACTCATGGGTGCTGATTTGAGTTGCCACGTAATAAGTTAGAGGAAATTTCCTCTAAACCAGTTTGGAGGAAAATTGTGTCCAAAAAGGGGGAGGGGTCAGCTACTTCAATCCTATTTGCAATCATAATTGGAATCATGTGATATAACATGCAAAAAATGTAGTAAAAAATGTACTCCCTCTGTCAAGCAATAAATGAATTTGCAAAATGACACACATTAATGAAACAAAATAAACATTGTAATCTTCCAAAACGCTTTTAGGAGGGCAAAGTGTTTTGAATTATCCTACACCTCCCATCTTGGGCAATTTACAAAGATTATTATGCCTGTTTTGTTTGATTAAAATGCAACAAACAATGTGTTAGAGAATGTGTTTTATATGTTTATCATCACAGCCACAATCATTCAAAGAAAGATAAATCAAAAAGTCAAAAATAAAAGCAGCTAGTAAATCCATATCCAACTTACCAGAATAGTGATCTCGATATGATTTTCCAAGACGACCTACATCATATAATTTTATCCCGCCACGCAAGTCTCTATGGCGTTGCATTGGTTTGCGATAAGAAAATTCATGGAAGAGTACCTCATACTCCTTCTGGTTGTAAGGCATTCTAAGAATTTCCATCAGTTTCTCCTTAAACTGAGAATTACCTCTTCCAATAGTTCTCTTTGCATGCCACTGGTGGTGTACATCCTTCTCAATGATACAAAGAGCAATACAAGAAAATTTCAAAAAACATAAAATCGATAGGTAATGAACCAATAGGGTACAAAATTCATATACAAAAAGAAAGCAAAGTTGTTGTGAAGTTAAATACATACAGCTGAGTTCATTACCAACTTATTTGTAACAGCAAGCTTTTCTGTATCAGCTAAAGTTTCGTAAGCATCATCCTCAAGTTTCACCTAGTGACATGCAAACCAATACAAGCTAAGTTCATACATAAAATCTATTGGAAATACATATACAAAAACCTTTCTTCTTCTTCTTTTTTTTAAGCATTATAATGCTAAAATCATAAGCAAACAAGGAAGATTATGAGAAATTGTAGCCAAACTAGGTACGTACAGCTGAGTTTGCTTCAAACTTTGTGGTATGAAGTGAAGTTTCACCACCAACGTTTTGAGCTTTCAATCGTTTCCCCCTTTTGGCCAAAATATCCGCAGCAATGTCATCTAATTTCTGACGATTCAAGAACAACTGATAACTTTCAGAATTTAAACTGGAACCCTCGCCCATCCCATTAGAAAACTGATTTGCAGGTTCTAATTTCTCCATCTTTATTGCCTTCAAAATCTTTGGTTTAGTATGTGGAACTTCTGGACTTTTCGGATCTCCTCTCTTCACAGAATTCCTCCAGTCTTCTTTTCTTGAAGTCACTGAATTCCTCCTATCTTCTTTACTTGGAATCGTTGAGAATATCATATCTTCTTCTCTTGGAATTGCTAAGTTCCTCCTATCTACTGCTCCTCTTGGAGTTGTCAAGTTACTCTTATTATTTTCTTTTAGAGTGGTCCAATTGATCCCATTCCCATTAGACAGCGCGTTGTCCTCCCCTTCGTACTTTATATAAACAGGCATCACACCCTCTCCAGAGATTTCCAGTATATAAGAATTCCCATCTCCCCTCAAATTATCCAAAAACATCTTGTATTGTGGATCTAAATCATTATCGACATCATCATCTTGTTTTTCTTCAAAAGACTTCCCATCTTCCCTCAAATTATAAGTGAACATCTTGTATTGTGGATCAAAATCATTATCACCATCATCGTCTTCTTTTCCTTCAAAAGACCGGGATTGTTCTTCACTGTACTTACCTAAGGCAAACAAGAAATTCTTGTAATCCTCGTCTATTAGTGGACCATCTTTACCATCATCACCCAAGGTTGTTCGAGGTTTCTTTGAAGCACGAGAAGAAGTGGGCTCAAACTTGCAACGACCAAAGTGCAATCTCTTCGATGACCTCTGCAACTTCACATCAATAATGCAGTCTAAATTTTCGGGAATAGACAGCTTGTCTGAAACTGGAACAAAGGATTTCTCCTTAGCATTAGAGGCTGCCATTCTGGTTTTAGGAACTGCAATACACAACAAGTGCCAAGAATAAAATCAAGCAATGTCCCTGCCATTCTGCCATATATCTCAAGGGGGCATGACATGACACGACATGAACAAACAAGGGAATGAAGCAAATCATGGTATAAAAATGTGAACACCATGCCAATAGCCTTTTATAAGAAAAACCCAGATTCAAATCCTCCTAACCATTGAATTTCAACAACACACACACACACACACAAAAATGCAGCAATTAGAAGTAATAGTAGTTCCATTATCACAAGCCTCAGAACCTAGAGTATGAACAAATTGTACAAATAATAAGCCTTTTTTATGATCTTTATTGTACAAATTATTCTCATAAGCTAAAGCTAAGTCATACATGTTACAGTTACAGAAATAATTTCATCATACAAGGAAATTGGAATTTTGGTAACCCCGAAAATCCCCAATTCTTAATTTCAATTCTACAAATAAAAATCAGAAGATAATCACAACTAAAGTTCAATTACGTGATTAACAATCAACAATTTGGATTATAAAAATGGGGCCCAAAAAACCCTAACCCTAACCCTAAACCTAACAATGCAATCTCTTGAAAGTGCAGGAGAAATTACAAACCGGTCGGAGATTGACGCTATTCCGGCGACGGAAGGTGACGTGGGGATCGGAATTCCGGCCACTGAGGCTTGCTTTTGCTGGCTTTTGCCTTCTTCTGTTTTTTCTTTTCTTTTTTAGAAATTAATTTTTGAATAATACATACTGTAACTTTTGAAATTCAACCATATGACTTTTTTTCTTATCGCGTCTCACGATGTTTTGAAATTTGAATTGGTTTCGGAAAGTACTAAAATTATAAATTATTTATCTTTTGATTTTTTATTTTTATTGAACTTAAAAGACTTTTTTAATTTTTTTTTAAACATTACATTAAAAATTTTACCCATTAATTTTACTCAAAATTTCACTTACCATTTTTTTCCAAGAAATTTTAAAAAAAAAATTGATCAAAATTGAATTAATTTCTACAACTTCTTTCTTCTAAAAAAAATAATAAAATTCTACAACTTCTCATTAATTCATTTAAGATGTTTAATGTAGTCCTTTTGTCCTGTTCAATTAAAATGTGCCATAAATGTTTAAAGATAATATTGTTTTGCTAGTTAACGAAGTGGACAAATGAATAAAAGTATAGACTAACATGAATAAATCAAAGTTACAGCCATGAATTATTTGGAAAAAATTAGAAAGTGTAATTTGTAGTTTAGTGAGAAAAAAAATATTTATTGTGTTATTTATACCTAAAACAATATTTTAAATTATGTTTTTTTTAGGAAAAAAAATATGAGTATGAATTTGATAAAGTGAGTTGAGTGGAAGGTTCTACTTTTATGTGAGTGCATGTGAAATTTTCAGTACTTTTTCATACATATGTAACGTTGCTCATTTATAATTTTGAAAAAATAAATAATTAGTTGCTTGAAAAGCTCCGAACACCCAAGTTAGGTAAAAAAAAAAAAAAAAAACCGATAATTTTGAAATTGACAAAACTATAGTACAAATCCCTAAGTGCTTTATCTTAGGTTATCTAATTGAATTCAACCATTGAGTTATATGGACTAATATGATAAATAATAAATATAGTGTTATCTTTTTTAATGATAATTAAATTCAACAATACAGTTTATTAATAAATACAAACACATGATTAAATTTAATTCGGGAACCTAAGGGCCTATTTGATAAGAGTAATTAAATATAGTTTTTTGTTTTGGAATCTATAAAATGGTGGGTCCCACACTTGAATTTATTGTCTGGTTAATAATTTCTAAGAATTCTCACACTTCAAATTTGAAACTTATCATTAAAAAAAAGTATATGATAAGCTCTATTCCCTTATCATTATCTACACACAATAAAAGTTATCTTATTAATATTAACTAACTTGTAACTCCATGCATATGCATGAATATATTTAAAATATATACATTAAAATGCATAATATAATTCTTACCTATATAATTTAAATATTATTGATAGTCATTTATATATATATATATATATTTAACTCTTTAAAAAGTCTTGTAAGAATATTATTAGGTAGAAAATGTAAATTTTTCATATTTTTAAAATTAATGTTCATTAATTATAAACTCTTTGGTTTTTGTATGGTACTTTACTTTCAAAAAATCAAGTACTAGGTAAAAAAAAAAAATTTTCACTTTTTTTTTTTTTGTAAATTTTATATTATTAAGTAGATTATAAATATTTAAGATAATAATTAGTATTTAGATTGTGTACTGTAGAGTGATTTATCTTTATCTTTTTTTTTTTTTTTTAGTATGGTGCTTTATTTTCAAGAAATCAAGTACTGGGTAATTTTTTTTTTCACTTTTTTTTTTCTTTTGTAAATTTTATATTATTAAGTAAATTATAAATATTTAAGATAGAAATTAGTATTTAGAGTGTGAATTGTGGAGCAATTTATCTTTATCTTTTTTCTTTCTTTTTCTTTTTGTATGGTATGTTACTTTCAAGAAATCAAGTACTGGATAAATTTTTTTTTCTTTTGTAATTTTTTTTTTTCATTTATTCATTTCTAGCAACTATTTTTTTCAAATTCTCAACCACTATAATTTTTAAATCTCCCAAGGTTATCATTTTTGGTAACATTTTAATTTGAAAATTTTCAAATCTATATAATTTGGAATGAAGTTATTCATTACTTTTTCCCTACAAAATTCATTAATTTTTTTGCCTAGTTTTTTTTTTTAGATAATGATTATTATTCATAAACTTATCATTATCCCTTTCTAATTTTTCTTTCAAAAACCTATCAAATTTTAATTTAAGGGATTATTCTTATTATTTATTAGAAAATATCTCAGATCATAATCCAATAATCACACCCCTATCAACCAAGACAAATATCCAAAAATCATTGTTTCTTAATATATTAAGATACAATCATCTACTAACAAAAACAAAAGATACGAAACACTATTGTTTCTTTATACAATCATCTATGAAAAGGGAACTCGACGCTCTTTCAAATCTTCAAAATCATCTACGATTGAATCCAAACTAAATGTCGAAGCTATATCCTTTTCAATGTATAACATCAAAGAGTCCGTCAAAAAATCATTTTCCATTTTGTTTCGAAGGTTAGTTTTGACAACTTTCATAGCTGAAAATGCTCGCTCTGTAGTAGCAGTAGAAACTGGAAGAGTAAGCACAAGTCTCACCATTCTATAAACAAGTTTGTAGTGTTCTGAATTTCTAGTTCTCACTAACCATTGAGACAACTCAGATAAACTTTTCAATTCTTTAAACTCTGAATCCTGGACTACATTATGCTCAAAATGATAAAGCTCCTTCTTCAACACTTGTTTGTCATAATCTGTGAAATCTTGTGGATAGAAATTCTCTACCAACAAACAAAGATCACTACTTCTGAAAGATTTTAATGCCTCTCGAGGTTCTAAAGCTGAGCTAAGCCTAAGTAACTCCATTGCATCTTCATTAAACCGATAATTTAGTTCCTGTAGTTGAGAATCTATTGTAGCATAAAAAATATTTACTCGATAATGATGCTCAATTGTAACGTTATCTTGCTGATTACGAGCTCGACCTCGCCTCGGAACATAACGAGCATTCATATCCAGGACATCAATGCAATGCTTCTCACAAAATGATATCACAGTGGTGAGTAAGCCATCCCATCCATCATCTCTAAATTTTTGGATAAGTGCTTTAGTAGATGAAACTAAATGCATGGCATTTAAAATGTCTTGAGATTGGCTTTGCAAAGCTTGACAAAGTTTATCAGTGATCTCCATAGTTTCCTTCTCAAGATGCAAGATGAAGACAAATTCAAATGAAGTTAAACCCTCATAAGCTGACTCTGCTTCTACCCGATGTTCTCCATCAATTGCATCATCAATTATATTTAGTAAAACTTCAACAGTTGAAGTAAACATCCTTAATAAGCTAGAAACTGATCTAAAATGCGAACTCCAATGTGTTTCTACAGGTCGTTGTAAAGTGCCAATTTGATTAAGTCCACTTCCAGTCTCAAGCTCTTCAAGATCAATCAAACGTGCTATTTCATTAGCATTGGCAACTTTCAATTGCTCATTGCGCTTGCATGAAGCATTAACAGTTTTGATCAAAAAAAGCAATGCAAGAAAAAAATGACTAATAGCATTAACTTGTTTTGATGCTTTTACTAATGCCAATTGTAAGCGATGTGCAAAACAATGGATGTAGTAAGCATATGGGCAATCATTCAAAATCAAAGCTTGTAATCCATTCCACATACCTCGCATGTTGCTTGCTCCATCATATCCTTGCCCTCGAATATTTTGTATATCTAAGCAATGTTGAGATAACAAAGAATATATCCCCTTCTTTAGAGTTAAAGCCGCAGTGTCAGCAACATGAATAAGCCCAAAAAAACGTTCTTTGACAAAGCCTTCTGCATCAACATATCTAAAAACCACAGCCATTTGCTCTTTCATGGACTCATCACGAGCTTCATCAACCATTATGCAAAACTTTGCATCACCAATTTCTTCCCGAATGGCCTTCTTCACTTTGGCTGAGAAAACATATAGAATTTCCTTTTGAATCCTTGGTGATGTGTAGGTTGCATTTTTGGGAGCTTTTTCTATTATTTCAGCAACCTTCTCATTCCAAAAAGTCACAATACCCAATGATTCAAAAAAGTTACCACGATTTAATGAACTACAACTTTCATCTCGACCTCTAAAAGCTATAGCTTGAAAGGCAAGATATCGAACAATAAAAACTATGGCCTTCAATTGCAACCGATTATTTGCAATTTGTTCAGTAGTGAAATGATCAACTACCCTTTGTAAATGCTGCCATTGGTTCATCAAATCCTTACACTTTTGCTCGGCAATTCTATGAGCTGAGTTAGGATCTTTTCCTATATGAGTTTGAAAAGAACAATCTTTGCCCCCAACCTTTTTCCAATTTCTAAATCCACCAACAGTGAATGCATTTTGTCCAACAACCCCATTTGGATTATTAAAGACAAAGCAGGGTAGCCAATAAATTGCATCTGTGGTAGGAGAATATTCATGCCATGTTGAATAATATCCATACCAAGAAGCTTGAAAGCTACGATTGCGCTTTCCACTTTTTTTGTATGTCTTTATAGGAAGTTGGTGTGGACCTTTTTTAATGTAAGCCCGTCGAATTTCATCACGTTGATTAACATGATATTCCCATATTTGTTTGCGTGTTCCAGGATCATAATCCAAAGAATCAAGATCGACTCTTTGAAATTGTGTTTGAGAAATTGGAACATCAACATTTTTCGGAATTGGGAAATGCACATTTTCTAGAATTGGAGCATCCACATTTTCTAGAATTGGAGCATCCTCCACATTTTCTAGAATTGGAGCATCCACATTTTCTGGAATTGGAATAGCAACATTAGTTGTTGGCAATCCCACGTTGACTTCGGAAGAATTTGAACATTTTCTTTTGAAAAAATCAAGCATTGTAGTTGATTTTTTCATGATCTACAAATAAAATAAGAATCACCGTTATTTTCTTAAATTTGTATGACAATTATTCTATAATATATGATTTATTTTTTTCTTTTTGTGTTTGGTCTGCCTTTATTTATGTCTTTGTCTTTGGGTTGTCTCCATCTTTTTGACACTGACCCATTAACCTAATGAATCCCACTACCAACACTATAAATTTATTCACTGCACTACTAACAAAAACTTTTCTAAACTTTTCTAAACTTTACCCTTTGTTTTTTCTGTCACTTGCCTGTTGCCCAACTCCACTTGTCCCTATTATGCCCAACTACCAGTCAACAGAGAGAAAATTAATCTCTACAAACTCTACTTTCTGTCTCTCTGTCTCTATCTCTCTTATCTTTTCTAAACTTTTCTTAACTTTACCCTTTGTTTTTTCTGTCACTTGCCCGTTGCCCAACTCCACTTGTCCCTATTATGCCCAACTACCAGTCAACAAAGAGAAAACTAATCTCTACAAACTCTACTATCTGTCTCTCTCTCTCTCTCTATCTCTCTTATCTATATAAACAAGAGAGAGAGTCACAATTCACAAACACAGAGTCACAAAGCCAAAAAGTCAAAAAAAAAAACACTACAGGCAGCAGTAGTGCAGTACAGAGTCAATTCACAAGCACAGAGTCAATTCAAATTTCACAATCACCAACATCAGTTTAGTTCATCCTCATCAGTAAAAACACAAACATGAAATTGAAACACCACAAGTCCACAAGGCACAACACAAGCACAGTTTCTACTTTCTATGAATCTCAGATTCTCAGATCACAAAGTCACAAACATTTGAAGGAAAAGATAAGAGTAAATACCTGTGAACTGTGAAGGCTGGAGCAACGAAGTTGGGCTGGGCGAGCAACCGGCGGCGGCGACGGCAAGTGGGTCTCGCGTGGGTCACGCGACTCTCGCCGGCGTGGGTACTAGGTAGCAACTGGCAAGATCAAGATGGGCTCGCAAGTGTCACGGACTCATGGCGACACGGCGTCGGCGTGGGCGGCGGCGGCGGCAGCGTGGGTGAGTGGGTCTCTCTCACTCTCTGTCTCGCCTCTCTATCCTCTGTCTCGCCTCTCACTCTCACTTTCCTTTCTTTCTTTTTTTTTTTCTTTTTTTTCCTTGGTTTTTTTGCTGTCTCCGTTCGGTGTTGGACTACTGAGTACTGAGAGCTGTGTTTTTTTTTTTTTTTTTTAATAGATTTACCTGGGTTATGGGCTCCTGGACTGGCCGGATGATGGGCTGGGGGGTTCATGATTTTTGGGAGGGGGTCCCGAGCAAAAAACTAAGGGGGGCCCAAGCCTTTTTTTTTTTGTTTCCTGAAAATTTTACTTGCTCAAAAATTATTTTTTTTGGGCCCAGGGGGGGCCCGAGCCCCCTTTGGGCTCAACGTGGGTCCGTCCCTGGAGTGAGACAATTGAGCACTTGTAGCTCCGTTTCCCGTGGATGTGGGTTGATATTGTTGTAAAAGCGAGTAAGCTTAAGCCACCTGATAATTCCCTAGAATCCTTCCAAACTAGCTTGTCAGGGCTATAATCTGTTTTAGGGATAGGAGTTTTGTTGGAGTATGTGTGTTTTAAACTCTTAAACTATGCTTGTGTCCCACATTGGTTAGAGATGAGTTTTCATGTAGGTTTATAAACCATAGCACCATTTAAGTGGTAGATTAGCTAAGCAAGCTAGATTGTTTTCAGCTTTCCTAGTCTGGATGGAGTCTGTCCCACCAGACCTTTATAATTGTTATTTGGCTGATTTTCAAGCATTTCAATAAAGATGGCCTCACTGGCCGATTTCTCAAGTAAGGTTGTTCCTAGTTCTTCTTGCTTGAGTGTGTGATCAACTTGAAGAAATTACTATAGTCTAATCTTGGGGGTTGTTCGGCCAAGAGAGCCATTCACACCGAGTTCTACTCCGGGTGGCACGAATCAACCTTTAAAAACAACGCATTTTACGTGATTCTATAGTTTGTGATATCTTTCTAATTCTATCTATTTATTTTTGTCATTGCTAATTTTTTAGGGTTTGTATTGTTGAATCAAAACTTGTTTATTTAGCCATATTTTCCAACAATTTTAAAGGTTGATATTTGTGTTTTAAAAATGAAGAAACAAGTTATTGATTCTCTTAAGGTCATTTCGGAAATTACAAAGCTTGAGACTTTTGATGGAAATAATTTTAAATGTTGGAAAGAAAGGGTTTTGCCCATCTTGGAATTTACCGAAATTGACCGGGTTCTTTATGAGCCTAAACCTGAAGAAGATCCTAAAAATATAGCAAAGTGGGAAAAAACAAATAAATTATGTGTTCGTACTATTAAGTGTGTTTTATCTAACAAGTTGTTTGATAATTATTGTCATTTTACTTGTGCTAAAGAGTTTTGGGATAAACTTAATGGTCGTTATGGGTTTGAGGATGAGGGTGCTAAAAAGTTTGCTACAGCTAAATTTATGTCTTTTTAAATGGTTGAGGAAAAAAGTGTTTCTAGCCAAATTGAAGATTTTCAAAAATTAGTATCCGACCTAGCTAAAGAGGATGATGTTTTACCCGAGAGGTTTGTGGCTCATTGCCTAGTGTTTAAATTGCCAGACTCTTGGAAAGAGTATAAATACCGGTATAGCCACCATATAACCTATTTGAATTTTCAACAAACTATCGTTGATATTCAAATTGAAGAAACAAATAGGATGTCGGAAAATGTTTCTAGAGCTAAGGAATTTACTTCCAAGGCTAATGTTATAGAGGGAGGACTCTCTAGACCTCCACAACATAATAAGAAACATGATTTCAAGAGAAAAGGAAAATTTCATAATAAAAATTGCCTAAATCCTCAAATTCAAAAGAAAAAGGGTAATTGTTTTATTTGTGGCAAAGTAGGTCATTATGCGGCAACATGTAGGGCAAGAGGCAACTTCAACAACAATAAGAGTAACAACAAAGGCTTTACATCAAATAAGGTAAATGTGGTGCAAACCAAAGAGATCATTGCGGCCATGGTGTGTGAGGCACACTTGGTGACAAAAGTGAAGGGATGGGTAGTTGACTCGGCTTGCACAAGACATATTAGTGCATTCAAAGAGGAGTTTAGTTCCTACACTCCTATGGCGAAAGGCACCGAATGTGTCTATGTTGGGGACAATAGGTCCGTGCTGGTGAGTGGTAAAGAGAATGTACTCTTGAAGCTAACTTCCAGTAAAACTCTTTCACTCAATAATGTCCTTCATGTACCTCACTTTCGACACAATCTCATTTCGGTACATTTGCTTGGTAAGGCCGGTATTAAAGTTTTATTTGATAGTGGCATAATTACTTTAACTAAGAATGAAGTCTTTGTTGGTAAGGGCTATGATGATGAAGGTCTTTTTGTACTTAATGTTGATCAAGTTATTAATGAAAATGATTCATCTTCTTGTGCTTACTTAGTTAATTCCATTGATATTTGGCATGTTAGACTTGGACATGTTAATCTTGGCTATATAAAGAAAATGAAAGAATGTGGAATTATTAATTCACTAAGTGAAGCTAATATGGACAAATATGACATTTGTGCCGAAACTAAAATCACCAAGAAACCTTGTAAATCCATAACAAGAGAAACTGAGCTTCTAGGATTGGTACATAGTGACTTGGGTGATTTAAAACACACTATGACTAGAGGTAGTAAAAGATTTTATGTGATCTTTGTTGATGACCACTCTAGATTCACTAAACTTTATTTACTAAGAACCAAGGATGAAACTTTGGAGATGTTTATAAAGTATAAAAGTGAAGTTGAGAACCAAAAGAATAAAAGGATTAAAAGACTTAGAACCGATATAGGTGGTGAATATGAGTCTAATCCTTTTAAGGAATTTTGTGAACAAAATGGCATAATACATGAGATAACTCCACCTTATTCACCGGAATCTAATGGAATAGCCGAAAGGAAAAATAGAACTCTTAAAGAGATGATGAATGCTATACTTGTTAGTTCTGGGCTATCCTCCAACATGTGGGGGAAGGCCATTCTTTCGGCTTGCTATATTCAAAATAAGGTACCTCATAAGAAAACCGGTAAAACTCCTTATGAACTTTGGGAAGGGCGTAAGCCTAACTTGGAATACCTCAAAGTGTGGGGGTGCTTGGCTAAGGTCATGCTACCCGAGCCTAAAAGGAGAAAGCTTGGTTCTAGAACATGTGATTGTGTGTTTATTGGCTATGCTTGTAATAGTTCATGCTATAGATTTTTTGTCATCAAAAGTGATATATTAGAATCATACACTATTATTGAATCCGAAAATGCCATATTCTTTGAGCATGTGTTTCCTTTGAAAAATAAGGAAAAAGAATTGCATGATTCTATTGAAATTTCTAATGACTTTGTTGATGATGTGCAAGAAATAAGAAGGAGTAAGCGAGCTAGGAAGGAAAAGGATTACGGTAATGATTTTCTTGCCTATGTCGTTGAAGATGAACCTGTAAGTTACTATGATGCAATTAAATCCGTAGATGCACCTTTTTGGTTAGAAGCAATTAATAATGAATTAGAATCTATTATGTCTAATCATACTTGGGAATTAGTTGAGTTTCCACCCAAGGTTAAACCTATTGGTTGCAAATGGGTGTTTAAAAGGAAATTAAAACCGGATGGTACAATTGATAAGTTTAAAGCTTGCTTAGTAGCTAAAGGCTATAAGCAAAAACATAATGTGGATTATTTTGACACTTATTCTCCAGTTACTAGAATTGCATTTATTAGAATTTTATCTGTCATTGCTTCTATTTACAAACTTGTAGTACATCAAATGGATGTTAAAACTGCTTTTCTAAATGGTGATTTAGAAGAAGAGATTTATATGGAGCAACCCGAGGGTTATGTAGTTCTTGGACAGGAACATAAAGTTTGTAAGTTGGTTAAATCTTTATATGGTTTAAAACAAGCACCTAAACAATGGCATGAAAAATTTGATAATGTTATGCTTACACATGGGTATGTGATCAATGGTGCCGATAAATGCATATATAGCAAGTTTATAAATAATGAAGGTGTTTTTATATGTTTATATGTTGATGACTTGCTTATATTTGGAACTAGCCTTGATGTTGTGCATGATGCTAAACACTTTCTTGCCTCTAATTTTGATATGAAAGATTTGGGTGAGGCAAATATAATCTTGGGCATCAAGATCCTTACGGATAATGATTGCATTACACTATCACAATCTCACTATGTAGAGAAAATTCTTAAAAAGTTTGAACACTTTGATATGTCACCTATGTCTACTCCTTTTGACTCAAATGTGCACTTGTTTAAAAATCATGGTGATAGTGTTTCACAAGATAAATATGCATAAATCATTGGTAGTTTGATGTTTTTGACAAACTGTACTCGACCTGATATTGCATATGCTGTTGGTAGATTGAGTAAATATACTCATAATCCTAGAATTGAACATTGGGATGCAATATCAAGATTGTTAAGATATTTAAAGGGTACTTTTGATTTTGGTTTGTCATATTATGGTTATCCTGCTATATTAGAAGGATATTGTGATACTAATTGGATCTCTGATACAGATGAGGTAAAGCCCACTAGTGGATATGTGTTCACACTAGTTGGAGGGGTTGTCTCTTTGAAATCATCCAAGCAGACTTGCATAGCGAGATCCACCATGGAATCAGAGTTAATAGCCTTAGAGAAGGCTGGGTCCAAAGCCGAGTGGCTTAGGAGTTTGTTAATTGATATACCATTGTATACTAACTCTATTGCCTCTATTGCATACATTGTGATTGCTAGGCTGCCATAGCACATGCTAAGAGCAAAATCTATAATGGGAAAAGTCGACATATCCGATTGAGGCACAATATTGTGAGGCAGCTCATTGATAATGGTGTAATGTCCTTGAACTTTGTGAGGTCAGAAAGGAATTTGGCTGATCCTTTGACTAAGCCACTAGCAAGAAGGCTGGTGAGTGAGACATCGAGGGGGATAGGACTAATACCCAAATTGTGACACTATGGCCAATGCCTAACCTCTATGATGGGTGATTCCACGCAAGGGGTTAAATGGGTAGAGGTCATTTGTGGTCTATATGGGGACTGTCAGTTTTATGTGTTCCGCTATCTCATTGAGGAGATAAGTGATGAGTCCATCCCTATGGTGTGAGACAATGCTAAGTTGCAAATTGTTGGAGGTTGAGCTCTAGCTCTTAATGGATCCATAGTCCCTACCTGTTGGGATGGGTGTACTGCACACACTCTTGATGGATGCCACCTATGTGGGAGTGGAAGTTGTGCCGCTTCCTATGAGACTTGGGTAGGTCTCTAGAGCTCTCATGAAACCCAATGGCGCATGGCCTGTATAAGGCGCCAACCTGCTTATGGAACAACCTTGGTAAAGAAAGGTATGTTTATCTAATAGCTTGGTTAAAAGAGTCTAACTCTACCATTGTCTAGTAGTTCCTACTTATTTATCCTAAGTATGGTTAAAACCTTAGGTACCATATTGATGCATGCCTTCTTGAGTTTATTGCCTTTCCTAGTTTAGTGTTTGTAACATGTGGGGGATTGTTGGAGTATATGTGTTTCAAACTCTTAAACTATGCTTGTGTCCCACATTGGTTAGAGATGAGTTCTCATGTAGGTTTATAAACCATAGCACCACTTAAGTGGTAGATTGAAAGATAATGGGCTAAGGGTTAGAGTTGGGCTTGGGTTGGACTTAAGCTTGTCTCTATCTCTCTTGGACCTCATTCCTTTTCTCTTTCTTTTGCTTTAGCCCAATTTGGTTCTGCCCGTTGGGGCATTTAATGTGCTACCCGTTGGCATGCACAGTAACCGTTGGACAGCCCATCAGCCCTCACATCAGTTAGCTTATAAACCCTACAACTCACACTATTCAATACTCATATTTTTTCTCATCTTCTCCAGCCGTATCTCTCTGTTTTGCTCTGTTTTTGCTGCACAGAAATTTCAGCTTCAATTTTTTTTTAAGGAAAGGAAAGGCAAGCAAGGTTATTCCTAGTTCTTCTTGCTTAAGTGTGTGATCAACTTGAAGAAATTACTATAGTCTAATCTTAGGGGGTTGTTCGGCCAAGAGAGCCATTTACACCGAGTTCTACTCCGGCTGGCACGAATCAACCTTTAAAGACAACGCATTTTGCGTAATTCTATAGTTTGTGAGATCTTTCTAACTCTATCTATTTATTTTTGTCATTGCTAATTTTATAGGGTTTGTATTGTTGAATCAAAACTTGTTTATTTAGCCATATTTTCCAACAAGTTTTCATAATCTCTGTGCAAGTGGGGTATAGGTAGAATTTCCTTAAAAGATTACAATTCCAGGCCTTAGAATTTGGAACTATAAGGTCAGCCACTGTGCCATTGGTCAAATTGAGCTCCTTTAACTTATGACTTGGGGCCTGAAACCAATCTGGCTGATTGAAAGGTATTTGGTGCCCTGCACCCACTATCCATCTTCCTTCATACAGTATAGTACATTGAGGGTTAGCAATAGCTCTCCAAGTCCAGGAGTGGAAAGGTTTGGGAGTAAAATCTTTTAGAGAGGTCCTAGGGAAGTATTTGGCTTTGTAGGTTCTAGCTAGGAGGAAGTTAGGATTACTTTGAATTTTCCAATACTGTTTAGCCAACATTGCCTTATTGAAATCACTGAATCTTTTAAAACCAAGCCCACCCTTACTCTTAGGAGTACAAAGCTTATCACATCCAATTAAATGCATTTTCCTAGTACCATTTTTATGCCCCCACCAGAAATCTCTAATGGTAGCATCCAATTTGTTGCAAATTGTCTCTGCTACTTTAAAGCAGGAGAATGTCTATAATGGCATAGACTGCAGTACTGCTGAGATTAAAGTTGCTCTACCAGCTTGAGACAAAAATTTAGCACTCCAACCTTGAAGTTTTGTTTGAAGTCTCTTTACCAAATCCTCAAAATCTACAACTCTTCTACCTCTTAACTTGAAATTTAGACCCAGATATTTGCTAGGATTATGAACTAAATTAACCTGCAATGCTTCAGCTAAGGATTCCCGAATAGAGGGGTGCATATTAGGAGAGCAATACAAATCAGATTTCATGAAATTAATGCTCTAACCCGAGAGGGAGCAATACCAAAGGATTATGCCCTTCAAATTGTTCAGAGAGTTCCTATCATTTTGAAAGAAAAATAAAGAATCATCAGCATAGAATAGATGAGTAAAGGAGAGTCCATTTCTACCTAGTTTGATTCCTTTAATTTTCTTTTGGCCTTCACCCTGTATAAGAGCAATGGACAAAATATTGGCACAAAACAGGAACAAATAGGGGGAGATTGGATCCCCTTGTCTAACTCCTCTGGTTGGAAGGAACTCTTGTGTAGGGCTGCCATTTAGAAGAATAGCATATTGCACTGAGGAAACACATTCCATGATCTTGTGGACCCAATTACTACCAAAATTCATTGAGATTAACACTGCCTTAAGGAAACTCCAACTTACCCTATCATAAGCTTTGCACATGTCAACTTTGAGAGCCCCATATCCTTTTTTCCTACCCTTCTTTTTCTTAAAAGTGTCAATGATTTCATGTGCAAGGAGAATATTATCCGAGATGTTTCTACCTTGTATAAAAGCATTTTGGTATGGTGATATGAGCTTATCCATTAAAGGTTTCATCCTATCCACCATTATCTTGGATATGACCTTATAGGTTACATTGCAAAGGCTTATTGGCCTAAATTGAGAGACCACCTCTAGCATCATCACTTTAGGGATAAGGGTAATGAAAGTTTTGTTTAGAGCTTTCAGCATTAAGCCTGAATGGAAGAAAGCATGAACATAATTTAGAATATCCTATTTTACTATACTCCAGTACTCCTGGTAGAGAAATACTGGGATGCCATCCGGACCAGGGGACTTGTGTAGGCCCAACTGAAAGACTGCCAGTTCAATCCCAAGATCTGTAAGAGGTTGTTCAAGTTGAATTAACTGTTGGTGGGTCAACTTGGGAATAGGAAGCTGCTCTAACTCACCAAGAATTCATTAAACTGATTTGAGATTTGTTTCAGTGAATCTATCCTTAAAATGTGATACCATAATACTTTCTATTTCCTCAAAATTCTCAGTCAGGGTGCCATCATCTTTCCTTAGGCTTACAATCCTGTTTTTGGCCCTTCTTTGTTTAACAACAATTAGGAAGTACTTTGTATTCCTATCCCCTTTGACAACCCAATCACACCTAGCCTTTTGGGCCCATTTAATCTCTTCTTTAATTAGCAAGTCTTCTAAATCTTCTCTAAGTTCTTCTTCTCTCCTAACATCTTCTAGGGTGTGAATGGAGTCCTGCAAGTTCTGAAGAAGTTGTTGTTTGGTCCTGATTTCCTTTTCAACCCTTCCAAACACCTCCTTGTTCCATTTAATGAACTGTTTCCTAACATTCGCCAATTTATTCTAAAGTTGGAATGCTCTTGATCCATTAATAGTCACTCCTCAGGCATTTTGGACTACATGCTGACACTCATTATGATTAACCCACATCTTCTCAAACCTAAAAGGCCTTCTCCTAAAAGGGTGTTTATTTTCTAAGTCTAGGAGAATAGCACCATGATCAAATCTAATGATAGGGTGGTTATGGAGAGTATATTGTAGATAAGAATTGATCCAATCCATAGTGGCAAAAGCCCTGTCCAATTTTTCCATGACAAAGCTCTCATCCTCCCTCCGATTCATCCATGTGTATTTTTGACCTTTAGCCTCAAGTTCACACAACTATAATTCACTCAAGATTTGTTGAAACAAATCAGCTCCAATAATCTTCCTAAAGTTAAAAGCAAATTTATCATCATGGGATAGGATTTGATTAAAGTCCCCAATGCAAAGCCAGTTTGTCCTAGCTATGTGCCTGAGGTGTTTAAGCTCTATCCAAACTTCCTCCCTTTTAGTATGGTCAGGTTGCCCATAAATGAAAGTTATAGAAAGAGGAGTACCTTTGTGATCTAGCATTTCTGAGTGGATCATATGCCTCGAGCTGTATTGGACTGTAAGCTTCTGCTCCGGTGACCATCCTAGCAAAAGACCTCTACTAAGTCCCTCCCTTGGGACTTCCCATCCATTCAAAAAACCGCACTTTCTCAAAACATCTAGTCCTTTACCTCTGTCCAATTTAGTTTCCATCAAAAACAAAATATTGTGACTATATTCCCGAGCCTTTTTTTGACATTGGAGAACTGCAGAGGGATTTCCCAGCCCTCTACAGTTCCAACTCAAGACCCTCATGGCTGTTGGGGAAGCTGCTGAGGGCCAGCTTCCCAGAACCCATTTTCTGATTCAACAATGGCAGTGGTTGCGTTAGTTGTTTGTTATAGATCTTATGGTGTACTGACAACTGACTGGCTATCTTTATCAAAGAATCCACAGCAAATCCTTTGTCTAATATTCCTACCAAACCTCTCTATCTCTTTCCTAAGTCGTTTCCTTGAATTCTCAGACAGAATATCCTCCTCAGGATATGGGGTGTATCATTTGGTCCAGAGTGATGTTGGCAGAGGTTGTTGGTTCAGGAGTATTAGGAAGAGGTGGGCCTGGGCCTAAGGTGAGCAATTCAAATGGGCTAAGGTCACTTACCCTTCCTTCCATGTGACAGGTTGGGCTAGCACTAGAGTGGCTTGCATGTGGGCTTGGGTCAGCAGCAGCGGCACCATGGGCTATCTCCTGATCATTTATGCAATTTGGGTCAACATTTTGTGATTGGGTTTTCTCGGCCTAATCAAGTAGGAGGCTCGGCCCAGTGCTTAATCCTCCCAATTCAAATCTGAATCTCCCGCAGTTAACTCTCTACACTAAAGATTCAATAAAAGAATCTGGAGACTCTGGTATGAAGCCATTCATCCAAGGTCGAGGCTGTACAGTTTCAGGCCTTTCCTCATTCAGGCTATCCAAGTTAAACAACACCACTGTTGTATCACTCTCTGTCTCCGATGCTTCAAAATCTTGGTGCCGACTTTGTCCATTGGTGATGAATGGGCCATTCCCTTCAATCCATGCCCAGGTCAAATTTGAATTTTTCAGTGGTGCCCAAGGAGGTCTTTGTAGCAACCTGTCCAGTCTTTTGATCAACTGTCTCTGGGTTGGTAGGAATTGAGTTAGTTAAGGCTAATGAGTTTGCTGGTGTAGGAGGTACCGCCCTATTGTTCAGGTTAAAAGTATGGACTCATTATTATTTGGCTGATGAGCATTGTTGGCTTGGGGGTCTAGGTTGGGTGTTTGCATGTGACTTCCTGGTGGTTGTGTAGTGTTGGGTATGGGATGTTGGGGTGAATGTGGTGGACTTGGTGTACTGGGATCAAGGAACTCAGGAAAAGGGTCAAAAGGTATAAATATATATATATATATATATATTTACAAATTGAAAATTGTATGATATAGTGGCTCATATATATTTTTTTTTATGCTACATGGTGGCTCATATAGATAGACATGTTGCAAATATAGTGAGGTGATCACACAAAGTTTTAGTATTTTCATTGATCTTGTTCTGAAATTGTAATAATTTTGAACCAAATTACCGTTCAATTCAATAACAACAAAAAACGCACAAAAAACAACAACAATCACATGCTTTCATACTGCCATTTCCAAATCCGTGAAGCTTTTTTTGGCGGTTCTTGTTGCAAATTCAGCCTAGTGTTTTTTTTTTCAATTTCATTTTCAAAATGCTAGATGAAAATATAGAAAAAAATCTCTCTAAATTGTTAAAGTGAAAAAACAAAAAAACAAAAAAATCTTAAACCTAATTTTTTTTTCCCTTATATTTGATTCCACTAAGCAGAGAAATCATCGTGCTTTGATTTTTCAAAAACTTTTTGGTTGAATAGTCAAAAAAAGTGGAGTGTATATCAAACTGGATGAAATCTTTAAAGTTGTGGAACTTCAAGATTTTTCTCAAGGTTTTTCTTAAGGTAAAACTAGCTAAGTTCCCGCACAATATGCGATGCAACTTTTTATTAGTTTTCTCCAATATTTCAATAAGATTTAGCTTAATGGCAACTCAATTTCTAATAGAGACATTCAAGATTTAGATCCCCACCCTCAACTATCAATTTATAATAAAAAAAATTTAAAAATTTTCCTTGTAAAAAAGAGTAATCTTTAGTTATTTTATACACAAAATAGAAAGACACTAAGAATAGTGTAGTGATTTGATCATACTATATATATGTATTTACAAATTGAAAATTGTATGACATATAGATATAGTAGCTCATATAGATAGGCATGTTCCATGCCTACTAAAAAAATGCAAATATCCTTCAATTATTTTTTTTACATTCTTGATTTTATGTTACTAAAGTTATTTATTTTTTACCTTTTTGTTGGACATTGTTTCAATTGTTGCAAAAACAACTAAATTTGAGTAAGAATACCATATTTCAAATCAATTGTTCCACACATTAAAAAAAAAGTAAATTGGTTCTCATATAAATCTTAGAAAAATGATATTAAAATTTCATTATGCTTAAAATAATTAATATAACAAAATAAACATATTCATTCTATTAGTTATCTTTCTATTGCATAAAATAAATAGTACAATTTTAGTTCCACACACACACACACACATAAATATATATATATATATATATATATTACATGAAGTTAGGAAATTTAAAGGGTTAAGATTAATTTTAGTGAATTCACAAATATTTAATTTTTTTATGGTTTTTGTGTCAATTGTTACCAAAGCAACTAAACATTAGGAAAAATGTCATATTGTAAATCTATTATTATTATTCCAGCTAAAAATTATTTCTTATATAAAGTTTATAAAAATAATCATATAAGTTCATTTAATATAAATAATTAATACACAACTATAGATAATTAATATATGCATTTACTCTATTAGCTAATTCAATGAACTAATAATTTGATACAAATGCAAACTTTATTGAAGTAGAAGCCTAAATAAAGAGAATTTCAAAGAATGCGCCACATAGCATAACTTCATGCTCTCCAACATGAAGTCTCTACTTTTATATATACTAATTATAGACCCATGCTTTGCACGGGTTTCATCTATTTGAAAATTTATAAATATTGCAACCATTTTTTTCAAAAGTATTGAGAGTAATACCAAAATTCTTAATGTAATAGACATAGTATTCTTGTAAAGATTCCTCAAATAGATGAACAAACACACATTCGATTATTCCCATAAAAATAAAATAAAAAACACATTCTATTATTGTTATACAACTATGAATTTATAACCAATTAGTAATTTAAATTAAAAGAAATAAATTGTCTACGTCATGAGATTTATAATTAGATTTAAGCTCAATACATATTTCAATGTTCATTGATAGTTTTTTTTTTTCCTTTTACTTGGACTACCTAAAATGTTTAAGGGGAAGAAATTTTTTTCTTCATTGTGAAATTTATAATTAGATTTATACTCAATACATATTTTGATGTTCATTTTTCATTGCTTGCATGAGTCACATGTCTTTGTAAATTATAAAAATATGTGATTAAAGACATTTTAAGAAGTAATAGGTATAATACAAACACAAATGTAATACTCTATATAAAAATAGTAGTACAAAGAAATTTGACATATACATGGTCATTCATTGAGAAAATAGAACAAAATATAACTAACGCTCTATTTGTTTCAGCAATGATGTTTCTTAGAAGATGAGTAATTTTCCAAGAAGTATTTTTTATAAAACTATCTCATTTTTCAATGTTTGGTAGCAACTTTAAATGAGTTGAAAAACAATCTCTTATCTTCCCTTATTTAGCTTGCTGTGAGATAGAGTTGTTTTCCAAAAAAAATTAATGGAAAACAATCTCTTCTTTTTATATTGACAAAAGATAGTTTTCATTTGACTCTTCTTTTTTTATGCTACCAAACAATGGAAAACACCAAAAACTATCTTTACACAAGGTTTTGCCATGCAACCATCTACGTGCAAAAGCAGCAAAACAAATGTTATATAGAAAATGTTTGTGTCCTTCCATTATCCCCTTAAAAAAACGTTATACCAAATAAATAATATTTTATTAGTGAAATTTTAAATATGGTAAGTGAATAATGGTTTGCTCTTTTCCATAACTGTTCTCATAAGGGAATTAAAAGATAATAACTAAAAAGATTTAAAGAGGTAGTAGAGGATGAGTCATTTAAATAATGATATTCTCTTTTCCAAAATTGTTGATGACTCATTTAAAATAGTGGTATTGTCTTTTTTAAATTGTTCTTATTAATAAAATTAAAATGTAAGGGTGTAAAGGGGATTCTTATAATAAAAAAAAATAAAAAAAAATAAAAAAAACCAGATGTTAAGGGATGGAAGAGGAGGAATCAGTTTAATTAATTTGTACTGATATTAGATTTTTGCAAAAACGGTCTTCTAGTAAATCATTATCCTTTTGAATGAACATTTATTACTTTTTTTCTAAAAGAAAGTTATAACATAATTTAGATTGAGTAATATCACAAACACAAACTATTTTATAACATTTTTACAAACTGCTAATGTGGCAAATTCTTACTAGTTCTAATATGAGTCTATCATTAATATCACATTTTTACTTACAATAACTATTTGGAAAATACTAAAGTCACATCAGTAGTTTGTAAAAATATTGTAAAATAGTTTGTGTACGTAGCATTACTCATTTAGATTTATTTATAATTTTTTTTCTTTAATTGAAAACGTTTTTGGGTGAATAGATAGTAATTCATGTGGGCTTCAAACAAAAAAAATATCCATATGACTGACAATGAAAAGGAAACATTTTATATACGGTGACAATATATGGTGACAATATGAATAGAATTATGATTTTGTAAAATATTAATCAATCACAACAAATATGAACTAAAGTGGCTTTAAAGGCCATTACATAAATAAATTAATTTAGAGAAAATGAAATGATTTAGTAGTAGATGAATAGTCATTCTCTTTGTGAATCTCTATTTTTAAGAAGAGATGACATGTGCTATCATATTATGTTTTGAGAAAGGGACACTTGTGACTGTTGTGTGCATTTTCTGTTTGGGGATCTAACTTTTATAATATATTATAAATATTGATTAATATTGACATGGTCCTATAGAACCAGCTACTAATGCTCTAGCGGTGGGCTTTGAATGTGTGGGTTGGAAGCACAACACAATAGTTGGAAAAAGAAGTGGAAAATTTGTAAAATAATATTGTTTTATTTTAAAATTATTCAGGAATTCTATCCTTTAGAAAAAATCATTTTTCCAAAACATATTTTTACTTAAAATCGTAGCATTTGAAATAAAATTGTATTTTCAAAAACACAATTTCTAGTTAAAATCATGTTTTGAAGACACAATTTTAAGAAAAGTGGAATCTCTAAATAAACTCAAAATATTCTCCAAATATTGTCAATTTAAGTAATTATTATTACAATAATATTATTGTCCAAAAAAAATCATGAAAGGAAGCCTTATGGACTAGAAGCACATTAGTTGCTCTTGAAAGGAAGCCCATTCATCACAGTTTTGGGCTTGATTTTCCTTGAAAGAAAGCTCATTCAGCAAAAAGTTTTGAGCTTGACTCTCCTATTAAGAACTTATTAGTGACTAGGAAAAGTTTTGGGCTTGCCTCACCCATGTTTAAGAATCTGTCAAGCCCAATTAAAACACGTGGTAATGGGATGAAAAATATCCCACAGTGGAGAAAATGTTGGAAAAGAAACTCAACAATAAAAGGAGTAATGACACTGCTTAATATAAGCTAACCGGTTTGAAACTATTTTTTCCAATTCATTACCTTACGAATTATTACTACAAACTAGTTGGTAGGAAAATTCCTCCAATCTATTGTGTGACAATTGATAAAAGGACAAAGTTTAGCTCCAAATCAGCTTGAAGCTATTTTTTTCAACCTATTACGTTACGAATTAGAAGACTATCCATGTGTATTATTTAAATAAGTTACGTGAAAAAAATGTAATTAAAAATACATATAAATGTGTTTGAAACAAATGCGTTTGAAGAAGAGGAAAAAGTTTGGCTCCAAATGTGTTTGAAACAATCTTGCTCCAAACCATGATGCGGCAATTAAAGAGACCATTATTCATTCATGTAATGGCCCCATAACACTCACTACTAGATAAACCATGTAAGCAATTCACAATTGCACGCCTCCAGAAATTGCTTCTTCTAATATGACTTTTGTGTTCCATGACCACCCAATTTGTAAGCCTCTCAGGACTTACTATGAGGGCCAATTTGCAACCCAAATCACCTGAAAACTAAGTTGGAATTTAACACAACAATATAATGCAGATGTAAAGGGGAAGAAGCATAATCTCCAAAGCAGAAAGCATGGTCTTCTGCCACAAGAATTTCTTCAGTTAGGCCTCTGGTACATGGCATCTTCTATATGCTACATCTTAAGGAAGGCCAAAGCATTCAACAATGAGTGTTGCTGTGATGCTTTCAAGGATTCAAGGATGGGGAACCAAGTAATGTTGGTTGATCCATATTTCTCAATTCCAGTTATTCCTCATACCATCATAGCTTAGAATATTGTATTATTTTGCTCAAAAGCAATGATGAGGGCCCATCTCCCAAAATATAATGCAGTATCTTAATCAGGAGCAGTAAATTACTTATCTTAATTCTGCATATTGGCATGCAAAGTATTGATCAGTTATCTTATTTGTATGGCATGTACTATTCTATTTGTCCAAAAAAAAAATTATTGTCTTAATTATGGAAAAATGGAGTCTGAATGTGGAAAGTACAAAATCAAGAACTTGTACCTAAATTCGATTTACATCAATTAACTTAAAAGTTGAGACATTTTTTAAATTATGTTCCCTTAGGTGGAAGTTTAATGATTTCAGGGGAAAGAAAAGTGAAGTTTAACTAACAGTTAATATATAATTAGCCACCTAATATAAGCAGCACTGATATAATTTCTTTTTCATACTAAAAATGATTGTCTATAGATAATGGATACCTTTCTATGTCACTTAAATTGCAGAAATTTTAAATAATTCATGTTATAGATAAGAACAATTACTGAGAGTTTTTTTTTAGGTGTGACTGCATCGCAATTGTATTGTAAATGAAAAGCTTAAGAGTCATTGTAATTTTTTTTTTTTGGTTGGATAATTCAATAGTTACAACAATAAAAGTGGAAATATTTGACTTCTAAACATTTATATCAGAAACACCTAACAATTCCAATTAAGTGTGCGTTTGGCATGAATGAAATTTGCCAGCTTATTTTTGCTACTATTCATGGACTCCACTGCACTTTTTGATAATATTCATGAGTCTCACTATACTATTTTAGCTAACTTTTACTTTTATCTACAAGACTTTTAACAAAAAGTTTTCAATTTCAACAAAATAAGCGGATTCCAAACAAACCCTAAACTACAAAACTCTTGACAAGAGTCATTGTAACTTAATAATTTCCTTTGGATGTATCTCCTAGATATTCCTTTAGACAATCACTCTTCCCAAGAATATTTTCGTTCATTTCATTCATTAATCCCAATAGGAATTCAATCATACATACCATAACAAAACCATAGGGGTTCGATCCTCTTCATTGTTTCTTCTTTTTTTAAATACGTATATAGGTAGATAGTGGAGGAGAGGAATGTGAGGTTTGAACCACATACATTAAGCACTACAAAAAAATGTCATTATCATTAGATCATCACTTGGACCTTTTCATCCACCACTATAAGCCTACATGTAATGTAGACCAACACATAGGATTCTCTATACTAGTCAAAGTAAAGAAATACTAAGTCATGGTGGAATAATTCAATAAATATATGGTACTTGCCTGCAAATGACTGCAAAGTTCCTACCAGTATGTATCATTGATTAGCAAGATAAACATTTGATTTGAAACAAGTTTGTAATTCCTCATCACTTTTCCTTTTATAAAAACACAGAGTGGGTGGGAGAATTTCAGGAATAGGAACCACTACAAGGATTCTAATCAAACGAAGTGGTCGAACGTTTAAGAGTTCACTAATTGAGAACCTATGGAGTTTTTAAGTATAAAGATTCCAATGATCTGTAAAAGATGGCTAAATCCTTAAAAGATGTGGTAATACCTCTATGAAATAATTATCAAACTTATTCCCCTGGGATCCAGGAATAGTGACATGGACTAAATGTCCCCTCTAAGCCAAGGAACTTACTTCAAATAGTCTTAACAAATGATAATTGAGACGAGATTTGGCACTTTTTCAACCACGAAAACGTTTGGTTTCCATTTCAATTGTAGGTGTAACTAGCCTGCTATTAAAGACATGGCAAAAAGAAATATAAAGATCTCCAATTAGTCCGCAAACCGATTATATACCAATATTTATAGGTCCAAATGCAAGAGAACAACCTCCTAACAAAGCTAAGACCAGCCAGAGGCACTCTAATCAAATCAATAAATGGAATAAAGAATATCTTTAAGCAAAACACTAGAGTAACAGTGTCTATGAGTGCATACCTTTTCTTCAATGTGAAGAGGGTATAGGGTTTGTGAGTGGAGTTGTCCCTAAAACCAGGAGGGAAATCTAACAACACACCATCCCCCATAGGTTGAGAAATGGGACATGTACCTAGGCTAGGGTGACTTATTTGATGTTGTAGAATGATGATTTTTCTCTTGTTGCATTAAATGCAAATATAGATGTGACAAAGATAATGGTTTTATATAGGCATTGATTTTTTGGGTGGGGGTGCTTGGTCATCCTCTAAGTGGACTTCCTTTCAGCATGCCCCAACGTGAACTGCCCTTAGACTAGTAGCTTGCCCTCTAAACTTGGTAGTTTAAAATGTAAAAGAAATAAAAATAAATAAATAAATCACATACATGACATATTATATAATTGATGAAACACCAAAAATGATACAGAAAATTTGTATTCCAGCATTTCTACCTCTTTTACTTTCCAAACTTCTGTGCTCCTTGAGAGATTTTTGCTCATTCATCCTTGCCTCATTCAAGTTCTTCCTGCATCCTCGTGATCTTGTTATTCTTTGTCTCTTTCTCTCCCTATTCATCTTTGATCTTTGTAGAGTCATCTGAAAGTTACTTGGTTTATTTCCAAGGTTCAATAGGATGGACAAGCTAGGAAGGCTGATTAGCAACCGAACAAGATGGCCCTATTTAGGAAGATCTATTTCCTTTGATAGTTGTGATCAAATGGAGAGTTAGGTTCCCTCTTCTCCCCCGCCAATGATGATATGACTTCTAAGTTTCAGTCTCCATTGATGGCATAACCACACAAAATTTAACAATGGGTCTGCTTAATTATTTGGCTAATAAAAATATATTAGTTGGTGTAACTCAAAATTTTTATATTATTATTGGATAAATATTTTGTCAATCTTCACATTTATCATCACACTTATCAAATTTGTGGAATTTTAAACTAATAAAGTGTCAGTTACTTATCAAATAGAAATATACATTTAACATGTTCTAAAAACATTTTTATAAAAAAACAAATAAACAAAACAAAACAACTGTACTAAAAATTGTTTGTATTATTCAATCCCTTTAATAAATGATAAACATAATGATTTGAGAAAAGTATATAATTCAACAATAAATTTGACAAAATACTTCATCAACAAAAAAGTATTAAATAGTAACATTAACTAAAAAAATACACTAAGTATAACTTGAATATTAACCAAATGTATGTTGTGTATACACGTATTAGGACGTGTGAAAGAGTTTCTCCTTTTCCTTTTGGGGAAAAAAAGAAGACAACAAATAAAGCTATCAAGGTCACAAAAGGGTCAAAAACTCATGTAGATCAATTGGCATCTACTAGTGTTTTTAACATAAATATCTAATGTTGAAATCTCCACATCCTCAACTATCAAATTATTAAAAAATAAAGGTGACAAAAGGAGCATCATAAACCATCCCCAAGTATTGCAAATCAAATAGATAGGGGTCATCACAAGTTTGGCAGGCTTGGGTGAAGGTGGAACCCATCATCTAATACTGTTCGGTTGAACATGTTTGACGGGTTATTAATCACCCTTACAAATAGTGAGCAGTGTCAATGGAAGCTGTGAGAATAAAAGAAAAGCCAGAAGGCATGTTTCAAACAAAGAATCCCTAGAAAATAATTTTCAGCAATACATACAAGTACTTCCAGAACTCTTTCTTTTTACCTTTCCTCTTGAATTTACATGTCAAAGCATACTAACATTTGCTTATTACAATCTGGAAGGCCAAGTACAATAAAGTCAAGGATTGTAATCAGTTATTTAATTTTTTTTTTTAATCTACCAAAATTATATTCTTTATTTTTCTAATAAGACTTATTACTTTTAAAAAAAAAAATCTACCAAAATTGTCTACCCGCAAAATAAATTTCCAATACTCTCAGTTGAACCTTAACTTTTGCTGAGACTTGAGAGAGAGAAAGCGAGTGATGTGAGAAAAAGAAAACTATAGGACATTACACCAAGAGCTGTATAGCTCAAAGGCATAGCCTGCTCTCCTTTATTAGGAGAACTAGATTCAAATCCCCCTTCCCATTGTTGCTATCGAATTAGAGCAAGAGATTACAGATATCACTTGCACTGCAAGATAAGTTAGTCCCTGGTAATTTCAAATTCAGCACCAATTGGTAGATGATCACTTGGGTGGCTGTAATTTGGTAATCCACCAACAACATCAGATGAGTCTAGTTCTGGAAGCTCCAGGAAACTGACTGGTTTTATGTTATCAGCAGGGGAAAATAATATATAATCAAGAGTATTGGTGAAGTCCGGAGTGCAGTTTGTAAATGGTGGTTCTCCTCTCGTAAAAGCATAGACACTGCACAAGGGAATAGGCATGTCCTCTAAACAATCCACAGCCGGTGCCAGTGGAGAGTTTCCTGAAATGAGGTACTGGTAAACCTGAAACAAGAAGAATGTTATAGCCATTTCAAGAACTTATGAGCTATAAACATTAACTCATCTCTATAAAAGCTTACAAACTAAGGTAAAACATTATCTGAATCTGGCAACCAAACAAAGCCACTTGTAAACCACTTGGGTTTCTATGACTACCAACTACCAAGTTTATTGGACAATTTGGCTGGCTAGCAGCGAAACCAACCAAGCTCAGCTTCTATTTCATGCTTAACTTTTGCTTCTTGATGCACTTAAATGAAAAACAAATATATTAATCCAATTTAAACGTTAGATATTTATCCAATCACTAAAGACTTCTCTTTTTTTCTTTTTCTTTTTTTGTGTAATTATCCCTCTAAAAAGAAAATATATAATTTTTTGGTGAAAAAATTTATGAATAAAATCATATACATTCATTGTGACTTTATGTACTTGAAATTATTGAATGTGAAACTTTGAAATTATTTGCTGTCTATGCAATTATACTCATTACTTAAGGATTAATTATATTAATTCTTTTTTGTTTGACTTTATTATTTTCTATTTTCTTTTATAAATTTTGAAAATACTTTTGAAAAAATTAATTAAATTTTGGTATCATTTTTTTTTTATAAGTAATAAAGATTTTTTTTATCAAGACTGCCATATTTTATTCATTTATTATATTTATTTGTATTTTAGTTAATCATTAAACTATTTATGACATCATCACGTTCTAATATCCAGTGTAACCCTAGTTCCACCTCGAACCTCATCATTCACTTGCCCCCCTTTTTAATTTCTGTTTTTAAAACATTGGTAATAAGAACCAACTGTTTGGACTTTGGACCAAAATCAAACTCAGAGGGAAAATCTAAACCAATACCAAAAAAGTAAAACTCAAAAAAAAAAAAAAAAAAAAAAAAATCAAGGAAAAATGTAGAAAACCAACTATAAGCTAAATAATAGGAAACTAGATAAATCAAGGGGTTGGGAATTCTGACAAACCTTATCCCCTGGGGTTGAATTGAAGTCACCAGCCACTACTACTGAAGGCTTACATTCAAGTCTGTTGGATACCAGTGTTCTAAACAAAGCTAAGCGTGATAAAAGATATTTAGCTTGAGCAAGCTTGACATCAGCCCATTCTGGATCCCTGCAGCAAAGCATCAAAGTTACTTCAACTGATAAAATACAGAATATAACATACTTATGGAAGATTGAACCACTTTACCAGTAAAGGTGTGTGTTTGCCACAATAACAACATGGTCTGGAAGATCTTTGAGTTTGAATGCAGCCATAATCCCAACACAATCACGTTTTAGTCTCACACGAGGATCATTAGGATCTCCACGATCCTCTGGGGCCTTTTTCAATTCTAAACCTAGAAGAAGATCATTGATATTAGATGCCAGCATACCATGTCAAGTACTAAGAATGTAATCTGCAACCTACTGAAGTTCTAGGGCGAAAAATGTCATCCAAAGAAAAGTAAAGATGAAAACCCTTGGGGGTTGTATCATGAATTTTTTAAGGAAAGGAATGTAAAGAATAAGACAAAATCTGCAGGGATTAGGGAAAGGAAATGAAAGAAAGGAGTAGGGTTCAATTTGTTGTTTAGATGTTCATGATAAGAAGTTTAAGAAATCCATTATCCATTATTTTGTTAATTAGAGGATAGGAAAGGGAAAGACCGAAAGAGTATATTTTTATTTTACCATTATCTTACTTAATTTTAATTAGAAGCCATGTTGTGAGGGTGATGCAGGACAGCTTAGGCTTCACCACCTAAAACAGTCTTGTAATCCTTCCTTAGGCTTCACCAGAGGGTTGTTTGGAATCACCACCAAACAGAAACACAATTGTTCGCAAATGAAATTTTATTAATATAATAATAGTCACATACAAATAAACCATCTGGGGCTTTCAGGAAGTAAAGATAAACTCAAACTACTAATCCAAGAAAGTAGTCTAAACTAATCCAAATACATAAAGATAAATATAAAGATAAACTTAGGTAGTACAAGGTTAAGCTTATCTTAGGGGATTTTCTTTATCTTTATGTATTTGGATTAGTTTGGATTATTTAGACTACTTTCATGGATTAGTAGTTTTGAGTTCAGCTAGGATTAGTTTTAATGAATGTTATCTTTATCTTTATTTCCTGAAAGCTACAGAGGGTTTACTTGTGTGCAGACTATTATTTATTACTAAAATTTCGTTTGTAGAAAATTGTGTTTCTGTTTGGCAGTGATTCCAAACAACCCTTAAGTGGCAAAGCCCAAGGAAGGATCACAGGACTGTTCTAGGTGGTGAAGCCTAGGCTGTTTTGCATCAACTTGGTATCAGAGCAAATTTTGATCCCCACTGCTCCTAAACACAAACATCCAATTGATGCAAAACCAACCACAATTGTGAATCCGAATCAATACACGGCTCAAGTTAATTTCAAGTTCTTACCCCACGAAATCATGAACAGACCCAACTGACCCCTTCTGCCACATGAGATTTATGCCACCACCAAAGTTCCCAAAGAAACAGAGAAACCTGCTACTACCCCTTCAAAGCCCATCATCCCTACTCATGCCTGACTCTAAATCCCAAAACCATCACTCAACCACCACAAAACCCACCACCACTGCCAACAAAAAACCCAACCCCAAAATCGCAGCCACCATCAGAAAACCTAGATCCAGAAAACCCGCAATTCACACCATCAAATAAAATCCGCAAGACGTCAGTGCTGCCAAGAGACACTGTTGCCAGCCTTTGACGCCACCACTGCCAAAGACATTGCCACACAAGGATTGCCGATCTCTCCACACCGTGACACGAGGTTTGGAGGTGTACCCAAGATCCGTTCCAGTCAACTCACAAGTACCGATCTGATCGCCGAGAGTTGTCACCATCGAGACCCATGATCACTCCTCCAACGGACCTAGCAAATCTCTCAAAACTGCCCTCTGATGTCTTAGTTCAACTTCTAGTTTTTGTAGTTTAGGCCTTTGTTTTCACTTTTCAGTCTTCTTTTCTTCTTGATTTATTGTTATAAAAAAAAAAGAATCAACAGCAGAAAAGATCCAGGCAGAGTCAAATGAGGAGCCCACATAGAGTTCTTCAGCCAGGCAATTCATGTCCATTGACAGCCAGGTTACTAAGACAGTCCAAACCAAGGTGTGGAACCAAAAAAGGCAATTAGGAAATTTATTTATTATGTTGTTGATGCAACACCAACCACATTGATTGACATATCAGTTTGTAAGCTATTTGGAGTAAAAATTATATTATTTTTAGCACTTTCCGAGACAATAAATTGAACCACTAACAAAGGGTGGTAAAGGGAGAAACCATCAGCCACATGCTATCTACCAACAAAGTTCACTCAAACCTACAGGATTGACCAAGATGAACTTCATATGTATCCTTTTGTCATTTGGAGCTAATTTGAACTGAGCTCTGAATCACCTTGAGGTAAAAAATTCTATCCTCCATGGTTACTTAGGAGAGGAAGTTTATATGAATATTCCTCCAGGTTTTAGGAGTCCCTCAACTCAAGGAAAGTTGAGCAGAATGAAGGAAGCATTGTAAAGATTAAAGCAATCTCCTAGAGTTTGAGCGATTTACTCAGTTTATGTTGGGTTATGGATAGAAACACATCAAAGTGATCACCCTTATTTATAAAGCATTCACTTTAGGTTACAGCTCTTATTGTTTATGTTGATTATATAATAGTAACATGTGATGACCCTAAGGAAGACAAAATATTAAAAGAATATTTAGCTACTGATTTTGAAATAAATGACCTGAGAGATTTGAAGTATTTTCTAGGTATCGAAGTAACAAGGTCCGAGTAAGGTATATTTATATCTTGCAGAATGTGTTTTTGTCATCTCCTATTAGAAATGTAAATGCTTGGCTGCAAGGATTGTGATGCCCCGATAGATTGAATCATAGACTGGGTGAAGATTCAAGGGATGTACTAGCTGATACAGAGAGATACCAACACCTAGTTGGAAGACTTATTTATTTGTCACACACTTGTCTAGATATTGCCTATTTTCTCAGTGTGGTCCACAAGAATCAATATAACTGTTTACCGTACTCTTCAGTATCTGAAATCATCTCTTGGTAAAGGATGACTCTTATTTTAGTCTTGGTTACTTATCAGTTGAATCCTACACAAATGCAGACTATGCTGGCTCCATTATTGACAGAAGATCTACCTCATGGTACTGTAACTTTGTTGGAGATAATTTGGTCACTTGGAGTAAGAAACAGGCAATTGTAGCTAAATCCAGTGCAGAGGCAGAATTTCCAGCACTGGTTCATGGTATTTATGAGTTTTTTTTATTTATTTATATAAGTGGTATTTATGAACCTCTTTGGGAGAAGATTATTGAAATAATTGGGGTTTTATACTCAAGAAATACTGCTCACAATCCTGTACAATATGATAGGATCAAACATATTAAGTTTGACAGACAATCAAAGAAAAGCTGGGTAATGGCATCAATTGTACTCCATTTGCAAAAACTATGAACTAACTAGTAAATGTCTTAATCAAAGGAGTTTCAAGTAGAGCATTTCATACTATTTTAAGCCAGCAGGGCATGAGCAATATTTTCGCCTCAACTTGAGGGAGAGTGTTGGAATACATGTTTTTTTTTTTAATAAATAGGTAAAATTTTATCAACTTAAAAGAGAAAAAGCACCATACAGTACACAGGTTGTATACTATAGGTGAATCAAAATCCAATAGAAGTATAGCAGAGTTTTGGAATACATAGTTTGTACCAAATGTCTCTACTTGTCAGGGAATATCTGTAATTTATATATTAATTGCTACTTAAGAGCAATAAAAGTATAAAACAGGTGTTAGGGTTAATTAAGAAACCTCACACACAGCTTTTCCAAACCCAACATTCTTATTCTCCACTATTGACAATAAATCAGGAAAAAAAATCTCCTCAGGCAACTTCCTCAAGCCACACATGATTTCAAGATTTCTTTGGCATTTGAATTTACTTTTCTCAGGGATTTTTGTGACCCTCTCTCGATACTAACAAGAAGACATTGCAATGTACCACACCTTTTTTTTTTCTTATGTTAGCCAGACAAAAGTGAACCGTGAATAACTATGGCTCCAATAAGGGAAAATGTCAAAAAACAGAAAAGACGCTTGCTCAAATTATTAACAAAAGGAAACTTTATATATAAAAGGACAAAAAAATTACCATTTTCTGGTTCAGCTCTTATATTTCCACTAGTTGGCACATCATATTTGTCATCACCTAAAATCTGTCCATCTTGAATTGAATTTACCAGATCATTGTATTCTATTTTCTCCTCTAAAACTAACTCTGCACTGAATCAATAGCAGGAATGAAGTTTAAGAAGATGTACAACTAAGATAAATTGGTACCTATATTATGAGCATATGACTTTGTGAAGCTGTAGAATGATCAGTGATTAATACTTTATGCAAAGTTACCATCTCGTTGTTGGATTGAGGTCCCAAGTCATTTTGCCAAGATAAAGTTCATTTTATTATCTGAATGTTACCTTTTTCGGAGGGCAGGATTTTCCAAGACAATATAAAAATGTAATTTCAAATGAGTTTACAAATTTAAAAAAAAAAATTGAGAAACTTCTTCAACTTTCACATGCTTTTTAGAGTGGACAACTATGAAGCATGGACACTCCAAAATCCATGGCATGTGCCAGATACGGACACACCAGGACACTCTTGCGTGCGTATCCTTAGTGTGTCAGGAGAAAATTTATATCTTATTTTACTTATGGTTTTAAAGATTTTAATTGATTATTTTGAAATTTTAAAATAAACATAGAATATACCTAAAGATGTATATTAATTAATTGTTGTATTCCACCGCTCATTTCCTAATTTTTCAAGAATTTTCATGTCATCATGTCCTGTGTCTGTGCTTCTTGGGTGGACAAACATACATGTTTGTGTTTGAAACTCCTTTCTTTCACTCATGTTCTGACAAAGAGTTAAAAAGGCCTTTAAGGCCCTTTGCCACTGATATTATTAAGCCAAGGCTATTCACACATTCGGTAATGGTTAGGCAGCTTCCTTTTCAATTTACTATTATTGATTGAGGTTGAAAGCAGTATGACACATAAAGGCATTGAGAAGAGACTAGATACTTGTTATACATGCCCAGTGAAGAAATCTAGCCACTAAAATTCGCAGGGATTAAGGCTTTGTTATATTACGCAACCATTGTGTGCCATTGACAACCTAAAATTGTGTCATTTGGGAGTAAATTTTTTTTTTCTCTGTTTCCTTTTCATTTTTCATCTTTTTCTGTTCTTTTGTTTTCTCTCTTTTCTCTCCTTCAATGCCACCCCTTCTCTCTCAGCCACCTAGAACCCAAAAAGTCTGTATCACAATTCCCAAATCAAGCCCTATAACAGCAACACTATTATCACCCAAAATCACCACAACCAAAGCAAATCCATTTCCCTACACCTTCACTTTTTTGTGCACACAAAACACATTCAACATCTGTTCAGGGATTTTTTTTTAACAAACATCATGTGGCAAGATCCCATCGGAGGAGACTTACCCAGTCAGCCCAAAAAAAGGACCAAGGCATGTACAAGCACATGGACCCAATAAAACCACATTACACAGGTTTGCCTAGCAAATCTCAAATCATCACTACATGGCATGGGCTTGAGGTCCATCGCAGCACAAGCGGCCCAAAGACAATCCTCCTCACTACACAGCATGGATCAATAAGCCCAACAAAGTTCCTCAACAAACTGGGCCTTAAAGGCCCAAAGAAACCCACTCCACACGGACCAAGAAGAGGGCACCTGGCCACCCATTTGCTAGGTAAGGCTTGGTCCACTCCAAAGTGATAGCCCATAAACAAAATTGGCTCAATGCATCCCAAGACAAGGGAATAATATAGCTACTACTGGGAAACTAGACAACTGTTGGACTGGTCATCTCCTAGTTCAGACAGAACCAGATGGGCAGCTGGACAATTTAAACTAAAACTCTAAAAGAAAAAATGTCAAGATAAAGTAACAACAGTACACATGGGGAGCAATTTAAAACCTTTTTGCAGCATGCTATCAACTAACACGCGATTTGACACCTTGACAGAGAGAATGTAGGAATGGAAAAAAGGAAAGGAAGGCTCCCTTCCTCATGTTTGAATCCGGTCATAACTTGATTTAATGCTTACCCTTAACACAAAAACCTGATTTAATGCTTAATTAATGCAAGCCATTCACTGTCCAGCCTTTTGAATGACTTGCACTGATTAGGAAAGGGGGCCAGATGGATAGAGGAGAAACAAGACTTGCCATTCTTGTCTAAGGAATAGGAAGAGTGGTCAAAGGACCAGCTCTCCTAGCTCTGTTATCCTTCACCAACTCACTCCCAAAAATTCTATAAAAACATAGAGCATTCATCAATATTACACACTACCTCATATGACAACAAGTTCTTCTAACCAAAAATACCTTTTAGTTGATATACACCCATTCCCACAACAGAGCCTTCATTATAAACAGATCCTTCCTTTCCTTCACTCAAGTACCCACACATAGCCTAAACACCAAACAAGCTGATACTTCACCATGGGGATCATCATCTAAGCATGCTTTGTGTATAGGAGTTTGTTTGAAGCCTTGCTGTGCATGGGTGGACACACTTTCTCTTCCTTTCAAGCTATACTAAGTTTTACCTCTCTTCTCATATGATTTTAATGGAAGAAATCATATAATATTTTTGCTTGACCATGGATGGATAAGATGTATTTATTACTATAGTGTTTGTTTCATTTATTGACTACATGCTAGAATAAGTAATGTATTGGCTGCCAAAGTTGCTTTGAATCGTTTACCGCTGGATTTCCTAACTTCAAATTTTGGCTAGATGTTTTATGCATATTGACATTTAGTTAGAATCAATTTGTGTTAATTTATTGCTACAGGGAAATTGTAAGAAGATTTTTGCATTTCTCTAGAGAAAGAGAGGGAATTCACACCTCAATCTAAACTCAAATATGAAATTATAACATTCTACTAACAAGCTATTTTACAATCCATGTACATGGATATCTATAGCCTAGGAGTTAGTTATTGATGATAACATCATCCTAATTAACTCACATTTATCACATGGTAGAATACAATTGTAACATATTAATCGCAAGCTAGATTTACCAACTTCCTAAAATCTAGCATGTGCATGTGCCTTTAACTAATTTTCCCTCTAATTTTCAAATACTACAACAAACTTGGCACATGTAGATTTAGCTACAATAACAATACAGCACTTGTGAAATTCAACCCTTAGGCTTGGCTGGCCATGTGCCATGTCACTCCTCCGTACCACGTCACCATGTCACGTCATCATTATCCATGTAATGCATTAGACTCCAGCATCAAATTGTCTAGATCATATTGGAGTCAGTAGTTGTGCATCTCTAGTGTTTAAAATCTCACTCCTCCAAACTTCAAGTTGGCTCTTAGTGGGCTAAGGAACACTCTGGTAGTCACTGACCATTTTCTCAGATTGGTAATGAGTCCCAGGTTGGATCCCCAACACAAACTGACATGTGTCTTTGATTTAAAAAACCCCCTCAACAACATCCCCAAACCCAAATCTCACAAAACTCAAACTCCACTTGCTACCCCCACTAGAAAAACACTATGCCATCCTGCTAATACTACAACAATTCACACATGCAAACATCCTAGCCCATCCATAAAAGAAACAAAAATCCCATCAACGCCTGCACAAAATTCTACTAACTCACACAACAATCCAAATCAGGACCCATTCCACATAGCCATTGCAAAACCATACATGCATGCAGCTTGCCATGAACCGCCATGAACTTCACCATTCACAACAAAAGCATATAGCCCAATGCTACCATCTAGCCACCAAAACCCTAGGCAAACCAACACCCACTATGCACATGCAGCCACCATGACTAAGAAACCTCAAACCAAACCCCACATCCATCATTCAAAACCGCCTACACTGCCAAACAATACCAAAACCCATCCTTCGAAACCAAAAACCCATGCGAAACCCGGACCTACAAAAACCATCACTAATTCAAAGACCCACGCAAAAACAATTTCCAGACATTCAACCTCACATGGCCAAGCCATACCCACGTGAATTCTCCATTAGTTGATCAGCCACCAAACATTAAGAGATGGAGTGAGTGATTTTGGTTTTAGAACTGAAATTTTGAGGTTTATTTACTGAAGTTTGTAGCATGATACTGTGGAATGGAAGTTATGATCTTCAGGGTTGTGCAGTGAAAGAGAAGAAGAAAAGAAAGAGAGAAAAGATAAAAAATAATAATAAGGGATAGAAGAAAAAAGAATGAAACAAAATAGTAAAAGGAGGTGATGGAGAAAGATCGCTGGAGGCTGGAGGTAGGTTGTTAAAAGAGAGAATAGTTGGTCAACAGTGAAGAAGGAAGAAGACAGGAGAGAGAGGTAGCAAAGACAGTAGAGGGGGTGAAGATGAAGGAGAGAAAAGAGAAAGGAGAAAGAAAAGAAAATAGAGGGAAAATTTTGAAGGAAAGAGGGTGGAAAAAGTAACTCCCAAATAGCAGCATTTTATACAGTTAACAACAAAAATGTAAAGGCAATTGACAGGAAGAATGGATTGCCCACGTTTGCCAATGTGAGGGACCAAATTGACTAATTTGAAACCTTAAAAACCAAATTGACTATTCATGTAGAGTTCAAGGACTTAATCATAATTTAGCCTATTTTATTCTATGTTTTATTTGGTTTTTTCTAGATTCAATGGTAATTTTGTAATTTTGTAATTATGTAAGTGTCAGTTGTGGGTCATAATTGTGGGCCTTGGGTTTTATTTTATTATAAGGTAAGTATTATTAGTTTAAGGGCTTTTATGTATGGGTTTTATTCAAATTCAACAGGAGTTTCTTTAGTCAAAGTAGGAGTTCCAGCTCTACTAGGAAAAGTGTCACTGTACTAAAAAAAAATAGGGTTGATTAATTTAAGAGACTGAGTAATTTTAATTGTTAGTATTGAGGCACATTAACGTTAGTGTGTTATTTTCATCTTTACAAGTCTCTTTTTCTATTTCCTTTGGCATTCTGTCACTATTCATGTGTACTGTTCATGTGTCTGCCCACATGTACTGCTCACATGTATTGTTCACGACACTAATCACATTAACTGTTCATAGCTTTTGGACAAGTTCGATCTCAATTTCTTCTCACCTCTATTGCAACCCTAAATTTCCCAGTTCCCATATCAAACCCTAATATTTCTTTCTAAAGTTCTAAACACTAAGTATAGATCCTCCTAACCTTAAGCCTACCACAAGCACATGTAAACAGGCTCCCCAATTTATCTTACATCATCATTCATTGAACTATGAGTTTGATGTCCACAAAAATAAAAAATCATTGCTTTCATCTATTTTGAATCAGTAAAGAGGAAGTTTAATATACCTTTTCTGCTTATAGAAAATTCCACATCCATCACGCTTCTGCCCATTTCTCTGCACATAAATACTAGAATATCCAAGACTCTCCATATTCCCCTTGTAAAAGCTATCATACTCATCAACTTCCTGATAAAATTGTAACATATAAGTCACAATAACTAATTTCACACACAGCATTTATGTATGTTTGCATGGGCCCAAGAATGAAAAAAATATTGAGGAAACTCAACTTGCTAACTAGTTGGATTAAGAAAACTGTAAATTTTTCTCAGTGTGTGAAGTGTACATCAAACAGACAGCAAAAAAGGGGATAACAAGTGAAACTAAACCTGCAGGCAGAGAAAATCAGCCCCAAAGTTCTTGAGAACAGATAAAATCGCCTGCGAACGAGCTTTCCACCTGTAATGAGCACAATTTACATATATAAACTGATTTTCTTCAATGTCAATAAACCTCCCGCAATTGCAAATTCAAAATCTAAAGGGCAAAAATGTAAACTTATAATATTTGAACATTCAAAAAATCCGTAACTCTCCGTGTGATATGGCCACCAGCTGACTTCCCAATCGTTGCAAAGGTGAAAAGGGAAAGTTAATGACAAAAACAATTATACTTGAAAGTAGGATACAAGGTCAAAAAGGAAAGTTAATGAAAAAAATATATATATACACACACACATAAATCAATATACAAGTCCCAGAACTGTGGCAGGAATACATCTGCTTCTTAAAGCAAGAAACTAACAAGGTCTAAAACATTTAGAAGTAGAAGGCTTATCTGATGCAAGAAGCACCAAAATCATTTAAGATTTTATTTTGAATTTGAAATTATTTCTGTTTTTGAATTTTGAATGTAGCTTTTTAATGTTGAGGGTTTTAAGGGATTTAATTAGGTATTTTCCATATTGGTGTAATCTGTAAAACATATTAAAGTTGTGCTCTTGTAATTGTGAAAGGGAGTATGATTTGGAATAAGAATTTTATGAGTTGCGAATGTGCTCCTCTTTTTTGGGTGGTGATGCCTAAGGTTTGCAGGCAGGTTCTAGGTGGTGAAGCTTAGAATTTATTTTGTTTATCCTTTTGTTATCCTTATTTTCCTACACTGTTCTACATCATTATCTATAATAGAAAATCCCTTGAACGTTTGCTTTTTCAAAAGTTTGTCACATCAGAAATAATACAATGGAATCCTGTATTTCATGTGAAACCTACAGGCTAGTCTAAAGAATGAAATAAAGAAAAGAAACAAAAAAGAAAACTGAGAAGGTTGTTTTCTACACCATGAACAGAATCATAAAGCGAAAACTACCACTAGAAACCAAAAGTACATCAATATGTAAAATTTATAAAGGATTCAGAAAGCTTCTGAAGTGAAGACTAATTGATCTAAAAGAAGTACCAAAATAGTAAAATGCCTATAAAAATAAAAATAAAAAGGTATCAAAATGGTAAAATACCACTACCAAACAGAAAAAGGGTGGGTTAGAATAAGATGATAATGAGTAGAAAATGATCAGACTTCATGATATGAGCATAATTAAATTGGATGGGATCGCAGATGAATTGCTCAAAAATGAGAAGAATGTAGCTAGAATCAAGACCAACATGAGCATAAAAGAGTGAAAGATATATTGAATATTGTAGGCGGCAATGCAATTTTCAGAAGACAGAAAAATTAGAGAGAACAGAACTTCCAGGAGGAAGAAAGATAATCACAAAGTTGCAGAACAGTCTTCTACAACAGAGTAATACATGCAACTATCAACTTAAGTTTTGTAATTATAGATTTCTGCTTCCATTGCAGGCTGAAATAGTCTATGTTTTTTTGTGAACTACAAAGTTTCTAGTAATCACAACTGCCAATTGATATCACTACCAGTTTTAGAAAACTTGAGCTTCAGTTTGTACAGTTTTTTTCTATTAATCTTAGCAATATATACACACACACACATAGAGCTTTTGTTAAATTTTGATGGTGGGATAGAAGTTCTTAACTTAGTAAGCAATATTTAAATCTGATTTAACTTTATTGGAATTTAGTTTCATGGGAATAGTTATAATAATCCAAGGCTATAGTTGTCTTGATTTAGAAGGTATAGTATCTTTTTGAAAATATTTCAAGTCTGAACAGATTAGTATTCATTCAAAGGGATAACAATGTAAAGAGTGGCCTTTAAATAATAAATTTGAATTTCTCTTATAATCCAGCTCAGATTAAGACTTATCATACAACCAAGCCCTCAATTTTGCACAGCCTACAGAATTTAAATGTGAAAAGCTTCATACAACATATAAATTTTGTAAGAGAACTACTTAGAAATAGGAAATGCCAGCAGAAAAACAGGGTGAATTTTCCTGGGCTGTGTTCAATGATTGACTGCAAAAGTTTGTGAGATACAAATATCATTTTACCAAATTGTAAGAAAATACTAAACATTTAGATTATGCAATGGGAAAAAAGGTGGGGCAATTTTAACTGGAAAAATAACATGTTAGTAGGCATATGCAAAGCACTGACCACATTTATAGATGCAACCAATGCATTTTCCTGTTATATATGTTCATACAAAAACAAACCGAGCTCCACATATTTTACAAATACATATATGTCCTTGATCATTTTCATGAAAAACTCATTGTCTGCTATACAAAACAACAATCTCAAAGGCAATATCAACTGTTATTACTACTAAACCTCATTGGAGCAACCAAAAACAAATGGAAATTATTAATATCAATATGAGAAAGACATAAAGGAAACTTATCTAGTAAAGAAAAAAGATTGAAATGAATTATTTCACCTGAGACAAGGAGATGGAGAGTGTGGAAATAGAGAACTCTTCACATACACCTACACCAAATAAAGGGAGAAAAATGATTTTAAAACGTCATGCTCAAAGTTTTAAGCAGTGAAAAGGAAGCTTAAATCCTAATTAATAAGCATTAAAAGCTTTCACATTGTAAACTGAAATAATCCTAATCCTATCATTTAAGTATCCAAGTAAAGATATGTACAAAATCAGAACAACTGATGGTGCAATCATAGCATGGTACAAGAAAGAATATCCTTTTTGGATGCCTAAGGCTAAGGCAAAGCCCAAGAATAAGTGTCCATGGTAGTTAATTAGGTTTTCATATTTTATTTGGTTATTCTAGAGTCAAGGGTATTTTAGTAATTTTACAATTGTTGTGTATGAGCTATAGCTAAGAGCCATGGGTTTTATTTTATTAATAAGTCTTATTTACTTTATGGGTCTTTATGTATGGGTTTTGGTTTAATTCAATTAGGTTTTGGTTTATTAGTCAAACTATAATAGTAGGAGTCTTATTACTACTAGTACAACAAAGAGTCTTTATATATATTGTGCTCAATGTATTCAAAGGAGGTAGAGTGTTGATTAATAAAATTATTGAGTGTTTGAGTAATAGGCATGTTGGCCTTCGTTGGTCCTTTCTCCTTCTCTCTTCTCTTTCTTTCTTCTCTTCTTTTTCTTTCTTTCTCACAAGTACTGTTCATTCAGCCTCTGAACACCCTAAAATTCTCTCTAATTTTCTTCAAATTCCCCAATTTGTCCTACATCAACAACTAATATTAGGAAATAAAAGTATATCACATTACATAGTAAACTATTATTGTTCCAAAATAAATTTCATTTCTTTCAATGGATAATATCACTAGTTTTTGCCATTGATCTCTAACTCAAATGACACCTTTTTCTGTAAGAGCAATGTGAAGGGTGATATCGTGGGTTCAAGACTCAAGTGTAACTTACTAGTTAAAATTCTTTTTGCTTTTTTTTTTAACAAGTAAGAATGTTATTGAAAAGGAAAAGCGAAGGAACAAGGATGTGTTAGTACAACTCAAAATGAAAAGGTGTCAATAAAATCAACAAAAGCATAAAGGGGTGCCACCCAGAGCATGCATCCAATCAAACAATGTCTGCAAAATAGGCTCTTTGATGATATAGGCAGGATATTCGACGCCATCAAAGACTCATCTGTTTATTTCGATCACAAATTCCACATGATGCACAAGGACAAGGCTTGCCACACCTTGGCTCCTCCATGGCACTGAAACCGACCTTGCCAACATTCAGTTAAATCACATATTTAGGCATCATCCAAGCCAACCCAACCAAAGTAAAGATAGGACCATATATTGGATGCCATAGAGCAATGGAGGAGCAAATGATCTATAGATTCCCTGCTACATTTACACATACAACACCAATCAACAATTAAAATGTGATGCTTCCGAATGTTATGCACTGTTAGAATTCTTCAAAGGGCCACAATCCACACACAAAATGCCACCTTTCTTGGAACCTTAGCCATCTAGATGCTCTTCCATTGGAAAGAGACTCTTGTAGGAACCCTAAGAACATTATAACATGATCCCACCTCATACACTCCTTTCTTTGATGCCAAACCACAATGCTTGGTCTTGACCGAATGAGGTAGGCAAATTATCATATAGTGCCCCAAGAAACATATGAAAAGCTTCTAACTCTCAATCCTGGAAAAGCCAGATGAAGTGAGGATTCCAATGCCTAGCTAGATATGAAGACACTAAGGAATCCTTGTCCACCGCTAAGTCAAACAAGTTGGGACATAAATCCTTAAGGAAGCAGTCACCACACCAAATATTTTTCCAAAACCTCACTTTGGACCCATCTCGAACTTCAAACTGTAAGAAATTGGAATAAGAATCCCATCCTGAGCGTATGCCCTTTCACAAGCTAATCCCATGTGAACCCCGAATTTGCTCCACTGTCCAAACCTCCCCCACCCTTCTCCATATTTGGCATAAATTACTCTCCACTACAAATGGTCCCTTTCCAATCCAAATCTCCAAAACTACTTTCATAAGAGGGCTTGGTTATAAGAATTGAGTTTTCTGATACCCAAACCACTCTGCAGTCCACCAAATGGAATTTATTATTGACACCAATGCCTCCCCATAGGAAATCCCTTCAAAGTTTCTAAAACTTATTGGCCAAATTAGTTGGCATCGTAAAGACTGACATAAAATAATACTACTAGTTTCGTAAAGACTGACATAAAATAATACTACTAGTTTTCCAAAATAACTTTTGAATGAGCACGCAGGGCCGAGAAAAGTGTTAAGACACCAACTGTATTGCATTATTGAACACAATATAAGTCAATTTTTTTCAAAATCAAAGAGGCACTATCAGATAATGATGCAGGATATGTATACCATAAGAATTTAATGGACAGACTTGAGAATGGTGCCTAACATAAATTCAATGCTTCTTTAGTACTAATGGTGATACGATAGAGGCTGTATCAATTAGCCCTAGCATTTGAAATTTTTCGCCAAGAAATCAGATTACTGAGGCTCTATTTGGAAGTAAGGAAATAAAAGCTGAATGATGAAAAATGTAGGAAGGATGACAAAGTGGAATATAGAAAAGATACCAAATTTACATCATATGGTGTTTGATAGGAGGAGAAAGTGAGGATAGAAATTTGATATCAATTTCCTTTATTTGATTGAGAGGAAAAATTGGAGGAAAGAGATAATCAACTGTACGAATTTACTATTACACCCATATTAAACAAAAATCACTTCTTTTTCACTATTTTTAATATTACATGAATTTTTTTTATAACAACATGAATTGCGAAATATCATATTGCATCAAGTAGAATTTACAAAAATAGGATCCAAATTCATTATAGGCTTCCTGTAGTTTATTGAATAATGTACTGTGATTTTTTTTTTTTTTTCATATTAAATCCACTGTATTTTCATAAACAATAATAAGGTATAAATGAAATTGATTTTTTTTCATATTTGATACGAGAAGAAAAAATAAGGGCTAAAAATATTGCTTTCATACCAAATTTGCATGAAGTTCATTTTTCGCCATCGATCTTTAAAAAGCTCTTTTTTTACCTTAAACTATTGAAAATTTCACTTTTTTCCCTTCAACTTAAAAAATATCTTTTTTGTCCCTGAACTATTTCCAAAAGTTATATTTTCAACCCTAAGCTTTAAAAGATCAGTCGTGCCATGCATGTAATCAAAAGTCTCATGCCATGTGTATATGCCGCAAGCTTCTACTTACTTAATGATAACATAACCAGTTACTCCTTATGAATGCAATGAAAGAAGAAAGATAGTACAAGAAAGTACATAGGATAATTGGTATTCATACCTGAGCCAAAATATTATACGAGACAAGACGGAATCTGATGCCTGCAATATAACATTCACATTATTTCAAGTTCAAATTGCGAATTAAAATCATGAAACATCATACATCATTAAATTTTATTTTAAATGGTCATCTCATACTTGGTGGGAGTCACACCAGTTTCGAGGGTCATGGGCTATAAATTGACTAACAAACTGAAGATTTAAAGTTGGATTTGAAGAGATGGAACAAGGAAGATTGGAAGAGTTTAGAACTGTGATTCTCAAAGAGAATAATTTGTTACATGATCTCAATGAGCTGGACGCTATAGAGGGAGAGCAGATAGTTAACAAAATGATCTTAATGAGATTTTCTTATCTACTTTATGAAGTTTCATATTTGAATGTTTCTTGAGCCCTTTTTGAGCTTAGAAATCAATATTTGATTGTTTCAATTTCAGTCATTTATCTTTTTCTCTACTTTAATCTTGTTTGTTGTTGGAATTTCTTCTTAAACTCTTCTTTTACACTAAACTGAAGTCCTCACCGCATCACGTTGCCCTCCCCTCTAATCTTTTATCCAAAAAATAAAAGAAAAAAGAGAGCTAGTCCGAGCGACCAAGTCCTGGATACTCCGTAGTCAATACGAGTACTAGAGAAGCAACAATTTCTGCTTACTTCAGTCAATCTTTTTTGACCAAAATTTCCACTCTGTCAACGTATGCTTTCGCTGTCTGACTGAGTCCTCGATCGGTCTAATGCATAAAATTATTCTACTCCATATGACAGTATTACTACAGCCACGTTCTTTTTAGTTTTCACAGCCTGTTTCTATTGAGAAAGTAAATTGTAATTGGTTTAATATTTATTTTTAGTGAGGCTTTTGGTTAAATATTATGCAAATTGGAGTTTATTTGTGATATGGACAAAGTTCAAAATTATTTAAGAAAATGAGAAAAGATGTGAATTTTGGTAATAGTATTGTCAAAATTGTGAGAAAAAGTATGAGAGAGGAGAGAGAAAAAGTGATTTCGGCAATAGTAATGCTGAAATATCGGCCCAATTTTACCAACTAACTTTGATCGAAACAATGAGAGAAAAAAAAATTTTGAATTGCCACAATTCAACTTTTTACTTTATTTTTTTTATTTATCTCTCCCCTCTCCTCCTATTTTGGCACTTTAATTACCACAATTCAACTTTTTTTTCCCTCCTCTCTCTCCTTTATTTCGGCAATGAGATTGTCATGATTAAAATTTTTTCTCTCTCCTCTCTCCTCCTATTTCAGCAATGACATTGCCACAATTAAATTTTTTTCTCTCTCCTTGTTTCAATTAGTTTAGTTGGGCAGCACAAAAATTGGGCAATTATTTCAGCAATACCATTGTCGAAATCACTTTTTCTCTTCTCTTTTCGTCACATCATTTCTCTTTTCTCTCTCTTACTTTTTCTCACAATTTTGGTAATATTATTGCTGAAATTTACATCTTTTCTCATTTCCTTAAATAGCTTTGAGTAATATCCATATTACAAATAAACTCCAATTTGCACAATATTTAGCCTAAAGACTCTATTTTTACATTAATCCATTTTCATACAGAACTATAAGTAATAAAGCAATTAAGGAAAAAGTTAACGGATGCTCTAAAGTATTGGTTTAGGAGATATTTTTAGAAAAATTTCATGGCAAAAGAATATTTAGCCTAAAGACTCTATTTTTACATTAATCCATTTTCATACAGAACTATAAGCAATAAAGCAATTAAGGAAAAAGTTAACAGATGCCCTAAAGTATTGGTTTAGAAGATATTTTTAGAAAAATTTTATGGCAAAAGAAAAAAGCAATTAATTGTTTTGATGGCTCTCTATATTTTTCATAAAAGTTGTATCAAAACTTTCTTAAAATGGTTTTGTGAAGACAAATTACCAAGAGTCACGCATCTTGGGCTGTGGGCCTAATTCGAGGAAGACTCATGGGCCGAACAGTGTGGCATTTATTAAACATTCTACTTTCAGAAGATTCGCACATAGGAAACGGCGATTCTGTCCGAGGAGGGTATAGTCCTCGGATTAGAAGAGTTCAGTTCAAGGATGAATCCCAGTGATTGAAGTAATCCTCCTGGAATCCCCAATGACAGAAATGACCTCTGTGAACTTACTGGAAAGGAAAAGATCCCCAAAATATCTGAAGAAAGGCTGCTACCACTACATTGAATACCCTGCAACTACTTTTCTGGCCGCATTTATGTGGAAAAGACCTCTGAACAGTGCTACCAAGACTATTACCTCTCACAGGGAAGCCAAAGAAAAAATCTGATGGGACAAGTATCAAGGGACGCCTTAGATGAATGACAAGTGTAAGGTTATGATGATTAGAAGATGATTATATAGTGTAACTCCCCCTCCATTGTAGGGGGGGAATTATTTTTTGGGCAAAAGGAAAAAGATCGAAAGAAAAGAAAAGAAGAAAAGAACTAGAACGTGAATTACATAACATGATGTCTCCTCGAACCTAAATAAAACTTATTTATACCAAATTATCTCGATATGCTTTGGCCCTTTGATCAGCTTTTTAGTTCGTTTTTAAGAATAGGTTGAACGTAGTTCTCGCCATTCGGACCTAATTCTTTAACCCACTCTCTACAAATTTATTGCAGCGGACTTATTGGGCCCAGGTCCTGCATGCTTTGGACTTGAGTGCACAATTTGTTGCCCTACAGGTTTATTAACAATTGTTTTAAGGGTACCCATTAACATGACTCATAAAGTAATGCTACATGCTCAAAACTTTTACATCGTTTTTTTGTAATAATTAAATTGACAAGTTTTTACTCATTTTTATTTGGCATTCACCACTAACACAACTTTTTGCTTACCATTAGTAATATGTCATCAAGAATTGTGAAATTTGTTGTGTCTCTAGAGTTATTATAAGCAATGACATATCAACACAACTTCTTTAAAATAGTTGTAATAGAACAAAAAATTGTATCACCGTAGAGTTTATTCTAGTTTGTAGCTAACGATTATAATTCTTACTTAAAAAAATTAAATATAATTACATATTTTGAGAGTATAACCATTTAATTTATATGTTCTTTATATTCTTGATATATATATATCAAATTTTGTACTAATAAAATATTATTTATTACCGATTTATAATTTTAATTTTTATACTAGAAAATTTAAATATTTAATTGACAATATAATTATTAATTTTTTATTTTTTAAAAATGTAGATATTGAATAGAGCTATAATTAGCCAAATTTTGTCCTATTCTGTATTGGCACAAAATTTTCACGTGCGAATCACAAATTAGCACTACGACAAGTGAAATGGTCGTTAATATATATATGTGTCGTGAATATATATATGTGGCCGGGTCAAAGTCTGGTGAGTTTTTAACCCAAAAAAAAAAAAAAGTCTGGTGAGTTGATCAGCTTATCGTGTAGAAGTGGATTTCCTCATATTAAATACCAATGTAGTGGTACTGTAATGACTCGTGTCACCTATTTACGACTCTATATGCTAGGGACCCTTTTGAAGAAGAGGAAGAATATCTGGCCAATCACCATTAATTGATGTATCCATCCTACAGATTGGGATCCATATATATTCAGCGGCAAAATATTAAGGGAGTGTTTGGATTGAAAGTATCTCAAAATTTAAAACTCTGAACTCAAAACACGTGACTCAGAAACATAACTCAATTCTCAAAACTCTATCTCACTCAAAACCCAAAACTGAAAAAAGTTGTTTGGCTCTAATATCTCAAATCCGTGCCCCACATCTTAATTCTCAATTTTTTCACTTTTGGTGGAGCCCACAGCCACAGCCTGCAATAGCTTTTGTCTTTTTTGGTTATAGGTGCTGTTAGTTGAACTTGTTATTGTGTTGGTTGTATCTATACACTGCCACTAGGTCCCACATAGATGAAATAATAACCAAAATACCATCAAACCCAGTTTTTGAAAACTGAAAACACCATGAAACCAGTTCTCAGTTTTCATTCCCATGTCTCAAATTTTTGAGAAACAAGTTTTAGAAACCATGACTGAAAACAACGCCAAACAAATTGCAACTCAGTGGGGCCCACGAAATTTGAGTTTTGAGTTATCAATTTTGAGTTATATAAATTAATGGGGCCAATCACCATTAATTTATGTATCCATCCTACAGATTGGGACCCATATATATCCAGCGGAAAAATATTAAGTGGTTCTGGGTGTATCACCCTCTACCAATCACAACTCGTCACATAGGTGAGTTGTGCACAAAATTATGTCACCAAAATTTTCCAAAAATATTTGATACACCATACATCGATCCGCTCTGGTTTCGTGTCTAAGAGAGGACGCTGCTGAGGCCAGAGATAATGGTACGTACATATATTATTGAACATCCCGGCCGGTTCAGCTGGATGCACCAAATTTACTCACCATCTAGGATCTCACAAGATCTTCCAGACACAGGACTACTTGTACATTATCCCATTGTCACACTGGATTCAAACCAACTGTACCTCGCTGCAAGTTCTCAATTGTGATATAGTGATATATGTCATTATCTAAATGGGTTTAATACACAAAAAAATATTGTAGCACTGAATTCAAGCCAAGTTATTGCCGCAAGTTCACAACGGCAATGGCTAGCGGTGGGATTGTATAAAAATAAAATCAGGTCCCACGATGATAATAAGTAATTTGGGATGAGGGGAATGCATTTTCCAATAAGGGACCATAGTCCATACTCACGCACGTGGATGATAATGCTAGTGTAGACTGTAGACTGTGTATTGTTACAGTAAACTCTGTTTAGAATCTTTTTTTATTTTATAATTAATATAATTTGATATAAATAGAATTTATACTATATATATATATATATATATATATAGGCTGAATTGGTCGATATAATACCTGCATGGAGTACTTAGCATCTAGGAAGTACAAACATGAACATAGGTGTGGACTATGAACACAAATACGACATAATAACACAAACAATTTCTTAAAAATTATAACATAAAATAGCCAGTATGACAGAAACATAACACCCTAAATAAAGTGTGACTACTTCCTAAGTTTACATGAAGTATGAAAGGCATGAAACACGGCATAAAGTGTGACTACTTCCTAAGTTTACATAAGGTCAATAAGAAGTATGAAAGGCATGAAACACAGCAGACACGTTATGTTTATTGTTTTATTGGAGACAGCAACACTGACGTGCCTGTCGATACTGGGAGGAGACATGTATGTTGTTTATCAGATCTCCAACCCTTTTAATTATATCTGTCTCAATAATATAGTCTAATAATTTTGAGTATGATATAATATTTGCTTTTAGATGCTTCTACTAATGAATCCAACTACTATATCCTAGAAATTGATGACAGTTACAAAACCTGGCAGTTAAGTTAAATTATAATAAAAAATGAAGATGATAACTTAACGCACATCTCTTTTTATAAACTCAGCAAAACCAAGTCCTCGCGTGGGCGGCGTGGCATGCATGCCCGGTATTGCCATGGAGTCATGGACTATGTCAGTGGTGAGTCTGGTGACACAAAAAAATACTGAATAGTTTTTATTTTGGTAACTTTTTCAGTGAGACTGCATGCCATTAGATATGCTTGTACTTAAATACTTAATTGTTGAAGTTGAACACAAATAAGTTTAATAGAACTTAAATAAGTAGGGTCGGGTTAATGTGTCTTTAGAGTATATTAATTATATATTTTAGAAAATTTTTTATAAAAAATTAAAAAAACTGTCAAAAAAGTCAATCACGTTTTTATTTTCCTATAAAAAGATTTACTAAAATATGTGTGCCCATATAAGTAAGTACATATATAATACTATAAAGTGGCAATTGGGAGATTTGGGAGTGGGTAAGTACATCATACTAGTAGTAAAAATTGGGCTTTTTTTTTGGAGTCAAATAGCATAATTTTAAGAAAAAATGTATGAGAAATGCATTCGGTCAAACTTATTTAGTTGTGTAGCACTTTTTTGGAGTTTAAGTTTGTCAAACTTGAGTTCCAAATGAAACTCGAGTTTCAAGCATTATGTTTGATCATATTGCTACACAAGCTCATAATGTTTGGAACTCGATTTTGACAAAATCGAGCTTCCCGTGAAACTTAAATTTGACAAACTTGAATTCTAAAAAAGTGTTATACAACTAAATAAGTTTGGTTAGATATGTTTTTTCTAAATTTTTTCTAAAATTATACTATTTGACCAAATTAGTCTAAAAATGTCTAAAAATGAATTTCAATATCAGTTTTTTTGGTTTGGACTTGAATTTTTCAGAGTTGTGTTTAATTCCCAAAGTTCCAGCAGTATATATTGGATCAAGATTTGAGCATTGATGGAGTGAGTGCAAAAATTGTCTGATCCTAGTAATGAGGTAGAATCTTTTATTATCAATTTCCAAAAACGTGAAGCTCTTATCAATTGTCTCATCTGATCATACTCTCACTCTCAGTCTTTCATGGACATGGGTTGTCGGTTGACTAGTGACTTAGGGGGAGGTATGACTCTGCACGTGATGCGAAGGAGGAGTTTCCACTGTCTTTCGTACGTGCCTTTTTGTTCATAATTAATAATTTAATTGATGATGAACACAGTGCACGAGGGGAATCAACATTTGCAATTTTGCATTGCACGTACACCCCATTCATGTGATCCTCTTTAATGCCATTGCAACTTCGTTTACTATACTCTCACTATACTCAACACTAGTCAACCACACAGACGAGAGAGAGAGAGACAGAAACAGCTAACTTTGAGTTGACTACTGCAAGCATATAATAAGAAAAATTCTTAGGTATTTTTGGAGTACGAAAAAATAGTGCTTATACCTCTCATATACATGGTAGACTCTACAATGAATTTAATGAGTAAACTCCACCATAAATGTGAGAGAATGAAGTACAATTTTCCATACTCTAAAAATACTTAAAAATTATTCGTATATTACTTAATTAATTCATTTATGGCGTTGCATATATCCATGGAGTAACACTTCTTGCTAAATCATGAAGCAATGTATTGATGAAGATCAAACTATACAAATTGGGTGTCTTAAGAGTTGGCATTTGTGATTTGTATACCTAGCTAACTAGGGTACTTCAAATGGGATGTTGATTTTTTTATTTATTATTCCTTTACTTACTAATAAAAATCGATTTTTTTTTGGGTGTGGTTGTTTTGTGCGTGTCAATGAAAATAATGCAAACAACTTCAATTTTAGGCTTTTAGCTTTAAGAAGAAATTACTTCGTTTTAACTTTTCCTTTCTTTTGGATGAATGAGTTTTTAAGTTGATCAGAAGGTGGAGTTGAGTCTTGTCATGAATTTTGATTTTCAATCGATACTAAATTTGTGTAGTTAAACTTAAAAGTGACCCCCTTTTATGTTGGTGACCTTTTGTTTTTCAGAAGAAGTTAGGTGAGCCTCTAACTCAAAGGTAGATGCTTTCTAATTCTAATTTACCGAGCTATATAAATATATTAATAAAAACAGTGATATATATGATCAATTTTATTCATTAATTGAAAAGCCAAAGGTCACTATAAAATTTTTACACTTTGATCGTTTTTTATTTTGAGATTTGTTTTATTATATACCGAAGGATTTTAAACATATATATGATATTTATTTTAAGATATATATATATATATATATTTTATCATTGGACAACACACCAATGAATTTATTTTTTGTGTAAATGTAATTGAGCTAATAGAAATTAGAAATCCACTTATTTGAAAATTATCACTATATGAATTTCATATTTTTATACTAATTTATTTTGTATAACTTATACTAGTTTTTTATTTGGTTGAAAAAAGTATAACTTACTAGTTTATACTGCCTATAAAGGACGCTTTTTCTTCCCCTTAATTGAGAAATATGCATTAGTTCACTAGATAGATTTATTCTTCTTTGTGTTTTTCTCTCAACTTCGGTTCTTAATTTACAAATACTAATATCATATATCTAGTTATATAATACTATATATCATAGTACTTAAAATGTCGATTAGTAAGATAGCTAGCACTAGGGATTGACAGGCTAGATTGCTAGAATATCCTAGCGATAGAATGACCAAAAGTTTATTATATTAGTTGATAATTAAGAGAACGACAAATGCCTGTGTCTCAACTTGATCAGTGATCACACTCAATCTTGTAAAACTAAAGCATATAAATATAAATAATGTTTCATACAATATTTGAAGTAAATAAACAGGATAATATACCATCTTCCAATTTTCTTTATTTTAAGGTGTGCACATTGGTGCAAGATATATTATTATTATTATTATTATTATTATTATTATTATTATTTAATGCATATTTTTATGAACTAGAAAATTCATTTTATTTATTACTTTATATTTGGTGGAACAAACTGACATGATGCAATAACTCCGAAGGTTAAAATGTGCATGGATGAAAATATAACATCGAGGGTAGGTTATGAGTCTATGACTCTTTATTAGGGCCCCTTTATTATTAGTTTACGACCAGAAAGAAAAATCAAATTTTGAACTGTGATATAGAACTATTCAAGATCCTGCAAAGTTGGCCCCAAAGACTTGACCCATTGTCCTTGATGTTGGTTCCAATTGTTTTCCAAAGTTGGGCAATGGAAGCCTTTATGATAATTACAAATCTTCCTTTTCTAACACTCTTGGCTCCTTCCCTCATAAATAACCTTAGAACAATTGGAAGTTGGAAGTGCCTAAGCTAATCATTCTCAAACATTCAATTCTACCAAATCAAAACCAATTATTATAATTTAAATGGAATTGGCGCCACCATGTACTTTTTTTCTTGATAGATTCTGATTCTTATAATCAAAATTTAATAAATTTTCTTTGTCAATATGACCTTCTAAAAGCTTTTTGTACCATTGCTGATCTCATTGGCTTAAATTAATCAGCAAGATTAAACTATGATTAATATCATAAGGGCGCCACACAATTCAAATAGTCAAATATATGATGGGGGCCACTTGGTTCACCGGTTGCTCAGCTAATTAGCCATGCAAAGTGAAAGTTGTTTTGGACATAGATAGATAGATTGATCTTTAAGACACCAACTAACACCAATATAAACAAGTTGCTTATGTTTCAAAGTTCTAAAACTTAAGCAAATATGATGATTTTGTCTTATTTGGGCTTAAATCTAATATGGGTGGACCGGTGGAGAGGGGGATATCTTTAATTTTTTCCTTTTTTTATAAAATGGTAACCAAACTTTTTTAAGCCATTGCCTCCTCTTTAAGTGAAAAAATAAAAAAGACAATGATCAAAGTCATTCAACAGATTTCTTGCCTCACGGTTTTATCAGGAAATGATTGAGGGAGCCTAAATTCTTTATTGTTCAAATGATGATACCCAAAAACAAGCTCTTGTGGGCAACTTAATGTATGAAAAGGCAAATCGTATGCATGTCTTTCAAGTTTCAATCATGTACAATGGAAATGAAATGGCCTTTTACTTTAAAGTATTAAATATTTCTAGAAGCAGCTCTCAGCTCTAAAACTCTCCTATTTGACATGTATTTTTTTTTTCTTTCATTTTTTTTTTTTTTTTTTTTTTGAAAAGACATGTATTTCTTTTCTTATTTAATTACGTTTTTCCTCACTCCCTTGAATTTTAAATTGAAACTAATGCATTTGGCTAATTAATAATTTATTTTTCATTCTTTAATAAATAAAATAAAAGTTTAATCAACCAATAATTTTTTTAGGAAACATATACTAATATATAAGGTGTTGTTTTTGACAAGTTATAGATATATTTTGCAATTAGAAAGATTTAAATATGTAGTATTTTGATTCTAAAAAAAAAAATGTAGTATTTTGATTTTTGATAATCTCACTTTAGAGTGGACCAAGTCAGGCCTTTGGAAAAAATTAGTTGTGTTACTCATTTTCATGATCCTTTTAAGTTATAATCAATTAATTATATCTCTAGTTAAAAGTTTGACCCACTTTGAAAAGTCGAAGATAATTTAACGATTCATTTCAATGTTAAGGTAGGTCATATGTAAATAGATATATAAAGGTTCTTTTATTCTATTTACCAACCAACAAAAATAGTTCTTTTATTGCCTTTTGTATGAGAGTGCCCTTTCACGCAACAAACTAGCATCAATGCTTTTGTTGTCACAACAACAAACTATTATATGAGTTTTCGCTGTCAAACACGCGTGTACCATTTTTTTTTTTGGTAAACAGGAGAATTCATTTAACTAAAAAACAGCAACATGAGAGCAGAAACGCTCATACCACTTTCAAATAGGGATGTCAATGTTCGACCCAACCCGCGAACCCGACACAGGTTTTTTCGGGTTAGGGTTGGACCTTAATGGGTTTGGGTCATAAACGGGTCGACCCGAAAACGACACGATAAGAAACGTGTCATAAGCGGGTCAACCCGCGTAACCCGCAATAGACACGTTTGACACACCAATTTATTTGTGTTAACCCGAAATGACCCAATGAACACAACCCGTTTAACTCGTATAACAAATAAATTTTTATTTTATTTTAGATTTGTCAAATAACTTTTATATCCAACATATATTTTAAATTTAAAAAGAAAAGTGAGTAAATCCAAAAATTTACAAGGGATATAATTGGAAATTGAAACTTTACAAACCCTAGATCTCTAAACCCTACAAACCCTAAACCTCTAAACCTTCTTATAAATATCTTTTTTTTTTCTTTTTTTTTTCTTTTTCTTTTTAATTTCAGCCATACTACACTTCTCATGCCAATTCTCAAACTCTAGATGAATGTTATATTTTTGTTGAACTATATTATTTTGAACGTGGGTTGAAGACTTGAAGTGTATGCACTGCTTTTTGGGATCGATGTAAAAAAAATTATTTCTAGATAGATGCTATATTTAATATTATGCAGGTTGAAATGGGTTGTGTTACATTCATGTCAACCCAACACGACTCGTTTATTAAGCGTGTTAAATGGGTTGGGTCAGGTCAACTCGCCTTATTAACAGGTCAGGTTAGGATTGAAGGATCATGACACGATTATTAAATGGGTCGGGTTAGGGTTGAGCCATTTAGTCGAATACCCCTACCTCGACACGACACAAACCGACACGCTAACCCGAATTGACACCCCTACTTTCAAATTCATCCTTTTTTAAAGAGTTTGAAAAGGCATTTAATTTTGGTGACAAGTAATTTATGTAGCGTTAATGAAAAGATTTCGTAAAATTATAATGGGTGTTGAGGGAGAAATTTGTGCCTCTGAATAAGATGTTGGGAAACCAAGTCGAAACTTGACTTTGGGCTCTTGAGATGACACCCAAAGGCTTTTGGTGTGATGACAAGCCTATCCAAGCAAGAAAAACAAAGGCTGCACTTAACAAAACAGCAACAAAAGCCCAATGAAAAATACTTTACAATACTTAGTTAATACATTAGTGGTTTTGTTTTGATAGTTCAAGGGAAATAAGTTCTCCAGCGATAAGGGTGAAGTTACACTTAAGTCCAAAAGATGAATTGTCCAATGATAAAGATGGAATTACACGGTCTAGCCATTAATAATGAGATAAATTTAAGCAAATTTTAGGTCCTTATGTGTCTCATTCAAGAGGGATTTATTGTGCTTTCAGCCGTCATTACATCAAAGTGAGGGAAGAGTTCAATTGTTACAAATACATCATATCCTTCAATGGTAAAGTAAAAAGTAAAAATTAAAGGTTCCCTTGGAAGAAAAAATGGAGGATTAATTGGCATGGTGTGAAAGGAGAGAGAGATCCCCAGCTCAGTGCAGCAAGTATCAAGCTAAGATTTTAATGGGCTAAGATTTTAGTGAGTGTAAATTTACAAGGCATGAATAAGATGAACGTGGGCTACTTCTGAGTGAGGGAGATGGGATTGATGCTGAGACCGAAGCCTTTTATGGGTAATGGGCTGTTTGTGGCTAGCTGGAGGACACTTATGAGCCGTGATAGTGTAAAGGGAGGAGAAGAAGGTCTGAGATTAGATGAGTCTGGGCTTTAAGATGATGGGTGGTGAGCTAAAAGAGAACTGAACCACCAGCAAAAAGAATGACCAATGAATTTCAAAGTCTCTGAGAAGGGTAGCCAGGTTGGTTTTTGGTTAGCATGCTTGTGCTTTTTATAATGGAGTTTTTTTAGAGAAGCATTTATTGACAAAAATCCAAAAAACGTATGACCACTCAGGGGTGATGAATCAGAATCAAGCTTCCCAGTGATTTTTGCTCAGAAGTAGGAAAATCCATTTCAGGGGCTGCCTTGCCTTTTTAGGTAATGATGGGATTTTAGAGCGTTTTGCTTTAAATGCTAGGATTTGGGGCTGAGCTTAATTATTGTGATTGGGGTGTGTATCAAGAGCGAATCCTAATGCTGCAACTGAGATTCGGACCCTTGAGAAGTAAAATTTAACACCCCAAGCCAGGTGTCAAGTTCTAGTCTACTTCTAGGGGTTCCGCTGGAGATCCTTTTATGCCTTCCAAACCACATGTTCCCAATTTTTCCCCTTTAGGATTCATGGGCTTGGTACATGAATTATGTTTAGAGCATTTTTAACATTTATAGCATCATTTTGTTGAAGTTTGGATAATTTTGTTTCAGCTTCCCTTCTGCTGGAGGTGCAGCTTTGAGGAAGATGATGGAGCCCCTTCATCTTTTTGACTTCAGTTGATATGACAAGCCTTGGGCACTGTTCACATCAGGCAGAGAGTGGCAGAAAACTGATGGACCAGCCCTTAGTCCATTCTCAAAGGCTTGGTTCCCTTGTATGAGTCCCTAGTTACTCTTTTTTTGGTTAGGAATGAACAAGGGCTGTTCTCCTTTGCCTCCTACTGGTGTTTTTTGCTTTGGCTTGCTCACATGGGCTGGGTTGTGTGCACATGTTGCCATGGGCTTTCATTCCTCATGGACTTTTATTAGTAAATATACTTCTTTTTTTTGTGTTTTTCATAGATACTTGCAATGGGCCTTTGAGCAATTAGTTGTAATATTTGAAACAATAGGACAAGTTTCAAAATACTTTTGTAAATAATATTACTTTGATGAATTCCATGTTTGCAATAATGTTCATGGTTTCTAATAATCGCATCATAACTTAAATGATGAGCTTGTGGGTTTGAATGTTTACCACGAGTGTCGAAGGCGTATATTATGGATGTCACAATGCAAATGATGTCCATGTATTTCATGGGTTTATAATATAAGAACATAATTTTCAAGATAACTCCCAATGAGTTTTTTTTTTTTTTGGTTTATAAGACAATTGCCATGGTGATATTTTACCATGATATTTTTTCTTTGCCAAGTATTGATAATTTTGGGCTCTTTTTTGATAAAATAGTGCCAATAAAAATTGGGCTTTGATATTGCCAATGAGAATTGGGTTTTGATGTTGCCAATGAGGATTGGGCTTTAAATATTGCCAATAAGAATTGGGCTTTGATGTTGCCAATGAGAATTGGGTTTTAAATATTTCCAGCGAGAACTGGGCTTCGATATTGCCAATGAGAATTGGACTTTGATGTTGCCAATGAGAATTGGGCTTTGATATTGCCAATAAGAATTGGGTTTTGATGTTGCCAATGAGAAATTGGGCTTTGAATAAATTGCCATGGGTTTAAATCATGGGCTTTGATCATGGATTTGAATTCCATAAAATTGTTTTGTCATGGATTTGAATCATGGGCTTTTCAAATATTGCTAAGCATAAGTATTCTTGGGCTTTAAATAGGATAGAATGTGTGTGTTTGAAATTAAATAAGTGGTACTTAACAATAGGTCATGCTAACGAATGTCCTTAGGGCATTCGTTAACAATCCATTTTAAGAAAGTTTTGACACCACTTTTATGGGAGATGAAAAAAACTGTCAAAATATTAATTGCTTTATTTCATTTTCCCATAAAAGTTTTCTTTAAATGGATTATTAACCAATGCCCTAAGGGTATTCGTTAGCATTTCCCAATTATAATTTAAGGGTGTAATAAATTAATATACTTTTTTTTTTTGAGAAATAATTACAACATGCTGTTAACCTCGTAACTTGAACCATTTTTCCCTATTGACTCCCGAGCACTTTGTGCATGGAAAGGTGCTAATTCAGTTACAAGGCATTTGACATAATAAATTAATATACATGGTTTCAAAGAAAGTAACAAAGAAAATCATAAAGTGAATGGTTGTTATTTGATTGACTAAATTTTTATTATTATTATTTTTTTCTGTTTGGCTACCAAGAAATTAGATTGTAAAGTAAAAGAAAAGAGTGGGGAAACAAATAAAAAAACAAAGAGAAAAGGCAACATATTATATGACATGTCAATTTCGTGCCCATATGTAACTGAAATAACCATTTTATACTAGTTATTTTTTATTCTAATAATGTGATTTAATCAATTAGAGATATTAGCATCTTCTCACCAAAAAAAAAAAAAAAAAAAAAAAAAAAAAAAAAAAAAGAAGAAGAAGAAGAAGAAGAAGAAGAGATATTAGCATTTTTGGTCAATGAAAGTTATGAAACGACAGTAAACTAAAAAGACAACTTTGTCAGTGTAAAAAAAAATCATGATGAAATTGATGCAATTGAATTCGTGAGTACCAAAATGAAATCACTTTCCATATTTGTAAGGACAACAAATGATTATTTTTATTTTATTTTTTATAATTCAATAGTTGGTGATGAAGGAATTTGAATCTAGGATGTTTCCATTAAAACTATCATGAGGTGTCAGCCAGTTGAGTTACAAGACTCTTTAACTTATTTATAGAATTCAAAAAAGCGTTTACTTTTGGTGATAAGTAATTTATGTAGCGTTCATGAAAGGATTTTTGGGAAACTATATTTTAAATCTTATAATATAGTTTAGGGATGTAGTAAAATATATAAGTTTCAAAGAAAGTGTCAAATAAAACTGTGTGGAGTTTGGGGACCGAAGAGGACTAAAACATGAAATGTTTCGCACAAACACGCTTGTAGAAGTGTATCAGTCTCGAGGACTTCACTGACCCAAGCATGGGAGGGGATACGGAGTAGCGCTTCATGTAAACCCGTGCGGAAGAGAAAGGACCATGAGGGGGGCAGTGACAGTGGGAGGAAGCTTCCTGGAGAAGTTTACCTTCCCCCTTCGCATTAAATGTTCTGGAACAACCTTAACAGCTGCATTTAATGAGGAAATGACTCCTGAACAAAATCTTCACAACTAGTAACCCTTTCCACCACCTTCATCAGAGTGTTGATGGGACAAGTGTCCTTAGAAACGCTTGGAGGCATATAGATGGAGGACTAGGATATGAAGAAGAGGGGTATAAAAGGAGAGGAGTCTCCTAGAAAGGGGGGGGGGGACCTTTTTCTTGTGGAGAAACTAGAAAAAAGAGAAAGTATACAGTGCATTATTGGGTGTAAAACTCAGACCTTATTTACAAGAGACTAATCCTTAGATCTGCTCAAGGAGAGTTATTTTTCTTATCATATACTTGTATTAATCCTTTCTGTCATTCCAGACTCTTCAGTCTTTGATTTGAATTCAGATTAGAGTTGCACTTGAATTGTTTGCCCACTCTCTAGAGAAATTCTATTGTTGGGCTCGAATTTGAGGAACTAGGCAATGTTGTTCTAAGTAGACTTGGGTCTTTATTTTTAGAGCGCTTACAAAAACCATAAAGTGAATGATTGTTATTATTATTATTATCATTATAGAATGAAGTGAATGATTGTTATTTGATGAAGCTTTTGTTTTTATTTTCTTCTTGGCTACCCAAAAAAAAAAAAAAAAAAACCCTTAGATTGTAAAGTAAAGAAAAGAGAGGAAAAAGGAAAAGAAAAGAATAGAAATGGCAACATATTATATGACATAAATTCCCTATGTAGCTGAAATGACCATCTTATACTAGTTATTTTTTATTATAATAATGTAACTTGTAGGGGGACGGTTTCATTTAAGGCCCGAATAGCCCTGGTCAACGTGGGCTTTATATGAAAACAAAGCCCAACACAAGCCCAAAGAGCAAGCCCCAATGATAAAGTTGAAGTCACAGCTTAGTTCTCAGTTCAACTGACATGTCACCCATAGTCTCATCTGAGATCACATCTGAGGGTAAGTTTCTACTGAGCAGGACAAGATGAAACATCGTCTGAGGAGTAAATAAGAAATTCTGGAACATGTAAAATTGTCCGAGGAAGCTTTCTGAAACTTCCTGGTGGTTCTACAGTCACCTTTACATTAATGAAGCTTACCTGCCTGATACAGTAGCATTTATTGCTGAATGACAGGCCTGAACAATGCAAAAAGCCCCAAAAGAGTCTCCTGCGTCATGAAAATAATGAAATGAGAGCCTGATGGGACATAAAGTAGTCCAGCTATATAGGGACAACACATACCGGAGAAGGAGGCAGAACAAATATAAGGGAGGAGGAGGGCAGAAAGTGAGGAGGATAGATTTTGGAGAGAGAAAAAGAGAGAAAGAAATAGAGATTATCTGGATAGGCATAATTTACAGTTTGTTCTAGAGAAAGACTTGTAATCTTTATTAAGAAATATAGAAAGATAGCCCTTTTACGTGGCTTTTTACATAAACTTTTGTTCTTGTTCAAATCTCCCCTTATAGATTGTTTTTAATCCATATTACAAATTAATTGTACCCTTAATCTTCTTGAAGGCTGAGTTTTAGCATGCGCATAACTTGTAAAATGTAAACAATCCGTTAGACATATTAGCATTTTTCGATAATGAAATGACAATAATTTATAGGCGTAAATGCACTTTTAGTCCCTACATTTTAGCTTTTTTCTATTTTAGTCTCTACATTTTAATTTTACTACTTTTAGTCCCTAAATCAATTAACACGTTCCATTTTGGTTCTTTCCGTTAGCCCACCAATGGAAATTGCTTAGGTGACAAACTGATGCTGACGTGGCCAATTAAAAAATAATAAAATTTTTTAATTAGCATTAAAAAAATGCCATGTCAGCTTTTAAATATAAAAAATTTTATTAATCAATTTCAATGAAATTAAAAATTAAAAAACAAAATTAAAAACAATAAAATACATCAATTCAGATCTAATTCATTTTGAACAAGAACACACAAGAACACAATCACATATTTAAACATCACCACAAAAACATAAAACACAAACCCAGAACCAAACACAAACTCAAATTTAAACGTTAACACATGATCACAAACACAAATAACACAATAACATACATAAATCTCCCAGCCAACCCATAGCAAATAAACCCAAATACTCCAATAGAACCCAAATCTAAAAACTCCAAAAAACTCAATAGAAAACCCACCACCTTATTGATTGAACCCAGATCTAATTCACCACGAAAGTAGCTTCTCGATCTCTCTACCTGTTATCACACTCTGAAACTGTGACCAAAGCCCAGCTCTCTTCTAAACCCGAGCCATGTCTCACCGAGTCTCTCTACTCTCAAACCACAGAAACCACTCTCCGATCAACAAGCTAAAAGCGCCTTGAACGGCGCATGAACCACAAAAGGTGGATGTAAAGGTGAAAGGTCTCACGGATCTGCCAAGAACTGAGACAATGGTGGCACGTGGACCTACACGTGGTGGCGTGTGAACAAGTGTGTGCATAACTGAGGGTAAGAGCTTGATTTATGTGTTTGTGTGCTCAGTGTTGTGAGGCTTTGTAAAACATGTAAGTATGTGTGTGTGAAGCAGAGAATCATAGAATGTATGTGTGTATGTGAGACAAAGAGATACTATCAGAGGAAAGAAACAAAGAAAAGGGAGAGGGTTTCGGGTTACAAGTTGAACCCAGATCTAAAGCCTTCGAACCTAGATTTGCCCAGATCTGCTTCAAGTTGGCTTCAATTCGAACTCAGATCTAATGATTTTGAACCTAGATTTGGTTTGTGTTGGCTTCGATTTGGTTCATAATGCTAAGATCTTTGTTTGTTTCAATTTTTGCAACTGGTTTTCTCTTTTTCCTATCAAAGATCGGAGCACCGACAAAAATTTTGACAAAAACGGCCACAGTATATGCTGGAAAACCGACTTTAGGTGCTCTTGATCAACACCGGTCAAAGCAAAACTGCCCACAATAGTTCGGTGATGAAAGTGCCCAAATATCTTCCCGATTTGTGTTTGTTATTGTGTTTTATTGAGTTTTTTGGAGTTTTGAGATTTGGGTTCTATTGGAGTATTTGGGTTTATTTGCTATGGGTTGGCTGGGAGATTTATGTATATTATTGTGTTCTTTGTATTTGTGATCATGTGTTAATGTTTAAATTTGAGTTTGTGTTTTTTGTGTTTGGTTCTGGGTTTGTGTTTTATGTTCTTGTGTTGATGCTTAAATATGTGATTGTGTTCTTGTTCAAAATGAATTAGATCTGAATTGATGTATTTTATTATTTTTAATTTTGTTTTTTCATTTTTAATTTCGTTAAAATTGATTAATAAATTTTTTTATATTTAGAAGCTGACATGACATTTTTTTAATGCTAATAATTTTTTTTTTTATTTTTTAATTGGCCACGTCAGCATCAGTTTGCCACCTAAGCAATTTCCGTTGGTTGGTTAACGGAAATGACAAAAATGAAACGCGTTAATTGATTTAGGGACTAAAAGTGATAAAATTAAAATGTAGGGACTAAAGTAGAAAAAAGTCAAAATGTAAAGACTAAAAGTGTATTTACGCCTAATTTATAAAGACAACATTGACAATGTAGAAAAAAAATCAAGATGAAAATTGACGCAATTGAATTTGTGAGTACCAAAATGAAATCACCCCCCAAATTTGTAAGGACAACAAATAATTATTATTAATATTTTTTTATAATTCAATAGTTGAAGATAGGAAGATTTGAATCATGATATCTTAGAAACATTGTCTTATTTATTTGGGTAAAATACTATTTTGGTCTCTAAATTTTAAATAATTTTTTTTTCATTCCTAAACTTTGTAAAGAGTTTTTCTAGAAACAAAAATGGGGATGAAAAAAGAAATTTTTTTCAATAGTTTAGGGATGAAAAATAAACTTTTAGTAAAGTTTAAGGACATAAATAAAACACTTTCAATTGTTTAAGGACAAAAGATGAACTTTTCAATAGTTTAAGGACTAAAAATGAACTTCTTAAAATTTAGGGATAAAAAACAAACTTTTGGTAAAATTGAGGGACTAAAATAATATTTTACCCTATTTATTTTTAAGTTTTGAAACCCATTACAGCATTACTTATTCCAACTTGGACAATTCCAGGATTTTTGGGCCTATTTAACAATGGCCCAAATAGAAATATCCATCCTCTAACCATTTATACAGCATAGTTGTATTATTAGGGTAGTACTATCCTTACTTCCTGTCCTCGACTTTTGAATTTTGCAGGAACATTGTCCTCCCACATAGAGCACCAGCCTCAGCTCCCAAAGAATATAAGGACACACTATAATAGTTACTCAGCAACAAAGTACAGTGAAAAAAATTTATAATTAATTCAAGATTTATATCATTGGCTTTAGTACCAGTAAAATGCCGGGTAATTTAGGAACCCGTTGACACTGTACTAGTAGGAACTTTTTTTAATTAAATTTTTTGAATTAGAATTTCTTATCCTTGCAATTGAATTAGAATTAGATTGCTCCATACTGTTATCATAATTAGTCTCCATTGCATTATGAGGAAATCATTATTTAGGACTACCAATATCTAACATGAAGTTTTAGATAAACCAAAAGAGCTTCTTCTCTTCTTTCATTAATACTATTATTATATTACTATAGATCACTTTTTCTCCTGAATTAACTTGTTAAGCAATTGATAATCCAGAAATGAATTGGACAGACAAGCTAAGAAAAAAACTCAGTGAACAACAAGCGGAACCATAACCTGGCAACTGGCAAGATTATCAATAAACCTCAATTAGTATTTACTTGGCCACAGCCAGCCAATTATAATTCAAAATGAAAACTGAAACAATCAAGAAAATATGTTGAAAGATTGCAAATGGACAGAGTAACAATAACATGGTAACCCTTTCCACTAAATTATAATCATCAAGAGAAAGAAATGTTTTTGGTTTAAAAACAGTGTGCTTGACTTACTACAAGATACATATAAATACTAACACAAAATGCGCTTACAATTCACTATGAATCTATCCTACTATGGAAAGCCAATCAAGTGACAAAATAATGTATAAGTGAGAAGCATGCCCCCAGTCTCTTCCATGCAATTCCGCTCCATGTTTCTTGCAGAACAGGTAAAAACTGCAAGTTGCTGGGAAGTATTATGAGTTCAGAAGTAAAGCTCGAACAAGCTGGTTAGAGTTAAAATATGCTTCTACCATCAGTAAAGAGGATATAAAATTCATCAGTAAAGTTCATTGGGGTGCCATCGTCAGCAAAATCACATCACTGGGACAACACCAATTTGCCTCAAGTAAGTGCACTATGTAGGCTAGACCAACCCAAGGCGAGACAACTTTCAATGATGGAAGCTGGCAAGAGTTATGCCATGAGTAACAAAGTTGCATGCATTTTTCATTTTCTTGTGATAGGATATATATGGAGACAGATACCCACCAACAAAAGCATCAGCTTTTGGCATTTAATTTCTCCAAAGGTATCTTGTTTAGAAGCCCAGGATTTGCTTTACCTTTTGACAATTTCATTACCTGCACATCCCCAAAAATGCAGAATAATCTTGGTATATAGGAAAAATATTAACAAATTAACCAGGATAAAAATAGATAACAAGTTTCATATTAAGACCAGCAAATTTTTTACCTGACCAGCAAAATAACCTTGTAACTTAGTTTTGCCCCCACGATATTGCTCCAGCTGCTTTGGGTTCTCTCAAAGCACTTTATCTACCATTTTCTCAATCTCCACTGGATCTGCTATCTGTTATTTTCAAAACAATGAGAGGATTCTTTGCACAATGTCTACTACACCATGTTACTATATCGTCATTATCATTCAAATAATTGCAACCATTTGATTGGCAGTGTAAACCATCTCTCTCATAGAACATCACTTAATGAAACTAGTCCCAAATTAGGGAAACACTTGCTCGGGCTTTTTCACCAACATGCGACTCACTTTCATATATCAGGTTGATTGCCTAACAAGACAAAACTTGACAGCTGTACGCTTTAACATCAGTTGATGATCCAATGAAGTTGCAATAACAACTCCTCAAGATCTTTTGCCCAGGAGTCAGTAAGAAATGATGAAAATTCATACAGTCAATCAACAATACTATAGGACACAATAGCTTCAAAAGCAAGTTTCTTTTTCTTTTTTGGTGCTTTTTTTTGGGGGAGGACGGAGGGGAGTTTACTAGAATTAATATTGAATTAACATAAAAGTGATGATCAAATAAGGCCACTAACCAACCTCAGTTAGACCCGTAAAGAAGTTCAAGTTTTAGCTCATATCACATTAACATAACCTGAATAGGCTGAAATCAGGTCAACTAGCATACTCAAAGTTCAATTATACACAAGCTTAAAAACCATTCAGCTTCTCTTGCTCATACCATATCTCCAAGACATTGAAATGCTTATTAAACTCTCAACAGTAAAACCAAATTCAAAAACAAAAATAATTTCAAATTCAAAAAAATAAAATCTTAAAGATTTTGGTGCTCCTTGCATCATAATATGAGCAATACCATAGACAAATCCTACTTCAAAAGGTTTTGTTTCATTAAAGTCCTCAGATACAAGGACATCCACTAAAACTAGTTGTTCTTGCTTCCTGCATACTCACTCTTACAGTAGTCCAAGACCATGTAACCCTTGAAATTGAGCAGCCAATCCTAGGTATTTCAAATTTAGACATCTTGTGTGAGCATTTCATGGCAAGGGTATGAGAAATAAAAGTTTTCTTTTTATCATTTGAGAAGGATTGTATCTATACTTTTTTTTTGAAGTAAAACAGCAGAAATATCTGTACAAGTTACTATAAGTAACTTACCTGAACCAATTCCTTTTCTTTTATTAGTCCCTTAATGGTTCCACCTTAGGCTAGTAGTTCAAACAATATCTGCAAATTATAAATTATATGGTAAGAATATATTTTTTTTTGATAAGTACTAATACTTATTCATAAAGAAAACAGAATGGTAAAACGTGTCCAAACAAGACTAGGATAGGATTATAGCAAAACTATAATAAGGTCTTGCTTCCTTTTTCATTCACTTAGACAGGCTAACACAGCCCCATGCCCCCACAAAGCACAACCACAAAATCTGTACCTGCAGAAACCTCAGTCCCCCAGACACCAATTGAGCTGTCTCATTGCTAAACTATCATAAGGTCCCAATGATATTATAGTTTTAAAACTTATCCCCCATATTTTGCAGCTACCATATCTTAAAACATTGCCAACAAGGAACTCTAGCTCAAATGACACCTCCTCCCCTTGTAAGAAAAAAGTAGGAGGATGAGGTCATGGTTCAATGCTTGTATAGCTTACCAATAAAAAAAATCTTAAAATCTTGCTCCTTTGTGATCCTTACAATTCCCTCAAGCCACGTGCTATTACAAGCCTAATCTAGGCTAGTGTTATTTGATATTTTACCTACTTATATGTTAGATTAGAGAGGCTCTTATGATCCAATAACATTATAAAAGGGAGGAAGGGGGAGTAGAAGAAGAAAAAAGAAGAAAATCTTTTATACTGATGAGATATTTACAAATAAAGTGAATTGACAAGACCCAAAAAACAAAAAACAAAAAAACTAGGACAAACATTTACAAGCGTGATCCAATGACAGATGCGCATATGATGATCAACTAGGACATCAGAGTTCAAATGAAATTTGAAATGTAGTATGTAGTAATCACTAGTACAGCGACAAACTCTTACCTCTTTCCCTATCTTTCCACTAATGATACCACCTTTTATTGAAGCAATCAACTTAGCTAGCTCCTGGGGGATTAACTTAATCTCATTTATGGTCAACTTTTCATTTTTCATGTAGGCAGCAATATCACTCTTTATCCAATTGGCAGCCAGCTTCACATCAGATCCCTTTGCACTAGTTGCATCAAAAAATTTTGCAACCTGAGACATTCATTCAGCAAAAGAGCCATATCTCAAATCATTCTAGCATGACATATGTCCAAAACAAATACTTTAAAGCAACAGATACATGGTCATAAAGGCATGCAAGAAATATCTTTCAGGCTTGCCTCTAAGACAGACTAAGGCAAATGCCTCAAGGTACAGCATTAGAGGCTTAAATGACCTTGGCCACCTTTCAAATCCTGAGACATTCAAGAGGCACATGGAATATGCTTGAAGCTTGTGATATATGACTGAAATACATGAATAAACAAATTTTGGAGTTCTATTACGGGATTAAGAGCTAACTCTCTCTCTCTCTACACTTTTTTACTTACATCTCATTTTGAATAAATGCATGTAGATTAAGGACCTTAGGCACAATTCTACATTGAGAATTACTGAATCATATATGATTTAGGACAAAGGGAACAAGCCAAATAAGATTTTAAATTCCTGGGTCAGGTGTGGCAGTTCTTGGACAGCTTGGTTTTTGGAAAAAAGGTGGAAAATATTAAGAACTACAGGGTTTCTGCTGAAAATGAATAATAGGATTTGGGAATGAAACAAAAGGAAAAAACCAAGGTCTGGGTTGCTGTTCCTGGACTGTGAACATAACCTGTGAACTAGGTTTTATCTTTTTATGGGGTATTTGGGGTTATTTGATGGATGGGTAGTTCCGTGTTTTGAAGTTTAGATTTTAAGATTTAATAGGTGAAAAAAGACTGTATTCGCAAGATTTTAAGTTGCTGAGAATCTATGAACAAAAAGGAAAAAAGAATAAACTTCTAGGCATTACACCTTGGCATCATACCTCAGAGAAGGTTGTATCGCAAAAAATCTCATACAAACTTCAAAGCTTCGGAAATATAGAAAACTTATTTATGTTCCCCATTGAATAGAAAGCATTACATCTGACTAATTCCTAAACCTACTCCTTGGAAGCTAAAAATTACAAATTATGCAACAATTAAAAATAAATAAAATAAAATCAAAATAATATTGTTTCTCACTGCCAGTGCCAATATCTCTCTAGACTAACCAAAATTTTAGCTTTTCTTATTTTTATTAGCCATTCCTTTAATTTTATGTAATGAATATGAATTGGGTTTTTCCTACTCTTCTCCTTTTCTTCTTCTTTCTTTTTTGATAAGTAATAAGAGACTGTTTTTAATCATAGAGGTTTTTTTCTATTTTATTTGGTTGGCCTTTACCTTCAAAATCCTGAATGTGTAAAGCAAAAGCTTGTAAATGCCAATTGAACAGTCCCCAGATAGTAAAAACATTCAAAGTAATGAAGAGGACTCACATTAATGTCATTTGTTAGGAAAAGAACATCCGCATGCTTAGGCCCATCTTCTCATACCTTCTACGCTTCACTTCTGGAAGTTCTGGGAAATATAGATAATCAGAAAGCCCTTCCTTTTTCCTCATTGTAACTGTTTTCTAAAAAGTATAACACAGGTTAATGGAGCATAAAGTAGACACAAAATGACCAAGTGAACCATAAATCTAGTACTTGTTTCCACTACATCACTAGAATAAAAGCAAGATGTAGCAACAACCTGAGCGCCTTCTTCCCAGAGACGAGTTTCCTGTGTAATTTGATCACTCTGGCCTTGGGCTATGAAGAAGCACCTGCCTTGAAATTTCAAAATCAATAGCCCTGCTAACTGACGAAAAAGAGTTCAGATTTTTTTATCTCAACCTGACAATACAAGAGGGGCTTAGTTAAGGCACCAGCGCACTGCCAATTACTATGCACATCAAATGCATTGAGCTCTAGCTCAAATAAGACTTTTTTCCTCCTATAACAGTAAGAAGCAAGAATTAAACTACCTTTGTCCCAAGCTGTGATTGCCCAATTGGTCGAACTGAGACATTCACATCACAACGAAGTGAACCTTCTTGCATATTGCCATTACTCACTCCCAAATAATGAGCTAACCTCTGTATTTCTGCTGCATATTCTGCAGCTTCAACACCAGTTCTCATATCAGGTTCTGAAACAATCTCTCTGCTCTATTTAAATCAACCTGCAACAAAATCAACCATATCAACAAGTCTATAACATACATAGTAATCAGCAATTTCGCCAAGAGCCTTGTAGCTCAACTGGTTGGCACTTCCTGGTGTTTCCAAAGGAGACATCGAGGGTTCAAATCTCCCCTCTCCCAATTATTGAATCATCAAAATAAGAATAATAATAATAACCAATTGCAGCTCTTCTAAATCTATATATAAGATACGTGTCACAAACAAATTTTTTTTTTGCAATGCATACCAACTCATTCATACTGCTAGATAATAAGGCAATAAATTGCAAAATTAGCATGCTTATAGAATCAACTTAAGTTACTTAACCCACAAATCACATGACTAACACTTGGAACCTGATTAAACATGAAAACAGTCAACAATAAATATTCTTGAAAATAAAAGGAGAATATAGTTTGTTATAATAATAATAATAATAATAATAATAATAATAAAGTGATTAAATTCATTATTTTCTAATTGCTTAAATATTTGGGAGAACCAATAATTTATCATAACATAGGGAGTTTTATATGTGTTTCTAGTTTACGTCCTATTTAAAAAATTAAAAATCTATGTATTGAGCCCCACCTATTAAAGGGGCACGCAAAAAGAGTGTTAGAATAATGAGAAAATAATTAAATTTATTATTTTTTTAATACTTTAGAAATAATTAAATCTATTATTTTTAGTACTTTTTTAGAGAATCGATAATTTCTCATGGTTAAAATATAAAATATAGTAAAAATTGGTACGGTACGTAGGCAAAGGGAAAGAAGTAATTACCTGTGAATAACTTCCATATTCTGAACGAAGCAGCTTGCCTGCATCTTCCTCCATGTGAACCCTTGTAATGCCAAACCTCCTATGCCCACCACCGAACTCCACAGGAATATCCAAATCAATGTAACCACCACTTGCAATTGGAACATCAAATTGAGATAGTTGGTACCCTTTTGGAAGGTCCGGGTAAAAGTACTGTTTCCTATCAAACTTTGAGTTTAGAGAAAACTTGCAATTCAGTGCAAGACCCAGTTTCACCGCTAATTCAATGACCTTTGAGTTCAAAACTGGCAAAGCACCAGGCAAACCCATGCAAATGGGGCAAACACTAGTATTTGGTGGAGACCCATAATTGTATGGACAACCACAAAAGGCTTTGGTGAGTGTTGAGCTGGACATGAGTTTCTATACCGATGATTGCTTCATAGTCTTTTAATATTTTATCAATCTGGGTACGAGGTAAAACTTTGATTCGAGGCTTTTGTTTTTCTTGAGCGGCTGTTTGGGCTTCTGTGGTTTTCATAGTGCAATATAGTAAAGCACCATTCTTTCTTCTAAACAATGCAGTCTGGTACAGCAACAAAGGGTAGTTTTGAATTCTTCTAAATATATTGGAAGCCATCATCAGGGTCTGAATCAATTAATATATCAAGCAATACATAGGCTGTCTGCAAAGCATTAAAATAAGGCATTGGTATGCTATAAATATATTGAAAAAAAACAGCATAAATCTATTATCTTTACAATTCAAGCATTCAAATTAAAGAGACAAGAAAGTAGTGAGACTTTTGTGAGTGTGGGTTAGCAATTGTAGAAGAATAAAAACATGGAAACCACTGTTTATTTATTCCAATATGGACAATTCCAGACCTGTTGGGCTTACTTAATAACGGCCCACGTTGAAAAATCTATACTTTTTTTTTTGGATAATTGAAATCTATCCTTAAATTCAAACCATTTACAAACAAACAAACACAATCATTACTCATAGGACACGTGTAGTCACTCTCATTCATCAACAGACACCTATTCTCAACGTTCCCAACCGCCAAAAATTTCCTCACAAAACAAGTGTTAGTGTTTCCAAAAGCCCTTCTCTGTTTGTGTTACCCAAAACCAGACCAAAACAGGGCAGGAAATGGAGAAGATGGCACTTTTTTGTTTTTCTGATTCATCATTAACCATTTGCTTTCATAGCTTCCATATGTAGAGCAGTTGCTTGTGAGTTCTTACTCTGATTAAACTGACTCATTCTTCTTCATAATTGAATTAATGTATTGTGAATGATTTGATATTTAGGTTTCTGTCTTTTTTGGGTTGGTTTGTATTAAACGTCTGGGTTGATGATTTGGATTGTTAAAATTGGGTGTATCAATGTATGTGAGAATTTTAATTTTTTGAGTCTGAATTAACTCCATTTTTCTAGATTTTATATGTGTTTTGTTCAAGTTCTGTTTTTTTTTTTTTTTTTTTTTTGCTGTTTTTTGAATAAGTGTGTTCTAGATTTTTATGTGTGATTTGTTTTTTGTTTTTGTTTATTATAATTATATTATCTTGGTTAATTTCCATTGTATCTGTAAATACAACCAGGGGCATGGTTCATGCGTGTGTATGTTGTACCAAAAACTTGTTTTCTTAAATGGTCCTTTTTTTGTATGCTAACATTACCTGCAGAATGATGATTTTGGTGTAGTGGTCATGTTTGGGACCTTTGGGATGAAATTATGTCCCATATAGATGACACACTTCCACTGTTTCATGTGATATTCAATTTACTTTATTTTGATTCTTTTTGCCTCTCCTCTATAGAGGTTGGAATTGGATTGTTTTACCAAACAATCAATTATATATGGTTCCAACTTCCAACTCCTAAACTAGGAAACACCTGTGCCTCCTTCCTTTAATGAAGTTTTATGGTTGTGGCTAAACTTGATTTCAATAACTTTTACAGATTTTCCAATGAGAAAAGATGGAACTTGAGAAAGTAGAATCTGATCTCCTTGCCTTAAGACAATTATATGGGCTCCTTCAAAATATTGGTCAAGGCCTGCAAAGCAAAAGTTCAGAAAATGTAAGCTCTCTTATCTCGAAACAATCTGTTTTCCTTTGACTTACCATGTCATGAAGTCTTGACTTTCAATTGTATTACTTCAGTACCACACTCATTATTTTGGCTATGGGAAAAATAAACAAGAAGCAATTAATAAACCTTTTCTTTTATTTGTTTCTTAATTTTAATTTTTCGCCCCAGGCATTGTGGTGGTAATATACTCTATCCTTTTGAAGAATCTTGAATTGTACCTCTTTGTTCATTGCATGATTTGATTATAGTCTTTATAGATACTTTGAAGAATCGAAAATGTGCGAAGAATATAGTTTCTGAGATAGAAGATAAATTCTAGAAAAACAACTACCTGGTGTTGTATTCACCGATATAATCGTTTAGTTTTACATCTCATGTCTTTTATTATTAGTACAACAGGTGAGGGGTTCTGTTTCTATAACAAACCATTCAAAAATCAAATAAAAGATCAGACAACATAATAAGTTATAAAGAATCTTTTGGTGGTGAGTAATATCTTCGGAACTCTTCTTGCCATTCACTGTTTTTGATTTCTTCTCTGCAGTCTGTGACTTATCCTTAATGAAGAAATCATTTGTTGAGTATAGTTGTTTTTTCTTTCTTGTTGATATTTTTTTTGAGTGGTGCTTTCAATACTACAAAATTTACTACATAAGCTCTACAAACCAATGTGTCAATTTTTAGACATGAGAAAAAAATTTAACCAAAAAAAATATTTATTATGTTATTGTGCTGACACAAATTACATTCATTGTCACTTCATTTTGCAAGTTTTTATTTTTATTTTTTTATTTTATAAGAAAATTGGTAGTAGTTTTAGCATTTTCTGTCTTTTTTTTCCCTACTTTTACTCCCAAGGAATGGACGTCTTATAGTATATAGCAACATAAAAAACATTTAGTGCTCTTTTGTTATGACTTAATCTTAACATGATCTTCTTCTTCTTAAACAGTTGGATGAGAAAGCACAACTCTTTTTGAAAACTTTGCTTGACAATGCAACAGAAAGAGTTTTTGAGACCCATTCAAAGGTACGTTTTGTCATTCAGTACTGTGAATGAAGTTCTTGTTGGTTTTGTTTCTAGAGCAGACTGTACTTAAGAAAACAAAGTATGATATTGGATCCTATTATCTTAATAGGCAAAGGATTATTGCCTAATTTATTTTCTCATGCTGGTATCACAGATTATAGCAGCACAATCTGGTGTCTCTAACACACCAAAGGCTATGCTAAAGTTAAACCCTCCTGTTCCAACATCTGTTCCCATCATTACTCAAGCCTCAAGTAAAGGGTCCAAATTCCAATCAATTACTTCACAGAAAGATGAGCTGCCACCCAGGAAACCAACACTAAAGAAAGCAACTTCCATGCTCTCTAAACCCAGCATTTCTTCAAACAAACCTGAGGGCAGAAGGCAACAATGTTGGATTTATGAGCAAAGCAGTATGAAGAGGCAGAACTCAGTTGAGGACACAAACAGCATAGCTAACGCTAGAGCCACAAGTTCAAACTTAAATAGTACTCGTCAACATCAACTGCACAACCAGTTAGGCCCTTCTAATGTGGTCAATGTGCAAGCAAAAGAAATACCACAAGTGAAAGAGAACCCAATACAGAAAAGAATGCATGAACTCCAACATAGTCCAAGCATTGCTAGTTCCTCGAGCTATTTGGCAACTGGGCTTATTGAACCAGGACTTGGGAATAAAAAACCGGACCAGGCCAGTGATTTTTCAAAGGATGTTGCTAGTACACTCAAACAAGTCGAATCCCACATTTCAGCTTTAAAACCTTGTTCTGGTATTGTGGATTTTAAAATGACTAGTGCAAGTTTGGCTGTGATGTCTAAGCCAGTTACTCCTTTGACACAAACAAGAGATGGGTTTGTTAAAAAAAGCGAGCTGGGCTATCTTGGTGAGCCTGTAGCTTTGGGTCTGGGTCAAAATGATCTGCCGAGTCAGCAGGTGAGTCAACTCAGCAGGAAACATGATAGTCGTTTGAGCCCAGCACGCAAGCCCATTTATTCTCTGAGTCAGCTAGCGAGTCAGATCGGTGGTGTTGGGGACAGTGAATCATTTTCAAGAGCACGTGGCTGGCCAAGTGTGAGGAGTAGAATTGGGTCACTGAGTCGAGCAGTGAGTCAGAATGACGATTTAACGAGTCAGAGCGGTGATTATGTTCACGGGTTGAGGTTTCCTATGAGTCAGCCTTCCAAAGAGAGTGAAAAACAAAAAGATCCTACGGTTGAGATAAAGACAACTAGGAAGGGGGTTAGATCTAGACCATCCATGCCACCTCAGTTAGTGGAATCCACTTCTTCTCTTGGTCCTAGTGAGAGAAAATTGCCACCTCAGATGGTAATCAAACCAACTCTACTAGGACTAGATCAAAGAAAAGGGACCCACAAAATCAGCCATATGGGCCCACACAACAAGATCTTGCCACGTCAGGTGCTTGATGAATTAGAGGGTCCTAGCTCTTCTTCAGATTCTTACTTCTCCACTATTAATAAACAAGGTAGTAGTGTGAGCAGCAGTGAAAGCTTTGATTACTCATCGCCAAGTCAGACTCGGACCCACCATCAAATTGGTCCCACAAGTGAAACTAGTTGGGCTAGTGAGAAAAATCAAGGTAGTGGGAGCAGTATTGAAAGCTATGGTTACTCATTGCCAAATCAAACTCGGGCCTATCGTAACATTGGTCCCACGAGTGAAAGTAGCTGGACTAGTAATGAAAGCTACGGTTATATTGGTCCCACATTGAGAAGGGTTGTAATTACAAGTGAAAGTAGCTCAGAAGAGACTAAAAACGGTCCATATGCGGGTCCTACTAGAAGATTCAAATTAGGCCGTAGGAGAAGCCCAAAAAAAGCAATTGGACGGTTGAGGAATTTCAAGAACAAATTAGGACTTATATTTCATCATCACCATCACCATCACCATCATCACCATGATGATGATGAGAATGGTCAGAAAATGTTACACCATAGGGATGTGCATGATAGTAGAGCGGTTCAGAAGGTGAAGAAATCAACGGTGAGTAGTGTGCCACGGAAGCATCAGGATGGACATTTTCATGGTTTGATGGAAGGGCTATTGAAGCATGTGCAACATTCAAAGAAATCAAAGGGTTCTAAAGGTGGGATCAACCGGCTGGGAAATGGGCCACGTGGTGGTAATAAGAAGTTGCATTTGTGGAAAATGTTACGACGTCGTGGTGGTGGGGTGAAGCTGCCCAAAAGCAAAAGGGGGCGTGTTAGAATAGGGTTTATGAGGAAAAATAAAAAACCACTTCTTAAAATGAATTGAGATTTTTGGTTCCTTTTGAAAAAATAGTGTATTTATGTTTTCTTTTCCTATTTTTTGTGGGACTCACTTATGAAAAGCATGTTTGGGTTTGTTTTTTTGTTCTCATTTTATTTTCATTTTCAATATCAAAAAAAAAAAAAAAAGTGAGAATAAAAATAGAATACGAAAACAACTCTTTAACATTTTTCAGTTTCAGCAAAATGAGTTTAGTGGTATTTTTGTAAAAAAATTGAAAATTGCGAGAAAAGATTGTGAGGATATTCAATGAAGAAAGTAGTTGTTTTTTCATAACTCATATGAGTTCTTGAAGGAAAGATGGAGGGAAATCCAATGCTGGGTGGGCCTTTGGCCCAAAGCTTATTTGGAAGGAAATCCAATTGTAGAATAATATAAAGATGGAAGGAAACCCATTGCTTATATGGACTATTCCAGGCCTGTTTTTATGGGCCTACTTAAAAACAGCCCACGTTGGAAAATCTATCCTCAAAGTCAAACCAACCATTTAAACAAAGCAAAAAAAAGCAAAGAGTTGCTGTACTCTGTCTATCAAATATCAATATCTCCTCTTCTCTCATGTCTTTTGAATTTAGCAGCAGCAACATTGCCTTTGTCTTCTAATCACACACACAACAGAAATGGGCTCAGCTACCAAAGAAAATAAGAAGAACAGTAAGTTTCTCTCTCTAAGTAACAAAGTACAAGAGAAAAAGTTTGTAATTCGTTTTTGAGTTAGAAGTTCTTATGTTTCCCAAGTACCCTTTTCAATTGTCTGATGCTGTTCGAAATTTGATGTTCAAAGTGTGGTTGGTTTTAAGGTAGGATTTTTCTTTGATTAATGATGTAATGATATAATGGGTTCTTGAAATTTTGCAGGTTCTGCTAAAAGAGTAGCTGTTATTGGTGCTGGTGTTAGGTACTCTCCTCATTCATTAATATTTATGTGTTAAGGCTTTTTATTGTTGTTGGTAAATTATTCACTGTGTTTTCTTAGAGAGAGGCTGAGTGGGTCTTTCATCAATGTGGTAATCAACTTCTTTGATTAGTATTGTGAACTATGTGAATGTATAATGTGGGGTTTAATTGTGAAATCATGAAAAGGCAGGACTAATGCTAGGATGGAATTAGCTATTAATGTTTTGATTATATATTGGAAATGTTTAGTTTGTTTAATTTGATTTGTGTGAAATGGTTGTAAATTGTGCCTGCACACAATGCTCAAGCTGACTGGTAAGTGGCCTCTTTTAGCCATTAGGATAAAAGGTAACCATACTCACTCTTACCTCAGCGATCTAGAACCAGGCAATAGAGCTTCTTCAGCTGTCTGCCTCTTTCTAGACAACTCGTAGTGTAAACTATTGACATTGCAAAATCAACTGGCACCTTCTGATGTTTCCAATGGAGACATCCAAGCTTCAAAAATATAATTATGGTCCCTTAAGAATGTCTGGAGTATTTAAACTCTGCTGAAGTAAGCCCATCAGTCCTCCCTCAATGATTGGATGGAATGTAAGGTTTTGGGTTCAAGACTCACCAGGTGCATCGCATGAGTAACTTAACCAATTATTTAAAAAAACTCTCTTGAAATAAGCCCATCAGTCCAGAACTTAATTTATGCTTCAGTGATGAGTTTATTATCCAATTTGACAAATTATATTATGATACTCACACATTTTGCAATATAATTTGTCTTTTGTTTTCCATAAGTTGACTTTTACTTTATCTTTTGATGGTCAAGTGGGCTTGCTGCAGCATACAAATTGAAATCACATGGTTTGAACGTCGCAGTATTTGAAGCTGAAGGAAGAGCTGGAGGAAAGTTAAGAAGTGTTTCACATGATGGTCTAATTTGGGATGAGGGAGCGAATACAATGGTAAAAATTTTTTGTTTGCAGATTGGGATGACAATGAGTTCTTACTTGAAACCAATAGTAATGGAGGTTTTGTTGCTGTGCAGACTGAGAGTGAACCGGAGGTCAGAAGTTTGCTTGATGACCTTGGACTTAGAGAAAAGCAACAATTTGTAAGGGTTTTCTTTGTTGTTTCAAACATTTAACTGAGTAACCTGTAACTTGTGCATTGTCATGCTATAGTGGGAATCTTTTTCTTTGATTTGTCTTCTATCACAAACTATGTTTAAGACTTTTGACTGCTAAACTTTGATTCTTGGAGTTTTGAAGAGATACCTCATTGCTTTGGAAATAAATTTTTTGAAGTTTGTGGTAGTTATTCTCTTCATTTGTTATGGAACTTTTATGACTAAATAAATTGTTGTCTTCTGTTACAGCCAATATCACAGAACAAGCGGTATATTGTAAGAAATGGGATGCCAGTACTGGTATGTCCCGCCTTTTACATTGTGCTAATTGAGTTTGCTACTTTTGATGGTATCACATTTTTTTTTTTTAATTATAAATTTTAATTTTGTTACTGTTGTTTATATGCAGCTGCATTAACTGTGATGACAACCTTTCATTTTTTAATGTCAGATACCCGCAAATCCCATTGCACTGATCAAGAGCAACTTTCTTTCTGCCAAATCAAAGGTTTGTTTCCAAAACATGTTCGGAAACCACTTCAACCTTAGAAAATTTCCATTATTTAAAAAAAAAAAATATATATATATATTAATTTGCAATGTTTTTGGGTCCATTGACAATAATCATTACATGTTTTGTTTGTGTGTTGACAAAGGTTGTTGCAAGAAATAATGTATTCATAACAAAGATCTAGGCTTCCTGATGTATCATATGTGCATTCATATGCATCTAATCAAATGAATTCCTTAGATTTTGAAACTGGCAAGTTTGGGTAGAATATGGCAACTGGCAACTATGCACATGAGATGTGAGATTCATGATCTAAGGGCACCAAGAGTTCACTACAGTTAAATGATAATAATGGCCCTACACAAAGTGTGCAAATAAGAAGCTACAAGTTCTCTGTGCTGTTTCATTGCACACTTAAGGTCATTAGGTTGTTATCTTCAATTTCTGGAATTGACTTTATTTTATTTTTTCAAGGGTATGCAGTGTGCTTTTTTGTATACTCTGTGTACTTGGGTTACACCCCCTTGGACACTTATATTAACTTAAAAAATAATAATAATAATAATAAAAAACTCATGAAATTCTATATATATAGCTCTTGACACTTGACATGCTAGAGCATAAGACTTCCCACAAAAGTATACTTGTGGAGAAATATTAAGGTTTTTTTTACCCACAATTTTTTTTATTAAAAAAAAAGGAAATATTAAGGTCACTTATATTAAATATTGTACATGGCCTGTAATTGTTGTAAGAATTTGGAAAATAGGAGGGCACACCTTGATAGTTTCTATTTTGCTAGTGTTTGCCTTGTATCATTACTCTCTACAACTCTTGACACATTTTATACAATTTAAAAGTACAAAACTCACTTTGGAAGGCTTAGTACAAAACTTGGCTTAGTTGATCTGTATCTTTTTGCTTGAAAATCTTTCAAGTGGACAGCCAATTCAAAACTAGAAGAATCGTATCTGACAAAGCATATATTTCTAAAGTTATTTACAATTGGGGAATTAATACACAAGTATACAAATTGCATCTGAATTGCCAAGGTAATTTTAAATTGCATAAAGTGGAACCCAATTAGATTTTTTTTTTTCTTTTACACTGCACATCTTTTCTGTGAGCATTCTTCAAGTTCAAGGAGCATAGTACAACTCTTTCTCTCTCTCCTTTTGAGTATAGCGAAATGTGCATTTCTGTGTGTGCAGTTTCAAATCATTCTTGAGCCATTTTTGTGGAAGAAAATTAACTCCTCAAAAGTTTCTGATGACTATACACAGGAAAGGTGATAACCCTAAAAATATGTAATTTTAAGTTTTCTGCTCATACTTTTTCTCTTCTTTGTTTGTTACTATTTACAGTAGTCCCTTTGTTTTCTTATTTGCTATTTGTTCTCTTGTAGTGTGGGTGGGTTCTTTGAGCGTCATTTTGGGAAAGAGGTATTCATTGTATTGTAACACCATTAATCCGTAATACATACATTTCTATACATGAAATGATGTTTATGTAGCACAAATCTTTTGTTCTTCCTGAAATTGATAGATGGAAATATTTAATGCATTTCTAATTAGTGCTTTTCACTTGTAAGGTTGTTGATTATCTCATTGACCCTTTTGTTGCGGGCACAAGTGCTGGAGATCCCGAATCTCTTTCTGTGAGTAATGTCTAAGATCTTTGGACTACCTACATACTTATCATTGCTAAGAAGCACAAGCATAGGATTTTTTTTTTTTTTTTCAATTGATCAATTATGTCACTAACTAAAGAAGATGCCTGTGCATAAGTGTGGTGTATTTATCCTGCATTAATCTTTGTTTTTTGGGCAATCAGAAACTTTTAGTTTTAGAGAGCTGCTTTTATGAGCCATGACTTCTTTATGTTATGACTTCAACTGTTGATGCTTATTCATTTTCATTTGTTCAATAACCTCTTTTTATTGCTTTCTTAATGTTTCAAATAGATCCGGCATTCTTTCCCAGATCTGTGGAATCTAGAACAAAGGTACTGTGTACTTTATGCGATTTCTACATTTTACAATTGATTATTGCCAAAGATTTTTTTTTGACTTAACTGTTTGTTTGAATCTGGATTCGCTGTCAGTTGTGTCATTCTGTACAAACCCTGCCTTTGCCTATCCTATTGTTAGAAGAGAATTTATACTTGAGTCATGGCTCATGATTCAGTTGACCTTAAGAGATTTGTCTCTTTATAGAAGAATTTGTGATACATCTGGCTACAAAGAGTATATTTTATTATTTAACAGTTACATGAGCACTTTAAAATTTGGTCTATTTCTCTTGGTACTTGATGTCTTCTTTATCTGCAAATAACATTGTACTTCTATAGCTTCATTCCTCACTGACTTCTTGCAACCATTCTTTAGGACCTAATTTGGTACAACTTTCTGTAATTGAATTGGCAGGATGAACTATTGTGATCTATAATTATTAATAACATATACATATTGATATTCTATTTATTGATGCTTGTTTCATGATCAATGTCTATAATTGGCCTATTTTCTACTCTGTCAGGTTTGGCTCCATTATAGCTGGGCTGCTTCAATCTAAGATATCTGCCAAAAGGGTAAAAAGTGGTGAAACAAAGGGTACTTTAGAAAAAAAGAAACCTCAGCGTGGTTCATTTTCCTTTCATGGTGGAATGCAGGTACTGATACCTCTTAAGAATTTATGTAGTTTTGCATGTTGTACCTGACATCACTCAGGTGTAGCATGCTTCTTGTAGATGTAGGAATGTAATGCTTAATGTGATCTTATTTTGCACATTGCTAGTTTTTAGAATAAATACTTGGTTCTTGTATTCTGATCTTGGTCTTTTGCAGACACTAACTGATATGTTGTGTAAAGAGCTTGGCAAAGATGATGTTAAACTGAACTCAAAGGTCTTGTCACTATCTTACAGCTGTGATGGGAAGTCTGCATTAGAAAATTGGTCAGTTTCTTATGCTTCTGACCATGACAAGCATTTACAACGTTTATCTGTTGATGCTGTAATCATGACGGTCAGTATACATATTTTCTCAGAAACATTTTTTTCTCATTTATTTGCAAGACCATGGAATATGTATTTTTAACATTCTCAAAAAAAATGTATGATTTATTTGTCTGATGTTGCTGCTGCTGAAGCTTATGCAGCTTGATGCGAGTTGATTTGAAAGAAATAAAACAAGAATAAATGAAATAGAGCAAGAAAGAAAATATATCCATTTCACATGGCAGTTGTTGGATTCCTGCCAACTGCCATGACAAAATTTGATTAAAGAAAGTTGTTTCTCAAGGAAGAACCCGTGCCACAGAGCACTTTAATGCTTCTAAATTATGTATACTTACACTTTAGCCACATGACTTGCATGGAAGATGCTTCTGTATTCTGGAATGTAGTTTCACCTGCTCACACTTGCTGCATTATATATATACACACACACACACACACACACATATATATATTGCCAAGAAAGAAACATTGTTGACTGACAAGGAGCTTAAATTATTATAGGCTCCATTAAGTAATGTCAAAGAAATGAAGATCACCAAAACAGGAACGCTCTTTCCACTTGACATTCTTCCTGAGGTATCTATTCCTTAAGTTTGACTTGAATTATGACGCATCAGGTAGTAGGTGCTTTCCTTTCAGGTTGAGTATCTAAACAGAGATAACATTCCTCTAAATTGACGTTCAATTAATCTTTATACCTGTAAATGGTATAACTAAACAAGTTATAGTCTTCAACAAATACTTTTGGTACCTGAAAAAAAGTTCTTTTCAATCTTAATGATATTGCAGGTGACTTACACTGTCTCTGCTGGTCATATTGCAGGTGACTTACATGCCAGTATCTGTCTTAATCACAACCTTTAAGAAGGAGAATGTCAAGAGACCACTTGAGGGATTTGGAGTTCTTGTTCCTTCTAAGGAGCAACAAAATGGTCTAAAAACCCTTGGTAATGCTTGGCTCTGGCTCACTATACGTGAACAATCTAAATTATTCTTCTAATGTTTCAACTGTATGTAATTTGCTGTACAGGAACACTCTTTTCTTCAATGATGTTTCCAGATCGTGCACCTAATGACCTATATCTTTATACAACCTTTGTTGGGGGAAGTCGAAACAGTGATCTAGCTAAAGCTTCTACGTATGGGAAGCTTCCATGCTTTTGATTTAGCAAATAAATTATGTATCATATCCTTTACTGTTATATCTTTTACATCAAGTTCTAGTCATTCTACTTATTTCTGTTCTAATTATATATTCCCGTCAACTAACATTTTTCTCCTGTTACCTATATTGCTAGGGATGAGTTGAAGAAGATTGTTTCTTCTGACATCAAGCAATTGTTGGGAGCAGAGGGAGAGCCCACATTTGTAAAGTATAAAAACCAATATTTCTTCTTTTTCATTTTTCCTTTTTCTTCAGGTGGTAAATTTTGGAAATGAATATGTTAAATCCTGTAAATTACCATATTTCTTTATTTAAGTTTGTTCTTATATTGTGAAGTGTACTTAATGGCAGTCATTTCTACTGGAGTAAAGCATTTCCCTTGTATGGTCGTAACTATGGTTCAGTTCTAGAAGCAATTGAAACGATAGAGAAAAATCTTCCTGGATTCTTCTATGCAGGTAATCACTTATCAACTTGAAGCTTGCATGTAATAACTTGTAATTTGGATAAGCAATCATTTTCAATCTCCAGCTGGATGAAGGGCTGGCTGATCCTGCCGTTTCCTAAAGTTATATTATTATTATTAAATAACTAGAAGTTCAAATTTAGACCAATGCAAAAATCAACTTATTATAAGTGAAGGAATTCAATGAAAAGTATATGAAAATACTTATCCAAAAAAAAAAAAGGTATATGAAAAATAATTACCTTATTGAATTGAACTTATATATGAATGTGAAAGTGGATAAATACGGCTTGTCTTATTCTCCTTAATACACATCAATGACTACACTGTTATTAGAACACTTGGTATATTTCCACACTTTAATAACTAGGGTGTAAGATAGATCCCTAGAGAGCAATCATCTGTGAAGGAGAGAGTGAACAGAATCATCCAACATGTACTTAACGTTGAACATTTATTGACAAAGAAAGAACGATTATTTTTCTAGGAATAGTGCCTAACTTCAAGGGCGGTCACTTTTATGGGAAATTGCAATCAAATTTAGATAATAAACTTTTAAGATCTTAATAAACTAGCAATCCCTGTGGACGCCCATGGATTGGGCCAAACCAACTGAAGTTTCTAGGGAGTCGATGGCCAACTTTTCAAATTTAATAAACTTGTAAGATCTTAATATGCCTTAGCTTCAAGAGTTGTTAAACATGATCAGGTTTCTATTAGGCTTTTTAAGACATTCATGTAAGAAAATAACAGCACATCATACCATTATATCACTATAAGTTGTGAATATCACCATTTATGCTGTCTTAGCATGCTAGTTAATGACATTGCAACAAAAACTGGAGGATCTGTATTGTTACCGTTCTTCTTACTCTTTTCCTTGAATTCCTTGTCCTAAGGTTTGTCCATGAAATGATAGGATTACATACAGCCCTGAAGTAGAACCGAACTTATCTCCTCGTGGCCTTATCCAACTGAATTAGATGGTGTTGGGTACAGAAATACTATTTTCAAAACATTGTAGATTTTGGGTAAATGCCTCTGAATATAATGAAGCTTCTTATCCTACATTTGTGAAAATGATAAAATTATGGAAAATAATGATTTTGACTGAGAAATGTTATGCTGCTGCTAAGGAATCCTCCGAGTGGATTTTTATCTTGAATTCTTGATATTTATTTGTGTACTACATATATGGACAGAGACAAACAAGAACTGCTTCTGTCCACCGTATTATGTTATGCTCAGCTAATGCCATCAATAATTTTAATTTTTCTTTTCTGGTATGGACTAGGTAACCATAAGGGTGGACTGTCTGTTGGCAAAGCAATAGCCTCTGGGTGCAAAGCAGCTGATCTTGTGATCTCCTATTTGGAGTCTTCTTCCGATGACAAATTGCTCAAGGAAGGACCAACGTTATAGAAATAGGAAGTGTATCCTTGGTACTTAAAATGTTTTCTAACCTTTCTTCTTTGAAGAATATAAGGATGGGTTATCTCTTGCAGAATGTATACCATTCCCCTCTTTTGAAGGGTAAGCAATGAACATTATCTCTTTGTGCATGATAGAGTTACCTTATTGTGACATTTTTGTTTATTAATAAGTCCCAAGATTTTCCCCCCCTTTTTCCATTTTGTGGGATAAATAGTTCTTCCAAGATTACAATTTGATGGTTCTAATTTTTTTTTTAAATTGCTTAAAGCCGGCCGATAGGCGAAAGAGGATCCACTAGTTCAGTTTTGATTAGAATAGGCTTATAATAGAGAATGCTCTAACCTTGGGAACCAGGCCAAGCCATCCTTTGTTTGTGGTCGACATTTCGGCAAATGAGAGTCAATAATTAGCTTAATCCAATAGCAACAAAAAGAACGAAAACTTAATTAGAGGGTGTTTGGTTTGAGCATAATTTTAACTCAAAACTCAGTTTTCAAACTCAGTGGCCCGCAAAAAAAAAAAAAAAAAGTGTGTTTGGCTGAGTTTTTGAAGTTAAAAAACAATAAAAACCAGTGAGGTTGATCGCATTTATCCACCCTAGGTACTTGCAATGTACACCCTAAAACTTCAAAACTTTGCAACAGCACTCGTTGAGAATAATCTGCGGTATTCATGATGATCCTTTCTATTCAAGCAGCATTATTGCAATGATGAAAACGGCAGAAAACAAGGGAACGCCCAGTATTAATAGACCCCGAATAAAGCTTCTTTTTTTCTTTACTCTTTTTTTTTTGGTCAAAAAATAATAATAATCATTCTGTGTAAGGGAAGTTCCACTTCCACCAAGCATAAGTATAGCGAGAATCATAATCAGTTTGGTTATGATCCTCATAATCCTTTTCTAAGTAAAGCAACATAGTGATTTAGGTTAGCATCACACTTCTTTCTCAAAAAAAAGGTTAGCATCACACTAGTACCACTCCAACTTTTCCCTTTGTTTGTACGTGTTTAATGGATTGCCTCACCATATGATTAATTGCATCAACATATATGAGTTTTTTTTTTTTTTTTTTTTTTTTGTGTGGAGAAACTATAGAAGTGAGTATCTACTAAGTTGTATTTAAATTTTAAAACTATGTCATACTAAAAAGATAATATAATTCATTGCGCTGTGACATTGCCTTTTAGAATGTACTAGTATAATTTATTACTTCCACACCCACCCTCCACACACACCCCCCCCCCCCCCCCCCCGTCAAAAAAAACAAAAAAACCTTATGGCTGGAATTAAACTTACACGAACCATTACGTAGGAAAATTTTTTTTTGGGCCAAGAGCTTTATAGTTCGACTTGCAATTTTTGATATTTTCAATAATAAATACGTTTAAGATTCAATTTTCCTTTACTTAACTATCAAATTATTATCATCTACTTTACGTGTGCGTTTGCGTACTATGGTTTCCGCGTTTGCGTTTGGCTAATCTCATGACATTGTTCATGGACCAACCAAGTTGCACAAAACGCTTGATTGTTTAAAAAATATTTTGTTACAGTGTTTTTAACAATAAATTTTCAGTTTTTAGCAAATAAACGGTATCCAAACAGGTTCTACATATCACACAATTTTATCATAAAATTATTTTACATTGTCAAAATAGGATCTCAAGAACTATAAAAATTATATAAGATAATAATATAAAAAAAAAAAATTTTCTTCTAAAGTGGATAATTTGAGGAAAGGTATGGGCTTTTAAGGATTTGACTTTCAAACTTACGAAGGCAACAAAATTTGCCCTTACAAATTGTCTTGACCATCACTCCTCTCTGCCATAGCTCGCTCGCAACAATGACTCAGTGTCAGTGAGTGAGCCAACAAATAGTTTTCCTCTCTCTAGGGTTTTTCTCTCAGGGCTTCAATCAACACCAATTCAGCCTCTCAAACCACAGGTAAGTTTCTTTTAATACAATTTACAAACCCGCAAATCTTTTCTCAGAAAGAAAAAAAAAATGTTTCATTTCATATGCAAAACGCTGATACAAAACAGAATTGTAAATTCAAAAACCAGTTATGTTTGTTATATCCATACCATGCCATTTCTCAGTTCTGTTTCAAACCCCACAGAGAAACAACCTTTGACAGTCTCTTACCTCATCAACTCATGTGGGTTGTCCTTAGAACAAGCTATTTCAGCTTCTAAAGTTGTCAACATTAAATGCACAGACCAGCCAGACTTACTTCTTAAGCTTTTGAGCACTCATGGCTTTAAAAAAGGTCACATTGCAAGCTTGATTTCTAAACACCCACCTCTGATTTTAGCTCATCCAGAGAAAACTATAAGACCCAAGATTGAGTATTTTGAGTCCTTGGGTATTACAGGAACTGACCTACCTATGATTCTCTCTTCAAACAAATACATTTTATTGTGTAGTCTAAAGGAACATATAATACCCTCCGTTAATTTTCTTAGGGGGGTTATTCATACCAATGAGAACCTTATTTTTGCATTGAAGCAATATTATGCGTTTCAAGCCAATATTAAGAATGTTATGGAGCCAAATGTATCCACTCTGAGGGCTCATGGAGTGCCAGAAAAACATGTTGCAAATCTCTTGATGATGCATCCTAGGTCACTTAAGTTGAGGGCTGATTTGTTCAAAGAGGTTGTTTGTGCAATTAGAGAAATGGGTTTTGACCCAATGAGAAACTCGTTTGTTTTGGCTGTCCGTTCAATGTCAGTAACAAGCAAAGTTACTTGGGAAAAGAAAAAGGAGGTTCTTAGGAGCTTTGGTTGGTCTGAAAATGACTTTCTTTTGGCATTTAGATTACAGCCAAGGCTAATGATTTGTTCAGAGAAGAAAATTCGGAATGTGCTGGTTTTCTTGACAACTAAGGCAGGTCTGATGCCATCGGATGTTACTAGATGCCCATATTTATTTCTGATGAGTGTGGAGAAGAGAATGAGTCCCAGATGTGCAGTTCTGCAAGTTTTGATGTCTAAAGGTCTGGTCAGCAAAGATATAGATTTAGTTCGGAATTTGAATTATGGGAAGGATTACTTTGAGAAGAAGTTTCTGACTCCATTTATGGAAGAAGTCCCTGCAGTGATTGAGGCATACCAGGGTAAGATGGGATTTCAGGGATTCAGTGATTGATTGTGAGGCTTGAATCTGAGGGAAGAAGCCCTGAACTATGTAAACATGCTGGCAACAGGTGTGGGCTCACAAATTCACAATATAGTGGTTAAGCAGGTTGGATTGGAACCACAGTCTCCTTGTGTTTTCTATTTTGGATTTCAACAATATGGTGAGACCAGATTGGTTTAGCTTGCCATGAAATAAGGCTTGTCACATGGTGACAGTGATGATGGTGATAAATTTTGAAGATAGCTAATGTTAGCGTATGGTTAGTGGCAGAGAAAGACAATACATGCTAGGCCTTTCATAGGTGAGGACTATAACTTTCTTGATTGCTTTTGAATGAGCTTATGATTTACCAGTCCCCCCCAACCCCCACCCCCTCTCTTCAAACACCATATAATTAATAGAAATGGTTAGGTTTCTAAACTGTCACCCTCCCTTTAAGAAAAATCTGATTGCCTCTTCAACTCCCCTTTTGACCACGCACTTCCTTTTTATTGATGAATGGTTGAAAAAAGGCTCATCGGCTGGTTTTCAAAACCTTATAGAAACACAAACTTTTGATGAAACCTAACCATCCTCAAAACCAATCTGAAACCTCCCCCTATGCTATGCCAGCTCCTCCAGCTCCTACCCTCCCCTTAGAATCAGCAAGTCAATTCAACTAATTAGTTCACAATAGATGGGACCAAAAGGCATTAGGTTGCCACCTACTACATCCTTCCCCACTACTATGAGCCATAGTGCACCTATTACAACCTGTGAGAGGTTCCTCCCAGTACCAAATCTCAGAGTCAGAGTCGGTCATTCTCATAAAAAATGCAAGGCTGAGACACCCTTCGACCTTGGACAAATGACAATTTTTTTTTTTTGACAAGTAATGAAAAATATATTTAAAAAATTAAAAAGAAATGTCACCTAAGTATACAGGTAGTATACACAAGGGACAAAGCATAATCACGTGCATACAGTACAAGAGTCCATTAAACCATCGACTGAAAAAACAGAACGAAAGCCTAACACTGCTACCCAGTCCATGATAGTCTTAAAAAGGAAAAGTTTGAGATCTAGAATTGCTTTTTTCTGAATACTCAAAGTGCCGGTTATTTCTCTCCCACCAAAAGCACCACATCAAACAATGAGGGACTACCATCCAAATAGCACCATTTCGATGCCACCCAAACTTCCCTTGCCAACAAGCCAAAAGCTCAACCACTGTCTTTGGCATGGTCCAATGAATGCCAAACAAAGTGAATACCATAGACCACAGGTCCGAAGGAATGGGACAATGAATAAGGAGGTGGTCTATGGATTCCCCATTTCTTTTACACATACAACACCAATCTAAAATCCAAATTTTCCACTTCTGAAGATTATCAATAGTCAAAATATTCTCCAAAGCTGCAATCCAAACAAAAAAAAAACAACTCTAGAAGGGATCTTAGGCTTCCAAACAATCTTCCAAGGGAAGGACTAGTCTGTTCTTTTAGTCAAAATCTAGTAAAGCGAACGAACCTCAAAACCTCTTCTCTTAGCAAGCATCTAGCAAATCTTTTCTTTTCCAACTCCCCTCAAAGAGGCTCCATAAAATACTATCCATAAAAGCGGATAAAGACTCCAATTCCTAGTCTTGAATGGCTCTTACAAAATTCAAATCCCGAAAGAGAACACCATTTGGGGATTTCATCAAATCAGCCACATAAGCCTCCTTATTTCGACTTATAGTGAATAGCTCTGGATAGCAATTTCTCAAAGTGGTGTCCCCACACCAAACGTCTTGTCAGAATTTAACAATAGACCCAACCCCAACCTCAAACTGGATGTGACAAGAGAAAGAAAGCCAGCCACAACTAATAGATTTTCACAAACTCACTCCATAAGTACCAGTGACAGGACAGGAGCACCAACCTTCCCCTTCACACCCATACTTAATCTCTATCACTCTCCTCCACAACCACAGAGCCTGTTGCTCATTCCCAAATCTCCAAAGCCATTTTCCAAACAGTGCTTTATTAAAATTTCTCAAACTCCTCTGGTAACCTAGTATTAGAAAAAGTAAACTAAAGATCCAAACCCTAAAACAGCCCAAAGATGGTAAAACAATTACATTTAGTGACCAAAAATAAGAATAACAAACTTGAAAATGCTCCTAAAAGTAGTCTACAATTTTAAAGCAATGTTAAAATAGAACAGGCAGAAAAATATAGTTGTACCATCAGGTCTACTTCTTGAATTAATATCACTTCCTTCCACAGAAATGAACTCCCGATATATTGGTGATGGTGTCGTGCTCATTTTGTTCGATACTATTCTGCAACAGATTAGACATAAATCCCAATTAAAGGATACCCATGATTCTCAGATCTTTGGAAGTTTAACAGTGATAATTGGCATCATGTACTACAATTGGTGAGCTTTTTTTTTTTTTTTTTAAAGATAAACAACCTCGTTTTAAATGACTAGCTTTTCAAACAATATTTCTGCAACATCCAGTAAAAAGCACTTTAAAAAATACAGCCGGTCGTACAATTCTGAGTATCTACACTTATGCCAATTAAAAAGCATGATACATATCCATTGTTAGGAGCAAATGGCAAATTAACATTTAGGTTTTTAAAAATTTCGGGAAAAAACCAAAGCTATACTTCATGTATTTTAAAGCAAAACTGAGAAACACGTATCTCGCAAATTCAAGAATTACATAACAACGAGAATAGAAAATAGTTCATACATAACATATCAAATGATATTTGCCATCCCATTTGCTTTGCCACTCAATGAATCCAAACAAAATGATGCGGTGAAAAGAACTTACATATGGTTTAGAAATAGGGTTTAAAGGGTTACAAAAGTAGTCCGTTTTCAATAAAATTACTCTTAATTTTTTTTTAAAAATAAAAAAGAAATTTCTAGCAAGAAAACAAGATTACAGCTAGGAGATGAAAATAGGACTGAAGTCAGAACCCTAGGCTTAAAGAGCTCAAGAACTAATCAAGGTTGCATTTGGCATTGGTTTAAAAAGCTAACTTTTTTTACTATTTAGCTTATTTTTGTTACTATTCATGAGCCTCATTGCATTTTTTTGTACTATTCATGGGTCCCACATTATTATTTCATCTACCTTTTAGCTTTATCTACAGAACTTTCAGCAAAAAATTTTCAATTTCAGCTAAATAAGTTGTTCCCAAATGGACTCCAAATCTAAAATTCCATATATTAGATTAGAAAAGGTCACCTATAGCGACCCAAAGAAAAAGGCTATTCATAATAACATATAGTAACCCTAGATTCCTAGCCCTATATAAGAGTTAAATCTTAATTATCTAACTTCACCAAAGCCATTGCATCTTTTTCTTTTCTTTGGACTTAATTTTTCCTACATCACAAAACCCATTTGGTAAAACATTTTAAAAGAACCCCCCACTCCCAAAAAAAAAATCTGAACAATAAAACAACAGAAAGATATCCTAGTACTTGCATTGCATTACTTGGCAACTTTTTTTTTTTAGTGAACTACTTACTTATCAGAACTATTTTCTATTATTTTCCTCTGCAAAAAGTGAAGTTCAATGAGCTCCAACTCAAATGGTAATTCCTCCTCCCACAAAAATGAATGGAGGGTGAAACTCTGGATTCAAAACCCATCAGTGAAGTTAGTTCTTTCGTACCATGTATGTAATCTTCATTTTGTTGCAATCATTGAAAATATGAAGCAGCAATGACTGTTTTTTCACAATGAATCACTATAAAACTAAAAACTGAATCCAAAAAATCCAAATCCAAATCCAACCCACTTCAGGAAATCAATTTTGAAATAAGAGAGAGCAAAATAGGATATAGAAGAAGAGTGTGGAGTGTAGGCTGTACCTTTTGAAGGAGGGAAAAGTGGGCAGGCGGCAGGGAAGCGCAGGGAGAGCCTTTAGCATTTGATTGATATCAAAAATTTGATACTATCAACAACTCTCGTCTTTTTTACTCTGCTCTCAATATACATGTAATAATTACATACATATAAAACTTTTCATTGATTATTCGTTAGAGCCAAAAACTTTTTAGACGGGCAGCTTATGTTTTCTTCATCCTCCTCCTCTCCTTTTTTTTTTTTTTTTTCTTTTTTTTTTTTTTTTATAAGATTTTTTTTTTTTATCATGTTTAATTAGACTTTACCTTTCCAAACCTTTAATTTTTATTTTATTAAAAAAATAAAAAAGACTACCGCATTTAATTTTGGGAGAAAAAAAAAATGATTGGGTTTGTCAAACTATAAATAATAAATTAATCAAGTCAATCCGTTTGGATTCAACCCAAACAAAAAATTCTTGTATAAGACAATCTCATGAGACCTATGTCTCAATGACATGTGGGTCTCATACTCGTAGAATCCACATGTCATTGAGACATAAGTCTTATGAGACCGTCTCATACAATACTTACTCAAACCCAAACAAATTTGAGTTGGGAATTTATTGAACAAATACTAATTACTAGGTCTATAACCCTTACCTAGTTTTTGATAGATTGGGTCGACCAGAATGACTAGTATTTTTCCACATACTAAACCAAACAAATAATTAACATTCTTTCTAGCCTCTTTTTTCATATTTCTTTCAATACAAATTAAAAATATATATATTCAAATATGGAAGTTAAATATAAATAAATCCTTCAATTTATAATTTGATAATTAATTCTAATATTCTACCGGTCTAATAAGTCCTCAAAAAAAATAAAAATTGTGTATACATGTTATAAACTGTGTCTAGCCCCAACTTATTTGTTTTTTTTTTTTCAAATAATCTAAACTTTTAGCTTTTTTACAATAAAGGCCCACCCATCTATGAGAATGAGAAAGTATACTCTCGAAGTATGCAATAACAGCCTCAAGCTAGTTTATAGCCTTTTGTCACGCATGTCCATTATTTGTATCCAGCTATTAGGTTAGCTTTTATGTATAATTTTTTAAACCTCATTTTTTTCTCATTTTTTCAAAGTATAAGTGTACTTTAGCACATAAATAAGCTTTCTGAAAAAAGTTGTTGCCAAACTCGCTCACACTTTTGGATTAACTTTTTGCTAAAAAAAATTTTTGTTGAAAGTTGGAAAAATTGTAATTGTACTTAAACAAATTTTAGGCTTTTAAAAATGTGAAATTTATTTTAATTTAATTGCTTCTTAGTACTTTTATTTAATTTCTTAGTTTAGTTTAGTTTTAATTACTTCAACTAGTGTACAACCCTGTGTGTAAGGTACAATTAAAAATAATTACAATTATATACATATATGATTTCAAATTATACCTATTGTAAAAGTTATACATTTTTTAAACCATAGATATGTACTTGAGATTTACTCTCTCTTTTTTATAGTTTTTTTTTTTCGGATACACAAATGAGTTTACTCTTTTTTTTTATTGGGTTTTTGATGGTTTATTTATATTAGACTTTTCATCTTTTGCACAACATTAACTCACTTATAGCAAAAATTTTAAAAAACTTAGATAGAACACATGGCATAAAATTAGTAAACAATTGAAATTCAATTTAGAATCTAATTGGATTTTCTCACATTTTTTGCTTTATATAAATATATATATATATTAATGGTTGGGTTCAAGTTACACCTGATGTAACTCTAATTACTATTACACCACTCAATATTTTTTAATTGGATGTAAATTTTGACAAATCCACCGTTAGATTACATTATCTTTGTATATTCTCCATGCTTGCAAAATTTCAAGGTGTTCAAAGATTAATAGTCATGTCATCAATTAATTGTTTAAATTCAAGCTTTTGTAGTTTAAAATAATGCATAAAAAATGAGTTTACGGATCGAATGATAAATAATATCCAATTGACTTAAAAATTGGCATGAATGTTAAGAACATATAGAACATGTTATTCAACGGTGAGATTTTCAAAATATGAATTCTATAACAAGTTATTGGATAGTGTAATATTGCTTAGAGTTACACCAGATGTAACTTGAACCTAACACATATATTAATTAGTTTAGAGATATACTCCAAGATAGAAGTAGCTTAAAATCTGGGGGTTTTCGCCTTGGGGTGCGCATGCTACTCGATCCTACATGCACACAGCTTAAGGAGCATGCGCACACAACCTTAGTCATGCATACACAAACTCATTTAGAACCCAGTTTTTCAATTAAGTTTGTTGTCTGTTTAATTTTCTACCTTTGATTGCGTAATAGCAACATGTGTAGGACTTCTTTGATTCCTTAGAAACATGATTAGGTTGATTTAATTGATTAATAACATTATTGGGATTTGAATGATGAAAAATGATGATACGATGATGATTACCTTACTATGATGTGATGACAAATATGTTGATGATATGGTGATAACATGAAGATGTGATGATAAGATGATGTGTGTGATGGCATGGTGCATGAGATGATGAATGAATGATAAGCCCATTAGTGCGTTCCTTAATAGAATCAGGCTATGCAACATGAGCGTGGAGCTAAGTTAACCCATAGGTTGAATGAGCTTAGGTACACCTTCCTAAGCCCATACCTTAACATGAGAACATTTTGCGACATTTGTGATTGATTTGTTTGTTTGCAGAGAAGTTGGTGAAAGAGCAAAGCTTCCGTGAAGACTGATCTAGAAATGGCAGTATGATCTCTCTCTGAGCGGGCGTGTTTGTTGTTGAGTGTGTGCGCGCTTTTGTTTGTGTATGTGCTTTGATTTCTAAATCATTGTTCAATAAGTAGGGTTGTTTATTACTATATATTTTGTGATTAATTTGAATTGAATTAGAATAGTAATTTGATTCAAAATTTGAACAATTTGATCAGAACAACAAGCTAAAGAAATCAATGGATCATATCCGTGCATTAGAGTAAAAATTGTAGAATGCTTTCAATGAAAATGCTAAGCTCAAGGTGAAGCAAAAAGAAGATGAGAAACTCTAAATTCTCTTCAACTAAGACTCTGTGTAATCAACTCACTACTTGGGTGGTCAGATTCAGGGTGGTAGGTTTTCCTTCAAGCTCATGGACCTTTAACATTTTGCTTAATGATCCCAGTTGTAATGGTTGTCTACCTTTGTTAGCAGCTGAGAAAGAAAAGCAAGTGCGATCGCTATTGATGGCTTGAAAATCAACAAATGCATGCGTCTTCAGAAGAAATTATTGGAATTCGTGAGTGTTCTCGTCCATAATATTTGAAGTTTTAGGCCCTGTTTGGTAAGAGTGTTCAAACACCACAACACCTATTTTCACACACTTTTTCATCCACACGTATTTCTACAAAATTTAAACAACGTTACTAGAAATTTCTTACCAAACGAACCCTTAGTATCAAAAAAGCATAAGACTTGCATATACTAGGTTCACTTTCACAGCTCAAAGAGTCATAGTCACTATTAAAATTTTTTAAATGATATGAATTGGTGTAATACCATCATATTTTCATATTGTCTTAGTCATTATTATTATCATTATTAGCATGTCACCGCCTGGATACATTATTCTGGATTTTCAACTTTATTGTTAGTACCAAGCATTATTGCTAGTTTTAAAGTTAAACGTAAAAATTAATTTACTATTGGCAGTTCCCCTACAACATGTTTAATTAAAAGAAGAATAGAAAATTTTTGTTTGAGTTGAAAATTTTTATAATAAAAGAGTATGAATTTGGTAAGGATGGAGTGTAAAACCTATAGTTTACACAATCCAATAAGAGATTGTCACATCAGTATTTTACTTAAAATTTAATATATCCTACCACACCTAATAACATTTCAATAAATTCTCAATTTTGTTGGATTTATATATGAGTATTATAATTGATTGGATGTGATTGTGCTTATTCTTAAATATGTGATAAAATGATGTGACATGTTGGGATTGGAAGAGTAAAACATTGGTTTTACACCACATCTTTACAGAATTTAATCTCTTATAGTAATCTCTGTATATTAAGAAGATTCAAAAAGTTAGTTATTGTCTTTTTTTATTTCAAAAATACCCATAATTTAATTAACTTATCTTTATTCCTAAAACATAAAAATAAGGTTAAAAATAAGAAAATTATAAAAAAACCTACCCATGTTTATAAAACTAACCCATGTTCTATAAAACTTCCCACTACCCCATGTATACAACCAAAACTACCCCCATTTTCCTATATAAAAAAATAAAATAAAAAACTACCCCATGTTCTAAAAAAAGAAACCTACCCCAAGTTCCTAAAAAAATAAAAATAAACAAAAAAAAAACCTACCAAAAAAAAAAAAAAGTCTCATTGCACGCGCAAAGCACATTTGATGAAGCTAGTATGTTTTATACTTTCAAAATCAAGAGTGAGGCTACCATGAGAATGTTCTCACTAGCCCTTCTCATATTTGTCAAATATATATCTAAAGCATGAAAAATATCATTTATTATTGTTATGTTCCAGTTGAGTCGCATTCGCGGTTATGTTATTATACTTTTTCTTTTCAATTTTTTCTTTAATTTTATTTTATCTTTTACATTTACTCACTTAAAAGCTCCATTATTTTAAAATCAGAATATCACCTCTTTTATTTTTTAACTCCTCTTCTTATTGTTAATTTCCCAACTTATTGTTACACTTTCTTCAACATTTCTCTCTCCTTTTTATCTTTTCATCTCCCCACTACTCTCTAGTCTCTACCGTAATATCACTCTTTCTCTATGCCTTTATCTTCCTTTATTTTGGCTCTTTTTATTCTCTTTATTTTATTGTAAATTTGTCATTTTCTCTCTCATTCTATGTATAATTTCTGCACACACAAAAATAGTTCTCTCTCTCTCTCTCTCAATTCTTTTCATTTTTCAGTGGATTTTTATTTTTTATTTTTCTTACATCTCTACTTTAGGTTGATTAATTTTTAAGTTTTCTACGATTTAGTTTTGTGATTTAAGTTGTTATCTTTTTTTTTCTTTGATTGTTAAATTTTATCTTATTGCATTATAAAGATAGTGTGTGTGTGTGTGTGTGTGTATTTAGGAACTATAAGTATATAACATTATTCCATTACATAACATGATTTGGATAATTTGGTGTTTATTAGTGTATATTTTATTTTTACCATTTTTCTTCTCGTCTTATTTTATTCAAAATTTAAATTCAGCCACATCCTCTATATCATTAAATTAATATATTTTCTTTCTTTTTTATTTTAAAAAATTAAAAATATAGCATTTTACTTAAATTCAAATGAATTAACAAGGATATCAAACCAAATATAACATAAACAAACTAATAGTTATGCATATACTAACTTAAGGGCAACAAAATTGAATGAAAAATATAATAATAAATAAACGTTACAATGCATATTTAAAGCATTAGAATCATCATCAAATTTGGAAAAACAATAGGCTACCAATGAAGAAACAAAGAGAGAGAGAGAGAGAGAGATTTATGGTAAAGAAAAAAAAAGCGATATAAAGTAATAAAGAGTGGATAAAGAGAGAAAGAAAGGAAAAACAAAATAAATCAAACGTCAATTAGTAACTGTTAATTAAAAAACAAAAGGCCGTCAAAGAGGAGTAAAAAATAAAATAGAGATAGTCATACAGAGGACATTATAAAATTTACAATGCAATAAAATTAATCATTACACTCATTTAATTAAATCAATAATCAACAACTAAATATAATCATATAAAATTTAAACTTAAAACTAATCAAACTCTAGCCAGAAAAACCATATTTCCTATCATAACTAAAAGTGAGACGTTCTCTAGTAATAATAGAAATTAAATAAGAAATAAAGTTGACAATTTTTAAAATCACATTTCGCATCTCAAAATGCCAAGCATGCAAAAATATTAGAGTAGCTCATTATGATTGTGAATGTCCTTCTTGTGGAAATGTGAGTTACGTGTAATTGACTTGGAGATGTACACAAATTAAATAATACAATTTAACAATAATAAAAAAATCATGTTGCAATATGATTATGAAATGCATTTCTCTTCATAAAATTAGTCTATATTGTAAAAATAAATAAATAAAATAATAACAATAACAACACCATCCTAAAAAAATTATCAAACGTAACACGCTGGTTTGTGACTAATTGTACCTAAAAGGCTAAAACACAAACACATACCATATTTTCATAATGCCTAACATTAAGGGGAAGCTCTCACTCCCCTCATCTAAGGTCAAAACTTATATATATTTATATATATATATATATTTATTTATTTATTTAAAGGGGAAATTGCATTTTACCCACTTGTGGTTTGGCCCGTTTTAACAGTGCCTACCCATGGTTTAAAAGTTGTCACTTAACCCACCTGAGGTGGCCTCCGTTAGACCCCCGTTACCCACCTCTACCTTTTCACCGTTAAAAATAGGGGTAATTGTGTCTTTTTCATTATATTTTATGTCTCTCTCCTCTTTTCTCTCATTCTTCTTCTTCTTCTTCTTCACAATCAAAACCCAGAAATCCATGTGAACATACACCCACAGATTCGCTAGCCTTCCACTGCTAAATCCAAAAATTGACTACTTAATTCTTCATAAAACAATCACAAAATAAAATACAAAAATTAAGAATAAATGGTATCCACCAGTTTGCTGGATTCTATCTTTACCCTAGGCTTTCTCTCTCTAAAACTCTAACCCCTTCTCTTTTGCTAGGTTATCTAAAAAAAAAAACCCAGATTTGCAAGAAAAAAAAAATCTGCAAAAAAAAACCCCAGCAAAGACCAGCGAGGCAACGGACGGTGGAGATCTGTTTCTTTCACGCATCCTTCGACTTTCGAAACCATCTCCATGGAAGAAGATCTCAAAAACAAGGTAAAGTCCGACCTAGAATTTGAACGTAATTTCTGAATGAAAAATTAAAGAAATTCATTGAAACTAGTAAATTAATCGCATTCAAAATTCACTCTTTCAGTTACAACAATTTTTTTCTTTTCCTTTTCTTCAGTTTCTCAGCAAACAAACAGAGAATGAAGAAACAGAATTTCAATAATCTCTTCGAAATCAATTGAAGCAAGTAAACTAATCACATTTAAATTTCACTGACACAATAACCTTTTATTCCTTTTCCTTCATTTTCTCAAGAAACAAACAAAGAATAAGGAAATGAAATTTCCAAAATCTCCCCAGAAACTTTGAAGAAAGCGACTGAAACTAGCAAACTAATCAAACTTAAATTCTCACTGACACACTCTAACTTTCTATTTTCCTTTCCTTCAGTTTCTCAGCAACCAATCAGAGAATAAAGACACCAAATTTCTGCAATCTCTCTAAAAGCTTCTGTTATTATTATTATTTTTCCTTTTTTTCAATAAATTGTTTCCAATTCCATTAACACAAAAGAAAATTATATTTTCCTTTTGGTTTTCTCGGAAACCAAACAAAGGATTAAAAAACGAGAGATAATTTCTAGGGTTTTAGGAAGTTTCATTTTTTTTTTTTTGGGTGGTTTATTCAGCGTTACCTGTAAAGCGACTTTGGAGAAGTTGCGGGAGTAGATGAAATCGGCAGTGGGGGCAATTTCATAATTAGATTCCAAGTCCATGGCCAAAGATCAAGTTGATATGGAGGAAATGGGTTTGGGGTTCTAAGGTGGAGAGAGGGAGAGAGCTCATTCCTTTTTTTTAGGGTTCTATTTAAGTTCTAATTTTGGCTTATATAGTAAAGAGGATTTTCTAACGGAAAGGGTAGAGGTGGGTAACGGGGGTCTAACGGAGGCCACCTCAGGTAGATTAAGTGACAACTTTTAAACCACGGGTGGGCACTATTAAAACGGGCCAAACCACAGGTGGGTGAAGTGCAATTTTCCCTTATTTATATATTATAGGTAAACTTAATATGAACAGAGATGGCAACCTAATTTAGAAGAGTTTTGGCTAAAAAATTCATGGATAAGAAATTCATTTGAAAGGTCTACATGTTGATGTAAAAGCATGAATACAAATAAAATATAATTCACCAAAGCAAACCTAACAAGATGCATATTCAAAGAGGGCATATGCAAGTGTACAACACATGATGGAAAGATGTCATTAGCGATCACAAATTTACAATACAAACAAACCTGAAATTCCCACCGACGTCAATGCCAATACCAAAAGGATACAAAAGCCATAAATAAATGTGAACTCAGATTGCTTAATGCTCTGTACATTTTGTTTCGGACCAATTATTATGGGCATAGCTAGCTGGACACTACTAATGAAAAAGTGAAAACTGAAAAGAATCTACTTCGTTTTTTTTTTTTTTTTTTTTTTTTTTTTTGGGTTGGTAAAGAGGAAATTGCATTAACAGAAACTAGAGAGAAGCAGCAAGTTCAGGGACAGCCCTGTTACAATACATTCCATCCTTGTCCGAACTAATGAGTTCTAAAAGATCCACAGGCGGATCTTGGTACAAAATAAAACTACAATCTTGAAGTGCACCTTTCCTAGCTAAGAAATCAGCACAATAATTTGCCTCACGATAGCAATGCCCAATCTGGACTTGGTGCCCGTTTGTTTCAACTTTTTCAGCCTAAAAGTCACGTTTTGAAAAAAGCCAGCCCAAAAATAGCGTTTGGTTAGTATAAAACGCAACTTTTTTGGAAAAAGTTGCATTTTATACTTGTGAAGAGAACGCGCATCCCAAATTTGGAGCTCTTCAAGTCCATTTTGCCAAAAGTCCGTGCGCGTTTTGATATATCCATTGGGGTGAGTTGGGCAATTACCAAATTGCCCTTCAATAAAGGGTGCTCATGTCTTCAGAGTCTCATGCACAGTGCCTCATTCCTCTCATCTCATCTCTCTGCTCTGCGCAAAGCCAGCTCCCTCACGCCTCTCATCTCTTCTCTCAGCTCTACCCTCTCTGTGCTGCTACAAGCCTCTCCTTGCGCGTAAGTCTCTCTTTTCTTTTGTCATCCGTTGAAAATCTTCTTCCTCTTCTTCTTCTTTCTTCATCTTCTTCAACGGGCATTCCTTTGTAATTTTTTTTTTTAAATTTTATTTGTCTAATTTGATCTGAGAAATACATTTTGAAGGTAGATTTTTGATCAACAAAACACCAAGCAACACCGATCTGCTACCAAAAACCACCAGGTACCAACACTGATCTGAAATTTTTTTTTTTTTTTTTTACCTATCAAAATTTTTTTTTCAGATCTTGCATGCTTTGTTCTTGCTAAAGATCTATTTGTTCTCTTGCCGGGTACTAAAAAAAATTTGTGGGTACATGCTTAGTAATTTTTTTTTATTTTGTGGATGCTCTGTCTTTCTAAGTTATGCAATATCTGAGAAAAAATCGGAATTGGGTATTTTAGTTCCAACCCCCCTTTCTCTGTTCAAGACTTCAAGTCACTTTGGATTGAGATCTGATTTTTTAAGTTTAGCATGATTTGGGTATTTTAGAAATATAAAGAATGAGAAAGAAAGAAGAATTTTCAGAAGAAATATAAATATTTTTCATGCTGGTTGTCACAGAAGAATAGAAGAATTTTTCTAGTTGACTTTAACTTGATTATGGCAGAGCTTGTTCAGGTCATACATAACATTTTCATTCTCATTTCTTACTCATCAATTATGCTCTTTTATTGTTGTTTCAACAGTAAATGTTTTCCAGAAAATCGGCCTATTTTTTTGGGGTGTTTGGTTGTGACCTTGAAAATAGGCAGAATTTATTTGTCGTGGTTCGTTGAGTATGTGACATTCTAGAATATTCTAGAATATATGGTTTGGCATAACTTAGTAGCCTAGAATTATGGAGGAGATAAGATTGGGTTTCAGACAAAGGTTTTAGTGTGTTCTTCCCACCTTGATGAAGTTTGCATACACCAGTTTGGTTTCCCGTGTTCTCCTCTGGCCATATATATTTCCGGTTAATCTAGTTGAAGTCCACCCTAGGTAGTGATCATTATTTGTTAATTTAAGGCTTCTAGTTTAAAGGTTTTATAGTCTCTTATCTTATACTTGGGGAGAACTCATCAAAAACCATTTATAAAACCATTATAAGACCACCTATGCTTTATGGGATTGAATGTTGAGTTATTAAGAGTAGTCTATTGCAATGAACCGGACTACTTTTGAGGCCAGTGTCATCAATTATGGCAGCAATTTTCTGGTTGTGTCTACTGACTAGTGAGTGTAAAAACGGTGCTCTTGTGAGTTGTGACATGATGAGATTCCTCTCTAGCCCTTTCTATTTTAATGCTCAGACTAGGCAGCAATTTTTTTTTTTTTTTTTTTGTGGATTTATTAGATCATGTTTGTAACTAGTTCACTAGATTGGAATATTATAAATTCTATTTTTTGCATTTCTTATGGTTGGTTAACTTTATAGATGAGTAAAAACACCACTTCCAAACCCGAGATAAAAAAGGCTAGAGCATTATGGGATATTAATCCAACATGGACAACTACTTTTTGTAACCTTTGTGTGGAACAAATTCAAGCCGGGAATAGAACAAAAGGTGCTGGCTTTAGTACCAAAGGTTGGTTCAATTTGGTGACCAAATTTTGTGATGAGACCGGTCAAAACTATGATAAGGACCAATTAAAAAGTAGGTGGGATGTATTAAAAGGTGATTGGATAGTGTGGGAACAATTGAAGAATTTGACACAGGTTTAGGTTGGGATGCAGTGAAGGGAACAATTGCTGCTATTGATAATTGGTGGGACCGGAAGTTGAAGGTGAGTTGAGTATTTTATTAATATGTAGTTAGTTGGGGAGATAATAATTAGTAGTTGTCTTTTTTTTTTTTTTAATTTATAATATCATGTAGTACAATTTAAACTTGGGTTATGGGTATGTATTTTATCATCTTTTTTACATTTTTATGTTGTACAATTTAAACTTGGGTTATTGGTATATATTTTATATCTTTTTATTCTTCAAATACACTCCCTCCAACAATGCCAAAAAAGGGTGCTGGTGAATCAGATGGTAGCTCCAAATTTAAGGATAACTAATGTGACATGAGTTTAGACATTGATAGTTTGCAGCAAGGACATACTAGTCAATCACATAGTTCAGGACAAAAGCGAACTAGTGAATCAATATCCTCACAGAAGAAAAAGAAGAAGATAGGAGGAGCTGCAATGTTGGACGATCGTATTAGTCAATTAATAACTGTATGTTAGAATAGGTCTGAAGGTATTTCTCGAGAGTCACCAAGTTCAATTGATAATGTCATGGTGATTGTGAGAGCACTTCCTGGAGTGGAAAGTACGTTTGTGGTTCAAGCTTCCTATATCTTACTAAAAAGGTCACGTAGGGAGATGTTCCTAACTTTCAAGGACCCAGAGTCACAGCTGGAGTTGCTACAAGGAATGATTTATAACCAAAAGAAGTGACTAACCTTATGTGGTATTAACTATGTTGTATTAACTTTAAACTAAGTTAGCTATGTTGTATTAACTATGTTGTATTAGCTATGTTGTATTAACTTTAAACTAAGTTATGTGATATTTAGTATTAGCTTTGGACTAATATATGTGTAATGTAAACTCATTTGAAATTTTCATTACAGTGTTATGTACTTGATGTTCTGAATTGTCTTGGTATGTTCTGAATTGTCTTGATGTTTTGATTATTATGTTGATTTATATTAAAGTAGTATTAGCAATGGTTGACTATTTGTTACTTTGTTGTGTAGCTTAAACCAATATGGATGATTATAATGGTACTCATGAGAGTGGCCATTTTATGGAACTATTAATGGATGGGGATTACAGAAATTACTGTGATGGTGGTGATTATAACAATGCAAACAATAATAATGATGGTGATAACAATGATGATGATGATGGTGAGAGTAGTGACAGTGATGATGATAGTGACAGTGATTCTGATGATGATGATAGTAATGACGATTCTGATGAGGAGTTTTACCAGCTTGTGGTAGTTATCAGTGAAGTAGTTGTGACATATTTCAATAAATACATTAATAAGACTCCTTGTTATGATTCTGAACAAACAGGGTGGGCTTGGGTGAGACGTTGTATGGAAGGTAATGAGAAATTGTGTTACAACATGTTTAGAATGAAAAAGGAGGTGTTTCATAATTTGTGTCAAGTTTTACAACATGACTATGGACTTCAACATTCAAGGAATATAAGGTTAGAAGAGTCAGTGGCAATTTGTTTACTGATACTTGGTCATGGAACATGTAACCGAATGGTTCAAGAAATATTTCAGCATTCGGGTGAAACCATAAGTAGACATTTTGAGAAGATGATCACTCTGTTGGGTACTCGCTTTGCAGCTGCATATGTAAAACCTTTGGATCCAACTTTTAGTGAAGTTCCAACCAAAATACAAGACCATCCAATTAATTGGCCACATTTCAAAGTATGTGTACTATTGTATATTTGAATAAGTGCTATTGTCTATAAGATAATACAATGCATGTGCAACTGAAAACTATTAATGTTTTTATTAGGATTGCATTGGTGCGATTGATGGCACACATGTGATAGCGGTTGTACCTACTGAGAAGTCCATTCCATACTTTGGAAGAAAGAGATATCCAACCCAAAATGTGATGGCTGCATGTGACTTTGATATGTTATTCACATTTGTTTTGCCTGGATGGGAAGGTGCAGCACACGACACCTCCATTTTTCTTGATACTATTCGTAAACAAAGTAACAACTTTCCGCACCCACCACCAAGTTTGTGCCATGGTTAATCAATTGTTCATTATAATGACATATTGTGTGTATGTTAATACAATTGAATTATTTTTTTCTAGGAAAATATTATGTAGTTGATTCTGGATACCCAATGATGAAAGGCTATTTGGCACCATACAAGGGGATATCATACCATCTTCAAGAATTTCGAAGGAGAGGTGGAAGCCCTAGAACTAGACATGAAAAATTTAATCATGCTCACTCATCTCTTCGATGTACGATTGAGCGCACTTTTGGTGTGTGGAAGAATAAATGGAGAATTATCAGAAATATGCCATCTTTTCCATTTCATATCCAAATACTTATTGTATCTGCTACTATGGCTCTTCATAATTTTGTTAGACTAAATGATAGGGATGATAGGGGCTTCATAAACGCCAATCGAGATTCAATTTCTAGAAGAGAACATAATAGTGAAGCAGGTAGCAGTTATGAGCAGAACTCAAGAACATTAACAGACCCTGCGATGGTGGTTCTTCGTGATTCCATTGCTAGTTCCATTTGGGGGGATAATAATTAGTAGTTGTCTTTTTTCTTTTTATAATATCATGTAGTACAATTTAAACTTGGGTTATTGGTATGTATTTTATCATCATTTTTACATTTTTATGTTGTACAGTTTAAACTTGGGTTATTGGTATGTATTTTATATCTTTTTACATTTTTATGTAGTACAATTTAAACTTGGATTATTGGTGTATATTTTATCATCTTTTTACATTTTCATTTTGTGCTTCATGATGATGAAAATTATTTAGATTTAATTAATATTGATAAGAAGTCATTAATGGTAATAACAAATAATTATGACACTAAAAAAGAAAAATTGCCCAAACATTATTAAAATAATATCAATAATATATTTATTATTATTATTATTATTTTTTAGTAAGTATATGAAGTAGTTGTTTTAAGTATGAAATAAACTCTCTTATATATACATTGTCCTTTTTGGTAATTTATCCCTCAAACTGCAACTTTTATAAGTGCTAGCCAAACACTCAACTTTTTCAAAAAGCATTTTTTAACAGTTTTTACCAAACACTCAGCTTTTTGAAAAATCACTTTTTCATTATGCACTTTTTGAAAACTCAACTTTTTCAAAAAACCCAACTTCAAAAAGCTGAACCAAACTCACCCTTGGGCTAGCTGGGAAATCAGCTGCCTGCAGTCATCAACAATAGGAATAACAAACCGGTTAGTATAAGAAGAATTACTAAGAACATCAACAACAGCTTTCGCATCAATTTGAATATCAACAGCGTGTAAATGCAAGTTATGACAGAGGATAAGGCCATCTCGGAGAGCCCAAAGCTCCGCTATAAAACTTGTGGTGACCTCGATGCTTCTAGAGAATCCTCCAATCCAATCTCCACGATCATTCCGAATGATACCATCGCAACCAGCTCTACCTGGGATTCCTAAGGCTGATCCATCTATATTTAGCCGAACCCAGCCAAGCGGAGGCTTCTCCCATTTGATCTGAATCAACTTTCTACTACCCGAAATTCTAGGATTCAACACACAATGCAGAAATTCAAGCGCCTGAAACACAGCTTCACTGTGAACATCAGACTGAGTGTTTTGGCCTCTAAACACAACATTATTTCTTCGTTTCCACAACAGCCAAATGACAAAAGGAAAAACAATTCTCCATGGTGGCTGATTGTTCACTCTGCAACTATTATCTTTGCAATTCTTTTCAAGCCAATTGTGAAGACTATCCTCAAAGAAGCCGTTGTTAGACCGAATACCCAGGCTAGTCCAAGTTGTTTTGGCCATCTCATAATCCCTAAGTCTATGGATAATTGTCTCAACTTCCCTTTGACAGATGGGACATCTATCCAACTCACTAAGGTGCCTTTTGACAAGGCATTCTCCCACACCAATGCTATTATGCAATCATTGCCACATGAATGTCTTAATTCAAGGTAAAGTATCCACCTTCCAAACCCAAGACCCCATGAACTCCTCTTCCTCCTCGCTGCATCAAGTGGCTATTGTATAGGCTGATTTAAGCTCAAAATCTCCTCGGTTATCACCATTCCAAATCAGCCTATCTTCTTCAAGTGATGTTCTCAATGAATAAGGCATGGCGCTGATTTCCATAAGAATATTATTTGGAACTTGGATAGAAATTTTTTACCAATCCCATCCATGAGGACCAAAAACATCCTTAACTTGGAACCTCTCTTCTTCTTCAGAAAGTGGACCTTGGATTAAAGTTCTTAAAGGGGCCTTTGCAATCCAATTGTCATACCATAGACTCAAATTACTATTTCGCTCCGGAATCCACCGTATGCCTTTATTGAAAACCATACTACCCTTTTGAATTGCTTGCCACACTCTAGAACAAGGGAGCTTGTCCTTGTTTCTAGCATGTAATCTTTGGCTAGTGCAATAATTGCTTCTTAGCACCTTTGCTTACAAAGCATCATTTTCCATCCAGAATCTCCAATTAAGCTTTGCAAGAAGAGCTTGATTCCTTCCCCTTGCTGATTGAATTCCAAGACCCCCTTTCTCTTTAGCTTTGGTCACTTTGTGCAAACCCACCCAATGCGTTCTTTTTGAAGATTCCGAAGATCCCCTAAGAAAATTACGGTTAACTCTATCAATATCATCTAACAACTTCTTGGGTAAAGTCGTGCATTGCATGACATAGGCTGGAATAGCGGATGTGGAAGCTTGAATAAGCACCGTTCTACCTGCAAGGGATAATAAATTAGCTTTCCACCCTGCCAACTTCTGCTTGACCCTATCCAAAATGAAGTTTAGGTCTTGATTGTTCCCTCCCCGATGCTTTATAGGAAAACCAAGGTACTTTCCAAGAATTGGAGTTGACTTGAATCCCAAAATATCGCACAAAGATTCTCTTGTGTCCACATCTATATTTGGGGAGAAATAAACTCTAGACTTACTCTCATTGATGGATTGTCCCGACCGAGCACAAAAAACATCAAGCACATCTCTTATTGTGGAGCAATTCACATGGTCCATCTTCGCAAAGAGGACTAAATCATCCCCAAAAAACAAGTGAGAAAAAGTCATCCCACTCTGAGAGCTTTTTACAGGAACCCAACTCTTCTCACTGCACTTATCTTCAATGAGATGCCCAAGGACTTCCATACAAAGAATGAAGAGATAAAGTGATAATGGATTACCTTGCCTAATTCCTCACGAAGGAAAAATAGGCTCAACACTTCCACCATTAAAGAGAATAAATGTGTATACAGAAGACACGCAACTCATAATGAGGTTCACCAAGTTGTGGGAAAAGTTGGCATTAATCAGAACTTTCGTTATGAAACTCCATTCAATTTTATCATGAGCCTTTTCTAGGTCCACTTTAATCGCCATGTAACCTCCCCGTCCCTTCTTGTTACTAATATTGTGAATCAATTCTTGAATCATAATAGCATTGTCTACACTTCTCCTACCCAGAACAAAAGCTGATTAGAGAGGGTAAACCAACTTATCAAGATGCGGTCTAAGCCTAGCTACGATGATCTTTGTGACAATCTTATACACCGTATGGAGTCCATCTGGACCTGGGGCTTTGTACGGCTTAAGAGCCCACAAACCCTCTTTGATTTCAACTTTTGAGATCGGCATATTCAAGCTGCCCTTATCCTCCTCCGATAAAACAACTTGCCACCTGGAGGGGGGAGGAAGATGGAAAGGCGAATAAACAAGGGTAGTTGTAAACAATTTGCTAAACCCTTCTCTAATGTAATTCATAGCCCCAAACTCACTATTGATCCATTCTCCCATATCATTCTTTATACAAGAAATTCAATTGCGTCTTCTCCTCACAATCGTAGACATATGATGAAAAGCAGTGTTTCTATCACCCTCAATCAGCCGATTAATGCGAGACTTCTGCACCCATAACTCATCTTCCTAACATAAAAGATCATTTAATTCTTTGTGCAAAGATTTCTCCATTTCGATCAAAGAATGAGAAGGATTTTCTGCCAAGGCTTTCTGAATCCCATTCAACCCAGCCAAAACTCTCTTTTTTCTCCCAAAAATGTTTCCAAAATGATGCTTATTCCAATCCGAAGCTTTCCTGGAAAAACATTCAATAGCAACTTGGAGAAGGCGAGAAAGACCCCAGGCTTCCAAAACAATCCCAGGAAATGATAAATCCGATAACAAGAAGCTCTGAAATCTAAAAGGCCTGGGAAGATGAATCCCGTTACTTAGGTTGGATTCGAGAAGCACAGTACAATGGTCAGACACACATCTTGTAAGATGGGTTACCCTCACATCGGGGTGAGCAGCACACTAACTTGGGTTAGCGAAAAAACGATCAATTCTTTCTTGGACAAGAGCATTTATATTACGTCTATTCGTCTAGATGAATCGAGGCCCAGTGAACCCCATATCTATCATGTTGCAATAATCAAGACAATCTTTAAAGAGTAAAGACCTATTTGAATTAATAGCTCTACCCCCAAATTTATCCCCATCTGCAAGCACTTCATTAAAATCTCCAGCTATTATCCAAGGTTTCTCATGTAAATTGGCAACATCTTTTAGATTATTCCACAAAATGCATATTTCATGAAATCTAGGGCTAGCATAAACAGCTGAAAAAATAAATTCAAAGGTAGAAGAGGTTACCTTCACCAAGACGTGAACCTCCTGTACATGGCTAATTGGGTTATCTGAACCTTATCTAAATTCCAGAGAAGCCAAAGACCACCAGCAAAACCAATCGTGTTTGTGTGAATGGCCCCATCAAACGGCAGCCTATCCGTGATATTCCTAGCTCTATCACCACCAATTCGGGTTTCCATGACAATCATAATAGCTAGGTTGTGATTCTGAACCAGCTCCCTAACATGATTTTGAAAGGAGGGCTTTAAGGCTCCTCTACAATTCCAGGCTATAATATTCATCACTAAACAATGGTTGGGGGTCGGACACTCATCAAACGGAGGGAGTAATCTCGCTTCCTCCATCAAATTCCATCCGGTCATCCGTACCATTTCCGCCGTTTGGCCTCTGCCCGACATCAATGTCACACAATGCTCTAGCACACCTATCATTTTCTCTGTGGCTATTGAGTAAATGCTGAACTCCATGATAGGCTGGAAGACTTGCAGTAACTTTGTTGCATGCCGATTTCCCATAAAAGCCGTTGCTATGGCTTGGTTCTCCATCATCCTCCTCGCGGTCAAACTCTCCTGCGGTATCGTCTCGCATAACACTGGGTTCGCTGATATTTGAGGAATGAGATTCCAAACCAAGGTTCTTTCTTCCTCCAGCCCCGGGTGTCTGATAGAAACTTCCACCACGGGTCTGCCATTCTTCCCTAAGCCGGGTCTGTTAGATGGAGATAACCCAGCATTGAACTTGTCCACGTCAACGGAAACACCATCTTCCATGCCATCGGAGCTTCGGACTGAACCACCCCATGGTGTGAGTGGGGCGTGCTCTTATTTCCTCTATGATCACTCGCGGAATCACCACTATCTCACCGTCCACGTTGATCGCCCATCTCATTCCCTGAGTTACTTCCAAACTTGAACCCTCTATTTTTGTCTGCTTGTATCTTGCAAATGCTGAGCGTCCACTCGGCGTTAGTGTTTTTTATTTCCTTTGTGCGGCCAGTCTGGGACGAGTTAGTGTGGAGTGCCCTACTCCTTGCAAAGTCCTTCTTGCCCTTCACTGAAATGGAGTTGGGCTTTACTATCACTGATCCATGATTGAACCGGTCCAAGTTCTCAAGCCTATCGTGCCTTAAGCACATGCTCATTAAATCCTTTGCATTCACTTGCTCCTTGGACAACAGATTCAAGCCTGTTTCAAATTGGGCTTTTCTTTTACCCTCATTCTTACTCATGCCACTCAGCCCAACTTCATTTTTTAAATTCTTGCTCCCCAACGACTCTTTTAAATTCATGTGACCTAAAGCAGGCCTCAAATTTGCTACATGGTTGCTACTACTTTTTTTCCCCAGTCTGGACTCTTTCCTTTTTCGTGAAACTACCATCCAGGGGCCGAAAGCAGCACCGCTGGACTCCTCCTCCGAGGTGTCTCGATTCCCGAGTGAAGCCTCGGTTTGTGCCTCAGGTGATATTGGCGCTTGGTTCCCTCTATCATCATTATTGGAAATAGAGACATCTCATGGACCCGCCGGTGAATAAGGCTTGACGGTGAATTGACAGGACTCCTGCCGGTGGCCTAAGCGACCACAGGCAAAGCACAATTGGTTCACCCCCTCATAAACAACGGATTGACATCGCTGGCCTATTCTCACATTGGTAACCAAAGGCTGCTCATGTCCACCTAAACGCATATACGCGCATATCGTCCTCTAGCTTCCAAGGTAGTATGCATGTCCACCCTTAAAACCATCCCTAAGGCCTGCCCAATCTACCTAAGCACTATGGTTTCATAATACTCTATAGGCAGTTCATTAAGCTTGACCCACAACCGCCACTGAAGAAACTAGTGCTTCCGATGGCTTGAAGTTTGCTTCCCATCTCCGAATGGATAGGAAATGGCCCCCAACAAACCAAGGTCCTTTCTTAAGAACCACTTCAAGATCCTCATCGACCGAGAACCTTAGTAGGAAAAAATCTCTACCAAGATCCACCATGTCCACCCTCCCAATCGGTTTCCAGAGTTCTAGCAGTTTAGAGTGAAGATAGTTATATCCCACATTCTTGCCAAAAACTTTTACAATAAGCGCATTTGTCCATGGAGCTCGAATGCGTTGTTTGGTTTCTTTCAACAAGCAAACCGAAGCAAAACCTTCCCTAATCTCATCAATCTCTTCATCCGAGTCTGAATCCACCTCCATTTGATCTGTAAATGCAGAAGCTTGGGAGTAGGCTACCGGTATTTCCCCAACCAACTTATCCTTGAACGAAAGCTTGGGTGGGTAGCTAGGTTCCCCATCACACATAGATCTTCTTTCATCGATAGCATGGTGTGAATCTTTCACTTTTTTTGTGCTACTGACTAGTTCGTTTTCCTCTTCCAGGGAGCGAGAGCGTGAGCATTCCATTGTGAACTTAGAATCTACTTCGTTGACCATGGCAATTCCATATAAATATATATATATATATATATTAAGCATTACCATTAGTTTTTAAAATTAAGGGGTCGTTTGGTAACGTTGTTCTAGTAACGTTGTTTGTATTTTTTAAAAATATATTTTTTTTTTTTGCAACACTACCATCAGTTTTTAAAATTAAAGGGCCGTTTGGTAAAGTTGTTTGTATTTTTTGAAAATATGTGCGGATGAAAAAATGTATGAAAATACGTGTAATATTGTTTAAATACATATACCAAATAGCCCTAATTATAGTTATTGGAGTTGGAAACCATAAATTTTTTTTTTTTTTGGGGCTGAATTGAAAATCATAGTAAATGTTAACAAGCACACCATAGGTACTTGTTTTAGACCAATTATTATGGGCATAGCTTTTTTTCTTTTTCTTTTTCTTTTTTTTTTTTTTGTTTTGAGAATGTATTATGGGCATAGCTAGCTGGACACTACTAATGAAAAAGCTAAAACTGAAAAGAATCTACTTCGTAGACCACGGCAATGCTTTTTTTTTTTTTTTTTTTGAGAATGTATTATGGGCATAGCTAGCTGGACACTACTAATGAAAAAGCTAAAACTGAAAAGAATCTACTTCGTAGACCACGGCAATGCTTTTTTTTTTTTTTTTTTGAGAATGTATTATGGGCATAGCTAGCTGGACACTACAAATGAAAAAGTTAAAACTGAAAAGAATCTACTTCGTAGAACACGGCAATTCTATATATATATATATATATATATATATATATATATATAGGAGTTGAAAACTATAAATTTTTTTTTTTTGGGGTTGAATTGAAAACCATAGTAAATGTTAACAAGCACACTAGGTACTTGTTTTAGACCAATTATTATGGGCATAGCTAGCTAGATACTACTAATGAAAAAGTGAAAATTGAAAAGAATCTACTTTAAGCCTGTTCAGCCACCGACCGCCACCAATATTACCGCACCTCACCAATCGACTCAGAGCTCCACCGTAGGTGTCCGGCACAGTGGACGACAGCATTTTCCGAGAACCGAAGCTAACAGGTGCGGGGAGCGGTGGTGAGTTTTGCCCACCAATGAGAACCGCACCGCACTGCCTATAAATATATATATATATTTATTTATTTATTTATGTTTCAGTGGGATAGAGAGAGCCTTGAAGAAGAAGATGATAGAGGAGACTAAAAGTGAGAGACTGAGAGAGATAGAGAGGCACCGTTGAATCTGAAGGAGGAAGAAGTACACGGGTTAGGTAATGTGATATAAAATGATGTTGTTTTTGTATTTTATTTTTTAAACTTTCTGATTCTAAAACGACATCGTTTTGGACTTTAAAAAAAATCAAAATTATGGAATGACGTCGTTTTATCCTAGGTTAAATTTCTAATTTCTCATTTATATCACTCTCCCTCTCTCTCGTCTTCTCTCTCACCACAACCCACAGCGCCTCACTCTCCCTTTCTCTCTCGTCACAGCCCCTCTCTCTCTCTCTCCCCAGCCTCTGCCACTTGCTGCCACCGTCCTCCGCTGCTCAATGCCACCATTCTCCAAGTGTCTTCCTCTCCTCTTTCTTCTTTGTCCTAGCTATTCTTTAGAAGTTCATAGAGAATGTTTTGATGGTCAATGCTTAGGGCTACTATGCTTCTCATTCTTCTACTAGGTATGTGAATTCATTTGATGCTCAATATCTAGGTTACTAACTATGCTTTGTCTTGCTATACTTTTTAGAATGATTGTGAATTTCTTTGAGATATCTTTTTGTGGGTATTAGAGAAATATAGTGAATATGTTTGTTTGTTTGTTTTTTTAATGAATGTTTGGGTTGTTTGATGATTTTGTATGGGTTGTTTGCTGTGGTTTGATTTTTTTTTTAAACCGAACGCACCGCACCGAACCGGCATGGTGCACCGCACCTTGTGTAGACCGGTTCCCACTTCTCCATATGTAAGGTGCAGTCAGGGATAAGGGGAAACCGCCCCTATAGGGTGCGGTGCAAAAAAGCCTCCCAAAACCGACCGCACTACACCGTGTACAACCCTAATCTATTTCGTAGACCATGGCAATTATATATATATATATATATATATTTATATATATTATTTTGCAGCATTGCCATTTGAAATTAATTATAGAAGTTGGAGTTGGAAACTATAGTTTTTTTTTTGCTGAATTGAAAACCATAGTTGAGCTAAAATAAAAAGCAAATGTTAATGTTTCAGACCAATTATTATGGGCATAGCTAGCTGGACACTAGAAAACTGAAAAAAAATCTACTTCGTTGACTATGGCAATTCTATATACATATATAGAAACCATCGTTTTTTAAATTAATTATAGTAGTTAGAGTTGGAAACCATAGTTTTTTTTTTTTTTTTTTTTTTTGCTGAATTGAAAACCATAGTTGAGCTAAAATAAAAGGCAAATGTTAACAAGCACACTATAGGTACTTGTTAAAGTTGTACAAAAATAGGTCTTATTTAATAAATAAATAAATGAAAAGGACGTAAAATTAATCCTTTTAGTTATTTTAATATTTTTTCTCTCTACAAAGTTGACTCTACATTGAAAAATATGACATAAAATTGCAGAAAATGACAAAAAATTGTGTTAACGAGAATCCAAAATAAAAATTGTTTTAGAATTCAACTTCAAAGTCAAAATAAATAAAAAGAAAAAGCAAGTTGAACTGTCTGAACTGAAGTCAGAGTGTCAAACTGAGTCAAGAAAAATATACAATCCTAATTCCCTCTGCATGTATATAGAATTAGATAAAATATTGCATTTACAAGTTTAAATTGTTGCAATAGTAATGCAAAAGTGTTAAATTATTGCATTAATAATAATAAGCTGCAATAACTTATAATTTTCAGTTGCAAAAGAAGTTTTAATAAGTTAGGAAAAATTGTTGTATTAACTTAAAATGAAGGAATAGTTGCAATAAATTAATACCAATTATTTTTGCAATCTATTGCAACAAAAATTTCAAACTAATAACTTATTGCAACAAAGTTATTTTTGTAATAATTTGATATTAATTCTTTTACAATCTATTGCGATGACAAACGCGAAACTACAATGAATATATTGTTGCAATAACTTGGTATCAATTATTTCATAATATATCGCAATGATAAAATGAATTAATTATTTATTACAATAAAGATATTATTGCAATAATTAATCCGCTTATTTTGGTCAATTATTTGCAATTTATTGCAATAAGTTTCGTGAAGTAATAGCCTATACCTACAAGATATTCAAAATAGTAAATTTTGTTTAGCATCAAAGTTGTCATTAAAATATTTGGAGTTGCACAAATCTATTACCTCAAATTTTATTGAAACATCTTGCATCAATTATTGCAATAACTCTAATGTTATTGCAATTATTTTTTTCATTGTAATAAACATTTTTTTTCTTGTAGTGTTCCCAAGCTAAGTTTGGCATGAATATGGTCGGACAAAGTCGTGTGGATTAAGGGTTTTCCTCGATCCCCATGCTAGGAAGCTCTCTTATTTTATTCTCTACTTTAGGGCATCACCAAATTCATGAAAAATATAAAAAACTGTCAATAACATTTATTGTTGGGTTGTGTTAATAGCCCGTTAACAACATCACCTTATATAAGAATTTACCATTTTATGACATAATTTTTGTCAACTACTCAGCTTTATGTCAATATTTTGTCAACTTTATAGGTTTTAGGGTCAGCTTTATACAATTTATCATATGTATTCAATTCTTTTATTAAGTGTGCGTTTGGATTGCACGTTTCCAGCGTGCAACCCAGCGTTTGCGTTTTTGGCTGAGTCTCACGGCACTGTTCACGACCCAGCCAAAAACGCAAAAATGCGCATACCAATGCATTTTTAGGTCTCATGGCACTATTCACACATTTAAAAATTATTTTGTTACAATGTTTTCAGCAATAAGTTTTCAGTTTTCAGTAAATAAGTAGTATCAAAACACACCCTAAGTGAGACCCACATTATTTTAACCTTAACAAACATCGTCCGGTACTTGTTAACATTTGCTTTTATTGTTTTATCATTCTCTTAATAAAATATTTCTAAAAATAATTCCTAAACCAATGTCCGGGCATTGATAAACATTTCTCAATTAAATAATATTAGTATTTTTCCTAAAATTAAAAAACACATTTACCATGTTTTTCCTTTTTATTTTTCATTTTAATTTTATAAATGCCATCTGGCATCCACCTTAAAATCGATGGCTTCATTATTTTAATAATTTTATTTTCTGGTTCTAATTTTTTAATTACCAGGACAACCTTAAGGATTAAAATAAAATATTTAAACGTTTAATGATCATTGTTAAATATGAGTAAAGATTGAGGACAAAAAATTGTAATTAAAGTATTAAACAATAAAAAATTAGGTTATTGGCTTTTTTTTAATCCCAATTATTTGCTTAATTAAATTTTGTTTTGCGAATGAGACACTATTAGAGGTTGTTTGGTTTAGCTGAAAACATAATGTATTTTATTTTCATTTCTTGTTTTCTGTAAAATTTAACAATGAAAAGTATGTTTGGATCCATTTTCATTTTCAATATAAATATATATATATATATATATTATTTTTTAGCAAAAATGAGCTATTGGCAATATATCCTAAGAGCATCCACAATAGTTTCTCCCATTCTATCATATTTTGCCATCCCAAAAAGTTACTTTATCAATTATATCATACCATTTTACAATACTTCCAGCATCCCAACTTTTATTTTCTTATACAATACATTAAATTAATATATTTATACAATAAAATATATTTATGTCTCTCTAATTTCTCTCTCTCTCTCTCTCTCTCTCTCTCTCTCATCACCTCCATCACCACCTTGAAGACCCAAAACCCCAACACAGTTTATCAAAAAAAAAAAAAAAAAACCCAACATAGAAACTCATCCCAAACCCCAAACAAACCCACAGCCACTGACCCAGTCTTTAAGCTGCCATTGCCGCCACCGTTGCCATCCCCTACTTCTGCCATCGCTCATCGCCGTCTCAGTACCTACACTGTCGCTAGCTAAGAAACATTTCGATAAGCTCGCAAAATTTGGGAGTTGTTTAAGTTCGCTGTGATTAAGGTATTGAATGACGTCAAATCCGTCATCGTATTGAGATGGGTAGCGGTGTTTCGGGGAGAGGCGGTAGCTAACGGAGATAACAACGGCGGGGAGTTTACGAGCAAAGTGGTGACAGACGGCGTCGTATGCGAAGGATCTATTCTCACCAACTCTTCCTCATCATCATCATCTTCACCGAAACCCACTACCAAACAAACCCAGCAAACACCGAAACCCACCATCAAACCCATCGGAATAAATCCCCCAACCCATTGGAAAAAATCACAACCACTGAACCTAAATCCAACCACCCAAGCGCAACCCAAATCTGATCCAAACGCCAGAAACCCATGAACAAACCCACGTCGAAAACCCATGAACAAACTCACGACCTCCACGCCTCCACCACAGAAGCTGATCGAGCCTCCATGCTGTTGAAGAAGAGAGAGCAAGAAGAAGAGAGAGCACAAAGAAAGAGATAGAAAGATAATGAAAATTATGAAATAATGAGAAAGGAGAGAGAAGACCAAACCGATTAAAAAATAATTTTTGTTTTTACCATTGAGCTACAGTGCGATTCTACATTTAGAATCGCATTGTAGCACAATTGTATTTTTTTTTTTACAATAGTTACATTTTACAACATCTAATAGAGTGAGTATTTTGGACTGAACGGTAAAATAAGCTTAAATTTGGCATTTAGTATTTCCATTGCTGATGCTCTAACTTTCAATAAATAAATAAAACAAAATCAAAAACAAAAAGGGACGGTTCATTGAATTTTCTTTACTTTTGGTTTGTTCGGGCAAGTTCGGCTGTTCGGAGATGACAGCTTATTTTTAGAATTTTGAAATACATACAGAAACTTAAAAAAGTAAAAAGTCTGAATTCTATTTTTTGATATCAGAATAAAGCATATATTGCTTTACTTTTTACAACTCTACAAATTAGAGGGTCCCACTTATTTTAAATTATCGTCAATCACGTGCTCCAGTTGTAAGTTGTAGGTACACCACCGTCACCATCCACCACGTACTCATGCTTTTTGGTGGGACCCCATTCATTATGCCCCATCAGATTTCCTGTGCACCAAACGAAACCTCTCTCTCTCTCCCTCTCTCAATCAATAATTAATTATAGAGGTTTTTCACTTTTCCTCGAATCTTAATCTTATTATTCTTGAATCTTGATTATAAATAAGGAAAAGTCTAGGAACACGAAAATTTTAACAGCTTCTTGTTACAATTGTGAGGTGGCAAAATGTGGTTAGTAAAGAAAAAATTGTGGGTCCATATGAAAGTGATGGTTAATTACTTATAATCTGTCACATCAAAATTGTAATAAAATAATTTGTGATCCTATCACTATTCTTATAAAAATGGATCACTAATTTCATAACCAATATCACAAAAGTTGATGAGTAAAGTTTTTGGTAGATATGCAGTCAAAATAATGTCAACTAGATAGTGTAAAAATAAATAATGTATTGCAAATCATATTTTGTCATTTTAATAAATTGTAAAAAACAATTAATAAAATTGATTGTGATGGTAAAATTCATGAAAAATCAATTACTCAAAATTGAAAACAGTATAATTAAAATAAAAAAAAGCTTTGTTAATTGGTGCGCGAATGCATTGATTAAGGAATATATCAAACAAGTAATAAAAACAAATAAATAATTACCCCTTAAATTGAATGTTATGAAACTCTTTAAAAAAAAAAATTCGATTACAATAAAAAACCTAACCTTAACGGATGCATTTTGAGTCTCATTAACTAAACTTGAAATAAGCAAAATTTTAACTCATTTCTTAGTGAGTTCTAAATTGATTGTAGTTGATACATAACAAATTTCTCGTCAATATAAATAAACAGTCGTGGTCTTGAAGAAGTTAGGATTCGTTTGGTTAGACAGTTTTGAGAGATTAAAAGAGCGTTTTTAATATCTAAAACTCTTTTTTTGCAACCACAACTCCTCCTAGCTTCTTTTTTTTTCTTTTTTTTCTTTTTTTTCTTTTTTTTTTTTACAAAAATACAGTTTTCTAACTGCTTATACAAATGAACCCTTATTCTTGGACCACAACTTTTGTGCCACAATTTTGATGTGCTGTAATTAATTGTCTATCATTTTTACATGAATCCAATATTTTTATAGAAAATTTTAGTTAATGAATGCTCTAAGAGTATTAGTTTAGAAAATGATTTTAGAAATTTTTTAAGGAAAAAGAAAAAACAATTAATTTTTTTGAAATTTTTTTTTAAAATATTTTCTGTAGGAACTAGATTTGGAAGCTCAAGCCCACTTAGATTAATGGTGCCTTGCATTTCAACCCAAGCCCAAACAATAGAATTGTTTTAATATAAAGATGGAAGGTAATCACAATACCGTTGTACATTTCAGGCTAATGATGCAGGTCACAACTAAGGAAAAACAAGAGTCAAATAAGTAAAAAAGCTATCCTCGATCCTTCCCGAGGATGTGTTCTTATATAAGTCTTTCTTAGGTTTTCTTAGTTTATACATTGTTCTTTCTCCTTTTTTCTTGTTTCATTCAAAAATTCCTTTCATTTCAAAACTTCTTTCTTCTTATATATCCCACTTCTTTGCATCATGACCTTCCACGTGTATGTCCCAAAACTCTCATTTTGATACTTGTCCCAACAAGGCTCTACTGAAGGTGGTAGAAGGGATTGCTAGTTATGAAAATATTATTCATGGGTCACCTCTTTATTAATGCAACGAATAAGTTTGCTATAGAGTATTCAATGCGAGGGGTGGTAGGTATACCCTTTCAAGTAACTTCCTACAACCCCACTGTTCCTCCCCTAGAGTGTTACCTCTCCTCCTCGGGCGCTCGTAAGACCTCATGCCTCTTTCCCATCCTCTACTCGAGTAGACCACCTTCTCGAATCTGAGGCACTTTACAAATGGTTTGGTGAGGAACGTCATGCTCCTTCTCCTTCTCCGTCCTTGGACACCCCACATTTTCTAAAAAAGTGGTATCAACATTTTTCTAAAATAATTTATTAACAAATGTCCTTGGCCATTCATTAGCTGGATTCTTTATAAAATAAATAAATCTAATATTACAAACTAAACCACAATTTTTGTCACAATTACCTACATCATTGTTAAAAGCATATAATTAAATAATTAAATTTTAATAATTTAAAATTTTGAAAAAATCGGTGATGTAATGATTTTAATTATCACAAAAGTTTTTTTTTTTTGGTAAACAATTATCACAAAAGTTGTGGCTTTAGTAAATCTCACTATCATTTTTGTTATAGAATTATTGATCTAATCTCATGGCTCTAGCTTTGCCCCACTCATTTATTTAGGTAAGAACGCGTAAAACGATAAGATTCATATTCATTGTTGAGCTCAGAACCTCTCCATAGCCTCTCTCTCACTGTCAATTGACAATGTGCTAGTTCATAAGTCTGACAAGCTGGTCTCGGTGGACCCACAAAGCCGAGACAATATTAAATGTTTTTTTTTTGTTTTGTTTTTGAGCGTTTTGTGGTCCGAAGAAAATGAGTGTCGGTTCTTGGGTTCTCTGCCGACTATTACACAGTCTACCCTACACTCTTTCCATTTCCAACTGAAACATGGGGCGTCAGGAAAGAGGTTTTAAACAACAGTTTTTGGATCCGACTTTTATTCAGTAGTCAGTATCGCTGGACACGTTAGATTGCGGAAAAGTGTCCAAGATTGAACACATGTCCATATCCTGACGGGTGTAACTGGACAAAAGCTGAACCCTTTTTAATGTTTAAGACCTTACTTGGTAACGGTGTTTAAATAATGAAAAATATTATTTAAATACCATAATACATATTTTCATACACTTTTTGGGCTTGTTGCATCTCAAACTCACATTTTTACATTTTAAATAATATTACACATATTTCTACACATATTTTTACACACTTTTTCACCCACACGTATTTCAAAAAATTACAAACAACTTTTTTCAAACTACTATTCCAAACATCCCCTTTATTTCCACAAAACTTAAATAACATAATTGAAAATCTCTTAGCAAACGACCCTGAGCATCGTAACACGTATTTCACATCACTCTAACCAAACGGAATCGTAATATTCTTTAAAAAAAAAAAAAAAAAAAAAACTTCCCTTATTTCTTCCTTGTGTTTGTGTTCATATAAATAAGCACTACTCTCTCTCTCTCTCTCTCTCTCTCTCTCATTGTGGAAGCTACCACTTATAAAAACTGGTTTTTGCATTGTTGGGAGCTCTCAGCTCTATACAGGGTATTATATTTAGATTTACTAAACTGGGTTCTTTTTATATATGTACATTCTTCTTTCTCTGTCTTTGTAGAAGCTCCTACTTATACAAACTGGTTTTTGCATTGTTGGGAGCTCTATACAGGGTATTATATTTAGATTTACTAAACTGGGCTCTTTTTTTATACATTCTTTCAAAACAAGTTTGCTTGAGATTCCCTCCTTTTTTTGCTAGTTCTAGTACAGGTACATGTGGTGATTCTTTTACTCTATATCTACTTTTCTCTTTTCTCCTCTTTTTGACAAGCCAGCCACCTTTATTCTGTTCACAAATTTGGATTCTTTTTTCTGTTTGTATAATAATGGTCTTTCAATATGGTGCAGTGGATTTTTTCTTCTTTTCGTTTTGCGTTTGTGATGAAGAAGTTGCTGTATAAATGTGTACACTTTAATGGGGTGGTAGTATACTGCTTATTGTATTAATTTGTGTATGTGTGTGGTGAGAGTGTTTTTATTTATTTATAATTTATGGAAATATGTTTATTTTGGATATTTCCATGGGTGGAAGTAATGATTGTGAGGTTTGTAATCAATATCATCAATTATTTCACCAAGTGGATTTAACTAATGGATGGAATTGATTTCTCAATTTTAATAATGAAATATGATAGATATCGCTGCATGTATATGATACGGATTAAGTTTGTTATTCTATCTTTGATCTGAGAAGCAGGTGTCATTTATCAATCTATTTCTTTTTCATAATTGATAGTGGTGACGCGTATTTGATTATAAATCAGATATCAGTAATTGCATGTATTTGTTGATTATGGACAACTAAGTTTCTATCATTGGTCTGAGAAGCATGTGTCATATGTCAATCTATATTTTCATTATTAATAGCAATGATGTGCTATTTTATTCAATCCTTTGTTTCTTTTTCTTTTCCCTTCTTTATTTATTTATTTTATGTGTAAATAATTTATCAGTTTTTTGTACCTTTTACATTTCTGAATTTACCAATGATGTAATTGAGTTAAAGTATTTGTTCATAAGCCAATCTTATCCTATCCATCCCAACTTCGTCAGGTTACTATTTTGTTACCCCATGATGATATATATATATATAAGTAGCACCTTTAAAGGATTTTTTCATGAAAGTTTTGGTTTAATTGGGTTTTGGTTTTGTCGAATAACTCAAGTATGTATTTTACACTAATGATATCATGTCTATAGAGTGCAAGTTGATTATCCGTGGTAATCATATTATAGATTTTATGATTTCCGTGCAAAAGAAGAGGAAGATGGAATTGATAAAAAAAATTTTTTGATGCATGCTTCATATCAAACTAGTTTATCAATTTACTCAGGATTATGATTCTATTATCTATTTGGAAATTATGTATGGAATGAAGTCATTAAGCTTCTTTTTTTGGAAGTCATTGAGCTACTTGTTGATCAATTTACTCATACTTATAGAAAATTCTGAAAGCAATGACCTGATCTGTTTTCTCCTCTGCGTTATCTTAGTTTTGTTCAAAATTTTCTGTATTTTGAACAATAAATTTTGATATGCACAGAATGGGTGGGACAAGATTTATCCAATGGTTGAATCTTCTAGTATTTGCACTTGTAATGCTCAAAACAGAAGGTGTTGATGTAGGAATTACTTTTGTCAAGGATGCAGTGGCAAAAGGAGCTGGTAAGAAACCTCTTGCAAAATAAACTGAATAAATCCTTTTCCTTTCATAAACAATAAATTCTTTCAAATCTTCATTTCATTCTGTTCTGAAATTTGACATATGGAGCAGTTTGTCTGGATGGAAGTCCTCCAGCTTATCACTGGGATAAGGGATTTGGTGCAGGAATTAACAATTGGTTGGTTCACATTGAGGTCTGTCCTTTTGTCATATCCTGTCTAGTGTTTAGCAATTTCTTTACCAACTAAAGAAACAATGGAATAATTAATGCTTGAACGGATTGCCTACAGAAAAAAGAAAAGGGTAAAATTGCTAATACTGAAGCAATTTTTCTCCAACAGTGCAATAATGCCAATTCATCTGCTTTTATTGATTTATTCTAAATAAAACTAATAGAAAAAGCTGAATATTGTAATTATCCTAACATGTTATGACATTTGACTTGAATGCAAAAATTTTCTTTCAAATCTACTTCTTGAAGGCTTTAACAGTTTTTTTTAGTTAAATTCTTAAGTTATAAAATATTTGGGTCAATCTTAAATTTCTAATATCTTTATGTTATCTATATGTTACTTTTTTTCCGGTTCTTAGGGAGGTGGATGGTGCAACAATGTGACCACTTGCCGTTCCCGTACAAAGACTCGTTTAGGTTCATCTAAGCTTATGGACAAGGAAATTGCCTTCTCTGGGATTCTGAGTAGATTCCAAAAGTTTAATCCTGGTATGACTTAATTGTTTATTGATTTAGCTATTTTTTTAAAGCTTTTGTTAACCTTGTTCTCTGAATTCATTAATGGAATCTGTTTCAAATATCCAGACTTCTACAATTGGAACAGAATTAAGGTTAGATACTGTGATGGGGCATCATTTACTGGTGATGTAGCCGCAGTCAATCCAGTAAGTTATTTGAAATTCATTTGGAATTTCAATTTTTAACTTCAAATGAGAACCTGATTCTAGCGTATTTTTTTTGTTTATTTTTCCTTTTCTTGTTGGGTTTTAATTAAATAATAATTTGATCAGGCTACTAATCTTCACTTCAGAGGAGCGAGAATTTGGCGTGCTGTAGTTGAGGACCTATTATCAAAAGGAATGAAAGATGCAAAAAATGTATAGTCGATTCCTATAATCATTTGTTGATTTTTCCCCACCTGTAATCCTCACCCTATAACTCGTTAGGACTTGACTACAGGCTATTCTCTCTGGTTGTTCGGCTGGTGGATTGACTTCTATTTTGCATTGTGATAGCTTCCGATCTCTCGTACCTGTTGGTGCTAAAGTTAAATGCCTAGCAGATGCTGGTTACTTCATCAATGCGTAAGCTCATATATTTGTTCTTCTACTTTTACTTCATAACCTAATCAGTTTGAGAGTTGGTGTTGTTACACATTCATGTAAATTTCCCCAAACGTTGTCTAACAGGAATGATGTTTCTGGAGCACAACACATTCAAGAATTCTACAGTCAAGTGGTTGCAACACATGTATTCATACCTCTCTCTCTCTCTCTCTCTCCCTCAGATAAGGAACTTTTGTTTTGCAATTTGATGGTTTTTGCACCTATACTGCTATGATTTGGCAATTTATTGTTTATTTTCCCAGTTCCTCACTTATTCAAGTGTCTATTTTTTATATCTAGCAAGACAATAGAATTTATCCATTCTCTCTTTCGAGGAAAGGAGAGCTCCTCCATTTTGTCAAGCTTTCATTCTATTTTAAAAATTAATACCTATTCTCCACCAAAAAAACAAAATCAATACCTGATTCTCAATGTAACTCTTTCTTTTGGAGTCTAGGGTTCAGCAAAGAATTTGCCTTCATCTTGCACTTCAAAAATAAGACCAGGGTTGGTAAGTGCGTCTATTGTGGTATTAGTTTCACACTTCACCATTTGCTTTTCAACGTTTCCAACATTTACCAACATTTCTCAATTATATTGTAGTGTTTCTTTCCCCAAAATATGGCACAGCAAATTCAAACGCCAATCTTTTTCGTAAATGCAGCCTATGATTCATGGCAGGTAAGCTCATTGTAGTCCATGACAAAGATTACTATTTCTTGAAGTTCTTTTTAATTAGATGTATTAGATATTTACATGTACTGTTCTTCCTCTGCTTCTAGTCTATTGTGAGAATTCCTTTAACACTTTCCTTCATATATATACGCATGATAGTTCCATTGCCTTGAAGGTAAAATAAATGTATGAACTAAAAATTAGATAAGTGGCCACTAGCTTGGTTTAAGAAGTATGAATTTCTTCTAGAATTGGTATCTCACTTGCTGTTGAACTTATGTGCATTATAACTTCCTAAGCAACATTATTGACATTATTTAAACTTTGAGAAGCAATTTCAAATGTCATCTTTTGAACTCTGGCCTTATGGTTGGTATAATATAATTCATTTTCTTTTAACATAATATATATTGAAGTTATCTCATTTTTAGTGAAATTGGAACCCAAGGCCAGCCCCAAATCCACCTTTACTCAGCTGATGTGACTCTGTGTTTTAGGATTTATCTGTTTTTCTCTTAGTGGGATGTACCCATTTTGTATTTTTTCCCTCTAAAACTTATATTCTGCTTCTGGAAAAAGATTTTGAGAAGCATTCTCTGATTTTGGGAAAAAAAAAAAAAAAACCTCAAGAACAATATGATGGAAAAGCATCACGTGATTATTGGACGTCTACTTTCTTTCTCTGGTGATTATCCTACTTGACAATTTTTTTGCCCAATTATTTTCATAGTAGTGAAAAATAATCGCATGCATTCTTAAATACTGATGACAAATGGTAACACGCATATCTATAAATGAAATTATTACTTTTAGTGTTTACTTTCAGTGAAAAATTTCTCCCTTTCATTCCTCTAAGACTTGAATCTATAAATGAAATTATTACTTTTAGTATTTACTTTCAGTGAAAAATTTCTCCCTTTCATTCCTTTAAGACCTGAATTCATTGTATTCTTTCAGATAAAAAACATTTTGGCACCAGGCGTAGCTGATCCCCATGGCACCTGGCATGAGTGCAAACTTAATGTAAAGAAATGCTCACCCAATCAAATTAAAACCATGCAAGGTGAATACCAAAAGCCTCTTTCTTATCCTTAAACAATTCTTCAAGGAGGCAAGCATAGAGTTCTTCAAGCATATAGAATACCATTGCTATATATCGAGGAACAGGATTGGTAATGATAATAACTGGCTTCTGGATACTTATTATTATGATGTTTATTTTCAGATTTTAGGCTGCAATTCTTAAGTGCATTGAGTAAAGCTGGCACCTCTTCATCTAAGGGACTATTTATTGACTCTTGTTATGCCCACTGCCAAACCGAAATGCAGGAGACATGGTTAAGGGATGATTCTCCAGTGCTGGGTAAAACGGTAAGGAGCAGCTTTATCCCTTTCTTCCTTTTTTGTTGTCCATTATTTTACTATCACATTTTTCTTCATCTTATTTTTTACCTTTCATTGTTAATTTCCTTTTTTTTTTTTTTTTTTTTTTTTTTTTGCTGTGGAGAAACTCATTCCATTATTTGTATGAAAAACTATTCTGCAGACAATTTCAAAGGCAGTTGGAGACTGGTATTATGACCGAAGTCCCTTCCAAAAGATAGATTGCCCTTACCCTTGCAACCCCACTTGCCACAACCGTATTTTCGATCCACAAGAACATCCAGAACTATAGATTTATGTCAAAATTTATCATTTCTATGAATGATAGTTATAGGTAAAATGAGCTTGAATAAGAAAAAATGAAAAGAAAATTAATGATTTATCAAGACTTTGAAATAAGCAAAAGGCACCACTGCACCAAATTGTGTGCTGGGTGTCTTTCCCTATTGTTTATGTACTCAATATTTACTCAAGATAAAAAAGAAAAGAAATCAACACATTCAGTGTTGATTCTATTATGAGCATCTATATCATGTTGTAAAAGAATTCTATTATGAGCATCTATATCATATGGTAAAAGAATTCTACTCTGATCATCTATATGTAGCACTGGGTTTAGCTCCAGCCATCTTACAACGATGTAGTACATCAACAGTATATTTAGTTTGAGAAAGGTATAAATTGGATGCATTACGATCAACCTTGATTTTTAAAAAGATAATGCAAAGGTCCTAAATCCTTCAGACTAAAGTCACCTTTCAGCCAGTTTATCAGATAAAGAATGAATAATAGACTAGTTTCAGTGACTATGATATCGGCTATGTAAATTAGAATGAAAATCTTCATACCTGATTTATCATAAGTAAATAAAGAATAATAAACTGAATCATAAATTACAATGAAAATCTTCATGCCCGATTTATCAGAAGTAAATAAAGAATAATTAACATAAGATTCAGTGAAATCAAGACTGAGTAAGATAATAAGATTGTGTTAAGTTAATTAAACCATGTACATGGTGCTTGCTTGAGACCGTTGATGGTTCTTCAATTTGCACATATAATTTGGAGAAGTTGAATCAACAAATCCCGTAGGTTGCTCCATATAAACCTCTTCTTCCAAAGTCCCATGTAGGAAGGCATTTGAGACATCTAATTGTCTAAGAGGCCAATTAAAATGAATTGCAAGTTCAAGTACCACTCTAATGGTTGCTGGTTTGATAACAGGACTGAAAGTCTCTTTGTAATCCAAACAAACCACCTTGTTGTTGGAATCCCTTAGCCACCAATCGGGCCTTGAACCTCTCAATAGAGCTTGCTTCACTTTATAAATCCATTTGTTGCGGATTACATTCTTGTTGGCTGGTCTTGGACATAGGCTCCAACTATCATTAGCATGCAATGCAGAAAATTCATCCTGCATTGCCTTTTGCCATTCCTTAAACTTGACAGCTTGAGTGTAAGAAGAGGGTTCAGTAGTTGTTGCAAGAGTATGCAATGCACACAATGGATGTTTAGTGGAATAATAAACTTGATAGTCTGGAAAGGTCATTGGGCAATGAATACCAGATTTACTAAGTAACCATAGGGTGATCATTGTGAGGTGCAGAAGATGAGTCCAATGGGGAGTTTGATGATAGGGTGGTATCTGTTGTGGGTTGATTTGATGATTCAAGAGGGGTTGTAGGGCTGTTACAACAGGTGTTAAATAAGAATATGGTCGACGGCTCTTAGGTGCTGCTATATGTGAATCAGGCAAGGTAACGACAGGTTGTGAAATTGTACTTGAAGGAAAAGAGGTTATTACCTGATTTGTGGAGTTGAGTTGCAGGGACTCACTTGGTCAGAATCTGTTGCAGCAGACTGAAGTAAGTTGAGACTCTCCCTTCGGGCAGGAAATTGAAGTTCATCAAAGACCACATGTCAAATCAAGTAGATTCTGTTGGACACCTATATCCTCTGTGATTAGCACTATACCACAAGAATATGCACCTTTTGGAATGCAAAAGCAGTTTGTGATTGTTATAAGGCCTGAGCAAAGGATAGCAAGCACAACCAAAAGTCCTAAGAATGGAGTAATCAGGTGTTTGATTAAGGAGCACTTGAAATGGTGACCGATTATCCAAGACTGTTGTGGATAATCTATTAATAAGATAAATGGCTGTATTGAAAGTTTCAACCCAAAATATTTTTGGTAGATGAGATTGAGCAAATAAAGACAACCCTGTTTCCACCAAATGTCTGTTTCCTCTCAGCTAGGCCATTTTACTGAGGAGTATGAGGACAAGATATGTGATGCATCATAAAGATGAGTTTGTTAGTGACTCATTCTCCTAAAGAAGTGCTGGCGCTATCTTCACTTAGTGATAGACTTTGCAAATTGTATTTATCATGTAATTTGAATTAAAAGACTTCAGAGTGGAAGATCTAGCGTGTGTAATGCACAAACATGAGCCATTTCTTGCAGTAGTCTCATCACCGAGGTATGGTACACTCAGTTCCAAGTTATTCATATCAGCAGTGATATGATTTTTTGCTCCACTATCAGCAAACCAAGTTTAATCTTCGTCTGAGTTGAATTCGGCAGCCATAGCTACTAATTGAGCTGGTGGGTGTCGTCCTTAATAAGCAAAATCCATCATGTGAAAGCAATCAAGAGCTTGATATCCTTGCTTACCACAAATCTGACAAGTTGGACTGCTGTTGGCTAGAAAGGTAGAAGAGCCACTGCCTGGATTTTGTGAAGGATTCTTCTTCTGATTTGATGGTGAACCTATAGATTGTGAAAAATTCTAACAAGGAGGTCCAGAGGGTTTGTTCTGTTGAGTATAGAGAAAATCCTTCAAATGCTATTCACTGGACTGCCTATGATTAGCAAGTAACAAGTCACAATTAAGCTGTTCAGCTTGAAACTCATCAAAGGACCATTCACTGTGACTGAGTGGCTACTGTATAAGATGTGATAAAAGGCTGATATTAGGGATTCAAGCTACAGTTGATAGCGGATATTAAATCACCATCATCATCAATTGGCTTACCAGCAATTGATAGTTGATCAGCCAAAGACTTAACTTGCAGCAGGAGATCAGAACAAGACATGGATCCTTGCTGCAGGGACTGCAATTGGCCCTTGAACTGTGATATTCTTGAATTTGGATGGAGAGGCAAATCTGTTGGCCAGACAGTCCCAAACCCTCTTTTGCCAGAGAACAAAATCTAGATTGAGGGTGGTATTCTTTTTGTCACCATTAGAGATGAGCTTTGGTGGACACAGTGGCGGCTTCGGGATATATTTTTTTGGGGGTCAGTAAGAAGATGCATTTTGGGTAAAAAAGTGAATCTTGTCGTCTACGTAATTTCTTCTATGTGATTTCTTTATTACAAATTTTTTCATAATACATCCTAGCAAGAGAATAAAAGATGAGAAGAACTATATTTACAACATTTTCACGGCACTTTTTCAACAAATTTTCATCCCGAACTTCTGTTTTAACCAATTTACTACTTTAACTTTGCACTGTGCCAAATTGGTACTTCAGTTAGTTTGATGATAAAAACTTTGATGATAAAAACTAACGGACTAGTCCCGTGAGACACGCATGAACATAGAAATTATCTGAAACCAGTGGAAAGGAGAGAGAAGCCTGCGTTCAGTTTAGAGAGAGAAAGAGACCTAGGAGAGAGAGGATCCCTCTCAAACTCTCTCAATTCAACCGCACCATCCCTTAATCTTGCCACTGATCTCGCCTTTTTTTTAATCTCAAAGGAGCTGAATTTCTTTGTCCCGTTGCAGTTTGTGTCTCGTCGTTTGTGGGTTCAATTTTCTACACAAAAATCGTCGTTCAAGGGGTTCATGGTCAGTTGGTCACTCTATTAGCAACTAGGAGTAGGAGGTGTTAAGCCTATTTAAAAGGTGTTATTGAAGAAGTGTGAGGAAGAAGGTTTTTTATCAGAGGTTGAGTATATGACTTGAAAAAAAAAAAAAAAAAAACTGAGGAGATCCTCTCTCTCTCTCAACTGAATGCAGGTTTATCTCTCTTCTCTCCACTAGTTTCAACTGATTTTTTTTTTTTTTATCTTCATGACTGTCTCACATAATGAAGTACTAATTTGGCACATGTGTAAAGTTCTTACTACTAAATTGGCTAAAATGAAAGTTTAAGAGGTGCAATGGCCACTAACCTAAAGTTTAGGGGGGTGTTTAGGCATTTTTCCCAATGTTAGGTTATAAGTTGCTATTAGTTTTAATTTAAACTTATTTCTGAAATTTCTTTTTTTCCCAATCAATAACAACAAGTAGCAATCTGCCACTTAGGTTTTGTTGTGAGTGTATTATAAATATAGCGTTTCTTATATAAGATAAACTATAAGTTCATTGCATATTGTTTATTAATTTGATGAAGATACTAATTATTGTTGCTAAGATTAAATCTTGGAAATCATCTATTGTTTTTAAATACAATCAACATATAAATTATTGTTGTTAAGTGAACTCCAAGCGAGATCTAAATACAATAAACTTTTATGTATTAGATGAACAAATTTATACTTTTGTTGTTAGGCTTACTATTTTTTCCCCCATATTTTAGATCAAATTGGTTTGTTTGTTTGTTTGTTTGTTTTTTTTTTTTTTTAAGACCAAGATATTATTAAGATGATTATATTCAAGTTCATTTCAGCTAGGCTTGATTAACTCATAATCAAATGAGTCTCATTGCATTAGAAAGTAACAAAAACTAATAAATAAATACTCTTTTCATTGAATGGTATGTAGCTCTCTAGAAATATTAATTGATTGCAATAGAAAAAACTCAATCTTAATCATTGACACTTGTTAATCAAACCCTACAAGAAATAAGCAAATCTAAACTCATTTTTCAGTGAGTTCTTAATTTATTCTTATCGACGCATAACATAATTGACTTCAATAGTAAACCCATATAAAAATTGATGTTACTCTATTTTGTAAAAAAAAAAAAAAAAAAGTTATGAGTTATGAGTTTTGAGTTATTCTAGGACCACTATTTTTGCCACCACTCATATGACAGGTTGTGACTAGATGTCTATTATTTTAACAGAGACTCACTATCTTTTCTTCACCATTCAAACTCTAGTCTTGCTCCACTCATTTATGAGAGAACGCATAACATGATAAGATTCTTGGTGTCCATTTGGGAATCAGTTATTTTTGTTACCAGTATCTTATTTATATAATACTAGCTTCTAAGCACGTGCTCTTCTATTATTATTATTTTTTATAAAAGGAAACACACCTCTTTGTAAAGAAAGATGATGATGAAAAATTGTGGATATCAAAGGAATTGTAGAAAGAGACTTGAGAAAGAGATAAATAAGAAGAGATTAAAAAAAAGCATTAGATTAGTAAAAAAAATATCAAAACAAAAATATACAAACTAACATAATAATAATTTAACAATATCAAAGAAAACAAACCTTTTTAAAATTAGAGATGGTGATAAAGTAAGCAAAAAGTTGAGGCAATCCAAAAGCCCTATGCAAGGAAACTAATGTGTGAGATAGATGGTGTGCGTTAATTTTTAGGAAAAAGATACTTGTGTGAGATATATCTAAATAGAGATAAAGCATGCTAACTTTAGAGTGCAAGGGAATTTTTGAACCATGAAAAAAGTTCATCCCAAACAAGAAAGCACCTTAAATAATAGTATAGATAAGATAAAAAGCTAAAACCTAGTCATAGCTTGTCACGCGACATTTCCTTTTTAAAAAAAACTAAAATTTATATTATTTAAAATAAAACGAAAATAATAAAAATAGTATGAGACTCGCTGAATAACTTAAAAGTTAAAAACTAGCTTTTAATAGGTTGTCAAACGCACACACATCTCTCTCTCTCTCTACAATTTGTTGAGAAGCTGGTCCAGTGGACCCGCAAGCTCGAGACAAGCACACCTAAAGACCGAAAAAACATAAATATTTTTGTTTTGTTTTGAGTGTTTTGTGGTCCAAATGAATGAGTGTCGGTTCTTCGGTTATCTGATTACTATTAATTACACTCTTATCATGTCCAACTGAAATATATTAGGTCCACCAGGAGGACTATTGACGTGGTCCTTTTGACCTCTCAACCAAAAAAATGCTGTTATTTATGCAAATGTTACATCATCTGGTAATTTTTATTCCTTGTGCTGATTAAGAAGCTCACACATACATATACATAAATGACATCATCTCATTGGTCAGGGAGGACCACATCAGCAATCCTCCCGGTGTAAATAATAATTTCTCCTAAAATATAACCGTAAACAAATGAAAATTATTGAAAACTCTGGGAGTACGCATTTATGGTACTCTAGAAATACCCAATAATTACCCGTAAACAAAGCACTTTTCTTATCTATTTCGAGTGTTTGTGTTTACGTAAATAGGAGCTCCCTCTCTCTCTCTTCTTGTAAGTTGTATGTAGAAGCTCCTACTAATTCAGTTCTTTCTCTTCATCGCTAACAAACTGGTTTTTGCATTGCTGGGAGCTGTATATAGGGGATTATATTTAGATTACAAAACTGGGTTTTTTTTTATTTTATTCACATTCTTTCAACAAAAAGAGAAAGCTCGCTTGAGATTCCCTACTTTTTTTGCTAGTTCTAGTTCAGGTACATGTGGTGATTCTTTTACTCTATATCTACTTTTCTTTTTTACGTCCATTGGGTTATGCAGCCACCTTTGTTTTGTTCACAATTCTGTTTTTTTTTTTTTTTTAAGTAATAATGGTCTCTCAATATGGTACAATGGATTTTTCCCTCTTCGTTCGACCATGACTCTTAGTCTTTGGTCGGCTTGGTCATTATGTTCGATCATTGTCCTTGGTCAATTGGTATTCATTATGGACTGTAGGCCAATACCCACAGTTTTTTTTTTTCCAAAGAGGAAAAAGTATAAGGGTAAGACCGTAAGAGTAAAAAATTAGAGATGTTTTGCTATTGAATCATGCGTGGGAGTAGGGACCATTTTTTTCATAACTTGCTAAGCCTATAAGCTTTTAGTTAAGTATCATCACTTTCCTATAAATCATTACCATCATCACTTTATTATGAACCAATCATAACATGCTAATTCCATAATTATGAAAAAAAAAAATTGTTATAATTTTTGTGTTGCTAAACTTGCTGACTACAATTAGATATGAGATGTGGTATTACCAAATCCAAGACTAAAACCTATCTTCGTGATACAAACCATTAGAATAATAAGTTGACATGGTAAGTTATACGAGTTAGTTAATTAAATAATAAGTTGACATGGTTATTGCGAATTATATGAAAGAGAGAAAATGTCTTATTAATTTCCATTTCTTTATCATAATTTAATATTTCATGCATTTGTGAATTTCTAAAATTGTGAAGAAATATTTCACTTTTATTTGATAGATCATTTGTAGGAAAATTTTTAGTAGATGAAAAAAAAAAATTTCCTATCATATAAAATTCATTGTTTGGAAAGTGGAAAAAAAAAAAAAAAGAGGAAAGAATTGAAAGTATTACTTAAGAGTTACGACTTTGAAATTTGCTTTGAAAAACGGAAGGACCAGCAAAAGGATATGATTAACTTTATGTCCAAACAAGTGTTGCGAAACTGGTCAAAAGCATCGACGGCTGTCGTGTCGGCTGCGAACAAAAACGACACGTTATTCCGTTCCACTTAATATCATAATAATAACAAGTTCCGTAATTCCCAAAATACCCTCTTACTTCCAACTTGCCATGAAACTATTTTGTTTTTGTTTTCTGTAGTCCAAGTTGACGTTAATTACTCTCACCAAAAAATTTATATATATTTAATAACAATTTGTCCTAAAAAAAAAGAAAAAAAAAAAAAACACGTTTTGAGTAACAATCATTAAATTTCATGTGCTCACTTTTACGAAGAGAGAGAAAAAATGTGATCCCTTTAACCTAGAGAGGAGGACCCATAAATATTCTAACAAAGAAAAAAAGAAAAAGAAAGAATAAAATAAGAAATGTATAGACAAATAACATGAGACTCACGTGCATAGAATAGAGAAAAACAACAAAGCATTGTTGAATCCACACCCACTATTCCAATCCATTTGTTGGGTTTATTTTTTTGTCTTCCAATATCTTTTTATGTTCCTTCAACATTTGGACATGCTGTTGGATATTTTTTGGTTGAGTTTGTTGGTTTGGTTGAAATATAGATGCACACTTACCAAACAAATGAAATAGGTGTGTCAGTTTTTTAACAAAATAATAAAAGAAAATTAAAAGAAAATAGGAGAATGAGGAAAATTAATATATCAAAACTAGTAACAAAGTGTAGTGTAGGTAATGGTAACTTACTAAATTATATCTCACCATTAATTAAAAGAGAATTAGTTGATTTCCATGTGTTTAACTTTTTTATTTTCAAATCTATGTTTGCATAAGTAATAAATTATGAAATATTTTTATTTTAGTGCACACATGTTTGGGGTAAGTTATTTTAGTATAAAGATGGTAGAAATGAAATATAGGATTCTCATTTTTTGTATATTCTTTTTTTTAAGGAATATTAAATTTTAAATGCATAAGTATAATTAATATACCTTGTCAGGATTTTTATAGCTTGATGTTAATTGCTTTTCTCTGTAAAGAGAATTAGGGTTTGAATCCCCTCATTCTCACTATTATAACTATCAAATTATTCAAATAAAAAAAGTAATTGTATTTTTACATAATAAAATTGAATAAATTCATGAAAAATCAGCCCATCTAAACACACACACTAATAAATAGAAATGAGAGCATCCCTATCAAATTGTATTTGAAGCTTCAAATCATAAACATCATAATTGTATTCAGTGATTCAAAAAAATAATTTTATTCAGGTACTTGGATTTAATTTTTTTTGATAGGGGAGGGGATTGGGGTAAAATGAGGGCATCAATGAATATAAATTTAAAATGGAAGGCCATCTCTAATATACACTTAATTTAAGAAGCCACCAAAAAATTACATATAAAAATTGAGGCTATTTGCAAAAAAAAAAAAAAAAAAAAAAAAATTCCATTCTCTTTGGGGATTTTTCTTGAGCATGCGTTTTAAAGCCTTAAAACCATTTTTTTTATAAATATTATATGGTCTATCTGAAAAAGAAAAGGTTTCGATAATTGTAATATATTTTTTATCTACGTAGTTAAAAAAAAAAAAAAAAAAAAAAACCAGCAAGCACATTTTCTTTCTCTTGATACTTTTTTGGGACCACATCTTAGTTCTTTGTTCGGTAAGAAAGTTCAAAGTCCCTTGTTGTTTTTTAATCCCAAAAAGAAAAATCCAATTTTGCATTAAATTATTAATTTTTTGAGGGATTGTTGCATTAGGTATTTAGGTTTTAAGTAAAATAAATATTAAAAAAATCCAACTAAAGCAAAAGTATCAAGTCTGGTCCTCTGGATAATCTCATTGGTGCAATTGTGCAATTCTTTTGTCCAATACATAGACATTATGGCTGGATATGATTGCACTGCAATCTGCATTGCTTTTATATATTGTGAGAATCACATTGCTTTTATCGGTTCCCATATCTTGACTCATATCATCATATCATGGTTGCGTATGTTACTTTTATTGCCTTATATAAATCACCGAAATCAAATTACCACACGGCAATTTCACAAAAACAACCCCATTAAATGACAAATTAGGAAGCTGCATTCCACTAAGAAATTGCTTGTATAACACAAGATTAGCACAAAAGTACACAAACCATGCTAAGACTAAGAGAGAGAGAGAGACGAGATTGTACAAAAACTAGTGCACTATATTTGCAAAAAATGATTCTATAAAAAATGGAAGGGAAATTTGCAAAAATAGCACTACTCCAATGTATATAGTATATACCGCACCATTTCATAATGTCTCTCATTTTTTATGCTATTGACCGCTTCGATGGCTATTTTTTGTAAGTGAGAAGGGCCTCTTTTCATCTTCCCCTCTCTCTTTTTGGGTTCATATCTTGAATGATCGAGATTCGAGATGGATTAATACTTCTTTCTCTCCACTTTTTCTTTATTGAATTAGATTTACCAATATATATATATAAATATAAAAGAAGCAACTTCGCTGCTATCAAACTAGATTGCCACTAGTGTTTTCATATTGTAATTGTAATCCATGATGTACAATCACACGTTATACCTTTAAAATTTTTATGAACTTTTTTTTACTCTTTTATTGCCGAATTATGCTCGAATTTTTTGGTGGAAAATATTATATATATTGCATTATTTGATCTTTGCAACCGAAAATGCAAACCAATTGAAGACCTTTTATATATATTTAAAATTTATGATCAATGCAAAACAATGTCAATAGAGTGGAAAATTTTTTCTACTCCTATTAGGCCACCCAAAATAAACTCCACACGGCAAAAACTCTCATTATAATGGTTCCCTCTCTTCACCCCCTCAATCACTGTACAAACCGATCGTTGACTAGTGTTGATCTATTGTTAATTTTTTCTCAAATGATACTTTTTACTTAAATTGGGTCACCTCTCTGAAAAATTATTGAATATTCCGGGAGTACCATAAATGTGTACTCCTCCCTCTCACATAAATTGTAGGTCCCACCATAAATTTAATTAGTGGGACCCACAGTTATGTGAGAGGGGGGAGTACGCATTTATAGTACTCCCACTTTTCTAATTAATTTTACCTAGATTCCAAACTTGGGGTATGTTTTCCCATTTGAGGCTTCTTAATAGCCCCAAATAGAATATGTTTTCCTATTTGAGATTTGTTTTCTTGAATGAAAGATTTTCTTTTATATAGTTAAACTATAAATATTAATGATTTTTTTTGTGTGAATCAAACAATAAGAAAATATTTTTTCAATAATATTTTAAGGTAAATTTTTTTTTTTCTAATAATTTAATAGTTACAAGAATGAATGAGGGGAATTTGAACCTTGATTCTTCTCATAATAAAAAATAAATAATAATAATATCGTTGAGGCAAATCTCCTAGTTTCTTTATTAAAAAATATAAAAGTCTCTTAGCTTCTAGAATTAGTATAGTATTACAATTAAAAGTGAGTCTAGTTAGTCAATTAGTAAAATCTCTTTATAAAATAAAATAAAAAATTGGTAAAGTCTCTGATAGTTGAATAAGAGATATGAGATTTAATCCCCACCTACATAAAAAACTGTTTAGTGTCTTAAGTTGATGATAAATAGTTATTATTAAGAACGAACGCCATAGATTGCAAATCTCAAAAAAAAAAAAAAAAAAAAATGGCGATCCCTTAAATCAATCTAAGTGTTAAATGAAACCCTTGTTAATCATGTACTATCTATATCACTTGTAACCATCCCAATGACTTATGCCCGCATAAAACATAGGAAATTGATTGTTAATAGTTAATACAAATTTGTAAAAAGACCAATCCATATCCAACGTTCATCAAGAATAAGCGTACTACCATTAGGTTAGGTTCATTACCGAAGTGTCAAAATGACTCAAAATCCACCTTACATGATGATCAAGAATTTAAAAATTAGACTTTTTGTATTATTAGTTGTATTAAGTAAATAATACACTACTATAAATTTCTTTAAAAACTTTCTCCCATCTTTTTATATGTATTAAAAATATTTAGTATTCTAAAAAAAAAAAAAAAAAAAACACCGTTCACATCACATTCACGTTGTGCAGTACAAAACCCACCAAAAGGCAACACATAAACCACCCTAATACTTTGCAAGTACAAAACCCATCTTAAATGATAATCAAGAATTTCAAAATTAGACATTGTATTATTAGAGTAATAAGTAATAACACACCATTCACATCACATTCACATGTGCAGTACAAAACCACCAAAGCCAACACACACAAACCACCCTAAATATTTTTGCAAGTACAAACCACTCTCCCAACAAATATCAAGGGCAAAATAGTAATTTCAACCCCCCTCTCCTCACCTGCCCCCACCATTTTTTTCTTCAGCAACTTTAGTTAAAAAATTGCTGTCTCAACCATCTCCCTCGGAAAGAAAGAAAGTTCCTTTTCCTCTCTTTCTCTCTCACGTATATATCTTTCCTTTCCTTTCTCTCTCTCATTCTCTTTATATTTCTTCCCCTGCTTTTCCTCTGTTTCTTGCTCTGTTTTCTTCCCCTGTTTTTTTCTTTGTTCTTTCTACACACACCTTTCAATGGCGCCGGGTTTAAGGGACCTTCAGCTCACAAGACTCGCCGGCGCCGATGAAGAATCCGGCGACCTGGAGGACGTGCGCCTTCTAGATTCCTACGAGGACACCGGTAGTTTCAATAGAATTGAAGAGGGAATGAGAACAATTCAGGTCAGAGTTACAGGGATGACCTGTGCTGCTTGCTCCAATTCTGTTGAGTCAGCTCTCAATAGCGTTAATGGGGTTCTTAGTGCCTCCGTGGCCTTGCTTCAGAACCGAGCTGATGTGGTCTTCGATCCCAATTTGGTTAAGGTTTGTGGTCTTGGTTTGGAATACCCATGTTGTGTTTTGATTGTTTATGTGATTTTTGGTGTGTTTGAATGTGTTGGCTGGTCAGGTTCTAGATGGTAGGTTTTCCTTCAAGCTCTTTAACCTTTAATATTTTGCTTAATGATAAGTTAATTAGTCATTTAATGAAAACAAATAATGATTTAATAATACTTGCAAACTGTTAATTAATTTATCATTTAGGTTTCATCACATGCTTTTATGCTTAATTTTCCCTTACTTTGGACCAATGAAAATTAATCTCTAAATTAATAAGAATGATTCCTATTCAAAGATGAAGTAAAATTAATTAACATTTATCATGTGTACTCTAGCCCTTTTGGAGGACGTTCTTCCACCAATGAGAATCAAGTTTTAGTATTTTCCTGAATGAAGTTTTTAATTTTTGTGCAATAAATGACCAATTTACCTTTGAGGGTCCAAATTTAGCATGAATTTCATCCTAAATCAAACTTAAGTTACGTAATAGTGGTCAAGAACTTTGTAACTTTATTGACACTACCACTTGATGTTTCAAACGAAAATATTTGAGATTTAAATCTTCCTCCCCAAATGATCAAATAATTAAAAAAAAAAAAAAAAGTTGCATGATAGCGTAGAATGACATTTTAGCCATAAGTTTGTGAAATTACGATTTTGACGTTAGCCTTAGAGTTTTCAACCAATAATTTGGATTATTATATCATCTACTATTCACAACTTATCTTAATAGTTGTAAAATGTTTTGTAAAAATTAGTACACACTAAATTTTTTGGGTTTATGGACTAAACTTTCTCTTCTCCATTCTCCATTGGGCATTCACCTCTGGGCCCATATCCACATCTAAAAGCGGCCCAATAATGGGTTTTTTTTTTTTTTTTTTTTTTTTTTCAAGAAAAGACCTAAATAAAATTCAAACCAGATTGTTCATTTCCTTAACAGCATCAAACACCTTGTGCCTCGCCTGAGAGCCTGAGAGAGACAACTACTTCTACCAGCACTGAGAGATCGTTTTGAGAATAAAAATGGAATGGGGTTTCGTACATAAAGTTTGGGACAAGTGGGCTTCTAACAATATCTCCTCTTCTTCTGGTAATTACAATCCACAAGCCACAACTACCATGTAGTACTATGTTTTGGTTTTGCTTTTATTTTGTAAAAATTAAGGAAATATTTGCTATTATTGCTTCTTTCTTTGCAGGTGAGCCCTTGAAAGCTGCTCTTTTAATTAACTATGATCCAACTGGACCCTCTCGCTTGTTGTCTACAATGTAAGTACTAATAAGATACATACTTCTTATTTTAATTTTATTTGGTTATTTTATACCAAATGAAATCTATGCCTTCACTGTTAGTTATTGCTTCTCCATTCTCAATACTTGTCAGTTTTTTTTTTTGGATAGTTATTGCTTTGTGAGTGAGTACTGTATCATGTTTGGTGGCAATTGAAGCAAATTGTCAAATTAGAAATTCTTTGATTGAAATTTTGTCTTGGGGGGGTTTCAAATTCTAGCCCAGGTGAATTTTTTTTTTTGATAATTCGATTAGTTGGGGGAGTGGAATTTGAATCCTGGACGTCTCTGTTGGAAAAGGCTCTTGGCAGTGTGTTTTGAGTTTTGACAAACTCTTCCAATGCTAATTTGAGTAACATGTTAGAGGTTAGGTTGCTTTCATGGATTGAAAAAAAGTTTTAATTTTTTCTGTGGGTGGAAAATTTAAAGTGTATTTATATGAAATTGGAATGTCTAAACCACCTCCTATTAAATCCACTAATCTAATACAACCTTGTGCGTATCAAATATGTTTAAGTTGTATATTAATTCATGCCCAATTGTTTCCCATCTATTTGGATTATTGTTGTCACATTCTCTTTTCATCTCTAGCTTTTATTAGATGCTATAGGAATTCTAGTATTGATGTTTGAGATTTCTTTTGGGTGTGATATGTCTGACATATAATTCATAAGAAAAAGGGATGGCAATGCGGTGGACTGATATAGGTTTCTTGCAATTGGCACATGACGTTCTCTTCTCCAGTTCTCCTAGAGTTGATAGGCTGGTTTTGAGACTGGGTTGGACAAGACATGATGCAGACAGTTAGAAGGAGTTCGAGGAAAAAGAAGATTAAATACAAGATTCAAGAATTGTGATCTTGTTTTGATGCAGGACCTTCTTGGCACCTTTGAGGTTACTTTAGTTATTATTAAATCTTTAGTCTTTAAGTTTTTTAGGTTAGAAAGTTGCTGGTTTAGTTTTAATAAAATAGGGGTAGTTTGGTAGTTTTTAAATTTCCTGGAAGGGCTTTTCTAGAGGCCCATGGGTCTTGTGTTTTGAGGCATTTTCCTATATGGTTTAGAAGTTCTTAAGTACTTTTTTTTTTCCTATTAGTAATTCTAGTCTTTCTAGTAATAGGTTATTTAGAGTCTAGACCTTCTGAGAAAGAATTTAGCTAACTTATTTAAGGCTTTATTGTGGTCAATAACATCGATAGTGAGACTGTTCTTGATAAAATTCCAGCAGCTTATTGTAAGCTTTGAGGGTGTGATTGCCTTCTCCTACCCAAGAGTGATTTCTTAGGAAAACCTAGGTATGATTACTTAGTGTTTTATCTTTCTTCATTTCATGTTCTAGTCATTGTTTTAATTAAAAAAAACAGCCATGAACACATTTAAGTTCTCATCTAGAATCTAATTTAGTGCTGAATTCCTAAAGATCCTACATCAAGATGTTAGTAAACTTCGGGTTGGTAAGATTTTGATGGGGGAAAATTTGGTCTTTAGGAATTAGCGATTCCCAATTGGGGGGGGGGGGGGGGGGAATCTAGTAATTTTTTTTTTATGAGCAGGTTGTTGACCATTGCTTCTATATTGCCCCTCATTTTCAGTCATATTATGGCATATTTTTGGGATTGTGTGGAATCCAGTGGCTAATGCTTAGCATTGTGGCAACTTGATGGATGGTTGGGAGAGTCAAAGTTGGTGGCTTAGAGGATCAAAAGAATCTTTGTTAGCAATCCTTTGTGCAGTTTGGGAGGACAATAATAGGAGCATGAAGGCATGGAAAATCTGGTGTGAGTATAATAGGAATCTCTATGCTCTAATCATACACTCTTTTTGGCCCCATGATTTAAATGTTTGGATGGAGGTTGATGAAGGAGAGAAATTTAAATATTTAGGGTAAATTACACCAATCTCCCTTGAGGTATTACAAAATGATACTCCGTAATGACAACTTTTGCATTTATACAAACCTGGGAGTGTCATTTATACAAACATTTGGGGAAAAGTGTTATTTCAATAAACCTGAAGGAGGTGGTGTAATTAATTAATTTACCCAAATGTTTGACTCTATGCTTGGATGGGGGTGATGAAGGGAGAGGAGAATGTTTACTACATTCCAGCCACCCTCTCCTTCTCCCCTTCCCTCATCTTCCTTTGTTCCAAACATATGCTAAGTCTATAATGGAGTCATATTACTTTGATTGCAGTTATATTTTACTTATGGAAACCTTTAAGGTTTCAATGAATATTACATTGGTTCCATGTGTTTCTAGGGTGGTATGAATAAAATTTGATAAATTGGAAGAACTTTTTCTCTCTGTCTCTCCTCTCCTCTCTTCATCTCTAGCATTTTTCCCCTTTTCTTCTCCATTGGTTATCCTGCTCCCTAATCCCTTCCATTTTACTTCCGTACTATCAAAGTCTAGCCAATTTTTAGCCCTAACCTAGCCCTTTCTTCAGCAACAATCCATAAATTCTCCTAGCCCAATAATTTACCACAAGCACGCATAGATTTCCCCAATTACCAACTTGGAATCTTTTTTTTTTTTTTTTTTTTTTTTTTTTGGGATAGGTAATAAGTGAACTTTATTAACAAATGAAAACGAACACTACATCAGATCTTTGAGTCAATGAGTATACTTTTATGTATAGCCACATGAATCCTAAAAAACTTGAAAATTTTCTCTCCCTTAATAGCATTCCATGAGTTCATCTTACTGAGGCAGTCATTAATTGTCCCTGCCTTTCCCTTATTTCACTTTCATGCATTGTACCAAGGTGAAGGATTTTGTACCTGTTAAAGTGTGATTGAATTCACTTTTGAATTGTTAGTTCATCAATTCAGGAAATATGTGAAGATGGGTTTGGAAGACGTCTCAATGCACATAAAAAATTCTGAAACAGGATCCTCATCAAGAATCGTGAAACTTGAACACAAGCTTTCACCTATAAGGGGTGACGGAGGCACTCTCTTTTCATGTGAACCTGTGATGCATAGTTATGAGTTTTCTTTAGAGTCATCTTATATTGGCTGTGTTGTTTTATTTTAGGAAGCCTATAGGATTCTCAATCATATAGGTCCAGTTAGTTTTTGATAGATCCCTTGGAATTCTGGGTTTGTGGTGCCTAATTCAGTTCTAATTTTTCTGAAATGAAATGGAGTTTGAAGATGTGTAAAAGTTGATATTTGAGTGAGTTTCCTCTTGGGGGTGAGCTAGACTTTCTGGAAAAAAAAAAAAAAAAAAGTGAGTTAGCTGAATTTCTGACGCATGACAACCAGAACAAAATTGAAAGAACAATAAAATAAAGGGATATGACCTAGGAGTCAGCACCTAGGCCTTGCTTGGAGTCAGCACCAAGTGGGGAAACCACTAGGAGTCAACACCTAGGGTAAACCTGGAGTCAACACCAGACCAAAGAAAGACCAAACGGCCATTTTTTTCATTCATCAAAATATTAACTAACTCCTCAAGGGGTACAATAGGTTGCTTATAAAGGATTGCTAAGCCCTAGTTCTAATTGGCTAGGAAACCCTAATTGCCTTATTACAAAAATAACCTTGCTTCTAAATTAAAATACTAATAGCCCAATAAACTAATAGAACCTAAAACATAAAAATACAATTGACTTGCAAACATAAATAATACTAAATAATAATCTTATTGCGTCTCCCGCATCAATTTCCCTTTTGAACCTTTTGCCAAACAAGTCAAAAAGATTTTAGGAAGCATGCAAAACCTTTGTTTTGCAACATTTTTAACGTCACATGCCTCTTAAATCTTTGAATTGAGTTAGTGTAAGGTGCTGCTTTGTGTTGAATTGGCAAATTCATCTGATAGCTTCATTTTCGAATCAAGATTTATGCTAACTAGAGCAATGTTGTTTGTGTGTGTGTGATCCATTTATCATAACCTTATAAAAGAAAAAAGAATGTGTAATTCCACATCTAATAATGCTCTAAGCTCACAAGTAATTGCTAACATTTAGCTCGTGAGTGATAAATCCAATGGCATCTCCTTTTTTAAGGGCATTGGTAGCAGCTTCCCTAAAACAGGGTAAGGGGTCAATATAGGTAAGCAAAACCAAAAATCACCCAAAAAACAACCCACATCAGCCTTCCTATCCATTCTTGTTTTAGGATTTTGTTACAGTGAATATTTAAGGAAGCATTGTTCATTCCCCAAATTAGTATTTTATTGTTTTTGTGTCTTGGTCACTGTGATAAAGAAATGTGGGTGTTTTGAAAAATGAGAGAAATAATAAAAAATGTATGAAGAAATAATATTTAAATGAAGTACGATTCTAAATTGGGAATTTGATGTGGGTGAAAAAGAAAAATAGTTAGCGAAAATAAGAAAAGTAGGTTCTTATCCTAAAATAGGGAGAAAAGTTTTGGTAAGCTACTACCAATGCTCTAAGAATAGGATGGGAAAAGGTTGTGGGTTTAAGACCCACCAGGTGCCTATGTAACTTCTCTCCTCTAACAGCACTGGTAACCCCTTCTGTAGCCAAGAATGATGTGAGCAATCTGGGACAATCTCCCCTTGACGGGCCTTCTGATAGTTTCTGGAAACATAAACTATCTTCTTCTCAAGAGATCCTTGAATTCAAACTAAAATCAATAAAAAATGTAATTGCTAACATTTAATGGTCCTTTGACCAAAAGGCATCCCCACCCCACCCCTCCCACCCCCACAAAGGATAAATTATTAGAATTAGCCTTTTAATGTTTTGTATGTATTTCTTTCTAAAGAAATAATAAATCAATAACTATGTCAATTTGATTGTTGGATATAGATTGCACCTTATTCATCATAGCTATTATGAAGTGTGCATGTCTATGTTTTTGTATTTTGCCTTGCCTTTTCAAATAATTTACACATGTCGTTTCTTTTTTATGTTATGACCTGTGATACTTAAATGGAAGAATAAGGTTTTTATTTTTATTTTTTTTAATTTCCTTTTGCTCTGCGAATGACCTTTGCCACTTATGGTTTGTTCACTGTTCATTTTGGGATTTCCCAATGTACTGTCCATTCAAAAAGTCAACAGGCAGATTATTAATAACTTCCCTAACAGTTACTTTATCTAAAAAGTACCCTTTTTTGTTTACTTTATTTGAGTGTAAATTTTCGGATGGCAATTTTGGAAAATGAGAACTATTTATGTCAAAGACAATAGAATCCCTATAAAAATTTGGATCTTCTATGCTGGACTAACAAAATGGGATGGATGCAAGGAGTAAGTCACAAGAAATGTCTCTTACATGTTTTTTAGTTCATTTTGTTTAGATGTACTGAATTTGATGGTTGACTAGATTCTTGCAGTGCAAAACAAGAAGGAATTAAAGTAAATCCCATTGAATTGAGCCAATTTGTGGATTTCATCAAGCGTGAGAAACTCCAAACTGAGACCTTCATTATTGGGCCAAACCAGTGTAAGTTATCTTTTGGCTGTGACCAGCAATTATAATGCCTATGTTCTGGAAAAACAAGTTCATTTTTAATATATTTTGCTTAATATGTAATGGAAAAACAATGTGGAGGTTTATTAATATTTCTCATTACAGAAAACATGTAAGAAAAAAACTATGATCTGGAAAAACGATGAATTCTTTTTTTTTCTTGGTGGAGTATATGTTAGGTGAAAGAATCACCTATAATTGCTGTTTTAGTGCGGACTGCAGCTTTGGGAAAGATTTGGACAGTTGATATATGAGGATTCAAAATTTAATTATAGTAGTCTGGTGCTGTATGTGGAAGACAAATGGCAAGACTGAATCATTTAGTACTTCATTGCCTCATAGTCAGAGATCTCTGGTCTTTCCCCCCTTTTTTATCCTCTTTTTGGTATTATGTGGACAATAACATATACTGTGGTACATCTGTTAGCTTGTTGGAAGGGTTGATTGGGAAAGCATAAGCATAATATTATTTAAAATACGGTGTATTTGGAGTGAATGGAATTCCCACATTTTTTTTGAAGGACGTGAATGTGCAGGCAAGATGTCAATCTCTTGTTCCTCAGAACATTAATGGCTATACTTTTTCTCCCATGTTGGATTTTGTTGAGTTGCTAAACTTTCGATGTTAGCTTCTTTTATTTTCTCATCCATACCTCTAGTTTACTAGGGTTGTGCACCCTTTATGCACTCTTTTAACATGTTTATTACTTATATAAATAAAAATGGTAATGAAAAATATATGTTCTGGAATCTGTAAGCAACTGCACAGTACCAGGATACTATCATTTTGTAGAAAACCTAGTAGAACTAAATCATTTTAAACATAACCTATATGTATTGTAAAGCTTTTACAATTCTAATGATTGTTCTATTGATTTGAAGCATGGAGGAGCCAATGACATTTCTGTCAAATAGCATTTTTTAGTGTTTCTAATTGAGACGTCCATGGTTCAAATCCCTGTTCCCCCTCCCCCGCCCCCTCCTCCCAAGAATGTATCAAATTTGAAGCATAGAGGATATTGTACCATGTTTTGGAACAGTTGCCACTAGATTGCTAGGGACTAACATTTTATGCTATATGGTGAATTTGCTTGGCATATCACATCATGTCAATCCATATGTAATAGGTTTTATACATTGAACCTATGTGTCTCATAAAGCTTTATACATCTTAATTATAATGATATAGCTGCTTTATTGTTTTTAAAGTTTGGTGGATGGGATTTGATGACAGACTTGGTCACTTCAATTCATGAGAATTGGTTCTGTGCAAGGTGCATGAACACTTCAAAACCTGCTGGTGAAGGTGCTATTATCATGCAAACAGCAGCATTCCTCTTGGTTGCATTGTAAGTATGCATGCACTTAAATGCATTTTGCTAATGTATGCTTTCAATACATTTAGGTATTAGGATGGAAATTTGAATGGGATATGGGATGGGGAACAAGTGGATATTACTTTTCAAAGGGTTTTAACCTTTTTGCCTACTTTCACCCTTGTTTGGCAGGTATGATGGTTCTATTGGATCAGCATCTCGTGCTATGGCGGCTGTTGATCAGTTTGCATGGCAATTAGGTCGAAGAAATCTTTAACCTTGGTTCTAGCGATAGTAGATTGTAAGTTGTTATTTCCAGTTCCATTTGCCTGTGGTTATTACCTTTATATTTATATATAATAATTCTATTCTTCTTGTCACTGTGATCCTCATCATTATCACAATCTTATTAGGCTTATTAAATGATTTGATACAGGGGTTATCTACAATGAATGAATCAATACATAGAAAGCATGTTTGGTAGGATGGTTTTTCTTGGTGTTTTTTTTCCCTTGACTTGTTGGTGCCTTGTAATACTAGATTTGTTAGGCTATATATAGAGGTTGAATATTTTTGGGTTTTGAAGGTTTTAGAAAGTAATAGAATACCCTCCCTCAAATCAATTGTGCTAGCCATGCCTTGGTAATTTCCTAATATTTGGTATGTGTAGGGATACTTCAAGCAAAGCTGAACTGAGTTCTATGCTGTTTTGACCTAGGTTTGGTCATTGGCTTGGCTCGAGCTTGAGTCAAGCAGTTGAACTTTTGTAAGTTTGTCTAGGCAATTCTTAGCCAGGCCTGTGCTTGGCTTGATTTAGCACTTTTGTGGATTTGATTTTTTGTATGCAGATAGGGAAGCAGAAACATAGAGCCACATTAACTCTTTAACCAATTTATGTCAACAAATAATGGAACATTTAGGAAAGTCCCCATTCTTTATATTCATTTAACTGAAACCTAACTATAGAAATGAACTATTGTAAGCATGGGCTGTAATTATGGTCGACTGGGTCTTATTTTGGGTTTTATTTTGTTATTGGGCTTTGTTTGCGGGTTGTAATGGTTATTTAGTTTGGTTTTTGTAGTAAAAACCTATAGAGTCTTGGTCCTATTAGGTTTAGGTATTACTTGCATATATATATATATATATATATATATATATATATATATATATATATATTACTCCTACAATCTATAGTACAGATGGGGGTTCAAGTGATAGTGACATAATTTGTGGTGCCCTATGTCTGTGGTTCGAACCTCATCTCTCTTTCCCCTAATATCTACCTGTCTCAAAAAAAAAAAAAAAATCCTATAGTACAAAGATCCAGCTCAACTAACATTTATTAGCTGCTAAACTAGATTTGCTACGGTTCCTGATTTAATGTTCACAATCCTGAATCGAATATAATTTTCTTTATTCATATAAGATCAAATTGTAAGAGTTTCTTAATTCACATAAAATTAAACTGTGGCTCAATAAAAATGTCAAATCAATCAAACAGAATAGTAATGTTGATGGACTTTATTTTTCACTAGTCACATCAAAATTTTGCACATTTACAACTCAACGACCAGAGAGCTGAGAGTTGGAGGCAGTGGCATTGGAACTAGAGGAGCCGGTGGAGGTGGATGTGTCTCCATGGACTACTCTTGTATCAGAATCAACAAAGGCAGGTCTATTTTGCGGCCTATGCTCCAGAGGGCCCTTGCTTTTGAGCAAAACGACGACTTCAGACATTGTGGGTCTCAAGGAAGCTGATGCTTGAGTGCACATGAGGCCTATCTCTATGATTTTTTTCACATCTTCTGCTTTATACTCATCTGGGGCTAAATTTTCGTCCACCAACTCCAAGTGCATATCATTCACATAGAGTCTCCAGGCCTATGTCATATGATAAAACATAATCAACTTGTAAAATGGGAAGTTTAAGCTTTGTTCTATTAGTCCCAAAGGAAATTTTAGTGAAAACTATTTATTTAAATTGAATCCTTTTCTCACTTGTAATTTAGGTAACATAAACACATAACAGCTACCTTATATCAGTCTGTCCATTTTTTGGGAAAAATATTATGAGACATTAATGAGTAATTTCCTCTTAGGAAAGGACAAACTTTTCTTTAAAATTTATTTGAGGAATCTCTTTTAACCGATTATTTAGTAATTCTTATAGTTTATTACTATGCCTCACATCGATTCTCTCTTTATTATCACAAAACTTTTGGAGATGTTGCCACAATATTAGTAATGTCATTATATCATAAGACTTTTGAATATATGATTAGAAGCACAGATAAATGGTCACTTAACAAGTTAAAAGGGTTGTTTCCCCTCCCCAAACTAATTTGGAGCCCAGTTTTATCCAATTAAAAAACAGTTCTACAACATCACACATGGATCTACCACTTTTTCCCACCATTCATACTTGCACATGTCAAGATTGTGGCAGAAGTTCAAAAAAAGTTGTGTCCACTGACTCTCATTAAAAAAATGAGCACTAAGTAGTAATGTGTACATGCACTTGATACATATTGGCTCGATTTCTTATTGTTCTACATTGCTAACAGGAGGTATGTAGCTTTGAGAACATACCCGTTCAAGTAGATATTCGCTGTCAGCATCAACATTCACGTTGGTAATCTTTTGGCCACTAACAATTTCAAGGGCAACAACGCCAAAGCTGTATGCATCAACCTTCTCTGATAATTGACCTTGGATTGCATACTCTGGTGCCGTGTATCCCCTGGTGAGTAACAAGATGAGATCTAATTAATACATATTTTGCAGAACCAAAAAAGGCCTTAATGGAGCTTTTGCTACCAATTGGTCCCCATCCTAATGCACAAATATCTTGCATCAGTTGATTACATTTGTAGTAACATGTAAATCAATCTACTTGTAAAACTAAAAACCTTATATTGAAATAATATTGACATTCTCAAATTTCAATTAACCATCTAATTTGATATTCCCTGGGTGATTTTCTAATGTTGATGATGTCTTGATATCAGACTGCTAGCTAGTGTCATCCAGTAACCTCATGAAACTAATGAGATGTGATTAAATAAGTGATCCAGAAATCTACTTTGGAAAATTTTCAATTATTTACTTTTTAGAATCGTTTACACCATCATTTTTTTATTATATATATATATTATATATATATATTATATATATATTTGGTGTTAGGAACACCTTTGCAATGTTGATTTCCCCCCCCCCCCCCCCCCCAAAAAAAAAACCCCAAAAACTTTGCCTTACGGTTTTCTTTACTTTTTAATTCCCATGATTGGGTATTTTGCAAAAATGAATTAATGTTCTAAAATTATAGATGTACATGAACTCGGTAAGAAATGTAGTCTAATACAATTACAAATTCCCTTGGACTCTGAACTAAAAATTGTCACAATTTTGTTCTTTTGGTAATTAGTTGTTACTATTTTGACTTACATTGTTCCTGCGAAATTGGTGCTGAGATGACTTTGATCCTCTGGCAAAAGTCTTGCCAACCCAAAATCTGCAATTTTGGGCTGCATGAATATTGCTGGTTTTTATATCTCTGTGAATGATACATACATGGAATTGCTCATGTAGATAAGCAAGACCACTAGCTGTGCCAACTATAATATCATTACGTTGTTTCCAGTTGAGAATGCTCCTTTCACCTATTTCTCATGGAAAAAAATGCACAAACAGAAATTTTTTAATTAAATACATAAGTAAATAAATAAATTTTGACAAGTGAACTTTAGCCTCAAGGTGAGAAAGAAGGAAAAAGGGAACTTATTACACTAATTGTGCTAAGGTGTGTAATTTAGTGATTTATAAGCTAGATTGACACCAACCTATATAATAATTAATTCCTAGAATAACAATGTTCTTATTCTCTTACAATTCTTGAGATTGGAGAGATGGGCTTGGATTACCAAATAAGTATTTGTCAAGGCTGCTGTTTGCCATGTATTCATAAACGAGAAGTAGTTTTGGTCCTTTGCTACAGCATCCAAGAAGACGAATAAGATTCCTGTGATGAACATTACTTATAAGCTTGACCTCACTTTCGAAATCTGCCTTTGCTCTGCGGGATTGGCCTATGACTAGCTTCTTCACTGCAACTACTCTCCCATTCTTAAGAATACCCTATTCGATGTTGTAATAAAAACAGAGAATTAACTTGATGTAAGTATTGTCCATTATCGAAACATGATTAATAGTAGCTATTTCACATGGCACATACTATGGTTATGGTAGTCAACTAGTTTCAAGAAAAAGAGTCATATAGATGAGATCGATATTTTGAGTTATATATGTATATACACACACACAGAAATTCAATTTGTGATGTTCGCTCCATGATTATTACTCTTTATCATCAAGTCTAAGACACTAATTAGTTTTTTATGTAGGTGAGGTCTAAACTCTAAATTTCTTATTCGTTACCAGCTAAGTTAATTGAAACGTACGCAATATGATAGATTTAATGGCAACTAGGTTACCTAAATTCATAAAAATGACATAAGCTCACTGAAAAATTAAATGATCATACACGACGTGCATGTAATATTTTCTAAAATTTCATATTTTTCTCTAGTCTTCCGTACCTTATATACTTCACCAAAGCCTCCTTCACCTAATTTGTTTTCTTCACTAAAATTTTTTGTAGCTGATTTCAAAACATTATACTTGTAATTGACAGGGCCTCGCAACTCAGATGCTCCTAATATGCCATCTGTCAAAAAAAGAAAGTAGTTGAAATCCATCAGTGTTATATGTAGTAAACTTGTATAGATAAATCATTGGTGAAAGATTAAAACTATAATGGAGGTATGTATCCAAACTATAAAAAAATTTAAATGATATGGCACCATATACACCATTAAATATAAGAAAGAAAATATTAATTTTGAAATTGGTTCTCTTCATTTCACTTGAAATGGAGAGGGATGGAGAGGATCCTATTTTGTTGGTTGGCTTCTATGTTGGTGTTAAAAAAATAAGGGTAACATATATATATATATATATATATATATAAATTTATGAGAGAAGGTAAAGACTATATTTGATCCTTAAAGGTTGGCTCAAATTTTCAGTTTTATTTTTTTATTTTTTATTTATTTTAAAGCAATCCAATCCTTGATTAATTTAAAATGGTCCAATTTAGTCCTTACCATAATATTAATGATGATGTTTCATCTGACTAGCTTATTTACAATAATAAAAATGTCTAGGTATTTTATAAGATACATGCACAACTTAGGTGAATTAAAATGGTTATGCTACTTGACTAACTGAACTATAATTCCATGTAACCAAGTTGGAGGCTCTCATTGCTACATGACTACTATTTTACTAAACTTGCACACATTCTCACACTCAATTTAACAACTTGATGATTTATGCGATTATAAGTGATCGATAAAAAATTGTAGTCCATGTAAACATGAATGAACGTAAAGTGTCTACCATAGTTGTATACTTCAACAAATTGTGAAATTGAGTGTGAGAATGGGTGTGTCCCTAGAATTATTCTAGGAGAGGGGGGTGTTTTCTATAATTTGGACATTCAAAATTTTAACTTTGACCCTCCTAATTTATTTAAACTAGCAAAATTTTAACTTTGACCCTCCTAATTTATTTGAATTTTGAACTAGTCTAATGATGCTCTAAAAAGATATATAAAAAATTTTAGAATCAAATGGCACATAAACGTCTAGCTTAGGGTAAGGATCTATTTAAATAATTTTAGATTAATTAAGGATTTGGTTGCTACTTTTAAACTTTTAGGACCTAGATGAAAAAGGGGACAAATTTAAAGGACTAATGTAGACATTTTCCAATATGAATGTGCCTAATCAGATGGCACGTAAACACCTAGATTAGGGTAAGGACCTAATTGAATCATTTTATAGATTAATTAATGATTCAGTTGCGTGGAAAAAAGTATGGTTGGTTCCTATGTGTAATCAGCTAGCTATGTATCATTTACTATGGTTTAAACTCTAAAAATTGAGTGAAGTAATGAGTTCGAGAAAAGGGAAAGTTGCTGGAGACAGAGAGGAGAAAGTTGTTGGAGACAGAGAGTCCAACAGAGAAGAGAAAAGGGGGGAAAACAAAGAAAAAACAAAGAGGAGAGCGTTTTATATGCTCTGAAAATGGGGAAAAAAACAGAGAGTCCAACAGAGAAGAGAAAAGGGGGGGAAAAACAGAGAGGAGAGAGTTTTATATGCTCTGAAAAGGGGGAAAAAAATAGAGAGTCCAACAGAGAAGAGAAAAGGGGGAAAAAAAGTAGAGAAGAAATAGAGAGGAAAGAGTTTTATATGCTTTGAAAGTGTGGACAACGACAAACTTACCAAAGCAGTGTCGCAGTGAGAGAGAACTCAGGAAAAGAAAAAGTGTAAAAAAAACTAAAAGAATAGGAAAATATTACCTGATGTTGGTTGACTGCCGGCAGCCACTGGCCCACTCTCTTCCAAACCCTAGAAGAAGACGAAATACCTTTGCTCTGATGTTGGTTGACTGTTGCTTTGCTCTGAAAGTTGAGCGGTTCCCAAAACTTCTTTGTTTTATCTTTTGTTTTATGCTTTTTTTTTTATATTAATTTATTTGATATAGTGGGTGACAGCTCATCTCCACTAAGGTAACAGTTTTAAAACCAACCATACACCTCTTTAAATTTACAAAACATGCCATTAGAGCCCTTAAAAACACAAATCTACCTCAGGCGCTCGCCTCTCGCCTAACAAAATACATTTGGGCAAGCGCCTAGGCTCCAGAGGCGAGCACCTCACTAAAGGCGCCTCTGAGGCGCTTTTCTGGCGCCTCGCCTCGCCTGGGCGCCTAGGTGAGCGCCCGGAACGCCTTTGACTACACTGAGCGCTCTAGTGGTGTAGTACGCAGCTCCTATATATTATATGCAGCAACTTTGCAACTTGCAGTGATACAACAGCAAGCACAAATAGAGAACTACTAGCACTAGCAGTGGCCACCAGCAAGCAAAGAGATAGGATCCTAACATTAACAATTGGTAATCAATGGATCCCCCGTGGTAATTAATAAATAGATTTGACTCCTTTTTGGCATTAACATGCCCATCTCTCTACTTATAGTTATATGTAGTCTCTGGAAGAGAGTTTGTATTCTATCACAATCTGTGAAATGCTTATCCTTGATGCATACAAAAGTACTAATTAATAGAAGCACAGACCAGCAAAGACCATATAGCTAGAACTAGGCAAACAAGAAGGTGACCAGAGAATGTTAATAGTCAGAGCTGTAATCTGGGTATGTACTATCCACATAACAAAATCAAATACTAATATATATAATAGCCACCACTATAAAATATATATACTGCTAAATGGAAAAGCCTTACAAAAGATTTCATTTCATGTATACCAATAATGACTTCACTTTTTACACATACCTTAATAAGTTGTCACATTTGCTTCATCAAGTAAGGCTAAGCTCTCCATGAAAGTAGCTACGAATGAAAGATCTTGAAAATCAAAACACTCTTCACATCGAGCTTCGGGATAATTAAAACGAGCTTTCTTTTTTTCGGCATTTCTAATTGACCATTGCCAAAGATGTGGGATTCATCTTCCAATAGAATGAAACCCCGCTTGGTGAGACCATATAAACCATCATATTGTTCTCGTACAACAAGAGGTGTATTCCAGGATTTATGCTTGCCATACTCTTTTATGGCCCATACACATGCAAAACTTTGTTCTCCAACTGTCTCAAATCTAATCAAAGCTAGTTTCCCCCTAAATAACGAAATACATTTCACATCAAATTCATTGCCTGCTCCATCAAAGCAATGGTCAGGCACAGCTAGCTCTTCAAATGTCTCATTATTGACATCAAATGACAAAATCATTTCAGTCCTGTGCTTCTCTTCGCCTTGTATGATATCTACTAACCAATGCAAAGCTCCACCAAAAAATGGGATTGGCAAAGAAATATTATCTCCAAAGTCAATCTTGGGTCCCAATGAAACGTCAAGGCCCTCAAGTGTTCTCCACGAATCTGATTTTGATGTGTACACCTCAACCTCAAGCTTTCTCCTGGAATAATATGAAATCTTGACAACTTTGTAGTCATTATTCTCGGAATGATAAGCAAATCCGAGTGGAATAAAGCAGTCAAACTCAATATCAAGCAACCTCTTTAATTTTCTAAAGTATATACAAGAACTGACGTCCTCGGACAGAGCCGAGGACGATTATCTTTAGACAAAATCTATCTATTCTTACTTTACTGTCATCTGGACCCATCATAATTGCTACTTAACTCATTAGAACCTAGTTTTCCAACCCACTCTCTACAAATTTATTGTACTGGGCTTACTAGGCCAAGATCCCATACATTTTGGGCTTGGACTGCAAAACGTGTCTCTACAGTTTTCAATGTCAAATTATTCCCAGTAATTATGTTCACTCTTTGTTGGCTTTAAAAAAAAAATCTAAATCTCTGTTTTCTATTGATCTATTCAATCTAGTATTATACACGAACTATACGTGTTTTGTTATTTTTCTGTTTAAAGATGCTAAATTATATCTATTTGAATACTTACTGAATTGTACACGTACTATATTTTACTAATTATATTGAATAAATATGGCTTGTATTGTGCTTTTATTTAAACAAAATTTTAAAAAAAATAACAGAAAAAAAAAATCAAAATTTTACTTTTTGTTGGATAAGAAAGGATCAAAGTAATTAACAATGCAAAATACAATTGATATAAATTAATAATCACAATTCACAAGAACTAGAAGTAGGTAAAAACAATAACATGTGATTGTGGTATAAAAAATAATATTCAATAACTAAAAGCTAGCTAAAAGAAACCTCTGGAATTAAAAAAAAAAAAAACCTCTGCAATAATATTTTGTATATTAAAATAACAAAAAGTAGTATTTCCTAGACGTAAGCTCTTTTTATTTATTTATTAAAGATAAATTTTGAATCATTTAAAAATGTAAAGGTTTAAATTATTGTTATGCCTTGCATAAGCTTGCAAGGCATACCTTATTATGTTAATTGAATGAGTATTTAAAGAGTACGTGGGTTAGGTTTTTTGGCAAAAAATTATCTTAAAACTTAACAGTAGATTTATCAACTGGCCTTCCCCTCAAGTTAGCTAAGGGAATTATGTTTTAGAGTAGTGACTCCAATCACCCTATAACAGGACAATAGGCCTATTAAATAGATGTCTCATTAATGTATAAATGGATGGGACAAGACTAACAACTCTAAATGTAATGGATCTCTGCTCTAGGTTGTTTAACCACTACGCTCCGCCATTGCGTTCGACCATGACTCTTAGTCTTTGGTCGGCTTGGTCATTATGTTCGATCATTGTCCTTGGTCAATTGGTATTCATTATGGACTGTAGGCCAATACCCACAGTTTTTTTTTTTCCAAAGAGGAAAAAGTATAAGGGTAAGACCGTAAGAGTAAAAAATTAGAGATGTTTTGCTATTGAATCATGCGTGGGAGTAGGGACCATTTTTTTCATAACTTGCTAAGCCTATAAGCTTTTAGTTAAGTATCATCACTTTCCTATAAATCATTACCATCATCACTTTATTATGAACCAATCATAACATGCTAATTCCATAATTATGAAAAAAAAAATTGTTATAATTTTTGTGTTGCTAAACTTGCTGACTACAATTAGATATGAGATGTGGTATTACCAAATCCAAGACTAAAACCTATCTTCGTGATACAAACCATTAGAATAATAAGTTGACATGGTAAGTTATACGAGTTAGTTAATTAAATAATAAGTTGACATGGTTATTGCGAATTATATGAAAGAGAGAAAATGTCTTATTAATTTCCATTTCTTTATCATAATTTAATATTTCATGCATTTGTGAATTTCTAAAATTGTGAAGAAATATTTCACTTTTATTTGATAGATCATTTGTAGGAAAATTTTTAGTAGATGAAAAAAAAAAATTTCCTATCATATAAAATTCATTGTTTGGAAAGTGGAAAAAAAAAAAAAAAGAGGAAAGAATTGAAAGTATTACTTAAGAGTTACGACTTTGAAATTTGCTTTGAAAAACGGAAGGACCAGCAAAAGGATATGATTAACTTTATGTCCAAACAAGTGTTGCGAAACTGGTCAAAAGCATCGACGGCTGTCGTGTCGGCTGCGAACAAAAACGACACGTTATTCCGTTCCACTTAATATCATAATAATAACAAGTTCCGTAATTCCCAAAATACCCTCTTACTTCCAACTTGCCATGAAACTATTTTGTTTTTGTTTTCTGTAGTCCAAGTTGACGTTAATTACTCTCACCAAAAAATTTATATATATTTAATAACAATTTGTCCTAAAAAAAAAGAAAAAAAAAAAAAACACGTTTTGAGTAACAATCATTAAATTTCATGTGCTCACTTTTACGAAGAGAGAGAAAAAATGTGATCCCTTTAACCTAGAGAGGAGGACCCATAAATATTCTAACAAAGAAAAAAAGAAAAAGAAAGAATAAAATAAGAAATGTATAGACAAATAACATGAGACTCACGTGCATAGAATAGAGAAAAACAACAAAGCATTGTTGAATCCACACCCACTATTCCAATCCATTTGTTGGGTTTATTTTTTTGTCTTCCAATATCTTTTTATGTTCCTTCAACATTTGGACATGCTGTTGGATATTTTTTGGTTGAGTTTGTTGGTTTGGTTGAAATATAGATGCACACTTACCAAACAAATGAAATAGGTGTGTCAGTTTTTTAACAAAATAATAAAAGAAAATTAAAAGAAAATAGGAGAATGAGGAAAATTAATATATCAAAACTAGTAACAAAGTGTAGTGTAGGTAATGGTAACTTACTAAATTATATCTCACCATTAATTAAAAGAGAATTAGTTGATTTCCATGTGTTTAACTTTTTTATTTTCAAATCTATGTTTGCATAAGTAATAAATTATGAAATATTTTTATTTTAGTGCACACATGTTTGGGGTAAGTTATTTTAGTATAAAGATGGTAGAAATGAAATATAGGGTTTTATGAAACAGTGGTTTTTAGTGTTTCCTAGCACTGCACAGAAAGAGAGGGAATGCATGGATCGAGGGCTATGTCCCTCCCAAAATTTTGGAAAATTCTTTATTTTATATATATATATATATAAATTATTTGGCTAAACTACATAAATTCACAATTTGCTTTCTCCTGAAAACTGTTTAACAGATTTATCAGCTATCTTAGATTCTTATGGACCATCATAATTTTAAATTTTGCAATAAAAATTCAAGAAATCAAGATGCTTCTCTTCATTTTAAATGTTAATTAGATATCAAAATGGAAGTTACCCAAAAAAAAAAACCAAATGGAAACAACTGTGAAAGTCAAAATGCTTTTCTTCATCTGAAACATTAATGTCATAAATCTAACTGTATTCTTAAAAATAAATTTCCACTGATGGGAGGCTAAGCACGTACTGAGGAAAAGGCTAATCACAGATTCTTAGGATCTAAAATTTGCACTATTTGTCATTCTAACTCTTTTCTACAGCCAAAGCCATTTATTAAACCAGAATTTTCATAACTGACAATTTTACTCTTCTGATGCATAACACAATGGTGCCTAATCAATGAACAATAATAGTAAGTCACCATGGATAGTTATGCATGTGTTAAATGTAAATTAAGAATTTAAGAATTAGGCTCCCGATTGTAAGAATTAACTTTATTCAAGTAAGACAAAAAATGGAGATTTTACTAGGATAAAAGGAGTTGCCCTATATGCAATCCCTTTTGGTCATTTTTTTTAAAGGGTTGTGTTAACGGGCACTGTAAGGTGTCCGTTAACAACAACTTTTTACACATTTTTTTTACTTTTTGTCCTATTTGATAATTTTTTTAGCAATTTTTTTTATCTTTTGGTAATCCTTTTAATAGCTTTTTGTTCTTTTTATTAACACAACCCATTAAGGGAAATCTTAACAAGCACCACACAGTGTTAACATTTCCCTTTTTTAAAAGAAGAATAGGGCAAGATCTTGAGCACTGCACCTTGGTTGAAGTGTTCAGCATTCCTGAATTTGAAGCATCAAGGCAGAACTTATCCATACGCAGGCTATTTTTATTCCATACACAATGCACTCTTTTACAGGGGGGCTTACTCCACTGCTACTATCCCATAAATCCTCGTTATCATAAATAATGCTATTTCCTCCGGGCTTTGTCCCAAAAAACAACTCCTCTTTAGCTTCAGCTTCTGATACGCTGAGCATGCCAGGAGAAAGTGACTCTGGAACATCTGCAAACCTTTTCTCAGGCATTATGTGAGGATCCTTGACTCTAAGAGACACAATTGCATGAGAAGAAAAATTCTCCTCATTTTCAAGCACAGAAGACTTCTTCAATTGGGAGTCATGGTCGGATTCTACAGCTGAATGCTTCCTCAATTGTCAAGAGTTCTCTGAAGAACTGTAAAGCCAGTCAACACCAATTAGCCATCTTGCACTTCTTCACTTGGTAAGACGTATTTCTAGCATTAAATAACTCACCAAGTAACAGGATGTAATACCTTCTGAAGATGTTGAAATGCCTTTAATCCTAATACTTCTAATTTTGCAAGTTGACCTTCAAGTGAAACACAATTGATTAAAATGCCCCTCTCATCCATCTGAAGATAGAACACATGAAGGGGGAAAATAAACGTTACGAGAGTATGTGATGAGTGATCTAAGCACCAACTGTATCTCTATTATACTATCTAATACTCTAGGCAAGTGAAACCTATTACCAAAAGACATTAAAACAACTTAGTATAACATTGGACACATGACATATATCTAATGCAACAACAAAGAAAACTATAACATGAACAACAATGTCTTTTTCTTAAATTATAATGTAAGGATCCCTTGAGATTATCATTCACTTATAGGGTAGTTTCCAGAAAATTTTAATGCAGCTTAGAGTAACAAGACTTCCCACATATGACACCTCATTTGAAGTTTGAAGTTTAAGCCTACTAAGCTTCAAAAAATAAAGAGAAATATGACTCTCTTGTGAGAACCAAATTTAGAATGTGTACCTCCTCTTGGCAGGCAAATTTTAGAGCATCAAATCCTTCACTAAAAGCAGAAACATGTATCCACACCCACATCTAGCAAAAGGAAGAACTGAACTTGATGTTCTCGGCTTGTCACAGCCATCACCATCATGGTCCATAGCATCACTATCTCTATTCTGCTGAGAAAGTGGTGCTCCAACATGATGAAGCTGCGAAGAACAAGGAATTCATATATCTAAATCCTTATCTAATCCCCGTTCATAAGAGATCACTTAATGAGATAACCTACCATAGCGCTTCCATACATGGCACCCGAAATAACAGAGCAAGAAGAAGTTTCAGAAAGATCTGAAGGGGAAGGCACCATCAGAGTTTTTAGAACCGATATTAAAGAATCCTGGAAGCATACAACACAAGATCAGATTACATTTATCATAATAGAATAAAAACAAATTGCATGACTTTTTTTATTGGGCCAGTGGAGCTGGAAATAATTATTCCAACTATTGATTAAAGACCTTTTTTTGATTCTAAACCCATTTCATTCACATTAGAATCAAAAAAAGTTTGTAACAAGAAGAGGGAATGCCTACCTCCGGACCCTCTAATTGGACAGAAACATGATAACTCGCATCATGTATGAGAACTTCTTGTTTGAACCACTTCGGGAGTGCCCTTGAACCCCTTACTCTACACAAAACATATATAAATCATTGTCAACAATTAAATAGTATAAGGCACATACAACTTTCTCCATATAGCTTAAAACTAAGTATCTTCAAAACACACACTTTTACTCAGTCCATTATCCAATTCGCACTTTTCCAGACAATCCGATCAAACATAAAATATAGGGTCAGTCAACATCAGTCTACCCCCGATTTTTCGTATGTTACACTTACCTTGCACTAAATTGACTCTTCAATCTTTCCATTCTTATTGACAGAAATAGATATGTGAAATTTAGTATTGATTTCAATTTTCAAAATTCTTCCATCATTTTTTTTTTTTATAAGCTCAAAATTCATTGATCATAGGACTTTGGAACATCTCTCAGGGTCCCTTTGTTTCAGTTTCGAGCTCATTCTATCTATTTGCTTAGACACAAAATTTTAAATCCTCACAATTATTTCATATACCACAATACTTAGTCTTAGAGTCCATTTGTTTCAGTTTCGAGCTCATTCTGTCTATTTGCTTAGGCACAAATTTTTAAAACTTCACATTTTTCTTTGTAAACTGCTTGGCATACCAAACATGTGTTCTAAGCCTCTTAGTCCCATCTCCAGAACTCGAAAACCCTTTCTCCTGATTCATCTGAAGCTCAATTCTCCTTCAAATGCACCGAGGAACAACCTTAACCTCCTTCTCCAAACAAGCATTGGTCTCACTCCTACTACGTCTCCTCTTCTTAGCAACTTGATTGTGGCACGAATTTGTTCTTCGTCTCTTGTTCCTGCGAGACCGGAAATCGTTGTTCAACCGAGTTGATACTAAGGAGTGAAGTGATTCAAGCTCTAGGCCTCAAGATTCTCGAAACAAGATTGAGCGCACACATATGTTCACAACATTTTTTCATTCACACGTATTTTCACAACACTTAAACAACATTATAAGAACAACATTACCAAACGGCCGTTTGCGTGGAGGCAAAACAACATTGGTTTTTGTTGTTAAAGACATATAGGGGCTGTTTAGTTGTGTTGTTTAAACAACAATTTTCGTTGTTTAAACAACACAATATGTATTTTCACAACACTTTTTTACCTACACGTATTTCCACAACACTTAAACAACGTTACTAGAACAACATTACCAAACGAGTCCAATGTAAATGAAAAGGTAATACTATGATATAAATAGAGAAAGAAAGACCAAAAAGTTTAGTTTTGACCCAGCTTAATGCATTGGTCATTTAGCCAAACCTAGTATTAAAAGTTCAAAACTCATAATAAATGGTATAAAAAAGCTTGATTCATTTTCTTGTAGAACAAACTCGAACTTATTCAAGAGCAACTTGATTAACTTACTCATTTTTCATATATAATAAAATTTTGACTAAAATTGTTTACCTCTTCACAAATCTATGAATTTTACTATGAATAGACTATTTATTTTGTCAATAAACTAATAATAATTTGATATCATATAAATCTATTTATAAAGTTGTGTAATTCAATATCAAATCTACATAAGTATATAGAAGATTAAGGTTTAACTAGCCTCATCACACGCGCTTCGTGCATGTGATGAGACTTTTTTTGGGGTTAGTGTTATAATTTTCCATTCATCTCAATTTGAGACATTTTTTTCTTCTATCCAATTAAACCACATGCTTGGTGATTTTATTTTGGACATAGAAAATACATGCATTAAAATGAAAAAAAAAAAAAAAGGCAGTGCAACCAAATTTGAAGAGAAAACAATTCAAAAACCAACCTAAATAAATAAATAAGTCATCAAAAAGAAAAAAAAGGAGTACATTAAAAATCACATTTTTTTTAATAATTCAAAAATAAAGAAAAAGAGATTTGAAAAAATTAAAACAAAAACCAAAATTAAATAAATAAATAAAAAACGTGAGATTACAATTTAGAAAAAGAGAGAGAGAGAGAGAGAGAGAGAAAGGAAATGTTTAAGTCTTGATAAAGGAGAAAAAAGAAGAAGAAAAAAAAAAGTGAAAACGTTGGGCTTAGTTGCCCTATTTTATAGCAAAAAAAAAATTGTGTCTTTATTTTTTATATATAATTTTTATTTTGAAAATCTAATTTATCTATACTATTATTTAAGGGGCTTTCCCTGTTTGGATTCCTCATTTTTTTAGTTCAAAAATGCCCCTACACCCCTATGTTTAAATAGAGACAAAACTAAAGGACAATCCGGTAAAAATGTAACTCTAACTCCCACTAAAACATTGCCTAAAAAATAGGATCAATCTCCTATTAATTTTCAAATTGGTTTATTCACTTATAAATTAGATTTTCAAAATAAAAATTTTATAAATATATATATATATAAAATAAAAAAACTCAGTTTTTTTTTCTATAAAATAGGACCACTAACCAAAAAAAAAAAAAAAAAAAAACCTCATTGCACGCGCGAAGTGCATGTGATGAGGCTAGTAAGCGGATAAAGCAATTTGAAAATCAATAGGAGAGTGACCCAATTTTTTAGACAATATTTTAGTGAGAGTTAGAGTTGTATTTTTACTAAATTGTACTTTAGTTTTGTCTCTACTTAAACATAGGGGTGTAAGGGTATTTTTGAACCAAAAAAAATGAAAATCCCAAACAGGAGAAGCCCCTTAAATAGTAACTAGCCTCATCACATGCACTTCGCGCGTGCAATGAGCCTTTTTTTTTTTTATAGTGTCATAAATTTTCATTAATTCTAATTTGAGGTTTACATGTTTTCTCATTAATATTACGCATTTAGAATTACTAATACAACCAAGAGTTATGAGGCTAGCTTCAAAAAAAAAAAAAACAAATATTACATGTTTATTTTGTAGAAAAAAAATTTGTGTTTTTATTTTATATATATAATTTTTATTTTGATAATCTAATTTATAAGTAGATAAAGCAATTTGAAAATCAACAAGAGAGTAATCCTATTTTTTAGACAATATTTTAGTGAAAGTTAAAGTTGTGTTTTTACCGGATTGTCTTTTAGTTTTGTTTCTACTTCAACATAGGGATGTAAGGGCATTTTTTAACCAAAAAAAATGAGGATCCCAAATGGAAAAAGCCCCTTAAATAGTAGTATAGATAAAACCTTTTAATCTTTTTTGCTTTTTGAACAAAGATTAAGGTTTAACAAAACCCATGTGAACCTTCTAGGCTTTGATTGCGATGTCGTTTTTATACCTTATTGGGCCGGAGAGCATTAAAAACAATTTGACGTTTGAACATGATATAGATGGACAATGTCGGTGTGTTGAATTAGTAGGGGTCATAATAATAAGAGACTTTGAATTAGGCTTGAAAATAAGACCAAGACTTCTAGCCCAAGATGGATGTCTAGTTCGTGCAGGTCCATTTACCCAAGATGAATGTTCGAGTGTGAGTCATGCTAGTCTAAATTGTCTAATTGAGTTGTGGGGATCATCAAGCCTGGTTTGATTTGCCAGTCTTTTAGATGGACTTAATTGTGGGCCGCTTAGTCTAGCTTAGGGTTTTTGTTGATCTTGAAATCCGGCCTGGGAGTGGGTTTTTTGGCCCGACTTAATGTGTTAATCATTTAGCAAGGCTTTTAGGTTCATTAAATTATTGGGTTCTCTAATCAATAAATAGAATTTAGGTGTACAAGAGAGCAGTGCTCTAAATCTAATGGTCAGTAGACTTACTCTCAAGTGGTTTGAAAGTAGAGGTTCCAAGTTCGAATCTCGTAATGGAAAGCATTTGGAAAAAAACCTCATATCATCAACTCAATGGCTATATTACAATGTCGTTTTTTATACCTTATTGTGTCAGAGAGTATTAGAAGCAACTTGTTGTTTAAACATGACATAAGTAATAAATTGGGTTTGCAAATCAAACCAAACCTTCTAGCCCAAGATGCAAGTCTAATTTGTATGGGTCATTTACCCAAGACGAATGTGTGAGTTGTGTTTCGTAGCCTAATTGAGTTGTGGGTCATCAAGCCTGGTTTGATTTGCATGTCCTTTAGGCTGGACTTGATTGCGGGCCGTTTAGTCTAGCTTTATGATTTTTTTGATCATGAAATCCGGCCTGACACGTCTTTTGGACCCGACTTTATATATGTTGGTCATTTGGCGAGGTAGGTCTTAAGTTCATTAATATATGGGGTTCTTTGCCCAAATCAATATATGGGATTTTTTTTTTTTTTTTCAAAAAAAAAGAAATAGAGCTTAGGCATAATTCTAACACATGTCATTTGGCATTTGCCAATGCATTGAATGTGTTTGGCTCACCCTTTTATATATGGGTTGTGTTAACAGGCACCGTAAGTTGCCTGTTAACAGCAACTTTTGACTTTTTTTAATACAGTTTTTTGTCTTTTTCTACAGTTTTATGTCATTTTTTTTAGTGTGGAGTCAACTTTGTAGAAAAAAAAATATTAAAATAACTATAAGGACTAGTTTTATGTCTTTTTTTATTTATTTAATTTTTTATCAAATGGAACCTATTTTAGTACATGGTGCTTGTTAACATTTGCCTTTATATATATATATATATATATCCATCTTAAGTTTTATCTACCCAATACGACATCATTTAAAAGATAGATTCCTTCCATGAATAATGAAACTGTCCATTCAGCTCCATATCTCAAGGTGACAGTGCACTATGCAATATGCATACAAGGTGATAACCAGGGGAAACTACACCCTGTTTCGGGTGTATGTTTCCTCCATCTCACAAGCTGGTGGGACCCACAGCTGATGGGTCCCACCAGCTGTGAGAGAGGAGAAACATACACCCGAAACAGGGTGTAGTTTCTCGATAACCAGATGATTATATTTGCGTTACAAATAGCCATGGGATTTTGTACATGTATCTTCAAATATGGTTTTGACACCAAATCATGCATGGGGAATAGTCATGCAATATCTCACGAATATCACCATATTCATTAAAGATTTTTTGGATGTAACCATTGGATTTTCAATAGAAGTCATTGCAAACTTTGATTTTCCATGAAACCCAAGGTTAATAACCCTTAACAATCCCATACGAAAATAGGTGATCACGTGCAACACTGTTTGGCAATAGCTTTCAAGTACTATTATTTAAAATGATATAAAAACTGTGATTTAAAAAGTGTTGTAAAAATACGTGTTTATAGTATTTATAATGTAAAAAATGTGTTTGATATCATGTTTCGAATAACATATTTTAAAATGTGAAAGAATATTGTGTATGTATTTTTTTTTTTTAAGTGGTAACTTTCTGACATGTACAATTATTTTATTAATATCTATTAGAGAAACATGAAAGAGAAAGAAAAAAAAAAAAAGATGAGATGTGAACGTGAGAGAGAGAGTTGTAGTTATGTTAGGTCTTATCAAATGAGTCTCATATCATAACTCAAACACTCCTAAATGAAATCTCTTACTAAACCCGTTGTTTTTTCTAAGACTCACAATTTTCAGTGTTTAAATACTAAAAACTATTGTTTGAACTACCTTACCAAACAGGACAGTCCTAGACCAAACAGTTTTCTACTCACACAGTTAGTACACGAACATGAAATCCTTTCCTGGTGTGCTGTTTGAGACGCAAATTTCATCTAATTATTATCCATTGCTATAGGATGCTTTACAATATATACCTACAACAAGACTTCACGAATGCAAACAACAGAGGCTAATCCTTAATTTGTTACATGCCAATTTTAGTTAAAGAAAAAAAATTGTGTTATCTAACAAAAGAGCCCCATGTTCAAAAGTCTAAATTTTCAAATTTGTAAAATAACTTGCAATTAAAGACTCACCAAGATATAAGTATGGATGTGGGCGTCTCACATATATATGGTTATTGTACTATACCAATGAATTGAACAAAAAGCAACACAAATAGATTGACAGACCCAAGTTTAAGAATCATGAAGAAAGATTAATGGAAGATATATGTATTTGAAACTTCATAATCGAAAGTAATAATAAACTTCAAGATTATTATGGAATCATTCTTTTATATATATAAATATATATATATATATAATTACTTATACACAAATTTACACGAGGAACAATAAATTATTAAGTTAACAAGATATACATAAAATAAAATAAAAATTAATAAAGGAAACAAGATAGTATCACTAATAGTCAAGAAGCTTAGAGATGCAGTATATGGCGCAGATGATCTGTTGAGTGATTTCTCTACTGAAGACTTGCGACGAAGGGTGATGGGTGGTGATAAAATGGCAAAGAAGGTACACACTTTCTTTTCGACTCAAACCAAATTGCTTTTTATTTTAACATGGCTCACAAAATAAAGGCCATAAGAAAGAGACTTGATGCAACAGCAAATGATAGGAACAAATTCCAATTGAAAGAGCATCCTTTGCAAATAAAGGTGAGGGAGAGGGACCAAACTCACTCATTTGTATGAGAAGAATAAGTTGTTGGGAGAGAAGAGGATAAGAAAATGATCATAGATTTATTATTGAACATTGATGTGGAAGAAAATGTCTCGTTCATATCCATAGTGGGAATTAAAGGGATGGAGAAGACCACACTTTCTCAATATGTATACAATTATGAGAAAGTGAAGACTTATTTTGAGTTGAAGATGTAAGTGTGCGTCTCTGATGTCTTTGATGTGAAAACAATTGTTGAAAAGATAATTGGATCTGCAACTGGTATGAAACTTGAAATCCTTGATATGTATCATTTGCAAACTTCGCAAAGAACTCAAACAAAAGAAGTACTTAATTGTGTTGGATAATGTATAGAACAATGATGAGAAAATGTGGTGTAACTTAAAAAGACTTTTGATAGGCGGCTCAAAGGGAAATAAGGTGGTGATAACTAGACGGACCAAATTGGTTGCAGAAAATAGTGCCCATGAGAATAATGGTTTTCTCTAACACATATGGCTGGATATAGAAATCTATTTAAAATTAAAGAATCCATGCCAATTAAATTCATTTAAAGAAACATATCAGATTAGCAATTTAGAAAACGTTTGAAGAAAATATTTAATAAGGAAGTACATCAGGTGCACCAACATTTGGAAAGGTTTGCTAATCAATATGCATTAATTTAGCCAACTCATAATATATAGGAAAGACATCAAAGAATAAAACTGATTTCTATTTACACACTTAAATCAACATTTAATAAAAATATTGTAATCTTTATAAAAATATTCCAAAACAGGGTAAAGGTGGTGCCTGGGTAAAAGTTGAGTTCTGGTTAGAAGCATGGCTGATTGCAAGCAGTTCAATCCAATTCTGTGAGGGTTGGATGTTCACTGAAAAACTCCTCCTAGTTTTCCTCTCTATCAACCCCTCTGTACATTACTAGCTCCCATTTTCGGACAAATATGTCTTCAAAGTTGAATTAGACACTCAGATTGAGTGACTGTGTGTCTGATTCTAGAATATATAACTCAAAAGGAAACGCATTACAAAGATTTTATTTCATTTATACAACCGATAACTTCACTTTTTAGTACAAACATCTCCATGCACTTAATAAGTTATCACATTTGCTCCATCAAGTAAGGCTAAGCTCTCCATGAAAGTAGCTACAAATGAAATATTTTGAATATGAACACGTTTTTCACGAAAAGTTTCAGGGTCAATTAAAACATATTTAGTCTTTTTCCTCATCTTTAATTCACCATTAGAAGACATCCGAAATTGTTCATGCGATAGAATTAAACCACACTTGGTGAAACCATTGAAACCATCATATTTTTTTGGTACAACAAGAGGTTTATTCCAAGATTTATGTGTGCCATACTCTTTTATCACCCATATGCATGTGAATTTATGTTCACCAACGCTCACAAATCTAATGAAAGCTAGTTTCCCCCTAAATAACATAAGACATCTCCCAAGATGCTTTCCATCTAAGCAATGATCAGGTGGCGCTAGCTCTTCGAATGTCTCATTATTGATATCAAATGACAAAATCATTTCACTCTTGTTGTTCTCTTCATCTGGTATGGTATCTACTAACCAATGCAAAGCTCCACCAAAGAATGGGATTGGCAAATAATAATTATGATGAATTTCAAACTCAACATTAGTTCTAAATGAGACCCCAACCCTTCTCCAAGAATCCGATTTCGATGAGTACACCTCAACCTCAAGTTGAGAGGTAAAGCAACGTAAAATCTTAACAACCTTGTAGTCAATACTCTTAGATTGATAACCAAATCCAAGTGACACAAGGTGTGATTGGCTTTCACAAGGATCAGGCAACCTCTTTAACTTTCTGATGTTGGGGTTCCACACGTAAATAACATTAATCATGGTGCGTGGAGGACAAAAATTCAGACACAAAAGGCCATTGCACGAACCGACTAAGAAGGTGGCATGATGAGAAGGAAGGTTCAAGGGAACTTCAAACTGGAAAATTTTATCAAAACCATGGTCGCAATAAAATGTAATAACTGGTCTATTTGTAGGAGGAGGAGGAGGATAATTAAAACATGACATGTCAAGGATATAACCACGATCCTTATTATCATGATCATTGTTATTATAATTGATAAGGTGGGTGGAGATAAAATAGGAGCTGATGATTAAGGAGTTACAGGATTTAGAAACACACCTGAATCTGATAAGTGATTTAACTGGTAGCCTTGCCAAGATGTTGAATACTATGTCATCCGGAAGATGGTTGTTCTTGATCTTTCCAAGGGTTGGTGGTTGTGCTTTTGTGGGTTCTCTTGTTTGAGACATTTTTTTCAAAGAAAGGGGACAGAGCAGAGTTTTGAATTTCGTTCTGTTCTGGTACGTACCAGAGAAAAGCAGTGAATCTAATGGTAGAGATAAGTCACAAAGGTGAGGGATAAATTAAGAGTCTGAGAGTCAGAATACGTGTGAATAAAAAAAACAAAAAACAGAACAAAGAAGATGGAGAAGAAGCAACATGAGAAGGTTAAGAAAGAGAAGAAGAGGAACCAGAGTAGTAATGTGAGAGAAGAAAAGGAATGGACGATGGTATTGAGAGTTGAAAAAGTAAGGAATAAAATACTAAGGGCAAGGCTTCTGTCCAACACCTCCAATGCACTGACCCGTTGCGATCATGATACGGGTCCATTTTTGAAGTAGAGCCGAAGTAACTCTGAAATAATTCTTAGGTGCTTTCGAAATACAAAGAATGATGCTTTATTCTCTCACATCTATAGTGAAATCCACTCATTAAAATCACGATGAAGTCCACCAGAATGTAAGAAGAGGGAGTATTATTTTTTCGTGCTCCAGAAATTCCAAAGAATTTTCTGCGACTCTCTATATATAGATGTTTACGTGGGAGTGTAGCAAATTTTAAAGAAAAAATGAACTTTCTTGAAAGTTGCCTGATTTATAAATGTTAATATATAAGTACTTTGTTAATCTTTGCACGCGCGTGGTCAAAGGCGGCAGTTTATTTTTTTGGTTTTGTTTCTTAAAATTTTTGAAATCAAGATGTATTTATTTGTCCATTTGTATAATTAACTCTTTATGCTTTTGTCGGATTAATGCATTTTTCCAATACAATAATAACGCATGATTTGAGCCTTCGACGTGATTGCAATACAATGTATGACCATCAAAATTAATCTTTAAAATTTACATCAAGTCAATTTGTATAATAATTCCATACAGTTATTATAGATAAAAATTTGAATAATAATTCAATACAATAATAGTAATAGTTAAATAAAGTTTGACTACAAACTTGGTTAAAAAAATTAACATAACTACATATTTTGAAAATCTAACCGTTAGATTACACACTGGCGGCTCCATGTAGAGTCCAGGGTGGTCACAGGACCACCTAGACTTGGAAAAAAAATTTAGACGTAAATGCACTTTTAGTCTCTACTTTTTGACTTTTTTTCCATTTTAGTCCCTACATTTTATTTTTACCACTTTTAGTCCCTAAACCAATTAACGTGGAACATTTAAGTCCTTGAAATACTATTTTGTCACCAAACTACTGGAGAAACTGACGGATCAATAAAATAATAATAAAAATTCACTAGCACTAACACATCAACATATAAATTTAAAAAATTATTTTATTAATTTTTACTAAATAAAAAAAAAAACAGAATTAAAAAAAAAAACTTGCAGTAACTTTCTCAATTTTTCTTAAATTTTCTTGTCAGCCAAACACAAAATCATCAATAAACACTAAACTCAGACACAGTGCCAAACTCATTTTTTTTATTTTCCTAGATCTCTCTCTCCCTCTCCCTCTCCCTCTCGGGTCAAACTCCTCTATTGGCTCTCTCTTATTTCTTTTTCTCCGACGGTCCTCTCCATCGAGTGCCTTAATGGTACTTCCACCGCCGACGAGTGGACCGGCGATTGTTCAAGTCATTCTGGGCAGATATAAGGTCGGTTCCTTCGTCTTCAATGGCCCCTACTCTTGATGTTGGTGGTGGGTTAGGTTTGGTGGTTGTGAATCGTGGGTTAAGGACATGCAACAGCGGTGGGCTGTCGTGGGCTTGGTGGGTCAAGCCGTGGGCTGCCGTGAATCTGGTTTTGGCTGGGTTCGTGACTTTTGGCTAATTTGGGTTGCTGGGTTATGATGTGGTGGTGGTCGGCGGTGGTGTGGTTGGTGGGTTTGTGGTGGTGGTCGGCCATGGATTCTTGATCCAAAGAAAATGATGGGAGACATTTGAGTTTTTGGATTTGATGATTTTGTTTGGGTTTGAGAATTTTGGAGGTTTTGGTTTGTTTTTCCTGTGGGTATCTAACCCCTTTTTTTTGTATTTGTTTCCCAAGAAGATTTATGGGTTTGAAGGTTAAGGTTTACTTTGTTGGAGATCAGTTTGGTTGTTGGGTTTATGGGTTTGGTTGTTTTATTGGAGATTTGGGTTTGGTTCTTTGTTGGAGATTGATTTTGCAGGAGATCTGTATTTTTGTGATTGTTGGTTTTGTTCTCATTTGAAGATTGCTATGTATTTTGCATGTTTGGTTGATAAGAAAATGCAATAAGAGAAACAAAAATATTGATTTTTTAAATTTCTGGGCAAGATTTGCTGGGAAGAAAATGAAGAACATGATTAACGGGAAGAACACATGTTTTTATTCTGGGCAAGGTTTGAACATGATTTTTTAATTATGTTTTTATTTTTTTTATTTAGTAAAAATTAATAAATTAATTTTTAAATTTATATGTTGATGTGTCAGTGCTACAGTGAATTTTTATTATTATTTTATTAATCCATCAGTTTCTCCATTAGTTTGGTGATGGAATAGTGTTTCAATAACTTAAATGTTCCGCGTTAATTGGTTTAGGGACTAAAAGTGGTAAAAATAAAATGTAGGGACTAAAATAGAAAAAAGTCAAAATGTAGGGACTAAAAATGCATTTACGCCAAAAATTTATTATATGTAAACTTAAAAAAAAAAATTATGATTTTTTATCCTTAAAAAAATATTTGGGACCACCCTAAATTTTTTTAGGCTCAACATAATTACACTTCGGACAAAATTTAGCAATAAACTTGGTTGTAGATTAAGACTACAACTCAACTCAATATATTTTTATTAGATGTGAATTTTGGCAAATCTATCATTGGATCACATTTTCTTCTTATATCCTTCATATTTGCAAAATTTCAAAAAGATGAAATATCAATAGCTATGTCATCACTCAAATCTTTAAATTTCAAATTTTTGTTGTCTAAAATTATACATAAAAAATAAGTTTATAGATTAAATAGTAAATAACTTATGATTGACATGAGATTTGACATGTGTTTTAAGAACATAAAAAACATACAATTTAACATTTAAATTTTCAAAATATGTAACCATATTAATTTGTTTAGTGAGAGTTGTAGCCTTAGGTTACAGCTTAGTTTGTAGTCAAACTTTTCTTTAAACTTTGATCCCTTAACGATATATTAGGTCCTTACAAACAAAAAGAAAAAGCCCAAGAAAATTTTTATGGAACTAAAATTTTGAAAAAAATGTAATTTGCAGCATTTATAATGAGACTATGATGCAAAGATTTCAAAATAAGAAAATTCAAAAAGGAAATTGTAAGACTTTATGTCTTTGTGTGTGTATGTGTTTTTTTTTATGGCCAATATATGAAGCTGTATTTTTATTAAATTTTGTATCATTTAAGTTTCTTAATGACCATTTTGGAAAATATTCTTGGAGCCGCCACTAGGATTACATGTCTTTATGTTCTTAACACACATGTTAAATTTTGTGAAAATCGGATTACATGTCTTTACTATTCGATTCATAACTTAATTTTTATGCATAATTTTTTACTACAAAAATTTTAAATTTAAACATTTAATTGATAACAATCATAACATAGCTATTGATCTTTGATCTTCCGAAAATTTTGCTATAAAAAGAAAATGTAATCCATTTGTGGATTTGTCAAAATTCGCATCTAATAAAAAAATATTGAATACAGTTGTAGCCTTAAGCTACAACCAAGCTTGTTGCCAAATTAACTTTAATTTATTCATAATAGTTTCCAACACATGATCCAGCATTATAGATAAAATTTCATGTCCCAAAATGAAGAGGTAATAAGACAAAGGGTCCCCCTTGATATTATATTGTAAACAAATAATTTTTATTAATTTTTTATTATTATTATTTTGTTTAAAAATTGATAATATTGCGTTGATTTTTGAAAAATACATTTGAAATAATTATGACGTCAAATTTTGAAAGATGGTCTTTATACTTGTAAGGGCAGACTTTGGTTCTTAAATCCAAAAGATGAATAGATTAAGGCTCAAAGAACCCAATACAATAAATTTGTAGAGAGTGGGCTAAAAAGCTAAGCTTCAATGAAGTGGATGACAGCCTTAATGGGCTCAGGATGGTAAGAGAGCAAGGAAAAGCAATAAATAGACAAATGTGATGCATAGAAATTCTTCTACGGCAATGTCCAAGGAGAGTAGTTCTTGAATATATTTCTCTTAGCTTTGATTACAGTTACTTTTCTTAATACTACAGTGTTTTCTCTACAGATTTTGTGTCGCCCCACCCTTTGGAGGGTCTCTCACATTATATAGCTCCCTTTAGGCGATCTTAGCTCTCCATTTGTTGATTGTCCAGTCCACCACTCGAGTGCTTGTCCCATCAGACACCTTCCCAAACCCCTTGTGAGTTGCGGCGGCAAGGCAGCACTATTCAGGATTCTTCTCCACATAAATGCAGCCAGGAGGTTTGGTGGGATGCATTGAATGTGGGGGGCAGCCACCATCCCTCCAGTCATGTCAGGGTTAACTCCCTCTCCGAAACTTTTTCTCAACGGCAGAACCTCCTCTGGCAATGTGCCACTGACGTGGTCTTACTGTATGAGCGTGTGGCCTCCTCGGCACGATAATGGGCTCATCGGCCATGGATACAACACGTGGTACAGGTACCTTATCTGAATTCTTGTGCCCCCATAATATTTATTTGGTTTATTTTAGTCAAATTTTACATTTATACTAATTAAATATATTAATTTATATTTTAAATAATTATTAAATTAATTATAATGTCATCATGGTTCGACCTCAAAAACCTTGACCCTTTTCCTTTTGTGGTTCGATGAACGGTCCGGGTTTAAAAACCATGCTCATACCATGTTCTTCCTTTTCTTCCCTTTCTCAAAAATTCCTCTTTTCCTACACTACCACAGCGAGAGAGAGAGAGAGAGGCGGCTCTCTTGATCGTCGGCTGAAGAACAAAGTTGCCAAAGGCCTCCAAGGCCAAAGCTCACTGAGGTTCTCTCTCAATCTCGTTCCCTATCTCTCTTGGAATTTTCTCCCTCTCTTTGCAAGTTCCAATCGAGATGAGTTTGTTGGGTTTGGGTTTGCAGTTTATGATCAAGATGAGGTGGTGCATTTGTTGGTTAGGGAGCTGAAGGTGTTTGTGAATCTAGTGGTGCGTTTGTTGGGTGAGGAACTGAAGGTAAAGTGAATCTGGTCTTTGTTTTTGTTTTGTGGAACTCAAGTCTAAGACTTGAGTTCCACATGTACTTTTTCCACGTTAGACTGCCACCACTTGGAACTCGAGTTCTTTCTTTGAACTCAAGTCTCTAAGACTCGAGATGTTAGTTTGCTAAAATGTTTAGGAAACATGCTAACTAACTAAATAGTTCCTAAAATGATGTTAAATGGCAAATTTGGCCCCAGTTTTAGACAACCTTCTTGGCTTTTTGCTGCACTTTGTACTGTTTTACCTTATTTGATTCCGTTTTGTGCATCTTATTTTAACTGGGGGATTTCGAAAAATACAATTATAGGTACTAAGAGGAAATCTTGAAAATCCCTTAAAAGTGCTGATACATTGTATACTAAGTACTTAAACAATAACATGCCAGTTGCTACTAACAATTGTCAGGTGGGTATCAACAGGTTTAGGAAGCATTGCCCAACACTAACAGAACCATGTTACAAGCGGGTCAAGTTTTACTTTACCAATTCAATGATGGGCCCATAAAACGGTTAATTCATGAATCTCAGGAGAGATAGCTTGTCTTAGTTATTCTTTCTTTTCTTTTCTTTTTCTTTTTTAATACTGTTATGATTCGATAGTTACAACAATGAAGAATGGAGGATTTCAACCATAAACGTCTCCATTGAGTGCTAGTTCACCTTGGCAGACATTCATCATATTTACTCCAACATTGACTGCACAAATCTAACACTAAACAAGTTCAAGAATTATTAAGAGAAACTAGCACAAATAAAGCAAGATGCAAAGAATTTAGGACACATCAGTGGGAACTGCTCAGCATATTCACAATATTTCTTTACAACAAAGAACCAATGCTTTCTCTCTCTCTCAACCAACCCCTACCCCAGGGCAGTGGAGAGTGCCCGGGTAAAAACTGAGTTCTGGTTGGAGGCGTGGCTGATTGCAAGTAGTTCAGTCTAATTCTATGAGGGTTGGAGGTTTCACTGTGCAATTAGAGCAATTAGCCACAGCCAAGAGTGAAAATTACAGCAGAAAAAATACCCTAACTTCTTGAGCATCATACTTTTTCTTTTCTTTTCTTGCCTAGGTGGAAAACTTCACTCCTCAAGAGCTCAGGGGTTTTAAGAAAACAGATTGCGAAACTGGCCACTTTAGTTTTCTGTAGGCAACGAATCAGATCTGCAGATATCCCCCCGACAAAGTGGGCATACCCTGTGCACCATAAAAGGAAAATTGTCTTAGCATTGGTGGCAGCAAACAACACTTTTATTAGTAATGCAGCAAGTTAGATTTAGGGAAGTGGACACATGAATGAAACTTGCACTCAATCATGACAAGTAAATAGAACATTCATATGGAGAGTACCAATGACATAAGCTCAATCTTATCATGGATTTTTTTTTTCATCTCTTATGATAAGTAGCGTATCAAGGATCTTTTCTACACCTCCATAACATGTCAGTCCATTTTATGATTTTGGAAAGCCTTCTAATATAGCTTGCAAATGAATTTCATTGTCAAAACAAAATGACACCACAAGATAACCAAGGTGACTACAGAAAAGAGAGAAATCAAAGGGTCAGACATAGAAACATTGATTACACTTTTCCTATACATAAGCCATGCAAAGACACCAAAAGGAGAAGAAAGCCTACAACATCCAAACTGCCATATTATCTTTGACAGAAGAGCCCATCATCCCCCCCGTGACCCTCAGCAGGTGCACAGAGACATCAATGACATTCGTTCTCAAAAGCAAGGAGTACATATAATTGATTCAATAGCTCAACTGGGAAAAAGAAAATAACCCCCTTTTCATGGAAGTCTTATACTTCTAATTTTGAGTCATCTATTGGAGCAAATCCAAATAATGTCTTGGGCAAAATCATTTAGTAACTGGGTTCAATAAGGGGCTACCAAAAGACATTTTCCCTATGTCGTCAGTCACATGAAACATGACCTTAAAATCTGAAATATCTCCTTATATTTGACCTGTGAATAGTTCCAACTCTAGTTTCATTAAGTACACTGCCAACAGAAAACGTTAACAACGGGACAACTTCTGGCATATCCTTGATAAGCTCATTCAGGTTCAAAGATGGATAAAACTATTGTAATTGGAAACACAATTCCCTCTCCTCTTATGGCATGGGACAACATCCTCTATACATGTTTTTTTTTTCCTTGGTGCAAAAACACTCCTAGTTAATATCTGAAAAAGATGATACCATGATATTTTCTCCAGCATGCAAAAAATTTACCGTTTTAGTTAGAATTTCAATAAAAAAAATTATACCCAATTTGAGACTAAACTACTAGGTTTTAATCTCTCTCCCCCCCCCCCCCCCCCCTCCCTCTTTTTTCCCTTAATTTTACAACGACAAAAGATTCTGAAGCAAAATCATGCCAGCATTATAAACTTGACAATTGTTTGTAATTCCAAAGATCCAAGTCTGCAAGTTGGTACAAATTATATGACCATAGAAATGGGAAAAAAAATCCAAGGAAACTTTTATTCTTTTTCTTTAGGAATACCTATCTGCAGAAAACATATGTAATTAAGTAATGAAATTACATGAGTATTTGGGGGGTCTTCGAGTCTGGTTGGTTCAACTCAAATTTTGCTAATATCATGATCTATTAGCATTATTCTTCACCATGTCACTCTCAAACTATACAAGAGGCTGCGGAAGCACTTATCCACATTTTCACTCTTCTAGGTCAGTTAAAACCAATTTTTGAGTGTCACAGTCCAAGAAACAAATATACTGGCACTTACTCAACAATGCAATTGTAAACAAACTTACACATGTATGCAATTGTATTCATATATGGAAATCATATGTAAGAATGATAGAAGACTGGACCCATCTCATACCTGTGAATCTCCTTGAGCCACTTGTCTACACATGTTCTATGAAATTCATGATGGCAAGGCAAAATCCGCAAGCTATCTCCCTCCTCGTATTCCACAAGGCATATATAACATCTACAAGATCATCAAAAACAGAAGGCAACTTAAGACAATCCAGTATAATGAGATACAATTGTAATAGAATTTCAAATCACTCTAAACTATATTGAACCAAAAAAAAAAAGAACAAACTTATTAATTACATCATATTCACAGAAGTGTACGAGTAATAGAAAGAGAAAAGGGAAGAAACCTCATGTAGCAGTGAAAGGTAATAAAGGGCAGCAACTCTTAATAATTACAAATAAAAAGGATAATCCAAAAAAAAAAAATTTCTTCCAAACAATTTATATAAAGATTAAAGTTAAGATTGTAACCCAATAATCAATTAATAGCACCAGTTCATGCAAAAAATGATGAAGGGTAGAACCATATCTGAGCCACCCCCTACCGAGGTTGTTAAAATTAATATCCTACAAGATTGGTAGAGGAACCTTACAGGTCAGATCAAGAATCGTAAGATTAATGATTAAGTATGTCGGACAATAATTAAAATTTTCAATGAAAAAGTACAGTTCCTCATGGGATCATGCTTGATGTTTATAAGGCCAAAAGCAAACAAGAATTAGAACAATTTACTTAAACTCATTTTTTAATGGTATAATGCTTAGCGGATGGTATCCAATCCTTTTAAAAAAGGAAAAGTCTCATTTTTGCGTATCTTTCCTCTTCTGTTAGATAAATTTTACTTATCTAACTAATGAGATTTGAATCCTAATTTAGGTACCATTCCATATTTAAAGAAAGTTTCAATTAAAGCAAAAGGGGTAATGCTACTTCGCTCATTTAATAATGAAACCCACATCTCACCTAACCCAAAAGAGGTGCTATACTTAAATAAGATTCTCTATAATGTTGGTGCATTTGTAATATCACAAAAAATGGTATTGCTTGCTTTGAAGAAATATTTAAGAAATGAAACCAGTGCCTGTATTCTTTAACTAGAAAATTTTTTAAAGAAACCGCCATGGATAAGCAGGCACCAACAATGGCGATGGAATAATTTAACTTGATATCAGAGCCGAACTAAAAGCCATTAAAACAATTTAAAAATAGTTGTGAGATAAAAAAGGATGCCAACGTCAACATCTATCCAATTACATAATGTTGACACTAATGTTGGTGCAAACACCTGAGTCCAGTGATCACATGCTTCACCTCTCTCTACAGTGATTTTTGGGTAAATTTTTAGGCCATTCGTGAGTTTTCTAGTTTACAATGATTTTTCAATTTACCAGCATATTTTTTCAATCTTTGATTCTGGAGCTCTTTTGCTATTTTTGTCAAATGGACTTAGATCCAAAGTTTCAAATAGGTCTCAAAAGGACCAAATTGATGGTTGTTTGCTGATTTATGGAAGATTTATGCCATATTTTTTGAATTTGAGAGACTTCGCATTACACGAGTAGGAAGTACACCATAGGCTGAAATTCTATTCTTGACGATTGGTTGATTTATAGTTTTTTTTTAATATAGTTCTGTTGATTCTTCGAATTTATACTGTATTGATCTGATTGAATAAATATTTACTCTCAAGGCTGAGGGAAAACCAACACTACTTAACGATGATGGTATGCCTAAATAAACTAACTTGAAAAAATTGAATAGTCCAAATTATCTAGCTTGGACTCTTTGTCTTTTGATAGATACAATAGAATTTCAATTTATGGTGTCCACTTTATGATGATTTTTTTGTCATCAAGCCAAGACACTAATTGGTTTTTGATGTAGGGGTTTGAACCCCAAATCTTTTATTCAACGACAAGATACTTTGTCAGTTGAACTAATTGGAATCCACTATCTAGCTTGGGCGCATATTGTGAAAATCTTTCTATATCGGCAACAACAATTTAAATATTTAAATGATAACCCTACTAAAACAGGAGATTCAAATTATGAGAACATGATGAGTGAAAATTCTATTGTTATGAGATTGAAGTAGAGTAGGAATTCTATTTTTATGGCTAATTTGAGGTAGCCAAGCCTCAGTTTCCAGCAGCATAGCAACACCAAGGTTGAAACTTTTCCTTCCATACTCAAGCCCTACCCCTACATTCCCTCATCACTTGAAAACACCAATCTTTTTCCCAAACCTACTGACAAAACTAGCCCTAGAAAACACTCTTTTAGCCACTACAAAGTAAACATCGGTTTGGAATCATCTGAAAGAAACAAGCATTCAGCATAATATCTTGTAGTAGAGCTATATTTTTAGCTCAAACGCTGCTTCCAGAGTATGTGATTTCCCCCTTTCCAAGCCATATTCCTAACTAAGTACCCCACATTCTGATTATCAGTCATGCCTAACTCTCTCCCTTATTTCATTCCCGAACTCACCATCAACCAGACAGTAGGAATTGTTTTCACTTGAAGCTCACAGCAGGTAAAATGTCATAGAGATGTTGTGTTAATATGTAGACCCTCTGCCAAGAAAATCTTCCAACTCATGCAATTCAATACACCATTCAAAATTTCTCTCATAAGTTGCCAAAATCTCCAGCTTCCCTACACCTCCTCTTTCATCTAGTCTAGGAGATAAGAGCTGCCTTCCACCTGTAAATCCCATTTTTCCCCTCAATTAGTAAAAGAAAGGGGTGCAACACAGAGACTGCCTTACACCAGTAGACCACTACGAACTTGAGCCTCCACCTCAATTCTAAATCCTTCGCCTTTATGCATCAAAGAGCTGAGAATACATTCTTTATTTATTTTTCAAGGCCAAGTGAAATTAAAGAAGAGTAGTAAACCATGAAATGAAGAGTAATCCCAAAAAGAAGACAGACCTCTCTCTCTCTCTCCTTTTATTCCTTTTTAGGTAAATACAACTCCCACATATTGAACCCTGGTCTCACCTACCACCACTTATTTATGGGGGAAGGTGACATTTGGTCTAATGACAATTGGCAAAAAAAAGCCTTAAATATACTTTTCTTCCCTAAAATGTAATCCAAGTTCAAGTTTTACCCCTCAATTTAAAAGTTAAAATTTTAAAAAAAGCATTCATTTGGTCTTCCGTCCATCCATTGTTAACGTAATTCTAGGCTACATCAACACTCCGCCTGCCATATATGCAATTTCTCTAATGGTAGATGGACAAAAGGACCAAATGATATACCTTCTATTTTTTTTTTTTTCAACAATAATGCAACTTTCCAAATTTGAGGGACAAAAATCAAACTTGAACAAAATTTCAAGGACAATAAGTATATTTTAGAGGGAAAAAAACTTCTTCCATCTTCTTAAAAAGATCACACTTTACCTTTACAATCTTCAAAAGTTGAAGACTCCTCTCCATCCAAATAGACCAACAAACAGACAATACCACTATATTCAACAAAATCTTGCATAGCTTCCCCATATTTGGCAAGCAGGCTCTCAAAGTGGAATATCATGCCAAATAACAGTGTTCCTCTGCTTCCTGAACCTCCCTTCCTTAACATCTCAACTGTTGTCTTATCATATGTATCATCACTTCATCACTGAACCCCAAAAACTGTTCCTCGTCATTAAAAACCAATGTGAAATTTGCGAACTTATTTCCAAAATATTAAACAAAATCCCTTGTTTGACATCAAGATTCACTTTTAGTTCAATTGGCACACTTCTGCAACCATTGTTCAGGATGGTTTTCTTTGATAGCAGAACCTTACATAACTTCTCTTTGTGGAACAAGTTCCTTGTCATTACATAACAGAACTAGCTCAATTTTTTATTTGGGAGGACTGATAAGAGTAAAAGCACTCAAATTAATTGATCTTTTTCTAATAATTTACTTTTTTGATTGCCTCAATCTATTTATAATGCAATATCTCATTCCCACTAAGGCAACTTTCATCACTTGACAAACTCCCCACCCCCCCCCCCCCAAAAAAATCCTTTTTTCCCTCCATCTTCTTGATAAAACTTAAACTAATACCATCCCAATTACACCACCAAAAGCCATGGGTATGGAAAGAGTCATGAGCCTACACCTACTTCATTACATTCCAAGAGCTCATCAAAGAGCTAATGGATTAGAAAAAGAGATGGTAAACCAAACAATGACGATGACCTCTACAAATGAACATAACAAATTGGCACACCCTTGATACATAAGGTTATAAAAAATATTGTTAGGTGATTTGATAAGAGAGTCCACAACCTGGACAGCCAAGCTGGCTGCATCCACCCCACCATTAGCCCTTAGTTAAACATCCGTATCATTTTGCTCAAAAGTTTAAACATTTCCACGTGTTGAAATTTATGACTCATTCTGCAGTGAACAAGTACTGCAGTTAATGGCTTGCAAACAAAAGTACCAATGTATTTTCCACTTGTTTCTCTTTTCGCATTGAATGTGCAGAGAATGACGTTACTATACATGGAGTTAGAGACTAAGAAATTGATAGAAGTCCCAATATGTTTATGATTGCTACATGCATAGGTGATACAAGCAGTTTAATATTCAACCACCTCAATTAAAGACATCTAGTGAACTGGTCTGACAGCCAGACAGTAGAGAATATAAAAAACTTACTGTGCAGCCTCCTCATTCTGATGTTTTTGCAACTTGGTGTAAAATTTGACAGGCAGAGACTCTACAACTTCATTAGGTGCAGGGACAGATCCAATCGAAGATACAGAAGGCCGGGAGGATAAAACTACAGATTGCTGGTGAATTTCATCCAGAACCTAATTAAAATATGTAAAGAATATTCAACTTGTATAAATAATGTAAAAAATGGCCATCAGAGAGGCTATTACACATTAGCATTACCTCAAATAATGCTTCAGCTAACATAACAATTCTTGATATGCTGGCCCTAGCATTGCTGTCATCATTTAAGTTGGCATCCCGGTTACTAATATGACATGTACAACGACCCGTCCGATGTTGACCGGATAATATACAAGACCTCTCATGTCCAGACAGGTTTTCAAAACGACTTCCCAACCGCTGAAGAGCACGAACCTACGCAATGAAATGTTAGTCACCATGAAAAACACACACATAATGATGGATAACCTTATTAAAATTTCCTTACAACAAGGGGGAAAAGGGTCTAGGTGGGAACTAAGCAGAGTCCAGCACAACAAAATGTGTTTAGATTGACCAACGACCATTGAGATCAATGTTGGGCCTAGTCATGTTCCAAATGAGGCTGCCTAATGGAAAGCACCACTAACCAACATGTATGGCATGTGTATTGCTATGCTAGATAGTCTGGATTTGCAATAAAAAAGAAGACTTTCTCAAAACGTAATATAAATTAAAAACTTGAGATCTAGTTACATCTTTTTTGGCTAAAAATTTCAGCAGACCACAAATATTTAATGAGCGAGAAAATTTACAAACCTGGGATCGTATTCTTCTTCTCCGTTCGAGGAAATTTGATCTATGTTCCAGAAGATCATGATACCTGCCTTCTCGTGACCGTGAAGTTTCCACCTCGTAATCTTGGATACTGTATAAGGAGCTAGAATTACTGGGTGGAGGATAACCAGAAGTAGTTGGAGTACTTACAGCACTAGCTTCAGCTACTGATTCCCTTGTCTCACCCTCCCAGGCCTGTCTCCCACTACGCTGACTAGCATCTCTCACTTCTCCCTCTTGTTGCAAAGGACAAACTGTTAAATCAGACAATGATGATCGACGAAGAACTCTGTCACGAAGTCTCCCAACACTTAGGGTTCGACTGAAACGAACATTACGTTCAACAGGTTCACGAGCTCCAATCCGCCTATCAGAATGTCTAGTCTCAACACTCTCAGTTTCCGGATGAAATCTTGGCGAATACAAGTTGACATCAACCCCATTTCTTGTACTATCACCATCTCTGGCCACATTGTGGATATTAGACATTGTCTGATTGTCTTGCAAATTGTCAGAACAATCAGGTGCTGGAGCATTTAAACTCAAACTACTGTTAGTATCTTCGCAACATCGCGTGGAGGTTTCATTAATCAATGATGCAGGAAGCAAGTCACTACCTTGTTGAGTTTCATTTCTATGAATGAAGCCATTGGCAGGTCCTGCTCGTAGATGAAGCTCATCTTCATCATTCAATATTGCAAGATTTGTCGTAGAAATAGGATAAGGCCTCGATGACCCTAAACTAGTCGCTCTGCTGAGTCTGAAGCTTATATTACCAGGAATAAAACTAAAGCGAGAAAGGAAACGACTTGAAGGGTTTAAGGATTGAGTTGAAGAAGCTCGGGCAGAGCTGCTACCAGTTCTGGATACAGTACTTGTGACACTTGATTGTCCCCATCCATCAAGATCAACATCAGAGGATAGACAAGGCAGTTCATCAGATTTTTCATCTTTAACCTTTCTGTAACACTCCGTTTTCTCCTCATCCGACTCTGTTTCAGTTCTACTTGTACATGGAGCTATACCACCACCATTTCCTGCCTTCCCGTAATTGCAAACCTGAAGCATGATTTACATATAACACATATGTCATTTGTAAAAACTGATAATAGTAAACTTTTGGATCAACAACAATAGTACAATACAAGCACAGATTAGAAGCATAAAATGTCAGGTCCAACAAGACTTAACTAAATGATTACATTTCATTGTTATGCCCTTCGATACTTGTAGCACTAACAATGATAGTCTGTCACTATGCACATACGCAGAACTAGGTGGTAAGTTGGAGGGCCATCCCCCCACCGCCCTTTTCTTTCCCATTGCTTCCCCCGCCCCCAAAACAAATAAATAACACCCCCCACCCCTATCCCCAACCAAAAAAAAAATAGACATCTTTCTTAAATTCAAACATTCATAAAATGAAAATAAAGGTATAATCATATTACAAAGATAATAAAAACGTTCAATTCACATTTATTTTTTTCTTTTTTTGTGTAAAGAAAAGTTAAGTTCTTTAAAGTTTCAATTTTTATTAATTTAGTCATTTCTCAAAAAGCATTAAGTTTTTAAATTATATTCTCTAAGCAAACACAAACCCGCACACGCGCGCACACACCCATCTATGGATGTAATGTTTACACATATGTGTACCCAATTATGTATGTAATGCATGTATCAATGTGCTTTGGTCTGTGTATGCAGTTTAAGCAAAAATTCCAGAGTGTGTGTGTGTGTGTGTATATATAATGCAATGCAACCCCACAACCCGGCCCAGCCTTCACTCACATTGATTCGATTCATCTAAGAAAAAACAAAACTAATGTTGCATAAATTTCCTTAAACCAAGATGTGATTAGAAAGATCAAAGGTGGGTCATACATTAACATCTGATCTAAATCTAATAATAATAATAATAAATTAATTAACAACATTCAAAACAATGTGGGATCTGAAATATGATTGAAATGGGAAGGGGCAAAATGGGAAGAGTCAAAAGGACCGAACCTGGTGATCATCGTCTTCATTGGTAGTAGATGTGGTTGTTCCTCCTTTCAGACAAAATGACTTCAAAACTCCTCCTCCTCCTCCTCGGTGCCTTCCACTACTACTAAACGACGTCGTAGCAGCAGCAGCACCACCACCACCACCAGCACTGCCACTGCTTGACCCTTTGCTACCACTGGATCCCATTTTCGGACAAATGTGTTTTCTGACAGACAGAGTGGAGTGTCTGAGTCTGAGTCTGACTGACTGTGTTTGCAGTTTGGTTTCTCTTATTACAATGTTGAATGAACCTCTTTCTCTTCAGATCTACTACTACATCTACGTGTAATGTGTGATGAAGAGGGAACTAACTCACTCACTCACATTTTACATTTCTTTTTCTCTTTGTTTGTTTGGTAAAACTTTTTCTTTTTTTAAAAAAGTGTGATGGGGAAGGTAATGAATATGATTATTATATGGGAAAGTTTTGAGTAAAAGGAGGGAGATTGTTTTTTGGGTAAAAAACTTAGCACTGCTCTCCGGGCTCTCACAAAGTTGGTAGGCCTCACATGTTTTTTAGGCACTCCTCCGTCTATTCATTTTCAATTTCTCTCTCTCTCCCTCTTTTGATAATTAAAGTTAGAATATTCTCATTCTCACGGTTCGTTTGGTAGAGAAGTAGTGTTGTTTGTAATTTTTTAAAATACATTTGGATGAAAAAGTGTGTAGAAATGTGTGTAATATTGTTTAAAAACTGAAAATGGGTGTTTGAAATACCCTACCAAACGGGCCCTCAATTTACAATTTATTTATTTATGTGATTGTGAATAGACGACAAAATTTGATAGGTCAATGAGTAAAAAATGTCCATCATTCCCAATTGCAAAAGTTAAGTTTTTTATTTTATTTTAAAAAAATAACTTATAGGATAAAATATAAAAATCATGAGGTTTTGAATAATATCAATTGCTGCCAAAAACTTTTCAAAAATATCTGATTTGCAACTTTAGAAAATAAATATGAAGGAAGCTAGAGAGTAACTATCATTTGAAAGTTTCTTACTTTTCTAATAAGTTATCTATTTCCTTTCAATAGCTTGTCTTAATGGCATAGATCTTTACACGAGATTACATTATGGCAATTGAATACACAAATAAATGTTTTGAGAATGAAGTGGAGAAATATTGAAATTTACCCACACAGTTGGTGGCCTAATGGAAAACGACTTGGGCTCCCATGCACATTGCATGGGTTCAGGCACGCCCATCAGCACTTTGTGGGTGCCTTATCCATTTGCGCCCTGGGGCGAGTTGGGTACTGTTATGGTAACTCCCAGGCAATGTAGCCACACAGGTCCCCCCAACTCATTTTTTCTTTACCAAGAAAAAAAAAGTAGTGAAATTTTCAAACCGTGCTTAAGTAATGTTTGTGCTTAGTGAGCATACTTGAGGCATTATTAGCCCAAAAACCTCAATGGTAGTTTTTGTATTTAATCCAAAATTTCAGGGTTTTGATTATCTGAGACTTGGTAAATACTAAATATCATGTCTTAAATGTAGACATGTTATATTAGTGTCCATAAGAGTAGTAGCGTGTCTGTGAAACTGTAATTTTCCTTTTTTTTTTTTTTTTTGGGAAACTAATTTTCCTTATTTTGATTAGGCGGTAATAGCATTGATAGGTGACTAAACATTTTACTTTTTTTTACCGAAAAAAAAAAAAAACATTTTACTTTTTGTTTTGTTGAAAGAATATAGCATTTTACTCTAAATAATAGATTTGGTTAACAGATTCCCTAAAAACATTTATTTATAAACTATTTTAGGAAATTTTTGAAATATAAAAAAGCTGTTAAAAAATTAGTTTTTTTTTTTTTTCTCACTAAAGTGTTTTTTTTAAACGATGCTTATAAGACATCTGTTAACTGTTTTTTTTTCTTTAAACCAATAATGCTTTATTAATAAAGAAAGGGAATAATTATTATGAAGTATGAGTATTAATTATTGAACAACCATGGTGTTGTCTGTGCCGTGCTTGTGTTGTTTGGTTTGCTTTGTGTGGCTCTCTGGCCCAGGCCCTTTGCCTTTATTTTTGGGGAAAGATTCAAATTTCGCTTTCATCACGATGTTAATGTCTTCATGAGCTTTCTAAGTTTTGCGCGTGCTACAGCCATGAGCTTTTTTTTACTTTTTCTTTCTTCTTTTTTTTTTTTTTTGAAATTCAAAAAAAAAAAAAAAAAACTTTAGTTTAGTTTGCATATAAAGGTTTTGGATGAAGTGTCCGTAGAATTAAATTGACCTTGAGCTGTGTGTTGTGGTGGTCAAACACTACCAATCTCTCAACAAATATAGTATTTTTTTTGGATTTTGTTATTAAATTCATTTTAAAGGCTTTTGTTTAAGGTATAAAAAACAAGGACTGGAGCTAGGAGAATGAAACATAATTATTACATAGACCCAAAATCAGGATATTATTCTACCAAAAAAAATCAGGATATTATTATTATTTCCCCCTTTCCCCCTATGTCAGAATTTTTTTTTTTAAAATACTGAATAAACATAATTACAAATTTGCTTGCTATCCTTAGATTTAAATATTCATGAGAATGAAACATTTAGGGGAAAAAAAAACTCACAAACGATACAACTATTACATAGACCAAATCAGTGATGGAGTCAAAATATTTTTTTTCAGAGAGCCAAAATAATCATAGCAAATTTAAAAGCCACAGTGTCAAAGCAGCCACACACACATAAATGGATAGTGTCAGTTTCAAGTTATACATGGTTTGTTTCTCAAAAAAAAAAAAAAAGTTTTACTTGGTTTAATTTTTAAGCAGTTTTACATTATCAAATAGCTTTTTATTGAATTAATACTTTTATGATCATTGAATTATATGTTATCTTTATTTCCTTAAATACTTATGCCAAATTTCATATCAATTAGATATTATTTACTATTTGATTTATAAACTCCTATTTTATGCATAATTTTAAAATACAAAAACTCCAAAAGTTACATCACTATAAATTTTTTTAGAGTTCGAATTTGGTAAGGATGGGGTGTAAAACCCATATTTTACACCATCCAATAAGAGATTAACACATCAGCATTTTACTTAAAATTCAACGCATCATACCACACTTAATAACATCTCAATAAACTCCTAATTTGGTTGGATTTATATATGGGTATTAGAATTGATTGAATGTGGTTGTGCTTATTCTTAAATATGTAATAAGATGATGTGGCATATTGAGATTGGAGGGGTAAAACATGAGTTTTACACCATGTCCTTACATAATTTAATCTCATTTTTTTATTAGATGCAAATTTTGACAATTCCACCGTTAGAGTACATTTTTTTCCTCATACCCTCCATTCTTGCGAAATCTAAAGACAATCAAATTTCAATCACTATGTAATCTATCCAAAAATTAATGTGTTTTTGTAGTTCCAAATTATGCATACAATATGAGTTTATGAATCAAATATTAAATAAAACTCAATTGATATAATGTTTGAGTTAAAGCTCGTGGGAAAGCCAAAAAGCTCGAGCTTGGCTTGGCTTGATTTGATTAATTAGTCAAGCCAAACTCAAACTTAATATCAAACTCAAACTTGAGCTTAAGTCAAGGTTTTGAGCTTAAGATCTATGAAAATTACATTATCAATTACTTAAATCTCTAAAATTAAGAAAAAAAAATAGTATACTCATTTTATCATGCGTCTAATTGTACTTATGATTAGTCATTATTCAAATTAAAAAAAAAAACATAATTAAATTTATTAATTCATCATTCCTTGTTTAAAGCTTCAGTAATTGTTCAAAATACAATTTTTACATTCACGTTAGATGGTGTAGAACTAAAAAAAATACTTGATTGTAACTATTAGCAGTGAGATACTAACATGTTTCATGACTTTACATTAAATGATTGATGGGAAAGGATCATATGTGGAACACTTAATTAATTAATTTTTAAATATAACTAAAATCTAAAGTGGTTTTTGGTGAGTCTAGAGATAAAGGAAAAATTAAGGTAATGGGTAATGGTTTCATATTGGTCATGTCATTATTAAGATATGTGTAATGAGTATATTTAGTTAACACATATAAATATATAAATGAGTCTATGCTTGAATTGTTTTGTATCAAGTCTTATAGCTCACAAGCTTGTTCGTGAACAAATTTTTTTACTTGGGCTCGGCTTGTTTATTAAATAAGCCTAAAATTAAGGCTCAAGCTTGACTTATTTATAAACAAACAAATATAAACAAGTTTTTTATCGAGCCGAGCCCAAGTTGTTCATGATCAACTTGGTTCTTTTACAACCCAAAAATGGTACACTTTTTCAATTTACAAAATCTAAAAGAGATGGACACCAATATTGTAATGTAAGATTGAGATTCGTCTTGACATAGCTATCATAAGCAAATAGTTGAGAATTGGTGCCAAGCAAGAGCATGCCCGATTTCACATCAATCTATCTTCACACCTCTGTTTCCTTTAGCTTTTTTATTTATTTATTTATTTTTAGAACCTTTATCTTTAGCTTTAGCTTCACCCAAGTCTCTCCGTATATCTCCAAAAGCCCTATACCAAAAGCAAAACGGAAAATCTTGTGTTCTGTTGGCATGGTTTAATTTTGCCAACTTATTTTACTATTTAATTTATTTTTGCTATTATTTATGGATCTTACTATATTTTTTGGTACTATTTATGGGTCTCATTGTACTATTTCAGCTAAATTTTACCTTCATTTACAGTACTTTTATTAAAAAGTTTTCAGTTTCAGTAAAATAAGCAGATCTCTTAAAGAAATTTTTATACAACCGAATTTAAAATTTTCACTTTCTGGTCCAAAAGTTTGACCATTTCATAACCAATGTATAAATAACTAACATGAGTCAATTGTGTTTTAAATAATTTGTTGTGCATTCAACACCGGCTGGGGGTACCCATTATCTACACGGGAGATTTTTGAAAAACTAAAAAAAGAATGGGCTCTCTGTTCATTGGCTCGTAGTTTAGTGTTTGATGACTTTACAATCAGACTTGGAATAATCAATTCCCAGCTACAACAATTATAAATGGGTGTGGCTGCCTGGCTAGTGGAGATTTGATTTGTTGGTTACTGTCCGGCGTAGTGTGGACAGGCAGTGGTGGATTGGCCATTGACAACATCGGCAAACTCTTTGTAGCGGTGCCGGTGAAGGTAGTGATGGAAATCTGATTTGTTGATTTTTTAAAAATTTATTTTTGGAAACTAAAATAAGAAAATGTAGAAAATTAGCATTTAATGGAATAGGTAGACGAATGTCAAGTTTTTATTTGTAGAATATAGAGTAGAGCAAAGACAAAAGATTTTGACTAAAAAAAAAAGCGGCATTACCTAAAATTTACCCAATATTTAAAATTTTAACATTATAATAGAGGGGAGGGGCGTTTTTGGAAAATCTAGGCAACTTCTCCTTCTGCCCCTAGTGGGAGGGGTGTTTGATTGAGAGAGAGAAAGGGAGAGAAAAATGGTGAGGCTCATTTTTTTCCTTTCGGAGCCCATCAAAACTCAATTTTTCTAAAATGAGAAGAAAATGGAAGTGAAAATAGGATGCAAACTTTTGGATTAAAATGCTCACTACCTACATTGACAACATGTTTTTTTTTCCTGCCAATTTAATTTTCCTCTGCCAATGTTAGACAACGTATTTTCCCATTAGTTAGTTTTTTTTTTTTTTTTTTTTATATATAGAAAATAATTTTGGGTTTTTGGATTTCTTGTGCTTTAAAAAAAAAAAAACAATGAAATGCCCATTCATATATATATTTTTAATAAAAATATAAAAAGTGTTTTTTTTTTCTTTTATCTTATAGAGATATGTTTGTAAATTTATACAAATTACATTTTCTATTGCCCTATTTTTCTTCTCAACCAAACAAATTTTTTTTTCATCTCTCAACTTTACCACTCCTCCAACTAAACACAAATGAGGGAAACTAAAATTTCTTTTATTCTCCAACTTTTTCATCCCCTTTTCCATTTTCTATTTTCTCATTTTTCTATCCCTCAACCAAACGGACCCTTAAATTCACTAACATTCTATAACCAAATTTGACAGGCACATGGATTGAAAAAAAAAAAAGTTTCACCCTATTAAAGGAAAAAAAATTTGGGGGTAAAAAATAAGAAAATGTGTAGACTGCTCAAATACTTATACTCTTTAGTAGAATTCTACTTTAGCCTAATCTAAATGTATATATGTGTGAAACTCCCTCCTAGAGATTTGAACTTCGGTCATTGCCTCCCATACACCACAAGCACATATACTTGTGGAGTGACCATCACGCTAAGGGTACATAGTGGTGTTACTTTTTTTTTTTTTTTTTTTTTTTTTTTTTTTTTTTTATACAAGATAGAATTTATACTCTAACATAATCTAAGTGTATATGTGTGTGAAGCTCTTTCCTGGAGACTTGAACCCCGACCCTTACCCCTCACACTTCACAAGTATTTATACTTGTGGAGTAATCACCGTACCAAGGGTACACAGTGGTAAAATGGTGTTACTTTTGGATTTGGAAAGCTTTGGTCTTTGTTATCTCCATTAATAGAGGCAAGAACACACATAATGCCATTGGGACCTTAAACAGTGAGATCGCAGCAATTCCTTTGAGGGGGATACTCTAGTTTCTCTCTCGCAAAGACTAAAACCCAAATTTTTTTTTCTCTCTCTCTCCTCTTTCAATCAGGTGAAACTTTTTTTTTTTTGGTTTAATTTAATTTAATTTAATTTATCCACATGCATGTCACGTGACGACATTAGTGAATTTAACGGTAGACCAATGAAAGTCTCAATTTGGCAAACTTGAATTGGCTAAAATAAAAGTTAAAGTGGCTTAGTAATCACCCTACTCACAGTTTAAGGGATGTCAAATCATTTTTTCAAAAAAAAAAAAATAGCAATTATTTCTACTGGTATTCATAATACTTTTACAATAATTTATAACAAAGGTTCAATGACAATTTGATGCCAAATATTTTGTCCCAAAAACGTTATTGATTGTTATTATTAAAGTGTTATTAAAGTTTTTCTCCAACTCATACTACCAAGTTACAAAAAAAAAAAAAAAAAAAAAAGTTACAAAAAGAAATCGTGGATTTCAGTTAACTCAACTAGTAAATTTTTTTATGATTGAATAAGAGATTTGAGATTTAATCTCCACTTATACCAAAAATCGATTGATATCTTAGTCTAATGATAAATAGTAATTATCCCGAGCGGAAAGAGTTGAAATTAAAAAAAAAAAAAAAACAAAGAAAGCATGATCTATCTAAACTTAACAAATAGTAACAACTGACAACTAAAAACCACTCGCCACACAGTACTCGCTAGGCTACTACTACCACAAAAAAATCCCCCACCATGGACGAAGACGATACCATTACCACCACCACCAACTTGGTAGTACCAAACCCGCAGGCCCAAACCCAGACACGCCGGCCACGTGGATTCGCCGCCGTAGCGGCCGGAGGCGCGTCGGGAAACAAGGGAAAAAAGGAGAGGGAGAAGGAGAAAGAGAGAACGAAGCTCAGAGAGCGACACCGCCGCGCCATTACAAGCCGCATGCTTGCTGGTCTCAGGCAGTACGGTAATTTTCCACTCCCGGCGCGTGCCGACATGAACGACGTACTCGCCGCGCTGGCGCGTGAGGCCGGGTGGGTCGTCGAGGCCGATGGGACCACGTATCGACAATCGCCGCCCACGCCCGCACCCGCACCCGCTCCTTCCCAATCCCAATTGCCGCATTTGGTAATTATCGATTTGATACAAAATTAGACGATAATTTGAAATTCAATTTGGATTGTAATTGTGTTTTGAATTTTTATATAATGTGAATGATTAATGTTTAGAAATTGGCTTTTATCTCTGTTTGGTTGCTGAGAAAGTGGATGAAAGAGGGAAAAATTGAGCTTTAAGTGTTATGGAATTTTTTTTTTCTATGCTTATCAAGTGAATGGAAAGAGATGGAAAAAAAAAACTTGAGCTTTGAAAGTAATGGAATTTAAATATATATATAAAAAAACCACTATTTTGTCAGTTAGTTAGATAGTTAGGAATTGGCTTTATGTTTGTTTGGTTGCTGAGAAAGCGAGGGCAAAAAAATTTTGTGCTTTGAATTTCGTTAAAAAAAAAAAAAAAAAAAAAAAAACCCTACTTAGTCATTCAGTTAGTTAATTAGTTAGAAATTGGCTGTACTTCTGTTTGGTTGTTGAGAAAGTGAAGGAAAAGAGAAAAAAAAATTATCTTTGCATGTTGTGGGAAAGAAAAAAAAATCTCTATTTAGTCAGTCAGTTAGTTAAAAATAGGCTTTGTCTATGTTTGGTTATTGAGAAAGTGAATGAAAAGAGAAAAAAAATTGAGCTTTGAATGTTATGGAAAAAAAGACAAACTTCTATTTTAGTAAGTTAAGTTGGTTTGTATGTTGAGGTAACTCGTTCTCTCGTTCAGTTCTTATATAAGTAGAATTTGAACTGGTTTTATTTGGGGGTCACTCTATGGTTCCACACATGCCTTTTGTATTCAGTTAGAATTAGTTAGTTTGTTAGTGATATTTTCTTGGGCTACCTCTTGTATATACAAGAGTGTTTAGTGATGTAATTTAGGCATATCAATAATACAAGAATTTTATTTCTCACACTATTTTTTGACAATTGGAAAATTGTTGTTTCACACTTGATGATGTACACTCCCGTACACACAATCTACAAAAAATAAACTTCAAGGTGTCCAAAATTTTCAAGAATGTTTACATTTAACACATGATGTGTACGGAGAGTACATAAAGGGAGTGTGGGACAATCAAAGCCCTATATAATTATGCAATTGCGTATGCATTGACAGGCAGCAGCATTTCCGGTTGAGAGTCCACTATCTGCTTCTGCTTCGGCTATGAGTTTGACACATTGTTCTGTCAAACAAACAACATTAGAGTGTTCACCGTCACTTCTTGGAATTGATGACAGCTTGTCACCAGCTTCTCTTGATTCATCTGTTGTAATAGGAGAGAGAGACAGAGAGATGGATACCAAATATACCACTGCAGCCTCAGCCTCTGCAAGTCCCATCAATTCGACTTCGGTCCAATGCGGTATAGAGGTAGACCCTCATCACCTTCATTTCTTTTACCAATTTATCGATATGAATGCTACCTTGCAAACAGGCTTATCAACATGTCTTTCATTCAAAAAATTTGTTCTACTTTTGTTGGCAATGTCAACTTATTAATTTTTATTTCTTTATTATTATTATTGTTGTTGTTGTTGTTGTAAATCATGGTGATAAGGTTGACCTCTAGGTGAAAGTGGGTAGTTTAATATTTTCTTTATGTGCAAATACCTACATCTACATATGTGTGTAGTTGGGTGGGGTGTGATGCAAGAAATGCAAAGAAAATTTAATTTACTTTAGTTTTTTCTAATTTTATAAGTCAATTGTTTTTTACTATTGGTCCATTGATTATTCTGAGTGATTAGTATTTTATTTAATCCCTTAGAGAAAGATTATCTTTGTAATGCAATATTTAGGCACACTATTGTACTCCAATGGAGATTGTTTACAGTTTGCTTTGGTAATCAAAAAATTTGTTGGAGTTTCTTCTCTTAGTAGCTGCTGATTCTAGGTGACCCTACGTGCTGATTCAAGGTGATCCAATGTGCAAATTCCTAGGTTTTAGTTGCTTGCTTGAAGCCAATTCCAAACAAGTGGTGCTGATTATTAGATTATAATATTTTATTTGTCCAGAGTTACATTTGTTTTGGTATAATGTGCGAGGACAGTTTTTTTTAATTTAGCTTTGTATAATTTTAGAAGTCAATTATATCTTTTACTTTTGGTCTGCTGGATTTATTTTAAATCTTATTAGTTAGTTAGGTTATTGGTATTTATTTGATTTCCTAGAGATAGTTTATTTTTCTAATTCAATAATTAGGCTTTTCAAAGTCCATTAGAATTAGGGTTTACTCCTATTAGTCTATATAAACACACTATTATACTCCAATGAAGATCGTTCATATTTGCCTGAGTAATAAAAATTATTTGTTGGAATTTTTTCTTCAATTCCTTGGTGCTGATTCTAAGCGACCCTAGGTGGTGTGGATTCCTAGGTTATGCTTCCTTGTTTGGTACCAATTCCAAACAAGCCAAAGTGCTTCTTTCAAGGTTATTTTATTTTTCATTTCTTTAATTTTAGAGTTGCATCAGTTTTGGTTTTGTCTTGCGTCAGGGTATGTATTTGTGTGCACGTGTCACAATATTTTTGGTTCATTGGTCACACATGAGACATTTGTTATCTGATATAATTGTCTGGGGAGCTTCATTGTTGTTTGAAGTTGTCAAGTAAGAAAATATCTGATCAGGTGGTTTATTGGTGCAGCTTATTCAAGATATTCATTCTGGGGAGCATGGGAATGATTTTACAAGCACTCCATATGTCCCTGTTTATGTAAAGCTTCCGGTAGGTGTTTTTCATTTTCTGCTTTATAATATTTTGTATTGAGATTAATCTTTTGACAAGTGCTTACTTAATTATCTGCTTGCTTTCTTTTTCATATTTTAATTTTGTTTTTATACATTTTTCTTCTGCGCTTACAAATCATATCATGTGTACTCTATTTTCAGATTTTGTAATTGTTTCTATGAATTGTAAAATCCTTAGACTTCTGTGGCAGACTGGTGTTATCAACAATTTCTGCCAGTTGATTGATCCTGAAGGTGTTAGACAGGAGCTTAGTCATTTGAAGTCTTTAAATGTAGATGGTGTTGTTATTGATTGTTGGTGGGGTATTGTTGAAGGCTGGAGTCCACAGAAATACGTATGGTCTGGCTATAGGGAACTCTTTAACATCATCCAGGAATTCAAGCTGAATTTGCAGGTAGACTCCCAGGATTTAATTGAGTTATGTATATGGTATTTGGCATAGGTTCAAATATTTTAAACATGTGCATAAATTCAAATATTTTAAACATGTGCATAAACATGTCCAATATAATATGTATATGTTGGTGAATTTTACCATATCTAGATTCATAGGATGTCACCCATGTACATACAATGTCTTTACTTATTTATTTATTTATTTTAATGCTGGCCATCAATAGATTAAGTACCCCTTATTTGAAAAATAACAAAGTAAAGAGAATAAAAGAAAATGTTGTTTATGTAAAAATTGATCATACATTTTTTTTTCTCACACTTGCAATGCCATTTATCATTTAAATATAAAAAAAGATATGACCCATTCTACTAATTCAAGTAAATATGAAAGATCCCCCCATCTTTGTTGTTTGTAGTTTAAGTTGAATGGTTTGGATCTATACAATTTCGCACTATTGTTCCTATTTTGTTAACAGGAGAGCCTATTGGCGGATTCATGTGTAGGATTGAAATTGTCAAATAAATCTAAACATAAAATCAAATCTTCCCAGTTTATATGAAGAAATGATACACATCACATAAGAACCATCACAAATACACACACACATATAAATATGTTATGTAATGTATAAAACTAGTGATCACTTGTCTTTCAAAAGAATGGATTTGTGTCATATATTTATTTACTTATTTTAATATATAACTAGTTTTTGTAAGGCGGTGCTTCCTTACAGAATAATTTAGTTTTGATCAAAGTGTGACCATCTTTGATGAGATAGACCTTTTAAAAGTTGAAAACATTTTGGAAAAGTTTTAAGTTACTTGTGTTCTCGTGTCATCTACCAATTTGGCGAGTCAAATAATGAGAGAGGAACCCATTATGTTCATGACTTTAATAGAATTTCATGTGTAGATGTTGATTAACTGAACATTTTGTTGAAGATGTTGTAGATCACATCAACCACAATTTTCTGAAAGAAATTTTAGTCACTATGTAGAAGAGTTTCATTCTGTCAACATGTCTTCTAACTTGTTTGACATTAGTCTCGCATAAGTCTAAGTGTATAGGCTCTTCATGCTTGCTTTATCATTTACTAGATATATATTTTTTTGAATATCTTTTTCAATGTTTCCAAAAATTTCTAAGTGTTTCTGATTTTTTTACATTCTATAAAGTTGCATTTCTGAAATTTTCGAATTGTATTTTTTCTTTTGATGGATGTAATGGCAGACTCTAACATATTCATAGTGTGTCGTGTCTTGGGTCCTAGTGAAAGTCATTCTACTATGGATAAATTGAGTCCCCTCTCATATTATTCATTTATTTGTAACTGCATTTTTATGATTCTTTAGGATTTTTTTTATAAGTAAATTGAAGTTTGTCTTTTTTATTTATTCATAGATACGATAGGATTTGAGGTAGTCCCTTATCAATAAAACATGTTGCTTGTAAAAATAATAATAATAATAAAAATAAAAATAATGTAGTACTCCCTGAGAACCTACCTTTACACTGTTGTGTGTCTGTTTATTGGTCTCTCAAGTTTCGGCATGTTCTTGAACCCGACCAAGTATAGGAGCTCAAAGTGCATTGCTACCTAAAATTTTCATGTTAAAAATTCTTATTCATGATTCTTTTCTAATCGGTGAGAATGTAGGGTTATTATGGAAACATTATTATGACTGATTTTTATAGGTAAGGGTTTCTCTAATTGACAGTTTGTCTTTTTAAGAGAATGCATATTACTCATTGTTGTTGAATAATTTTTTAAAATATCTTATAAAATTCCGAAGGTTGTGATGGCATTTCATGAGTATGGAGGAAATGACTCTGGTGACACGTTGATTGCCCTTCCACAATGGGTTATGGAGATAGGAAAAGACAACCCTGATATATTCTTCACAGATCGTGAAGGTAGGAGGAATCCTGAATGTCTATCATGGGGCATTGATAAAGAACGAGTTCTAAAAGGAAGAACTGCCATTGAGGTATTTATTGAATTGATAAATTTGTCTTTCTTTACTATTGAAAATGAAGCTATAACAAATTTGTGTAATTTTATTTTATTGAACTTCTACTAAGATGTTGTCGCCTGCTTTGTCTTGTTAATGTTCATATTCTTCTTCTTCTTCTTTTTTTTTTTATTTTTTATTTTTTCATGTTAGTTAATCACAAAATGGTACTTCATAACATGAGTCTTTTATGCATAGGACCTGTTGTTCTCAGTTGGAACTCATTTATGCTTTTTGTTGCTCATTAGTAGTCTCACATTTATGCTTATGTCTATTGTAAATGTTCGTCTTTTTTTTGGTTTAAGTTAGTTAATCTCAAAATGGTTCTTCATAACAAGTCTTTTATGCATAGGACCGGTTGTTCTCAGTTGAAAGTTAAAACTCATTTATGCTTATGTCTTTTGGATTTTTGTTACTCATCAGCAATCTCAAATATGTGCAGGTCTATTTTGATTTCATGAGAAGCTTCCGGACAGAATTTGATGACTTGTTTGCAGAGGGTCAAATTTCTGCTGTAGAGATCGGACTCGGGGCATCTGGGGAGCTGAAGTATCCTTCTTTTTCTGAAAGGATGGGATGGAGGTATCCTGGTATTGGTGAATTTCAGGTATCTAGTAAACCTAACTGCTCCATATACACACACACACACACACACACACACACACACATATATATATACACCTTCAGTTTTATTTATTGTAATTCTATAGTCGACGTTTTCTTCTGTATATTGTGAGTTTTTATTTTTAAATGGAATAAGAACGCATTAACATCTTCCCATTGCCCTGAAATCCTAGTTTTTTTTAATGTATGGAAAAGAAATGCACTAGGCCATACTGCTATCCATTGGTTCATCATTTTATAAGGGTTTGTTTCAGAACCATTAGTATTGATATATGTGCACACCAATTACCTTTAGGTCAAATGCATTTCCAGGTGTTTTCAATGGAGATGTCCAGGGTTTGGAGCCCGCCTCCCCCACTTAAAATGTATCAAAAAAAGTATTGATATATGTACACAAAAAATATGATGCCCCTAATCTTTCTATCTCTTACATGGTCCTACTTTACATTGTTATTTTCCAAACTGAAATTTTCACAATATATACATGCAACATAACATGAATGCATACTTACATCACAAAAGCACACATACACTGACAGAAAAATACAAACATGCTAATACTTGCATGGAATACCAAATACATGTTATTGTTTAGAAAACTAATCTTATGATTGGGAAATTTATGCCTTACCTATCATCTATCAGTTAGCAAGGCTATGAGATATTAATCAATTACATGATATAGCAATCTTATGGTTGGGAAATTCTATACATGTTTATATCGTCTCGTTGGTTTTGCAGCAAAAGCTTGCATGACTACTTATTTGAAATTTGAAATTTGAAATTATGCTCATTATAATTGAATCGAACTACTGTAGTTCTGTACATGTTTATGTCTAATCTCATTGATTTTTCAACAAAAACCGTGTATTGCTTGTTATTTCAAAATTAAAACTGTGCTCATTATAATTCCTTCCACTTATATTGATTGCATTTATGGCAGTGCTATGATAAGTATCTACAACAAAGTCTGTGCAGAGCATCTAAATTGCGGGGGCACTCATTCTGGGGTAAGTGTCCTGATAATGCCGGTCAATACAATTCTAGGCCACATGAAACTGGGTTCTTTTGCGAACGAGGTGATTATGATAGCTACTATGGCCGCTTTTTCCTCCATTGGTATGCCCAGACATTAATAGACCATGCAGATAACGTTTTGTCTCTTGCAAGCCTTGCGTTTGATGAAATAAAAATAATTATTAAGGTAAGCATTGGTGCATCTCAATACATCTATCCAATATTTAGTATGTTAAGTTGTATTTTCATCTCTCTGTATGACTTGCTCAAGTCACTAAATTTTGTTGGTGTTCCTTATACAAATTATAACCAATTATCATTTTAGAGATGCCATTGAAAGTCAAAAGAAAAATCCATAGTATTTTGCTGACATTTCAGGCACTGCCTATCTTTTCACGTCAACCTCTGTAGACCACAGTTCCTCTCTGAATTAACCTCCATCGCCACTATCACTTTCATTGCCTCCAAAACAAGTCTACCTGTGCTTGAATTTTGGCTGAATTACTGAACTTATTTTAGGGAGTATATTTGATTTTAAAATTTGGTTCTGGTGGATGAATTGCACCCTGATCATTTCAGTCATTCAGTTGGTCTTGTTTTATGATTTGGCTACTTGTTAGAGTTAGTTCGTATTTTTTTTTTTTAATCACATTGATTTACATTAGCACTCTTATAATCATGCCATAAACCCCAATATATGTGCTAGGGTGAGGGATTGACTTATGTAGCCTTACTTCTTTTTCTCAAATCTGTTTCTCCCTCTCCATTCTTCTTTTCTCCTTTTCTCTCTTTAACCATATCTAATTTTACAACTCAACTGTTCTCTTTGATTTAATATTCAGGAACTTGCACTCACATGCTGCACCTACATTGTGCAATTTGTACTAGCCCCATCCTTTTAAGAATGAAGAACATTCCTTTTTTTTTTGTCCTGAAAATTCTGTCTAATGTTAAAAACCAAAATAATGATATTCATAATTTTATTGCAATAGTCTTTTTATCAATTTTTTTACATGCAACATGATATAGCCTTTTGTCTTGAGAGACTACAACGAGACTTCCTGTGGAGTGGGTTGGGGGAGGAGTCTAAGCTACACTTGGTTAGTTAGGATAAAATATGTTTGCCTTATCAAAATGGTGGGCTGGCTGTAAGAAAGCTCAAAATTTTTAATGAGGCACTATTGTTTAAGTGGTTGTGGAGGCCAACTAGAGAGGGACTCGTTTTGGAGGCAAGTGGTGGATCTGAAGTATGGCTGTATGGGAGGTGGTTGGTGTACAAAACCAGCCACTGGGACATATGGGGTGAGCCTCTGGAAATTCATCCAGCTGGGGTGGATTAAATTTTCTCAATTTATTAAATTCAAGGTGGGTGATGGTACTAGAGTAAAGTTTTTGTTGGATGTGTGGCGTGATGATACTTCTCTTAAGGAGGAGTCTTTTCTGGAATTATATTGTATTGCTCAGAATAAGGAAGCTCTTGTATCAGATCATATGAAGTTAATGAATGGTTTGATTTTCTGGCAATAAAATTTTATTAGGCAGTTCAGGATTGGGAATTGGAATCTCTTATGGTTTTCCTGGATCTTTTATATTCTAGTAAAGTGACTGAGGTTTGTTCTTTTTATAATATGTTAGCTCCCTTCTGTGGTGTTCAATTCCCTTGGGAAAATATTTGGAAGCCACAGTCCCCTCTAAAGTGTCTTTCTTCCTCTGGGTGGCTTCTATAGGGAACATTCTAACAGCGGAGAATTTGAGGAAGCATAATATTATCCTGGTTAGTTGGGTGTTGCATGTGTAAGAGGGATGAGGAAATGGTAGATCATTTGTTAATGCATTGTACCTTGGCTAGAGAAATGTGGGATTTTGTTTTTGCCCTGTTTGGGATATATTGGGTGATGCCTAGGAGGGTTATTGATTTATCCACATATAAAAGGGAAACTCTAGCCACGTTTTGAAGACTTTTTGGAAGACTTGTGTGTTACTCTTTGTAAGATCTAAGAGATTCTACCAAAGCTTAAACTACAATCAAGGATTGGTAGAACTAGTTGCTGTATGGAGATCAACAAGAAAAAGTGAGAGGGAATGTTAGAAATATGTGTTTAATGATTAAATTTACCATATCTCAATAGTTTAAGCTTTTGGGACAATCGGTAATTTAATGTGGTATCATTTAAAAGTGTTAGCTAAATGATTAAATTTACCATATCCCAATAGCTTAAACTTTTGAAACAATCGGTAATTAAACATGGTATTAAAACATGAGATTTTGAGTTTGATCCTTTTCTCCTTTACTCTACCTCCCATTTAAATTCACAAAACTAGAGAAATCATGGGTTGGTTGGTGTTACTATTTTCCTAATTACGAATGGAATCACCTCGTAAATTTATTTTGTAATAGTATCAATTATATTCACTTCCCCCTTTTTGCAACTTGCGAGAAGGTATTATTATATGTTCTAAGTAATGTCTGAAGACAAAGTCCAAGACCAATTGTTACCTCTTTGATTTGAAATTTTATTAGACAACTCCCACAGGGTATCAGAAGGGCAAGTCTAATGTTGCAAGCTAAGATGAACAAGCACTGAGATATAGAGAGACAAACTTTCAGGCAGAGAGGCAGGGGTCCAAAACAGAGGAGTGGAAGATTGCATCAGTTATAGCAATACGACAGTCCTTCAGTGCAGAACAGCAGCTTGTGCGACTTGTAGTTTAGGATTAGTTCATTTCTGTAGTTTAGTAGTTATTTATACATGTACACGTGTAATGATTTGGTTGGTTATACAGCTTAGATCCGTATAACGTGGAGTTTGTTAGGAGTTTGTTTTTGCTTCAGCTCTTGTATAAAATAACTCTTGTACAATCATTTTCTAATTAATGCAATCAGAGTTTTCTTTCACAAATTCTCACACAGGGCAAGATTGACTTTTACACTGTAATTGTAATCTCTAGCAAGATTCCTACGCATCACATTTGCAATGTTCAAGACTTGTTCCTCATATTACTCCCTAATATTTCATAAAATAACCACACTTGATGAAAAAGACAAATGGAGTAGTTATATATGGTAAATTTTTTATCTTTCCCTGGTCGCCCACGTTAAATTCAGTGGGTAGGAGAAGACCCACAAGAAAAGAGCATGGTTTATTAAACATTGCCTCACTGGCCCACATGTACATGATTAACATATTTAAGAGTAATGTTACAGACACAAACTATTTTACAACATTTTTACAAACTGCTGATGTGGTTTTAGTATTTTTCAAATAGTTATTGCAAGTAAAAATGTGATATTAGTGATGGACCCATATTAGAACTAGTAAGAATTTGCCACATTAGCAGTTTGTAAAACTGTTGTAAAATAATTTATGTCTGTAGCTTTACTCCATACTTAAATGGTATGTGGTTCAACGTGACTTTTTGAAATTAGATTAAATTTGTTAATTTTGAAAATTGGGGGTTTAATTAATATATTATTCTAAAAAAGAAATATCTTATTTTTTGTTCAATGTATTTTTTTTTATAGGAAATGTTCAATGTATTAATTTTGAAAATATAAAATTTAATTTGTTACAACCCTAACTTATAGGGTTTAAAAAGATAGTTTTTTGTGTTTATTTTATTATTATTTTAAGTTCGTGGCATTAATTTTCAAATTTCAAGATCTAAACCATAAGCCTAATCGTGGTCAATCTTTCATCAAAGAGAAGAATAAAGAAGAGATGCAATATAGGGGAAGCTACAATATTCTCTCTCAAGCTCCCAAGGTATTTTATGAAAATACCCACACTTAATAAGAGGAAAAAATGGAGTAATTATAACTGATAGACCAAATAATAACCCTCATCCAGAGGAGCCAGCCTGGTTTTGAATAGAACCCCTAACCCATTCAAACTCCAATTGATATACTAGAATACAAAAAATTGAAGCTTTGACATCATATAAAAACGTTTAAATCTCATTTAAGACAGTGCTACAAAGGAGATTTCAGGTACAGCTGTCTAGGTGGGGGGGGGGGGGGGGGGAGAGCGAGATTTTTTTTCTATTACAAGAGACAGAAAGAACAAGTGAGCACCTTTGCGTGTTAATTTGGTTCTTCTGCTGGCATATTTGCGCAGAACCACCATAAATCACAAGAAATAGTCCAATGAAACTTCCTTCAAATAAACTAGTATTGACCAACTGATTTTTTTTTTTTGGGGTGTTTGGGAGGGGGGGGGGGGGTGCAGTGCTGAATTTGGTTATACATTGGTTGAGAAAATGAGAGAGCTTCCCTTTTCATAGAAGTTTGAGGAGCCGTTACTTAAAAAGAAAAAAAAAATTAATTCAGTTGCCTAAAAAAGTGCTCAATGGGGTTTGTACTTTGTAGCTATATTTTCTTTGCAAACCGTTTTATGTGTGTTGTTTCAATATAAAAAAGAAAAGAAATTTTTAAGTTTTAACCGCAAGTGATTTATAGTTTTAAGTATAAAATGTGTTATAATTTTATGGAATTTGAATTTGAATTTTATTTTTAAATTTCTCGTTTTACCTTTATAACCTTAATTTTTGTTATTTTTAATTCATCTTCAATTAGACAATAAGGTTATTTTTTGGAAGTACAGAAAAGTGCACCCTTAAGAATTCTATTCCAATTTAAAATTGTCATTATTAATTCATTTTCAATCACATGTTTTTGTCTCCACCATTCTACCCTATCCAAAATCCTACTCTTTGTCACCTCCTTAATTAACATGTCTTTTTTTACTACTTTTACTAGTATGATATACACGACTTTCATAATTTACTGGATGGGGTTAGATTCGTCCTAATCTGCAATTTGGGCCTGATTGGGCGAATCCAGTCAAATTCTTTTGCAGGTCTACCCAGCCGACCTGCTACCTGACTTGATTGGACTAAATTACTATTTAGCTTTCTGATCCCTAGTCCCAAGGATAAATTACTTTCCTAGGGACCATTTAATATACACTTAGTTGTTATCTATTGTAATGTTTTTAAAAGTTTTTTAGCTATGACTTTTTGGAATAAATGTACAAATATGTACTTAAATGATATGGGGACCTTTCGATCTTCTTATTATAGATACACAGCATATATGCAACAACAAGGCCTTAGTCCCATAACTTTTGAGGTCAGTTATAGATCCTCAATGGACTAGTTGGGGTCGACCATGTGTTTTCTTCTCCACCAATTTACCCAATCCAAAATCATACTCTTTGTACCTCCTTAATTAACTTGTCATTTTTTTACTACTTTTATTAGTTTTAAAATATATGTCTTACATAATTTACTGAATGGGGTTTGATTCTGCCTAACATGCAATTTAGGCCTAATTAGGCAAATCCAGTGAAATCCTGATTTTACAGTTTAAACCAGGTACCTGACTTGATTGGACCACGTTCCTTTGTATCTTCAGATTTCTTCAATGTTATTTATTTAGTTTTCTGATAAGGAAGATAAAGTTAATTCCCTAGGGACCATTTAAAATACACTTCGTTTTATCTAGACTAAAATGCAAAACTCATCCTCTAAGTTTCACTAGAATTCATTTTAGTCCTCAAACTTTGCTTTCGTTCATTTCAGCCCTCTTAAGTTTCAAGTTTATTCAATTGAAGTATCTTCGTCAACTTCCGTTAATGTTTTAAAAAAAAATCTAGAAAATATTTTTCAATCATTAATTGAATTTTTTTAATCAGAAAAAAATTAAAAATTTGGACAATTAACTGTAACATTTAACAAAAGTTGATGGAGGGGCCTTAATTAAATAAATTTGAAACTTAGAAGACTGAAATGAACGAAAGCAAAGTTAGAAGACTGAAATGAATTTTGGTAAAACATAGAGGGTGAGTTTTGTATTTTAGCTTTTTATCTATTATGATGTTTTGTAAGTTTTTTAGCTATGAAAATTTGAAATTAATGTACATGTGTGTACTTGAATGCTTTAGGGACTTCTTGAACATGGTATGTTACAAGTTTCAGTTTTTGCTCCTGCTCCCACTTCCAATCATGCACCAACTCTGTGTTCTTGGGGCTTAGTGTGCTTGTCTTTGTCCCTAGCACACTTTGAAATGAAAAAGAAAAGAAAAACAAAAAAAAGGACCTTTTATCACCGTGGATTTTTAAAAAATTGTACATGATTCCTACCAATGGAAGGTTCTGCCTATATACCAATCTTATGGTGGGATGGTGTTTGATTCTGGATGTGGTTCATGCTTGCATTACTTGAGAATGTGCAGTCTTTTGAGAACTTATAAACTAGGACATAACCATGACTGGAACCAGAACCATCCCAGTTAGGAGGTTGTGTTTAATAATTATGGCCATTTAGTCTTCGAAGTAGATGCTTGGTGATAGTTTTCTTAATGAATATCTTATACTGGAGTTCATGCACGTTAATAAATAAACTATTATATAAATTTATAAAAGATTCTGATGTGCAGGTTCCTGCAATTCATTGGTGGTACAAGACTGCTAGCCATGCTGCGGAATTAACAGCAGGATTCTTTAACCCTACAAACCAAAATGGATACTCTCCAGTTTTTGAGGTCCTGAGAAAACACTCAGTGACATTGAAGTTTGTTTGCTTGAGATTGCAAGTTTCTGGTCTGGAAAATGATGAAGCATTGGCTGACCCAGAAGGTTTGAGTTGGCAGGTGATGGCCTCGTTTATTGCCTTTGGACTTCCCATTTACTCTATAGGTTACTTATATATAGGTTTTTCTTTTAACACTAGCAGCCTTTGACATACTACCTAAAATTGCATGTTGATGCCGTGCAGGTTCAGTTAAATATTTTGTTTTGCTCAAATATGTGGATGGATTAATCTCTTCAGTATAGGTGATAGATGCTGATTTATTTTACAGGTTTTGAACTCGGCCTGGGATCGAGGATTGACTGTAGCCGGTGAGAATGCACTTTCATGTTATGAGAGAGAAGGGTACATGAGAATTGTTGAGATGGCCAAGCCAAGAAGTGATCCTGATCGCCGCCATTTTTCATTCTTTGTTTACCAACAGCCAACCCCTTTGGTTCAAGGAACAATTTGCTTCTCAGAGTTGGATTACTTCATTAAATCCATGCATGGTAAGGATTCTTAGAGTTAAATCTGATTTGCTCTAAAATATTTTGTAGGATTGTTTGGACAAGTCTTGACAAAAACTTATTCCCCTGTATGCTTTGCATCACCAATGAACTCTAGCACAAGTGATACTTCCTTCTCCCATAAGAAATAGTGGAGGTTGAGGTTGTGAGTTCAAAACCTAGTGGGTGCATTTGTTTGTGTATACACACACACACGTGCGCGTCATTATCTTCCCTCTTAAATTTGGAATTAAAAATAAACTTTTAATGTTTCCTTCCTTGAATCTCTCAGTTCTATTTATTATTATGAGCAGATTAATTTCAATTGTTCTTATTTAATTCATTTGAATTGTTTGTAATGCAATTTAAGATATAATGTAGTCTTTTCCTGTGTTTATAGGACATCTTTGAAGATTTGAAAATTTTCCCCCTAAAGAGTTAATGCCAGCTGAGTATTAGGGGGGGTGGGGTGGGAGTAGATTTCTTTACATGAAGCAATTTCTTTTAACCTGTGACACCAAAGTATGTAATGGTATTTGTCAACTTCAAAGCCTGATTATATGTGACGTGGGGTTAATTTTCAGACTTCCCTAGTGTTTTTGGGGGAGATGGGGATGCTTATGCATTAGTGTTATTCCCTTCTACACAGTTTGATTATGATTCACTTGTCTGCATGTGTATTTTATATGAAATGAGGATACTAGTGAATCTTTGACCCACATCTGCTCTCAGCCCACTCTTTTTCCACTGCCCAATGTGCATAATGCTAAAACTGCGGTCTTATCATGTTAATTCTCATGAGAGTATGGTAATCAATGTTGACACTTCCCCTTTTAATGTCTTTTGTTGATTATCCTTTGCAGGTGAGATTGCAGGTGATCTACTACCATGATAAGGTGTGGATCGTTTTTTTCCTTACAAATGATACTATTAAAACAAGCTGGTTTCAACTTGAGGCCATTTAAGGGGACGAGTGGCATGAAGGCTACTGATTTTATGGTGGCTTAAACAACCAGTGCAGTCTAATTACCTGGTGTCTTAGATTATTCTATATTATAATTAGAATTATGTCTCCGCTTGCTAAGGCAAGGACTGAGGTAAATGGGTGTTTAAAAAGTCAGACGTCAAAAGAATTTTATGTTCACTAATTCCAGACATTGTACATAAATTATGTTAATTACTTGGGAAGTTTCATGTATTCATATGAGCAACCACAGTCAAGAAGGCATTGTTGATAAGGCCTAGTTGATGATGTATTAGCACTTGAAGTGGCAAAAGTTAGTGATTTAATAGTAAATTCTTGCAACTGCAATCTTCAATTGATGAGGCTCACTAAATACTTGGAAGCAAGCTGGGTCTAGCCATCTAGAGACGGGTTGTCCGCTTAACCCAGAGAGAATTACACCATCAGTGTAAAAGGAGTTCCATGGACAACGAAGATTTGAGTACAAAAAACAGTTCTGCCGCAAGTGATTGCTGGGTAATCTCCCTAGGAATAAAACCAAAAAAGCATAGGTCTTGGCAGTGATCCTTGTTGGTTGAGTTTGCCAGTGATTGGCCTTGGGCCTCTCATTATGGTGTTGGGTCGATTGGGTGCTTTAGTTCCAAGCAGTGGCAACAGGACCTACTAATGGTTGATTCTTGTGACTAGACTTGATGCTACACCTGTGATGGCCTCGTTCACTTCCTCATTGTGTCTTCCTCGCATGATATCATTGTAAGCATTTTTTCCTCCGCTCTGTGATGGATTTTGGACGGTGGTGGTGGGGTGGGGAAATGAAGCGGGCAGGCGTCTTTATAGACGAAACTTGGCTCTAATACCACCATTGGTCCCTTGTGTATGGCAGTCTTGTTTAAAGTAGTGATCATTTATGGCAAGACTTGTGTCTTTGCGAGGCCAATGATGGTGTCAGAGCTGAATGCAAATGAAAGTACTGTTATTTATATGCAAACATGCACTCCTTGAGAATAGACATATTCGTAATAGACATATTCATTTAATGAACAAGTTTATTTAATTCAAGAGTTTCAACCTTACCCAAAAACTCTCTAAAGCATCTGTGAAGCAACATCATTTACTAAGCAGAAGCGGGATTATTACCAATGGTTAGGGTGCTCCATATTATAGTGTGATCACCCATTGCAAACAAAAATTTCTACATCATTTGTAAAATTTTGCAAAATTCCTTTGTATCAAACCCATTTCCTTGCTAAGTATCATAATTTCATAATTGTCTCAAGGTATGACTAGTAAAATGCCCATGACGAGCAAACATTAGGGTTATGGGTAAAGCCAGACAATATTTTTCATAATTAGTGAGTTGGTAAGTTGTTAATGATTTTTATATGAATCATTTACTAACGTGACTATTGTTTACTGTTAATAATTTATCACCTTGGTATTTGTGAAATAGATTTTGAAAAATATTGTGACTTGAGACTTATTGTAAGGTCACACTACAAACATTAAGGGAGATAAAAAATCTACTTTCATACACATATTGTAGCACATAGCCACATACATACAATGGTAACCAAAATTGAATGTCTAGTGATTGATGAGCGGTTAGCAAGTACATATGTATTTCTTGTAGAATTATCAATATATCACACACTTGCATCGGATTGCTAAAGAATGACCCCATAAACATGAGAATATCTCATGAAATAGTCTCATGGGACATTTCTTTCACAATATGTGAAACCTACACATGTGAGAAATGTCTTATAAAGCTGTCTCATAAGATAATTTTTCTACAATTGGGTGATGATTTATATTGAAAGTAGAAATCAAGAAGACATTTCAAGAGTTACTAGCCTAAGCACAATTTTAAATTCAAAGTAAAAAAAGGAAAGTTTAAAGCAATTGCATCGGTGCTTCTAAAATTTTCTGTCTATATTACAAAAAGAACATATTTTTTTCTATTTTATACCATCATTTTTACTAAGCACCCATATCAGTTTATCTATTCTTCACCCTCTTTTATTTAAATAATCATTGTATATATATTTTTTATTATTATTTCTAACAACCCACATCAAAACACACTTTACTCTCTCTCTCTCTCTCTCTCTCGGTCACTTTTCTTTCTTTTTCTTCTTTTTTCCCTCTTTCTTTACCGGTCAATTTTTTCTTCCTCCCCTCTTTCTTCACCAAAAAACCCCATAAACAAACCTCCAAAACTTCACTTGGACACAAGCCCATGCCAATTCTAGTCCATTTTCAGCATTTTTAGACAAACTAAGGATGTACTATGGGATATACAATTAAGATCTCATATTACAATGGTCAAATCAAATCAAGAAGAGAAAGACATGAAAAAGTCTGTAAGGCAAAACTCCAATTTGACAAAGTATGAAAAAAAAAAAAAAAGAAGAGTTAATCTGACTATTCACGTCCCTCAAAATATGATCAACTCATGATTTTGGTTGTTTTTTAAGCTGTGTACAATTAGGTAAAACAGTTTGTATGTAAATTTTCTCTCTTTTCCTACAAAGCTACTACTAACTCAAATCTCTATCTTCTCCCACTTTCCCTCTTTTCATTTTTTCCCAAATTAAAGACCCCAATTTACACTATATATATATGGAAAGGTTAAAGGATGTTTTAACAACATTGGTTTAAGAAATATTTTTAAAATTTTTTTATGGGAAAATAAAAAAAGTAACTGATTTTTTTTTTTTTTTTTACAGATTTTTATGTTGTCCATAAAAGTTGTATAATTTTTTTCTAAAATGGTTTATTAACAAATGCCCTAAAAGCAAACAATATAAGTAATAAAATAAGAGAACAATATGGAAATAAAGTGATAAACTAATGGATAACATTTTCAAATGGAAAAACCACTATGAGATAATGTAAATGGAATCAATACTATGCCGAAGGCTGTTTCGATTTGATTAGTAAGATGAAATATTTTAATACTGGTTGATACCGAGGTGTACTGTTTCATGTTAACCGCTAATTATATATATATATATATAGATAAATTTATTTATTTGTATATTCATTAGTCAAAATTTATATCATTTATTAAAAACATTTAAAATTATATATATATATATTTTAGAAGAAGTTCATATCTCATTTAATATGCTAATTGCTAACTAAAATGTCAATTTATTGATAATAGTAGACAATTGATGTTCATGTACTTAAATGATACTCTAACAATAATAAATTAAAAAAAAAAAAAGCAAACTTGAGGCTTGTTCTGTGTATTTATAATGCCGTAGTGGTATTCTAAATAATAATAATAACAATAAAGAAGAAGAAGAAGAATAGTTATATTGAGCGGTGCTTTTGTTTTCTCGTTTTTAGCCTCCATCTCTACTGCCACACTCACCATCATCAATATGATGTTGCTGCCATAGTGGTATTCAATAACATGGCAGTAGCAATAGCTAGAAACTATAATTATTATTTGTACTTAAAGTGAAGGGAACGAAAATCAAAAAGTTGTATTCATAAATATCAGCCGGACAACATTAACTTCGGCTTGAGAGATTAGTTGAGTACATAAATTATTAGTAGGTAAAATGAGAGCAGTTGTGTTATAGCCAAAGAATTATAACAAAGAAGACTTTGTAAGTTGTGCAGATTGGGAAGAGGAGAGCTGAGATTGAAAAGAAAGTAATTCAGAATTCAAGATGCTTTCCAAAAACATGAAAGGGATGGAGCAGATGCAGTAGGTTTCAATGAAATATTGAAATAATATCCGAGATATAGACAGTCTTTGTACAAAACAAAGCTACCACACTGAGTCACTGACAATACTGTAAAGAAGAAACCTCAATGAGCGGCAGATTTCGATTGTGAACGGTTTATTCGAAATTTTGTTGAAAGTGGATTAAAGTATATTTGTAATTTAAAAAAAGTTGTCATACTAATAGTGTATAAAAATATTGGTAAGTGAAAAAGTAACTTAAGTTTAGTTAGGTTTAACACCATAAACATGTGGAGGAAGATCTTCTATCCACACCATTAAATCATTAATATGTCTTGCATGTTTAGTTAGATTATAAGTTACATAATTTTCCAATCGATGATATGTGAAAAAATAACATCATTAAAGGTATCTGTAAAGGACTTTGAAAAGTGAGCAAATGTTTAGAAGGCTAAAGATTCATTTTCACTTCTCATGGCTTTGATGAATTCGATAGATTTGTTGAGGCAATTGGCATCAATATTTAATCAAAAATGCTAGAGTTACAATTTTTTTTAATTTTTTTATTACAAATAGTGGATATTGTGAGTAATTATTAGTAAGTAAAAAAAAAAAAAATGATATAAGTAATGAGCTCAAATGAGAATCAACAAAAATTTGTCACATCAACTTTGTGTAAAAATATTGTTAAATTTATTTTGTTTATAGCATTACTCATGCTTAATATATGTTAATCATTTAACTTATTTAGAAAAATGCTAGTGGTTGGCCATAAAAACCAATAAAAAATTTGGTCATAGCAATAACTTATAAAAAACATATGTGAGGTTCAACCCAAAATTTTCATTTATTTTACCTGCTCTTTCTCTTCTATAAATAGATCACATTGTCACTTTAGAAAAGCACTAGTACTCACCCTTCTTTCTCAACTTCCTCTTTTCTCTCTTTCAATTTTTTTCTTCTCTCCTTTTTTGTTCCCTTCCCCAACCCTCACCTTCTCCTCCAGTGAGGTCCACAGCCAAAGCATTATTCTCTGTGCTCCACGATCTATCCTTCATGGCTAGGCTTTTCTCTCTAGTCCCTGCTTAGAACACTCAAGGAGGATATAGAAAACGATGTCCTTGCCTTTGCGGTATTGGTGTTGCTGCTTTCGTTTAGACACTAAAGATGTTTTTTTTTTCAACACCTTAATTTTTTTTTCAAAGCTAGTTTTTGTTATTTCTTACCCTTTTTTGTTATTTTTGAGATTGGCCAGTTTTTGGCCAATCACAATCACTTCAATTTTAAATTCCCTCTCAACTTCCCTCACCATATTGTCTAGCTTCTTGACAACAACATATTTTTTATGACTTGATGCTAATACCCCTTTATTGTGAAAAAAAAAAAAAAAAAAATTACCTAGTACTTTTTTTATAGGATTTACCCAGTACTTGAATTCTTGAAAGTTAAGTATTATACAAAAAGAAAAAGAAAAAGAAAAAAAAAAGGTAAAGTTTTTTTCTTGATTTTGGAGATTAAAATGGGTCTAAGATTGAGATGATGGTGCCGACGGTGGAGTCAGGAAGGATGGAGAAGAAAAACACCAATCCATTCACACATCCCAACAATCACGAAGCCCTCAAGAACTTCTCAAAACCCTCAACCCGAAGAAACGAAAACCCAAACATCAAAAAAGAAAAAGAAAAAAGAAGAAGCAAACACCCAACCATCAATCACCACGGGTTGAAATAGATCTAAGAGATGCGAAATACCACCCTATTACCAACAAATCAAATGTATAAAACAGCTCCAATGTATAAAATACCTTTGGATTGGTGAAAAAATTGAGAAAGAGGTCGGGGGGAAGATCGGTGTAGCAGCACGTGAAGAACTGCGTTTCTGAGGTCGAGGCGGCGCAGGTTGGCTGAGCTCCAATCGGTGACTGCGTGCATGAGGAGGTGAGGGCAAGGCATAGACTTCTAAGACTAAGGACTTGTGGTGGTATGAAGATGGAGGAGTGATTTGGTTTAGCTATGTGAAGAGAGCCGTTGGACTGCCATCAAAAGATGCGCCTGGTGTGACTTTCCTTTGACCGTGGGTCCCAACCATGTCTGTTTATTTACCAAAATGCTATGGAAACTCTGTTTCCATAACTCAAAAACATCTAAAATGTGTTTCCAGTTTCCATAACTCATCACTAAAAAATTAAAGAATTGAGTGATGGAAACAAAAACTAAAAACAAATCCAAACAAACCCTTCTGCCATGGGACCCACTAGTTTTGAGTTATGGGTGATGAAAACGGAGTGATGGGGTGTGCGCAGTTCGGTCGGCTCAGTTTTTTCTCAAATTTGTTACCTAACCGATAGGGATCGGTTTTCTCATAATTAAAACCGATGCATACCGATTAGGGTCGGTTTTCCAACTTATTGCGGTGCGGTTTGGTCGACTCGGTTTAATTAGTTTGGTCGGTTTGAAACATTCAAAATTCTATTTGTTTTTTTTTTATTATAAAAAAATCTGTTCAACCTATAAAAAAAATCCGGTTTTGTTATGCCATTGGCTTTAGATTTCAGATGACTTCACATGTTCTTTGGTATTTATTATTGTATTTACAAATCATATTTGAAATGCTCACATATTTAAAATGCGCATCAACACATGCATATTCATATAAGATTTAGCTCATCCCACAATATTTTCAAACAAACAAGTATTTCAAATTTTCTTGTAATATCTACTTCTTCATTACGAAAAAAAGTTTGATATAGTCAACAGTGTTGACTCAACACCATTTTTTAGAAAACCCCCCAAATTAGCAAATACTACTTACGAGTCGTGTCTGGCAAAAACTAAACCCTATACTGCATACTCCAAAACTCACAAGTTAGATTCTACAAAGGTGAGTTCAAAGGTAAAATTCAATACACCCATCAACACATCATAACATTATACATTTGTCATGATAAGGCCATGAACAAGATTAGCCCATATTCCCTGTGGATTTAATCATTTGATAGGCTCTAGCTAGTTCATACAAAACCTTTTTATAGCTAATTCCTTTGGTAAACCAAAATCATCAAATTAAGCTCTAAACTCACTGCTAAACCCTTGTTTCACACACCCATCTCAAGACTACTCAAACCAAGAGAATCATATAAACCCAACTCAATGATGGGTGTCCAACCAAGAGGAAAAGGGCTTATGGCTTACTGGTGGTTTGTCGTGGGCCTGCGGTGAGTTGCTGCTGCGAGGCATGACTCAGGCTGGTGAGAGGCTAGAGGCGAGAGCGAGAGAGAGAGAGTTAAGGGTTATGAGAGAGAATAGAGTGAATTTATAGTTAGAGATATTTGAAAACCTAGCATAAAACGATGCCATTTTGTGTTTTTATTTATTATTTATAATAACCCAATACGATGACGTTTTAGTAAAAAAATTTAAAATGGATACACACCTAAACGACGCCGTATCCAAGATCTAAAAACTATATGTCTATATCTGTTGGCATCGGTTTGGTTCGGCTCTCACTCGGTGCTGGCTTTCCGTCTTTGATGTCTTCATTGCACCGGCATCGGAACTCCGTTCGCGTTCCGATCGCTGGCATCGGCTCCGTCGGTCAGTGGTAGTGGCGGTGTGGGAGGGTCGGTGCCGGTCAGTCTTGTCGGCTCCAGTGATGGTTTGCACAGTCCTAGTGATGGATGATGGAAAACAACAATTCCAAATAGCTCCTAAATCACTCCACAGTCGATCCACACTCTAAATAATAATTGTTATCTTAAATATTTATAATCCACTTAATAATATAAAATTTACAAAAGATAAAAAAGTTAAAAAAAAAATTCATCCAGTACTTGATTTCTTGAAAGTAAAGTACGACATACAAAAAGAAAAAGAATATAAAGATAAATCACTCTACAATCGACACTCTAAATACTAATTACTATCTTAAATATTTATAATCCACTTAATAATATACAATTTACAAAAGAAAAAAAAGTGAAATTTTTTTTACCTAGTACTTGATTTCTTGAAAATAAAATACCATACAAAAAGAAAAAGATAAATCACTCCACAATCCAAACTCTAAATACTAATAATTATCTTAAATATTTATTATCCACTTAATAATATAAAATTTACAAAATAAAAAAAATTTACCCAATACTTAATTTCTTGAAAGTAAAGTACCATACAAAAAGAAAAAGATAAAAATAAATCACTCCACAGTTCACATTATAAATACAAATTACTGTCTCAAATATTTATAATCCACTTAATAATATAAAATTTACAAAAGAAAAAAAAAAGTGAAAAAATAATAATTTACCCTATACTTGATTTCTTGAAAGTACAGTACTATACAAAAAGAAAAAGAAAAAGAAAAATATAAAAATAAATCACTTTATGGTCTACACTCCAAATACTAATTACTATCTTAAATATTTATAATCCATTTAATAATATACAATTTACAAAAGAAAAAAAAAATGAAAAAAATAAATTTACCCACTACTTGATTTCTTGAAAGTAAAGTACCATACAAAAAAAAGAAGAAGATAAAGATAAATCACTTCACAGCCCACACTCTAAATACTAATTACTATCTTAAATATTTATAATCCACTTAATAATGTAAAATTTACAAATGAAAAAAAAATGAAATTTTTTTTTACCCAATACTTGATTTCTTGAAAGTAAAGTGCCATATATAAAAAAAAAAGATAAACATAAATCTTTCTACAATCCACACTCTAAATACTAATGACTATCTTAAATATTTATAATTCACTTAATAATATAAAATTTACAAAAGAAAAAAAAAAAGGTGAAAAAAAATAATTTACCCTATCTTGATTTCTTGAAAGTAAAATACCATACAAAAAGAAAAAGAAAAAAATAAATCACTACACGGTCTGCACTCTAAATACTAATTACTATCTTAAATATTTATAATCCACTTAATAATATACAATTTATAATAAAAAAAAGTGAATTTTTTTTTTTATCCAGTACTTGATTTCTTGAAAGTAAAGTACCATACAAAAAAAGAAGAAGAAGATAAAGATAAATCACTTCACAGTCCACACTCTAAATACTAATTACTATCTTAAATATTTATAATCCACTTAATAATATAAAATTTACAAATGAAAAAAAAATTTACCTAATACTTGATTTCTTGAAAGTAATGTGCCATATAAAAAGAAAAAGAAAAAAAAAAGAAAAACATAAATCTTTCCACAATCCACACTTTAAATACTAATAACTATCTTAAATATTTATAATTCACTTAATAATATAAAATTTACAAAAGAAAAAAAAGTGAAAAAAAATAATTTACCCTATACTTGATTTCTTAAAAGTAAAGTACCATACAAAAAGAAAAAGAAAAAGAAAAAAAATAAATCACTCCACGGTCCACACTCCAAATACTAATTACTATCTTAAATATTTATAATCCACTTAATAATATACAATTTACAAAAGAAAAAAAAAAGTGAAAAAAAATCTTATCCAGTACTTGATTTCTTGAAAGTAAAGTACCATACAAAAAAGAAAAAGATAAAGATAAATCACTTCACAGTCCACACTCTAAATATTAATTACTATCTTAAATATTTATAATCCACTTAATAATGTAAAATTTACAAAAGAAAAAAAAGAAAAAGAAATTTACCCAATACTTGATTTCTTGAAAGTAAAGTACCATATAAAAAGAAAAAAGAAGAAGATAAAGATAAATCCTTCCACAATCTACACTTTAAATACTAATAACTATCTTAAATATTTATAATCCACTTAGTAATATAAAATTTACAAAAGAAAAAAAAAGAAAAAAAAATTTACCCAATACTTGATTTCTTAAAAGTAAAGTACCATATAAAAAGAAAAAGGAAAAAAAAAAAAGATAAAGAAAAATCCTTCCACAATCCACACTGTAAATACTAATAATTATCTTAAATATTTATAATCCACTTAATAGTATAAAATTTACAAAAGAAAGAAAAAGTTAAAAAAATTTACCCAATACTTGATTTCTTGAAAATAAAGTACCATATAAAAAGAAAAGAAAAAGAAAAAGATAAATCCTTCCATAATCCACACTATAAATACTAATAACTATTTTAAATATTTATAATCCACTTAATATTATAAAATTTACAAAAGAAATTTTTTTTTACCCAATACTTGATTTCTTGAAAGTAAAGTACCATACCAAAAAAAGAAAAGAAAAAAAAAAAAGACAAAGATAAATCATTCCACAGCCCACATTCTAAATACTAATAGATATCTTAAATATTTATAATCCACTTAATAATATAAAATTTTTAAAAAAAATTTCTCAATACTTTATTTCTTGAAAGTAAAGTACCATACAAAAAGAAAAAGAAAAAAAAAATCACTCCATAGTTTACACTTTAAATACTAATTACTATTTTAAATATTTATAATCCACTTAATAATATAAAATTTACAAAAGGAAAAAAAAAATTTACTTAGTACTTAATTTCTTGAAAGTAAAGTACCATCCAAAAAGAAAAAGAAAAAAAAAATCACTCCACAGTCGACACTCTAAATACTAATTACTATCTTAAATATTTATAATCCACTTAATAATATAAAATTTACAAAAGAAAAAAAAGTGAAAAAAAAAATTTACCTAGTACTTGATTTCTTCAAAGTAAAGTACCATACCCAAAAAAAAATAAAAGATAAAAATAAATCACTCCACATTCCACACTCTAAATACTAATTACTATCTTAAATGTTTATAATCCACTTAATAATATAAAATTTACAAAAGAAAAAAAATGTGAAAAAAAAATTTACTAAGTACTTTATTTCTTGAAAGTATAGTACCATACAAAAAGAAAAAAGAAAAAGAAAAAGATAAATCACTCCACAGTCTACACTCTAAATACCCAATTACTACCTTAAATATTTATAATTCATTTAATAATACAAAATTTAGCTGCTCAAAACTTTAACCCTTTTTGAGGATAAATGACAGACATAGAGGTTTAACCTTTGATGTACACAACTGTGAGGGTGGGTCATACCTTGTAGGTTTTGAGCTACACGAGACTGGAGAGTTCAGACTTAAGTCATAAATCATAATGGCTAGGTTTGGGCTTTTTGTCTATCTTAAGAAGGTAGTAATTTGTTTTTAGAGAATTACATTTGTTTGGTCTAATTGTCAACCTCAGCCCAAATCAATAACTAATAGTAAAAATAAGTTACTATAAGTTATTAGTTAATAGTTTAAAAACTTAATGAAAAAAGTTTTAAAAACTAAATGGAAGCTTAGGTTACGTTTGGTAACAATTTTTGTTTTCTATTTTCAAAAACTTGTTTTTGAGGATATAAATAAAAAACAATCTTCTTGTATTTTTGAAATAAAAAACATGTTTGGTTAGTGGAAATTAAAAAAAATGGTTTTTTGAAGAAAAAGAGAGTAAATACTAAAATATGTCGTTACTAGGATTTGAATTCTAATGCTAACTCATTAAATGAGTTAGATTCATTAAATTAAATGCGTATTTTTATTGACTTTTGAAAATTAAAAACTGAAAATAGCATTTTGCATATTTTCAGTTTTCTTCATAAATTAACTTTTGAGAAGAGTTTTTGTTTTTTTGTAGAAAATTGTTTTTGGAAACAGAAAATAAGGGGAAAAAGCAGTTACCAAACACACCCTTAGAGTGCCACAAGGCAGGACCTCATACATTCCCACATAAGGTCTCTACTTATATATATATATATATATATTTATATTGATTTGAGGTTTGACTCTTCACTTTCTCACTCATGGTAGCGGCTAGCACTCCATCGGAGCCTCCATGGCAGCAACAACGGCAACATCAACGTGGGTTTGGATCTGATTTGGGTTATTCGAATTGGTATTCTGTTGGGTTTTATTTTGGGTTGATTTTGAGTTGGATTTGTAATGAGTTTTCAAATTTGTTTGAATTGGCTTGTTTTGTTTGAGTTTTCAGTTTTCAACTTGGGTTTGTTTTGGGTTGAATCAGGGAAGAGAGAAAGAGAGTCGGCCAGAAAGAGAGTCAGGGGCAAAGAGAGAAAAGGGGGTCAGAGAGGAGAGAGAAAATATATATATAAATAATAATAAAATAAAAAAGCTACCGTAACCGTGTAAATATACATGGTTACTGTAACATTTTTGCATATGCACAGTATTATAAACCCGCTAATGTGGATAGTTTTTTTAGCAAAAATGCGTAAAAGTTGGCGCTTTTTCTATTTTCCTAGGACTGATGCTATTGCTCTACATTTGTTTGTTCCAAGAAATGAGCATCAGACAGCACAAGAGTACCTATTGCCAAGCCACCTCAACTTTTACGTTCTTTCTAAACAAGAAAGACTATGATTCCAATCGCATAGAAAACTTAAACCCCAACATCCCCCCCCCCCCCCCAAAAAAAAAAAAAAACGCATAGAAAACAGACATTTTGCATTATACATTGAAATATAAACGCTAATTCTATTTGTAATTTCTCATGCTGACCATTGGGAAGATATGGTAATGGGGATGATGATGTAGGAGACGGCCAAAGCTGTGCATTATTTCTTCGAAAACACTAGCGAGTAGAGTACACCTAAAGGTCTTACGTCCCCTTACTATAAAGCCACAAGCATATTTTAGTTTATGCTTCACCACAGCAATCTGATGCAAATCATGCAGTTAACAAAATAAAAGTATTGATACTGGTGGCATAAAGAAGGTAAGCCCTCTATTCAAGTCAGTTTGAATTGAAAAAGAAAAATCAGAAACACATATCACAACATTGTCATATTGACAGGTAAATGCATGATCAGGGTTTCAAATTCAAAGCCTCAAAGTTATAAGGTTGGATGTGGCATGTACAACAAAAGCCAGAAGCTGAACCAGAAAAAGTATGCATGTTCCAGAGGAACTAAATGTATCTACCGACAACTTACCAAGCAGAACAATATCAAAATAACATCAGAGCCCACTTCATTAAATTTCTATATTGTCCAATACAGGGGGCAAGAATGTACTTACAGAAAAAGTATATATTAAATTCCTTGAATTAACGACAACAAAAAATGATACAAATGCAGTACCTTGATAAGTGAACCTACACTATCTTTAAGTGGAACCATATGTATGATTCCTTGGAAAATAAGAGAATGAATCATCTTGGAATATAAGTCCACCTCAAAATTGTGTTGTTCCTCAATAAACATCTCCTACAAACAATTATAATCATTGTTACATCAGAGTGTTGAATGGTCAGTCTGCGTTTTCAATCAGTACAAAAACCAGTCTTCTTATCTCTGAGAATCACAATATTGGGGAAAGTCACATTGGCAAGGATCAGCCCTAACCTGAAAAAGTAAAAGTAATGAATTAAACCAGGAGAAAATGGGAAAAAGAAAGAAAAATCAGAAGTGCCGAACTTCCATAACAGATTAGTGAAGCACTTAACTATAAACACAGTATGGCCAAAAACAAGTTGAAAATATTTTACGAAAATCATAACTTCCATATGTTTTGCAGCACTCCCAAAGAATTCTATTATTTTTTGATAAATGACCTTAATCTGACCAGCTGGTATAGTTCACAATTCACATTAATTTTTCAGGCATTCTTTTCCCCAATGTGAGTTATGAAATCCACTACATGGGAAAGCAACAAATTCTGAATTATGAAAAAAGCATTGCATAAGCAAACCTGATTCAATCATTCATTGTTTGTCATGGAAAAACAAGATATTAGGAGCCCTTCACTTCAGGACATTTAGGTTGGAGTTTTGAAAAATGAAGAGATTTAGAGAGAAAAAAAAGAGGGTCAAAACTAAAAAATGAACCACATCTCCAGACTAATGATATTATTGGGCCCAAACAGTTCAAAATCCAATGTATGGTGAACCTAGGTTGTACATCCCGTTAATTTAAAAAAGAGACGATCAATATAGTGCAGTCTGTGGTTCAATGTGCTGCAAAATGAAAAATCCACTGTAATCCCCCAAATCATTTGGATTTTTCAGTTGTGTGGATTTGGACTATTATGTGGATGTGTACTGTGTTGCACATACTGAGCGTATACTAGGTTAATCCCGGATATATAAGTGATTGTGGAGAACTCTAATAATGACTAGTCTTTTGGAGTAAAGTGCAAATTTGGCTAGGGTTTCCTCAGGTCATGACACAGCAATCTGAGACTCAACTAAGCTCGAACTAAATTGAATTGTACATACTGTTAACTTATATAAATGCTCCCCTGTTTTAGCATGTAATATCTCTGATTTGTTAATACAATGAGGGTCAGGTCCAATGACGAATAATCAGCCTTTCTAGACGAACCATAATATCTGCAGAGAACAGTTTAGCATGGTACACTTATTTACCATTTCCCAGGTCCTCCAAGAAACAGCAAAATAACCCCCCTGCAGAAGGGGAGAGGGGGGGGGGGGGGGGGAGGGGTTCCTTGTAATTAACTTATAAGATTGACCGACCACAAGTGGTCATAGTTCTGTAAGTCGCTAGATTTCACTGTGGTGCAACATAGACCACACCTTCCCTATGAAAGGCAATAATATTTCAAATAGTTTTATGGGTGCTTACCATGCATGTTGTTGAAGTATGTGGTTAAATGATTAAATTTACCATATCACAATAGCTTAAGCTTTTGGGACAATCGGTAATTTTACATAATATCAGAGTAGGAGGTCTTGGGTTCAAACCTTGTCTCCTCCACGTGTTAGGCCTTACCTATTAAAAGGGAGTTTAGCCCAAATGTGAGGGGGGGGTGTTAGAATTATGCGATTAAATGATTAACTTTACCCTATCCCAATAGCTTAAGCTTTTGGGACAATTGGTAATTTAACACAAGCTATTTTATTCCTAAAAGCAGTATTGAGGTTGATCGTCTTTGCAATGTAATAAAACAAAAGACTTGCTTGTTTATAAAAAGAAAAAAAAGAAGAAAAAATAGAAACAATCTTTAACAGTTCTATTGCATTTGAAATGTTTCTCAAATTGTTCTTCATTTTACCAAGGAAAAAAAAACCATAGAGTAGACACAGAGAATCATATAGAACCATGCTGTCAGGGAAGAAGACAGTCACTCTATATCTTCTGCTAGAACACATAAGTCATTTTCTTTAATTTATCTGTCATATCATTCTCAGAAAGTCCACAAAGATGGCATAGATGATCAAACAATTAAAATTTACAGACTGGGGAAATAGTGGGCTCCCTAAGTTCTCTGAATGTGTACCATGAGGGACCAACTTAACTATCCATGCTAGAGTATAGAGAGTATTCCATGCACATATAGAATTTATTGCTGCTATATAAAGGTCACTTCATCTGGTAGTGAACAATAAAAAAAAAAAATCCCACACACCTTACGGAAAGTGAAAGACACCCTCCTTGAAGCCCTTTTGATCACACTGTCCTTTACCAAATCAATCTGTAAAACAATATTGTTGACCTATGCCTTCAGTGATGAGAATAACAACGCTAAAGCACAGTAAAGAGAGAGGAGAGGGGAAATGTTTTTTACTCTAATGGCTAATCATAAAACGAGCAACTACATATATATTTAACAGAAACCAGAAACATGTAAGAACTCACCATGGGGTTTTTTAAAAAAATAACTATAAAACTCAAACTATATTATAAGTTAGGCAATGTTTCAAACATATTTCATTTCTAACAATTCGAGTCCAGTGGACTCGATTTACCCAGCAGCTGACGCGGACAAAGAACGAAACCGAGTTCATTGAACTCGGTTTCTATACATAAAAATCGAGTTCAGCAAACTCCATTTCTATGTATAGAAATCGAGTTCATTAAACTCGGTTTCTATACATAGAAATCGAGTTTGTTAAACTCGATTTCTATGTCTCATATGCATGGGTTTTTTTTTAAAAATAACTATAAACAACTAGAGAACACGTGAATGACATGCTTTGTTTTACTCTCCACAAAACAGAGCATGCAAGTAGAGATTAAGAAAATAAGATGAGTGGTGGCTAACAGAGCATGTAGGTTTCTTTTTATATTGTACCCTTTCAAATATATATAAATATTTTTTCATTTTCATATCCAGACATGCAAGGAAAAAATTTGGGCTTCTTGAAAAACACAAGGACTATGTTGAGCGTGCACAAGCATTTCACAAAAAGGAGGATACTTTGCAGGTAAGTGTTCTTGCTTCTTGTTTAGCTGGTAATCAAACTCTCAAATACATAATGGGGTTGTTTTGTAAATGGGTTTTTTTTTTTTTTGCTCTACAGACAGTTAAGGAGAAAGCAACTTTTAGAAACCCACATGCTCTGTTTCTAAAAGCTCTTCTTATTTTCTTAATCTGTACCCACATGCTCTGTTTTGTGGAGAGTAAAACAGAGCATGTATTCACGTGTTCTGTTTATAGTTATTTAAAAAAAAAAACCCATGCATATGAGACATAGAAATCGAGTTCAACAAACTCGATTTCTATGTATAGAAACCGAGTTTAATGAACTCGATTTCTATACATAGAAATGGAGTTTGCTGAACTCGATTTTTATGTATAGAAACCGAGTTCAATGAACTCGGTTTCGTTCTTTGTCCGCGTCAGCTGCTGGGTAAATCGAGTCCACTGGACTCGAATTGTTAGAAATGAAATATGTTTGAAACATTGCCTAACTTATAAAATAGTTTGGGTTTTATAGTTATTTTTTTAAAAAACCCCTCACCATGTATTTACAATCAAATTAAGAAGCACAAAGCAAGCAAATAATAATTATCCATTAAACTTTATGATAGAAGCTCTAAAACATATTGCTCCATTAATATAACCCAAAACATATATCACACTAAGGGTCTGTTTGGATACGGTTTATTTTGAAAACTGAAAACTAAAAATACTGTAGCAAAATAATTTTTAAATGTGTGAATAGTGCCGTGAGACCCAGTTTTAAAGTTGTTTTTGTTGAAAAAAAGTACTTGCGGGTTCCGTGAACAATGCACGGGACCCACTAAAAACAAAAATGTTGAGTCTGGGAAACGCAAAACGCGCTTCCCAAACCCAGCCTAAGTTTTGGTTTTTTTCTCCTGAATTTTTTTTTTTTTTGGGATAAGTAACATAATTTCTCCTGAAAATTTAATTGTTACAAGTGGGGGAGGGGGATTCAAACCTTGGTTCTCCTTTATAAAGGGGACCAAGCTATGCCATTGAGCTACAAGACTCTTGGCAAAGTTTTGAAATTAATCTTTCCTAAATGTGCCTAGGATTTAGACTCTCTAACCTATAAACTTGGATAAGGGACAGAATGCTGTGATTGGAAGGTTCTAGATAAAACACTTTTTGCATGTTTTTCTAGTCTTCCAACAACTTCTCAGAATGTATGCATATATATGTCCAATTATCATAATAGTTCACATTATTAATGCAGCATGCAAATACTTTTCAAATTACAATTTACACTTTCTTTATAGTAACTGCTGTTCATTTTGAACATCAGATCAGTATAGAACAAGTTAATTATCCAACGATAATATATTTATATATTAAAATAAAAAAAAGATCCAACGATAACATAATGTACCTTGTGGTGTGGAATGTAATGATGCCAAGCATAACGTGCTTCCCCAGATAATAGGAGCATGGACCGAGGGGGAAGGTAAATAGCCCTCCTTAAGAAATTTGAGCCATTTTCAGGAGTTTGCGTTTTTGTATTGTTATTAAGCCAATCACCATCTGTGTATCTCCTGAACTCCATTATGCAAGGCCCTGCCAATGAAAGGCTGAATATAAATCCCTCAAATGCAGAATGGGTATCTATATGTGGGGACAAGCCAACCCCAGGTGGGTACTCATTAACCTGTATCATAATCATTGATCTTCAGTCTTAAATATGAAACAAGAATGCAAGTACAAATCATCTTAAAACAAACTAGAGCCACTTTATAGTACTCAAGTATTAATACATAACAGCTACATTCCTACACTGACAAAATGCAGCCAACACAAGATATACATTTTTAATTTACAGACTATTATTTTAAATAGTTAATGTACAGAAACATTTACCACATACCGTCAGTTGGTCCAAAACTATACTTGCAGCATTGTCAAGGTCTGGAAAGAGTGAGATCTTTTCAAGAACGGGGGAAACAAATGATGGAAGTTCACCTAAGTGCTGTCTTGTATTGACATTCCTTGTCTGTATCACCAAAAGAGAGGGGGAGACAAAAGAAAAGGGAAAAAAGAAGGAAAAGGCAGAATGCTAAGTGAGTATTTCACACACCTACCCTAATTTTAAATTAAAAAAAAAAACTTATGGTTAATAGTCCTTAGAGTTAAAGGACAGGAAATGTTAAAAAAAAAAAAACTATTTTGATTAGAAGAGAACAAGAAAAGAATACCAAATAAAAATATTATTTTGAATAAAAAAAATTTTGCACAACATTCTGTACAGCCTTTACAATTGCTTCTATCCCATTTACCAAAATTCAGATGAGTAAAAGGCCAATATTTGTGGTCTCCAAGTAAAAAATACCAGAGATATGAGATTTCCCATAAAATGCCCAGAGAAAATACATCCATGCCACAAACACTGAACTCCAAATGTAGACCAATCTGGTATTTCCATACCAACAATGACTTCTATCTATTCTTCAGTCATTTAAACATGATTTCCTTACTTTAAAATCGTTTTAAAACCAACATACGTTCCTTAAGTCCTTAGTGGCTATCACATAACATTTCTTATAATTCATGTATAAAATATATTTGAAAGATATCAAGGAGCCATGTAATCGGGCATGTGCAACAACTACCAAGCATTACCACATTTTTTTTTGTTGATAAAAGCATTACCACATATTGGCAAAAGAAGGTCGTGAAGGCTTAATAATTATCCACAGTATTTGGATTCTAAAAAATGTTTTTTTTTTTTTTTTTTAAAAATTTTGTTTTTATAGATAAATTCTGAAAAATGATATATGCATACAAGTATGTCAATCACTTCAACAAAGCCCAGAACACTCAGGATAGTTGAGAAACATATATTATAAGTCCTTCACCTTGGGTGGCAGAATCTGGAAAATGTAAAGATACATAAAAATGAAGTTTGGGACAAGGTATATAAGGATATGGGAAGCATTTGAAGAAAGGTCATCAAATATAATCATAAAAATGCAAATTAGTTCTTATTGTGTGTGTGTTTGTTCGTGTCTGCGTAAGTGGCAGGAGCAGGCTGGTTATTATTATTCATATGACATACTTCATAGCAAAACTCATAGCCATAATGCTGAACCCTTCTTTTGGCAAGACTTTTCCAAGGCCTTTCATCAATGGATGCAAGCAATTCCTGAAAAACCAGAAAATAACATACAGAATATAGTAAAGGTGAAAAGTTTCAAGCAACATTTAACTCAAAGGATTCAAAACTTAATATCAAAAGGCTAAATAAAGCACAGGCAAAGTACAGAAGACAATAATTCCTAACCTCCTCTTCTTTAGTGTTGACAAAGTCATGCAATAAGTAAAGCCCTGGAATGTTCAAATCAGAAGCCACCAAAGACACTGGAACTGAGTCATTGATCTGATCCTGAAGACATGCAATCTTATCAATTTATAGAAGACATAAAACAACTAGATAATAAAGATTACAAGTCCCATTGAATTATGAACATATCTACTTCAGTTTCTGAAAGTACTTTAATTTGATCCTCAAGGTCAAGTATTGTAAAATAGATGTAGTAATTTTTTTTCTTTGAGTCCTGGTCACGTTGTTAAATTTTGGAAATGGAAATCCTAACATCCAACAAATGCATACAGGTTTAAAGACCAAGTCAAGTTGAACTTTGAACACCACGCAGTAGGAACTGATTAGTAAAATTTAGAACCTTTGATATATATATTTATATATATATATATATATATGCACGGTACAAATATGGAATGATATGAACTGCATTTGAACCAATATACTTCTCATTCTATAATCAAAATATTTATCGAATCCCACTCAAATATGTATTTTTATTAGGCACACAATAAACAGCTCATAATAAATAAAATTTTCTCTCACTATTTGTCAAATTTGAACAAGGGATTCAAATAACAATCAAGCCATGGCAAACAAATTTGCACATAGTCTGGGTTGAGAAAACATCAGCTATCACATCTAAGACCATAGTTTTAGTATGAATTGACAAATTATGTTACTAATTCATGACAAGCACCAAAGTAAACAATGCAAAGCTTACAGAAAGCGTGAGCTCAAGCATTTAGAACTTGACATCTAGTACCGGTGCAGTAGGTTGTAGTACTGAATACCGAATGTGCAAAGTGCGGCCTCCAAGCTCAGGACAAGGGTGTCCATCCAATGCTTCCAAGGCAGCTCTAGCAGAACTCTCATCACAATAAGAAACAATAACACGTGCACCACTCTCATCAGCTGCAAAGACACCGTTCACTTCCCCAAACGCAGCAAACACTGATGCAATGGTGTCATGATAAAGTCCTACCGCCGGCCCACAGTTGGCCACAAAAAGGTTGGGACTCAACTTGCCTTGCATTTCCACACCCTTCGGACGCCCAAATCTTGGCAACCCCATTATTGATAATTTATCTCAACTTCTAGTCTGGGAATCAGCCTCTCCAATAAACCCGCTAAGGATGCCTTCCAATCACCTCTCCCCGCAAAAATAGGAGCTTTGTGATCTGGGTATGACCTTTTTTTCTAATCCAATTACAAAGTCACTTTGTTAAAGACATTTGCATATTTTTTTTAAGTTTAAAGACAATTAATCTTGAGGAGTAGCACAATTGGATAACAACTTTGCCTTAAGAAGAATGAATTCCCTCTAACTAATCATCCAAAAAACATAGTAACCGTATAAATTAAAAATCTTACAAAGGCATAATTTTATACAAAGATCAACAATATATGAAATGAACCCAATTCAGCAAATCCAAAAATATAATTAATTGATACGGTATTTAACAAAATTAATCAGTAAATCCAATTATCAAACAGTTTATGAAGCAAAACTTTCACGCAAGGAACATATATTACTGCCATTAAAAAAAACACACAATTGATGAGAACACAACGTATAAATTTATCGAGGGAGAGAGCTTACTTTGTGATTAGTGAAGCGGGAAATTGTGAGAAACGAAAATGTTTCCAGGCGAGAGAGGGGCTCTTGTATTTATAGTATGAGGAGTCGGGTTTTTTATTTTGGCAAAAATAACTGGGCCGGGCTCATAAGGCTCAAATACAAAGTTTTGTTTTTTTATTTTTTAAAAATGATTAGGGGCAATAATAATAATTATTATTATTTTGTTGAGAAAAATGATTAGGGGTAATTAGTGTGACTTCCCTAATTATAATAGTAGCACTCTAACCACTCCCAAACTAAGTCATTGCATACACTCTAATTGCTTTCGAGTTAGACCAATGTTGTGTATGTAATATAGAGGTACAAGGAGTACCACGTAAGGGGGAAACACAAACCCATAACAAAAGTTGTGTTGGCCTAAGTTCCTTACCACTAAACCGCCAAATTAATTAGAATACGTTTGGTACACTGAATGAGAATTACGACACGAATTGTAATCTTTATTACTAGGAATAAAATATGTTGTAATGTAATAATTAAACCTATTCATTAGTTTGGTTGTGAGTTATAATATTAGAATGAAACTTAACATTTATTTTAGGAAATATCTTACTCATACAATTATATCTCCTTAAAAATTGTTATTTTTAAATTTAAGAGAGATATGTGTTATTTTTTATAATTTTTTATTTTTATAATTGTTAGATGTATATGGAAAGTTTGTTTATTTGGAAATATATTAAGTTTTGAAAATTATTGCACTTACTAAGGAATAACTAATACAACATTTTAAAGAGAAATATTTATTTCTCATTTTAAAGAATAGTTATTCATAAGGAATGACTATTCCTTGTAATAAAAACATAACCAAATTAAAGAATAACTAAATCATAGAAATAACTATTACATTACAGCGCTTATTACAGTCTACAAAACATGCCCTTAGTGACTCCAAATTCCAATATAAAGTTACCGGCAAACTTTCATACCAAATTAATTAATAAAATAAAACAAATTCTTAAATATTGGGTTGTATGTTTCAAAATTTCTATTTTATTTCTTTTTCATATTATCTTTTTCATCTAGTTCCGTTAGTATATGAATTCATATTATTCTTTTCTACCAAAAATCATGCATTTTACAATATTATAAAGTTTTTTTTTTAAATAGTTACAACATGTTGTTAATCTCGCAGCTCGAATCATTTCTCCCTAAAATCCTCCAAGCATTTTGTGTAAGGAGGTGCTAATTAAGCTAGAATACTCTTAACCAGTATTATTGAGATAGTATTTCATGAAATAATTAAATATGAAGGACACTTAATAGTCTGATTATGAATAAAATTGGATGGCAGGACCAATATGAAAAGTTACCAAACATAAAAGGCCAAAATATAAATTCAAAAACGTATTTGAATTAAACTAATTGATGTCTTAGCCTGATAATAAAGAATAATTATTATGGAGTGAAAAAAAATTAAAACATTTGCAAGCTTTAAGGTCAAATGTTTATCCAAGTAAAGTTTAACTCAAGTTTTTAAGGAAGATGATGCTATAGACACAACAAAAAATTACAACAATTTCGTAATATTTTCAAATTAGCATGCTACATTATTAAAAATATTTAAATTGAAAATTGTGGTAGACACTTATAAGAGTTGATATGTTAATTAAGAAATGTTGTGAAATTATTGACTATCCTAGCAATGCATTATTGCTATAAGAAAACATTTACAATTCAATTTCTCTTTTCCTGTCTATCAAATTATAACATTTTTTTAAAACCAAAAATTGAAAGGGCTGGGCCGCCAGGATCAGTAGCTTATTAAATGATGCCAAACCTTGTAGAGTTTTAAGTTTAAAATCAAAACAACTATTGTGGGATCCTCGTTATGCCACGCCCGACAGCACGCGCGTGGTACATCTCCTTCCGACAATTACACATAACCAATGTTCACACAGCGTCTAGCTATAACACCGAACCCAACAATCTTCTCAACCAGGTGCGCGTGCTATCCAATCGCGGCCACCTCCAAGAAGCGATCTCAATATTCTACACCCAAACCCAAACCCAAACCCAAACCCAAGCCCAAAACCACCAAACCTATGCGACTCTGTTCCATGCATGTGCTCGCCACAGAAGCCTCCATGAAGGCATATCTCTACACTATCACATGCTTTCCCACAACCCCACAAACCCTTTTGATCTCTTCGTTACCAACCATCTCATCAACATGTACTGCAAATTTGGATACGTAGACTATGCCCACCACCTGTTCGATGAAATGCCTCACAGAAACCTTGTTTCTTGGACTGCTCTCATTTCCGGGTACGCGCAACAAGGGAGAGCGGACGAGTGTTTTTTCTTGTTTTCGGGTATGTTGGTGGAGTATTATCCGAATGAGTTTGCAGTGGCAAGTGTGCTTAGTTCTTGCTTTGGTGAGCGTGGACGGCAAGTACATGCGCTTGCGTTGAAACTGGCTTTGGATTCTTGTGTTTACGTTGCGAATGCTCTTATTACCATGTATAGTAAGAGTACTAGTTTTGGGTGTATGTATAATGATGATAAGGATGAGGCTTGGAGTTTGTTCAAGACCATGCAGGTTCGCAACCTTGTTTCGTGGAATTCAATGGTGGCAGGGTTTCAAATTCGTGGGCTTGGGACCCAAGCTATGAATCTTTTTACGCAAATGCACTGTGAGGGAACTGGTTTTGATCGTGCCACTCTTCTCAGTGTCTTTTCTTCCTTGTATGGAAGTGAAAGCAATGGCAATATACAAGTTGATGATGTGACGAGTAGTAGTCTCAAGTTTTGCCTTCAGTTGCATTGTCTCACTATCAAAACTGGGCTTATCTCAGAAATTGAAATAACAACTGCATTGGTGAAGTCTTACTTTGATATTGGAGGAGATATTGGTAACTGTTATAGGATTTTTATGGAGACAAATACTTCTCATCGAGATATTGTTTCATGGACTAGCATTATTACGGCACTTGCAGAACGTGACCCCGAAGAAGCTCTCTTCCTTTTCTGTCAGTTGCGTAGAGAGGACTTAATTCCAGATTGGTATACTTTCTCAATTGCCTTGAAAGCTTGTGCAGGCCTTGTGACTGAGCGGCATGCTATGGCAGTTCATTCTCAAGTTATTAAAGCTGGGTTTGAGGGTGACACTGTACTTGCAAATGCTCTGATCCATGCCCATGCTAGGTGTGGCAACATTGCTTTGACTAAGCAAGTTTTTGATGAAATGGAATTTCGTGATTTGGTTTCTTGGAACTCAATGCTAAAAGCGCATGCCTTGCATGGAAAAGCTAGAGAAGCATTGCAACTCTTTTGGCAAATGAATCTCCAACCTGATCCTACTACCTTTGTCGCTCTCCTCTCAGCTTGCAGCCATGCTGAACTTGTGGATGAAGGAATCATAATTTTTGACTCTATGGTTGGAAAATATGGTATTGTTCCTCAGCTTGATCACTATGCCTGCATGGTTGACATTCTTGGGCGATCAGGGCGAGTTCTTGAGGCTGCAGAACTTATAAATAGAATGCCGATGAAGCCTGATTCTGTAGTTTGGAGCACACTCCTTGGATCATGTAGGAAGCATGGTAAGACAAGTTTGGCAAAGTTAGCAGCAGATAAACTGAAAGAGTTGGAGCCAGGTAATTCATTAGGTTATGTACAAATGTCAAACATATATTCCTCCGGTGGTAATTTCAATAAAGCTGGCCTAATTAGGAATGAAATGAAGGGATCTAGTGTGAGAAAGGAACCTGGATTAAGCTGGGTTGAGATTGGAAATCAGGTGCATGAATTTGCCTCTGGAGGCCGATGTCATCCAGAAAGGGAGGTGATATTCAGGCAGCTTGAAGGATTTGTTGGGAAGTTAAAGGCGATAGGTTATGTACCAGAGACAAGCTTGGCATTGCATGACATAGAAGAGGAGCAGAAAGAGGAGCAATTGTATTGTCACAGTGAGAAGCTAGCTTTGACATTTGCCGTAATGAATGAAAGAAGTTTGTGTTATGGTGGGAGAGTAATAAGAATTAATAAGAACATTCGAATTTGTGTGGATTGCCATAACTTCATGAAGTTAGCATCAGATATGCTTAAAAAGGAGATTGTTGTAAGAGATGCAAACCGCTTTCATCATTTTAAAGGTGGGGTGTGCTCTTGCAATGACTATTGGTAGCAAAATAGCATCACTGACTCAAATTTATGCGGTTTGCACTTGTCTTTGGCTGCATGGTTCTTCTTTTTGATAAGTAAAAGAAACGGGTGCAACACAAGGACTTCCCAAGAGGTCACCCATCCTAGTACTAATCTTTCCCAAGCATGCTTAACTACGTGGTTTTGATGGGATGTGGTGCATTAGTACCAGTATCATTGATTCCAGCAGAAATGGATTGAAAAGATTCACATTGAGTTTCTAAATGATAAACTTGGGTTTTTTTACTGTTGTAAGATTCTTGTGGAGTTCAATCTATGTCTGGAGTAGTTGCAGAAATCACAACTATGAGTTCTCGCTGAAGGTTGATTGTGATGTATGGTATTGCTCTCATCTAGATTGTGCTTTAGTGGGGAAGTAGACCATTCTATTTATGTGGTTCAGGGGGCTAATTATAAATAAATCACTTTTACTCTTACAGAATGAGTAACATGCCTCAATTCTAATGGAACATTTGATCTATTATCTTGAAAGAAAGTCCCACATAATTTGACTGCCCATAGAACCAGACTTGAGAGGGCCGGAGTGGGACCTTTTGCAGGGCCTTGAGAATTCAAGATTACCTAATTATACTGCAATGTAGCTCACTGAATGTATGATCCGGCTCTCCTGTTGAATTAGCACTAATTATTCGGTATGTTTTCAGATGCAAGGAGAGGAACTGCAATTGGATTTTAGAAGGGTATGTTTGAGTATATTTTACACAATAAACTAAATAAGCTGATGAAAATAAGCTCATATAAATACATACTAAACTTTTTGCAGTTGTAAATGTCATTTTTTATTATTATTATATAGAAATTCCTTTAAAATTGATTTCTAATGGGATTCCTTCAAGAAAGGTTGTAAACGTTTACTTACCGTGTTATATGCAAGGCTCTTTTTCTCTCTTTAGGTAAACATTTATTATTATTATTATTTTGATCGGGTTGAGAATCCTGTGGAAATTTCATTTGCTGGTCTTTGAAAACAAATGTGTTGCATTGAATGATTTTGGTCTGATTTTTCATTTGGTCTATATTTAGGCTCCTGTAACTGAAGGATCATTCCTTTATCTGGGTCTCAAATAAGAAACTTATGGATTATGGTTCATAATTTTCTGTTTTCATTTAAGAACAAGTTGAACATAGAGGTTTATATTTTGTATAGAATTAGACTCCTGATTTTTGTGTGTGAATCACATAAATAATCTTTATTTGTGTCACTAGAAGGTAGAATTGCACAAAATTCCTGATTTGTTCATGTATGTGTGTGTGTGATGGATTCTCTTTGTTAATATCATTAAATATGCTTCTTCATCCCCATATTGGAAGATTGCATCATCAATGAAGAGGAACATGTTTGTTTATAGGGAATTGTTTATTGCTACTCAGGATCATGTTCAGTTGATACACTTAGCTAATATTTACACAAAATTACAACAAAAGGGGGAAAAAGAGGCCACATCTCAGTCAGTACAACATGTGTGAACTAAAATTGTTCAAATCTAATGGAAAGTGTGCGTTAATTATTTAGATTGTCTCTATTTGCTCTGTTTCTCTCAGGGAAAGCTTCTTATTTTCCAATGTTTGGTTCCATTCCTGGAAATTTTCACTAATGCGTATGCACCCTAGACTTCTAATTTATTGCTTCTTTCTATTTCATCTTAATATGCATAGATGCTGGTCTGAGATACGTTTCTTCCTTCTTTTCAATTCTTGAATAATACATGCTTAGGGTAGACTGTGAATAATAAAAACATATTACTAGGATGAACCATAGAAATAGAACACCCACCCTAATGTATGTTATGTGTGAGCCTTTGTGTCATTTGCCTAATTCTTTACTTAAAAATATTATGCATGTTTAAGAGGGATCCTGTTTAGGGGGAACCCTTATTAGAATATGACTAGGAAATAGAAGTGGAGGGATTCAGATTTTTTTCCATTTGTTTGTTTTCTAGCAAGATCCACCTCTTGTTTTTGCGGTTTTTTTTTTTTGAGCTTAAACTTGTTATCTAACATACCCAATTTTTATTTTTTGTGATTTTTGTAGCCTAAGCTTGTATCCAAAGAGACCCACTTCATGATTTAGTGCCAGATCTATTTGTTGAAGCTGGGTTATTGGTTTTCATTATAGATGTTTGGTAATGGGTTGTGTAATTCAAGCTTAGATCTTGGCCTAATCTTCCTCTAATATGAATTTGAGATTTAAATATAAGGTACCTATTAGGAAAAACTGTTACTTTTTCATGGATGTTGGGTTTGTTTAATGGGACTTACAGAGATTTGTGAATGTGTGAGGGATTAATTGGATGGTGGGTCTATGTTTGTTTGGCTTTATAAAGTTGAAACATTGAGTCTCGCCTTATAACAAAATTTTATTGGCGAGTTGTGGCACAAAGTTGTGTACAAAGTTATGTCCTGAGCATTACTCCATTGGACCCAAACCACTTTAGACCCAAATCCAACACTTTGAACCGATCAAACCCGTTGCAAGAAATTCTTCGAACTTGAAATTATGTACCATTTTGACAAAGATTATGCATTTGCTATTATTTTGTGCCAAAGCTTAAATAGTTCTATCTTTAGACCATAATATATATATATATATATAGAGAGAGAGAGAGAGAGAGAGAGAGAGAGAGAGAGAGAGAGAGAGACTGCACCCTTGGTCCATTTAATTGAAGTCAAGCCAAACTAATGCAAATGGGTAGAGTCGTATTAGTGCATTTCAAAATGGTGGTTCGACTTGTATCTTCACCCTAGATGAATTGTCTTACATAGAATCACCACTTATTTTATTATAAATAAAAAGTAACAAAACCATAAACATTTCTTTATTGATTTGAAAATGAGTATACATTGTCCTAGGAAGTTACTTGGCAATGGTTCTAGATAGAATATAAGATAAAAGTACATTGCTAAATCCTTACCATTTTCCATCCTCTCAACCAAACAGACATGAGGGAAAATTAAATTTTTTTCTATCTCCTAACTTTTCCATCCTCTCCCTATTTTCTATCCCTAGAATATCTTTTTTCTCTTCTAATCGACCTCTTAGATTTTGAAGTATATATAAGAGAAATGAGATCAGTTAATTTATAGAGAAACATAAATTGAAATTACCAACTTCTCCTTTTCATTCATAATGCTTGAAAACAACTCAGAGTCTCCAAGTCCAAGTGGGACTTTAATTCCATGTAGTGATGAGACCAACATGGTTAGATGAAGTAATAGGACCAAGAATGAGACGTGTGATGCTAGGGCTACTTTATTTTGTTATTAATTTAAGGTAAATGTAGTAGAGGGCTCTAATTTGTTTTTTGGTTGAAACGATGTTAGTAAGTTCTTTTTGCTATGATGTGCCACAAAGTGACCAAACTTTTTATTTATTTTTTATAATTTGATTTTTTTTTTCTGCAATAATTTGATAGTTACATCATTTGAGGAAGAAGGATTCAAACTCTAGTTCTCCTAATTGATTATAGCATATTATGCCACTTAGCTACAGCGCATCTGACCACTAGGCAAAACTTTGATTATCACTTTCTTACCAAAATTGCAATGAATGGCCACTTTGTTGTTGTGGTTGTTGTTGTTACTTTAGAATTATCAGTTTCTATATTTCAGAGGGTACAATAATGTTTCTAGGGCTCTTAGGGTTCAATTATAAGGTAATTTTGAATATAGGTTTATTTAGAATGAGGGGTTATGAATTATCTTTTTTGGCATATGATATTCGGGTGATAGCATAAGATTGTGAGATTTTTGGATTTAGTCTGGATTTGCTCAAATACAGACTTTAAGGTACTGTTAATTTTTTGTCAAAAAAAGTACAACTAATTTGACAAAATCTACCATTTTTTCCCTTTCTCTTTTTGGACATTATTGCCACCTTTCAACAGATTTCATTTGCTTCTTTTCTTGGTGTCCAAGTGTTTGACATGCACTTGCTTCTTGTCTTTGCCACCTTTCAACAGATTTCATTTGCTTCTTTTCTTGGTGTCCAAGTGTTCAACATGCACTTATATCTTATTTAAGAGTAAATTATTTTGACTTAAAATCTCAAATTTTTTTAAATAAAATAAGTTAATTAAAATAAATTCATACAAATAGACTCTAATAAGCAATGAGACATGATTCCTAGGGGCAGAAAGATGAGTACGATGTTTCAATATTAAAATTTCCATTAATTCAACTCTGATAGTAGGATTCAATTGGGTGAATAATGTCAAGAGTGTTTTAGCTCAACTGGTATCTCTTAGAGTTTCTAACATAGATATTCAGGGTTCAAACCCTCTTCTCCTATTGTTGTATCCATTGAACTATAAAAAAAAAAAAATGGTGAATAATAGATTTTGGATGAGACTAATATTGGTTAAGGGTTTTAAAGTTACTATATTTACAAACATACCTTTAGTATCTGTTTGTATTGCACGTTTTGCGTGTCTGCGTTCAGCGTTTTTGTTTTTTTTTCCTCAGCTCAGCGCCTCTTGCACTGTTCATGGGACATGAACAGTGCAAACAGGCCAATGAACAGTACCCACATGTGAACAGTATATATTATTATTATTTTTTTATTGTTTTCAGTTTTCAATTTTCAGCAAAATAAGTTGCATCCAAACAGACCCTTAATACTCTCTCTCATAATGTTAAGTGAATCTCATAATATCAACCTCAACAACTACAAGTACAACAAATTTGAATTGCATTTCATGAAATGAAAGTTATTAGTTTTACTCTCTCTCTCGAGGTTACTTTTTTTTAGTGATCTTACATGCATCGAATAAACCACATATTTTTTCACTCCCTTGTCACAAGCAATTAATTAATCATTTGGCTCCCACTGGCCACTGCAATACAAAGTGAGATGGAAGTGAAAACTTCTATGCAGATTTTTGGTGCCTATGGCATTTTCGTTTTTTTATTTATATGTTTTTTGAGCGCTAGAGGCACCTAACAAAACATCCAAAATTTTCACATTCATCATCTTGTTGGGAAATTTAACAGATTAAGTCCGATTATGCCAATTTAATCACTCTGAATTTAATCATTGAAAAAAAATATAAGCATATATGGCATAAGGCGTCACCAATTGCAATTCAAACAACTATAGATAAGAGATAATGATATCATGACAAACTGAAAAACCTAATGAAAACTATTTAAAGGAAAAACCACAATGGAGGAAACCTTCCCCAAAAAGTAACTACAACCGAGAGAGGTTTTTACAATATAGCGTCAAACCTTTACCCATGCTAGCTCTATAAAACCAGTAGATTAACTTATTATAGAAACCTTTTATAACTTCAAATCCTCTTAAGTTTTTAATTATCTGAATGCTTCACGGATGACATGCCCACATTCACAACCAAAACCTCTAATTAAGTCCAAGAACATCTTGAAGATTTGTTCCATAACATTAAAACAAGGATGATGGCTCTATAAATTCAACTTCTGATCTCACCAACGAGATACACCTCAAAGAATATGTCTTTAGAACTCACGGATATACTAGATAGTAGTAGTAAATGGAAATAAAAATCTACTTATTTTGCCAGCACTGCTAGAGCCAAAATGCTAACTATAAAAAAGATCAGCTTTCTCTTTGAAAAGAGGTCATAAGCAATTAAGCACGGAAAATGTGCGCATTGACCAGCCATCAGAAGACCCACACTGGGATCTAGTTGCTAAGTCGTTGCTGCCAGTGGAGAGTACAAATTAGGGTTCCTCACCAGCATGAGAGGAAGAGACAACAAAGTGGCAATTGATTAGAAGTCATATATAGAGATCCCATACGGATTTGAAATTGAATGACTCATCCAGTCATGAACCTTTTGATGCCAATGAAGAAGCATGTATACCAGGTGTTTTGGTGTAATCCTTGAGTGATAGAAGAGAAAGCAAATGGGTATGCTAAAAGAGAAGGAAATCAAGAATGCCCATATCGATAGCGTTGGGAAAACTCAAAGAAAATGTTTAACAGAAGGTGACTTTGCCATATTTGTTGACATACTTAGCCATTGCAATGAGTACAACATAGCATGCAGCTAAGCACTCCTTCCATGTCACAAACCTGTCACCAGGAGGACAGATAGTACTAGAATGGTAGCAGTGATGATTTTTGGTGGTGTGGAGTCCCTTGAAAACTATTGTGCCTACTTTTGCTATCAAAAGATGAAACATATTCAGCGTGTTGGTGGCAAAAGCATGGGCGGCGCCATTTCAGGGGGTTCATTGCTAGCAATTTTTTTATTTTATATATAATATATTTTGTTTTTTTTTTACCCTCCTAAATAAAAATTTGAACACTCTAACTCTAAATTTTTTAAAAACCCAATTGAAATAAGTTTAATTATGATAGTCTAAACAATATTTTGATCTTTTTAAATACTAAAAACGCTTAACAACAATCCAATTTTATCTAAAAGCTGGGAGAAATAGTAAGCCCAACAATAAAGTAAATTTTTTTTTTCATCTAAAATATTTTTAAAAAGCCCATTTAGATCTTAATAAATTTGAAATAAACTAATGAAAAATTCATAGTTTACATTGTAGTATCATTGTAATATTTACATTGTTTCTAAACAAAAGTGTACAATATTGTATAGTTTTTGCAAATGTATATAGTATAATTATCTATAATATAAATCTTATATTGATAGTACAATATAAACATATAATTTTCCTAAACTAATAAATAAAAATATTTTAAGTAGTAATAATTAAAATTCACTTAACAACAATAATTAACATGTTCATTATATTAAAAAAAAAAAATGTCAAATGAACTTATAGTTTATTTTATATTTTATTACTAGTACGTACTATAGACAAATTTGTAATAAGAAAACTATGTAGATCGTAAGATTCATATTTTACCTAAGATGTATCTTCTTATTGACCCCCTAAAAAAAATCTTGGAGCCGCCATTGGGCAAAAGAAAACCTCCCAAATCTTCTTGGGCGGCTAAAGAGAAAAACAAGATTGAATCTCTTGAATGTTACATATGGAGGAGAACAGTTTTCAATATAGCAGCTGATGCCATTAGGAAGAAGATATATTGATGCCAAGAAGTTAGAAATGCTCGGATACCATGTAAAAAAATAGACTGTGACAAACAGATGTGTGTTAATTACATTACTAGCTTCGTTTATATATACAAAAGGAATTATATCTAAAACTAACCAATTGAATGCTAACAAGACTAACCAATTAGTTAACAAACTAATTTGCAAAAGGCACTTGGAAAATACGTAAACACAATGAATATGTGTAGAGAAAAGCCTAATGTAAAAAAAAGACAATTTATGATATTATGCTCGACTTGTTGTAGAAAGCATATATCAAGTTTAATCTATAGCTTAATTTGTGTATAATGATCCAAGAAAATACGCTAGCCATATCTGAATTTATACCCAAAAAGACTAGTATATGTGGGAAGGTGGTTGAGTGTCAAGGAATGGTACTATTTAAAACAAATAGGGGATTTAAGAAGGAAGAAAATTTTCTCCTCGTTCTGTCCAAAATGAAGTCCTCAATGCATGTATAATCACACATAAATATATATTAACTTTCCATAGAAATATATATTAATTTATGCCTTGCATAAATTAATATATATTAAGTTTCTATAGAAATATTGAGAAAACCTTTACAAAATAAAATTCCAAATTTATTAGAAACTAGTAGCAACAAGAAAAAGGAAAATTTTCATGGAGGCTCACTTATTGATAACATATCCTCATGGCGCTCATAAAACAATGATACATCAAACTAGCTTCCTGCCCGAACAAAGTTGTAACCAATTGCAGGTCAATGTGCAAGAGAACTCACCTCATCCTCTCGCCAATATCTCTGTTCAAGTTCATACCATATCGACCGCGAGACTCCTTCAACCGAAGGTGCACTTTTACACGTATCACAGGACTTTGTCTGACAAGTAAGAAACTGTTTAAGCCGTGACCCCTTTTCAATGATTGACTGAACAGGTTCATGGTATAGTGTGAAGGAGGTTTCAGAGCCTTTTTCAAATTGTATAAAGAGGCAGTGAGAGATATTCAACACCTCCAAAATTTCCAAGTTGTCCAATATATGGATCAAAGCTTCAATGTGCACTGTTTTGCATCGGAGACTTACCACCTTTAGCTTTCGAAAATGTTTAGTAAGGGCACAAGCTAACTTTAGGTCAAACTGACAATCAATTTTAAGTTCAAATAAGTTTTTGCAGTATGTACCAATCACCTCCATGTGTTCCATACGACTACAAAACCAAGGAATAGTCAAAGATTCAAGTCCTTCCCACATTTTGAAAGCCTCTTCAGTTCCACCAATTGTTATTTGATGCCAAGTAGCAGGTAGAACGAGTCGTTTTAGGTTACGGGTCCTGCATATAATAGTGTCTCAATTTTAGTATATATAGTGTACATTTGGTAACAGTTTATTTAGGTGAAATTAAATTTTTTTTATTAAAAATATTGTAGATAAAGCTAAAAGTTAGCTAAAATATTACAGTGAGACTTATAAATAATACCAAAAATAAGCTGAATAGTAGTAAAAATAAGTTAAAAGTCTGTTTGGATACCGCTTATTACTGAAAACTAAAAATACTGTAGCGAAATAATTTTTAAATGTGTGAATAATATCATGAGACTCATTTTTAATGAAAATTTTGCTGAAAAAAGAGGTTTGAGAGTCCTGTGAACAGTGTACGGGACCCACACAAAACGCCAAACACCAGCGAAAACGCAAACGCAGTCGTATCCAAACGCTCACTAAATAGTAAAAAAAAAATGCTATCTTTTTCAGCCAATAACAAACGCAACCATAATAGATTCTTTATTTTGATTTGAATATAGTAGTAAAATAGGGAATAAAAACTTGGTACCTTTTGGCTATAAAGATCAAATGATCATCGATCTCTTATGCATTCAAAGAAGTTGAAAATCAAGAAAGTCACATTTCCTCGACTGAGATTTAAAGACCTCTTCAAAACTGACATTAGTTTCTTAGCTGAAAGGCGGTTAGACCATGGATATGCTTTTGGGGGATTACAAACGAAGCTAGGCTTCAACATACGTAAGTCAAGTTTCTTCCACAAGACAGGCTCACAACAAGCTGAGCGCCATGAGCTGCACACTTGAGAAACGCTAGTAATCAAATCCATAACATTGAGCGTCATGAATATCTTAACCAGTATATCATTGTCCATGTTGTTCCAGCTGTGATCACTTGAACTTTCATTCCTCATTTGTTCAAAATAGATTTTCCCTTCAACATAAGTAAATAAAAACATAGTAAGCAACAAATCTATCTCAAGGATATTCGTTTTTTAGGTCCAATTTCTACTTGTGTAAACTAAAAGTGCATTCAAGATTGGAATTTAAGGTCATTTTTCCCACTTTCTATCCTCTTTTGCATAAGTTGAAATTTCTCATTACATTATAGATATAAAGAAATTTAAGCCATACAAATCATTGTAAAACTTAAAGAGATAAAAGATCACTATCCTATAGTCATTACTTACAAAAGTTTCAAATCCACTTAAGCAAACTAGCCAGGCAACAAATTTGCATACATTTGCAATTACAAACCAAAAGGATATCATGAAATGATTAGGTTACTTATGAAAGATTTTCTCAACAAAAAAAAAAAAAAAAAAAAAAAAGCTACTTATGCTAGAAAGAGAACCCATTCTTAGAAAATTTAATATTCTCTTGCAATGAAAATTTTGTGATCTCAATAAAATATTAAGGTCATTGCAAAAACAATATGAGAACAAGAATATTAGAATATAAAAATGCCACGTATAAGCAATTGCATAATTTTTTAGAGATTACCCTAAAATCTTTGAGAAGGTTTTATATAGACACATCAGAAGAGTTGGATTTCGTTAACAATAAATAGCGTCCGTACAAGTCTAGAGATTAATTAAATACTCAAGATTCTCTAGACAACTCGTTACCAGAAAACTAACTACCATATAAATTACAAATTGTCATATGAATGTCAAACGGTTAAGATTCGTTTTACACTATACACTTAATCATTTTATGTACTATATCTACCTAATCGTAACCGTTCATCAAATTATCTTATATATTTAATGAAGCAATATCCTATGAACATGTAAAAAAAACAAATGTGTATCATAGAATTATCCTAAATTATTAAAAGATTTGCCTAAAATTTTCAACGTTAACGCATTCCTTTAGTTGTTCAAAAAATATCTTTACAACAATATTTCAAGGATGTAATAAAAAAATAACTTTTCAACAATATTTCAAGGATACAATAAAAAAAAGCCTTCATATTTCAAAATCAATGAAATCTGCAAATATGGATGAGATCTCCTATAAAAATCATAAAGATTGATGGGAGTCACTCATATTTAAGAAGTAAATTAAGATGTTTCAGTAGTCTATTTTATTGTTTCAGTTTGGACATTAAGGGGGAAAAAAGTGCTTATACGGAAATTTCAGTTTGGACATTAAGGGGGAAAAAGTTTAAACTTTTACACATAACAACTAATGATATTCTTAGAATCAAAGGAAATGTCTCAAACAACTTGAATTTACTGACTTTTTCATAGTTTGATTCGAAAAGAACTCGTCTTTGATTTTCAATCCTCACACATTTGAATTTCTTGACGAACTAATTTATGTTTTTACGATATATTATGATTCTTCTAGCTTGACATGTAACGCAAATTCTAAAATTTTTGTTTATTTAATTTTATTTGGCTTTCCTGTTGATTCTTAGTGAAAAAACTTCACCATAAATTATCACACACCAAAAAATAATATCAGGGAATTTTTTAGGAAAAATAAACGAGGGAGAGAGAGAACTTTAGATTATACTACTAATCAAGTCTCTTAAACGCAATATTCAAAAAAAAAAAAAAAAAAAAAAAAAAACCTTTTAGCCACTTCATTAACCCAATTGAAGACTTCAAAATCAACATAAATAAGTAGAATATAAATGTATTGCTCACGAAGATGGAAAATCAAACCCCTCATATGTTACCTAAGGCACTACAAATGGGTTTTGTCATATTTTGATAATTTTGCAAACTTATTTTCCTTTCCAGACACCATACATTTAGACACTTCAAGCTTGAACTCTCCTAGTCATGAAAACAAAAGCACCTAAACTACTTCAGATTAAGATAAGAAAATAATTTGATGGATTATTTTCTTGTCATTAAACTTTGAGCTATTTTATAGTGACATTGACCTCAATACTTTTCATAACATGCAAGAAGAGGAAATTTGTCTAGTTTGAGAAAATCCTAATACACATTAGAAAATGAAGGAAACAAAAGAAGAAGAAAAAATGGTATCTTTGTGAAGCAATTGGCTTACCTTTAATTCAAGGTGCTGTTTGGATCTCTTCTTTCTCTCTTAATTTTTGAAGACAGAGAGAAATCAGACAGGTTAGATTTATACAGATGCAAGCCTTGAAATTACCTAATTTTCTTTTGCATTTGTAACGTAAGGTTACAACTCATGCTCTTACTTAGATTTCAACTCAATGCAGTGAGACTAGTGCAGTGACATGAGGTGAGACCAATGAGAATGAGACATGTAAGATATTGGGGGCTAGTTTTGTCATTTAAAGGAAGTGTTGTGGGGTAATTTACTGCATGGACCGTGCCTTATAAGGTAACACAAACGTGGCACAAAGAGATTAATCAATGTTGATGTGTCAATTTCACCCGTCTAAACTAGGTTATTACTTTCTTACCATAATTGTAATGAATGAAACTCTTTTGTATATACACCACTGTAAGTTTCTTTAAAAACATTTTCCCCTCTTCCTGTGTGTGTATTAAAAATATTTAGTATCTCAAAAAAAAAAAAAATTGTAATGAAGGACCAACCTCAAATTTTAAAGTTTCTTCACTCACAAAAATAACAAATTCAAATTTATTTTTCTTTATAAAGCATTGGAAATTGAGATATGTAATATGAACATGAATTTAATATCATAACAATAAGTTTAGTAAGTTTAATTGTACAAAAAATTTCACCATTTTTACATCATATGTCCCATTGTGATTGATGTTAACAAAAGTGTTGTTAATAGTTTAAACTGATTTCATTCTAAATACAATTTATCATGTTAGCAATTATTTAATAAGAAAAGTGATAATTTTTGTGTAGACTTGAATGGTCAAAATAACAATAAAATCAACAGGTTAAGTTCAATAAAGATGTCGTGTAAGGGTTTATATTTACACCTTTCAATTAAACACTGCCACTTCAAATTTTTTTTCCTAAAATAAGAATGGAGAGTAATACACCCAATTATAATCTCGTTAACAGCCAATAATTTGTAGATTAAAAAAAGTTAAAAAGGTCTAGTCGCAATTAAGACATTATCAATTGTTACGATAAGAGAAATGCTGGGGACAAACCTTCATCACAACTTGAAAAAGCTATTAGAGACAACAAATCAAATAATAATGGATTGAAGAGGCTTTGATCCATAATTGAGATCGAACACAACCCAAGTTGGGCCATCCATTATTATTATTTGCATTCTGAAATTGAAAACTTTGCTTTGCACCAAATAGTTCCAAATATTTATGAAATTTCTATTCAAATTTGTCCAATTTTAGTTTTCCCAATCCTCTCTATATCAGCTTTCTCAAATTGAAGGTGATCCAATTAATCAAAATAAATCCTGACCGTTCAATTTATAGGGTACTCGAGTCCATACACCCCATGAGCCTGAGCAAGATTAATTACCAGTTTCATCATATTATGTTTTTTCAGAACACTATGACTACTATCCTAAGTCATGGTGCTGAAAATAATCAGCAATTCCGTGGTTTAGTATGAACTTTTTTTTTTTTTTTTTTGAGAAGGTGATTTAGTATGAACTTAATAAAAGGATTTTGTCAGTAGTGTGGTGTCCATAAGTAATGTTGTCTGAGAAGGTTGTTTCTTTTTTTTTTCTTTTTTCAAAAACAAAAAACATGTTTGAATTTAAATCCTTTAATTAATTCTATTTTTTTTTCTCTAAAAAAAAAATCTCTCCAGTTTTTAGCTAGATTTGTGACACAAATCATTTATTTGATTTAAGTTGTTTACATGGGTTTCTCGAAGGGATCCGGATCCGAGTATCCAGTTCATGGACAAGATTTATTTAAAAATTATCAAAGGTCAAAAGCGTGCCACGTCATTTAAAATGTTAAAAACTTAACTCAACAAATTCAAACTCTGGTTAAACCAAGGTTAACTCAGCCTATTCTTTTCTCTCACCAGAGTTTGAAAGTTTCATCTCTATGGATTTTTCTTTTCTCTCATGGTCCAAACTTTCAAAGTTCAAACTTTCATCTCCGGTTAAACCAAGGTGCCCATCTGAAATTTCAAAGTTCAAACTTTCATCTCTATGGATTTTCTTTCTCCATCCCACGGTCCTCACCGTCGCCGGTTCCACCAGCCATAGTGCTGTTCTTTTCTCTCACCAGCCCATCTGAAATTCCAAAGTTCAAACTCCCATCTCCAAGGATTTTCTCTCTTCATCCCACGGTCCTCACCGTCGCCGGTGCCACCAGCCATCGTGCTATTCTTTTCTTTCATCAGCTCATCTGAAATTTCTAAGTTCAAACTCTCATCTCCAAGGATTTTCTCTCTCCATCCCACGGCCCTCACCGTTGCCAGTGCCACCAGCCATCGTGCCAAGCCACCGTTGTTGCGCGGGCTATGTCTCACACCAACCTAGCATCATCGGAAAGTGCCGCCCACCTGCAGGCATCTTGGGGTTTTTGATTTTCTTTTGAATTGGGATTAGTTTTCTCTCTCTCTCTTTCTAATGCATGTTCTAATAGTTGTAAATATTTATCATTTGTGACTAATTGATTATAATTTTTTTAATGTTTTAGGCTTTTAATTGTATGATGTGACCTTAATAACCCTTTTTATATGGTCATCAATAGCATATATTAAAACTGCAAACTCTAAAATTTCGATATATGGGTTTACAATGAATGGTGGGCACAATAGTTTTTTTTCCTCTACCAATGGTATGATTTGATTATGTACTAGTACAAGTCATGGGCAGAATGGGTTTTTTTTTTTTGGTTAGTGAGGGTTGTTGCCATTTGATTTTGATTCAATTTAAGATTGAATGGATTTTGTGGTTGTGACTTTTATATTATGTTTGGATGTAATTGAGCTTGAAATTATTGTGCAAGGGGTTGTTGGGCTCGTTTTTGGCAATGAGAATTTTGGTTCAAATGGAGATAGGTAAAGTTCTCTTTTATGTTCATGATATTTATAAATTTGAAGAAATTTGGAGTTAGGAGAGAGATCATTACTGTAATGTGTCTGAACTCGGAAGAAGTTAGGCATTTGAAAGTAATTTATCATCTCATTGGAATAGGTGGTTTATGTAAAAATACATCGGTTCTGTTAGGAATTTTTGAGGAATATGCATTTAGCTGGTTTATGCAGCTGGTAGCCTGTTTTGTACTGTATTGTTTTCTCAAAGCAATTTAGTTGCCACCTTTTGCCTCTCCTGCAACTACATTTCTTATGTCCTGAATATTCTAAAGCGTTCTTTGCTTCATTTCTTATTGCCATGTCTCAAACCAGCCCAACATTGCCGAACCCACTGCCCAGTTAGTTTTCTCTCTCTGTCTCTTATTTCTTATTGATAAGCTCTGTTTGTTTGCTTGGAAAAAGAAGGAAAATAAATTATTATACGGCTATTTTTTATTGATTTCTTCATGCTGATTTTGATCTCTTTTCTGTGTTTTTTTGTTGGTTTTGAGCTTGGGGATTGATTGAAATTTGTAAGAAATTGTCTAATTGAAAGGGAAGAGCTAGGAGAAATGAAGTGGCGTACAAATGAAAAGAAAGTCGCTGATTGAATCTTGGTGAGAAGCTGTATTTGCGAGTTAATTCAGAACATAGTAAAATACATTTTAAATCATTTTTTATTCTTTATCAGGAAAACTAATTTAACTAAAGGATATGATTATTTTAGAGAATTTATTAAAGTGGACAATAGGCCTATGAATCTCCATGATATATGTTGTTTTTTTTTATTTGTTGGTTTTGCATCTTGGCGTGCTTGAATCATACATTTACATTGTATCATATCCCCTAGCTAACTAGTGCTTGAATTTTAAATGGCCTTTGGGTTGATATGTCAAAATGCTTGTGTGAAGGGGTTTAAAGCATTTAACATTTGGCTTACTGCATATAAAAGCATAAATATTTATCATCAAAATATCTATTATTAAATGGCCATTGAATGCAGTTTCTTGTCTTGCTTTGGAGTCTAACGAGTGGATGAACATTATTCTATTCTCTCTTTGATTACATGTTCTTTTGAAATAGAAGTGTTTGGAATTTTGTTTCGCTTCTTACCTAGTTTCCTTTCTGTTAGAAGGTATATTTAAAAGGAGATAGCGCTTTTGTTCTTATTTTGGTCCATTTTCATGGCTGAGTATGTGGACCACTTTCAGTTTGTCATGGTGTATTTGTAATATGTGTAGAACTTTTAATTTGATGGTATGGATTATTAAGGAATTTTATTGTTTTTTTCTTTTTCTGATGTACATAATGCATATGATTTTTATTTTTATAGAAAATGAGTTGAAGACTTGAAGCAGCCTAGCAGCCCAACTGTAAAAAGGTTTGAAGAGAAGGGTATAAGTGTTATTCATGAAGTCAAGTGCAAGCTTTGTTATGCAAAGTTTCATGTACCAAATTTTGCTCTTTATCAAGAAAAGGTTTTGAAAGGTTTTGAAGTATTCCATGCCTCGTTGAAGACAATGTATCTTGAACTGAGCAACTTTAAAATTCAATTTTAGTAAATATTCACATTTGATATATTCTAACTTGTAGGACAACTTGGAGTCTTGGACTATTATTTGCACATTTTGTATCAAGTTTTTGGATAGTTTTTGTAGTTGGCTTTTGAAGATACTCAAATATGTTGGTTTTCATATGTACATATTTTTAGCAGTACTTACTTGTGTATAACAGTGCTGATGCACTTTTACATTAACAGTCAAAGCTATTAAATCACCCTTTTACATTAATATTCAAAGCTCTTAAATCATTGCAACTGGTGCGGACTTGTGTATAACATATTTTCCTATTTTTGTGTTGTTTTAAAGAAACTATAAACCAAAGGAATATGTATCGTTCACATCACTGTGAATTCATAAGGCATCATCAACAATAAAGTAAATTGCTTCAAGTTGAATAATTGATAGTCCGTTACAATCAAAATTTGATCCAAAAAAGAACAAATTTTATTAAAATGTACATTTTGATTACAAAGGCCATAATAACAAGAGTTCTATTGAAATAAACACTTTGATAACAATGTCAGCCACTTCCACACTCGGCGTGTCTCTTGCTTCTTGACCATACATTCCCTCCACAGTCTACAATTTTTAGTCTTAGCTTGATCACTTTAACTTGTCTTGTGTTATACAGCTTGCCCCGGTATGAGGTCTCTTCATTATTAAGTTTTTTGTACCAAAGCTCTAGAATCCCAGGTTTCTCGACATATGAAATGCAATCGCCTAGAGTACCTTGCACTTTGAGAGTCTTTCCCCTCAAGTTACTGATGATTCAAAATAATGCAGGAAAGTATACCAAGCAGGGATTGATGAAACCTACAAGCAATATCCAACAAATGCCAATCATTCATATTGTAAACTTCTCTATTTTTCGAACAGGTTTTACTATTATGATTTAAGTAAAACACTAAGCTTGTATTTTGATGAATACTTGCAACCAATATTATGTTTTTCGTGGCATTGGGGAGAGGGGAAAGAAGAATAAAAATAATTAACAACTGATTAAAAGCCAAAATTGAACATTCACAGTATCATACATTTAGTCTACGCATCCTCAAGCCAATGTGATTGACCTTACAATAACAGACAAGGCTGTAAGGTTTTTATAAGGTGAATTGCTGATTCGTTTATAGAACCAATCTACAAAAAGAGAGGCACAAAAAACAGCCAAGAAATTCAATTATTTTTCCTATAAGAGCTTCAAATACCAACCACAAAAGGGTTCTCAAGAATCCCAACAACTCAGATTTTTGAAAATAAAAAATTCCTCTACCTCACCCTAAAAAGCCAGTGTATTAATCGAGTGAACAATTATGATTAAGTAAAACAGTAAGCTTGTATTATGATAATTAATTCTATTTCCTCCCACGCTCTTCCAGTATTAGCTTTGCTTGTTGTTTTTGTTTTTCAGATTTTTCATCCTAATCTCAAGAAACTTGGGTGTGGTATCAAAACAACCCAAAAATCCCATACCTTTTGGAACAGATTCAGATCAAAACAAACCATAAACCCTGCAAAGCTTAAACACCCACCAACTGTTTTGTTTTCAAACAATCCCAAAGCTCAAATCCCAAAAAAAAAAAAAAAAAAAAAAACACTCAGAGAATAGAAACCAAACTCAACATGACGAAATCAAAAAAAAAAAATAGCAGTATACTAATTTATTTTCCTTTGTTTTCCAAGCAACCAAACAGAGCTTATAAAGAAGAAATAAAATTGAGAAAATTTACCGAGCAATGGGTTCAGTGATGTTAGGCTGGTGTGAGACGAAATCGAAGAAACAACGGTGGCTTGGCACACGTTGGTGATTGTGGCAGCGGCGATGGCAAGGTTGAGAGAGAGCAAAGCACGGCGATGGAGAAGAGAGATTGAGAGAGCAAAGCATGGCTATGGTGATTTTGATATATTCGGCGATGGAGAAGAGAGATTGAGATAAGATGGGTTTGCTGAGTTAACTTTCAAACTCCTGAAAACCAAAAAAAAAAAAAATTCTAGAGACAAAATTAGTCTCCCTTAAAATCCTGACCGTCCATTCTTAATACTGGACATCAGCATCGACCCTGCGACCCACAACTTCTCAGCTCCATGAACCAGGACACCTGCGCGGCGCACGGAATCAAACAACGGAAGCACCAACTGGCGGAGGTGTAGAGGGCGAGAGAGCTCTTCCTGTAGATCGATGGACACGGCGGAGACACGGATGTCGTGGAGGCGGAGGGCGAGCTTGTCGCCGACGCGGGTGACGGTTCTGGAGTCCCAGAGGCGGCAGTGGCGCGGGAAGCGGTTGAGTCTGGCGCGGTAGAGTGGGATGAACTCTTGCTCTGAAGAGGAAGCCATGGCGATGATGGAGGCGGTGGTGGGTTGAGTCACCTGTGCTGTTAGCTTGCGGCATGAGAGGACTAGGCGGAGAAGAGAGTGAGAAAGAGAGTTAAGTGTGTGTAGTTAAGTGTGGTTTGGGTTAAGTGGGTTAAGTTATGACGTGGCACATTTTTGGCCCTTGATGATTTTTAAATAAATCCTGTCCATGAACTGGACACTCTCCATTTCAAAGGAAAATGGAGAAGTTCCGGATCCTTCTCGAAGACCATTAAAATAAATTTTAAATGCCGCATGTTGCACATGTATCTAAAAATTAGAGAAAATTGAAGGATTTAAATATGAATGGAGCATGATCCTTATTTGAGACATTAACCGTATCTTAACATCTGACCATATCTTTAAGGAAAATATCAATACTATATATAAAAATGGAAGATTTAAAATTTGATTATGCTCTTCTCCCATTGTGTCACAAAAGATTATACCATTAGCTCTTTTTTTTTTCTTTTTCTTTTTCATTCTTACTTGATTATTTAGTATTTTCACAATTTTGGTTTCCCTCTTTTAATATCTCCAATTAATTCCCCTTCCCCATTTAATTGTCTCTTCCTCTCTCTCCATCAAACCCACTAAATTGCCCATGCTATTAATTGTTTTTCCTTATTTGCATGCTCCTTCGTTATTTTATTTTCCTCATACTAACCTTTTAGTTTCGTAATTAATGGTGATTTATTAATGCTTGAGGTTTTTTTTTTTGGCTACTCAAAAATGCCTAGACACCACCTTGAACCTTTAGGTGGTGGCTATTACACTCCCTGAACTTTTATTTTAGCCAATTTACTTCTTAAACTTTATACAAGTATCAAATAGAAGTATCAGTTAGACTGCCGTTTAAAGAGAAGTTAGTCACTCATGTGACACACGTGTAAATAAAAAATGCCCAATTACACTATTAGGAGAGAGAAACCAAGGGGAGAGAGAGGATCTCTCAACCAAGCTACAGCATTACTGGAGTTCGAACTCCTGCTGCCAATCTAGGCTTTAACGTCTGACCCTATTGGTCATGGTCCTATTGTTCGACAGCCACTACTGGTTGAACTCATTGTTGATCTAAGCTTTTGTGTGTGTTTTTTCTCTTCCCTCTTTTCTTTCATTTTCTTGACATACAAAGATAGCTTTGATTTCATATTTCTTTTGTTTTCTCAACCAACAAGCAAGCCTTTGGTCTTAGCAAACAATCAAGTGTTTGATTAACCTTGATGATGAATTGGACAAAAAAAGGAAAAAAAGAAAAAGAAAAAAAAGATCACTATCTAATGGCTTTCTTAGTGACGTTTGTCTATATATCAACCAACAAGCAAGCCTTATTATGATTTCGTTAGATTGATTTTGGTTTCCCTCTTTTAATTTCTCCAATTAATTCCCCTTCCCCATTTGTCTCTTCCTCTCTCTCCAACAAACGAGAAATTATTATTTACAACGGGAGGACTGTTGATGTAATCCTCCCTAACCAATGAGATGATGTTATCTATGCAAATGTATGTGTGAGCTTCCTAATCAGCACAAGGAATAAGAAATAAAAATTACCAGATGATGTCACATTTGCATAAATAACAGCATTTTATTGGTTGAGAGGTCAGGGAGAACCACATCAGCAGTCCTCCTGGTGAAACTCATAATTTCTCCCAACAAACCCATTCAATTTCCCTGTCATTAATTGCTCATTCATTATTTTTTTCCTTTTACTAACTTTTTAGTTTTCCTAATTAATGTTTTTTCTTTCCTCTTATAATGCCTTCAAATGCACTCTTCTTCCCTCCATAAAAATCAATCAATTCTTCTCATGTTACTCTTTATTTCCACTCTTTCTCTTTCCTTTCCCTACAAATTTGGTTGTAATTAATGGTTACAACTTTACTCAAAATATCTTTTTATTGGATATGAATTTTTGACAAATCCATTGTTGAATTATATTTTTTTCTTATATCCTCCATACTTAAAAAATTTTCTGAAGATTAAAGATCAATAGTTATGTCATCAATTAAATGTTTAAATTTCAAGTTTTTTAGTCTAAAATTATGCATAACAAATAAGTTCATGGATTGAATAGAAAATAACATCTGATTATTGACACAAAATTTGACATGTGCTTTAAGGACATAAAGAATATAAAATCCGGTGGTTGAATTTTCAAAATATGTGTTTCTCAAAAAAAAAAAAAAATTCAAAATATGTAGTCATATTAATTTTTTAGCAAGAGTTGAAACCAATGGTTACAACCAAGTTTGTAGTCAACTTATCCATAGAGTAATAGGTTCCAACACAGTTTCAATGGATGAAGATTCTTTTTCCCATATTCTATCTTTAGATGAGCAAAATTTGGTTACAAACTTGGTTGTAACCTAAGCCTTAGGTTCGTCGATGGGCCAGGTCGGGCCGACCCAACCTATTTCAACTTGGCCCATGGGCGCAATGGGATGGGCATAGCAAGCTATTGACCAATTTATGGGCTAGGTCAGGCTGGGCCGAAAGAAAAAACTCTAGCCCATGTCTTTGGCCATGGGCAATGCCCATTTTGTATTTAGTGGGCTGGAATACTAGGTTGGGCCTTTTGGGCTACCCATTAGCTTGTGTTAGCATCTTATTTTATTATTTTTATAAGGGAAATAATCAATTTTTTTATAAGGGAAGAATAAATCTATTTTTTAAAGGAAAAAAGAATCAAAAAATTTAAAACTTATTTAATTTTTTACAGTCAAATCTATTTAATTTTTTGTTTTGTTTATGGAAACCTTTTTTTTTATTAAGGCTTGAAAAGGTTTTTTTTAATCTTTTAATAAAAAAATGTGCAATGGTTAATTCAAACTTCAAAGTACTAGAAAAATATATATTTAGTAAACTAAGTTTAATACAATCACTTTAAGTATTTTAGTGGTTATGGGAGTTCTCTTAAAAAAATTCATCTATAATGCCTCAAGATCAATCCCCCATAGGGCCCATACTCCTCCTATATATTTTTATAATTAATTATAAGTTATCGGGCTGGGCAATAGGTTGGGGTGCCAATAGGCTGGGCTAATGGGCTAGTCCATCTAGTGCCCATGGGCATAAAAACTAGCTCACGATCTGACCAAATGGGCTAGTGGGCTACCCATGGGCCTCAACAACAACGGGCTGGGCTGCCCATTAGCCCGGTGGGCCATCGAGCTACTGGGCCAGGCAGTGGGCAATGGGCTATTTGGCCTAAGGTTACAAATTCATTTGATACATTTTTATTGGATATGAATTTTGACAAATCTACCATTGGATTAAATTTTTTCTTATATCTTTAATCCTTGCAAAATTTTGAGAAGATCGAATATCAATAACTATGTCATTAATCAAATGTTTAAATTTCAAGTTTTGTAGTTTAAAATAATACATAAAATATAAGTTTATGGATCACATACTAAACAACATTTGATTGGTATGAAATTTGACATATGTATTAAGAACATAAAGAATATGCAATCCAACTGTTAGAGTTTTAAAATATTAGCTATGTTAATTTTTTTAATGCGATTTATAGCCTTAAACTACAACCAAGTTTGTAACCAAAATTTGTCCCTTTTAGATTAGCATATATCATCTCTCTACTCCTATCTTACCTTATTCTCGGACTAGTGCCTAGGATAGAATTTCATACGTAAAGCCCATTTCCTTATTATTTAGTGCACCTATAACCATGTTTATTCGTTGTTATCCTCACTAAAGCCTAGTTCTTAAACTCATTCTCTACAAATTTATTGTATTGGGCTAGTTGGGCCTGAGTCCACTCTTCCAATAGAAGAAGTGCTCAAACCCAATCCCTACAGTTCGCATATGGGCACATCATTTACGTCATTTTTTTACTTACTAGTAACCATTTATTACATAAGTAATTTATAAAAAAAACTTGCAGCTCTAGTATTTTCCCCATTTTAGTGACCATAAAAAAATTTATAGATGTAAAATCTAAAACAAAATATTCAAGCCAATAAAAAAAAAAAAAAAAAAATTAGCTCAGCAACAAAAATTACCAGTAAAACTAAAAACAAAATTAAGCTTAATGAACTAATTTTATCCAAAATAAATAACCCTGCCCTTTAAAAAAATTCTAAACAAAAATAAATTTGTTCTTAACTACAAAAAAAAAAATAAAAATAAAAATAAAAATCTCAGCAACTAAGTAATAGAATTAGAGGTTGAAATCACTGCACATAACAAACAGTAAAACCATCTCCCCTAACTCAAAGTTCTGGCTCCGCCCCTGTTTTTACCTCACAGAAACAGCATAAAATCTGATGAAAGAACAACTTTGAAGTTTGACTAAAGTTGGAGCTAATTAAGGCCTTGCTGATAGAAAGCTTGAAACTTTCAAGATCAAGTACTACCAGGACCTTTATAATGTTATGGGAACATGATTCTAATTGCAACATCTATCTAATTGGACGCGTCCACTTGAAAGAGGAATGTAGCGTTGGCCACTAAAGATTTTTGTTATGATTGACTTTTTATTTTACTTTTAGGCTCTCCCATCTTGCATTCAATGATGTATTTATTTTTACCATATGTAATTTCTAGTACTAGTATTTTTCCTTTGAGGTAGAGGCCTTTCGAAAGTATCTTTCATTCAACGGTAAACGTTAAGGAAAATTCTTTAGGAATGTATCTTAGATTTTCTAATAAATTTAATCATATAATTGTATTGACCCATCAGGCCGTAAGGATGGTGCGGGATATCGAATCCTAGCGAGCTTAGACCAGAACCGAAACCAACACGATAGTCGGGTATAACACAAAATGACAAAACTTAAGTATAGTACTTAGATGCGCTGTTCCTTAAATTCCTCACTTAAAATTCAGTCATGTAGCTTTTTTCTCTTGACCACGTCAATCTCACCTAGAAAATCCAATTTGCAAACCCACAACCATGCCGTGTGTTAGGAGCATTATGTGTTGTTGATGATGGCATGAGGAATGAGGGTGCTTGGGCAGCATTGAGTCAATCACTTGGCTTTATGTTTTCTCAACACACTCATAGCTCCTCATGCCTGACTAGTGATGCTTCTAAGGGCTCTTTGAGGGGGACCAGCCCAGTCTCCCTACTCAAGTTGGATCGATGAGCAGTGATGAGGGGCAGCATGTGGAGGCACCTTGCTTCACATGATGCCCCAAGGCCATGGTAGAGATGGGTGGGATGATGGGCAGCAGCAAGTGGTGCTAACCCTACGTAGTGGTGCATGGCATTGGTGGCTTGGTTGTTGGTTCCTTGTGTGTGGGCTTGGTGGCTAGAGTGCAAGGTAGGGCTGGGCTGCTGTAATGATAAAATGTTGTGTGCAAGGCATTGGGCTAGTTGGGGCTGGCTGAATGCATGGACAAGTGCTAGTGGGCTAATGGCAGTTACGTTGTGTGCTGCATATGGGTATGCTGTGTGGGCTATAGTGCTGTTGGAAGGCCTTGAGCATAGGCCAAACCTCTCCAAAACGTGTGGGAACATGTTGTGTGGGCTGCTAGAGGATGGGCAGAGGCCCCATGGTCTGCTGAGACATGGGTTGTGCATGTGCAGCATGTGCAGTGGCAGTTACTAAGCAGTTACAAAGAAGTTCCTAAATTTCCTAATGATCAGACCTACTGTGTAGGGGCTGGAAACGTGGAGAGCAAGCCAAGACAGCATCAGTTGAAGGTGTCCTAAATCAGACCACAAGTAACAGATTGTCCAAGACCCAGGCAGTTATTAGGCAGTAACTGCCATAGCAGTTGATTCTGTATATTTAACCCTAAGGCTGCTGGGGGTGTCAGCAACAGAGTGTATTTGGCCTTGAGAACGTTTTGTGTAATTCTCTAGATTTTGTAAAAGAGTTTCCTTTGTACTTGAGGTTTAGTAATAAAGGTTAGGGGTGGGTTCCTTGTAAATATTGTGTGTGCTGTGTGTTTGAACGTCCCTAGATAATCTATTCTAAGTGTTATTGCAGTATGTGTGTGGTGTTGGCTGAGACTAAGTCAGGGACTTAGAGCCATCACAGGCAGAAAATTTGAGTGAAAAATTGACCATGTGACACCGTGAGAGGGGGGGTGATGAGAAAATGGGTAGAGGGACTGTGGCTAGAGTGCTAGGTTGAGCGGCATGGGGAAAGAAAGGGTCATCAGCAGAGGCATGGGAGAGAAAGAGAGAGCATATGGTGACTGGTGAGATGAGCTCTGTGAGAGAGAGAGAGAGGAGTGACTGGTGATATGAGCTCTGTAAGAGAGAGAGAGAGAGAGAGAGAGAACAAAAGGTAAAATATATCACAATTGCAAATTTTTTTAGAATTGCAAGACCGGGCCTTTTTGGTGCTTTGATTCTAAAATATATCAACATATACCATTTGAGAGACTGGGTAATGATGCTCTTAGCAGTCCTACTCAATAGAGAAATGGTAAAGTTCATGTTGTGCAATGAATAAATATTAATATTGTTGTAATTTTATTTTGTTGTAGCTCAAGTGCTGGTAAAATTTATTAAACATCATAGGTTGAAAACTATCTCTAAAAAAAGTTTGTTGTGATTTGTAAGATTTGTTTATTTGGCTTTTTGTTTAGGACTAACCTAATTTTTGTGAGGCATGTTGTGGATTCAAGTGTGTAGTTGGATGTATCCCTAGCATTATTCATAAGCTAATATTGATGATTTATTGTTGCTAACCTTTAATGTTGATGTCATAATTTATAAAAATCTTTAAATTAAAATTTTGAAAAATCACCAAAATTAGTATTAGTTTATTGCAAATCTCAAATTGCGTCTACAAATATAAGATTACGATGTTAATGAATGTGATGAAATTTTATGAGCTTTATGTTAAGCTTTGCTCCCCCTAGGTTTGTACCCTGACTCCGTCCCTGGTTCCCACTTCACACTCCATTTTTACTTCTTCAATGTTTTCCCTCCATTCCACTATCATCTTTTGTGGAATTTCTTGTCATCAACCCAAACCAAGCCAAACCTTCAGTTCCTCATATTTGCGCATCCACTACAAGAGAAAGATGTTTATATCTATATTCTCTGCAAAAAATTTAATGTTAGATGCATGGGATTTTATGTGCATACCTACCATTCGTGAGCCATCACGTGATTCTTTGCTCAAACATTTTTTACAATCTTATAATTCTATTTACATTTTTACTCGGTTTCAAAGTTCACATATAACTTGCATTAAAAATAAATACTGTAAATGAATAATTCATGTTTCACTATGTTAGACAGCATGTTGACATAGCTAAGGAAAATTTTATATTTTCCATAGAATATTCATATTTTAACAAATATATTAACTATATTCAATCACTTTCATGATTGCCACTCCCCTTCTCCTTCATCTTACCTTCCTCGTCCAAAGTTTCCACCCCCACTCTGCACAGGTTTTCCTCGCCCTAAGTCAAGGATGGAACACCCTTGATCTGTAATGTTGGACATGCATAGCTAGGACTAGACAAAACCAATATAGATGATTTTAGTGATGTCTGTTGCATATGATATTTGCTTTGTTGTACAAAGTTACAAGAATAGTTTCATTTGAATCACATGACAAACAGTAATTGTGGAACACGTAAATCATTACATTGGTCACACTCACATATAATGTAAATTAATCATCTCTTGTAAAGCCATAAGGGTATGAAAGGGTGGATTTTATGTTGTTTTGCTTTTGTCATTTCATTTGGCATTATGTATAAATTATGTTACTTATTGTAATTTTGTAAATAATATATTTAAGTAGATATTACTAATGCAAATACTTATGGTAGTAGCATCATTCGAATCTTGCAATGGGAAGTGCTTGAGAAAAAAAATTTTATATTCTTGGCTCATGCTTACTAGCGTTATCGATGGTATTGGGTGCATAAATATGACTCATTTGGATCCCTTGCTCATGCCCAGGTAAAAGACGTCAATTCAAGTCGCCCCCTACACATTTTTTATTTATAAAAAAAAATTGCAAGTACTTATGGAAATTGTATAATATTGTTGGAATCGTTTTTTATTACGTCTAATTTGGTTTTGGACTTAAACATTATCATATAATTAATTGTTTAGTTAAAAAATATTTATATAAACCCATCCCATATAATTTCCTTCTTATTGCCCCCGAAAATGCATTCCGCAAGAATTCAAACAAAATGATAATAGCAAACACAATTTCATTCAACAAAATTACAAACAAAATTTTTTTTATACCAAACACAATTCATTCAACAAAATTACTTTTCAAAAAAAGTTTCAGTATAATACCAAATTAACACAATTTTAAATAAAAGATACATGCTATCATAATGCATTTTTTTAGAATGTACTATATATACTCCCATAGTAGAGAATCCAAAGCAGCCTATCTGTTCGATCCTCTCCCAATAATCAGTCTAATACGACATGCATTCGAGACACAGCCAAAAATGATAATGCCACACGACGTAGAACCATGCACACACAAAGTACATTGAAATAATGAAACATTCAGTGTCCACGACCTACAGAATTTGAACATCTATATTAATTGTACATTTCTCATCTCCTCCTTTTCCTCTATAAAAGTGAGGAGCCTTGTAACTGAAAAAATAATAATAATAATAATAATTGTGGGGCACAAGAATTCAGATAAGGTACCTGTACCACGTGTCGTATCCATGGCTGAGAAGCCCCTTATCGTGCCGAGGAGGACACACACTTGGACAGTAAGGCCACGTCAGTGGCACATTGTCAAAGGAGGTCCTGCTATTGAGAAAGAGCTTCAGAGGGGGGGTTAGCCCAGACATGACTGGAGGGATGGTGGCTGCCTCCACATTCAATGCATCCCACCAAACCTCCTGGCTGCATTTATGTGGAGAAGACCCCTGAACAGTGCTACCTTGGCCGCCGCAACTCACAAGGGGTTTGGAAAGGTATCTGATGGGACAAGCACTCAAGTGGTGGACTGGTCAACAAATGGAGGGCTAAGATTGCCTGAAGGGAGCTATATAATGTGAGAGACCCTCCAAAGGGCAGGGAACACAAAATCTGTAGAGAAAACAATGTAGTATTAAGAAAAGTAACTGTAATAAAAGCTAAGAGAAATATATTCAAGAACTACTCTCCTCGGACATTGCCGAGGAAGAATTTATGTGCATCACATTTGTCTATTTATTACTTTTCCTTGCTCTCTTACCATCCTTAGCCCATTAAGGGCATCGTCCACTTTGTTGAAACCTAGCTTTTTAGCCCACACTCTACAAATTTATTGTACTTGGCTCTTTAGGCCTTAGTCCATTCATCTTTTGGACCTAAGAGCTAAAGCCCGCCCCTACAATTGGCGCCGTCTATGGGAAAGCTTAAGCTTCAGTGAGTTCGACGTCCAACCATAGCAGGATCAGGGCAGGACCGGGAGGAGTCTATCGGCTCCCAACATTAGGATCGATTCCTCAACCTTGAGTGGAGGAGGGACTGTGAGGTTAGTGTGCACACCACGCATACTAGCAGGAGCCAGTCTCGAGGGGGGAGTCATATCTCCCACGAGGAGAATACCAGAAGCTTGCAGCTGGAGATTGACCGTCTTCACAGGAGGCTGTGTCGCGAGCAATGAAGAATGACTCCCTCATATTCTGACCCTTCCTCTGAGGACAAAGAGGATAGTAGCTACAGGCCTAGGTCTAGAACTCCTCTTAGTGAGTCTTTTTCGTACGACAAAGACCGTCACTACGAGCGGAGGAGTAAGAGTCCACCATACAAAGGTCTGGGCAATGACACTATGAGCAGGGCACTTAACCAAATCTCCAAATCACCGTTTACGTGTAGAATCAAAAGGGGAAAACTCACCGGCGTTTTACTCATCCAACTTTCACCATATACAATGGAAGGACGGATCTCGTGGAGCATGTAAGCCACTTTAATCAGAGAATGGTTGTGCACTCCAAGAGCGAGGCCCTAATGTGCAAGGTGTTCCCATCCAACTTGGGGCCTGTGGCGATAAGGTGGTTTGACGGCTTGAAGGAAGGCTCTATCAACTCCTTTAAAGAGCTTAGTCGGGCGTTTGGGGCCTGTTTTGTGACTTACAGTAAGGTTCCTCGGCCTTGAACTCTTTGATGTCCATGGCAATGCGGGAGGGGGAGACCTTGAAAACGTACTCCAACAGGTACTGGAAGATGTTCAACGAGATAGATGAGGACTTTGATGACGTGGCTATAAAAACCTTCAAGGTCGGCCTGCCAGCGGAGCATATTCTGAGAAATTATTTGACCAGGAAACCGGTCAAAAGTGTGCGTAGGCTCATGGATCACATTGATAAGTATAAGCGGGTCAAGGAGGACCAGCAACAGGGAAAGGGGAAGGCTAAGGTGGTCCCTTAAGACAGAAGAGATCTTAGGTCGGACACTCTAGATCAACTACTACTCAGGTAGTTAGTACTGTGTTCCGAGAGCCAGTACACCAAATCTTGGAAAAAATCAAGAACAATCCATATTTTCAATGGCCAAACAGGATGGGGGGAAACCCCGCGAAGCGCAACCAAAATCTTCATTGCTAGTACCACCAGGAACGAAGGCACACTACCGAGGATTGCATGACTTTGTGGAGCCACTTAGAGCAATTAGTTAAGGCGGGAAAGTTGAAGCAATTCCTGCATCAGCCCAACGGACAGGACGGTTAGGCAGGGTCAAGGGCTCAGATAGACGCTTCCACAAGGCCGCCTTTGGGTACAATCAGCGTCATCTTGGTTACCTTGGGAAGGACTGGTTCTCAGCCATCCAGGGTGATGTCATTGGCTCGGCCACCTGCAGATGGCTCGTCCCCTGATTTGAAAAGGAGTAGAGTGGAGGTCCAACCAGCATTGAGCTTTTCCGACGAAGACAAAGTGGGGACCTTGCAGCCACACTATGATGCCCTAGTAGTTACCCTCAAGATAGGAGGGTATGATGTGAAGAGGGTGCTAATGGATCAAGGCAGCAACGCGGAGATCATGTACCCTGACCTATTTAAGGGACTGAAGCTGAGGTCCGAGGACCTGACACACTACGATTCCCCTCTAATAGGGTTTGACGGCAAGATTGTCTTCCTAAAAGGCTAAATCCGACTACCCGTTCAGACAGGGACAGAGGTTATGGAAGTGAACTTTATCGTGGTAGAAGCCTATTCCCCCTACACTGCCATTGTGGCAAGGCCTTGGCTTCACACCATGGGGCCTGTGCCTTCCACCCTGCACCTGAAGGTGAAACATCCGTTTGGAGGACGGGTTGAGGAACTAGTGGGAAGCCAATCCATGGCCAGACAATTCATGGTGGCCGCAATTAGACATAAGACTAGGGGTGAGTCCTCGGCCTTCGCGGCAAGGGACCTATAGCAATCAAGGGTGCCAAAGTTATCTTCGGGGGCAGCGGCAGAAGGGGCTAAGTGTGAGCAACAAAAAAAAAAAAAAAACTCTTTCTTTCTTCTAATCACCAACTCTAGTATTAAAGCCCACATCTATAAAGGCTAATCAAGAGCTCATTAGACAAAAGGTTTTTGGTCTCAACTCAAGTGAGTGAGACATTATAGGAAGGATTGACACTAATTTCGGGTGTAAAAAGAGGCTTATTCAACTAAGCAAGGAAAATAGAAAAACCCAGATGGGACTTCATCTAGTTTGACGACCCTTTGCAACTTTATCATCCCATCTTCCAAAAGCCCAAAATTTCAATAAGCCTGTAGAAAAAATCCAATAAAAAACAAGACATGCACCACTTGGTTTTATCCTCTCTCTCTCTCTCTCTAAATCTCACTTACTCGTGTGCTCTTCCTAGAAATACTTGTTTTTTTTTAAGAAATAAACACACACACACAAGGGAGAGGGAAACTGGTTTTAACACGAAGACACACCACAAACTCTAATAAAAAGTCATGGTAAATTCATATTGTTGGGGCGCAGAAGGAAGATTATCTTTGAGAAAAATCCCAAACATCATAGATTTAAATAAAATTGTTTCATAGTTCTTTTTTTTATTTTTTTATTTATGGTAGTTTCATAGTTCTTAAGTCTGCTAGAATTGTGGTCTAACCTCGACAACCAAGAAGGAAATATGCAATGTTCAATCTGAAGGAAATTATTCACTAACCCATTTTAATAATTATAAATTTATAACATGTTTTCTGGGCTTTGGGCTTGAAATTTGTGCGCAGGTACCGGAAAAATTGGATCAAAAGCCCATTTTGTAGGAGTACTAGACTCAACTTTCCCTCACTCAAAGGCCCAAAATTAGTTATCTATAATTGGATCAAAAGCCCATTTTGTAGAAGTTAGTCACTCATGTAAATAAAAAGATCAAAAGTCCATTTTGTAGAAGTTAGTCAACCATTGCTACCATTCCTAATTACTATATGCAATATGCCTCTCTTCCTCCAAAAATAACTCTGTGTGTGGATAAGCTATGCCGTAACTTCCTTTGGGGCTCCACTGATAACAAGAAGAAACTCCACTTAGTGAATTGGAGGAAAATTACCAAACCCAAAAAGAATGGAGGCCTTGGCCTGCAATCTGCCAAGGAAAAAAATATTGCCCTCCTAGCCAAGCTAAACTGGCGCTTTCACCAGGAGAAAGACAGCTTGTGGGCTCGGGTCCTCTCACATAAATACAGACCTTGGCAAAGGCAGCCCCTCTCTAAGCCTAGAATTTCTTCTACCACCTGGACAGCTCTAAAAAAAGGAGAAAAAGTGTTTAAAAGTGGTATAAAGTGGATCGCAGGGAAAGACAGCAGCTTGACCTTTTGGTTTGATAAGTGGATGAGTGAGGGACCGGTTAGAAACCTCATTATGGGTCCTCTGAATAAGGGAGAGGATTCACTACTTCTCAAAGACATTGTCCATAATAACATCTGGGATTGGGGGAGATTATCCTTTGTTATTCTAGCGACCATTTGCCAAAAAATTAAAGCAACTCCGATTCCTATTGTTGCAGGTGGTGCAGATCGGTTATCTTGGTCATCCTCCCCCAATGGAGATTTTGAATTAAAAGAAGCTTATAAGCTGGCTTGCCTGACGGAGGGATCTAACTAATTTGATTCCTTTATGGGAAGTTGGGTATGGGAAGTTATTACGATTCCAAAAATCAAATGTTTTCTTTGGCAATGTGCCCACCAAAGCATACCAGTTAGAGCTGTTCTTACTGAGAGAGGTTTCAACTTACCTCTTACATGCCCCTTGTGCAATGAAGCCACCGAATCCATTATTCATGTATTGAGAGATTGCCCAACAGCGCGCCCGTTTTGGAACTCCTTTTCGCCTCTAATCTAGTCTAATACTTTTTATGGTGTTAATTTGGGAGATTGGCTTTGCATTAACTGTAAGTCCCAACTTCCCTCCTTGCTGGGCATTCCTTGGAGTATTATGTTCCCTTTCGGAATCTGGAGTTTTTGGCTTCACCGAAATAATGTGATTTTCAGAGATGACCCCCCCCCCCAATAAGCCATTGCTAGCTGAAACCTTAGCTAAAGCTACTGAATTTGCATTCCTTGGCATCAATGGAAGATCGAGGCGTAATTTCTCTAGCATCCAAGTTAAGTGGCTTTGCCCACCAAAAAATTGGTTCAAGCTTAATTCAGATGGTTCCTCCTTGGGAAATCCAGGGCATGCTGGTGGAGGGGGAATAATTAGAAACTCCCATGGTGAATGGGTTAGCGGGTATGCTAGAGCTATCGCTACCACCACTAGTGTTGCGGCAGAACTTTGGGCATTGAGAGACGGGCTAAACCTCTGTATTTCGCTAAACCTTCAAGCTGTGGAAATTGAACTTGATGCAAAACTTGTTGTTGAACTTATTAGCAAAGAGGGAAGCCAGCCAAATAGCAATGATGTAATAGTTGCAAATTGCAGAGAGGGACTCAAGAAAATACCCAGAGTGAGAGTTCTTCATTGCTACAGAGAAGTCAACAAATGTGCGGATGCCCTCACTCACAGAAGAGCCCTCCTTTCCCAAGATTTTGTTATTTTTTCTTTCCCCCCTCTTGATGTTTCCCTCCTGATCAGTCTTGATGCTTCAAGGGCGATGTATGAGCAAGTTCGCTCAAATTGTATTTCTGCTTAGTTAACGATATTTCCCTTTTCTACCAAAAAAAAAATATATATTTATATATATATATATATATAGGGTCTCTCAACCAAGCTGCAGCATCACTGGAGTTCGAACTCCTGCTGTCAATCAAGGCTTTAAAGTTGCCGACCTTGTCAGTCATGGTCCTGTTGTTCAACAGCCACCACTGGTTGAACTCATTGTTGATCTAAACTTTTGTGTGTTTTTTTTTCTCCCCTCTTTTTATTCATTTTTTCAACATACAAACAAACCTTTGATTTCATATTTCTTTTATGGGAAATGCTAACGAATGCCCTTGGTTAATAATCTATTTAAAGAAAGTTTTTATGGAAAAAGAAAAAAAAAGAAGCAATTAATGTTTTGACAGCTTTTTCCATTTCTCATAAAAGTGGTGTCAAAACTTTCTTTAACTGGATTGTTAACCATTGCCTTAAGGGCACCTGTTAGCATAATCCTTCTTTTATTTTCTCAACCAACAAGTAGGCCTTTGGTCTTAGCAAAGATCAGTGTCTAATGGCTTTCTTAGTGACGTTGTTTGTCTATATATCAACCAACAAGCAGGCCTTATTATGACTTCGTTAGATTGATTTTATTTGCACTTGGGTTTATTATTTCGAACATGGATCTCCTATCTGTACTTGATCTTTAGTAGTTAATTGGAACTACATGAAAAGTTGCATAATACATGTGTTTGATATTTAATTTTTTTAAGTTGGATAATGGAACTTGTTCTTTCAATATTTCAGTTTATGTGCTTTTTCTTTTCAACGCTTCAGTTGTTTCATAATAGATGGTAGCCTAATAGATGCTTTTATTTAGCACTTGTGTAAAGTTCAAGGAGTAAATTGGCTAAAATTAAAGTTCAGGGATGTAATGGTCACTATCCCAAAATTCAAGAAGTGTTTTGGTATTTTCCCTCCCTCTTTCAACGCCATCAACTATCATCTCCTCTTCCTTTCATTCAACTCTTCTTCCCTCTAAAAAAATTCTTTTTTATTTTATACTTTTTGCAATTTTTGGTTTCCCTCTTTTATTAGATCCAATTAATTCCCCTTCCCAATAATTTGTCTCTTCCTCTCTCTCCAACAAACCCATTCAATTGCCCTATGTCATTAATTGCTCATTCATTATTATCTTTTTCCTCTTACTAACCTTTTAGTTTTCCTAATTAATGTTTTTTCTTTCCTCTTTTAATGCCTTCAATTGCACTCTTCTTCCCTCCATAAAAATCAATCAATTCTTCTCATGTTAGTTACCTCTTTATTTACACTCTTTCTCTTTCCTTTCCCTACAAACTTCATTGTAGTTAATGGTTACAACTTATCTGAATATATTTTTATTGGATGTGAATTTTGATAAATCCATTGTTAGATTATATATATTTTTTCTTATATCCTCCATGCTTGCAAAATATTCTGAAGATTAAAGATTAATAGTTATGTATCAATTAAATGTTTAAATTTCAAAAAATTTAGTCTAAAATTATGCATAAAAATAAGTTTATGGATTGAATAGAAAATAATATCCGATTGACATGAAATTTTATATGCGTGTTAAGGACATTAAGAACATAGAATTTGGTGGTTAGATTTTCAAAATATATAGTCATATTAATTTTTTAGTAAGAGTTGTAACCAATGGTTACAACCAAGTTTGTAGTCAACTTGTCCATAGAATAATAGGTTCCAACACAATCCCAATGGATGATGATTTTTTTTTTTCATATTCAATCTTTAGATGAACAATATTTGGCTACAAACTTGGTTGTAGTCTAAGTCTTAGGTTTGTGGCCTGACCTGGCCCATTTTAACTTGGCCGATGGGCACAATAGGTGAGGGGCATAGCAGGCTGTTGACCAATTTACATGCCGGGTTAGGCTGGGTTGAAAGAAAAAACTCCAACCCATATCCCTGGCCATTGGTAACAATGCCCATTTTGTCTTTAGCGGGCTGGGCTACCAAGTTGGGCCTAATGGACTACCCATTTGCTTGTGTTAGCATCTTATTTTATTATTTTTATAAGGAAATAATCAATTTTTTATAAAGGAAGAATAAATTTATTTTTTTAAAGGAAAGAATCAAAGAATTTAAAACTTATTTAATTTTTTTTATGATCAAATCTATTTAATTTTTTGTTTTGTTGATGGAAACCTATTTAATTTTTTTTATTAAGGCTTGAAATGGTTTTTTCAATCTTTTAATTAAAAAAATGTGCAATGGTTAATTCAAACTTCAAAGTACTAGAAAATATATATATTTAGTAAACTAAGTTTAATACAATCACTTTAAGTATCTTAGTGGTTAGGGGAGTTCTCTTTAAAAAATTCATCTATAATGCCTCAAGAATCAAGATCAATCCCCCATATGACCCATACTCCCTCTATATATTTTTATAATGAATTAAGTTATCGGGCTGGGCAACAGGTTGGGGCGCCATATAGGCTGGGCTAATGGGTATAGCCCATCAAGCGCCCATGGGCTAGTGGGCTACCCATGGGCCTCAACAACAATGAGTTGGGCTGCTTATTAGCATGATGGGTCATCGAGCTACTGGGTTAAGCAGTGGGCAATGGGCTATTTGGCCTAAGGCTACAAATTCATTTGATACATTTTTATTGAATATGAATTCTGAAAAATCTATCATTAAATTACATTTTTTTCTTATATCTTTAACGCTTGCAAAATTTCGAGAAGATCGAATATCAATAACTATGTCATCAATCAAATGTTTAAATTTCAAGTTTTTGTAGTTTGAAATAATGCATAAAATATAAGTTTATGGGTCGCATAGTAAATAACATTTGATTGATATGAAATTTGACATATATATTAAGAACATAAAGAATATGCTATCCAACAGCTAGAGTTTTAAAATATATAGCTATGTTAATTTTTTTTAGTGGGATTAATAACCTTAAGCTATAACCAAGTTTGTAACCAAACTTTGTCCTTTTTAGATTAGCATATATTATCTCTCTACTCCTATCTTACCTTATTTTTTGATTTGTTTTCATGCTTCTCAATTCCATTCTCACGTATACCATCAGACCAATCACCCATCTAATGGGCCTCTATCACCATTTATTTCCCTCATATAACACTTTGTCTCTATCAAAGTCAACCCACCTGAGCATTTTGCCCTAATCTATTTTCTATACAATCGAATAAGAAATATTTCATTCATGGCAAAAATTAACAAGGAAGCTCTTTCTTTCTTCTAATCACCAACTTTAGTAATAAAGCTCCACAAGTATAAATACTTGTGGGGTGTGGGGGGTAAGGGACAGAGTTCAAGTCTCCAGGAGGGAGTTTCACACACATATACACTTAGATTAGGCTAAAGTAGAAATTCTATCTTGTAATAAATAAATAAAAAAAAGTAATAAAGCCCACATCTATAAAGGCTAATCAAGAGCTCATTATCCAAAAGGTTTTTGGTCCCAAGTCAAGTGAATGGGACATTATAGGAAATGATTGACCCTAATTTCGGCTGTAAAAAGAGGCTTATTCAACTTAGCAATGAAAATAGAAAAACCCAGATGGGACTTCATCTAGTTTGACGACCCTTTGCAAATTTATCATCCCATCTTCCAAAAGCCTAAAAATTCAATAAGCCCATAGAAAAAAATCCAGTAAAAAACAAGACATGCACCACTTGGTTTTAGCCTCTCCCTCTAAGGGTGCGTTTGTTTTGGGTGAAAATGGTTTCCGAAAATACTTTTCTGTAAATGCGGGTGTTTGGTTGCGCATGGAAAATACATTTTCCGGAAATGCTTTTCAGTTTGACTGTGATTTGGGTGTAAAATCATTTCCATTTTTATTTTACCTTCAAATCTCATTTTTCAGAAAACAGAGAGAGAGAGAGAGAGAGTGAGAGTGAGATCGCGCTCGCGCGCAGAGAGAGAGAGAGAGGAAGAAGAGAGAGCCCATCGCCGGCGACCCACGAGCCTTTGACTTCGCCGGCGACCTAGAGCCTTCGCGCCACGAACCCTTGTCGAACCCAGTCACCAATCATCGAGATCGTCTCGCCATTTCCGGACCACGCGCAAAGAGAGAGACAGAGAGAGAAAGAAGAAAGAGTAGAGAGATCGTCGCACCACCGGCGAGATCGTCTCGCCATCGTTCTTGAACCCACTCGCACCAGATCGCTGACGAACCCACTCGCACCGCACCGATGAACCCACCACTCTGACGAACCCTTCGACTTCGCACCCTTCGACTTCGCCGATCTCTCTCTCTCTCTGATTTTGATTTTTGTTGTTGTTGTGGTGGTGTGGGTGGTGGTGTTTTGGTGGTTTTTCTGTTGTGTGGTGGTCGGTTTTGTGTGGGTGGTGGTGGAAAATAGGATCAAAAGCACATTTTGTAGGAGTACTAGAATCAACTTTCCCCCATTCGAAGGCCCATCATCAGTTATCTATAATCTCCGTGACACATTTCTCAAGTACGACAAAGGGACCACACTTTAGTAAATATAGAATTTGTTTCTAACACAGAATAATTTAGTTTACATCTCCAAGTGACTTTTAAATCACATACCCCATTATGACATGAACCTCATGATTACTGTAACTTACAATGGTAAAAACAAAACTCAGAAGATAACTACAAATTAAAAAGCAATCACAAACTTAGTATTTACAAAGCTTTCCAAAACAAAGACTAATTAACTAAGGTGAAGCCAAAGGCCTTGTAGCTGAATTGGCATTTCCTCATGTACAAAGTGCTTAGGAGTCTAGGGGAGAAAGGGTTCGAGCTGCGGGGTTAGCAGCATGTTGTAATTATTTCTCAAAAAAAAAAAAAAAACTAAGGTGAAGTTTCTAAATATACTTTTAAGACTTTTAATGACCTCTACTTAAATGGGACATGATTGTCTTCATTTCAAATTAAATGACTTTATTTTACGGTTAAGATTTTATTTCCTAAATATATAGTGTCAATATTATTTAAAATTTTAAGTGAATTGACACTTTTTTTTTTTTTTTTATAACAGAAAAACTATATTAAAAACCAAAACAGGCAAAACAAAATACTAGAACAGCAAAGAGGCTGCCAATCATGTCTTCTGCAAAATTACACAACAGAAGGGTTATTCCCTAAATCAAAAGATCTAAAAACACTAAATACACATTTAGATTTACAACATCTAATATAAACCATAAAATTGATCCATTTTAAAATTTAAACCAATCAGTCTTTCACAACTTCAACACAATTCTCTTTCACTTCTTTAGCTAATGACTCATCAACTTTCACATCTTCTTGAGTAACTTGTTGCTTCTCTTTCTCTTCTTTCTCCACCTTTAACCGCATATCTTCCTCAGCCTTTTTTCGTGCCTCCTCCTTAGCAGTCTCAAGAGCTTCAATCAAATTCTTCAAACATGTATCAGCATCTTCAGTTAGAGACTTGGGCATCAAATTCTCTGCAACATCAGCAGGAGTCATATTGGTTTCCTCCAACAAATGGCCAATAGTCTCAAACAGTTGGTGTGAGTCAACATCCAAATAATTCTTGGCAAGCACCTTGAATGCTTGAAAGCAACAATAGGACAATTCTATGTGCTTGTCCATACGTCCCCTCCTAATGAGAGCTGGATCAAGCTTTTCCACATGATTAGTAGTAAAAATGATGAGCCTCTCTCCCCCAGTAGCTGACCAAATTCCATCTATAAAATTCAACAACCCAGAGAGAGTGACCTTAGTACTATTGCTCTCTTCTTCTTCATCTTTGGCCATTTTACTAACAGGATCCTTCGTTTCTTCCTCCTCCACTTTCTTCTTCTTCTTCTTTCTCTGACCAGTAAGATCAAGTGAGCAATCAATATCTTCAATCACAATGATAGACTTACTTGTTGTCTCGATCAAAAGCTTCCTCAGCTCCGTGTTGTCCTTAACCGTTGTCAGTTCAAGATCGTAGATATCATACTTCAAGAAATCTGCCATGGCAGCAATCATACTAGACTTGCCAGTTCCAGGAGGACCATAAAGAAGATAGCCACGTTTCCAGGCCTTACCAATCTTCTTATAGTACTCTTTTCCCTGGCTGAACTTAGTAAGGTCATTCTTTATTTCTTCCTTTTTCTTTGACTCCATGGCCAAAGTATCAAAAGTTGATGGGTGCTCAAAAGCAACATGGCTCCATTTGCGTGCTTGGTAACCATGCCAATTCTGGCTTGGATTGTTAGTGTACAGCTTCCTTTGTCGATTTCTCACCGTTATTTCCTTCCCTTCTTGAAGTACATGATGAATGTATGTCCTAGTGACAAATTCTCGTTTAGACTTGTGGAAAGTGAGCTTGTAATACCTCTTCCCATCCGCTGCCTCCGGGTACCAAGAAAATGACTGTGTTCTTGGGGCGTGTTTCATTGAAGCCCACAGAAGCTTGACACCTTCAAATTCATCTGTAACCTCTTCGTTCTCAGCCATGCTCAGTATCACAGATTGACTACTGTCTTTGACAACTTCTGCTTTAAGATTTTTAGCTTTCATGGAGGACTTGTCACTGAGGTATGTTTGAATGGCAACATAGGCTTCACTGCGCTTGAAATACTCGCCAGAAAATTCATGGAACGTGATGTGGATATTGGGGGACAAAAAGCCCACAAATTTCTGACCATATTTTAGGATGAAGTCACGAAGTTGTTGAGGGAAATATTGGTTAAACATGGCCCAAGCAAACATGATGCTCCCAATCACTGAGCCTAGTTGAGCCCACTTCTCCCCCATCATCATCGTCATCATTTTCCTTCTGCAAACTTTTGTAAATTGTTACAGAATCTTGCTCAAGAAGGAATAGTGCTGAGCTACGCTATATATAGAAACATTGTAGAGCTTAGTGTTATTTCTTGTGAACTATTCATTTCACAATTATTGGAGTGATAAGAGATTGTGATGGGTTTAAAGTCATTTTTACGTGGATTCAATCATTCAACACTAGTTTACAAAAAATATATATATATATATATATATATATATAAATTGTTACAAATTTTACTACAAATTGTCTACAATTGATATGATAATGAATGTGTGGTGGATTGCAACAACATATTAAATGAATGTTTAAACTATTTAAAATAAGATAAAATTAAATTAAAAAGGAAGTTATGCTGAGACTCACCCACAACACAAAACAAAAATGTTGTAAAAATGCTTTGAAATTTTGTTACATCCTGCACTTTCTCTAATGAAACTTGTGAAATTATTTGGAATAATGCTACATTTACTAATATTTTATTACATAAATGTTACAAAATGACGTGTCAACTTTTAAATATAAAACCAAAAAGTAATTTAAATTTTAAATTATGTTATTGATGTAACATACATCACATTTATCATGCATGATGTAAATTTTTAACAATAAATCTAGATACACAATAAATTTATTATTACTATTATCTATATATATATATATATTAATAGGTAAAGCTGAGAGAAAATTCAATTGGAATTCAAGTTTAAATTCAATTAAAGTCTAATTTTGTGCCACGTGTCCTATCTAATCTAAGTTTTAAATTTTTGTGCCAAGTGAGTTAATCTATATAATAATAATAATAATAATAATAATAATAATAGGTAAAACTGAGAGAAACTCAAATTAGAATTCCAAATTAGAGTCCCAATTTTGCGCCATGTGTACTAAATTATTTATTCTTAAAGAGTTTTATTTCTTAATTTTAGAATTAAATGTGGGACCACATCATAAATATTTATCCAAGTAAGTTAAAGTACAAAAACCAAAGAGTCTAGAATAAATGAATCGTAAAAAAAAAGTGTTTCACAATAATTTTTTTTTAAAATGGACAATTTACATTTTATACCTAATAATATCCTTACAAATTTTTTTTAAAAAGTTAACAAAATATAAAAATGACTATCAATAGTATTTAAACTATATATGTAGGAATTATAGTATGCATCTTATTGTATATCTTTAAGTGTATTCATGCATATGCATGGGGTTACAGGCTAGTTTAATATAATATTTATGTATAGATGAGTTTGGCCGTGTGGAAACAATAATTAATATAGTGCCAATGAGTTGCGTTTTGTCATTTAATTTAAAATATTTTTATAAAAACAATAACAAATAGATAATGATAACTACATAAAAATAAAAAATTTATACGAATTTAACAAAATAAAGGTTATAGTTTGGCTACAAAGTTGGTTGTAGCCAATGATTACAATTTCATTCAATATCTTTTTATTGGATGTGAATTTTGACAAATCCACCATTAAATTAAATTTTCTTCTTATATCCTCTATACTTACAAAATTTTTAGAATCTATATATATAATAATAGGTGAAACTGAGAGAAACTCAAATTAAAATTCCAAATTAGAGTTCTAATTTTGCGCCATGTGTCCTAAATTATTTATTCTTAAAGATTTTTATTTCTTAATTTTAGAATAAAAAATGGGAACACATCATAAATATTCATCCAAGTGAGTTATTAAGTACAAAAACCAATGAGTCTAGAATAAATGAATTGTAAAAAAAAGTGTTTCACAATAATTAAAAAAAAATATGGACAATTTACATTTTATACATAATAATATCCTTACAAATTTCTTCAAAGAGTTAACAAAATATAAAAATTACTATCAATAGTATTTAAATTATATATATATATATATAAGAATTACATTATTCATCTTATTGTATACTTTTAAGTGTATTCATGCATATGCATGGAGTTACAAGCTAGTATGATTAATAGCTATGTCATCAATCAAATGTTTAAATTTCAATTTTTTGTAGTCTAAAATTATGCATAAAAAATAAGTTTATAGATTCATGTGTAAGTAACATTTAATTGGCACAAAATTTGACATGTGTGTTAGGATATAAAGAATATGCAATTCAACGGTTAGATTTTCAAAATATACAATCATGTTATTTTTTTTAGTAGGAGATGTAGCCAATAGAGTTTCAAAGGACAACCCTTAAAAAAAAGGATAGCCGTTTTTATGTTGGCAGCTAGGCGAGTGGTGGCTTTTGCCATTGTAACAAGTTTTCAACCGGCAGTTTTTGAAAGTGATTCAGAGTCTGTTATCAAGTCCTTACAAGGAAGTGGTATGGAGAATTCATTGGGTGGTCACATTATTAAAGACATTTTGTCTTATGCAAACTTTACAAAGTTTTTAGTTTTTCTCTCCTATTATTAGGTAAGGTAATGCTGTTACACACACCTTAGTGCAGAAAACAAGACTTTCTTTTCTTTTATAAGTTTGGATGAAGTTTGTTCCTCCTTACTTATTTTCTATTTTGTTGACTGACTTTTCAGTCCATGAATAAAAGGCAACATATTCTTCTTCTCAAAAAACAATTAAAAAAAAAGTCGCACATTTCACATGGAAAAAAAAAAAGAAAGTAAAGAAGGGTTGGCTGGATAATGGTGGTTCAAATTTTATTTTCTATTTTGTTGACTGACTTTCCAGTCCATGAATAAAAGGCAACATATTCTTCTTCTCAAAAAACAATAAAAAAAAGTCGCACATTTCACATGGAAAAAAAAAAAAGAAGAAGTAAAAAAGGGTTGGCTGGATAATTAATGGTGGTTCAAATTTTATTTTCTATTTTGTTGACTGACTTTCCAGTCCATGAATAAAAGGCAACATATTCTTCTTCTCCAAAAACAAGAATTACAACACGAATTATAATCTTTATTACTATAAATAAAATATATTGTAATGTAATAACTAAACCTATTCATTAATTTAGTTGTGAGTTATAATATTAGAATGAAACTTAACATTTATTTTAGGAAATATCTTATTCATACAATTATATCTTCTTAAAAATTGTTATTTTTAAATTTAAGAGAGATATGTGTTATTTTTTATAATTTTTTATTTTTATAATTGTTAGATGTATATGGAAAATTTTTTTATTTGGAAATATATTAAGTTTTGAAATTATTGCACTTACTAAGGAATAACTAATACAACATTTTAAATAGGAATAGTTATTCCTCATTTTGAAGAATAGTTATTCATAAAGAATGACTATTTTTTGTAATAAAAACATAATCAAACTAAAGAATAACTAAATCATAAGAATAACTATTACATTACAGCACCTATTACAGTCTACCAAACATGTCCTAAAAAAAAGTCGCACATTTCACATGGAAAAAAAAGAAGTAAAAAAGGGTTGGCTGGATAATGGTGGTTCAAATTTTATTTTCTATTTTGTTGACTGACTTTCCAGTCCATGAATAAAAGGCAACATATTATTCTTCTCAAAAAACAATAAATAAAAAAATAAAAAAAGAAGAAGTATAAAAGGGTTGGCTGGATAATGGTGGTTCACATCTCTGATTTTACACGGATAAATCAATGAGTCAACTGACTAAACACGGTCTAAAAAAACAGCAATGGTTTAACATCATAAAGGATATCTGAAGCTTTAACACAGCCGAGAAAGTTTTAGAGCCAAACCTGAATCACGGAGAAGAAGAGTTGCCTTGTTGAGACTTGAGAGAGAGATTTCAACTTGTTTGTGGGGGGATTATAAGTTCTATACTCTAAAATTTCCGTATACAGATGAGCCACAAATATATTTGCTTTTCCGTTTCTCAAAAAAAAAAAAAATTTGCTTTTCCTTTTCACTTCAACAGGCCACATAATTTTTTTTTAAAAATATTTTTTAATCAAACTATTTTTTGGTTTGATAAAAAATATTGTTTTTTGTTTTTTTTTACAAGATAGAATTTCTATTCTAGCCAAATCTAAGTGTATATGTGTGTGAAGCTCCCTCCTGGTGACTTGAACTCCGGCCCTTACCCCCCACACCCTACAAGCATTTATACTTGTAGAGTGACCACCGCACCAAGGGTGCGCGGTGGTAAAAATATTGTTTTTTTAATAGACTAATGGTTGGGACTTTAATTAATAGTGTTACTCATAGTTGTTAAAATGTGAATCATATTTTTTTTTTTTTGTATTGTGTATTGTAAATTTGTAAGATACACATACGCCTAATAAAATTTATAAAAAATATTATAGATATACATATAAAATACATATTCATTATAAATTTAAAATAATCAACTAAAGACTAATTTATTCATTACTTATGTAATAATATTTAACAGAACTAACTAAATAAATTAAATTAATAATTTCTAACTTACACCTTCAAATTAATTAAAATCGAACGTTATAATACAGGACATATGTGCCAAAATAATAATTTTTTTTATTATACTTATTATATTTTTAATTTTTGTAGTTGGCTCATCTTCTAAAACCATAAGGCTCCTCTTCTCCCCAGTCAATTTAGCTAGCCTAGCACAACTAGCAACTATCCAACCCAAAAATTTAATAAAAGTATTCACAATGGTAATTTTATTTTAGCAACCAAAAAAAAAAAAAAAACTATTTTACCACTAAAGAACCAAAAAAAACCATGTATTATTGGAGAAGCTAAAACTAAATTTTTAACAACTACAGTAAACTGGTATAAATATCAGTTGATTGTAGAAAGTTGTTAAAAATAAAATACAATATTTTATTAAGATTATCTCTCTTCCTTTAATTAAAAAACTCAAATTCTCTCTTTTCCTTATTATTTTAATGAGTTGTTTATATTATTTTAAAGAAGTGGTAAAAAATAGAAAATTTGATGTTAGGCGTATTGTAAAGTGAGGAAGTAAAAATAAATAAAGTAGATTTTTAAGGTGCTAAAAACTAAATTTTTTAGCACCACTATTGTGAATGCTCTAGCTTCATAAAAAATAAAAATCCTAGCTAGTCTAGTTTAGTATAAAAATTGGATTTCAATTAGAGTTTAATCTTGCGCCACGTGTCTCATTTAATCTAAATTTTTTTAATTTTTGTGCCAAATGAGTTAATTTAGTGTAGAAAACGAGGAGTCCAATATAAATAAATTATAAAACACCTAATCATATAATTAAAAACAATTCAAATTTATAAGTCATTTATGTAATATACTATGACTATGTATGGTCTATTACTAACTAGGTTATATATATAAATATTAACCATAGTTTATAGAAAATTCAATTAGAATCAAAATTGGATTTTGCTTTTGTTAGCTTTCTATACAAATTAAATTGTTTAGAATTTTGTTATAATTTTTTCTAGATCTGAACTAATGAATATATTTTTTATAAAGTTTCTATTCAGATATTTGTATACGAAGATATTGAACATAACAAACTATAATTGAGCTGAATGATCCCATACACCTATCTCCATTTAATTTAAGAGATATTATTTGATCAATTTATTATTTTATTTTGTGTTGTATTTAGTAGACTTTCATAGATAATAATTGTGAATTGATATTATATATGTAGATCCGATAGTGATTTTCAAAATTATATACGTAATAACAATGTAATGAGAAATTTAGCGTAATAACCAATATCATGAAAATGGCAAGAAAAAATTATTTTAGTACCTCCAAATGTACTAGTCAAACTATGTCCTTTATGTTTAATAATCCAAGTTAATATCAATAGCACCACTGCGATTCTTCATTCCCGTGCGTAAGCATGGGTTATCTACTAGTCTATATATATTATAATAGGTGAAATTGAGAGAAACTCAAATTAGAATTTCAAATTAGAGTTCCAATTTTGCGCCATATGTCATAAATTATTTATTCTTAAAGAGTTTTATTTCCTAATTTTAGAATCAAATGTAGGACCATATCATAAATATTCATCCAAGTAAGTTATTAAGTACAAAAACCAAAGAGTTTAGAATAAATGAATCGTAAAAAAAAGTGTTTCACAATAATTTTTTTAAAAAATGGACAATTTACATTTTATACCTAATAATATCCTTACAAATTTTTTAAAAGAGTTAACAAAATATAAAAATGACTATCAATAGTATTTAAATTATCTATATAGGAATTATATTATGCATATTATTGTATATCTTTAAGTGTATCCTTACATATGCATGGGGTTACAAGCTAGTATATATTAATAGGCAAAACTAAAAGAAAATCCAATTAAATTCTAAATTGGAGTATAATTTTGCGCCACGTGTTTCATCTAATTTTTAAATTTGTATATCAAGTGAATTATTAAGTGCAAAAATCAAAGAGTCTAAATTCAATTAGATTCTAAATTGAATTTTAATTGAATTTCAATTTTGTGCCATGTGTCCCATCTAATTTTTTGTGGCAAGTGAATTATTGAATGCAAAAAACGAAGAGACTAGATCCAATTAGATTCTAAATCATGTCTAATTTTGCGCCATGTGTCTCATCTAATTTTTAAATTTGTGTGTCAAGTGAATTATTAGGTGCAAAAATCAAAGAGTCTAAATTCAATTAGATTCTAAATTGAATTTTAATTGAAATTCAATTTTGTGTCATGTGTCTCACCTAATTTTTTTATTTTTGTACTAAGTGAATTATTGGGTACAAAAACCGAAGAGTCTAGATCCAATTAGATTCCAAATCATATATATATATATATATATAGAGAGAGAGAGAGAGAGATGGGTTCAAGTTACACCTGATGTAACTCTATAGAAGTTACATTTTTTTTACACCATAGATCTTTAAGAGATCTAACGGTTTAAAAAAACACCATTAAATATTAATTCCTTACCAACTCATTTTCCTAATTAATAGCATTTTTTCTCACTCCTTATTTATTACTTTCCATATTTTTTATTTTTTAATGGTTGAGATACTATTGTTTTCCACCTCATTAAATGTCATTTTGCCATTTTTTCAAGAAACTTTTGAAGCCTTTAAGGTCACCCCGCCATAGCCAATACCTCCAATTTTCAGCCTTGTAGTACCTTAATTGAAAGGTTTTCTTATTGACACTATTTCTTAACAAAAAAAAACATTGCAAAGATCATCTTCAGTAATCTGTGGTTTGATAGTGCATTCAATTATATCGCAGCTTTTGTTTTAATAGGGTACCAATGATATTTTCCTAGCAAGGAGATGCCAATGGTTGTTCACTCACTCACTCACAATTGCATTATGAACCAATTTTTATATTTAGCGTTTTGGCAACAATATCTGCTGGTATTTATTCATGAACTTGATTATTTGTAGTGGCGTCAACTATATATAAACTGATCTTTCCATTTTTTTCCCTTGGATAGTTTCGGCTATTTGCTTGTTCAAAATATTTCTAGGTTGTGTCTCTGTTTTTTACAATGTAAAGTGGGAACTTGCTTCTAATTTAATATAATTGTTCTACCAAAAGAAGAAGAAGAAGAGATGGAGGCTGAGAGGGTAGGAATAATTAAGGAGAGAGAAAAAAAATTCTTATTAATTAGGTAAATGAGTTGGAAAGCAATAAATAGTCAACTATATTATTTAAACCGTTAGATCTCTTAAAAATCTACGGTGTAAAAAATGTGTAACTTCAATAGAGTTACACTAGGTGTGACTTGAATTTATCTTATATATATATATATATATATATATATTAATAGACAAAACTAAGAGAAAATCCAATTAAATTCTAAATTGGAATTTAATTTTGAGCCACGTGTCTCATCTAATTTTTAAATTTGTGTGTCAAGTGAATTATTAAGTGCAAAAATCAAAGAGTCTAAAAATAAATTAGATTCTAAATTAAATTTTAATTGAAGTTCAATTTTGTGTCATGTGTCCCATAGCATTTTTTAATTTTTGTGGCAAATGAATTATTGGGTGCAAAAACTGAAAAGTCTAAATCCAATTAGATTTTAAATATATATATATATATATATAAATAATTGTGATTGGAGAGAAACTTCAATTAGAATTTGAAATTAGAATCCAATTTTGCGCCATATGTATAAAATTATGTACGGACCACACCCTAATTATCCATTTAAGTTTTTTAATTTTTGTGCCAAGTGAGTTATTGAGTGCAAAATACTAATTAAGAATCTAATATTAATGAAAAAATAATCTCATATACTCAATACAAATCATCACACAACAAAGATCACCACACATTCTATCTCATTAAAAATTAGAAGAAAAAAAATGATCATAAGTAGTATTAAATTTGGGTAAAAATTTTAATATATAACTAATTACGTTTACTTTTTTTAAAAATAATTTGACTAATTACTTATATTTTTATGATAGAAATTGTGTTTAATTTTAAATGTATCCATACACATGCACGTGTTATATGTTGTTTTTTTAAATAATTTGACTAATTATATATATTTTTATAATAAAATTTGTGTTTAATTTTAAATGCATTTATGCGTTTACATGAGTTACATGTTTTTTTTTTTAGAAGATACATGGGTTACATGCTAGTGATACTTAATGCTAAGCTAAATACTTATTATTAGATGGAACAAGCAACACAAACATAATCTCTCTCTCTCTCTCTCTCTCTCTCTCTCTATATATATATATATATTAATAGGCAAAACTTAGAGAAAACCCAATTACATTTTAATTGAATTCTCAATTTTGCGCCACGTATCCCATTTTATTTTTAATTTTGTGCCAAATGAATTATTGAGTGTAAAAATTGAAGAGTCAAAATCCAATAAGATTCTAAATTGAATTTCAATTGGAGCCCAATTTTCAGCCATATGTCCATTCATTTTTTAAAATTTTTTTGTAATAAATGAATTATTGGGTGAAAAAACCGAATAGTATAAATATATATATATATATAAATAATGAGAAACCATTATATATTTTAAAAATGTATGATTTAAAAAAAGTGTAAGCTAATACTATGATAATTTGAATTTCTTCTAAAAAAATGTATAATTGTGGTTGTTTTTAATTGTACCGTGCATATACATGGGACAACACGCTAGTTTTATATAATTATTAAGATGACAAATTTTAATTAGTGTATAATAAAAATGATTCAAATAAAAATCACGTTTAATCACATTCTATTACCTCAAATATTGTGAAAAAAAAATTATAAAATATTTATGTAAAAAGCATTGTTGAATTTGTTTATGATAAAATTTTTTTATTAGTGTAATAAAAAATTGAGACCTCACAGAAACAATTAGCACCGAGACTAGTCTTCGTCCTCTTATATTAATATTATTGAACAAAAGCAAAATGTTTTTTTTATTCACAACGAAATCTGCATGCGTGTTACTTTTTTTTAGCCATGAATCTTTGACCATGATCTTGGGATGCAAACCAGGCCAATGAAATTTCACATGTACCTCCATAATCCGAAGTAAGATCCAAAGAAGTGTCTGATTCCTAGTAAAAAAATACTAGCAATTATTCACCGACCTCAGTGCCTGCCAGAGTTACACAACAGGGTTCTTTTTGTTAGATACAGATCAGGTGCAATAATATAAATCCCAAACTCCCAATCCACCAGCCCCCACACCACCAACCCCACCAAAGGGAGAAAGTATTTAGTATCAAATGATACTATATTAGCGGTATCAAAATTTAATAAATATGAGATACGTCAGTAAAAAAAATTACCTCACTAACAAATAAAAGATGTGTGTCATTTATTGAGTTTTAATACGAATAACGTGGTATCATTTGATATAAAATACCATTTCCACAACAGTTATATCTTTTTTTTAATGAACTAGAACAGGTATATCGATATAGATATCTATATCTTCAAATTGAATGGAATATTATATATATTATTCCAGGTTAGTCTTGAAAATAATGATGTAATATGACTGATGTCATAGACTCGTATAGCATGTGACCTTTGTGGGGGGTTTGAGTTTTGTTGTGGGTGTGGTTTCGTCTATTTTTCTTATTCTTGAAAAAAGTGTTTTCATTTTTGTTGAACAAAGTTTCTTTCCAAACTAATTTGGAGAGAAACTTTTCAAACTTTTTATATATATATATTTTTTTGTATGAATTTTGAAAATTTAACCGTTGAATTTCATGTTCCTTATGTTCTTAACATGCATATCAAATTTCGTTCAAATTGTATATTATTTACTATTCGATCAATAAACTTATTTTTTATATATAATTTTAGATCATAAAAATTTGAAATTTTAACATTTGTTTGATGAGATAGCAATTGATTTTTGATCTTCTTGAAATTTTACATGCATGAAGAATATAATAAGAACATGCAATCTAACGGTTAGATTTTCAAAATTCACACTCAATATAGAGATATATGAAGAGTTTGTAGAGTTTCTCTCCAAACTAGTTTGGAGAGAAACTTTGTTCATTTTTGTTATCGTTTTTCTCTTCATTTTTATTTTTACTCTCACTCTCGCTTAAGTAAAATTAAATATAGTATTTAGGGGATAAAAGCAATGTTTTAAAATTTTTTATACAAACCTTTGCAATGAGTGTATATATTTTAGATAGCAAGCTCAACGACTATGATTAAAAAAGTTTCGGTGGATCCATTAAAAAAAAAAAAAAAAAAAAAAGTTTCGGTGGAGACAACACAGGGTGGGATGAAAGGAAAAGCAAATGGATTGAGTGGGAGAGGTGTGAAAAATTAAAATGTCACAAGATTTTAGGAACTAAAAGCTTTTAACCTAATCCTTCTAACAAAGGAAGGGTGGAGATTAATGAGCAATAACCACACTCTTCTATATAATGTCCTGTTGGCAAGGTATTTCTCAAAATACATGGGCCAAAATGGGGTTTTACCCATTTTTCACAAACTTTCTAGCAAAATGCTCCTTGTCTGAAACTATTTAGGGATATGCCCCTATTTTGAAACTCAATTTTTAGAAAATCGAGTTTCAAATGTAAAACTCGATTTTTTTACAATCGAGTTATAGCGAACTTGGACGTAGAAAATTTTTTTTTTTTCTGGAACTCGAGTTCCATTCAAAGAACTCGAGTTCCAGAAGAAAAAAAAATTTCAAGGAACTCGAGTTCCACAATTTTTTTTATTTTTATTTTCAGTTTGCTATAACTCGATTGTCCAAAAATTGATTTTTAAATTGAAACTCGATTTTTAGAAAATCGAGTTTCAAAACAGGGGCATTTCTCTAAATAGTTTTAGACGGAGGGCATTTTGGTGGAAAGTTTTGGCGAAAAGGGCAAATGCCCATTTTGGCCAAAATACATGACCTTCATGCGGAGGTGGGCAACAAAAAATGTTACAAAAAAAATCACTATAAATGAACAATAACCATCCTTTTTGAAATGGTCCTGGTACCATCTCCATCTCCATCTCCAATCTTCATGTCACTGTTTTACAAATGGAGAAGGCAGATGGGTTTAGCCCTGAGTCTTCTTCTTAATATATTCGTAGTTAGTATTCAGAACAAAAAAAAAAAAAAAAAACAACAACAACAACAACAACAATTTTATATATTCCATTTGATTGCGCATCTTTTGTCACATTATTCCTATCCCAATTCATGTACCACAAGTGAACTAACCTGTGTCTTTTTTTTTCCCCAAGATGCTCACGTCTCTTTCGCTCACTAACCTTTCTTCAAACGTTAAAGTTAATGTTACTTTAATTAGGATGAAGACATCGTTCGTATGGCTCTTTCCTTTCTTTTTTTTTTACATCCTCCTGACGAGAAATTATTAAGTTCACAAAAGAGAACTGCTGAAATGGTCCCACCCAATGAAATGTTGTCATCTATACAGGTGCATGAGTTAGCTTTCTAATCAGCATAAGAGCAACAGGGGAAAAAAAAATGATGTTACACTTGCATAATTGGCAGCATTTATTGGTTGAGATGATCATTTCAGTGAACCAAATAATCTCTCTTTTAGCAATACACCATCACACGGAGGTGGGCCACAAACAAACAAACAAACAAAAAAAAAACCTCTGCTATAGTTCCTATTTTGCAGCGGAGTAAAAACCCGCTGCAATAAATAGTTCACCTATTGTAGCATTTTTGGCTGCTGCTAAAAGTTTCAAAAAAATGAACTTATAATTATATATTTAAATATTGAAAAATGTCACAACATTTTCACAACAAATTTTAAGTGGCATGTTATTATTAATTGTTACAAGTAAGTAAAAAAATAATTTAAGTTGTGACTCATGTGTTTATTAGCTCTTGGATACCCTCCTCTTGCAAGCCGGTTTTTAAGTGTGAATTTTAATTTTGGGTTTCTAATATTTGGTATCATAGCCAACCACCACATTTTTTGGTTGGGTCTCCTACCGATTACAAGATATAAATTGTCCCACCCTAAATGATTGTTGCCCACAACCTACTAGTTGTGAGATTTGAGCGGCATCTCAACTGGTGGGTTGAATTTAATAGGGAAAAAAACCTGTAGTTGAGGGTGATAAATGGTGATTAAGCCAACTTAATGGGCAATATGGGTGTAAACCTTAAACAATAGAATTTTTTTTTTTTTTTTTTTTTTTTGAGAATCAGCTTAAACAATAGAATTGACATGCATCTTGCGCAGTGGAGGAGCTAAGCCTTTTTTTTTTTTTTTTTAAGAAATAGGGAGAGCCAAGCTATATATATAAAATTAAATTCAAAGAATAATCTATTCACACACAAAATATGTTTGTAATATGATTTAACAAATGTTATTTTCTTACATATAACAAAGTAAATATCTAAGATACTAAAAACTAAAAGATTTTAAACTTCTTCTCAAAAAAAAAAAAAAAAAATTAACTCCTAAGGCCCTAACCACATGAAATCAACATATTAGCAACAACAAAAAACACCGTGAAATCAACATTTATTATTTCTTGTTTCTAAAAAAAAACATTTATTGTTTCTTCTAAAAGGAAAAAAATATAATGTCCATCAGTGGCGACTCCAGGAATTTTTCGCAGGATGTTCCTAAATTTTTTTTTTTAGTTGAAAGATCCAAAGCCATCATCAAGGAGATGAAGATGAATTTTGGGTACGTGGTTTTTTTATCAAATATTTGTCCATAATTCTAGCAAAAGAATAAACAATAAACTTTAAGTTCATTTGAAATATTAATAAAATTATTAATAATTATTGTTTAGTTGTTTCATTAATTTGTTTGTCTTTTATAAACTATAATTTGTTATATTGTTGTTTCATTAATTATAAAAATATTAATTATTATTTAGCCTAACATAATTTAATTTGTTTATCTTTTATAATATATTGGTTAATTAAATTATTAATTATTGTTTATTAGTTGCTTCCCTTAATTAAGGGAAATTATTGTGTACTCTTGGAGTACCATAAATGCGTACTTCATTCTCTCACATGAATGGTGGGTCCCACTAATTAAATTCATAATGGGACATACCATTCATGTGAGATGAGAGATTACGCATTTATGGTACTCCGGGAGTACCTAATAATTTTTCCTTAATTAATTATTGATTAATTAAATTATTGTTTATTAGTTGCCCCATGTGCATTTACTTCTCCCAATTCAAATTCCTCACCCGGCCCCATGTGCCATGTGCCCATCCAACCCCCACCCCACTCAACAGACAATGAGACAAGCCCCCATCACAAGAGTTAGCTTCCAATCAGAAAATTTCACAATCACAAATCACAATAAGACAATTAATTGTATCTCACCAAGTCTCACCAACACCAACACAAACGGATAAAGCCAAAAAAAAAGAGTCAAGAACAGGGCCAAAATATTAATAAAGTTAAAGCTAAGCTGAGCCAATCATAGTTGTTCAAAAGAATCAGATAAATTATTAAAGTTTAACTGTTAAAGTCTTAAAAGAATAAAGAGAGAGAGAGAGAGAGAGAGAGAGAGAGAGAGAGAGAGTCATTCATTTCATTTCAGATTTCACTTTCATTTTCATTTTTCAGATAAAGAGAGAGAGATTGAGAGAGTCAGAGAGAAAAAAAGGGAGAAGTTATGAAATACCTTGAGGTTAAGGCTGAAGTTGAGGGAGCACCGGAGCAAGCCAAGCGACGAGCGACGAGCGACAGAGCAAGCGACGTGACCGATCGGCGATCTCCGATCCAATCCAGTGAGCGATCTCTGATGCCCAAATCCCAATGCGATGTGCTCTGGACTGGAGCTTGAGTTGTGTTGGCTGACCGATCTCTGATGCGGCAATGCCCGATCCATCTGTTGGCTTGTGTTGCAGCGTTGGCTGCATTACTCTGTTGACGTTTTTGTCTTTAGGTTTGCTTTAGTGATATCTGATTTAGTGATTTGAGGTTTCTGATTTAGTGATTTGCAGCGTATATTGGGTTTTGGTTTTGGTTTTTTTTTATTTATTTTTTTTTATTTTGAGAATTCGTGGGTTTGCTTTACCTGTTTACCATCTGTTGGGTTGTTTTTTTTGTTTAGATTGGTTTTGCTTTACGTTTAGGATTGATGTTGGGCTTTTTTGTGGGCTTGCTCTGTTACAATTTTTTTTTTTTTTTTTTAAGATTTTAGTTCAAAATTTTTTTGGGCTTTTTTTTTTTTTTTTTGCTTGAAAGTAGAACAAATAAATTTTTTTTTTTAATTTGAGAGTGTTCCTCATTTTGCTTGAGGGTGTTCCTCATTTTTTTTTAAAGGGTAAACAAATAAAAAAAACTTTAATTATTATATATAATTTTTTTTTTCAAGTTAGGGTGTTCCTGGGAACACCCTGAGTCCAACGTGGCGTCGCCACTGATGTCCATGTCTCTAGTTTTTTTTAAAAGAATTTTTTTTTAATTAAAAATTTGTACTAATATATTTCTAGGATATGTTATTATGGTATAAGAGTAATTAGAAGAAAGAGACAATGCATTAATAATATATAAAATTTATTGTGTACTCCCGGAGTATCATAAATGCGTACTCCTTCCTCTCACATGAATGGTGGGTCCCACTAATTAAATTCATGGTGGGACCCACCATTCATGTGAAAGGAGGGAGTATGCATTTATGGTACTCCGGGAGTACCTAATAATTTTCCAACTTTCATATTTTCATAAAATACATTCAATACACTTTGAATTAATGAGTTATTTATGGTACAAGAGTAGTGTGGTGGGCCTTTCTGAGATTGTGGGCTGGACTGCCCCTTGCCACACTACGGCCCAAAGGTTCTAGGTAGGAGAGTCAGGATCGGTCTAATTGCAACTCACCTTAGACTGGCTTGTGCGCAAACTAAAGCCCCTTTGTTGAAACTTTGATTACATGCCCATGGCAGATAAAACTGTTACAAAAGAGTTATGGAAAGCAAATACAATATGACAACGATAAAAGAAATATACTTGCGGTTAGACAAAATAAGTAATTAAAATAAAGAAAAAGAACAGCACAACAACAAGAAATACATGAAATGAAATGGCAAAGGCAAAAGAGAAATAATACTAGTACTTAATCAATAAAAGCAAAGAATGAATGGTTAGTATGCTGTGCTCAGTTGCATTATGGGACTAAGACCAAGGAGGGAGCCACTCCCTCAATGTGAATAATCTCACAGGAAGATCCTGCTGTAGAAATTACCCACTTTGAGGGAACGGGTCTAAATGGCTTATGCCCATAAAACCCTTAATCCTTAACAAAGGGTAGGCTTTTTAGAGGGAGATAAGGGGTTAGCCTATTGGTGCATACCTGCCATTCTATTCTCTCTTTGTTTTTCTTCCTAACTTTCTCTTTCTTTCTTTTTTCTCCGTTTTGTTGCTCTGCTTTTTCACTCTTTTCTTTATAGTTCTTACTCGTGTGTTATAGTGGTGATTGTTGTTGTTGTAATGTTGTGAATCTCTCGTTATGATGGGTGCTGTGTTGATAATCCCCCTATGCACGGCGGAGGCTCCTTATATACTACCTGCCTCGACTGGTTTTTTACTATTTTACCCGTTAACCACTTTTATCTGGGTGTGGGTGTCCTTCCAGACCACCCACTGGTTTGTCAGCTGCCCAGCCACCACCATTTACCTGTGCTGGCCGCGCCACTCCCCATTACCAAACAAAGAAATCTATTTTGTTTGCTTATTCACCGTGGCATTCCTATCTGCAACAGTGTGGGTATTCTCTCTTACTATCCCTCATGGCATGCATCTAGTAGTTCCAACTCATCATTCCTTCTTTTGGGTGGTATGTCATCCTAGCAGGACATTTCCCCCAAAAGAGTTTGAGCGGAAACCCCAGAATAGGCTCCCCCTTCTCCCCACCGCTAGACCATACCCTCTCTTACCTCTAACCCATGGCCCATCACTCCTGTATTGGCTGGGTACAGGCTGGTGGTGCCTGAGCCTTGTGTGTGCTCCACTTCCGTGTATGTCCAAAGCTTGTCTGCTGTTCATGCGTTTGCCATGGCCTGGAGGCTAGTTTGTGCGTTCTGTTGCTCACTTTTGACTTCTTATGGTGTGAACGGGTGTCTAAGCCTTCATTCTTTATGGCTTGCTTCCTTCAAGGGTTGGGCCTTGCTTAATTGTGGGCTTTTCTCTCTCTAGCCCGCTTCTTTGTTCCTTCCCTAAACTTATTAGTATTCCTGCCATGTCACTCTATTATTCCTATTGTGGTGTTATTCGACCTGTACTTGTTGGGCCTCTTTTGAGTCTGTTGTATGCTTTTCTTTCACTTGATTACAATGATCCAGCATTGTCATTGGGTTTACATTCATGCTACTTGGGCTTCCTTGACCCATTCCATTGCTTACGGGCTTCCTTGGCCCATTTCTTCCTCCTTGAGCATCCTTGGCCCATTTTCTTTCCTTGGGCATCCTCAACCCATTCCAATTCTGCATTCCCATGGGCTTTTACTAACTCTTTTGGGCTTCCTCGGCCCAATTACCATATCTTTTGCCTTTGGGGTTCATGGGCTTTCCATCAACCTCTTACTCACTTACTTCATCACTTTGGGCCTGCCTCGGCCCATTCTTGCTTTCATACTACCTATAGGTTTACTACTTCTTTCTCTGGGCTCCTTTAGGCCCGCTTGCTTCCTTTGAAGCCCATTTCTCATTTTATGGGCCTATGATCCATTATTCCTGCCATTCGGAATTTATGGTTTTTCTCTCAATTTACTAACTCTTTTCTGCCCATATTGTTGGACTTTTTCCTGTTATTGGGCTTTTCCAAAACGAGCATCAACAAGTAGTTAGAGGAAACAAATATGATAAATTAGTTATCTAAATAAATATGTTACATGCTTTTAATAAAAATCTAGGGGGGGCCATTATTTAAATTTATATCTAAATTACATTTTTTTTTTTACCGAAAATATAAGAGGGAGGAGAGATTTTGAAAAGTCAGGGGGGGCCACAGCTCCCCTCCCTCCACCCCTAATCTTGTGGTAGAATAATGCTACAGTCACAAACAATTTTACAACATTTTTACAAATTGTTGATGTAAGGATGGCATTTTGGTTCCTGAGCCTAAAGGGTAGAAGGATTCAGGCCCAAAGAGCCCAACACAATGGATTTGTAGAGAGTGGGCTTAAAAGCTAAGTTTCAATGGATCAGACAATACGCACAGTGGATTAAAGATATTAAGAAAGCAAAGAAATACAAGTTCTAAGTAAGGAAATCCTTCCTCGACGAAGCCCGAGGAGAATGATTCTTGAATATAGTTCTTTTGGACTTGGATACAATTTCAGTTTTTGTTGCTACAGTGTGTTCTTTACAGATTTTCCGATCCCCTTTCCCTGGAGGGTTTTTTACATTATATAACTCCCTTTAGATGATCTTGGCCCTCCATTTGTTGATCGTCCAGGCCACTACTTGAGTGTTTGTCCCATCAGACACCTTCCCAAGCCCCTTGTGAGTTAGGGCAGCCAAGGCAGCACTGTTCAGGAGTTTTCTCCACATAAATGTAGCTAGGAGGTTTGGTGGGATGCATTAAATGTGGTGGCAGCCACCATCCTTTCAGTCATGTCAGGGCTAACCCCCTCCCCGAAGCTCTTTCTCTACAGTATGACCTCCTCTGGTAATGTGCCACTGACGTGGCCCTACTGTCCGAGCGTGTGACCTCCTCGGCACAATAATGGCCCCCTCGGCCATGGGTATGACATGTGGCGCAAATACCTTATTTAAATTCCTGTACCCTACAGTTGATGTGGCCAACTTCTTACTAGTTGTCACCACTAATTACTTTTTCATTTACCAATAACTACTCACCACATCAGCCATTTGTAAAAAATTTAGTAAAAATGTTTATATCTCTAACATTACTCTAATTCCTATGGAGCTTATGTGATTCACTGCAAACATAATACCCAAAAGTCTGAGGCAGAATACCACATTCTTTGATTTTCCTTTACTTCCTACCAAACCTTTCCTCCTTTGAGTTCTGATTGTAATAGGTCGGGCTCCTTTACAGGCTTGGGCTGCTGATTAGGTCACTCAACCCTAAGTATTGACTTTGGAATGATGAACAGTCATGTTTTGTGGCTCTTTGTGCTACACTTTGGGGCCATTGGGTACCCTGTTGGATTTCTTCCTAATTTGTCATATATTGAGCTCAATTGTTTTTGTTTTGCAGTATGAATTAGGCTAGTTTTCTCAGGCTTGGGCCATCATAGGCATTTCTTGGGGCCCAATTGCGGCAAGTTTAGAGCTACTGACCCTTTATGCGGAGGACCTCATGCTTTTGTGAAATTGGAGCCTTGTTGGCTGGTGTTTTGGTTTGGGCTCTGTCCTGTTCAAGGGCACATGAATCCTGGCCTTTCTTTGGTTGGGTTCATTGTAACCCATAAAATATAGGGATGGAAAAACAACTGATTTATAGTGTGCGTTTGGGTTAGGATTAAAAATTAAAATTATTTCACTATTCAGCTTATTTTTGCTACTATTCATGGGTCCCACTGCACTTTTTGACATTATTTATGGGCCTCACTGTACTATTTCAACTAACTTTTACCTTTATCTATAGTACTTTCAGTAATAATTTTTCAGTTTTAGCAAAATAAGCGGTATCCAAACACACCCTTAAAAAGAAAAATTTGCGTGAACAATGAGTGTAAACTGCCATTTAAATGCAGCTGGTAAAGCTAAACAATTAACCTCTGCTTCTATTATTATCAAATATAAATATAAATATATAATATTTCAGGATAATAACTCAATAAATCACTATGGCTTGTTAGTCTTGAAATTTATCAAATCTATGTAATTTAGAATGAAATTATTCATTACTTTTTCCCTACAAAATTCATTAATTTTTGTCTTTTTATTTTTATTTTCTTAGGTTATGATTATCTATCTTTTTTCCAAAAAAAAAACCTAGCAAATTTTAATATAAGGGACAATTATTATTTATTAGAAAACATCTCAAATCATAATCTAGTAATCTTCAATAATGCAATCTCATTTTTATGGATTTATAATTGAAATAAAATTTTACTAGCCTTATCACACGCGCTCCATAGGTGCAATGAGGTTTTTTATTTATTTTGAATTTAATGTAATTTTTCAATTTGAATTTATCTACCGTCAGTGAGGTTACACAGGAAATTTTTTTTAAGAAACTAAAATTTAGGATTTGAAATGGAGTAAACTGCTGGGTTTATTTTTATTATTTTTTTAGAAGAAACTGCTAGGTTTAGTGTGTGCTAGTTTTTAGGAAAAAAAAAATGTATTAAACGTGAGTGAGATATATTTAAATAGAGAGTGTGCTAATTTTTAGGAAAAAAAGTTTCTCTAGTAGTTTTTTTTTTTTTTTTTAAATTTTGTTGAATTACAATTTTAACCTTTTTTTTTTAAGTATAAGGATTATCTAATTAGATTAGGGGTATTTTTAACATTTTTTGAAGGCATAACTAACTTTTTGAATTCTCTTAATATAATAATAACTAGCCTCATTACACGCGCTCCACATGTGATGATGTTCTTTATTTATTTATTTTGAGTTTCATGTAATTTTTCAATTTGAATTGATCTATTTTGTTGAATTAAAATTTTAACCCTGTTTTTTATTTTTTAAGAATAAGGGCTATCTAATTAGCTTATGAGTATTTTTGATATTTTTTGAAGGCATAACTAACTTTTTAAATCCTCTTAATATATAGATAGAGATTATATACCTCTCCTTCTTAAATAAAATAATAAAAATTATTGTATAAGCACAAATATGAGAAAAAAAAAATCACTCAAAAAACAAATTCCACCCCACCTCAATTAATCCTTTGCGGGCCTAAATCCAATATATATATTTTTGTTTGTTTAGGTAAAAGAGATGGGATTTGGGCTTAAATCAATGAATTTCAAATACTTTCAAACCCGGTGGCCCAAAATCAGACTAGCTAAACTAGTCTGATGTTTTTTTTTTTCTTTGAAATATAGCTAAGCATCAGCATCAAACCGGGTCTGATGTTAAAAATATAGCTGAACATCAGCATCAGCATCAGCATCAGACTGATGTTAAAAATATAGCTGAACATCAAACCGGGTCTGATGTTAAAAATATAGCTGAGCATCAGCATCAGCATCAGACTGATGTTAAAAATATAGCTGAACATCAGCATCAACATCAGCATCAGCATCAGCATCAAACCGGTCCTGATGTTAAAAATATAGCTGAGCATCAGCATCAGCATCAGCCTCGCCAAACTAATCTTAAAAAACACTTAAGCAACGAATTATGGGCCGTTTGACAGGGGAGTTTAGGGGGAGTTTGAGTAACGTTGTTTGTATTTTTTTGAAATACGTGTGGGTAAAAAAATGTGTAAAAAAGTGTATAATAAAACTGAAAACATGGGTTTAGGTTTTTAAGATGCTTTGCCAAACGGTCCTAAATTACAAAAAAAAAAAAAAAAAAATTATATTCCTTATCTCTCTCTCGCGTTGCGTTGCGTGTACACCTGTTTCTCTCTCCGAAGCTTCCCGATTCAATCCCTGATCTCCGATTCGCAATCGGAACACAATACTGCGGTGGCCGTTGAATCAATCACCGGTGGTTCAATTTTACAATTAGGTAACTGACCTTATTGAGTGGGTTTTGGCATTTGCTGTGCTCAGTGGTTGTGCTCGGTGGTGGTGGTGGTGGTGGTTGTGGACAAAGGTTGATGTGAATGCTCGAATTTGGGATATCTCTCACGCTCTCTTCCAATCGCGCCAACACCTTTCAGGTTTGTCTCTCTCTCAACTCTTCTTCTTCTTCATTTGATTTTTGTTTTTGTTTGTTTGTGGGTTTGTCTTTATTTTCTGTTTTTGTTTGTGGGTTTGAAATGCAAAGATGAAATGCTTAGCAGAAGATAATGCTCTTTTTGTTTGTGTCGAACTGAAATGGAGAAAAATGGATTTGGGTCATAACTCATAAGTCAGCAACTAGTTGTGTAGGTAGTACTTTTACTCTAGGCACTGGAAATTGCATCTGGTGGCTGTGACTTCAAAAATTAAATGTTTAAATATATAACAGATTTCTTCCAAGGATCATTGTGTTGGGTGCAATGGAAAATTCCTTTTTAACTTTGGATGGTAGATTATTATTAATTTTTTTTTTGATAGGTAATGAGAAATTTTATTAATAAAGAAGCCAACCAGAGTACAATGGGGATGTACTGTGGGGGCAAAAATCAAGAACCAAAATTACAATGATCAAGTAAAACAGGAATGGAAAAACAAGTAAAATGTGACAGAGCTACACTCCAAAAAAGGAGAGTTTGGCAGAAGAAAGACTTAATCTCTAGCAAGGACCGTTCGCATCCCTCAAAACATCTTGCATTCCTCTCACTCCAAATACACCACATCAAACAATGCGGCACGAAATTATTACCTCCTGTATATGATAATTGGAGGGTAGCTCATTGGCTTTGAAATTATTATTATAACCGTGATATAAAGTAGGGATGAGGTGCTTGGATTGAATGAACAATAAATTTTTATGAAATATTTTTGGTCCTTTCATTTTTATTTGGTCACGTTTGTTTTTGTGGTATTAGAATGATATTTTAATAATCTGCCCAAAATTTGGATAAATTAACTTGTCATTACCTGATTGCAAACCCATTCTGATGGTGGTTTGCTGCAGCTTAATGGCTTTTGCTAAGTTCTTTCTGCTGCTGGTTTCCTCCTCTACAATCTGATCCATATGTCTAAAATAAAACTTAAATGCTAGGTTAAGTCATCAAAGGTGTTGTAGGTGTAGTATTGGTTTCAGAATTAAGAAACTCATAATTTGATATATTTGCTTTGTGGTAAACAGTACTCAGATACAAGCTTGGCAATTAGGCACACAAGTTTTCCTATGATATGTTACTAATGGCACTGGATGATTTGTAAGTCTGGTCAAATTTATGATTTTGCTTATATCTTACATGTTTGAATGTAGGAATTGTATATCTACTTTTAGTTTCAGAATTAAGAAACTTGTCATAGTGCATATTTGATTTCTGGTTACCAGTTGCCTGCTACAAACTTGTTGAGGGAATTGACAGAGAAGAGATGGGGGAATCAGAATCGGCAAAGAAAATAGAGGAAGAAGTAGGAAGAGTGGTGGAGCAGGCTAAGGAGCTTCAGGACTCTGCGGCATCTTTCATTTCCAAGGCTTCCGCCGATGACCAATCCCTCCGTAACCGTGTCGTTTCCCTCGACTCTTCCATTCGCCGCCTCCATTCTCTCCTCTCTCATAACAACCACAACCTTCTCGATCCCAAGTTAGCAGACAAGGCAATAATTATTATTCTTTCATTGCAAGTTTAATTGGATCCCATTCCCATTCTTTCCTCATTGAATTCATTTATAGTTTTTTGCAGCTCGAAGAAGATTTACAGAGAGCTAGATGTATCATGGTTGACGGAGATGCTGCTTCTTTCCTTCCTCCAAAAACTCAAGGTTATATTATTATATTCCAATAGGTGTCAAATTCAAATTCAAATTTATATTTGTTTATTAAAATTGAAATGAATGAATTGATGTGAAGGGGGATTTTTGAAGATGTTTCTGGGTCCTATTAATGTCCGTGCCTCGCAAAAAGACATTCAATTAAAGGTTAAAGAGGAGTACAACAGTTACAGAGTATGCTTCCTTCTCTATCTCTATATTCTGCCTTTTGCTTTTACTACTCTACCATATGTTTTCTTTTCACCCTCTTCTGCAAACATTTAGCTTTTTTCTACTGCTACTCACTACTATCAAGATTTTCCTGTCCTGCATTAAAGAATTTTAAGCTGACGAGCACTAGCTCGACGTGATACCTTCTCCCCTTGTACAACCAAGATTGAGGGCGAGGTTGTGGGTTCAACACCAACCTGCTGCGTCTGTAAGATGTAATTACCAATAATAAAGAATGGGTACCTAATGCTTCATTTTGATGGAAGGAATTCAAGATTAAAATTTGTGTTTCAATATTTAGTTTAAATGATTTAAATAGAGAATGAAAGAGAAATTTTTTTACTATTGATGGAATTTTTGGATGGAGTTTAATTTCATTAATATGTGGATTTGAAATAATTAGGTGCAAAATTTAATTTCAAGTCCATAACATCATTCATGCTTTTATTGGAATAAAATCTCAAAAGCTCAATTAAGTGTTGTTTAATTCATATTAAGCTATTAATATTAACAATTGTTCTTCGAGTCCCTTGATTTTAAATCTTCATGTTCAAACGCAACCTAAAAGAATATCAACCAGAGAAGCTTCACTTCCACTAAAAACTCTCTTTTATCTCTATAAACCAGGATAGAACTGCCCTTCTGTTTCTCTTTTTCCCAGCAGCGCTTCTTATTCTAAGGTCTTGGATTTGGGATGGATGCTTGCCAGCTTTTCCCGTTCAGCTGTACCAGGTATTTCCCTAATTAAGTTTTTAAAGCCTGATTTTGAAGATTTTTATTTTTATTTAATATGGAACATGCACTTTGTCAGGCTTGGCTTTTGTTCCTTTACACTGGCTTGGCATTGCGAGAAAACATTTTGAGAGTGAACGGAAGCGATATTCGTCCATGGTAAAAGTGCATACAATCTTTCATGGCATTGAATTTTTGCAACTAAGCAATGAGCATGTTTTTGTCATAACATATTAGAACAAACTGGATTGACAGTTTGAACAATGATTTTATATATTAGAAGGCATCAGAATTTAATTTTCGCGACGACTTATATTTGGATGACCTTTTAGTTAATATTCAGTTTATCTGGATCTACTTGTTCCTTTATGAAGGTCTATGCATGGTTGGAAACACATAAATTAGGTGGTGGGATTTGAAGGGAGAGAAACAAAATTTGTTTAAATTAAAATGATCAAAAAAGGCAAGTGAGTTCTAGACAAAGATGTTGATAAGATGTGGAATGAAATTGCTAGTTGAATTAAAAAAGTGGCTAAAGAAATACACAATGAACCTAAAGGATGTGAGTGACCGACTAAGGAGATTTGGTAGAATAAGGAGGTTCATGCAGCATTTAGAGAGATTAAAATGATCAAAAAAGGCAAGTGAGATCTAAACAAATATGTTGATAAGATATGGAGTGAAATTGCTAGTTGTATTAAAAAAGTATCTAAAGAAATACACAATGAACCTAAAGGATGTGAGTGACCGATTAAGGAGATTTGGTAGTGGAATAAGGAGTTTCAAGCAGCATTTAGAGAGATTAAAATGACCAAAAAAGGCAAGTGAGATCTAGAAAAAGATGTTGATATGATGTGGAATGAAATTGCTAGTTGCATTAAAAAAGTGGCTAAAGAAATACACAATGAACCTAAAGGATGTGAGTGACCAACTAAGGAGATTTGGTAGTGGAATAAGGAGGTTCAAGCAGCATTGAGAGAGAGAGTAGAATGGGGGGCTGGCTATTAGGAATTTAAGAAAATTTAATGAAGCTTTATTTGGAAAGTGGTTGTGGAGATATGGCACTGAGAGAGAGTTGTTATGGGGTAGAGTGATTGAGGTGAAGTAGTGCTTGTTGGGGGGCGCCCCGGGGGGGGGGGGGGGTTGTTGTGGTTTCAGGTCCTTATGAGGTTAGTCTTTGGAAATCTATAAGATGGGAGTGGGAGACCTTTTCCAGGTATATTCAGTATGAGGTGGGGGATGGATCTAGAGTGAAGTTTTGACATGATTGGTGGTAAGGAGATCGTTTGTTAAAATACACTTAACAAGAACTGTATGGAATTAGTTGTGGCACAGATTCTTCTATAGTGGCCCTTATGCAATTCTGTAATGGAGTTCTTCATTGGGATTTGCATTTCTCACGACCTGTGCAGAATTGGGAGTTGGAATCTTTGACAGCTTTTATGTATCTAATTTATTCCAATCCAGTGAGGAAGTGTGGACAATAAACTTTGTTGGAAGCCAGCTAAGGGCAGGGGTTTTGAGGGGGAGGTTATTACATTTCTTTGATGCCTAATACAACTGTGCCTTTTACATGGAAAATTATTTGGAGATCAAATGTTCCGCCTCGAGTCGCGTTCTTTTCATGGACTTCTACAGTGGAAAAAGTTCTTACTATTGGCAACCTATGGAAGAGATGTATTGTTGTGATAGATTGGTGTTATATGTGTAAAAACTCTGGGGAGACTATGGACCATCTACTCCTGAATTGTGGAGTATGAAATTTGGTTTGTTTGGAGTTCAATGGGCTATGCCTTGGATTTTTTTTCTTCTTGGCAAAGTCGGTTTTGTGGAGTATGATATTTGGTTTGTTTGGAGTTCAATGGGCTATGCTACAAAGAGTTTTGGATTTGTTTTAATGCTAGAAGTTTTGAGGGTCGCGAAAGGACTATCCTTGATTTAAAGAAGTTGTTGTTTCTTTTTTTTGAAGTCTTTGTTTGATTGGATTTCATCTTTGGGTTACATTTCTTTTACATCTCTTTCAGCTTTCAGATTTCATTTATCATTGTAATTTGAGAGTTTGATGGTGATGGTCTCATAGTTTACTTCTTTTATACTTGGGCCTTGTTTTTCCAATAAAATTAAGTTATTTATCAAAAAAAAATAATAATAATAAAGAGAGGTTTTATATCTGCTACCAAGCTACTTTTGGGTATCTTGTTTGTGTCACTACCTGGAGAATGCACTTTTTATGTTGTTTGTGTTGGTTATCTCAAGTTATTCTTGGTAAAGGATGTTCAAATCTTGACCTAGAAGATTTAGTCTAGGAATTGTACCCATTAGGTGTATGCATGACTTACCAATAAAAAAAAATCTAGGTATTGCATGCATGGAGAGATGTGAAGGAAAAATATGTGGTTTGACTTAAATAAATCTAGAATCTGATTGAAAATATGAAGGGACTGTATATTATATAATACATGGTACTAGAAATGTGTATTCTGAGAATAGTAGACAATTGCCATCTCTCTCGTTGGCTTGAAAATATCTAACATTGTCAAAGTCAACATGGGGGTTTATTCTTTGAAAGGGGGTGAGGAAAGGTTGAAAGAGGGGGGGGGGGGTGTTGGAGGTTGTTTAGTTAGTATGTTAGATTTGATGTTGGGGATGGTCAGAGACTTTGCTTTTGTCATGATGTTCGGTTTTTAGACATTCTATTAGTCTCCAGACTTGTTTTGGTTGGAATTTGTGATTTGTACAGCAGTGCAAGATTGGGAATTGGAATGAATAGAACCTTTGAATTCATGTATTCAGAAAAGCCCTGAGAGTTTGGTGAGGTTTAGATGATTTGGAGGTTTTCTATGAATGAGAAGTGTCAAACTTTGAAATACTATGGAGAATAAATAGAAGATGAAAAAAGAATAATGGAAGATATTAATGTGGTTTGGCCTTTAGATGAGAAAGAGAATGGAAGATATTGTTTGGTCACTAGGACCTATGTCCACAACACCAAAACCCAAATGCCTATGTCTTTCAGTCACTTCACAGACAACACATTACAAGGAAACCCATATTTATAATGGGATTTATAGAATTTGAAAATAGATCAACTATCAATATATTACATGTGTAATTTGAATTTGAATTTGAATTTCATATCAATATAAGTGATTGATTTAGTCTCTTGATTTACTCCAAGAAATTAATTCTTTGATTTAGTCTTCATTCTTTGGAAAATGAACATACTTTCCCACACTCTCCCTTGAGTTGTGCATTAAATTATTAAATTTTTAAGAAAATGCGCAACTTGTAGGAAATGAAACCTATGTTAAAACTACTTCCTGCAAAGTAGTTTGTACTCCTCTTTATTTTGGCAGTATGAGAAAATTAGTGATCAATTGAGAAACTTGGTACGAATCAATTTACATATGTCAAACCTTTAAAATGACAACTCACCCTTCAATCAAAATTCCGCAAGAAATACTCCTATGAAGATATAAGTATAGTATTGACATGGTGAAATCCTTTGCTGTGAAGTTAGGTATTAGAATTTAGGCACCTTTTGCTGGATGTTTACACTTTTCAGCTATAACTGAAGATGGTGCCGAATGGTTGGAAAGACTTTTTTCAAAAGAAGTTTTAGGTGTGGTGTGGTCAAGAGCTTGAATGGAAATAAAGCACCAGGCCAGATGGCTTTCCTGTGGCTTTTTTTTTTCCTTCCTCCATACATGTTGGAACATAATTAAATCTGATATTATTAGTGTTTTAGGCTTTCCACAAGTAGGGTTAGTTTGAGAAAAGTCTTACTGCAACTTTTATAGCTCTCATTCCAGAAAAGTATGGCACACTTGATGTGATGGACTTTCAGCCCATTAGCCTTGTGGGTGGAGTTCATAAAATTCTTGTTAAAATTTTGGCTAATTGGCTAAGATTGGTGTTAGAGAATATTCTCAAAATGCCCATGTGAAGGGGAAGCTAATTTATGATTCATTCTTAGAGCTAATGAATGCTTTGAGAGCAGATCAAAGTCAGGAGATCTGGAGTTCTTTGCAAATTTGATTTGGAGATAGCCTATGACCATGTAAATTGGAATTTTCTCATTATTTGTTGAGCAGTTCAGCAAAATGGAGGAGATGGATTTTGTTTTGTGAAATTTTTGCATATCTACAGTTTGCTTTTCAATCTTCATCAATGGAAATCCTAGTGGTTACCTTTTGTTATTGTTATGGAGGCATTGAGTAGAATGTAAAAATAAGGCATAAGGAGGTAGTTAATTATTGGGCTATACAATCAGCAATTCAGAGAATAATCTATTGATGTTTTCTTGTATTCTCTTTGCAAAAGGCATATTGCAGTGCTAGAGTGATGCTTTATGTGTAAAAGGTGTGGGGAATTGGTATTGTCCGACAATATATGAGTTGTGGTCTTTGGTTCTTTGTTTGTTTGGTATACATTGGGTTATGCCATATAAAGTTAGTGAGTTGTTGGCTTCTTGGTAGGGCAAGTTTGGCAGACATCAAAATATAGAGTTATGGAGGTTTTGGTGCTTATGGCAGGAGCGGATGCTAGATGCTTTGAGGATTGTGAACGGTCTATTCTTGACATTAAGTCCTTTTTTCGTACTATCCTTGATTGGAGTTTAGTTTTGCCTTTTTATTCTTGTTTTTCTCTCCCTGGTCTTATTGATCATTGTAATCTGGGTTCTGGATTTGTGCCACTATAGTACACTTCCAGTGTACTTGGTTGGTTTTTCTAATAATTTTTCTTACGTTACTTATCAAAAAAAAAAAAAAAAGACATTGGTTTGTTTTCTCCAAACTTTGCTAGAGTGCACAAATGCTTCGGGTGTTTTTACTTTTAATTCTTTGACAGATTTGTTAGATAGTTGTTCTTTCTTTGTTTTATAGTTTTTGCTGTTTTTTCTAGTTACTTAGTACACTGCCTGTGTGCTCTGGTTTTTTTGTATTGTTTTCTTTTTTCAATGAAGTTATTTACTTATCAAAAAAAAAAAGACATTAGTTTTTTGTGAAGCTAACTCGAATAAAATTTTGCGCTTGAGGTATGTTTTTACTTGGTTTGAAGTTGTCTCTGGTATAAAGGTAACCTAGGAAAGAGTTGGTTCCAGTTGGTTACTATTTTGGGGTGCAAAATGTCAAAGTTACCATTGAAATATTTAGGCCGGCCTTTTGGTTTTAAATTCAAAGCGAAGATCATTTGGAACACTATTCTAGAAATATGGAAAAAAGACAGGCGGGATGGAAATGACTAGATTTAATGAAAGGTTGTAGCGAGATTTTTATGGAGGGGTTTAGATGAAGAGTCTAAATTTCATTTAGTTAAATGGGATTAAATTTATGAACCTTTTCAAAGTGGAGGTTTGGCCATCGGGAACCTGAAATCATTTAATGGAGCTCTCTTAGGGAAGTGGTTGTGGAGATATGGTTCACAGAGAGAGGCGTTGTGAAAGAGGGTTGTAGGGAAGAAGTATGGCACTTTATGGGGTGGATGGTGTGCTAATGTTGTTAATGGGTCTTATGGTGTTAGCCTAGGAAAATATATAAGGATTTGTGCAAAATTTCGCAATTCATCAAGTTTTAGATGGGTGATGGTACCAAAAGTAAATTTGTCTTTGATGTCTACTGTGGTGATCCTTCTTTCAAGGAGGTGTTCCTAGAACTGTTTTGTATTGCACGTGATAGTAGCAAATTATTTGCAGTATATCAATGGATGCATTCATTGGGTTTTTAATTTTATACAAACAATACATGATTGGGAGTTGGGAGTCCATTTCGTCTTTCTTGGAGTTAATATATTCAATATTAGAGTGAGATAGTGGAGAAGGTAAGCTTTGTTGGAAGCCATATGCACAAAAATAGTTTGAGGTCAAATCTTACTACAAAGCCTTAACTCCAATCAAGAGGTGGATTTTCCTTGGAAAAGCATTTGGAAGCCTTAAATTTCAGCAAGAGTTGCTTCTTTTTGTAGACTGTCACATTGGGGAGAATCTTAACAATAGACAACTTGAGAAAAAAGAACATTATTGTGCAGAATTGGTGTTGTATGTGCAAAAGGCATGGGGGGAGACATTTGATCATTTACTCCACTGTACACTTGCTTTACAGGTTTGGACTATGGTCTTTTATCCTTTTTGGGGCTCAATGGGTGATGCAAAGGGAAGTAAGACTTATTAGCTTGTTGGGAAGGTCAATTTGGTTGATGTTAGAACATAGAAATTCTTGTTGACTGTTTTTGGTCTCAATAAAGTTCATTATTTATCCCCCAAAAAATAGAGGAAATTCTAGGAAAGGTGATTCCTTATTGCTTAATATGGTGCATTAGGGCATTAGGCAAATTAGGATTTCTAGAAGCTTTGAGTGGTGTGAAATTACCATTTTGGATTTGAAACTGCTGTTTTTCAGATTCATGTTTAAATGGATGATAGTATCAGGATTATTTTCATTTTCAAACTTATTAGATTTGATTATCTTTGTAACTTAGAATATAATTGTTGGTGTACCTTGTTAAATTACCAATTCTCTCAATAGCTTAAGCTATAAGGAAATGATGAATTTAATCATAATTCTAACACTCCCCCTCATGTATGGATATACTCCTCTTTAATAAGTGGGGCCCAACGTGTGGGATTTTTAACAATTTAAATGGGAGGTAGAGTGAAGACTGGAATTGAATTCAGGATCTTGTACTTTGATACCTAATTCTCCTAATAGCTTAAGTTATTAGGAAATGATGAATTCAATCATTTAACCATAATTCTAACAACCCTATCGTATACTTCTTGTATACTTGGACTACATATACCTTGTTAGTTAAAAAAAAAAGAATTTGAAAATAGGTCAACTATCAGTTTATTACGTCTATTTTGAATTTGAATTTCCTATAAATAATTTTTTTTGCTCCAATCCTTGATTTACTCTAAGCAATCAATCCTTTGATTTAGTCTTCATGGTTTGGAAAGTGAATCATACCTTCCAACAAGAAGGTTTGTTTTGTTAAGTAGCAATACTAGGTTGTCAATTGAATTAAGCAAGCACAAAGATGCCCCTTTGCTCAAAAGGTGATGGATTAAGCTCTGTATGAGTTTGACTTTGGCTGACTTCAGATACTTAAAAAAAAAAAAAAAAAAAAAGGAAGTTTGGCTCTGTTCTATTGTACTGTTGGGTGTTGCAAATGCCTTGAGCTTTTAGAGTTCATCTTGTCTCTTTGTAGTTAGGGGCTTTTCTTGTGTGCTTCCTATGATTAGGGCTCTACCTGTTTTCTCTGATAAAACTTTCTATGTTTACCTCAAAATAAATATCAACATGATATTTTTGTTAAAATGCACATTAAATGGCATGTATTTCAGTTTCTTTATCAGTGCTTCATCCTTGACATGGCACTTTGTTTTGTCTGTGTTGCACAGCAGACTGAGTATTTTACAAATACACTGATTTTGCAGGTGGATTTATCATCACTATTGTGCTATGGGTATGGCCCTGGTTAGTCTCACCTGGGAGATTAAAGGGCAACCAAATTGCACACAAAAGCAGGTTACTTTTGTTTAACAATGTGCTAACAATATCATTGGTTCTGTAAATAATTATCAGTTAAATTATGTGCAGAGAGGGGTTCAACTTTTCCTACAATGGGCTATGATGCAAGGGGTTGCAATGCTTTTACAAAATAGATATCAACGCCAGAGACTCTATACTCGTATTGCATTGGGAAAGGTGCCATCCCCAAATTGTTTTTTCCCCTTATTTGCCTTTGTTATTCATTCTATGTTTCATTTTTTTTGATGAACTCATTCTATGTTTAATATTAAATATAGAATCATTTTTCACATTTTGATCCCTAGTCTTAGGTCCCTCCATACCCACCCTTTGTTCTTTCTGTTATGAAACTTCTTTGTTAGAATGACAAGACACAAGAATGATATGAGGAATTTCTTTCTTTCAGATATATGTGAACATATGGTTCCAGTAATTATTTTACTATTATTTTCAGGCTAAGAGGATGGATGTTGTCTGGGGAGAAACGGCTGGTGTGGATGGCCAACTGTGGTTGTTGTGTCCCATACTTTTCATTTTGCAGGTGATGTACGCAAAACTTGGTCATTACTTGTTAAACATTTACAGAAGCATGCTACTTCAATTATTCAGCTACTGTATCATTCTCTACATCGAACTTACTAGTCCTTTTTTTTTTTGATCGGTTACTTACTAGAGTCCTTGGTTAGCATGAATTATAGATAATTTTTTTTTCTGTATTTATTAACTTTCTTTTTCTTTTGGCACATCCTTTATATATTCCCCATGTTTTAGGATTGCGGCCCTTTTTTGAGCATTTTTTTTCAATGATTCATTTAAAGATGAATAAAACCTATTGCATCTGTCACACCGTTATGTGTTTTGCATGACATGCAATGATAGTAATTGATTACCTATGCACAGCTGCAATGAAAATGTTGTTTTGGGACCCTAGAAGTCATGTCAACTAAGGGTTGGCTGAGTTTTTGTTTTGCAAAGATAAGAGAGGGGGGTTTGGCATGGTTCCCTTTGTTTCGGTGTAAAATGTTTCTTGCTAGAAAATATTCTGGAAAACATTTTTCATTGTTTGGCAAAAATTTACTTACCACTTAAAAATATTAATATAGAAAAACTAAATCAACCTAAAAAATAATAACAATCAAAATAAGATTGCTACAAAAAAATTACTATTACAATTAACAGAAGCTATCAACTATTATTATTATTAATTTTTTTTTTTGTTGTTGAAAGCAATAGAAGCTATCAACCAAACGTACACATTTGAGAGGTATTTTTTTCATTTTGATGGTTTTGAGTTATTTATCATTTTAGTGGGTTTAGAGGTATCTTAGTCATATTGGAGGTTTTGAAGGAATTTTAGTTACTATGAAGGTTTCAAGGCTTTGTTTATTTATTTTTTTCCCTTCATTTTCTAGGTTTGGGGGAATTTCAGAGGTTTTGAAAGTATTTTTGTTATTTTGTTTTGGTTTATCATTTTAGAGGTTTTAGGGGGTATATTTGTCATTTTGGAGGTTTGGAGGGCATTTTGATCATTTTGGAGATTTTATAGGTATTTTTGTTTTTTTGGTGTTTTCTAGGGTTTTGGTCATTTTGGAGGTTTGGAGGGCATTTTGATCATTTTGGAGATTTTATAGGTATTTATGTTATTTTGATGTTTTATAGGGTTTTGGTCATTTTAGATGTTTCAAGGGTATTTAGGACATTGTACAGGGTATTTTGGAAATTTGGAGTTCTTTTATCATTTTGGGGATTTAATCGTATTTTGGATATTTCAAAGATACTTGTCATTTTGTCAGTTTTAGGAATTCTGTTCTTTTGAAAGAGAAGCAGGGGCAGCTCTAACCTTTGTTCGGGGTTCAGATGAACACCCCCCCCCCCCCCCGGGGCGACTTCCACACAAAAAAAATTATATATATATTTATAATATTTTATTTTTAGTTTAATATTTTAATTTATTCTTAAAAATAATTTTGCACATCCTAACTTAAATCTTATACACATCTTATACACTCTTACTATAAGTATTTCCAACTCTAAGAGTACGAGTAAGTGTTTGTGAACTGTAAGTGTCACTCTTCATTATGAGGGTTTGTTACATGTGTGTGTATTGTTATCATGTTATAATAACTTTTTGTTATAAAGTCAGAAAAATTCAAGAAGAAAAATTGTAAAGTTAGTGATTGTTCAAGTATTTAATTGGTTAAGTAGACACATAGTGTATTATTTTATGTATGAATGAGTGTGGTTGTGTACGTCAATAATTAATACAGAGTCAATGAGTTAAGTTTATTCATTTAGTTTAAAATAATTTTATAAAAACAATGATAAATTAATAGATAATAACAACTATATAAAAATAAAAATGTTAGACAAACTTAACAAAATAAAATGGTCATAGCTACCCACATTGGTAATAAATACTCATAATGAACTATCATTTAACAATTCAAAATTTGAAAACTTGTAAAAGGAAATTGTAAAACTTTTTTTTTTTTTTGTTGATAACTTGATATATTCAAGTTCGCTTTTTATTAAAAAAAATTTAATTTAAATTTCTTAATAACCCCTCTAAACAAAATTCTTGGAACCGCCACTGAAGAGGAGGGGTTTTGGTTTCATGAGAAAGGGGGTCTCTGTTCTCTAGAGGCTGAAAGTGTTTTACTTTACACTCCTGTAAAGGCGTAAATCTTTTTTCCCCAATAGGAGTTCCATAGGATTACTTTTTTCTTTTTCTTTTTTTTGAGAGATTCCATAGGATTACTTGATACACGATTTTGGCAAGTGGGGTTGGGTATAGGTGGTTCACTCCTCAAGGGTGAGTCCAAAGGGCCCGTGCCTTGGTAAGGTTCCATGTCGTTATAAAAAAAAGGCGTAAAACTTTTTCAGCCTCAAAAAGTGTGTTTTTCCTGGTCAATAGAAAATGATTTTGGTTTGATCAAGTTTTTTAGCTGCCCCAAACGCCGGAAAATGAGGAAAAATTTTTCTGAAAAATGTTAATGTTGAAACAAACGGGCCTTAATGTTATTTTGTGCTAAAAATTTTCATTTTTGTTATATAAAATTTGTTGAAGCTAGCACAGTGAGCTGAGTTTAGTTGTGGCTTGTATATTTTTGTGTTTTTGGACTTGATATAGGGTTTCGAGGCATATGTTGGACTACTGTTACTCAAGACTGCATTCATTGGGGTTGTTTCTGAATGGCAGGTAATTATTGTAAAAAAATCTTTAGCCAAATGATATTGCATTCTTGCCTCTTATGTACTGAAGCAATGTTTATTGATAGAGAGAAAGCTGTTGTTGGCAGGTATTTTTTTGTGGGATCCTTCTAGTTTTAATGGCTGTCGGGAACTTCACAAATACAGTACAGACACTCATGGCGAAGTCAAGGTTTAAGGCAAAGATGAAAAGAAGTAAGAGCAAGCCGGAACTGTAACAAATCATCCCTAATTATCATCTTCTTCCTAAAGCTTTTTATAGGATCTCATTTTTGGAATGCTTTTCTGGGTCTCAAACGTGTTTCTTGAAGCTAATGCTGTAAAAAAATTGCTTCATAAATCTTCGTTTTTACTTCTCATTAACCTTTATATGATGTAGCATTGATTTTTTACCCCCCTAAGTGTGAGAATGAATGCATTTTGACAGAACCATAATCTTGGATGCAAATGCTATGATTTCGCTCACCCGTGAACATATATTTTCTTTCATTGGGTAAAGTTGGAATCAAGGTATAGACTGTTAGGTTAGATTGTACTTCATCCTAGAGATGATTTTAACAAAATAATTTAGTGGAGGGGTGGGGGCGGAAAGTGATCGAACACTAGACATTATAAACACTTTTAAGACCACACACCTACCGCTAATACTTGGGAGTGATTGTGATAATCTCTCTCTCTCTCTCTCTCTCTCTCTATATATATATATATATATATATTGCTATTTGTCTATAGCTTTGATTTTTTTTTTTAAATGACCATTGGACATTTTTTTTTTGAAGGATAGAAAAAGAAAAAAAAAACTATTCAAAATCTTAATAAAAAAAATTGTTGACTTAAAAAATTTAAAAATTCTTTGATTACTTTCTTTAAAAAATTTTGTTGACTCCTTCGTCCTTTCCTTTAAATATTTTGAAAAAAAAAAAGATTATTTCCAATAAAAATAAAAATAAGTAAAAAAGAAAAAGAAAAAAAAAAGTGGACTAAGATGACCGTTGGAAAGGAAAAATTCTTAGGTACTTGCGGAGTATAGAGAAATGATATTTCCTCTCACATTCATAGTGGACACTATCATGAATTTAATAAATGGATCTTACTATGAACTTGAAAGAATGGAGCATTATTTTCCCTGCTTTTTCCTTTAAATATTATTTCCTATAAAAAAAAAATTATTTTCCATGCTCTGGAAGTACTTAAAAATGACTCGTTGGAAAGAAAGTCCTTTGATAAAATATGATTCTTTCCTTACAAATATAGCCTTACAAAAAGTTTTTACCGTTGGAATAAATAATTTCTTTCTAAGAATTGATAATTGATTCTTCCATCAATTTCCTATAAAAATGTTTATCGTTGAAATAAAAGTCAAATCTCAAAATTTTTTTTTTTTTTAAAGTACCCTAAAATCCATAAATACCCATATCACAGTTCTCTTATTTTACTCACAAAAAAATCTCTCAAATTCAATCTCTCCCTAGACTATTCTCAATATCTCAAAAAATCTTTGAATTTCCTTTCGCAAGTTATGTTTTGAAATGGAATCTTATTTAAAATATTTCAATAAAATGTTAAATATATATATCTATGCCTAGACTATTTGAGAAAGTTGAGGTCAAAAGAGGTACAAACAGTCATCCCATAAAGCATTTGTGGAGTAGTTGTGGTGTTGCTAGTGTTACTCGATCAAGAATAGCAGCTATCAATGGGAGTGTTAACAATTTTCAATAGAAAATTGGTATCGATCTGAAATGGGTTTTCCATCCGAAAAGTCCAAAATCAGCCAAAACGTTCGAAATTGACCGAATTGGTCTGGTAATTAAATCGGTACGATTCAGGGGGGGTCACCATATCGGTTAGGTCATCAGAACGATATATTCTGGATGTATCGATTTGTATGTTATGAAATCAACTTCCTTGATCACAACACCTGAAAATTGATCACTACAATACCTCACGCACTCCCCACACCCCTCAAAAATTCCCACGTTCCTTCGTGCACCTCATGAGTTGTCCAGCTCAAGTCATAAGCCTCCATTGGTGGTTCAGCCTTCTATGACATCATCCATGACGGCATGACACCACGTGTCACACTTTGATCAAGCCACGACGACCCTTAGACTTGACCCAAACCGGTTTGGACACAAATCCGACACCTTGATCCGATCAAACCTGTTGCAAGAACTTCTTCATAATTAAAGTTGTGCCCTTTTTACCAAGATTATGCAATTGCTATTATTATGTGTCAAAGCTTAAGGTGTTGAGTCTTCAAAGCACAATCGTGTAAAAGGAAGCTTTGGTTCGTCTATTGGACAACTTGAAAAATTTGGAGGTGCTCAATATATCTCATTGCCTGTGTGTAATAGTTCAGGACTCTACATGCTCCATTACAGTGTGTCGAAAACTTGACTTGAAAAATGAAAGATGTTTGATCAAGTTCTCAGACACACTGTAATGGAGCTTGTAGAGTCCTGAACTACTACACAGAGGCAATGAGATATATTCAGCACCTCCAAATTTTTCAAGTTGTCCAATAGACGGACCAAAACTTTTTTTAACACCGTTTCTCCGATGACTTAGTACCTTTAGCTTTGGCAGATAATAATTGAATTTGCATAATCTTGGTTTAATTGTTTAATTGCTCTGAAGACTCAACACCTTGAGCCATCCATATGAATGAAATTGTCTAATTGCTCTCAAACTTCAAATTCTAAGAGTGAAAAGAGATCCAAACATGACTTTGGCTTAAGGTAAGTACATTTCTTTGCAAAGATGTCTTTTTTTTAAAAAAAAAAAATTTTATTTTATGAATGAGTTTTTTTTTTTTTTTTTTCCTTATCTTTGATTACTTCATTTTCCTATGTGAGCTTACAAATTTCTAACAAAAGAGTAAAAGTTTCTCATCTTTCTGGTTGTGAAAACAAGAGGTAAGTGTCACCGTCAAATAGTTTTAAGTCAAATTACATGTACAAGGCGTCAACTTAATTCGCTAAGTGATTTATTTTTATCATAATTTGAATGTACTTTGTCTCGTTAAAAATCTTGCATTCAATTTAGTGCATAAAAGGTTTTTTTTTTTTTTAATACTGAATACTGCGTTAGAAAACTTGATTATAATCTAAAGTTCTTAGTTTAAAAAACAATTTCTCTCGAAAAAAAAAGTTTAAAAAACAATTCCCTCATTTTTTTTTGTTATTATTTTTGGATAAATTGTTTCACTAGGATTCAACAAGCAAGGAAATTTAAATTTAAATTTAAAAAAGTTTTAGAATTTTAGGTCCCCTGTTCATCTTTAATCATGATATTTCATGAAAATATTAAAAAACAAATTTCAAAAAACTCAAATTCATGTGGATCAAAAATGAAAGGTGAGTTTTTTTAGATACCATTTTGGTCATTACATTTTGGGGTCACTGTTAATTTGATCCTTACATTTTGGTCGCAATAAATTTGGTATTTATTATTTTCAACTTGCAATCAAGTTGGTCTCTGTTATTTTCAACTTGCAGTAAATTTAGTCAATGTTATTTTCAATTTGCAATTAATCTAGGTCCAAATCTGGGTATTTTTTTTAGTTGCTAAGTTGATATGTGTATCTACTGGAGTTAGAGATTGGTAAATTTGATTTGCATTTTTGAGATTGGTTGCCAAGAAAGTGCAAGAAAATGCAATAAAAGCTGTGATTTGATAATAAAGACCAAATTGACTACAAATTAAAAATAACATGGACCAAATTGACTGCTTTCAAAATGTGAGATAAAATTGGCAATGACCGTAACTAAGGACCAAAATGTTATTGTTGCCTTTTAACTAAGACTAAGAAAATGTGAGTATTTAAATTAAGTTGTTTGATACACTTCCTATGATTCTATAAATAACGTTCTACGAGTAACCCATTTATGCGGTACAGGTCCAAAATATATGGGTTTCAAAGATTTCGAAATAACAAGACTTCTTTTCATCCCAGGAAAACGGTTAGGAAAAATTAGCTTTAAAAATTAAAACTCCTAAAAGAAACTACCAACATTTTAAGATTGAATATTTTTGACATTTAATATTTGTATGACAAGGTGTAGCTTTTTTTTTTTGAGAGAAATGACAAGGTGTAGCTTATAAGGTAGTTTTTGGCCAAATGAAGTCTCTAGAATTCTTGGGGTATTTAACTATTTTTGAATTCTTTGGGTACTTAACTAATTTTTGGATACGTATGATCTTCCAAATATTGGAAGCTTTTTATCATTAACGAAGTCCAACTCTTCTAAATTGTTTATAGAACCTTCACAAAAGTTCAAATGTGTATAATTAGGAAACCTTCAAATGTTTATATTGAATATTTTTCCTAAATGTGACGTTTGACTTAAATTGATCAATTGACATCTTCTTCTTCTTCTTCTTTTATACGATGACCTTAACATTAGAACTAGAACTCAAATTTTATACATGTAAGGAGCAAGAAGAGAATTTTAAATTTTTTAAGGAATGGGTATAGTTTAATAGACAAATCTAATCATTGTCATATCCTATTGGTCTTTGAATTGCAAACTATTGAATTTTGTTGTTGTAATTGTATGATTAGGTGGTTTTTTTTTTTTTTCCCCATTTTGTATGTACTGAGTACTGACTGTAGGGTATTGAGCTTTTTCCTCTCCAAGTGTTACAATAATTTATGTAGTTTAAATTTCTTTACCCCACTTTCATACAATAAATTAGAAGTCTCAACTTTTGCAAAAGATAAAAAAAGTGTAATTTATAAAATGATATTCAAACTTTTAAAGTGTTCATTATCCTTGAGAGAGTAAGCGAAGTTATTTAAAGAAAATTTCATTATTCAGATTATATTGTTTATTGATATTTGTGTAGACAAACATGTTATGTTCAAAATTAGTTGCAAATGCACAATATATTTTTAGCTGTCACATTCAACATATTAATTAAGCGTAGAGAATTGGAATTAATCCCATATTATGTTTTGTTAGAACCAAGATGACTTGTCTTCTCTAACTCCTTCCTTGGCACTCAGGATTTTGTATTAGGTCCTTCATTTTGCGATGAGAGCTAATATTCTTATCTTGACATTATGTCTTCAAGTTAAATTTTTTATCTGAGCCTTGTGGTAACAGAGAAAACTGTGAATTATCTAGATACTTTAGTGAACTTTAAGGGCCTGAAATAAATTAAATATTATGTGTAAATTTTCCTTGAGAGTTCATTCTGAATTCTTTTGTTTAATGACTTTTCGCATGTTCCTATATGTTCTACTATGTGGGCTAAGAAAATCAATGAAAATGTTTCCCTGTGTATTGCATGCTTTCTTACTTTAAGCTGAGAAGATGAACTTTAATTTGTATGTTCCTTTGGGTGTTTTTAATGTTTCAATGGTCCTATCATGCCTTTAACTACCTGGTACTTGTTAAAAGAAAGCTCAAGTAGATTCAATTGGTTCTAAATGACGTCTACCCTTAAGATGAATATTGGTGCTTATCATGTTTCTATTTTTTTGTGTTGAAGTGAAAATTTGTTTTGAACAAATGAGGAACAAATGCTCAAGCTGGAACAACATGGACTATGATATCCTTGTCAAGATATTCATGCTTCTCAATGTTATGGTTTGATTTCTGGTGTTTCTCGAGTGTGGCTTCTTGCTTGAATATTGGACATCAGACCATACTTAACTCAAAAGGCCTAAGCCTAATGGGTATTAGCTCAATCATATTATATTTATCACTCATTCATCTCTTCATTATTCGATGTGGAACTTCACTCACACGTCACCTAAAAGTAGTGTTATTTGAGATTTAAAATTTTCAATTGTTATAATTGTTAAAACATATTGATATTGTAGTCAGGATAGCAAGGTCATTGGTCATTTTTTATTTGAACTTTGAAGGAAGAAAAACATTACATACATCACATGAGGAAGAGTGTTTGTTCTGCCTCGTTCCACTTTTTATGGGCCAAGGGGGCTGTCTATTCTTCTTCTATTGACTATTATCGCTTCTTCACGCTAGTACTCATCATTGCTTGCAGCTGTTAGCCGTTAGGGAATGAAGATTTTTGAACTTCGCACCTTTGCGTTGCCTGTGCGGCTTCTCTTGCTTAGGATTTCTCACTTATGGCCGGCCACATGAGCACCCTTTATAACATGAGAAAGTTTATGAGCACAAGTTTATCACAGTCGCCCTTTGTCTTCAAGCTGTGACAAAAGTTGTATGGTAATAGAAAAACTATTATAAATGCCACAAACACGACCTTTTTCACGACAATTAGATATCATATATTTGGTGGACTAGTCGAGTTGTGGATTCAACTTTTTACATGGATTCATCACTTTTTTGCCACCATTGGCAGTCAATCATTTCAGCAACAGTGAAAAATGTTTTGAAAAATGTTGTATTTGTAGCATTTCTAACACCCTTTACGACCAAGCAAGCCCAGTTTACTTGGCTCAATGGCAACAATACCGTTCCTATTATTTTTGGTCCTTAGAACAAATGGGGTTCGTTACTTAGTTCCCAATATTTAATTGCTTTGTCCGTATACCATTTTGCCACAGTAAAATTAGTTTCTATCCTCCCTATTTGTAGCTCCAGGCCCTTTGCAATGCCATGGATTGATTTGTGGCAGAGTTCAAGGCCTTGATGCAGCTGGCCGATATATGTTGCAACTTAAGCATGTCAAAATGAATTAGATCAGTTTGGATTTTGCTAGCAAATGTTGTTAATATAAAAATATTTGCAATAGACAATAGTGTTGCTCAATCGAAGAATTGGGGTTCCTGGTTAGTCATAACCATACACAATATATATACTTTGCTACATATTCCTGGCAATACATTCTTTCGGGGCCAAAGAAAATTTCATCTCATCAAACTTATAGTAATCTCATTTACAGAAAGAGATATTGAAAACCGTACTTTTTTTATCAAGGAGAATTTTTTGGGGAGACACTCATACAAGCCTCTCTGCTGATGCACCAGACCCTACTCCGACTAGGTGTTGCAGCCACAGAACTTGATTTGGCATCACTATATGAAATTTCCAAATCAGAAGTACTACTTGAATTGGAGTGGCAATGTACAGATAGCTTGTTCATCTCATCAGTCAGCGAGAGCTTTACATGTAGACCAACAGCTGAAGTTTCACAGAGATTTATACTGGGGAAATAATGTGTATCCACAGGTGAATTTGGATTGCTCAAAGCATCTTCCTGCAAAATATCTTGCATCCTACATAGTATGCTATAGGCCAAGTTTCCAAGAACACGGGAATACGCTTCCAGAATTGAATGCCCAATATCCTACAAGAATGACAAAGAATAAGCTCCCAAAACATATTTATATAAGTCATTTTTGGTAAGACGCATGTCAAAATAATCTTCTAAGGGAGGGAGGGGGGGGGGGGGGGAGGCGGGGGAATTAGCAAAAGAAAGTAAAATGAAATAGACAACTGCAGTGGAAGCTAGCACAAATTTGATTGCCATTATAAAGACTACAAATATAAACAGTAGACTCATAGCAGTGAAATAATTCTGGAATGCAAGAACCTAGTAGTGTAGAGATTGTCCACAAATGAGTTAAATGAGTACTCAATAACTCACCTTGCCATATTGAATTTTTGTAACATCAAGAAATGTATGAGGAAGGTTTGGATATCTGGTCTTAAGCTGATGTAGAAGGGCTTCTGCTCTGTACAACAACTCCATCTTGTCCATCTCAGACATTGAATCCTTTATGAAGGACCATGATGTTCGAACTGGAGATTTGCCACTAGCTTGTTCTGTAATTTTCTCTTTCCATGCAAATACAGCAGCTTCCAACTTGTTAATGGACTCAAGAGCACTGTGTTCAGATTTCAAATTGAGGGAATTGAGCATCTCCTCAGCTGAGCTTGATTCTGCAGACAAGACTTTGCACAGTTCCTCGCCAAGGCTTGCTTTCCCAGACTTTGAGTACATAAAAACAAATGTAGCAATAAGTTATAACAATGCAATGAAGATTGATAATTTTGAAAATTCATCTGTAAGTTTACAAAACAGCAATGATCATCAGAATATCTGGACAGTTTTCAAATGACCACCATGCAGACTTAGTCCCACTTCATCTTCATGTGTCAAAGTTACTTGGCTGAAACTAAAAAATGAAGTTTTTTGCCTTCTTCAACTTTGGTATGAATCCCTTTTGGCATGGATCAAACTTAAGGCTAGTCTGCTTCTAGACAAAATCTTCACCAAGTTTTAGGGGTGTTTGGATTTTACTCCCTAAAGTTTGGGGGTGTAAAATCCAAATTCCCTCAAATTTTAGGGGGTAAAATCCAAATTTTGAAACGACAAGTTGTAAAATCCACACACCCCAAAACTTTAGGGGTGTAATTTGCAATTTACTCTTTAACTTTTTAATATTGGCCACAACTTAGCAAATTGTTCAAGCTCCAAACTTGTAACTTTTAGAAAGCAAAACTGGCCTCTGGTGAGAGGTACTTCAAGAAAGAATAAAATTACAAAATATGTATCTGGATTGGACTTGAACATAGAGAAAGTTCCCCGCAGTTGAGAATGCTTTAGTTGAGAGAGAACTAAATTACCTTGGGAAATGCGTCCTTGATAATGCTTGGCACAGGCATTTCAAGCAGAATATTTTCATTGATGGATTTAGCAGCCTTGAATACTTGATGTACCACTCTACCCTGATGAAGCATTTTCTTCCTTTCACTGTCAGAGAGACCTTTTGTTGGTACTTGAGGTGAGGGGAGCCACCATCTCTTGCTTTGACGTGCACTGTTGTTCCTTCCTTCTGCTCGGCTACCTCCTTCTGCATACCAAAACTCAGTATTCACCATTGAATCCAGCATCTCCTGTCAGATGAAAAATCAATAAGGTTAATATGAGCCAAAATAACGGATAAAAAGTTCTCTAAAATTTTGAAGGGAATAAAGAGATCACCTACAATAAGCATAGAGTCCAACTTTTGAAGGGCTGGAAGATTCATGTGGATGTCAGCACGGGCTTTTGGTGTCATTATCTGAACAGATCAAATCAAATCCAAATTACACTATAGATCAATATTAATACTGCTTTGTTCATCTAGATCCAACTGAAATCAAAAGTACCTCCAAGGTCCGGCCATTGGCACCATTTTGCTTAGCAGGAACCAACTCAACCATATAGTTGGTGGGGGAAAGTAACCAGTCCATTTCTCTTCGCCATTTTCTTTTCCTTTCTTCAGTAAGCGGTTCCAACTTCCACAACTCTCCAAAAACTGTCGCTGAAAATTCAATTTTATATTTTTAAATAGTGTAAAACAGTAGTAATTGTTCTCAAGGGTCACACTAAGAAAACAGAAGAAACTTTCTAAGGAACAGGCTGTGGTCCCCAAATTAATAATCAAAAGAAAACTATCCAGCAATATAGGCTAAAAACACATAACACAAAATTTTAAAAGGCCAAAAATTTTAGCTTTATTGAAAAGTCTTGAGTTTGACTGCGAAAGAGTTTATAATTTCATTTCACAAAATTTCGTTTCTGATTCAAAAGCTCTTAGATTCTTGCAATATTTAGTGAAAATTCACATATTGTCTCTGCTCATTGGTACTTTCTCTTGCAAAACATATGAGAACATTATGTTTTCAAATGATGAAAGATTATATGCTGTTAATTCCAATATCAGTTCCCTGGTATATTTAGAGTTCTAATCCCATGAGCTTGGCATCCCCATATGATACAGAAAAGATTGTAATGCAGTATAAGTTTGCCACATTTGTGATTAAATACTAAATGCAAGTGCAAATAAATATATAACAAGGCAAAAGGCAAATCAAATTAATTCTTTCTGATAAGAAAATGGTATATTTCATACCTGCTAGGTTTGTGATGGCATTAGACAATGCTAAAGCAGTGCCAAGGCCCTTGCATCCTCCAGTAATATCTTCACCCAATAACAGCTTTGCAAATTTTTCTTTCATTGCCTCCACATCTGAAAACTGAAGGGGATAAGTAGGTTTGTCTTTGACATAAAAATGTTGGGGGCTTTCTGAGAGCTCCCATTCATCCAAACCATGTTCATCCCTCTTCATTGTCAACCATTTTGAAGAAAATGATCCAAAAGCATCTTTGCTGGAAGAACAGCTTGAGTCATCATCGTCCAAGGAGTCAGTTGGACATCCATCCCCTCTGCTTGTTCTGCTTTCATTTTCATAAGATTGATTGTTGAGAATGCAACTCTCAAGGCCATTATATGTCATTATTCCTGAAAGATACCAATCATTAATCACCCAAAAATCAAGAACAAATTGATATTAACAAGGTTGACACACTCAGAACTGAATATAAAAAATGCTTGTTTGTTCCCTAGTATCAACATTCATATGGTGCTCATCCATCTAACAAGTTTGTACCCTATGCATAAATCTCCCACTTTAATGGGGTCTAGTAGAGGTGGCATACTAAAAAAAATTATAAATGCCAATAAATACACTTAAATGTTCATTTCCAAGCTAAACAACATTGTTGAGATCCTCTGTTAACTGCAGGCATAATCATATATAAACTATTAACATGCATACCAATCTTAACACTCTCATCTGAAGGATTAATTAACACTGAATAAAAATGTGCTGATTACGCTCTTGGCAGATGCACAGAAGAAACAATTAGATAAGGAAATTCTGAAAGATAGATAATTTTCATTTGTAGGAATCTTGAAACCAGATTAACGTGAGCATCTAAGAGGTTACATATTTACTTAGACTTAGACAAGTCAATTCTGAAAGAGTTATATAATTTATCTTTGATCACACGTATGAGTTTGAGAATATTAATTAACATGAGCATCTAAGAGGTTCATCCCCCCCTCCCTATGGTACATAATTTCAGTTCCAAAATATTTATATTCTTATAATGTTTACTACTCTAAAATTGATTAGATTTTCTCATTGTGCAGCTGCCTTATTGTTTTGGCTAAACATGTGTGTCTATCACTCAGAGATCATGGCAAATGATAGTTTAATCAGGTCGTAAGCCTTCGCAAGAAGTAACATCTATACTGCCCCTAGTTTTCACGTTTATGCTCCCATTATCCGAAGGCACATCTAAATGTTTGGGAAAACAAATTGTTAACAAATTCAAGTTTTGACTAGGAAAATGATAAAATATATAATTAGTGTATTAAAAACTGCCTAGAAACCATTTAAGTCAAATATTGCTGACATAGCCCCCACGAGGTTCACACTTGAAAGTTAGGCAGGTTATCATTCAAATGTGTCCCTATGGGACAAGAGATAGATCAGAGCACATGAAAGTTTTAAGTGCCATTAGTCAATTTTTTTTTTGTTTTCTATCTTTTTCTGACTCACTGTCCCAGATCTGTTGGGACCACGTGCCCCAATTTAAATTTTTAGGTGTTATAGTCCCCTCTCGACTCTCATGTCATTTCAAATGAGAGTCAGTCCAAATAAATATATATGAAAGTTTCATACATGTAAGGACACAGTTCAAATTTACACCAAACAAAGAACAGCAGTTAGTTCAACAGTAATTTCAGAATGGGCAACAATGCTAAATTACCTAACAAATTTTGTAATTTTTTTCATAACTTGTTGAGGAAGCAAATTGTATTTAGCCATCACTTTCATTTGGGACGACCATTGATGTCACTTGTATTGCACACCAATCACAATCTATCACTTGTAAAAAAATGCTAAATTTGTTGTGTCATTGGACTTATTGATCGACTAGTTTTCCATTCTTTCAGTCCACGGTAAAAAGTTTCAAAAGGCACTATCAATTATTGTCATCATCCAAGGACCAAAGTCACCAAACTGCAACAAAATTTTAGAATAGGCCCCAAAATGTGGTAAGGAAGTTTTCAAAAATCAACAAAATTTCAGATTTTCTAAAAGCACATGACAACATGGATAAAAGGAGTTGTGAATTGGAAAACAGAAGCTTCCTGGCCATAAAAGATTGGACCACAGCTAGAGGGGACTTTCCCAGAAACCATCAGAAAAGGACTTGATTTTGGAGGGTTTGTTAAGAACGTGGTAGCAAAGTTGTACTTATAATACAAACACATAAAAGAAGAGCACAAAATGGAAAGGAATTGGACCGTAGGAGAGAAATCTGTACAGTTCAAGCTGATCCAAAAAAGAATAAACAAGCCATCAAGGCAATGACTTTTGTGACCACACCAAGTTACATCATTGTCTCATCTAGTAGATTAAATACATAAATGCTAGCCTAGTAGTAGTACCAAATTATTATTAAAGGGTCCACAATTGTCAATCAAAATAAATAGTGAGAGCCATGCAACTTCTGCGGATCTATCTTTTAAGATTTGAAAATCTCCATCACTTTATAAAAATATTTGATATATTGTTATCTCTATTTGACACACAATTCTTTCTCAAAAAAAAAAAAAAAATTTATTTGACGCACAAAAACCAAGGTCTTTGCCACGCCTAAAAAAAGCTCAAATTATGGGAATCAAGTGGCTTGCACGTTCAAAACATACCATTAAGAAATTTCATAAATTATAATTTTCATTTATGAAATTTGGAGCAAGATCAATTTTTGTCTTTCAAATTTGAAAAAAAGTTTAGATTTGATACTTAAAATTTCAAAAATGAAACAACTTGGGCACTACATCTACTGAATACTGATCTACATCTATTTTCCTATTTGGATGAGAGACAAGAATAACAAGATGCTAAAACATCCAATATTTTTAAGGATCAAATCAAACCAAGTATATCTAGAGGACCAAAATCAAAACTAACCTCATATTTAAGCAACCAAAATTGAACCAACCCCAAAAATCATGACAAATTTTTTTGTTTTAAAAATATTAGATATTAAATTTAATATTTTTAAATTTAAAAGACCAAAATCTATTAAATATCAAATTCAAACTTTTTAAATTTGAAGGACCAAAATCGAACTTTCCCTAAATTTTAAGGATGAAAAGTATAATTCACCAATATAAATTTTTTTTAAAAAAATGGATTCAAAGTTATATACATATATGTGTGTGTGGGGTATCTTTTTGCATTTTGTCCACAAAATTGTTATAACCAACTTATATCAAATCATATTAAAATCAATATTTAGATGGCTCAACTAGTTTGAAAATTCAACAAAATTGGGGTCCAATGTTTTATTATATTGGATCTGACACAACGTGAACATATGACAAATTTAGAAAATATATTCATATCGTATTGAATCCAAATACATTCAAATACATGAAACATTCAACCTAAGCCTAGCCCATAAAAATTTTGATCTTTTACTCCAAATGGGAAAGAAATTCAAGAATAAAAATTTAAAAAAAAAAATTTAAAAAAAATATTTATAGGTACACCACCATCAATGTCTGACCGAGAAATTAAATAGAGGACTGGTGGGCTTTCTATCACATATCCCAATTTCTTCACATTATAGACCCCACCACCGCCCATCGTCCCATCAAATCAAACCCCCAGCACTTCCATTCAACAATCACCCAACAAAGAATGTAGCTAAATCCAACCATGCTTCTTCTTTTTTTTTTTTTTTTTTTTTTAACCCAAATAAATAAAAATAAAAATTGATAACTTTTTTCACATTAATTTTTACTGATTTTTATCTAGACCCATTATTAACATAACTTTTTAAATTTATTATTAACAATATGTCATATAAGCAAGTGTTAATTTTTTTTTTTTTTTTTAATTTCTAGACTTTCTCAGTCCAGTCTAGTTTCATTCTTTATCCAAAATATCACAAACGAATTTATAAAAATTGATTAAAAAAAAAACTAATTTTTTGGGCCAAAATCATGTTACCTATACGACCAAGTCCAAGCCCTATACTCCTATAATAATCTATTACTTCTTTTTCAATTTTCAATTTTTCATCCCATGTGGTAGGTATATATTAGACCTTAAAAAAGTCTAAAAATCTTGGGGGACGGTAAAGATTTGAAATTTTTTTTTTAGTATGTCATCTATCAATGCCCCACATGACTGAAACAAATCAGCATCAATCATGGAAAATTAAGTTAAATTAATAGGGATTAATATTAATAAAATTAACAATAAAAATATTAATTAAAAAAAAAAAAAAAGGTATGAGTGCCTTACTTTCTTGCTCGTCAAAGTCGAGGCTTATGTCTCTGTCACGAGTGCAGCAAGCGAGCCTTCTTCTCATCATCATCATAGATCTTAGTTCTATTGAAATCTTTTTGTCTCTTTCTTTTGGATTGGAAATATATAAAAATAAATAAAAAATAACACCAAACTTTAGTATATGATTTAGCAGACAATCCCACTGCTCCACAGCCCTACAATTACATCAATCAAGCAACATTATATAGTTTTAGTAATTATGTTAATGTTAATCTCACTTAAATAAAATATTTATATATATTTATCAACATAATGAGAGATGTTCCATCAACATTATAATTTGAAACCTTTTTTTTCTGATAAAATAAATAATATTCTCTACACTACACATACTTATTTTAATAAGCCAAATAAGTAGAGTCACTAGTGGTGGTCCTAAGTTAAACTACGCATTCTGGTTCACAGTTCACACATACATAATATAAGTTAACAAAAAAAATGTTTTTTTTCAAAGGAATAATATATATATATTATTTCAAACTAGATTTACAATAAGGTTCCAGCACCATGACAAACTAAGCAGAAGTCACAGATTTAAGTGAAAGAAAGCCACGTCAGCAGAAGTCAACCATGGGTATATGACTAAACTCGTGGTAATTGGTGACTTCCTGCTAACTTTGTACTTTTGAACGTGGCACCCGCTGACTGGTCTGGTCTGTGTAATTTTTTATTTTTTTATTTTATGGAAAACATAATAACTTTATTAAGGTGAAGATAAATACATAGCATCTTGAATCACAAAAGACTCAATAATAGATGAATTTTTCTCCATCTAAGTTACAAAATTGTTAATTCTTTTGACATATTTTGCCAAAGTATGAGCTGGGTTGTTGCCGCTTCGTGCATGAAAAAAAAGGGTGGATTTGAAGGAGTGCAACTAGTGTTGGATGCCAACAATGAGGTTCGCGATAGCTATTGGGGGAGTGAAGGTTAACTCAAGATAATCAATGGTGGGTCCCAGTACTAATCCTTATTAAGCAGCCAAAAACACATTAAAAATAAAAAGAACCTCAATTTGTTTTGGTTGAAATCATTGAAAAACAAAAGGAAGTAATTAGGAAGAGCAATGCTAATAGTTAAAACCTCAAAAAAAAAAAAAAATCACCATTTTTTTTTAATTACTTTTATGGTCTATTATCATCGAACCAACATTGTTTTCATGTAGATTTATCATTGAATATTATTTTATTTTTATTGTGCACAAATTAAAGCAAGTCATATTATAAAAAAGTAGTGCAAAATATTATGGCTCATTAGGAATGGGGTCAGATTCTGGGCGGATTTTTTTTATACCCGAATCCGACCCACGGGCCCTCCCCCGTATCCAACCCGGCCGTGGATTCCACGTCAAAACTTGTATTAAAAAAAAGGAAATTTTATTTATTGTTATTGGAATTTTTTTTATTTTTTTTGGGAATAAAGACTGGAATTATTGTTATTGAATTAGGAATAAAGAGTTACTTGTATGATGTTGAACAAAAATTTTCAGTAATAAAGAGTGATTGTGTAAGCTTTTTGGACTGACAGTCGAATCTTGAGAAATTCGAAAAAGTGCTTTACCATTTGTCAGCCTGATAATCTTTTAATGTCTGTAATTTCAAACTGTTGCGTACAAAAAAGTTGTAGGTTAAGTTCTAGTTTTTATAGTTCAAAAAGCTTACACAATTTTATAGTTCAAAAAGCTAACACAATCACTCTTTTGACTGAAAATTTTTGTATTTCAACACCATCCTACACAGTCAATTTTTAACCAAAACAAACAAGATTGATGTAAAATGAATAGAGATCTGAAAAGAAATTGAAAAGTAGCATTTCTGGTCTCCCCAAATGCCATACATTCAGCAAATTAGCATTTTTAAAAGCAGGGGAAAAAAAGCATTGGTTTTGGCTTTTGAAATTTAAAAAGAAAAAAAAAAAAAAAAAACACTTCAAAGTTCAAAAATCAAAATAGAAACCAAATAGTAGTAGCCAGTAGCCACCACAAGCCAGTCAACCAAAAGGAGGGAAATGCAAGAGAGAAACAGAGAAATGAGAAAGCAGAAAGACCCAATATACATATCAATATGGTTTATCGAAAAGCATATGAGAAATGAGAACAATAAAAAGATCCACGTAGCATATTAATCAAAGAATATGAAAAATGGAGACAGAAAAGATAAACAGACAGACCTTAGTAAAGGGAAGCACAATGGTCAGGAGGAGCTAGGCAAAGGCAAAGCATTCTATTTCAGCTTCAATTGGAGCATTTTCAGTCAGAATAAACATTTCCCCCATAATTAAACTAGTAATTGCAAGTTGTACAACACAGTACACAGAGAGAGAGAGGAAGCTAAGGTTTGAGAGAGAGAGAGAATGTGTTTTGGGTGTTAATAGAATGAAGTGTGGTGAAGGCTATTGAAGAGGAAGATGAGATAGCACAATGGGGTTGGTGAGACAAGAAAGAAGAGTGTACTACAGAGAAATTAAAGGGTGTATTTATTACGAGTAAGTCTAGTTACCACAAAAAAAAAATTTCAACTTTATCGTAATTTTGTCACAACTTTATATTTTTAGAAGATGAAATTATGGACTCACATAGACCCGTTATTTTTTTTCTACCACTTTCAACTCATCACGTAACAAAATTATAGTAAAGTTATGAAAAAATTTGTGTCACTAAAGGTACTCATTTATTAATTACTGAAGGAAGAGAATTTATTATCTGAGAGAGAGAGAGAGTGGATATGAAGTGCTTTGGAGGCTCCTCTGAATTAACGGGACGCGCTTAAACTCAATCTCAACCATTTGATATGTCGGTCCTACATTGTTACTGTTTATATGGGACGGTCCAGATGTGATACAGTGCTTTTCTGTAGTTGGTGCCTGGACGTCTGTCTTATGCGGGTTTTTGGGGGCCCACTAAAATGTTGGGTAGCACCGCGCCGATTACTATTTTAAAAAAAATCTCCTAGAAAATAATCATAAATTCTATGTATAGATAATGCTATAGAGCAATGCTAAGTTATAAATTGTTTCATAATATTTTTACTAATGAAAAAGTAACTTGTAATTCTAGCAATCTTCATATCTACGTATTATCAATATTACAAATTTTACGGACTTTATTATTGATATGTAATTAACCACTAATCGGTTCCTGTTAGTTTAATTGAAATTTTTTTTATGAATGAATAAGAGACCTGAGGTTTAATTCTTCCGCCTACACCAAAAACTAATTAGTGTCTTGGTCTGATAATAAAGATCTATCATTAAGAGCGAATGCCATAGGTTGAAACTCTCTAAAAAATGTTATTAACCACTAAATAGTAATTAAGACTTTTATTTAATATGTATTGCTTTTTATTTTATAATTATATAATTAGAGGAACGAGATGAATTGATACCAATCACATTCATTGTTACATTTTTTTAAAATTGTACTAAAATTGTAATAGATTTAACATTTTCCTATTATGCAATGACTCAATGAGCTCACCTCTAAGTATAATCCATTCCAATAATTTTCCATTAAAAAAAAATTACAACTTGATATTATTTTCTAGTTCTTCTTTTATGGAGAGAACTGGCCAAAATTGGGAATTAACAGTATTTTTCAAACAATATAATTAGTAGGCACTATTTTCAAACTATATTTTTTACTAACATCTCGAGTCTAAGAGGGTCGATTTTGGGCTATAAATCGAGTCTTTGAGGGTCGGTTTTCATGTTTTGATCAGGTCCGAGGTGGCACTTTGTCCACCTGGAAATCGAGTCTTAGAAACTCGATTTATATATCGACGCTTTAATACTCGATTTGTTATGTAAAACTTTCAAACTGAAAAGATGAAATTTTTGCAAGTGTTGGAGTACAAAACACAAACACAGATCAACCACCATCAAATACAAGCACATACCAACCACTATCAAACACAACCCACAAATCCGAGCATTAATCCAACCAAATCCACCCCCAACAAGCACCTAAAATCTAGATTCGACCCCCAACAACCACCTAAAATCCATATTAAAAAAATAAAAACCCCAAAACCCATCAGATAAGAGAGAGAAAGAATCCAAGGAGAGAGAGCTTACCTCACCTCGCCGGGTTGATGCCTGGGTCGCGCACGGTGGTGGCGTGGTTTGCCTCGGTTGCGCACGGTGGTGGCTGTGGGTTCTTTGGTTTTTGGTCTGATGAGAAGGTGGGGTTAATGGTTTGTAGTGTAAGGAGGTTGAATATGTGAGGAGGTTATAAATCGAGTCTCTAAGACTCGATTTCTAGATGGTCGCCACGTGGAAAAAATGTCACATCAGACATGATCAGTAAAAAATATAGTTTGAAAATAGTGCCTACTAATTATATTGTTTGAAAAACACTGTTAATTCCCAATTTTGGCTGAGAGAACTTTTCTTTTTTTTAGAACACTAAGGGTATGTTTGGTAACTGTTTTTTCCCTTTATTTTCTGTTTCCAAAAACAATTTTCTATTTTTGAGACTAAAAAACTTGTTTAGCAACCCAAAATGGACAGAAAACAAAAATTGTTCTCAAAACTCAATTTGTGATGAAAATTGAAAACATGTAAAAGGCTGTTTTTAGTTTTTAATTTTTAATTTTTAAAAGTTAATGAAAACATTTAATTTAATGAATCTGTCTTATTTAATGAGTTAGCAATTAGAGTTCAAATCCTAGAAACAATATATTTTAGTATTTTCTATTTTTTTTTCTTCAAATACCTATATTTTTAATTTTAACTAACCAAACATGTTTTTTATTTTAAAAATACAAGAAAATTGTTTTTTCTTTATATTCCCAAAAACAAGTTTTTAAAAATAAAAAATAAAATTTGTTACCAAACATAACCTAAGTATTTTTAACACACATATACACGAGGAGATGGAAGAATGTCTTAAAGAAACTTACAGTGGTGTATATTTAAAATGACCTAACTCTTGGATATACAACACAGGCTTTAAACCTCTTTGACTCATACTCATTTTCCAATGTGGGATTAACCCACTATTTTTTCTTTTGAAAATACTAAATATTTTTAACACACACGGGGAGAAGGGAGAAAGTTTTAAAGAAACTTACAGTGGAGAGAACTTGAGTTCAAATTCCCCTCCCCACGTTTATTATAAGCTAACTAGTGGATGTGGAGTAGTAGGTTTGGGCTCAATTTTGTTGGGTTGAGACAACATAGTTAGGCTTACTTTAGAAATATCATCTTAATCAACTTTAGGTCTGAGTCGTCTGACTAATATAGGCTTGTCCGCTTGTGTGAGTTTCCTCTGCTACATTACTACATAAGTAAACATTTGTAGATCTTGTGCCTTCAAATTTTATGCATTTTTATATATAAAAAATAAATTTTAAGCTATTTGGGATTAGTCTTCATAATTTACCTCCACAATCACTTAATTCACTAAATTGAAATCTACACTCTTAAAGTTTGAGGTAATTTTAATTTTCCCTTTAAATTTTTTTAATTTGGATCCATAACCCTAATGTTATGTAGCATTTGAATTTAATTCCTTCCGAGTAATGAGGTCATTGAGGTGGCCGTTAAATGCAAAATAAGCCTGCAATATTTACAACTTGTCCAATTAAAGCATGTCACATCACATCATTTACAAATATATTATATTAAAAAAATAGTAATTTTTTTATTAAAAAAATTAACATTTACCCCTAAAAAATCATCTCTCTCTCTCTCACTCATTGGAGAGCCAAGGCTAAACTGTGACATTAGCTTCCTCATAAAATCAAAAGATAAAACGATGACACGTATCGCTCAAATCCAAAGCGTTTTGGTGACATGATCATGCATTATGTGAAAAACATGATAAGCATGATGAATGCATGAGTTGAACATGCGATGAATGAACTTATCAAAAAAAAAAAAACATGTAATGAATGAGATGACAAATGTATGATGGGTTTGTGATGAATGTTTAAAAGAGATGGTGAATAACATGTTGTGTGATGAGTATAGTGAATATGGTGTGTGCATGTTTAGGATATCCCATTAGGGGATTCCTTGATAGAACTAGGTTATGGAACACAATGAGTAGAAATCGGTCTATGGACCAAGTAGGCTTAGGGTGTTTAACATCTTTCCATCTTGTACCTTAACTCTAGACCCAAAGTTTGGTGCATAGGCCTCTGCAAGGGCCTAAGTTGGTTTTTATACCTAAACTAAGTGACAGCTCCCAAACCCTCTACCTTAATGGTCCACTCGGTCAAGGCATACTCTCCAAAAAGAAAATGAGCCATGCAACCTACTATTTGTCCATACCCTAAATCTAACAAGGACTCTTCTAATGTGGTCCAATCACACACTTGCATTGGCTCTTTACCCTATGCTACCCCTTGTTGGTGGTTAGTGAGGGACCTTAAGCTCCATTTTGGACTAAGAGCATCCACAGCAGTGGAGCTAACAATATAACTATTTGGCACCTACAAAAGTCACTTTACCTATTTTACCTCTTCACACCCAACATTAATGGATCTATATTTTTAGCTATTTGATTAAAATAATACAATCAACTCATTAGAATAATAATAAAAACATCCACAGCAAAAAAAAAAAAAAAAAAAACCACCAACCCAAATCCTCAATCTTTTTCCTCAACCCAAACCAAACAAAATCACCAATCACGAACAAAATCAAAAATCACCAATCACAAACAAAATCAAAAATCACCAACACAACACAAACACAGCGTGGGTCGGCAAGCTAGGTCAGCTGAAACCAAGCACAAACACAAACATAAACCCAACACAAACCGGAGATAAACCTAGCACAAACCGGAGACAAACCCAAGAATCAAGCTCCAACAAAACAGATGAAGATGAAGATCCAATAGAACAGATCAACGATGGGGCTTGGGAAGATGGGTCTCGGCGAGATGGGTTTGGGGAGATGGGTTCTCAGTGGTAGGCGAGTTGGCCGGCAAGCTTATGGATGAGGGAGACGAGGGAGGCACTAGACAACTAGAAAGAAAAAAAAAATGAGAAGGAAAAAAGAAGAAAGAAGAGAAGCCAGAGAGAGAGAGAGTGAAAGACAACCCAGATAAAGTATTTTTTTAATTAGAGAATAGAGAGAAGTATAATAAAATGTTATTATTTTTTTTAGCTTCTTGCTATAGTGCACAGTCATAAATGGCTGTGCACTGTAGCAAGAAGCTAAAATTTTTTAGCTATAGCACCATTACTGTAGCATACATTTTAAGTATTAATGGTGCTAGAAATAACAATATATCCATTTAGCACCACTATTACTAAAGCTCTAAAACTCTTTGAAGCTTATCCCATCAACTTATAGCCTGTCCCATTGCCTGTAATAGGTTCTAAGTACAATAACGAGTTGCCCACCAATCCATTAAAGATTCACTTAGGCTTGGACTTTGTATAATGGGCCCAAAGAGAGTTAGGCTTACTTGCACTTGGCTTGTGAATTTCTCAGTGAAAATGACCATCAACATGGTTCATCCAGCTTTGGATTTATGCTTAGCTTCCTAAATAAGCTCCTTCCCTTGAGGAGTGGAAGGAGCCAAATTACTATGGCAAGCTATAAATGAACACTTGATTTGTTAGAGGTCAAATTTTCACCTTCAAGAAGTTTTTGGAAGAGTTTTCTAACCACAAAAGAATAAGGCCGGTTGAAGCCTTAGGCCTATTGCTGAGATAAAGTTCTACTCAAAGGAATTTATAAATCTCTCTTCCACTACCATATGAAATCACTCAGGCCTATGTGAGCTAGCATTATTCTTCAATTAATAGATTTAATTTTGATTGGCTAGTACAATTAAGGGGTCGAAGTTTATAACCCTTAAGGCCTTAACTAGTTTCCAGACAACTAGGCTTCAATCAATTTATCTTAGTGCGTTCAATTTAGACGGTGCAAAAGGATATTATGTTTCGAGTGTATACACCTAGTCTCTCACAACATGTGAGACCCTAAATAGTATGTGGGTCCCACATATTGTGAGAGAGTTAGGTATATACACTTGAAACATGATATACCATCTTGTAGATTGCCAATGAATTTTCTAAGTATCATTATACTTCATGACTATCTATTATTACTTTTAAATGAATTTTAGATGCGCTTTCTTTTGATGGTTGTTACTTATTTTTAAAACCTAATATAAACACACAATTTTTGTGTTGTACAATCTACCGTAGGGACCCAATTTGTAAAAATTATTTACATTTAATTAATTAATTAATTACTTTTTTTTATAAGAATTAATTAATTAAGTGTTGTGTCTTAGCATGGCTTCGCATTTTATATAAAAATAATCGAATTACATATTATATATTAACCGTTGTGTTTCTAATCTATTGTATCTATGTCCGTACTCATAGGTTTCTCAAAAAAAAATGTCCGTACTCATAGTATGCACCAAAAATCATATAATAAATTTTCAGAAGAGCTCATAATTCAAAAGTCAAAGCACAGACCCGAAGTTCATCCTTCATCCTATGCTTGGCTCGGCTTTGTTCAACCTATTGTAGCAGTATCAATCTTAATTAAAAAGAAGGAAAAGCCCTTTTTGTTGGGGTTATTAAACAGCCCCTTATTGTTCAACCTATTGCGTTTGGCATTGATTATTTTTGCCAGGTTATTTTACTATTCAGCTTATTTTTTGTATTATTCATGAGTCTCACTGTATTTTTTGGTATTATTCACGGATTCCATTGTACTATTTTAGCTAACTTTTACCTTTATCTACAATATTTTTAACAAAAAGTTTTCAGTTTCAGCTAAATAAGCTGTTCCCAAACGGACACCTATTATGGGGCTCACTCTTATGTGAGATGGAAGAAGTATACTCCGAAAGTGCACAATAATTTTCCCTCTTTTTATGTTTGTATTTTTATCTTAAAAACATAAGAATAATAGTATGCTTGGATGAGAATAAAATATTGAACAAAGCTTATTATTATTTAAGTTGTAATGCATTGGGATTTACACAAAATAGTGTTTATTGTAAAAACCTATTAATATAGTATATTCTGGAAAGTAAGAATGTAAAAGATCATTAGCTTTTTTAAAAAAATTTGAAAGAAGAAGGACGTTACATAAATCACACGAGGAAGAGTGTGTTATGCCTCTGCCTCGTTCCACATTTTATGGGCCAAGAAAAGCGCCAGTAGAAAGGGGGGGCTGTCAATTGTCGCTTCTTGACGCTCGGTACCCATCATTGCTTGCAGCTGTTATGCGTTAGGGGAATGAAGATTTTAGGAGCGGCTGTGTCCATTTTGTCCCCTTTTGAAATTCGCACCTTTTGCATTGCCTTTGCCACCTTCTATTGCTTGTCTCATTTCATTTGCTACACAACAAAGCTTAGAAAAGTGCAAAAATACAAGCCCTACCCACTATCACCCATTTGTTTTCATCTCGTTATATAGGGGGCATCTCTATAATCGAGTACGGCACTACTTTCTTGTTTTTGGGGTTTCTAAATAGGAAGGGAATAAAAACTAGAAAGTTAGAACAACTTTGTGTGGCTCTCCTTTGTTACCCTTTTCCAAGGTAGTTGTTTGTCTATTGAAACTTGGGATCCGTTTGGTACATGTGTTTAAATAACAATTTTTAGTTTTTTTGGAAATACGTGTGTGTAAAAAAGTATGTGAAAATACGTGTAATGTTGTTTAAAAACTGAAAATATGTATTTGAACTCGCATACCAAACGAGACCCGGTCTCTATAGCTCTAGGTTTGGAAACAATATTTTATGGAGCGGTGTTATAAGACCTCCAATTAGTTTGAATAAGAGATCTGGGGTTCATTTTCCACCTACACCAAAAATCGATTGGTATCTTGTTCTGATGATAAAAAACTATCATCAAAAGCATACGACATAGGTTAAAACTCTCTCAAAAAACTTCTCTCTCATATTATACACATATCAATTTTATATGTGTAGTTTTTATGTATTGTAAGAGGATGATCTCATGATACTATATTAAGTTTCTCTCTCCTTGATTTGAGGGTGGCTACATGATGTTTTTGTTAAATAGTAACGATGTCAAAATAAAATATAGTAATAATGCATAATTCAAGATAAACTCAAATGACATGATATAAAAGAAAAAGTGAATGAAAATGAATAGAAAGACAAATTCCTTAAGAAAATAACGTGAAATTACTAGGTGCATTGGGAGGATTATGTCATTATTTTCTATTAAGGGGCAATTTTTCCACATGTCATGTGTCGCAATCCCACTGGGTCTCACTTAATTTCTACATGAGCTAAATATGCAATTAGATTCATTTTATAATTCCTACATAAACTAAATATAGTCACTATTATATATTGTTAACTCTTAAAAATGCATTGTAAGAGCAATTACATCAGCTTGTGCATAAGATTTCGTCTATTTTACACTTAAAACCTACTTTTTCTATTTTACACACCTATTTTTACAAATCATCCACATCAGTTTATCTATTCTACACATTTATTCAATAAAATATTCATTTTTTATAATTTTTTATTACTCTCCCTCACCGCCCCTCTCTTTCACAGACCAACACTCCCTTACAGACCCAGATGCAAACCCAACTCATCCTCACAAACCCAGACCCAACATGCAAAGATCGGTCTTCTTGTTTGGTTTGTCGACCTAGACCCAGCCTTTTTTGTTGTTAATTTTCTTTATTTCTTGTTTGGTTGGTGAGAAAGTGGTAGAAAAGAGTAAAAATAGAAGGAAAGACGATCGGCAACACTCTCTCACAGACCCAGACCCAACACGCAAAGAAAAGTAGCAGTTTTCGTCAGCGTGCGAGCTCCGTTGTTGTCATCGGCGTTCTGTTCCGGCGGTCCGATGATCGAAATGGCTTGCTTCTTGGATCGGTCTTCTTGTTTGGTTCGTCGACCCAGACCCAGCCTTTTTTGTTGTTAGATATACTTTAAAATAAAGAACACTTATCACATAAAGTCTTAAATATTGTGAAACCCAAAATATTGACAGCACTCAAAAACGTCAAGTCAAAATACATCTACACCAGTACACCCAATTGCATAAGTCATATGCAGCCTAGACATTTTTTATATATTTTATATAATCAATAATTTCATGGTTTTTGTGGGGGTAAAAAGCCTAGGAGTACATAGCTACATATGCATTGGGCTAGGGACCAATCCGAGGACAGTAAGTAGTCCGAGGACGGGGTAAATACCTTCCTAAGAATCTGTATTGGTAAGTAAAGAGGCAAAGTCTGGTTTCGAGGAGGAATACTTCCTCGGTTGAGCAAAGCCGAGGACAGGAGGTGCAGTCGGACACCCAGGGTAACGCTCTGGATGACTCCACAGATGAGGATAAGTATCCGAAAGGAACAGGACAGAGGAAAGCCATGAAATATCTCAAGGGGAAGCTGTTAGCATCGCATTAAATGCTTTGCAGTTAACTCTCTGGCCGCATTAATGCAGAAGTGACACCTGAACAGTGTTTTTCAACCTTACAGCTACTCCCAAAGACTTTAGGGAAGGGTTGATGGGACAAGTATCAGCACTACCAATCTGAGCCTACACGTGGAAGGTAGAGATGAAAGGTGAAAGTAGTATAAAATAGAAGAGAGACCCTGAGAGAAGGAGATCGGAGGATGAGGAAATAAACACTGTAGCAATAAAGCTGCATCTGTAACCATCTTCGATCAGTATATACAAGAACTGACGTCCTCGGACAGAGCCGAGGACGATTATCTTTAGACAAAATCTATCTATTCTTACTTTACTGTCATCTGGACCCATCATAATTGCTACTTAACTCATTAGAACCTAGTTTTCCAACCCACTCTCTACAAATTTATTGTACTGGGCTTACTAGGCCAAGATCCCATACATTTTGGGCTTGGACTGCAAAACGTGTCTCTACAGTTTTCAATGTCAAATTATTCCCAGTAATTATGTTCACTCTTTGTTGGCTTTAAAAAAAAAATCTAAATCTCTGTTTTCTATTGATCTATTCAATCTAGTATTATACACGAACTATACGTGTTTTGTTATTTTTCTGTTTAAAGATGCTAAATTATATCTATTTGAATACTTACTGAATTGTACACGTACTATATTTTACTAATTATATTGAATAAATATGGCTTGTATTGTGCTTTTATTTAAACAAAATTTTAAAAAAAATAACAGAAAAAAAAAATCAAAATTTTACTTTTTGTTGGATAAGAAAGGATCAAAGTAATTAACAATGCAAAATACAATTGATATAAATTAATAATCACAATTCACAAGAACTAGAAGTAGGTAAAAACAATAACATGTGATTGTGGTATAAAAAATAATATTCAATAACTAAAAGCTAGCTAAAAGAAACCTCTGGAATTAAAAAAAAAAAAAACCTCTGCAATAATATTTTGTATATTAAAATAACAAAAAGTAGTATTTCCTAGACGTAAGCTCTTTTTATTTATTTATTAAAGATAAATTTTGAATCATTTAAAAATGTAAAGGTTTAAATTATTGTTATGCCTTGCATAAGCTTGCAAGGCATACCTTATTATGTTAATTGAATGAGTATTTAAAGAGTACGTGGGTTAGGTTTTTTGGCAAAAAATTATCTTAAAACTTAACAGTAGATTTATCAACTGGCCTTCCCCTCAAGTTAGCTAAGGGAATTATGTTTTAGAGTAGTGACTCCAATCACCCTATAACAGGACAATAGGCCTATTAAATAGATGTCTCATTAATGTATAAATGGATGGGACAAGACTAACAACTCTAAATGTAATGGATCTCTGCTCTAGGTTGTTTAACCACTACGCTCCGCCATTGCGTTCGACCATGACTCTTAGTCTTTGGTCGGCTTGGTCATTATGTTCGATCATTGTCCTTGGTCAATTGGTATTCATTATGGACTGTAGGCCAATACCCACAGTTTTTTTTTTTCCAAAGAGGAAAAAGTATAAGGGTAAGACCGTAAGAGTAAAAAATTAGAGATGTTTTGCTATTGAATCATGCGTGGGAGTAGGGACCATTTTTTTCATAACTTGCTAAGCCTATAAGCTTTTAGTTAAGTATCATCACTTTCCTATAAATCATTACCATCATCACTTTATTATGAACCAATCATAACATGCTAATTCCATAATTATGAAAAAAAAAAATTGTTATAATTTTTGTGTTGCTAAACTTGCTGACTACAATTAGATATGAGATGTGGTATTACCAAATCCAAGACTAAAACCTATCTTCGTGATACAAACCATTAGAATAATAAGTTGACATGGTAAGTTATACGAGTTAGTTAATTAAATAATAAGTTGACATGGTTATTGCGAATTATATGAAAGAGAGAAAATGTCTTATTAATTTCCATTTCTTTATCATAATTTAATATTTCATGCATTTGTGAATTTCTAAAATTGTGAAGAAATATTTCACTTTTATTTGATAGATCATTTGTAGGAAAATTTTTAGTAGATGAAAAAAAAAAATTTCCTATCATATAAAATTCATTGTTTGGAAAGTGGAAAAAAAAAAAAAAAGAGGAAAGAATTGAAAGTATTACTTAAGAGTTACGACTTTGAAATTTGCTTTGAAAAACGGAAGGACCAGCAAAAGGATATGATTAACTTTATGTCCAAACAAGTGTTGCGAAACTGGTCAAAAGCATCGACGGCTGTCGTGTCGGCTGCGAACAAAAACGACACGTTATTCCGTTCCACTTAATATCATAATAATAACAAGTTCCGTAATTCCCAAAATACCCTCTTACTTCCAACTTGCCATGAAACTATTTTGTTTTTGTTTTCTGTAGTCCAAGTTGACGTTAATTACTCTCACCAAAAAATTTATATATATTTAATAACAATTTGTCCTAAAAAAAAAGAAAAAAAAAAAAAACACGTTTTGAGTAACAATCATTAAATTTCATGTGCTCACTTTTACGAAGAGAGAGAAAAAATGTGATCCCTTTAACCTAGAGAGGAGGACCCATAAATATTCTAACAAAGAAAAAAAGAAAAAGAAAGAATAAAATAAGAAATGTATAGACAAATAACATGAGACTCACGTGCATAGAATAGAGAAAAACAACAAAGCATTGTTGAATCCACACCCACTATTCCAATCCATTTGTTGGGTTTATTTTTTTGTCTTCCAATATCTTTTTATGTTCCTTCAACATTTGGACATGCTGTTGGATATTTTTTGGTTGAGTTTGTTGGTTTGGTTGAAATATAGATGCACACTTACCAAACAAATGAAATAGGTGTGTCAGTTTTTTAACAAAATAATAAAAGAAAATTAAAAGAAAATAGGAGAATGAGGAAAATTAATATATCAAAACTAGTAACAAAGTGTAGTGTAGGTAATGGTAACTTACTAAATTATATCTCACCATTAATTAAAAGAGAATTAGTTGATTTCCATGTGTTTAACTTTTTTATTTTCAAATCTATGTTTGCATAAGTAATAAATTATGAAATATTTTTATTTTAGTGCACACATGTTTGGGGTAAGTTATTTTAGTATAAAGATGGTAGAAATGAAATATAGGATTCTCATTTTTTGTATATTCTTTTTTTTAAGGAATATTAAATTTTAAATGCATAAGTATAATTAATATACCTTGTCAGGATTTTTATAGCTTGATGTTAATTGCTTTTCTCTGTAAAGAGAATTAGGGTTTGAATCCCCTCATTCTCACTATTATAACTATCAAATTATTCAAATAAAAAAAGTAATTGTATTTTTACATAATAAAATTGAATAAATTCATGAAAAATCAGCCCATCTAAACACACACACTAATAAATAGAAATGAGAGCATCCCTATCAAATTGTATTTGAAGCTTCAAATCATAAACATCATAATTGTATTCAGTGATTCAAAAAAATAATTTTATTCAGGTACTTGGATTTAATTTTTTTTGATAGGGGAGGGGAATTGGGGTAAAATGAGGGCATCAATGAATATAAATTTAAAATGGAAGGCCATCTCTAATATACACTTAATTTAAGAAGCCACCAAAAAATTACATATAAAAATTGAGGCTATTTGCAAAAAAAAAAAAAAAAAAAAAAAAATTCCATTCTCTTTGGGGATTTTTCTTGAGCATGCGTTTTAAAGCCTTAAAACCATTTTTTTTATAAATATTATATGGTCTATCTGAAAAAGAAAAGGTTTCGATAATTGTAATATATTTTTTATCTACGTAGTTAAAAAAAAAAAAAAAAAAAAAAACCAGCAAGCACATTTTCTTTCTCTTGATACTTTTTTGGGACCACATCTTAGTTCTTTGTTCGGTAAGAAAGTTCAAAGTCCCTTGTTGTTTTTTAATCCCAAAAAGAAAAATCCAATTTTGCATTAAATTATTAATTTTTTGAGGGATTGTTGCATTAGGTATTTAGGTTTTAAGTAAAATAAATATTAAAAAAATCCAACTAAAGCAAAAGTATCAAGTCTGGTCCTCTGGATAATCTCATTGGTGCAATTGTGCAATTCTTTTGTCCAATACATAGACATTATGGCTGGATATGATTGCACTGCAATCTGCATTGCTTTTATATATTGTGAGAATCACATTGCTTTTATCGGTTCCCATATCTTGACTCATATCATCATATCATGGTTGCGTATGTTACTTTTATTGCCTTATATAAATCACCGAAATCAAATTACCACACGGCAATTTCACAAAAACAACCCCATTAAATGACAAATTAGGAAGCTGATTCCTAGACCGCTTCCTACATTGGACTTCGCAAGGAGGTGAGTTCTCTTTTTTTTTTTTTTTTTTTTGATAGGTGAGTTCTCTCTTTTGTATGCATTGAATCGAAATAAAAATTACTTTTGTAAAATAAACACTCCATTGGGTAAGAGGAGAGCAGGGTCAGGGGTAGGCTTATCCTTTGGGGTTTGATTTGTTCTATACTTCTACTAGTGATCTATATTTCATCAATGGGGTTTGATGTGGCTGAGCAATATCAGTTATGGCGACTCCACAAATTTCTTGTACTTCACAAAATGGGTAATTTTTTCCAGCTTCAGATATTTGGGGATTTCTATTGATTGTGTGATTTAATTTATAGCACTAACGATAATCATTTTCTTAGTCAAAAGGGATACATTTTTTCTGGCATAGAAGCAAGTGCTATTGAATTTAGCAAGATTGTAGTGGGTCCTCTTGATTGGGATTACTACAGCTATCCTTGTCTTCTTTTGATTCTTGATATTATATTTGCTCTGTTTTAGCAGAAAACAAATTATATAATAACAATAATATCATATTTGCTGTTAAAAAATTTGGTTTTTATACAAAATGTGACTGGCTAAAATCTCATAACTTGTGTTATGACATATTTTCAAAGTATCTTTCAGCTGCATTCTTTCAATCTGTGTTAGAGAGATTAGGTGATTAGGTTGGTTGTAGGAAATTGTTGTTATCTTACTCAGCCAATTGTTACAACTGTTTGAATTGATTAAATTATTTGAATTGGTTGTTAATGTTATCAGAAGTGTATTTAAATATAGCAAGGAATGAATAAGAGGCAAGCAGAAATTTCAATCAAATTCTGTCTCTCTCACATTTAGGAAATTAGTCATCTCAAATTAAATGCATCTCATGAACATTTGAACTATATGATCTATTGTGTATTTCCCTTTTAATTTTGGTCCCTTAGCTGAGTTCTTAAGATGGAAGTTCCTAAGCTAAACCCTCAACAAACTTACATAATTAGTGATGATAATGATCTTATGTCTTTACCCATGCTTGCTGTTAATTGGAAATTTTGATATATGTTTATCAATGAAATCACTCTTATGTTCTTTTGTCAGGTTGAATGGCATGATTATAGGTATGCTATTCTTCTTTTGATCACTGAGAGCAAGAAAAGGCGGGTGCTGGAGGGATTAGTGAAGACCATGAAGCTGGCTTTGTTCATGATTTTTTTTTTTTTTTTTGGAGAAATTGTTCATGAAATTTTCGATATAAAGAACATGACTCATATCTATTTTAGTTGGGATCATAATCAAGATGTAGCTATTTTGGCTTTCTTGAAACACTGAAATCACATATTTATATTGTGAAGCTAATTTAGCTAAGCTATAAAGCCTTTTTGTTTTGGGTTTTGTTCATTTGGTTGTGGATAAAAATTTTAATGAATTTTTGTTGTTTATAACAAGTGAATCTGGTGGCCCTACTACTAGCATAAATGGTTTTTTTTCCTTTTGTTATTACTAGATGGTATGTGAACCATAATTATTAGCTTGTCTTTGAGAAGAAATTATTAGCTTTTATGCGCTTTGGTTGTGCCTTTTATATAAGTACTTTGTGATGACTGATTTGGAGTTACTGAAGCAATTAAGGATTAGTTTCTTAAAGATTTATAAGATACTTCAAGCAATCCTAACATATTTATTGCTAACAAAATCAAAGGCCATAGCCTGGAGAAACTAGCATAGTTATATATTACTTGTGCAGCAATTTTACATTCTTTAAAATAAGTAATATGAGGTGAAATGCTGCCAGCCACAACAAATTTACAGTAGATACTGCAGATACTCCTCAACTGAGAATGGTCATGCTTCAATTTTTTTGCTATATGACCAATCATTTTGAAGCCAAAAGTTAACGCCAAAATCAGCAAATTTAATTGGCATATAGAGTTCTGGAAACAGTGGTCTATGAAGAAAATCAGCAATGTTAACGCCAAAACATCCCCTAAAAACAGAGGAAGAAAAACACTTATGACAATACATATGTAGCTACTCACTCCCAAATTTAGGAAAGCAGTTGATCAATTATCTCACAATTCACTTTTAATTGGTGAGTAAGCAAATTCTATTGTCATCAAAACATGACTTAAAGCCCTATACACATTAGCATATACAACAGAACTAGCACCAAACCTCATAAATTATATAAATCACACCCAAACATGACATGAAAGACGAACAAATTATTTTTTTGTTGCGATGAAGCATTAAAAATATTAATCACTTGCATTCAAAAAATGAACAATAGTTTAGTACATGCCATTGCATTTAAAAATATTAATCACTTGTATATATAATTAATGTCTAACTAGAAGTTACTCAAACATGCACTTGTACAATCTAACATGTTTAAGTAGCTTCTTTAGTTACAAAAAATTATCCAAAAAATTTGCTACATGTGCAATCAGTTATCTAAGTTGTCAGATACGCTATTCAAAAAACTGTCCAAAAAATACTGTCCACTGTGCAATATACTCTTAGACAACCTGCCAAAAAATAAATAATATTTGCTTTGGAAAACTGTTGACTAACCTCATCATTTAATTCAGCTCTACCTTTTTTTTTTCCTTTTTTTTTGCTTCTCAACCCAACTTTTCTTTCGTTTTCCACCCTTGCGACCTTCTTTTTTCTTAAGACCTTTAATCCTTTCAACCAAAATTTTCAAATGTTGGTTAGGATTAAGATTTTCATTACCACTACACAATAGCATTTGATGGGGCAATTGATGACCAGCCACATTTTTTGTCGCAATATCTTCAACCTTTTTTTTTTTATATTCCTCTATCATCTTCTCTATTAAAGCAAATGCCTTTTCATTGTCTGCTGCTCGAGAAGCTAACCGAACCAACTTGGGACATAATCTTCTAGACCGTTGTGTAGCAGTCAAGTTGATTTCCTCTTCCACATTTATTCTCCTATTGTCCAAGATAATCCACTTTTTGCCTCTCTTGTCCATCTTTTCAAAATGTACATATCAGGAATTGTCTTTATATCAAGGGAATCAAAGACTTTCAGAACATGACAACATAAAATCTCAACTATTTCAAACTTTTTACAACTACATGAAAATGTCTTATTTGAAGTGTCATAAGATACTATGTACTCACCAGGCTTATGACAAGTCAACAGTGTATGTATGTACTAACAAGTCCTCTTGGCCATTTTTTATCCTTACTGTTGATGCCAAGTCGTACTGATCATGAAGCATTCAAAATATTGTATGTGAGTACACTTGTACTGCTTGCTTCAACAGGGGAGAATTTTTCAAGCCCAACTGGGGAAATTTTTGCCTAGCATTAAATTCAGCTTGTAACTCTTTTTCTCGTTTTTGCTCAATCACCCGATCAAAATGTGCAAAAAAATTTGCTACATCCAAATCATATTTCAAGTAATCTTTCAAATCTCCATTCAAACTTTCATTGAGTTGGGTACTTCGCACTCTCAATGTAAATTCATTCTTCATGTAACACTTTGCCCATTTTCCTTTCAATTTGTAGATACTATCCAACCAACTACGATCATGAATAGCATAAGTGTCAATCATGTCCTCCCATGTTTTTTCAAACTCAATTTCATCATTAAACTCAAACATACAAGTTTTAAAAACTTGAAGAAAAGAAGAACCATCTTTCATCAAATTCCCCAAATGTTTTATCCCATTTTGCATTATGTGCCAAGTACATAATCTATGGTAAGTCTTAGGCATTACCTCATTCAATGCCTTTGCCATTGCAGGATTTTGATCTATAAAATTTGTTTTAGGTCTTTTACCTGCATGTGCAACTAGAAAGCTTTCAAAAAGCCACTTAAATGAATCCACCGTTTCATCATATAAAAGAGCAGCCCCAAAAACCATTAACCTTCTATGGTGATTGAAATCGGTAAACACCCCTAACGGTCTTAACTCTTTATTAGTACCATATGTAGTATCAAATGTCACCACATCACCAAAATTTGCATAATCAATAATCATTCTAGCATCAGCCCAAAAAATATTTATAATCTGCTCAACATTATCTAATTGTACTGCATATTGAAATGATGGATTTGTAGTCAATTGTTCCTGAAAGTATCCTAATAAGCATGCAGCTTGACCATATATTAAATTGTTTTGCTGTCTTGTTCTAAGATAATTATGCTGATCAAGCTCAATGAATCAAAGATTAGCTCTCCCACCAGCCTCTCTACTCATTAACTCATGTGCTACTTTTGGCTTGATTCCAGAAGAAAATGCTAACCCAATCAATCTTGCATGAACTTCTGAGATTTTCCGTTGAGATCTCATCATATAAACTGTTTCTGATAGATGAAGAGTGTGATTATGTTCTTCAATAAAATCAGTCACTTTATACTTTCCAATTTCTCGCACTAATGAAACATATAGCTTTACAGGACACTTAGTCCTTGTATCCATAGTTGTCAAATCGTGAATCGTATCGTGAATCGATTTTTAATTTTTTTGTATCATGTATCGTATCGAATCGTGTATCGTAAGATACACAAACACCTAATAAAATTATAAAATAATAATAGATATACATATAAAAGGTATATTCATTATCAATTCGAAATATTTTCAACTAATGACCAACTTAATCATTACCTATGTAATAAAATTTAACAAAGCTAACTAAATAAATCAAATTAACTTATGTTTATAACATGCACGTTCAAATTGATTAAACTCAGAAGTGATAATACATGATATATGAACCAAAATAATAATACATTTTCATCACTTTGGCTTATCAACTCCATCTAATTCAATGTTATCATCATGTTCAACATCTTGCAAAATTATTTTTTTATAGATAATTTCTTCATTATTATCAACATTTACTATTTTTTTGTTTTATTCTAATAATTTTTTCTCTATATTTTTTCTTGGAATTCTAGATTTTTAGACTCATAATAATAATAGCAAAATAAAAAATGATTATATTTTCATATAATACATTATTAATAGCGTAGAAGATAAATTTGCACATATGAAAGTGAGTGTTATGTGTATGGTCTAAATTTTGTAGGAAAAAGAGAAGGAAGGAAAAAAAAACTCATGGACTTGCTATTTTATTAGACTCAATTAAGTTTCCTAATAATTTTGTGTTAAAAAAGTATAATAACTTGTTTAAATCAAATAAAACCACAAATTTTAACAAAAAAACTCATTTTAGATCCCCATGTCTATGTATCGTACGTATCGTACGATTCACCGATACAATACAATTCATACGATACACATTTATGTATCGGACGATTCATGAGCACTTATGATATGCCTTTACGATACGAAACTTTTTGTACACGATACGATACATATTGTACGATACGTATCGCGTATCGTACGATACTGACAACTATGCTTGTATCATCTCGGTTATGAGTGCGAATTATATCATCTTTTTATGGACCTTGAATGCCCTGCTTTGCACATACAAATCTCCTTAATGTTATCTTTCCATCCTTCTTACTTTTATTTATGTAATGTTTTCTAACATCAAAACCCATTTGCCTTCCATATTTTAGCTAAAATTCTCATGCATCTTCTAATGTATCGAATTCCATACCAACTCTAGGACTCAAATCTTCATTGGCATCCATGACTCTAGGACTCAAATCTTTATTGGCATCCATGTTTTGAGAGAATTCTCTCGCCACACTATGCAATGAATTAAAGAATACTCCTGTAATTAACAAACAAATGTACAAAATATCAACTATTATAAATATAGAAGAATGAATGTTTTTCATTAAAAATAAAAGCTGAAAATTTGTGTACCAATATTGTGCTTATCATATATAAGAATTACAGCAAACGAATATATGATCATGGGAGATGATGACCCAATTGATAAAGGGCAGTTTCAAGCTAAATGTTTTTAAGAAACTGTTAAAGTGTATCATACCTATACAAAGACAAACTTTCAATTATCAAAATTTTATCTCTAAAAAAAATTATCAAAATTTTCTATCCCTATGACAATAAATTTTTATCACTAAATTCTGACTGCAAACTTGAAAGGCAAAGATTAAAACACTACAGTTTAAATACAATGAGGACCTAAAAGCATAGAATTCAAGCAATGTAACAGTAAAATAGGGATTTTACACATCTAGGTTTTATCCATACGAGCTTTAGCAAGCCAATTTATTGATTCAATCATCTTCTTTGGTTTATTCCTTATTGTACATTTTGTTCTTGTAAGAAGGTTCCTATCATTTTATGAAAACACTTTTTTTATGAATATTATTCTGTATAAGGAATCTGAAACAACGCGAAGAATCCAATGCAAACAAGAATGAACATTTATGTCTCTCTTTTCTTTTGTTGTGAACTTGTGATGGCTAAGTATTATACTATTATTATAATAAAATTAATTAGACAAAACCTGATAGGTTAAAGATTTTTATGGAGGAAGTGAAAGAAAAGGTCAGGGCTGTAGAAGTGTAGAAGTGCAATAGCCTCATAAGGCAATTGGAAATAAAAATCAGAATTTCAAGAGCTTGGTTTCAATAGCCCCAACTACCTTGACCCCTGACCCAACTCTCCTTTTATCCAAAAAATAAATTTTTTTTTTTGATTCAATGTATACAAAAGAGAGAACTCACCTCCTTAAGTCGGTTGATGTCGGAAGCAACCAATCAAAGATGGACCCGCGGTGACTATCACAAAGGGGATTTTGGGGATTTTCCGACGATACAATGGCCAAGTATTATCGGAACCACTGATTTGGCCAGTGGCTTTGTTGCTTTAGAGAGACCTTCACTCCATGAGAGTTGGGACTTGGGACAATTCACACACGAGAAAGAGGGAGTGTGAGTGTTTGGGGGTTTGGTTTCAAATGCTAAGTTTCAGTGTTTGGATATGAGCTGGGGCTGCTGTGACAATGGATTGAAGGAGAGGCAGAGAGCGGCAGCTGCGCAAGGGAGAGAGAGAGAAAAAAATTTGATTTTATGAAAGTTTACTCAAGCTTACTAGAAACAGTGGGCGGGCTGTGAAATTTTTTAAGGATAAAATAGTTTTTTTGTTATTTGGTGAGGTGTCAAAGATTTAAGCTATTAGATTAAATCTATGGCTGAGAATTTAGGTATTGCATGGGATATGAATCCATATTATAAAACCCATGACTCAATGATTATGTCACACTACCCATAGTTAAAAGCCCGTGGCAAATTATTTACCAAATAGATTCAAGCCCATTATTTAAGCCTATGGTTCAAACCTGTAGCAAATTATTTATTAAAGTCTATGATTTAAGCCCATGAAAAATTAATTGTCAATGGAATCTAGCCCTATAAATAAAGTCTATGCCAAATTATCTCACAAAGCCCATGGTACATTGTTTATCAAAGAACCCATGGCCATTATCTTCAAAATTAAATCTATTAACACTTAAATCCATTATTATTCTTTTCTTACATGTGTAGGCCCAAATGAGGCACATCACAGATAAAAGCCTAAGAGAGAAAGTAAGGCAAAGCCCATCCAACAAATGAGGCCCACGTGTTTCACCAAGCACAGCTGGGCAAATCCTCATATATTTCAAGTTTGACCGTATGCCAGTTGGAACCCACTGCAAGTGGTGTCAAGTTTGACCATATGCCAGTTGGAACCCACTGCAAGTGGTGTCAAGTTTAAGCAAAGTAACCTGGAAAAGCATGGTTCAAATATATTATAGCCCGCAAGAAATTTCTAAAAACTTTATTTAAGTATTGTGAAAATATGTGTAGATAAAAAAATGTTGTAAATATACGTGTTATGATGTTTAAATAACGAAAATTGTTATTTAAACAAAAATACCAAACATGCCCTTAATCTTAGGAACAAATCAATTGTATAAAGACTTAGCTTACATCAATTGGTACCCAAGAGGAAACATTGGCACTTAAATGGCCACATGTCTCCTCTAGATTGCCTAATCTAAATTGATTCTAACGCTCCATTTATTTCAAATGAAAATATTTTCTAAATAATATTTTTAAGTATTTAGTATGACATGTAAAATTCTTCAAATACAAACTACCAAAATCATAGGCTTAACCACCAAAGTAGCCAATGTTTGAGGCCAGATTGCTAGTACCAGTCATCGGACCGGCGATTTCAATTGCCAGATCAATCGGACGGGCAGCTTCGACGATGGAACCACTAACACTGGCTGCCAAACCAGTGGCCTAATCACTAGATTGGTGGGAGGGTCACTGTGTGTTTTTATAAAATGTTTTACCAAGTTTTTAAAGGTAAAATGTTTTCCAACTTTTTACAAATAATTTTACGGTCAACAAAAAATATTTTATAAGTTTGACCGTATTTTACATGTAAACAAATACTTAAAAATAAGAAAATATTTTACTTTAAAACAAATGGAGGGTAAATGAAATAACCTATAGCTTAGTTCCAATAGCTTGGGTCAAACAAAACTCCCAACCGTTTTTACTTAATAAATAAGCAAATCATTTGAATATTTTATATATAAAAAAATCATTCATAAAATAAGGGAATACCATAAAATAAAACAAGGCAAGCATCCTTTTATAGGTACTATACTACTTTTTTTTTTTTTTTTTTGTTGAGAAACAGGTACTATACTACTATAGAATAGTATTTGGCCATAATAAAATTCAAAAAAGTAATATACATACAAAAATTTCTTACATTAAATTACTTCCAATCAACAAAAGCTTATAACAAATTTCACAAGGTTTTAGGTTTTCCATTCTATTTGAGATTAAATTTACAGTATGTTATCTCTTCCTTTTCTTCTTTTTTTTTTTTTTTTTTTTTGGTAAAATTTGTTTAACCAACCTATATTTATCCAATTAACTTGAAATTTTTGAGTATATCTAGGTTAATCTATCTACACTAGTTATTACTATCAGTTTCTTTAAAACCTTCTCTTCTCTCTTTTCCCCGTGTGTGTGTTAAAATACTTAGTATTTTCAGAAGAAAAAAAAATTTACACTAGTTATTATGAAATTTTCCTCCCAAATGTGGTCACTCTATGATTTATTAAAATTTCTTAAATGTGGCTAACTCAAATCTTTCTCCTGACAGATTTAGGATTAAAAAAGGGCAATTACTATTCGAATTATGAAAATCAATTTGTTACAAATTACCAAATTCAAATCAATCCCATACATGGTCGCTTCCATTATAGTGGTGTAGCTGCGTTTTTACCAAATACGGCTCAAAGCCACTTTATAGCCGTGTTTTTGTAAACACGGCTTAAAAAAAGGCAGCTAAAGCCAACGTTTTTTGTAGTGCCATCTTGCACAAACAATTTCGATGTATATGAATTTCTAACTACAACATGTGTAGGATGGATAGCACATCACACAAAATATATGAAATTACAAAATTTGGTCAGTATACAATTTCAACAAAAGATTTGATATACTCCTAATAGATATGTCAGACATTAATTTCAAATCGATTAATTTAGCATTAAGTTCATGGATTGCTACCAAATTTTTTCTATGCCTATGGGGTTTGTTTGGTCCCCACCCAAATTCCAAGTTACAATATTTTCCTTATCATTCTTTTTTTCCCTTAAATCCATAAATCTCAGCACTAACGTGAAACCACTGCAAGTTTTTCATTCAAAATCAAAACTTGTCACCAATGGGGACTTAGAATTTCAATGTCTGGTTGGGAGAGGGGAAGGTATTGTTGCCAATTTAAAAATGATTGATAGAACTTTTAAATAAATCTTAAATTAGGAGCCAGATTGAAAAAAATCGTTGTTTATCATAGATATTACCAATGATTTATAGTTTATATGTTTTTTGCTAAAAGTTATCAACTAGTTGCATAATAAACTGTTTTTAAAGCTCATAACAATGACCAAAGGATATTATCAAGTTGGTCAATACATAATCTGTATTTATCAAAAGTCACATATTTAAATAACTCACCATTTAAAAAAAAACACTTTGTTTAGGGTAATGTTAATACCATATAGCATTTTACCAACTTTAAGAATCGATTCAATTGATTACTACCATCGAAAGTCGTTTTTTTTATAGGACCAAAGTTGTAATTTTGTTTATACTACTAGCTTCAAATTAAATGTCACATCATAAAATACAACAACTCATTTTTTTCTTATATGTTTTGAAAAAGTTTTCTAAATAATAATTTCACCATAAAATATAATCATATATGTTGTGTTTCAATTAATGAATAGTAAGATTTTTTGAATTCCATATACACTAATATCACATGTTTGTCATACTTTTTAAACCAATAACTTCTTTTAAAATCTTTAAAATAAGTTCCTTGATAATATATTTTGTGATTATTGGATTATGCATTGTCTCACATATTCATTTGTCTAATGAGTCTATACTTAACATGTGAAAAATCATATGTTAATATAAAATTATTTTGAAACCTTGTGACTCTAACCAAAAGGTATTACAAACTATTAGCCAACCAATTTAAAAATGCTCAAAATTTTTAAACAAACCTTTTTATGAACAAGTTTATTTTAAGAATAAATCAATTTATAGATCGAAATCTTTATTTCAAATGTTTATAATTTTTTAATTGTATATAAGGTAATAAGGGTTTCAATCTTAATTATTGTTTTGAGTGGTAGAATATTGATGGGTAAGAAACTTATAAAAAAATTTATGGTGATGATGATAATTTTGGTTATCCTAATGCTCATTGAAGTGGAAGTTAATAATTCTACCTCTACCTCCTTCCACCCCTCTTCACTTTCGATCCTGCGCTCTCATCCTTTCAAATTTTATAAAGCTCAAAGAAAGTATTCTACTTGCCTAGAAAAAGAGGTTGAAAAATGTAAGGAAATGTCAAAACGGAGACATATACTTTCTTATCACCTTCCATTATGTGTTGCCGAGGGTTTTGAACTTTGCAAGTATATGACGTTCCCAAATAATTCAATAAAAATTTCTCCAAAAAAAAAAAAAAATCAATACAACCAAGGGGTGCACAAGCTGAAAAAAAATGCTTCGAAGAATTTGTGAAGCATAAAAGCATGCAAGTTTATGGAATTTGTTTACTTCAATGGTACGAACTAAAGATAAAAAAAGAACTAAAATGACGTTTAATACAAAATCGAAGAGCAAACTCCAACATGGGTCTTGTAAGTTCTCTCTCTCTCTCTCTCTCTCTCTCTCTGAAAAAATGTGTTGTGTTAGCTTCTTCTACAGACTGATATGTGTCTATATTTAAGATGATTTTTTTTTTTGGAGAGAGTTTCAACTTATGGCGTCTGCTCCTGATAATAGCTCTTTATCATCAGACTAAGACACCAATCAGTTTTTGGTGTAGGTGGGGATTGAACCCCAGATCTCTTATACAACCATTAGAAACTTTACTAGTTGAGTTAACTGGAATTTGGATACATAATTCCACACAGCATAAGTTAATTAGTCAATGTCAATTTCTCTAAAAAGTTGGCCTCCCCATTTTATTAATGACTATGCCTTATAATTAAATGCTTATCATAAATTTATATACTCATAATTATCCACATTTATTTCTTACAAAAAAAAAATTACATATATATTTTGGGTCCACTTAATGGGTGCCCTTAGGGCTAGGGGTGTCCAACCCATCCATACACCCACCCAATCCACCACCACCCGACCCGACTGCTTCGATGGTCGGACGCAGGTCCCGGCCTTCCAAAACAGTCAGTTGGGGTCTCTTCTTTCAAAACTCGTGAAACCTGACCCACCCGAAATACATCAGAGTCGGCAATTTTTCAAGCATTTCAAACCAAACCTGACAAGATCTCGTCAAGATCAGTAGAGATCTAGTCTAGATCCGATGAGATCTAGTCATTATCTAACAAATCTAGGCCAAATCTTGACAGATCCAGCCAAATCTTGGCCTCGATGACAAAACTCGAAACCGACTAATACAACCCGACACCCGACGAGACCCGAATTGGTTGATTCGACGAGTTTTTTGGGTCGGTTTCGGCTTATGTTTTTATCCACCCGAAGTATTCGGGTTGAGTCTGGGTTGGGCACAAACCAGACCTAGCTCGACCTGTGGAAACCCTACTTAAGACATTTGTTAATGAACTATTTTATAAAAGTTTTGATATTATTTTTATAGAAAAAAAATAAATATTTTTTTTCCAATAAAAATTTTCTAATAAAACTTTTTAAAACTAATATTATATATGTTATCCGTTAAATTTTTCTATTTATATTGCCATATCACTTGCTGCTGCTTTAGTTTCCATATTAGTATCCGTTCAAAAAAAAAAAAGTTTCTATATTAATAAGGGATATACGAATGCTTTTATTTTCAGAAATTAAAATTATTCATATTTGGTGCGTTAAATTAATTAATTGGCAAATGGAATTGGGAAGCTCATGTGACTTTTCATTTTCAAACATTCAATTGTGGGAGTGAGTGAGTGTTCCCAAACGACGTTGTTTTGGAAAGCTATTACAACACAAAATGAATCAGATTTTAAAATGCCATGCCATCTCCCCATTCAGCATCACCAATCACCACAGCCTTCAATTCCCTTTCTATTTTATTTTTTGGGACCTCCATTGTCTTTTTTTTTTTTTTTGTCTCTATTCCACCAATGGTTTCCTTTCCTTTGAAAGTACAAATTAAGGAACGGAGGCCAGCGGTGTTTCTGAATCAATAATTCATATGTTGAGAGATTGCCAAGAATCAGTCCTATTGTTTTGGAATTGTACTTAATTAATTGGTACTCCCAGTGCTTCTTCAATGTCTTCTTTCGTACTAACTTATTTCCCTTTTCCATTTGGTCAATATTATTTAATTATTAGGAACTCTGATGGATGGTGGATGGATAATTTGCTGAAGGCAACTTCACACTTTTTTTTTTTTTGCTAGGTAATTATGGGGAATAGAACCCCCAAGCTCATAGATACACTTATTAGCTTACCCTTACGCCTTCGATATTGAATTAGGATATGGGCCCTAAAGCACTTTAAAGCAAAAGTTCTATAGTAAGAAGATTAGAGCACCCACAGCAGATGTGGGATATGTGCCAAATGCTAAATATTTGGCACATATCCCACACCAAACCAAGTTTGACCCCATTTATCAGATGTTGTAAATGTTATATTTTTTGCAACTTGCTACAGTACAATCACAAATTTGCAACTGTACGGTAAGCTGTGGTATATTGGGTTTATTAATTTTTTATTTCTCTTTCACTCTCATATCTCTTTCATCTTCTCCTTCAGCTCACCGCCTCCATCTCCATCTCCACTCTCCCATTCTCTTTCTTCTTCCCTCTTCTCTGTTGCTCTATTCTCTTCCCATTCATGAATATGAGCCGCCATCGATTTCCTCTCTACCATCACTGATCTATATCCTTCATCGGTTTTTTTTCCCCTTTTGTTCGCTCTCTCCTCTCTGTTCTATCGACGTGGGTCTGGTTGTGGGTCTGGGTTGTGGTTGTGATTTCCGATTGTGGGTTTGGTTGTGATTTCCGATTGTGATCGGCGTGGGCGTAGGTCTCTGGGTTGTGGGTCTCTCCTCTCTGTTCTATATCCCAGTGAACTGACCGAGCACTTTCTCATCAGAGAGTAGGCTCTTTGAATCAATTCTTGGCGCAAGAGCTTTGTGAGTGGACTTCCGGTTTAGTGAAAGAGGCCCCGGTGAAATCTGTGCACGAGAATCACGACATGAATAGCTCACTGGTCTTACTCTGTTTGGGCGATATTATTTCATCGATTCACCGTAGAGGTAAGTTCTCTGTCTTCTCTGTGATTCTCTCAGTATTTCAGTGTCTACTTTTGATTCTCTCCATCTTCTGTTTATATGTGCTGTTTGCTGTGTTATGAATTTGTTCTGCCTAATCTATCCGACAATCTTCTCTGTTGCTCTTGTCTTTAACCTTAATATAGTCTACTTATTCTTAAAAACAAAACAAAACAAAAAACTCTCAAGAGTATATCCTGTGTTTTTTTTAAATAATAGGGGTATCATACATTTTTATGTATCTAGTCTTTCTGCCGGATCATGTTTAAAAATCTTGTAAGCCCATGACAATGATAGCTAATCAGCAGAATAATGGTCAATGTTAATATAAGTGTCACTAAACTTTAGTTTAATCCATAATCAAATGCAAACAAAGTTAGAACACAATGTATGACATAGGAACTATCTCAATCAGAAACTAAAAAAAGTTGCTCTGGCCAGGACAAGTCAAAACAAGAATTTCTTATACCGTTGATCTGAAGAAAGGAGATGTCACCAAAGGTTAAGGATTCTGATTTCGGATCTTTTGGATTCATTTTTGTTGTTGTTCCTAATTGATTGATATTGATTGTATTGCAAACATGAATTGTTCGATATTGTGAAATGGTAATTGCTCTAGACAATAAGAAAGACTAGAATTGCTGAATTTCTATGAGACATTTGAATAATTGCTTTAGTGCTATAGTTTAGATTTCCTAGTTAAATTCAAACATGTGGCCTTGGAAATTGTAATTTTTTTTTTCTTTTTTGGAATGACATGGAACCTTACCAAGGCAGGGCCTTTAGACTATCCCATCAGAACTGTGAATTAGGTAATCCAGGGGAACTCCTTGTTGGGATTGATAAGGAGCCAAAGGGCATTGATCAATAAACCAATAAGAAACATGGTTGTATTGTTTGCTTAATAAGCCATATGGTTGAATTTAATTGAAAATATGAAGTACAGTATCTAAGGAACTATATCTGTACCTAAGTTAGCCCTCATAACATACAATAGGATGAATTGGGCATAGGAGTTCAATGCTGTAATCACTAACTGTTGGTGTCATTTTTTTGGTTTATATTTGCTCTAGAACCTTATTTTTTGTAGAATGGTAATTGATCTGCTATTCCGGTTATATGTCCATTCATTCTTTGAAGTCTATTGAATTATAGGGCCATATGAAGGAGGAAAGCCAGATGCCATGTTTTCCTTCAAGGATGACGATTTTGTTAAGGTTGCCTTGGGAAAGATGAATCCTCAAATTGCTTTCATGAGGTGTGGCCTTGCACTGTGTTTTAAGTGTTTGTTTGGTCTATAGCTTATTTTCATTGGTTTTATTTTGCCAAAAAATAAGCTGGGCAAAAGTACAGCTCTGCATTCTCAGATGAAAATCAGCTAAACCAAACAAGCAGTAATTTTATTTGCTACATTTTTGTTGCCGTTTGTCTATATTTACGTTGTTTTGTGATATGTAATGAATGCAGGGGTGCAATGAAAATCAAGGGTAGTTTGAGTGCAGCACAGAAATTCACTCCTGACATTTTTCCCAAGCCTTTGAAGATGTGAGCAGATATGCACGAGAGTTATTGCATTACTGTTTCTATCTCTACTAAATGGTAGAGCTTTAGACTTATCATTCCACCTTTGAATTAGGGAACAAGAAATCAATATGAAATCTTTTATTAATATCTGTCTTTAATATATGCACAATCTTTTATTGATTGAATCCATGTGTGTTGTAGATTTGTTGTCTTTGATGCCTAATCTTCAATACGGATATGTAAAGTTCCAATCTTTGCACCCCAAAATAACTTATTGTAGAATTGATATATAGTTTTGTCAAGTCAAACATTGGATTAGATTTCTGCATGACGTGATTGCTAGTTATGATATATTTTCTGCAGAATTTATGTCCGTGTGCACTATCTTCATGAACAAAGTGTATTGTTCTTTCTAATGTCTTTTTGAGGTTTTCACTTTAAGAGGTTGTCAACACCACAAACTTTTTTCTCACACTGTGGGGCTGTAATTTCTTCCCAGGCTAGAGTACAAGTTTCACCGACTTTAACTAGCATGTTTTGGTGTTAACCACACACCAGACTCTTGAAATAGTTGGCTAGCCTACTATGCTGTTGGCATCCAGTGTGTGTTACCCATTGAAATCAGAGTGGAAAGATTGTTGGGTAGGAGGCTTCAAATTTCTTGCCTACAACACAACTTAAAAAGTTAAAACCATCTAGCCTATCTTAGAGATGAACTTTTTCTTACTGTTCCATGAATCTCCAAAGCCTTTCTTTTGGAGATACTGACTCCACTGTCTTTGCTCTTTATCTCGCTCTTCTTATTCCTGAATAATTAACCCTGCCTCTAAAATGAATAAATCAAGCTAATTTTCAATGTCAAGATTCTTTTTTTTGCATTTAAAAGAATGTTGAGCATAGTTGTTCATCAACTAACCATCTCCTCTCTGGGACCTTTGATATTGCTGAAATTATTACTACTTTGGCATCAAATTGCAGTTTCTGACAAGTAATTGATGATCAAGATGACTATATGAGTGAGACAAAAAATGAAATAGATGCAGCGAGCACGTGTTTTTTGAGTTCTTGGTTTCTGGATAGGTGTTGTTTTAATCAGTTTGAGTTCTTTGATACAGGAGACAGCTTCTTTTGCCCATTTTCTCTCACTCAGTGATAGGTTCAACATGTTTTTTTTTTTTTTTTTTTTTTTTTTTTTTTTTTTTTAAGGTGACAGGTTCTGAGGTTTTTTGAACTTTGAAGTCCCCAAGTTTTGAGTTTTTTTTTTTTTTTTTTTTAATTTTTTTAAAAATGCTTAAGAAAATATTAATTTTTAAAAATATGACAGTTGAATTAAGAGTATTTTCAGTTTTCAGAATTTTGTCATGCATGTAATACTGTGGCTGATGCTCACAAAAGGCCAAACTTTGTACTGGGCAGCAAGTGTGGCTGGATTACATCCCAGCTGACATTGCGCCTCTAGTTTCAGTTGATGCCCATTGAGGTTCTTTCAATAAAGCCCAGGCTGTCCGGTTTCTCAAAAAAAAAAAAAAGAATTAAGAGTATTGTTTGAAATGTTACCGTTGAGATTTGAAAGAAAGAATAAAATGTTACCGTTGAACAAATAATAAAGAAAGAATAAAATAAGAATTAAAAAGAATTAAGAAATAATATTTTAATGAAGTGGTAAAAATATAGAACATCTGATAAATGAGATATTGTAAAATGATGTGGTAAAATAATAAAGTAGGCTTTTGGTGTGGCAAAATTGCATAATTTTTACAACGGCTACTACGGATGCTCTTATAGAAAGAAGGAAAAAACATAGAAGTGCCTTTGAAGCTTTAAGTACTCATGAGTCATGGCTATGGTCAAGAATTGAAAAACTCATTAGCAACTTAAGATGATAAGATTATATTGTTTGCAAGATCTTTTATTAACTTATTACAAGTTTGGGTGATCCATATTTCTAACTTTTCTCCCTTTGTTATAGTTATGTGTTTGTGATATAAATATTTTTAGCTTTTGGAAGTAATCTCAAAGGATATAATTAATGCATCATCTCCAGAACATGCCAGCACATTTGGCCTAATGGGAAAAAGGTAAATAAAATATAGAGATTTTTTTTTTTTTTTTTGATGAACAAAAAAAAAAAAAAAAGAAAAAAAAAAGAGAAAAGGTATATTAAATATATAGAATGTTCTTAATTAATTAGTAATATTTCATTTTTTCTACTTATGAAAAAAAGAGAGAGTAAAAGCTTCTTCTTCTTCTTCTTCTTCTTTTTTTTTTTTTTTTTTAATGAACAGAGTAAAAGCTTCTTAAAGCTCATATTTTAGGCACAATGCATGGAGAAATTATAAGGTCCTCATGGTGGACCACGTCATTTGTCCACCATTCAACTAAAAGATTCTCACATGTTTAAAATTGTTGAGTCAGAAATTTTTTTTAAACAAAAACTTACTACTGACTAAGCAATTTTAAACAGGTGAGAGTCTTTTAGTAGAATGGTGGACAAATGACGTGGTCCACCATGAGGACCGTATAATTTCTCTAATGCATGGCAAAAGATCTCATGTCAAAATGCTTCCTAAAGCTCATATGTGTGTAGTTTTCTATTTAATTCTTTATATTTTTTCATCTTCTTTTCTAAATATTCAACCAAAACTTCTTAATTTCTAATTATATTTTTAATTTCCCAACTTAATCGATTATTTCAAGCCAACCAGAACAATTATAAAAATATATTTAAATTTTTTTATTTTGTTAAAAAGTATTATAGCTATATTCCAATATATATATATATATATTTATATAACATATTAAGAAAAGAATAGAACTTAAATACAGTATCTTAAATACCCATTTTAAAATTCAGTCACTTATCTAATCCAATAACTCTTGCTAACGTGATTAACCCCATCCTCTGTTTTTATTATTATTTATTCTTCCCTAGATGTGCTTAAAACTTAAAACAAATTTAGAAAACCTGTTTGAAAAACCATAATCCTGCCTCTCCAGCTGCTCACACAGTCACACTGTCTCTTAATTTCAAATTTTTTTAAGAAATCCAGATTTCAATTATCTTTTTCTGTTTTTCCGTTTGACTTGTCGTACCCAAACGATAGAGATCACTTAGCCATTGAGAATCAATGACAGTGCCAAAACTACGCCACTACTTGAAGAAGAAAACAAAGGGCTCTCAAGTTTGAACGTACGCTATATTGATATGGTGGAGGGAATTTTTTACCAAAAGCATCAAAGATTTCTCAATGTCTTTGACCCTAAGGGTTGTAAAACATCCTGCCTTCTCTTCAATGTTCTATTACAAAAGAATCTGACCTATTTTCCTGGACGACGAGTCAGATGAAACAAAAATGACATGTTGAAATCTTGATTTCTTTAAAAATTTAGAAGTTGGAGAGTGTGAAAAGTCAGAGAAGTTAGGGTCTTGGGTTTTCTTGTGGATCTTTAGCCCTTCTAAATGGGTTTTACTTTTTAGTTTCAAAGTATTAACGCGGTAAGCAAGAGTTATTGAATTAGACAGATGACTGAATTATAAAAAGAGTACCTAACAAACAGTATATAAGGTATTATATCTAAGTTTTGTCTTTAAAGTACAAGCTTATGTTTTACTTTGTAATCTGAAGGTGAACACATCCTGATTTAGATCCACCTTAAAGGACACGAGATTCTCACATTTAATTTGGCTTAAAAATAGCCACCAAACACTTGGGAAAAACCATTTTCCCAACAATTACAACCTTTAAAACATTTTATTTTGATATCGGAATTTAGCTAAACAATTTAAAACCTAACAATACTCATGTCACTTTAGAGCATGGACGTAATTTTTGTTGGCATTATGCCATAGGATTGATCAACTGGCTCCTGAGTTATCTTCAACAACTCTAGTTGAAACCTTTCCATTGCAGGCAGAGGCAACCATATTGGTACTACAACCCCATCTTCACCTTTGTTGTTTTTGAACCTTGCATAGAAGCTAACAAATGGTATGGCCCCGCTAGGACCCCCATAAACCGGCTTCCCCCACCCGAAATCGATCCCTGAAAATCCAACTTGTGTTGTATCAGCAGCAAGAAAGTTCCCAGCTGTTATATAAGGAGGACGTCCTTTGATCACCATAAGATCCGCCACTGACCTTATGTACTCTTCGCTCATTTCTGCCTTTGTCTTTTTGACCAACTCTAGTGCATATCCTAATGGATTTTTACATAGTAATTCAGCCTTGGAAAGTACAGTCGGGAATGCATGTGCATTCCCATAATATCCATTAGGCACTTGCAATTTCATGCGTTGCTTACCACGCAAATTGATACAGCATGATAAACGAACAACATCATTTGGATCAAACTCAAGCGCGATCGTGCGGCATTTCCATAAACAAGCAGTGAGTATCTCAAAGGTAGAGCATGTCTGAAGTTGTGGCGGAAGATGCTTCCGTATCGATCTCATCTCTTTTGAACCAAAAAAGAAAGACCAATGGACCATGTCGTTGTTTTCTGTTATTGTTGTGCATTTGTTGTTATTCACCATCTCGTACTCGTGATGTATACAGGTAATTCTTGGTGGATCTCGTGCATTTAAGATTTGTCTTTGCCATACAGGTTGTTTCAATGGTACACGTGAACCGCTTGCCATCTCTGCAGCAGTGTTGAGGAATTGCACCAACCCAAGTGAATCACTGATAGTGTGGTTTAGTCGTACCGCAAAGATGAATCCTCCGCATGTCAAACGGGTCACCTGCAATTCGTTAGATGACTGTTTAGGATACCAAGAAAAGGATAAATCCAGAAAGGTGCCCCTTAAACAACATATTAAATAAATGTTAGCTATTACAAATTTTACTACAAAAACCTTACAAATAATTTAAATGTAACAAAAATATTATTAGTGCCCCAAAATGGAGTATTAACTAGAAACGAAAGATTTAGGGTGTATTTGGTTTAGCCATTTTCATCACTCATTACTCAAAATTTGTGGGCCTTACTAGTGATTTTCTTGTTTATCTTAATTTTTATTCTCAATTCTCATCACTTAATACTCAAAAAAGTGAGAATGAGTGATGAGATATTAAATCAAGTTTTATGAGTTTTCAGATTTTAGAAAATTGAGCTAAGAGGCAAAATAGTAATAACACACACAAAATGGGACTCACATGTGATGAATTGTCTCATCAAGTCAAATGGTATTTATTACTCAAGAGAAGGGTACTATACCAAGGCCCTCACCAACTGAGTTATACTTTGCTTTTTACAAACCAAAAACAAAGGAAATATCAAGTGTCAAACAAAAATTAGAGTTAAGTTCAGGAATTATGAGTTATGAGAATGAGTTTATGAATTGTGAGTTATAAAAATTGATACATGAATTATGAGATATGGGTGAGATGTGAACCAAACAGGTAGTTCTTCGGATTAAACTGAAATGACATTGAGTACGGTATTAACTACTTTGATTTAGGCTCTAACAATGGTTTCACCAGCCCACTATATTAAAATTAACCTTCGAATTCAGAATCTATGGTATTAATTTATAACTTGGAGTGGAGGGAATCTAGCGACGACTTTAACATATGTATACCTGAATGAGTAGCAAAGGGCATCCAAGTATACCATTAGAGCCAGGAACATCTCGTAGAAGCTCATCAATATATGGGCATGGTGGTTGTATTGTGTCACCAAGCTGCTCCAGAGTGATGTCCGCATCAGCTTCAACGAACAAGATTCCTTCTCCGGTGCAATCCACCATAAGTTTCCGGTTACGTCCTTCCCTAAGCCTACCTGCAAAAGGGTAATAATACACTAGTGCTTTAGCTAGGGCTGCTTTGATGACTTTCATGGGGTCTTTATGAACCATCAATGGATTACTGTTTGAGTAAAACATTATAAATGGAAGCTGAAAACGAAGGCCTTCTTGGTCATCTATGTCTGATAGTTGCTTTAACTCATAAGGTGTTGGTTCTGCAGGCACAATTAACTCCGGCTCGCAATGTCTCACTGAGAATACTAGAGGGGAAGAAGGTGGCATAGACATTTTTTGTGGGTGCAAAAGGAGTAAGTAAAAGAAACAGAAAATATATGAAGTGAAAGTGGACGAGGGTCTTCTTATATTTATATCCATCCATTGGTTTTCTTGTATTCCAATCGAAAGTAAAAGCTATTCAGCAGAGAAAAAAAAACAGTGAAAGCAAAAGCTCTTACATCAAACGAAAGTATGCCACCTGGGTGGGACCAAAAACATAAATTACACGTGAAAAACATAAATTACATGTGAGGAATTAAAAAGTATTGTGATAGAATGTATTGGTTTTTCATTAAAGGTCTGTCGCAATGTTTACTGATTATTGGTGTAAGGGTCTATTTAGATACTGTTTATTTGTTAAAAATTAAAAATTTATTATTGAAAACACTATAATAAAATAATTTTTAAATATATAAATAGTGTTGTGAAACTCTAATTTACCTAGAAATTTGCGTTTTGCTAAGTTTGATTGAGTCATAAACAGTGCCATGAGAGCGAGCCAAAAACGCAAACGCACACTAAATCTGGTTTTTTAAGCTAGCTCCTGACCGTGTGTTTTTTCTATATTTATATATGAACATTTATATATTTACATTGTACCATACAATGGAAAAGAGGAATTTCCCTTTATATCCATCAGTTTTTTTTTTTTTTTTGCATTTCAATATCGAACAATTTTGCAATAAAAAAGTTTTGTGGTGCTGCTGCTTCCAACACCAATTGCACCTAACAACTACGTGCAGCAACTTCTTTCACACGTCAAATACTAGTAGAAAGATTTGGCACCACACAAATTTGGCTATAAATATTAAGCTCAACCACAAAGAAATCCAGTTTAACCCACGTGCTTTTTTCTTTTTTTTTCCATGTCTCTTTCTCTCCTTTCTTCCAAAGCAACATGAAATTCATGTTTAACAAAGGTTTTCGTGAGAAACTGACAGGCAAAAATATCCAGAATATTCCTCGTACAAAGTCTAACGTTGGAAAGAAAAGTGTTGAATCAATTGGCAACCGACCAATATAAATTCACCAAGGGGAATCACTGTCGATGACCACTTCAAACTTGAAAGTTCCATTGCTGACCTTAATTTTGCTCCACTCGTTTTACAGTACTTTTTGTGCCAAAAGGCCCAAAACAAGCCATTATGCGATTGTAGACTACTAGACTTTCTTCTTGACATGTAAAACGTGATGGTAGAGCTCCTTCCTGGAAAATATATACTACACCCGCACTTTTCACGTGTCTGGATGGATCATGGATATTAGTTTTAGGGCAACACTAATTATTAGGAGAATACTGAAATTATCCTCAATTTCATTAAAAATAATAATTATATATTGAAGTGTAGAGTCTGTAGATTAATGTCATTAAGGTCAAATTAATAATATTGAACTGTAAAAAATATCCAGAATATTTATGATTTTTTAAACTTTATGTTTAAAAATGTTGATACATCACTATGTAAAGTTTATGCGATAGTACCTTATTAACACCAATTAATTAAATAATCACAAGCAATATTGAGAATGAAATTTATGCGAACAAATTATCAACACCAAGAAGGGATTCACACAAAAACACTGCAAACAGTTACGACTCTAAGAAATTTTTTTTTCAGTGTCAATAAGAAAATTAGATTAAAATAAATTTTGAATATATCAATTTATGAACCCAAAAAAACACACACACATCACAATTCACATAAATAACATTATAACATAATAATAATAAGGATTTTGCTAATGTGTACCTTAAGTGCACACAATAATTTTTATTTTTGGAAAAAAATTTCTCGAAAATTGAAAAATATTGACAGCTTTTTTAATTCTCGAGAAAATATTTTCAAAAATGGATAGTTTAATGTGTGCCATTAGGGCACACATTAACCGGACCCTAATAATAATAATAATAACACACATATGAAACACATGCACACACGTATATATTATAAATTTATAATTGAGAAAGAGATGCTCACAACTCACAAACATTCACTCTTTACTCTAAGAGAGAGAGAGATTTGCGTTGTTGTTTGGTTTTGGGCTAGGCTAATATATGATCAAAGTGTACAAATATATTTTTAGCGGTAATTAAAATTGTAAAAAAAATATTATTTATATATATTTATATATATATATGGTTTTTTTTTTTTTTCAAGTCAACAAGCTCATTTGAACCCCCTAGAGTACCTATAGCGTCACCCCTAACTCCATATTTACACGGAAATACCTTTTGTCTTGAAGAATAAATCACAGGATAATTTTGTCCAATCTTTCATGATAAATTGACATATATGGCACTCAAATCTATACTTAAAATTAGTCAACAACCCAAGCAATGCAAGAGGAAGTTTAGAATAATATGATTTTTTTCGCTTTTATTTTTTATATAAACTTAACTGAAATTTATTATAATTGTGTTTATATAAAGAATTATATATAAATATATATATATATATATTCTAGCATTGGATTATTATTGTGTTGCTATATGGAGCTATAGATTCTACCATTTAAAAAAATATGATTTGTTGAAATTGTAATATACACTGTAATTACAGAATAGAAATTAAAATTTGAATTATAAAATATATAAAATATCTCAAAATCTTATGTGATACAATATTATGAAATCAACAAAAACTCAAATTGGTTCACACACACATATTTGGATTCACAATAATCGAAGAAAATACAAGAATATTAAATAAATTAGAAAATAAGACCAGAATATGGTGAAACTAATAATGCGACAAGATCTCTACTATGAATACTACAAGTCTAGACTTGGAAAAATTGGACTCGAACTGTTAACTTGACTCAACATGAAGGGGAATAACCCAACCTTTAGAAAAAACGGGTCAACTTGTACTTGACCCCGCAAGTTTTTTAAGTAAGGGGAATTTTAAAGGAATTTTTTTTATTTGAAGGTAATATGCAAAGTTGGATGTTCTCTATTAGTGAAAAAATCATTACAATCAGTTTTTGAACTCTTTTTAAGGGCAATCAATCTCTTAAGCATTCCTATAGCCACAGTTGTGTTTGTATCAACTTTTAGCTTTTAATTTTTTTGTACAGCTTTTTAATATATCACTTTTTTTCCACTTTTTCTCACTTTTTTAAGGTATAAGTATATTTTAACACATTTTCAACAAAAATTTAAATAATTTGTTCCAAAAAAGAAATATTTCTTGTTCCAAAGAAATGAAAAAAAAAATACTAAATGTTGTGGATCAAGTTAAATAATTTGTTCCAAAAAGTTAAATAATATGCAGTACCTGAAAAAGAAATATGATCCACAACATTTAGTTTTTTATTTTTTCATTCATTTATGATTTTGATACCATTAGTGAATTATGGATTGTGTAAATTTAAGAATTTATGTATTATTTAAATTTTATTTTTTGAAAAATTTGTTATCTGTTCTTTTATTTGTATTAAAAGGAAGATAAAAAACAATATGATATTGTTATTATTATTGTTGTTGCTACTATTATTGTTGTATTTTGTTTTCCCTACATGGTACATGGGAAAAAATACGGGTAACTTGATCAACCCAATCCGCTTGCAACTCGTTTAGGATTGCCCATTTCTAAATCAAACCTGATCTGATCCATTACCCAATTAACCTGACCTAACCAGACTCATTTTCCAGGTCCAACGATAACTCTCTTTAGTTGTAGAATGAAAAAAGGAATCACATTAGGTTTCAAACAAGCATGGAGGTCAATTGGTACGTGTTTTGATCACAAGTTGGAAGTCTGCAAGATAACGACCTATTATCTAGGACAAAGACCAACCAGTAAGGTTTTGTCGGAGGCACTTCGATGGTTGTCAGTGAGGAAAATCACAATAAAGCTCAAAGTAAGTTGATGCAATAGAGTGCATATGTTTCTTCTGTTTTAGAGGGGCTTATATAGAGTTCTCCTAACAGTGGCTAGTAGGATCTTCCCTATACAGTTAGGAAGAGGACCTGACATCATGCCATCTTCCATAATTTATTAGGGGAGTCTGCCAAAGGACACCTTCCCTTGGTTGCAGGGAAAGACCCTATTAGAGCATTTTCATCAGCTCTCTCATAAAAAATGTCATTTTGACACACAAAAAACCTACTTTATCATTTTAGCATATCATTTTACAATATCTCATTTATCAAATGTTTTATCCTTCAATTCTATACATTAAAATAATATTTACTACACATTAAAATAATATATTAATTACTCCCTATCATCCTCATCGTCAACAACGGCACAACCACCACTGCCGCAACAACGGCCACCAACAACCACTGCCGCAACAACACTGACAGCCACCACCGGCACAAACCCACATCCACCAATGCCACCTCAAAAAAAAAGAAAAAAAAACACACACACACACAACCAGAAAAATCGGCACAAACCTACATCCACCAAACCAAACAAACCCACATCCCAAACCCACCACCAGCACAAACCCACATCCACCAACCCACATCCACATCCACCACCGGCACAAACCCACATCCACCGGCACAAACCCACAAACCCCAGATCGGCGTGGCGAGATCGGCGATGGCGAGATCGGCATGGCGAGATCGGCGATGGCGAGATCGGCGTGGCGAGAGGGCAATGAGAATGCCAGACAAAGACGTAGAACGATGGCGTCTTCAGATCGGCGGCAATGGAGTCTTCAAACGAGAAGCGATGGCGGTGGCTTGATTGATGAGGCCGCCATACTGTTGATTTGAGGGTGAGGGAGGGTGATCTGAAGAAGAATGAGAGAGAGAGAGAGAGAGCACTGGTTTGAGAGAGACAAACCAGTGAGAAGAGAGAGAAAACGTTGAATTAAATATTGAAAGGAGAGAGAAAATGTTGAATAAAAAATTAGTTTTCTGATTTGGCATTTGTGTCCGTACCGTCTCATATTTGAGACGATACTGTAGCATGTTGCAAAATTATAGAACATTTAGAACACCTCATGAAGCTTGAACAGTAGTGTTTGGTGTGCCAAATGCTAAATATTTGACATTAGGCACACCTAATGAGAATGTTCTTATATTACATTAAATGTAAAGGATGATAGAAGCATTCGCAGCTTATGCAAAAAAAATTTTCTATTTTAGCTTAAGTAATTATTTTTTCTATTTTACAATCTCATTTTTCAAAACATTTCACATCAGATTATCTATTTTACATTATAATTTATTAAAATATCAATTTTTTTTAATTATTTCTCTTTTTTACACACAACAACCACCATCTACTCTCTTCCTTAATTTTCGTGATATGTAGAATGAATTAAAAACTAAATGCAAAATGAATAGTGTCAAAGTAAATTTACACAGTTACCATAACAATTATGTATTTTTATACAACTTTATATAGCTAGTGTAGGTGATTTTTGAGTTTGTTGGCTAAAATGTGATCATTTTTTTTATTAAACAAGTACTTATGCGAGTGCTCTGACTTAATCATATTTAACACGGGATGTAAAGTCCTGTGTTAATTCAATTAGCAAACCGATTGAATATACATAATGTTGCAGTGGAGAGTGATTCCAAAAATTGCATTGATGCAATCAAAGCTCCCAAGCAGCGCATCCCCTAAAGACTGCTTAATTTTGTAGATGAAATTCAAACTCTTGTTGTGCATTTCAGTTTATTAGATGTTAGTTGGGTCAATCGTGATTGTAATAAGGCTGCTCATGTTTTGGCTAAATGAGCTTTCTTAAGAACTCTGTACCTGGTTTTTTGGATGAAGCATCTGCCCCTTTGTGCTTAGCCGAAGTTATTGAAGGGGAGGCTGCTCCTTAGTTGTTATCTCTTTCATTGCAATAAATCTCTGTTTTTCATCACAAAAAATAAAAATGTACGGTATGCAGTCATAGGCCCATTATTGTTGGGCCCAAGGCTGTACGGTGCGCTGTCATAGGCTCATCGCTTGTGGGCCCAGTTTGTACGGAGTGCACGGCAGGTAAGCTGAGGACTGTTTGGGCCTCAATGCCGTTATTGTTTGGATGCGTTCTAGAATACTTCAGTAGTGCCTTAGGGAGTATCGCTGCCGAGCACCATTCGGCGTCTAGCACTAGTTCCAACATTCGATTCCCTGTTTCCAAGGCAGGGTCCACCTCTGTTAGGAATAATAAAAAACGGGCCCCACCCGCACGAAACTTGATAGAAAGCAATCGTTGTCAATCCATTAAAGGAAGACTATAAATTGAGGAAAGGTAACAGAAAAGGGGGTTGGACAATAAAAAGAGAAAAAGCTAGAGGATAGAGAGTGAACGAGTAAGGAAACACAAGAGTGAAGGTGTTTGGTCGGCCTAGTTAGTAGTCCTTTTGGGCCTAAACCTTTATCCAGAGGAACTACCCATTGTAGGAAATTCTTAAACCCCACATCAATAAATTAATTATGAGCCCAATTAAACGATTGGCCCATTAACCGAGAAATAGGGTATGCACAAAAAAATAACAAGGGATGTGAAGGAAGATGGTCTCCAGCATATACTTGTTCTTTCACTACAAGAATTTTGGTCTTTTGCGACCAATGTTTTAGCGACGACCAAAAAGTCATCACTATTAGGCATACATTAGCGACAATAATAAATGGTCATTGCTAATAAATGTATTGTAGCGACAACACTAAGGTAGTTGCTAATAAGTCGTCACTAACGCCATGGAGGGAATTTTATTTACTTTTGGAAAATGGAGGGAAACTTTTAGCAACGACAATAAATTTTGTTGCGACGACATTTACGTCGCTAAAATAAGGTTTATTTTAACGACGACATCTATCGTTGCTAATAATCATCTTTAGTGACAACCTTATGTTTCGTCACAGATATGTGGCCAAAAATATATAGTAAGTATATTATATATATGCTTTATTTATCAGCGATGACACATTAGCGGTCGCTATTAGAAGGCTATTAGCAATGACACAACATGTCGTCGCAAATATATCTACCTAAATATAATGGAGGGTAAAATTTTCACTCTCAAAAAGTGGTGGGAATTATTGGAGGGGAGTAGATTATATATTAGCAACGAATTAGGTCGACGCTCTAAGGGATCTTTTAATGAAGACAAAGATTGTCGTCACTAATATGTGGCTAAAACAATTTTGATATAATATGATTTTTTTTTTTTTTTATCAAATCCTCCAAATGCCTCTTAAAATATTTAAAATGACATAAATTCCTTTAAAATATTTGAAATGATTAAAATACCATTAACCTCATCAAAATGACCAAAATACCCCCAAACTTATATAATGACTAAAATAAACTTGAAACCTCCAAAGTAACTTAAAACTTTCAAATTTGTTTAAAAAAAAAAGGAAGAAGAAGAAAAAATGAGACAACGGAGAGCTTGTTGCTTCAAAATACTCTCAAATCATAATGTTACCCATTTGAAACTTGAAATCGATAAAATAATAAAAATTGAGAAAGTTCTGATTCCACTCAAAATACTGACTAATTCTCATAGTTATCAAAATGTGAATCGTATCGTGAATCAATTTTTTTTATTTCTCTGTATCATGTGTCATAAGAAAGGTATTAGTCAATATTTACCAAACTAATAAATTTATTATAAATATATGGAAGGTATATTCATTATAAATTCATAATATATTCAACTAATAACCAATTCAATCATCAATTATGTAATAATATTTACCAAAAGTAAGTAAATAAATCAAATTAAAATATATTTTATAACATACATATTCAAATTAATTAAAATCAGAAGTGATAATACATGATATATGAGCGAAAATAATAAAAATTTTCATCATTTTGCCTAATCAACTTTATCTAAGTCAATGTTAACATGATATTCATCATATTTCAAAATTATTTCTTTATTAACATTTTCTAACAACTACTCCAATACCCAATAATCCATTGAAAACCTTCCCATTAAACCTAATTTCACAAAGTCTAGTGGTCTCGAGACCATCAATTAAGTTTGACCGGGTTTGACTAACTTTGACTGTGCCTTTCTCTAATTCTAACAGTTTGATTGTGATCATAATTTACTAGAATTAACATTTCATTACACTCTTCAAATCCAACGGTTAGATTTCAAATCTAAGTATGGTGTGAGATGGACATGTGTTGTGTATCTGTATGGCTAGGTACTCTTAATCTGACCATCCAATTGGTCTCAAATTTCACCAACACCAATATATCACCATACATTTCAATCCCAATAATCAAGATTTGAATATGAATTTCACCAAGTCCAGTGGTCACAGGACCATCTATTAAGTTTAATCGAGTTTGATTAACTTTAACTAAACTTTGACCGCGCCTTTCTCTAAATCCAGCCATTTGATTGTGACCATAATTTACTAGAATTATCATTTCATTACACTCTCTGAATCCAATGGTTAGAATTCAAATATAAGGATGGCGCGTGATGGACATATGTTATGTACTTTTATGGCCATGTTTACTCAATCTGATCATCCAATTGTTCTCAAATTTCACCAACACCAATATGTCACCATACTTTTCAATCCCAATGATCAAGATTCGAATATGAATTTCACAAAATCTAGTGGTCTCGGGAACATATATTAAGTTTGACCGGGTTTGACCAACTTTAACTAAACTTTGACCGCGTCTTTCTCTAAATCCAACCATTTGATTGTGACCATAATTTACTAGAATTAATCTTTATTACACTCTTTGAATCCAACGGTTAGATTTCAAATCTAAGGATGACGCGTGATGGACGTGTTTGTGTACCTTTATGGCAATATTCTCTCAACTTGACCATCCAATTGTTCTCAAATTTCACAAACACCAATATGTCACTATACTTTTCAATCCCAATGATCAAGATTCGAATATGAATTTCACAAGGTCTAGTGGTCTCGGGATCATCTATTAAGTTTAACCGGATTTGACCAACTTTAACTAAACTTTGACCGCGCCATTCTCTAAATCCAACCATTTGATTGTGACCATAATTTACTAGAATTATCCTTTCATTACACTCTTCGAATCCAACGGTTAGAATTCGAATATAAGGATGGCGTGTGATGGACATATGTTATGTACCTTTATGGCTATGTTAACTCAATCTGATCATCCAATTATTCTCAAATTTCACCAACACCAATATGTCACTATACTTTTCAATCCCAATGATTAAGATTCGAATATGAATTTCACAAAGTCTAGTGGTCTCGGGACCATCTATTAAGTTTGACCGGGTTTGACCAACTTTAACTAAATGTTGACTGCGTCTTTCTCTAAATCCTGCCGTTTGATTGTGACCATAATTTACTAGAATTATCCTTTCCTTACACTCTTTGAATCCAACGGTTAGAATACAAATATAATGATGGCGCGTGATAGACATATGTTATGTACCTTTATGGCTATTTTACCCAATCTAATAATCCAATTGTTCTCAAATTTCACCAACACCAATATGTCACCATACATTTCAATCCCAATGATCAAGATTCGAATATGAATTTCACAAAGTCTAGTGGTCTCGGGACCATTTATTAAGTTTGATCGGATTTGACCAACTTTAACTAAATTTTGACCATGCCTTTCTCTAAATCCAACCATTTGATTGTGACCATAATTTACTAGATTTAACCTTTCATTACACTTTTTGAATCCAACGGTTAGATTTCAAATCTAAGGATGGCGCGTGATGGACGTGTGTTGTGTACCTTTATGGCAATGTTCTCTCAATCTGACCATCCAATTGTTCTCAAATTTCACCAACATCAATATGTCACCATTCTTTTCAATCCCAATGATCAAGATTCGAATATGAATTTCACAAAGTCTAGTGGTCTCGGGACCATCTATTAAGTTTGACCGGATTTGACCAGCTTTAACTAAACTTTGACCACGCCTTTCTCGAAATCCAACTATTTACCAACACCAATATGTCACCATACTTTTCAATCCCAATGATCAAGATTTGAATATGAATTTCACAAAATCTAGTGGTCTCGGGACCATCTATTAAATTTGACCGGATTTGACCAACTTTAACTAAACTTTGACCGCGCCATTCTCTAAATCCAACTATTTGATTGTGACCATAATTTACTAGAATTATCCTTTCATTACATTCTTCAAATCCAACGATTAGAATTCGAATATAAGAATGGCGCGTGATAGACATATGTTATGTACCTTTATTGCTATGTTTACTCAATCTAATTATCCAATTGTTCTCAAATTTCACCAACACCAATATGTCAGCATACTTTTCAATCCCAATTATCAAGATTCGAATATGAATTTCACAAAGTATAGTGGTCTCGGGACCATCTATTAAGTTTGTCCGGGTTTAACCAACTTTAACTAAACTTTGACCGCGCCTTTCTCACAATCCAACCATTTGATTGTGACCATAATTTACTAGAATTATCCTTTCGTTACACTCTTCGAATCCAATTCTTAGAATTCGAATATAAGGATGGCGCGTGATGGACATATGTTATGTACCTTTATGGCTATGTTTACTCAATCTAATCATCCAATTGTTCTCAAATTTCACTAACACCAATATGTCACCATACTTTTCAATCCCAATGATCAAGATTCGAATATGAATTTCACAAAGTCTAGTGGTCTCGAGACCATCTATTAAGTTTGACTGGGTTTGACCAACTTTAACTAAACTTTGACCGCGCCTTTCTCTAAATCCAACCATTTGATTGTGACCATAATTTACTAGAATTATCCTTTCGTTACACTCTTCGAATCCAATTGTTTGAATTCAAATATAAGGAAGGCGCGTGATGGACGTATGTTATGTACCTTTATGGCTATGTTTATTCAATCTGATCATCCAATTGTTCTCAAATTTCACCAATACCAATATGTCACCATACTTTTCAATCCCAATGATCAAGATTCGAATATGAATTTCACAAAATCTAGTGGTCTCGGGACCATCTATTAAGTTTGACCAAATTTAACCAACTTTAACTAAACTTTGACTGCGCCTTTCTCTAAATCCAACCATTTGATTATAACCATTATTTATTAGAATTAACCTTCCATTACACTCTTTGAATCCAACGGTTAGATTTCAAATCTAAGGATGGCGCGTGATGGACGTGTATTGTGTACCTTTATGGCAATGTTCTCTCAATCTGACCATCCAATTGTTCTCAAATTTTACCAACATTTTTACAATAAATTCTAAGTGGTAGGTTGTTACTGATTGTTATTGTTGGGGCAAAAAAGTAATGTTAGTGTTAGGTTCAAATTTGAACCAATAACAACTAACCACCTATGATTTGTTGTGAAAATGTAGTGAATGTAACACTTTTCATAAAAAAATGTGTGTTTTTTTTAATTGTCTTTGAAAACTTGAAATACATACTAGGTTTAGAATAAATTAATTTAGTTTCTATATGTAGCACTTCTCATAATAAAAATGTGTGTGTTTTTATTGTCTTTGAAAACTTGAAATACATCCTAGATTTAGAATAAATTAATTTAGTTTCCTTATAAATCAAACATGCCGTGCAATAGTATAGTGGTGAGTTCCTAGGTGCATTAACTTTGCTCATGTGTTCGAATCCCCCCCTTGTTGCTCATTGATAAGATTTTTTTGTCAGCTTCTCTTTCTTGTTTTTAGATGTATTTTGGTGTACCGTATTTGAAGTTTTTTTAAAAAAAGAGTAATAAAAAAAGAAAAGATGTGAAGTTTGTATTTATCTTAGATGTCAAACACACAAAACAATAAATCAAAATATAAAATTATTTTATTCAAAATAAATTAATAAGGAGGCTGAAGTTGGAACTTGAAAAAGTAAAGTAAGGTGAAGCACGTAAAAAAGCACAAAACCAATGTAAGGTTGGATAAGAAAGTCTACAAGTGAACAGTGACAAGACAAGACAACATTAAAAAGAAATAGTAAATGTACCCACAAATTATGTAAAAAATTATTATTAGTTTTAATTTGAATCCACCACAAAAAATTAATTTTTTATTCACTAATATTTGCTACTAATAATCTATTATTTAAAATTTATTGTGAAAATATTGTGGTAGTATTTCTCAATTGTGATTTCTTATTCTTTGTATTATTTTTCCTCTCTTTCATCCATACGTTTTTTTTTTCTTGTTTTTTCTCCTTCACACATGTATACTGGTGTACCGTTTCAGAATTACCGCTATTTTTAAACAAAAAAAATTATATAATTATAATATTAATGAATCTAATAGTATATATATTATTTGAATGTTTATAAATTTAATTTTTGGTAAAAATCCATATAACATGTTATGCATCTTTATAAATGATAATAGTAACTAGTTAGTTTATATTCAGCAAAAAAGTAACTAATTAGTTTATATCTAACCCAATGACCTTATAAGTTATATATATAATTAAAAAAAAGAAGTGAAAGAAAAGACCATGAGACAAGACAAGACAACATTAAAAAAGAAATGGTAAATGATACATTGATGGACACGTTGGGAGTAAAAAATGATTAAAAAATTAAAATTTGTGGATGGAAATCTAAAAACTCTTTCTCTAGTTGTTTCTCCTCCACACGTTTTGGGACTCTCCTGCCTGAAGGACAACTTCCCTCTACCCAGAATCGACCAGCTTGTAGACTCGACAGCCAGACACAAGCTTCTAACCTTTATAGACGCCTTCTCTGGGTACAACCAAATACAAATGGCAGAGGAGGATCAGGAAAAAATGGCCTTCATCACTAGCCAGGGGCTCTACTGCTACAGGGTCATGTCTTTTGGTTTGAAGAACGCCGAGACCACGTACCAAAGATTGGTAAACCAAATGTTCAACAAACAGATTGGGAGGAACGTGGAAGTGTACGTTGACAATATGCTTGTCAAGAGCAAAGAAGAAGAGGACCACCTGGACGACCTTAAGGAGATGTTCAACACACTCAGACAGTACAGCATGAAGTTGAACCCATCCAAATGTGCCTTTGGTGTCTCCTCTGGGAAATTCCTCGGTTTCATAGTATCATAAAGGGGAATAGAAGCCAATCCTGAAAAAGTGAGGGCTATCCTCGAGATGTCCTCCCTGAAGATGATCAAAGAAGTGCAATCTCTCACAGGATGAGTAGTAGCCCTCAACAGGTTCGTCTCAAGAGCAACGGACAAATGCCTTCCTTTCTTCAAGACCCTAAAGCGAGCTTTTGTCTGGACGGAAGAATGCAAAGCAGCATTCCAAGAGCTAATGCGCTACTTAAACAACCCCCCACTCCTGAGTCCGTCCAAGGAGGGAGAAGACTTGTTCCTCTACTTGGTGGTATCTGCAATTGCAGTCAGTGCAGCGTTGATCAGGGAAGATAATAGGATACAACTTCTGGTGTATTACATCAGCCAGGCTTTTCAAGGAGCTGAAGCCCGATACCCATGGATAGAAAAGATCACTTTCGCCCTGATAGTGGCCTCAAGAAAACCCCGTCCATACTTTCAGGCTAATTCAATCATAGTAATGACGAACCAGCCCATCAAGAAAGCAATGAATAAACCTGAGGCTGCCGAACGGATGATACAATGGGCCATTGAGCTCAATCAATTTGATGTACAATATCGTCGTTGGACGGCCATAAAAGCCCAGGCACTGGCAGACTTTATAGCGAAATTCACCACCCCAGAACATGAAGACAACCAGGAGGAACTTTAAACAATCCACACAGACGGATCATCCAATCAGAAGAGAGGTGAAGTAGGCGTCGTCATCACCTCCCCTGAAGAGGATGTTTTGAAGCATGGAGTCCAGCTCAAATTCCCCATAACTAATAACGAAGTAGAGTACGAGGCTATATTAACAGGGCTAAGAATAGCTCAGGCACTTGGAGCCAAAAACATTTTGCTAAAGAGCGATTCGCAGCTCATCATAGGGTAGGTCAAGGGAGATTTTGAAGCAAAGGAGACAAGAATGCAGAAATACCTCAAGTTAACGAACCAGTTGGTGAGCAATTTTGATCGTGCAGAGTTCGTTCAGATCCCACAAGATCAAAATGCTGAAACCGACGAAGTGGCCTGGAGTGCATCAGCAGATGATCAAGTAAAGGTGGCCAATTGGAGACTGGAAGAACAAAACTCTCCCAGCATCGAAGAATTTCAAACATTCCCTGTGCATGCCCGCACCGAATGGACAATCCCCATTCTATCCTACCTTAAGGATGGACGATTAACATCGGACCCTGAGAAAGCCAAGAAGATCCAGAAACGAGCTGCCCGGTTCACGGTGCTGAATGACGAGCTTTACAAAAGAGGCTTCTCCCAGCCTTATTACGGAATCTTTGCTTCTTTAAAATAAAAGTGAGTGAAATTTTTTGCATGTCATTTAGTAGCTAGCTACAAGGCACTGCAATAGTAGGACTAATGGACTGTAAGTAACAAATCATATGAAGAATCTCCAATAATGGTAGATTTTGACTTTTAAACATTCAACTTAGGGGCAGAGAAGCTCTAATAGTGAAAATGGCTTTGTGAGTCAGCTTGTATACATAATTGATATATTATGAATCTATTCTATTTCTCCATAAGCTAATTGAAGCTATCCAAGTTGCAAAACTTCTACCACAAAAAAAGTTCAAGGTGCTTGGTCTGGATAACTATGTTTCTTGCATGTGGTGGGAATATGTTTCGTCACCATAGTCCACTTTTGTTGTAGTTTGTATAATCTTTTATGTAGTTATCTTTATCATTGTATAGACTTTGAATAAATTACTTTACCAAAATGTTACTAACCATACTATCATATTTTGCCTAATATCTTTTGATATGTTCTTTGTTATGATTGTTAATTTGGACTTATTTTTTTTGGAGAATGAGTCTTGATGCAAATTAAGTTTTGTTAAATACATAAAGCTTTCATATCTTTTCATCTATGGTATTTTTGAAAAATATAAATGTTAAAATTTACTTGAATGTTAAAACTATTTAGTAAGTATTTTTGTCATCTATTTTAGTTGACCTTTACATTGGTCAATGCTCATTATTTCAGGTTAAAATGTCACGTGCCTTGGTTTACAATCTTACATATGATGTCGAGGGGAGATACATTTCATTGCAACAAGTTTTAGCTTGGCAGCATATCTTCAAGAGGAATATGTTATTATTTGATTAGTATTTGAGAGAATAGATTGGAACTTAAAATATGTATATGATATTGAACTTGGGAATGTTTTCTCTTATTAGTAGTTATCGATTGAGCAATTATTATGCTTATATGAGTATTTGTGATTGAAAATTTGTGATGTGTGGGATTGTGATTTATTATTTTCCATTAGGTACCCATGTAAAATTCAAAATGTAAATTTTATAGAAAAATTCAAAAAAATGTAAAATGTTATTAGTGACGACATTGTCATCATATCATCAGTGACGACAAACAATATCATCGCTAATATGCAAATTTTAGTGATGACATGTTTGTGGTCACTAATATATTATTATCTATGACGACAACAAGCAATGTTATCTATGAGCAATGTTGGGACCACAACTTATTACACAACTTTTGCCGCATGACGAGTGGTGTAATAAGCGATCTCCCTAGCATTTCTCTTGATCTTTAGGCAAACGGTGTCCGTTGTTGATCTTTGTGCGGGCATCTCCAGATTTGGGCCTACATAGTCATAGATTGTCTAAGATTGGGGATTTCATCCTTTCACGGTGTAGTTCAGCCACACACCCACTTCACTACTCTCACTGAGGTAGCAAGCTCAGGGCCGCGAATGCTAGAAGATGCATTGGTGGGCCAATGGAAGCAATTTTAGCCCTCACATGTTGGGCTGGGGAAGCAAGACTAGGCTTATTCAGACAAATATCCTGTGTTCCCTTAGCTAACTTTTGGGCCTATCTAACATGGGTTTGTGCGATTTCCTTGCTCCACTTGCTAACCAATACTGTTGATAAAAGACATCGGCACAAACTAAATGTTTTGTGTGTATAGTAGGACCAGGGATAAGTCTCCAATTGTTACAGCTGAATTCGGAGTTTAAAAGCATTTTGTATATTACCATGTGCCTGTGTTTTCTTATGAGAATTGAGAGAATACACAAATACATGCAGTGTCAAATTGAAGTCGTAATAATACCTATTTTACCACAATTTTGTCAAAATTATTATGTGATGGTGTTTTACTTATCACTTTTACATGAAATCGCCATATTCTCTCCACCACTCTCGTGGCCAAAAAAAAAAAAAAAGAGTTATGATTCTATATTTTTTCTAAAACCAGTGCGGTGGTCAAAAGTACTCGGCAAGTTGAAAAGAGGCATTCTAATCTATTCCTAAAGAGTGGAATGGTCTCTAGTACCTCACGCCTCTGCTGAGCTGATGCAGAAAAGTACATTTAGCTTTTCTTCTCTCTTTTTCTTTTTCTATTTTTCACCTAGATGACAACCAATTTTAGAGCATGAATTCTATCTTCGTCTAAGAGCTTAAAAAGGTAAGGAGAACCTTAGTTGTAAAGTAGTCGCTGCTCACCACATATGCCAGAGAAGAAGCTTTTTGACCGATTACAATAATACTCCATAAGTAACATATTCCAAAAGAATCTCATACTTCTCTGCATTTTTCTTCAAAAGGAAACTCCAAGAAAAGGAAAGGAAAAAAAACAGCCGTGCAGTGTTTGAAAATAAAATGGCATCTCAAGAAAGAAATATAAAATATTCCCACATGCTACTCTCTTCAATTAATGGACAATCATGAAAATGAACCAAAACGCACATTTTGATAAATAAAAGAAGCCTCTAGGCGATGCTTAAGTCTTGATGGATCATATATGCATAAAGAATGTTACACCACTAAATATTTTTTAATTAGATGTGAATTTTGATAAATTCGCCACTAGATTAGATTATCTTTATATATTCTCTATGCTTACAAAATTTCAAGATGATCAAAAATCAAAAATCATGTCATCAAACAATTGTTTAAATTAAAGTTTTTATAATTTAAAATAATGCATAAAAGATGAGTTTATGAATCAAATGGTAAATTACATTCAATTGGCATAAAAATTGGCATGTATGTTAAGAATATATAGAACATATAATCTAATTGTTGAGTTTTCAAAATATGAATTTAATAACAAGTTATTGAGTGGTGTAACATTGCTTGAACCCAACCCATATATATAGATGGGTTCAAATTTCACCAGGTGTAACTTTGCAAAAGTTACACATTTTTTAAACTGTAGATTTCTAAAAAAGATCTAACAACTGAAAAAACATTCTTAAATAATGATTGCTCTCTACATCATTTACCTAATTAATAGTAATTTTTCTCTATCCTTATTTATTGCTTTTCACCTATCTCATTGGGTGTTATTTAATCGGGTTTCTTTCTTCCTAAAAATTGCGGAAATTTTTCTTTTCTTCCCTATGGTGTTGTTTGACAGTATTTCTTCTTCTTTGTTAGAACATGTTCTTTTTTATGTTTCAAATGGTTTTTGGGTTTTCGGTTTTCCTACATCTCCTAAATCACTCATATAATTTTGCCTTTTTTTTTTTTTTTTTTTTTTTTGCTGAGAATAATTTTGCTAAAATAATTTATAGAAAACTTCATGAAATGATATATAGTATCTAAATAAAACTCATACCAGCACGGCAGCACGCAAAGATTGTGCATTTGCTGCTTGTCAGCCATGGAAATAAAGCAAAGTCTCATACAAAATTAACAAACATAACTCAAATTCAAAACTCATACTGAACTTTTTGCCCACCAAAACTATAAGAGGGTGGAAAGAGTTATTTTAGGACATTAAAAAAATGCCTTATTAAATAGTGACTTACAAAAGAAGGTTATATGGAGCCATGGGCGGCTCTAGGTACAGTCCATGGGTTGGGCCAAAAAAAAAATTATATATAATTTTTAAAATATTTTATTTGACCCTCTTAAAATAAAATTTTGAACCACTTGACCTAAATTTTTTTTAAGCCCAGCTAACTTGAATTTGATTGTCGGGGACGTTTTTGTGACAAAGGCCAAAAATACAATGAAAAAAAAGGCTAATGGTGCTTTAACAAGAGTGAAATCAAAATGCCATTACTAAAATACAAGAAAATACATTAAAAAGTATACAGGTCCGAAATTTTGATCCAAAGTCAGTGAGAAGAAGAAATTGAGAAAGGTTGTGAGGAAGAGAGGGAAGGTTCCTCTGTATTCATATTTTCACCCCTAAGCTTCAGAATTGTGAGAATGTTGACTGGTTGAATGAGTTTTTGCTCTAAAGTTTCAGTTATGTGGGTAAAACGTGGTTGGTAGGTTTTTGAGCTAAAAGGAGAGTTTTATATTGAGTTTGGGGTGCTGCTAATGACTTGCTTTTGATCAATAGAAAAGGCTTTGGACACCAAGGTGTTAAGCAAGTAGTAATTTTTAGGTTTGCTTTTGTTTGGATAAAAGAAATGCTGACTTTTATCATCATTAGGGGAAATTTTTTACTAAACCCCCATTCGCTCCCCCTTTTCAGTTGTTTCAGACCATTGGGAGGCTCACCTATGTGAGGGCTAGCAGCTAGAATTGGCCAATGGGAGCCAACTATGTTTAAAGGCAAAAATGGGTTTGGGCAAAAACTTTGGGCCACAGTCAACCAGAGTATGAAAGCTCTTTTGGGGTGGAAATTCTAAGTACAAGACCTCTTCCATGAGCCTGAGGTGATACCAGTGTCTCTTGCCCACTTGATAGCACGCATGTGTTGGGCTTATGCAAAAGATCCGAAAAGAACCGACTCATACCCTCCAAACCACACATCCTCAATTTCCCCAATAAATTGCATGGGCTTGGGTCATGCTTAAAAGAATAAAATATAATATAATACATGAATTGAGCCCACAAGGAAGTTGGGCTTGGTTGAATTGGGCTTGTACAAAATGTGTCGCGAAAATGGGTATCAACAATGATCATCTTGACAATATCTTGGTCTTTTTAAACACTTAAAAAAATTTAAATAAATAAATAAATAAAAAACCTAATAACAAACCAATTTGATCTAAACTATGGAGGAAAAATAGTAAGCCTAGCAACCTAGCAACAAAAGTATAAATTTTTTCATCTTAAATCTTTAAAAAAAAATTCTTAACAAATTTGAAATAAACTAATACACAAAATTTTATTGTATTTAGATCTTGCTTGGAGTTCACTTGATAACAATAATTAATATGTTTATTCTATTTAAAAACAATAGATGATTTCCAAGATTTAATCTTAGCAACAATAATTAGTATCTTCATTGTATTAATAAACAATATGCAATGAACTTATAGTTTATCTAGCCAAAATGGGCAAATGCCCTTTTCGCGCAAAAATTTCAGTGTTTTGCCCCCTTTCCCAAACTAATTAGGGAAATGCCCCTCTTTTGTAACTCGATTTTCTCAAAATCGAGTTTCAATGTAAAACTTGTTTTGTAGAAAATCGAGTATGGGGCAATCAAATTTAAAAAATAAAAAAATAAAAAAATTGCATGGAACTCGAGTTCCATAAAAAACGCCACTGTAGGCCTCCATGAAACGCAGCTATAGGTAAAATTTAAAATAAAATAAAATAAAATTGCATGAAACTCGAGTTTATGGAGCTTGAGTTCCATAAAAAAACGCCACTATAGGTATTTAAAATGCCACTATAGGGCTCCCTATGGAGCGATCAGACTTAAGGAAAAAACTTACATGTTAAAACGCCACTATAAGACTTTAAAACGCCACTATAGGGCTCCCTATAGAGCGATCAGACTTAAGAAAAAACTTGCATGTTTTAAAACGCCATTATAGGGCTTTAAAAAATTGCATGGAACTCGAGTTCATGGAGCTCAAGTTCCAATAGTTTTTTTTTTTTTAATTTTCAGTTTGCTATAACTCAATTGTCCAAAAATTGAGTTTTAAATTGAAACTTGATTTTTAGAAAATCGAGTTTCAAAAGAGGGGCATTTCCCTAATTAGTTTGGGAAATGGGACAAAACGCTGAAATTTTTGCACGAAAAGGGCATTTGCCCATTTTCTCCTAGTTTATCTTATATGAGAAACACTATGTTCACAAGACTTTCACAACAAATTCTAAGTGGCAGATTGTTACTGGCTGTTACTAATGGGCAAAAAAAATAATTTTAATAGTAAGTTAAATAAGAACTTGATGATGCACAGAAAATCAGTAGGCTAAATGCTCTGGGCTTCAATGGGCTAGTGATTACTTGGAAGGCCTAAAAAGAAAGAAACACAAGATCAAAGGTGACCGGGGTGAACCGGCCAAGAACCCTCCGATGCTTAAGTTAGTTTTTTCTCTAGAACTCAAGAATTCCAACTTTTTAGAAGTAGTGAAAACTTACCTTTATTTGATGTGGATGAGTCCTTATATAGTGAATTCTTGAAACGATTACTTGTCTAGTAACTTCCCCAATATTTGTGTAAGTTAGAAGGTTCAGACTTAACTTCCACAACTGCTATAGAAGTTAGAATGTTCAATCTTATCCTTTACAACTGCCATTGGAAGTTGAGTGCTTAATAGCGATGAACAAGGATTCGGTAACATGTGGTCCAAATTACAAGTTCCCAAGTGTTGGGGGGTCGTTTAGGCGCTTTTCTGCATGGACGACCGTCTTAATATAGATGGCCTTCTTATGTTAGGATGACCTTTCTGCTCTGGAAGACTCTTATGGACGACCCTTCTGGTCTTGGATGACCTTTCTGGTCTTGGATGACCCTTCCGGTCTTGGACGACCTTTCTGGTCTTGGACGACCCTTTTGGTCTTGGATGACCCTTCTGGTCTTGGACGACCTTTCCGGTCTTGGACGACCCTTCCGGTCTTGGATGACCTTTCTAGTCTTGGACGACCCTTCTTGTCTTGGACGACCTTTCTTGGTCCTGTACGACTCTCATGGACGACCCTTCTGGTCTTGGACGACCCTTCCGGTCTTGGATGACCTTTCTGGTCTTGGACGACCCTTCTTGTCTTAGACGACCTTTCTTGGTCCTGGACGACTCTATGGACGAACTGGAGATAGTCCGATTTTTAGTTCACCATCAGTTGCCCCCTTTGTCCAAGAGTCGTCTTGGTCACTGTAGCAAAATTCTTGTTCACTATTCATTTTTAACACATGTCGATGTTTCATTAGTCAATTGGCATGCCACGTGGTGTCACTGTTGTGGTCGGTTTTCGACGCCTCAAATTGTGCTACGTGTCATGATCTCATAGACCAACCTATTATGTCGATTCGTTTATCGAGGAGATTGCCACGTGTCAGCTTCTGGTTGGTCCACGTCAACCCGTTGACCCTCCTTAGAGCCTATAAATAGGTACAATCTCTCTCTTGCCCTCTCATTTTTCTGATATTTTCCTTTGCCATCTCGTCCAGGAGCCTTGTCTAGTCATCCTTGTCCTTAGGCTTTCGCTAGGTACCTCTTCTTTTTCTTCGTCCTTAGGTTTGCCTTAGAAAATTCTGTATTTTTCCTATCATGTCTTCATCTAGTGGTAGTACTGTGAGTGAGATAGACGAGTATCAGGACGAGTCCAATGGTAGTTGTAGCTTTAGTTCCCAAGACGAGCATTATTCATCTGGGGTTCCTGGAGTTCCTTTGGAGGTCTTCCAGGAAGAGATGAGCGGAGGGCAACTTCCAGTTCTAGAGCTAGCTCATCCAAGAGGGCTGAATCGTCCAAGACTCCTCAAGATGAGGAGGAGAATGTCATCTATAGTTTATTAAGGATCATAGTTCTTCTGATAGGTTATGGAAGACAGAATTTTTCTTCGTCTTTGGAAATTGGGTTGGGGACCCAATTGATGTAAATAGAACTCCCTTCCCTCCTTTTACTAATGCTTTAGGTCATCTTCATCCTAAGGGTAAGTTTTCTTTGAAGTTTACTTCGTCTTTTCATTTGCTCTTTCCCTCGTCTAACAATTCTTCTCGTCCATTTAGTTGTTACTCGTCCACACTTAGACGACTATAGAAAGAGCTCGTAGTTATCCTGATAGGTCCTTCCATAATTTGGCAACACTGCGTCATCTTGAGCTCACTGAGGAGAATCTCATTCACGAGGAGACTACTCGTAGAAGTAAGAGTCGTCTTTCAAATTTTTTTTTTTAGTTGTCTAATTCTTCATGCTTTCTCCATTATAGGGCTAGCCACCATGAAGGAGAACAAGGGTAAGAACGTTGCTAGTGGGACTGAGGAGGAGGAGGAAGTCCAAGTCCTCTAGGACAAACCAGTTCCTTTGGTCGTCTAGATCCCCACCGTCCAACCTCATGTTGGGAAGAGGAAGGGTATTTCTAGAGATGTGGACTTTGGAAGCCTTCCTAATCATCGACATCTGAAGGTCAGAACTGACAAGGCCCCTTCTAAGACCCCCTCGTCCAAGGCCCCCAAATCCAAAGATGCGACGGCATACTTGGACGATCTGGCTGTGAACTTGGTCCCTTCTGAAGTTCCTCCTTCAGCCATCTAGACTGAAGCTCTTCATCCTTTTATTGGTAGACCTTCTCGCAAGACTCATCCTTCAACTCTTGTTGAGACTCCTCCTACCTTGGTGTTGGACGAAGGCCATGCATTTTCTTTGTTGATTTTTTTGTTAAGAGAAAATTTCTAACTCTTCCTCGTCCATCTCTATGTTAGGCGATGGCAAAGTTTTATGCTGCGTCCTAGCAAGCCAGGGAGTTGCGTGATGATGTTAAGGTTCTAGCCAAAAAGAACAAGGAGCTAGAGGACAAGCTTCGTCTTGAAGGAAAATGCCAAGAGTTATCCTCGTCCTTAGAGAAAGCAAAGGACGAAGCAATCAAAGCCTTCAAAACGTCTGACGAGTTCACTAGGCGTCTGGACGAGCAATATGCTGCAGGCTACGAGGACTTTCACTTCGATGCTAAGTAAGCCTATCCTGAGATGGACTTTAATGTCTTTAAGGTTCCAATTGCTGCTGAGAGTTCTTTGCTTCGACGAGCTCTGAGAATGTAAATATCATGGACGATGCCTCTACTGAGCCTTCCAAGGACGATCCAAAGTCTAGGGATGCCCCTAGTGGTTTATCAAAGTAATCTTCAATTTAACTTTGTTTTTATATATTGTTCATGGTGCCCTTTTTTTTTTTTTTGGGCTTATTTTAAGTTTTATCTAAGTACAATCTTCTTGTCCAAATGTATGGAGGTATGATAACAGAAACAATTGCTTTTATTGGCATGCACAATTTAAGGGTTTTTGGACGATAGTCGTCTACCCTTTTTATGTTTTATGAATGAATATTTACTTCCATTTTCATTCTTCATTTGGTGTTGAACACGTTATATGCTTTATGTATGAAGGAATTTTCCCTTGTTTACATCGTCCATGTTATTTCTATGGTTTTAAGTGTGGTCCGTCCACTTATAAGACATTTTATCTCGTCTTAACTATATGAACGAATTTCCTTTGTTTACATCGTCCATGTTGTTTTTTTTATGGTTTTTAAGTATGGTCCGTCCACTCATGAAGGCATTTAGCTCGTCCATATTAGAATAATTTTTTATATTCAACACTTTTACCATTCTTTAAATTTTACAAGTATAACTCGTCTATGAATGGTATTTCTTTTACTAGCTTTATTCGTCCATAGATTTGACTTATAGCTTGCATTATCGCTCGTCCATAGGCTAGACGGTCCTTTACTCGTCTTTGGGCAAGACATTGCCAGCATTTACTCGTCCAAAGATTGGACTGTTTGGCTGGTCAAATTCATCCATGAATTTTGAATATCTTTACGTGCACGTTTTTCCTCATCCATTAGTTAGATGAATATACCTTAGGTTTTACCTCATCCATTGATTAGACGAATATACCTTAGGTTTATTTTTCTTTGCTTTATCCTTATTTTAAGGAAAGCTTATAGACGTTACATCCCTGCGTCCAGAGATTTTACTCGTCTTGGGCTTTTAGCCTTCTTGTGGTTTAGTTTGAATGAAAACAACATGAAAATTAGGAATTCACACAACATTATATACATTGAAAATCCAAACTGTATGTACACAACATAAACATCGTCCACAAGCATGGCACATGCTTAGAAGCTAATGCATTTAGGGAATTAAAAATACCTATGTACAAATAGACTTAGTCCATGACTTCTTCCATCACAAATTCATCCATAGACAGCACAAAAGTTGGAAACTAATGCACTTTTTACGGAATTAAAATATTAAAAACATGTAGTACTAGCAATAAACATAAATAAATATGAGGGAAGTAACACATAGCTCCAACTTCGTCCATGATGATGCTCATCCAGGCTGATCCTTCACTGATAGTATCTTCTTAGATGTTCAACATTCCAGGGGTGCTCTAGCTTCTGTCCATCTAGGGCTTCCAAGTAGTATGATATTTGTCTTTTGCAATTGATAACCCTGTAGGGTCCTTCCCAATTAGGCCCCAATTTTCCATGAGCCGGATTTGTGGTTGCCAAAAGGACCCTTTTTAGGACGAGGTCCCCAATGTTGAAACGCCTAGGTTTTACAATTGCATCATATTATCTAGCCATAAGATTTTTATATCTTGCTATCCTTTGCTCTGCATCCATTCTTACCTTATCTATTAGATCGAGGTTAAGACGAAGTTGCTCTTCATTCTCTTCGTCTGCCCCCTTCGTCCTTGGTGGTCGTCCAAAGAGTTGGACGTTCTGCACCACCTTCAGGTATGTCTTTCTTGACTTGGAAGATTGCCCTGCTGAAGTTCCTCCTACAATAACTCTTATTTCTCCAAGTGGGGGCCGTGATGGCTTTTCTACCTTTCCTTTCAACTTCTCGTCTTTATGATCTCGTCCAAGAAAATTCCTCAACTTTCCCTACTTGATAAGATTCTCTATCTGCTACTTTAGGTCATAGCACTCGTCCGTGTCATGCCCGTGGTCCCTGTGGAAACGGCAATACTTGTTCTTATTGCGCTTATTAGGATCTCCCTTCATCTTCTCTGGCCACTTCAAGGATGGGTCATCCTTGATTTGTATAAGCACTTGATCAAGTGGAATATTCAAGGGCATGTAGTGCTGACTCCTTCCTGAAGACGAACCTGCCTTCTTGTTTTTTTTTCTTCTCTCCCGTCCAGGCCTTCTTTGGACGAGGGCCTTGGTCAGGATGGCATGGGAGATCAGCTTCCATTCTCTCTGCTCTTTTCCTCTTCTTAGTAATGATCGCATCCTCTGCATTCATGAAGCTTTGGGCTGAATGGACGAGTTCAGCCATGGTTTGTGGTTCCTGATCATAAAGCTTATGGATGAATAAATCCGAACTAACTCCATTGTGGAAGGCTGCCAATAGCAACTTGTCATCCATCTCGTCTACCGTCAAGGCTTCCCTGTTGAAACGAGTGATGAAGGACCGCAAGCTCTCATTTTCTCCTTGTTCTATAGTCAACAGGCTGGACGAGGAGCATTTATGCCTTTGTCCTCTAATAAAGTTGTTGACGAACAACTTACTCAACTCCTCGAAAAAACCAACAGTATTCGGAGGTATTTTACTGAACCACACTCATGCTGGCCCCTTAAGGGTGGTTAGGAAAGCTCTACACATTATCTCATCTGGAACTCCTTGAAGGTGCATTGTGATCTTGAAAGTTGCTATGTGATCACACGGGTCGCGTGTTCCATCATATGAGTCCAAGGAAGGCATCTTGAACTTAGAAGGCAGGAGATGACTATTGATGGAAGCCATGAAAGGGGAATCAGTTCGATGAACTAAATCATCTACGTGACTCGTCCTTCTCATATTCTCCCTCATCTCGTCCATGGCTTTCCTTATTTGATCCATCTTCTTCTCTAAGTGTGGTACCCCACGTGAAACGGTTCCCCTTGAGTAATTCTCGCTGAGTATTTTCTCCTCTATCTTCTTAACTCTGAGCTTGTCCTTCCACACATCCTTCAAGACGTTGTCTCCTTAGATTAATCTCCCTAGTTAACTCTTGGTTCTGACGGGTTAACTCTGCTATGGCAGCTGCCATGGACTGCATTTGTTGGATGAAAAGCGATTGCATGACAGGTGCTGACATGCGATCATGGTTGGGATGACTAGAAGCATTCCCACTCTCCTGGTGGCCTGGACTAGTGGCCATTGATCTTGTCCGAACCATGCAGCCTTTTGTCAAAGAAAGATGATTTGCAAAACACAAATTTAATCTTCCCCACAGACGGCGCCAACTGATGATGCACAGAAAATCAATAGGCTGAATGCTCTGGACTTCAATGGGCTAGTGATTGCTTGAAAGGCCTGAAAAGAAAGAAACACAAGATCAAAGGTGACCGGGGTGAACCGGCCAAAAACCCTCCGATGCTTAAGTTAGTTTTTTCTCTAGAACTCAAGAATTCCAACTTTTTAGAAATAGTGAAAACTTACCTTTATTTGATGTGAATGAGTCCTTATATAGTGAATTCTTGAAACGATTACTTGTCTAGTAACTTCCCCAATATTTGTGTAAGTTAGAAGGTTCAGACTTAACTTCCACAACTACTATAGAAGTTAGATGTTCAATCTTATCCTTTACAACTGCCATTGGAAGTTGAGTGCTTAATAGCGATGAACAAGGATTCGGTAACATGTGGTCCAAATTACAAGTTCCCAAGTGTTGAGGGGTCGTTTAGGCGCTTTTCCGCATGGACAACCCTCATGTCCATGGACAACCATCTTAATATAGATGGCCTTTCTATGTTAGGATGACCTTTCTGCTCTGGACGACTCTCATGGACGACCCTTCTAGTCTTGGATGACCTTTCTGGTCTTGGACAACCCTTCCGGTCTTGGACGACCCTTCTTGTCTTGGACGACCTTTCTTGGTCCTGGACGACTCTCATGGACGACCCTTCCGGTCTTGGATGACCCTTCTTGTCTTGGACGACCTTTCTTGGTCCTGGACGACTCTATGGACGAACTGGAGATAGTCCGATTTTTAGTTCACCATCAGAACTAATAACAATTTATCACCTAGATTTGTGGAAAATGTGTTGTGAAAATGTTGTGTAGATCACATGATTCATTTTTTAACCCAAAATGTTGTGTAGACCACCCCCCCTAAAAATATATCATGGCGTCGTTACTGTATGGAGCAATTACTAGGGTTTGATGCTTAAGGGGATGATAAAGTGTATAGACTTCACAAGGCCATTTATAAGCGTAAGTAATTTCCTAAAGCTTGGTTTAGTAGTAAAGCAATAATTTTTGGATTTAGAGCATTCACATTAGCTCGTGTAAAAATTTCTGTCTATTCTAGTATAAGAACCTACTTTCTCTATTTTTACATATTAACTTTTCAAAACACCACATACCAAATTATTTATTTTACATTACATTTCATTAAAATATAAATTTTTTCCTTAATTTTTTTTAATTGTTTCTTTTTCTTCACACACAACAATCACTATCCACTCAATTCCTTCATTCTCCATAAAGAAAGAATAAAAAACTTAATACAAAATGAATAATTACAGTGTAAATTTACATAGTTACTGTAGTAAGTTTGTAAATTTACACAGTTATTGTAGTAACTTTGCAAATTTACACATTTTTAACTTGATTAAGAGTAATCGCATCAGTTCGTGCAAATTTCTTGTCTATTTTGCAAGAAAAACCTACTTTTTCTATTTTATACACCCATTTTTACAAAACACCCACATCAGTTTGTCTATTCTACCATCTATTTTATTTAAATAATCATTTTCCTCACTTTTTATTATTATTTTATCTCAAACTCTCTTTCTCCACTCACGAGACTCTCTCCATTCCCACTGAAACTCTTCTCTCTGAAACTCCTCTCCATCACGGTCACTCGCCAATCCAAGCACCGAGACTCGCCGATTCAAGCACCGATACTCGCCGATCCACAAGCACCGAGACTCACCAATCCAAGCTACGATACTCACCGATCCACAAGTGCTGATCCAAGCACCGATACTCGCTAATCCAAGCACCGATACTCGTCGATCCACAAGCGCAGATCCGCCACAAGCACCAATCTACAAGCGCCGATCCACTCTCTCTGTCTCTATTGGTGTGTCCATGCGTGGGTGTGTTTGATTTTGTGGTGTTTGTGGTTGATTTTGTGGTTGATTTTTGATTTTGTGTCTGTGGGAGTGTGTGTGTATCAGAGGAAGAAAGAAGATGATGAGGGAGAGAATGTGTTTGTTTTACAGATGGAGAAGAGAGAGAAAAAATGAGCGAAATTATAAATTATTAAAATATTAGTATGCAAATGCTACAGTAACCATGCATATATGCACGGTTACTGTAGCAGTTTTGCATTTTTGCACAATTTTACACCCACTGATGTGGGTGTTTTTTTTGTTAAAATGTGTAAAATGTACTACTTTTTGTATTTTACAAGATTTTTCACGTACTGATGCAGTTGCTCTAATGTGAATGATTTTGAAGTTTGAATGTGTAAAATTGATACATTTTTCTGCTTCCCATTGTTTGATGCAAATGCTCTGATGTTATCAATCTTATCACATTACCATTTCCTGTAACTTTGAAAGAGGGAGATCTTATCAAGTGTGCATATTGATGATGTAATTGTTACCAGTAATAACAAGGGAATTTCAGAGTTTGAAGGCACTTTTTCAACGTTCGTTTCAATCCTAGGATCTGGAAAAGTTACACTATTTTTTTGGAATTGATTTGTTGTATAGAAAAATGTGTTAACATTTTAGAAGAAACGGGCTAGTTAGATGCTAAACCCACAAAGACTCCTCTGGATTTTTTTTTTTTTTTTTTAGAATACTAAATATTTTTAACACACACACGGAGAGAGGGGAGAATGTTTTAAAGAAACTTACAGTGGTGTATATTCAAAAGAGCTTAACTTTTTATGTGACTATTTGAGGGTCAGGTCATCAAATTCTGACAAATATCTTTATTTGATTGGAAAATGTACTCTCTCTCTCTATTTATTGGTAGTGTAGTGAGTCCATATATGACAACTCTCCATCATCCACGTTAAAAGGCATATCTTTGGATGTCAATGTTCACATAATAGAGAAGAATTTACACGTTCAAATTGATCCAAATCAATTGCAGATAGAAGATCCACCATATAATATTTGCACCTTTATAGGAAAAAAATTGATCACTTGAAAAAGTGAAAGCATAGTTAACTTTCCACATAAAGTGCAGAGACTAACTAGCTAAGTACAAGCGGATCAATCAACTTTTCGAGGAATTAAAATTAGATGTGCAAGTTTCTATAACTATGCGTGCATTTGTTTCAGTTTTTAGAAGCGCGCTTTTTGAAACTAAAAAAAATAAAATTTGCGTTTGGTAAAGTTTTAAAAGTTTTTTTTTTTTTTTTTAAACTGCGTTTTGAAATGTGAAGGAAGAGCACTATAGTGGACAGCTCTCAGAGACTTTTGCAAAAGCCAATGCGCGTTTCATAAATATTACCGTTGGAGGCAGTGTTCAATTATCAAATTGCCCAAATATTTTATTGAAAACCAAATTTCACCCTTTGATAAATCAAAGGATAACACCTCTCTAGAACTCACCTCATGCCAGATTTTTCTCATCTCTCTGCTCTACTACAGAACAAGCCTCTCCGTGCTGCTACAATCCTCTCTGTGCTGCTGCAGGTAAAAGTCTACTTCCTCTTCTTCTTTCTTCTTCTTCTTCTTCTTCTTCTCCTCTCTATTTTTTTTTAAATTTTATTTATGTCATTTTTTTTTACTCAATATTTACCACGGCTAACAACAAAATCATTTAAGATCTTTTCTCTCTCAAACATCTCTAAACTCAATCTCAATCAAAATACAAACTCAAATCACAATTTCAAAATTAATCAAATCAGAAAAGAAAAAAAAAAAGACAGCAAATCTGACCCATCTGAGCCGCGGTGGGGAGGAGGACAAGCGGTGGAGGGGAAGAGGACAGGCATGCGTGAACATCCGTCGGCGATCTCTGTGTGTGTAACTGTGTGAGAGAGAGAGAGAGAGAGAGAGAGAGAGAGCTTTTGGTACTCATATGTTTTAGAGTGGACAGTGGTAGAAAAGAAAAGTAAAAGTAAAAGTGAAGATAGAGAGTTACGTGTGTGGAGGAGAAAAAAAAAGAGGAAAAATAAATAAATAAAAGAAACGTGTGGATGAAAAATAAAATTAAAGAGATAGGGAAAAATAAAATAAAAAATAAGAAATTAAAATTGAGAAATACTACTGCAATATTTTTACAATATTTTTGCAATAAATCTTAAATGATAGGTTGTTACTAGTTAATATTGGTGAGAAAAAATTAATTTAAGTGGTGTGTTAAAATTAAAATCCATTATATACTTACTCAAAAATTGATTTTTGAGTAAGTATATAAAGTAGTTGATTTAAGTATGAAATAAACTCCCTTAATTATATTGTCGTTTTTGGTAATTTACCTCTCAAATTGCCACTTTTATAAGTGCTAACCAAACGCTCAGCTTTTTCAAAAAGCACTTTTTAACAGCTTTTACCAAACACTCAGCTTTTACAAAAAGCTCAGTTTCATACCGCACTTTTTAAAATCCTTACTTTTTCAAAAAACACAATATCAAAAAGCTGTACCAAATTCACCCTATATATTGCAACAACTAAGCAACAATTCCTTTTGCTTCTAATCATGTGTTTCATGGGTGAATTAAACATACATAGGTAGGTTATCATCTTGTGTGAGAAAGAGTAGGTCGTATAATTGCAACTCGAAATCCTACAACAAGAACTCAAGTTACCAATAAATCCTACAACAAGAACTCAAGTTACCAATAAGTTTACTAAACCTGGTCTTGTTGTATAATTGCAACTCGAAATGCTGCAACAAGAACTCAAGTTACCAATAAGTTTACTAAACCTGGGTGCAAGACCAGCATGGATTTGTGATATGTCTGTGTGTACTAGGGGGAAATATGCATTTGCCCATAATTTACAAATTATACAACAAAATGCTCATGTTTTGAAATTATTTAGCAAAATGCCCATATTTTTGAAACTCTATTAACAAAATCTAGTTTTGTGTAAAACTCGATATCTTCAAAATCGAGTTTTATGTATATTTTTAAGTAGAACTCAACATTATCAATGTCAAGTTCCACTTAAATTTTTTTTAAAATTTAAGTGGCAAAATATGCATAGAAATCGACATTGCTAATATTAAGTTCCACCTGTAACTCAATTTTGTTAAAACCAAGTTTAAAAAATAGTTACATTTTGCTAAATAGTTTTAAAACAATAGCAAGCCTTAACTTGAAGAGAAGTGTTAAGGGTAGAATTGTAATATTGAAATTAATATGTATAGGAACCCTACAATTCCCAACGCAGAACATAGACTTTGGTTGCACAATCCAAAAGAACCATCGACTCCAAAGCATTTCCTACATAATAATAATATAATCGGCTTCCTTGATGTTCAAGTCATCTTCACTCCCATCATATCTGCATTATTGATTCTCTTATAATTTTTCACTTGTAATTTCTTGGAAGGTGGTGGTGGAAAAAGAAAGTCATAAAGAATCTCCATTGGCATAACCCATGCCACACGTTCCTAGTTTTCCTTTCTGGCTAGGAACAAACAAGAAATTCTTCACAAGGGCCCTACATCACAATACTAAAGATTATCAATTCACATGACAAATTTAAGGAATCAAACAACAATCGACAAAGATGTGATAGGTAATGCCATTATTTTCTAAGACAAATATCTCCCACAATAATTCCGCATGTTGATCCCCAACATGTATCCAAAGCAAAATATCACAAGATCTGGCTTCACCAAACTGAATTAAAACCAGGGGCAGCACAAACTAGGTCACCTTGAGTTCATACAGATAATGAAGAACAGTAATGTGCACAATTTTTTTTTTTTTTTTAAGGAAAATGTGCTCTAAATTTCATTTGCATCCATAAACAGAATCCACATCCTGCCAGTCTTAACGCCTAGTCGAACATGCTCACACAGAAGTCACAATAAAAGCAGCCCACCAGCATCAAGCCAACATGATTCATAATCTCTAGAAAAAAACCATACAGGACTGAAAGATAACATATAAATCAACAATCCATTGGTTCAATTGACCACCAAACCCAAGTGGCTCCAATGGATGATAAAAAATAGCAATAACAATCAAGATTATAATGAGAGCCCACAGAAATCATGAAAACACGAGATTATTACTTTGTTAGTAACAAATTAGTTTCAACGGGTTCATTGGATTTGGTATTGGTTTGAAGCCCCCGCCTCTACCTCTCCCTCCCCCACTATTTACCTTAAAATAATAAAAGTTCATTGCACTTGGTATCTTGTAAAACACTTCAACGAAACAACCAAGCCAGCACATTGACATACTTCCTAATTTTGTTCTCATCCTAATGAAAAACAATTATATCCGTTTCTCCACCTTTTTTTTTTCATCTAAAAAAATGTAAAAATCACTTGTTTCAGGTAAAATTGTACTTTTGCACAATAATAAAAATTAAGTAAAACAAGTTGATGAAAATAACTCATGCTAGACTGGGAAAAGAAATTTAGGATTACCAAATCATAAAAAACAGAAAGATCTTTCAGGATCAATTCCCTAAAACAACACAAAAAATTCAGCAATATTAACCAAGAAGCACATGCCTAAACTAGCTCAAAGTATTACACTTTTTGGTCCCATCAACCTGCCAACAAGGAATAATATATATATATATATATATATATATATATATATATCTGTGTGTGTGTGTGTGTGTTACTGAAAAAGGGGTGAGTGAGACTACATAGTTTTACATGCATTCCTTTCTGAACTAGATAGTCCCACAAACCCAAATTCAAACCAGTAGCAATTTTTTCTTATTGTTTGCCAGTAAGAAAAGTCTGCACTTGCTGGTGCAGCCTTAAAGAGGCCAAGGAAGCATAGAGATGAAAGATGTTTAGAAACCATGTCTATATTACTTGTAGAGGTTATTGAATTCAAGTTACTTGTAGAGTCTTTCTATTTAGTTTTCTTAGAATTTTCTTGAACTAAATATATCAAGGTAATCTGATCATTTCATGATTTGGTGGAATGGGTTGAGGGATGGCCCCAAGTATTCATTATGATTTTTTTTTCCGGCTATATTGAATCCAGTTTTGTTATTTAGTTTTTTTTTTTTTACTACTTTACAACTTGTATATTAAGCAAGCCAAGTGGTAATATAATTGTAATCTGTTAACCTAACCAGAGTCAGGCAATAGGGTGTATGCAAGCCAAGTGCCTTCTTCCAAGACCGTTTTAAAACCCCGAACTGGTTTGCTTTTTCTGCAAACCAGGCCTGAAGCTTTTGAATTAAACCCATAAGATATTTAATTCCATGACCAAAATTCCTATTCTACTAGACCCATCCCATACATCACAAAACCTGTCTGAAAAATTAAAGCTCCTGCATATGATTTGCAATGGAAAGCAATCTGTCCTGCACTGCATTCCTTAACCAAGCTAAAAAATGCATAAAAACACCCTGCCTTACCATATCTTGCCCTATCTAGCACAATATTCATCAAGATTGAGGAGCCATCCTGGTAGCTAAAATTCAAAGTTTAAACAAAACAAATCACCTTACTGACCTCGAACAAGAACCCACCAGATGAGTCCAGACTTGCGCATTTGGCTAAATATACTAACTTAATTCTAAACACATAAGAAGAAGATAAATCACTATAATTTCCAACCAACACCCTCTTCCCCCCCCCCCCCCCCCCCCAAAAAAAGAAAATAAATAAAATAAACGAAAAAAAGGTAAGGTAAAACCAAATAGGCCCCAAGATAATAGGAAAAAAAAGTTACCATCAGGTTTTTTTTTTGACAGGTAAAAAACTTAACTAAAAATCGAAGGAAGGTGGGAAAAGAGAAAAGTTTGGTTGACAATTTGAACCTATAAAGTAACTTTAGATAAGAAGCAAGAAAAGATGCATTGACAATTTAGGCAAGGGTATTGGAGAAATGATTCGACAAATTTGACTAAAACAGCTTTTCCCACAGTTGGATATGACACAAACAAAGACATAATTTTATATACATAGATTTGTGTCAAAATGGATCAACCCACTTTAACAAGATTAATAAATTGGTCAATTTTGTGTTGATCCGTGTAAACCGCAATCAATCCAAAATGATCTTTTTCATTATTCATGTCAATACAGTTTAACCCATTTTGACATGATCTTGTTTAAGCCATATAAATAAATTTCATTTTTATTTAACATAAATAAAATATAAAATTAAGGGAATCAAAGAATTTTAATGATTATATTTGTTGATTATTGCTTCTTCATTAAACCATAAATTCCCTAACCCTTTTTCCCAAAACGAAGGAATAAAAAAAAAACCCATTTCATTTTATATTTCTTAAATATTGTGTATTTCAACATTTAGATGGAACATCATTGGGTTGAAAAAATAATTTTTAGATTATATGATATCAGCCACTCTATCCTAAATGTTGTAGATTATATTCTAAGGGCATGTACACGTGACTAGGAAAAAAAATGTAAACTTATTAATAATCTGATTAGAAATCATAGCAACTCGTGAAGTCACTAGATATTTACAGACATACAACATTATATTAAGGAAAAACAGGGTAAAGATGATGTGTACGCATAAAATATAAAAACTGTAACATTCTTGTAAAAAATTTGTACTCAGAAGTCAGTAACTTTTAAAGTCACTAGATATTTGAAGATATGCAACATGTTATATTCAAGGTTCACACACACACACACACACATAAACAGCAGGAATTTTGAAACAAGGATTCTTCATGTTCTTGTTTAAAGGAGATCTCAGTGAAAAAGCAAAGATCATGAAGCACATTAAACTTAATTATAGGAATACCTAGGTCAAGCAGAGCTCAGCCTTGTGTGATATAATTGATGCAAAAGTTTCAGCAAGCAGTTCTAAGGTTGGCGAAATACATATCAAGCCTTCTGCATAAGGAATTTTCAAGACAAATCATAAATGTATATCCGGTACACACCATATGCTTCAACAAAAGAAGAGGCGTAACACAATAGATCTAGAACTAACCTGAAATGTAAACTAAAGATCTCAGCAATTCTGCCACCTAAACAATGTTCTCTGCATCAATTGCTAGAAAGTGTGATCCCTTTTAAGATCTAAACATTCAAAATGTACCACTTGGGTTGACAAAGGTTTCATGACCTCCAGCATGACAACATCTAAACAGCCATATCAACATTTCCCCAGAATCTATCCATAAAAACCAAATAAGAAACTTCATCTTGCAAAGTACTAAGAAGCAGTGTGTTAAAAAAAGAAATATCCTTGATGAAGTTACATGAAAAATACGAAACACTTTACAGAATGATGAGATGTTCACTATGCTCAACAAATAAAAACTTAATAATGACAAGTAGACATTGTAAATGTACCCAAAGTCGGTTACAGGGTCTCACCATTCAGCCTCATATGGGAGAGGTTCATTTGGGTACCAACCATAACTGAACAGTCCAAGGTGAATTATGAAAGATGTGTAGAAAAACTAGTGAGCGGACATGAACATGGTCTGGAACCCCAATGCATTCAGCACCTGCAAGGTGTGCAGAAAGAAAGGCACTGATTTAAATGCGATATATTGTTATTGTTTAATTAGGTGCAGAAGACCAACATTACTAAATTACATTAAAAGATCAAATAAATCAGGTTACAAAGTAGATGGGGAAAATGAAAACAATAGAAAAGGTAAAATCAGCTTGGTTTAACAATGGACTAATTAACATTATAAAATGAAAAGTTCCCGGTCCTCTTTGCTTTTTAAAAGTTAGAAACAGAATGATTACTCTTCATTAATTATTAATAAAAGTTGAGCCTCACTGGTTCTACCTAATGCCCATAAAATATACAAACTATGTACACATTCGATGAATCTTCCTTATTCCACCAACTTAATTGTCTAGTCAAACTCCCCATCCAAAGGTTTCAGCTATACAACTCCCAAGAAAAATAAATAAAAATAAATCAGTGATCTGAAATTTGTATCAACCTAGACCAGACATCCCAAGTTTTGTTTTTCCTTTTTGGTTTAAGTGAGGGGGGAGTTTCATGGAGAGAGAGAGAGAGAGAAGGCTCTGATACTGATTTTGATGTAGGATCATTAGGAATACAATATTAAATAAGGGTTCTTGAATAAGGTTTGTTGTTAGGGGTTTAGGTAGGGTTAGGTAATAAAAAAGATTAGATCTTATATGTATTTGATGGATACTTGGTGATAAAACAGTGAATAGAACAAGAAACCAAGCAAGATAAACCCTGGGCAATCACACCTAAGTTTTCCTAGGCAATCACAATTTAGGTAGTAGAAGGCAACCACACCCTCTAGGCTTAAAATAAGTTGCTGGAATTTTATTATATTCAATCTCTCTATAAATGTTACTGACTACAAATAAGAAAAATACTCCAAACACAAAATAAAGCTAATGGTTGTTGGTACTTGGTACAAATAATGACAGCCCATTCCAGAAAATCTAGGATTTACCAGATTGCAATTATTTTAGTTAAATTATTATTATTTTTTTTTTTTTTTGATAAATAACGATATTTCATAAATCAAAAGCTCCAAGTACACTAGGAGTATACATGGAAAGGATTACATCAAGAACGGAAATTACAATGATCAAGCATAACAAAAAAATTAGAGCAAGAAAAAGAATTGAAAACAGAACACCAAGCAAATAAAGAGTGGAGGAGGAGAGATTTAATCTCATGAATCAACCGTTCCTTCCCCTCAAAGCATCTACTGTTCCTTTCCCGCCAAAGACACCATAACACACAATGTGGGACAGCCCGCCATAGGTCTATATTGCGCTGTCTACCAAATGGACCCTGCCAAGAAGCAAATAAATCTGCAACACTTTAAGGCATCACCCAAATCACACCAAAAAGGCTCCAAACCATAGACCATAGCTCAAAAGCAATGGGACAATGAAGAAGAAGATGGTTTACCGACTCCCCACTTCTTTTACACATATAACACCAATCCATGACGGGTACACCTTTATTCCACAATCTATCAAGGGTCAAAATCTTGCCTAAGGCGGCAGTCCAAGAAAATACTCCAAACTGAACCCACAACTTACTAATCTAAAGAAACTTAATAGTAAGACTTAATTATAACAAAAGTAGCCCAAAAAAAGCCAAGAAGGCCCTACATTTTATCTAGACCACTATTCTTGAATTTTTCATATTTAATCTTATTTTTCCTCAAACTCTTTACTATCTGCATCAGGGAGAGAGATAATCAGAACATATAAGCAAACATAATATAGCAACAACAATGGTTAGCATAATGCAGAACATAGTTTCAACAACCCAAACCTATATTGAGAACAATGTTTCCGAGTTGAATTGCTGGTCAATTTATGATATATATATATATTCAAAGCGAAAATAGAGAATCTATGCCTATAATCATTGATACAAGCCCATGGTGCCTAAGAAAAACACGGGCAGGTATCAAACCTACGCCTGCAACATCTCAGTTTTCAACTTTTTTCATGGTGGATTAATTATGAATGGATTTCCTTCTTCAATATACAGAAAAGTGTCTGAAAATAACATATGCTATCAAAAAAGAAATAAATGTTTCTCGATTTTGTGCCAAAAAAAGAAAAAAAAAAGTGTTTATGGGGCAGGGTTTTGTTGTTTGGTGGGGGGGTGTTGTTTCACATTGATATTTTAAAACATGAAAACAAGATAGGAAAGAAGCCTTAACAAATCAATTGAGAAGTATAAAGCCAACTTTTAATGAAAGGAAGACTTTCTGCAGAAGATAACAGCAGCAACTGGATGGGAATCTATATCTTTTCCCTTAAAGCATTTGTGAAAAATTATTTTCCAATAAGCATCTTGACTAGCATCATTTGGTGAACAACTTTGTATTTCTACAAAATATTCTGTCCAAATGATTAAAGGAAAGAATATATGAAGCAGGGATGGAAAGCACTAATTTAACGTATACACAGAAAGAAAGGAAAGACCTGCAATATCAAAAATGGGAAATTCAAAGGAAGAAGAAAGAACTTTGTACTGTCACATCTGGGAAAGTTCAATAAGTTACCAAGAATATAGGGCATTCCAAGCGCAGTGCACTATTGCCTCTGAGAAAGTTTAATAAGATGCCAAGAATATGAGGCACCACAAGTGCAGTATATTGTGATCCATGATTTAAAAATAAAATAAGAGTGAAAACCTAAATTTAGGAAGATGCACACCTAATCCAACTGTGCACAACTTAGATGCACCCAGTCAATAACCCAACTAGTCAATTGGTCCAAGAATAAAAAAATTTCATGTGCAACACATATCATCATCATAATTTATATAATAAAAAAATAATATAAAACAAAAATATCCAACAAAAAGAAAGACAGAAAGACGAGCACATAAATCTAAAACGGGAGAAATTTCAGGCCACTGCAGGTGGGGAAATGGAAAAAGATGCTGAGAACATAAAGCACCACAAGCACAGTATATCCTTCTCTCTGAGTTATACAATTCAGTCAATGTGCAGCCTTGCAATTGATATAATATCTTATGCAAGCACAAGCCAAGTCGTTAACCTAACTAGTCAAACGCATAAGTTTTATGTATAAAAAAAGCGCACCATGTAAGACCATAATGTAAGCATGTATTTAAGTCTCCAAAAAAAAGCTACAGTTGTACTCACAGCATTGTTTGCTTACATTTCACACCCAAAACAAATTTAAAACATACAACATCATGTCAACTAGACGTAAAAGCCTGTCATTATCATATTACAGCATGATTATTTGATGATTCCACCAAAGCATGTATCAACAAATTGACATAATAAACTGGAAATTCCAACACTCAAATTTTGAAATTGAAGTTTTAGCACTATGTGCAATCTAGAATATCTTAATTCAAGCCACATGCGATCCCACTTATTTAACAAAGGGAAACCAAAGGGTTTTTAGCGAATTGGTAAATACAGAATCACGCAAACGCAAACAACGTCAAGCTTTTCAATTGTTTTACTAAGCTGAGACCCATAACGAGTGAATGTTAACAATTTAAAAAAAAAAACAACTGCGCCATGTCTCACACGAAAAATAAAATGCTATAAATAGTTGCATTAAACTATGCCATGTCTCAAATATTCTCAATTTTTAACTATAAATACTACATCAAATTGAAATCAAATTACAAAACGAAATTCAACTAAGACAATAAATAGATTCACATAAACAAAACGAAGGCCGAAACTCAAGTACAGTTCCTTAGGTGTCGTACTTTTAGGTAATCCAATCAAACCAAATTCAAACACATTGTCGCAATTATCAACAAAGCACAAACACTGTTATATTTTTCAAAGACAACTAAATTCAATGCCGCTATGTGTTTGAATTTAATTAGCAAATCTGATATACTACACCTAAATACCTGTACGCAATTCACCCCAAAATTTTGAATTTTTTTTTTTTTCGAAAAAAAAAATACTTAAAATGGTAAAGAATGATTAAATTACTGGATCCACAAGAATAGCAAATATTGGATCAAACAATCAAAAAAATAAAATAAAAAAAATGAAAAAAAAAGTAAAAAAACTGAACTTTTACCATTACCAGTAAATCAAAATGTTTCTAATTATAGAAAAAGGAGGTCCAAAATCTAGAGACTTGGAATCTGAATGGTTATAAATAAAATGGTAACAAGAGACCGGATTCAAATCCCGCCTACACTAAAAACTAATTGGCGTCTTATATTGCCGAGAGAGCAATCATCATAGAGCGAACCGCCGCCGATAGATTCAAATCTTACGTATCTATCAAAAACAAAAACAAAAACAACAAAAAAAATTAGAAAAACCGGACCTGAGATCTGAGAATGAGCCACCAGGGAAAAAGACGAGATCCATGCAACCTGTAAAACATCTTTCTTCTTCACCGCGGTCTCCGATTCAGTTGATGCAAGGCGGGATCCAATTCGCCCCCTAACCAATCCCAAAACGCCACCTGGCTATCTATATCTATATCTATATCTATATTTTTATTTTTATTTTTATTTTTATTATATATAAGTGATAAATGAAACTCCCATTTTTTAACAAGCGAAGCGAAGTAGTTCCCGACCTGCACCAAGCGAATTAGAGACCGCCGGTAACTGAATCAAATCTCTCTCTCTCTCTCTCTCTCTCTCTCTCTCTCTTCCGCCTTACTCTGTTGATAGTATTTTGGGAAATGGTGATGGATTTTGAGTTTTTATGTTTTTAAGTTTAACCCTATAGATGGGTTTGGGGTGTTTAGTTGTTTTTTTTTAAGGGGTTATTTATAATGGAAACAGACGAACCTGATTTTGACACGTGGAGCTTAACCATCCACCGACGTTTCTGGTTGAAACGGCCCAAAAGAAAATAAAAGGGAAGACTTTTTTTCTTTTTTTCTTTTTTTCTTTCGGTCGGCCTACAGACACGCCTAAATCTGGTGAATTATTAGTTAGTTGCGAAATCGTAGTACAATGATGCCGTGTTCTTTCCTCCACAGTACGTGTGTATCGTTAACTTTTTCAGTATTTGATAGGTATTACATTCATAATATTTTTATAATATTTTCGTAACAAATCATAGGTGTAAAGTTGTTATTAGTTTTAATTTGAATTTAAAACTTAAATTATTTTTTTTGTCTGTCTGTAATAACTAATAATAATTTATCATTTAAAATTTATTGTAAAAATATTGTGAATGTAGTATTTATCTAAGTATTTACACATGGGACCATATGAAATAGTGGTTGAAAAATTAAATTGAGGTGCAATAATGATAGAATGAGACTTAAGCATATTTTGAATTTTTGTTTATATTCGGGTTTGTTGTTAGAGTTTCCTTGACTTTTTCACGTATAGACATGGGTGTGGACCTTTTAAAAATAGACAAGTGTTATATTCAAAACATTTGTATAACAAATTTTAAATGATAAGTTGTTACTGGTTCTAATTTATACTCATCACTGAAATTAATTTTTTTATCCAACTGTAAAAGTTAGTAACAACTTATCACTTAGAATTTATTACAAAAGTACTGTGAAAATGTTGTAAATATAACATTTCTCTTTATATGAAACATTTTCACATTAATGGTGGATTTGTGCGTAAAATAGTGGATGTAAATGATTGTAAAAGAAAAGTAATGCTACATAAGTTACAGTTTTCGCAACAAATTTTACACCAGTTGATTTGTCAAATTATTATTGATTTTCACATGGTTCATCATTGACATTATTTTATTATGAGAAATGCTAATGGATGCCCTTAGGGCAAATGTTAACAATCAATTTAAAGAAAAATTTTATGAGAAAAGAAAAAAAAATAATTAATATTTTGACAGTTTTTTTTATTTCCTATAAAAATAGTGTCAAAATTTACCTAAAATAGATTGTTAACCATTACCCTAAAGGCACCCATTAGACTCTTTTATTATTTACCATTAATAACTTGTCACATCTGACGTGCAAAATTTGTTGTCAATTTTAATGTATTTCTAGACTTATCAGTAAAAGATTTTTTTTTTCTATAAACTTATTTAATAGTATATATTTTAGGGTATATATATTTTTTTAAGTGAGACACAAAAAAAGGAAACGTTAACAAGCGCCGCACGGTGCTTGTTAACATTTCCCTATATTTTATTGTAGGAATAGTAGGAAAGCAAAAGGTGGGGTGTTTTTGGTTGCGTTCAAAAAGAGAAGGCAGGACGAGGAAGAAAAGGAGGATGCGCTCAAGAAGAATATTTTGAAAATTCGGGTATGGATTTGGGGAATATTTACCAGATGTGCCAGTTGGAAGTTTGGTACCTTTTTTTTTTTTTTTTTTTTTATATTTTGGATTGTTTACTAAATGTGGAGTTATAGGTAGCTACAGCCTACAGTGAGTGCACGTGCGTGTGCTGCAACTGCAACGTGGTCTGAAAATACTCAAAATAGCAAACTGTCTGCGTGCGCTAAAAAAAAGTTTACACAGAAATACTACAAGACTCTCTCTCTCTCTGTACATACTACCAAGAATAACAGCGTTTGAGGACAGAGATCTTTTTGTGTACTTTTTAGCCCATAGAAAATATTCTGGCTTTTTTTATAATAAAAAAATAAAAATAAATTGTAGGATTTTTTTTTTTTTTTTTTTTTATCTCAAGAAATATTGGGACTTACCAATGAAGTTTTCATTCATATTACAGCATTAGAATAATTATTGGGGCTTTGCACCATGTGTGGCTCGTGGCTCTTTATGTAGAATAATTATGCATATTCACATGTTATTTATACATGTACAAAACTCTTGTATAGCATGTGAATTTTACATGTGTATAATGACGTTAAGTTTATGTGTTGTGAGAGATTTGTTGCATATATTCTTAAAATGAGATATCATCTCTTTTTTTTCATTTTTATTAGAGCATCAATATTGAATATTCTATAAAATAATTTTAAAAAATCTCATCTTACTTTAACGTAAGATGAGATTTTAGGTTATTTTAATGGGGTGATATGTTAACATATCACCCATTAAATTAATAGAAGGTGAGTGTTATTTTAGGCTATTTTAATGGGTGATAACTTAAAATAACTTAAAATGACTTAAAATATCGCCCATTAAAATAACTTAAAATAACACTCACCTTCTATTAAAAAAAAAGTAAAACCCACTGTAAAGAGAGAGGCAAGAGAAGAGAGAGAATCAGTAGAGAGGACAGAGAAATTAATTAAAATTTAAAAAAAAAAAAACAAAAAACAAAAGACTGAGCTACCATACTGTAGCTCCATACTATTTTTTTTTTTTCCTTAAGTTTAGCACATCTAATGGTATTTGGTGTAAAGCATTTAGTACATCCAATTTTGGTGCTCTTATTGGAGTTAAAACTCTTTCAATGCATGAGTTCGACAAAGTTCCAGTCTCACCTTACTGTAGCATTATTTAAATCTTGTTCCTTTGTTTTGCTATTCCATAGTACTTACCTTAATCTTATATCATACATAAATAAAATTGTACTACTACTTACAAACCAGTAATTGCCAAAAGATTGAAAATAAATAAATAAAATTTTTAATACCAACTTGATGAAAAAATAATAATAATAAAGCTTGAATAACCTAATATCTGGTCCAAATCATTTTATAATTATGAAAAGTGAAGATGATCTTAAGCTTCACTAAAGGTTTAATTCACAAGTTTTAACATATATGATATACCTCAGCAAATTTCTAATTGTGCTAAAGTTTTTTTTTTTTTTGTCATCCAACACGTGTCCACTTACACTAAACAATTCAAAGGACCAAGAAACTCCAATTTTCCTCCCTGTTAACAGTCCAAAGTGTTCAATGGTTATGGATGGTCACCCTCTAGTGGCAATGCACAAAAATCTTTGATCTAAGAACCTCACGCACTTACAGAGAGAGAGAGAGAGATCTTTTGTCTTTTTTGCTATATATACCCACACCCTCGATGATGGTTAAGCAAGAATTGGTGCTTCAATGAATGCACTAACCAACAAGTTAGGCTTCCGATGCCAATGACAAAAAAAAAATCAATTTTTTTAATGGAAAAAATCACTCTTAGTGAGCCCAAAAGTATCATGACTTAAGAAAACTCTAGTTGAGACAATAATAATAATAATAATGTTATTAGGGAAGTATACGTACGCATATGCCTAAAAAAAAAAAAAAAAAAACCCTAAATCCAATTTCTTTAAGAGCATATTTGGTACATCAAATCTCTCAAATGCCAAAAAGAATTTAGCATTTGGTACAGTACGCTTCTACAGTTCTACTAATAGAAGTGTACAGTATCAAGTGTTATTATTATCTTTTATTCTTTTTTTTTTCCCTTTACTCTCTCCTTCATGATAAAGTTTCTCTCCAAATTAGTTTTGAAAGAAACATTTCAAACTCCTCCAATATTTTTTTATTAGATGTAAATTTTGAAAATCTAACTGTTGGATTTTATGTAATTTATGTTCTTAACATACATATTAAATTTGGTTGAAATCAGATATTGTTTGCTATTCGATCAATAAACTTATTTTTATGTTTAGTTTTAGATCAAAAAATGTTGAAATTTAAACATTTGATTGATAACTTAGCTATTGATCTTTGATCTTCTTATAGGTTTGCAAGCATTGAGAATCTAATAAAAATATACAATCTAACGGTTAGATTTTCAAAATTCACATCCAATAAAAAGATATCAGCAGAGTTTTAGTAGTTTCTCTATAAATTAGTTTGGAAGAAACTTGGGAAAATGTTTCTCTCCAAATTAGTTTGGAGAGAAATCCTTTAAATTCCTTATATATCTTTTTATTGGATATGAATTTTGAAAATCTAACTGTTAGATTTCATGTTCTTATTACATATTCCATGCTTACAAAACTATAAGAAGATCAAAGATCAATAGCTATGATATCAATCAAATGTTTAAATTTCAAATTTTTTGTAATCGAAAATTATGCATAAAATATACGTTTATTTATCAAATAGTAAATAACATCCAATTTGAACAAAATCTGACATGCGCGTTAAGAACATAAAGAACATGCAATCTAACGATTAGATTTTTAAAATTCACATCCAATAGAAAGATTTATGAAGAGTTTGAAGTGTTTTTGTTTGGAGAAAAACCTTTTCCCATTTTGTGGTTGAGAAATTTTTCTTTTTCTTTTTTTCTTTTTTAAGGGCAGGTATTCTACTTTGTGGCTGAATTTTTTCTTTTTTAAGAAAATGTTGATCTTATTTTAGGTTATTTTAATGGTGATATGTTAAAGTAAAAGATATGAGGTGGAATGTATTGTCAAATGCTATGTAAAAGTAGATAAAATAGTTTTTGATGTGTCATCATCTTATCCAACCTCCGACAATAAAAGCTTTGAATTAGATCATCCTCAATACAAAGTAACTATCTTTTCCATTAACCTCTTTCACCTTTACTTTTTTTTTTAAGAATCTCTTTAACCTTTACTTGAATAGATTGACAAGTATTTTATTCTTTTATTTGATACCCCTTCGTTATATGTGACAAGCAAAACATGCATAAGCACCCTTAGTCCAACGTGTGTAGAAATCCCTAATATTGGCTCAATCTTTTGTGATTTGTTCAAACTATAACCTAATTGAGCACTTGACTGATGACTTATTTTGACTCTGCTTAAAATAATGTATGGATCACTAAAATTAGGCTAATTGAGATTGAATGTTCTTTTTAATCAATTGACTTTTGCAAGATTTAGATATGTTTCAAAAAGTGGCTTTGATTTTCAAAATAAATTAGGAGTAATTTCAACTTAATTTAGGGTTCAAGTAATAACGCAATGGTAGGTAGTGTCATCATTTTTTTGCCTCATGTCTACTATTCATATCCCATCTCCCATCTCCCCCCTCCCCCAATATCTAGCTATTGAGTGGGGAAAAAAAAATACATACACAAATGAATTTATTGAGCCTTGCTAGTTTAGGTGATTTCCCCGTGAGGTGACTTAGTTTATTTTAATTTATTTGATTGAATGACTTTTCATATTTAGTTTTATCTTATTTGATTGCTAATAATATTTTATTGGATTTTAAATTTTTTTTCTATATGTTGTGATACAGTCTCTGATAATAAAACCTATGTATATGTATTCATTTATCTGAAAATAGAATCTTTTGATTGCTAATCCGATCTGCATGTGAATAGACTTACAATATTCCAACCAACACATAGATGTGAAAGATGACCCTTTTCTTGGGTGTGGTTGATTCACTTGATTGTTTGGATTGGATCCTTTTTTAATAAAATTTTTTTTGATGTGACCTAAATTTTTAATGGCCAATAAGGCTTCCTAGCTAGATTAGTATTTTTATTTATTTATATACAAATTAATTCCTATGTTTTAGGATATGATTGGTTCTTATGTTTTAGAATTTGCTGATGAGGTTATCTCATCTTAGTCTATTTATGTAAGTTGAACGCATAATGAAAATTAAGTAGAAAATTACCTATAAAACTATATTTTCTCTCTCAAGTTCAGGAGATTAGTCATCTCTAATTAACTACACTATCAATCTATTTTCTCAATTCAAAACAAAAGACAGGTAGGATCTCCGAGTCCATGGATCTCTAGCTTAAATTCGTAATGAGAACAAGTGACAAGACAAGTGCTTTTTGTAATTTGACCTCTAGCCTACCGAAAAAAGAAAAGCATAACACAAAGAATAAAGATGGCCAAAATTCAATCGAGGAAAGGAAAAGAGTGGACGATGTGCAAATGTTGAAAGTGGGCTTAAGTGAATGGAAAATGGACATGAAAATTAGCAAGTGCTCATTATTGTACCTTTATTTTAGGCACCATAGCAAGAAGAAATCATGAAAGAGGTAGGTAATCGTCTACCTAAGCTGGAAGAAAAGTAAGGCAAAAGGCTATTAGTGGAAAAGGTGGGCGAGGAAGACCAAACTGCATGGAATGAGGAAGACTAGGTTGGCTCTGAGAAAAAGAAGAAGCCACTTTTGAAGTTAGTCAAGATCAGACTTTATTTTGTTTTGTAACCCTTTCTAGAGGTGTTAAGACTTAATTTCCCTTGACACTCAAGTGTGGCGTACTAGAACATATTGATGTTTTTTTTAAATGCATTCTTCATTTACCTACATACACATCTTTTTAAAAAGTAAAAAAATTCTTGTATTGTATCCCTACTTAATGTTAAGTCTTTTTGTCAACATGTGCTTTTATTTTTATTTATTTTTGAATTGGTTAGAAATATATCCCTCTTCCCGGACTAGAATCAAGGCTCACATATTCTCCCATGCACTTAATGTATAGGCAAATACCATCCAGTTCAACTCACCTAATGTTAACGGGTGCCCTTGAACATTTATTAAGAAGGCGTCGATAAGATCTCATTTGAATTGGTTAGAAATATATCCCTCCTCCCGAATTTGAATCAAGGCTCACACCTAAGGCATGGGCAAGTACCATCCATCTCAACTCACCCAGTGGACATTTATTAAGGAGTGATCGATAAGGTCTCATTTACATTGAAAAGTAAAAAAAGGTGCAAAATTAACCACCAACTACCAACTCAATCTTAAAGGTATATTCCACTCCCTTAGAGCATCCACAGTAGCTGTGGCATAATTTATGTCATTTTGCTACACCAAAGGCATACTTTATTATTTTACAACATCCCATTTATCAGATGTTTTATCATTCAATTTTATACATTAAAATAATATTTACTACACATTAAAATAATATTTACAACTAATCAAACACAATCAACAGACACCACACTGCTGCCAACAACCAACAGCCACCACCACACAACCACCACATCCTCCACAACCCAAAACACAATTCAAAACAAACCCATAGCCCACCAACACCAAATCAGAAACCCCACCACCTCAACCACAAACCCCGACAAACCCACCGCCTCCACAGCCTCACCCACACCCACTTCCAAACCCAAAACCTTCATAATCCAAGTTAACCCAGACTCTAAACCCACCATTTTCATCACCGTCATCGTCATCACCGACCCACACTGACGTCGCCGACCCACACCGACATTACTCCCACACTGACATCGCCGACCCACACCGACATTACTCCCAACCGAACCCACCCACCTCCGTCGGAACCGAACCCAGCTAATAAGCTCAAAGGAAAGATACCCACTTCGGTTACACTAAATGCATACCTCGAGTCTTTAAATCTTTCATCGAATGCGCTTGATGGTGAAATACCCACTTCGTTTGGGGAGTTGATTTCGCCGAAGAACGTGTCTTTAGCATCCAACTCGTTGTCAGGTTCGATCCCAGACTCGATCGTCAGCGTCGGCGTCGGCGTCGACGTGGAAGAGTAGTGAGAATTGGGGTGAGAGAGAGGAGAGGATTGGGGTTTGAGGGTGAGACTGACGGAGAGATGAGAGAGAAAGAGGAATAAAAAAATAATAAATCCATATGCCGCACCCGTCCGTACCGTGGCAAATTTGTGACACTATTGTAGCATGTTGCAAAAAATATGAGATATGGCATATTTGATAAATGGGGTCAAATGGTGTTTGGTGTGCCAAATGTGCCAAATATTTAGCATTTGGCACATATGGCACATCTGCTGTGGGTGCTCTTATGAGTCTAATCCTATCATTCTAAAACTATCCTAGAACCCTACAAGCCAAACCTATAAAGATAAACTGAAAACCTAGTCCTCAGCCCATACCACCAACATAAATATGGCTTGTTGATCACAACCACTCCATCGCATACCATGAAAAGTTGCATCAGCTCTCATCTTCTCGTAAGTATTAAAAGAAGGGTCCGATTAATGTGTGCCCTAAGGGCACACATTAAGCCATCTATTTTTGGAAACATTTTCTCGGAAATTGAAAAAGTTGTCAATACTTTTTCAATTCTCAAGAAATTTTTTTCCAAAAATGGTTAGTTATTGTGTGTCCTTAGAGCACACATTAGCAAAATCTTTAAAAGAAAGCCTCTAAAGCAGTAACACGTCCTCAAGTGAAGTGCCATTTAGTGGTCTATCCTGAAAAAACAGGATTAGCGACCTCTTTTGAGTATATGCCAAGACATTGACATATGCACACAATTTTTTCATAACAATTTTTTTCACAATTGATTAAATGGTTGACTGTAAGTGGTAGGAAAAAATAAAGTGATATGTCCATGAGTGTATTGTCCACCACCATCACTCACAGTCACTCACAGTTAAACCACATGAACAATTATGAAATTTGTTGTGAAAAATGTTACGTTGGTAACATTACTGTCTTTTTGTCAACATGTACTTTTATTTATTTTATTTTATTTTTGAATTGGTTAGAAATATATCCCTCTTCCCGGACTTGAATCAAGGCTTACATATTCTTCCATGCACTTAATGTATGGGCAAGTATCATCCAGCTCAACTTGCCCAGTGTTAGTGGGTGCTCTTAGACATTTATTAAGAAGGCATCGATAGGGTCTCATTTACATTGAGAAGTAACAAAAGAAGCAAAATTAACCACCACCTACCAACTCAATCTTTAAGTTACATTCCACTCCCTTACGAGTCTAATCCTATCATTCTAGAACTATCCTAGAACCCCACAAGCCAAACCTATAAAGATAAACTGAAAACTTAGTCCTCAGCCCATACCACCAACATAAATATGGCTTGTTGATAACAAATTCACAACCACTCCATCTCATACCATGAAAAGTTGCACCAGCTCTCACCTTCTCATAAGGATTAAAAGAAAGCCTCTAAAGCAGTAAGAGAATTATGGCCCCATCTTTCCGAAAATCTTCCAATTATGGGCGGATGAACAATCAAAGTTGTAGCCTTTGCATCCTTATCATCTTTCTCCTTACAAATGAACAGGGCTGGTTCTCGACCAATCTTTGAATCCTTGAAAAAGAGCATCATGATAGCTGTAAAAAAAAAAAAAAAAAAGGGATCAGTACAGACAAAACATTTAAAATATAGAATAAAAAGTAAAAGGTCAGAGCTTTTCTAAAGAGTATTACGCTATCCACTCCACTGAAGACAATGTTTGTACAAACTTAGTACAAGCTCCGGATGGCTTTATATAGGGATCCTTGGAAGCTAATGGACAAAAGAAAAAACAGGTGTACATAATTAAAAAACCATACTTTTAAAGGATACTGTACTAACCTTGAAAAAAAGAGTAAGTGCCCATAAATGCATCATGGTGTCAGAAGGAAAATACTGCACCAGACTTTAGAAAAAGCGCTTATAGGCCTGCAAAAGTACACGTGTCATCTAAAAAACTACTGCACTAGACCTGGGATGAAGATCTAGCCCACATATTTTTCAAAGCTGCCGACCTTGAAAGCAGAAACACTTGCTAATTTACCAATGTCAAATACTGTCAGAGCCGCCGAAGACCATAAATCCATAAAACCGACATCACAGGAGTCTTCTACGGCCTTCGATCCACCAAACATGAAAATTCCAGGTCCAGATGCCCAGCTGTGAGCGGCCACGAATTCCCAACGTCCCGCAAGTTTCTCATTCAAATCTGCACAAATCTGAGAAAATTTTTACAAAACCGGTGCCACCACTAGATACATCGGCCCACGATCTACAAAACCTAAAAATTTCAAGACCAAAAACTGCTGCACGCGCCCCCACGCGAAGCCACGATCTCTCAACGACCCGCGGCCTAGTCCTTCAAATCTGTGCAAATCTACCCACAATTTTAGAAAACTGACAATACCATGGTCTTTTATGGCCTTAGATCGACAAAACATAAAAATTTTGAGACCAAAAGAGCTCCCACGCGTCGCCACTCGCCACCAGAAGATCCGGCATCTACAGCTTCAGTTTCACGCGCCACCTTCACCAAGTCACGCGCTCCCACACGTCATCCTCCTACTGCACGCGCTTACACGCGCCATAACGTCATGGATGACGTCATCATCCACTACGGTTGACCCGTTTGTCCAACCGACCCGGTTTGACCCGGACCGACCTGAAAATCTGACCCAGATCCGAACCGCCTAAAAAAAAAAAATGTGAGAAAGAAAATGCTTTGACCAAGTGGACCTTTGACTTTGACCAAAAAGTCAACATTTTCAAGAAGGGCCTGTCCCACTCAGTTTTTCGATTACAGCATGCCAAGTATGAACAAGTTGAAGCTTAAGAGAGCAACTGCATCCGAAGCAGGTTTGTTCTTAATGGTGAAGAAAAACTGAACTACACTCTTCAAGGACATTCCAACTACTGTGAAAAGAGCCACTACAAGGGGCATGCAAGGGTCTCCAGCTTCCCACACAATCATTCCAACCAAAAGCGATAATACTGCACTGAAAAGACTTTGTGATAGTGCAACCTCCCTGCGTTGGTCAAGAACTTCATTCGTATCTGAATGTCTTGCGATGATTTCACTAGATTTTGATCTGGTTTTTAAGAAATTGATAATGTCCGTTTTTCTTTTGCTCTCGTCCCCCCAAGTGTCTTTAGGCATCGTTAGATCCTGGAGAAAGATACCACTTGCATTATAACTGGATTTCAATGATGAGATCCCATAGGGAATTCCATAATTGTCAGAAACGCTAGTGTTTTGGCCATTGCCCTTGTCATCTGGACTTCTAATACTCCAATATCCCTTACCCTGAATTTCTTTCAGCCAAAGATTCTCATTCTTCAGATGCTGAAACTGTGGAGAACAAACCACAAGGGTCAGTAAAGAATATAATCAGCATACATTAAAAAAAAAAAAAAAAAAAAACCATTTAAATGAATTAACTTTAAAATAAGAAAATTCAAATTTCCAAATATACAATCTCTGGGTTTAAACTCAAATAAGACTAATAAAATGGGGATATTGAATTTTCAAATAAAGTAAAAGGTAGGTTGCAGTGTCCATTGACTTTTCCAAGCGAGCCATATTCAAGGACATTCCAAAATGAAATAGATGGGCAACGAAAAAAGATGGAGTAGTAGGAAGACTTCTAGGAAAGAAATAAATAATAAATTTATAACATATTCAAGGCATGTGAAACTATAGTACTTCTGTATCTGGATATATTTTGTCTTGTGTCATCTTAAACTCAAAGCAAGTTAAGTATATTTCAGGATTTCTTCCCAATTTCAAGTATGATACTGATGACAACTCCTATAATCAAAACCTTTTAAGAATTTGATAATTAAGAATATCATCTCCAGCACAGATATTTGTCTTTGATCATACAAAGGTTTATTTCCAGTGACTTTTAGCCCCTTGTTACTGTTGCTTTAACCTAAAGTTATGATGGGAAGATGAGCTAAAATGTAGAGGCAAATTATAATCATATAGTTTAAAGTTTAAACCAGTTAAAATACCACTACTAGGGTACAGCTATAACTCAGAAGCAAGCTAATGATCTAAAGAACTCCTATCATAGTATGTATTGTGGCTATAAGTATTAACTGTGATAAAATCTACACTAAAATACTTTGTGGTCCCTCTTAAGTTTTGGGTCACTATAATTTTGGCCCCTCATATGCTAAAATTTGCAATTGACACACTTCAGTTTAGAATTGTTAGTAAATGTGATTCCTCTGTCAAAATCTGTAAATTGCACCTGAAAAGCTAAATAGACCAAAAGGATTCTAAAGTTAAAATTATATAAATCATTATGTATCTCTTATAATACTGTTAAAGTTAATCAATCACTAAAAGATAAAGAGTATAAAACATCCAGAAACTCATCCTCTCATTCAGATAAATGACATGTATACAAAATTCATGTTTCAAGAAAAGTGTTTGTATTCTGGACTTTTTGAAATCCTATCTTTGAGTGAGAAATTTCCCTTTCGAAATCCTCTCTGTGTCCCTCTTCCTCTGAAACTGTTTCTCAATAAAGGACGAAAGAATATGAGAAATATCAAAGAATCCTCAAGAAACTCTGGAGATGGACAACAAAAGAGACTGGAATTCCCCAATTTATCTGAGCTTAATTCAGATTTCCAGAGCTAAAAATAGCAGTCTGGATTTGCATCTCTTACCCTGCTTCAATTCCAGACAGCATTCTTTTGCTTCATGACAATTTTTTTGTGTTGAATATAATGACTTTGGACCATCTACCTTACCAGATTTCCGTAACTAATTTCTCAATCTAACACAATATCAATTCACACATCCTAAAAGTTATAGAGCATGTGAAAGTATTTATAACCTTTTTTTTCAGCACATAACTATGTGATCATATTCTCATACATCCATATTTGGCATAAAGATTACGTCTCCCACAATATTATACTTGTGAATAACGTAACACTGAAAACTTGTCATATTTTGGAGGTCAACCTACATTTTCTTGGGTATTGAAACAGAATTGAGCAAAATCAAATGCTGAGATCAACAACAATAACGCACAGAACTTGGGTCCTGAAACCATTTTATATTGGATATTGGTGTAAATCCTTTCAGAGCAGAGTGTGTCTCTTTAATCCATTGATCTATGGTATCAATCATCTATCAATCTGAATCATGTGGCCTGAGCCATTCTATAATCCATAACTCAACCCCAATCAAAATGCAGCTTATCTAATTCTTCTTTTGAAAAGGTGAATATAACTCGTTCCATCCATATACCATTGACAACAACCTAATGTAGTTATGTCAAGTATTGTACAAAATAATATATATGTGGACACAAAATCAATGGAAGCATCAAGCATGTCAACCATCAATCATCATTTTATTGATTTAAGGGCACACATGCATGCGCACACGCATATTTTATATATATATATATATATATATATATATGGCACACATGCATGCACACACACGCATATTATATTTATATATATATATATATATATGCGCAAACTGCTCTTCAATCTCCTAACTCCAAAGCTTCTTATAATTGAAAGGGAATTACTAAATCTAAATTTTAAAGTTTTCTGTTAAATGGTGGCAGCTGGGGTAACTATAAAGATCTAGGAGGATGCTTGGAGTTAGACCCCAATTCCCCTTCATGAAAGACCATTTCACCATTCAGCACTGACCCAGAGTTCAGTGCATCAACCTCACCAGAGGTTGCAAACCAGTCAAATATTAATGGCATATCCACTACACCCTAGATTGGTTGGCTTGTGGAGTTCCAGAGAGTCTTATATTGCTAACATATCAAGATCGGCCTTTCTCTAACCTCTTATGCAACCCACTTCTACCTCTGGCACCTCCCTAGCTTGACCAATCAAAGAATATTGGGCTCCCACACCTATGTTCCGTCACTAAAGCCTCCTCAGAGTCTCCAATTCTACCTCTGGCACCCTCCCTACATCAACTCATTGACCCAACAGAACATCAGTCAAACATATTCACCATAAGTTTTGTAGTCAAATTCTCTCATCTCATCAATGCCAAACTTGAGGCTCCCAAGGTATTCCCTTCGTTGCATCAAGAGGCATCACCCTGGGTTAGTCCCACTCCCAAACTAGCTCAGCTTGACATGTATTTTTTTCCTTTCGGATATGGTCTTAGGTCAACACCCCCATTCTTAATTGAATTAACGCAAACCCACTTTTTAATTCCTCATCATTCCCTGGCTTGACCCATTGGATCTCCGCTCTAGTATTTGGACCAACCCATAATAACAGTCTTTTTCCATCCCTTGCAACCACTGTACAGATCATTTTAGCTTGAGTTATAGTTTTCAAGTCTCCACATCCTGTTACCGTGGAAAGAATTCTGTGGCTGAGGGGATGAATTTTGGGTGGCATTAATCACTTGGTAGTTATGAGGAAGGGTCATTGAAAGTAGAAACCCTGCAGTGGTGGTTGGTAGTGGAATATGGAGGGTGGGGGTCATTGCGGTAGGGAGGCAGGAGGCAGATAATATGCACCAAATGCGCTACTTAGTTGGAGACTCTACAATCTTTTGAAAATAAAAAAACTTCCATTACAATGACATTATTTAACAGAGAAATATAAATTGTAGATTCTTAATAAGTGATCAATGGAAGAAGATTCAGAGGATACTGCTCCATGGTAAAAGTTGACACTTTCAAAAGACAACACTTTTTATTAAAATTTAACAGTTTGTTTTAAAATTTTCCTTTTTGAAAATAAAGAATTTTATTAAGTTGTATCATGGCATACATGGAAGCATCACATGCATGGCCATAACAGATTGATTTCAGATCAAGATAGAAAGATATTATTGTAAACCTAAGATGAAGTTGGGACATTTACAGAAAATATTTACATTCCCAACAGAGCCAGAAAGTAAGTAAAATTGCTCAAACACTCAACAGTGAAAGATCTGTACCTCACCCTCTAACCGTTCAATTTTGGCAATGGCCTTGTCATGTTCCTCTTCAAGCTCTGCTAATATCAACTCCATCATTTTACGTTCTTTAATGGCTGTTTGAAGATGTTCTTGTAATTTCTTATTATCCCACAGAAGATTCTCCAAGTCAATCTGCATGTCATGCAGATACAGTTCGAGCTGCACAGACCAACAACCATCTTCATATCTAAAATATATTTGGAGATAAAAAATTCAAGCATTGAAAAATGTGGAATATTTTTTATTGTAGACTTTCTGACAGATTGGCTAAGGTGAAAATTTCAAAGGTTGGAGATGCACCTCATCAAAAGCCAAAGCAGGCATAGTACAACTTAATCCTTCATCTTAGACTTTAGGTGGCACATAAATCCAATTAACCACTTGTTGCGGGAAGCATGAAAACAATTTTATTTTAATTTAGTCTTGTTTAAAAGTCAATTCTAGTGATGAGTATTTTACTTAATTTCCTAGTGATGAGTATTTTTGTAATTCAATCATTTGGATTTTCCAAGTCAATCAAAATTACGGTCCATTTGGAATGAGAGAGGAATGGAATAAAAAAAAGGTCTTTAAAGGATAGTCCATCTATTCCCTTATGTGAGAGTTCAGTAGGAATGAATGGAATGGCTTCAATGGAATGTGTATTCCACTCCATTTCCTAATTGACATTCCTCCCAATAGTAGGAGGAACATGCATTCCTTTAATAAAATGGAGGTGAAATATTGACTCCCTTTTCTAAAGTGTAATAAAAGGTGAAGGGTATATTAGTAAAATACTAATTCCCTATTTTGAAAAGTATAATAGAAGGTAAAAGTTACACTTGTAAAATATTATATTTCTTTCCTTTTCCATTTCTTTTTTCAATAAATTCCCAAAGCAGGCATACCAATGATAAAGCAAACCAAGCAATGGATTGACAATGGAAAGGTCTTGCTTACTTAATCAGCCAATCTCGTTACATCTAAAGACACCCCCTATAAAAATTCACCATATTCCATTCCATTCCTTTATAATGTATCCATTCAATTCCATTATTGTTGTAATTTCCACTAAATATAGTGATTGTAAAGATCATAAGCAATTGGTACATTCCCAGTCCAAATCAATATTTTTTATGAACAAGATGCATATAAAGGATTAATTTACCTCCAAATCAATCTAGAGAGCATTCTCAAGCACTTAAATATTCACTCGTTGTAGTCTTGAAAAATTCCCTTCAAGAGGGATCAGACCTAAGAATATTATCCTTGGATTATTTCATAATTACATAATATCTGTAATCTAATTCAAAACATGTTTTCTAATGATATTGCTCAGATAAGATCAAACCGTAATTCTGGAAATAAGGTATTGCCTTATTAAAAAGTCAACCTGCTAGAGGATTTAGTTGAGTATCTAACATAAAACACTCTAGGGCTAATTATTTTATTGTGGCGCAACTCTTTCTTTGCATGTCACAGATGCATATAATTCAGGCGTTTGTAGAGCCTATAAGCCACAGAATACAGTCCAACTTTTTTCAGGAATGCAAGGCCACAGCTATAAAATGGACTCCCAAGGCCATTTCTTTTAATTTTAAACTCTAATCTAACTCATGAAAAAAAAAGTGTGAAAGGACTGGTGTTGAAGTTTACCTATTCAAGAAATTCAGTTGATAACTTACTATACACACATTACTGCCTGGATACATTCAGTTGATAACATTTCAAGATTTACACTTGCACATATCCTTGTCATTCATCCTTCTTCAATTACCAAGTTAGAGATTGTCTCACTTGATGCTTAATTCACATCTCATCAGTTTTGCTCGCATCTCAGGAGAGGATATAATTTTCATCATTTAATTGGCACCAATAATGGGTTTCCTTTCCTATTCTTTTTTCTTGCAAGCCATCATTTTCATCTTATGTCTAATATATCGTTCCATCAATCATTAGACTCAATGTTATTAAATTTTTAACTTCCACATAAATAAATGCTAGGTTGATATAATTTATTTGCAAGATAAGGTATTAAAGTCTCTTAGGATTAAAATCATTTTTTATTGTAATAACACATGCACCAGTTGATTCTTGAACCACGACCTCATCCTTCACCTCGCTTTAACAAGTGAGGGAGGTGCCATTTGAGCTAGAGCAAAAGGCTTAGTATTCAAAATATTGAAATGATATCAAGCAAATCCAACAATGTTCAGCAACCTAATTAATTTATTAGTGTGCATCTAGCTACATAATGGCAACAACAACTAAGCCTTACTCAAAAACTTTAGGGTCAACTATAGATCCTCAACAAACTAATAAGGTCAACCATAATATTCTTTCTTGCCATTCTATCGCACCCAAAATCATACTCTCTATTAAATTAACGATGATTGTCCCAAAAGTTTAAGCTATTGGAACATGGTAAATTCAATCATTTAATCACATAGTTCTAACACTCCCCTCATGTGTGGGCTCAAACTTCCTTTTAATAGGTGAGACCCAACCCGTGAGATTTTAAATGGGAGGTAGAGTGGACGAGACAGAAATCGAACTTGGGATCTCCTGCTTTAATACCAAGTTAAATTATTTATTGCCCTAAAAGCTTAAACTATTGGGATATGGTAAGTTTAATTATTTAACCACATACTTCTAACACACTCCATCACCTCCTTAAATGACATGTCCTTTTGTACTACTACTAATTTTATTTTAGGTCTTCCTCTACCTTTTTTTTCATTCCATCAACTTAAATCAACTCACACTTAAAACTTTCAAGAATTCAAATATGAGATCAGGTATCTCAATTAAGTAAAAAAAAAAATTTAAATAATAAAATTTGAAATAATTTGGATACTCTCCATGAATCATTTTCTTTTCATTAAAAGAATCACCCCAATCTTTAAGTGAATTTTTTCTTTTCAAATTATATTCCCACTTATTCATTTAACTTCTTATTTTAGCTACGCTCATTTTATAAAGATGTTGCTTATTAATAGCCCAAGATGAGCACAACTAATCTTATAGTAGTCTTATAAGAATTTATCTTTGAGCTTAATAGGAATTCTATAAATACACAATATTTTGATGCGCTTCTCCACTTCATTCCACCCTACTTCAATCATATGATTTGCATCCTCTCTGATCACTCCATCCTTCTCCGCTTCGTCCACCCTTCTCCACCAAAAATCAATTTACCATTAATGAATATAAAAAAAATTTATAAATTATGGACCACAGTATATATTAGCAAAAAGAAACTGAAACTAATGTTTTGATAGTTTGTCGATAAAAACTAATGTATTTAATCTAGAGTCTATTAAATAGATTACAAAATATATTGATCAGTTCACTGAATAAAATCAAGACACTATAATTTGTACATGGTATTCTGGTGTTTCAAAAGGTAGAGAAGGGTTTTTTGAAAGAAACAAAAAAAATTCTCATATAAAGCACACACATAATAGACAAAAATTGCAAAACCCAAACATTTTACAAGCCACAAGCTAGTGCTTAACTGAAATTGGGATACTGCTAAATGTTCTAACCTTCTGAATCATATAAACTCATAAGTGGGGGAAAAAATGCATCACGTCTCTCATCAAATGGATCCATTTTTTTTATTGATGGCTCTTGAACCCATGATCTCACCCTCTACCTAGAACATATAGAGGAGGAGGTGCCAGTTGAGCTGGAACTCATTGGCCTCTCATCAAATGGATCATTAGTGGAAAAGGAAAAAAAAAATCTCACATCTCTCATTTGATTAAATTTCTTGTCAACCATAATTTGAGTACTTATTCACGTGGACTTTTAGAAGAAAAGTATGAAAAAATAAAAAGAATTGGAAAATTATAGTAACTTGGTTAAGTCAATAGACAAATGACCAACTGCTGATGATTTGGTTTTAGCACATGCCTACTACAGTAGGCTGCCAGCATGCTGATTCTGCTGACCCACCAATATTTTATCATTGCTCAATGTGCCATTGTGTGCTTAATTCCAACAAAAGGGAATCCAGAAGAAAAGCACAAGCTCATTTCCAGAAATCAGAAAGCATTAGAGTAGAAATCACTAAGCAGATATAATACTGACCTGCCTCTCATTCTGTAAGGCATTCAAAATTCGTACAGGCAGAGATATAAGAGCAATTGTCATCATCGTGATTCTCCAGAACAGATTCAAATGGAAGCAAATTGCAGCCCTTACCAACTCTATCCAAGTGAGAATAATAATGATAACAGTCTTCATGCCAAACAAGCATGCTAATTTGAATAGAGAGAAAGGCCTTGTCACCAAAATTACTATGGTAGTCATTAACTCAGAAAACAATGTCATCAAATCCGTCATATTGATGCCTTTCCTGCTGAACTACATGTTAACAGGTTGGATAAAGTTGTAGCAAAGTATTCAAGTCCCAATATCCAGGAAATTAATGAATCCCTTCAAGGAAAAAAAAAATTAATATACTAACATAAAACAAGTACCAAAAATAACATCAGTAGAAGTAATCAAAAAGGATGTGTCAATTAAGGAAGTAACAAAGTGTATGACTTTAGACAAAACAAAATGGCCAATAAGAATACATGTGACCAACCCTGAATAGGCCGTTATGGATCTATAACTGACCCCAAAAATTTTGAGACTTGGTTATTGTTGTTAGTGGCGTTATACTAATATAAAACAATGAAAGAATGATAGTGCAAGCACCAATCACAGAGGAAGTCAAAAGAATCAAGACATGCTGAACTGCAGCAAACATCTGAACAAATTAGGAGGAAATTTTTATTAACACAGCCTCCAATTATTTTTTTTTTTTTTTTACTTCTCAATTGAATACAATGTTGTTCCCTAAAATTTACCCCCATGAATGATTTTCGTTTATAAAGTTTAAAGCAATAGCTTTTAGTCCGTATCAAACTTAAATCAAACTTAAAGCAGCAATCACTTTTGTTTTCAGTTTTTCAGGTTTTTTCTTTTTATTTTATTAATCTGATAACCAGTCAATGAATAATTTCTACTAGCCATGCCAAATGTGCAGGGATAAGTAAAATTTAGCCTTACAGCTGCCCAAATTATTACTCTAGATGTGAAAGGAATGAGAAGTGCTACATCCACAAAATTTTCACAACACTACAACAGATCATAGGTGGTAAGTTGCAATTGGTTCTAATTTGAACTCACTACTGAAATTACTTTTTTGCCCACTAATAACCGCCACTAATAACCGCCAATAATAACCTGTCACTTAAGATTTGTTGTGAAAGTACAGTGAAAATGTTATGGACATAGCATTTCTCTAAGGAATTGGAATACAAAAGAAATTTTACAATTAACTAAAACAGCATGCATTAGGTAGAAACTGAAAGATGAAATTTGTTGAGAATCTACAATAGTAGTCATTAATTGAGAATAACAGTGAAGTAGGGCTACAACTGTCTTTCTGGCTAAAACTTAAACAAGGAAAATGTTAAAGATACTACAAATTTTACAACATAACCTTTAGAACTGATGTGGCAACAAATGTGATTAATGGACACCAACAACATAATAAATGAATGTTAGCATTACTTTTTGTGACCGGTGACATCTCAGTTTTTAAAGGTTATGTACTAATATTTGGAATAATTATTAGGTGTTCCTAAAGCACGGTGACATGATGCTCCCTCCTCTCACATTCATAGCGTATCTCACTAATGGATCTCACTAATTAAATTCATGGCGGGATCCACCATAAATGTGAGAAGGAGCACCACGTCACCGTGCTCCAGGAGCACCTGATAATTTTCCTAAAATTTGTAGTATCCTAGCTTTACTCCTTTAACAATGATACAAGTAATCAAGCTTAGTGGCAATTTATTGTCTCTTTTTTAGATAGAGGAAATAATGAAAAAGGGCATGCTTTCATCAAAAAACTAATTATCCATATAAAACAGCATTTCACATTTTCAGGACTTCCCATTGGACAAAGGAAGAATAATAGAATATGATGTTACATCATTTTGCCATTTCTCTGGAAACTAAGGAATTAGATGAGTACATGAATCAAGAAGGCACCCAATCCTGCCTCATTCCTAGACAGTTCTTGCTTCCACAAAAGGGAAGTTCACTCTAATAGTTCAAAATTAGCTTTAAAAACAAATTATGGTATAATATTTCCTAATACATGGCAATAAAAGTAAGCATCCTAGGTTTCACTTAGTTCAACTAGTAAAATCTCCTGTGATCAAATGAGGACTTGATTCGAATCCTGCCATAATTCTCGCTTCCACAAAAGGGAAGTTCACTCTTAATAGTTCAACATTAGCTTAAAAAACAAACTAAGGAATAATATTTCATGATGCAAATAGCAATTAAAGTAAGCATCCTGGGTTTGCCAAGAGCCTTGTAGCTCAATGGTAGGCACCTCCTAGTGTTTCCAATAAAAACATCAAGGGCTCAAATCCTCCCATTATAACTATCAAATTATCCCAAAAAAAGAAAGAAAGAAGCATCATGGTTTCACTTAGCTCAAACTAGTAAAATGTCTTGTGGTGGAATAAAAGACTGGGTTAGAATCTGCCTACAGCAAAACCCTTTTTTTTTTTTTTTGATGAACAATTGGTATCTTTGATTTAATGATAAAGAGCAAAAATCATGGAAATACAAAAAGTGACCATATATATATATTGAACATAACTCACTAATGATGATTCCTAGAACAAAAAAAGTCCTAAAACGAGATCTAATTGTGAGATAAAACAAATGAAAACAAACCAATTAGCTCCATAAAATGAATTGAAATGTCATAAATAAATAAAAACCACTTCCCGTTCCAAGAGCAAGTACTAAAGAAGAACCTAAGCAACATGTGAAAGCATAGACAAATTAAACAGCCGAAACCCAGAAGTCCCTGACGCATTAGAAACCCCGAAAACTCCATACAATTGTAAAAGAGCCACCATGTAACCGTCACAGCCCAACAGGGATGTGAAGGGACCCAAATAAATGAGACAAAAACAAAACCCAATAGAGAGAGAGAGAGACAGAGAGAGATAGACAAGAAGTACTTACCAAAAGAAAAAGCGTCTGGGCTAAAGCAGAAACCAGGTTCTGAAATTTTAGCACAGAGAGAGAGAGAGTGGGCGTGTTGATACTCTTATGGGTATGGAGATGAAGCAGTTATGAGGTGCAGAGGTGGCAGCAACACTATCGCCATGACTGACACGTTTTAGACTAAGGATTAACGAAACTGGCTGTCTTTTCTTTTTTGGGATAGAATTTATTTATTTTGTTAGTGTATTCAAAAACTTTTAATTTAATTTTCCACGTGTAATCACCCTGTGTCACCACAACAGCACTGACTGCTGACTGCTGACTGCTGTGGCCCGACCGAGAGTGACCGTCTACATTCAAATTTCAAAATCCACTTTAACTCGACTGGACCTTGGGTCCATATGTGTTTATTTTTTATTAGTTGCAACACAAGCTTTGCGCGTGGGATCAGGTTTTTTTTTTTTTTCTGTCTAATGTTATAATTTTTTTAAATTTTTTTTGGGATAAGTTTGTTTTGATGACATGTATTAGTAGAAAAATATCATATTTTGTACGTATTTTAAGTAGAGTTGGAGATATATTTTTATCAAGTTATCCTCAAGTTTTTTTCCTGTTAAACCTAAAGTTTAGGAGTATTTTTAAACCACAAAAAAATTCAATCCAAAGATTAGAATCCTCTTGTAGATAGTACTAGTCTCATCACAAGTACTTTGCATGTTCGATGATGCTTTTTTTTAGTTTAGTGTCATAATTCTTTTTTATTTTTTGCGCTTGCAATGAGGCTTTTTTTTAGTCTAGTGTCATAATTTTTTTAAAAAAACATTTGGATTAGTTTGTTTTGAAGACATGGATTAGTAGGAGAGTATTCTACTTTATAAACACTTTAAGTGGAGTTGGAGATATATTTTTACCGGATTGTTCTCAAGTTTTTTCTCTATTAAACGTAAAATTTAGGAATATTTCCATAAAAAAGTCCAGTCTAAAGAGATGAATACTCTTATAAATAGTATAGATAGATATATATTAATAGGTAAAGTTTAGAGAAATTACAATTAGAATTCCAAATTAGAGTCCAATTTTGTGTCATGTGTCCTAAATTATTTATTTTTAAAGAGAGTTTTATTTCCTAATTTTAGAATCAAATGTGAGACCACATCATAAATATTCATCCAAGTGAGTTATTGAGTACAAAAACCAAAAAGTCTAAAATAAATGAATAGTAAAAAAAAAAGTACTTCATAATAACAAAAATTAAGAAGTAATAAAAAAAAATAGACCGTTTACATTTTATATCTAATAATATTCTTATAAAACTTTTTTAAAGAGTTAACAAAATATAAGAATAACTATCAATAGTATTTAAATTATATATACAAGAATTATACTATACATCTTTTTGTATATCTTTACGTGTGTGGACCCCAAACCTTCCATGACTAGACGATTAAGTGAAGGATTTAGGCTCCCAATTTATTTATTTGTGGGCTTTCTAGCAATCTTACGGATATGACTCCAAGCAACAACTAGATAGTCCAAGATATATCTTTTTTTGATAACCTCTAAACCTATAAACCTCGCCTTCTCACAATTATTCTTCCTCTCTTGTTGCTCACAATCCATTTCTTTTGTGTTTCTCCCTCTCCTCCCTCTGTTTTTCCTCATGTTTTCTCCAATAGCCAAAAAAATATCTCCCTCTCTTCTCTGTCTTCATTCCCCTTTTACAATATTTCTTTAGTGGGGTACTAATTATTACTGTTTCACCAATTCACATGCATTTCCACTTTCATCAAAATCCCAAGGAATCATCATTCCTTCTGAGAATTCTCTTGAAATTTGTTCCAGACGCCAAATAGCATTTGGTAGCGGGTTCCCCAAAGGCACTAACAACTCTCGGCTACCGACCCTAACTTGGTCAATTCTTTGTTGGTCCCCCATTATCTCATCAATTGGCATTAGGCCGAGCAGTACAGAATTTCCCTCGAACGATAATTTCTTTGATCCAATACACGTGTTTTTGGGCTGAGCTCACTCCTACTGAGATTGAGGTCCATTTCCCTCTTATGGGTTGACCTTGGCTACTCAGGCCGGTCTTGGGCCTCAGCTAAATGCCTAGGGCTATAAATGAACTAAGCCGATTGTGAACAACTCGAGCTCGGCTCGATAAAAAGCTCGTTCATGTTTGTTTGTTTATAAATAAGCCAAGTTTGAGCCTTAATTTTAGGCTCGTTTAATAAACAAGCTGAGCCTAAACAAAAAAACTTGTTCACGAATAAGCTCGTGAGCTATTAGGCTTGATACAAAACAATTCAAGCATAGACTCATTTATAAGTTTATATGTGTTAGTTTTTTTTTTTTTTTTTTTGAGAGAGTTTCAACCTATGGCGTCCACTCCTGATAATAGCTCTTTATTATCAGATCAAGATACCAATCAGTTTTTGGTGTAGACGGGAATTGAACTTCAAATCTCTTATACAACCATCAGAGACTTTACCAGTTGATCTAACTGGAACCCACAGTTTATATGTATTAGTTAAATATAATCTTTACACATATCTTAATAATGCCATGACCAACATGGGACCACTATCCATTACCTTAATTTTTCCTTCCCTCTAAACTGACTAAAAACCACTTTAGACTATAGTTACGTTTAAAAATAAATTAGTTAGTTAAGTAGACCACATATGATCCTTTCCCATCAATCATCTAAAGTAAAGTTATAAAACATGTTAATATTTTCTTATTCATAATAGTTACAAACAAGTATTTTTCTAGTTCTTCACCATCTAACGTGAATGTAAAAATTGTATTTTGAATATTTGCTAAAACTGTAGTAGACAAGGAATGATGAATTAATTAATTTAATTATGTAAAATTTTAATTTGAATAATGGTTAATCATAAGTAGGACTAGACGTATGATAAAATGAGTATACTATTATTTATTCTTCTTAATTTTAGAGATTTAAGTATTTGATAATTTAATTTTTTTAGATCTCAAGATCAAAAGCTTGACCTAAGCTCGAGTTTGAACTTGATATGAAGTTCGAGCTTGGCTTGACTAATTAATCAAGCCAAGCCAAGCCAAGCTCAAGCTTTTTAGCTTTCCCACAAGCTCCAGCTCAAACACTATTTTTAGGCTTGTCATGAGCTCAAGCCAAGCTTGAGCTTTTGACTTTTCTTAATGAGCCAAGTTTGAACATGCACTACTCGACAAAACTCGGCTCGTTTACAGCCCTATAAATGTCTCAGCTAAATGTATATGCATGTTATAGTAATTGAACCCAAAACTTATTAGTTTTTTGTGTTAAAGTATATTTATACTTTAAAAAGATGAGATGAAATAAGAAAAATTGATGTTTTAAAAGCTGAATATAAAATCTAAAAAACTTATAATCTAGTGTCAAACGGACACTAGAGGTCACGTTAAATAAGGGCAAGCTAGTTTGATTATTCTAGAACCAATGATCCATAATTTGAAGAGAAGTGCTATGTCTACAATATTTTCATAACAAATCATAAGTGATTAGTTATTATTAGTTCAAATTTGATTCTACTATTGAGATTATTTTTTACCCCAATAATAACAACCAATAACAACCTGCACTTAGCATTTGTTATAAAGATATTGTGGACATATCATTTATCTAATTAATTTGAATGCCAATAATTTTTTTTTTTTTTTTTATACAACATAAAAATTCAAATTTAGCCTAAAGTGTCGAAAGTGTTGTGGAATCTATTGAACTTTAGAGTTTGATTTTACCTAAACAACTTCAAAACTAAAATGGGTTAAGTTCAAATGATTTGGGAGTCCGTTAAATTAAAAGAGTTGGAATCAAAATAAAAATTCAAACTTTGCAGAAACAAAAAAAAAAAAAAAGAAAGGCCTTGGAGAGTTGGTCGGTACTTCATTCTTGAACAATGAGCTGATTTCGCCAATGCATGTCCCCATGGGAATAGTTTTTCAAAGAAATGCCCCTAGTTTTAAGGGGTTTTAATTTGATGCATTATGATCTATTACTCCATAATTAAGCAAAAACGGACAAGATGGGCCAAATGGGCTTTGTAAGGCTATGCAACATTTCATTTCAAAACAAATTGTTGATCCAGCCTAATTAAGAGAGTTGACTGATACTTTTTTTTTTTTTTTTTTGAGAAACAGTTGACTGATACTTGGTTCTGTCTGTACTTCATGTGTACTTAATTCACATATATATTCAGGAAATTTCATACATTTTTTATTATTTATGCCCATACATGTTAAGCTACGTCGCATTGCACGTTTGTTTTCCATTTACTCTTCTTAATTTTGTTGATTTCAGTTTTCTTTTTCTTTTTCTTTTTTATGAATGGTGAATGTGTCGGATTTTATTTTTACTGAATTTTCGTTGCTTTACTAAGTAATTATGTGTTAGATCGCTAGGTGAACTGTTATATCGACTATTAGTAGTAGTTTTGGACATAGCATGTACTCTCGGTGAATCCCATGAACACATAACCTCAACTCTCCCATGTGTATATATGAAAAGACAAGTAGTATTGCTTGACCAATGGCATCCCTCGTAACCAGTTTGGAGTTACATATATATAAACCTAGCAATTTTGAGGCCCAAGTACAATGCTTATTATTTAGGACCCATGTTTGAGCATTGGTCTAAGAGTTCAACATGCTGGGAAATGATTTCCAGCACAATACAATAACTTTAGCCAGTTGAGAAAAAAAAAACAATTATTTTCCCACAAAGAAATTCTTCATAATACAATTTAAAATTTTTGAGTTTGGAACATGGTTTGTATAATCTCTGAAGAAGAAAATAAAATTTCAAAGACAGTAATTTATTTCACTACACCTAGAGTAAAAAGGAGAAGAAAAAAAAAATTGAAAAAGAGAGCCTGAACAACTTTGAGATAGAGAGAGAGAGAGAGAGAGAGAAAGCATATCATGAGCAGAACTTTAACCAATACAAAGATAAAGAAAGGTCATTTAGATTTGGAGCTGCAACGTGAGCTTATGTAAGTTCCGTTCAAGGGATGGAACCGGAGTTGACAATTGAGGTGACACCAGAACTTAACAGAGCCAAGCAGCGACACTCTCCACTGAGTCCTCGAGTTCCCTTTAAAATCGAATGTAATTACCTTTTGCTTCAATGCCAAGTCTACTTGATGCATTCGAGCAGAATCCAATGGAATTTCAGAAGATGTGACTACATAATTAAAATCAATAGAACTGTTTTTGCTTACATCAAACGGATCGGCGACGAGTTTTGCTAGTACTAATCCTTGGAAGCTGAGAATGAAGCTAGTGTCTGAAAAACTTGCATGAGCTTTGGTGTTATCATTCTCGGCCCTGATGATAATATTCATTGCGGTTTCAAGTAGACCAGCTTGAGAATATTGTATGGTGTCAAGATGGGCATTTGCGACACTCAAGGTAGGTATTCTCGGATGTATGACCAAGTATCCAATGAACAATGCGATGCCTGAGATTATCACTGCTATGCATATGATGGTGCAAATTATGGCGAAAAGCCAGATAATGTAACCGGTGGTATGTTTATGTCCCAGTTGTTTTTTGCTTGAAGACATTGAGGGAAAATGGTTGAGGTCTAGAGAGTGACAACATTCGATCGGCAAGAGTGTTTATAGCTTTTCCTATAAGGTGGTGAGTTTTAGTTTTAGGCTTTGGTAAGGTAAAGAATTTAATTGGGTTCCTAGCTCAATTTGGTGGGGAAGGTTTTGGTATCTTCCTTTCCGAATTTCAAAGCTTTGTATTATATAAGGCTTTCTATATAGTGTGACCCTTCTCTACGTGGTCTGTCTAGGAACCTTGCCCTACTTTTTCCCTAAAAAGCAAATATTCCAAACTTGCATTGCTAAATACTACTTCTTCTCTTTCCCCTTTGTTTTATGAAAAGATTTTTGAGCCGTAGTGCAATATAAAATGATATCAAACTTCTTCAAAACAGGAAATTGGATCCGGTACTGACAACATGAACAATGAGAGAGATAAGATTTGTACATAGCTACTGCGCACGTAGAGTAAAAGGGACCCAAAAAAAGAAATATTTGAGTAAGACTAAGCCTGAACAACTTTGAGAAAGAGAGAGAGAGTAATGTGCACGTAACCAGGAAGCATGGACAATGCAGTATTGGTTGTGTCAGACACCACTTCTGCCTGCATGTCCCCAGTGTGTTCGGCCCAGGAATTATTTTACTATCTTCTAACTTTAATTTTTTAAATAATAACCAAATTATTGGAGCATTCATAACCAGGTTTAAAATATAAATAAATAAATAAATAAATATATTTTACAACTTATCAAACATCTCGTTTTTTATTTTTCATTTCAAATCCAACACAATTCAATTTTTTATTCATTTGACTCTCTTTCTCGATCTCTTTTCCTTCACCCATAGCAGTTCTCTCTCTTCACTTCACTCTCTCTCTCTCATAGTCTCTCTCTCTCTCTCTCTTCACCCACAATCAAAACACATCCCAAAATAAAACCCCATAGCAAAAAAAAAAAAAAAAAACCCTCAACCATAGTCAAAACCACCAAATTAGGCAAAATCGCAACCCACCACCATTGTCGCAGTCCGATCTCGCCCACAACCCAATTTGATGGTGGTAGAAAGGCGAGAGAAGAGAGAGTAGTGACAGAGGAGAGAGAAGTGAAAGGGGAGAGAGAAGAGAGAGCAATGAGAGAGGAGAGAGAATGAGAGGGCACGAGAGATGGAGCGAGAGTCAGAGGGAGGAGTAAAGAGAGAAGAAATTAAAAAGAATAATAATAAAAAATAATCACCTGCTACAATGAGGTTTTACTTATTGAACTTTAATATAGCTTGTGTCTAACTTTTTTAGCTATAGATACCCAAATGTAGAGGTTTTTTTGGTGATGGGGTTTTTAAGTAAATATTTTAGCTACAGACACCCAGGTGTAGAGGTGTTTTTTGGTGTTTAGGGTTCAAAAATAGTCATTTAGGGGTTTTACACCCCTATATGCTAATGCTCTTATTGTTGCATTGCCTTGTTTAAGATTTGGTTATTAATAAATTATGGTTCTGGTAGTATTTGATGGGTTAGACTTTTTTTTTTATAAATAATTTGAGATAAAAATCTTATTCTAATATAATCTAAGTATATATGTGTGTGTTTATAAAAAATTTAATATATATATATATATGTGTGTGTGTGTGTGAGAGAGAAACTTCCTTCTAAATATTTTAACTCCAATCCATGCCCTTCACCCAACAAGAACTTGTAGTGATTAGAAATTAAAAAAAAAAAAAAAATCAATTATATTCTAAACATCATTTAATAACCATAAATTCACTCTATTATCCACTATTGCTCTTAAATTGATATAATTTTAACAATATATGAAAAATAAATGCTTAACAAAATATATTAAAAAAAAATTAATAATTAATTAATATATGTATCAGCCCCATGTAGTATTTTAATTTCTCAGAAAAATTTGTATTGCATCCGTTTCAATTCTTCCTATACAAGCATAACTTTAAACAACAAAGACAAAGAGAGGTCATTTAGATTTGGAGCTGCAACGTGAACTTATGTAAGTTCCGTTCGATGTATGGAACCGGAGTTGACAGTCGAGGTGACACCAGAACTTGACGGAGCCAATCAGCCATACTCTCCATTGAGTCCTTGAGTTCCCTTTGAAATCGAATGTAATTACCTTTTGCTTCAATGACAAGTCTACCTGATGCATTCGAGCAGAATCCAATGGAATTTCATCAGATGTGACCTCATAATTAAAATAAATAGAACTGTTTTTCTTTACATCAAACGGGTCAGCGACAAGTTTTGCTAGTACTAGTCCTTGGAAGCTGAGAATAAAGGCAGTGTCTGAAAAACTTGCATGAGCTTTTGTGTTGTCATTCTCTGCCCTGACGATAATAGTCATCTGGGTTTCAAGTAGACCAGCTTGAGAATATCGCATGGTGCCAAGAGTGGCATTTGCGACACTCAAGATAGGTATTCTCGGATGTATGACCATGTATCCAATGAACACTGTGATGCCTGTGATTATCACTGCTATGCATATCAAGGTGCAAATTATGGCTAAACACCAAATACAGGGATGGGTTGGATTTTCATATACATGTTTTTTTGGAAGAAAATACATTGAGGGAAAATGGTTGATGTCTAGAGATTGACAACATTCGGCAAGAGTGTTTATGGTTTTCACTATAATTAAGGTGGTGAATTTTAGGCTTGGCAAGGTAAAGAATTTATTTACGCTTAAGAAAGGTTTTGGTATCTTCCTTTCTTAGTTTCAAAGCATTTGTATTTAAGGCTTCTGTATAATATGACCCTCTCTACTCTATCAAGGAATTTTGGCTACTTTTTTCTTAAAAAGAAAATTCCAAACTTGCATTGCTAAATACTACTTCATTCTCTTTCCCCTTTGTCCATGAAAAGATATTGATCCGTTCAATATAAAATGACATCAAACTTCTCCAAAACAGGAATTGCATCCTGTAATGACAATATATATATATATATATATATATGAACAATGAGAGAGACAAGATTATAGCTAAAAAAACAAGGAATTGCTACTTATATATAGGTGCCTTTTTCCAATTAAATTTCAACAAATATTCAAGAATTGAAGATGTCAATATTTAATTTATGCTTTCTTATTTTCAAGTTATATTAATGAGCTGCTTTCAAACAATTTTGGAAACAATGATGATCAAAGAAAAGGTTCTACTCAACTAGGAGTTGGAATTTTGAATTCGAAAGGAAAACCAAAAGATTATACTAGTGGAAACTAGGAACATTTAACTATATAATGGATATATACACATATTTTAACGAATGATTTTTTATCCAACAAAGCCAAACTTGCAAATAGATCATAAAGACCAACACAAGGATGTCTAACAATTCCAAACACCAGTAACATAGCTAGTGATGTAGCACGCGGTTACAAGCTAGGGAGACAAATCTAAATTCAATATTATTCATCAAATTCAAGTTATCCAACATGCTAACAAGTCAACAATTAATGTTTTTTTGAAGCTCTTAAGTAGAGCTTCAGACTTATACCACAAAAGGAAAGGAAATGTTCTTATACTCAGTAATAGTATATTATAGGAAATAATTAACTTGTAATCAATCACATTAAGCACAGAAAATTTATTAAATAAGGCCTAATAATTTGTTGGGCTCGAGTTCTATGAGTAATCTGTTGTCCAACCATGTGATTGGTGACCCTGATTTTTAGTGTCTACTATCAAAACCATGTTGAACCTTGGGAACATAGGGGATTCAACATGAGAGTGACAAGAAATATCCACATTGAAGAGCCCACTTTGATGGTCGTCTAGACCCAATAGACCACTTCTTTGAAGAGTAGTTTTTTTTTTTTTTTTTCAATTCGTGTTAAAGTGTGTGCATTAAGGAGCGTGTAGTAATATTTATCATTTTTCGAGTTGTACTGCAACACTTTGGATCTGTATGGATTGAACTTATTTTTGCTGAAAATTGAAAACACTGTAGCAAAATATTTTTTAAATGTATGAATAGTGCCGTAGAACCCATTTTTAATATTTTTAAATACATAAACAGTGCATGCAGTGCGTAAACAGTGCATATACGGTTCATGAACAGTAAATTTTGTCTTTGAAAGTCAACATAAGCGGCTTGAAAAAAAAAAAAAAACGCGGAATGGAATCGCAAGAAACGCAGAATCCAAACTGCACCTTTATTATCTAAGGCAACAGGATCCGATTTGCCAAGAAAAAAGCTTGTATATAAAGCTGAACTTTTTTGGAGAAACCAACCGATTGGGTAGAGATGAAAGAAAAATTGAACCGTGTAGGGGTTGTCACTCTCCTCTCTTATGCTTTTTCTTCTAAAATAGAAAAGAAAAGAAAAGAAAAAACTTAATGATAAGTACTTGTCCTTGTCATGCCAAGGTCACGTTCAAGATCAATTGAACTACTTTCTAAAACAAAAGGGTTAAGTTACGCGGTACAACCTGAAACACTTTTAAGTAATTGTTAGTCTTTTGGGCTAAATATGGAGCAGTAATATATATATAGGATGATCATCATGGGTCTGAGTTGAATATTAACAGTAGCTGTTTTTTGGCACCGTCAAAATCGGACCATATATTGTGTTGTGTATGAGTAGGTGGTCTTAATCTTTAGGCTGACCAAGACCCAAGTTAGAGTCAAAATCTTGTTACCAACCTAAAATATGAGTTTAGAAATTCAATTATGTTTGTAGAAGGTGTTAAACATCACGCTTGAACGTGATGTGCACTAGTGCACCCAATTATAGTCCAATTAGTCTACTGATAGTGCTCCCTGCCAACCACAGCTCTCACACCCCCACTTATTTGTTTGCTTATTATTAATAAATTGTATATATATAAATATATATATAAATAATAAATTATGTGAATATGTGTCTGTTTTGAAATTGTTTATTTCCAATAGTTTATTTGTATTGTAGTATTTATTAAAAAAAATATGCTGTAATTTTTAATAACTTTTATATTAAATGTGTCACAAAAATGTCAAAGTTAGTTTGTTTCAAAAAAACAAAATAAAAACTAGATTATTTGTTAAAAAGCAGAGACAGAAAGCAAAAAGCAAAATTTTTTCACCAATTCCCAAACACACACGCATAATAATAATAATAATAATAATAATAAAAGCTAAATCAAATGGAGAGTCTAAAATAGATCATATTAGAATAATGTTAGAGACATAACTATCTTCATAACTTAATAAGATAGCATAAGGTAATTAGAGTAACCCCCCCCCCCCCTTTCAGGTACACTTCGGGTGGTAGGTTTAATTAATGGATTTGAAAAACATGTTATGAAAAATTTGAAGGTTTTAAGTTCTATCCATCACATTATTTTTTCAAAATGTCTCATGCATGAACAAGATGTGGAATAATCTTTACCAAAAAATGTCATACCACTTCCTATTGTGATTTATTACAAATATTTTTTACGGATTATTACAACTTTTTAAAAACATATATAGATAGGTGTTACTTCTACTAAAGTAAAAATCCCTCTTACTTGATCATGCTATAGTACTTCCTCACATCAATTTGTGCAAAAAAATCTGTCTATTTTAATACAAGAACCTACTTTTTCCTATTTTACATAACCAATTTTCAAAAACATCTACATCAAATTATTTATTTTACATTATATTTCATTAAAATATTATTTCATTATCAATTATTTGTGTATATGAGTAAAGAAAGTATTAAAAAATAGATTTACATAATTATATGTGTATAGTAACCGTGTATTCATGTAAATATACACAATTACTGTAGCAACAATGTAGAGCACTCGTATAAATGCTTGTATAATAGAAAAATGACCATATTTTGGCCAACCAAACCCAAAATTCACTCACATGTCAAGCCATGCAAAGTTATGTAAAAATACATGGTTGCTACAGTAATTATGTAAATTTACACTAACATTATTCATTGTAGTTAGTTTTTTTTTTTTTTTTTTTTCTTTATGTATTTCAATAATGAAGGAAGAGAAGTGGATGGTAGTTGTGTTTGAAGAAAGAGAAAAAGTTTTAAAAAATCAAAAGAAATTGATATTTTAATAAAATGTAAAGTTTTATGTGAAAATAATTTTTTGCATTTTCTTGTGCATGTTAGTATTAAAAAAAAGAGTTCGAATTTGGTAAGGATGGGGGTGTAAAACTTATATTTTACATCATCCAATAAGAGATTGTCACATTAGTTTTTTACTTAAAACTCATTACATCCTATTACACATAATAACATCTCAATAACTCACTATTAAGTTGGATTTTCAATCATTCTCAAAAAAAAAAAAGTTGGATTTTCAAATAATTATTAGAATTGATTGAGTGTGGTTGTGTCTATTCTTTAATATGTAATATGATGATGTGGCATGTTGGGATTGGAGAAATAAAACTTAGGTTTTACACTATATCCTTATACAATTTAATCTTTAAAAAAAAGGTTCATAAGAAAATTATATCTTTACTTCCCATATTTAACTTAGCAAGAGATAAAGTTGTTTTTTACTATAATTTTTTGAAAACCAACTTCATCTCATGTGAAGCTAAATAAGAGGAGTTAAAAGATAGTTTTACAACTCATTTTAAGGTTGCTAGGAAAATGAGATAGTTTTTCTAAAAAATATTATTAAGAAAATGATTCATTTTTTTGTAAAAATGTTAATGTCAAAACAAACATAGAGGTAGTACAAAATAAATAGTCTAATATTTAGTGTTTTAAAAAGTGAGTATATAAAAAAAATGTTCTCATGCTAAAAGAGGCAGAAATATTTGCACAAGTTGACATGAATACTCTAAATTTATAGAGTTAACTTAATTAATATGAGTGGTTTTTGTGATTGAATGCACTAAATTTAGCTTTTAAGGTTCTTTTTCGTTCTTTTTTATTTTTTATTTAAAAGTGAAATAGAGATAAAGTAAAGTAAAGTAAAATAAATTTTTTTTTTGAAAGTAAAGTGAAATAATATTTGAAGGACAAAATTTAAATAGTAGTTTATTAAGTGCAGTTTCTTAAGTTTTTCTCTTAAAATTCAGTCATGTGGTTACTTAATTAAAAAAAGGTTGTGTTAACGGGCACCGCACAGTACCTGTTAAGCACAAAAGTTTTTACATTTTTTTTACACAAGTTTTGTCTTTTTTTCAGTTTATGTCAAGTTTTCAATTTTGTAGGTGCTATTTGAGATTTTTTTTTACTTTTTCAAACAATTTTTTTTTGTTTTTTTTGCCCTTAACCAGCACCGAGCAGTGCTGGTTAACATTCTCCGTTAAAAAATATACTTTTATTCTATAAGAAAAAATTTACATGACAGAATATTAAAAGAAGAACATAAAGAACAGCAACTAAGTACGGTAACTAAATCTTAGCCAATTTAAAAGTGAGATAAATATAATATTCTAATTTGTAGGATAAATTGACCGCTGTAAGTGTTCTACCTAAACGATACTACTACAGTGACACACAATCCCTCCATCCCAAAATACGCGCAATTTGCGGAAACAGCGTGGATGGTCCATTCCGCCACATCTGAATCTCTTCTTACTGAAGCCGAAACATAAGGACAAGACAGAAAAAATAAAAAATAAAACAACAACAACAAAAATCCATAACAGAAAAGAAAACAAAAAACGTAAAAAAAAGCTAACAATAATATATCATCCACCAGCTCCTAGATTGAAGCTTCACTCTGATCCTTGTGTTCGTCTCATTCTCCATTTTTTTTCCCCACAAAAGGGTAAGTCTCTCTTTTTCTTTCTTGTCTTTTATTATTATTATTATTATTTTTTTTTTTTTGCTGACTTTGGATTCAGATCTGAGCTGCTGAGATTAATTGTTGGGTTTTCGATAATGGGTTTTCGTTATTGTTGAATTTTGTGAGGGATGTGATATGGATACTGACATGTTTTTGTTGCGTGTGTGAGATTTTCATTGTAAGATGTCTGATTGTGAAGTGTGTTAATGTGGTTCGGATGTGGTTTTTTCTTTTTTTTCTTTTTTTCTTTTTTCATGTGGGTATTCGTAGAAATTTAGGAATCTGGATTTGGGTAACAACTTCTTAGGTACAAGGTCAATTCTTGCTTTGCGTAACTAAGGTGTGATCTAATAATTAAATATATAAATAAATATGAAAGGATCTGATTGTGACTTTTTCTCTTGAACAGAAACAAGGGAAAAAAATGACTTGCAGAAGATAATTTTGATACCCCCACTAAGATCTCAAATTATGTTTAAGAGCTTTATGTTTGTTCTAATCAATATTGAGGAATGCATATATCATGCGTGGAATAATATGTAGTTGTGGTTTTAATCTTTTCGTAAAATTAAGTATTATGTTTCAATGTTGGGCCTTAGTGCGATGGAAAGTGCTTTCCACCAAAAGTGACCGGACGAAGGTTTGAGTCTGGGAATTATTGTTTCCAAAAAAATAAAAAATAAAAATTGGGAGTTAGGTTGCCTACGAATCACCTCTCCTAAACTCTGCAAAAGTGGGAGTTTTGGGCACTGGGTACAATCTTTACGCTCCATCCTCATTGGGTGCTGGATCTATCTGTAATGGGATATGCCTTAAATGAATCCCTTGTGTTGTGTTACTAACTTTTTTCAAGTTGCTAGTTTTTACCTTCCTCGCCCACATATGTGCACAAATATAGTGGTGGAGGATGCTATGATCTTTTCTCCTGACACCTAAGTAATGCAACTGTCAGGTGGCTTTAATTGGTAAAGAGTTATGAGACTGTAAATACAACCTGGTAAATCTTTCATCAAAGAGAAGAATAAAGAAGAGATGCAATATAGGGGAAGCTACAATATTCTCTCTCAAGCTCCCAAGGTATTTTATGAAAATACCCACACTTAATAAGAGGAAAAAATGGAGTAATTATAACTGATAGACCAAATAATAACCCTCATCCAGAGGAGCCAGCCTGGACGAGGATAGAGGATCATAAAAACTGCAATTTAATGCCCTGATGGTTATATTTCAGAGATAAGCCTGTTGGAACCTCCATTAAGGCCAAATTGAGTAGGCCTGAGACGTTAACAAACCAGCTTTCAAGTCACCATTCAAGGGGGACAACGGCTAGCAAGGTGAGCCTATTTATAGGATCTACCAAATCCTAGACAAGGTACATACACATTGATCACCTCTCACTCTAATCATAGAATTCTTTTTATTCCTTGAGTTCTATTCGCTGACTTTACCATCGGAGACTTTGTGGCCGGCACCACACCAATGACCACCTACAAGGATCTCCTTTCTTTTTATTGATCCTGCAGGAGGTTGGACGGGCTCGTATTGGTTTAATTTGGTTCATTTTAGACTTTTGTACTATTACAGAATAAGTTTGATGATGTTCAAGTTATTTATGAACTATGCAAATATGTTATATTGTGATTTAGTTGGGGTATGTGTAAATATTCTCTTAAATACATATCATAAAAAAGTTCAATTTATTCATAATAATACAGGTGAATTCAGAACTTAGGTGTAACTCTTCCTCTCTCTTAGTTTTTGTGCAATTACTTTTGGTGCTATTCTTGCTTATGCACTTGAACAAACATTTCTTCAAGTGAGTGAAGGTTGGATTTTGTAGTGAATGTTAACCTATGACTCTTGTCTTGACTATTGTAAGCGCAACTTTATTGTGAAAGAAGATGATGCTTAGTGTCAGGGTCCGCTGCCTTATGAAATTACCATAGCTTGCTTGTGATATTGTCCATGTCTGCCTCTCTCATCTTCACCCCCACCCTCCCCCCTTCGAACCCAAACTCTCTCTATCCCCAATCCTATTGCTTGCTGGTTTCTGTTTTGGGTCTCATTTGGCCCACCACTATTTGTACCCAAGCTGCACTGGACCATCAGTAGTTATCCATGGTTGTCTTGCTCTTCCAACCTTTTAGTATTTAAATGAGCTGAAATTTACAGAAATCCGCATGTTTTCTGATATTGTCTCACAAAATGATCCTAACTTTGGTTCATTGTGCATCTAAAGGTTGGAGCAAAAGAAGTAATGAAGAGTTCTTTGATATTAGCTTAAATGAAGAAATTGTTTGGTGGAATATTTTTGCCCACGCTCCTTACTCAAGATTCCTACACAAAATTTCTCTTTCTTGTATATGAAAATAATGTGTCCATATGGTGTATATCTTTATCTTCATTTGCAGTGACCTGCTTGAAGTGGTAGTTTCGTATGGAGCCTCATGATTTCTTTGCAGTTTTCATATACTTGCTGCCTAAAAAATTTTAGACATGTCCGTTTGGGAACATCTTATTTGCTTTTTGCTGAAAGTGTGTGAAATTATACTTGTATTTTGAAAAAGTGAGAAAAAGTAAGAAAAATTGAGGTTTTAAAAAGCTATACATAAAAGCTAAAAGCTGAGCTTATAAGTTCTAACCAAACAAACATAGTTATTGTTCACTTGCTTAGAAAATGACATGTAGCATAGCACTTAGCCTGGTTGATTCATCATGGTGAGTGTAGACATCTGTATCGCATTGATTCCAGTGTTATCTAACTCCCAGTAGCCTTCTATTAACCCTTGTTGATGATTGGCAACCTGATTATACTGCTATAGTGATACATAGACATTGAGATATCACCCTTTTATCATAATTGTTCTCCTGGTGATAGTTCTGTTTATTCATCACGTATCATTTATAAACACACACACATATGCGGAGAGAGGGAGAGAGACAGCTACTCTGCCGCCCTTTGCAATTATAACATCATTCTTCTAAAGCTAGCAATAGACATCTGTATCGCATTGATTCCAGTGTTATCTAACTCCCAGTAGCCTTCTATTAACCCTTATTGATGATTGGCTAATCAGTAAGCAACCTGATTATACTGCTATAGTGATACATAGACATTGAGATATCACCCTTTTATCATAATTGTTCTCCTGGTGATAGTTCTGTTTATTCATCATGTATCATTTATAAACACACATATGCGGAGAGAGGGAGAGAGAGAGCTACTCTGCTGCCCTTTGCAATTATAACATCATTCTTCTAAAGCTAGCAATAAACTTATACTTACAAAAAGAAAGCAATACACTTTTGCATCTTTTGCCTGCCTGATTGTTAACCTTATCTATAAAATCCTGTCTGGATCAAACCTGTTTACCTGTCATCTCTTGAATAAAAATTTCAGGTTCGCTGAGGAAGGTAGTGCATAAGCCATGGTTCTTGACAGCATTCTATCTTCTCCTCATCGTAGGTCACCATCATTCAGGAAGCAATTCTCGCGGGATGATTCATTAAGCTGGCCAACACTCCTTCAAAGGCACCGCTTCCTCTTAACAGCTCTAATTCTCCTAGCTTTCCTATGCACTGTGTATCTTTATTTTGCTGTCACTTTAGGTGCTTCTGGATCATGTTCTGATTTAAAGGGTACTCAGAAAGCGTTGTGTTTGGCTTCTGGGGGCAAGGGAAAATTGAAATTCCTTTGACATGTAGATGATAATTATAGTTGGAAAGCATTTCCGTCCTTGGTTCTCTTTGATTCTAAGGAGATTGAATTTAACCATACTTTTAAAATTGTAATAGGTTGTTTGCTGTTTTTGAACTCAATTGTCCTGAATCTTATATATGAGAAATGTAACAAAAATTTCATTTGGAGACTAATAACTTTGATGTGATTATATAGTTTTTTATAAGCTAATGTAAGTTCTTTGAAAGAATTCAAGGGCCATCCTTTTGTGACAATTACTGGGGATTCAAGTCAGTCCAGCATAACCGGAGAACGAATTAACCGTACCTCCCTTGGGTTGATTTGTGGGAGTGGGCAAGAAAGTACCTTATTTATATACAATTGGAATTTCTTTACACAATTTATTAATAACAAGCTCATGAGAAAATAGGGATGATCTTGCAATTACTAGAGAATTGGAGTATAGGAGTTCTTAACTATTTATATAGGAGTCTGATATAAATTTCTGAAGAGGCAATTGAAGTCTGGGGTGACAAAGCCTCAACTGGTAATGGGATGTCTTCTGTTGCCCTTGGGGCTCGTCCTCTTTTTTGGGTTGTATTACAGGAGCTGGTAATCATATGGTGGTGCAATTCCAGTTATGATTTAGTTGGTTTGGTGGTTCAGGTGTCAACAAGGATTTGGTATGAGTGTTGCCTTGACAATGGCTATTGTGGTTGGTGAATTGGTGATTAACTCTGATGACAATTATGGTGGTTGTGGTAATGATAGTGATAGTGATGGTAGTGTTAACATGTAAACATTGTATACAAAATACAATAGACAAAAGATTTGAGATATAAGGATCTCGATGAAGAAAATTAACACTTGAACACACTCACGATAAAATGTTTCAAAGTGATACAAAAATATACTTGATATATGTTTCAAAGTGATACTATATATATATTTATTTATTTACCACATCAAGAGTTAAGATGTTAAACCAATGCAACAAGAATAATTTTGACTATCGAATTAAAAAAAAAAAATTGAATTGAGTTTGTGTGCAACAACTTTAATAATTCCCTTGCAAAAATATTATGAGCATGGTGCCCATGAAAGACGGTACAAAACTTTAGTCGTCAATGTCTCCTTATTGAAAAAAAAAATTTTGATAAGTCGGTTCAGACTAATTTCTTTCTTTCTTTTTCTTTTTTTTTTTATTGAAGTTGAAAATAAATTAAAATTGTATCATGTCTAGAAATCAAAAGTAGCAAAAAGATTATATAAATTGGAAAATGACTAGGAAGCAGTAACGTGTGAAGAAAAGAAATGAAAACGAAGGAACGTGTATCACAAGACATTAATGCCCATTCAACTTGCAATTTTTAGGTTTCGAAGAATTGAATAGAAAATAAGAGAAAAGATTAATCACTCCACTTCCGTGAAAAATTCAATATCTATCTTAGCCAACATCAGAATCTTAATCAATGATTGCTTTCTCACTCATCTTCAAACTTCTTTCGACTATATCTCTTTTCTCTTTTGTCAATTGTTCTAAGGAAGCGTTGATTTGATAATGCTTGTGGTGAGATTGAGTTATTGATGTGCTTGTATGGAGATTAGTGGCAATTTTGTGTGCTTTGTCTATGGATTTCGATGATTCATGGTAGGTTGGGTTAGATTTGGCTTTCAAAGTAGCTGTGGTGGCTTAGTAAGGGGTTTTTGGTGAAGATTCATAGGTTTCATGGTGGTTGGATGGTTCAACCTACAAGGTGCGTGTTAATAGTGTAGGTTTGATGCTAATCAAATTTGTCAAGTTAGCAATAAGACTTTCATTTTAGTTGACTTTGTTGGCTTAGCAAGTTTTCAACAGCAAATAAGAGAAACGAGGGAGGTGGGGTAGATGAGTGAAATTAAGTTAAGAGAGTCTTGCATGCTTTGAAGTTGAAGGGGGAGACAATGAGAGTTTAGGGGTAGCAATTATTGATCGATTCTAACATTGCAGATTTTGAGTTGGGTTACTCAAGTTATTATTCTTTACAAACCTAAAATCAATCGGTTGGATAATTTAAAAAAATGTCTTGCTTCTCAACCCTCATCTTTTATTTTGTCATTTTGTCAATGTGTAATCAAATGCATATTTCATTTCTATGTTTGTCTATGAAATGATTGTTAGATCTTATTTTTAACCCTCTTATAGTCTTATTTTAGAGTTATGATAAAATGAAGAACTTTATGAATTTTAAAATTTTAAAGAGAAAAATAAAACCTAAGCTACATTTCAATGATGAAAAGAATATTTAAACCAATAAAAAAAATTCACTCCACCTCTATAAAAAATTCATAGAGTTTCTCTTCACCTACCTCTCTCTCTCTCTCTCTCTCTCTCTCTCTCTCATTTTTTTTTTCTCACTTTTTGTTTGTTCAATTCAGTATTGTTCTAGGGAAGCACTTATTTGATGATGTTTATGGTGAGATGACTTATTGATGGTGTTTTTGGAGTTTAATAGTGGCAATTTGGTGTGTTTTGTGGCTGGATTTTGATGGTTTATGGTAGCATAGGTTGGATTTATGGCCTGTTTGGAAGTTTAGAGAGGGAGGAGAGTAGAGGGGAGTAGAGGGGAGGAGAGTAGAGGGGAATGGTTCCCCTCCACCTTGTTTGGATGTTTTTAAAATTAGTAAGGGGGAATTGAGTAATTAGCCCTTCCCCTTATTTGGATGTTTTAAAAATTAGGATGGAGATGAGAGAAAATGATTAAAATAGACAAATTTACCCCTATTTGAAAATGGACTTGCAACATTGGTCTATTATTAATTTAGAAATGGTAAATAGGGAAATTTATCTAGTTAATAATTTATCTACTCTACTCTCCCTCCAAATCTCTCCAATTTGAGGGAATTAAAAATGAGGGGTTAGAGGTGGTTGAAACCCCTCCAAACCCCTCCAAACTCCTCCCCCTCATTCCTTAAAAAACTTCCAAACACGGTAATTGAATTACTCTCACTCCCTCTACTCTACTCCCTCTCCTTTTTTTAACTTTCAAACAGACCATTAGGGTTTGAAGTAGCGGTAAAGGGATTTTCAGTGAGGATTTATAGTGTCTTGGTTCAAAGTAGAGGGAGAAAAGAGAGTCTAAGTTGGCATTGTTGATCTTTGATCTTGTAGGCCTTTTTGTTTTTTGAGAATATGATCTTGTAGGCCTTGAAGTGGGAGATATGAGAGTTTAGGGGTGGCAATTACCGATTTCGACATTGCAGACTGAGTTGAACAATTTTGTCATATTGGTTAGATGTGAACAACCGTAGTCAACAGTGATTTTACAATATTGATTGTTTTATTTTAAAATTATTTTATTTTATTAAGTTAAGTTTTAGGATTTATTTTATTCATTAAAATTACGTGGCATGATTTGATCGGATCAATTAGCATATATAGCAGTCTCAGGTGTTACTTAACATTATACATCAACACAAACATTAACAGAGGGGCCGCCAATCAGAATGAGCCTTAATGTTAGGATAGCAAATAAAAAAATTTAAATGTTAGGGGAAAAATTAAAGTGACCCTAAACATCAGGGTGTATTTTGCACTTTTTTTCCCTTTTTAAGAAACATTTGTTATGCACTTTAGTCATTTTAATAATTAATGTTGTTTTTAAGCTCACATATATATAACCGAACTTGATACTGATGAAAGAGTTATATAAATATAAATATATATATATTTATATATATATAATTTTTTTTTTTTGAAAGAGTTTCAACCTATGGCGTCTGCTGCTAATTATAGTTCTTTATCATCACACCAAAATACCAATCGGTTTTTGGTATAGGCAGGGATTGAACCTCAGATCTCTTATTCAACAATCAGGGACTTTACCAGTTGAGCTAACTAGAACCCACAAAAGAGTTATATTTACAACAAAGAGAAATGTCAAGGACTAAATTGAATAAATAAATAAAATTGTATGGTCCAAATTGAAAACCCTGAATTTAGAGGGACCAAAATATAAATTTACCTTTGTTAATACTATATTTTTTCTAGCCCCAATTTTCAGAAAATAATTTCTTAATTCTAATCGAAGATATTTTAAATGTTCGCTTTATTAAATATTGCACCTAAAGCGGTGAATTTACTAGCCCATTTACACCCAATAAACACTAGATTGATGACGTTTATTTAAAATATATGGTCAAACCCTAATTTTTATTGACTTTGTCAAACTTTAACGAAATTTGACCAAGTTTATTCGAGGTTTAATGTTACCTATTTTTCCCAATATGATGTTTGAATAATAAATCTTACAAAATTATTGTCAAACCCCAAATTTGACAAAGTTTGACCAATTTTTATTTATTTATTTATTTCCAAAAATCTAACTAGTTGGTAAGAATAAATGTGGTGTCACATTAAAAAAAGCATGAGATTTCCTTCAACTTAACTATATATGGAAAAATTGGAACTGAATCAGTGAGATATCACAAAATAAAATATAAACTATACGATACTCAACTCATTATATTGGGGTACATTATCAATCTTGGAAAGCATTCTTAAATTTTATTCAATGTGTGTCATAATTTTTTATGAAAAGCAGTTTCAAATTCTCCTCAAAGAAAAATACCTTCTAATTCCCTTGTGTGTGTTTGTTTAAAAAAAGAAGATAAAAAAAAAAAAAAAAAAAAAAAGTAATTGTCTCACATTGCTTAATATAGTGTATTGTATTTAATATAACTTATTCCATCATTCCTTAAAAGTTTCCATGACTTTTGAGTGGAGTTTGTGGTGTGTTTTTATGTTAGAATTTCATTCTATCTTTATCGTGTGTGCATGTATGTGTGTTTGTTTTTCAAAAAAAATAATAATTAGAATAATTGTCTAATTTTTCTTTGAAAGTGTGTTATAATTTTATTAGAAATTATGTGAACTCTTGGAAAATATTCCAACTTTTACTAAAGTGGTCATACCAATTTTATTTGATTGCAACCATGCTTTTATTTGAAAACTTGTTTCGGTGGTATTATGTCCATTGTTATTAAATAATGCACATTCAAATTTATATAGAATAATTATAGGGAAACCTAATCACACATCCAATTTTACAATTTATTGGCTTGTGCAACTATGAGTGGTGATCACTTTTGCTCACAACTAATTGCATGAACCACCACTTTTCGTCAACCACTCAAAATTATACAAGCCAATAAGTTGAGAAATTGGGTATGAGAATAGGTGCTTTCATAAATTAATTGTTTCGTACATCTTCAAAGATCATGGTAAATTTAGTGGTCTCGCTATCCACATGCCAATCCCAAATTTTGCCATGTCATCATCATACTTTTTTCACAATTTACTGTGGTAACAGAATATTGATTAGTACAATATTATTTATACTCTTTCGTAGTAATGACCATACACCAATCACAATCAATCACTTAACTCTGAAAAAAAATTATAAAATTTCTTGGATGATTAGACAAATGGTGTTTCTCTTGGCATAACAACCTTTATTTTTAGGCGTAAATGCACTTTTAGTCCCTACATTTTGACTTTTTTCCATTTTAGTCCCTACATTTTATTTTTACCACTTTTAGTCCCTAAATCAATTTACGCGTTCCATTTAAGTCCTTGAAACTACCTTCCGTGACTAATCTAACGGGCAAACTAACAGATGAATAAAATAATAATAAAAAATTTACTGTAGCATGCCACATCTGATTATAATTTAAAATATTTATTTTTCAATTTTAACAAAAGAAAAAATATGAGTTAAAAATTTTTTTAAAAAAAAAAAACACACCAGAAACGTAAGAACAAGAATTATTTGAATACCTCACTTTACCAAATCACATTTCTTCTCCATTTCGTCTCGCACACTCAACGCCTTCAATGGCTTCCGCTCAAGCGTCACCCACCTACATCGACGCCGCCGACGATGCCGCTGCTTTCTTCCTCCCTCCTCCTCACTGAAACCGAACCCACAACAACCCTTTCACGTCCTTCCTCCGTCCTCAAAGCTGATCTGACTTCCCTAGTAACTTCCGTGAAGGCTTAAAGTCGTCGATCCCCTCGGTGGTGGTTGAAGAGATGACCCTGTTTCTGTCGCTGTTGTGTGCTAAAAGACCGATCCATGCCCGTGGAAGTTCCAATCACCATCGTTCCTCCGTGGGTATGTCTTCTTCTTCAAATATTTTTTTCAATACTGTTTTTGGGTATGCAATTCTTACTTATGGGTTTTGGAGTTTTGGGTGTACCCAACACTGATCCTTGCCCCAATTGCAATCCTGGGTAACTTGTTCTTGTGGTGCTATTTCCCTGTAGAAAAAAAAAAAAAAAAAAAAAAAAACTACAACCACTTGTTCTCTGTGAATGTTTGGATATGATTTATGGGTTGTGGAATATGATTGTGTGGCCTTTATTAATGGTAATAAGATTAACTCATATTTTTTCTTTTTTGTTAAAATTGAAAAATAAATATTTTAAATTATAATCTGACGTGGCATGCTACAGTAAATTTTTTATTATTATTTTATTCATCTGTTAGTTTGCCCGTTAGATTAGTGACGAAATGTAGCTTCAAGGACTTAAATGGAACGCGTAAATTGATTTAGGGACTAAAAGTGGTAAAAATAAAATGTAGGGACTAAAATGGAAAAAAGTCAAAATATAGGGACTAAAAATGCATTTACGCCTTATTTTTATCCCCAACCCTTGTATTTACCCCTTTTGGGTGTACTAGCATTACAAACTTTTTCTTTTTCTTTTTTTGTTTTTGTTTTTGCTTTTTTATTTTTTGTCTCTTAATTTAGGACTATTCAGGACTGTGTTGATTTTTTTTTTTTTTTTTTTTTTTTAACATTGAAGCCCAAATTCGTCATTTGACTAAATTTATTCCTATATCATATATAAAATTTGTGTTGGCTAATTAAATCTAATGAAATATTAAGTTATATATGTGTGTGTGTAACTTTAAGTAAAGTTATACCACCTAATAACTTGTTATTGAATACATATTTTGAAAATCTTACCATAGGATTACATTACATATTCTATATGTTCTTAACATGCATGCTAATTTTTATATCAATTGGATGTTATTTACCATTTGATCCATAAACTCATCTTTTATGCATTATTTTAAACTACAAAAATATGAATTTAAACAATTGATTGATGACAATGCTATTGATCTTTGATCACCTTGAAATTTTGCAAGAATTAAGAATATACGAAGATAATGTAATCTAATGGTGGATTTCAAAAATACGCACCCAATTTAAAACTTTTGAAAACTTCACCACACAGTAGACGAGAGAGCCCACCTTTCAAAGGGAATGGCTTGTGTCCAGTGGCCAGCAACCACCCATTGCATGAAAAGCACGTACTAGATACAGTTCTACATGTGTGTCCTCATTATATCTGATGTGAATCATTTTATGCCCAATTTTGGGCCCAAATATTTTACGCCTTATAAGGAACACGTTGTGTAGCACAGTAAGGAGCACATTGAAGAATCTCTCTCTAACACACCCTACCTACCACTGTGACCGCACCACAACAAAATCGCAACCCAATCACCACTTTAGCGACCACTACAACCTACGTCTAAAGACCCTTTCTCACTCTCTGATCCACCCCACCTAAAACTTCTGCGATCACCACAACGTACCCATGATCCAACCACCACTCCGGCAACCTCTCCGTTTAATCCACCCTACCTGAAACTGCCATGACCACCAATATCCACCCACAACATGCGATGAATTTTTTTTTTTTTTTTTTTTTTTCATTCATGTGATCATGGATTTTTGTTGGTTTTATTCATTACAATTTTTGGGATTATGGTGAATTTTGTGTTGAGGGGAATTTTTTCCATTCAAGCTAGAAACATGAAAATGTTTTCCGATTTATTTTTAGGAAAACAACCAAACATCTGAAAATATTTTCTTTCCTATAATATATTTTATAGTCAAAAAATATTTTCCATCAAAACAAATGCAACCTCATAAATAAACATAAAATATGCTTATCTATACTATTATTTAAGGAGCTTCCTCTATTTGGATTCCTCAATTTCAATGCCTAAAATACCCTCAAATTTACCAATTTGTAAACCTTGAATAGTAGGGTTAGACATGTAAAATTACTAATTTAAAAAATCCTAAATTTTAGATAAATTTGAAAAAACATTGCCTACAAAATAGGAACACTCCCACTAACCCACTTATTCTAACACACATTTCTAATATTTTATTCTAAAAAAAAACTTCACATTCGGTAAAAAAAAAAAAAAAAAAACTAATGAAATACCCTTAATTTAATAAACTTATCTTTATCTCTAAATCATAAAAAATGGATTAAAATCTTAAATTGATAAAAAATAATAACAAAAAACCTGATGAACCACGTTCTATTAGAAAAATTATCTACCACATTCCTATTTTGAACCAAAAAAAAAAAAAACCTATCCCACGTTTTATAAAAAAAAAAAAAAAAAAAAAAAGCTACCCTAGCCACATTTTTTTTTCAAATTCAAAGTTTAAAAACAGTTTAAGTTTTAGATAACTTCATGTTTAAAAATTCAAGTAAAATATGCTAAAATTTCGGATAAAATTACCACTCTCCCACAATCACTCCCACAACCACAAGTTATTTTTCCTTTATCTAAATGCAAGTTACGTGGAGTTATATTTCTGCCATAATGATAACCACTCATGAGAAGATTTATCCAAATTAATTCATGGCCATGTCAAAGGTTACTTTTGCACCAAGAAAGGGTGTCCACTGAACTCGAAAACCCGACCAACCCGCCGAACTCGCCCGAAACCGAATCACCACCACCCGAACCGACCAATCCAACGGTCGGCAGCGGGTCACCACCCACAGAACCCGATACCTACGGATCGGTTGGCAGGTTCCCTCCCTAAAAACTCGAGCCACCCGACCCGACTCAACCATAAAATCAACAAAATCCGGCAACATTCGAAAGTTTTCCGACAAAAATTTACAAATACCGGCGATATTTTTTGCTCTTTTGACGAAAAGCTACTTGAAATCCACCAGATCCGGCGAGATCTCGTTAAGATCTAGTCCAGATTCGACGGATCCAGCCAATTATCGGCCAGATCTCGACCGATCCGGCAAAATATCAGCATTGGCGGTGAAACTCGAAACCAACCAACACAAACCCAAAACCCGACGGACCTGAACCGAACAATTCGACCATTATTACGGGTCGATTTCGGTTTTGTTTTTCACCCACCCGAAAAATTCGGGTTGGGCATAAACTTGACCCGGCCCGACCAATGGACACCCCTAGCACTAGGGGTGTAATCGGTTCGGTTCGGTCGGTTTCAAGTGCGATTTTTCCACCGAACTGAAATTTCGGTTTTACCAAATTTGGCACCGACACCAAACTGAAAGGGAGGAACACCGACACCGAACTGACTAGATTTCAATCAGTTCGGTTCGGTCGGTTTTCGGTTGTTTCCAATTTCTTAGAACCAAACAAATCAGAGACCAAAAAAAAAAAAAATCCTATTTCTCTTTACTTTCCCACATTTTCTCAACACCCAAACACCAAGCAAACAAAAAAAAAATCAAAATCATGTATATAATTAGAAAACATACCAAAATAAGAAATATATATATATTTCCTTTGCTTTCCCATGTTTTCTCACCACCCAAACACCAAGCACCAAGCAAGTAGCAAACACAAAAAAAGAAAAGAAAAAAAAGAAGAAGAACGAAGAAGAAGCACTAAAGCAGCTGGCGTGTCTGTGAGAGGGAGTACCGGTCAGCGCATTAGAGGGGGTTGGGGTGATCGGTGGGGGAGGAGCCGGAGGTGAGGTTGACGGAGCGGAGGAAGGCGACGGAGGAGTGGCGGATGGAGTTGGAAGCTTGGAGCCAAAGAGGGAGTCGGTGGCTTTGAGGTGGGAGCGGGAGCATGAGATGGTGGAGAAGAAGTCAGAGATGGAGACTTGGTTGGTGTGGATCCTGGAGCCTGAGCAAGAGCCGAGGTGGCTAGCAAGGTGAGAAGCATGAGAGTCACCAAAGTAGAGGAAGCTATAGTTGTGAGAAAAGTATGTAGGCTAGGGTTTTCTAACTTATGATTTTATAGTCTAATTAGTTTTAGTTTAATTAAAGGTAATTAATCTAATGGGTTTTAAAATGCTGCGTTTAAAAAGACAAAATGAAAACATTGAAAAGCTCAGCTGAACAAAAAAAAGGTAGGCCGGATCATTTGATGAGTATGACAAAAAAAAGGCCCAATTGTGAATTGTTTAAAAAAAATTGATGGAGGCCCAACACATTGACGCAAAGCATGTCTCAAATATTTACAAATTTTATATTATATATTTAATATATAATAATATTTTGGTTTGGTGTGGTCAATTCGGTTCATTAAAATTTGCCACCGAAAATCAAACTGAAATTTTTGATTTTTTATATAATAAAACCAAAACCAAACCGAACTGAAATTTTTGCATCAGTTCAATCAGTTTGAAGCGGTTTTTTCGGTTCCTCGGTTTTTTGCACACCCCTATCTAGCACCAGATTAGGATTTGCTTAATTTGTGATTTATACATATGGGTTTGTCACTTTGTCTTTAGTACAATTCGATCAATAACATCTTCTAGGGATCTTTTGTGGTATTTACTTTACTGGGTAAACAATTATGGGAATTACTTTTATTTTTTTCTCTTTCTTTTGTTTTTTTGAATTGCAATGACTAGGTTATGAGTAAGATTGCTTTACAACGCCATTAAAGTCCAATGCCCTTTAAACAGGGAGTGTCCTTTTATGGTTGTGGTATTTAGTTCACTGTGTTAATAATTGTGGGATTTTTCCCTTCTTCTTTTTTTAAATTAATTTTGCAATTGGAATCTAATACACTTTATAGGGGGATTAAACATGAGATTGTAGGGTCAGGTTCTTATCTACTTTTTTCTTTTTTTCTCTCAGTTTTGATTGTAGTTTCCCTTTAAGCACACGCTCACACGCGTGCTCAAATGCTCTTCTATTTTTTTTGGAAAAAAATTAATAATTTATATCCATTATAATTTGAGATTACTACATTTTCCAATCACAAAAATATCTAGGCGTGTGATGAAAAAATTATTTAACTCACAAATGTATAACACTCATCACACGCTTAGGTATTTTTGAATTTTTAAACATGATGAATCATCATTGATAATCAAATTCCAATAACAACTTACAATTTCAATTTTTGTAAACAAGTCTCCCACACAATAGATTGTTAACTTTAATCACCCAAGAATCAGCCAATTACCACCTTTGCATGAAAACCAAGGGACAAATTTAAAAAAAAAAAAAAAAAAAAAAAAAAAAAAAAACCTAATTTTAGCCGAGACATGAACCAAAACCACAAAACCCACTCGAACACCTCCACTTGGCTAGATTTAGTCAAATTAGGTCAAACCCAAGAGTTGCGAAGCAAAATGCCAACTTTGACCAATAAACTTTCACAAAAAATAAGACCATTCAAATGGGATGATTCTCACAGCAAAATACAGGCATATTAATCCCCTTCAAAACGATAAGTGGATTTTAGTGATTGAACGTAAATCCAAAGAAATATTACAAGAACATAAAAACTCTCCAAAATTGAAACCCTATGCCAAAATTAAGGTAATCGAAACCCAAACAATCTTTAAATCATGTGAACCATATATTATTGGAAAGCTTGTGCAATAAACTTCATTTTGAGTAGAACCAAAGCATGATTGGTGTCATGATATTTTCAAAAATGAATGGCTCGCTCCATTCTGAGTACAGAAAAGACTCCACCCAAATGTGCAAATTTTTACCATGATAAATTGACAAGTTTACAACGCACAAACATTAACAGCCATAACTCTTCACAACAACCTACGATTTAGGAAAACTTGATGACAATGGAAAGATAATTTTATAAGATTTCCAACAATGCCTCATTTGCCCCGTTTTGAGAACCTAAAGACTTTCAAATTACCCATAGAAGTTGAGAAATAAAGTCGAAAATTGGCAAAAAGTTGCATGTGAAGCTCATCAGCCACTCAAAAAACTGCTATAAATAGCCCAACCCTAATTTGCAAGGACAAGCTTAGGGCTATAAACGAGCCGAGTACTAAAAGTTTAAGCTTGGTCATTTAATTTTTTTACAAACACAAGTCAAGCTAGAACTAATCACCAAACACGATTTTATGTTCAAGCTTGGCTCATTTTCTTGTCGAGTAAACTCAAGCTTATTCATATGCTATTTGATTAACTTATTATTTTCCTGTATATTATGAAACCATGACTAAAATGTTTTACCTCTTCAAAATTCTATGAATTTTACTACAAATAGACTACTTATTTCATCAATAATCTACAAATAATAATTTAATTTCATATGAACCTATTGACAAACTTATACAATCCAATTTCAAATCTATATAAACATATTTTTATACAAGTATGCATCTAGAAATATAATATTACATATAGTTTAATCGAACCCTCATGTTCATGAGTTTGTTCATAAACACATTGTTATATTTGAACTTGGCTTGTTTAATAATTGAGCTTAAACTTAAAGTTTGAACTTGACTTGTTTTCTATAAAACAAACATAAACAAGCTTTTACCCAAACCAAGATCAAGCTGTTCATTAATAGCTTGGTTCATTTATAGCCCTAGAAAAGCTAGAACAAGCTCAAAAAATGAGCTTTCAAAATTCTCCTTTCCAGTTAGTTTATAGTAGTTTGGGATTTCCCTAAAGTTCTTCCATGGTAGCGTGTAAATTTGATTGATCATTATAGATGAGTTGAAACACTACAATCGAGCACTACTACTAAGTTGCTAAAGTCAGTATAGGGTGTTCTTTAAGAGTTCATCTAGGGTAGTGTGTAGATTTGATTGGTTTTGGATGCAATTTTATCTAATTTAGGTTTGAAGGAACCAAATTTAGGAAACTTCACTTTTTCAAAACACAAGTATCGCAACTTTAAGAAATCCTAATGATTGGTCGCAACTCCATACATTATACACCCCTTATACACAAGCACAAGTAGTGCAAGTGATGCACCCATTAACACGCATTGTGAGCATATGGGACCACCATCCCATCTCTATTGCGTGCTCGCGCACTAGTCGCCATTAACCCCAACCCAAATGTACATTGTTGATTCACCAAACCCACCATTGTCAACAGACTTGGCACCTCCGCTGTGACATTTTGACTATATCCCTTAAATGTGCAATGCATCATAAGCAATTGTACTTGATCATTAGTTTTAGGGCCATACGTCCATGTACAGTTGTTCATTATTTGTTATATACTTTGCTCATCATACAGTTGTTCATTATTTGTTATATACTTTGCTCATCATTTTGCAAATTAACATGTAACTGTTATTATTTTTTTACTACTTTCAAGCATAGGGTAGAGACTTAATTTCTGCAATGCATTATTCTTGCGAATTGTGTGCCTTGAACTGAAAAATCTTACCCCTTTAAATTTTCAAAAAGTTCTTGAATACAACACTCTCATGATCTATATCGTTGAAATCGAATAATTTTACCTAGTTAGTATGACTAAGTGTTAAGTATGCACCCTTTAATTGATTGCTATCAACAAGTTAAGTAGTTGAAATGGCCCCTTAGATCCACTCCATATGCTAACTAGAAATAATGATGTTGGATGATCAATGTCCCAGGCCAAAAAACTATTAAATGCCTCACCTAATTTATAGTTATCGACAGGGGGATTTATGCATTTCCTTTAAGAACTAGAATCCTAATTGACAATTTGCATATAGTCATCTTATACTAGAGATGCTAAGAGCACTAGCATTAGCTGAACTATCCTAAATGCCATTTTGACATACCAAAACTTACTTTATCTATTTTACCACACCATTTTACAATACACCATAAATTAGATGTTTTGTTTTAACATTACAACACATTAAATGTGCGTTTGGATAGCAAACGTGTCTGGCGTTCGCGTTCAAACTTAGGTCCTGTGCACTGTTCACGGGACCCACAAACCTTTTTTTTTAGCAAAATTTTCATTAAAAATTGGTCTTACGGCACTATTTACACATTTAAAAATTATTTTGCTATAGTGTTTCTAGTTTTCAGCAATAAGCGATATCCAAACAAACCCTAAAATAATAAAAACTAATAAAAAATTATTTAATTTCTCTCTCTAAACTCAGCACCACAAAGAAATATAAAATAAAAAATAACCACTACACCATCACCAGTCACCACCTTAAATCCACAACCACCAAAAAAATCACCCAAATCCACCAAAACAAATCACAATCACATTATTTATGTTTGAAACCCTTCACCACCATAAACCCACAATTCACCACCGTCATAAAACCCAAAAACGCAACCCAATCACAAGAAATCCACTACCACCATAAACCCACACAACCCAATCATAACAACACCCCCGAAGGTCCAAAACAAGTGCTGCAAACCACCATTATTGCACTTGCACCAAACTACCCCTACCCATCCCCCAAAATCTCCACCACCACACCAACATCGTCATCTTCGACACTGCCAGATCCAAAAAAAAATAGAGCTTCTTTCTCTTCTACAATCCTAACCCAAGCTTGGACCCCACAACACCTCCAAAACTATTGCCGCCATGAACCACCACCCAAAACCCAGATTAGGAAGAAAAACAGAGGGATTGGCGATATTGGTGATTGGCGGAGCAACCACTAGCACCACTTCGCGAGATTGACAGAGATTGCCACAACCACTAGTACTACTTCATGGGGCGAGAGAGAACTAAGAAGACCCAGACGAGAGAGAGAGAGAACACAGATAGATGAGAGAGAAATCGATATAAAGAGGGAGTTGAATAAACAATAATAATAAAAAATTTTACAACATATGCCCGTACCATGTCATTTATAGAATCTCATTGTAGCTCCATGCCAAAGTTTTTAAGATTTTGGCATATCTGACGTTGGTGATTTTTTGGTGTTTGGTGTGCCAAATGCCAAAAATTTGGTATTTGGCACACCTAATGCCAATGCTCTAATCCTGTGACAACTAAGACCTATTATAACTCGAGTGAAATCCCAACCTAAGATAGGGTACTTGGAGATTAGGACGATTTTTCAAACAAGGGGAAAGTATTGCATGTTTGCTTTTTGAACATTTTACTTCATGAATTAGACTAGATTTGTCTTGTACACTATGTCATACATCTATAAGCAACCCTTCGAAAAGAATGACCACGGGGACTCAACCATTAGATTCGTCCTAGTTCTAAAGACCTTCAACCTTTTAAGGACACGATCATGCATTTGTCTTTGTCACCTAAACTGTCTCAAACAATAATCAATGGCAAGGGGCCAAAGCCTTTTCAAGAGAGCAAATAAACAAAATGCCAATTTTCTCACCCAAAACTTGAGTCAAACTTTGAATTTTGATAAGCCATTTTTCAAAAACCCAAAAACAAATTTGACTTAACCTTTTTTTAGAGTGGTCTCTTGCAAATCCAAAACCTCTTATCTAAGCTAAGCACTAAACTTGTCTTTACATTGTAGAACCCATTTAATCAACACCCCTGTAAAAAAGTTAGCCCATATTGCATGAACCGATAGAATTGTAGCCAATGTATCCAAGACACTTTACTAAAAGATCCTTTATTGTGTCTATCTTATAGGGTTTCTCTTGTAAACATTCTCTTATCTAAGAAGTGTAATCCCCCTCGCAGTCCTTTTTTGCAAGACCTAGTTAAAAAGAAACCTTTGATACTCAAAGGAGGAAGTCATGCCAAAGAGAATGGAAACCCATGAAGAAGCAGTAACCTTAAAAAGGATAAAGGAGTCAAAACCAAGCACGATCAACCTCCCAATATCGATGAACCAACCCTCTCATGTCCTGCTCAGTAAGGGTGTAGTCACCTCTATCACGCCAAGATCAACATCCACTCCACTGACGACAAGCTAGGACCCAGCCAATACTTGTTCATATCACTCTAGCACTCTAGGCCATCCCCTCAAGGATTGTCATGATTATAGATCTTGAGCAAGAGATTCGATTAATCATGAACTCATCTAATTTAGAGATAAGATTATGCATAATGACACTAGAATGCCCAGCATCTTATCAGAGCCCAGGTGACATATCATAGTTAGACACAACTGCGGACGCTCCTCAAAGGAAGGCTAAGAAAGCCCTTTTAGCAATAAGAAACTGAAAGACCAAAGTATAAACAATACTGAAGAAATAGGTATAAGAGTCTAGTGCTAAGTAGACCAAGTTCTTGAGATCACTTGATTTCTCCATGCCCCTCAAGCAATGGTTAAGTAGCAATTAGCTACCTCGATATTCATGTTCATCACAAGGACACTCGCTTTGATGACCAACTCCTCAGAAATATGAGTTCTGATATTCAACGATGCTTGAAAGGCCAATTGTGGAAAGCTAAAAGCTACAGGCAAACTTCTATGCTAAGATTGGCATAAAAAAAAAGAAGTTAGACAGAACACCACACTATTAAAAACACACACACACACACACACATATATATATGAGGCTAAATAGCGCATTGGACGTTCGATCGAATAGTCGAACTTATACTGTTATAAGATCTTGGTCAACTTAAAAAGATTTTCAGTTGACTGGAAAACCCTTCGTCAAATGTTTTTCTGAAAAATTTTCAGTAAAACATTTTACAATTTCAAGGAAGGTGCTCCAAGAGTCCATTTTTGTAACTTATCAAAAGATATAAAAAGATAAAAGCTAGCTTATTTCAAAGAGGGGAAAAAAAACAAAACAAAAAAACAAAAAAAACAAAAATCTTGTTGCCTTTACTCAAATAGTCACTTAATGTAGCTTAAGCAAAAATGAAATCAATCCTCCCTTCTTGAAGATTCCTTAATTGAAATTTCAAGGTGCACCTATGCTTCCACTTGGAGAAAGATATACTTGATTACAAAATCCAAACCTACTTTCCTTCTAATGAACCATGGTTATTGCATTAACATATGCAGCTCCATGATGCCAAAAACTATAAGACAAATCCATTCAAGAATCTATTGCAACCAACACCATCTATGAGTGCATTATTTTGTCAAAACTAGTAGGGCCCTCAAAGACTATTATTATGCATAATAGTAAAAAAAGCTAACAAATGCTTTTAGCACATGTTGATTGTCCAGTCACACGATAAGAGGTTCAAAAATTAGATAAAAACCATAGCATCTTACATGCAACCAAAATTGGGAAGCTCGAATCAATTCGAGCTGCAAGCACATTTAACTGTACATATTTAAAGTCAAACAAGAGCAAAACGCATGCCACAATCCAAAATACAGCAAAAAGAACTTCCCATTACTATTTTAGTTTTTATTTATTTATAATTACACACGTATCCGGTGGGTCTTGAGCCCACACCCACACCCTCACCCTCCACCTTATTCTTACAAGGGAATGAGGTGTCATTTAAGCTATAGCTAATTGGCACTTCCCATCACTAATTTATCAGTATAACCAACATCATTGCATTGATCCAAAATTTGAACAGATAGATGATATATAATGACAATAACCACTTAACACTAGTCAAAAAAGAGATACTAAAAGCAGTGGCTCTTTGGGGTAAAAAGAACTAACCTTGTACCACCTAAGGCAGTGAAATTGTCCCAAAACAGTGATAGAGAAACATAATAGTACAACAAAGTGAAGTTTTGGTTAGGTGGAACCTGAACAACTTGGAAAACATAAAGGGGCAATAACATGAAAGAACTGCATTGTTCTTTCTACAATAAAAAAAGATACTAAAAATAATGAGAAGGATGCACCTACTTTGCATATTAAAAAATATCAGCAAGAAATCTAGCAACAATATTATTTTAAAAATGAGAGAGAGAGAATGAAAACTCATGACCATTATGCACAAAAGTATTAAGAAGACTTTGCTGGCATAATCCAGTTGTTGGTCGAACTAAAATGCAATAAAAGCTCCAGAAGTTAAGAGAATCAACAGCATCTCACAAATTTCCAAACCAGGCCATCTAAGCAGGTTATAACTAGCAGGGAACATATTTAACAATAAGAACTTAAAAAAATCAAGAGAATGGTGCGAATAGGCCACACCTTTTTTTTTTTTTTTTTGGGGGGGGGGGGGGGGGGGCGACGCAGGGGGGGGGTGGACAAAGAGGATAAAACAAGAGATGGAAGGGGTGAGAGAGAGATGAAGAAGAAGAAGATGAAAAAGACGGCTATTTCAGTAGAATATTTTCTGATGCAAGGATATCGTATCAGGGTAATGAGACATCAGTAGAAAATCTCACCAGATTCGATGAGATTTTAAATAGAGCAAAATAATGAGATTTCGCCAGCTTGCATTCAAGGACTTCCAGTGACATAAACATACTTCTAAAAAAAAAAAAAAAACTTTTTATACCAGATCGAAAGAAGAAGTTTGCACCAAGAATTCTAGCAAGCTTTCCCCCTTCTTGTAAAACTATCAAATTTATCCCTTGCAGCTCTGCCCTCCTTATAGAAAGCATTCTTCAAATCTGCCATAGTTGATTCATAGATACAGACTCATAGATAAAGACTCTTCTATCAAGCACAGGCCAGAATCCCAAATACAGCAGAAAAGAACTTCCCATCACTATTTTAGTTTTTTTTTTTTATTGAAAATTACACACGTAACCAGTGGGTCTTTAGCCCATATCCCCACCCTCCACCTTACTCTTAGAAGAGAATGAGGTTAAGCGAGAGCTCATTGGGACTTCCCATCACTACTTTATTAGTATTAATAATAGCATTGCATTCATCCAAATTATGAAAGGTAAAATTATTAAGTATTGGATGGACAGGGCCTAGCCCACACAACTGTCAGAGGATATAAAAATGACAACAGCCACTCAACACTAGTCAAAGAGGAGGAGAAACTAAAGGCTGTGGCTCTTTGGGCAAAGAGTCATTAACCTTGTACCACCAAAGGTGGTGCAATCATGCCAAAACAATGATCAAGAAATATAAAACAGCACAACAAAGCGAAGTTTGGGCTAGGTGGAACCTGAACAACTTGGAAAACAGAAACGAGCAATAACATAAAAGAACCACATTGCTCTTTCTACACTAAATAAGATATAAAAAAAATTCACGATGGCTAAATTACTTCAAATAGAAAGAAGCACCAACTTTGCATACTAAAAAATGTCAACAAGAAATCAGCAACACCAAAAACTCATGACCATTATGCACAAAAGTAGTAAGAAGACTTTCAATTTTGTTGGCAGAATTAAATTCTTGTTGGTCAAAATGAAAATGCAATAAAAGCTCCAGAAGTTGAAAGAATCAATGGCAGCATCTCAACAATTTAAAAACCAGACCAGGTAAGCCGATCATAACCAGCTGGGAAAATATTTAACTATAAGAACTTAAAACAAACAAGAGAATGGCCCAAAGAGAGATGGAAGGGGCGAGAGAGAGAGATGAAAAAGGTAAAGAAGGTAAGACAGCTATTTCAGTAGAAGATTGTCTGATGCAAGGATATCATATCAGGGTTATGAGACATCAGTAGGTAGATTATTTATCTATAAACAGAGTAAGATAATAAAGAAAAAAGGTGCTTGCATTCAAGGACATCCAATTACTTAAACATTACTCTAAAAACAAAGTAAATACCAGATCAAAAGAAGAAGAAGTTTACACCACGAATTCTAGCGAGCTTTCCACCTTCTTGAAAGACTATCAAATTTATCTCTTGCAGCTCTACCCTCCTTATAGGAAGTTTTCTTCAAATCTTCCATTGTTGATTCATATATACTGAGTCTTCTATCAAGCACCTCATCGCCATACCTCCTTAAGTCTGAGAACCTACCTAGGTTACAAAGACCAAGGAGCAAAGCATTTGCGCTCACATCAAGAGGTGTGATATTGTTCTCGGTCGCATAGTTCCAAATCTCAATGGCTGCTTCGGGGTCATAGCCTTGAAAAAGCATCGATATGGCCATCGCACAATTAGAATGCGTAGGTTGCCATTCATTCTTGATCATCTCGCGAAAGAAGTTACTCACTTCGCGAACCTTCTTGCTTTTAATCAGACATTTAAAAATCATGTTATAAGTTAAAGAATCAGCAAAAACACCATTGAAGGGCATCTGATCCAAGAGCCGGATTGCATTGTCGAAATCATCATTGTCGCAGAGCAAGCCAATCATGGTATTGTACATTGTCAAGTTTGGTACCAATCCATTACCCACCATGGTATCCCACAACGCAATTGCGTTGCGCGGATTGTTCTGCTTAATAAGAATAACAAGAGCAGTGGAAAAGAATCTCAAACCTGGAAAGCAGTTGTTCTTCTTCATGAGTTGAAGAAACTTGATCGCCTCATCAACCTGCGAACCGCTCACGAGCGTATTCAAGAAGGTGTCATAAGCAGACATATTCAGAGGGCTCCACCCGACACTAATCACCATCTCGCCAAAAGTCCTAGTCGCCTCGGCCACATTGCCTTCTTTCTCCCACCCTTCCAATAAAATCGCAAAAGTATCCCCATCCACCGGTATCTTTGCCTTGACCTGCTCGAAGAACTCCACCGCCCTCGCCGTCTGATTGTCTTCATTACAAATCGCACTGAGCAACGAATTCACAGCGATCACGTCCTTCTCAATCCCATACCTATCCATCACGTTAAAGCTCATCACCGCCTCCTCGAACCTCCCCACATTGCAATAACTCCCAAAAATCGACACGAAGGTGGTGATGGACAGCACGCTTTCTTGCTTCATCGACCTCACCGCGTCCCACATCGGATCAAAGAGTTGGTTCTTGCCTAGCAAGTCAACCATGAGGTTCCACGCCGGCGTGGAGTGCTTGGTCCCCTGCTGCCCGGCCCAGCGGAAGAACTTCACCGCGGAGGACGGGTAATGGTAGCAGTATTTCAGCACCTCGCACACGAGATCGGTAGAAGGCGAGATTCCGGTGGAGGAGAGAGCGGTTTCAATGGCGGTGGGAGACGAGCGAGTGAGGATTTCGCACAAGGTTCGAGCGGTTAAGGTGATGTCAGTAGAATCCACATGAGATGGAAATTGCTGTAGAAGTCGCCCCGGTTTTAGGGTTGCGGCGTTCGTATCCTCCATTAAAGTTTTTTACAAAACCCTAGAAAAATTGTCATATAAAAAAAGTACAAGAAATGCTAATTTGGATGAAAAATTTAGGAGATTTTTTTATTTAAAATTTACAAACACAAACAAAATGTAAAGAAACCATGGGAATTTCAAATTTAAAGAGAGAAGAGAAAAGGGGGGAACAGAGAGAGAACCTTGAAGTTGAGAGAATGCAGTAGAATCGAAGGGAGTGAGAAATTGAAGAGGAGATGAAGGGAAGGGAACTGAGTTTTGAATTAGGAGCCAACTTGGAAGACCAGAATCCTTCAGTGTGAGGGTGGGTAACTGGAATTTCATGGATTCTTGGTTCTTTGTTGTCCCTTGCCAGAGGGAATTATATATGCAGCGACTCAACTGGTTTTTGGGTCGTCAAGGTTAAGGACACCCAAAAAAATATTTTTACTTTTTATCATAATTCATTTCACAACTTTAATTTGAATTTTGTCATAAAAAAAAATATTTAAAAAAAAATTAGGCTTTCCGTCAATTTCCACCATCAAATAGTCCCCAATAACAATAAGTGTCCCAATTTTGATATTTTTTTTAAATTTTTAAAATTAACAAAATTAAGAAAAACATTTTTGGATGCTCCTATGCTCACATTTTTAGATGCTTTCATGTTCATATGTTTGTATGTTCACATACTTCCATATTCACATGATCAAATGTCATATGCTAATATGTTCAGAAAAAATTTGGTTACAAACATAGTTATAGTCAATGGAAGTGCGAGGCATATACTTAATATCAAAAACTTCCAAGATTGTTCCTCATTTTGCAATCCTCCCTGTGTAGTTAGCCCTCTGAAGTAGTAATTAAAGACGAAGCTGAGTGAAAACCACAATGGTGTGAGCCTGGAAGTAATGAGGGAGCTTCCGTGTAGCATACACCACTGCCAAAATGGCTTTCTCCAATGGTAGATAACGAAACTCTGCTTCATGCAACGATTTGCTCACATAATAGACTGGTCTCTGCACGCCATCATCAACCCGTATTAGTACCAGGCTCACCGTATGTGAGGCTACAGCGATGTAAGCAAATAGCACTTCCTCCTCCTCGGACTTAGTCATAATGGGTGACCGAGAAAAATATTCCTTTAACTGCTAGAAGGCCGAGGCATAATCTTCGGTCCACTCAAACCTCTTCCACTTATGCAACAACTAGAAGAAGGGCCTGCACTTATCTGCCGACCGTGAAATGAATCGATTTAAAGTGGCAGTCATTCCTGTCAACTTCTAGACCTCTTTGGGGTTCTGAGGAAGTTGTAGGTTGTTAATTGCTTTAATCTAGTTAGGGTCGACCTCAATTCCGCGATGAGTGACCATATAACCCAAAAACTTGCTAGAGCCAACACCGAAAGAACACTTAGAAGCATTAAGGCGCAATTTGTGTTTCCTCAGTATCTCAAAAATATCCCCGAGGTCATTTACCTGCTCAGACTTTACTTTACTCTTTACCATCATATCATCTATGTAAACCTCTATATTTTTGCCCAATTGAGGTTCAAACATCCTGGTCATCATCCTCTGATAAGTAGACCCTGCACTCTGCAATCCAAAAGGCATCACTTTGTAATGATAATTCCCAGTAGGCGTAACGAAAGCAGTTTTTTCTTGATCATCCAGAGCCAATGGTATCTGATGATATCCTTGGAAAGCATCCAAGAAGCTCATCCGAGGATGACCTACGGTTGCATCCATTAATTGATCTATTCGAGGCAGGGGGAAGGGATCCCTAAGGCAAGCTTTATTTAAATCCGTGAAGTCTACACATACTCACCACTTCCCATTTTTCTTCCTCACCACCACTGTATTGGCTAATCACTCAGGGTTGAAGACTTCCTTTATGGCGCCGACCCATTTAAGCTTAACCACTTCCTCCTTGACAGCATCAGAATGTTCCTTAGACGAGCGCCGAGGTGGTTACTTTTTGGGGATGACGGAGGGATTGATGTTTAGATGATGGCAGATAAAATTTGGGTCAACCCCAGGAGCTTCGTAAGCACTCTATGAGAACACATCAATATTTCTCCTCATAAATCCTATCAGCTCTTCCTTCTGATAGGCCAAGAATGTATTGACCTCTTGTAATAAATTAACCAAGTGAATTAATTAAGTTAAGCCGTAAATGCACTTTTAGTCCCTACATTTTTACTTTTTTCCATTTTGGTCCCTACATTTTAATTTTACCACTTTTAGTCCCTAAACCAATTAACGCGTGTTATTTTCGTTCTTTCCGTCAATCAATCGACGGAAATAGCTGAGGTGGCTGTCGAAGGAATTAAAATATTATAAAAAATGTCATATCACCCATGACACATCAGCATATAAATTTAAAAAATTAATTTATTAATTTTAACTAAATAATAAAAATAAAAACATAATTAAAAACTAAAATTCACATGAATTAAGATTGTTCTTCATTTTACAACTTGTTCTTCATATTCTTCCCAAATCAAACCTAGCAACCAAGAACTCAAACCCATCACAAGAACATAAACCCAGCAACCCAAGAACTCAAACCCAGATCACTTGGACATAAATGAAAACAAGAAGAAAAAACTCAAATTCAACACCTCAAAGATCATCAAACCCAGCACCATCAGATCTACCACAAATCAAGATCATAGAATTCTTCATGTTCTTCCCCAAATTCTAACACAATTAACACTGAATTCTCAGCAAATCAAACCTATAAACCCAGTTAACAAACCAATCCAGATTAAACCCAGATCAAGAAACCAATCACAACAAACCCAGATCAACACAATCAAACCCAAACCAACACAATCAAACCTAGATCCCACCACCAATGACCGACACAATCAAGCCACCACCACCCCGCCGATCAAAAACATTTCTTCATAACATGAACTTCAGCTCAAAAACCCACAAAAATTCCAGAACATGACCACCACTGCCACCGAAAAAGTCACCAAACCCACCGATCAGTCAACAAACCCACGCCAAAACGATGGCCAAGATCGGCGAGCTCCATTGTGGCCAAGATCGGGACGAAGGCAGAGACCGGTGAGCTCCATTGTGGCCGAGACGGTGGCCGAGATGGAGGCCGAGACCGGGACGGAGGCCGAGATCGAGTTCCATTCTCTCTAAACCACCGTCAGCCCCCTTCCTCTAGATCTGCTTCAAACCGCCGGCCTCATCTCATTCTTTCCCTCTCTTTCTCTAAACTCTTTTTTTTTTGGTAGAGCTCTCTCTAAAATCATATCATGGTTTAAAAAGGTCTGATAATAAAAAAAAATTTGTTTGATGCTTTTGACTAACTCACTTAAAGAAAAGTAAATACACTTAAAACTAAAATGATCTAATGATAAATTTTTGTTTGGGTTGGTTGAGATGAGAGAATAGTGTGTGGCAGTGTAGTTTGAGTTTGAGATGAGAGAATAGAGTTTGAGTTTGAGATGAAAAAAAGAAAAAGTGTGTGGCCGGTTTGAAAATAGTGTTCAGGTTTGGATCTTATGTTAATTTTTTGGGTTTTAAAATTTTTGGGTTGGTGTTCTTGTTCAAGAAACTTTTAGATCTTAATTCATGTGAATTTTAGTTTTGAATTCTGTTTTTATTTTTATTATTTAGTTAAAATTAATAAATTAATATTTTAAATTTATATGCTGATGTGTCATGGATGATGTGGCATTTTTTATAATATTTTAATTCTTCCGGCAGCCACCTCAGCTATTTCCATCGGTTGACTAATGGAAATGACGAAAATAACACGCGTTAATTAGTTTAGGGACTAAAAGTGGTAAAATTAAAATGTAGGGACTAAAATAGAAAAAAGTCAAAATGTAGGGATTAAAAGTGCATTTACGCCTTAAATTAATTAACATGCAATACACGTGGTAGCACAAACAAATCACCAACTAAGTTAAATGCAGTGGAAAATAAATTTGACACAGGTGATTTGTTTACGAATGAGGATAACCACCACGGCAAAAACCTCACCGGGTGATTTTAAGGTCACCACTCCCGAGAATCCACTATTATCAAAACAAGTGGTTATAAGTAAAAGAATCACAGTACCTTATACCAAACTATAGTTGAACCCTTACCCCAATACTCAATTGGACTTGTTCTGTAGTGATAATCTCTCATTTTCAATGAACGGCTCCCAGTACGTGACTAACCAATAGATACGCAGATCTCAGTACGCGACTTAATCACCAACTTGAGAAAGATGTTGGCTACAAAGTTTTTCAGTTCAACACACGATGAAGATCAAGAAGTTCCTTGGTCACAAAACCCTAAGGTGTACAAACACAGCAGCTTCTTCAAGAGAAAGATGAACTAGGGAAAATTCTGTCTCCGGTCACAATTTGCATGAACAAGACTTTGCTCTACACTTGTGCAACTGTGCCATGTTTGACGGCCCTTAAAATAATCCTTATATATGTTTAGAGTTGTGAGAAAAGAAAGCTTAAACGCATACTCATGGATGGATGAAAATCAACTCTGAAAAACTGAGTTTCATAAACCTCGATAGATATCTATCGAGCTAGCTGTCGAGCCACGGGCTTCAGCAGCTTTTAAACCTCGATAGATGCTAGCTGTCGAGTTTTAAAATCCAGTACTTTCTCACTTGATTCTTGGATAGAAATCTTGTTTCTTGAAGCATTAAACACATCCTAAATCTGCCCATTTACAAGTAAAGTACGTTTTGTCAAAGGATTAGCCAATTATATAAAATAGTGACATATGTTCCTAACATTGAATCACATATGTCCTAACAATCTCCCCCTTTGGCAATCCGTGACAAAACTACAACAAACACATGAACATATGAGAGAAGTTATAAATCACTTAACTCATACTCACTTGTTGAATACAATAAAATCTATCCTAACACAAACTCTTGAAAAACTTTGCAAAAAGAGAGTTTATGGTAAGTAGACTTTGACAACCTATATTTCTGAAACACTTTAAACAAAGCTCATCACGGCATCTTAGTGTGAAATAGAAATAATAAATTGCATACATTAAAATAAGAAATATGTGTATAAAGAGAAAAAAGAAACAACACATGGAGAGATAGGTGAAATAACATACATCAATATATATATAAACCAAATATAAGTACAATGTATGTCAAATGGTCACAAGACCAATGTACAAGAGATAATGTATCTAAAAAAAAAAAAAAAAAAGATACAAGAATTCTCACTACATCCCTCAATAACACTCCCCCTATCTCCTATACAAACCCTCCTTCTAAGTTAGTTACATCAAAAACTTTTTTCCCTTTAACATGAAGTTCTCCCCCTAAGTCTATTACTCCCCATGAGGAAAGACATTTAATTCTCAAATTTCTCCCCCTTTTTGACACGATTGTCAAAGGGCATAAAAAGTCAAAAGACTTGACCTGAGATAGACAAAAAACTGAAATAAAGGGAATGAGGAGAACAAGGAACCATAGATTTACAAGAAAAATAAAAACAAGATGCTATGGACACAAAGGAAAAAAATGCAAAACAAAGAAAAATGAAATGCATGCAAGGGTATCTTAATCGATAGAGAAGGTGTCGAGAATCTATCGAGAAGAAACCAACCTCGATGGATCGAGAATCTGTTGAGGATCTATCGGCCAGACAGAAAGTTTCTTGATGGATCGAAAAAGCTGTCGAGAAGCTATCGAGATTGAAAGCTAAGGAGCTCGATAGATAGTCTAACTGTCGAGAGGTGTCCAGCAGCTGTCAAGATTGCTTAAAAACAGTTTTTTTAAGAAAGAGAAAAACACAGACATGAATGCAATCAAGCATGCTATTCAACTAAAGATCCAAACAACATTTTAAGCTCTAAAAAACATCTCTCAACACTAAAAATATCAAGCACATAGATCCCAAAACACACACACACACTGAACAAGTCTAACCAATTTTATATTTCAAAAACAAGTTAAGACAGTTTAGTGAGCATACATTAACACAAGTATTTCTTGTGATGGTCAAATCACATTGTACCTACACATGTACCAAAAGTAGTAAAGAATATTGCGTGTTGTGTGTGAAAAACATCGCAAGATTGCATAAGTGTCTACATGTTATGACGATTTGAGATATGAGAAAATCACTTTAACTCACACACAATCATAATTGTTTGATGGTGACTATCACATTCGAGGTACATCGTATAACTCCTACATCTCCTAGAATACACGCTTGCAATCATATATAAAGCATTTTGATATTTTTGCTTTTATTTTTCTTTGCATATTTTCTTTTAAGCAAATCATGCATGGGCATATAGGAGAGAGAAAAGAAATACCCAATGATGTTAAGCTTTTGACATTGTACTTTTGCTATGTCGAAGCATACAGATGTTTTTTCGTGATTGGCGGACAACAGTGGTGAGATAGTTATTTATGCCTTTCTCTAAGAATTTTCTAGTCCTTCTTGTCAAAAAGAGTGATACGAGTATTAAGTATAAGAGATCACTTAATCTTACTCATCACAACACGAGCCACAAAACTCACTTGTTTAGTTGTGCATAGAGATGCTCATCTAAGCTACAAAAGATATAAAGTTTAAAAAACTTTGTTTCAATAGCCATCTAAGGTACACAAATACTAATGTACATATACACACACTGTTTTTGTATTTTTCTGATTTTTCAAAAAAAAATTTTATATGAAAAACAAAATAAAGAAAAATTGAAAAAAAAAACAAACAAAAACATGTTAAACAAAGCAATGCATAAAACTAAACTGACTCAAAACATGAAAACAAAACACACAAGTAATGCAAAAAAAAAACACGAAGGGGAGAGAGAGAAAATAAGTGATAGAATCACTTGGAGCCTTTTTCCTTCCACACCTTAGAAGAACCTTTCCGTTTAGCAAACCCTTGATCCGGTGAAGAGTGGGAAGAATTAAAACCGTTCAAGTTCGAAAGGAACATGAGGGCTTTGAGAAGATCTCCAAGAGAAGCAAAAGAGGATGGAAACTGATTCTGGTTTCCCGACATGATCATGCTATTGCTCTTTTGAGTGGCTAACCACTTATAGTAATTAGGTCGAGTATGTCCAGCTACTCCACAGTGTTGACAGAGATGCTGCTTCTTCTATTTAGGCTTTTGAGTATTTCTCTTCTTAACCTTAGAGTTCTTAGTCTCTTTCTTATCAAGCTTAGAGGGTGCTCCTAGGATAGATTTACCTTTGTCTACGTTCTCACTAGCTAATTCATTCTTAACATCATTATTCTTAGTTTCAACATTATTAGTAGGAGGAACAAAAACAGTAGTATTAGTAGAAGTAATAATAGGAGAAGAGAAATCATACCCTAAACCGGTTCGATCGGAAGTCGATTTCTGAAGACTGAGCATCTCATCGAGCTTAGCACTTGAAGTCCTTTCCAACTGAGCTCTGACTTGGAACAGTTCTGCCTCAAGTTTCTTGGTCTTCTCAGTCAAGAAATTATTCTCAAATCTCAGTGCTCCAATAGTCTGATTGGCTTTATCAAACTTTGTAAAGATTTCTTTTCGCTCAAGCTCCACATCACTAAGCTTCTTAGTGGCCAACCTATACAACTTCTCATACTTTTCCGAGACCTTGTATAACTTTGCATAAGCTGTGTGGATGTCATCTTGTTCATCCATCTTTTCAAATTTAGACTCCACCAAGTCCTTTTCTTCATCCACCTCTTCAACAATCCCTTTAGTAGGATTTACGGTGGCAGTGAAGGCATTTAGGATTCCATCATCCTCATTATCGGAGTCATCCTTAGTCTCGGTGTCGCTCAAGGTAGCAGTAAGTGCCTTACTTTTTCCGATGGTCTTGAGATAAGTAGGGCACTCTTGTTTCATGTGACCAAAACCTTGACACTCAAAGCACTTTGGTATTGAGGGAATAGTGTACTGACCACCATCCTTAGCATCATTCTTTCCTTTATCTTGGCTCTTGAACTGTGAGGAACTGGATTGCCTGCGGTTCTTGTCTAAGCCTTTCCCATTGGAATTCTTCATGAACTTCTTGAATTGCCTTGTAATGTAGGACTTCATTTTAGAATCTTTATCGTCTGAAGACTCATCAATATCACTACTCTTGGCTTTCAAAACCATGTTCTTGCTCTTGCTTGATATCCCTATCCTCGTCAAACCTAACTCATAGGTATGCAGATTTCCAACCAGCTCAGTCAAAGGAATTTTGTCGATATCCTTTGATTCCTCAATGGCAGTGATCTTGGTATTGAATCTCTCGGGTAGAGATCTTAGCACCTTTATTATAATCTTGGGTTCAGGAATGGTTTCCCCAAGTTTAAAGACTGAGTTCACTATGTCTTTAAGCTTGGCATAGAACTCATCGAACGACTCATCCTCCTCCATCTTGATCTCTTTAAAGCTTGTAGTGAGTCTTTGAATCTTTGACAGCCTTGGTTCCCTCATAGGTTGTCTGGAAGATGGTCCATGCTTCCTTAGCAGTTTCAGTAGAGGATATCTTCTTGAACTCCTCATTCGTGATTGTACTGAATAGAGCATTCAATGCCCTACTGTTGAAGTTAGCTGCCTTGATTTTAGCATCATCCCAGTCGGCCGGCGCTTCTGTAGGCTTAGTCCAGCCTATCTCCATAGCTTGCCACACTTTCTCATCTAAAAATTGTAAGAAAGCTCTCATGTGTACTTTCCAGTATGCATAGTTAGTGCTATCAAATAAAGAAGGTATAATAAGAGACTGTTATCTATCCATGACAAACAGGGGTCAATGGATCACATAGCAAAGATTAACCCTAATCAGAGTGTGCCCGCTCTCATACCACTTGATAGGCCAAGAATGTATTGACCCCTTGTGATAAATTAACCAATTAATTAGTCAAGTGAATTAATTAAGTTAATTAGCATGCAATATGCGTGGTAGTACAAACAAATCACCAACTAAGTTAAATGCAGAGGAAAATAAATTTGACACAGGTGATTTGTTTATGAATGGGGAAAACCACCACGGCAAAAACCCCACCGGGTGATTTTAAGGTCACCACTCCCGGTTACAAGTAAATGAATCCTAGTACCTTATACCAACCTACAGTTGAACCCTTACCCCAATACCTAATTGGACTTATTCTGTAGTGACAATCTCTCATTTTTAATGCATGACTCCCAGTACGTGACTAACCAATAGATGCGCGGATCCCAGTACGCGACTTAATCACCAACTTGAGAAAGATGTTGGCTGCAAAGTTCTTCAGTTCATCACACGATGAAGATCAAGAAACTCCTTGGTCACAAAACCCTAAGATGTACAAACACAGCAGTTTCTTTAAGAGAAAGATGAACTAGGGCAAATTCTGTCTCCGGTCACAAATTGCATGAACAAGACTTTGCTCTACACTTGTGCAACTATGCCACGTTTGACGGTCCTCAAAATAATCTTTATATATGTTTAGGGTTGTGAGAAAATAAAGCCTAAACACATACTCACGAATTGGATGAAAATCAGTTCTGAAAAACTGAGTTTCATAAACCTCGATAGATAGCCATCTATCGAGCTAGTTGTCGAGCCACGGGCTTTAGCAGCTTTTAAACTTCTATAGATGCTAGCTGTCGAGCTTTAAAATCTAGAACTTTCTCACTTGATTCTTGGACAGACTTGCATGGTTTTAACACTTGAACTTGAAATCTTGTTTCTTGAAGTATTAAACATATCCTAGATCTACCAATTTACAAGTAAAATGCATTTTGTCAAAAGATTAGCCAATTACATAAAATAGTAACATATGTTTCTAATATTGAATCACATATGTCCTAACACCTTCTCCTGAGGAGGCAACTAAACTCCAACCTGGAAGAACTTATCGTCATCATCACCAACAATAACCTTTTCTAACTCCTCACACCTTGCCTCTTATACCACTACGTTCGTAGACCCTACTAGCACCCTTGATTGCTATAAACCTTGCTCGGCAGAAGCCAATGGCTCACCTCTAGTCTGATGTCTAATAGCAGCCACTAAGCATTGCATAGCCATAGACTGGCTTCCAACTAGCTCCTCGATCTGATCCCTTGACGGATACTTCACTTTTAAGTGTAAGGTGGAGGACACAGCCCCCATGGCGTGAAGCGAAGGTCTCGCCACAATAGCAGTATAGGGAGAGTATGCATCTACCAAGATAAAGTTCACTTCCACGATTTCTGACCCTGCCTGAACGGGTAGTTTGATTTGGCCATTCGGAAAGACAATCTTCCCATCAAAGGGGAGTCATAGTAGGCCAAGTCCTCGGGCCTCAACTTCAGCTCCTTAAATAGGTCAGGGTACATGATCTCTGCACCGCTGCCTTGATCCACCAACACCCTCTTCACATCATACCCTCCAATCCTGAGAGTAACTACCAGGGCATCATCATGTGGCTGTAAGGTTCCAACTTTATCTTCTTTGGAAAAGCTCAAAACTGGTCGAGCCACCACTCTACCCCTCTTCGAATCTGGGGGCGAGTCCTCTGTAGACGGCCGAGCTATAAACATCACCTTGGATGACTGAGAACCAGTCCTTCCTGGAGCGACAAGAATGACACTAATTGTACCTAAAGGTGGTCTTGTTGAAGCCTCTCTCTGAGCTCCCAATCCTGCCTAACCACTCTGTCCGTTGAGTTGATGTAGGAATTGCTTCAATTTCCCATTCTTAACCAATTGGTTCAAATGACTCCACAACGTCCTGTAGTCCTCTGTAGTGTGCCCCCGCTCCTGGTGGTATTGGCAGTGAAGGCTCTAGTTACGCCTCGTGGGGTCTCCCTCCATCTTGTTTGGCCATTTAAAGTACGGCTCACTCTTAATTTTTTCCAAGATTTGATGCACAGGCTCTCGGAACACAGTGCTAACTACTTGAGTAGCAGTAGGTCCGGATTGCCCAGCAAAATCTCTCCGAGGTTGGTTGCTGTTGTATCTATCCGACCTAAAATCCCTTCTATCCTATGAGACCACCTTAGCTTTCATTTTCCCTTGTTGTTGGTCCTCTTCGACCCGTTTATACTCGTCAATGCGGTCCATGAGCTGACATACATTCCTAACAGGCTTCCTTGTCAAAGATTTTTTCAAATCATGCTTGGCGGGTAAGCCAACCTTGAAAGTTCTTATAGACACATCATCGAAGTTCTCATCTATCTCATTAAACATTTCCCAGTACCTGTCGGAATACGTTTTTAGGGTTTCCCCTTCTCACATAGTCATAGACAATAGGGAGTCTAAGGGCCAAGGAACTCTGCTGTAAGTAACAAAACGAGCCTCAAACGCCTTAGTAAGCTCCTTAACACCTTGCACATCAAAGTCTCATTCTTTGAGTGAACAGTCATTCTCTGATTAAAGTGGCTAACATGTTCCACAGGGTCCGTTTAGCCATTATACATGGTGAACGCTGGCTGAGTAAACCGTCGAGGGAGCTTCCCACCTTCAATCCTATGGGTGAAAGGAGATTTAGAGATCTGGTTAAGAGCCCTACTCATAGCATCACTGCCCAGACCTTTGCGAGATGGACTCTTATTCCTACACTTATGACTGCGATCCTCATCATACGAAAAAGACTCACTGGAAGGAGTCCTTGACCTAGGCCTATAGCTGTCATCCCCATCGTCATCAGAAGAAGGGTCAGAGCTTGAATGAGTCTTGCTCCGTCGCTCGCAGTGTAACCTCCTCCGCAGACGGTTAATCTCCAATTGCATGCTTCTAGTATTCTTTTCATGAGAGATGTGACTTCTACTTCGAGACTGGCTCCTACTAGTTTGGGTAGTATGTATATTAACTTCACGATCTCTCTTGCGTTCAAGGTTAAGGAAATGATCTTGGTGCTAGGAACCAACAGATTCTTCTTGGTTTGGACCTGAACCCACCAAAGCTGAACATTGATCTCACTACAACTCAAGTATTCCTATAGACGGCGCCAATTGTAAGGGCAGGTTTTGGTTCCTGAGCCCAAAAGGTAGAAGGATTCAGGCCCAAAGAGCCCAACACAATGAATTTTTAGAGAGTGGGCTGAAAACTAGGTTTCGGTGAGTTAGACAATGCCCCTAATGAATTTAAGATTGATATAAAACAAAGGAAAATAGGTTTTATGCGAAGAAATCCTTCCTTGGCAAAGTTCAAGGAGAGTAGTTCTGGAGTATATTCTTCCTAAACTTAATTACAATTTCAGTTCTTTGTATTACAATGTTTTTCAGATTTTCAGATGAACTTTTTTTCATCCCTAGAGGATCTCTCACATTATATAGCCTCTTTTGGCTAATCTTAGCCTTCCATTTGTTGATTATGTAGGCCACTACTCGAGTGCTTGTACCATCAGACGCATTTCCAAGTCTTCTGTGAGTTGCGGCAATCAAGACAGCACTGTTCAAGGGTCTTCTTCACATAAATGCGGCCAGAGTATTTAGTGAGGTGCATTAAACGTGGTGGCAGCTACCATCCCTCCAATCACGTCAACGCTAACCCCCTCTCTAAAGCTTTTCCTCTATAGTGTGGCCCCCTTTGGTAATGTGCCATTGATGTGGCCATGGCCCGCCTCTCTAGCCTTACCATCCGAGTGTATGAACTCCTCGGAACTGTATTGGCCTCCTCGACCTTGGGTATGACATGTGGCATGATTACTTTATTAAATTTCTGTACCCCACAATTACATAAGTGATAAATAAATTAGTCATTAGTTGAATATATTCAAAATTTATAATGAAAATAAAATTTATATATGTATATCTATACTTTTTTTTAATAAATTTGATTAAGTTTTGTGAATCTTACGATACTGAAAAATCAAAAAATTGATTCACAATACAATTCACGCTTTGACAACTATGGATGCAAGAATGAATATCGCATTGAGCGCTCTACTATTAAAGTTTGCAGCTTTATTCTAATTATCATTCTGTTTGGCAGGTTTCTTATCAAGTTTTTTCCATCTTACTTCTATTGACATCCAAAGTTTTTATCAAGAGAATTTTAGAAAGCTCTCACATGCAACTTCCAATAAGCATAGTTGGTGCCATCAAAGAAAGGTGGAATCACTATGGATTTTCCACTATTTGTTGACAACAAGGGCCAACAATCTCACGACAAAGAATTTAATCAAAGTTTGTCTGTTCTGATGCCACTTGATAGGTTTAAAATTGATCGTAGTACCATTAGCCAACTACCTAAGTTGATTAATTAGTTTAATTTATGCAAGATTCAATAAAGGCACAACCACATCTCCAATCTAGAGTATAATACAGTGGAAAATAAATTTGACACATACGATATGGTCATGATGGGGAAAAGCCTCATAGGGAAAACCCCAATATGTGATATATAGATATGTCACCAACTCTTTTAAGAATTCTTTATGTAAGATTGAAGTTACAATTATAAAGAATACCACCTGATCCCAAAGTAACTACCTATAGTAGAACTTATTAACGTTATTTGTGCATAGCTCTAACTCAGTTGGACTACTATGACACATGAATCTCTTCAATGCACAGATACCCAATTTGTGACTCACTTCGCACAATCATACTTTAATTGTTGAAGGTCTAAGGTGTAGTAATCTTCAACTCAAACACACTAAACTTTGCAACTTTGGAAACTTAGTTTAGTGCAAAACCTTAGGCATACAAGGTTGTAACTGGTTCTTCGGTGTAGAGTGCTCCTAGATCTCAAAATCACTCACTATGAGGTCACATGTGAGTTATCATAAATCTCTAGTGATGACCGCTCTAAAAAATACCATTTAATTAGTCTTGAAACCCTATTGCACAAATCCCAAGGTTGCCACGTCATTTGAAACTTAACAGAGAATTTAGGATTCTCTAAGCTCGATCAATCAATTGGTGTCGAGGTATAAGCAACCTCCATCGTTTGGCTGGTGTAGAGCTAGGTGTCAAAACAACAGATCCTTCATTGTTTTGAGTAGAAGTGTAAGCAATTTTCTCATGTCTTCAAATGTATTTCTTTACCAACTTCTAGACACTAAAAACTTAGACTCAAATGCATTAAAAAGAGCGTTTTGACTCAGATTTGCAAACACAATAATATTTGACTCTAACCTGGTTACTTGGCTTGTGTGGTTTAGGTTTTAACCAAAAGTGGTGTAAGTTAACTATAATTTAACATTGGTTGAGTAAAAAATATTTTGTCACAATAATTTTTTTTTGAGAAGATTCTTTCTCACAATTTGTCCATGGTTGTGGACGACAACAAATAATAGGAGTTTAATGATAGGGGAGGTAGGTGTTTAATTCCAAACTAAAGGGTTAGTGAGAGTAATAATAAAAACCCTAAAAGATCAATACAATTGTTTCATTTTTCTCAAATTTCAACTTATTTTCACCTCACCAAAATAGGTATATCAAACCACTTACAGATTAAGTTATGAGTGAGTATTTAACTCAATTGATAAGTCTCTTATATTAAATAAAAGATTTAGGGTTCAATCCCCTCTACACCAAAACCCGATTGATGTATTCGTCTTATACTTTCTGCTTCCACCTATTTACATGGATTCAAGTTGTGAATATGGGTATCAAAATGAATGTCCCTATTATTGATTTAATGAATTCATTTAGAAAAGAAGAAAAAGAAAAGAAAAAGAAAAAAATCGGAAAGCTCATTTATGTGGCTGAAATTTCACTTTCAAATGCAGCAACGTCCTATTTCTCAAATTCCCATCTCTCCAACTCCACGTGTGTGACTCTGTCACCGACTCGTGATTCCTTATAATTTAGTACTACTTATGGGATAACCCAGCACACTTTTGTTGTTGTTTCCTGAAAGTGAGAATTCATCGGAACCATGAAACCATCTCCACTTTTTCTCCCAAAACCAATTACTATTATTAGAACACAACCGCTCTTCTTCGCTCAAACTCCTAAATTCACTTCAAATGTCAAACAGACAATCTTTCAATCTAGTCCACATAGAATCAGACTCTGTCCAGTCTCCCTGTCCACCCGCTCGGTCCACTCTTCATCACCCGTAATCGAGTCCGATGTCCAACGACCCGATTCAGACCCGTCGTTTGTGAACTCCACAGAAGAGCACATTGAGAAGGTACTGGCTACAACCTTGAAATTATCAAACAAAATGTTTGACATGTGACTTTATTTCTTGTTGTTTTCATATGTATTTATGTTAATGTAGGCTATCTATGGATGTCGTTTCATGACGCTTCTGGGAGTCTTCGGGTCTTTAGTTGGATCGTTTTTATGTTTTATGAAGGTATGCACTTTTCATTTCATGATTTTATTTTTTGGCATTGTAAAAATATTCCTGTAAGAAGTTACTATATATACACACAAATATATGATTATGCTGTTTGAAATTGTCTCAATTTGGTTTGTAGTGTTGATCAGCGTCTAAATGTGGTCGTCTCCGTTTGGGTATTTGGAGTTTTTGGTAGCTTATTTGCATAGTGTTTATAAAAAGATATAATTTTGGGTAACTTTCATGCTAAATGTGTGGCAAAAAGCTAAATGTTAGCTTATTTTCGAAAAAGCTAATTTTGTTAAATTGAAATAAATAAAAAATAAAAAAACTGAGACAAAATGCTAAAAGTTTTTACCAAACGTACGAAATAATGTACAAAAAATGATATTTTCGTCTAATATTTGCCTAGAAATGGTGAATTTTGGGTGTGTTATCTGGATATAACTTTTTCAAGTACATTGTAAGACCCAAGTCAACTCACCCAAGCCCTAATCCCAAATTAAATTCAACTTCACCAACCCTTAATTTGACAAAATTGGATTTGGCTTGATAATCCTTTCGGTTGGTCATATGTATTTTTTAGGCCTCTATCACCTTGCATATATTATATCCTTATTCATTACATCTATCTAGGTCACTTTTGTCAATATTGATAGAAGAAAATAAAATATTTTAGAGAGACAAATTGGATCCAAGAAAAAGAAAGAGAAAGAGAGGTAATTAATTATTAATATAGTTCGGCCCGACGGCTTACGTCCACGGCAAAAAGCCCTTGATGGCTACATCTTTACTATGAGCTCTGTTTACAATAAACCCATAGTAGGGTATTTATAGTAGGATAAATTCTAGACTTCAGATTACAAGACTAACAATACAAGAAGAAATATATTTCTTTGCATGCACACCAATTAGGAATTTCTTTGCTTGTACGCCAAATAGGATTAAACTTGGACCTTGACTAGGAATGAGGCCTTGATATCTTTAACAACTTTAAGCCTCCTTCTAACTAATTTCACTCATTCTCTTTGAAGTAAGTCACACTAGCGTATTCATTATGTTTATCTCTAGCAACCGTCCTTATCTTTCCCTCAAATGGATAGTGTGGAACTCTTCCCCATTTCTCACTACATTCGAGTATTGATCAAGCAAATTACTTAAGGGGAATGTTTTAGCTAATCTTTGCCCACTTCATATTTCATATGTGATTGATTTGACGGGTCACTAGTAGCAGACGCTGAAACTCATTTCTCTAAAAGATCCTTTCAAATAATGTGACTAAGGTTTGTTGATGCCTTGTTGGCCGTCCTCCTTTCTCAAGGAATGAAACCCACTGTGTAAAAGGATTTTTTCTTTTTGATAAGCAATAATTCATCAGAAACTAGAAAAAACATCAATTGGACAGGAAGTTTACTAGATGTACATCATACTAAACTTTGCTAAAAGTACAGTGATAGTTAAACTCTAAGAAGTTTGAGAATGAGAAACTTCCTGATGCTGACACCGATTCAAACAGATCTAGAATTGTCCTCTCACACCCATTGCACTGTGTAAAAAGATTAGGACACTAAACATGGCTGGAGTTCCTTTCAAATACATCATGAAATCTAAAATCTTATTTCATCAATTGGTTGGCACTATCAGTGTATCAATGAATAAATTAATTCATCTCTATAATGTATTTATTTGTTTTTTACTTTTAAGATTTGGTGATTTAATCTATCATTACTGTTGTACTTCAATATTTTGAAACATTGCTGTTCCAAGCCATGGAGAATTTCTTGGAAAGTGAAAAATAAATGAAGTCTATTTACTTGAAAAAATTATGGTTCCAAGAATAATATATGCTTAGTTTTTTGAATCATAGAAATGCTTTTAAATAATAGAATCTGATCCTGTAAAATGTTATTGGTGAAGTTTTCTGACGTAGTATCTAATAAGTGCCCCAGTCAGGTATGATAGACAACATATTTGAGTGATATGTTGGGATTTGAATGAGAGGATGCGCCTTATAATTGTTAAAGGATAAGCAACAGAAACAATTTTTTTTGTCATGTTAAAAGATGGATGTATCAGTGTGAGCAGTTATATAAATACTGATGAATGAGATATAGCTCAATGGTGTTGAGAGGGTTTTCCCAGTTACTTCAGGTTAAACCATTAAAGGTTATAGGTTCAAGCTCACTCATGTAAAAAACGGGTTAGTTTGGTTATAAAAAGTTCTAAACAGACTGTTTTTATCTGTCTCAAAAGCAAATGTATACAATCTTATGATAATTAGTGTGATACAATTTTAAAACAGTAGGTTATTAGGTCTTATATTATATATGCCAAACCTTGTTAGTCTCTCTCTCATTAATTTTTTTTTCCTCTTATAAAATACTATGGCTCATGTTTGTTGCTGTTCTGCTTTCACATGCTCTATAGATAAATATTGGTTGATTAATTTAAAATAATTTAATGGTTTTACAGTGATGAACTGTTACCTGTTGCAAATCTCCTTAATGCAATGAGTTCTGCTGTTGACATGTAGGGCTGCACTTATGTTGTATCATCTTTTATGGAGTACTTTGTAAATAGAGGAAAAGTGATTCTGTTGCTGGTTGAGGCCATAGGTGAGTGTTTATGAACTACTGCTGGTATTCATGCTCCATTTGTACTTCTTGCTTGTCTCATAAATTGAATGATGCTCCACTTTCTTTTTTCTCTTTTTTTGGGGTTCTAGGTGACAAATATGTAGCTCTCCATTGTTAAACACAATTGAATTTATTATGTGAAAGTAGATGTTGCAAAAATTTATTAATTCATAGGTGAGATTACATAACCTAATGATATTGGAAATTAACAGCATAGTGTGGCATAGCAACTGGTTTGCCATTAGATTAGATCTTTCTAAACTTTAAATTCCAGCAGTGAGTCTTGAGTTATAGCAATAAATCTTTCGCCAATAAATTTTGTTGTAAGTTCACTTTAAAGATTTTTTTCTATAGAAAATTTAACAGATTTTTGGCAGATACTTTTGTGCACCATAATGGAACATGGTTGTTGATGATTTGCACTAAGCAATGATCATTCTAAGATACAAAAAAGTAATGATCATTATATGAACTGTGTATGTTATACCTTAGTGCAAATTATCAACCATGTTCTTGGGATCAAGTTATAACATACACAGTTCATTTATCACATGAATTGTGTATATTATACCTTGATCCCAAGAACAGTCTCTATTAAAAGGCTCTTATTAGGGAAATAAGAAATAGTACTTAAGATCTCTATCATTTTCAATTACCAGTTTGAGGCTAAAACGTAATAGAGCTCCAAAAAAAGATGAAATAATCAAGGAAATTCCATATCTTGTTTGTCAATGAGCTGTAACTCAGATAATACTTCCCCTATAAGAATGGGGTTAAAGGTGAGGTCTCAGGTCCAAGACTCACTGAATGGGCGTGTGAATTACTAGTCACAAAACCAATAAAAAAAATGTGGACATACATCAATAAAGAAGCATATATTTGTCAAACTTATGAGTCGAAGGGTGTGTTTGGATACCGCTTATTTTGCTGAAAACTGAAAACTTATTGCTGAAAACAATAAAAAAATAATTTTTGGGTTACTGTTCACTCCCCCAAACACTGTACATTTGCCTAAATGCACTGTTCACGTCCCATGAACAGTGCAAGAGGCGCTGGTAAAAAAAAAAAAAAAATACAAAATGCAGATGCAGGGAGAATAATTTCTATCCAAACGCATACGAAAAACCAATAAAAAATTATGGACACACATCAATAAAGAAGCACGTATTTGTCAAATGGAGTATTCTAACAAACATAAATACCTCATCTCTTTTCTTTTTCATTTTTCTTTTATTAGTATAATTTGCACTCAGCATCCCCTAAGGTTATACAGTGAGTGCAAACTATACTTACAAAAAAAAAATGAAAAAGAAAAGAGATGGTGTTTTTCATGAGCATTTATTTCTCTTTAAAGACACCGCGTTAAGCACAGAGGAACAACTTTCCATATCTCTCCATTACTTCTCTTTCCAAAATGTCCCTTCTAACACGATAACTTTCCAAACAGAATGAGGCATTACCCAAGAAACACCAAACAGAGAACCAAAGACCACCATTCTTGAGCCACCACACAATGTAGAAAGAGATGCATCACACTCTTCCCCTGGTTCTTGCACAAAAAGCGCCAACCCATAATAATTTTTTATTTTTTTGAAAGTAAGAAAAAATTTTATTGAAAAAAGACAACTTCTTGCTAAAGCCAACCCATAATAATCAACCCTTATTTTGGTAGATTATCTGTAGTTAATGTCTTATCTAATGTCACACACCAAAAGAAGAAAGCCACCTTTGATGGTACACAAACTCTCCATATGTTCCGCCAAGGAAAATACTTCCCTTCTCCTCTCAATACTTTGTAATAGCTCTTCACTTGGAGGTCTTTAGACTTTGAAGGGATCCATACCAGACAGTCTACTCCCCCACGATGCAACTTTGTAGCATAAATATCTTCCAACAAGTAAGCCATCGATTCTAATTCCCAATTATGCACCTCTTTAATGAACAACAAATTCCAATAAAAAGTACCATTTCTATACTCTAAATAATTCACAACCTTAGCTTCTCTATCCTTTGCAATTAGAAAAAGGCTTGGAAATCTCTCCTTAAGAGTAGTCTCACCATTCCAAAGGTCACGCCAACAAAGATTTTGGAGCCATTACCAACATCATATCTAATAAAGGATGAAAAGAGATACAATTTTATTCTAATATTCTTCCACAAATCTACACTGTAAGGCCCCCTAGCCTCATCAGAGCACCAACCCCCCAAGTGGTGTTGTACTTCAAATCTTCCACCCTCCTCCACAAGCAATTTTTTCCAACCTTTTTGCAACACCTACAGGCAATGGAGAATAAAGATAAAAGTAAGTTGGAAGGCTACATAATTTAATTTTGATAAAATGAGTTTTTCCCATTTTGATAAGTAAAACTTCTTCCAGCCAATCAATCTTGTATGCATCCTTTCGATAATGGAATCCTAGATATTGCTTACTTTGAAATGAGCACCCAGAATAGGTCTCTTCTACATCCAGTTTGCATAAAACCCCCAAATTGCCATATTTCAATTGACTATGCTAACATTCATTAGCTCTAAGGATGGAGTCAAGTATTTGTTTGCCTTGAATAATTGTGTTTTGTGTGTCAGATACCACACTTCCTAATACGCCCTTCAAACTATTTGCCAAAACTTTAGCCATAATTTTATAATTAATACCCATCAGACTAATTGGCCTAAATCCTTCACTTCAAGTGCACCAACATTTTTAGGAATCAAAGCCACAAAGGTACCATTTGTACTATGTTCAAACATACCTTTGTCGTGGAAGTCAGTGAAAACTTGCAATGTGTCCTCTTTGGCCACATTCCAACAGGATTGGAAGAATGTAATAGTAAACCATCAAGACCAGTTGTTATTGGCAAATATTCTAGCACATCAATGAGTTCTGATGGATACTCATTGCTGTCTTTGGTGTGGCAGACAACACAAAAGTGGATTGTTGAATGATTGAGCAAGAACAGAGTTTCTAATATTTTCACTAATGAATTACTTTCTCTAATTTAGTAGACACATAGATTAGGTGCTTGCAAAAGTATCAGCACATCAATGTGTTCTGATGGATAGATACAACACAGGGGGGATTGAGATTAATGAACAAGTACAAGTTTCTTTCACTGCTTTTGTTTTGAAGAAAAATATTTTCAAACATAAAATATTTTTACATGAAAAATATTTTCAGTAAAATATTTTCAGGTGTTTGGTATGATAAGTAAAATTTTTCAAGCAAACTACCAAAACCGATGGCTTCGCACCAAAGCCACAGGTGTCGGAGGTTCGGTGACTGAACTGCTAGAACTAGCAGCCGTAATGGTGGCTCCTGCAATCAGACAGCTGAATCGGCAATCAAAGCGGTGGCTTCGATGATTGGACTGTCGATGATCATTGTCGGAGTTGAGTCATGGCCACCGGACCGCTGGTACTAGTTGCCGGAACAGTGTCTCTGTCTACCAGACCGGTGACCTAGATGGGGGAGGGGAAGCCACAATGTGTTTTTGGAAAATGTTTTACCAAATTTTCAAAGGTAAAACATTTTACAACTTCTTATAAAGGATTTTATGGTCAACGGAAAATAATTTACAAGTTTGACCATATTTTACCAGCAAACAAACACCCGAAATGGGAAAACATTTTCCGGAAAATATTTTACTTAGAAACAAACGGAGCGTTAGACAGATATCGTGCTGATTGTGTGGTCTTTTCCTATATTTATATCTAATATTTTTTTTTCAAAAATTATGTGAGGTGTTTTTCCCTTTTGGTTTGCTCAATATGTGATTAACTCTCTCTATATGCACTTCCCTCAACACCAGGAGATGTTAATTGTGGATGCATCCATAAGAAGCTTGGGTATAGGGAATATAACAATTGACTTTCCATATCTATTGGTCATAAGAGAGAGAGAGAGAGAGAGAGAGAGAGAGAGAGAGAGAGAGAGAGAGGAACATGGAGTGAAAGCTGAAGTGGCACAAGACAGATTGAAAGCAAATGACGTATACGAAAGACTCCAATTATTAACAGCCCTTTAAGTCCAGATGTTCATTTTTAGGTACAGTAACAGTGACATGTCAGTAGGCTCAAGTCTGAATAAGTAATTGCAGGAGATGTGTAGGATGAACTCCTTCAAAGCAAAGCTGATTCAGTAGCTTTGTGCAGCCAGACCTATGATTATTTGAGACTGATTTGAAGCAATCAGTGTAATCTCATACATCCAGCTGTTTTCTGGATAATAATAATGCCATACTTTTTTTTCCCCTTCGCCAACATGGCATTCTGAATTCGCAGGTATCTTGCGGGAAGGCCTTACTCGCGAGACACTCGCGAAAACCAGCTGTCACCATCCTGTCTTGACTCTTCGCATTCCAGTTATGTGCTGGGCACATGCTTCATTTCACGGGAAAGTTTCTCGCGAGCTACCCGCAAAAACTTCTTGCTTTTCACTTTGCCTTGAGTCTTCACACTCTCTCTCACACACAACCCTTACAATGAAATCCCACATGAAATACAGGGTACACAAGATTGAACATAATTACAATCAAATTTGGCATGGAATTAAAGCCAACATAAAATGGTTGTAAATCACAACTTTACAATCCCCCCTTTGGCTATTCCGTGACAAAACCCCTAAAACAGACTCTAGACTTAAACGTGAGTTTGGGAACAGTGGCAAAACTCACTCACACCTAATCTAGAAGCTGTGAAGCACTTGTATGTATATACCTGTAACCTAAAACACTCGCACACAAACAAAACTTTCATTAAGCTTATGACAAGTTGAATACACGATACGTATATAAGCAAGTAAAATGCGATCAAGGTAATAAACACTATATAAACAGTTAAGCATATCTTGATCATACAAGAACAGTCATTAAAGAATGACTACAATGAACATTTAGCTAATAAATGATCATCCGGGCACGCAATGCAATAAAGACCAACACCAAGATCAATTGCATGTCCAACACACAACCAATGCAAAATACAAGAAGTATTTGCATTAAGGATACAAGATACAACAAGGGTACAAGTGTGTAGTTCTCAAGATAGTTTAGCAACATCTAAAAGAACAAAAAAATGCTACAAAGCAGTGATATAAACAAAGTACTGAATATTAAACTGAAATTAAACCAAAGTACTTAAAGCTTTAAAAGAAAGCAATGTAAATAAATGAACAGCAGTTCTAGCTTCTCCTCCCCCCTATCACTACACTCCCCCTATCAATGACCGTCTCCCCTTTTTTGTCATGGAATAGATAGTCTCCATGTTCTTCTAGCTTCCTCTCTGAATTTGGTCCAACTGAGTCTGGAGAGATGTGAACTTTGTGTCAAAGCGAATGTGTTGGGAGTGCATGATGGTAACTAGTACGGATATTTTAGTATTGATCTCTTGGAGAGTGGCCATGATGTTGTCTTCCTTTTCATCATATGAATGGGAGGTAGAGCTTGAACTACCCAGAGTAGCATGGCTCTCTTGCTTGGTGCTCTTTTTGGTGTGACTTATACTTGCATTGAGAGTGCAAATGTTTATTGGACTTGGCTGTGGGTATGGGTACTCATCTTTCGAAGGATGCACGCCTTTGAGCTTCAAGATCTTTGAGATAAGGCGGCAGAAGGGAAGACAATTCCTTGAAGCAGTACGTTCAGCTGTTTTTGCCAAGATGTGAAAAATATGAGAGCACACATCAATCTCCTTATCAGTGATCAGATCATGCAGAAATAACGCTCGACCGAGATTCGTGTACCCGGTACTTGACAAAGGATAGAGGTTGTGAAACATGATCGTCGTGAGTAGCCTCAATTCGGGAGATAGGGATGCCACACTTACTGATTTCTCATTGGATGAGAACTCCAAGTTATCTCCTAAGGCCTCTCGAAGAACCTCCTCATCCGGATTCAAGTCGTCATATACCGGTGGTTTTGGAAACATCGGCCGGTTGATGCATAGGATCTTCGCCAGATAAACGGGTGTCACTGAGAAACTCTTTCCTCTAACCCAACATTTGAGCTCCTCTCCTTCAACAATGGCATTAGCATAGAACTCTTTCACCATGTTCTCATATGCATCATCAAGGTTGGAAAGTAGGTAGTTCTAATCCTTGGTGGCAAACAATTTAGGGATTTTTGTTTCAAGAAGAGGCCTGATCAATTGCCCTTTCAACCAACAACGGAGCTTCTCTAAAATAGTTCTTCATAATCTTGAAATGCAGCATAGGATCTGAACTTGTTAGGATCAAAAACTCATGTCGATGATCGAGTCCTTTTTGTCCTTGAGGAGGGGTTATCAACATCAATTACTGGTTCTTTTCCTTTGCTAGAATCTCCTTTCACAGCTGACCTCTTGAATGGAGACATCTGTAGATACACATCAGAAAAACAAGTGCACAAACACAAAATACGAACACAAACTTGATTAGTGTCAAGTTAGTCCATAAACAGAAGCACAACACTTAAAACAGAACAGAACAGTGTCAAATGAACATGCTTCAAGTTGTAAAGCATGTAAATATCATTAAAATGCAAAAAAATGACAACTGTGCATGTGTGTGCATCAAGTGTGCGTGTAGTGTGCATGAGGTGTGCCTAGGAGATGCATGGCAAGGCATGGATAGGCACTTTTGGGTCAAAGTGTGTAAAACACACACCCAATGATTAAAAAATGTTATGCAAGTTCAATCATGGGTAATCCCAAAATTTGGAATTCATTGGAGTCCAAAACAACTCAAAAATGCCACTTGAGCATTTTATCAAACACATGATATGCAACACTCTACTTAACATGTGGGCAATGCATGAACATGTGAAAATTTGCCTAAATACAAGTTAAAATTGCTACATTGGGCCAACATAGACACAAACAAGACAAATGGGACAGAGCCCAATCAAAAATTTTGAAAAATTTTCACAAAATCATAGGTTCCCAATCCTTTTTCGAAAATACCCAATTCAAGAAAAATCTAGAAATTTTCTGCATAATCTAAGGAAATAAAGAGAAAAGATTGTAGAAACATACCTTAGAACAGATTTGAAGAGGTTTTCTTTTGAGATTTGATTGGGTTTTTGAGTGAAATAAGGTTTTGGGTTGAGAGAGGCACGAGGAAGGTGAAGAGAGGGAACTCAAGTGTGTTTAAAAATCTGTCACATCAGCCCTTTAAAACTGAAAACACGCGTTTTTCGCGGGTTACATACTCGCGAAGTTACTCGCGAAAAATGCATCTGAAGCACAAAGCTTTTCACGGGAAGCCTTTAGTCGCGAAACAGTCGCGAGACAATCGCGGAAGTCTCTGTCTGAATTTTGTGTTTTCAAGTTTTTGCCTTAACCTCTTTTCGCGGGAAGAGTGTAGTCGCGAGCTTCTCGCGAAAATGCCTTTGAAGAAGTTTTTGAAGAACAACACAAAAAATGCATTCTGAACAAAAACTTAAAACTCAAAAATCTTTTTGGGTTTGATCAACAAGCAATTGAGCATACACATCACATTTGATCATGTACAATCACACAAATGAAATAAGCATTTGTTAAACATAAGTCTTGTGTGTTGTGTGTGAGTATCAAATGTGGAATGGTCCTTAGTCCAGAGTGAAGTTTCAATGATCAATTTAATCAAGTCATACACAACTGGTACTAAGTCAAGTGGTCTATCTCAATTATAGAAATGAACATATATGACCTCCCACAAGAAAGTGATTACACATCTTTGAAGCTTTTCATTTGGCCTCTTTACAAATTATAACATTTGATCATTTTTGAACAATACATCTTTTGAGATCGGTGTTTGAAATTTTTGATATTTTAATATTGAGAATAAGCCTTTGGCTTTTTGAGCATCATACATTTCAATACAAGTCGCTTTCCCTTTTTTCTAGTCAAATACTAGCATGTGCGACGGCTTTTGCAGCTTATTATCTCTTTTCATTTTGAGATTTACATTTGATGAGTTCTTTAAGAAAAAAAAAAAACATAAAAAGTGTGGGAAGATATATAGGTACAAGTCTATGCATGTATCAAAACCAACAAAACTATTGACCAATCATTCATGACAAATTTGAAGATCGATTTACAACAGTCACATATAGATTTCAAGATTTTTCCTACAAAAATAGATGTGCATACATAACAAGCTAAGCTCGTAAATGCACTACGCCATAAGTATGAAGGTATTAGACCAAACTCACATGTGATATACACAACACAAGCGAACAAACTTTTTGGAGATTTTTCAATTTTTATGGGTTTTTGAATTTTTTTTTTTAACACACTCAAAAACAGAACATGTAAAGTAAGATCAACAAAAGAAAACAACAAGTACAAAGCAAAACTTGAAAAAGAAACATGTTATAAACCGAAAGCAATGACATAATAGGATTATGTATGTCATGATGCATGAACCTATGACCCTAAACATCGGAAGTATTAATGCATGGACATAGGAAGTGATCATGCATAAGTACCCTTCTTCACTCACACAAGTGTTTTGGGTGAGAGCCTTAGATGGAGGGGTACGACCAATATAACTTTCAAACCTTGGAGTGAAGCTAGCAAGGCATAGTGATATGTTCTTCAACATTTCCATAACGTCTCCAATGAGATGTCCCTCACTATCTCCCTTAGCTTGTGCTCCCTTTGGTCTTCTCTTTGAACTTTCTTGGCCACGCATAGAGTTAGCCTTCTTGAGTGCATGGAGCTTGAAACAATTCGGCCTTTTGTGCCCTTGTATGCCACAATGATGACATAGGTGCTTTACTTGAGGCCCCCTTTGATTTTTGGGTAATAACTTCCTTTTTTTCCTTTGGTTGGTTTTGCACCAATGGTTCTTTTTACAGCAGCAGGGGTCTCAATCTCAGGCTTCACTTCTTTGAGTTTCTCTTCATTCTTGGCTGATACGAACCTTACTTCCTTTTTGGGTTCGCTGCTAGAGCTTCCTTCTCCGGTATAGCCCAAACCGGTCTTATCATATGACGATTTTTGTGAGGACAGCACGTTGTCAAGTTTCTTGGTGGAGATACGCTCAACCTTGACATTAGCTTGGAGAAGGAATTGAGAATCCTTCCCATCTTTCTTCTTGAACTCCTTCCTATCACCTTTGGGGGATGAGAATTTTCCTTTGCTGAACGACTTCCCACTGTTTTTCATCTTCAGAAATTTCCGGAAGTTCTTTGCAAGGAATGCTACTTCCTTCTCCACATCATCTTCTTCGGAGGAATCATCTATTCTCTCGTTGATGGTTTTGAGAGCAAGTGATTTGCTCGACTTGTGAGAAGGCAGTCCAAGCTCATATGTTTGGAGAGATCCAATGAGTTCTTGGATCTTGATCTCATCCAAATCTTTACTTTCTTTTATAGCTGTGACCTTCGCACGGAAGCTCTCCGGTAAGGACCTCAAAATCTTTCTCACCACCTTAGCATCCTCAATCTTCCCTCCGAGATTGAGCTTGGCAATTACGATTTCATTGAGCTTCCCATAGAATGAATCAAAAGACTCATCGTCGCCCATCTTGAGCTCTTCAAATCGAGTGGTAAGCATTTGGAGCTTTGTGTCCTTGACTTTCTTGGTACCCTCATAGGTAGTTTCAAGAATCGTCCAAGCTTCCTTGGCAGTCTCCACATGCGATATCCTATGAAATTCATTAGTAGACACCACAAAAAATAACGTTAATTGCTTTACTATTTGCATTCGCCAAAGCAAGAGCTGCCTTGTCCTATTCAGACTTGGGTGTCGTGGGTCTAACATATCCATTCTCGACGGAATCCTATACCGACTCATCTATAGCACATAGGAATGCCCTCATACGGACTTTCCAAAACGCATAGTTGCTCCCATCAAAGAATGGTGGAGCATTGAGCGATTGTGATTGGTCCATCACAAAGGGGTCAAGGATCACACTAAGGTAATGAAACCAAATAAGTGTACCCGCTTTGATATCAATTGAAAGTTCAAAAATGTGTTAAAAACACGAGCTGTTTAGACCCTCAAATTAAAGATTACGGCTCGGTTGATTTTACTCTTACTTAAACTAAGTGCGGAATAGAGTAAATGCGAGCGAACAAACAACAAAACTACTCTAAGCCATATTCATCAAATCACAGTAGTAAAATGAAAGCTAAAACAGTAGGAAAGAAGAATGCAAACACAAGATAACACGCCGATGTGTTATCGAAGAGGAAACCGAAGTACTTGGCATAAAACCTCTCTGCCGCCCTCCAAGCGGTAAATCGATCCACTAGACAATCAGTTGGGATACATGAATAGCAAGAAACCCTCCAAGCTTAATCTACCCAATGTACCTAAGCCCTCCAAGCTCCTACTCCAACAAGGCTTCTCGGAACCGTGTCTTGTCTAGCTCTCCGGATCCCGCAATACGCCCGATTGCATTCGCCAAAGCTTGACTTCTTCCAATGTTTCCTAGCAGCACTAAAACCTCACTTGACACTCAGAATGAGTGTGGCTGTTTGTGCTATCAACCTCTCAAGGATATGGAAATGGAGAGGTAGGAGTCAAGGAAAAACCACAATGGATTGTGTAGAGAATTGTGGGTATAACAATCTCTCACTCTCAAGGGTTGTGGTTAGGGTTTTCTCTATGAAGCACTCCTCAACATCTGTGGGTAATGGGGGTATATATAGTGTGGGTAGAGATAGGGTGTATCAGATATGACAAATTGGCAAAACAGAATGTTTCGCGGGTATCTCGCGGGAAGGCTTTACCCGCGAGACACTTGTGAAAACCAAGCTGTCACCATCCTGTCCTAACTTTTCGCATTCTAGTCATGTGCTGGGCACATGCTTCACTTCGCGGGAAAGCTTCTCGCGAGCTACCCGCGAAAACTTCTTGCTCTTCACTTTGCCTTGAGTCTTCATACTCTCTCTCACGCACAACCCTTACAATGAAATCCCACATGAAATACAGGGTACACAAGATTGAACATAATTACAATCAAATTTGGCACGGAATTAAAGCCAACATAAAATAGTTGTAAATCACAACTTTACAAATGTGTTAGAAGCGGCAGACTTGACCTGTGCAGAAATCTCTCTATCTTAGAATAGATATCTTGTGGGCTTGCTTGGCAATCCTTGGTAGAGCTTATTTATTTGGTGAAAGAATTTTCCTTGGTGTATTGTACCAAGGCAAAAGTGTCGTATTCACCAGTGATCATTCCAGTCTCAGCAGGGGATGAGAGAGTATGACAGCCAATGGTCCTACAAGAACAAAGGTATCTTGACTTTTGAGCTGTTACCCAAATACATATGATGTGAGTGCTTCCGCACCCCTAGGTGGGGTTGGGAATCCTTATGATATGAAGATGAGAGAGACTGTTAAAGGGTGCTATAGACTGTGTGCAGGTAGACGTTATAATCTTCATAATTGTAAGAGTGATGGTTGAGTTTCAGAATATGAATATATATATATATATATATATATATATATATATATAAGCAATAGTAGTGGATGGGGGAGTCAATTGAGTACCTTTTGCTTCATTGTATGGTCGCTGGAGATGTTTGGTCATTTTTGTTTTCTTTATTTGGCTCATCATGGGTTATGCCAAAGTTGTTGTTCAAATGCTATGCTGTTGTAAAGGGAGCTTTCATTTTTTGCTTAGTAATGATTCTCTTTTTTTTTGATAGGTAATCAGAGAACTATTATTAATGAAAAAATAGGAAATAGTCCAAGTTGTTCATGATAATGAACAACAAGAAAAAGAAAAAAAGAAACAGCAAAAAAGATGGAAATCAAGAAACTAATCTAAGAGACAACATAAACTCAGAGAGAGAAGAATAATCAGTAAATCCCCAACACCGAGACCACTCAAAAAGACTACGTTGGCATAAATCCTTTAACTCATCCATCGTCTTCTCAGTGTCCTCAAAGGAACGACGATTTCGTTCCAACCAAACAGTCCACATTAAGCAGCCTGAAATCAAATTCCAGATGCTCGAATTATGGTTCCCAAGCCACTGATGCCAGCAAGATAACAATCCCGCCACCGATCCTGGCATAACCCAATTTATACCAAAAGCCTGAAGCTTGGAATGATTCTCAGGGACCGCAGCATGGAATACATTTCCTTTGTGTCCTATGGACCATTCCGGTTGAGAAAAATAGATGAACTCTTGATTGGGTTGAACATCCAAACCACATGATTAAACAATCAGTGCTAAGATGTTTATATGATTGGGTGGTTGCTTTATAGGAAATACTCCCTCATGTTCTTTTTAAGAAGGCAAAAATGCAAAACTGACTCTTTAACTTTCAACGTTTTTCATTTTAGTCCTTTAACTTTCAGTTTTGTCATTTCAGTCCTCTAACTTTCAATTTTTGTCAATTCAGACTTCCGTTAGAACTCAGTTAAGGCAGCCGTTAAACTCACTGAAACGACGCCGTTTTACCCTTTTTTTTAAAAATTATTTATTTATTTTTAATTTCGGAATTAAAAGAAAAAAAAATCTGTAAAAAAAGAAAGAAAAAAAAGAAAACATTTTAAGGGGAACGACAGAAATCAAAACAAACAAAGAAAATGTTGAGTCAAATCCCTAACGTAAATCAAAACAAAGAAACCTTGGGTAACTTTGCTTTCCAAAGTTTTATAAAATTTCTGGGTTTTGTTTGAGTCAAAAAAATTAACAAACTTCTCCACAACCAAAGAAAGCAAGAATTTCATTCAACTAAAAAGAACCTGAAACAAAAAAAGAGAGGAAAAGAAAGCAAGAACAGAAACATAGTAAAAGAGGAAAAGAAAAAGTACCAGATGGGTATTGAAATTTAGTACCCAGAGATGAAAAAAAAATGTTGATCTTGGCGTCTGGTCAAGAAAAAAAGTTTCACACACGAACCGAATATGTTGTCTAATATGGGTTTTGTTATTATGGGAGAGTAAAAGGGTCCTCTTTGAAAACTCTTCTCTCCCTCAATTTGTGCGTGTTTCGGTCTGCCTCTGTCTCTGAGAAAAAAAAAACAAACAGATGGGAGGCGCTGCAAAAAAGCAGAGAACTGTACGGCTCTATCTCCAGCTTTTGAGTGCTTTTAACAATTTTAGACCGTTGGGGATTTGGGATCCCTTGCCTTTTTTAAAATTCTGGATTGTAATCCTCTCAAGGTTTCTTTGTTTTGATTTATGTTAGGGATTTGACTCAACGTTTTCTTTGTTTGTTTTGATTTCAGGTGAAGTCGTTCCCCTTAAAATGTTTTTTTTTTTTTAATACAGATTTTTCTTTTTTTCTTTTAATTCCGAAAAAAAAAAAGAAAAAAAAAGTAAAACGGCGTCGTTTCAATAAGTTTAACGGCAGCCTTAACTAAGTTCTAACGGAAGTCTGGATTGACAAAAATTGAAAGGTAGAGGACTGAAATGACAAAAATGAAAGTTAAAGGACTGAAATGAAAAACGTTGAAAGTTAGAGGGTCAGTTTTGCATTTTTGCCTTTTAAGAATTTGTAGATAGCCTAAAGGCCCTAAACAGAAAATGTAAAATTCAGGACCTATTATGTGCTTTTGTTCATTTGCTTTTATGAACAAAATTATTCTTATAAAATGGGGGGTTCTTTGTCCTTAAAGAGGTTACGTGAAAAGCCAATTATGCATGTATTCTGGAAGAGTTCTAAACTTGTATGAAGAGTCTTGATCATGATAATATTCTTAGAGCAAAGAAGTGATGGGACACATACTGTTCTTCCTTGATCATGAACTCGGGATTTCAAATTGAAGGTTAGATTTAGTAAATCACTGGCCTTCTACTTGGACTTGGGGTTATATGATGCACAGATTAAACTAATATGTTTTTTGGGGAACAATGTTGTTGTTTACAGCACTACTCAGTACAGAACCTTGTATACAGAGTACTTGCATGGAAGTGAAAATAAATGCATGCATAATGGCACAAAGAAGCACCTCTTTTCTGATTTGTGCAGTAAAGACTCCCTGTTAGCCAGCTGAAGTAACTAATTACTACTCTATTGCGCTTGTAGATGTCTATCTTTTGGGAACTGTGATGCTGGTTTTTGGAATGGGTCTTTATGAACTCTTTGTCAGCAATCTTGACAGTTCAAAATCATTGTCGGAGGAAAAAACTCCATACAGATCAAATCTATTTGGCTTATTCACCCTAAAGGTAGGTGAGAATTCTTTCAGCAATTGAGCAACTTCAATGCCTGTATATCTGTTTTGGTTTCTAGTTTGGCCTGTGCATGTCGGTGACACAGGACAAAACCTAAATGATACAACAATAATATTGAAGAATAGAAAATTAAAGGATAGAAAACCTAGGAATCAGCACCTAAAGTTGGTTTTGAATCTGCACTAGACCATTGGAAAATTCCAAGAGAAATTTTATTACAATCAAATTGGATACATTATTCGAGGGAGTACAATGCTATCCTTATATAGACTACTTCACCTTAATTCTAATTGATTTAAGAAACCCTAATTGTAATTTACTTGTGAAATCCCAATTTTGAACTACAAAAAAAACCTTGATTTTAAGGAAATTAAATCAAATACTAATGAACCTAATTAACTACTAAGACCTAAAATAAAATACAACTGACTTCCAAAATTAAATAAGACCAAATTAAAGTAAATATTTGTTGATGACCAAAACGATGCAATGATAAAATGAAGAATAGAAAAATAAAGAGTAGATAACCTAAGAGTCAAACACCTAGGCTTGCTTGGAATCAACACCAAGCAAGAGATAACATACCTACAAGAGTCAAAACCTACAGTTGGTTGTAGTCAACACCCAACTGACCATTGGAAAATTTCTAAGATAAATTTTATTACTCAATCAAACTGTAAATACAGTCTCCATAAAAGAACAATACTATGCTTTTGCTGAATATTTGACTCTAATTCTAATTGACTTTGGAAATCCTAATTCATAAATTCCAAAAATAACATTGATTCTAGGAAATTAAATAAAATACTAGTTGACCTAATTAACTACTAAGACCTAAAATCAGATATAGTCGACTTCCAAAATTAAATAAGACTAAATTAAGATAAATATTTACTGTATTTGCACTTCCCACATTGGTGGGTCTAAAGCCAACCTTGACTTGTTTGATGTTTTAAGCCAAATAATTGTTCATTTATGAAAGTTTTACTGCTTTGTAGGGTAAAAGTATTTGGAAAATGATATTAGTAGGTGATTTCCTCCTTGAAGTTGAATTTGTCACCTCTTTTAATAGCTTTGAGATGGGTTTACCTTGCTCCAATAGCAATAATGCATTTCTACTTGTCCTCTTTGTCTTTTCTGCTTTTCCATGCTCGACTTATTAATGTTATGACTGAACTTTACTAGCTGGAAAAGCAAATATTGATAGTATCTTTGTTTAGCTTATAGCTATACTTCAATTTACATTTTCATTTCCAGGAACGGCCTAAATGGTTAGATATAAAAACCCTCAATGAGCTGAAAACCAAGCTTGGCCATGTTATAGTGATGATTCTTCTAATTGGGCTTTTTGACAAGAGTAAGAAGGCAGTCATACACTCTCCTTTTGATTTGCTTTGCTTCTCTGCTTCTGTCCTCCTTTCCTCTGGTTCCCTGTTTCTGCTGTCTAAGCTCAATGACTCAAACTGATGGTTGTCATATATGATACTTTGAAAATATGTAACGAAATTTGTATATATGATATACATAAGGTAATGTATATGTTAAAATATGGTTTTGAGTGTAAGTTAAAATCTGAACCTTGTAATACGATAAAGTTGAAGTTTCATCCTATTAGATTTGCCTTAGCTGTTAAGTTACATTTGAATTGGGCTACCTGAACCAATTGTGTCATAAGTGACTTTTTACCTTATAGTTTTATTGATACTATTGACCATATTTCTGTTTACGTACATAAAAACAAAATTGTTTGAGCAGCTGAGGCTGTCTGCTAAGCTTATTAGATATATGGTAAAATTTTAAAAACTAGATTGGTGTAGTCTACTTCATGATGATTGCTTTTTATCATCAGATACCAAATAGTCTTTACCATTTGAGCTAATTGGAACCCACAAAACTAGATGTTCAAATGCTACTTAAATCAATAATATTTCAATTAGTTATGCATCTCCCGAAGGGTTTTAAATCCACGACCTCACGTTCCACCTTTTTACAAAGGGAGGAAAAAAGGAGGTGCCATTTGAGGTGGTTATTGGCCTACATAAATTAATGATTAACGAAGGATTTCTATAATTACTCAAATTGCCTTTGTTGCATTTAACATTACTTATATAACTTTTTGAATGTACCAATAAGGCATGAATGATTTTATGTTGATTCTATGTTGAAAAAGTTACATATGTGATGGAAGGGAAAGGCATAAGTCCTAGTAGTGATCGAAAAGACACTAGATTTAATATGAGCTGCGAATTTGGCTGAAGAGCTATTCCATAAGGTATTATTCCTTTTTATTGATACCACATATATAGTATCATTACTAAAATTTTGTATTAATATTTTTTGTTCTAGTTTGTCTCCTTGTGGAGTGCCTTCTTTGTTCTGTTCACCTAATATGGTTAATATGTGTATTATGCGGTCTAATGTGTGTATGTGATTATGCATTTTAGGCTTTCTAAGGCTATGGCCAAACTGCTTGTAAATTGTAAAAATTTTAAAAACATTTTCATTATCTAAAAGAATCAAAGTCTGGGATAAGTTTAAAGCTCGATTCGTTAACGAATTAAGTTACAATTTTATTTTTAATTAATTATTTATTATTTAAAAAAAAAAGCACACACGCATAAGGGAAAAGGAATGTGATTTTAACACTTAGACATATCACAAACTCTACTCAAAAGTTATGATAATTTTTAGTTACAACAAATTAACTTGATTCATGTTGTTTGTGTACCTTAAAGATAATAATTATTGTGTAACTTAAAGGAAAAGTTTGTCGAAAAATATTTTTTTAATTCATGTTTTATAAAACTATTAATTACTATTGAAGTGTGAATGAATTAGTGAGTAAATTTAGAGTAATGTTTGATCTTAGAAAATAGAATTTTTTGTTAAAAAAGTATAACTAGTTGATTTATTTAGCCAACTTAATAAACCTTATGAATGAGAAATGAACAAATCAAGCTTGAACATAAAAATTGAGTTTAATCTTAAAAATCGAGTTTGGTTAATCGGATCTGATTACAAAAGAAACAAACCATGTTTGATCACTTTTTTTTTTTTTTTTGGAGTGAGTTTCAACCTATGGCGTCCATTCTTGATGATAGCTCTTTATCATCAGACCAAGACATCAATCGGTATTTGGTGTAGGTCGAAATTGAACTCTAGATATCTTATTTAACTATAAAAGATTTTACCAGTTGAGCTAATTGAAACTCACATGTTTGATCACATTATAGTACTTGGTTCGTCTCGTACATTGTGGCCCTATTTCTTTTTAGAAAATAATTTATTTTTTCATCTATCTATAATATTAATAATTAATAAAGAAGAGGGGCCAGTGACATTATGGGTGTGCTGACTGAACCTAATAGAATTCAATGGTGAAAACAGATTCATGTACCTAACTATATATCTGGATTCATTAAGTTGCTCGGTCATTACTTTTTCCTTTTCTTAAGCTGAAAAAATCACGATTGGAAGTTTTTTCCAGTACCGTAAGATTTTTGTTGCTCCACTCTAATCAACTTCAACTTCTGGGGCCTCCAAAGCAACTGCAATTGATTATGAAATCCACTGGCAGGGGTGGCTCTACAGCCAGCCCAGGGGGGTTCAAAATGAACACCCTGGCCTGGCCCCAAAAAAAAAAAGAAAATTTTATTTTATTTTATTATTATTTTTTTGTTTTGACTCCTAAAATAAAATTTTGAACACCCTGACCTTAAATTTTGTTTAAACCCAATTGAAATAAATTTGAAATATGATCATCTTAGTGTTATTTTTACAATATTTTTACAATAAAGGTTAAGTGACAAGTTGCAATTGGCATTTTATCTAAACTCATAAGTGACATAACTTTTTAACATACCTTTAACAACTTGCCACCTAGATTTTATTGCGTAAATGCTGTGTCAGTAGCACTACTCTTAAAATTGCCTATTTGTTAATAAATAAATAAATAAATAAACCTTCTCTTTGGACTCTGACTTACTTTACCGTTGATGGTAGAATGAAACGGTTTTTTCCTGCACTTTCCTTCTTCATCAGCAAAAAATTACACCACTTGTACAACCAATTGATTTGTATTTACATTTATGATTCTTTTCTCATTTTCTCTTTCTCCCTTCTATGTTTTCTTTCTGTCTAATCAAGTAGTTTGATAAGTGTTCTATTGTTTTTTGAGTAAAAAAAGTCTTTTAGTGCTTGCTCCAATTCCAAGAGAATGACCATGTGTGTGGTTAAAAATCCATACATTTCAAAAGCAAAATCTTATATAAGTTACTATTTTTTTTCCTTAGTATCAAGTTTACTCCTAGACCTACTCTTAGGTGTGTTATTATTCTTCTTTATCATACATTTTTATTTAATTGATATTACTTATGATTATAATAAATTATTATTAATTTGACAAATATTATGATTAGTTATTTATTTATGCATTCAATTGTTGTTTTCTTACCGATCTTTAAACTATTAATAATTTTTTAAGACTATTGTACAGTATAGTTGTATTGTATACTATTTAAAATACTATGTTAGATTATTGCATCTAATATGACAATTGTATATACAAAAAAAAAAAAAATAATCATTTTATTTTTTTACTTCTCACAACAATATCCTAGCTTAAGACACTATTGACCCTCCTAGAAAAAAAATCTTGGAGCCGCTACTGTCCATTGGTCAATAGCACAATGCATGAAGCTTCTAATTAGAAAACACGTGGAGCTTCTCTATTTCAAGCATTCTATTACGGTTGAAATTAATGGTATATAGACTGTCACATTATTTAAAATATTAAATGATGTGATAGTTTGTACACTTTTAAATTTATAAAAATTTAATCTGCATAAAATGGTATAGGATTTGACATCATTATATCAAGACAAAAGTAACTCAATGTTGCTAGTTGATAATTATATAGCAGTGGAAGAATGATTTGTACCTTTCATACTCACTTGGATGGAGTCCAGCAAATCACAGTGGTCTATGTTTTAGCTCATACATACATATTTAATCCTCATATTCCTCTATGGTATAAAACAAGGTGTACCTTTTCAAAGGACAAAAAAAAAAAAAAAAGAAGCAAAGAAATCTGCAGCAAGACCTTGACAATTATATTGTATTAAACATTCATTATTGTTGAGGTGAAGTATATGATTAAATTATGGTGCCTAGTGAGAATTCCTATGATTGTCCATCTATGCATGTCTGCCCATATTCGTGCGTGCGCGATTGTGGCCCGCCACCCCACTGACTAACTACATATTTTCTTATCCCACATCGACAAATAGTCCAAGAATATCTGAAGATATACTTTTATTCCTTCCTAAGTTTCTTACACATTCAAACCCTAAGTGCATGCAATCAAACATTTTATATATATAATAGATTTCATTAGATTCAATAGATTTTTATCCTTGACGGATGCTCCATGGCGATTTTTTTTTTTAAATTTTTATCTTCAGGGCAAGACATCAATTTGTTTTTGGTGTTGACAGAGTTTGAATCCCGTATCTCTTAATCGATCACAAGAGACTTTATGAGTTAAGTTAGCTAAAATCCACCGCATCCAATCAAACTCGAAAAAAACGATAATATTAAAAATGGAGCTCAGCAGCTGTAAAGTTATTTAAATTTGAAAATTTCGAGTTTTTTCTTTTTTTTTGCAGAATAGTGTCTATTTGACTCATGAGATCTTAAAATTTTGATTCTCTACAAAAATTCTTTTGGAAGAACCCTTAAGTCAAGTTGAAATTTCTTATACTAACACCGACCCCAATGCCACAAAGGAAAAGAAAGTAACGGTCAGTAAAATTGAGTCATAGAAGCAACAAAAGGAATACTAGATAAAAGAATTGAAACCTAGTTTTATACTAGGGTACCTACTGAATTAACCTGCAATCAAAAACTCAGGAATTGGAGCTCTATTCTTTTTCTGGTTTTGTTTTGTTTTTTTTTTTTTTTTTGGGGGGGGGGGGGGGGGGGGGTGGTGGTCTATGAATTTTAGTTTTGCCGACACTCCCACATTACAGTAATTTGAATATTCTTTAAGATATGATGGATGCACTTCATTTATTTATTTCTTGCATTATTTTTTGGGAAAATTATTAGGTACTTCCGGAGTATCATAAATGCGTATTCCCCTCTCTCATATGAATGGTGGGTCCCACCATGAATTTAATTAGTGGGACCCACCATTCATGTGAGAGGAGGGAGTACGCATTTATGGTATTCCGAGAGTGCACAATAATTTCCCTATTTTTTGGGTTAAAAATGTATTGACTCCTTGCAAATTAATTAATTACCCAAGTTAATTAATTAGTCAAATTACATGCAATAGCGTGGTAGCACAAACAAATCACCAAATAGCTAAATGCAGCGAAAAATAAATTTGACACAGGTGATTTGTTTATGAATGGAAAAAACCACTGAGGCAAAACCTCACCGGGTGAATTTAAGGTTACCACTCTCGAGAATCCACTATTATCAATCACAAGCGGTTACAAGTATAAGGAATCTTACCAAACCCTTTGGCCTATCCCGAAATACCAACTTACAATTGAACCCTTACCCCAATACCCAATTGGACTTGTATTGTAGCGGCAATCTCTCCGTTCAATGAATGAATCCCAGCACGTGACTAACCAATGATGTACGGATCCCAGTACGTGACTAACTCCACCAATTTGAAGAAGATGTTGGCTGTAAGGTTCTTCAGTTCATCAACAATGAAGATCAGGAAGCTCCTTAGTCACAAAACCTTGGCGTAAAGACACAATAGCTTCTATAGAGAGAAAGATGAACTAGAGCAATTTCTGCCTTTGGTCACAATATGCATGAATTATTTTTTTCATCTACTTGCATCCCTTTGTGACGGCACTTAAAATAATCCTTATATATGTTTAGAGTTGTGAGAAAAGAAACCCTACACAAATACTCAAGGATATGCGTGTAATCAGAGCTGGAAAATCTGATTTCGTAATTCTCGACAGATACAGCTTGTGTCGAGCTTCTGTCGAGGTTCAACATTAAATCTCGATAGAAGTCTTTCTGTCGAGATTGTTGTCGAGTTTTAATGAACAACACTTTCTTCACTTGTTTCTTGGTCAGACTTGAATGACTTCAATACTTAACTTGAACATTTGTTTCTTGAAGTACTAAACCCATCCTAGATCTACCCAATTACAAGTAAAATGTGTTTTGTCAAAAGATTAGCCAATTACATAAAATATGTCCCTAACATTATTAGTAACTTTAGTTTGAAAATTACACTATACATGCATGATGTAGGATGTTATACGCCATCAAAGATATTATTGCTATTATTTTGTATGTTTAGGATCTTTCTAAGTGTTTAATGTTATTGTTGGAATAATTACCTATGAGTGGTATGGTTAATTAAATAGTAAAGTCCCAAATTGAAAAAAAGTAAATAGTTAAAATATAACATAATTAGTCTGAAACCTATATATTCAAGTTTTTGGTTAAGTGATATTTCAACATGTTATATTAAGCTCTCACAAAGAGAGTCTCCTCAAGCTGTTAATATTTAACAATCACATACCCAGAACCCCAACATTTATTTCCTCAATCTTAGGTATTTTGAAGTTGTTATTTGTCAAAATAAAGTTTTGTATCAATTATAATTTGTTTAAAAATGTTTTTACACGAAATAAGTTTATTCGAGACTTTAAATTGGTTCATATATTTCGAAACTAAAATTAAGAGAGTTTAATTGAGTTTATAGTAAATTCCAGTGTTTTCTGTATGGATTCAAAGATTTTATGGAGTTTATACATGTTTTTTTTTTTTTTTTTTTTTTTTTTTCGGAGTAATTGAGTTTATTCATGTTCTTGTTCTTCCTCCGTTATCAATACATCAATATACTGCACGGAGGTTATTTGAGTTAACTAGGTGAATTTTTTTTTAACAAAAAAGTAAATACTGTTTGTTAGAAACTGGCGCCTTGAGGAAAAACTAGATTAAAATTATGCTTTCCTTCTTAGAAAATTAGTAGGGATTCATATTCTAAAATCTTTATCATGAGCACTTCTTAATTGAAAAAATTAAATGTTAGGAACCCGGTGGTTCCTAATGGAGACGAATAGGAATTGTAGGAGAATTGATTTAATTTGAGTTAGTCACTCGCTATAGAGAAAGAAAGAGATTAAGAGAGAAAGATGCATTAATGCACTAAGAAATTGATCTATTCTTTATTGATATCTAATGTTAAATTGACGCTTGTATCTTTGATTCTTGGATCACCGACACTTGGATATCTAATGTTAAATTGATGCTTGTATCTTTGATTCTTGGATCACCGACACTTGGATTGCCAATTCTTGAATCGTAGACTCTTGAGTGGGAGCCTCTATTGGTGCATCAAGAATTAGTTCTTGGTCCTCCGGCATGAAATTCGCAGGCTCTTCCATCTTAGATTCTTGGGTGATAGTCTCTATTGATGCATCAAGGATTGGTACTCGAAACTGATCTTGTAGGGTGCATATGAAATGCACCCAATTTGTGCACAAACCCGATGCCTCCGCATCTTGGATGCATTCCCATGCTTCTCCTTCCATGCAACAAGAGGCAATGGAAACCATGCGATGTGATGGTGTGTTGTCTAAAGCAAAGAATTCATAGAGCTTGACAAGCCACCGAAAAGGATCTCCACCTTTGAAATAAAACTCCATGAGAGCTTGACGAATTCCACTGGCTTTGGTCATCTCAAGATCGACGTCTCTGATACCACTAGTTAGGAACCTGGTGGTTTCTAATGAGGATGAATATGAATTGTAGGAGAATTGACTTAATTCGAAGTAGTCTCCATAGAGAAAGAAGGAGATTAAAAGAGAAAGATGCACTAATGCACTAAGAAATTGGTTTATTCTTCATTGATATCTAATGTTGAATTAAAATTATGTATTTATAAGAGACTAGTTCTAATCTCATTGGCCCACATGGCTCAAGATAATTGGCTAGTTAATTTAATATGTGCTTTATAAATTAAGCCATGTGTTAAATGCATGGTTTTGAAACTTGGACCGGACCGTACGGTCCGACTGGGAAAACCGCGAACCGGCCATTTTTGCGATCTGTTTAACATGAAGAACCGTTCCATGCAAAAAAAGCAGTGACCTGTACAGACCGCGGTTCGACTGCCCGGTTCTGTGAACCGTGACCGGTTCAAGCGGTTTACATGGGTCCAGTGTTTCAAGCCTTAAACGACACCGTTCTAAACTCCATTCTCTATTTTTTTCCTATACGGAGTCATTTTGGCTTTGGCATTGGATCACTCTCTCAAACAAAACACAAACCCTCGCCTCACTCTCTGAGCTCTCTGCCTCTCTCTCACTCTCATTACATCTCTCATTTTTGCCTCTCTCCCTCGTCGCCATCGGCCACCACATCCTCAGCCCAGATCGCCCTCGCCTCACTCTCTTAATCACTCTCTGCCTCTCTCTCACTCTCATTACATCTCTGCCTCTCTCCCTCGTCGCCGTCGGCCACCACAGACCTCAGCCTCACTCTCATCTCTGCTTCACTCCCTCGTCGCCGTCAGGCAAAATAATCTGTGAACATCAATCTTTTACTTGTGAAAGTTGTGAATCTTGTGATTTATTCTTGTTTTTTTTCTTGCTGAATCTGTGAACATCAAAAGTACATAGGCTACTTGCAATTGAACGGATAAATGATTCATTTTGTTAATGTTATTTATCCTTTTTACTTTTTGCATGTGAGAGTATATATATGTTTGTGTTTGTGAATATATATAACTATATATGGACTGTCAACTGTGTATTTGGATATTTGGGGTGATGGGTCTGTTGTAAAAAATTGGTGAATTTCAAAAATTGTATGAAGTTGTGAATTTGTGATTCTTTGACTCTATGACTCTGTGTATATTAGTTTGTTAATTTGACTCTGTGTATGAAGTTGTGATTCTTTGACTATCTGTATTTCAAAAATTGATGGGTCTATGAGTGTTTGACTGGTTGTTTAGTCTTTTAGATTAAAATGGAAACAGAGACTGGGTCTACTCCATCACATGAAGTTGATTCCAATGTAGTGGAGTCTAGCTCAAGATTAAGGGAAAAGGTTGATCCGGCTTGGGAACATTTTAGCCTTGGGACGGATGAGAAGGGACGGAATGCTTTTACATGTGTGTATTGTAGGCAAACATATAAATGTGGGGGTATTAATAGGATGAAACGACACCTTGCGGGGATAAAATGTGATATTGGATTATGTAAAAAGGTTTCTCATGATGTGAGATACCAAATGTTGGAATATTTGAAGGAGTTTGAGTTGAAGAAAAAAGCTTCCAAATAACGTCAAGAAGAAACGTTTAGTGTGCCTTTCACAAATAGTGATTTGCAAGAAGATGAAGATGTTCAAGAAGTATTTAATAGTAGGTTGCCTAAAAAAACTGTTTTAGGTAAAAGAAAGGGTACAAAGCCAGTGGATAATTACTTTGCTCCAAGAACTACTCCAGGAGCTCAACCGTCTCTTAAAAGTGTGTTCCAAAGCAAAGAAAAGGTGAGGCAAGCTGATATGGCTATTGCAAGGTGGATGTATGACACTTGCATTCCTTTTAATGTTGTGAATTCAGTATACTACCAAAAGATGATTTATGTCATAGTTGCTGCTGGTCTTGGTTACAAAGGTCCAACTTATCATGCTATACGGGTCCCTTTGTTGAGGGATAAAAAAAAAGAGGTTTAGTTGTTGGTTGACTCACAACGTAGGCATTGGGCGGAAATTGGATGTACACTTATGGCTGATGGTTGGACAGATACTAGACATAGGTCATTGATCAATTTCCTTGTTTATTGTTCTAGGGGAATGGTATTTGTACAATCAGTTGATGCCTCAGAGATTGTGAAGAGTTCTAGAAACTTGTTTAAATTGTTTGATGAAGTAGTTACATGGGTTGGTCCAAAAAACATAGTTCACATGGTTACTGATAATGCTTCCAATTATGTATCTGCTGGTAGATTATTGTGTGAAAGGTATAAAACTATTAGTTGGTCTCCTTGTGTAGCACATTGCTTGAATCTTGTGTTGAAGGATATGGGAGATATGCCTCACGTGGATAGACTCAAAGAACGTGCTTCCAAAATTATGGTTTTTATTTATAATCATGTGACTTTGGTTACTTGGTTGAGGAATAGACCTGGTTGGACAGAAATTGTACGTGCAACAAGATTTGCTACTACTTTCCTTGCATTTGGAAGCCTTCATGTGCATAAGCATGACTTGCAAGCCTTAGAGTTAAAGGCAAAAGAAGCAGTTTCTATCATTTTGGATAATTCTTTTTAGGATGATATTAATGTTATTGTCAAGATTTCATCGGCACTCGTTCGTTTGTTACGGATTGTTGATTCTGATCAAAGGCCTGCAATAAGATATGTGTATGAGGGCATGTATAGAGCACGGTTGGGAATCAAGAAGATCTTTCGAATGAAGAAGCACTTGTACAAGCCATACACCCCAATTATAAAAAACCGTTGGGATAAACATTTGCGCAAAGATCTTCATGCTGCTGCATATTGGTTAAATCCCGCTTTTCAATATGACGAGGAGAAATTTTGTTGGAAACTAGCAGTGGCTATGGCTATTTTGGACTACATTGGGAAAAAATATGATGGTGACCAAGAAAAGATAATTAAGGAAACCCAATATTTTCGAGACCGTATTGGGAGCTTTGATAGAGATCTTGCATTGTCAACAAGCAAGACCACTCATCCAGGTGAGAAGTAATTAGTTTAATTTAATACTATAAACAAATCTTAGTTTTTTTTGTTTTTTTGTTTTGTTTATGTTGAAAGTTAGTTTTGTCACTATAGTTATAATTGAAGTGATTATTCAATTGAAAGTTAGTTTCTTTATGTTGATTGATATTAGTTTATGTTGTGTTATGAAAATCAGATGAATGGTGGAAGTTGTGGGTGGATGATGCTCCAAACTTGCAAAAATTGGCAATTAGAACCCTTAGCCAAACTTCCGCCTCTTCTGGATGTGAGCGTAATTGGAGTTTATTTGAACAAATACATTCTAAGAGGAGAATTAGGTTGGAGCATCAAAAGCTCAATGATCTTGTGTTTGTTCATCATAACTTGCGATTGAGACATAGGTAACTAAATGCTATATCTTGTTATTGTATTAATTTTTAGGAAGTCATTTATATAATGTAATTGTTAGTTACTAATTATGTTCAAATTCCAATAATGAGCATGACATTTTATGATGCAGGCTTTACAACAAAAAGTTTAATTTTGACTCTATTGATTATGCAAGTATCGACAAAACTGATTTTGGGTATTTGGGGAAGAGGAAGACCTATATCTAGGATATGAACAGTTAGAGAATGCAATTTATGAAGAGGGTGCGTATCCAGCAAGTGTAGAGCCTTCTTCTAATACTGAAGGTTAGTTTATATGTAAACAATTTGATAACCTATAGTCATTTTTCTTTTATTCTTTTCAAACTTGTGTAAACATGAAGTTGATTTTTCTTTTTATTTTGTTTAAAACTTGTGTGTGTAGATGATAGCAGTGAGGTTGAACGAGTTGATTTGGGAACATTTGGACAAACAATAAGCCCTCCTCCTGGATTTCCAGGGAATGATGATGAGCATAATGATTTTCATGACATTGATGATTTATGATCATAATAATTTTGTTTGAACTTTGAACTTTGAAATTCTATTTTGTATTTTAGAGATAATTTCTATGTCTTTTTGTAAGACACAGTGTGTAACTTGGAGGCTTGTTTATGCATTTTTACTTTGTACTTTTATGGATTGATTGAGTAATTCATATTTATGTTTGCTAAGGATTTGACATTTCTTATTTGTCTTGTGAAAGTTATGATATAAAAAATATTTGAAACTAACCTTATACACGCCACTTTTGCATAGAAATGTAGAAACTAACCTTATATATCATAACCTTCACAATTGTTTTATATCATAACCTTATCAAAGTTATGATATAAAAAATATTGAAGGTTAATTTTTCTATTTTTTTAAAATTAATTTTTCTATTTTTTATTAATTTAATATTTTTATATATATTTAAAATAATTATTAAATTGATTATGACGTCATCACGGTTCGACCTCGGTTTGACCTCAAAAATCTTGAACCTCTCCTTTTTACGGTTCAATGAACGGTCCAAGTTTCAAAATCATGGTTAAATGAGTTACATGTACTCAAATCATAACCAACTCATCCTACTCTCAACTAACTACCTAACTAAAGGGATTACAACATTTATTTCATATTCTTAATATTAAACATTTGTTTGTATATGAATTGAACGAAAACTGTATAAAGGGTTTCCTTTTTATAAACAGGTATATGAGTGAAGTACGACTAGTACATGTAGTACAATACTACAGTGAGTTGGGTTTAATGTGCTTGCAGTTCATTTTACTACTATGCTTATACTTATTCATATTTACTATAGAAAACTAAGTACTATATATAGCATCATAGTGACAATTTCAAAATGATTTTTTATTAAATAAATCCATGTATATCACAAAAAAAACACCCACAAATATAATAAATTACCATGGTGATAAGAGAGGACTCCCATATATTCAAATGAGTAAGATTAAAAGGTGCCAATGCAATAGATTCACTCTTATTAAAGGGCAAGAAAGGTTGTTTTCCAAGTTGACATGACATAAAATCTAAAGGACTGGAAGAAACGAAACCTAACAAACTCCTAAACACTACGTTTTTTACATGAGGTAGCAGAGATGCGTGACCTAATCGAGAGTAATATAAATTCCATGTATGACAAAACATAAGTTGAAACTGTTGATGCTGAGATTACTGATGAAGGAATATGAAGAAAGGACATCTTAAACAACGTCCCAACCTTATGGTCGGTCCCAACAGTCTATCAATTCGAGTGGTTCGTTGCTTGAATCTGTGCATGATTAGCCTAGTATATTATGATAAAACAAAACGATGGCGGCAATCTTAGACCAACGATGGCAATGCTTGACGTGATAGAGTGTTTGAGAGATGGAGGGTGATTTTTTTAGAACCCTAAGTTCTGACTTCTGATACCATGAAAAGACTAAAGAGTATATTTAATCATGCGTAAAACACACTGTACAAAAAACCATCTATATAGGCAAGTATAAAAGTGAAATACAAATAATTATGAGTACGTAGCAGAATAATACAGTAAATTTAGGCTCTTTTGAAATAGTATCCTAACATTACTATTGATTGACGTTTCCATGAAATGCTAACTTTATTAGTATGAAATGGCTAGAGCTACTAGTCACATATCATTTACAGCCAGAGTAGAGGGTTGTTTTTGTGTGTTTGTGTGTGTGTGTGTAGGATTCCCATTTTCAAAGTAATGAAGTAAATCTTGCTTGGTCCTTTCAAAGTTGCACTTTCCTTTCGTTGTCTAACTTGCACACCGCTTCAACTTTAGTAGGAGTGGAGAAGGTATATTATGTATCGAGTATATGTTTCTTCTCTCTCACAAGCAACATATACCCGATACAAGATATATTTTTCCGTTAGATTTTGAAATACTAAAAGGTGGATAAAAAAGTTAGGAACTAGTAATTTTTGATACATTTTAAGTGAGGGAAAGATGATTCACCTTTAAATGTCTTTATCAGAAATATCAGTTAATATTATTAACTTATAAAACTCTAACTATGAACTAGTAATTTTAATATGTGCACAAAACATATACGTGTGATCACCATTTGTTAAGAGAGCATCGGAAGTATCATGACTAGAAATCCCCGCAAATAGTTATGCCAAAAACCATAGCAAGTGTCAAAATCATTGATAAGCAGTCCAACATCACAAAATGAAATGGCCATAATTATGAAATTGAATATAATGAAATGTAAGATGAGAAAGAAAGGAAAAAAAAAAAAAAAAATTTAGATGTATGCTTTGGGATTTAAATTTTCTAAAAATTGGAGCAGAATAAAAGCATATTAAAGGAATATGTCATACGTTTACCTAATTAATAGGTAATTATTGAGTACTCTCAGAGTACCATAAATATGTACTCCCCTCTCTCACGTAACTGTGGGTCCCACTAATTAAATTTATGGTGGGACTCACAATTCATGCGAGAGGGGGGAGTAGACATTTATGGTACTCCTAGAGTATTCAATAATTTTCCCTAATTAACTGTTAAGGTTTTAGAGAATAGTTTAAATTAAGAAAAATTACACTTTTCTACCCTAAACTATATCCCATTTTATACTTTTCTCTATGATTATCAAAATGCACAATTGACTTCCAAAGTTATAATTTTGTTTTGGTGTTAAATATGAAAGAATTTCTTCACAAAAAAAAAAAAAAAAAAAAAACTATGAAAGAATTAAGTATTGAAAGACTAATTTACCTTTCTCCAAAATAGACGGTAGAGAGGTAAATTGGTTTTTCATGTACTAAATTCTGCTAGACTTAACAGCAAAATAGATAATATAGGGGGTTAAGTATTACAAATTTTTTGATTTAAGGGGTTGATCTTGCATTTTGATAGTTTAGGGGATGAAGTGTAAAATAAAATATAGTTTAGGGTGAAAAATTGTAATTTTTGCCCTTAAAATACTTATTTTCCAATAAAAGAATCTAATGCCTTGTTGTAAAGTGTAACTCCAGCAAGCCTAGGTTTTCAGATTTCTGGTGCACTACTAGGTTTTCCTTAAATTAAGCAGAAAAAACAAGGGCAAAGAAGCAATATATAGGAGAAAGAGAAATCATAAAGTCTATTGCAATTCTCTTGAATGCCTAGCCCTTTCTTTATTCTTTTCCCTTCACATATTAGAAAAGGCAACTAGATCAGCATGGTGCTGAATGTGCAATACTTGCTGGCCTAAGGATCGGTAAGAACCTAGTAGTGCCCTTCCATTTTAGGGTTTAGGTTAGATTTCTCTAAACGAAAAACGAGATTTAAAAAAAGGGATAGACTGTGATTGAAAAGTATTCCAAGTGTTTGATTTCTAATTTTCTAGAGTGAAAAAGGAAGGCCTTTTATAGGAGTCAAGAGTGGATATAAAAGTATTGGTAGAGCCCTTAGCAGTTAGCACACATGGAATCTCCCTCTCTCTCACAAAGGCATTTGGAGCCCTCTCCTCTTCTCCAACCAAATTTTCTCGTAAAACAAAAAATATGTCATTGAAGTGGAGGCTCATGATAGGTAAAGGGCTCCTGCTTTCTCTTATAATATTTACAAGTCCATTTGTTTTGACAAAAAATGTTTTTATGGAAAACTGATTTGTTTTGCCGTGTTTAGTTACAACCATGAAAATTGATCAAGAAAATAGTTTATGTTCTTTGACTTAAATGGAACACAGTTGATATTTATTATAATTCCAAATAATAATATGAACATCATTAGGGGTTCATTGGCGCGTGGCTGGAGTGTGCGATGTCCACTAGTGCATGGAGTAGAAGCCAGAAAACTGGGTGGCGCGTGAGGGCACGTGTAATGTTGAATGAGTTCCAGATTCTCGAGCTATGTAGATCGGTGGACTACAAGGCCTTCATGGTGGCGCGTGTAGCCAAATTCCGATCTAGGAGTGGAGAACCTTCGGCAGCGCGTGGAGTTGTTTCCGATAGTCTAGGTAGCGCGTGTAGGCGCGTACGGGGCTTCTGGTGATTGGAGTGCTGGGTTTTCTATACGAGAGGTCGAGGAGCATGCTTGTGTAGTTAGTTTCTCGAAAGGAAGGCTTGTTTTGCACAAATCTGAGATTGAAGCCACGGGTTTGCTTGAGTTTGTGGATCTTGGACACAGCAGTGACACAACAATGGTGGTTCCATGGGAGCTGTGTGATGCAGTGGGTTCTGATCTGAAAGCAAGCATGGAAACTGTTGTGGATCTGTGCTATGCATGTATTAATCTTCTTTACTGTGTAGAGATGTTTGTTTGATGCCAAGAACGAAACCTGGCTCTGATACCATGTTAAATATATTAGTAACGTGATGTGTTATACCATGTTGTATATGCTAGAGTGGATGTGGAAGGGGAAGCATATAATAGGAACACTGAGAACACGAGGGTTACATGGTTTAGCCTTGTCGACCTACATCCACGGAGGAATCCCTTAAGGGCTACATCTTTATTGTGTAAGAGTGTAATACAAAATCCTATGTTACAATGAACCTTAACATAAGTATATATAGGCGACTAAACCCTAGACTACTAGTACAAGCAAGAGCGGGCTTGGGCTTATTACAATTGGCTAATATGTCTAATATATCTCTAACATAAAAAAATATTTTCAAATTTTTGTGCCATTTGATTGCTTCAAATAAGAAAATAAACCCTAATTTGGAATCTAGGCAAAAAAATTAGGCTAAAGCACAATTTTGGTCCTAATATGAGATTGTTTTTATTTTAACCTTTTATGTTTTAAAGTTTTTATTTTTGATCATATTGGCCTTGCCATCCTTTTTTGTTATAAATATAACTTGTTAAGTGTGAGGTAAATGTCATGCATTAAGACATGTTACTCATAAGTCCAATTCCATTAATAATGTAACTGTTAAATGCAGTGGTAGAGCCAAGAATTTTTTCCAGAGGGACCAAGGTAAACATAAAAAAATTCTTATGTATAGAAAATGACTAAAGAAAATCTTTATTTCACATTAACTTTAACTTAAAAAAGTTGTGCTCTACGCTCTTTCTTGGCATTAAAATAATTTATAATTGATTCTAAACTAAATTCTTTAGCAATCTCCTTTTCTATATATATAGTTAAATAGTCGCTCAAAAACTCATTGTCCATCTTGTTACGAAACTTTGTCTTGACAAGTTTCATGGCTGAGAATGTACGTTCTGCAGTTGCTATTGAAACAGGAAGAGTAAGCACAAGTCTGATCAATCTATCAACAAGTGGATAGATTTTTGATTTTCCAACTCTCACCAACCGTTGGCATAATTCAGAAAGTGTCAATAGATTCTTTAAATCTGAATGCCGAGGAACATCAAGCTCAAAAAGTTGAAGTTGAGTTTTTAAATTCCATTTTTCTAGCTCCGTGAAATCTTCAGGATAAAATGTATTAGCAAGCTTGCAAATATCATCAATATCAAACATCTTATATCCATTAATAGGATTCAAAGCTGAACTAAGAGTAAGTAACTCCACTGCACCCTCGTTGAATCTATTGATCAATTCTTATAACACAAAATCAATTGTGGAAATAAACACATCAACTCGATAATAATGCTCTACATCAATATCATCTTATTGACGTTGAGAACGACCACGCCTTCCAATATATCGAGCATTCAAATCGGGAATATCTATTTTGTGCTCCTCACAAAATAATTTTACTTTCTTAAGAAGATCTTCCCATCCGACTTCTCTCATTTTTGCAATCAATTTTTCAGTACTTGAAACAAGATCCATGGCATTTAGAATATCTTGAGATTTTTGTTGCAAGACTTGAGAATGCACTTCAGTGATTTCCATGATGTCCATGAGATGTAATATAAAGATAAAGTCAAAGGACATCAATGAGTTTAAAGTAAAATCTGCATCTCCACACTGACAGTAGTTTCCTTCCGTAGAAAGATTCTCTAAAACTTTATAAGTTGCATCAATTATTTTTATCAAGTTAGATATTGAATACAAGTGAGAACCCCAACGAGTATCTCCAGCTTGCTTCAAAGTTCCAATTTGATTTAACCCTCTTCTGGATTCTATTTCATTATTTGCTAATTTTCTTGCAACATCAATAGCTTGAGTATCTTTCAACTCATTATTCACTTTGCTAGAAGATGTAGTGGTATTAATGATTGAAGTCAAATTATTGAAAAACTGATGAACAATACTTACTTCAGAAGATGTTGTAACTAATGCAAGTTGTAGGCGATGCGCAAAACAGTGAATATAATAAGCATAGGGACATTCTTTACAAATTAAAGCTTGCAACCCATTCCATTCACCTCTCATGTTGTTCGCACTATCATATCCTTGACCTCGAATATTTTGAATAACTAACTCATGATGAGAGAGAACTTTAAATATCCCATCTCTTAAAGTTAAAGATGTAGAGCCTGTTTGAATGAGTGGGTTTTTGGATCATATCACTCAGTTTTCATAACTGAGTTCTCAAAACACGTGGGTCTCACAAAAAATTTAGTGTTTGGCTTGGTTTTCAACACTTGTTTCCATCACTCAAAACTCAAAAATTTCAGTTAGAGTGATGGAAACAAGAAATAGCAAATAGGTGTTTTCAAAAACTGGAACTGAGTTATGAGTTTTGAAAACTGAGTTATGAAAACTGAGCTATCTCTAAACCAAACGGGCCTGTAGTGTCTTTGACATGGACAAGACCAAAAAACCTTTCACGAATAAAACCATCTTTATCCACAAATCTCAAAATAAGGGCCATTTGCTCTTTTTTGGACTCATCACGAGCTTCATCAACAAGAATGCAAAATATTGCAACTCCTATCTCCTCACGTATCGCTTTCTTAGCCTTACTAGAAATGACAGAAAGAATCTCCTTTTGGATCTATGATGAAGTATATGAGGCATTCGATGGAGCATTTTGTAGTACAACAATTGCAATCTTGTCATTGTAAGATGCTAATAATTGTATCAGTTCAATAAAATTTCCACAATTAAGTGAATCCACACTTTTGTCATGATCTCTAAATGCATAAGCTTGAAATGCAAGCCAATGACTACATCAATTGAAACTTGAATTCTTAGTCTATTAGCTACAATTTGTTCAGAAGTATGCTTCTTTACTAACTTTTCAATGTGCTGAGAGCTATTCATTAGATCATTGCACGCTTTTAAAGCAATTTTGTGCGACGAGTTAGGATCTTTCCCCTCATGTTTACGAAAAGAATAATCTTCTCCTCCTACTTTCTTCCAATTTCTAAAGCCTCCAACAACAAATGGATTATCACATGCTGTTGGTTTACTAGTGAGATAACATACTAAACTATAGATAGCATCATTTTTTGGTGAATATTCTAACCATGAAGAAAACATATCAAACCAACTAGAACAAAAGCTACGAGGATGCTTTTCATCTGTAGATGTATATTTGTCACTCATATATCGATATGGCTCATCTTTGAGATACTTTCTTATAACTTCATTGCGTTCATTAACGGGATATTTCCATATCGATTTTCAATCAGCAGGATCACGTTCTATGGGAACAATATTTGTTTCTCTAGGTTCACATCTTTGAACTTTTCTAGGTGCTTCAGCACTTGAAGTTTCAGCATTTGAAGTTTCAGCATTTGAGACAGAGGATTGAGCAGTAACCTCTGAGTCTAGAACACTTTTCTTTTTAAAATAAGCATAAATTGTAGATCGCTTTCTCATAATTTATTTGCAATATGAAATCCTGAATATTGAATTTTATAATCTTAATATATCAAATTGATAAAATAAACATGTATATAATAATAATTTAATTTAATTGTCCGAGCCATTACTCTTACTATCAATTAAACAAATAATTAAAAAATTATTATTTTCAAATTATCATAAGCCTTTCTTGGAAAGGCAAACTCTGACAAGTGACAATTGATCAACATAAAGCCTATTAGTAATTAGTATACTAGTATAGACCTAGACCCTAAAGTGCGTACAAATACCTAGACCCTATTCTATTAAGCTTTTAATATTTGTTTATTTCTTTTTTCTTTTTTTGATTCAACTACTTGCTGAACACCACAAACATAAAGCATATTCTAGTAGCTACTAGAATATACTTTACTCTTTTACTCTTCTTCACTTGAACGGCTGAACAACAAAGTGAACAAACACTTGACATAGAGTGATAGAGAGATTGATGGAGGCATAGAGAGAGTGAGAAGCTTACCAAACGTCCATAGTGAAGATAGATCGAGGCGGCACTGCGACAGAGGCGAAGGTAGTATTGGCAGAGGCAAAGGTAGCTTGACTGCTTGTGTCTAGGGAAGTTTAGATCTTTAGGTTATCGGGTTGGGAAGTTTGGGTTGTATTTGTGAAGGTTTTTTTATTTTTTATTTTATTTTTATTTTTTTAAAAAACTGTGTTTGTGAAGTTTAATGTTGTGATTTGTATCTATTTATTTGGATTTTATAGTCCTGATTTAATTAGAATTTGGATTCCTAATTTAATTAGGAATAGGAATCTAACTAACAAGTGATTTGGTTTTTTTTTTTTAAGCAAAATTATTTATGGGCCAAAGAATAGACTGGGTTTTAAGATTGAATTGTTATGTATTTTTTGTCAAAAATCTGGGAGGACCGGTTCTTGCTTTTTATTTTTTTATTTTTTTTTTAATATATATATATATTTTTTAGTACTATAATTCTTGAAAATTTTCAAAACTCAAGGGGCCATGGCCCCCGGCCCCCCTGGCTTCGCCATTGGTTAAATGCCAAATATATATGTGTCGTTGATTAAAATACGTCCCTGTCTACCATATAAAGTCATTTATGTTAATCATATGACTGTTAAATATTAGGTAAGTGCTACCCATTTAGAAGTTATGGCCAACCAAGCCAACAGTTATGGCTTTTCAAAGTTTTCAAGCTTCTTATGGATCATTTAGAGAAAAAAAAATTTAATGGTGGTCAGCAATTGTTCGACGAAGGTGAACAGTAAATCCTGGAGATAGAATTTTATATCACTGTATTGTGAAGATTGTATCTGATCAGGTGGGGTCTACATAAATTATAAATATATTAAGGAATTTATTAACGTGTGCACTTATGGAACATTTTAGTAAACCATTTTAGAAAAATTAAAAAAAAAAAAAAAAAAAGTTATTTTGACAATCTTTTTAATTTTACTTTTTTTTTTTTTTTCGAAATAGATGGTTAACAGGACCCATATATTAATGTGTCAAACTATATTTTTTTTTGCGTCAAAGTGACATTATTATTATTATGATGACATCCCACTGACACCGTAATATATATGATCAGTACAGATACGGTTGCACATCAAGCACGCAAACACGTACAAAATATTAGCAATGGTAGAATAAATTCTACATACTCAAACCTCATCCATCTTTCTATTTGGTCTGCCAGACGTATTCAAAATAAGTTGCAATTAATTACAGGCCTTCCTGTTCAAGCAAAGTGAAAATGCATGCGCAATATATAAACCTTGAAAAGTTACAGTACTCATGCTGAGAAAGATGTATAAGGAGACTGTTTGCTTTAACAAATCCCTTAGTGGAAGAAGCATTTTCTTTTTAAAAAATTACTTAGATTATGTATGTTGTTGCAGACTTATTCAGTCTTTCGGAACATACTAAATTAACAAAACCATAATCAATGTTAAAAAAAAAGCTTTCTTTATGTTGTCTAATCATTATCCTAGCTCTCTTTCCCTATAAAATTCAATAATGCATTCCAATGAATGGCTGTGAGAAAGTTGTTTGACATAGAGTGAGTCAAGAAATGTTATCCTTCCTAATTATAGACAATATTCCCATGTTATTTCTTTCATTAAAAGTATCTAACAAAGATCTCCATGGTGCAACAAACCCTTATTTTATGTTCATGTTGAAAGCTAAAGAATACTTTAAATAGCAGTCACAACTAGTAACAAGTGTCATTTGCCATTGACTTAAGAAGCTTGGATCTTTCTCTTCCTAGCTATTTACCATTTCTTCTTAATTAGTTTAAGGAAACCTCTTTCTTTTCATACCCTTCATGGAAATCAGAACTTTCATGTTAACCTTTTTAATGGTTATCCTTCTCCTTCAGCGAAACTTTGGCTCCATAGCAGCATCGAGGCCAGCTGGTACTATTCATCCACCAGCAATTCCTAGAAGCTACTTGAGCTCACCAAAAGCTCCTCCTACTGTTTCGTTTACTATAAATCGCTATAAGATGATTGAGACTGAAGCCTTTCGCCCAACAACTCCTGGTCATAGCCCCGGTGTAGGTCATGACACACCACCAGCTGCGGCATAATAGTGATATAAGTTTTAGTCCATTGACAGATTGATATGTTACTATGAAATAAAGATTTCTTTACGAGGGTTTCTTTGATCAGTGTTTTTAAGGATGAGTTAGGATTTTTAAGAAGCACTTCTGCGTTCAATGTGAAGTACTCCCAAAGGGGAAGGTAGCTAGTAAACATGCGTGATATGGTGTTTTGAATTAGTTTGTCATTGTTTCTTTGTTTTCAATATAATTTTGACCTTGTTTCTCTGTGCTTTAATTAAGATATATATTGAGATAAATCCCTTAGATTGTGTCTTTTCAGAAAAGCTAGTACCAATGATCATTAACTGTAGCTAAATTGGTTAATGAACTTTACAGCTCAAATTTGGTCCACTCTTTCTCTGTTCTCTCTTTCTCCCCTCGCCGCGCCCCCATTTCTCCATAAATTATTGGATTTAAATCACATCATAGTATGACAGTTTGTCCTTTTCTTCTAAGAGATCCTACTTAATTCTTTACAAAAGCTGCGTAATGCGACAGCACTGTGTCCACTATCACCTGGGCACTACTACAAGGCTTCTTAAGCTGTCATTGAAAAGGAAGAGAAGTAGTGTGGTAATTCATCAGAAACTTGATCTAGGGAGAATGTAAGGGTCACCCTTTTCTTGTTTATGATTTTTGCCACAACTATAGTTTTCAAAAACATATCCAAGCAGCAAAAGAAAATATATTAGTGAGCAGTGCCTTAAAAATATATCTATATATATGTATAATATATAGCTAGTGCACCACTGTCTCTATCTTCTTTGTCCTGAATCTGATATTGTTCTTTTCCTAGGTCAGATATGCATAATATAATATAGAACAGTGGCCTCAAAAATGTCATGCACTGGTACTAGCTGCCCCCACCATTTGTTAGTCTATACTATGCAAATTGTGGCATTAGAAGTACTAAAAGTCTTGGTACATAAACTTTACAAATTCATACAATAACTTTTAAAAACAAAACAAGACCAAAAAAATAAATTTATTTTCTACTTTATTATTATTGTGGCATTAACTACATTCATTGTGTTGTTAATTTGTAATACCTTTGTAATAAAATAGCAATACTATTAATATTTTCAATTTACATATGTCAAGATTTTAAAGGCTTTTGATTAAGGAGAGAACAGTGTCAAGAAATCTGCCATCAATCAACTGCAAAGTTGACATAAAGAAGCCCACTTACATCCATATTATTGAGTAACTCTCATTACTTTAACTTTTTATTGGATGAGTATTTTTACAAATCTACCATACACTGCTACTTTATACTCTGCATATGTACAAAAATATCAAGATGATCATAAATAAATAACTATTAAATAGCTATTTCATTTATAAAGTGTTGACATTTTAATTTTTTATGTTAAAAAAAAAGAGTTTATTAATCAAATATAAAACAAAATATCCATATTAAGAAAAATGAAAATTTGTAGTACAATCATATTGGTTTTTTTTTTTTTTTTTTTTTTTTAACCCAACCGCTGGCTTTTGAACATATCAATCAAATTAAAAATTATTGAACAGTGTAATCATAACAAAACGTTATACTAGATTTTACTTGATCTTGTCTTTATACATACTAGTATGTAACTCTGTGCATATGTACATGTACATTTAAAAACAATCACAATTATATATATATGATTTGGAATCTAATCGGATCTAGACTCTTCAGTTTTTGCACCCAATAATTCACTTGCCATAAAAAATAAAAAATAAAATGGAGCACATGGCACAAAATTGAACTTCAATTAAAATTCAACTTAGAAGCTAATTGAATTTAGATTCTTTGATTTTTGCACCTAATAATTCACTTAACACAAAAATAAAAAATTAGATGAGACACATGGCGCAAAATTAGACATGATTTAGAATCTAATTAGATCTAGACTCTTCAATTTTTGCACCTAATAATTCACTTGCCATAAAAATTAAAAAATAAGATGGGACACATGACACAAAATTGAACTTCAATTAAAATTCAATTTAGAATCTAATTGAATTTAGACTTTTTGATTTTTGCACCTAAAAATTCACTTGACACATAAATTTAAAATTAGATAAGACATGTGGCACAAAATTATACTTCAATTTAGAATTTAATTGTATTTTCTCTCAACTTCATCTACTATTATATATATAGATAACAAAGGTGATATATATTTAATTTTACATCGATTTTGCTGATCCACCTCTCATTTTGAAGGGGATTGATATATCTTCACTTTGGTCTAGAAATCATTACGATCCAACGATCTGATTTTTTTATTAAAGTTGGTCAAACCACATATTTTGGTATAGAATTCTCGGGTTTGTCATACTTACTAGTTTGGGAATTTTGGAGGGCTTTCGAGGTCTCAATTAATTTTTTGGTTGAAGCTTTTGTGTTCTGGCTGTGTATAGCTTCTGAAGGGCAAATGGGAAAGCAACGGATGCCCCTTCTTTATCTAATGTTTAAACGAAATAAGAAGGATGTGAAAGATTAAGAACAGAATGCCTCATGTTATCCTTCTGATATTGGGTTGAACTCAAATGTTTCTCGGTTTCATAAAAATTCTGCATGCATGTTTATGACATGAAAAATTCTGCATATGCACGTCATCTTAGTTAGCCTCCATTTGGATACCAATAAAAATGAAAATTATTTCACTATTCAACTTATTTTTGCTACTATTTATAAGCTCCACTGCATTTTTTAGTACTATTTATAGGCCTCACTGTACTATTGCAGTTAACTTTTACCTTTATCTACAGTACTTTCAGTAATAAATTTTCAGTTTCAGCAAAATAAGCAGTATCCAAACAGGGCCGGAGTATTTTTCTCTTTTTAAGAAACTTATCATGGTCATTTGTTAAAAGTCCAAAACAGAAGCGCCTTGCATCAGGGCTACTAGGGAGACAATGTAAAAGTTCTACATCAAGCCACCAAGATCGAAACCCTCTAGGAAAAACCAAAACTTTGGGCCCAAAGCCCACACATGCAAACATTAAAAGGAAGGCCTTTATAAGGTTTAAAACTAATTATGGGTCTTGACCAAACAAGAGAAAAAGATCTCCCCCATGGGCGATCCTTACTAGGCGAAAAGCTATGCACTCCATAGTTACAAGTTACAACAAACGGCAATTGGGCTTTCTTGAAATTTACTTCAAGTTCGCCAAATTTCTTTTAAAAATAAAAGAATTTAAAAAAAAAAAAGAGGAAGAAGAAGAAAAGAATTTGCACAAAATGCCTTGGTAGAAGATTATCTAAAATAGGGTAAGAGATGAATATAGGTAATCAAAACCAAAAATCACCCACACGGAAAGAAGGGAGAAGATTTAAAAAAAAAAACTTATAGTGGTGTGTGTTAAAAATACTTAGTATTCTGAAAAAAAAAAAAAAAAAAAAAAAAAACCTACCACATTAAATTAGCCATTTCCACCCCAATATGGGGATTTGCTACAATTGCTCCCTATTTTTAGGGAGCACTATTCATTTCCCAAATCAACATTTTATTATATTTAGGGTTTGGTTTACCTTCAGTACATTTTTAACTAGACATGTCTTTTTGTTTTAAATATACAATTGCAAGTGATAGTGGGTTTTAATCCCACTTTCTATTTAGTTAGTGGGTGATGTGGCAGTCTCTCGTTAAAACAAAATGAGATTTCTTTTAAAAAAGTACTGGAGGCAAGCCAAACTCTTATTTTTATATCTTTGTAACTGTAATAAAGAAAAGTGGATGTTTTGAAAAGTGAGAGAAATAATAAAAAATAATATTTACATGATTTTTTTATGACACAAGGGAAGGATTTTTAAAGATTGATAAGAAGGTAGGGGATTGAGAGAGGCTTAGGGGTTGTTTGGCGCTGTTGTTTAAACAACAGTTTTCAGTGTTTAAACAACAATAACACTTTTGACATGTATTTCTATAACACTCAAACACGTATTTCCACACTACTGAAAACTAAACAACAATACTTAAACACTGTTACCAAACGGGCCCTTAGTTATTGGTTTTTGAAGAACTTTCAGGACTTGCCTTATACAAATGGATACATATACCTTTATATAGGCTTACAAAAAGTGGAAAAAAATGAAAAGTAAATTCAAAATAATAGGGTGAGCAATAAAAGTAAATAGTATTGCACAATAGTGAACATTGATAGATGAATAATGCCGCATAGTAATTGTAAAAATAATTCTGATTCTTTGTGTAAACAGTAATTGCATAGTAATGCACATATGTCCAAAATATTGCAGATTTAAACTCTTCAATAATACTTCTCCCCATAAAAAAAAAGAGGGACTGAAACTTTTGGAAATCCATTCATGGTGTTAACAAATAAAGTGAGAGAGAAAGACTGAATAGTCTGTATATTGATGTATAAATAATAATGTACAATAGAGAGCCTTATATAGGCTAGATATATGTGCAGTACATATAGACTAGGTATGTGTTCAGTACAACTAATATGAGTAAACTACAAGTACAGTATACTGAGCTAAGCCCAATGGGCTAATCTAGTCTAAGCTATACACTAACATCCCCCTCAAACTTGAGGTGGCAAGGAGGAAGCCAATTGGAGTTTGGATATAAGATCTCGAAGACTACCAGGCGGGTGAGTCTTGGTGAAGATATCAGCAGGTTGGTCAGCAGAGGAGATGGAGAACAACTTGAGATTACCTTTCTTGAGATGCTGGCAAGTGATGTGGCAGTCGATCTCAATGTGCTTGGTGCGTTCATGGAATACATCATTATGAGCAATGTAGATAGCTCTACGATTGTCAGAATAAAGAGGAGTGGCAATGGGCTGTGGAGCATCCATGTCAGCCAAGAGCCAGTGAAGCCAGACAAGCTCACAGGTGGTGTCAGCAAGGGCACGATGCTCAACCTTAGTACTGGAATGGGAGACAACATCCTACTTTTTGCTATGCCATGAGACAAGAGAAGTACCCAACAGGAAACAGAAACCTGTGATAGAGCATCGATCAGTCGGATCACCTGTCCAGTCCGCATATGAATAAGCATGAAACTCGAGAGAAGTCCGAGAGGAGTAGTGTAGACGATGATAAAGTATTCCCTTGACATATCTGAGAATTCGAAGAATGGCAACATAGTGGACAGAATGAGGGGCATCCATGAACTTACTAACCATACCCATGGCATGTGAAATATCCGGACGAGTAACAGTGAGATAGATCAGACTACTAACCAACTGATGATAGCGAGTAGCATTGGATATAGGTTCACCATTCAAGGGTGTGAGCTTTGCATTGTATTCCAAGGGAGTGGAAATAGTCTTGTCGGCGGTGATACCGGCTTTGGAGAGAAGATCAGAAGCATATTTAGTTTGGGAAAGATAGTATCCATCAGAGGATGAGGTAACCTCAAGCCTGAGAAAATAGATAAGAGTGCCCAAATCTTTCATATCAAAATACTGACTAAGGAAGTGTTGAAGAGAGCGGATACCTGCAGAATCATTTCCAGTAATAATCATATCATCAACATAAAGAAGAATAAGAGTGATACCAGCAGAGGATCTTTAGATGAAGAAAGCAGTGTCATGAGGACTCGAAGTGAAATCCTATTGAGCAACAACTGAGCTAAACTTTTCAAACCAAGCTCGAGGAGCCTATTTGAGGCCATAAAGAGCACGGCGAAGGCGACAAACTTGACTACCTGAGTGTGGATAGCTAAGGGGTGGTTGCATGTACACTTCTTCTTAGTGGTCTCCATTGAGAAAAGCATTCTTCACATCCATTTGATAAAGAGGCCAACGGTGAACAACAACCACAGCAATGAGACATTTGACAGATGTAAGGCGAGCAACAGGAGCAAATATTTCCTCATAGTCAATGCCATACTCCTGAGTAAAGCCCTTGGCAACCAAGCGAGCCTTGTATCGTTCAACAGATCCATCAGCCTTGGTCTTGATCTTGTAAACCCACCTACAACCTACTATAGACTGACTAGGAGGCAAATCAACCATATCCCAAGTGTGATTCTTATGAAAGGCATCTAGTTTTTCGTTCATGGCTTGCTGCCAAAGAGGGTTAGTATGGGTCTGACGATAGGTGTGAGGTTCATAGAGGGTGGCAAGAGCAAAAGAGCAGTGATAATCAATGAGATAAGGGGGAGGAATGCTTACCCGAGTGGAACGACGAAGTTCAGGACCAATAGGAGACTCAGGAGAGGGTGGTGCCACAAGATCCAAGATAGGCGGGTCATATGCCAGGGACAGAATCAGAGATGAGTCGTCTGGAGAGGCAGTCGATGTCGAAGAATCCTTCACAAGTTCAAGATAGAGAGGGAGGAAAAGATCAGTAAAAATGGGAGACTCGGAGGAAGAGGACGCAGGAAACTGCTGAAAACTCGTGAAAGGACGATGTTCCTAAAACTCAACATGACGGGAGACATGAAGGCGTTGAGAAATTGGGTCATAGCAGTGAAACCCCTTTTGAGATACACCATAACCAAGGAAACAACAAAGACGAGCACGAGGCTGTAGCTTTGTTCGTTCATGAGGAGGAAGAGAGACAAAGCAAGCACAACCAAAAACCCGAAGAGAGGATTAGCTAGGGGTTTGACCATAGAGAAGCTCGAATGGTGATTTGTTTTGTGTAGTTGGTGAAAGAATACGATTAATGGTGTACACAGCAGTGAGTGCGGCCTCACCCCAAAAGCGCTCAGGAAGAGAGGCAGAAATGAGAAGGGTGAGGACAACATCAAGAATGTGACGATGTTTTTGTTTTGCACGACCATTTTGTTGAGAGGTGTAAGGACAAGACCGCTGAGTAAGGGTCCCATGACTGTCCAAAAAGGATATGAAAGATTTATCATTATATTCTTGAGCATTATCTGATCGAAAGACTTTAACGGTGTGATTGAATTGTGTTTCAATCATTTTATGAAATGTTTGGTAAATAGACACAAGTTCAGAGCTATGGTGAAGCAGATAAATCCAAGTATATCAAGAAAAATCATCCACAAATATGACAAAATATCTAGATCCCCCCCTTAGTGGGAACAGTTGCAGGACCCTAAATATCAGAATGTATAAGATTAAAAGGTGCATAAGAAAATGAGTCACTATTATTAAAAGGCAATTTGATACTGCATGTTTGGTTTTTTGATACTGCATGTTGTTAGTGACAGAAAGGGCAGTGGAAGTGTGGGATAAAACCTGTTGAACTACTGCCTCAATATCAGTCGTAGTAAGTGAGGAAGCCAAATATGGACCTGTAGGAACCGATGAATCTGAAAGACATACAGCAGCTGCCCGAGGAAGAGAAGCTTTGTTTTGCTCTTGCATAAATTTCTGCAGTTAGCGACAAACTGAGATGTCATGGCCTTTGGCACGAAAAAACTTACAGCAAGTACCTTTGGAAGGCTGAGAGGTAGGACGCCCAGAGTTTATTTGTGGAGGAGCAGTGAATGTAGCAATGGGAGGCTGTAGAGATGGTGTAGCCAATACATGATCAGATGATGACATGTGATGAGTAGGCCGACGGTTCTCCTCAGAAATGAGCTCTTTGACTGCAGCATCAAGAGAAGGAGTAAGAGATCGGCTAAGCAAAGAAGCCCTAGTAGGCTTAAAATCCTCACGTGAACCCATCATAAAGTGCATAAATTTACGGTGATCTCGATATTTGACAAAGAGCTCAATGTCCTTAGAACACACTAGTGGAGGATCTGCAGTAGAGAGTTGTTCCCATATAGTAGAAGTTTGAGAATAAAAATCAGAAATAGACTGACCTGTCTCTTGGCGCATTTGATAAAGCTTTGATTCAATGTGGAACTCCAGACTTGAATCATTAGTACAATTATAGCGATCGGCCAGAAATTTCCACGCGGCCTCAGCAGTCTCAAGCCGAGGAAGAAGATTATGAATGGAGGGAATAGAGGTATTGATAAACCAAGACAAGATCTTACTCTGAATACTTTCTCATTCCTCTAGGTGTTCTTCATAATCATCCGTTGTAACAATAGTCTTGGAGGCATCTTCAGCAGCTGTGGCTTTGGACTTAGGGTTTGGTACTAGCTTAGGAATTGAACCAATCACATATCTCCACAGTTTACGACCCTTGAGAAAGACAGTCATATTCTGAGACCATGCATGATAGTTAGTAGGACCATCCAACATAATGGTGATAGGACGAATGATATCTCGTTCGTTTTATTGAGCCATAATGAAGAAAATGACCAAAAAGTGGGAGTTAGAGACCTTAAATGAAGAAACAGAGCTCAAAATCGGAATCTACGCAAAAAAACTGAGCAAGATAGGCCCTTTCGAAAAATTTTGACCTCGGTCAACGGCGGCGGTCAAAATCAACGTATGCTGACGTCACTAGGGCTGACGTCATGAAGGTGCGTGTTACGGCAAGCAGAAACTTGGGGCGGTGTGTGAGGGCGCGTTGGAGCTCCTTTGGGACTATTTCTGGTTGGGTTTAGATCAGAGAAATCTGATCTATCACTTCGTAACTGTGGTTTGACGATGTGATTGATGAATAGACTAGATCCGAGAGGTAGTGGTTGGGTGTGACGGCAGTGACTCGCTTCTGACGGTGGCTACTGGTGAAGGCGAGGGCAGCGGAAGAACGCTGGAAAGTACCACTAGGTCAGAGCAATGGCTCTGATACCATGTTAACAATATAAAGTGAGAGAGAGAAAGACTGAATAGTTTGTATATTGTGTGTAATAATAATGTACAATAGAAAGCCTTATATAGGCTAGGTATGTGTGCAGTACAAGCAATATGAGTAAACTACAAGTACAATATACTGGGCCAAGCTCAATGGGCTAATCTAATCTAGAAATAGGACACATTGGAATCAAACTCTCTATCCCCAATGGAGTCGCCACTATGGGCACAACGCGCGGTTGGCCTATGGGGAGTATGCCATGGCCGAGTGGACCGGGGCAAAGAAACAAGGAGTCGCCACCTAGTTTATGGTCTAGGAACCGCAAATATAGCGCCCTTATGTGAAAGAACTATGATAGGCCAAAAATGAATTGACCCCTTGTGATGAATTAATTGATTAATTAGCCAAGTTTATTAATTAATCAAATTAACATGCCAACGCGTGGTAGCACAAACAAATCATCAATTAAACTAAGTGCGATTTGTTTACGATTGGGGAAAACCTACACGGCAAAAACCCCACCGGGTGATTTTAAGATCACTACTCCCGAGAATCCACTATTATCACAACAAGCGGTTACAAGTAAATGAATCTCAGTACCTTATACCAACTTACAGTTGAACCCTTACCCCAATACCCAATTGGACTTATTCTGTAGTGACAATCTCTCCTTTTGATGCACGGCTCCCAGTACGTAACTAACCAATTCTACGGATCCCAATACACGACTTCAATCACCAACTAGAGAAAGTTGTTGGCTGCAAAGTTCTTCAGTTCATCCAAACGATGAAGATCAAGAAGATGCTTGGTCACAAAACCCAACGGTGTACAAACACAGCAACTTCTTCACAAAAGAGATGAACTAGGGCAAATTCTGTCTTCGATCACAATTTGCTTGAACAAACTTTGCTCAACACTTGTGCAACTTGTGTCACCTTTGACGGCCTTTAAAATAATCATTTTATATGTCTAGGGTTGTGAGAAAAGAAAGCCCACACATACAATCACGGATTAGAGTCAAAACAGAACTGAAATTCTGTTTTTCATAAACCTCGACAGATACCCTATCTGTCGAGCTACTGTCGAGCCACGGGGTTGAATAGCTCTTCAAGCTCGATAGATGGCCAGCTGTCGAGCTAGCTATCGAGCTTTAATGACAAGAACTTTTCAGACTTGAATCTTGGATAGACTTGCATGGCTTCAACACTTGATCTTGAAACAAAGTTTCTTGAAATATTAAATACATCCTAGATCTACCCAAATACAAGTAAAGTGCGTTTTGTCAAAAGATAAGCCAATTACATAAAATAGTGACATATATTCCTAACAAGTGAATCACATATGTCCTAACAGACTAATCTTACAATTATGGGTTCGGAGTTTAGGTACAATTTTGGGAAGGTGTTAGGCACCCAAAACTGCCCGACCCGTGAGTTGGCTTCCACTCATTGTGTCCTACATCTTAATCCTATTAAAGGCATATTCAACATTGCATCTTAACACACACACACACACACACACACACACACACACACACACACTGACATACATCTAAGCATACAACATGGCATTTCATCCTAAACCTATCATACGTCTATCATGCTTATCACCACATCACAAGCCCTAGCATACATCTATCATAGATATCATCTCATCACAAACCCTAACATACGTCTATCCAAAACATCAAACAAACATGGCAGAAACCAAAAGGCTTGGCAACAAGATATTGACATTAAACATAACCCAATCATATAAGCATAATGTCCAAACAACAAACAAGAATGTTCATCACCAAAAATGCATGCTCATGTAAATGCATGACTTACCCCACTTACCTTACAGCATTACAACACTTATGACATTATTGCATGATCATGTGAATGCATGTTTATGGCATTAGAGCAAGAAAAAGAAGAAAACCCTAATCTAGCATGTTAAAGCAAACAAGTATACAAACAAATAAACAGAGACTCAAAATCATAAAATAGGGGCAAAATAAACGCATATCATGTGGAAGAAAAAAGAAACAGAAACAGAAAAGCTTGAATTAGGGTTTTTGGGCACGAGTATGCGTGCCCATACATAAGCCTGCGTACGCAGGTCAGTTGTATGCATACGCATACTTCGAGCCTGCGTACGCATGCCAAAGCATGTGCGCATAGGCACGCCTTAAACCTAACCCAAAAACTAGAAGCACAAAAAATGAACAAAACTTAAATCTAACAACCTAACATGCATCAAAACATAAAAGAAAGAAAAACCTAAACTAAACAAACATTATAAAGCATAAACAAAGCAAGAAAACAGATTAAAACATTATTAAAAAGAAGAAATGAAAAGAAAAATTTTAGAACTCAATACCTCAAACAAGAAGTTTTTCAAGTTTGATTTTGACCATTTCCCTTAGTCAATCTATTCAAAATCAAGTATAAATGTGATTAGTAATCTTAAACTCGAAAGATCAAGACCAGAAAAGGTCCCAATTAAAATAAAATTGATTTGAGGATGTTTTGTGAAAAACTCCATCTTTGATTCACTCTCCATCTTTGATTCACTATTTCTAGTAAATCTTAGGTTTTCCTTTAGGATTTTCTGTGTGTTTTGAAAAGGTGCCTTATATGGCTTTATATAGTGAGAAAATAAGGGTTTGGAATGGCTCCCTTCATTCCAAACCTCAACATTAATGCAGAAAAATTACCTTTCATAGGTTTTTGAAACCCTAGCTGTATGCGCAAGTCCGTGCCTGCATACGTATGCATCAGACCTGCGTACGCAGGCCGAGGGTTTCCTTGGCCTTTTATTTTCCAAAAATAGATTTATTTTCTCATAAAAGGTTATATTTTCCATTACAACACCTCTCAAGTCAATTTGTAATCTGATTCAACCTTAAACCAACCTTGGGCCTTAGAATTTCAGCATCATTGGGGAACGGGGGCCCAAGTCGTAAGGGATACAAAATGCGGTATCTACATTCTTCCTAGTGGATCTTTCACCAAGGACTTCCTCGTAAGTCAGAACACCAAGGCCACTTATGCACATATCCTCCAGGAATTGAATATGCAAGAACAAATCCCATACAAGTCAGAAGAGAAAGTACAGAACTTGTGCACATTTCCTTCGAAATTGAATATGCAGGCACAAACCCCATACAGTCAGAAGAGAAGAATATAAAATTTGTGCACATATCCTCTGGGAATTGAATATGCAGGCACAAACCCTATGCAAGACAGAACTTGTGCATATATCCTCCAGGAATTGAAGACACAGGCATAATAGAAGAGGTAGAGATAGAGATGGAGACCAAGGTCACCCCAAGCCAAGAGCCTCACCAGAACAGGTAGAGATAGAGATGGAAGACGGGTATTTACCTAGAGGCACAAGCCACCCGGAGAAGTTTGAGGCAAGAGCCCTAGATGGACACCATAGATATGTATCATTTTAATCTCGTAAGATCACCTTGTTTGTTTGGTTGATGGTTGGGACCGTTGGCCATGTTTTTTTTTTTTTTTTTTTTTTTTTTTCCCTTTTTAAGTGACTCTAGGATAGTGAGTCTCTCATCTTTTGCTTGCGATTGGCAAAATAGGTTTTGGGATAGTGACCATGTCATTGCTCGCCTTTCCCAAGTAACAAAAGTGGAAATTCGGACATACGAATCAGACGCAACTCTGCGGAGTTTCACCCCACCCCATGTATGCGTGTTTTGTGCTATGTACGTGGGTTTGGCCCGAGTCATACGTTGAAACAAAATGTTTTGTCTCTTATTCTTTTGATTTCGTTAGCAGAGCTCACGAATCAAAAGAGGGGCATCTGTAGACACCGCATTTTGTACCCCTTACGACTCAAGCCCCCGTTCCCCAATGATGGTAAAATTCTAAAGCCCAAGGTTGGTTTAAGGCCTAATCAGATTGAAATTGACTTGAGGAAGGTTTTTATGGAAAAAAATAACTCTTTTATGAGCTGAATAAAACTATTTTTGAAAAATAAAGGCCATGGAAACCCTAGGGTATACGTACGCAGACACATGTATGCATATGCATGCTCCAGACATGCGTATGCATGCTTCATGCATGCGTATGCATACATGGGCTTGCATACGCATGCTAGGGTTCTAGAAACTATGAAAGACAAGTTTTTTTTTGCATTAAAACTAAGGTTTGGAATGATTCCCACATTGTCTGGGAGTTGTTCCAAACTCCCATTTTTCAAATGTAAAAAGCCATACATGGTACCTTTTCAAAATACACAGAAAATCCTAAGGGAAAACACAAAATTCACTAGAAATAGTGAATCAAAGAAGGAGTTTTTCACAATATATCCTAAAGTCAATATTTTCTAATTGGGGCCTTGATCTTTGAGTTTTAAGATTACTAATCACTTTTGAATTTGATTGTGAATAGATTGACTAAGGGGAATGATCAAAATCAAGCTTCGGAGCTTTGCTTTATGAGATATTACCTTCTTGCCTTTTCTTTCTTTTCTTGCTTTCATCTTCCTATTTTCCTTGTTTTTCTAGTTTGGTCTATGTTTTAATATGTTTGTTTAACTTAAGGTTTAATAGTTTTCTGTTATAAAACATGTTAGGTTGTTAGATTTAGCTATGCACTGTTTTCTATGTTTCTATTTCTGGGCTAGGGTTTTGAAGGCATGCGTATGCATCCTTGAAGTAAGTGTACGCATATAGCTGGGTTGTGTACGCAGGCCCTATGTATGCCACGCATACTCAAGCCCAGAAACCCTAATTCAACCTTTTTGCTTATGTTTCTTTATTCTGTCTGTATAATATGCTTCTATTTTATCTTATTTTATGTTTCTCAGGTCTCTATTTCTTTGTTTGTTTGCTCTCTACATGCTAAATTAGGGTTTTTCTTTAATATTTCCTCTGTTTACCATGGACATGCATATGATATGAACATGCATAGGTGCTGTGATGCAACAAGGTAAGACATGCACTCACATGGACATGCATTTGTTTAAGATATGATCTTGATCTTATTTTGATATACATGAATGTATATTTGCAAATGCTTTGCTTTGGATATGATAACATGATTTCTTGATCTTAACGTGCTTATGTTTCTACCATTGTGATATGTATGCCTGGTTAGATGTATGTTAGGGTTTCAATGCTATATGTGATGTGATGTTAGGGTGTGGGATAGGACAAGATGCATGTTAGGGTTTCGAGATGAACGATGCCATGTTGTATGCTTAGATGTATGCTAGTGTGTGTGTGTGTGTGAATTTAGTATGCAATATTGAACATGCCTTTAATGAGATTAAGATGTAAGACACAAGAAGAAGAAGAAGCGGACCCACAGGTTGGACGGTCTTGGGTGCCTAACACCTTCCTAAGCCGTACCTAAACTCTGAAACCATACTCTGGTAGTAAGATCAGTCCTTCCATGTAAGGGCACTATATTTATGGTTCCTAGACCTAATCTAGGTGGCAACTCCATCCTTTCTTCGCCCCAGTCCACTCAGCCGAGGCGTACTCCCTTTTCTTTTTAGGAGAAAACCCGCTACACCCACAACATCATGCCTAAAATTATGGACATTGTGCGTAGTAATGGCATATTAATGAATGTGCGAGAACAATTATCATTTTTGAAGGCAACGTTAAGGATTTATCTCACTATCTCTTAATTAAAGCACAAAGAAACGAGATAAAAAATACTTTAAAAACCAAAAAACAATGACAATTTGACAATGAACTAAAATTTAAATCCTTATTTCATAATAATAGCACATTATCATTTTCTGATAGGTTTACAATTGTATTGCAACTGGTGGATGGTCATGTCCTGCACCAGGGCTATGACCAGGAGTTGTTGGGCGAAAGTCTTCAATCTCGGCCATTTTATAACGATTTATAGTGAACCATGTAGACGGAGGTTTTGGCTTGGTTAAGGAGCCTCTGGAAAATGTTGAGCTATGCTAAAAAGCAAGACAAATGCTATATCGACGTTTTGAAACGTCGCTATAGGATTGAATATTTGTAGTGTTATAAATGGCGACGTTTGTAAAAATGTTGCAAAAGACCTATAGCAACGGCTTTGTTGCGACATTTTCGAACGTCGCAAAAAAGCCGATGTCGACCATTTGTGTCTACAACGACGTTTTTTGGGTTTTTGGCGCCTAAACCCAGATTTCTTTTTGTGGTGCCTGGTGTTTGTCAGTGTTGAGATCAGCAGTGATTGGCTAGCTTTCCTATGGCTTTTTTGGGGCTGAGATGGGTTGAATTTTTTTGGGTTTGCAATGGTGGCGATGGCAGTGGTTTTTCTGGTTGTTGCGGCAGAGGAGACTAGCAGTGGTTTTTTTTTTGTTTTTTTTTTTCGTTGAGTTTTTTTGGTTGAAAGTATTTATATTATTTTAATGAATTCTAAAAATAAGTACAAGGATGTTGGGTGTATTGTAAAATGATATAGTATAATAGATAATCTAACTTTTTAGATAGAAAGATACAACATTTTTTGAAAACTTGGATGCAAATGCTTAGCTTAATGGCTTTAACTCTTATTTGATGTTCATAATGACTTTATGTTATTGCATCCAGGTATTTAGAGATTTCCGTGGAGAAATCCTTTGCCAAAGGCACTGCTCAGGAGCATTAGAGTAAGGTGCCCTCCAGAGTATTCCTCAGTGTCCTCAGCGTTCTCCCCAGAGTCCTCACATCAACTGAAGCGAAGATCGGAGTCCTCCCCAGAGTCCTTGCATCAACAGAGTCGGAGAATATAGAAAAATGGTAATATGGATACATGTATATATTCATCCACTTGTAAACAAGAAGTGGATTAGGTAGTCTTTGGCAACACTTAACCAATGCAATTCTCACGGAGTTACAGGCAGTGAAGGCATTCCAAAAAAATTTTGAGGTGTTTTGATGGACAATTGAGAATGCAATTTTAAAATGCAAACTGGACTTAGCTAGAAAAAAAATTGATATATGATCGATTATCATAACCTATTTACCCATGCTTCATTATTTTATTTAAATCATATTTTGCCATTCGGTTTGTGTAAATGGCACATGTGGACTAACATGCATTACACAGAATCAATTGAAGAAATCTTCAAGTACAGTAGAGAATGGGAAGTACTATTAATTAAAAGCTATAGGAATTGTTTAAGTAATGTATTTGACACTCACATTTTTATGTTCGTGGGTTGTTAATAATCGCATAAAACTATACAATAAAAGATTGTTACGAAATGGTACGGATGATCCATAAAATGCTATAATGGTCGAAATAATTGTTAACTTTCGTGATAGAATTTGTTTCTTATTAACTTTTTGCTAATTGGCTAAGCCAAGACCAAATCCAAAGCCACTAACTTTTTCTTTGTCCTTTCCTCTTTCGATAAGGTAAAATACGCAAATTAAGTGCTTCGATATTCTTCCACGAAAATTAATGCATATTTGGTAGTAACCACGAAGCCACTATGGTTTTTAGTTTAACTTGGTGGGATTTTACAGTCACAAAGTGGGTTGATTTAAAAATCAGGAAAGAAAAAAAAGGTTAGGTATCTCTTCAATAATGTGAATATGGTGTTATGCCTGAGAGACTGATTTTGGAATTTGAGATGTCAAATAATCTTCAATCTTTCAAACACATCCAAAATTGGCTGCAACATAGATTGTAAATTTGTAATATCAAATACATTGTTTGTGGAGAACACTTGGTAATATGAATTTAGGATATTTGATTTGTCTTTTTTAATAGTTTTTTTTTTTTCTCTTCCATTTAACCCACATAATCCCTACTCTAATAATATAAATTTCACTAAAATCAAGAATAAAAATGTAGACACAGAATCTCAAGTTTGAAAATCAAAAAATTAAAACGGTTTCACAAATATATTTTTGTATTGATTAATGAGTGGGTACAATTTAAATATGTATTCCAGTATACATGTATACAATTTAAATATGCACTCCAGTAGGCTAACTCGATAGCCCACTCCCTTGCTGAATGGACTTCCATTCCCATCTCTTCATTCTTTCTTTTGAGCTTGAATGATGGGAAAAGGTTTCAATAATCAAATGACACTCCCTTTTCAGATTTGTATAAATAAAATAGTTAAATTTTTGCTGTGATACAAGTAGTGTTATTTAGGGTCCGTTTGTTTTGGCTTCAAATGGTTTCAGGAAATCATTTTCCGTAAAATAGGCTGTTTGGTTGGCTTTGAAAATAGGCTTTTCCGGAAATTATTTTCCTTTGACCGTAAAACATAAGCCTTGACCACGGAAATTATTTTCAGTTCCTATTTTCACTTCAAAGCATTTCCGGACCGAGAGAGAGAGAGAGAGAGAGAGAGAGAGAGAGCGAGAGAGCGAGAGAAACGGTGAGGAACTTCAGATTGAGCTCCAGTCCGACGACCACAGACCGAGCTCCAGTCCGACGGTCGCACCAGATCGACGATCGCACCAGTCCGACGATCGCACCAGTCCGACGATCGCACCAGATCGTCGATCGCGCCAGTCCGACTCCAACGCCGCTCGATCTTGCCTTCACCTCCGCCGCGCGATCTCGCCTCTAGATCGAACCCAATCGCCTCTCTCTCTTCCTTCTTCGATCGCCCCAGTCCGGATTTGATGACTTTTTTTGCTGGGTTTTGTTTCTTTTGTGAGTGAGTGTGGGATTGATTCATTTTCCACATGTTTACAGCTGAGGAAGTGTATGGAAAATTGGGTGGCTTGGCTATGTAAAGCATTTTCCGTAAAAATGTTTGGACGAACCAAACTCCGGAATTGATTTTTTGTAAAACGAATTCCGTAACAACCAAACAACTTGAAAATATTTTTTTTTTCCCGAAAATAGCATTTCCAGAAAATATTTATTTTCCGGAAAATATTTTACGGAACCAAACACAGCCTTATTCACAAATCTCAAAGGAGTGTCATTTCGTCAAATTTTGTGCAATAAAAATTTTTTTTTTTCCAAAAAATAAACTTTTGAGGATATCATCAATTCATTTTGACGGAAATAGATTTTAACTGTTGTATTTATAGTTTTATACGAACCTCAAGGGCAATTGATATTTATACAAACGCTAGGAGTGTCATTTTAATAAACCCCATAAAATTTTGTGTAATTTATCCATATAAATATCTTATTAAGGAAAAAAAAAAAAAAAAAAAAAAAACCTTTATATGGAAACTGTGTGACAGTATTGTGATCCCACATGCCACAAAGAATGGTGCTTTGTGTGAATTGTGAAGGTTCGCAACGACAACACAAAAAATTCTTTTGATTTGGTGACTAATTATGGATAACTAACTTTGGTAATTGACATTGCACCAACTCACAACTATCTTGCTTATTAGGTAACCTGCTTCCAAAGGTCCTAAGAAAAGGACATCCCAGTTTATATATGTCTAAATCAATCCCTTTGGAATGGCGTATAGGATCTTAGAAATGGGATCTTTGCTTACTTGTTTTGAAGTGGTTGAGTAGCTTAGCAGATGATACCACCGTATTTATTATATGAACAACCTAATGCCATTGCTGAAGTTTACCATATCACCCCTATGCACAACTTTTAAACTTATAATTTTTATAGTACAATAGTACATTTTGACTCAGCTTTGCGAAAAAAAGACAGAAATTCTTATTAAATAAAAAAAAAAATCTGCCTGATAAATATCAAAGGTGTGCAATGAAACATCTTCTATCCACAAAAAAAAACTAGTGACATGTCGTGTATGTCTGACTAGATTGTAAACTACAAAGTTACCCTCACTATCAACGTGTGAAAAACTAATACATTGAAATTGTTCCACATAAGTTTTTACATCCCGGATTAGAAGGCCAAAAGAAGCCAATGAGGGCGAATCATCCATCAAAGCTTTCATAACTATCTTAGAATCTCCCTCTAAAATTGCCGAAACAAATCCTAGGTCTATGGAAAATTCTAGAGCCCTAGTTGCTCCCAATGTTTTGAGTTCCACTACTGATATGTGAAGAGTAATATTATGAGACATGGAGGCCATAACCATACCTTGACTATCTCGAATAATAACCCCAATCCCGGCTCTATCTTCATCTGTTAACACTGCCCCATCAAAGTTTATTTTATAAATCTCACCTAGAGGTGCTGTCCAACTTGCTCTTGGTCTAGTTGTTGGGGACTGCCTCTTTGGTTGTGCTACCAGAAACTCCAAGAGAGAAGTAATTGCTCACTGCAAAACTTCATCAAGAGGAAAACCTGGTGGAGAAAATCTGACCTTGTTGCACCTAAACCATATGGTTCGTGTGAGCATTGAAAAAAATTCTGGGCTGCAATCTGAATCCAGTACAAAAGATAGCAGCTGTGGAAAGTCCGAAAATCTCATATTTCTCCTAAAATTCCATTGAGGGTCTTCGTCCCAAATTGAAGATACGCTTGGACAGTACCAAAGCGCATGCAGCACATCTTCATGTTGGTTTGTGCAATGGGGACATGTTGGATCATCAATGACACATCGGCAAACCAAATTGGACATGGTAGGAAGTGCATTACGGCTTGCTCTCCATAGAAAATTTTTAATAACCAAACCAAACCAAATTTTAATATTAACAAGGTAATAATAATGCAAGAATAAACAAACCTTAGTCATAAATTTTTGAGTTGTCTATGGATCTTCAATGTTATTTAGGGTCCGCCACACATATTCTTTTCCACGCCATTCTATTCTATCTGAAGTCATACTCTTTGTTACTTCCTTAATTGACATGTCCTTTTTGTCTAGTCTTTCTTATTGGTGGATCAACCACTCTCCTCTAAACATCTCAAGTGACATTCCCTCATCTTTTCATCGGCAGGCGTCACCCCTGTCTTTCCATGTATTTCCAGTTGTCCATCATAACATTTTCATCTAAAGTCAACTATGCTCATTTTATGCATAACAATCCAACATTTAGTACCCTCAAAAACACATTTGATCTTACAGAAGTCTTATAAAATTATCAATTTTAACATTTTTTTTTCCTTGTAATTTGGCCTAAATTCAATTTTACTCCATCAAATTTAATTTTTTTTCCAATTTATTAGTCCTTGCAAATTTTAAAAGATGTCATTTTCATCAAATTGATACCTTTTAAAAAATTTCAGTGACCAAATTACAAAATTTATAAATTGAGGGACAATAATCGAAATTTGATAAGCAAATATTAAACTTCTAATTAAAATTAATAATCGATGATAATCAATTTTTTTAATAAAATAGTAAATTTAAAAGAGAAAGAAAAGGGAAATGTGGGATTGAGAGGTACCTGAGGGAGAGGAGAAAGGTCGAGATTGGAAGAAAGGAAGGTTGGAGAAGTGAACGCGTGAGGAACTGGAGGGGAAGGGTTTAGGAGGAACCGGAGAGAAGAGAGATGAAGTTGGAATTAGAGTTTGGAAGGTTCGAGAATTTGAACCAATGATTTGACACAGAACTTGGCGGTGGCTGCTCAGAATTGAATTTCTTGCCATTTTTTTTTGGACAAAACTTCGGTACAGTACCTTAGGTATTGTTTCTTAGGTTTATTTTTTAAGATTCAGCCATGTGACTACTTAACTAAAAAATACACTTCCATCTCATGTGAAAAAATCCACATGACAGAATCTTAAGAAGGGAATCTAAGAAACAGCACCTAAGTACTGTACCTAAGTTTTGTCCTTTTTTTTTTTTTGGTCTCTCTTCTTTTTCTCTCTCACTGTCTCTGAGAGGTTTTTGAGTTTTGTGTTATTATTGTAAGAAAATTAAATGGGCTCATTTGTATATATATAACTATACATAGCTTGATGAAGTTGGAATAGGATGTAGAACATAAATGGGTATACAAGATGGTAGGATTGTAGTATTGCTTCAAAATGGCCCATTTTGAATATATTAATTTTACTTTTTATAAAAAATTTACTATTCATTCCATAATAATATTTTGATGAAGATAAAAGAGGTTTAAGGGGAAAAACAAAATAATATAAGAGAGATTTAGGGAGGGAGTATAAAAGAGGAAGATATATTAAATTGGGAGAAAGGTAACTGGCAGCGTGAGGTTGGTAGTTTTTTATTAATACTAGAAACTTCTAATGAGTTAAAGTTCATCACTTTATCTTCTTAAATTGTTATCTTTTGGGCTTTGTAAAGCGAGTTACTTGTTTGGATTGAGGGAGTGAGAGAGAGGGATGGTAGAGTTGGCCGAAATTTGCACTATTTGAGTTAAATGGACCTAGAAAACGGTAGGATTTGGTTCAAAAAGACCCATTTTGTAAGAGCATGTGTATTTTACTTGCATATAGGGATTACTTTGAAGATTGGGTTATGTTAATCTCATGTGAATCCACTCTTGTCTCTCTTTTTTTTGGGGGCTAAATTTAAATGTTACTAAAGTCTGTCTTTGAGTATGTAGTAATTTTAAGCATAATTAGTAATATACAGTACGTGTATAATACAATAAGTATACAAACTGTTATAACTTGGCATCTTCCAAAAGTGCATTTCAAATTTGGCAAAAAAATATGGGAATAGAGAAATAATGGTATTGTATAGTATGAGTATAATACGTTTATATTTTAAAGATTTGCAATAAAAATACAAAAACATTAACCATATATTTTTTGGAGATAAATACAATAATTCAACATATTATAGTATATAGAAAATTCTCAACAATTTAATATGAAATAATCTACTTAATAAAGAAAATTATTTCAATAATTAAAATTAAATCAACAATAACACTAATTTTTGTCCGGAAAATAATAATCAAATTACATATCAAATAATGTTCTACTTATTCATAAATCCAAAATGAACGATCTTACCTAAATAAAAATAATATAATAAATTTGTTCACCTCTTTGCAATTTATCCATTTTAGTTGAACCTGCTTAGTACTTGTCTCTTGAATGTATTAATTTTACTTTTTATATAAAAAATTACTATTCATTCCATAATAATATTTTGATGAAGATAAAAGAGGATTAAGAGGGGAAAACTAATATAGGAGAGATTTAGGGAGGGAGTATAAAAGAGGTAGATATATTAAATTGGGAGAAAGACACCTGGCAGTGTGAGGTTGGCAGTTTTTGACTAAAGACCTTTTAGTGAGTTAAAATTTATCACTTTATCTTCTTGAATTGTTATCTTTTGGGCTTTATAAAGTGAGTTATTTCTTATTGACAGCAACAATTTTATATCCTTCAAATGAGTTTTTAACTGGCCGATTATAATGTTAGTATTATACTTTCAATTAGGAAAAAAACGCAACTTGCACCGTACATTTGGGAAGTGAACGGGAAAATGCAAGTTTATATATAACTTACAGACATTATGGGTATGCTACTACGTGTAAAACTAACTATGTTTTTTGGTAGCTTATTTGCTAAATATAATATAAAAATATTTTTTTTTTGGTCATTTTTTTGCTAAATGTGTGACCAAATGCAAAAAAACTAGCTTAAAAAACAACAACAACAACAACAATAGAAATAAGAAGAGTTAGGAAAACATAGTGGAAGGTAAGAAGAAAACAAGAAGAGGTTAACATAATCACCTCACGAATGGCCTCCACAATCATGAGTACTAAGAGGTAAGAATAAAGATTCCATAGTTAATTTTTTTTTAAAAATGTTTTTGTTGGGAAGATAGCATCTTGTGGAGTAAGTATAACATTTAATTATGTAATATTAATCTCTCTCTTTTAATTATTTTTGAATGTAAGACTTTACTCACACGTATATACCTAATATTTTAAACATTTTGAGAAGCACTCTACAGGAGATATCTGTACGTTCAACTTTTTCATTATTCAAAAAGATGACATTTCTTGTCTTCCAAATAATGTCAAAAACCAAAGATGCCATAAGAGTAAGGTGAGTAGTGGTTAGTTGTTACAATTAATCCTGTTACATAATTCTTCTGGAGGATCCACAACTAGTTTATTAATTCCTACTCCAACCCTGATACCACTTGGAAACCCACACTTTTTAGACCTAAATTCATCCCAAACCACAAAAATCATTATCAAGGTTTAATTCACAGCTAGCCTAACCTGCTTCTCAGGGGTAAGGCTTCAGCTACAATTCTCCATAGATGGACTTCTACCTCTCATTCATGTTTTGGGATTGTATTTTGTTGGACTTACCGGTAAGACTTGAGTGTGTTGAAGAAATATATATAGAGAGGCAACGAGATAGTGAAAGAACGAACAGTGCATGACAAACCTTGTCTTTTTTTCTGTTTTTATGGGTGACAATTAAGTGGGCAATCTATCTATGGTTCTCATTTTCTTTACATTATAAAAATGTAAAATGGACTTAGCTAGAAAAAAAAATTGATATATGATCGATTATCATAACCTATTTACCCATGCTTCATTATTTTATTTGAATCATATATTCTGCCATTCGGTTTGTGTAAAGTGGCACATGTGGACTAACATGCATTACAAAGAATCATTTGAAGAAATCTTCGAGTACATTAGAGAATGGGAAGTGCTATTAAAAAGAAAATGCTAACGAATGCCCTTAGGACATTGGTTAATAATCTATTTAAATAAAGTTTTTTTGGGAAAAAAAGAAGAAGTAATTAATGTTTTGCCAGCTTTTTTCATTTCCTATAAAAATGGTGTCAAAACTTTCCTAAAATGGATTGTTAACCAATGCCCTAAAGGCACTCGTTAGCATGACCCTTAATTAAAAGCTATAGGACTTGTTTAACTAATGTGTTTGGCACTCACATTTTTTTGTTCGTGGGTTTGTTAATCATCCCATAAAAAACTATACAATAAAGATTAATTGTTACGAAATGGTACGGATGCTCCATAATATGCTATAATGGTCGAAATAATTGTTAACTTTCGTGATAGAATTAGTTTCTTATTAACTTTTTGCTAATTGGCTAAGCCAAGACCAAATCCAAAGGCACTAACTTTTTTCTTTGTCCTTTCCTCTTTCGATAAGGTAAAATATGCAAATTAAGTGCTTCTATCTTCTTCCACGAAAATTAATGCATATTTGGTAGTAACCACGAAGCCACTATGGTTTTTAGTTTCACTTGGTGGAGCTAGTATCTCATAGGCGCATGACAGATTTTTCTTATTTGGTGATATATTATAGTTACAAAGTGGGTTGATTTAAAAATCAGGAAAGAACTCTAGTTTGCAACATAGATTGTAAATTTGTAATATCAAATACATTTGTTAGGTTCTAAAGACTTAGGATCTTATGTATTTAGAACTCTAATGTGTATTGTTGGCAAACTATGATCAAAATAAGATGTTTAGTCGTGTTTAGAATTGCTCAAAGTTGTGTCATTTATGTAAAGTTGGATTTAAGTTGATGCAGATTTAATAATGCAGTTCGGCCTGGTTCGATCGATTGAAGCTTAGGCTCGATCAATCGAAAATTGGACAGAATGCGTTTTCTGCAGAATTCCAACTCAGTCCTAGTTTGTTTAAAACGTTTAGGGTTTTATGTTTTTGCCCTAGGTATATAAGGCAAAAGTGTTGCTCTTATTGCTGTTTGTGTGAATCTCTTGTGAGATCTGTGAGGAGCTTTCCTTTACACAAGCTTAGGATTATCAAGAAGGAGATTTCTTCAAGAGCTTGATGACCATTCAATTGTTGCCATAAGAGCTTAAAGAAACACAAGCGGGTGTGCTTGTACTTGCTAGAGAATCCAAGAAAGAAGGAGTTCGTGGTCTCGGAGCTTGCACGTTGTCGTGTCAGTAAGTTTCTACTGGTGGGTAGCAATAGGATGTTAGTGGTCTAAGTCCTGTTGAACAACTTCGATTCTTTTATAGTGGATTTAGGTTTACCTTGAGGACAGCTAGGTTAAATCCTCCCCAAGTTTTTATCGGTTTGGTTTCCTGGGTGATTATATCATTGTCTTATTTATCTTTCCGCTGCTTTGCATGATATGATTGTTTGATTGTGATAACCTAGATTTGGAATTTGGACTAAGTAACAACTTGGCTAATTAACTAGGTTAATTCAATTGTGTTTTAAGGGGTTTAAAAACTGTCAACATTGTTTGTGGAGAATTACTAGTTTTTTTTTTCCCTTAATTTCTCTTCCATGTTACCCACATAATCCCTACTCTGATAATATAAATTTCACTAAAATCAAGAATAAAAATGTAAACACAAAATTTCAAGTTTGAAAATCAAACAATTGAAACGGTTTCACAAATATATTTTTGTATTGATGAATGAGTGGGTACAATTTTCTATATTTATATTTTAATACAATAAAATATCCTCCACTTTGATTGGAAATCAGATTGGAAGATCTTTGAAATACAATTATAATGAATCTCTGATTATGTACTTATTAGAGTCTTTTCGTTTTTTTCGTTCTTCGATTTCTTTGTGTGTTCTTTGAATGTTCTTCGTTTTTGAAGATTTGTAGTAAAAGTTCTTCAGGATTTTAAAGCTTAAATTCGATGAATTTTCGATAGATTAGAATCCATGTAGTTTCTGGAGGCTTTGGAGCTTAATTCCAATAGGAGCCTAAGGTTTGGAAGCATGATTTGAATGAATGTTATTCTTATTTTCGGGCTTGAATTTGATGAAGTTTCGAGAGTTGAAGTTCTTAAAGGTTTTGGGAGACTTTGGAGCTTGGTCCCAACAGAGTATCAAAATTTCTAAATGTGACCCTATAAGATTGATGAATGTCTCTATTATTAAGAGCCTTGAGGAGGTTTAGTGACAGTTTATTTTGATTAGCAACAAGTGTCAAAGTTTAAATAGACACATAGCATCATTTTATTTGTAAAGTGTCTTAATTTTAAGTAACACATAGAAACATTTAATTAGATTATTTGTATCAATTTAAATTAAAATATCAACACGTAATGACATGTGATTAACTCTTAGGTATTCTTTGTAATTTCTATTTAATGACACTTGATAAATTTCCGTTAGTTTTTGAATAATGACAATGAGACCCACTAATTAAGTAGCGTATGGCATTTTGTAATCAACCATTTCGAATGTACTATGTAAAATTGTATACTTGGTTGTGTGACGCAGTAACATGTGATTGGTTGAAACTTTTGCTCTCTACACCAACTTCATTAGCTCCACCAAAAAAGTAAAATAAAATCCACTAAGGAGTAAGGACCCCATCCATCAGTTTCGGTCCATCACCAAAGCTTATGTTTTTCCACATCGGTAAATTATAAGTGACATTAGGGTTAGTGGCGTGACCACTAGCCGACCCTAATCAAAACCCACGTCACATGCACCCTCAAAATCAAACAAGCAAACGTATGAACCAATATCAAACATATCATTCTTGAAGGAGACTTGTTGAAAGTACATCCAACCCATTTTCAATGTTCTAAATTTCTCTTATCAATATCATCACTAGCTTCATGTACTCCAGTAGGCTAACTCGATATCCCACTCCCTTGCTGAATGGACTTCCATTCCCATCTCTTCGTTCTTCCTTTTGAGCTTGCTTGAATGATTGCTTGAATGATGGGAAAAAGGTTTCAATAATCAAATGACACTCCCTTTTGAGATTTGTATAAATACAACAGTTAAATTTTTGCTGTGATACAATTAGTGTTATTTATTCACAAACCTCGAGAGAGAAAAGTGTCATTTCGTCATATTTTGTGCAATAAATTTTTTTTTTCAAAAAATAAGATTATGTTTGGTAATAGTTTCAGTTTTCTATTTTCAAAAACTTGTTTTTAGGAATAGAAAGAAAAAACAATTTTCTTGTAATTTTGAAATTAAAAACATGTTTGGTTAGTTGAAATTAAAAAATAGTTTTGTGAAAAAAATAGAAAATATTGAAATATGTACTAGGATTTGAACTCTGACGCTAACTCATTAAATGAGACAGATTTATTAAATCAAACGCGCGTTTTCATTAGCTTTTGAAAACTAGAAATTGAAAACAACCATTTGCCTATTTTTAATTTCATTAACAAATTGAGTTTTAAAAACAGTTTTTGTTTTCTGTCTATTTTTTATTGCCAAACAAGTTTTTTAGTCTCAAAAATAGAAAATTATTTTTGGAAATAGAAAATAAGGAGAAAAAATAGTTACTAAATATACCCTAAACTTTTGAGGATATCATCAATTCATTTCGACAGAAATAGACTATAACTATTGTATTTATACGAACCTCAAGAGAAATTGTTATTTATACAAACTTTAGGAGTCTCATTTTAATAAACCTCATGCAATTTTGTGTATTTTATCCACATAAATATCTTATTAAGGGGAAAAAAAAAAAAAACCCTTTATATGGAAACTGTGTGACAGTATTGTGATCCCACATGACCCAAAGACTGGTGCTTTGTGTGAATTGTGAAGGTTGGCAACCACAACCCAAAAAAATCTTTTGATTTGGTGACTAAAGGATAACTAACTTTGGTAATTGACATTGCACCAACTTCTACAACTATCTTGCTTATTAGATAACCTGCTTCTAATAAAGGTCCTAAGAAAAGGACACCCCAGTTTACATGTCTAAATCAATCCCTTTGGGATGGCGTATTGGATCTTAGAAATGGGATTTGCTTACTTGTTTTGAAGGGGTTGAGTAGCTTAGCAGATGATACCACCCTATTTATTATATGAACAACCTAATGCCATTGCTGGAGTTTACCATATTACCCCTTTGCACATCTTTGAAACTTTCTCATTTTTATAGTACAATAGTACATTTTGACTTGGATTTTCTATTTTAAAAATGTGTACTACTGCATCTAGGCCTTTTATGACTAATATCAACCCATTTGATTAGATCATATTGTTTTGTAATTATTTTTGTTGAATCGGTCAAATCCAATCCAGGGTTTCGTGGTGATTTAATTTAATTTAATTTTTTTAATTTTACCTTATTTTTTAAGTTGGTGAAATGATTTGTTCATCTTGACAAACAATCCGCAAATCATTAACTTGTTTTTTTTTTAAATATTTTATTTGAAATATGTGATGTACTATTTATTTTATTTTTTATTTTTTGGTATAGACAAGATTTGAACCTTGACCCATTAGTTGACTATCCAATTGAACCAATTAAAACCGAAGTAAACACCACACATTATCAGATATTTGGGCAATGGTTATTATTGAAATGATAATTAACTTAGTGAGAAGCTTAATTATAAGATGTTCTAAAAGTACAGGCAATCTTTATATAGAGCAGTGAATCCATATGTGGGTGTCACATCAGTTACCTTTGCTATGAGATTAATGGACAACAAGGATGAATTTGGGTGGATCAGGGAACCCATTTTTTTTTTTTTTTTTGAATGGGTTGTCTTGTTCTAGTAGTGGAACACCAATCCTCTTTTCTTGGCTTTGTTTCGTGGCCTGGTTTAGTGGAAAATATGTCATCTTTCCAACAATTTTTTATCACAAAAATGTTTTCTTTATGAAATTTGTTTTCCATTTTTCTACTTGGTAATGTAATTGAAAAAGATCAAAAGGTCAATTTAGTGTAGGTGAAAAGAAAAACCATGGGCGTGGTAATGACTAATGAGTTTTATGCACCCATTTCAAAAAGGTGTCCTTAAATTTCAATTGAATGCATGAGAATAACTTTTAATCTCTGAATTTTTGTTACCACATCTCTCTCTCTCTTTTGACAAGATGCAACTTATTCGATTCAAGGTGTTCGAGAAATTTTGATTTTGAAAAGGAGAAATGGGAAATCTTCAAGGTCAAAGACGTGACCATTTAAGGTTGGTTTTGAATTTTGGGGTCTTCTTTTGTTTTTAGGGGAAGGAAAAGTAGAGAGGACCTCATCAACAAGTTTCTTCTCCATTAAAGTCAATATTTGTTACCCTTGTCCTTTCTAAGTTGTTTGGATAAACTTATATTTATTGTCTTATGTTTGTCTATCAAATAAATTGTGTAAAACTTTAATCATATTTATAAAAAGTGAGTCTTTTCTAATTTTTTTCTATAAAATAAAAAGTGAAATTTTAAAAAATTATACATAATCTGACAGTAAAAATAAGTTAAATTTTAAAGGTAAAGAACCAAACCCACATAGCTAATCTTAAGGTAAAGAACGGAACCCTGCATGCGAGATAATTTCTACTGTTAAAGTTATTAATAATAGGAAATTTTTTTTTTTTTTTTCACGTGAAAAGTAATCCCCATTTCTAAAAATCACAAAAAATATCTCTTTCTCTCTCTAAAGTTGCTGTTAGAAAAGGAAGATTATCATTAAATTTTACATTGGTGAATTCTAGCCTTCTAGGTTACAAGTCTTTTTCTTTCTTCTTTTTTCTTTCTTTTTTAAAAAAAAAAAAAAAAAAAAAAATCTTAAGGAAAGTTAGGTAGGTTTATGAACAGAATGTAACCTTCTTTTACCTTTTAAAACTCCCATTACCTTGTACAACAAGGCCATTAATAAGAAAACTATATGGCTTATGAACTATGAAGCCGGTAAAAATGCGTAACATACGTGTACAATATGCGTACATACGTATCAATAAAAAAAATCATGTCTATCGTTTAGTCATTGGCGGCGGCACTTAAAGGGCAGGGTGGTCATAGGACCACCTTGACCTGAAAAAAAAAATTATATATAATAATTTAAAATTTTATGTTTGTCTAGCTTTCAAAAAGAATTTGGGAACACTTTTAGTTTTTTTTATGCTAATAAAATTAAACTTTGCTCCATAATTTATTATACTTAACAATATATTGGGGCTTTCAAGCAAAAAGAAAAAGACCAAAAAAAATTTTGAACTAAAATCTGAAAAAAAAAAAAAAAATATTACTATAACATAGCAAGTACAAAAAATTATAACATTGCTTGGTTGTGTACATTGAAAGAGACGTGGCATGTAGCATTGATTATGAGACTATCATGCAACGATTTCAAAAATATGAAAACTCGTAGAAGAAAATTGTAAATTTTATGTATTTGAGTGTTTTTTTATTATTATTATTGTCAATATATGAATTTCTCTTTTTATTAAATTGTGTAATTTATACTTCTTAAAAAACATTCTAAAAAAATTTCCTGAAGCCGCCACTGCGTTTAGATCTCAATTATGCAGTAAAATCCGCTGTATTTTGGAATGAAAAGTTTCACTCCCATTAATTACTAAAAGATATACTTTAAAATAAAGAACACTTATCACATAAAGTCTTAAATATTGTGAAACCCAAAATATTGACAGCACTCAAAAACGTCAAGTCAAAATACATCTACACCAGTACACCCAATTGCATAAGTCATATGCAGCCTAGACATTTTTTATATATTTTATATAATCAATAATTTCATGGTTTTTGTGGGGGTAAAAAGCCTAGGAGTACATAGCTACATATGCATTGGGCTAGGGACCAATCCGAGGACAGTAAGTAGTCCGAGGACGGGGTAAATACCTTCCTAAGAATCTGTATTGGTAAGTAAAGAGGCAAAGTCTGGTTTCGAGGAGGAATACTTCCTCGGTTGAGCAAAGCCGAGGACAGGAGGTGCAGTCGGACACCCAGGGTAACGCTCTGGATGACTCCACAGATGAGGATAAGTATCCGAAAGGAACAGGACAGAGGAAAGCCATGAAATATCTCAAGGGGAAGCTGTTAGCATCGCATTAAATGCTTTGCAGTTAACTCTCTGGCCGCATTAATGCAGAAGTGACACCTGAACAGTGTTTTTCAACCTTACAGCTACTCCCAAAGACTTTAGGGAAGGGTTGATGGGACAAGTATCAGCACTACCAATCTGAGCCTACACGTGGAAGGTAGAGATGAAAGGTGAAAGTAGTATAAAATAGAAGAGAGACCCTGAGAGAAGGAGATCGGAGGATGAGGAAATAAACACTGTAGCAATAAAGCTGCATCTGTAACCATCTTCGATCAGTATATACAAGAACTGACGTCCTCGGACAGAGCCGAGGACGATTATCTTTAGACAAAATCTATCTATTCTTACTTTACTGTCATCTGGACCCATCATAATTGCTACTTAACTCATTAGAACCTAGTTTTCCAACCCACTCTCTACAAATTTATTGTACTGGGCTTACTAGGCCAAGATCCCATACATTTTGGGCTTGGACTGCAAAACGTGTCTCTACAGTTTTCAATGTCAAATTATTCCCAGTAATTATGTTCACTCTTTGTTGGCTTTAAAAAAAAAATCTAAATCTCTGTTTTCTATTGATCTATTCAATCTAGTATTATACACGAACTATACGTGTTTTGTTATTTTTCTGTTTAAAGATGCTAAATTATATCTATTTGAATACTTACTGAATTGTACACGTACTATATTTTACTAATTATATTGAATAAATATGGCTTGTATTGTGCTTTTATTTAAACAAAATTTTAAAAAAAATAACAGAAAAAAAAAATCAAAATTTTACTTTTTGTTGGATAAGAAAGGATCAAAGTAATTAACAATGCAAAATACAATTGATATAAATTAATAATCACAATTCACAAGAACTAGAAGTAGGTAAAAACAATAACATGTGATTGTGGTATAAAAAATAATATTCAATAACTAAAAGCTAGCTAAAAGAAACCTCTGGAATTAAAAAAAAAAAAAACCTCTGCAATAATATTTTGTATATTAAAATAACAAAAAGTAGTATTTCCTAGACGTAAGCTCTTTTTATTTATTTATTAAAGATAAATTTTGAATCATTTAAAAATGTAAAGGTTTAAATTATTGTTATGCCTTGCATAAGCTTGCAAGGCATACCTTATTATGTTAATTGAATGAGTATTTAAAGAGTACGTGGGTTAGGTTTTTTGGCAAAAAATTATCTTAAAACTTAACAGTAGATTTATCAACTGGCCTTCCCCTCAAGTTAGCTAAGGGAATTATGTTTTAGAGTAGTGACTCCAATCACCCTATAACAGGACAATAGGCCTATTAAATAGATGTCTCATTAATGTATAAATGGATGGGACAAGACTAACAACTCTAAATGTAATGGATCTCTGCTCTAGGTTGTTTAACCACTACGCTCCGCCATTGCGTTCGACCATGACTCTTAGTCTTTGGTCGGCTTGGTCATTATGTTCGATCATTGTCCTTGGTCAATTGGTATTCATTATGGACTGTAGGCCAATACCCACAGTTTTTTTTTTTCCAAAGAGGAAAAAGTATAAGGGTAAGACCGTAAGAGTAAAAAATTAGAGATGTTTTGCTATTGAATCATGCGTGGGAGTAGGGACCATTTTTTTCATAACTTGCTAAGCCTATAAGCTTTTAGTTAAGTATCATCACTTTCCTATAAATCATTACCATCATCACTTTATTATGAACCAATCATAACATGCTAATTCCATAATTATGAAAAAAAAAAATTGTTATAATTTTTGTGTTGCTAAAACACTATTAAAAGGTTGGGGACCAAATTGACATATGGTGTAAAGATTGGGACCATTTATGTAGTTTACCCTAATATCTTTTTCACAGATGATACTTATAAGTAAACTTTATTTCTAAAAAAACAAGTGCCAAGTGTCTTAGTTATATTCCAAAATAGTGATCCACTAGGAATAAATTAAAACAAGTTACTATCCTAAAGATAGACGTGGGTGTTGTGGGGTGCCTAACACCTTCTCCACACATAACCAAACTTCAAGTTCAATTCTTTCGTTCGAGAATTTTTTTCCTTTTAGCTTAGAAGCCATTAGGAAAGGCCCTAGTTAATTAAGAAAATAAAATAAATTAGATACAAGTAACTAATCACACCTTAGAAGCCAATGGTTTATGACGACTCCTAAAAAATAGAAAAATAAAAATAAAGAGACTCACTCTCACACACATCACCTTAATGTCACACATTAAACACACGTTATACACACGTCACCAAGACACTCTCGAGAGATCGAGTGGTGGGCCCGAGAAAAACCCTGTGTCCACTGTTGATATTGTATTTTGTTTGGACTCGATTTACGTGCCAAAATACCAATTTAAGCCTTAAAAAGCCAAAAATTGTATTTTTAAACATAGAAAAATAAGGAATTGCATGAAAAAGTTCTATTTATCCCAATCAAATGTTGTGTATATCATTTTGATGATCCAAGAGTTCAAAATCCCAAAATTGCCATTTTTCGCTAAGTTTGACCAATGTTAACTAATCCTAAACGGGACTAGTCAAAAATTTGACGAAAAATCCAACCATCGGATCAAGATAAATTTTTATCCATCTTAAATATCATGAAATTCCCTTTAAAAAGATAATTCACAAGCCCAAATCGGAGTTGAAATGTATAAGATATCATAAAAACATCAAAATCCTAATTAAAATACTTAGTCATTATTTTTCAGGTTAAAAGGTTGTTGTTAGGGCGTCTTCACGCAACAAACTGTACAGATCCAGCCATAATGGATGTGAAAGGCCTAAACCACATTAAAGTATGATGGATTAGCTATGCTAAAGAAAAAGGCTTGACGATATCCCCTTCAAATTAAGAGGAATTAATTTTCCAATACAAGTACTATACAATTTTCTTCACTGCATCACCTCCCTTCCAATCGCAATATATCAGCGACCGTAGCTCCAAATTTAATGAGGCTAGAACCTGTGGGAACTAGACATCTAGACCCTTCCGAGATGTCTGATTTAAAGAAATCCAAGCCCACGAAGACCTCCAAATAGCAACACGAAAGCATGATCAAAAATGGGTAAAATCGGGAAAGGAAGAATGAAGGGCCTTCTAGAGTAAACAATGGGGTAGCAGCAAGATCCCACTAGGGCGGTTGTCTACTACAGTTGGCGCACACCACGGAGGGATCATACTCCCTCTTTTTTGCATAAATACCCCCTTCCTTCATAGTTTTTCATGCACAAATTTCCCATACATTGCCAAACTTCTCCAGGATTCTCTCTAGACCACTCTTCTCTCTTTTCCTCTCTCTGGACTAGGCTAAAAACCCACCATACCCAGAAAATTAATCCCGCAGCCTTTTTCTTCATTTCCATCCTCCAAAACCCCATATGTAAGCCTCTAATTTCTTTGCTAAAGCTAGGACAGTGTAGTTACTACCATAGCTACCATTTCCTTTTAATTTTTCCTTGTATATACTCTTATAATCTATTAAGTTCTTTCTTTTTTCATGCTCTTTTATATTATTGCTCTTTAAATACAAGATTTTATATTCTTGTTTTCTACTTTCAAGTCATTTTAAATTCTTGCACTATATATTCTTGCTCTTTAGATTCTTTGTATTTTATATTTAAACTCTTTACATTCCTTGCTATTTGTAAAGTTGTGATTTACAACTATGCTTTATGTTGGCTTTATTCCATGATAAAAAGTGTTGTAATTGCTTTAATTTTGTTCCTTGTATTTTGTGGGATTTTATTGTATTGAGTTTAGTATTAAGATGGTGAAAAATCAAGCATATATTGGATGAACAAGTGGATTTCGCGAGTGTCTTGCGAAAAGCCTACCCACGAAAAAACTACGTGAGAAGCACATGCTGGAAGCTGAAGAGTCGTGTCAGGCTATCAGTTTCTCGAATGTCTCGCGAGAAGGGCCAACTCGCAAGATACCCGCGAAACTCTCTGCCTGGAGGATTTTAAGTGTGACTTTCATACCCTTCACCCATACTATATATACCCTCATTACCCACAAAAGTATGAGAGGCCATTCAGAGAGAAAAAACCTTAGATAGGTTTTCTACAACACACACACCCATCTTTTAGAGAGAGAGCTACTCATCCTTAGTGAGAAATCACTATAGCCTCTTCTCCTTCCCTCTCCCATTGTCATACCTTGAGCGGAAATTTGTTATCAAACACAACCCACACCTTTTCAGAGTGTAGAGAGTGTTTTGGAGCTTGGAAAGCTTTGGGAATTTGCCAAAAGAAGCCGGTGAGGCTTGGCGGATACAATCGGGCATATTGCGGGATCTGAAAAACTAGAGAAGACATGACTCCGAGAAGTCCGTTGGTAGCATGAGCTTGGAGGGCTCAAGTACATTAGGTGGACTAGGCTTGGAGGGTCTTTTGTTATTCGTGTACTCCAACTTTATTCTCTAGTGGATCGATTTCGACTTGGAGGGTCGCAGAGAGGTTTTTCACCGAGTTCTTCGGTTTCCTCTTCGATAACACGTCTTGGTGTTATCTTGTGTTTACATCTCTCTTCCCTTACTCTTATGCTTTACTTTTATTATTTGATGTTCATGTTTATGCACTAGAGTAGTATCGGTTCATTGCGCACATTTACTCTTGTTCCGCACTTTGATTAAGTAAGAGTAAAAGCAATCTAGCCATAATTTTTAAAAATGGGGTCTAAACAAGCTCTTGTGCCTTTACACAAATCCGAGCTTTCACTATTTACATTCAAGTTATCTATTTTAATTGTCATTTAAATACAAGTCTTTTTTTTAGAGAGAGTTTCAACATATGGTGTCCACTTTTAGTAATAGCTTTTTATTATCTGACCAAGACACTAGTTGGTTTTTAGTATAGGCGATGATTGAACCACAGATCTCTTATTCAACCATCATCCATCATTGACATTACCAATTGAACTAATTGGAACCCACAAATACAAGTCATTATACCATTGTCTTTATTATAATTTTTGAGGGTTGTGTTCCTTTATAACATATTCACGGGTATATGCTACATGTGAAGGTTTTTGCACCTTCTTTTACACATAGGTATACTAAATCCCATGGATTTTAAGGAAACCAACATTCCATCTTGATTATATCAATATAGTGAGTGAAGGATTATCCTTGTGCACCACCATTTTTTATTTAGGTATAAGGATTTATTCAAGATGAGTCGATCTTGATATATCCAATATATTCTAAACCAATACGGTGAGGGGAGGTTTATCCTTGTGCACCACAATTTTTTATTTAGGTATAAGGATTTAATCAAGATGAGTTTGTCTTGATATATCATCTATATTCTAGATCAATATGGTGAGCGGAGGTATATCCGTACACCACCATCATTGATTTATCATGGATATAAAGATTTAATCAAGACGACAACACCAATGCCTCGACTTCAAACGGCTATTTACTCATTTTAAATTCAAATTGGGCAAAATTTTTGTTAAAATTGAAACCCAAGATATTTAATTTCCGATATAAAAAACTCATTCAAAAATTCTTTGAGGTTCAAATGATATTGTCAAAATTGTGAGAAAATGTCATTTTTTAATATCGTTTTCAAAGTGATTTTGAGTGCTTTTAAATTGTGATTACTTTCGAACTATCAAAATTACTTCAATTAATTACCTTTGGTTGACATATGTTAAGCTCATCATTGGAGCCAGGAGTACAAAATGAAGTATCTGCACATATAAATTGATAAAATTTTAAAGTTTAGGTTTATAAAATTTATTTGGTCTCCTCAAAATGGAAAGTTGTCTAAAGAGAAATAAAAACAATTATATGACATCCTAGACTATATATGTGATCAGTGGCCCTATCCCAATTTTTTTTTTTTTAAATTCCCTTTATTGACAAAATAAAAATAAATGTCATACTTGACTTTATCCTTTTTTTGGTTGAATAAAAATAAATCTCATCCTTGCTTGTGCCAATGCTAAGTGTTTGGTCTTTTTTTATTTATTTATTTAAGAACATTGTCTTTAGTTAAAAGAATTATGTGTTTGGTTTTTTTTTTTTTTTTATTAAAAAAATTGTCAATAACTCAGGTATTGTACCAAAAATTTTAACAATTTTTTATCACTTTTTTGTATTTTTTTTTTTAATAAATAAATACACATACACAAGGGAAAGGAAAAATAGTTCTAACACAAAAGCACACCACAAACTCCACTCAAAAGTCATGATAACTTTTAAGGAAGTGTGGAGCAAGTAATACTATACACAACACGCTCTCTTAAGTAATGTGGGATAATTACCCATTCTATTTTTGAGAAACAAACACGCGTGCACACACATATGGTGATTATTAATATGTAAATATTATAATTGTATTTTTGTTCGTGGAACTATTTGTTCTCACATTTAAAAAACATATGATGTGACAAATTTTAATGGAGTGTTTAAATATAAAATAGAATTTACAATCAATTAAAATAATGATGTGTAAAAGTGTCAATTGTTAGACCTCAAAATCGTATGTTGCAAAATATTTTGAGGTTAAACCAAAGCAATGTCTTTATTTTATTATTCCTTGGGTAATTGATTTTTTTTGTTGATAATTACAAAAGGGAATGGGGGATATAAATCCTAGATGTCATGAACACACTATGAGATATCAACCAGTTGAGTTATAAAACTCTTTGCAATAAAAAATATGAATAAATTTCTTGAGTGAATTGAAACAAATTTAATTGTTCCCACTAATTTAAGCGTAAAATTATCATCATCAAATTTGCTTTTTCTAATTAATATAATTTAAAAAAGGGAACATAATACTTTAGTAAATTCATAAATATTTGATTTCTTAAAAGGAAATTAAGAAAATAAATCACTGTTATATAGGTGCAGCTATTGCTTTTAAAAAATTATAGCATGTAACACTTCTTTCTCTCACTATTATTCAAAAGAGGGGGATCAGTGGGTTTGGTTTTGTTTGTGGAAAGAACAGTAAAATGGGAATGGTGGAGGGTATTTGGGACTTTAGGTCATAGTTATTGTAATAAGTAACTTAAAAAGGCAGCATATATATACATAGAACTGTTTTTTTGTTTGGGGAGGGGGGAATTGCCTCTCTACTCCGCCATTATATATAAATATAAAATGATGCGTAAAACTGTGAAATTTCAAAAGTTTATATGGCAAAAAAATTTATGCTATATTTGGAAGTTTGGAGGGAGAGAAGAGTAGAGGGAAGTAGTGGGGAGGAGAGTATAGGAGAATGGTTATCCTCCACCTTGTTTCAATGTTTTTAAAATTAAGTAAGGGGGAGGGAAATAATTAGTATTTTCATAGTTTGTAATTTTGTTAATATGGTAATGGTAAATTTGGTAATTCATTTAGTCAAGCATTTCTATGCTCTATTCTCCCTCTAAATCTCTCCAATTTGGGGAATTAAAAATGAGAGGTTAGAAGCAGTTAGAATCCCTCCAAACCCCTCCAAATCTCTCTCCCTCCTCCCTTAAAAAATATCCAAATAAGGTAATTTAACTTACTCTCTCTCTCTACTCTACTCCCCTCTACTTCCCCCTCCATCCAAACAAACTATTAAAGTTAAACCAAAATTCAAACTTTTTGGTTTTAGGCATTACTTTCCCATCAAATATATATAAGTTCATAGAATAACTATCGTTATTTATCCCCTCGTTTTGCCAACATAGAAGTCATCCTAGACGATTTCTCATTCCTTCCATGTCGAGCCACATGTAGATTATGCAAATGAATTATGATTCTCAATTACAAGAATTAAATTGTCGGTTAAGTGAGCAGGATTGAGATCTTTTAGCGTTCTTGAGATAAATCCATCTATTAAGGACCAAAAAAATTAATAGCCTATCAACTTGTGTTGTAAAGTGATATTCTTGCACTAATTATGCATTAATAAATAGTTATTTTGTGTCTTTTATATATACACCAAATAGATATTATATACGTTTCATATTCTAATTTAATATATTTCATGTTTTTAAATGATTAAATAATTTTAATTTATGTTTTAGTCTAAAAATAAAATTTTGATACCCAATATTCAGAATTTTTTTTTTTTTTTGAGAGATGTGAGTGTAGTTACACCCGTAACAATTACATAATTAAAATAAAAATTGTAAAGTGAAAGAGTTTGACATAATCTCATTTGTGTGGTTACAAGTATATACAACACGAATTTGTGAAATGCTGTCTACGGATCCGTTTGAGAACAGTTTATTTAGCTGAAACTGAAAATTTTTTGCTGAAAGTACTGTAGATAAAGTTACAAATTAGCTGAAATAGTAAAATAGGACCTATGAATAATACCAAAAAGTGCAATAAGACCCATAAATAGTAACAAAAATAAGCTAAATAGCAAAAGAAACTGTCCAATATAAGTTACCCCAAATGCAACCTACATAATCCAATATGGACCTCTTTTTCTTTTTTCTTTTTCTTTTTTTTTTCTTTTTTTTGCAATTATAAGCCACATCTGTAGGGGTGTCAATTCGGGTTAGCGTGTCGAGTTTGTGTCGTGTCGAGGTAGGAGTATTCGACTAAATAGCTCAACCTTAACCCGACCCATTTAATAATCGTGTCATAATCCTTCAACCCTAATCCGACCTGTTAATAAGGCGGGTTGACCTGACCCAACTCATTTGACACGCTTAATAAACGAGTCGTGTTGGGTTGATACTAATGTAACACAACCCATTTCAACCTACATAATATTAAATATAACATCCATCTAGAAATTTTTTTTTTTTACATCCCAAAAGCAGTGTATACACTTCAAGTCTTCAACCCACAACTGTGGCCTTAATCAACAATTATTATCTCTTATATATTAATAACGGCACATGGGTTCGAAGTTTATAGAACAAAAACATTATGTAGAAAAAATTGTTACAGAATTTTGAAACACCAAGAAAATGGTTTTCTTTAATTCTAAAACTCATTAAACACATAAGAGAGAGAGAGAGAGCAATAATCGGTTTGAGACTTTGAGTTTGAGAATTGGGCGTGAGTCTATAAGATAGTAGAGTGAGTGGTACAACCGAAATAAAAAAATAAAATTAGATATTTATAAGAAGGTTTAGAGATTTAGGGTTTGTAGGGATTAGAGATCTAGGATTTGTAAAGTTTCAATTTCCAATTATATCCCTTATAAGTTTTTGTAATTACTCACTTTTTTTTTAAAATTTAAAATATATGTTGGATATAAAAGATATTTGACAAATCTAAAATAAAATGAGTATTTATTTGTTATACGAGTTAAACAGGTTGTGTTAAGTAAGTCATTTTGTGTTGACACAAATAAATTGGCGTGTCAAACATGTCTATTGCGGGTTATGCGGGTTGACCTGCTTATGACACGTTTCTTATCGTGTTGCTTTCGGGTCGACCTGTTTATGACCTAAACCCATTAAGCCCCAACCCTAACCCGCAAAAACCTGTTTCGGATTCGTGTCGTGTTCGCGGGTTAGGTCGAACATTAACACCCCTACACATCTGTGTATAATGAATGGCGTGAATTGAGAGTTGTAGTTAGTCCAATACGTAAACCCTACTAAATTAAATAGAGGCAGATTTAATGAGTTAATAGGTAGCGTTATACGTTACATTTATAACATCGATTGCTTTTGGCTTCTGCATCTTCCGTTTGGCACTGCACACTTGTTAGTTGTGATCTACAATTAGGTTTGTCATTACCAACACGTGTTCTATCTCTGTCCATGATATTCATTTTTTTCATTTGAGGGTTGTACTTTAACTTGTATCATGTTTCTCAAAAAAAAAAAAAAAAAAAACTTGTATCATGTATGCTTATTGCTTTCTCAAAAGCCAAAGTAGTATGTGGTAGTACAATTATTTATTTATTATTTATTAAGAGTAATGTTACTTGCACAATATTTTATTTTTTTATAATAGATTTAATATTTGTTGAGTTATTAAGTTATGGAAAAAGTTTAGTTACAAACTTAGTTGTAGTCTAAGGATACAACTTCAATCAATATCTTTTTATTAAATATGAATTTTGACAAATACACTATCATAATATATATTTTTTCTTATATCTTCCATACTTGCAAAATATCCAGAAAATAAGATTGATAGTTATATTACCAATCAATTGTTTAAATTGCATCTTTTTATAATCTAAAACTATGCATAAAAAATAAGTTTATAGATCATATAATAAATAACATCCAATTAACACAAAATTTAACATATGTATTAAGAGCGTAAAAAATATAAAATTCAACGGTTAGAATTTCAAAATATACGGTCATCTTAATTTTTTTAAAAGAAGTTGTTTCCTTAAGCTACAAGAAAGTTTGTAACCAAACTTTATCCTTGAGTTATTATTGATTCTCATTTATACATATCATTGAGATTACGTACTATGTATCACATTATTATCTACTATTTATAACTTAGTCACCTAATTAAAAATTTAATGAAAAAAATAATAATTGACCCTAGATTCATTAATTTTTTATATAAACCCCTTGTAGCTCTTTCATTCTTAAAAGCTCTCATAAACAATGGAGTCACCAAAGGCTAATGAAAAAGAAGAACACACGGTGATTAAGATAGATAATTTTGGCACACAAGACCTTCTTGTAGAAGGAGAGAGAGCCCACTCGCAGGCGTATGTAAACTCTTTGTCTTCTAGGGAGATGGACACACTCACTGCGCTTTGTGACACCTTCTTGCCTTCCATTGATGTTTCCAACGTTACAACCAATGACTCTGTTGTCAAATTCTACACCACTTCTGCTTCAATGGCTGGCACTCCAGAACGAGTAAGATAACTCATATCCATACCCATATTCATAATTTTTCTAACAATTAGATACATGCATGCATGCTGAAATTTCATATATTATGCATTTTTTGTTTTGTTAGTAATTAAATCGTTACAACAAGTGATAAAGAGGATTTGAACCTTGGTTTTCTCTTAAAGGAGAACAAACACTGTCACTGAGCTAGAAGGCTATGGATGTCTTTGTTTTTATGAAAGAAAAATTTTTCAAAGTTCTTATGCAAAAATATGTACAATTTTTCTGATTTTTATTTAGACCCATTTGGTAGATATTGATATTGAATATGCATGTAGGTGGGGGGTTTGATAAGTGAGAGAGTGAACCACCCAAAGAAGTGGCTGATGAGAGTGGCGTTATGGGTGTTATCAACTTGGATTGGGACCTTAATACTATGTGGGAGAGCAAGCCTTTCTAGTCAATTTCCATACTTTCAAAGATTTTCTCAGGTGTCTCCGCAAAGAAGAGAAGAAATAGTGTTTTCATTATCTCTTAGTTATTTTTATCTTCTAAGAATGCTCATCAAGGCCATGAAGATTCTCACACTCTATGCTTTCTTCACTCAGGTTAGAGCTGGTTTCCCTTTAGAATTAATTATTTGGATTTATCATGGTTATTTGATAATTCATTAATTTTGCATACAAGCATGCATGTATGACTTCATACTTTTATTATATAATTATAATTATTTACCATATATGTTAATATATCTATCCATTTTCTCCAAATGTTTACTTTCTTTGTTTAATTTATATCTATTGATTATCTTATCTTAGTCAATAATAGAATCATGATGTCACCCAAAAATTTATCTGTTATTATAAAAATAAAATAAATAAAAAATCGATATGTTAGATATTTTTAGCATAAATATTTATATTTAGTTATTTCTGAGGATTTCGACATCAAACCAACTTCCAACCTAACATTGACGGGCCGACGGCCAACAGCTAATTTCTTCTTGCAAAATTATTTGAAAACTATATGGCCTCACTATAATATTATAAAAATACTTTATTAATAGACCAGTGGATAAGGAAATTGCAACCAATTAAGGGAATACTGTAGATTTTTTTTTTCCAAATTTAACAAAAGGGATATAGGTATATATATATAATCCCATTATTGTATAAATCTCTAAAAATGATACTATTAAATTAAATTGAATCGTAAACCTCACCCTTATATATAAGAAATTAATTCTAAACCAAAAGGTCATTAGTAAAGGAAATGTAGATTGGGAAAAGTCATTAAAATATAGTATCTTAATCTAACAATAAGAGTAATGGATTATATCATGGAGTGGACTTTATAAATTTATATTCTACGGTATTTATATAAATAAATAAATAAATCTAGCAAACCAGCACACTGTTTTTCTTTTGGAATGCAACATCAGCACATTGTTTTTCTTTTCTATACCTTTTTTTTTTTTTAAGAAACTTCTTTTTTTTATATTGATACTGATATGCATCCGTTACATAAAACCTGCCTTTTTCACTCCCGCCCAATGAAGAATTTTGCCCCATCCATGAAGGCATGAACAAATAAGTCGCATATTTTGTCACTAGTAGACTTACCTATTCTCAAAGACACAATTCCTCAACCACATAAATAGTCAACTACATTCATTGACAAATAGAGACCATTTTACAATTAAGAATTTAATTTATCTAATAATATACATAATATCATATAAAAAAAAAATTTAGAGAGATAGTTTCAATTTATGATGTCTGCTCTTGATGATTACTTTTTTTTTTTAAAGAGTTTCAACCTATGGCGTCTGCTCTTGATGATTACTTTTTATCATCAGACCAAGACACCAATCAGTTTTTGATGTAGGCGGAAATTGAACCCCAGATCTCTTATACAACCATAAAAAATTTTACTAGTTAAGCTAACTAAAACCCACCTCCTGATGATTACTTTTTATCATCAGACTAAAACACAAAATAGAACCCACAAAATGGTTATATAAGATGCCTTGCCCTCATAATAGGTTAAAAGAAAATATCAATATTTCTGAAGATAATTATTCTTTCCAAATAAAAATTATTATTAGGAGCTTTTCAACATAAATAGAAAAGAATAATTCTTTGTTACAATCAAAGTAGAGATGTGTATTAATTATTGATATGTGTTTTTCAACGAAGAAAGAGAATCTTTAGTTATAATCAAAGTAGAAATGTGGATTATTCAAGAATGTCGATTTCACTATAAATTAATATGGTTATATTGATTATTTATTGATTATGTAGAAAAAGTCAAAAAACTTTTTTTTTGGACACATGTCAATGACCTCTTGGTGTAATGAGTTTGAGAAAATATAAAACAACTTTTTGTGCACAACTTTGTTATAACTCTGATGTAGAAAATTGTGATTGATGAAAAAAATTGTGGGTTTATATAAAAGTGATAGGTAATCATTCAATCTACCACATAAAAATTGTGGTACGAACGCAATGAGCTCTCTTATTGCCACCACCAAGACGCAAGCTCAGATTGTCCAACGCCTTAATTTGTCTTCTATCAATTTGGATCAAAAATTTAAAAATAATAATAATAATAATAATAATCTGAGTTTAGAAGATAGGTCACTCTTAGATTTTTTTTAAAAAAATAATCTGAATATATTTATCTATTTATCCTTTTATAGAAGTCTCTATTGCCTCTAAAATTGCTAAAAAAACAAACAAAAAAAGACCCAAAAAAATTTTTAAATTAAAATAGCAAAAAAATTGTCAAAGTCGAAGCCAAAGCCCAACCCAAATGTGTCCAAACCAAGTCCTGTGCAAAAAGTAGTGGGCATCAATTTAAGTGAACAGCCTTTTCAACAAGTGTCGGTGGCACGCCATTCAACTGTCTTTTTTTTTTTCTGAGAAAAAACTTCAACTGTCTTAATCCATGTATGCATACCAAACACTTGTACACTTCTCTTCTTAACAAAGTTTGCTGGTGCTTTGTATAACAATTTATTAATATTAGAGATTTGTGATACAAGACTTTATACTTGCAGCCTTTTTTTTTTTTTGAGGATAAACGGCAGAATGCTTGCGGCCTTATGCAGTACTTAACCGGATCCTTATGTAGTATATAGAAAAACAAAATATAAGAATTCCATTATTTTTATTTGAGTATTATTAGGGATTGATACTACAAAATTTTATCATATAAGAGTTACAAATTAGGAAAAATTACACTTTACCACCCTAAATTATACCTCATGTTACACTTTGCACCTTAAACTTGCTATTAACTTGGATGAAAATTCAAAATTTAGGGTGCCGTTAAATTTGCTATTAACTTGCTATTTTTATGGTGCCGTTAAATTTGCTATTAACTTGGATGAAAATTCAAAATTTAGGGTGCAAAGTATAATAAGGGGTATAATTTAGGGTAGTAAAGTGTAATTTATCTTTTGTTTTTAAAGCATTGAGAAAATGGACAATTAGGTCATTTCACGTGGTGTCATATATTTCCATCCAAGTTAACAACTTACTTAACATTGGGGTGCAAAATGTAACAATGGTCATAGTTTAGAGTGCAAAAAGTGCATTTGAAAAGTTTATGGTGCAAAGTGTAACCTGAAGTATAATTTAAGGTGGTAAAGTGTAATTTCTCCTACAAATTAAAGTGTCACTAATAAAATAAATAAAAAAATCATTCAAACATTCATTTATTAGGTTATTGAAATCCACCAATCACATCAGTTATTCATCCGTTTGTAAACATTTTATAATTAATTATGTGACAGCTTTAGCATTTTTCTTAATCCACCACCCAATACCCATCATCAAAGTGAGAATTCATCACTAATCAATCATATCATCACTAATCAATCATATAGTAAAATTGCATTCATAAATAAATATATAAATATTAATGGTCTTTGTAACTCTTTTTTTTTTTGTTTTCTTTTTTTAATTTTAAGATCAATGGTCTTTGTACCTTAAGAATACTTTTACAAAGAAAGAAAATGTCCTAAGACCAACCTATCATTAAATGGGAGTTATAAGACTAGCAATTATTCTACGGTCTACTTTGAGGAGGCTGACTTATGGTATTAATATATCAGTCAAGACAATTAAAGAGCACATACATATGTAAATACATGCACATACCCATATACGTGTATATATGAGAAAAACAAAATACCAATCTCAATTTGTAATACTAGAATAAATTATGACCCTTACATATATACACAAAATTATCCATGTGAATATATATATATACACACACACTAGTGGGTAGCCTAAGCAATGCATGGGAAAGTTTAGATATAATTTTTTTTTTCTCTTTATTTGGTCTAAATATGCAAATTGATAATTATTAATAGACATTTTTATGATTATGTTTGTATATATATTAAAAGAATAATGATTTATAAATTTGTGAGGTTTCAAAAATGTATGCGACATAATAATATGAGGTCAACCAAAGTAAAACGTCTTCAATTTTATATATTGTAGATATATATATATATAAATCTATATATATATATAGAAAATAATTATTTAACTAGAATAATTTTCGTCCTCATAAATTTTAACTAGCTTGTAACTGATGCATATGCATGGGATATTCATAAATAAGCATAATTAAATGCATATTAAAATTTTACCAAGGTAATATATAATGTTTGTATATTTGAAAATATAAAATAACTACTTATAAAATAAATATAAGTTTATTTGAAACAAATGAGAAAATTTTCATTCAAATTGTTATCCATGAAATTCTCAATTATATAGTTTGTCAAACCATTATTTATATAATAATAATAATAAATTTTATTAATTTTTTTTTGTGCTAGAGTTTAGTTTACGTTGATTTAGTTTTGGTCTAAATGGAAACGAAACCTAAGCTGAAGCCTACGTCTAGCATAAATATAAATTCTATTTTCATTATTATTTATTTTTTTAATTTTTAATTTTTCCCAATCTCCATTGCCAAAAATCACGTTAATACTTTGTCAAAATCTAACCAAACCTTTCTTTTTCTTTTTTCTTTTTTATTTTTGGCTATTCAGCTTTAACACTAAAAAATCACTTGGAACAAAATTAAAAAATTATATGGGACATATGGCGCAAAATTATACTCCAATTTAAAATCTAATTGGATTTTCTTTTTTTGACTCCTTGGCTTTTGTACTAATAACTCTTCTCTATTTTTGAAATGAGTAGTAAATATCTTCGCAAAAATTAAGAAATTGAATTGACATATGTTACAAAATTAGAGTCAAATTGAAATCCAATTTAGAAATCTAATTAAATTTTCTCTCAATTTTGACATTAAATATAACTAGCTTGTAACCTCATGCATATGCATAGATACACTTAAAGATATACAATAAGATACATAATATAATTCTTATATATATAATTTAAATACTATTGATAGTCATTTTTATATTTTGTTAACTCTTTAAAAAATTTTGTAAAGATATTATTAGGTATAAAATGTAAATTGTCCATTTTTTTTTAAATTATTGTGAAGCACTTTTTTTTTACGATTCATTTATTCTAAACTATTTGGTTTTTGTACTTAATAACTCATTTGGATGAATTTTTATGATGTGGTCCTACATTTGATTCTAAAATTAAGAAATAAAACTCTTTAAGAATAAATAATTTAGGCTACATAGCGCAAAATTGGAACTCTAATTTGGAATTCTAATTTGAGTTTCTCTTAGTTTCACCTATTATTAGATATATAGACTAACATGTAACCATAATTACACACGAAACCATTCAACAATTGTGATAATGAGATATTCATCTCGGTTTCCACACTAAGCATTATGAATGGAGGCCACTTGGCACCAAAATTTAAAAAATTAAATCGGAAACATTTCACAAAATTAGACTACAATTAGGAATTAATTTTGATTCAATTTGAATTCTAAAATTGTACTTCAACTTAATATAATATATATGATTATAATTTTTCCACTTTTAATAAATTAACAAAATCTTAATCCAAGCACACTGAAAACTATTAAAAAAATAAGATTCAAAGAAACCTTAGTCTATTTTTCTTATTTTGTAGAATATTTTTTCCTTCTTTTCTTTTTTTAATTTAAGATGTTACTATAAGCTACAGTTTAGAGAATGCACTATCTACTGCCAAATGCAATAGTAGCTATAAAACTTACCCGTAAGATTTATTTGTAGCTTGAATTGTTGTTGTTTGTATTTACTGCTTGCTCATCATAAGCACCACATCAACACCACCAATTGAAAATGATTACTAAATGTTAATATGTTTAAATTAAAAAATAACGATAAAAAACTTAAAATCCCAAAAGAAGAGGGAAAATAGGAGTGCAAAAATATTTACCTCAATTAACACCTTGAATATATGATTTATGAAGTCCATGGGCCTTTATAAAATCTAATTAACAAATATTCATAAAACATTTATGAGGAGTTGAAGGTTTTATCAAGTTAATTGACTAAAGCCTTGGAGAAGAAGGTTTTAACCCAAAGAAGGAACAAAAGCAACAAATTCTTTAACAACATTACGAAAGGTGAATGACAGTGTAGAGATTAAAATATAGAAGAGAGAGAGAGGATTAACTTGGATAACATTCTCAAAATTTTCATACATAAACATTCAAAATTTATAAAACCCATCGAAAGAACAACCAAAAAAAAAGAGAGAGAGGACAAACCTTGATGGCATTCTTGAATTTTCTAGTACACCTAAAGAACCTAATTCATAGGTTAAAAGGGACAACATGAGAAGTACCTATAATATATCCCCAAAAAAATGAAAATAATTAAACAAAGTTGAAGAGTTGATTTCAGAAACAACACTGGTTCACGTAAGCTTCCTTCGTGAAGAAAATAATTCTATTGAGACCACAAACTCCAATAGATGATCACAAATTTCTTATATATATTCTCTTTAACTTTTTAACGTGTTAGACCTTTCAGTTCTCACCGTAGTGTAAATTCATGCATTAAAATTAAAAAAATTAGCTCCTCATATTTTGTGTTAAATAACTTATTTGGCACCAAAATTAAGAAGAAGAAAAAATGAGAGACACATGACACAAAATTAGACATTAATTGAGGATTCTATTTGGATTTTCTCTTAGTTTTGACTTTATATATGTGTGTGTGTGATGAGCATACAAAGTTTGTCTAATTTGCTATAGACATAAAAATATCCACACACATAAAAAACCCAAGCACTTCCCATCAAAGCAATGATTAACCATGATCTTTCAAATGATAAAACTCCATTATTAACATTATTATCTTCGTAGTGAATTTTTAACAATTTCCCACTCAATGTAAATTACCAAATTGCACGCTAACATTTTTTTTTTTTTTTTTTTTTTAGAGAAAAACTTGCTAAAATCTATGAGAAAAAAGATTTCAAGAAGCAAGATGCAAGAGCAAATTTTACCATATAAAAGAAAATCTAGAGAAAAAAAAAAAATTGTTCGAGTGCCAACTCAATTTTTTTGAGGGCTCAACTATCATAAAAATTTAACATATGCATTTTATATATTACATGATTTTAGTTTTAAAGAATAACAAACATTGTATCGTAATGATCATTTCTTGTTTAATCAGTTAGTTATTCACTTATTTGAGACCTATAAGATAGGGGAAATTTATAAAGCAATGTTAAGTTCTGTTTAACTTTTTTATTCTAGATCCTTTTTTCATGTAATATAAATTAGTCAAAACTCAAAAAAATAAATAAATAAATAAAAAGAAGAAAGTAGTTGACTTATTTTTGCTAAGTGGAGGGAGGGATTGAACCTCGGACTTTGGTAATGCCTCCACCTGGGAATTTGATTTAACTTACCATCCTAGAGTCAGAGAGATAGGAATTTGATAAAACACCAGGTACTTATTGTTTATAGTTATACTAGGAAGATGTTTTTTATTTTTATTTTTGTATTTTTAGATGATGATAAACCAACATACAATGACCAATATGCAATTTCTGTAATTCTACATTTACAGAAAACGGAAAACAAAAAGTCTAATACCATTTTTTATGTATATTATGTTTCACTTTGATCCTAGTCTCATGCCCAGATTAACATGTCCAGGTGGATGAGAAGGATGATAACCTATCATGGCAAGCAATTGGTTATAGTGGACCTGACCCAGAATTCAAAACCCAAACTGAGCAGTCCAAGGCATTAAAAAAAATTGGATATAAAGAATCTAATGAAGAAGAAGATGGTAGTAAAGAATGGTTTTGTGGACCTCTTTACAGAGGCCTCATCAATCTAAAACAATCACGGGACATGGCTGCAAATACTCTATATCGACTTGGATTTCCTGTCTCAGTTCTTTCTCAGAAAACCAATCCTCCCAGCCTATCTTATCCTTCTTTAATTATCCAATGTGATGCAGTAGTGATTGGTTCTGGCTCAGGTGGTGGTGTTGTTGCTGGTGTTCTAGCAAAGGCCGGTTACAAAGTGCTTGTATTGGAGAAAGGAAACTATTGTGCCAGGAAAAATCTGTCTCTTCTTGAAGGCCCAACTATGGATCAAATGTACCTATCCAGTGGTTTGTTGGCAACTGATGATATGGGTGTATTAGTACTTGCAGGCTCCACAGTCGGCGGAGGCTCTACAATCAACTGGTCAGCTTCAATTAAGACACCCCAGCATGTAATCAATGAATGGTGTGATCGCCATGAACTTGAACTATTTGGCAGTGAACTATACAAAGAAGCTTTGGATGTTGTCTGTGAAAAAATGGGAGTTCAGTCCAAATTCCAAGATGAAGGATTCAATAACGCAGTCTTGAGACAAGGTTGTCAAGAATTGGGTTATACTGTAAAAAACATACCAAGAAATTCACCGCCGGATCATTATTGTGGTTGGTGTTGTCTTGGCTGCAAGGATGGAAGAAAGAAAGGCACGTCCGAAACATGGCTTGTGGACTTGGTAAATTCAGGCAATGGTGCAATTCTTCCCGGTTGTGAGGCCATTAAAGTCTTAACCAAGACAAAGAAAGGAAGAGATAGGAAGACAGCAACTGGGGCTGCTTTCGAATTTGAGTACAATGGAGCAAAAGACTTTGCCGTGATAGAGTCTAAGGTGACTATAGTTGCGTGTGGCGCTATCAGTACACCTGCATTGTTGAAAAAAAGTGGCTTGAAGAATGGTAACATTGGTAAGAACTTGCATCTCCATCCAGTGACAATGGCATGGGGCTACTTTCCAGATACACCGTTACCCAATGTTTGGCCAGAGGAAGACAAGAAGAGCTATGAAGGAGGGATAATGACAGCAATGTCTACAGTTGTTGCAAATTTGGATGGGTCTGGATATGGTGCCGTAATACAGACGCCTTCATTGCACCCTGGTACATTCTCAATTTTAATGCCATGGATTTCTGGGACTGATATAAAAAACAGAATGTGCAGGTTTTCTAGGACTGCCCATATATTTGCATTGGCAAGGGATAAAGGATCAGGAACAGTGGTTTCACCAAACTCAATCAGTTACCGAATGGAAGTTGCTGACGAAGAGAGTCTAAAGAAAGGCTTAGAAAAGATACTGAGGATATTGGCAGCAGCAGGAGCTGAAGAAATTGGGACTCATCACTGCAAAGGAAAGACCTTAAATGTAAAGAAAGTAAGCTCACATGAGTTTGAGAGATTTGTGAAAGAGGAGAGTTCAAGGCCATTGAGAGGCCTTTCGGCGCCAATATGTTCAGCACATCAGATGGGGAGTTGTAGGATGGGGGTTGATCCAAAGAAATCAGTGGTGAACCAGATGGGAGAAACATGGGAGGTAGAGGGATTGTTTGTGGCAGATACAAGTGTGTTTCCAACAGCTTTAGGTGTTAATCCAATGGTCACTGTTCAGGCTATTGCTTATTGCACTGCTCAATCAGCTCTTCAAGTTCTTAGGAAGAAAAATTAGTGTTAGATTTTATACTTGTTAAGATAGCAACTTATTCCAATGTTTTCCTGTACTTCAATAACAGCTGACTGACTTCCTTGAGGCAGAGGCGTGGACATTATAAAGCTTCATGAATACATTATGCACCAAAGTTAATAATACCAAAAGAAGAATATGGCAATTATGATCTTTGGGAGCTATTTTCTTCATTGCTTCTCAGATTTAAAAAAATTTGCACATTATGATTATGTTAACCCAGAAAAGAAAATCTCATACCAAAACAAAACACAAATCTTTTCACATGTTAAGGTATGGATTGAAAGTGACACCAAGGATATTATGATTTTATTATCTTGGTCTTATAAATTGATGTGTCAAATTTAAATGGAAGACAAAGACTATAAATAGTTTTTGGGCGTAAATGCACTTTTGGTCCTTGCATTTTGGGACATTTCTCGATTTGGTCTCTAAATTGATTTTGCTCCTAGGTCAGTCCCTGAAATTAGAAAATCGATTTTATTTTGGTCCCTGCCGTCAACCCACTAATACACTGTTTGCTGACATGGCTAATAAAATAATAATAATAAATATATTTAGCATTTTTTAAATGCCACGTCAACATTTAAATTAATAAAAGAAAGCTAACTCAGGAATTTAACAAAAAGTAAATTAAATATTTTAAACTAAAATCATTTCTTAAAAATAAAAATAAAAATCCTAATTCTCATCAAAGGTTAATCTCAAATTCTCTCTTTCTCTCTTCACCCTCCATGGATCTCCATTGTAGGCCCATGGCTGGAGCTCACTCAGTCTTCTTCTCCACCACGCACTGGAGCTCACAAGCTCACAAGCAGACCAACGGCAAGCAGATCATGCTTCTCTCTTGATGCGGAGAAAACAATGGGAACAATGGATTTCACTGGAAAAACAAACTCGACCTGCGTGAGAGAGAACGATGCAACGAGGCCAAACTCTCTCTTCGATTGATGAGGACGATGACAACGAGGAGGTAGTCGTTTGTCAGGACAGCGTTGTTTGACGGAGTGGCCGAGGAGGGAAAAACGGTGGAGTTTGACGGAGTGGCTGAGGAGGCAGAAACGGTGGGGTTTGACGGCTTCGTTTTGGTGGGATTAGGATTGATGGTGTGAAACAGTTTCGTTGGATTTGAGGAGGCAAAAATGGTGCCGTTGGATCTGTTCCAAACCCAAAAACCATAGAATTTTTCTTTGAGTTTGTTGTTACTTGTTGCTGTGTTTGGTTGCTAAGAGATGGGTTTGTTTGGTTGGGTTTGACTTGCTCTTAATCGATAGTGGTGGTGGGTTTGATTGTGAGAACGTGAAGTTTGCTAGGTATTCTTGCTCTTGTTTTGGGTTTGATTGTGAGAATGTGAAGTTTGATTTTGGGTTTGCTCTTGTTCTCTTCGACATGCACTGTTGGATTCTTTGATTTATTTCTTGTTTTTCTAGATTTGATAGATATTAGATTTGGTTGCTGGATATTTTTTTTAAAATGATTTGGTTGCTGGATTTAGATTTGGGGTTTGTCATATATTGGTTTGGGTGCTGGGTTTATTTCTTGGATTTGGGAAGAACATGAAGAACAAGTTCTTATTTTCTTATTAAAAAAATAATGAAATTAGATTTAAGGTTTGTTTTTTTAGTTTAGTTTAAATTTTCTGAGTTGACATTTTTTATTAATTTAAATGCTGATGTGGCATTTAGAAAATGCTAAATATAATTTTATTATTATTATTTTATTAGCCACGTCAGCAAATAGTGTATTCTGTCTACCACGTATGTATTTTCTGTTAGTGGGTTGACGGTAGGGACCAAAATAAAATCAATTTTCTAATTTCAGGGACTGACCTAGGAGCAAAATCAGTTTAGGGACCAAATCGAGTAATGGCCCAAAATGTAGGGACCAAAAGTGCATTTACGCCTAGTTTTTGATGTGATACCAATTATAATAATTATATCAGTTTGTGAGCATTTTACAATAAAACGAGTAATAAACTTCAATTGTTTAAAATGAAAAAAGATAATAATAAATAAAAGAAGGAGGAGGTGGGAGTGTGGAGGGAAGTCACACAAAACTTCTCCCGGATCTTATTATACAACTCCCAATAGTGGTTAGAATACGCTCTGAGAGTCTCGCCTTCCTTCATAGACATGGTGATCAAGGAATCAAAAGGCTTTGGAACTTGGCTACAAGTCACAAACCTCGCACCGAAGGCTCTAATTAACTCATCATATCTGTGGATGGATTTCTTATCCAATCCATCAAATCATCTAATGGCCGTGGGTCCAAGGCTTGAGGGAAAGATTTTGCACATCAGAGCCTCATTCCTAAAGTAGATGGTCATACTTTGATTGTAATGGTTAACATGCTTAACAAGATTAGACTTATCGTCTTAGTTGATGAAGGTGGGCCTTACAAATTGTTAAGGTCCAAAATATTACAAGTATTGAAATCCAAAACTAATGAGCCCTCAAGGATAAGAAAGGCCCAATCTGTGAGCCAAGGCCCATTTAAAATGGGTAAAAGGAAGCCCAAGCCCATGAATGGGTAAGTCTTGGGCCTTAGAGAAGGAAGAAAAAGCAGAGGAAGCTTGGCCCGACCTCTGTGAGAAGAACCCCCAAGGAGCCCAGAAAGAGACTAAACCAAGATACCGAGGAGCTGCCAGAACCAGGGAAGGGATCCTCGGGAAGTGCAGGAAACAACCAGCTGGGAGTTGGATAGCTCAGGGAAGCATGCTCATGGGCATAAGGAACGAAGAAAGACATGTCCCATCAGCCGCCTGCAACTCAGAAGAAAAGACTTTAGAAACAGCTAATGACTTAAGAACCAGCACCTATGAAGGGAAGCCTAGTACCTCGGGAAGAGTAGTAAGGAGAACCATAAAGAAAGGTGGCTGGGGATCTTTCAGCCTGATAGGGGAGAATCTGCCTATTTAGAGAAAAAAAGACAAAGGATGAGGCAGCCAAAAGGGGGGTTCTGAAAAGCCTCTCTAGAAGCCTTGAAAAAAGATATTAAAAGTCAACCCCTAGGACCCCCCAAAAGAAGAAGGTTAGCTAGGGACTTTTTGGAGGGAAACCTCAAAAGAAGAATTTAGTGAGAAAATGAGGAAAGGATCAGCCACCAATGTTACTGACACAACATTGGTTCTGGTACCTAGAGCAGCAAATGGAGGGAATCAATGATATACCAAAAACCCTAGGAATGTACTATAAAAGGGGATCAAGTCATCAGCAAAATTCATTTAGCAATAAGGAATCAGAGCAAAAAGATCCTTTGAAAAACTTCTTTAAATCTCAGAAAAATAGAAAAAGGAAAAAACACTATAAGGGATCCTAAGATAGGCACCTGAAGATACACTTGGATTCAAGGGAATTCAAACCTCACAAGTCTTGGAAGCCTACAAAGAGCTATCTAAGTCTGTGACTTTTGAACTTATTTGAACCTTGTGACACATCCTAGTGAAAAGAAGGGTCCAGCTTACTAAAACTTAATATAATGAAATATCATTCTATTTTTTGAGGATCCCTAACGTCCATACCAGCTTTTTCTTTATTTCCTTACTGATCTTTAGCCATTTATTTTACAATGTGTATATGTTTGCATGTATGGATATGTATGTGTTGTAAGGCCCATGTTTTGTACACAACTTGGTTCGTATTCAGTCCAATATAGCTGCGGTGAACCAAGTCCAGTCCACCAAACAACAAGTATAAGGCCCAGGATCCTTGTTTCTACTTGGGCCTGGGTACTGTCCAAAATAAGAACCCACACAAACCTCTCTCGATCTCTTCAGAGAAAAGAGAACAAAAATTTGCTGCAATGCCTTACTCAATGTGTCGTTCCCCATAATACGTGAGATGGAAGGGTCACCTCGATTCTCGAGCACTCAGTTCCCTCTTGGGGAAGTCACCCTTTCTAGGGTTCAACGAGGAGAAAACTCTCTCTGCTGATACCTATGCAAGGGCAATCCACCCTTTTTCTGAATCCACGAGGGGGGGAGTCCAACCTCTCCTTATACCTACGAGGTGGGGAGATTGATCTTTTCCTATACGTCCAAGGTAAGGAGACTGATCTTTCCCTATACCTACTCTGCTACCGATGGTGAAGCATGTTCTCTCCACCACGAGAATCCCCGCCACCCAGGCTATTCTCCTGACGATCCCTAAGGCGTTCCCGATCTCCATCTTAAGAATTGTTGATTAGTAAGTAAAGTTTTTATAATTCTATTGATAAGTGGTATCTATAAAATACATGTGCTAAATTTTCTACAAAGTATTTTAGTCTTTGAGGTTGAGATCATTGTTCTAAGCTGGTCACATTTCAAAAATAATTGGCTACTTTTTGAATCTTTGGAGGCGTGCATGCTCACTCAATGTTAAGGATTTTGACTTAAGATCTCTATTTCAGGGGGTGAGTTTGAAATCCAACAATTCCTTAACAAAACTAAACCAACCCAGTTCATTAAACCTCATATATAACTCCAAAAAAGTTAAAAACCTCAACAACATTGCCATTCCAAAGTCCCAACCTTACCAATAGATACTAATCCAGATAGACAAATCCAAACGAAACCCACACAACCCAAAAACAAAAACAAAAACAAAAACAAAACAAAACAAAAAACAAAACAAAACAAAACAAAACAAAACAAAAACAAAAACAAAATGGAGACAAAGCCACAAACAACTCATAGAAAATACAAAATCCCATAGACAAAACCATTGATATTTTGTGAATTCAAATTTAGTACTAAGGGAAAAGAGAGATACAGAGGTTTAAAAGGATGAGAAGTGTTGAGAGAAGCAGCAAGCCATGGGAGGATTTTTGCCAAATTCCATCATTTCTGAAAGAATTTCAAATCAATGGATTTGCACATCTCAAATCCTACTTAGATTTGGGCTAAATCCAAATCCATCTCTTTTTAAGTAACCTAAACAAAAAATTTGGATTTGGGCTTCTCAAATCCAAATCCATAGGCCCAAATCCAAGCATCCAAACAGAGCATAAGGAAACCGAATTAAATCATATACATGAAGACGATTTTTTTTTTTTTTTACAAACAAAGGTATTCAGACCTCTTCAAGTATCTAACTATTCTTTCGGATATATGCAGTCCCTCGTCTCAAAGGTTATTACAAGGAGTAATCCCTTGGGAATGGCTCAAAAATGCTACCAAGAGATTTCGAATCCAAAATTTTTTGGATATCATAAGATCTTAGGAACCACTTAGCCAATCCCTTGAGGTTCATGAAGATGAAGTTAATTTAAGCTCTCCTACAATTTTTTGTTTCTATTACTGTCTTTTCAACGAATTAGATGTCAATTTTAAAAAGAATTTTCACTCCCTTCTTTATTTAGAGTGCAAATTAATCTTGAATGGTTTAAAATAAATGCCTCTCATCTTCTTCTTTTTTTCTTTTTTAGTATTCAATTGCATATGAAAGTTCAGCTTAATGTATGTAATATAGTAATTTTTTTTCTTTTGAAATTTTTGATTAATTTCTTTTTTATGTGCGTGTGGGCTAGTACCAATTAATGGATTTTTTAATGAAGTTAATTGTGTTGGATATATTTTAGAAACAATTCATTTTTGTGACTATGCAAACAAGAACAACATATAATATATATATATATATATATATATATATAATCATAAACAAGAACACAAATAGATTCAATAGACAAAATCCATATATAGATATGTATATAAGACAAAATCCATATATAGATATGTATATAAGACAAAATCTGTAAAATAATTAAATAATTCACAGACCAGATGCATGAAGAATAAGTGACTTAAAGCAAATTTTGCCCCTCTCACAATATGTGGTACTTAGAGAATTACGGATGTCTGCCTCCTAGAATAAAATGATCAACAACATAGAGAAGAAACATTAAAATATCCGTGCTCAACGAGCAAACTGAACTATATCTCTCTCTCTCTCTCTTTGACTCTATGCAAATGTATGCACAAAAATATTCTCTTTGAAGTTTTTCAGTCAAAAGTTGTTTTTATGAATAAGTGACTACGAATATATTCATTAGTGAACATACATATTGTTCAGGAAAAAACTGTTGTGTACAGGCTTATTGACTCAAAAAATAAATAATAAAATATTATTATTTGGACAAGATGACCTAATCCATACGTGCCTAAGCCCAATCCAATGCCCAACTCATAAACATATTAACATTTTTCTAACAAATGTGAAGGCCCAATCCAATGCCCAACTCATAAACATATTAACATTTTTCTAACAAATTGTTCTTCACATGGATTTCAAGCTTAATAAGAGTTACACATTGATTAAGATGTACACTTTCTCACTTAAAATTGTTGACATGCAGGTATAAAAAGAAAAGATATGGGATTATAGAAGGATGCTTGGGTCAAGAGTGTCTGGTGCAATGCCCTCATAGCATTCACACTATTTGACTTTAAGTGTGAAATTACCATTGGAGTACTTGCTTATTTGGTGGGCTTGATAATTTATACTGCCAAACAATACCATTGTATCACTCAATTTCCACTTGCCAGGCATCTTCCACTACTTTGGAACTTGATGGCTCTTTAATCCACATAGTTTTGAATCTGAAAGGCCTAACAAAATGGTGGCAGAGGTCTGAATTGGGAGCAACTAATAAATGTCTCACTCCCACTTTTGGAAACATGAATTGCCACTCCTGGTTTAATATTCCCTCGTGCTACACTTGCTATTGAAATCTCCAATTGTTAGCCAAGGATTAGCAAAGGAATCCACAACATCGTTGACCAGTTCCCAAAAAGATTGCTTTCCCTTAATGGGAATGAGGGCCATAAACAGAGCATAGCATCCAAGCTTGCTCAAGAGTCAGGAGGGTCAAATACACCAAAGAAGCCACCAAATTTTTATTAGAATACTAATTCAATATCAACCCCCATCCTCTACAACTACTTCACCTTCAGCCTCGACACAAAAACTATATACAAAGTCAATCCTCTGCTTTATCCAATCTATTTTATTGGAATTAACTTTTGTTTCCACCAATAACACTAAATCCAGATATTTTTTTACCTATATATGAGGGATCTGAGGAAAACAACATATTTACCTATATATATAGCTTTTGACGACATTTTTTCCCATATATATTTACCTACTTCCTTTGATGCACTTTTTTTTCTTTTTTTGAAGGGGGGGGGTTCTCAACTTTTCCCTCCTAAGTAAAAATGTTAATTACAGTCTGGAGGCAAATCCGCACGCACCTACCACTTAATCCCAAATGCATACCTAATAGTCTATAACACCATTATCGTGAATTATATTTTAATTTGATAGTAATACTATAGTCACAAACTATTTTACAAACTATTATTGTAGCCAATTTTTACTGGTTCTCATTTGAGCTCACAACTAATAAACAGTTAAACATCACATTTTTACTTATCAGTAATCACTCGTCATATTGGCATTTTGTAGATAGTTTATAGGCTATAGCATTTTCCTTAATTTGAGCTTAAACCTTTAAAGGAAATTTCTGAGAAGAAACTTAAAAGCGTTGGCATCCGCAATTGGGGGGGGAGCAACAACCGATATTTTTTTTTTAGTTCAACACACAATCATTGAGTTCTTTCTTAATTTCCAAGTCAATGGCCCCACTGAATGAAGCTTATTGCTTTCTCAATAAGCAAATCAATAGTAGTACACTTCTTATCTATTTATTTTATAAACCCCGGAAGCTTTTTCATTCTTAAAAGCTCTCACTAACAAACGAGCAAGCAAAATATGGAGTCAAGTGGTGCTTGTAGAGATGTTTGCTTCTCACCTTCAAAGACTAACGGAAGAGAGAAAGGAGAGAGAGTAAATTCTTTGTCCTCTTGGGAGATGGACTCACTCATTGCGCTTTGTGACACCTTCTTGCCGTCCATTGATGTTTCCAACCTTACAACCGATGACTCTGTTGTCAAATTCTACACCACTTCTGCTTCTATGGCTGGCACTCCAGAACGAGTAAGATTATACCATCCATACCCATTTTAATTATTTTTCTGATAATTACATACATGGGGAAGTGTTTCGAATCTTGATTCTTCTAGTAAAAAAGACTAAACAATATCACTAAGTTAGAAAACTCTTACCGTATTACAAGCATATGTCTTAGGTTGTTGGAAAATAAAGATTTTGGAAAGTAATTTTACAAAAAAATATACAATTTTTGCTGTTGTCGTTTAGACCCATGTGGTAGGTGTTGTTGATGTTGAAGTGTTTTTTTTTTTAATATTAAATGTTATGGGGATTTTTTTATTTTTATGTAGAAGTACTTGAACATGCATGTAGGTTGGGGCACTGATAAGCGACAGACTGAAACACCCAAAGAAGTGGCTGATGAGAGTGGCATTATGGGTGTTATCAACTTGGATTGGGACATTAATACTATGCGGGAGAGCAAGCCTTTCTAGTCAATTTCCATACTTTCAAAGATTTTCTCAGGTGTCTCCGCAAAAAAGAGAAGAAATAGTGCTTTCATTATCTCTTAGTTATTTCTATCTACTAAGAATGCTCAGCAAGGCCATGAAGATTCTCACACTCTATGCTTTCTTCACTCAGGTTAGAATTAATTATTTGGAATTGTGTTAATGTTAGCATTCTTCTAGCATATATGATTATATGGTATACTTGTATTATATAATTTATTAATCCGATGCATGCTGAACACATGGACACCCCCACTTAATAAGAGAGGGCAAATAATATAGTTTGTAATATTTATGTAGTAAAAATTCTTACAAGAGTATTATACAGAAAAATAAATTAAAACTTCCATTATTTTTATGAGTCTTGGTAGGAGATTATAAATTTTAATATATAAATGTTACAAACTAGGGTGTCGCTACTCGCCAATTACAAAAAAGTAATTCAAATATTCATTTATTAAAATATTGAAATTTACCATTTACATTCATTATCATAACAGTTTGTAAGCAATTTGTAGTAGAGTATGTAGTAACTTTAGCATTTTTCATTTTAGATCTACCACCCATCATCTAAGAATTCATCACTAATTTTGAACAACTAAAAATTTTAAGCATATTTTTCCCGTACTCAAGTTCTCGGGTCTACACTATACCTTGAATTTTTGTTTGAAGAACCCAAAATATGGTATTAAAATACATCAATCAAGATTCAAAGCACATACATACATAAACATGCACATAAGTATATAATCATATATTTGTATATAGAAAAAGAATAACAATTTCACTTTTTAGTACTAGAGTGAATTATAACTCATAGGTATATTATATACAAAATTATATATATATATAAGATAATTATTTTAACTAGAATAATTATCTTCTTCCTAAATTTTAATGAGCATATAAAAGCCGTCTAATTTGCTATAGACATATAAAAATATCCACTCAAATTAAAAACCCCCTAAGCATCTCCCATCAAAGCAATGATTAATTATGATCTTTCATATAATAAAATTCCATTTTTATCTTCATAGTGAATTTTAAACAATTTCCCACTCAATGTAAATTACAAAATTGTTTGTTAAAATCGAATAGAAAAAAGATTTCTAGAACCAAGATGCAAGAGCAAATTTTAGCATATAAAAGAAAAACTAGAAATAAGAAATTATTTTGTTTCTTTTGGGGGGAATTGGGGCAACTCAAATTGTTAAGAGTGCCACTGACCATTTACACTGGCAAGTACACAAATTAACAACATTATTGACATTTTTTTTTTTTTAGTATTGATGTACTATGATCGATTACTATGTCAGACTTTGATTATGCCTCCACCTGGGAATTTAATTTAATTTACCATCCCAGAGAGTTGGAATATGTTAAAAAACCAAGAACTTGTTGTCACTACCAGAAAGGTTTTTTTTTTTTTTTTTTAAATGATGATATACTGGCATACCAATACCAATATTCAATTTAATATCTGTAATTCCAGAATTACAGAAAACAAAATGTATAGTTGCATATTCAGGAAAATTCACGTATGTTTTGTTTCACTCTGATCCTACATGCCCAAATTAACGTGTTCAGGTAGATGGGAAGGATGAGAACCTATCATGGAAAGCAATTGACTATAGTGGACCCAACCCAGAATTCAAAACCCAAATAGAACAGTCAAAGGCAATAAAAAAAAATGGATCTGAAGAATCTGATGAAGAAGAAGATGGTGGTAAAGAATTGTTTTATGGACCTCTTTACAAAGGCCTCGTCAATCTTAAAAAACCACGGGACATGGCTGCAAATACTCTACATCGACTTGGATTTCCTGTCTCAGTTCTTTCTCAGAAAACCAATCATCCCAGCCTATCTTGTCCTTCTTTAATTATCCAATGTGATGCAGTAGTGATTGGTTCTGGCTCAGGTGGTGGAGTTGTTGCTGGTGTTCTAGCAAAGGCCGGTTACAAAGTTCTTGTATTGGAGAAAGGAAACTATTGTGCCAGGAAAAATTTGTCTCTTCTTGAAGGCCCAACTATGGATCAAATGTACCTATCCAGTGGTTTGTTGGCAACTGATGATATGGGCGTATTAGTACTTGCAGGCTCCACAGTTGGCGGAGGCTCTACAATTAACTGGTCAGCTTCAATTACAACACCCCAGCATGTAATTAATGAATGGTGTGATCGCTATGAACTTGAACTATTTGGCAGTGAACTATACAAAGAAGCTTTGGGTGTTGTCTGTGAAAAAATGGGAGTTCAGTCTGAATTCCAAGATGAAGGATTCAATAACGCAGTCTTGAGACAAGGTTGTCGAGAATTGGGTTATCCTGTGAAAAACATACCAAGAAATTCACCGCTGGATCATTATTGTGGTTGGTGTTGTTTTGGCTGCAAGGATGGAAGAAAGAAAGGCACGTCCGAAACATGGCTTGTGGACTTGGTAAATTCAGGCAATGGTGCAATTCTTCCCGGTTGTGAGGCCATTAAAGTCTTAACCAAGACAAAGAAAGGAAGAGATAGGAAGACAGCAACTGGGGTTGCTTTCGAATTTGAGTACGAAGGAGCAAAAGACATTGCTGTGATAGAGTCTAAGGTGACTATAGTTGCGTGTGGCGCTATCAGTACACCTGCATTGTTGAAAAAAAGTGGCTTGAAGAATGGTAACATTGGTAAGAACTTGCATATGCATCCAGTGACAATGGCATGGGGCTACTTTCCAGATACACCTTTACCCAATGTTTGGCCAGAGGAAGACAAGAAGAGCTATGAAGGAGGGATAATGACAGCAATGTCTACAGTAGTTGCAAATTTGGATGGGTCTGGATATGGTGCCGTAATACAGACGCCTTCATTGCACCCCGGTACATTCTCAATTTTAATGCCATGGATTTCTGGGACAGATATAAAAAACAGAATGTGCAGGTTTTCTAGGACTGCCCATATATTTGCATTGGCAAGGGATAAAGGATCAGGAACAGTGGTTTCACCAAACTCAATCAATTACCAAATGGAAGTTGCTGATGAAGAGAGTCTAAAGAAAGGGCTAGAAAAGATACTGAGGATATTGAAAGCAGCAGGAGCTGAAGAAATTGGGACTCATCACTGCAAAGGAAAGACCTTAAATGTGAAGAACGTGGGCTCAACTGAGTTTGAGAGGTTTGTGAAAGAGGAGAGTTCAAGGGCATTGAGAGGCCTTTCGACGCCGATATGTTCAGCACATCAAATGGGGAGTTGTAGGATGGGGGTTGATCCAAAGAAATCAGTGGTGAACCAAATGGGAGAAACATGGGAGGTAGAGGGACTGTTTGTGGCAGATACAAGTGTGTTTCCAACAGCTTTAGGTGTTAATCCAATGGTCACTGTTCAGGCTATTGCTTATTGCACTGCTCAATCAGCTCTTCAAGTTCTGAGGGGGAAAATATAGTGTTAGATTTTATACTTGTTGAGGATAGCAAACTAGTTAATTCCAATGTTTTCATCGACTCCCTCGAGGCAGAGGCTCGAGGACATTATAAAGCTTCATGAGCACACCAGAGTAAATAATACCAAAAGAACGACAAGGCATTTATGATCTTTGAGGATTATTTTCTTTCACTATCTCATTATGTTTAATATAAATAAAAATTAAAAAAAAAATGAAAACCCATCTCATTCCAAAATAAAACACAAATCTTTCACCACATATTTGTGATGTGGATTGAGAGTGACACGAAGGATATTATGATTTTATTGTATTGATCTTATAAACTAATGTGTCAATTTTTAAGCATATGAAAAAAAAGTAATTAAGAAATACATTTATTATATTGTTAATGTGATATCAAATATTATATTTATTAGAAAAAAGAAAAAAAAGTAGTATCTTTAAAATGAGATGTATGTTAAGTTTCAATTAACTCAATTGATAAAGTCTCTTGTCGTTGAATTAGAGTTGGTTTGGTTGGAGTGAAAACAGGAGGAATGGAAAATGGGGGAGAAAAATGTTTTCTTGCCAGGCCCACTTTTTGTGAAGAGGGAGTTTCTCTCCAAATTGTTGAGAAAATGGAGGAGAAAGTGGGTTTAAGATGGAAAATTACTTATCTACCCCTCTCCCCCTACATGTTGGTTTCCTTTTTCTTTTTCTATTTTTTCCTTTTTCAAGATTTTTTTAATGTTAATTTTTTTCTTATAAACTATTAATTTTGTTTATGTAATAGGGGTATGAGAGTAAATTTATAGAAACACTATTTTCTATCCTTTTATTTTTCTTCTTAAGCAAACAAAAGAGTTTTCCACTTATACACTTTTGCATCCCCAACAAAACATACATAAGAGAAAACTAAAATCTTTTCTATCCCCCACTTTTTTATCTCAACCATTTACTATCCTCCCACTTTTCCATCCATCAACCAAACAAACCCTAAAAGATATGGAGTTTCAATTATTCCTACATCAATAAAGAACAATCATCATAAAGCGAACATTATAGATTAAAATTTTTGTATTTAAAAAAAATAATAATAAATAAATAAATTTTTTTAAAAATACATATGAGAACAAGGGGGTAAACGAAGGAAGAGGATACCGTACCGTACAGGCTGGTACGACTAGTATGTACCGTACCAGTATGTACACCAATACCGAAACTCCAACGTTTCGTATCGGTTTAAATATCGACCGACTTCGGGCGTTTCATCCGGTACTAGGCGCATCGACCGGTTCAAAAAAAAAAAAAACCTTTTTCTTTTAGTTTTGTAATTTCCAAATTTTTGTAAGGGCAGAATGGTAACTTATTTGTATTAGCTTATTTACATTATTTGTTTTCTTAGTATGCAATAAACAATTAAGCTTTCAGTTTTTTATATTGTATTTTTTTTTTTTAGTTGACGCTAAAGTCTAAACCTATGAATAATTTGTTCTGAATTGAGATAATGTTTTATGGTAAACTTTTATTTTTATTAATATTATTATTATTATTATTATTATTATTATTATTATAAAATAGTGGTAAACCCGAAACGGTACACCGGTATTGACCGATATCGAAATATATCGTTCCACTAGCCAAACCGGTACAGCCTCCGGTACGAGATTGACTCCTTCAGAGTAAACGGTAAAGGTGGCTATGTACACCCTTTAAACTTAAAAAATTAAATAATAATAATAATAACCCTTTAACTGAGATTTTTTATGGGTTTTCTTAACAGATGCTTTAAGAGCATTTATTAGCAAACTATTTTATGAAAATTTTTATAGGAAAAGAAAAAAAAAAGTAACTAATTTTTTGACAATTTTTCCTATTTTTCATAAAAGTGATATCAAAAGTTTCCTAAAATTGTCCATTAATAAATGTCCTAAGAATACTAGTTAACTACTAGACCTTTTTTTTTTATTCCTAAATAACAGATATTTTTGTTAATACATTTATCATCCCAATTCATTTCACCCAGTGGTAAAAACCAACTTGTAAAGTATAAATTATGCCCAAAACCAAAAAAAAAAAAAAAAAAAAGTATTATGTCTACAATATTTTGACAACATTTTCACGACGAATCTTAGATGGTAAGTGTGAGGATAAATAGGCCGAGTTGGAGTATTGGGCCAAGGGCTGTGCCCGAGGACATGTTGGAACCCGAGGATGGTCGAAAGATTTGATAAGCAATGGGGTCGATAAGCCGAGGATAAGGGAAGATCATAACAGGCGGGCAATAGTTATCAAGGAGCCGAGCCTCCTCGAAAAGTATTATGGGAGGATGGAGTCCAGCTATCTCAGAAATTCTGTACAAAAGGGAACTGTTCTTCTAAGGATAAATATAAAGGAAAGTAGCCAACAACAAATGAGGAAATATCTGGGGAAAAGGCTGCCACCACCACATTAAATGCTTTACACCAAACCACTTGGCTGCATTTATGTGAAGATGACACCTGAACAATGAGACCTAAGTTTACAGCTATTCACAAAACTTTCAGGAGGTTTCTGATGGGACAAGCATCCAAGAGATCACCTATATGATCAACAAGTAGAAGACTGAGATGGGAGATGGAAGGACTATATAAGGGAAAGGTCCCCGTGAAAAATGGGGCATGCAATCTGTGAAGAAGAAAAGAAAGAAAGAACATCTTGTACTTGGCTAAACTTGAGTGAATATAAGAACACTTCATCCTCGGATCTGACCAAGGAGTGTTATTTTTATTAAAGTGCGTTTTCTTATCTTCTTGGCGTGAATCCAATCAATTAAGGCCCATACTTGATTTGCAGAGTCCTTTTCTTGTAAAATCCACTCTCTAACAAATACATTGTTTTGGGCTTGTTGGGCCATCATCCATTGTTGGTGGGCTGAGGGTCTAATTCTAGCCCTTATAGTAAGTTTTGGGTTTGGCTTACTCTAGTATTTTTTTAACTGGAATTTTTTTTTTTTTTTTAATGAGAAACTATTACATCACCCACTAACTAAATAAAATGTGGAGATTAAAACTCACTACCACTTGCCATTGTATATTTAAAATAACAGGAGATGTCCAATTAAAAAAGTGTTGGAGATAAGCCAAATCCAATAAGAAAAATGTTAGAGCTACAAACATTTATATAATATTATATATATACACACACACACACATACACTACTATTTAAAGAGCTTTCTCTGTTTGGGATCCTCAATTTAGATGCCCAAAATACCCTCAAATTCATCCGTTTTTAAGGTTTAAATCATAGAGTTAGACATATAAAATTAGTAATTTAAAAACTCCTAATTTTTAGCAAAATTAAAAATAAAAAATAAAAACAGTTATTTCCCTCACCTTCACATTTCTCTCTCACTTTAGTTGTCAAGTACTAATACAACTTCTTCTTTTTGAAAAAAAAATAAAAAATAAAACTGCTTTTTTTAAACCACAAACGTACCATTTTTTTTATCACTAAACTATTTTTTTCCCACTTCCACATTTCTCTCTCACATTAGTAGTCAAGTATCAATACAACTTCTTCTTAAAATAAAAAACAAAATAAAATTGTCATGAGTAAAATGTGTAAACCCAAAAATTTCGCATATGCGATGAGGCTAGTGTGTGCGTGTGTGTGTGTGTGTATATATATATATATATATATCTTCTATATATTAAGAGAATTCAAAAAGTTAATTATTGTCTTTTTCACTTCCAAAATTACCCATAATTTAATTAATTTATCCTTATTTCTAAAAATAAAAAATGAGGTTAAATCGGTAAATAGACAAAAATTAAAATAAAAAAACATGCCGGTTATTAACTCCCCACTAGATAGTCAACTTTAATCATTAAAAAAATATTTATAAAAAAAAACTATCTCACGTTTAAAAAAATAAAAATGTCAGGCTAAAGTAAACTATCCAACGATACTTTTTTAAACTATTACATTATCAATTTTTTTTTGGATGTATTACATTATCAATTTGGATTTGGATAAATAGACAAAAGCTTTTAATTGAAATAGGAATCCTATTCTCTTCGAAAAAAAATCTTATCTATTTTTTCAAATTGTGATGAATGAAAAATTATGATACTAAAAATATAGTAAACCCCAACAAAAAAAAAAAAGTCTCATCGCACGCGTGAAGTGCATGTGATAAGACTAGTATAAATTTAAAATGAGAGATGCTACATTCACAACATTTTCACAACAAATCACAGGTATTTAGTTGTTATTGGTTCAAATGTTGTGAAAATACCAGATTATAGATAAGGATAATTATCTATTCATTTTCGATTTTTTTTTTTTTTTTTTGAGGATTCTAATGGTAGATTATAGATGAGGATAACTTTTTCTTTTTTTTTTTTTTTTTTTGATAAGATAACGATACAGTATTGATGAGGATAATTATTAATTCCTATAATTAAGGATTCTAATATTACACGATTACAATTAAGGGATGGTGACTAACATTATAAAAAGGCTAATCAAGTCAAGCATGAACCTTAAAAATCAATTTAATGGCTCCCGGAGGTTCTCTCAGAAAGTAAGAAACGCGTCTTTAATAAAGACACGGCCATCATTCCCACCATAGATATTCTAAACCATAATTTTACATCCTTTCCCCCATAGATCTTGAAAACCATAATTTTACAACCTAAGTTTTTTCTCAGTCTTCTTAAATGCTATTTTGTTCACTTTTGAAACCCAAATACATATTTTCTCTCAATTTCTTGAATGGTTGAATTCCTTTTGTTAATTACTAACATACATAATTTTTTAACCTAGTTTCTCGTATACTTCTCTAATGTTTCTTGACCTATTTTCTCACGGGAATATCATCTACTTCTAAGATCACCCCAAGCAAGTTTTCCTTGTTCTTAAACCATTTTTCACTACTTTAATTTTTTTTTTTTTTTTTTTTTGGGTCTTTCGATTCACTCTTTCTCTTTGATTTTTATCTTGCTTTTGTTGATGAAACGGTACTTAGAGAGCTTCTAAAATGTTGGTTGTATTTATTTATTCATAGTTTATAGGTTATTTGGAAAAAAAAAAATTATGTGTTATGGTTTTGCTGGAATATAATTAGGGTTTTTTTTTAAGATCCAATTAGGGTTTTGTTTAGATTTAAAGTGGGATGATGGGTGTGTCTTTATTAGAGAAGTTTGTTACATACTTTTACATATAAACCATTCCGGGAAACAAAACAATTCAGGTACATATTTTATTATTTGCTAGTTATTTAAACTTTAATACTGTTTTCTTTTTATTTAATGATTTTTTTTTGTAATGTAATTTTCATACACATTTTGGACTTTTTTTTTTTTTTTTTTTTGAGAAACCACATTTTGGACCTCTAAATGCTCTTTTAGTTGCTTTTGGTGCATCTTTGAATATTCTTATTTCTAATTGGAGATGATGATCAGATGGCTAATGACTTGATGGAATTTTCCCATGGGATGGTAAAATATTCTTTTTCAAACATGGCATTGGATTTTGAGATTCTCTTTAACTAATAAGCATTATTTTTAGCATTTTGATGGTATCAATCCAAACAAACAAATGATTACTCTAATTGGTATAAATAATAAATATGCAGGCTCTGAGAACACAATAAATGTGTGCTCTACTTCTCATCATGAATTAAATTAGTGAGAGCCTCTTTTCTATAATTAAAAAAAAGTTAGTAAAATCTACTATTATGCGAGAGAAAAGAACACATTTATTGTGAAAAAAACAATATATCTCTATGACTCATCGAAAGAGTGCATAAATAACTTTGCTGATGCATACTTTGGAATAAATCTAGTTATATATTTATATATATTAGGTTTTACTAATCATTGTGGTTCTTTTTTTCGTTTTCTTCTTTTTTTGGTTGGGTGTATGTAGTTCCTTATGATAGGCATAATATTTGTTGCATACACAAGAATCTGTATTATTTTTGCGTCTAAGGACCAGATGGAGCTGCGTCCTGTTAATTTTGATGTCCACACTTGTGCTGAATCAATTTTTTTTACCATAGGCTTGTCCTACTTGTAGGGTAGAAATGCTTTGTATATTCCCTTAATCCCTTCTATAAGTTTTATGCCTTTTTTTCCCTTTCTTTCCATAATCTCAAGGTTTGGATTGTACCTAATTTTTGAATGTGAAGATCGAAGTCTATATGCTGTGTTGGTTGGAGAGCGAGCTGACTTTTTTTGGGTATGTTAGCAAAGAGAGAGAGAGAGAGAGAGGGGTATGTTCGGTGAAGTGTTATCAGATGGTGTTATCCTTTGATTTATCAAACGATCATTTTAAAAGTGGAACCAAACACATGCAATGTAAAGAGCGCAATGGTTATTGCACACTACCCAATACATGCTACCGTACACACTACAAATGTGGATATTTTCTAAACTAATGTATATCAAATAGTGTATGTAAACCATAATTAGTGCCATGCAAAGGTTTTGTGTGGTAGTTTTAACCAGGCCATATTTAGTTGTCTGGACAAAAATGCAATCAAACAACCCATACTCTATCAAGGGCTGCCCTTGAAAATGAGGGGTCTCAGTGTTGGATTGAGGACTGTCCCAAGTTTCCTTTAACCCATTGTAAACAGTGAAATAGTATCCCAATAAAGTAGCAACTGCTTCCTTAAATAATAATAATAAAAAAAAAAAAAAAGTCTCACTTATAGTGTTGGAGCATTTTAATATTAAATAATTAAAATGAATAAATGTAAAGATGTGGGAGTGAATATGGAAGGTGAGGAATTAGTAAAAATGTTTAATCCCACATTGAATAGAAGAGAGACTATTTTATTCCTTTTAATTGTGGTGATTAATGGACTAACATGAATTGTCTCAGATATTGGGCTAGATAAGTGCGCAAGGGGGAGGTGAAGGGTGGAGGTATCAAAAATGGAAATGAATAAGTTATTTCCATTATTATCAGTTCATTTTTAAATAATTATTTAAAAAATCCAAATTTAAATCTATTTTTTATTATAAATTTAATTCTACTTTAATTATCTTTATTTACATAGATATTATCTGTAAAATTGTATTTATAGTCTAATATACCAAAAGAATCTAGTTATGATCGTGTAAAATTTAGTATCTTTTTTTTTTTTTTTTGCAATTAAAATTTAGTATCTTAATTTTGTTGATTTATACAAACTGCATGGGCAAAATCCTAGGTCTAATAGCACATTTTAATATTTTGTACCTTTTTGGTTCATTTCAAGTTTCAACAGCACAATAAACATTCTCGGATAAATGATGGCGTCAACTGAAGTAGCAATATAACTGAAGTAGGGGATAGGCTGAATTCTAGGATAAATTAACTTCTTTTTTTATTTTTTGAAGCCAAGATAAATTAACTTTTTTATTCAGCTAATAAATAAAAGACTTCTTAAAAGAAATTTAGTCATTCTCAACATTTTTATTTTTTTTATTTTGTTAAAAAGGTCCAAGTGCTGCTGCTACCAGCATCAAATGAAGTCAACACACTAGATGCTGCTAACTCCGCAACTCGAACCCTTTCCCCCCTAGACCCCCAAGCACTTTGTGCAAGGGGAGGTGCCAATTCAGCTACAAGGCCTTTGGCAAGTCAACACACTAGATAGGTTTTAATTCAACCAAAAAAAAATCTTAATCATTGAGAAAAAAAATGTACTTTTACAAAATAGTTTTATATTAAAACTGGACATGAAGAATATATGAAAGGGAGAGTATAGAGGCTAGGGAAAGGATGACCCAATAAACCCTCTGACCGAAATACTCTTTTGATGTGTTTGGATGACATGATTTGGGTATTTGAATTTGGATTTAAGTGATTAAAATCCAAATAACTTGTTTGGAAAGTTTAAAAAAGGTCAAGGATTTGGATTTTAAAATCCATAATTCCTAAAATCAATGGATTTGAAATCCCTTGATTTGAAATTTATTAATTTAGAATCCAAATCCAAATTCAAGTTCCCAAACTCAATCTTAGGGTTTGTGTCCAACACTACCTAGTATAAAAGGAAAAACCTAAATACATTTCAATAGTTCTTAAAAGTCTTGTGAGTTACTCCTGTGAGATTTGTGAGGTATTTGTAGCATTCTAACACAACAAGCATCTACAAGAAAAAATATCTATATCCAAGAACTGGTGGAATAAGTTGCTACATACAAGATCATTCATAGTTGATGATTTAAAGCTTTGAGTGGAATCTCAGAGTCACAAATGGGGCTACTTGTGTTCCGCAAATTCAGATAGAAGAGTCTGTAGATTCGGAGCTGCATGCATGTGGTCACGTGAGTAAGTACAACAAGAGGTAGCTTTAGATTTAAGGAAAAATCTAATGTAAAACTTCCATTCTATCATAGAGATTTGTTGTCTTAAGGATAGTTTAGGTTAAATCCTCTTCAGGTTTTTTATCTTAAAACTATTGGTTTCATTGGTTTTCCTGGGTCATATATCGCTTGTCGTCTTTACTTTTCTGCATTAAGTGATATGCTTGTTTATGTTTAACCTAGATTTGAATAATAAACTTAAGTAACAACTTGTTTAATTAATTAGGTTAAACAATCTAAGTATACAAGGGTCTAAACGAACTAACACTTGAAATAAACTGATAATCATGGGTTGAATGGAAATGATTAAGTTGAAATGATACCAATGCACTGTTTAAAAATAATTCAAAGGAACTGCTAGTCTTGATAGTCTTCATACAGATCTTGAGAATCTTGAAAATAAAGCCAAGGAACAGGGGAGTTTGCGGATTCTTCTTCATCATATGCTGCTTCTAATAAATGTTTGTTATATTCTTTTTTGGACTGTACTACTACAAATTTAGATTGCTCTTGACTCTTTTGAAGGAGAAACTGGTTTTGGGAAACTAATTCTTCTTTTATTTTATCTTTAACATTGACACCTTTATATCTTGACCACCATCTAACTGTTGTTTTCTAACGACATATTTTGTTTGTGATTGTTGGGAGAAATCATAATCCCATCTCATTATCAAGGGAGTTTGTAGCGGATAAAATAGACTAATAATTTTGTAAAATTGAAAAAAGTGTGGAGGAATTGGATAATGTTTTTCAAATATTTAAAATCATTATGCATAGAAAGAGGGTAGCCTTTCCAATTCAGCTCCAAAATAAGACCACCACTTATTATACCATTGAGGACGAAATGTAATTTTTTGTAACGGTCAAAAAAGAAAAGCCAGGAATGTTGATTGCTATTTTTTTTTTTTTACCTTGTTTTTGAGATATTGTTTACCTTGTTGTTTCGTGCTTTAACGCCCTACTCACAAGCACCATAATAAGAAACATGTATGTGGGTCATGAAGGCATGGAGTACAATTTGGATAAGTCCTAAACAAGACCCTAGAGGTATGTACTGATTTTGTTTCTCAAAAGAAATGGACAAACAGTCAAACTATAAGGCGAATTAAGCCCAACAATTTGGGAAGAATTAGGAGTGGTAGAGGGAGAAGAGTGAGGGGGGACCAAATTTAAGTTGTAGAGTTCATCAACCAGTCAAACTATAAGGCAAAATACTCCAAAATCTAAAAAATGACCAAAATACCCCGAAACCTAAAAAATTATCAAAATGCCTCCAAAACTTTAAAATTACCAAAACACTTCCAAAATCTAGAAATTACCGAAATAGCCCCAAAATCTAAAAATTACCGAAATACTCCTAAAACTTAAAAAATGACAAAAATGCCCCCGTAACGTAAAAAATGACTGAGATACCCTTAGAAATTAAAGAATGACCAAAATAACCCCGAAACCTAAAAAATTATCGAAATTCCCTCAAAACTTACAAAATGACTAAAATGTTCTTAGAACCTTTGATTTGATGAAAATTCCCTCGAAACATCCAAAATACGTCAAACCTCTATTTTGGTAATTTAAGAGGTTTCAAGTGTATTTTGGTCATCTTACATGTTTAGGGGTATTTTGGTCACTTTAAAATTTTTAAGGGTATTTTGGTCATTTTAGATATTTTGAGGGGGATTTTGGTCTTTTTATAAGTTTCGGGGTATTTTGGTAATTTTAGAGGTTTAGGTTATTTTCGGTCATTTTAGAGGTTTTGGGTGTATTTTAGTCATTTTAAAGGTTTAGAGGTATTTTGGTCATTTTATAGGTTTAAGGATATTTCGGTCATTTTTTAGATTTAGGGTGTATTTTTATCATCATATAGGTTTTAAGGGCATTTTTTTCATTTTATAGGTTTCGGAGGTATTTCAGTCATTTTCTAGGTTTCGGGGTATTTCAATCATTTTTTAGGTTTAGGGGATATTTTAGTAATTTTTAAGTTACAAGGATATTTCAATCAATTTTTAGGTTTTAGAGGTATTTCGGTCATTTTTAGGGTTTAGGGGGTATATTGGTAATTTCTATGTTTCAAGGGTATTTTGGTAAAATTTTAGGTTTCGGGGGTATTTTGGACATTTTTTAGGTTTCGTGAGTACTTTGGTCATTTTTTAGGTTTTAGGAGTATTTCGGTCATTTTTTTAGGTTTATGGGGTATTTTGGTAATTTTTAGTGGTTTTTGAACATATTTGGTGATTTCAAGGGTATTTTGCTCATTTTATAGGTTTCATGGGTATTTTGCTCATTTTAGAGATTTTGCTCATTTTGGTCATTTTAGTGGTTTTTTAGCATAGTTGGTGATTTTAGAGATATCAGGGGTATTTTGGTCATTTTAAAGGTTTCGTGGGTATTTTGCTCATTTTAGAGATTTTGAAGATATTTTAGTCATTTTACCGGTTTTTGTCTTTTTGAGCATATTTGGTGATTTTATAGAAATCAGGTTTGGATAAGGTATGGATATCCATGGATAAACAAATTGGGTAATAATTGGGTATGGGTACTAATTAGGTAAGGTAATCGGATATACATGGATAAATTAATTGGGTCGGATATGGGTATACCCTACCCATACTCTACCCATGGCCATCCCTCACATAAGTGCTTCTTAAAAATCCTTAACTCGACTTTAAAAGACTGTGGAGTGAGGAACCCTCTTAACATATCATAGTAGTATGACAATTTTTCAATGAACTAAAATTTAAATTATTATAATAACAACACATCATCATATTGTGATAGCTTTACTATTATATTGCAACTGGTGGATGGTCATGTCCTACACCAGGGCTATGACCAGGAGTTGTTGGGCGAAAGGCTTCAGTCTCAGCCATTTTATAACGATTTATAGTGAACCAACCAGTAGAAGGAGGTTTTGGCTTGCTTTGGGAGCCTCTAGGAAATGTTGGTGGATGAATTCCTACTGGCCTTAATGCTGCTATGGCACTAAGGTTTTGTTGAAGAAGAATGATAACCATAAAAATGGTTAGCACAAAATTTTTGTTTGCCATGAATCTAAGTGGAAAGAAGAGGTTTTCTTAAACTGATTTAGTAGAAGGTGATTCTTGTTACTAGTTGACAGTACTATTTAAAGATGTTTGTAATGGCCCCAAATGCATTTATTCCTATTCATTTATTATCTAAACTTTGCATTTATGTCAAAGTATTACCTCATTATTGTATATTAAATAATAGATTCATTTCTTCTATATATTAATTTGGGAAATTACACTTTTTCCAAAGGACAAAACTTAGGTATAGTACCTTATGTGTTGTTTCTTAAGTTCTCCTCTTAAGATTCAACCATGTGGCTACTTAACTAAAATATATAATTTCATCCCATGAGAAAAAATTCACATGGCAGAATTTTAAGAAGGGAACCTAAGGAACAATATTTAAGTACTGTACCTAAGTCTTGCCCTTTTCCAAATGCATCATCTACTCATTTTACATACAAAAAAGAATTAATACATTGACATTATGCAATGGTTAGATAATAAATACATATGCATAAATGCATGCACTAATTATTGTGTGATAATAAATTATGAATTTGACATAAATGCATGTGGGCCCATTACAAACATATTTAAATAGCACTCTAAACTAGTAACAAGCATCATCTTCTGCTTAATTAGTTTAAGAAAACCTCTTCTTTCCATCCAGCTTCATGGCAAACAAAACTTTTATGATAACTATTTTCATGGTTATCCTTCTTCTTCAACAAAACCTTAGCCCCATAACAGCATCAAGGCCAACCAATATTCATCCACCAACATTTTCCAGAGCCTCCTTAAACAAGCCAAAACCTCCGTCTACATGGTTCACTATAAATCGTTATAAAATGGCCGAGATTGAAGACTTTCGCCCAACAACTCCTGGTCATAGCCCCGGTGCAGGACATGACCATCCACCAGTTGCAATACAATTGTAAACTTATCAGAAAATGATAATGTGTTGTTATTATGAAATAAGGATTTAAATTTTAGTTCATTGACAAATTGTCATATTGCTATGATATTTTATAAGGGTTTATTTTAAAGTGGAGTTCAAGGATTTTTACAAAGCGCTTATGCATGGAATGTGAAGTAGTCTCAAAGTCTAAGGTAGTAAACATGAATGGTATGGTGTTTTAAAATAGTTTGTCATTGTTTTTGGTTTTTGAAGTATTTTTTATCTTGTTTCTTTGTGCTTTAATTAAGAGATAGTGAGATAAATCCTTAACGTTGCCTTCATAAACGATAATTGTTCTCGCACATTCGTTAATATGCCATTACTACGCACAATGTCCATAATTTTAGGCATGATGTCTATGGGCGCAACGGGAGAGTACGCCTCGACCAAATGGACCGGGGCGGAGAAAAAGATAAATGGAGCCGCCACCTTATTTTATGGTCTAGAAACCATGTATATAGTGCCCTTACATGGAAAGACTGATCTTTCTACCAGAGTATAGGTTCGGAGTTTAGGAATGGCTTGGGAAGATGTTAGGCACCCAAGACCGCCCAACCCGACAGTCAACTTCTACTCATTGTGTCTTATGTCTTAATCTCATTAAAGGCATGTTCAATATTGCATCTTAAACTCAAACACACACTAACATACAACATGGCATCAATCATCCCAAAACCCTAACATCACATCTCATATTTCATCGAAGGCAACAACATATATGTATCAAATCAAGGCAGAAACATAGGCATGGTAAGATTAAACAAACATGTGCTTGCATCTAAGCATCATCCAAACAAGCATACTCATACTCATCATCAAATCCATAGCCTAAAAGCCCTACCCTTCATCTAGCAATATGTATCCAAGGGCAGCAAAACACATCACAAAACAGCAATATCAACAAGGTATAAACATCAAGCATATCTCAAACATCTAAGCATAGTGTCAAAGCATCAAACAAACGTATTCATCATCCAAAATGCATGTTCATGTGAATGCATGACTTACCTCGCTTACCTTACTACACCACAATACCTATGCATCAATGCATGGACATATGAATGCGTGTCCTTGGCAAAGCAAAGAAAACATAAAAAAGGAAATCCTAATCTAACAAGTTAAAGGCAAACGAACAAATAATCAGAGAGACGGAAACATATACATGTGAAAATAAGCTAGAACAGAGACATATTAGACAAATAAAATAAAGAAACTGAAGCAGAAAATGTCGAATTAAGGTTTCTGGGCTTGAGTATGCATACGCATACATAGGGCCTACATACGCGGCCCAACTGTATGCGTACACATACTTCGAGTATGCGTACACATGCAAAAAGCATGCGTATGCATACAAGCCCAAAACGCTAACCCAAAAACAGCAAGAACAAAAAAGGAACAAAAACTTAAAACGATAAATCTAACAACCTAACATGTCTTAAATCGTAAACAAAGAAAGACTAAACCTAAATAAACATGTTATATCACAAATAAACAAGAAAAAAAAAATTAAAGCAAGAAATTAAAAAGAAAAGACTTAGGACATATACCTCAAATATAAAACTCCTTGGCTTGATTTTGACAGTTCCCCTCAGTCAAATCTATTCACAATCAAATACAAAAGTGATTAGTAATCTTAAAACTCGAAGATCAAGGCCAGAAAAAGCCTCAATTAAAAAATATTGACATGAGGATGTTTTGTGAAAAACTCCCTCTTTGATTCACTATTTCTAGCAAATCATAGGTTTTCCCTTAGGATTTTCTGTGTGTTTTGAAAAGGTACCGGGTGTGCGCGGTTCGGTCAGTGCAGTTTTTTTCGAAATTTATCATCGAACCGAAAGGGATCGGTTTTTCCATAACCGGAACCGATGCATACCGCCAAGGATCGGTTTTGCAACCTACAGCAGTGTGGTGTTTTGCGGTCGGTTTCATCAGTTTTATCAGTTTGAAATATTAAAAAAATGTTAGTCATTACTCAATCACAATCAAGTTCAATAGTAACAATAACATAATAATTTTTTTGACCAAATAAATACTTTACAAAGAATAAATCTTATCAGAAATATAATTTATATTTTATATTATCAATATCTTAAGTTAAGTTAGTATCAGTGCTTTAGCGAGAAAAAAAAAAAAAAAAAAAAAGTACTAATGCAATCTAGCTGTAAAGTGTAATCCATGTAAACCACAAAAGCTTAGATATTTTTGTCAACTTCAATGAAATACACTTTAGTAAACAGAGTACTCAAAATCGCAAGACAATATTATGCAGACCAAAAAAAATACATGGAGATAACTGCACAGTCACAGAGAGAGTGAGAGATTTGTACTGTACCACTTAGAGCTATGTAGATAGAAAAGGCAAGAGGCGGATTTGCACAAAATTGGGCCAGATTTGAGCAAAAAACTAGAGGCTCAGGCAAAAAAAATAGATGTGGTTGCAGCATAAGGAAGATTTCTTTCTAGTTATTTACTAAGAATGTCTTTCTCCTTTTCCTTTATTTCTATCTCTATATATGAATCGGTTAGTACAGTTTATGGGTCGGTTTCAAAAATCAACTCCACTGTGTCACCGCATCTGCGTCGGAAGGGTCACCGGGTTCCGTTCACCAGCATCGGCTCTTTCGGTCGGCCCAAAGTTCGGTGTGGTTTGGTCGGTGAGGCTCGATTTTGTCGGTGAGGCTCTGTCACTGCTCACCCTTACCATGTATGGCTTTTTATATTGAAAAAATGGGGGTTTGGAATGGCTCCCAGACGATGTGGGATTCATTCCAAACCTCAACTTTAATGCAAAAAACTTGTCTTTCATAGTTTCTAGAACCCTAACATGCATACACATGCCTGTGTATGTGTACGCATGCATAAAGCTCGCGTACGCAGGTCTAGGGCATGCGTATGCATACGCGTGTCTGCGTACGCATGCCCTATGGTTTCCGTGGCCTTTATTTTCCAAAAATAGTTTTATTTAGCTCATAAAAAAAGTTATATTTTCCCTAAAAACCTTTCTCAAGTCAATTTGAATCTGATCAGACCCTAAACCAACCTTGGGCTTTAGAATTTTTCCATCATTGGGGAACTGGGGCCCGAGTCGTAAAGGGTACAAAATGCGGTGTCTACAGATGCCCCTCTTTTGATTCATGAGCTCCACTAACAGAATCAAAAGAATAAAAGATAAAACATTTTGTTTCAATGTACGACTTAAGCACAACCCATGCACACGCACACAACACGCATACATGGGGCGAGGTATAACTCCGCAGAGTCGTATGGGATTCATATGTCCGAATTCTCACCTTTGTCACTAGGGAAGCGAGCAACGACAAGTTCACTATCCTAGAACCTGTTTTGCCAACTACAAACAAAAGGCGAGTGACTCACTATCCTAAAGTCACTTGAAAAAGAAAAACAAACAAGGCCAACGACCGCAACCATCAACCAAACAAACAAGGTGCTCTTACGAGCTTAAAAGAATACATATCTGTAGTGTCCATTTAGGGCTCTTGCCTTAAATTTCTCCGGGTGGCTTGCGCCTCTGGTAGGGGTGGCAAAATCTGACACGACCCGCAAACCCGATACGACTAACCCGTTTATAAACAGATTATGGGTTAAGGCTAAACGGGTTCGGGTCATATTCAAGTTGACACGGCTAACCCGTTCAATAAACGGGTCTTGTTCGTGTTCAACATGCGAACCTGTCTGACTTGTTTGACCTGTTTAACTTATAAAATTATTAGATATTTTGATATTATTGCTTAATTAATGGCTGTTTTTATATGTTTATTACTATATTTATAGTTGTAATTGTATTTTAATTTTAGATATATGGGAATTGATAAAAATTATATAGGTTTGGTATGACCTATTAATCAAATAGATTATTAAATGGGTCATTTGTATTGACCTTTATATGACTTGTTAATTAAACGAGTTAAACGTGTCGGGTCGGGTCAACCTGTTTAATAAACAGGTTGTGTTCGGGTTGAGGATTCCTAACACGTTTACTAAACAGGTCGGGTTCGGGTCAACCCATATAGCCGAATACACATGGCTCGACACGACACGAACCCGACCCGTGAACACGAATTGCCACCCCTAGCCTCTGGGTAGTACTTGTCTTCTATCTCAATCTTTACCTACTCTGATGAGGCTCTTGCCTCGAGGTGACCTTGGTCTTTATCTTTATCTCTACATCTTCTATTGTGCCTACATATTCAATTCCTTCGAGATATGTGCACAAATTCAGGCTTGTATAGGATCTGTGCCTGAATATTCAATTCCCTTAGGATATGTGCACAAGTTCTGTATTCTCTTTTTCTAACTAGTATGGGATCTGTGCCTGCATATTCAATTCCCAGAAGATATGTGCACAAGTTTTGTACTTTCTCTTCTGACTTGTATGGGATCTATGCCTGCATGTTCAATTCCCTCGAGATATGTGCACAAGTTCTGTACTTTCTCTTCTGGCTTGTATGGGATCCATGCCTGTATATTCAATTCCCAGAGGATATGTGCACAAGCGGCCTTGGTGTTCTAACTTATGAGAAGGTCGAAAGATCTACTAAGGAGGATGATATGCCAAGGAGTGTGTTGGTGACCCATGGAGGAGTCTTCTTGGTAATTTTGACCTACGAGGAAGTCTTTGGCGTGTGACCTATTGGGAAAATAACTTTGTTGATGAGTGTGCTAGCGACCCACTGAGGAGCCTTCTTGATGGTTTTGACCTACGAGGAAGTCTTTGTTGGTGTGTAATCCACTGGGGATAAGATAACTCGCTGAGGAGTTTGCTGGTGACTTTGACCTACGGGGAATTCATTGATGGGGTGTAGTCTGCTAGGGAAAATTTTCTTCTTCTCTTTCATGACTCACTGGGGAACTTGTGTTGATTCCACTCACGAGGGAGTTTTATCAACTTAATGGGAAAATTTTTCTTCACAACTCTCAAGGGGGTTGCCTTTGTGCCTCGTACCCACGAGGGAGTCCTTCCATGATATTTTACTTTACTAGGGATTTGGTTGATGGTCTTAACTCACGGGGGAGTTTCCTTAGTGATTTCTGATCCATTGAGGGATGTTCTTGATGCTTTCAATCCACTGGGGGTGTTTCGGGGGTCCTTGTGTCTTTTACCCAACTGAGGGTATTTTTGTCATTCTTGGATGCATTCTTGAATTTTCTTTTACACTTCCTACCTTCTAGGAACCCACTAGGGATAATTGGAATTTTTTTTTTACTAAACTACACGTAGTTTAGTAGGGAGGCCTAAACTACATGTAATTTAGCCACCAGATGCATTCCCACCTCTTCAAATTTTTCCAACAGTTACCAACCATTTCTTTTCTTTTTCTTCTCATTTCTCTTCCTCTTCCTCATCTCTTCACATTCTCTCTAACTCTCCAACTTCCATCCCTCTCTCTACAAATACTCTCTACCTCTCCCTTACTTCATCTCTCTCACAATCACAATCTAAAACTCTCTTTTTCTCCCACACTCTCTTTCTCCCTCAAACTCTCTCATCTCCATGGCACCTAAGTCCAAGAAGAGTTCATACATGATTTTCGATGATGTGTTCAACCTCACCCGCTGGAATTGGGCTAGGAGGTTGAACGAGTCCCCTTCATTAACCCACAGGCCATATGACCATATCTCAAAAAGTGCACGGACCAGATTGGCAAGTTTTTCAAACCTTTCTCATTTTCGAGTTTTGCTTTGATCTTCCAATTTAATATATTTTTGGACATGCAAATGCTTGGGTTTTGCTGTGGGATGGGTTTAGATGAAAACCTGACATTTTAGGAGGGGTAGGAACATGTTTAGGACGACTTTTGATCGAAATGTGCTTGAAAATGTCGAAGAACACTTCTCTGTCTGGGTTCACATGTACGCGGGTATCAGCTTGCGTACGCAGCTTGTATTCATGCGTACGCATACTTTACTCATGCATACATAGGCTCTCTTCATGCGTACGCGTCCATGCTCTTCAGTTTACACGAACGCATGATCCAACCTGCGTATGCAAACACAGGCCTGCGTACGCACGCTGGCACTCAGAAACCCTATTTTGACTATTTTAGCTCCTTTTTCACTTATTTTCTCACCCGATTGCAATTTTAATGCTCTATTTTCATCCTTTTGCAGGCTTTGCCTCCATTCTCAGGTAGGGGTAACACCAATCGTGTTGCTACATTACAGGGTCTTGACTAAGAAGACCAGGGTCACATATGCGCTGCATACTCCAGACGCCCCAACAACAACCTTTTAACCTAAAAAATAATGACTAAGTATTTTAATCAGGATTTTGATGATTTTATGATATCTTATACATTTCAATTCCAATTTGGGCTTGTGAATTGTCTTTTTAAAGGGAATTTCATGATATTTAAGATGGAGAAAAATTTATCTTGATTGGATGGTCGAATTTTGGTCAAATTTTTTACTAGTCTTGTTTAGGGTTAGTTAACATTGGTCAAACTTAGCAAAAATGGCAATTTTGGAATTTTGTACTCTTGGATCATCAAAATTATATATACAACATTTGATGGGGATAAACAGAACTTTTTCATGCAATTCATTATCTTTCTATGTTTAAAAATACAATTTTTGGCTTTTTAAGGCTTAAACTAGTATTTTAGCATGTAAATCGAGTCCGAACAAAACACAATATCAATAGTGGACACTAGGGTTTTTCTCAGGCCCACCACTCCATCCCTTGGGAGTGTCTTGGTGATGCGTGTATGACGTGTGTTCAATGTGTGACATTAAGGTGATGTGTGTGAAAGTGAGTCTATTTATTTTTATTTTTCTATTTTTTTAGGAATCGTCATAAACCATTGGCTTCTAAGGTGTGATCAGTTACTTATATGTAATTTATTTTATTTTCTTAATTAACTAGGGCATTTCCTAATGGCTTCTAAGCTAAAAGGAAGAAAAATTCTCGAACAAAATAATTGGACTTAGAAGTTCGGTTACGTGTGAAAAAGGTGTTAGGCACCCCAGAACACCTACGTCTATCTTTAGGATAGTAACTTGTTTTAATTTATTCCTAGTGGATCACTATTTTGGAATATAACTAAGACACTTGGCAATTGTTTTTTTAGAAAGAAATTTTACTTATAAGTAGCATGTGTGAAAAAGATATTAGGGTAAACTACATAAATGGTCCCTATCTTTTACATCATATGTCAATTTGGTCCCCAACTTTTTAATTGTGTTAATTTGGTCCCTAATATTTCAATACCGTGTCATTTTGGTCCCTACCATTATCCCTTGGATGGAAAAATATGACGTGTCAAACAGAATAATAAAAAAATTAATTTACTTACCACATCAACTACCAACTGTACAAGCACATCATATTAAAATTAAAAATAAATAAATAAATAAATTGTTGTTCGCACATGAGATTGGGCTTGGGGAAAAAATTATCTCTCATTCTCATGCTCATCTCTGTCCCTAATACTTAAACTCTCTCAGCTAAAGTAGAAGTTACAAAAAGCGACAACAAGGTTCAGCGGTAAGGACCAACAACTGGGTTTTCTCATCGGCGGTAGAAGGTTCGGCACTCTCTCTCTCTCTCTCTCTCTCTCTCTCTCTCTCTCTCTCTCTCTCTGTTTTGTTACTGTCCAAAATATCAGAGATGAACATAAGCTAGTATCTGCTACAAATCATTTTGGAAACTCCAAGTAAAAGTATTGAATCACATGAAAATTTATTAGAATTAAGAAAATGTAAAGATGTTTGTGGTGAAATAAAATCATATTACTTTTGTGGGAAAAGAAGGCTTGTTGAATATTAAGTAGAATTTGACAATGGACCATGTCTGCCAAGTTATTTTTAGCCAATTCAACTAGCTATTTCATATATGGGATTCAACTAGTGACATCCTAATTTTGAAATTTTATGGAGCATATCGTGTTAACAGTTAGCAATGTTGCAGATGATCGAAAATCATGTTCTGCAGAATTTTAATCAAGCCCAAAGCCCACGAAAAAATTTACATTTTATTAAAATATCAATTTTTTTTAATTATTTCACTTTCTTCATACACGACAACAACCATCCACTCTCTTTCTTCTTCCTCAATATACATGAAGAAAAAAAAATTAGATATAAAATTAATAGTGGCAGTGTAAATTTACACGGTTATTGTAACAAATGTATTTTTACACAATTTTGCATGGTCAAAAGTGGGTGAATTTTGGACTTGATTGGCTAAAATATAATTTTCTTTTTCTATTATACAAGCACTAATACACCTCTCACATCTTATTTGCTAGTTGGGAAAGAAGGATTCGCATTTTAGTTCTCATTCTTAAGAAAATTGTGTCATTAAATTATGAGATTCTTGATCATCTTCACTTAGAATTTAGAATTAAATCCTGCATTGTCATTCCCATTTTAGGATGAGATGTCGAAAGCATTAATGGCGCTATTCTCTGCTTGTCCATTTGTGGATGAGATGTCCAGAGAGCTCTAATGACACTATTTCCTTCTGTGTCCATTTGTAGGTGAGGATAGGAATGAGATACAGCCAGCACCTACCACTTAATCCCACATGCAAACCTATCGTGGGATCCATAACTCTGCATCTTCATTTTCAGAACTTATTTTTTTAAAGTCAAGAGTAAACCTTTAAGGAACTTTCAAAGAAGAAACTTGGAAGCCTTGGCATCCGCAATTGGGGGAGCAAACAAAATCAATGCCTTTGATTATTCCTTTCTCTTTCTTTCTTCTTTTTTAGATTTGAGTTCTTCCTTTCCAAGTCACTGGCCCCACTGAACTCCCAAGAGTAAAGGGTATGCCAATTCATTTTCGAATTGTATCCCTTCTAGGTTTAAATGTAGAAAAAGAAATTGTACCACATGAAAGGAAAATTACAATTGCAAAAATTAATATATCCACCTCAAAACTCCAATTAAGCTATAATCAAACATCACGAAGAACCTACTAAGCATTATAAAATGTCTCTTCTCAATAAGAGAATCACATTCTTATCTTCAGATTAATAATAATAAAAACCAGAAACACCCACATAAACCTGTCTTTTGCTTTTATTTTGATTCTTCTACCATATCCTAAACAACTTGCCCCACTCTTACGCGCGCACACAGATATCTCCATCCTGGCAATGAAGTTGACCAACTCTACGTCAAATTGTTTGATATCCAAAGCTTCACTTATAATCCAAGGTCGTCTAAATACTACTAGGGATGGTATCTCTCCTTCAAAGCAATGAGAGACTTCTTAGGAAGGAAATCCCAACTACCACTAAGGAAGGAACCCCAGAAAAGGGAGGACCAATTACACCAACAGGAGACTATTATATTTTCCTTTCCTTTGAGTAAGTTCCAAGCCTTGTTGCCTGTTTTCTCTACTTACAAGCCACCTCCCAAAGAGCACAGTCCTCCCCTATGGAGAAACACCAATATGGCTCTGCATTAAGTTTCTCCATTGTTGTTTCCCTTGGTCTTGCTTCCTTCCTATCGTGTATAGCTGCTGAGTTAAAGAGAACAAAGGTAGTGGTTAACAAAGTAATTGGTTCATATGTGATGCATTTGTTTAATTTTTTTTTTTTTATGTGAATGGTTTCGTGTCTTTTTTGTGTGTTTTGTAGATCAAGGATATCAAGTTGGATGGAAAACTGTGTTATTTGCCAGGAAGTCATGCATTTGGGTTCGGAATTGCAGCTTTGGTCTGTTTGCTTATTGCTCAGATAATCGGCAATCTGATCATTTGCATGAATTCTTGTTCAAGGGAGGAGAGAAACGACTGCAAGACAAGAAGACCGAGGACTGCCTCAATCCTCCTGTCAATTTCATGGTAGGTGATCAATCTTTGGCAAAACTGGCGTTTCTTTACAGTTTTCTAGTCATACATTGCTATCGCATACTGTTCCAATAAATTTGACTCCAACGATACAGGATACACCTGGTCAAAATGTCACACTTGAACGCTCAATGATTTTTCAAGCATTCTGGCAACCACCTTTGAATGCCATTACCTAATCAGATTTACCTTTTTCTTCTTTTTCCTGCTTCCTTTAAACTACATGACATATCCACATTCTTTTTCCTGCTACTTCCTATGAACTAAGAGCCACGTGATGTCAACTATGGAATGATGTGTTCTGTGATATGCTGCATGTAGGCAACTTGAAAGACTTTTTTATGATTAAAAAAATTCTAACAAGAACATGGACAGCTGGAGATGTCTAAGTTTCTTAATCTAATCTGAGATTCAGGCACCTAGAAAAATAATAAACATTATAAAGAAACATCGTCAGAGTAGAAAATGCTGAACAAGTCTTAAACTAATCCATGCTGCAGGTTGAGCTTTGGAATTGCAGTTATATTAATGAGTGGAGCAATAAGTATGAGCAGAAGCCAGCCCTATGGGAAAGGATGGTTGGACGGCGAATGCTACCTAGTCAGAGACGGCACATATATTGGTTCAGCAATACTAGTGCTAATCACAATAGGTTCAACACTTGGCTCAGCCATCACAACAAAAAGGAAAAGCCAGACCGATAAAGGCCAAAAAATACATGCACAAGTAGGATGAAAAGACAGATAATGGGAAATATGTGAAAAGATTTTAGAAAACAGAGGTGGATTTCTTCAGGGCAAACTAGGCAAGAGTTTGGGAGACACAGCAATGCCAAATGTAGCAGCAACACCAGCTAAAGAAGAATGTCGGGTTTTTCATTTGTTCTCGGGGAAGAAAGGTGAATAAAAACAGTAACACAACCAACTGTAACCTGCCCCCACACCCAATGTCAAAAGAAATAATTTCCATCGAAATGAAAGGAAGACTTCTTTCAAACGTATATCGTCAACGATGGAACCCAGTAGAAGGGGGAAAAAATAGATATCTATACTATTATGATACTTTATATTTTCCAATCACCCGATTACATGTGTGATAGTGAAACACTTTCTGTATCTATCAATTTGTAAGTAAAGAAGTTCAAATTAAAGTCCAAAAACTGAGTGACCCAAAGTTCTTTTCTTGCAAAATGTTCCCTAAAGTAACAAAGAGTCAACAACCACATGTTATAAAGAAAATAATTCAATGATCTTCAACTAATATTTTCTTAGGAATTCAATCATCTTTAATCAACTGTTTCCTGTTTGACAAGTGATATAAACAATTAGAGAAAGGGCCACATCAAAAGCCACCAACTCGCCCAAGTTTGGCGGGCACAGTCTCGGCTCCTAAAGCTCAATTTTTATACATAGTTGCTGTGCAGGTAAAGGAACTAATATAATATTCCACTCCAAGGACAATTTGGTCCGACTCTCAACTTGGTAAGCAATATTAATGCTAGTGACCCCAAAAATGAGTAAAGTGCACAATGACAACCTAGGCTAAAGTTCAGTTCTTTTAGTCCTCTCTAGTAGAGTTCAAGTAAGTGATTGCATTGCCATTTGTAATCCTCTCTCATAGAGTTCAAGTAATTGTATTGCCATCATGAGGAAACCACACAAGGAATGACTCCGATGAGAAGGTTAAGCAATTATACAAAGGATATTTGTGGAGGCAGATGAGGATTTCAGAATAGAATATTTGAATCCAGAACCAAAGCTGACACAGGAGGTTGTTTATTGAGTCTGTATTTATAGATAAGGGTTAAAATGAAATGATTTATTTTTTATTAATAAATACCATTCACACGTCACCTGACTAAATCATTTACCAAACACCCTTTTGTATACGTGAACAAGATTAAGGCACAAATCAATGCGCAAGTCTCTTGAATGTCACCTTAACGGCATTACCTCTACCTTAATCCCTCCAAACCACTGTCCGCATGGCAATCTCCACCTCTACCTTAATCCCTCCAAACTAATGTCCACATGGCAGTCTCCAAATGGCAACCTACATGTCTATGCCAAGGTGGAGTAAAGGCTCCAGCATTCTTTCAAGCCGCCTCAATCCAACCCACGTTCCTAGGAGTTCTGGGCTCCTATTCAAGAGCATATGGTTTTTCCATTGCTGGTTCCTCCAAGCAAGGCTCAGGGCGCTTCATGGTAAAACCAAGGCAGTACCTTCTAAAAAGGCATGTGCCCTTGCTGCCACTTAGTAATCCCCTATATACAGTAACCACATTATTGACTCTTAACAATGCTTCTTAACATCAAACAAAAACCGATCCATTATCAAATATTCCAACATCAAATTCAGATATTTTTGTAAGAGGTAAGTTTAACACAACATATTGATGTAGCAATCACAAATCCACTCATGCTTGACCCAACCTAATCCCTCCAATTGCCAACTCCAATCAAAGAATGAAGTGCTGGAGATTAGGATATCCTGTCAACACATTGTGTAATGCTGAAGGACATGTGAGGTATATAATTTCCAGGATTTAGGCCAAAACAATAGCCTATGAAAGGGAACACTACTACATCCTGCTCGACAGAAATTTCCATTGACAATCCAGAGCTTATTTTTTCTTCCTTTTTCTTTCTCTGCGTTTTATACCTTTTGTTGTTTATAGAAGTAACCCATACAGGAAACAGTTGACTAATAGGAATCTGCTAATGAGAAACAAGTGGTAAACCTACCAATATAACAAAGAGGAAGTTTAAGAAGCATCTCATGCTTAAGCCCCTCAACTCAAAAGGACAGTATATGGTTTATCACATATAATTGGGTAAGCAGGCAACCTAGGCTTCCAGAATTCACTCAATTTTGATCTGAAAATTGCTACAGAGTAAATACATTGACCACTGGAAATATTAATTCATTACATAGAATCTTAAGATGGCACCAGCCAAAAAATAGCAATGGATTAATTATCATGTCATAAAACTGGAAGAGAAGAAAAATAAAAACCTACACATGCAAAAAATACACTCATTTCAAATGGATACTTAATGACAAGTGTTATAAGACTAAAGGACAGCAGTTAAGCTCCATAAACCTTGGAATTTGGGTTCCTCTAATCAAGTTCATGCAATTCTAAATATGATTGAGGGAATATAAGAGTTTATGAAAGGAAAACAGAGAGCAAGTTAAAGCTATTAAATTAGCAAGAACATCCCAACTCAATCCCTAAAAGAAAGAGGGAGAAAAGGCACAAACCTTGGCAGAAAATTTATTAATTCTCCACCAAAAAAAAAAATTTATAAGTCATTAATCCTTAAATAAGACAAAGAATGTTGCCCTGACTAAGACACAACCACAACCATTAATTTAGATCAAATATTATGTCTAAAACTGTCCTATCAGTGGTTGCATGCTTATTCAAAAAGACACATAACAAATCAAAAAGTCACACCATTTACTAAACAAAAACTTTAACAAAAATACTAAGTTTAAAAATAAAAATACTTAAAGAAACAAACTTAATCCTAAAAACTTTCTTTTAACATGCTGCACATCACAAGTGTGCAAAGGCAAACAGTAATTTAACTCTGCAGCTAAAATGCGCTTATAGCTCAAAGCCTCAAGGTTTAAGCACTTTGATCAACCAGAGCGAATCTCGTTTAATGAAGCGCACCTCATGCATACTTTTTTGGTGCTTTTTGAAGAAACATAATGCATGCCTAGGTGCATTTTTTTTCTTTCTTTTTCTTTTTTTTTTGATAAAAAATATATAAATCGTTAAAATTAACCCCTTTATCTTGATGAGAATGATATAGACAATTGATTTATACAAACCCTATTCTTAGGTGTGGTACTACATAAAAATAATTTGGTTTCAAAAAACACGAACAAGGCTAATTTACTATTCTTGTGCTTATTGGCCTTTGCCTTTTTGATATATTTTGATTGAAACACGCATTTTCTTGATTTTTATCATAGGTGTCACAGCTATGTATTTTTATATGGCATAAGAAAATTATATAAAATGTTAAATTTAAACATTATAAGACTAGATTATTATTATTATTATATTGTCCGTTCATTATTGTTTTCAAACTTACTATATAAAGATTTTAAGGAATTGAAATAACTTATATAAAATTTGATTTCATAAACTTTGTGAAATTTCACTATCCATTTGAGCTAACAGGCAAAATATATTGCTATTTTGAGTTTATTAACCTTTTCCAATTTTATGCTATGAATCCTTTTATTAGAAGTTATTGTAAATTATATTTGAAAAGGTATGTTTTACTTCAATTAGGCATTTACACTTTGCGCCTAGGCTCCAAAAGGACCATGCGGATAAGTGCACTTTATGCTTTTATCATCACTGAACTTGATTAAAAATTACAGTGCAAAGTCTACAGACAATAACTTGAGAGAGGGAACTTTAGATATGAATGTTTAAATGAAAGATCCATGATTGTGTTCACACAAACACATAAGCAATGATATTATGATTGTTGTTCCTATTCATGAATGTGAACACCATTAAAATGTGTTGGGAAAATAGAGAAGATAGCTAATAAAAAGAAGAAGAGAAAAAAACAACAATGACAACAAAGAATAGAGGAAAACAAAGGGTTAGGGTTAGTATAACTATTTCAGCGTGTGATTTCCTCCATGACCAATTTGTTCATTGATAACATTGCTTAAAAAAGAAAAATGTGAGAGGCCAGCTCATGGGCATAAAAATAACATGAACCAGCAATAATTGGTAATACTGATAGTTCCTACCAAGTCTCTCAAAATGAAAACCCCAATATAAGGTGCTCACATCATTTACCTTGAGATTCATTGCTTATAAAGCCAATGGACAGCAATGAGGTTTATAAAAGAAAAGGGACTGACTGACAGACAGAACCATGTTGGATAGAAGCAACCATGGACCTTTGGATAAAATTGAGGTCCAGATACCATTAGAAAGGCATGTTGTCACCGTGCCTCCTTCCACCATAACCACGTCCCCTTCCCCAGTTATATGAGCTCCGGTAATTGACACCATGTCCAGCAGCATAACCACCATAACCTAGATTAGGTCTCTGTTGGATATTGCCAAATGTCTGCAAGAGTAACAGAAATTCAGTGACATCCATGACTACTTTTATTTCTTGGCACAAGTTCATGCCTCATGATTTCAATTCTCAAATTTGGAAATGATACAAATAAGTTGGCAAACCTCAGTATCCTGCTTGATTCGCTCAGAGAACCTGTTCTGTCCGTTCCTTGCACCACGGGCAAGCGAATTACAAGAAATTGTGTCAAAGAACTCATCCTTATCATATGCAGGCTGCACAGAGGGGGAAAGGAAAAGGCATGCATTTAAGTATTAACATGACTATATGCACTAGACAAGGATAACCATAAAAACTACAATCATGTTGTTTGTTAAAAGAAGAAAACACACAATTTTAAATAAAATTATAAATTAAAAATAAAATTATAAAAATAAAAAATCTGACTCCTGTTTATAGAAATGTTGCAAGTCCAACCTTAGGATTAGGTATTAAGCCATGACCTTCTCTGTCCCCCAAGCTTTGACCAGTTGTAAAGCCCTGAACTCCCCCTGTTTTATCCTTACCCTTTCCAAGATAACCCCATACTTCATCTTTTTTAAACTTTTCATTCATGGCTGTAAAATCGAACTCTTCTGTGAATTGTGTAGCTGAATACTGAGGCTGCAAAAAATCAGCAACACAACAATTGGAAATTTCAATAAATAGTGCAATGGGCATACATACTTCCCGTAGAGACTAAATAAAACTGTGAAAATACACAAGCATCACACCCCAACCAAGTAGACCGATCTACTTTCTGTATACAGAAAAGAGTGCAATGAATATATGAATATATATAAATATATATATATATATATATAAATATCCAAACACACAAGCCAACGTACACAAACATGCTCCAAACACAAACCTAAACAGCCAAGTAGGCAACCTATTTTCATGCCCAAACAAGGGCATGAATCCACATGAATGCCAACTGCAAGACAGATAGATGATTGAGAGATCATAGTCACCAGATGCACATAATGTTAGTTACAACAACACTGCACTTCCAATGGAACACATCAAAACCCACACCAGTGAAAAACAAATAAAGAGATAAATAAGTTACATAGTCTGCATGCACATGAATACCAACTGTAGAATAGTACAAAGACCAATAATCGAAATATTTGTTGACACATAAAAACACATACATAACATACCAATCTACCTAGACACTTTTTAAACAAATATCTTTATCATACTTTCATGACTCCTAATCAAGCTTCAACAACAACAAAGCCTTAGTCCCAAACTTTTAGGATTAGCTATGGATACTCAACAGATTACTTTAGGGTCGGCCACATGTAATCTTTTCCTCCATTATATATCTAAAGTCATACTCTCTATTACTTCCTTAATTGACGTGTCCTTTTGTATTGCTTCTACTAATGTTATTTTTGGCCTTCTTGACCTCTACCTTTTTTCGATCCCTCAACTTGGATCAACTCATTCTTTCTTACCAGTTCATTAATCGCTCTCCTCTTAACATGACCAAACTATCTCAAGCAAATCTCCCTCATCTTTTCATCAATAGGGGTGATGGAGGAAAAATGGTGAAAAGGAAAGATGTTTTAGAAAGTTAAGTTGCTTAGAGAAAAGAAAGAATGAACTAGCTCTTAAAGAGACACACTCTTGGAATAATACCTCATAGGTAGAGATTTCTTGGATTCAAATTCAACTAGTTACCATGAGGGCAGCCTTGCTTATTTATAGATACATAAGCAAGCTGCTGATGGGCTAGAAAGTTAGTTACAAGAACCTACCATGTGGCTGTCATGTGATTGGCCAAAGTCTAACAAACATCTCTAACTAACTAATAGGCTATTGCACTTATCACTAACAATCTATCAACTAACTAACTTTCTGTTACAAGTGAAATGAACTACTTATCATACAACATAAGCACTAGTAAACAACTAGCTTTCAAAATGAACTGCATCAAGGGGCTAATCTCTATCTTAACATTCTCCTTTCAACTACACTCGGTACCATAGAGCATAGATTTTCATATAGCAGTCTTATAAAATTTTCCATTTAACATCCAAGCTTCAATGAAATAACTGATCCTACACTAATTATGCAAACCATTAAAAATATAGTATTTAAATCAACCTCCATTAAGCAAACAGCCCTGACTTGTCTCCAACATATCTTCCCTTCCCCATAAACAGAATCTTTTCTAACTCTGATTTTGCAATTTCCTTTAGTGTTCACTCTTCAGCAGAAAAAAGCTTAACTTCCTCTCTAGCATCCAGCAATTGGTCTCTTCCACCAAGCCTTTCTTTTTAACCCCCAGATCGCCCCATAGCCACGTTCCCCCTTGTCCCATGCCTTTAAATCTACTTTCAACACAGTTCGCTTTCCCCAGAGCAACTAAACTATGAAAAATCCCTTTCAGCAACCTATCACTCTGACACAAATAGCTCTATAAGTTACTTCCATAGTGAATAAAAATTTTGAAACCTGCTTGTTCAACTAAACCCAGTAAAAATGATATTTCTTCAATAAATAATCCCCGATAATTCTAAACACATAAGGAGCCTCCAAGAATATGATGAAAGAAAATCCACATACTCAAAGTTTACCTTAAATCACTATGCTCTGACATCCCATTATGTTGTATATTGCTTCCACTTAAATATAAGTTCAAAACTATTTCACAATGTGTTAACTTTTCCTTCCTCAAAGTTTGTAAAATAGAAATTTCCAAAGTCTCCATGAATTATCTTCACAATTAAGCAAAATTTTGTTCACTTTTAACCTTTAGATGATGCTTGGGCCAAACTCATTGAAGAGTTGGTTCCTCATAAATATACTGATTATGGAATCATAATCTCTAAGTGTACATTTTTTATTTTGATAAGTATAATCTCTAAGTGTACATTGGCTAGAAGGAAAGTCTATAAAATATCTCAAACCCCTTGTTCTTTTTTTCTTTTCTTTTCTTTTTTTTAACTTACAGGTAAAATTGTCCCAGCAGCCTAGAACTTAAAGAGTATAATGCAACTTTATAATCATTAACCATCTGTCAATACAAAACAAAAGGTACCACAATTGACTATAATTCAAATTGTAATAGTCTTTCAAAATAAACTCTCTTACCACCCCAAATCCATCAACATCCAATCAAAATATGGTTCACTAGTCCAATTTAATAATACCACAAACTTTGCACTCTACACACTTCGCATTCTATTGAGTCAATCCATTAACTCTTTATCAACTAAAATCAAAGAATTACTTTTCTTGCATCAAAACTTATCCCCCAGAATATTAAACAATCTTCCAAGTCCATAGAAAAGAAAAAGTGGAACTAGAACTTCTAAGTAACAAAGCATGTCCCAAAAACATTTAAGCACTACCTCACCCATAAATTAGGCTATGGTACTCCATGCAAATCAACCCTAACAAGAACAATGATCCAAAAGAAAGTCAATAACATTAGAATCCAAGGAAATCAACCGATATTATAACTGTACTGCAAAAACACCCTAAAATTTTATATCATAACATATAATATAATGTGAACTACAATAACAACAAATTGATTTTCCAGTCACACTACGAATTTTACGTCAATATCTTAACTCCATATAAACTAAAATCGAGGAATCATGGCTCTAACATCAAACCATAACCCCAAAAATGTTATGCAATTTCTAATTCCCTAATAATGATCAAGCACTCAAATTCTGAATAGGACATATCCCGACTATCATTCAGTAACTAAACCTGTGAGAATCCCTACAGATCAAACCTAGAGCTCTAGTACCATTAAATTGTCATGCCCCTAACCCGACCATTAAGCTAGGCAAGATAAAATGGTCACACGCTTATAACATTTTCACCCTACAAATGTGAAAGGCCTACTGAGAGACTAACAAACATCCACAAAGAAACTTGCATCAAATACATACATACATACATACATACATACATACATATATATATATATAAATATTCTGTCACTTATCACCTTAGACTTTAAAGCCTAGACTAGTAGACTATTGAATTAGTACTCACCAAGTCCAACAAATAGTCTACTGTTTCTTATAAGAAATATTCACTAAAGAAAAGTCTGCGCCTAAAGTAACTCCTTGACAAACCAAGCACAAGAATTTGTAGCTTCTGTCCACGAATAACCACAACAGTGGACATCCAAAATAAGAATCATATTACAGAGAAAGACATACGGTGAAGATGGAATTTAACACCAGATTCCCAAAAATTTTAAGCCTAAACCCTTCTTCGTTTACATTGTAAAACCCGTAGGAAATTTAAATAGTCTGATTACTGACCAATTACCCACATAAATTTTCTAATTTCATATAAAGCTTGGATTCAACGAAGGATGAGATTTCTTAGACTCTTACCTCAAAAGTGTCGTCAATCTTTCTCTACTTGAATATCCTGAGAAGTTATCTCTCTCAAATTATCTGTAGTTATACGCTAACTTAATTAGCTTATATATAGCTAGGGTTTCAACCTTATTTTCTGAAAACTCTCTCAATAATATTAATTATAAAATTGGTCCCACAAGAAGGTTTACTTAATTACCCCACTTATTAAGTCCTTTTTTTCCCGGTAATACACACCCTTTCCACAAAACCTTTAGTTCATTGAGGACAATCGGATTATGATTGCACTTGGATTACTCGAGAAGAGCTACAGCAAATTGATCCAGACTTGCTTAAGTATTGTCAGAGATGCCAGGACTATTGATAGGATTGGATTGTTCCCAACCAAGGGAGTTGGTGTGGACACAAGATACAAGCCTCCAATTACACAGACATGGACATAGACACACAAAAGAAGACAACCCAACCAATGGCCTTATGGATGGAGCCTGCTACAAGATGGGCCTAAAGCCTAATATTTATTTTACTTATGTAATTGGTTAAACCTTAGTTTCTTATCCTACTCAATTTTGGAATATAATTTCTTTTCTTACTAGCTTAGTTGAATTATTTTTTATTCTTACTAGGATACAGAGATTGAAATTCTATTTAAGGAACCAGGGGTTTAGAATTGTTTTAAAGCACTTGATTGATAAAACTGTTGAAATTTTCTCAATAATCTAATGCTGATTCCAACCAATTTAGGTGTTAATTCCTAGCTTTTTTTTTTTTTTGGTTCTTCATTTCGGTGTTGCATAAAATTTGGTTTTTCGCCCAACATCAATGATCTAGTAAAAGTTGACTTCAGTTGAACCACCAAAGCTTCCATATCTTTAAAAGTATGTTGAATCCTCTCTTTCCATAGTGTCCATAATAGACATAAGGGACTTGATTCCAAACAAAAAAAGATTGTTTTTAAACCATTTCCACCATCCAGATAGAAGCTCAACAACACTCATCGGCTTTACTCAATGAATCTGAACCATCAAGGAAAAAAAAGTTCCATAAAGCATATACAAATTCAGAGTGCAACAACAAACCATCCACATTCTCACCACTACTCCTATGCACCAGCAATTTACTACCATGATTCATCTCTTTGAGAGATTATCACATATCCGAATCTTTCTCCAAGTTGCTGTTAACACAAGGAAAGCGACCATTTTAGAGCCTTAGCATACCAGTTGTTTTTCCAAGGGAAATATGCACCTCTCAATCCAGATGCCATCTAATGTGAACGCACATCAAACCTACCATTGTCATTTAATCTCCACTTCTTACGTTCAAGGCCCTCTAAGCCTTAATACCAAATTTTGGGGTTGGCTATGCTCCCAACAGCAATCAAGACTCAAGTAAGCCACATGTATTCTTTTTTGCCATTATATTCTATTCAAAGTCATCATCCCTCTTACATCCTTTTTTTTTTTGATAAATAACGGAATTGTATTAATCAAAAGTCCAGGTACACCGGGGGTGTACATGGAAAACAGTAAATAAATTACAAAGATCAGGCATTTCTAAAAAACTAGAACAAGGGAAAAGATTAAAGGAAGAACTCCACTCTAGCAAGGTGTGAAGAAGGAGAGATTTAAATTCTGAAATAGACCGTTCCTTCCCTTCGAAACATCTTGAGTTCTGTTCTCGCCAAATATACCATAGGACACAATGTGGGACAGCCCTCCATAAATCAATGCTCTAATGCCCACCGAAGGAACCTTGCCAACTCGAAAATAAATCAAAGACACCATGCAGCATAACCCATTGAAGACCAAATAGAGCCCACACCATAGACCATAATTCATAAGCAATAGGACAATGAAGAAGAAGATGATTCACCGATTCCCCACTCTTTTTACACATATAGCACCAATCTACAACTGCAACACCCTTGTCCCTCTTACATCCTTAATTGACATATCCTTTTTTAATACTTCTACTAATGCTATTTTAGGTCTTCCTCTACTTTTCTACATTCGCTCAACTTGATTCAACTCACTCTTTCTCACTAGTGTACTAATTGCTCTCCTTTGCACATGAGCCAACCATCTCAAGTAACTCTTGCTTATCTTTTCTTCAATAGGGGCCCTCTATCTTTAAGGGAATTTCTCATTTCAAATCCTATCTTTTCTTGTATTTCCCTTTATCCATGTTAATATTCTCATTTCAACTACACTCATTTTATGAACACGTTAATACTTAACAAACCAACATTCAATACCATAACTTATAGCTGGTCTTAAAGAAATCTTTTAAAAAACTTCCTTTAACCCAATAAGTATTCTATTATCACACAATACTCCGGATTAGCTTCTCCACTTCATCCACCCTACTCTTATCCGATGATTCACATCCTATTCAATCTCTCCATCATTAAGAAAAATTAAACCAAGATATTGAAAACCCTCACTCTTTGGTATCTCTTGACCACCAAATCTTATAGCCCCTTTAATTAAGTAATGAATCAAGCTTTTGGTATTCTATTTCTTTTTCCTATTTCATTTCCTGGTAAACTAACAATCTTGTTTTTTTCTTTATAGATAAATGATACATTTTATTGAGAAATCAAGCAACAATAGGTTCCCTTCCCTGTATACAAGTAGTACACTAGAGAGCACAACATTCAACAGATATTAAATAAGGCAAGAAATTCCTCCAAGGAGGAAGAAGGATGTCCCATCATTTTTTATAAGTAATAAATGTTTTATTAAGATCCCAAATAAAAGAGACCTCCCAAAGTATACAGGAAGTATACAAATGGGGACAACAATCAAAGCCTCAAATTACACAAATCCAACAAATCAAAAATATAAGATAAGGAAAAACAGCCAAAGTGGACATCCAATCCAACAGGATTTCCAATCATGGCAGCCATCCGATCATACAAAAGACAAAGAAAAAAAAAATTTATCTCCATGGCTGGACACTCAATCCCTTCAAAAGTGCGCCTATGAACTAAACAATCTTGTGGACTTTTGTCTTTGAGATATTAGGCATCATATGGGGTTATCCTAAGTGTTTACTTTGCTATCCTACTTCAATATGGGCATAGCAAACCTACTTCATACCCAAAAAAATAAAAAATAGAATGTTCGGAATAAGGCTGTTGTGTGTCGAGGGACGAAACTAGGAATTTTGGTTTGGGGGCCAAGTTATGGTACTAGACAGTAATCAAGACAAACCCTGAAGTAAGTCATAATTTATAAATATATTATATACAAAATTATCAACTTTGATTTATATATATTTACAAATTTTTAGAACTTACCATTTTTTAGATTCTAACGAGTAGACAAAAGTTATCTAAATTGATATTAAACACAACCAAAAATGTCATAAAAAATAACTTATTATCTCTCGTCAAAGTTAAGCTTGAAGATAACCTTTCTTAAAATAAATTAATCAATTATCTTTTTTTTAAAATTAAAATAAGTGATTGGTGTAATTAGTAAACTAATCTATTATCATGCACCTAAAGCTAGAAATTCTTAAAATTTTCAGTTTTTCAATTTAAATTTTAAAATTTTCTACTAAAATGAATAAAACAATTACAATGGAACCAATGAAATCCTCAAAACTTTAGCAAATATAGGAGAAAATTTTACAAAATAAATAAAAAATAGTTTTCTCTATAACCACTAAGCCAATCACTTAGTTATATTTTCAAAAAGATCATTAAGAGGATCATTGAACCTTTTTATTTTTGGGGGGTGGGGGGGCATGCCCCCTTCCCCAAGCTAACATGTAGTTCCACACTTCCACCCTAAGTGTGCATGATGCGGACAATACCCCAGGTAAAAATGAACAAACTTTTAAAGGGCAGGAGCTTTCTCTCAATAGAATAAGGCCGGATTTGTACAAATTTTATTTTAAAATGTCATTGGATGGGCCATCGAATATTCTAGACTTCTTGAATTTTTGTATTTGTAAATGTTATTTGGGGCATAATTTTTCATATACAACCAGTATATCAAAGTCCCTCCCTTTGTTTTTAAATTATTGCAAAATCTTTACTTATCAAAAAAAAAATCCTAATCAATCCAGTAAACAAAACCGCATTAAAATTTAAATATACTACCAAAAACAAGCAGAAACCAAGAAATTTAGATTCAAGCATGATGAATGCTAAAAATACTATTAATAATGTCTCGGCAAATAAAAAGCACCCCCTAAATTGTTTTGCATAATATTTCCCCAACATAATAGATTAAACAGATTACAGATTAAATGGTACAAGATGCAATAGTAACAAGAAAATATCCTTAAAAATGGGAATTATAATTTTTGGACCCAGCATCCCCACATCCCCAAAAAAATAAATAAATAAATAAAGAGAATTTCACCTGTCTTGTAGAAGTTGGCAATGGCAAAAGAGGTGCTTGAGATACAGGAATAGAAAATGATGATGAAGAATAAGATGATGTCGGAATTGGAGCATTCATATCAGTTTGAACAGGGTAGAGCTTCTGCATGGAAGAAAGCGCATGTGGTCTAGACTGTGCTAACTGATCCGGAGTTAACAATGATGGAGAAGGTGTTAGCACGGGGCCTGAAGAATCCGCAAATGAAGATGGATAAGACATGGACTGGACAGGGAGAACCGATTGTGAGTCAGAAACAGCTTTACCAACAATTTGGTTTTCACTGGTGTTTAAGTCTTCACGAGACAAAGGAAATGAAGACAGAGTTGATCTGTTAGCAGTTAAAGATTCAGAATGTGGTAAAGATGATTTTGTGGACAAGAAGGACGGAATATCAAGAGAAGTAGAAGACTGTACTGGACTAGCAGAGGGTAAATATTTTGGATGTACAGAAGCAGAAGCAATATATGAAGATACAGGGGTACCAAATTCTGATGTATTCGGCAAGCTCAGGGTTGTAGGTGTCTGAATTTCAGGAGTCTGCCACTGACCCTGCATTGTCAAGGGAAATGAACCAGTTGATGGGGGTTGAAAAGGAATAGGTTGCTGTGAAGCATGAGATATACCACCCAATGTTCCATTGTACCCTTGCCAATACATTGGCATAGAAGAAGATGGAGAACCAACAAGTTGTGTAGCAGGTTGGGATACAGGTTGATATGAAGGCAGTACTCCAGTATAGGTTCTGCTTGTCAAAGCAGGGGTATCTTGCCATTGAGTTGATTCTGTCAAGGTTTTACCACCAACAGAAGCCAAAGGTGGAGAATTCAAATGCACCCCAGCATAGTGCGACTGCAAAGATAAAGCAAAACAGATATGTAGGTGAACTTGATTTTTCTGAATGACACTTCAAATTTTGAATTTCAAATCCCAGAATGTCAATACCTGGATGATAGCAGGATCATTGTGAATCTGCTCTTCTGTTTGGACAGGTGGGGAGGCTTTAACTTGCAAGTCCTAAATAGTAAATATTCATAAGGATTTTTCTTTTATGAATAATAAAATTTTATTTAAATAAAGAAAATGGGCAAAATCATAGTCCACAGGACATTTACAAGAAAAATGCAACCAAAAAACTATGATGTAAAACTACAAACATCTAAAACTTCCAGCAACAAGGAGCAACAAACACTAAAACAAGTGGAAACCAACATATTTAACATGCCCACAATTTTAGAAGACTACCCAAACAAGTATTTAGTAAAGAATCATATAGCAGCAACATCAATTTTTGAAGATTACCAAAAGTATTTCATAAGAATCATATAGAAGCAACATCAACTTATCATCCTAGCTCCTCAACAAAAATACAAAAAAAGAATGAGTATGTCTGAGAGAGAGAGAGAGAGAGGGTACATGTATAGTCAAAGACGATGATAATGCAACCAAGTATTGGGTGTTTGCATTCTTCTTTTTAAGCTTAGGGAAAATTATGTTTTAAACCCTATAATTTAAGGGTGTAACAAATTAAATCCTATAGTTTTAAAAGTAATAAATTAAACCCCAATGTTCCAAAAAGTAACAAATGAATCCTTATAGTTTCAGAAAAATGAAAAAGTAAACCATGAGATTTCAAAAAATAACAAATTAAACCCTCAGCCAATTTTAAATTCCAAACGCAATGAAATTCCATTTAAATGGTTGAAGATATTTGATTAGGTTATTAAGTAAAGCTAAAATAGGAAACATTATATACCACAGCTCTTAGTTACTGAAAACATTCATATTTGTTCTAAGAATCAAGACACAAGGATATTTAAATAATAGCTATATTTTCAAAAAAATAAAAGAAGGGAAAAGGAAGCATGCTAAGAATGGAAAATAAGTTGCTCTCACTTACTTTAATGTCACTTGCTCGGAAAAGAATGTATTCATACACCTTATCACCTGGTGGAATTTGTGGGCTATCTTTCCTTCGCCCCTCTGTTCCAAAAGACCTAACTGCAAGATCACAGAAGGCTTTATTTTTTTTGTTATTCTTTTCCATTAATGTAACAGCCAAGCTAGAATTTATATAACCCCCAACATTTTAGGATGAGTGCCGTACTTTTTTGTTGAACTTTAAGTATTTCACCTACCCTTATTATCTTCTTTTCTATTTTTGGATTAGTAAATAAAATAGTATTATTAAGTATAAGAGGATAACCTCAAGTACAAAGACTTTATAAAAGAGATTATCCAAAAAATTACAATCTATAGTTTAACAAAACAAGAAAACCCATAAATGTAGAATAAGGAAAAGAACTCGAAGACTCAAAGTAGTAATCCTATCAATTAACAACCATAAAAACAATAAAAACTTCAGCATTTTGTAGAGATCTCCACTCCATTTTTTTTTATAGGAAAGATCTCCACTCCATTGAAAGTACAATTGACCTTGGACTGCAATTTATTATCCGTAGTTATTTCAATATTATCACTCTCAGAAGGAAACAAATATTAATAACATAAGGCCTTTGCCAAACACGTAACCCCACAAAGAAACGGTGATTTTAACATAGATTGGAAGCATTCTAAGCTATGCGAAGAAATTAAGTTTCAGAGATTTTCCATGACTAAAATCAGCTCTTTTTTCTTACTTGGGCAGAAAATTTTTAACAAAAATACCCTTTCCCCGCACTTGGTTGAGGGAATTCAATATGCCCCCCACATTTGTATCCCCAAATGGAATACCTAGAAACTTGAATGCCACAGAATATAATTTTTCCGCATTTGATTCGAATAAAAATTTGACAAAATTCTCGAGAAAGTTACTACCATGTTAGATTTATCAATCGAAATTTATAGGAATCGTTTTTATTTATTAAAAAAACAAAAACAAAACAAAACTCCATACAATCTCATTTTGTGAAAACATTATAGTGATATTATATTCACACATTTATTCTTACAAATTAACACCACCGGCTATCAAATGCACGCCAACAGACTATGTATGAGTAGTCTAATGTTCAATTGTGGTATCTCCACCATGTTGTGTCCTAATTCTTCAAAGAACAGACATGCTTCATAGGTTTTTGACAATGTCCATTGTTGTTCTTCATTTGTCGATTCTATAATTTTATTTACGAGAATCTTTTGAAACTGTGGACAACACTCTACACCTAGGGTTAACAAAAATCCCAAACTATTTGTCAAAAAGAAAAAAGAACAGAGGCAAAAAAATAAAAATAAATAAATAAAAAACACAAACCCTAGTTTAGAAGAAATAGTTGGGAATTAAAGGTGAAGGAGCGTACCGTTGTTGAGGCCAATGGTGGAATCGTTGACGTTGAGGAAGGAGAGAAGTCCTTCGTAGCGAATATCGGACTTGGAAATCAGGCTTATGAAGCTTCCTATGTACGATTCCGCCGCCGCCGCCGCCGCCGAACTCGAAGAAGACGAAGCGTCTTTTGCAGCGGCGGTTTCAGTCGCCATTGTAGTTGTGGTGGTTATGTGTGACGATCAAGATTCAAACAAGTACCTAATGATCCACAGAGAGAAAAAATATATATACTACAAGTTGATATGAATATGAATTCTCTCTTCTGAACTCAGTTGCTGTTTTGTTTTCTCTCTCAACACAGTTTTCTTTTGGTTTGCTTTGCTTTTTTGCGTTTCACTTTCAGTTTGTTTCTCCTTTTTAAAGAGGAAAGTGCTTTTAATTTTACTGGTGTGTTTTTTTTTTTTTTTTTTTTTGAGATGGTCACAACTCACAATAAGGGAATGTTATTTACAAAATATTTTCGAAATAAATTATAAGTAGAGTTGGTTAATTTTGGGTTAAAAAGTAATTTTATTCGTAAATTTAAATTAAAATTAATAATAATTTATTATTTATAATTTTTTGTAAAAATATTTCAGACACTTCTTAAGTTTAAAACAATTAAATAAAAATAATATTGATAAATAAAAAAAACAATATTTTTCCAAAAAAATAAATAAAAACTAAATTTTTTTTTTGTCTTTGAATTAGGTTAATTTAGATTTTATCCCTAAACTTTAAAGTGTTTTTTTTTTTTTTTCCCTAAGCTATCCAAAATGTTATACTTTCTATTTTCAAACTTTAAAAAAATTAATCTTAAACTAACAAAAAAAAAAATTTATCCTTATTTGGCCCCTAAAATGTGAAAAAATGTTATTAAAAATTTGTATGATGAAAAATGAAATTCATGCAAAATTTATAAACGAAAATAATATTTTAACCTAGAAAAATGCTAGGATGCCAATTTTTTTCACTCTTTTTATATTATCTGATTATATAAGATAAAGAAGTTCTAATAAAGCAAACTTATTAGCATACACTTCGAAGCAAAGGAAAGCTCCCCGTCAAAAGTAGGAGAAGAAAAAGGTTACAAAGTCTTGTTAGTGTTGGCATCTTATCTTGCAATTTGCACCAGCACAATTATTTGATTCGCTGAAGACATACTTCATCGGCTTTGGCTGAACTTGCCCAATAAGTTATAAGATATTATAAAAGTAGTCCAAAAGTTTTATTAGATGAAGATTGGTTAGACACCAAGTCCACTACAATTTTTGCATCTAAGGCTGCGTTTGGTTCAATGTAAATCGAATTCTAAGTGTAAAATGAATGCAGGGGAAAATAAATTCTCATAAGGAAAATGAAATCTAGGTGTTTGGTTCTGCAATGGAAAATAATCCAGAAAACGATTTTCGGTGTTTGGTAACATTCTGAAAATGCTATTTTCCTACAAATGCTTCACATTTTCTCAACTATTTTCTTAGCTTCCAAACAAATTTTATAACAGAAAATTTCAAAATACACATTTAAGACAACCAAAAAATCAAAATAAAACCATTTATTCACAATATATCTCGGTGAGAGGAGGAAGAAAGAATGAGAGATATAACTAGAAAGTGCGATCTCGGTACCAACAGAGGACGGCGGTGCCCAGATCGGGAAAGAGAGAGATCGGTACCAACGGAGGACAGCGGCAACTAGATCGGGTGGGTGTGGATTAGGCAAGGTGGGTGTGGGTTTGCCGAAATGGGAATTGGGTTATGTGGGTAGATGGGTAGCTTGGATGTGGATCGGAGCTCATGGAGGAGGGTAGCTTGGATGATGGCGGGGGTGGTGATGGCGGTGGTGGATCGGAGACATGTAACGGTGGAGCATGGCGGTGAGGTTGAGTGGGTGAGATCTCGGTGCGATCTTGGTGCGAACGAGCCAGTGCGATCTCGGTGGTGCGGCGTGATCTGGGCGGAGGGGGCGGCACGATCTGGGCTGGCCTTGGCTTGGCTGGGCGGCCAGAGCTTGGCATCGGACTGTGTGTGGAGTTGAGGTGCGTGCGTGGGCTCGAGCTCTCTCTCTCTCTTTATCTGTGAGTCCTGGAATTCATTTAAAGGTAAAATGAAGGCTGCATTGGTTTTACGGCTAAAGTGGGTGATTTTACAGTCAACGTGTAATTGATTTTCCATTTGACCATATTTTCTGTTGGAGCCAAACACACACAAGGGTGTAAAAGTAATTCCGGAATTCGTTTTCAGTTGAAACAAACGCAGCCTAACTTTAACTCCCTTCCAGGTTATCACCTTCATAAGTGCCTGAGAGCATTCACGTCAAAGTTTTAAAAAGAATTACTTTTAGCAACTCAACAACTTATCTTATCTATTTTAACACTTTGATTTATAAGAGCATTAGTATTGATGGTACTAAAAAACTAAATTACTATCTTTAGCACCACGAACTACAAAATTGGGGCTGCATTAGTGGAGCTAAAGCAATAATTTTTTGCTTCTCAACTACAGTGCACAGCTCTGTAGCTCAAAAGTTAAAAATAAATAAATAAATAAAACATTATTTTATTTGTGTTCAATATTATTTAACTAGTTTCTTTTCTTTTCTTCTTTCTTTTTCTCTTCCTTTCTCATTTCTTCTCATTGCAAGCTCCTCTCTCCTTACACTCATCACTTCTCCCACTCTTCCCTCAGATTTTTCTCTCTTCCTCCACCTCGCCAACCCATCTCGCCTGCCCAACTCCGACCCACCTCTTCCTCCACTAGCCGCCGACCCAAGCCCATGCCCAGCACCGACCTTCACTCTCTTCGTTTTCCGCCCCTCTCTTTCTCTGCTATCTCATGCCTCTCTCACTTGCAGCATTTGCCGTAGGTAGCAGGTTTGACTAAGTTTGTGTGGTTGGTGGTGGATTTTGGTCGTGGCAGCGGGTTTGTGGGGTTTTGAGTTTGGCTGGGTTTCGGTGGATTGTGGTTGTTTGTTGGATTTCTACGGTGGATTGTGGTTGTTTGGTGGATTTCTACAGGTTTGAATGGGTTTCAAGTTTGGCTGTTGTGGGTTTGTGTTTGTGTTTTCCAATTTGTTGTGAGCTGTGGGTTAAGATCATGGGTTTGTGTTTTTGCTGGCTTTTTGGTTCTTCTTCAAATAAGAGTTTCACACTTGTGATGGTGGTGGTGGTGTTGTGAGTGCTTGAAGAAGTTTCACACTTGTGGTAGTGGTGGTCGTGATGGCGGTGGCAGCGTGAGGGTTGTGGATTGAAAAGACAGAGAAAGAGAGATAGAGAAGAACAAAGAAAATAATAATAATAAATAAATAAATTGTCTATTGTAGTAGATATATTATTTTATTGCATTGAAAGCTAAAATAAAACTACTGATGTTAGGTGTTTTATAAAGTGAGGTGGTAAAATAGATAAAATAGCTTTTTGTGGTACCAAATTGCTAAATTTATAACTCCACCAATGTGGATGCTCTAATATACTCAATATCAAAGGTTCTATTTTAGCATACAATATATTAAAATAATACAAACAATTTCTACCCAATACACCCATAAACGCCATTCCGTAGCCACAAAACAAACCACAAAGAGTTACACCCAAACCCACAACCGCAAAATAGCCATGCCCACAGCTAAACACCCATTTCACATAAAAGCCACCAACCATTCCACAGTCACACTACCACCAACCACAACTCTGTCGAAAGCCAGCCACAACAAAAACCCACCAGTGAACTCAGTGACCTACAACAATGATCAACCCAGCCACAACATCGTTAACCACAACCACCTAGCAAAAAGACCAAGTACAACCAGCTACAACTGCAACCCACCACCATTGCCACCCACTCCCACAACCCATTGATCTCAAAAACTCACAACCCACGAACCCATAACACTAATTCTAATCTCAATAACTATCGCACGCCAACACTACACGCCAATCTCTACCACCATTGCATGCTCAAGCTGTCACCAATCTCAACACCATTGCTAATATGGAGCATAAAACAAAGATGCCCTTGGTGGCAATACGAAGGAGAGAGAGAGAGAGAGAGAGAGCAAAAATGTGAGATAGAGATGGAGCAGAGAGGAGAAGAAAAGAGAGAGGGGCACGAGAAAGACAAAGAAGAGAACCGAATAAAATAATATTATTTCTATATAACTTTAGCTACAATAAACTACTATGAGTCTGTTTGGGATCTGCTTATTTTGCTGAAACTAAAAACTTTTTGTTGAAAGTACTATAGATAAAGATAAAAGTTAACTGAAATAGTACAGTGGGACACATGAATAGTACCAAAAATGCAGTGGGACCCATGAATAGTAGCAAAAATAAGCTGGCTTTTTAATTTTTGCCAAACACACACTATATATGATAGTTTACTGTAACTAAGGTTGTATTTGGCGTTGGCTTAAAAAGTCAGTTTTTTTACTATTTAGCTATTTTTGCTACTATTCATGGTTCCCATTACACTTTTTGATACTATTCATGAGTCTCATTGTACTATTTCAGCTACCTTTTAGTTTTATCTACAATACTTTCAGCAAAAAAGTTTTCATTTTCAGCTAAATAAGCTATTTCCAAACGGATTCTAAGTGTTAAAAATTTGTAAGCTTAGCACCTTTGTTGTTGTGGGTTTTTTTTTTTTTTTTTTTGGTGCTGAAATAGCTTTTTACCTATTTTAGCATATTTGATGTGAATGCTCTAAATAGTAGGAAATTCTTATGATCTATCACACCTGCAATTTTGAGAATTGTGAGTTCAAGTAGTGACAAGTAGGGGTGAGCAGAAAGTCACTGACACCGATCCAACCGACCGGCACCGATCATCCCGCACCGCCATTGCAACTGACTGATGAAGTCGATGTTGACGATCGGAGCGCGAAGGGAGTTTTGATGCCGGTGTGGTGCAGTCAACCGGAGCTGAAAATCTGAAACTGATATATGTCGAACCGAACCGATACCAGTATATCGTTCAATTCGTTCTCCCCAAGTTTGGATACGGCGTCGTTTTACAGGTTCTAATTTTTTTTTTTAATAAAACATCATTGTATGGGTGTTATTAAAAAAAAAAAAAAAAAAAAAACAAAACGGTGCCATTTTATGCTAGGTTTTTAGATTTTGCCCCTAGTATAAATTCATTCTTTTATCTCTTAGAATCCTTTAACTCTCTCTCTCGCTCTCGCCTCTAGCTTGACGCAGCGACGCCTCGCCTAAGCTCTCGTCGTCGCCTCTGCAGCAGCCAACAGGCGCTCGCTCACCAGTCACGGCTAACCAACGGTAAGCCACCAACAACCCTCTCTCCGATATAAATGATTTGTCTTTGTGTTTTGTCTTCGTGATTTGTCTTCGTGTTTTTTCCTTTTCATTTGTTTGGGAAAGCATGAATGATTATCTTAACTGGGTTTTTTTTTTTTTTTTTTTTTATGAAGTTGGTTTGATTAAGTTAAGGTTGTGATTTTTATATAAGACTTTAATAGTGGAAAGACTATTATATTATATAGTCTAATACTTAGGCCCCCAAAATAAAATAAAAAATAAAAAATGCTATACTTTAATATGTCTTACTGTCTTTAATAAATTAATATGTCTTAGGGTTATAACTAACTTACTTTAATATGTCTTAAGTAACTTACTTTAGTCCCACTTACTTTAATATGTCTTAACTAACTTACTTTAATATGTCTTAGACTTGGTGTGTCACAGTTTACTAAGTACTACTAACCTTTTTTTTTTCTTCAGCATTTTAATTTTTGAGGGAGACAAAGATTGAGAGAGTTCTCGCTTTCAATCCTTCACCGAGAGGTAATCACTAATCACTCACTATATTCAACATTTTGATTTTAAATTTTTAGTACTTAGTAACAACTGTTTTAAGTTTATATATATAAAATTAGCTTTTATTTTATATTTATTCAATATAAATATAAATATTCTCTAGTTCTGAATTGTTGTTAATATTAGTGACATGAATTGTTGAGTAATTGAAATTTGGTATTTTTCTTTATTTTTTTTATTGGGTTTGGATTGGTTATTTTTTGAAAACTGTGATTTTTTTGGGTGGTTTAATTGGATTTGGGTTATTTTATTTTATTTATTTGGTTGATGAGGAAGTGGAGGAGGAGCAGAGAGAGTGTGAAATTTGGTGTTTTGCAGCTGAAAGGGTTGTGAATGTTTGATTTCATGGCCAATTGGGTTTGAGGGTTTTTTGAACTTTGGCATAATTTGAGTCTGGTTGAATTGCATTGATTACCTAAAGGGTAAATCCTAATATATGAAAACGAGGGACGACAAGGTTCGGCTTATTCAGTGCCTTCTAGAGTCTAGTAAGGAGCTGAATAAGGACTTTCTCATCGTGTCAGGGAGGTGGCACGACGGCCTTCCCTGTCCGACAGAAGAGGGGGCACCAGGTGGGGTATTTAGAGTAAGAGAGGGTTGATCTTTTGTGTTGTCATAGTTTGTACCATTTGGCTACTAATACTAATATACTTTCTTCTCTACAGATCCACACGCCTTTGGCCGACACTTTCACTTGGTCAACTGGGAAGATTAGGCAACCATCCTTAAGGCGAATGTTTTTGTGAACGAAGCTGATAACCAAGTCAGAGCCGCTCACAAGATCCTCAGGTACGATCCCATCCAGAAATCATTCTCGGCTCCGAAGTATGTGATCAGAGCCAAAGATCATCGGCTTCACAGAATCACCATAGCAGAACAAAGGTTCTTGATTCCCGAAGGATCCCCTGTTCCAGAAGGCGCTCCATTGGCAGGCCCTTCCTCGTCCCCTTAAGCTATAGAGGCCGAGGACGATTTTGGTGTATTCGATCAAGACAATCTATCCGAGGATCCCTCTGGTGACTTAGGCAATCCCAGTTTGACTGAAGCGGACCTCTCATTAGTAGGGACTTCTTCTCAAGCCGAGATGGGTTTTAAGAAGAAACCTTTAACCAACCTGCTTGACCTGATTGAGGGTCAGCCAGGGAAGGATGCGCCAGGGAGGCCACAGTCCAAGCTTCCTCCTCCTCCCAAGTCTCAACCTGCTCAGACCAAGTCATCCTCCACTCAGTCGAAGTCGTCATCCCCTCGGCCGAAACTTCCTCCTCCTCCCCAGCCGACTCTGCCTTCTCGGCCCGAGCCTGCCAACCCAAAAAGGAAAAGGACTTCCAAAGGCAAAAAGCCCATGGATGGAGGGCAACCTCGCTCCTCTCAGGAGGAAGTTGAAGCCCAACGAGCTTCAAAACAACTGAAAGTCGGGCACCAGGGCCAAGAAAAGGAAATCGCCACGCAGTCCGAGCCCCAGGCCTGGCTTCCTGCCCCAATACTCCATGGGGAGCCTCTGGTAGAAAACGCCTCACTCAGGGACTTCCGAGGGGGCGAAGGTGCCTACGTGGCCGATGCACTGGAGAGGTGCTTGCTGCTCCCCGCTGATATAGCCGAGCTGGGGAATATGAGGAGGCAAGAGGTCTTCCTCAGCATGAAGAGGTATTTGGGCATGGTAAGACTTCTAACTTTTATGGCTCCATTGATCTCTGTCCCTTGGCTTCCATCTTACCATGTGCTTGTTTCAATTTGGCAGGCTGTCCAAGCCACTTACAGGTTGGAAGAGTTGGCCAATGACCAAGGTAGGGCCCTGGAACTCAAGCGTGACAAGCGCTTGGATGCCACGCGGACCCTTAAAAACTCCGAGGCTGATCTGGCGAAGGCAAGGGAGGACCTGAAGGAGATGACAAGGGCCAGAGACAGAGCTGAATTAGGCCTGGCCAGCACCCAAAAACAGGCCGAAGACTAAACAAGGCGCCTACTCGAGGCTGAGGATCAGCTGAAAATTGCCAAGGAGCAAATTGCTGATCTGAAGAAGAAGCTGGCTGAGGCTGAGGAGGCCAGGAACGCAGCAGAGTGGGCCAGGGATGAAGCCTTGAGGGCTAAGGTGGAGGCCAAGTTTGCCAGGACTGAGGCCGAAAGCTCCAAGAAAAAGGCCGAGGAGGATGCTTATGCCTTGGGAATGGACAAGACACAGGCCATTCTCAAGGCTCAGGTACCTGGGGTGTGCAGGCTCTACTGTTCCCAGGTTTGGAATGAAGCCCTTAAACAAGCTGGAGTTGGGACTTCATCTGACCTCTAGAAGGCAGAGAATGTATACTACCCTCCTGCCATCCGAGAGCCCGGTCCTCTTAGCTCCGAGACTGGTACTTCTCTCGAGGTAGTTGATGCAGGCCATTCTGATACTGCCCTTATCTCAACTTCTTCTGACGAGCCTGCCAAGGAGGCCGAGCCACCCGGGGTAACCGAAGCAGATAAAGGCCCTAGCCAGGGAGCACCCCAGGATGCTGCAAAGCCTCCAGCTGATGCCCAGGCCCCTCATGCTGAGGAGACAGCTCTCCTTGTGGTGCCTCTGCAAGCTATTCCCTTAGGTCAAAGTCCCAAGGACCCTGAGGCCACTTCAGACCAGCCTTCCAAGGGGGCAACGAAGACCAAGTTAAAGAACTAGGCTGCCTTTGCCTTATATTATTGTTATTATTATTATTATTATTATTATTATTATTATTATTATTATTATATTTTTTTTAAGTATTCGAACTGTTGTAATGGAACGCTTGGATTGAATATATGCAATTCCCTTTTCATGTGTTAATTGTCGCTATAATAGGTGTTGTTATTTATATAACTTGTGCTTTGATTATTAGCTAAACAATCTCAACAGTGTGACTTGTTTTCCATTTTTGAAACAGCGGCCTAAAAATGTAAAGTCCATAATGATAATTTTCACTTAGACTCTAATTAACAATTGAGCCACTTTTATTATTACGACTTGCTTTTGCTGAATGGGCTATAGAAGGCAATAACCTTATAACATGAATCTTATACCTCATGAGTTGGTCATCATAACCTGTATAAAATGCTAAGCGCGTATTACTTATAAAGACAAACTTTTAAATCCCAAGATCTAATGCCACAGCACAATGCGCAAAGGCATTCAGAAGCATGTTCCAAAAATTTACTGACCTCAAGGAAACAATTAGCTACTGACTACGCAGGGAAGTTACGTTCAATGTACCTTAAAGTGCCTTAAGTGATGCTCATGAGTTTGTGTTTGTTTGCATCTGTATCAAATGAGGACAGGGCGAGTGTTCTTAGGTACCAGACTCCCCTTTGGCTGTGTATGTAACTTAGATGAATGCTCGAGCTTGTTAATTTCCTCAAAGGTTGTGGTCCGAGGAGTCACACAACACACGGACTCTGTTGATCGCTCAGGCCTTTGTTGATTGGTTCTGTCTAACACTTAGGTTTTTCTGGAAGTAACTAGTTTCCCTATAGGTTTGAGTCCGAGGACCATACAAGACCTTGATTCTGTCTAGTATTTAGATTTTTCCTGAAGTAGTTAGTTTCCCCATAGGTTTAAGTCCGAGGACCATGCAAGACCTTGGTTCTGTCTAACACTTAGGTTTTTCTAGAAGTAACTAGTTTCCCCAAAGGTTTGAGTCCGAGAACCATGCAAGACCTTGGTTCTGTCTAGTACTTAGATTTTTCCTGAAATAGTTAGTTTCCCCATAAGTTTGAGTCTGAGGACCATGCAAGACCTTGGTTCTGTCTAGTATTTAGATTTTTCCTGAAGTAGTTAGTTTCCCTATAGGTTTGAGTCCGAGGACCATGCAAGACCTTAGTTCTGTCTAACACTTAGGTTTCCCTATAGGTTTGAGTCTGAGGACCATGCAAGACCTTGGTTCTGTCTAATACTTAGACGGTTGCCAAAACATAAGACGTATAATTGAAATGGACTAAAAATTTGAATTAGGGAAATGCCTTTGCTAATAATAATACCTTTTCAAGTTATTTACATTCCATGGACGAGGTACAGCTTTTTCATCTAAGTCTTCTAAGTAGTATGCACCTATTCCTGCTACCGTGGTAATTCGGTATGGTCCTTCCCAATTGGGTCCCAACTTTTCCTAGGATGGGTTCTTGGCAGCACCCACGACTTTCCTCAACACTAAGTCCCCTGGTGCCAATGGTTTCAGCTTCACGTTGGCATCATGTCCCCGCTTGAGCTTCTGGTGGTAGTAGGCCAACTGGATCACTGTCTTTTCTCTTCGTTCATCGATTAGGTCTAGGCTCTCCCCCAACAGTCCATCGTTATTGCTTGGAGTGAAGGAGCTAGTCCTCAGCGTCGGGAAGCTTACCTCTAGAGGAATAACAGCCTCGACTCCATAAGTCATGGCAAAGGGTGTCTCTCCTATTGACCGCCGTGGTGTAGTCCAGTAAGTCCATAAGACGTGTGGCAACTCCTCTACCCATCTTCCCTTAGCTTCATCCAGTCTCTTCTTAAGCCCATTGACTATGACCTTGTTGACAGCCTCGGCCTGCCCATTTCCCTGAAGATAAGCAGGAGTTGAGTACCTATTTGCGATCCCCAGTTCGTAACAATATCTTTTGAAGGCTTTGCTGTCAAATTGGAGTCCCTTATCTGAAATGAGGGTTCGAGGGACCCCGAATCGTGTAACAATGTTTCTCCAGATGAATTTCTTAGCATCCGCATCTCTGATGTTGGCCAATGGCTCAGCTTCGACCCATTTGGTGAAGTAATCTGTGCCGACTAACAGATATCTCTTATTCCCTGCTGCCTTGGGAAAAGGGCCTACAATATTTAGGCCGCACTGGGCGAACGGCCATGGACTAGACAAGGGGTTGAGGACCCCTCCTGGCTGATAAATATTTGGAGCAAACCTTTGACACTGGTCACATTTCTTAACATATTCAAAGGCTTCCTTCTGCATCCCCGGCCACCAATATCCCTAGGTAAGGGCTTGGTGTGACAGAGATCTTCCCCCTGTGTGACTCCCACAAATCCCCTCGTGCAGTTCTTCAAGCAGTAATTCTGATACTTCTGGGTGAATACACAGTAAATATGGCTCAGAATAAAAGCGCTTATACAGCTTGTGGTCCTCGGACAACCAGAACCGAGAAGCGTTTCTTCGTATTCTTTCAGCCTCTGGCTTTTCTTCGGGCAATGTATCATCTTTGAGGAACCTCACTATAGGGTCCATCCAGCTAAGACCCACTCTAACTTCATGGATATGGACCATGCCTTTTGCCACCTCGCTTGCTCTATCCAGATACTCGACAAGAATGGTTCGAGGCAGACCCTCTGCCGGGGAGGTAGCAAGCGTGGCCAATGAATCTGCGTGGGTGTTTCCACTTCTGGGGACATGTGACAAGCTGAAAAGATCGAAATTTGACTGCAAGCGTTTGGCCTGGCTTAAGTACGCTTGCATCCTTGCATCTCTGGCTTCCAACTCTCCCTTCACCTGGCCCACTACCAGTCTTAAGTCCGAGAACATCTCTACTGCTTTTCCTCTCATTTTCTGCACCATGGCCATTCCTTGTAACAAGGCCTCGTACTCGGCTTCATTATTCATGGCCGAGAACCCCAGTCTCAAGGATTTCTCAATGATGGCCTTCTTAGGAGACATCAGGACTTGCCCCACTCCGGACCCTCTTTGATTTGCTGCGCTATCAACGTACACCCTCCAACAAAAGGGTCCTGGTATAGAGACTACCCCAACCGATTTTCCATCCATGTTTCGATCCTCGGCTACTATTTCTACTGGTGGTTCAACAAATTCGACCATCAAGTCAGCTAGGACCTGGCCCTTTATGGAGGTTCGAGGCATGTACTTGATGTCAAAAGCTCCCAGGATTGTGTTCCATAGGGCAATCCATAGTGTTCCAGACGGACTTCAAGGGCAGTTGGGTTAGAACTACCACGGTATGGGCTTGGAAGTAATGGAGAAGCTTTCTCAAAGCATAGACCACAGCCAGTACGGCTTTCTCCAAGGGTAAGTATCTAACCTCAGCTTCATGCAGCGACTTGCTCACGTAATAGACTGGCTTCTGAAGGCCGTTGTCCTCCCATATTAGCACTAAGCTCATTGCATAAGGGGCCACGGCAATATATGCGTATAGGACTTCGTCGGCCTTAGGACTGGACATGATAAGGGGCCGAGATAGATATTCCTTGAGCTGCTGGAAGGCCACAATGCAATCATCGGACCATTCAAATCCTTTCCACTTGTTGATCAAGTGATAGAACGGTCTACATCTATCCGCCGACTTGGAAATGAATCGCATCACTTCCCCCACTATCACCTAAATAAGGTGGTAAGGACCCGTCTATAGTATGACAACACTTCATTAAGTTGGCTGGTCCTGATCCCAAGAATCCTAGGTCTGAATGCAAGTATTGTAAAAATCAATATAAATGTCATGGTAAGAAAAATGGTACTTCGGGTATGTTGCAGCACATGAAGGTGTGTAAGAAGTGGCATTTTTCCCGTGATGATAAGCAAAAAACTTTGTCTTTCCAAGCAAAGAGAGAAGGGGAAAATGGTTCAAATGTGTTAGTAGTTGCAAACTATAGTGAAGAGAGGATAAGGTTGGCGTTGGCAAGGATGATCATTATTGATGAATTGCCTTTTAAATTTGTGGAGCGTCAAGGCAAATTTGGATGAGATTGTAGATAATGACGCTCCACAAATTTGGATGAGATTGTAGATAATGTGGAGTGCATAGACCAATAAGAATCATTTTGTTTTGAATGAGATTGTAGAAATTGCATCGGTTTGCCTAATGCCTATGGAGGAGGATCCAAGCACCGTTGTGTTGGATGATGATGAGTGATGTGCTACTCTTTACTTGGAGTTAGTTAGTAGTTAGTATTATGCAAGTATACTTGCTATTATCATTCGTTTGTGTTAATTATAAATATTTTATTGTTCATAAACGTTTTATTGCTATTAACACATGTTTATTTTGTTTTGTTTAGTATTTTGTAGGAGTTCTAAAATGATGCATAGTGCACAAACTTACTGGACAAAGGACTTACAAGAATTAGCATTCTTTTGCTTATATGCTAATTATATTTGCACATGTTATTGGTAGTGGACTTTTCACTAATGGTAGTTATTTAGGTATTCATGGGTGGGATTATCATTGGGGATATAAGCAATTAGCATTCTTTTGCCTAAATGCTAATTTAATTTGTATATATTTCTTTTGGCGTTTGTGGATAGCGACAAATGGTTTTGTAATACGTTATTAAGTGGATACATTAACGCTTACTGTTATTGACACTGACACACACAGTGACACTAATGATATTATATGCTACATGATAGTATTTTGGGAGTTGAACTCTTATTGAGGCAATTTCAAAATATTTTTGCATGGTGAATGAAATGAAAAAATTTGGATAGTTTGTCATGTGTGAAACTGTTTGGACTTTGGACAGTTTGCTCTTTGGTGTGTAAAAAATTTGCACAAATTGTTTATGTGAATTAAATGATGAAATTTGGATCATTATTGTAGGTTTTGGGTGAACAAATTTTTGCATAGATTGTTTATGTGAGCCAATTTGGATCATTACTGTTTGCATAGATTTTTGCACAGGTTTTGGGTAAACAGATTGTTCATGTGAGCCAATTTGGATCATTACTGTTTGGGTGAACATATTTTTTTTTTATAAAGTTTATGTTGAACAAATTTTTTTTATAGGTTGAACAGATTTTTTATATTAAAAAAAACAAATAGAATTTTTAATGTTTCAAACCGACCAAACTGATTAAACCGAGTCGATTGAACCGCACCGCTATAGGTCGAAAAACTGACCCTAATCGGTATGCATCGATTTTAATTATTACAAAATCGATCCCTATCGGTTCGGTAACAAATTTGAGAAAAAACTAAGCCGACCAAACCGCGCACACCCCTAGTGGCAAGTCATGCTATTGCACATGGTGATCCTACATCATATGCATGACAGAGTTTGAGTTGGCCAGAACTAGTGACCACAACTACGGGTCCTTTTTTTAAAGCAAAAAAAAAAAAAATAATAATAATGAACTACACTCCAAGTTAAACAACTCCAAGCTATAAAATCAAGTCTATACCGTCTCTCAAAGCACAACATTCAAAACGAAACTAAGGCTGTGTTTGGTTGATGTAAAATATTTTCCGGAAAATATTTATTTTCCGGAAATGCTATTTTCGGGAAAGGAAAATATTTTCAAGTGTTTGGTTACATTATGAAAATTGTTCTAGAAAATATTTTCATGTGTTTGGTAACATTCTGAAAATGCTATTTTCCTACTACTTTCTCACATTTTCTCACCCATTTTCTCAGTTACCAAACAAATATTATAATAGAAAATTTCAATCAATAAACTTAAAAAAACAAAAATCAAAACAACCCATTCATTAAACTTCACCATTCGGTCAAACTGAGAGAGGGAGGAAGAGAGAGTGATCAAAAATGGAGGGAAAGGGAGAGATCGGTCTGGGTGATGGGTAACAACGAGAGGGCGATGAGATCGGTGATGGGTAACGACGAGAAGGCGACGGCGCCGATGAGATCGGTCATGGGTAACGACGGCGCCGATGAGATCGTTTTGGGTGGATCGGTCTGGGGTGTTGCGATCTTCGGTGGATCGGTCTGGGTGCGATCGGTCTGGGTGGATCGGTCTGGGGTGCTAGCGGCGTCGGTACTGGGGTGCTGGCGGTGCGAGATATATGGCGGCGTCGGTGCTGGGGTGGTGGCGGCGCCGGTGCTGGGGTGCGATCGGTAACTCTCTCTTCTTTCTCTCTCGCTATCTCTCTCTTTGCGCGTCTAACCCGGAAATGGTTTGAAGTGAAAATTTTCACTTCAAACCATTTCCAGGTCAAAGCCTCATTTTACACGGTCAACGGAAAATATTTTCCGGAAAATTTATTTTCCATGAGCAACCAAACACCCGCATTTACGGAAAAGCATTTCCGGAAATGATTTGAAGCCAAAACAAACACAGCCTAATAGCTCCAACGAATCGTTGATTGAGAATTCCTAAAGATTCATAAAGTAGACTCATAACCTAACTCTCCTGAAGTTCCCTAAATAACTCAAATCTATATCCGCAATTTTGATAAATGCTAACTAAACAATCAAATTTTTCAAAAAATGGTTTCTAATAGTTTTTACCAAACATTCTACTTTTTAAAAATGTTTAATTACAAACTGCATTTTTTTAAAACCATCACTAAAAAAAAAAAAAAGCACAATATCAAAAAGTTAAACCAAACTCACCATAAAATTTTGTTAAAAGTAAGGAATAAATAAGTTTCAAGAAAGGCAAAGTAACATCAGAGAAGGAGGTTCAGCCAAAAAAACATCAGAGACGGAGGTGGGGGATGACGTAAAAAAAAAAAATTAAGCTCTGGAATAGAGTTTTGCTCAACATGCCAGTTGCCATGTCAAAATAGCATTCACGTGAAGATCTTTTATTGGGTTTTAAACAACGTAACTGACCGCCTTTTTTTTTTGTTCATGGTTATGTACTTGGGGAATTCATGGTAAGTCAAATCCTTAATAAAGTATGTTTATACTTATATTGTCAACATGAAAATATTGCTGTCCGTAAAAGAGAAATTAAGGGTGGAGTTCATTGGGTTGATAGTAATGACTAATGATAATACCCTGGTTTTAAAAACTGGACTGGGGCAAAATTGGATTTGCCTTCGGTTCTTGGTTTTGACCGATTTTTTCCGATTTTCACCGATTTTACGAATTTTTTCGGATCGAATTGGTCTCCAATTCCTAGTTTAACCAGTCAGACCGGCCGGTTCGATTTTTAAAACCTTGGATAAAACTCAAGAAGCCTGTCAACATGAAGATGAAGATATTGTTATCCTTAAAAGAGAAATTAGGTGGAGTTCATTTGGGTTGACAATAGTGACCAAGATATTTAGATTAGCTTTTATCTATGTAATTTCATTATTGTAATTGTTTCCGTGAGAATGTAAGTAAGAAATAAAATTTCATATTTTGCTATGTTTTATATTATAATATAGGGATCCAAACTTTTTTGTTGTTGTTTGTTTTGTTTTGCTTTGGTTTTTTTTTTTTTTTTTTGTTGAATTCAAACTATATTGTAATTTACTCATGTATCAATAATTTGTATGATATATATATTTTTAAATTCATTGATAAAATTAATTAAGTGGCAACTTCTAAAAATTCTTGGTGGTTTGATAGCTTCTCATGCATTTGGTTTCTCAAGCGAATATGACTCTTTCATAGAGAAGCATCTGTCCATGGTCACAACCCTTCAAAAGGGTGCAACTAATTATTATACAATGAGTGTCCATAAAAACATCAAATTGTCATTCCATTTCATCACTGTCTGTCCTTTTCAATTTCCGCCCTCATCTTTATTTTTCTGGAATCAACATAAATACAAATCAATAAGTGTTTACAATCATTAATATGTATAATATGGCGATAATATGTTATTTTTTAGTTTGGCCAAATCATAAATCACCTTCAATCAAAAAAAGTTTATATGAATTGTTTTTCTTTTAACAAGAAAGTTTACCATGAATTAAAAAACAATCACTTTCATTTTGATAGACATAGGTGGAATTTGGATAGCGTTTTTGAGCTTGCGTTGTGTGTTTGCGGTGTTTTTTTGTGGCTCTCGTGCACTGTTCACGGGACCTGTAATTACTTTTTTCAGCAAAAACAATTTTAAAACTAGGTCCTACGGTACTATTCACACATTTAAAAATTATTTTGCTACAGTATTTTCAGTTTTTAGCAATAAGCGGTATCTAAACAGACCCATAATAAGATTTCATCCTATGATTATAAGTCAAGACACCAGTTGATTACCATTAGTAACATATTTAATTTAAAATATTATTAATATATTTAATAATAATATATTTTATGGGTTCTAGTAAAGTCCATTAACTATTATCTTATCTGATAATAAAGTGTTATCGTCAAGGATATGAATTCTTTTTAAAAAAAAAAACATTTTTATTTCATCTTAGACAAGGAAAAAAACTCTTGATATTTGCCGAAGGAGAGAGAGAGAGAGAAGAAAACCCGTTTATGAGGCTTTGGTGGATACAAATCCCAAACCCCACTGATTCGACTCGAACACGTCCCATATGCAACCAAATTAAACTCACCTTTTCTTCACCACTGCCCCAAGTACCCACACCTGATTTCCCCCAATTTTCACTTTCACTTCACACCTCTCTCTCTCTCTCTCTCTAATTCTCAGATCTACAAAAATCAAATGCTTATTCAAATCCCAATCTCAAAACCCTAGAAAAACCAACTCCCAGAAACCAAAAAAAAAAATAAAAAAATGGAGCAATTGAAAACCATCGGTCGAGAATTGGCAATGGGATCCCAAGGCGGGTTCGGCCAATCGAAGGAGTTCTTGGAGCTCGTGAAATCGATCGGCGAGGCTCGATCGAAAGCCGAGGAGGATCGAATTGTGCTCCACGAGATCGAGACCCTGAAGCGTCGGATTTCGGAGCCGGACATTCCGAAGAGGAAGATGAAGGAGTTCATAATCAGACTCGTCTACATCGAAATGCTCGGCCACGACGCGTCGTTTGGGTACATCCACGCCGTGAAGATGACCCACGACGATACCTTGCTTCTCAAGCGTACCGGTTACTTGGCCGTCACGCTTTTCTTGAACGACGATCACGATCTCATCATCTTGATCGTCAATACCATCCAAAAGGACTTGAAATCGGACAATTATCTCATCGTTTGCGCCGCCCTCAACGCCGTGTGTAGGCTCATAAACGACGAGACTATCCCTGCCGTTTTGCCTCAGGTGAAATTTAGAAACTCAGCTCTTTAAAGTGCGATTTTTTGAATTTCCTTTCTGGGTTTGTAATGTAATGTAATGAAATCCATAGATTCAAGGTTAAACAGGTGAGAGATGTTTTGAAGTTTTTTGGGTTTTTGTTTGTATTGTTCAGGAAATTTAGAAATGAATTTCCTTTCACGATTTTGGGTTTTGTTTGTATTCTTCAGAAATTTAGAAACTCAGCTCTTCATAGTGCGATTTCTTAAATTTTCTTTCTGGGTTTTGTCTTATTGTTCAGAAAATTTAGAAACTCAGCCCTTTAAAGTGTGATTTTTAAATTTTTTTTTAATTTCTGGGTTTGAACTGCAATCCATAGATTCAAGGTTAAACACGTGAAAAGTTGTTTTAACGATTTTGGGTGTTGTTTGGCATTTAGTTAAATAGAACTCTTAGCCTAACATTGTTTAGGATTTTCTTTTAATAAACATTTTAATGAGATTGGAATTTTTGTATGACTAAAAAGTCTTTTATCTATTTTAATTAGATGTTTTTAATTTGATTAAAGCTCTAATTATAAGTTAGAGATTCTAATAAGATTAAGAATCTTAGTAAGTTAAGGGTAGAGTTCTTTATGATTAAATATTTTGATCCATTAGAGTAAATAATCCTAAATAGTTTAGGACTTCCATTTAGTTAGAAAATTTAGAAACTTAGCTATTTAAAGTGTGATTTTTTAAATTACCTTTATGGGTTTGTAATGTAATCCATAGATTCAAGATTAAACACGTGTGAGGTGTTTTAACGATTTTGGGTTTAGTTTGTATTGTTCAGAAAGTTTAGAAACTCAGCTCTTTAAAGTGCGAATTTTTAAATTTCCTTTATGGGTTTGTAATGGAATCCTTAGATTCAAGGTTAAACACACAAGATGTTTTAACAACTTTGGGCTTTGTTTGTATTCTTCAGAAAATTTAGAAACCCCAGGTCTTGAAGGTGGGATTTTTATTTTTTATTTTTTATAAATTGCTTTCTTGCCTCAGGTAGTCGACTTGTTAGGTCACCAGAAAGAAGCTGTCCGAAAAAAGGCGATAATGGCGCTCCATCGGTTCTACCACAAGTCTCCTTCTTCGGTGTCTCATCTCTTCTCTAATTTTCGTAAACGGCTCTGCGATAATGATCCTGGCGTCATGGGTGCCACTCTGTGCCCGCTTTTCGATCTTATAACGGTTGATGTTAATTCTTATAAGGATTTGGTGCTTAGTTTTGTGAGCATTCTTAAACAAGTAGCTGAACGAAGGTTACCGAAAGGTTATGACTATCATCAGATGCCTGCGCCGTTTATTCAGATCAGGTTGCTGAAGATTTTAGCATTGCTGGGAAGTGGTGATAAGCTAGCAAGTGAAAAGATGTATACTGTTGTAGGGGACATATTTAGGAAGTGTGATTCGACGAGTAATATAGGAAATGCGGTACTTTACGAGTGCATTTGTTGTGTTTCATCTATATATCCAAATCCTAAATTGTTAGAAGCTGCTGCTGACGTAATTTCAAGGTTTTTGAAGGTATGCCCATTTGCTGCGATACCCAGATTGAGGTTATTCACATTGTACTAGTTTTTGGTCACTCTAATGACTATTTTTTGTGGGCAGAGTGACAGTCACAATCTTAAATATATGGGAATTGATGCCCTTGGTCGACTCATAAAGATAAGTCCTGAGATTGCTGAACAACACCAACTTGCTGTGATTGATTGCTTAGAGGTGAGAAATATTTTCTATTAAATTCACTATTATTCAAATTGCTTGAAATCTATTCATGTGGTTATTATTATGGTTTTGATGTGGAGTTTTGCTCATTGCAAATTATATATGTGGGGTAAAATTGTTCTTGATTTTTGCCCCCACAGTACATCCCCAATGTACTTGGGTTGGCTTCTTTTTTAATAAATTTTTTCGTTATCTATCAAAAAAAAAAAAAAATGTGGGGTAAAACCTAGGTACGGTTCCTTATGTGCTGTACACAATTGCAGTGAATTTAGTTGTACTTGAGAAAGATAACACTATTTGTGCTGCATTGGTCAATACAACTATGCATTTGAATTTATTTGGGGAACCTAAGGTAGTGCACTAAAGGAATTGTACCTATTTATATATAAATCGCTTTTTAATCATGCTTGTCCTTTCCTTGTGTTAATAGAGGCTTGATGTGCATGATGCAGGACCCGGATGATACTCTAAAGAGAAAAACCTTTGAGCTACTGTATAAAATGACTAAGTCCTCCAATGTTGAAGTGATTGTCGACCGCATGATTGACTACATGATAAGCATTAATGATAACCATTACAAAACCTATATAGCATCTCGATGTGTTGAGCTTGCAGAGCAATTTGCACCCAGTAATCATTGGTTTATCCAGGTAATTATTAAATGCCTTATCATTCTGCATTTCTGCATTCTAGAGTGTTTTTGAGTATAATATAATTTTTATGATGTGTACTCCACAGACAATGAATAAAGTCTTTGAGCATGCGGGAGATCTTGTGAATATTAAGGTGGCACATAACTTGATGCGGTTGATTGCAGAGGGATTTGGCGAGGATGATGATGCTGCAGATAGTCAACTCAGATCATCTGCTGTATGTTACTTTGTTGTGCACCTTATTTATGAAATATGTGTGTCAATTTTTTATGTCATTTCAGCCTCCTAGGCATGAGGATAAACTGCTTAGCCCGTCAAGGGTGAAAAGCCCCTGGATTACCCGGTAACTGGTTTTGGCGGGTGGGGTCAGTTGCCCGCAGGAGTTTGATTAACAATGAGGATTGTTGTATAGTATGCTTTGCGACGTGCAACTAATCTGAGTGAAGTTTTCCTGTCATTAAAAAAAAAAAAAAAATTATGTCATCTGATTGTCTGAATTTTATATTATATAAGATTTTGAGGTTATATAGTATTTTGAAGATAAGATAATCATGTAGATGAGCTACTTATGATAGGATAAGTGTACTTATCAAAAAGGATAGGAAAAATCTAGATAACTTATCAATAGTAAACAAAAAGTCTAGCTGAGTTAATTTTAATACTGTTTTCTTAGTTGTGTTTTCTCTTATAATTTTTGAAAAACAGATTCAAGTAGGGATGCTGCTATGTATTGTTTTGCTATGTCACGTAATCTACTAGTTTATATAGGAAAAAAAAACAGTCATACTATTTTTTTTTTGTAAGTAATAATTTTTATTGACATAAAAAAAGTGACACCCTAGTACATAGGAAGTGTACAAGGGTCTACAATCAATTACAAAGATTACATAAATTGAGTAAATCAAGAAAAGAAGAAAGTGATTGGTTTTGCAAAGTGGACAACCAATCCAATAAGGCTCTAAAGAAAAATAACTTGAGGTCTGGCATGGATCTCTCATTATCTTCAAAACACTTACTATTTCTTTCCCTCCAGAGACACCACATCAAACAATGTGGAACAATAATCCATATATGTCCATTTCGACGCTGACCAAACTGACCTTGCCAGCAAGCTAGAAGCCCAACTACTAACTTTGTCATAACCCAACTTACTCCAAATAAATCCAAAACCACATACCACAAATCCGTAGCAGCCAGACAATTAAGGAAAAGATGGTCAACCGATTCACCATTATACTTGCACATATAACACTAATCCAATATCCAAACCTTCGTTTTTCATTCCTTTTTCTCAAATTGTCTATCGACAGACATAAGAATGGCATAAGCCCTAGTGCACATGAAGCATACAATTAAATTCTAAAATTTCAATGATCAACCAACTCTAAAAGATTAGTAAAAGAAAAAGAGCCTAACACAACATCCATTCAAACAAGGATCTGAGGAGCATCAACTTATAGATGAGAAATTCATAACCTTGCCCTTGAACTTATTTGTGAGTCATGCTCTAAGGGTGCGTTTGTTTTGGGTGAAAATGGTTTCTGGAAATGCTTTTCTGTAAATGCGGGTGTTTGGTTGCGCATGGAAAATACATTTTCCGGAAATGCTTTTCAGTTTGAACTTGTGTTAGGTGAAAATCATTTCTGTTTTTATTTTACCTTCAAATCTCATTTTCCGGAAAACAGAGAGAGAGAGTGTGAGAGTGAGATCGCGCTCGCGCACAGAGAGAGAGAGAGGAAGAAGAGAGAGCCCATCGTCGGCGACCCACGAGCTGGCGACTTTGCCGGCGACCCAAAGCCTTCGCGCCACGAACTCACGAACCCTCGTCGAACCCAGTCACCGATCATCGAGATCGTCTCGCCATTTTCGGACCACGTGCAAAGAGAGAGATAGAGAGAGAAAGAAGAGATCGCACCGTGCCGACGAACGATCGTCTCGCCATTGTTCTCGAACCCACTCGCACCAGATCGCCGACGAACCCATTCGCACCGTGCCGATTGCACCAGATCGCACCGCGCCGACGAACCCACCACTCCGACGAACCCTTTGACTTCGCACCCTTCGACTTCGCCGATCTCTCTCTCTGTGTGATTTTGATTTTGTTGTTGTTGTGGTGGTGTGGGTGGTGGTGTTTTGGTGGTTTTTCTGTTGTGTGGTGGTCGGTTTTGTGTGGGTAGTGGTAGAAAATAGCATTTTCAGAATATTACCAAACACATTAAAATATTTTCTAGAACAATTTTCATAATGCAACCAAACACTTGAAAATATTTTCCTTTCCCAAAAATAGCATTTCCGGAAAATATTTTAATGGAACCAAACACAGCCTAAGTAACTAGATGGTACTTCTACAGTATATAAGCCAATAAGTTTGTACCGTGCTATGTTCTCTTGATGTGACCTAAGTTCGGGGCCAACAGGGCATTTCATCAAACATGTTGAGAGAAATCTGATAATAAAATATTCTCTTTTTTGTTATGTTGAAAAGAACTGATGAGAGAAAAAAGAAGGGAAGGAGACTTATCTAGAAGGAAGGGATTGGGAGAAAAATTCCTTAGTAGAGAGAAGATAGATAAGGAAGAGGTGAGAGATACCCATCAAAAAAAAAAGAGGTGAGAGACAATCCAGGAGGAGTAGAGATTGAGAGGGATTTTTAAGAGGAGATTTTAGGAGAAGAACATAATAGAATGAGAAGTTAAGAAGGTAATAAAGAAGCTAGGAAAGCACATGATCTTCCAAATGGCTATTTTTATCCATTCATGGTCTAATAACAAACTGATGTAACCTGAATCGTGGTGTATGACAGAGAGAATGATATAACCACCCTTGGACAGCCTAAGTTTTGTGTTATGGCAGAGAGCTTGCATAAGCATGTAATATTTTCCATCTTGTTGTATATAATTCACCCAATTGTTCTTTACTATACAGATATGGTTTTGCACTAAGATAGTGCACATCCTTTTTGTAAGAACTATTATCTGTTCCTAAGATAAGTGTAGTAAATTCTTATATATTATTTTCCTTTTTGACTGAACTGAACAGTCCGAGAATAGAGTTAATAGATAAGATGTAAGGCAAGACCCTTTTCACTTGTTTCTGTGTGTGATCATAAAAGATCAGGAGCTTATGGAATGGAGATTGTATCTACAAATATGCATATGTGAATAGCTTCAGCTCTGCAATGAAGACTGTTTTTTAATTTATCCATTTTATTGATGGCAATTGTTCTTTGGGGATGCAGGTGGAGTCATATTTGCGCATTATTGGAGAGCCAAAGCTTCCGTCTGTATTTCTTCAAGTACACACTATCTTACTTTGGTATCATTTTTATTTATTTACCTGCATGTAGATGTTGCTGAAAGAATACTTAAAAAAAAAATTATTATTATCATAATACTTAGTTCTGATTACAGGTCATTTGTTGGGTTTTCGGGGAGTATGGAACAGCTGATGGGAAGTATTCTGCTTCTTATATTACCGGTAAATTATGTGATGTGGCAGAGGCATATTCAAATGATGAAACTGTAAAGGTATCCCTCACTACATTCTGTATGGTGAAATTTAAGTTGCCCTTGGCTGGCATGTTTTAACTTTATTGAATACTTCTCATAGTAATTAAGGCTGTGTTTGGTTTACTGCCAATGTTACCATCAATTCTAGTTTACCGTATTATTGCCTTGCAGTGGCTACAATCACCCTATTGTTGACACCACCCTTCAAACACCTCCATCATCCCAAGGTTAAATCATGATAATTGGATTGTGTTATTTTCCTTGCTAGTGCTAATATTGACATCTTTGTCCAACTCTACATTTAAAAAAATAAAAAATAAAATTTATGGCAGGGACATTGTGTAGTTGACTTTTCAAAGTTACATGTTTGATTCCATCTTTGGTTAAAAACTTAGGAACATACCTGTATAGCTGTATGCTTCATTAATCACCTATATGTGCATGTATCTTGGAAGAAATGGATGCAATAGGAGAGTAATTGATTTGAGTGGACATTTAGGTAATTTCCTAGTTTAAAACAATTTGAGATGGCTGGGAAGATGTTAATATATCTGAATATGGGTGTTTTAATGGATGATTTCAAGCAACTGAGTACTCTACAATTGAATTTCTTAGAAAAAGCTCAGGTTACAGCTTATTTGTGAGATCAATGTTTGCAATCAGAACATTAATTACAAATACATAATAAAATAAAGCATGATTTGAATATAGAGCTGAATTTGAGGATATGATTGCTAAAACTACTCATTAGTATACTGTAGTATGTGCTAAGTACCAAATTGCTATATTTTCCATTAGGTATTTTATTCTTATTCTTTGGATTTGATTGTGATTTTAAATAGTGAAGAAACGCATTTAAGCTCAATATTAGCACATCAATGCTGGGTATAAATTTTATGACTCAGTTTGAGAAGGAAATTGATTTATCTCCAAAAACTTCACATTTTTTCATCAAAAAACTTCTGCCTTAATTTCTTTTACATTTTGTCGTTAATTGGACAATTTTTTCTTTTCTTTTGAAGGCATATGCAGTTACAGCACTCATGAAAATATATGCATTTGAAATAGCATCTGGAAGAAAAGTGGATATGTTACCTGAGGTATGTGAAACACTAAGCTCGAAGACCAAATATCCTTTCCTTTGTAATTGATTTCTTTATTTTGAGTGGCATCTGGGAGAAGAGTGGATATGTTACCTGAGATAGATAACAACATTTTTTTTGACTCAGCAAATATGCTGCTAAGATAAAACCACGACCCACTGGCTGTTCCATGGATTTGGCACTTTCCCCTGTGGTACTTGTGTCAACATGATGTGACATGAGTGTGTGGATATGAATCCCATGTTGTTTTGGCAGAAGATAGTGCATCATTTTCATCCTGTATGTGTTTTTTTTTTTTTTGAAGATTCGAGATTTATCACAACCAAATGAACTTCCACAGAGAGAGAGAGAGAGAGAGCTCTGTCTTGCAAATGATTGTGCATGGGAAATGTAGAACAAAGAAAAATTGATTTTAGTAAATGACTTATTTGTCCTTCGGCTAAAGATTATTGTGGGTATTATATAATCATATTTCAACATGTAACAAATATATATTCGCTTATAGGTTTTTCTTTGTCTGGTAGTTTTAGTCTTGTTTCTTTCTAAATCTGATGTGGCTTAAGTAATAAGAAGACCATCTGAGCCATAATTTAGATGGTAGAAAAATGAGATTGATTTTGAATATCCGTAACAAAAACAAATATGAGATTTTAGTGACCTGCCATGCTAAGCTAAGGTATATATAATTTTTTTTAAATCCCATAAATTAGAAATTGTTGTTTTTATAGAATTATTCAACAATTGTTCGTGTAATATTTTTGGAATTCTCTTATAATTGTGCCACACATATGTGCTTCGTAGAGGTTCCTTTAATATCTGTTTGAAATTGAATGCTCCCAAAATACCCCCTTTAAGTGCTTGCTTCATAATGAAACTGAAATTTCTATTAAGATATGATGCTACATTATGATTTTCTTGATTGTTGACCCCTGTACACTCCGTGTACTAGGGTGGCCTTTTTTGATATCAATAAAACTTATTACTTATAAAAAAAAATGATGTTACATTATGATCTTTCTCTCTTACAGTTATCTAACACTTATTTTTTTATACTTCATAAAAGAAAAACTTGTTATTTTATTCTCTCTATCCGAGATTGGTTGTTATTAGGACAACAACAACTAAGCCTTAATTTCAAAACTTTAGAGGCAACTGTGGATCTTCAAGAAACAAGACTAAGCCTTGAACGTTTCCATTGCTCTTGTTTTCTATCCTCAATTAGATTACTCAATTTGGTCGGTCTACTTTATTGTATGGCTTCCATTAAAAAGTTTATCAGAATAACTCTTCAATCTCTCTATAATCTCCTCTTCCTTTTCAAACACTTTTTGATATTCAGCTTTAATGTTGACACAATTTCAGTATTGTTTTCATTGTACTTGTCTTAGCAAGTTTATAAATATCCAACTAGCTACATAATTCATCTTAGGCCTTAAATCTAGCCTCTCGGACTGTCTTTTTTGCTTCCTTGTTTATCTCTCTAATTTTCATAAGCGGCATTGTCTCTACATCTAGGTAGGCTTCTATACCATTCTCTCTTTAGTCTAACTGCTGCTTGGACGTTCTCATTCTGCCACCAAGTCTCCTTGGTAGATCTCTCCCTCTCTCTTTCTTTTAACCATAATATTTCATAATTTACAACTCAACTTGGTATCAGAGTGTATTGATCCAACCTTAGAATATAGTAGAATAATTTGGAGGTTGTCATCAGATGATTGGGCTGTTGACATCAGCACCGTGCAATGACGTCATTGGTGATGTCAGCACTGACATGGTCACCAGATTCTGGTGACTACATGATTTGAGTTGCTGGCCTCCTCTGGTAATTGTGGTGATTTTCCCATTATTTTTTGAAGCCATCTGATGTGATTTATTTTTGTTTTTTGTTTTTTCCATTTTTTATAAAATTTGCTACTATTTTTTCGATTTGCGATTGTTAGTGGGAAACTCCCTAACAAATCCTTGCTCACCTTTAACTGCGTTTGGGGTCCACTGGGATGCCCTAACTTCTATCAGTAACTTCTTACAGATTTTAGTTTTCATAGAAAATTCCACTAAATGCTAGGGCATTCTTGCATCTGTTTGTGAATGTATTCATTCATATATGATTTTTTTTTTTTTTAATCTGGCATTGCTAATTTGCTATTATATTATGATACTCTGCAAACGAACTTCTAGATTAGTAACTCTTTCTCTTGATGTAGTGTCAATCTTTGGTTGAAGAATTATCAGCTTCCCACTCTACAGATTTGCAGCAACGTGCATATGAATTGCAAGCGGTTGTTAGCGTGGATGCTCATGCTGTTGAGAGTATTATGCCATTAGACGCAAGTTGTGAGGACATAGAGGTAATTACAGAACCTACTAGCATTATTTTGAATCTCATGCAAGTGCCTCCCCTTTTAAATGCTTATTGGTAATCTTGGAAGATATTTTAATCCTGCCTATCTCCTATTTATGTGCTGATCTAATTATCTAAACTTATTTCTTGTTTCTTGTTTCTCCATTTATTAGTTTGCCCCTTCTAACTTATCAAAAAAAAGTTTGCTCTTCTAGAGGCCTCATGCTCATATTTTGAGTTCTTGCTTAAGTTCCATTGTGACATCAGGTATTGAGTTTGTTCATCTGGTTTACGTCAATTTGTGCCATGTTTTAGGTAATGTGATCTTCTGATAAAATGTTAGTTACTAATTTCTAGGACTTATCAAGTCCTGCTTGGTTATCATCTACTTGACCTTATGTGATTTTACTTAGAGAGATTAAAGACTGAGGCAGGTGATATAAAAGTGATTACTAAAGATAGACTTCAGGTTTTGCAAGTGCTATTCTGAATTATAGTTCTAATTTCTGGGATGGCACAGTTAAATCAAAGATAAATTGTGGTTCAGGGTTTGTTAATATTGTTAAATATGAATTAAAAATTGAGCGTATGAGAGATATATATGTTCTGACATTCCAATAGTCAGATAAATTTGGTGGTATGTTTTCTTACAGTGGAGGGTACTGAAGTGGCTAAATTCTTGGTGGAAATGACAGTATGAATTATATCTGAATCATTTAATAGTACTTTCTAGCGGCTTGGTCAAGTCAAAATTTGTTGAATTAATAATTTGTCCCATTTATGTTAAAAAGTATGTTTTAGAGGAGAGCTTATCAATTTTCATGGTTTGATGTCTGAATACTTTGCTCAACTAATAAATTAGATCTCATTTGCAGTCCTTGTGCCTCTGCATCCATTCCTTTTATTCTTAATCCTTTGTTTTTTCCTCTCTTGGTCTTACAAATCTTATCATTGGCCTTACTTATCAAAAAAAAAAAAAAAATCTTATCCTTGGCCTACTATTAATTTTCAGAACCAATGAACTGTTGATCAAACATTGAGCTACAATTTCTACGAAATGGGAATTGGTTTTAGATTTTTTTGTTAGTTTGTTGAAGAAAAAATACATCAATATTAGTTGGAGAAGGTTCTGAGATTTATTCAATTGAACTTTACATAGTAGAATAAGTATCAATTGAACTTGCCAACTGGGCTTTTGGGGTTAGATTGCTGAAAACTCAGAATCAGTTTAAGCTTAGGGGTCATAGCTAGTCAACATTCAGTATACTCTCTGACTCTCAGTGCAAAAGAATCCATATATTTTGCAGATTCAGTAGGTTCTGCCAATAATATTATTTATTTGGTAATTTGTACCTCTGTGTGGCATGCTTGTATTCTTAGCAGGCTTTTATTGAATTTTGGTTTTTGTTGCACTTAGTTCTTGTGTCTTGTTTCTTTTTTTATGAAATCAACTTTATCAAAGTTTTGCAAAGGTAAATCCTTTGCTTGATTGCTTGAAAATCTTCGTTTTGGATTGTAAATTAATGCATTACACTTGGTAGTAATCTAAATTTGTTTCATGTACATCCTGTTTCTGCCCCTCTAGTTTATGATTGTTAGTTGCTTGGAAGAGCATTCATACTTTGGATGTATTTATTGAGAAAATATGTAATGTACTGATGCACAATTCAGTAGATGAGGACATATGCGGGCATGTGCGTGTGTTGGTGTGGGGCCACATGTGTGCATGCACCTGTGGGCGGGTGGGCAGTGTGCCTGCATGGGTGTGCATCTTAGCATGTTTGAAAGGCATCTCTTCTGTTTTGGCTGACTTTAAATGCCTGCCACTTGGATTGGTCTGTTTTGATATTCTTCACGTCATTTAATTCCAGAATACTAAAATCTATAAATTCTCCTTGCAGATTGATAAAAATCTCTCATTCCTCAACAGTTATGTCCAACAATCGCTGGAAAATGGTGCCCAGCCTTACATTCCTGAGAGTCAGCGCTCTGGTGTGTTAGATATCAGCAATTTCAGAAGCCAAGACCAGCCTGAAGCTTCAATGCATGGTCTTAGGTTTGAGGCATATGAGCTTCCAAAGGCCCCAGTGGCATCAAGAATACCTCCAGCTTCAGTTGCACCCTCAACTGAACTTGTTCCAGTACCTGAGCCATCTTATTCAAGGGAGACCCACCAGGTTGCATCAGTGCCATCCGTATCAGATGCAGGGTCAACAGAACTCAGGCTACGACTTGATGGTGTTCAAAGAAAGTGGGGTAAACCGACATACTCTTCTCCTACATCATCTACCTCAAATGCTTCCCAGAGCACATCAAATGGGGTCACACAAGTAGATTCTGCAGCCAATGTAAATTCAAAAGCACGTAATACTCATGATTCAAAGAAGCCACAAGCTGAAATTACTCCAGAAAAGCAGAAGCTTGCTGCTTCGTTGTTTGGTGGACCCTCAAAAACTGAGAAGAGGCCTACTTCAGCTAGCCATAAGGTAGCCAAGGCAAGTAGCCATGCTGCAGAGAAGTCTCAGGCACCAAAGGCAGCAGTCGTATCCAATCAAGCTACATTGGAGAAGATCAATCATCAACCTCCTCCAGACTTGCTTGACTTGGGTGAACCGACTGTTACAAGTAGTGCTCCATCTGTGGATCCATTCAGGCAGTTAGAAGGGCTTCTTGACCCAACTCAAGTTACTTCAACAGTGAATCATGGTGCAGTTGGTGCTACTGAAGCACCTGATATTATGGCGCTATATGTAGGGACACCTGCTGGTGGACAGAGTAGCAGTGCTGAAAATTCTCTGCCAAGCAACAGCTATGATGTCAATCTCACATCTGAGTTATCTAATTTAACTAGCGGCACTACTAATGCAGGAGCTACACTTCCAACACAATTTACTAAAGGTCCAAACCCTAAAGATGCCCTAGAAAAGGATGCACTTGTGAGGCAGATGGGTGTCACCCCTTCAAGTCAAAATCCAAACTTGTTTAGTGATTTGCTTGGCTAAATTCATCAGACAGAAAGTTTTAAATCAAAGATGCTTGAAGATTGATTGCTTTGTGATATGCATATGGTTTTCTGGAGCAGCTTGCTATTTGACAGGGCAATATTTATAAATTGTACAATTAGTGAAACAATCAGAGTAGCAAGTGACACTGAGAATGGAGTAATTCAACCTCCAGAACTGTAAAATCAGGTACAGATTTGTATTTGTTGAAGGACAATAGAACTTTTGGTAGGAATAGAACCATAGCCGGTGCATTTGAGGTTTTCCCTTTGAGCGAGTCAACATGCAGCTTTTTGTGAATGCTGTCGCAGCCCATTTGGGGTTTTGGAGCACTCCAGAAGCAAAAGGGTTCTTCCGAGCATGTTTGTATGCTTTTGCTCCGCATGGCATTTGAGACATATTGTTGTAATAATAACGCTGTATAAGTGAGTTCTCTTTCCCACATTTTTTTTTTCATTTTTCATTGGTTTCCAATTTTACATCATCTTGGATCATGGGAGGCCACTTGTTTGAATTTGACATTCAAGATCTAATCGTGTAATTTCAAATATAATAATGAGCATGGATTGGAGGTAATCCCATTACATAAAGTGCAGTGCATACGAGGCTTTTTGTTTTTGGGTACAGTGCGTACAAGCTTGGTACAACCAGAACAGAGTATCTAAAGTTTTTAAGATACAATTTAAAGTGGTACCAGTTGAGTAGCCTTGAAAGAGTTACCAATTCGTTTAATAAGTGATCTCTGTGATACATATATTTTTTGAAAATTACATCCGTTTATTCATACTTCAAATTATTTTCTGGTTTATTTAGGTAAAAGGTACATACTTTGCACATAATTGTAAAAGACTGTTTCCTTTAGACATGCATGCTTTATTCTTAGTTTATCTGATTCTGTTATGGTTGTTTCTCAAAATATAAAATGGGGAAAAATGGCTAGAGATCCTTTGAACTTTGAGGTAGTGGCCACTACACTCCTTAAACTTTTAATTTAGCTAATTTACTCCGTAAACTTTACACTTTTGCCAAATTAAGATATCCGTTAGTTTGCTATTAAAAATGACTCATGCCCAAACGCATGTGCAATTAAATTACCAAAAACAATCTATCGTCTTTTCTTTAAAATTAAAAAAAAAAAAAAAATTCCAAAAAACAAATGCGAACAAAGAGAGTTTGCATCATCACCGTACTTCGTGGTCTTGACGCTGCTCATTTTTGCCACCGATCTCACCATCTTAGCGGAACCCGCTCGTGGTTGCTACCGATTGAGTTGGAGCAAGAATGTCGGAAATATGTGCACAAACTAGGCTTTTAATTTTTTTTTTCAAGGAAGTTTAATATATGTGCATATGCACAAATCAGGGTTGGTCATGGAAACACTATATGATTTAGAACTACTAATATGGCTAGAAATGTCCATAAGGCTAGTTATAAAAAATGAACAATCCACACACGAACATATGATTTGTATTCATTTTTAGAGCTAGCGTTATGATAATGTTAATTGTATTAGTAGTTCTAAATACTTAGGACCCGTTTGGTAGAGGAGTTTGAGTAATGTTGTTTGAGTGTTTTTGATATACGTGTGGGTGAAAAAGTGTGTGAAAAAGTGTGTAATGTTGTTTAAAATGTTCAAAAGTGTGTTCAAACTTACTTGCCAAATAGGTTCTTAATTTTTGTAGAAAAACGTATAAATCTCAAATTAAAATCAGTAAAAAATTATGATACTAACAAAAAAAAAAGTCTCATCACACTAGCGAAGTTTGGAATTTGATTTTTTTTTTTTTTTTTTTGAGAATCAAAAAGGGTGGCTCACGTGTGATATCACAGCCGACCACACCCCACAGATACACTGCCTGTGAATACCACCAACACATTTTTTTTTTGAATTTAGTTATTGTATTTGCTCCATTTTTTTTTAAAATTTTTTAAAAATATGGTGACAATATAATATATTAGGGGTATTTTAGTCGATTACAAATTTCAAAATTCAAAAAAGGTTTTATGCTTCTCGAGAGAAACCTTTTTCGAAACGGAAGTGAAAGAGAAAGCAGTGTTGTCGTCTTTCTCTTCATTTCTTTCACACTCTTCTCTCAAAAAAAGAAATGGAAGGAAGTGGTGAATGCGATCCTCCTCCTTATGATATGCAATGCGCTCCTTCATCAACAATGGGAATGGGAATGGGAATGGGAATGCGAAGTTGGGATATGAAGAAGTCATTCAACCTCGCCCTTCGCCCTCTCCTCACCGCCTGCTCTAACCAAGTAAATTGAATTCCATTCTTCTTTTTCTCTTTTCCAAATTCCCAAAACCTAACAATAAAAAAAAAAATAAAAATGAACCAAGCAAACTCGTGTTGGTGTAGGGATTCTGCAGTGCCTTTCCAAATTTCAGTACCGAGGAGCAACAACATCTCCACCGCCTATTTCTCCAGGCACCGTACATCCATCCCTTCTTCTTTTTGCACCTAAATTTATGATTATGATTAGGGCTTATTGAACTAACACTCTCTTCTCTTTGCTGCTTTTTTTTTTTTTTTTTTTTTTGTTTTTTTGTTTTTTTGTTTCAGGTCCTTACATCATTACATGAAAGTATTGAGGTACACACTGCTACTTTCTTCACCCATTTTTGGAAAATTGTTTGACTGATCATAATAATTTTCATCACAACAACATCAACAAAGCCTTAGTCCCTAATTTATTTTTTTATTGTTGGCTATGGATCCTTAATAGTTTGGTCACTTGTTGTTTTTCATTAAAAAAAAATAAAAAGGTCAAATTAAAATTTTCCCACTTGTGGTTTGACCAAAATTTAAGTTGCTTGAAGTTTGAAATTTGACCCACTTGAGGTTAGCAACCTAAGTTAGAGTTCTGTAACCCACTTATGATAAAAACATGGCTAAATATGTAATTTTGCTATACTTTTATGCCTCTCTCCTCTAAAAACACAAAAAACATAAAAATACAATATCAAATAAGATAAAAAAGAATCCAGCAGAACACTTGTATTATGGGATTTTAAACCACAAGTAGGCAACTTAAATTTTGGTCAAATCTCAGGTGGGTAAAGTGTCAAATTTCAAACCACAGGTAAACAACTTAAATTTCGGTCAAAGCACAGGTGGATAAGTTGTAATTTACCCAGATTAAAAAGAAAAAGAAAATTTGTTCATTCTTCAAAGTCGATTTTACTGCAAGTATGCAAGAGTGGATGTAGGGGAAGTGTAAAAAGTGTTGTGTGCCAAATTGTCAAAATTAAGAGAATGGAGTTTGAGCTTTGTTGCCACTTGTTTGATTTATGTTTTGTGGGAGTTGTTTATTTGTTAGGGTCAGTGTGTTTGAATGGCAAATTGGTTTACTTAATTGGCTTGTTTTTAAACTTGGCTAGTCTGTACTCTATGCAATTGCTGCACTTTCATATTTGTGATAGTGATTTTATTTTTTTCAGTGTATTCTCTCAAATGCGATTACTTAAATCTTCCTTGCGCTTTCTTTTTATTTACTTAGCGCCTTCTCTGCATTCTCTAGCCTTGAAGTTCTCATCTTTTATGAAACATTTAGTATTTCAGCCTGCTCTCAACTTAAATGTTAGGCTAAAACGTACTTTACACATTCTTAGTTTGGGGTCACTTCTAAATTGTTCTCTTGACTTCCAAAACTTGCAGTTTATACTATTGACTATTATAATGATGTTAATGGGCCCTTTCCATTATGGTTTGTTACATTTTTCACTGTTAACTGCCTAAAAATGGCATTTTTTAAATTTTCTTTTCAATTTTTGTTGGGGGGTGGGGGGTTGGGTAATAGGAAGATTCTAACTAATGATGATGGGAGGGCACATCAACATTGATGTAATACTCAGGGTTGTAAATTAAAAGTTTTCATAGTCAAGGGACCCCGATTTGGAATCGACCTCAAACTTAAAGGGTGTAAATAGTATTTTAGCCTAACTTTTACCACCTTTATTATATACTCTCTCTCTCTCTCTCTAAAGTTGAAAAATTGGATTAGACATAGTTACCCTGTGTTGCTTCATTAGTGCAAACCTTATTGAAGATGACCATTACCCTAGTGAATTTGGCTCTCTACTTAACATTCAGAACCGTTATGATTTTATTTTCTAAATTTGCAAGGAAACATAATTACTCTATGCTCCTACATTACTAAATACATCAGAGAGATCTTAGCTTTTCAGTTTATGGCAATTCATAGAAAATTTTCAAGTGTTAATGAGCCTAGCTGCAGTCTGATTATCCCTCTTCCTATGTGATGGAAAAACCATTTTATGAAATTGAGTTAAATGGACACTTTGGTTATTGTGGCATGTCTAACTAGTTTTCCAATAAAATGGACATTTATCATTATTTCATGTGTTAGTGTACATGAAATGTCTTTGGAATTGATACTCAAATACCAAGTGGATTTTTTGATAAATAATAAAGGTTTATTGATATAAAAAAAAGAGACACCCAAGTACACAAGGATCGTTCAGGAGACATAGCCTCATAGACAATTCATGATCGTTCGTGATATTGTGATCGTTCAGGAGACATAGCCTCATAGACTAAAAAATGAATTTTTCTTCTATGCTGAACTATTTCTGCAAAATGCCAATCAAATCAGATAATGTTTTTATAAATGTGTTCTGTCTTGGAACTCCAATAGTCACGTATGAAAGAAAAAATAATTAAGTACTTTATCTCACTTTGATGTTGAAGAATAAGTGAATAACAATGGGTTAATTTCTTTGTAATGTTGGCATTTATCATGTTTTACAATTAATAAGTTCATAAAATAAAAATAGCAGACATTATGGTTTGAAAAAGGAGAATTTGAACTAGTAAATTATTTGGAATTTTGGATGATATGGGAAAATATGTATGCATTCACTCGTATTGAATTTAATGGGAATATCGTGCATATGTAATATGATAGACCTGTTACTCTCTGTTCCTACAAACAAAATTTCTCATTATTTTATTTGTTATCAAGTGAGATTATTTTAAATTCTCCGACTGAATATTTAATGCTTTGCTAAAGTGGGATTGGTAACAAGCATGTTTTGGTGGGGCATTGATGCTTCTATTTCAATAGTCTTGCATGCTTTATATATATAGGTAAATTACACACATCCCTAGTGAATAAAGAGAGTACAAGTGAGTTTATTAATTGAACATTCAAGGATCAATAATGAAATATTGGATTGTGTCTCCACATATAATTTGAGTATGCATCATATAGATGTGAAGTGACTTTATTAAAAGTGATCTTGGTAAGGAAGTTTGCTTGAAAGACCTGTGAGTTTATACTTCTCTAATTAATTAAATGTAAGTCTTTTATGAATGAGAATCAAGTAAAAGAAATATAGTGGAGATGTGCACTATATTAATCTCATTTTGAGATTTATGTTATCTCATTTTGTTGAGATTAGTGATTTCTCATTCTATTGGGAATTGTGTTATCTCATTGTGTTGAGATTAGTGTTGTGAACTTGCTTCTTAGATTTTAATATCTTTAAAGAAGCAAAGACACTCTGATTCCAATAATAAATAAATAAATTACTAGAAGGGCGGATGCACAACTTGAGTTTGCTAGTGAATTAAGTACCTATTGCGTATCATGTATGGAACTAAACTAGACATTGCCTTTACAGTATGTAGACTTTCAAAGTTTCTAAAACTTGAGGTTGATCACTAGAAAGTACTTAATTGTGATGAATATCTATTATATAGAATATTCAAGTTTAATTCTATTGTTGATGTGAGTGATAATATCTATGTCTAGTTAGATAATCACTACATGTGGGGGTGCTATGTGTAAGCATTAAAGAAATAAAGTGTATTTCTTACTCTACTATAGAATTGAATTGAGAGCATTGATTATAATGGTAATGGACAAGGAAACAAATTGGCTAAGGTTTTGATAAAGTGTCGTGGCCACGACCATAGTAAGCCATTCCTTATATTGTAGTTGTGAAACCACAATGCAAATGGTATACATGAGTTGTATACAATGTGAACTTAGACTTAAGAGTCTAAGACAAGAATACGTAAGGCAAGTCAAATGTGGTTGGACTAGTCTATTTCCTATGTAATTCTATATATAAAATAGGTCATTTACCAAAGTGTGTCTCGAGACTTGGTAAGGATAACATCCATTGGAATGGGACTAAAACCCTTCTTTTAAGAGAATCACCAATAGTAGGAACCCAACCTTGAACTGATTATATCTAAGAGGTTTAATGGGTAACAACAAGCTATTGATACGTGGTTAGTAAGAGCACTAAATTTGTGTCTCATTCAGGATGGATTAGTGCAGACTGTTACGATGAAATTAAGGATGAGTTTTAAACTCTTAATGAAGTTCATAAATCACAAATGTTTGTGTAACAGGGACATAAGAAGGAACTTCACCTTTGTGAACATAGGAGTGGTGCCGCTTCTAGCAAGAGTAAAAGGGTTTTCTCTTGTACATGTTCACTAAACCGGGAAGAGCACAATGCCATAATAGTGCTAACAACAGTGAATTTCTAAATGTGTTGTGGATGTTCTCATGTGTGTGTTGTTTCTGATTTCAACACATAAGAGTTTTTGGTTTAAGCACCAAGCCACCATTAACTCTGTTGATTTCTTGAGCAATTACACTAAAGGGAGGTTTAAGTTGAAAGACACCTTCCATTATGCATGATAGGATATCAATCAAGTGAGACATATATTATTACAACCTAGTAGGGGATTGTTGTATATATAGGTATATACAAGGATATGTTGTAATAATGATGGATGAGTTTGGAGAATATGGTTTCATAAAGTGAAAATTCAAGTTCTGGAATTTTCTAAGTGAAAATTTGAAATCTGAATTTTCTAGAATTTTCTGCAGAATTTTCTAGTGACTATTCGGAAAGGTTGAAGAGGTTTCAATCTTTGATAACCGTATTATGAAAAAATAACTAACTCTTTATACGTGCCTCTTCATGAAATAGGCTTATATTTACTTAAAAAATAACTAACTCTCCATATGTGCCTTTTCATGAAACAGGCTTATGTTCACTTAAATAAATAACTAACTCTACATACGTGCCTTTTCATGAAACATAATCCTATGGGTATAAATAGAGGCTTATGTTCTCTTGAAAAACTAACTTCACAAAATTAAGAGTTTTGGAGAGAAACACAAGAAACACAAGAAATCCTGTGGTCATTCTCCAGAATTGCTATCTATAGAACCCAACATCTTGGTTGTATCCTGGAGACAAATTTGCGATAACCCTTTAGCAACAAAAGTGTGGGGAGCAAATATTGTCTAAGGAAAACGATATAGTGCCTCCAAGTTATTTATTTTCTGTTTGTCTTTTGTGTTAACCTTGTTCTTCCATTATTACTTTGTATAATATCCCCCAACAATTACTTACAGAAGGCTTACCCAAGTTTTGAAAAGGAAGATAGTTCCTGACCGTGAAGAAAAGACCTTTTTGGCTGATATAAGTCACTTACAGATGGGTGGTTTAACTGCTATAGTGTACTTAGTCCCTAAAGTAGTTGTGGGGCAGGTTTTGTCTGTAGCTTATAAGGCAACAAGATTGCCCATGCACCAACACTGGCATAACTCCTCTCTTTTGTAGTGTGTATTTCTTTGATGTTCTCCCTTTAATGGTATCAAAAAAAATAGATGTCCACCAACTTATACAAAAAACAATTTCTCATTCAGAGAATGACAAACATTCACCATACAAAGGATGTCTAACAAATTCTCATATAAAAAACATTTCTCTAGAATGACCAAATTGTCCATAAGATTATCTGTGCAATAAGAAGAGTTATTCAATATGCACCTGAGAGTAGAGCACAATGGTTTTATTATTTTTTATTTTTATTTTATTTTATTTTTTATAAATCCTTTGAGGGCAAAGCAGAGCAGCCCTTAAAAAGTACAGAAATGGAGTCCTAAAGGAGATTCTTCTCCTACTTCTTCCCATCAGATGGTGCAGTTTCCTATGATTGGGTTCCTGTTTAGATACAAGGATTAAGTTAGATACCCCCAAGACCGGCCAAATACAATTTGAGGGTTAAAACAACAATTTTAAGTGGGGCTTTTTCTGTTTAACATTTATTTAATATTTTATATTATAATTTTTTATTTAAAATTCATTCTTTTTGTTTTTTGAGATGCAAATTACTAATTAAGATTTTATATTTAGATTTGCCAACATTTATTTTTCAATTGATAACATGACTAATCCACTTAAACTCCTTGAAATATTTATTAGAATTTTATCAATTTTAATTTTAAAAAACTTATATTGCAAAAACAATTGTAACTAGAACTAGTACTATTAGTAATCTAATTTATCAAAACCAATATTTGACTTCACTTAATAATACAATCACCTAACAATCTCAACTTGCCAAAACAAAGACAAATTCAATGCATGACTTGATGAATTTATGAATTAGGACCTTTCTTGGAGTGAGAGAACTCATGTTTTCTTTTAATTCCCAAAAAAAAAAAAAAAAATTATTCACACTAACTTTTTGGGGGTCTTTTAATATTGGGGCCCTAGGCAAGGACCTAAGTGGTCTTGCCCTAGGGCCAAGCCTTGAATACCCCATTTGGCTACAAGGATTAAGTCGTGCTGACCTGGTCCACGCCAAATGCAACTCGCTAACTGGGCTTCTCCTCATTAATGCATTGGCATCCACTCATCACAGCGTGTAGGGTTTACATGAACAATATTATGTAAACTTATAATGCTCCATGCGTATTGGATGAGGCTCCGCATGAAGCCCTCATTGGTTCAAGTACCTTCCTGACATGATCTGGCCCAATGTCTCATTACAACAAACTTGAGTTTTTTCAACATATTTATATCTACAGTCACTAAAAAATGTAGATAAAAGCTTAATTTTCTACGGTTGAGTATAACTGTAGAGTAAAAATAAAGAAATTCATAAACTTATTTCTACACTTATTATAACTGTTGAAAAAAATATTAAAAAGTATTTGGCTTGAGTTTTTTTCTTCAGGCACCGTTGCAAAAGGGGGTTAAAAAATATTAAAAAGAGGAGTTTTATCAACAGCTTCATCAACTGTAGATAAAATAAATTAAATTTTGTATCAACGGTTGTAAAACGTTGGAAATCAATAACACTCTATTGTATTGTATAAAAGCTCATTTTAAACTCAGAGTTTAAAACGTTGTAGGCTCTCTTTCATAGCTCACATCTCTCTCGGCCTAAACACAGGTTCTTAGCTCCTCACAGGTTCTTTCTCTCTCTCTCTCTCTTCCTTCCTTGTGTTTTTCTATTATTTTCTCGGCAACCAAACAGAGTTTTTGACTTTGGTTGATTTCTCTTTGCTTCAGATTCTCCGAGTTGGTACAATCGCATCCAAATCTTGTATATATTCACACTTTTACCTATCCAAACCTCTGATTAGGTATCTTCTATACATTGATGAATCCAATTTCACATTCTCCTTGAAAACCTAACCTTCAATTTTGTATTTCTTTGTTTTTCCATAGATAGCATAAACGTTTTGTTTTTTATTTTGGAATTTTTATATATAACTTGTATAATTAAACTGCAAATCTAGAATTATTGTTTATTAAACTGCAATTTCGTACTGGTTTTATAGATGAGAACCTTCGCAAAGTTGGAAAAAATGTGTTGAATACAAATGCTATGGCAATAGCTAGAAGGTACTTGAGGTCATACTTCGTATCGACATTCTAGTTATTCTTCCAATACCACAGGTAAGTGAGACTCTTCTTCACACATCTTATAGAGAAATCCTATGATCACGTCTTATTGTTATTCGGTAGCTTCTTGAACATTTTTGCCTTGAAGAGAATGATATTTAGCTCTTCTAGCTGCCTTGATTGTCACTTTTCCAACAAATAGTGTAGTCACTGTGTAATTTAGGTTTGTTTTTCAATTTGTCTATTTTGGCTTCAAATATCTCCTTTAATTGTAGGCTACTCATAGGAGGACTAGTGTTAGGCATTAGGCAACTCTGATTTAGAGTAAAAAATAACCTGGTCTGTGCAAGTCTAGACATAGAGTATGTGTGCCAAGTGCTTGTGGAAATTACCCAAAGAGTAAAAAATAAATTAAAAGGAAAACAAAGAATAAGAGATTTGTGGAGGATAATTAGTTTATAGCTTTAATAGTTTAGATTTAAGTTGTAAGTAGATGGAATTTCCAGGAACTAACTTGTGGACAATGGATATGTTCAATGGTCTTTTGGAATTTAGAGTTTGATGCATTTTTCATGAGTGTTTTATGTAAATTTTGCATCTGTAGTAGTTCTATATGGTCACTAGAGCTGAAACAGGGCCATGTGCTGCCTAGAAAATAGGTGAACTTTTGAATTTGACACATTTTCAAATGAAATTCACCAATGGGTATTGGCTTAGTGCTTTGACTGTGAGATATTTTTTTACATTAGAATGTTGATTGAGGATCGGCTTGAGAGAACCTTAATATATTTAAGCAAAAATCATGACCTCTGCATCCCTTTTGGTCAAAATTTCAATCTAAAGTTACTAATTGCCCTCTATTTCTGTGAACTACTTCTTTGTAGGTGCATTTAAAACCTTCTTCTATTGAATTCCTATTCAGTTTTAGCTACTGACTTTTACATGCATTTTCTTACTAAGGCATCCTCTCAGAGTTTAGAAAGGCCCTATAGAGAAACACCTGGATGAAAACTCTCTTTTTAGGGTGGGTATAGAAGTGGGGGAGGTCTTTGTACTTGACATATTATTTATTTATTATGTTTCTTTGAAATAAAACACCAGTAATTTCAAAGATGCAAAGTGGAGTTGGGCTTACTACTTAGATGCTTTATCTACTGCCTGCTTGGCTTCTTATACTTCAATCAGCTATTTCAATGTCTGCATTGAATATCTACATACTAATTGACAAATAACAAATCCTTAAACTAAAATGGGTGGTGAATATTATTTTAATAAAAAATTAAAATTTAACTTTTGAAAGTCTGAGTATATGTTGTCGGTAATCAGATAACAAAAACCAACTGGTGACCCAACTTAGACCTCGTATGGGTGTGTGAAGGAATATAAGCTTTGTGACATAGATGCTGTATATTTGGCTTTGAATGTGTGTTTTCTAACAGTTTTCTGTGTTGGTTTGGATCCAATTTAGATGTCAATTTGATCCTAAATTTTTTTCATGGAAGAGCTATAGGTCATCCTCAATACTAACAACTTGAAATTCCAGTCCTTGGCAGTTGCTTTTCTAGTTTGTTATTTGATGTTTAACCTTGTATGACATCTAATATAGGCAATGGAAGGCAAGACAGGCAGCAGTTGTAAAGGACAAAAGGGATAAGCAGCAAAAGGTGCTCTTCATGCACTTTTTGTGTTAATTTGCCTTTATATCATGATTATTGCTGGCTTGCCTAAGTTTTTCCTGGGAACAGGATAAGCGCCTAATATTGACAATGACAAATTCCTCCTTTTAAGGTTATCCAAAGTAAAAATCTTTCCCAATGCTATTGTCCACGAAAAGAATGACACCCTCTTGGGATTCTTTATGGACCAAATACCTTTCCAAGGGAAAGAGACAATAGTAACTCCCTGAATCTTCCTATAAAATGACATCCTCTTAGGTTATGACCTGATTAGAAAAATGCTAGAGGGGGGACTAAAAGTTTGTTTAAGTCTGCAGTAAGTTTTTGTCTTGTTTATGCTTTTGGTGTCCTCTATGCCGGCATGCTTAGTGACAGAACCATCTTCTTTGGGTGTTGAAAGTGAAAGTTTCCAAAAACTTCCAGGCTTATGCTTCCAACTAAATACTTTATGGCCTTGCTGACTGTGCTAATAGAAGCTAAGTGGAGCACTCTATACTGGTGGTGGGTTATCATAGAAGCTTTTCAATGGGTTTTTTAAATGGTCAGCTTTAGGTCAAGGCTCCAATACCTAACTAGTAGAAAAAAAAAAGAATATATATATTAATCATTTCATTCACTTTTTGTAACAAATATGTGTATATTTTCAACAATTTTGTCATTCTCAAATGGTATACTAACTATGCAATATTTGGCAAAACTTTTGCATTTAGCTTTTTTTTCTTTTTTAAATTGGTATGTTTTACTCATGCAATGGGTTTTGAACTCAAGGCCTTACCAGCAACCTTGTTATGCCATTTGAGCTAAAGCTAATTGGCATGCTTGTGTCTGTAATATGTCTCTTTTCAAGTTTGTCTGTGAAGGTCATTTACTTGTAAGGTGAATGTAATGATTTTGATAAAATACTTGCAGGTGGATGATAGCAACACTTGTTGACTTCTATATCAATGTTGTGGCCCTATCGGTATGTCCCTAAGTGCCTTCATCTCTGCAGTTTCATAGCTATTTGAAAGCAATTAATGTCACCATTAAATTGCGATGAAGGAGAATTAATTGGTCAACTTTAATTAGAAAGTTTAGAAGTAACTATGTGCATGGAAACTTTCATCTTCTTACGTCCTGTTTTGTTTGTCTAGTTTATAAACTTTCACTTTTAAAGGGAACATCATTTTGTGTTTTGTTTTTTTTAAAGAAACATATAAACGTTTTTCAAAATGGAAGGGGTATGCTTGGAAATTAGTAAATTAATAACCATTGACTTTTAAAACTGGACAAATATTTTGGGCAAAGTAAAAATAGATTAATGGACAATAGTTAGTGAACAAATATGTAAAACATTTATTCAAATATGTAAAATATCTATATGTATGTCAATTTATGAATAGAACTGTCATTCTTGCTTGCTTTTAATAATTTAATTAAGAATTCTTGTTTTTCATGTATTGCAAATGTCCAGCGATGAAATGTTTGTAGAGGTATTTGGACCTGAACATCATGGTCGTGTTCATGGCTATGGTGATGGTATTAGTCCTACAGAGTTATGGGGTTCCTCTTCATCTACTATTTGTGACCTCCAAATGCAATTGAAAGAATTTGAGGAAAGACGTAAGGAGAATGATGCAAACCTTTTGAGGCAATTGAAAGAATCTGAAGAAAGAAGTAAGGAGAATGATGCTAACCTTCTAAGGAAATTGAAAGAATCTGAGGACACTGCAAGGAGAGGGACGCTAATGTACAACTCTTGAAGGCACAAGTTAATCGAGTTGAGAGTTTGCTAGCACAAGTACTCAAAAACATGGCCCCATTTGAGCTAGCTCAATCTGATTGTTCTTCTGAACTTTACCAATTAGGTTAGTTTGTTAACTTTACTTGTTCTTTTAAGTAAAGGGTTTGTTACCTTTTTTTTTTTTTTTTGTGTGTAATATTTGGATGGTTAGGTTTGTTTGACACTTTTTTATTTACATTTCAAGCTGCCATTTTTTTGTTAAGAAAGGGTAAAGAGAAATGGTTTTGGGGATATGTGATGGTTCAATAAATTTTCCAGCTACTAGCTATGTTTTGAATACAAAATGTCATGGTTGAAAATGTGTTATGTCTTGCAATAGGCATGGCAAAATCTCCCCTGCAACACCTTTTCCTTCTTTATTTATGAGATGAGGGGAGGGCAGGCTTTTCTTTTCTTTTTTCTGGGGGGGATGGGGATGATCATTAGGGAACTCACTACTGTATTTGTATTATTGCTATATGGTAATTTATATATTTTTTTATGCTCAATCTTATGCCTGTACAATGTTGATATTTGAGATGAAACTCTTCTACAAGTTATGGAAATAATTCACAGTTAATTATTGAATCTTTGGTTAATTTTCCATTGCAGGTTGTTGTTGGAAGTGTATAGAAGAGAAAAATCAGTCTGTTTTGTAGAGAAAGTATGAACTTTCATTCTATTTTGGCTGGATACATCTTCTTGTAGATACAGTTTGAGCTATCAGCAGTCTGTCAAATGCTATGTCTTGCAAGTTTTGATTCACCCTTTGCTTCAAGTGCAGAACAGATCTCATGATGATGATTTCCAAAATTCTTGGTTTGTGCAAAGTAAACATGTGACTTCTTCTTTACTTTTCTAAATATTCTTTGGTTCACTATGATGTCATATGAATGAAATTACTGCTATATGTAATGATTAGAATGTACAGGTGATAGAATTTCCAGGAAAATTACTTTTGTCTTGCTCTACATCTACACATATTAAACTGTGAATCTGTTACCCTCTTGGTTGTCTTTCTTTTTTTATACAATTCTTGTTCTCTAAGCTATGTATGTTGGACTGCAATGATGGTTTTGAATCATAGGCCTAAACTATGCAGGAGTATCTATATTCACCACCACCAATGTATTAAAGTTTACAAATTTAGAGTTCCCACATTGTGATCGTAGTGTTATTGCCATCTTTTTCAGTACTAACTACTAATACTAATACTTTTGCTTTATGGTGGATAAATAAGTTGGGTTAAGTACTTTGGTGTTACACAGCCATCGTCTTCCATTTTTCACTGATTTATGTTGATTTCTTAAACATAAATCAGAATCGTGAGTTGGTGGAATTGCCTTTAAGGCATCCACAACTTTTTGAAAATATTGGAGTGAAGCCTCCCAAGGGAATTTTGCTATATGGGCCTCCTGGTACTAGAAAGACACTCATAGCAAAGGGTATTGCTTTAGTTTTTTTTTTTTTTTCTTTTTTTTTTAAATACTTATTTCAACGGTTTCAAACTGTTGAAATTTATCTCAAAACAACATATATTTCAACAGTTTTCAATAATATTTCAACGTTTAATAATTGTTGATAAAGGTGAATCACATTTTTCGACGGTCACATAGGGTGTAGAAAAAAAGTTTCGACATAGTTTTTAGTGGCGGTTCTCAACAGTCACTTAAACCGTCGAAAATACTTTTTTCGACGGTTTCTAATACTTTTTTCAACGTTTTCAACCGTTGAAAATAGCAAATTTTCTTGTAGTGTCTGGCTGGTTCTTTCGGTTCTTGTCACAACACCTCAAGGCCTAGCAAGCCAACTCTTGAGCAAGCTCAAATGGCCAGTCTCCAGCCAAAGGATCCAAGAGGGCTTCAAAATTTCTGGCATCCAAGGCATTTTGCACTGCATTTGCTATTTTGAAGGCTGATCTCCCAGTCAACAATTGTAACAATATGATTCCAAACGAGTAAACATCTGACTTCGTTGTAAGCTCTCCTGTTTGAAGGAACTCGGGATCTATGTAGGCCAAGGTACCCTTTGGGACAGTTAGATGACACAGTGTTATGTTGTTACTTGAACTTTTATCTTGGCATATCATGCGGCAGATTCCTAAGTCACTAAGTTTACTAACAAAGTTGGAATCAAGGAGGATATTGGAGGGTTTTAAATCACCATGAACGATGCTGTGAGGTTTAATGAAATGAAGATACACGAGGACTGAGCACAACTCCATGGCAATGCGTATTCGAGTTTGCCATGATAATGGAGGACTGTTGTCCTTGCAAATGAGTCGATCTTCAAGGCTTCCGCAGGGGAGATACTCATAAATTAGAGCAAAAACTTTTGGGCAAGATCCTACAAGTCTGACAAGATTAGGATGCCTCAATTGACTCAATACACGAACCTGACATACGTACAATCAACTAGTTAATGAGATAGAGAATGCCAAACTTTTGGCCCAACTAAACCAAGTCCGTTATGTTGTGAGAAAGATTTTAGTATTAACCAAATTGTAAATACTAATACACAAACCTCCATTCGAAATTCTGAGGGGCCTTGTGAGCCTTGAGATTGTAGCCTCTTTATAGCAACTTCAGTTTCATGCAGGCGACCTTTATAAATGCTCCCATATCCTCCTTGTCCAATTTTGAGTGATTCATCAAAACCATGAGTAGCTTCTTCGATGTCAGAGAGTAAGTACTCAGAGAAGAACTGAGGCATGTGCCTAGAGGCCTCTGCTTGTTTTCTTCTCAATACTTCAGCATCTTTCAGTGCACTGTCACGCTCAATCTGAAACTTATCTCTCTCCTTTTGTAACTCTACAATATGGTTCTTTAACAATGTTATCTCTTGTTTGGCAATCCAGAGTTCTTCCATGACTTGGTCTCTCTGATTCTTCACCTCTGCAACTTCTTCTCTCTCTTTCGCTAACTCTTCCGCAATTTCTTTTCTCTGAATCGATTCTTCTTGGGCCTATTAATTGGATTATTGGAAATTTGTGTAAGATTTTTCAACTCTTAATGTTTACATCGGTATGTTTTTCAAGAATAGTAGTGCATATGATAGACAAGTACCAGTTTGCAGTGTGCTGAAACAGTTTATTCTGCAGCAAGCAGAGTTTTTTCTTTGACGAATTGATATTTATCTACATTATTTTGGCCAAGATTGCAAATTTAACATGAAAATAATAAAAAAATCCACTAATATTACATGCAAATGCAAGTTGAAAGAGTGTAAAAGAATATGTCCATAAATGCAAAGGTTCAAGATTTTCTAAAACAACTTACCCTGTGTATAGCCTCTACCAAATCCCTTTCAGCTTTCCGACGCCTTTGTGTCTCTTTGTCAGCCTCTGCTTCTGCTTGTTGATATTGCTCATAAAGAGTATTATCTAAACTTCCATCCTGCTAGGATCCAATGAACGTATAATTTTCAAATCCTTCATATTTTTATTGATTGATCAATTCAGAAGAATAAGGTTGAAGAGAAAGGAAAAATGCTTTCTATAGATAAATCCAATTTGAAGTCACACATCAAAATGTTCACATGCTCCATAACAAATACTCCCTCCGTCCCAATTTATTTGTTCTGTTTGAAAAGTCAAACTTTTTAAGAGAACATTATTTATTGTCTTGTCTGTCTTATAAAAATATATAAGTTTACAAAACTACCATTAAATAAATTTATCAACTTTTGTTTTTTTAAAGAGTTATTCTTACTGAGACAACTAAAAAGGTGTCCGAATTAGATTGATTTTTTAAATATTTGTTAGTTTTCTTTTCAAAGAGTTTTGAAAATAAAATAGGGGTATAATAAGAACATTAGTAAATTAATAACTCTTATTTTTAAAAACAGGACAATATTTTGGGACATCTCAAAATGGAATAGAGGACACACAAACTGGGGACGGAGGGAGTTTATATATATATATATATATATATATATATATATATATATCTCCCACTCCACAAATGAATGTTTTGCACATACAACAAAATTGAGAGCTCCATTAGAAGAGCATGTCGATAAGGTGCTTGGACTGGTTGCAGGAATGAAGATGCAGCCTCCACAATAGAAGGGCTTCTTGAATAACAGGAAGGTGGAGAGAATGCAATTTAGTCATTCCCCTCACTCCACGAAGTCAGAGTTACAGATAGTCCAAGTTCGGTGATGTTCCTATTTTGCCCCGAAGAAACAGACCGTGATCTCAAAGGGTTTGCCTTTCCAGTTTCGGTGTCTGCACTTGATTCCCTGTTTTGTTTTAGTAATTACATTAATAATAGGATTAGGACAGTTATATGGATTTGAAGTTACAATCATCTAGAGTACAATCAAAGAACTTTTGCAATTTCTAGTGTACAATCTTCCTAATTAGAAACTAATCAAGCATTTTGTAATCTTTAGTATCAATTGTACACATCATAACTGCAATGTAATTAATAAAATAGTCAAACAAACCTAGTATGGATGAGGTTGCCCCTGCAGATAAATTGTGAGTGACAGGAGACGTGTGCATTCTCACACACAAATATAGCTTTAGTAGACTTTAGTTCCATCATTTTTCTGCATCATTGAGAGAATATATTAATATCTTTAACGATGTTCTGAGTTTTCCAAGATCATATACAAATTGTTGATGTCAAAACATTTGCTACTTGATCATCATGAACATCACAAATTAAAACCATAATTTCTACAAACCAGGAAACAAATAGCAAAAAATCTTGTAAAACACCAACCAGAGTAAAGCCATCTTTGCAATGAATTCAATTAACTAAACCTATCAATCAGTGTCCTTACCTTTTGTGAAATCCCAAAGCCAGAGCATACAGGCATATCAAATGACTTGGTGTATGTAGTCAAGATTTATTTTCTTTGTTTATTTATTAGATTGCATTTATTTTTTAGTCTAACTAATTGTAAAAGTTTTATTAAGGTGTTCTCTTCTTCAGTTCTCCAAACCCCTTATGGTCTGAACATTGGCCTTCTTTGCAAAATCCAGACCATATCTTGTACCTTTAAGACTTATTAACCATGTATCTATTCTGAAGCAACAAAAATTGATAGTGGATAAAGGACATCCATGTTCTGCAAGGATTAGATGCCCACAGTGAATATACAAAGAACAAGAATTCAGCATGAAAAAAAAAGGGAAAATTCCAATGCAGTTTGTACTTCTTGTATTGCTTCTCTGCTGCTGCACCCATGACAAGCTTCCTGATCTCATGCTGGGAAATGAGTTCTACTATTCCCTCTTCAATACAGTCCATTTCTGTATGTACCATCTGTGCCCGTACCTAGATTTAAAAATTAGAAAAGCCAAAATAAATAGAAACTCAGCAATTTTGCAATCTCAAAAGGAACTCACTGGACATTTAAACTATCAATGCCAAACTTGAAAATTTCTAGAAGTGATTGTCAGAGAACAAATTTTTTATAGCCAAGCCAACACAAGCAGAAAAAATTAACAAGAAAAATGTATACTAAAAGAGAAGGAGTTATACCCCCATTTGGCGACAGATAAGAAGGTATTCATCCAGATCTTATGCATATTTTTCCTCTCAGTTTCCCGGTAATCCCTTACGATATTTTCCTTCAGCTTGCCTGCTGGAACTTTTGCACCCACTGCAAACCAAGAAAAGGGTTAAATAAATTCTCTTTAAAAATACTGAATACCATGAAAGAAAAGTAAACTTATTCGAGACAAATGTGCATTTCTCCATAATGAACAATCTTCCGTCAACTTGGTATTGTATATCGATTGTTTAGCCATATTTCATTATATTAGCATATAATGAGTTTAGACTATAGAATCCCATCCAAATATAAGTTTGATTGTCCAGTTTTTCTATGTTAGAGATATGTTAGCCCAACATAATAGGCTCAAGCCAAATCTTTCTAGTCTATGGTTTAACCTACTATATATACTTATGTTATAGTTCATTATAACACAGGATTTATACTACACTCTAATATATTATTGATGTAATATTTTAGGATTTCTTCCGTAGACGTAGGCCGTTAGGCTGAACTACGTAACCCTCGTGTTTTTGTATTCTATACTTTATGCTTCCGCTTCCACATCCATACTAACATATTCAACATGGTGTATTAATGCTAATATTTAACATTCTATATTACTAAATTATCCAAATTATTTTTCCAAGTTTCTTTTGTATTTGTTTAACAAGTCAAGATAAGAAAATATTCCCTAGTAATAAATTTTAGAATAGTGATCATGAAGAGGCAGATCATTATCAAGTTTGTCATTTGGAGTTCAGCAAACAATCGAACAAGTGGATTTCCAACAAGTCATAAAGTACTGAATAATCAATTATAATAGATCAATTTTTACAACAGCAAACACTAAATTACCATAAAAACTTCCATGTTTTGTATGCATAAACCTATACATTCAGACAGATATATGTGTGTGTGTGTTTCTGTTGTTTGTGTGTTCACAGCTTCACATGCACTATATATTTATAGATATAGATGTAGATTCTAGGACTTACTAAAAGGGATCAACTGTGGAGACTGATGTACGTGAAGGATGCAAATTCTCTTTCCTCCAGAGTTCTGTATAGCCCATAGTAGTATTGATCTGCATTCTCTCACATCAGTTCCGAAAGCAACATATATAACATCTTCAATCACGAGAACCTCTGTTGCCTCATGCCTACTTGCCACAATTCCTGGAGCCCCAGTATCTAGAAATCTATTACTATAAATATATAATCAACTGGTCGCAAATTGCAAGTAAATTGCAGGCACAAGACTACTCACAACTCACCACCACAGCTAGAACTCATCTGAAGACACTACTAGATGTTACCTTTTATTAGAAAACCCGTTCGTCACAATCTCACATTACCTCATTCAGCTATATGTGTCTATATAACTCATGCTAATAATCCCCACTTGTTTTTTTTAAATAAAATAAAATACACAGTATATATAAACGTAGCCTGAACTACAACCAACACAGCAGACAAACAAACCGCAAAGTGAAACAGCAAAAGAAACACAAAAACTCAAAGGCAACAAGGATTAGGCACCTCACTCGAGACTCAAAGATCACCATGATCAGCACCTTTTACTTTATGAAGAGAGTGTAAGAATCCAATTGTTAGCAAAAAGCAAGGGGGAATATTTATAATGAAGAATTAGAAGAAGGTTTTGTTGGTTCTATGAAGTTTCTGAGGTCATTAAATATGTCTAGGATTAAAAGGGACTGCTTGTCGGGACTGTTTTGTGTGGATACTATCGAGGACCCGGGTGTTGCGTGGGACAAAGTGACAAAGTTCATATTTCCACCTAGTTAGTAGGAAACCAACATTTTTTCGCAACAACTTTTACAATGAATGGAGTAAAATTTTTACGACGAATGAGTTGAATATATAAATATATATATATATTTATATTTATATATATTCTCTCATTTTTGGGCTCAGGGATACATATTGACCAGTACAGGGACGGACCCAGGATTTCAAGCTGGGGCCGGAGATAAGAGAAATTTTTTTTTTTCAAATACGCATCCATATAGTATTAATAAACTATCAACCAAGACATTACCCAAAAATCATTATTTCTTAATATATCAAGATCAACTTTTTGAAATTTTGTTTGAGAGATATGGTTATTTTCCGAAATTGAGATATCGGCATTTTCTGGAATTGGGGAATGAATATTTCTTGGGATTGGAACATTGACATTTTCCGGAATTGGAGAATGAATATTTTCTAGAATTGGAACATCTACATTTTTTGGAATTGGAATAGCAACATTAGTTGTTGGCAATCCCACGTTGACTTCGGAAGAATTTGAATATTTTCTTTTGAAAAAATCAAACATTGTAGTTGATTTTTTCATGATCTACAAATAAAATAATAATCATATATATTATCTCACAAACGGTTGTTGTTACTAACTAAAGACAAATACTAGAATCTAGGTAATATGCATGATGCATTTAATTATAAATTTAGTATTTCTCACTTATTTTCAATTTATAAATTTATTTAATTTAGCATTATGAGTTAACAATAGGCGCAAGTGAATCACTGTTATTTTCTTAAATTTGTGATGTGTGACAATTTTCTATATTATATGATTTGTTTTTTTCTTTTGTCTTTGGTCTTTGCATTTATTTATCTTTGTATTTGTCTTCTCTTTGTCTTTGTCTTTGTCTTTTTCTTGTACTCTCCATATTTCAGACACTGACCCAATCCCACTGCAGACGCTATAAATTTATTCTGCACTACTAAAAAAAACTTTTCTTAACTTTACCTTCTTTTTCTTTTCTGTCACTTGTCTTTATTGTTGCCCAACTACCAGTCAACAAAGAACAAACAGACAAACACTACACTAATATATTCTCTAATTTTTACAAACTCTACTCTCTTTCTCTCTCTATCTCTCTTTTCTATATAATAGAAGAGAGAGAGTCACAAACACAGAGTCACAGAGAGTCACAAAGCCAAAAGGCCAAAAAAAAAAAAAAAAAAAACACCACAGGCAAAATAAATTTTTAGATTCACAATCACGGAATCACCAACATCAGTTCATCATTCATCAGTAAAAACACAAATACCACAAGTCCACAAGCATAGATTTTTAGATTCTGAGATTCACAAACATTGTATTAGGTTTTGAAGGAAAGGATAGATTAAATACCTGTGAACTGTGAAGGCTGGAGTAGTGGAGCAACGAAGTTGGACTGGGCAGTGCAGATCGAGCAACTGACGGCGGCGGCAAGATGGGTCTCTGGTTTGGGTATGCGATAGCTGATGGCGGCGTGGGTACTGGGTAGCAAGATGGGTTTCTCTCGTGTGGGCATGGGTAGCAGCGTCATGGCGTGGGTGGCAACGTCGTCACGGCGTGATGGGTCTCTCACTTTCTCTGTCTCGCTCTCACCTCTCCCTTTCTTTTCTTTTCTTTTTTTCTTTTTTTCATTTGTTTCTGGCTTTTCCGTTTGGTTTTAGGGTCTTACTAATTGTTGGGTTTTTTTTTTTTTTAATTACATATATATATATAAATATATATATATATTAAGGTTTTCATGTGCTTTGAAAACTCCTGGGCTGGCTGGTTGGGATAGGGATGGTTGAGGTGAGGGGGACCCAAGCTAAAAACCAAGGGGACCCAAGCCTTTTTTTGAAAATTTTACATACTAAAAAAAAAAATTTTTGGGCCCAGGGGGGACCTGGGCCCCCTTTGCCTTCTACCTGGGTCCGTTCGTGGATCAGTAGAAGGCTAAGTAATCGTTAAATTCGAAAGGAGAAAGTAAGTCTGAAAAATTCCTTCTAACAATTTGAATCCTTAAAGTTGGTAGGAACTAGGAAGAAATATTGATTTTTAACCAAATGTGTTAGGTTCTAAGGATTTAGGATCTAAATGTGTTAGAACTTCAATGTATAATGTTGGCAAACCATGATCAAAACTTAGAGTCTAGATTTAGGCTGCTCAAAGTGATTTATGTGTAAAGTTGGAATCGAGTAATTGCAGAAAATTACTGTTCAATTTTCGCAAGGCTCGATCGATCGAAAATTAGATTCGATTGATCAAAAATCGTGCAGAATGTTTTTTCTGTAGAATTTCCAACTCAGCCCAAGCCCATATGACGTGTAGGGTTTTATGTTTTTCCTTAAGTATAAAAGGAAAAACCCTAGCCACGTTTTAGAGGTTGTTGTCTTGTTGTTATGCTGTGTGTGTGAATCTCTTGTGAGATCTAGAGGTGTTTGCCATCATACATACTTAGGGTTATCAAGATCAAGATTGATGTCGAGAGTTTGGTGATCACTTCAGTTGCTGCTTAAAGAAAAACACAAGTGGGAGTACCTGTGGTTGCTGTGAATCCAAGAAAGAAGTAGTCCGTGGACTCGGAGCTGTCACGTGGTCGTGGTAGTAAGTTTTCTACTCGAGGTAGCAATAAGATGTTTTTGGGTATTTTATTGTAATGGGTTGTTTTGTAACTTTGAGCATTTTTTGTTTTTATGTGTTTTGTCACGGATTGCCAAAGGGGGAGTTTGTTAAGTTCTAAGGATTTAGAATCTAAATGTATTAGAACTTCAATGTGTAATGTTGGCAAACCATGATCAAAACTTAGAGTCTAGATTTAAGCTGCTCCAAGTGATTTATGTGTAAAGTTGGAATCGAGTAATTGCAGAAAATTACTGTTTAATTTCTGCAAGGCTCGATCGATCGAAGCTCATGTAGAATGTTTTTTCTACAGAATTTCCAACTCAGCCCAAGCCTATATGATGTGTAGGGTTTTATGTTTTGCCTTAAGTATAAAAGGAAAAACCCTAGCCACGTTTTAGAGGTTGTTGATATGTTGTGTGTGTGAATCTCTTGTGAGATCTAGAGGTGTTTGCCTTCATACATACTTAGGGTTATCAAGATCAAGATTGATGTCGAGAGCTTGGTGATCGCTTCAGTTACTGCATAAAGAGCTTAAAGAAAAACACAAGTGGGAGTACTTATGATTGCTGTGAATCCAAGAAAGAAGTAGTCTGTGGACTCGGAGCTGTCACATGGTCGTGGTAGTAAGTTTTCTACTCGAGATAGCAATAAAATGTTAGTGGTCTAAGTCACTATTGTAAAACTTCAATTCTTTCTGAAAGTTCGAAAATGTGTTAAAACACAAGAGCTGTTTAGATCCCCAAATTAAAAATTACGGCTTGATAGATTTTACTTTAACTTATACTAAGTGCGGAATAGAGTAAATGCGAGCGGATAAACAAATAAACTACTCTAAGCCATATTCTATATAACACAGCAGTAATATGAAAGATAAAAGAGTTGGGAAGAAGAATGCAAATACAAGATAACACACCGATGTGTTATCGAAGAGGAAACCGAAGTACTCGGCGTAAAACCTCTCCGCCGCTCTCCAAGCGGTAATCGATCCACTAAACAATCAGTTGGGATACATGGGTTAGCAAGAGACCCTCCAAGCCTAATCTACCCGATGCACCTAACCCTTCAAGCTCCTACTCTAACAAGGCTTCTCGAAACTGTCTCTTGTCTAGCTCTTCGGATCCCGCAATACGTCCGATTGCATCCGCTAAAGCCTGGCTTCTTCCAATGCTTCCCAGCAGCACCAAAACCTCACTTGACACTCTGAAAGGGTGTGGTAAGTGTTTGGGCTATTAACCTCTCAATGGTATGGAAATGGAGAGGTAGGAGTTGAGGAAAATCCACAAGTAATTTTGTAGAGAATTATGGGTATAACAATCTCTAACTCTCAAGGTTTGTGGCTAGGGTTTTCTCTCAGAAGCACTCCTCAACATATGTGGGTAATGGGGGTATATATAGTGTGAGTACAGATAGTGTGTATCAGAAATGACAATCTGGCAAAACAGAATGTTTTGCGGGTATCTCGCGAGAAGGCCCTACTCGCGAGACACTCGTGAAAACCAGCTGTCTTCATCTTGTCCTGACTCTTCACATTCCAGTCATGTGTAGGGCACATACTTCACTTCGCGGGAAGCTTACTCGCACGCTACCTGCGAAAACAGCTTTAGTCTTCAATTGCCTTGAGTCTTCACACACTCTCTCTCTCTCTCACATAACCCTTACAAATAAATCCCACATGAAATACAGGGTACATAAGATTGAACATAATTACAATCAAATTTGGCACGGAATAAAAGCCAACAAAAATGTAGTTGTAAATTACAACTTTACAATTTCCCCTTTTGCTATTTCGTGACAAAACCCCTAAAACAGACTCCAGACTTAAACGTGAGTTTGGGAACAGTGGCAAAACTCACTCACACCTAATCTAGAAGCTATGAAGCACTTGCATGTATATACCTGTAACCTGAAACACTCGCACACAAACAAAACTTTCATTAAGCTTATGACAAGTTGAATTCATGGTACATATATGAGCAAGTAAAGTGCGATCAAGTTCATAAACACTATATAACATGTAAGCATATCTTGATCAAACAAGGTCAGTCATTGAAGAATGACTACAATGAACATTTACCTAGTAAATGCTCATCCGGACATGCAAAGCAATAAAGACCAATTACAATGATCAATTGCATGTCCAACACTCAACCAATGCAAAATACACGAAGTATTTGCATCTAGGATACATGATCCTACTAGGGTACAAGAGTGAGGTACTTAAGATAGTTTTGTAACATCTAAAAGTACAAAAAATTGCTACAAAGCAATGAAGTAAACACACGTACTGAATAATAAATTAAACTATAAATATAGAGTACTTAAACTTTAAAAGAAAGCAATAAAAACAACTATCCAAGAGTTATAAAAACTAAAACAGTTTAAACTAAACAAAAATAATGCTAAACCGCCTGAAATGAACCAAAATCTATGGTCTAAGCTCTGGTCTCCCTCAACTGTGCAAGCTCCCCCTTAAAATTTTCTCCCCCTTTTTGACCGGAATGGCCAAAGAGTCTAGAACTGATCGGACTCTGAATTGGATCCTTGTGCCATTGACATGTCGTCAATTTGTGAGGATAATGCGGTAATCTGACCCTGGATGTATGCAAACTGGTCTGCGGTGTGCTGCACATGGGAGTCTAGCATAGTATACATCTGCTCTACTCTAGCAAGGAGGCAATCAAGTCTATCGGGTCCCTATGCTGGTGCGGAAGATGATGGTTGAGCAGAACTCTCTGGAGCAATGGTGAATCTCTCAATCTCCTCCTCTGTATCTCCTCCCTCTTCCTCAACACGATCCCGTGGTATTTGAGACACACCGGTTTTGGATCCTTTAATGTGAGCTGTGCTACGAGTCACCGTGTGTGCTCCAATAGGGTAATCTCTATGTACCACGGTGAGACCACTCGGAAGTTTGAGCCTCGCCTTTGCAATGAGGCCCATAATGAGAGAGGGGAATAGCATGACTATTCTAGAGTTCCGCTTCTCAATGCTCTTAGTCAAGAGGTGGAAGATGTGTCCACAAATATCAATCTCCTTGTGAGTGAAGAGATCGTACAAGAAGATTGTCCTTGGAGCGGACAATGTCGTCAGGTTGGTGACCAGATACAGATTGTGGATCATCACATAAGCTAAAGTCCTCATCTATGGATTGAATGGAACTATGTTCATGGAGGACTTCTTAAGTGTACCACCAAGAATGGTCACCATCTCCTCTATAGATTCTAAGCGATCATCATATTACACCGTGATTGGCTGTGAAGGAGGACGAACTTCCCAGAACTCTTGTATGCTTTCCCTTATGATAACAAACTCTTTGTGTCTCACCCTAGTTTATATGATCTCCTTCCACACTAGCATTCGAGAAGAATTCTTTAATGATTTCCGAGTACACAACTCCACTCAGATTCAGCAGCTTCATCCATGTCCTTTCCTTGAACACTTCAGGTATGCAAGTGTCCTCAAGGGTATCCAATTTAACAACCCTTTCCATAATTATCGTGGCTCGCTTGTAGCAGTCGTTATAGGCCATGTCTGCTTTAACAAACTTGAAGTTGTCAAAATCCGTGCGAGCATGCTTGGAGGATTTCTTGGACGCTGAATGCTTGGTGGGAGACATCTGCACATGTACACAGAGAACAGAGAAAGGAAACAGGTGCACAAACACAAAAACAGAGCATAAACATGTTAGTCCAAAACAAAAGTAAAAATTGTAAAGTTATGATTTACAACTATGTTTTATGTTGGCTTTATTCCATGACAAAATGTGTTGTAATTGCTTCAATTTTGTTCCTTGTATTTTGTGAGATTTATTGTATTGAGTTTAGTATTAAGTTGGTGAAGACTCAAGCTTAAATGAAGAATAAGTGAATTTCGCAAGACACTCACGAAAACAACAGCCTGGCACGACTCTTCAGCTTCCAGTCATGTGCTCCTCACGTGCTTTTTCGCGGCTTAGCTTCTCGCGAAATTCACTTATTCTTCATTTAAGCTTGAGTCTTCACTAACTTAATACTAAACCCAATATAATAAAATCACACAAAATACAAGGAACAAAATTGAAGCAATTACAACACTTTTTGTCATGGAATAAAGCCAACATAAAACATAGTTGTAAATCATAACTTTACAATCTCCCCCTTTGGCTATTCCGTGACAAAACACTCTATAATAGACTCTAGACTTAAACGTGAGTTTGGGAACAATGGCAAAACTCACTCACACCTAAATCTAGAAGCTGTGTAGCACTTGGAACATATATACCGGTAGCCTAAAACACTTGCACAAAACACATTAGACCCTCAAGGTAAATCAAGTGATAAAAGGACAAGTATAATGTAGCAAGTAAATTGCGATCAAGTAAACATCATGTGAAACATGTGGGCAACTTGACCATACACCAAAACAGTCATATAGAAATGACTATAATGATCATATAGCAAAGTAAATGATCATCCGAACATGCAACCAATAAAGTACAATAGCATAAGGATAAAAGCATGTCCAACACACGACCAATGCAAAATACACGAAGTATATGCATCTAGGAACAAGATCCTACTAAGGAACAAGTGTGAAGTACTCAAGACATATTAGCAATATCTAAAAGTACACAAAAAAATGCTATAAAAACATTGAGATAGTCACAAATACTGAATTTTAAACATAAATATAAAACAAAACAAAACAAGGTTTTCAAAAAAAATGTCTTCTCCCCCTTAGTATATGCATCTCCCCTATTGCTTTCTCCCCCTACGAATGTGCACGAGGTAGAATTACTCTCCCTAAGAGTGTGCACATGAGTCATATAGAAATGACGATACAAACCGGTGTACTCTCCGGTATACACTCCCCCTTTCTGTCACGAATAGACAAATCAATCAAGAGGAAGGAGGGAAAGAAAAAAAGAAATGAGCAAGGGTAAATGATGATGCATGAGGGGTGCAAGATGATTAAACGAAAGACAAAAACATCTTTGAAAAAATGCTACAAAGCATAAATTAACCATGACATGCTAAGGATGATGGAACATGATGTAAACCTAGGCATGACATAAACACAAGAACATGTTATATGTGCTAAAAGAGTCTCAAAAGACTTAACTAGCATGAGTGAGAACAAAACATGTCAAGTGTTAGAGTGTGTGCAGCAAAGTGCATCAAATGTGCATCCAGTGTGCATGTGAGATGCATGAGCAAGGCACTCAAGGGCAAGGTGTATAAAACACACCATCAATGATCAAAACATGATAAACATGAATAATTATGGTGATCCCCAAAGTTTGGTACTCATTGGAGTCCAAAACAACAACAAAATGCCATTTGGGCATTTTATCAAACACTTAGAGTGCACACACTACACATGTATGTTAAACAATGCAAGAACATATGAAAATCTTGCCTAAATACATGTTATTTTTGCCACAAGGGGCCAACATCCAAAGCAAATCATCATTTAAAACAAAGTCCAATCAAAAAGATTAAAAAAATTAAGTTTTCCAACTCTCATTTGAGAAAATCCCAACTATGAACATAAAACCCCCAAAACCATAATCTAAGGATCAAAATCAATTAAAAGAGTTAAAGATTACCTTAGAGATATTAATGGAATGAAAAACACTTGAATTTAGTTGGATTTTGATGTGGAAACATTAAAACAGGGGTTTGGGAGAAGATGGGAGACGTTTAAGTCTAGATTTAGGGGTATATATGTTCCAAGTGCTACACAGCTTCTAGATTTAGGTGTGAGTGAGTTTTGCCATTGTTCCCAAACTCACGTTTAAGTCTAGAGTCTATTATAGAGTGTTTTGTCACGGAATAGCCAAAGGGGGAGATTGTAAAGTTATGATTTACAACTATGTTTTATGTTGGCTTTATTCCATGACAAAAAGTGTTGTAATTGCTTCAATTTTGTTCCTTGTATTTTGTGGGATTTTATTGTATTGGGTTTAGTATTAAGTTGGTGAAGACTTAAGCTTAAATGAAGAATAAGTAAATTTCGCGAGAAACTCGCGAGAAGCTAAGCCACGAAAGAGCATGTGAGGAGTACATGACTGGAAGCTGAAGAGTCATGCCAGGCTGTCGTTTTCGCGAGTGTCTCGCGGGTAAGGCCTTCCTGTGAGACAGTCGCGAAACATTCAGCCTGGAGGATTTTTAAGTGAGACTTTCATACCCTTCACCCATACTATATATACCCTCATTACCCACAAATGCAATTGAGGCCATTCAAAGAGAAAAACCCTAGATAGGTTCTCTACAACACACACCCATCTTTTAGAGAGAGAGCTACCCATCCTTAGTGAGAAATAATTGTAGCCTCTTCTCCTTCCCTCTCCCATTATCATACATTGAGAGGAGATTTATATCCAAACACAATCCACACCTTTTCAGAGTGTAGTGAGTGTTTTTGGTGTTGCTAGGAAGCATTGGAAGAAGCCAAAGATGGCAGATACAATATGGAGCTTGTTGCGGGATCCGGAGAGCTAGACAAGACAGGGTTCCGAAAAGCCTTGTTGGAGTAGGAGCTTGGAGGACTTAGGTACAGTGGGTAAATTAGGCTTGGAGGGTCTCTTGCTAACCCATGTATCCCAACTGATTGTCTAGTGGATTGATTACCGCTTGGAGGGCGGCGGAGAGGTTTTATGCTGAGTACTTTGGTTTCCTCTTCGATAACACATCGACGTGTTATCTTGTGTTTGCATCTTTCTTCCCTACTCTTTTATATTTCCATTTTACTGCTGTGTTGCTTTTAATATGGATTAGAGTAGCTTGTTTGTTTATCCGCTCGCATTTACACTATTCCGCATTTAGTATTAAGTTAGTGTAAAATCTATCGAGCCGTAACTTTAATTTGGGGGTCTAAACAGCTCTTGTGTTTTCAACACATTTTTGAGCTTTCAAAAATACTCAAAACAAAACACAAACAATGTTAAAACAGCATGCTTTATGTGCTAAAACATGTACACATTACCAAAATGCAAGAAAATAGCAACTATGCATGAGGTGTGCATGGTGTGTGCCTAGGTGATGCATGGCAAGGCATGGTGACGCACAAGTTGGGTAAAGTGTGTACACCACACACCCAATGATCAAAACATGGCAAGCAAGTTCAATCAAGGGTATTCCCAAAAATTGGAACTCAAAGGAGTCCAAAACCACTCAAAAATGCCACTTGAGCATTTTGACAAACACTTGGCATGCAACACTGCACTACATGAATGGGCAATGCATGAACACATAGAAAAATGCCTCAAGGGGCCAACACAGATACACACAGATCAAATGGGACACAGTCCAATCAAAATTTTGAAATTTTTTTGCTTAAAATTAAAGTTCCCAACCCATTTTTGAAAAATCCCCAATTTTAAAACCCTAGGTTAATTTTTGCATAATCTAAGACAAAAATGAAAAGAATGTTTAAGAAAACATACCTTGAAGTTGATTTTGTAGAAAATAAGCTTGAAAATGATGGGGTTTTGTGAGAAAATCATATTTGGGTTGAGAGAAGATTGAGTGAGGCAATGAGAGGGAAATAGAGAGTGTTTTAAAAATCTGTCACATTAGCCCTATAAAACTGAAAACACGTGTTTTTCGTAGGTTAGATAGTTGTGAAATTACTCGCGAAAAACACCACTGAAGCATAAAGACTTTCGCAGGAAGCATCTAGTCACGAAACAATCACAAGACAGTCGCGATAGTCTTTGTATGAAACTTGTGTTTTCCAATTTTTGCCTAAAATTCTTTTCACGGGAAGGGATTAATCACGAAATAGTCGCGAGACAGTCGCGATACTCTTTGTATGAATTTTAAGATTTCCAGATTTCCCTTAACCTCTTTTCGCGGGATGCTCTTAGTCGCGAGCTTCTCGCGAAAATGCCTTTGAACAAGTTTTTGAAGAACAACACAAAAATGCATTTTGAACAAAAACTTAAAGCACAAAAGTATAAAATCACTTTTAAAAACATATAAAATACTCAAAAATCTTTTTGGGTTTGATTGGCAAGCAATTGAGCATACACATCACATTTGAACATGTACAATCACACAAATGAGATAAGCATTAATTGAACTAAGTCTTGTGTGTTGTGGGTGAGTATCAAGTGTGGAATATTCCTTAGACTAGAGTGAAGCTTCAATGATTAATTCAATCAAGTCATACACAACTGGTACTAAGTCAAGTGGACTGTCTCAATTATAGAAATGAGCATATATGACCTCCCACAAGAAAATGATTACAAATATTAGAAGCTTTTCATTTGGCTTCTGCACAAATCATAACAATTGATCATTTTTTTTTTGAACAATACATCTCAGTTTTTAGATCGGTGCTTGAAATTTTTGATATTTCAATATTGAGAGTGAGCCTTTGGCTTTTTGAGCACCATACATTTCAATTTAAAAAATCGCTTTCCCTTTTTTCTAGTCAAATACTCGTATGTGCGACGGCTTTTGCAGCTCATTATCTCTTTTCATTTTGAGATTTACATTTGTTGAGCTCTTTAAGCAAAAACATAAAAATAAAGTGGGAAGAGATATAGGCACAAGTCTATTCAAGTATCAAGACCATCAAGACCATTGACCAATCATTCATGATAAGCTTGAAGATCTATTTATAACAATCCCACATAGTTTTCAAGATTTCTCCCACAAAGATATATGTGCATACATAACAAGCTAAGCTCGTAAATGCACTACGTCATTAGTACGAAGGTACTAGGCCAAATTTACATGTAATATACACAACACAAGCGATCAAACTTTTTTTTGGAGATTTTTCAATTTTTATGGGTTTTTGAATTTTTGAATACACTAAAAAACAGAACAAGTAAAGTAAGATCAACAAAACAACAAGTACAAAACAAAACTTGTAAAAGAAACATGCTATAAACTGGAAGCAATAGACACAAAATTGAATTATGCATGTCATGATGCATGAACCTATGACCCTAAACATTGGAAGTATTAATGCAAGGACATAGGAAGTGATTATGCATAAGTACCCTTCTGCACCTACATTTTACGAGTGTTTTGGGTGAGAGCCTTAGATGGAGGGGTATGTCCAACATAACTTTCAAACCTCGGAGTGAAGTTAGCAAGGCATAGTGATATGTTCTTCAGCATTTCCATAACGTCTCCAATGAGATGTCCTTCACTATCTCCCTTAACTTGTGCTTCCCTTGGTTTTATCTTAGAACTTTCTTGACCACGCATAGAGTCAGCCCTCTTGAGTGCATGAAGCTTGAAACAGTTAGGCCTAGTGTGCCCTTGTGCGCCACAATGATGACACAGATGCTTCACGTGAAGCCCTCTTTGATTTTTGGGTAATGACTTCCCTTTTTCCTTTGGCTTTGCACCAAGGGTTCTTTTTACAACAGCAGGGGTCTCAATCTCAGGCTTCACTTCCTTGAGTTTCTCATCATTCTTGGCTGATACAAACCTTACTTCCTTCTTGGGTTCGCTACTAGAGCTTCCTTCTCCGGTATAGCCTAAGCCGGTCTCATCACGTGAAGATTTTTGAGAGGACAACACATTGTCAAGTTTCTTGGTGAAGATGCACTCAACCTTGACATTAGCTTGGATAACCTCAAGTTCAAGAAACTTGATCTTAGAGTAAGCTCCAACCAACTCTCCCTTGAGTCTTTCCACTTCACACTTTGCTTCCTTGTGTTGCACAAGTATACACCTATGCTCTTCTTCAACCTTTTTCATCTTTTTCATAGTAAGGTTTGCAACTTTGGTATATTTGCCATAATCTTCCAGCAGAGAATCATATGCTTCTTGAAGGTTGTTCTCGCCTTCATTTTGGTACACGTCTTCATCTTCCGATTCTTCAACTTCCTCATCCTCGGAAAGATCACCAAGTTCATCAACCAAATTGCTCAAATCATTCTTTGAATCAATGGAGGCAATAGTCATGAAGGCTCGGTAGTTCCCCTCACTGTCACATTCTCCTTCAGTGTCTGAATTTGAACTGTCAGAATCACTAAGAGTAGTGGCAAACACTTTACTTTTCCCTCTCAAGTAGTTAGGACACTCCTTCTTGAGATGCCCATGGCCACTGCATTCGTAACACACAATTCCTTGAGGGGATTGAAACTCTTTCCCATCTTTCTTCTTAAACTCCTTCCTATCACCCTTGGAAAATGAAAACTTTCCTTTGCTGAATGGCTTCCCACTGTTTTTCATCTTCAGAAATTTTCGGAAGTTCTTTGCAAGGAATGCTACCTCCTTCTCCACATCATTTTCTTCAGAGGAGTCATCCATTCTTTCAGTGATGGTTTTGAGAGCAAAAGATTTTCTCGTCATGTGAGAAGGTAGTCCCAGCTCATATGTTTGGAGAGATCCAATGAGTTCTTAGATTTTGACCTCATCCAAATCTTTACTTTCCTCTATAGCTATGACTTTTGCTCGGAAACTCTCCGGTAAAGACCTCAAAATCTTTCTCACCACCTTAGCATCCTCAATCTGCTCTCCGAGATTGAGCTTAGCAATTACGATTTCATTGAGCTTCCCATAGAATGAATTAAAAGACTCATCGTCTCCCATCTTGAGCTCTTCAAATTTGGTGGTAAGCATTTGGAGCTTCGTGTCCTTGACTTTCTTGGTACCCTCATAGGTAGTCTCAAGAATCTTCCAAGCTTCCTTGGCTGTCTCCACATGCGATATCCTGTGAAATTCATCAATAGACACACCACAGAATATAGCGTTAATAGCTTTACTGTTTGCACTAGCCAAAGCAAAAGCTGCCTTGTCCCACTCGGACTTGGCTGTCGTGGGTTTAACATACCTATTTTCGATGGAATCCCATACGAACTCATCTATAGTACACAAGAAAGCCCTTATATGAACCTTCCAAATTGCATAGTTGCTCCCATCAAAAAATGGTAGAGCATTGAGCGATTGTGATCGGTCCATCACAAAGGGTCAAGGATCACACTCAGGTAATAAAACCACAACGAGTGTACCTACTCTGATACTAATTGATAGCTCGAAAATATGTTAAAACACAAGAGCTGTTTAGACCCCCAAATTAAAAATTACGACTTGATAGATTTTACTCTAACTTATACTAAGCGTGGAATAAAGTAAATGCAAGCGGATAAACAAATAAACTACTCTAAGCCATATTCTATATAACACAGCAGTAATATGAAAGCTAAAAGAGTTGGGAAGAAGAATGCAAACACAAGATAACACGCCGATGTGTTATCGAAGAGGAAACCGAAGTACTCGGCGTAAAACCTCTCTGCCGCCCTCCAAGCGGTAATCGATCCACTAGACAATCAGTTAGGATACATGGGTTAGCAAGAGACCCTCCAAGCCTAATCTACCTGATGCACCTAAGCCCTCCAAGCTCCTATTCCAACAAGGCTTCTCGGAACCGTGTCTTGTCTAGCTCTCCAAATCCTGCAATACGCCCGATTGCATCCGCCAAAACTTGGCTTCTTCCAATGCTTTCCAGTAGCACCAAAACCTCACTTGACACTCTGAAAGGGTGTGGTAAGTGTTTGGGCTATCAACCTCTCAATGGTATGAAAATGGAGAGGTAGGAGTTGAGGAAAATCCACAAGTAATTGTGTAGAGAATTGTAGGTATAACAATCTCTAACTCTCAAGGTTTGTGGCTAAGGTTTTCTCTCAGAAACACTTCTCAACATATGTGGGTAATGTGGTATATATAGTGTGAGTACAAATAGTGTGTATCAAAAATGACAATCTGGCAAAACAGAATGTTTCGCAGGTATCTCGCGGGAAGGCCTTACCCGCGAGACACTCGCGAAAACCAGCTGTCTCCATCCTGTCCTGACTCTTTGTATTCCAGTCATGTGCAGGGCACATGATTCACTTCGCGGGAAGCTTACTCGCGAGCTACTCGCGAAAACAGATTTAGTCTTCAATTGCCTTGAGTCTTTACACACACTCTTTCTCTCACACAACCCTTACAAATAAATCCCACATGAAATATAGGGTACATAAGATTGAACATAATTACAATAAAATTTGGTACGGAATAAAAGCCAACAAAAACATAGTTGTAAATAACAACTTTACACTTTCATAGTGGATTTTTTTTACCTTGAGGATAGCTAGGTTAAATCCTCCCCAGGTTTTTTACCGGTTTGGTTTTCCTGGGTTATCATATCGTGTATTCTTTATTTTACGCATTGTTTACATGATATGATTTACTTGTGTTAACCTAGATTTGAATAATTTACCTAAGTAATCACTTGGCTAAATAACTAGGTTAAACAACTTGTGTTTTAAGGGGTCTAAAAACATACACAAGCTCCTTAATCCCATGCTGAGAAATGAGTTCTATAATTCCCTTCTCAATACAATCCATTTCAATACATACGCTCTGTGCCTGTACCTAGATTTAAAAACAACAATGTCATTCAGCTAAAAATAAGAGGAAAAAATAGTTACCAAACATACCCTTAGTATCTTACACATCATAGAATTGAAGCAGGTTGTTTCCGTCGCTAGGATATGATTTTTTTTTTTTTTTCCTTTTACTTTGGAAAAAGAAAAAAAGTAAGGGGGGTGGGGGAGGGGTTGCCTCATATGTGAAACATACCTTTAGAATCAATGGAACCACAATGAAAAGCACTTAAACAGTGAAAACAAGAAAGTATTGGTTATGTTGTTTACGTGACAGATGATCTTTTAATTTTTAAATGATTTATAGGTAAGTTAAATTTTATCAAGAAAAAAGATTACAACCAAGTACACTGAATGTGTACTTAATGGCTAGACATTAACTTAAAGTACAATAATATACAAAATTGAGTAATTCTGAGAAAGAATGGCCACTTAATGTATCCATCCAACCATACAAAGTACGTAAAAATAAATGAAAAAGCTTAAGCTCCATTGTTGTATGTTCAACTCCTTCAAACATTTGAGGATTTCGTTCTTGGCATGCCCTGTTTCAATTTACTATCAAGACACTCATCCACAATTAGATCTGGATCAAGAATTTGTCTACATTTGATGAGTGTGTTTTGAGAATGGGAAACTGACTTCCTTTGGACCAACTTCAATCTATTTTGCCAATACCCTTGCCAGAATCTTATAAACGTTGCCAATTAGGCTAATGAGTCTAAAATCCTTCCCATCCAATAATCCAAAGCCCTTATCTTTAAATGTTAAAGGACCCAAGATTGAGCCAATGACCAGAAGAATAGAAGCATTTGGGGGAATACTTACTCAAATTGGTTACACTTGGATTCCTTGGGAACTTCAGGTGGTATGTTAGTGTTATGGGATAGAGCTAGGGAGTTGTTAGTTGGTGGAATGTTCCTTGGTGCATAGGGGGGTTTGAAGTGTTATTTGTTTTTCAAGCAAAAGAAAGGGAGCAACAAGAATAACAACAGGGATGTGGGTTTCTCAACATGCTTTGCTAGATTTACCCTTGGAGAGGGGTGGGGTGCCTTCACCTGGTCAAGCAATCACGATCCACCATTAATGTCCAGACTAGACAGATTCTTGGTATCATCGAATTGGGAAATGCATTTTCTTAATGTGAGTAAAAAATTACTCCAACAGCCCATCTCAGACCCCTTTCCTATCCTACTCTATTGCAATTGCGTAAACGTAGGGTTTGGAAATTTATGGCTGAAATCTTTATGCTTTGTGGAAAGAGTCCAGAATTGGTGCGGGAGTTATAATGTCAAGGGTCACCCAATTGGATGTTGGCTTAGAAACTCAAATCTTTGAAAATTGATTTGAGAATTTGGAATAAGGAATTTTTTTGGGGGATGGGGCATCAAGGAAGTCTTTTGTCTTGAATGAAATAAGGGAGATGGATAGGAGGGAGGAAGATGGAAGGTTGAGTGCTGATGTGAGAGTTACTAAGGAAGATAATAAATTGGAATTGCAAAAGTTAATTGTTGTGGAGGAAATGAGTTGGAGACAAAAGTCATGGGTTCCCTGGTTAAAGGAAAGGGACAGAACTACCACCTTTTTTCACTGCCTTGCCAATGCACGCAGGCAGAATAACTTTGTTGGTTGCTTAAAATTTGGTGACACTTGCACCAATGTGTGGTGGCTCCATAACCATGTTGGTTGGATCTTTGCTTGTTCTGTGATGGAGCTTCTATAATGTTGGAAAGGAGACTTTGGTAAGAGAGGTTACAGGAGGATTTGAAAAGTGACCCATTTATGCTTATATGGTGTTTTTCGACGGAAAGAAATGCCCCTTATTTTGAAGGGAAATAACAAAATTTGATTAATTGAAGTTGTTATTTTTTTAAGACCCTTTTATTTATGATTGGAGTGTAGGGTCCATGCATTGGGGTGTTACTTTTGTGCAGGATGATCATGATTGGAAATTGAAACGTTGGTGGATTTTATGGACCCCATTTATTCAATCAAGATTAGGGGGGACGTTGAAGATCAAATTTGTTGGAGACCTACAAAGAGTAAGTTTTTGAGGTAAAATCTTTCTATATGCTATTTTCTAATGGGGACAAGCCTTATTTCCCATGGAGAAAGTTCCTTTATAAGTAGCTTTCTTTGCTTGGACTATTGTGCTGGTGAAAATTCTTACTTTATATAATCTTCAAAGGTGAAGGATTATTGTTGTAGATTGATGTTATCTGTGTAAGAAGGGTGGAGAGACTGTAGATCATATATTGCTGTATTGTGGTTACACCAGAGAGTTATGGTCTTTCGTTTTGTGTTTATTTGGAGTGCATGGGTCATTTAAATTTTTAATTGGTTAGTTGATTTGTTGGCATTTTGGACGGGGTGGTTTGCAAAACTTCAGAGTTGTGGTAGTTGGAAGGTCGATAATCATCGAAGGAGAAGGGTTGTTGTTGTAGATTGATGTTATCTGTGTAAAAAGGGTGGAGAGACTGTAGATCATATATTTATGCATTGTGGTTACACCAGAGAGTTATGGACTCTTGTTTTGTGTTTCTTTGGAATGCACTGGGTCATCCTAGTCAGTTAGTTGATTTGTTGCTTTTTGGCCTTTTGGATGGGGAAGTTTGCAAAACATCAAAGTGGTGGTAGTTGGAAGGCTGTCCCTTCGAACCTTATGTGGGCCATTTGGCGAGAGCGAAATAGCTGAGCTTTTGAAGGCATTGAATGATCTATGAAAGAGCTTAAGATGCTTTTTTTACATTCTTTGTATGAATGGATGGCTGTTTTACCAGGCCAACCGTGTTCCAATCTGTTAGAGTTTCTTGACTGTTATAATTTTTCTTGATTTTTCCCTCTAAGTGCACCCCTTGTGTACTGGGTGGTTTCTTTATTCTCAATAAAACTTTCTATTTAAAGAAAAAAACTAGCAGATGAAGATTTTATTACCATCTAAGATGATTCATATAATTTCCAGTCAGAACTGTCACATTATTGGCACTTTGCTTCAAGAATCCTTGGCTTTTTCTTGTGTCTTGGTTGCTCCACATCACTGAGTAAGCAAATTGAATTGGTCACCATGTTAACCTATACTGTACATGCAGGTGGGAGCTGCTCTAGATACTGTAGAGCAACTTGTGGAAGAACAAGGCCTGGACCCTTTGTTTTCAGATAAGTAGGTATCATTTAATTTTTGATTAATTTGATTCAAATTTATTGATTGGTTGGCCGGCTGCTAAAATTGTTGTCATTGTTGTTATTATTATTAGTATTGGTCGTTATTTGATTTATTATTTTATAATTGTCTTGTTATTCTTGTATCAGCTTAAGGGGATTTTATAATTGGCTTGTTAATATCTAATTTTCGGCTTGTTAATATCTAATTTTCTCCTCTTTCAAATTATGCCCTCTTCTCATCTAACCCGAATCTTCCAAAGTTTACAATTCAATTATTATTATTATATTATTTCTAGTAAATGGGATGTCATATATTTATAGGATTGTTTCGATGTTGAAGACTTTTAAGAATCTAGTAGAACCATTGATTCTAAACTTTTACAGCTTACTGAAACGCTCATACTGGAATTCAAAGACATTAACAAATTCAGGGTTAGTCAGATTTATTCAACATCCTCTATCTTGGTATCATAATCAATTTTAGAATATTTTATTCTTAGGGGATATTTCTTTGCTGAAGTTAATCTTCATTCCCTTATGTAATTTGTAAATTCTTGTATTCGTTGGGAAATATTTGTTGGGAAGTAGTTAAGTCCTATTCAAATCTTGGGTTGCAAATTGGCACTCTTTGACTTCTAATTCTTTTGGTTTTGGGAAAGGGAAAATTGCAAAAGGACTCTCTAAACTTTGGGTCAAAATAAAATTGACACACTGTTTTTCTAATTTGATTTTCGTTTGGGCTTAATGGACATAAAATCCTATCACGTATGGGGTACATGATTTATTTTAATAAAATACTGGTTTGAAATTAATAAAAAAATCATTTTAAAATTCACTCTTTTTTTTTCCCTTATTCTTCCTCCACCATTGGCTTGGTGGATTTACCCATGGCTGAAAATTGAGCCAACCTGGCAACCATAGGAGACCCCCATCACCATCCACATCTAGCTTGCCTTTTAGGTCCAAAACACCACCACCTCACTGCTTATAATTAAGCACCAATGCAGGCCACCATGAAACCCACCCAAAATCACTCTATTTCTACCACCTTCCTCAACTAGTTCCCTTAAGTATTCTCGAAGCCCTTTAGTAAATATGCCAAATGCACAACTAGACACACCCAAATAACCAGCCAAACACCCAAGCGGCAGCTCTACTCCATTGGCCCTCCACTCAAACTAACACCTAAACTCATCCCTTCCACACTAAACTGGCACAACCCATTACTAATTCAAAGGCCCATCAAACAGAACACCTTTAAACACAAAAGTGATCTAATTTTCAAACCTCAATTGACCTTTATAACCCATCATTGACCATGCTAGCCAACCTATCAACTATCAAGCTGATTTAGGCCCAAGCTGTGACACCCACAACTCAAATTTGTTGTGCCCCAAAAATTGTCGTGGTGACACTCTAGTGAGAAAAGAAGAAGAATAGGAAAAGGAGGTGAAGTTTCCCTTCAGATGGAAGAGAGAATATGATAAAGAAGGAAAGAGAAAAAGAAGATAAGGAGGAGAGAGAAGAAGTAGGTGGTTGGAGATTGAGAGAAACAGAAGGCCGTATCCAGTACACAAAGGTCTTACTTTTGCAAGGTCTAGGAGAGGTGATTGGTAAGTAGCATTACCCCCATTTTCTTTGGAGACAAATTCTATGACTCGAACCATGATTAGTCACTTTGGGTAGAAGGCACTTGCCATTGCTATTTGCTTAGGAGAGAAGAAAAAAAAATTGAGTTTTAAAGTGAATTTTATTAATTAAATCATGAGCTTTTCACATGAGGATATTCTGTACTTATAAAAAAAAAGAGTTTCTAATTTCAAATTAGAAGAACGAGGGATTATTTTTATTATGGCCCAAAGTTCACAGGATCCCTATGCATTTTTCCCTTCAGGAAATGTCTCTCCTACAGTCCTAATTATTTTCATGTTGATTAGTGGTGTTCCTCAAGGGTAACCATTTGTCAAGAAGATTTTTCATAGTTTATAAAAACATCCCTTTGTTGCCTGTTGGTCTTAATCTCTTCATGTTTTTTGAGAACTCTAGAATTTTCTATCTTCTAGTTTTGGTTTTCTTCAATTTCTCTTCGCCACTCATAAAAAATCCCTGACCCCTTCCCCTTCCCCCACCGTGGGCAGGCTTTGGAGAGTGGACAAAATTCCATAAGAAAATTATTTTTGCTTTACCTTTATACCTAATACCCCATTTCTGTTTTTGGTCAAGCTTAAGAGTTGAACCCAAGACCTTACCCAATTCTTGTCTTTATAACTCCACTTTTATAACAAACCCACCCCCTTCTTCCCATCTCCACGCACTATTTTGTAATTGAAAATTTTACTTGAATTGTGAATAACTACAAATATTTTTTCTATATCTGTTGCCATAAGTAAGGTGTTGCTGTCTAGTCAACCTGTTTGTGGAAATTTAGCAATAACCTTGAAAGCATTCCTACTTTATCATATTCTATCTAGTACTTGTAAGATCTGTGGTTTCTATTTTGTAAACATTGGAAACCAGAAGAAGTCTGAAACCTAAGTTTAAGGTTCTCTGTTATCAGTAGTAATATACTTTATAATGGATTCACAACAGTGCCCTTAATAGAATATATGATTATGCATCAGCATTCTACAATATTTTATGTTGGTTAGAATGGAATTACGTTTTCCTTGATCTCATTTATTGGAATTATAGAGTGCTTGTAACGTATTAACTCAAATGCAGGACTAATGTAATGGATGTTGCTCAAAATCTTTCATCAGCAAAGAGGAGTGAGATCCAATACTTGACGGGTATGCTGGATATGGTGAGTGATTGGGTTTTTGTATTTAACTAACTTAATAGACTATGATAGTTGTCGTCTCTTTTTACAGGTATATTTTTACTTATGATCACACTTACCAGTATTTGTAGAAGGGATAAAATCAGCTATATATGCATTGGTTGAAGAGGGTGTAAGTTAACTGCTTAGGATAAATCATTTTATCGTCTCCTTTTCCCCTTTCTGATCAAGAAGAATCATTAGATATCTTCTATTAAAATCTTGCACCAGAAGCCACAGTGCTTAGGCTTGTATATGATATGCACAATATCAAATTAATAGAATTGACCACTAGACATTACTTAAATTTGCAGAATTGAAAAGTTTTGTGTGCATTGGAGGATTAGGAATAAGTAAATTGTGTACTCTCAACCAAGTTTTATTGGGCAAATGGTGTGTGTGTGTGTGTGTGTTTTTTTGAGGATATGGTGTAGACATGGAAGATTGATTCATTGCTAGTTCAGAATTTTGTCCATTCAAGGTTTATATTATTGGGTCAATGTATGAAGTCTAGTTGAAGCAAAAGTCATTATTTTATATGTCTAGTTATAGACATTCTGGGGTTCATACAAATTTTAATTTGGTTTTTCAATTTACAAGTTATGGTTAGTTTTTAATTTAGGCCAATTTTGTAATTTTCAACTCTTCTGAAATAATGGTATTTTGGTGGAGTCTAGAATTATCTAAGAGATTCTAAGTATCTTAGGTTTATTTCCTTGAGTGCAAGTTTTTTATTACCTTAGTAGGTTTTTAGTTTACTAGTCTAATAAGGAGTTTGTGTAATAGTCAAAGTTGGAGCTCTAGTTCTATTATAGAAGTTCAGATTTTGAGTCTATTTAAGTGTCTTATTGTACTCATTTAAGGTGGATTTGAGTATAAAAATAATGGGGTTTTTTTTTAGTATTGAGGCACATTGGCCTTATTGTATTATTTCTCCTTTGCGCTTCTCTCTCCCCTTTATTTGATAGTGTCACTATTCGTGTCACTGTCCACATGCACTGTTGACGTGCACTGTTCATGCTATTGTTCCCTACTAAAACCCTAGTCATACTTGAATCATAACCTTAACCCTAAGTCACCACGAACCCTACCACAAGCACGTACAAACAAATTCCTCATTTTGTCCTATGTTAGGAAATTGATCATTTATGGAAGCTATTAATTACAGGGAAGTGTGGTGAGTCTTGGGATACAAATTTGGTTGGGATGTCTTATGGGTGTAGCCTTTGGAAACATTTAGTGCAGCATGGAAGAGGTTATTTTAGTTTTGTTAATTTGTGGTTGGGGATGATAGGATGGAAGAGGTTTTTTTATATTTGTTAATTTGTGGTTGGGGATGATAGGATAGGTCACTTGTGGAATGATTTGTGGCGGAACACAAATTGAAAGGGGCATTGAGGAAAACAAATAAAACAAAAAAGATAGGAAAGCCTATGAACCAACACCTAGAATTACTTGGAATTAGCACCACGCAGGAAAACCTAGGAATTTATACTTTGGTTGCCAGAAATCAGCACCTAGATATTGGATAATCCAGTATAAAATTTTATTTATCATCAATCATAATTTTTTCTCTGGGCCTTTAAATAGGCAAATCTCTCTCTCTCTCTCTCTCTCTCTCTCTCTATATATATATATATATATATATATATAATCAGAAACCTCGTGTGTGAGATAATGATGTGTTGCCTTGTGGCTCATTCTTAGAGAACTCCTTCACTTAGCCTTCCACCTAATCAAAGATTTTAAAGATTTATTTGATTTTTATTATTTATTTGTATTCAACAATAAATAATTTTGGGTTAATCACCATTTTGGTTCCTAATGTTTTTGCACTATGTGGCAAAATGGTCTCTAACATTTCAAATGTGTCAATTTAGTCCCCAATGTTTGATATTGTGTCAAAATAGTCCCCGCCCGCCATTAAGTAGTGGATGAAAAATGCTTGTGGCTAATAGTCAAAATAAAAATGTTTTATATGCCACCTAGACTTCCACATGGAGGTGAAATTTCTACTTTGTGGCTGATTCTTTAGCTATAATGAATTTAATCTTGCTGAAGGTAAATCATCATATGTGCTAACTTCTCTATTGTACTCTTCTGGATGATGAACTTGTTAGGAAATGCTAAACCTAACCCAAGATTTGTGAGATGTGAACAACAGAAAAAAGACACAAGAACACTAGTTTTATGTGGTTCACCCCAAAACCAAGGCTATGTCCACAAAGTTGTTGCAGCTTTTTGTTGACCTACAAAATTAATTACAAGGATCATAGGTATATATACTGCCTATCCACGTGTGAAAATACCATAGTGTGCTTAAAGCTTCTAATGTATTCTCAAATACTGAAATATCCCCTATAATTATATGCACTAACACAATACAGGCTCGACACAAATCTTATTAGAACCTTACCCAAGCAAATATTGTTTGTTTCCATGTTCTTAAATTTACAACAGTTGGACAGAGAGTAAAGTATTGTTTCAAGCTCTGGTCCTTTTGTTTGCTTTTTAAGATGAAAGAAGAATGATTATAAAGTAGTGGGTGAGTATTCTTATCACCACTCCGTTTATTAGGTTGAGGAACAGAATCGCCATATTCGCACTCATGTTGAAATCCGCAGAAAAGAGATGGAAGATGCCAAATGCTTGGCAGATGCTCTAGAGAAGGTACAATGTTTTTTCTCTAACTTAGACTTCTCTCCTTCTCCTCCCCCTCCCTTTTTCCCACTTTCTCCCCAAAAAAAGGAAAGAAAAAGCTATGTCAAAAGTTGTCATGAAAAGTGTTTAATGGCTGGTTAAATTAGTTTCTCGTATGCTAATTTGCAGTTAAGAAGCAGGAGTTTAAGTTATGGGACATTTGGCAGCAACATGGTTGATTAAATTGGTTTTGCATATTGACAGCTGCTTCCTTCAGTGGATTTTTACAATGTATGTCTGTCTATCTTTTGTTCTCAAAACCTGTATATCACAGCTTGTTAATTGTGATACAGTTCTAGTGTGTATAGGCCTTTATGGCTCTTAGGAATTCTTGTTAATGGACTAGTCTTATTCTGATGTTTAAGATCATGAGAAGCTGAGAAATTTGTCCACTTATGATATCCGTGTCAATTGCTATTGAATTTAATATGACTTATTGACACTATTTTTCTCTGGGGTGCATTTGATGAAGTAATTGCTGCCAACTTACCCAAGAAAGTTCAAGCGAGATTGGAAATTTTTAAATGTTTGCTTCCCACATTCTTAGGTTGACATGGATCAATATCATCGGCTACGCCTACACAAATCTAATTTAAAGCTCTAAGCTTATAACTACAAATGGAAAAAACAAATGCTTGTAGGCCCACATGGCCCAAAGTATTTCTATCCTGACCGAGAAGTATTATTGGGCTCTAAGCTAATTCCTGGATCCATTATAAGTTTGTACAAGCTCAAATGAACTAGACCTACTAGCCAATTTTGAGGTCGAATTTTCTCTTCCCTGTATCTTGAATCCCTATAGCTTGGCAAGTTTTCTAAAGATAATCTAGTTTTTAATGCTTGTTCTTGAAAATTCTTTTGATAAGGCAAATAATTTTACTCAAAAGCATCAAAGTTTAGATTTTAAAAAGTCATCAATATTTAAGACACACCAAGGCCTTTTAGAATGCATAATATGAACTCCCGCCAAATAGAATTGTATGCTTTTATAGTCGATCGTCTTATGCTCTGCATCTTAGAGAAGTACATGAAATTTCAGTCAACTAAGAAAGCTGCCTAACGTCAACTGTCCCTCTACAGGGCCAGCTCTTTAGTTGGGGCCTAAAATAACTTTTATATTAACTAAACTAAAGTTAATTTCATATATATATAATTTTTTTTTTTTGAGAAGAAATTAATTTCATATATAAAGATAGAAAAAAAAAACTTATTATTTTATTAAAAAGGAGGTTTACTATATCTCAAATTAAGTGACATATCATAATAAATTTTGATTTTTGGCGCAATGTTTATGGAATTGATAGTGAGTACACAGCTGTATATATAAAAAAAAAGATAGTGAGTACACATCATACTAACATGACATTCTTAATTTTTATTTTAACATGATACATTTATGTTAAAAGCTAGAGATTCGGTTGTTTACTGTGTTCACAAAGAGAATTTCTTAGTGCCAATAAGTTAAATTTCTTTCGTGCAAAAATACACTTTGCAGTTTTGTGTTATATTTTCTCTGGTTCTACTGTTTATGGCATATTTATATGAAGTAAAATATATTTATTTTTATACCTTGAAAGTAAAAAGTGAAATAATGGAAAATGTAGTATATATAGATTTTACTCTTGTACATTTATTACATAATATATAAGAAATAATTTATTTATAATAAATAAATAAGAAAAATATTACTTATTATCAATAAAAATTAATTTATTAAAATTAACACATCACACGTATTAATCTACTGATTTAATTTTCTTTTATTATAATATTTTTGTATATAACAATTAATGAGGGTAAATTTATCAAGACCATCTATCTACGAAGATGGACGGAGTAAATAGCATTTATGGCAAGGCATAACGGCCGGCCATCAATGACGGACGAAATCATAAAAGACATTAAATACAAGAGACAACTAAGGAATAACGTTCGGGCACCAACGGACGAATAACCGTTGACCGACAATAAAAGCTAACATTTATTACCAATGACTCCAAATCCCATAAATGCATATATTCATTTAGATAATGAATACAAAAGCTATAAAACCCACACAACTAGAAGAGAGAAAGGTACACAATTTCATACTCACAACTCTTAGCCATTTTAGCTCTCTGATTTAAGCAAGTGATCGTTTCACCTTCAACTGACTTTTATTATTGGAAGGCCCTTGGCCAACACCACACCGATGTCTTATCATTTCTTGGTCTCTCTTTACAGATTGATCATCAGAACAGCCTGTCATTGTCCATCAGCATAGACGAAGAGCACAACTGACGTCATCAACAATCATAATAAAATGAGAAATAGTATATAGGCTGACGTTTGTTTTGTTGTAGAATTTTTTTTTTCTCATAAAAATTTAATAATTCTTTGCATTACGTTGCGTTTCTAAAAATACATAAAAAAAAAACATTTTATGAGATTTGACTTGTATAGGAATACCTTTTTATGGAAATAAAATAATAATTCATGTTCACATATTTAAAATATTGATACATAACAACTAGGACCCGTTTGGTAACGTTATTCTAGTAACGTTGTTTAAGTTTTTTAGAAATACGAGTGGGTGAAAAAGTGTGGTAGAAATACGTGTTGTGTTAATTAAACAATGAAAATTGTTGTTTAAATATCCCTATCAAACACCCCCTAATATCTAAAAATCAACCTTTTCTATCATTTAGCTAAAAAAAAAATAATAATAAAAATCAACCTATAATTTTTATTTTTTTAACAAGACATACATGTTGATGGTGCAAAGAACCTCAGTGGGCCATTCATCCAAAAGAGTTTTAAAATACTTGTGATATACAAACACACTCAAACAAAGGGACACTTCCTTCTCAAAAAAGAAGGAAAAAAGAAGAAGAGGGGGGACACTAATATGATGCCAGCGAGGCTCATCATGCTTAAGCTCAAACCGCAAGTAACTTATTGGCTTTTCATGCTCAATTAAATGACCATCCATTACTATCCTTTGGTCAAAGGCTTTTAATAGGTGGAGCCATGCCTTTTTATAGCTCATGTAATTAAGTTCTGAAATTCTTTTTGATACCTGGAATCGAATGGAAAGGCTACCGTGAGCTCTATATATATATCCATTATATATATAATAATCATGCTTTCAACACAATATATTTTGCGTGAAGAGCTTCTCATCCTATAAGTAGTGTAGGCTTGTAAGGATATACAGCTAGGTGGTTGGGCTTGTTGTATCCTGAAGGCGATACACATAATTGCTAGTTTATTACACTGAAAAACTCTGTAAACAACGTGTATCGTCTCAAAAGAGCTTTTAAGAACCAAAATATATGGACCAAATTGACAATAATCACAAAATAGAAGAACCAAAATATTTTTTTTTCCTTAAACTTTTTACGGAATCAGCCATTACATGTCAAGAAGTATCTACATACACGGTTATAATACATAATCCATGAACCATCACTGCAATTTAATACTAATGCTAAGCATTCTAAATAAGTTCATTCTCCACTGATTATGGTACATCACTTCAGTCCATTTCTCCTCAGCCCATTTCTATAAGCTTGTGCGCACTGTTTAGAATGGCCGAAAACCTTGCAAGAAGAATATTGGGAAGAAGCTCACATAGTGGGCAAAAACTGATTTAAAGACAAAAGACTTTAGATGCAAGATGATGAAGTACAAAAATTGAACTTTTTACGTGGACAGGAATATGTTAAGAAGAAATTGAATAAGATTGGTAGCGGACTCAGAATATTTTTTTTAGTCGGGCCAAGTTATATATATATTAAAAATTAAATCCAAAGAATAACCTATAAAAAAAAAAGTTTACTTCCAAAATAGTTTGGATGAATTTTCCTTACGTGGCAATGAAATGAATATTCAAGTATACTTTTAGTTATATAATATTTTTAATAGGTTAAATCTTGTTACACACACCTTATTTCACACTCCTGTACACAAACACGATTTCAGTTATAAATTTGAAATATTTAACAATTAAATATTACAAATAAACCTTTGTGAGTGAATAAGCCCAATTCTCCGTGAATATAGACACACCCGCATGACTACACAAAGGCTTTTGACATTTTAAGATTCTATTTGAGACTTTGTATCAATCCTAAATTTTATAATTATTTGAGTCTCATAACCCAGACTCAACTTAAGTTAACCTTCCCTTTTACCGAAACCCACACCTGTACTTAACCCAACTAAAAAAAGAACCCAAATCTAGTGATTAATCTAATTCATAGCTACCTAAGCCTAAATCATGTTCGAGGACTCGTGTGGAAAAGATGCTTTTGTCTAGTGTTCCAAAGTACTAGACGAATAACAAGATTGACATGTGTGTGTTGTCATGTCTAGTGCAATGAACAAGCTGAAGTCACTGTTGTGTGGTTTCAATAGTAGTTTGATGAAACAAATATCCTAGACCTTCTCAAATTCCCATAAGAAAATATATTGTAGAGGATTAAAATTATTTTACATGATATAGTTATGTTGTTGAATCATTTTAGTTTCGATCGTAAATTCAAAAGCTAATTGAGTAGCTCAAGCTTGGCCCAATGGGCCTTTTTCGTAACAAGGATGGGGCTATACCTATTTCTGACCTCCCAAATTGAGTTTGATATCTTAAGATTGGAGTTTGAAGCCCGCTTCTCTCTTCTTCTTCTTCTTCTTCTTCTTCTTCTTCTTCTTTTTTTTTTTTTTTTTTTTCATAAATTTTTACTCAAAAAAAGAAGAAGAAGCATGCTTTGCACTCTAAGGGTCCGTTTGGAATCTACTTATTTTGCTGAAACTGAAAACTTTTTGCTGAAAGTACTGTAAATAAAGGTAAAAGTTAGCTGCAATAGTACCGTAGGACCCATGAATAGTACCAAAAAGTGCAGTGAGATCTGTGAATAGTACAAAAAACAAGCTAAATAGTAAAATAAGTTGGCAAAAATAATTTTTACCAATCGAACACTAGAAGGTTGCGTTTGAGAAAAGTTGAAAAATGCAGCTTTTTTTTTTACTATTTAGTTTATTTTTACTATTATTCATAGATTTCATTGCACTTTTTAGTACTATTCATAGGTTCCACTATACTATTTCAGCTACCTTTTAGTACTTTCAGCAAAAAAATTTCAATTTCAGTTAAATAAGCTGTTCCCAAACAAACTCTAAATAACATAGTTATTAAGCCCGACCTAACCTTGCCAATTGGACTAGTAACCTAATGAACCAGTGCCTAAGCCGGTCTAGTTGTTTAATTGAACAACTTATACAATTGAACCAGTAAGATCCTACAGTTTCCTTGCAATCCATGCAACACGGTTTTCTTTTTTTTTAAAAATGAAATGATGTTGCATACTCCACACTCTTGATTTCATTTTTTTAAGGGTCATGTTAACATGTGCCTTTAATTTTAGGACAATTGTTAATAAACCGTTTAAAAAACTTTCAAAAAAATTAATTGCTTTATTATTTTTCCATAAAATATTTCTAAAAATAGTTTATAAACTAATGTACTTAGAAACATTTCCCTCTTTTAAAATTAGGGTCTATTTAGATATCGCTTATTTTGTTAAAACTGAAAACTTATTGCTAAAAGTACTGTAGATAAAAGTAAAAGTTAGCTAAAATAGTACAATGATGCTATAAATAGTACCAAAAAGTGCAATGAGACTTATAAATAGTAGTAAAAATAAACTAAATAGTGAAATAATTTTTATTTTTCATTGGTATCTATTTGGAGGCTTATAGGCTTTAATCCGGATCCAGTCGAAAGGGTGTGGATGTGGGTAAAAGGGAAGGCTGACCCGGATTCAAATTATTTTAGTTTGATGCTCTCTGAGTGTCCGTGTCTCAGATAGAAGAACAGAATAGAACCCTAAAAAAAGGCCAAAACCCCTCTTCACTCGGCACAGAACAGCTCCTCTCTCGTTCCGAATGGCGGTGAGTGTTTTTTTATAATTATTTTAATAAATTTTCAATAAGTTTTTGTTTATGTTTATGTATATATTCTTCTAAGTAATCAATTTGAAAAATTTCATCAGACAATACCAGTTAACCCGAAGCCATTCTTGAACAATTTGACCGGGAAGCCTGTCATTGTCAAACTCAAGTGGGGAATGGAGTACAAAGGTTTCTTCTTTTCTCTAATTCTTTAAATGGGCCCATCTCCATTCCCTAACATATTCTCTCTTTTTGATTTGGTCTCTATTCATTCAGGTTTTCTTGCCTCAGTGGATTCATACATGAACTTGCAGGTCCTATTTCTTTAATCTTCTTTTTTTATTTCTTAAAATTCCTGTGTACCCACTTCGTGTTTGCCTTAATTTCTAGTTTCTAAGCTTTCATTCATGTCACATGGGTTGCTACTTTTAGCAATTATGATTTTAATGTTGCTTTAAGATACACACAAATATGTACACTCGTTATAGTAATACTCCTTGTTTATTATCATGAATTTGATTATCAAGGTTAGCACAAGTGCTATGTGGTTTCAAAATCTTCACTAGCAGTGTAGTGCTTCTTCTTATATGGAATAAAGAAACAAGGAAAACATGACATCTAGTAGGCTACAAAATAATATTTGTAGACCAATAATATTGGGCTATTATTCCTTGCACGTTTTCATTGTTGCATCTTCTTCTACTAAAAAAAAAAACAGTCAATTACTGCCCGATCCTCCGAAGGTGAAGAATGATATCTAAAACATTTATCCGTGCAATCCAAAGTTTTGAAACAACTTGTTCTTTTTTACATAAAGAAAAGTGAAAAAGATATTAATCAAAGAAAGAAATTTTCTTTGACCAAATACTCATTTTTAAGGTTGATGCTGATATGTGATACCATTTGAAATTGTATGAGAATTGGTAGAAATAAAATTATAGACTTCTCATCATATTATGACTTTATACTTTGAATAGTTTGATCTTTATAGACTTCTCATCATATAAATCCTAAAAAGAATTAATCCTAATTTAAGCCATATGAATAAGACTCTTATTTTATAGTTTCACATTACTGTCTTGTCCAATGTATTATGTTTGAGCCATGTTGACAGATGTGATCCATTTTGTCTTATATATGAAGATATATGTTATTTGAAATACGATTCAAACATCATGATAATGTCTGAACTTGGAAGTTTCATATACTGAGCTGTTTTCAACCTTCTTGTGTATTTAGTACGCATCTGCATGTTTGTATTCTAATGCTATACATATATGATGTGTAGCTGGCTAACACCGAAGAATACATTGATGGGCAATTCACTGGAAATCTGGGAGAGATTTTGATCAGGTAACCTCAGTCTAATGCTGGAATCTCTCTATACTCCTTTGTTTCAATGGCCTCTCTTACTTAAAGTATATGTTTCTTTGATAGATTATCACATGTGCTATATGATAAATGAAGAACTGCTTATAAGACATGATAAGAACTACTTCGTAGTTTTTAATAATGGTGTTACATCATTTATAAGCTTGCTTATTTTCTCCATAATATCCACAATTGGATGCGAGAGACGAGTGAATCTTTTAAGATTGTTGCAAATGCAAATTTGTCCTTTAGAAGTAGATTTAATTCTTATGGGAAAATCAAAATAGTCAACCCAGAAAGATTTGTAAATTGTGACCACCTTGATTTGAAATTGAAGGATTGTATTGAGAATTACTACACGACACTTTGTTTATGTCCTTTCTGTACATATAGCTTAAGCTACCAATCGTATAGGTTAGCCGCATAATTTGGGAATTAGTTACAAGTTCTGCCACATGTTGACACATCAAAGCTAATAGTTTGTGTTTCATATAAACGCATTTTGACTTATAAAAAAAAAATAGTTTGTGTTTCTATTATTTACCTTTACGCTGCTCTGGTAGTATATTATCAACAGAGCTCTTGTAATCTTATTTAGTTAGCTTAATACAGAATTAGTTTTCCCATATTTCTCTCAAATTCTGTTAGAGTGGAACAGAAACTGAGTTTCTTAACTAAATTTTGTATTTTTATGTTACCTTTAGCCATAGAACTGCTGAACAGAGTATTTTCATCTATTTGTCAAATTTTTTTTTTTTTTAGAATACTAAGTATTTTTAACACACACACGGGGAGAGGGGAGAAGGTTTTTTAAAGATCTATTTGTCAAATTTGAGTGTGCTTTACGAGTAACTATACCGTAGTTCAAATGGAATGGTCAAAGACTATCCAGTTGAGGCCTCCAAAAGGTGTGAGTTATTACAAATAATTCTTTCACATCTTTAATAGTTATAATTACCTCAAAATTCAAAAACATAGTACCATACTACTGGATTTTAAATGGAAATAGTCAAAGACCAACCAGTCTAAGGCTCTGGCTCATTGGAGTATAAGACAATAACTTCTCCATCCAAAACTTGTGAATTATAGCAAATATTGCTTCCACATCTTTGATGAATAATAGTAATCTATTTATGACTAGAAGAATTATAATTGTTACAAAATTCAAGACTCAATGTTCAGACAACTCACTGCATCTTTTAATGTTTTTCCATCTGCAGATGTAACAATGTTCTTTATCTTCGTGGAGTACCAGAGGATGAGGAAATCGAAGAAGCTGATCGAGACTAAGAAATGGGGCATCCCAGCAGTTCGGTAGTGGCCTAAGTAGGATTCCAGTATTCTATTTTGCTTCTTTGAGACATGGCACCTACATTGTACTTGTATCCCATGTAGAGGTCTTCTGGATGTTCCATTGCTCATGCTAACAATGCCTTATAAAAGGACCCTCATAGATGTATTGTTCCCTTAGTTGGTTCTGATTGCCTGCCCTTTATCATGGTGTTCAATACACTGCAAAAATATTTCACTTAGTGTTAACTATCCCTTTGGTTTGAAATGAACGCATTTTTCTTCCATTGCATTAAAATCATTTCATCACAATGAGAATCATATGAGATTTTAATTTATGGTTTAATTGTTAATTCCTACATATGGAATAATTGGTTTACATATCCACTTTTGGAGATGAGGTCAAGTTTTTATGACCGCGTCATTTTATACTGTGGATCTTTAAGTAATCCTTATCACAAGACTAGGTGGTATTAAATCACGGATGAAGGGAGCTTGTAGGAATGCAAGAAAATGTGATTTCTAATTTGTTTCCAGAAGCGTTATGCTATTGAGATGATATTTAAAAAAAAAAAAAAAAAAAAAAAAACCCAATTTCTTGCATTTATCACTTAATCACTGAATGAAAATGAACCTTTGACTTTGTTGGTTGCTTAAAAATTGGTGACACTTTGCATCAATGTGTACCATGCTGGTTGGATCTTTGCTTGTTCCGTGATGGAGCTTCTCTCAGGTTGGAAAGGAGACTTTTGAAAGAGAGGTTACTGGAGGATTTGGAAAGTGACTCTTTTTATGCTTATATGGTGTTTTTGGAAAGAAAGAAATGCCCCTGGTTTTGAAGGGAAATAACTCAAAACTTGATTAAGACCCTCTATAATTGGAGTACAGGGTCCATGCATTGGGGTGTTACTTTCGTTCTGGATGATCATGATTGGGAGTTGAGAAATGTTGGTGGATATTTAATGGATCCCATTTATTCAATCAAGATTAGGTGGGACGTTGAAGATCATATTTGTTGGAGACCAGAGTATTTGGTTTGTGTTTTTAAACAATTATTTTCAGTTTTTAAACAGTATTACACGTATTTTCACACACTTTTTCACCCACACATATTTCCACAAATATTTTCAAACAACAATTTTCAGTTTTTAAACACATGTACCAAACGGACCCTGAAAATATTTCTATATGCTATTTTCTAATGGGGACAAGCCTTATTTCCCATGGAAAAATATTTGGAGAAAGTTCCTTTATAAGCAGCTTTCTTTGCTTGGACTATTGCGGTAGAGAAAATTCTTATTGTATATAATCTACCAAGGAGAAGGATTATTGTTGAAGATTGAAGAAAGCAGAAAATTTGTTATATATTTTTGAGTTTGTCATAGATACATGATTGCAGATGAGTTTGTTTAATTTTATATTTCTGTCTAATTTATTGGTCTATGTGATTTTTCCAGCAAGATGGTTTTCTTTTTTTTTGGTGATTTTTATTGGCTTTACTTACAATTAAGTGATGTTTGTATGCAATTTTGTTAATCAAATGGTTTGATAAAAGTGGTATAGACATTTAGAGTCGAATTTCATGGTGGGTTTGTGTGATTGTGTCTGAAATTATAATTTTAAGATAGATTTGCTTGATTTTGATTGCTTGAATTTATTTGTTCAAAAGAATTTTCCACAATGATACTTTTTGGGGTTAGTTTTATTACTTTTTACTTATTTAAGTGATAATTAGATGTTGGTGGAATTTCATAGCGAGGTTGTGTTTGAAATTGTAATTTTCAAATCGGTTTGCTTGATTTTGATTGCTCAAATTTATTTGTCCCAAAGTAAATGGACTACAATAATACTTTTTGGGTTACTAATATTGTTGGGTTCCTTAGCATTATGGTTAGAACATAGAAGAAATGTGGGCGTGGTCATAAGAAAATGTTTGCTCTACTCTCTGCCCTCTACAACACTCCAATATATAACATTGGTTACATATTTTTAGATTGAATATTAGTTTTAGGATGTTGATTGTAATGAGAAGAATTTTGTGTAACATTATACATATTTTTATACAGTTACTACATACTTTTTAAAGCTTTTGAAGGATGCAAATTGTAATGAAAAGAACTCAATTACCTTAGAAATAACAGAGGATATGAGAATGCAATTTGTAGATCTATTTAGCATTAGCTTTGTAGACAAATTGACGGGTGCTAATATAAGCCCTTTAAGATTTTAAAATTTTAAAGCATTTGAATTGCTAAAATTTTAGAGATGTTAATATCTTTCTCATGTATCGCATGGATTAACGATTAGTATTAACATATATGAGAGAGGAGGCTTTTTTAATGACAATGATTTATCTTATATTTTATGTAAGGTAACGGTTAATCGCTACTTGGTGAGCTGCATAAAATTAACATGGTATTGATTGATTTCATGACACATGGGCTGGACCAAGATGGCTTTTTCACGTCCTTTTCTTCCGACCCACATTAATTAATCATCTCATGGGTGATGGGCCAATTTTTAATTAGTTTTTGGACTGTAAATTCAATCTATTTAATTAACAAAACTAGTGGGCCCTTAGAATTAAATTTTATGGGCCCAATTCAACTGAATTTCTGCTATTTATTCTCACTGGTAGTTTGCTAGAGAAATGGACTTTTGTCTTGAATTTGTGGGCTTTCGGCCTATTTATTATTGTGTGAAAGACAATTGCTACTATCAGAAGGCAAAGAATTAAACTAAAAAACATCAAAGTTTTGATTGAAAAAAAAAAAGAATAAAAATTTAAGACACATCAAGGACTTAAATGCAAAATATGATCTCCCACCAATTAGAAGTATATTCTTTTATAGTCTTCTTTAACTCAGCATCTTGGAGAAAAGTACATGAAATTTCAGTATATGCTAAGCAAGCAGCTTAACATCAACTTTCTCTTGCATTAGTAAAGGCATAATTTTTCCACATAAATTATTTTGAGCGGTACTTTGTTTTGTGTTTCTTCTTGGTTAGAAAATATAATTGTTTACCAACCTAAAAGATGTCCAATCTCAAGATGAACTAATTTAAGAGAAAAGGATTAAAAAACATGTATTTTGGAAACTATAGTTTAATTACAGCCCAAAAACATGTATTTTGTATAAATAAATAAAAAGAATTCAAAGATAAAAGAGTTGGTGGGTCAATTTTATAAGTGTGAGTTTTTCTTTTCTTTTTTTGAGAAAGAAATAGAGTTGGTAGTTTATAGTAGAAAACTAACTGATATATTAATGGTAGCAGTAGTGGTCAGTTGAGTCATTTCTCAAGGGCTCCAGAACAAGTCGTATACAAAGTGGGCATAACATTACCATGAAGATTATGACTACACAAGAAATATTGTTTTATTCATGAATCATCATTATAATTTTTCTATGAAGAAAAAGTCTATCTCTTTGACATTTTATAATGACATACATGATGACGAATGTTTTAATTTGAAAATGTATATTTAGAGTCAGCCAATTTTGAACGTTTAGTAGGTTTTTATTTATTTATTTTATCCACTTTTTCCATGCATTTGTGTGGAAATGTCCAAATGCATCATTTGGAAAATCTGTCTACTGCATCATGTATATATGAGAGACACATGTCCCATAGTATTTAGAAATGGGACCATAAGTCACCATTTCGGCTTTAGATCTTGAAGACATTTCAATTTTCAAATCAAAGGAGGATGCCTTAGTCATTATTGTAAAATGATTGATGCGTTTTGATAGAAGATGTTCTGTCATTGTATTAAACCAATTCAACAAACTATGTTATGTGTCAAATTGTGCTTCTTTATTTGATTCCCTAAAAAATGATTTTATAGGGACAGATTGTTTATGTTTCATGTGCTAATAACTGGGGAAAACATCCAACTTTGTGGTAGTTATACTCATCTTACTTGATTTTCTATGCATTACTTGCAAGTGATATATATATATATATATATATATATATATATTTATATAAATATATATATATATTTATTTATTTATTTATGGGGTAAAAAAATGTATATAAGTTCAAATTTATTTTATGAACTAGATTTAGGATTGTAAACAAATCAAGTTTAGCAAAGCATTAACAACTTAAGATTGTTCATTTAATTTTACTGAACATGAATCTTGCTCAAGTTTATTACCAAACTATATTACATATTCAAAACCTGTTTCATTTTCTTGCAGAACAAATTTGAGTTTGTTTATGAACTATTTGATTAATTTATTATTTTCACATTAAATACTACAACTAATTTTTTAACTATTCAAAACTCAATGCTAATAATCAATAACTAAATTATAGTTGAAATTATATTATTTTAATTAATTAAATAAAATGGTTTTATTTTCCAAACTTAATTATAAAATTAAATTTTCCAATTACCTTGTATTGTTAGAAGTAATTTTCAATAGACTATTAATATTATCAATAAATAACAAAAAATCATGTGATATCTCATGACCTTATTTACAAACTTATATAATCTAATTTCAAGTCTATATAAGTATATTTTTATACATGTATATGTATAAAAATATTATATATATTTAAATCAAGCCTCATATCCAAGTTTTTTTATATGAATACATTATTATATTTGAACTTGACTAGTTTAGTAGCTGAGCTTAAACCTAAATTGAGCTTGATAAACTTACTAAATAAACAAATATAAACAAACTTTTTTCAGATCCGAGCTTGAGTTATTATTAAATGTTTCAATTTGTTTACAGCCCATCACTCCATAATAAAAAGACATTTCTTCTTTAAAAAAAAAAAAAAAAACATGAAATATCCTTCCTAAACCCTAACTCCCTCCATGAAGATGAAGATTTATTATGAAGAAAAAAAAATACTTAAATATATATATTTTTTTTGGGTGAATCCAACAGCTTAATTTACTATCAATAAAAATAATTGATATTTCTTCATTAAAAAAAAAAACACTAATTATAAAATGTGAAGTAAGTGCAAAGTAGTAATAATAGGAGTAGACAAAATGCATTTGACACCTTAGCAATGATGTTATTTTGCCGCAATGGCCGGAACTTATAAAAAAGAAAGACAAACAACACGTAATTTCAAACGAGTAATATATAGGCACGTTACATGAGTTGTCTAAATCTAATGAAATATAACAGTGATTTTTTTTTTTTTTTTTTTTTTTTTTGAGAAGCCAAAACATAACAGTGATTGATTTGAATGTAATGCTTTTTTTTCATATAGCCCCTAAAACAAAAATGTCAAAAATTCTTGCTTGGAAAAATGGAAGCGTGTATATATATCATCATTTTGGAATTATTGAGCGGTGCCGTGAATAGCAAGTATTTCTCTTTTACAGAAATTGAACAAATTAGCATTAGAAGTTTCTAAAAAAACAAAACAAAACTTAGCATTAGATAATCCCTGTATGCATTTAAAAAAATGTTTTATTTATTTATTTATTTTTAAATAATTTTTTTTTATACATTTTAAATAAGAAGCGGGAGATGCATGCAAACCTTACACGTTTCTATTAAAAAGAATAAAAAAGTAATATTTAACTTGAAGGTCATTGGCATGCATGTTTTTGATTGGCACCCAATCGAACAAGTTTTATTATTATTTTCTTCTTTCATACTTGTCATCCATTTGTTTCTTGTCATGGTAAGTCGAAAAATATGAAAGAAGAAAATAATATAATTATGTTCAAATTTTATTTATTTCTCCCCTTCTTTTTTAAGAAAAAAATATATTATAGACAGTCATTTAAAATATTACTATTTAAAGCATATATTTACAAAATATATAAGTACATCTATTTATTTAAAAACTTTTCTTTTCCAAAAACAAATTATTTATTTAAGAAAGTAAAGGAAATTCATTTAGTTTATATGCTTATTATATTTATCTTATTTACATTGTATTTATTAAGCACATAAGTGTGACATTTATTATTTATTCTATCTGAAATTGATTGATTTGTATACATTTCTAGTGTATATTATTATGTGTAAATGTGTAATCTTTAATTAATTAATTTATTAAAATTAAACCTAGATTTAAAATGTTTAACGACTATTAATTATGATTAATATAACTTCAAGGAAAATTATATATGATTTGATGAAAGAAAATATTTTTTTTAACGATATAAAACTGAATTGACGAAAATTTTATTTTATACAAGAAAAAGATAAATAAATAAATAAATAAATAAATAAATAAATATATATATATATATCAGGGGCGGCGCTACAGCTTATTCAGGGGTTCAAATGAACCCCCTGACTTCAATTTTTTTTTTTTTTTTTTTATATATGTAAAATATTTTTTTTGTTAGTTTAATACTTTAATTTATTCTTAAAAATATTTTTTTGCACACCCGGACTTAAATCTTGTACACTCTTATTACAAGTATTTTTGACTCAAGAGTAAAGAGTACATGTTTGTGAATTGTAAGCGTAATTCTTTTTTATAAATTTTTATTATATGTGTGTGAGTGTGTCTAATATTGATTGTGTACATTACTTTTTGTTATAATGTTATTTGTATAAATTATGATGTATGTGGTTATTTGTGTGTACAATATAAATATAATGTAACTTTATAATAGAGAGGTTTTTTTTACATGTGTGTGTATTGTTATGGTAGTATAATAACTTTTTGTTATAAAGTTAGTAAAATTCAAGAAAAAAATTGTAAAGTTAGTGATTGTTCAAGCATTTGATTGGTTAAGTAGACATGTAGTGTATAATTTTATGTATGAATGAGTGTGATTGTGTGCGTTAATAATTAATACGGAGTCAATGAGTTGAGATTAGTCATTTAGTTTAAAATATTTTTATAAAAACAAAGTCAAATAGATAATAATAACTGTATAAAGAAAAAAAAATGTTAGACAAATTTAACAAAATAAAATGGTCATTGGCTCATAGCTATCCACATTGGCAATAGATACTCGTAATGAACTATCATGTAACATTCAAAATTTGAAAACTTGTAGAATAAAATTATAAAACTTTACATATTATTATTATTATTATTATTATTATTATTTGTCGATAATTCGATATATTCAAGATCTCTTTTTATTAAAATTTTTTAATAAACCTCCTAAACAAAATTCCTAGAGCCGCCACTGATATATATATATATATATATATATATATAAAATGTGTGTGTGTGTTTTGTTATTTTGTGGATTTAGATAACCAGCTTAAAATTTATAACTCCACCGCTGCTTAGAATAAAAAGTGATGAGTGAATGGAAGACACACTAGAATATTTCTTTGAGCATTCTCTGATTTCATATGCCTATCTCTTTTCCATTTAAAAAATAAAAAAGAAGAAGAAGAAGAAGAATTATTTCAGCTCCTATAGTCCTATCACACTATCGTACTCAATGAGGAAATCAAAGACATCTGAAACTCCTCTTAGCATTTATGAATGGTCGCCATTAAGCTGGATTGATAGACGAACTTTGCTCGAAATTACTTATAGAGAGAGGTTTTTTTATTTATTCACTTCTCTCTTCAAATTTATTTTTAAAATAGCAAAGAAAAAAAGGTGCATTATTTTTAAAGATTTGTTCATTACAAAGATGTTCTTGTCATATATATATAGGCTTTGGCTCTGCCTTTTGGATATTGGAAGTGATTATGAGCAAAACATTTTTAACATTATTTCTCCCATTTCCCTCCTTATTTTCTAAGTTCAAACTTGGAATTAGAAAAAAGAGAAATTAAAGAAATTAAAAGAGCTTAAAAAAAGAAAGGAACAAGCAGGTTGAAAAACTGACTTGTTTAATCATAGTTGTAATGATTCAAATGAGTCCTTTTCAATGGCTGATTCATTGAAATTACGATTAGGAAACAATATTTGATTATTCACGAATCATCAAAACAATCTCCATCTAAAGAAATAATCCAACTTTGAAGTTCATCATGAAATAAAAAGTAATTGCTTTATGACCCGAGCAGTTTGAATATTCGAAGATTCTGCCAGCCAGCCACTACAGTTATATATATTAATTGTCTTTCTTAGAATAAAAAGTCTAGCAAATAAAATTCCTTCAACTGAATGTGACCCTTTAGGAGTCCTATAGGTAACACTTGTTCACCCCTGAAAATGAAACTTATTTATTTTATTAGGTCAAAAGAGGTGTTTCCATTCTTGTAAACAATGATGTAGTAAACCTGGGTTTTTTTTTTTTTTTTTTTTTTCTTCAGTTGATTCTTTATTATATGCTAGGTCAAAAATTCATATATATATATATATATAAAATATTATATATACTAGGTCAAAAAAAGTTTAAATTATAATTTTCCCTCTGATTTTGATCAATATAAGATCCGGTGAAAATTAATCAGTACTAGCAAAGTGTAGTTCTTTCTTTGGTTCTATAATTCTACTATGCTGAAAATCAAATAAACAAAGATTTAAAAAAAAATTGTTATAGTAGCATATTGTGAAAAGTCTCTAATTAAGTAGGGACAATTCTACTAGTCTAGAAATTGGTTCTTATTCTATTGGACTGGACTAATATGAAAGCAGTACGTAGCACTAATGAAAGTGACTTAATGAACGAATATTTACAATTTCAAGCGTAATGAAGTAGTTTGAGAATTCAGTTGGAATTAGCTGCGCAAAAACCTTGTTCCTAATTTAATGGTTTTGGAAAAGAGAGAGCAATATATGCAAAACCTAATCTTCACAAACTACGTACGTATTATCGTATTCATTTCATTTTTGAGATGTGAAGGTAGCTAGCAAAGTTTGTCTTCGGTTAATTTAACTGTAGCTAATGATTTGTGAGTCAAATGACATTTTTTTAGTATTTTCAATGGAGAAATTTAAAATTCAAATACTTATCACCACTTAAAAAGTATAAAGATTAAAAAGAAAGGACCTTCACATAAAAGAAAAAACTTGGCAAACAAGTAATTGGTGTAGGAAAGTTATAAATAGAACAAAGCTTTCCTCCAAATCAGTTTGAAGAAATTTCATTCATCCCATTACGTGATGATTTATAAACCCATTAATGTGTGTTATTTAAACAAGTCACACGCCTCATAAAATAGTTTATGTGATTTAAATTACTCGTGCATGATTTTATCAATCATTACAAAGTGAATTGAAAGAATTTTCCTCTAAACTAGTTTGAAAGTAAACATTTTACTTGTAAATATAGGTGATAGCCAAAATTAAGTAGTGAAATTGGGAAAGGGCGTGGGATTTACATGAATTTCATTCTATGACTTACAGAATCTCAATAAGTATGAAAAGAGAGCTCTTATTGCATCCCTTAAGAAAACAATATATATATATATATATGTATATATATATCTATATTTATTTATATATGATCATGGTAAGCTATGTCTTCTTATTATATTCTTCAAAATAAGCAGGGTTTTCTTTAAAATTATCTTCAATCTTGTGAATGACTTTTCTTCCTCCATCCCTCGCCTCTTTTAATGTAAAAAGTTAGTCCATTTCTGCTGGCCTCTAGAAGGATGAAACTAGTTTATCCTTGAGAAATAAAAGAATATGCAGTAAACATAACTAAATCATGTAATTGGTTCTCAAAGATATTTTAATTCCAGTCCTCTATACTAGTTGTGATATTTCAACACTTACCCTACAGGCTACACCACTGACTTTAGAGGTCATCTTAAGACTTGATTAACATAGTTGAACCTTTTTTTGTTCTTTATTCTCTTTTGGCTTTTGCAAAGACACAGACAACAAATCACAAGGGCACAAGAAACACAACAAATTAAGAACCAGAACACACACACGCAGATATACATATAAATATATATAAATATATATATAAAATTAAAAAATAAAAATAAAAATAAAAAAAACAAAGGAAAGAGGAAGGTCGGCTAGAGGAAACAAATTAGTCAATTAGGAATAAGCTTCACGGACTGTATGGGAATAAAAAATTTAAATTGAAGAAGATTAGAAGAAGAAAAAAATGTTCTCAATATCCTATTGTGCCCATGTGCATGCCTTGTTAGCACATCTGTAAATTCCTTACAAAGATGAGTCCAACTGATCTATGACTGAGTTTGTTTTGTATCGAAATATCTAAGTTAATTCCTTACATCTGTAAATGCCTCCCATGCATTGCGTATTATAGTATGGCAAGAATTACAATTTATGCATTTCCGTCAAAGCTTATTGCCTTACATTCGTTTTTGGTATATAGCTTCCAAAACAGCACATCTCAAAGCATTCCATTATGATCTTTTATAGCCTGTTTGGATGGAGGGGGGAAGAAGGGGGAGTAGAGGGGAGAAGAGTAGAGTAGGCTAAAAATAAGTTAATTTTGTGCTAAATCTATTCTACTCTACTCTATTCCCCCCCTCTCTCCCTCTATCCAAACAGACCATTACTTTAACAACACATATAGAACATGATAAGCACCTAAGCACTGGGATTAATTCTTTAAAATAGTTGAGAGTCAAATAGATTTAAATCAACCCTTTTAATAATTTAAGAATGAGTTGATAATCTATTTGTTGGTGTGTTGTGTTGAGTTAGAGTTATTTGGGTAAATGAGTTTACACAAACACAACCTATTAATAATCGTTTCAACCCTAACTCAATTTTTTTATAAAGTGGGTTGACGTGACACGACCCACTTAACACAATATATAAATGGATCATTTTGAATTGACACGAATGCTACATAGACTATTTCAATAAACAAGTTGTGTTAATTGACACAAATACAACCTTTTTAACCCACTTCTAACACGAACCATTTCAACTTGTTTGACTTGATTAATATTATTTTAAATTTAATAAATAACAAATTTTTATACAAAGTCCTAATTTATAACATTTTAAATAAAACAAATATTTAATTGTTATGCATGTTAAACGGGTCATGTTAAAATTGGTTATTTTGTGTAGACACAATTAAATAACCGTACTAATCATGTCCATTAAGGGTTAAGAAGGTCAGCTCGAAATTGACACGTTTCTTACCGTGTTTGATTACGGGTTGACCTGATTATGACTAAAATCCGTTAAGATTCAATTCTAACCCTCAAAAACCTGTGTCATTTTAGTGTCGTGTTCGCAAGCTGTGTCATTGCCAACCCTAATGTTAATTAAATTACAAGTCTCTTGACTACGAGTTCATATTAAAGCAACTCTTGAATGTATTAATGTTCCTTTTTTATTTTTTTTTATTTTTTTATGAATGTTTAACATGTATTCTTTGTACTGTTACCTATGAGTTCATTGCATACTTTGCAATCGATCTTGCATCTGCTTAAGAAGTGAAAGAACGGAAGGAAAAAAAAAAGTTCTTAAAAAGTTTTTACCTTTTACTATCAACTATTAACCCACAAAAAAGGTTTTCTCTAAAAATTATTAAAATAGTAATGAATTTGAAGGAAATAATAAGAAAAGCCTTACCCTGTTAACTTGTCAAAATCAATCCAGTCCCATATTACCCTGCTTTAGAAGACCATCACCCTAATTAATGTGATTAATGTACAATTTCCTAACTAATGATCGCCTTTCCTACGGTGAATTTTATTTCCCTACCTACCACTAGCTGTCACTAATCACTGATTCATATCATTCAGTCAATAGACTCTACTCTAAAAGCAAAAATTTTATAAGACAAATCATAATCGCACACATGTTTGCATAAGGTATTATTTATACAAGAGTAATACTATATACTACATATATTTTACTGCATAAACCTTTATATTGTTTGTTTTTTAGAACAATTTATTTAGTTTTTACGCAAATTTTTTTAAAATTGTATTAAAATATATTTGTATCTTGAAAAAATAATAAAATATATATGAGAAAAAAAGAGATTTTAAAAAACTGTACGTAAAAACTACTAAAAGTTAAAACTTAAATATAATACCAAACACACTCAAATATGTTGTGTTATCAATAACAAAAAATTAATTTAACATTTTTTTTTATCTTGTTAAAATGACACCAACCACAATTATTGCTATTTTAATTTATAAACCTTTTACAGCCAAACTAAATTTATACTTTACTCGTTCACAAGTAGATTTTCTGATATTCCTTATCTTTTCTGTCCTTAAAAGTAATGGGCACACACAGGATATGCCTTCTCACGAAAACCATTTGTAGTTTTGAAAGTTCAATGACACATTATGGCTATGTTCAGTGGCTACCAAATGTTGGAAGAATTAATTGTAATGGACCCCATGGTGCATCGTTGGTGCGATGATTATTTCACAAGTATAAATGTTTGTAGGGTGTGGAGGGCAAGAGTCGGGGTTTAAGTCTCTAGAAATGAACTTCACACACATATATACGTAAATTATGCTAGAGTAGAATTTCTATCTTGTATAAAAAAAAATTGTAATGGACAAAACTTAGATATAGTAATTTAGATGCACACATTAAATTTTCCTATTAAATTCAAATACATAACAATATTAATCAATAAATTACAAACATTATTATTTATACAAGAATAATTAAATTTCAATGGAGCTATGTGTTTAAAAAATTAATTGGAGAATTCTCAGCAAAAAAAAAAAAAATTTAATTGGAGAATCTAATGTATTGCACTGAAATGTGTCTAAGATATAAATATATTCACCTACACAACTCTAGCCTTATTTGTGACTAGTGAATCTATATAATCAAGAAAGAAGAAAACAGATGAAGAGTGCAAGAATTAACTTAAAAAAAAAATTAAGAAAGAAAGAGGTTTCATTGATATGAGAAATGTAAGAAATGATGATTTCCTAGGGTTCGGTTACACCCATAGTTTCAAAAACTGAATTGGACTGGTCGGTCTTGATCTGACCATGTACTAGGATATAAACTTAGTTCGGTTTTGACCTTTTTACTTATTTATTTTAAAATTTCAAAAGTCATAATTTTAAAAATCTAACTAGACCAATTGATTCATTTAACCCATTCAATCAAGTACTGAGACCTAAACCAGCTCTTTGTTTGTTTCAATTTTTAGAATCATACATACACCACTATTTATACTAGGAAAAATTACATAAAAGGCTCAAATTGTGTACAATTTTCCAAATTACTTTTTTCTCATCTAGTACTGCATTCTAGATACCACATTTATTAGGCAAGCAATGAACTTATCTCGTTGAATCTTCCCATTAAATATAAAAAAATAAACCCTCAAATGAGTCAAATCAACATCATAAGATTCTTGGTTTTGATTAAATTGCTTATCTCTTTTTCACTCCACACAAAAAAAAAAAAAAAAAAAAATGGAGCACAAAAATAAAAAGGGTTAACATCTTCAAGGTTAAATTGTCATTCTCACAACCCGAGTTTCATAGCATGCAGCATGCTAGATTTTATAAAAACTATGAAACACCGGCTTGCAAGGGCTTAAGAGTTTATAAACACATGGTTAAATTTATACTTAATTCATGTGGAACACTAGGATCATAATATACTACCATGCTCCGCAGTCGACGTTCACGACGGCTCACTCTAGTGACATTGACCCGATGGTAGCCCTTTCTCTTTTTGGTGGCTCCACTCACCTATCATTAATTTTAATCTAGCCTCTAGGTTGCCCCCTCTGAGATCCGACCACAAAACTGCAACTCATTTGATCCTATACTCAATGATTTACGTTCGATTACTCGACGTGATGGTTGGCTCTGATACCAAATGTTACAAATTCATGGGTAGAACTCACCCTTAAAAACCGGATTTGCAAGAGAAGGGTGCCCAAGAACTTATAAACACATGGTTAAATTTATACTTAATCCATTTGAGACGTTAGGATCATAACATAAACTGGTTATGAGCCTCCATATAAATACACCCACTCTACCACACATTTCACCAGATAGATTAGCGTGAGGACAATTTCTACGTTCATAATATTTTCACAACAAATCCTAGATGGTAAGTTGTTATTGGTTTTAATTTGATCCTACCACCGAAATTACTTTTTTGCTCACCAATAACAATTAATAACAACTTACCACCTAAAATTTGTTATGAAAATATTGTAGACATAACAGTTCTTTTCATTCATTTGTATTCTTTCTCTTCATCCATTTTATTTAATTGTATCCTCCCTTCTCTTATTTTCATGGTTTTTATTGATAATAATCATAGGACTATAAGTCTATAACAACTATGGAAACTTTTTAAAGAGGTTTAAAGTTTATACTGTGTATCCAAGACTTAGGCCATTTTGGATATACATCACTATCAGTTTTTTTAAGACATTCTCCATTTTCCCCGTGTGTGTTAAAAACTTAAAATACTTAGTATTCTTAAAAAAAAAAAAATAGTGTAGATATTGTAAATATATTTCTAAACTTTGTGAAATATTATATCATAATTAAGTGATGATAAAATAAATTATTAAACTAATATATCCCAAATTTGTAACAAATACACCTTATATATTTATAAATTTTATATAGTAATTATGTATGTATGATGCATAATATGATACAATATACGATAAACAAAACTAAATTAAAGAAAAAAAGATTCACTATATGTGTGCAAATATATTTTTAATGCTTGGGGTGGGGTGAAATAAAGAGAAATGATCTGTAGGGTGGCCTGAATCCGAGTGAACACGTTTAAATTTGAATAACTTTTATATGAACTAAATTGGGTCAAACTTGAACCTGATATAACCCAACCTATTGCCAAGTAAATAATCCTTAAGGTAGATTCAATTCCTAATCTTTCCTTTAAAAAATCGATTCATTATATACGTGTGCTTTGCAACCTTTTTTTAAAATTTTTTTTTAATACATATCACATTACGTTCATTTTGGTCGTAAATTGTTAAAATTATTTAACTTGAGTAATTGTAAATTGTATTAATCTTAAGATATATCACATGCTAATTATTGAGATATATGATATTTTATCAAATTTAATGCTACTAATTAGTAATAATTAGTATATTTCTAATTTTTTTGGGGGGTGGGACAAAGAGAAGTGTCTTGTGTGCAGGTTGGCCTTGGCCCATATCAGTGTTGACCCGTTTATATTCAAATATTTTGGCTTGAACTATATAGATTGAACTTGACATGAGTTCATGTCAAGCAATTGCCAAGTCTAATAATCCTTAAGATTGGTTAGCTTCCTAATCTTCCTTTCAGACTTTTGCCAGAAGTGGCTATTATCCTCTTAACTATCACTGAATTAATTCTGTATTGCTTAGAAGGACTTGGGTGGAACGTGTTAGTGTTATGAGATGTTCCAACCTCGATCACTGGGAGAGAGAACAAACATATTAACTACAAATTTTTGTCAGTAAAACTCTCATTTATGCATGCAACTAAAGTTATCTAACATTGGACATGACAGTGATGTATTGTCATGATTCGATCATATAAAGTTATAACCTTGGTAAAAAATTGACTTAGATCATGCCTTTATGAAGAGCTGGAAGCCAAGATGATCATTGGAATGATCTGGAAGTGCAGTGAATGATAAGTATTGCCCTTTTTTTTTTTTTTTTTTAAATATATTTTTTTATAGCTTTATAAAATAATTGGGGTCTATTTTCACTGTTTTGCTGTTCCTTATAAATTATAATAATATGTACGGGGTCTATTTACACTGTTTGTTGTGAAGTCTTTTGGGAAGCATTATCCTCATGGCTCATACGTGCACTGGGATGATCTGAGTTGTGGTGTAACTAATTGAAAGGCAAACAAAAAAAATAAAAAAATAAACAAGAAAAGTATATTGGAATCAAAATGTTGATCATTGAATTCTCATTTCACCTTGCGGCAGAGATTATATTTGTTAACAATAACAAGAACACTACTAAATCTGTATAAACCTACTTAAATACATTAATCCCATACCCGAGGAGCTTTCTCCTCCTCTCTTGAAGAAAGAAGAAAAATGAGCAAAACTTGCTAGCACATCTTCTTCTTCTTCTTTTTTTCTTTTTTTTTTTTTATTTTTTTATTTTTTATAATGTTTTTGGTATGTTGACTACTCTTCTGTACATTTGGTTCTTGACCTTTTTTTCTTGGTATAATCTTAAACTTTCTTCCTCTGGGTGTCTTGGCTCAAAAGTGAAGACAGAGTTTCTCTCTCTCCACTTAATTTCTTATTGGTCTTTTTCTTCATCATCATAAATAATTATCTTGAGAAAGTAGAAACCAATGGGTGATGCAATTATTTCTATATTTAGAAAGTGCCTCTTCTTAAACTGTTGGGACTAGCTTTTTGGTGTTGGTGTAGCCTCTTTCTTCAGAAATAATCTGATGGGCAATCCATTCTGGGGAAGAGCAAAAGGACCATACTGTATCCCATTCTGTGCACCCACCACAGACCACCTGCATAATGTAACAGACAAAATTCATGTCAGCACACTCCTTACAAAAAACATTCTATTTCTAGAAGTTGGCCTTCTATAAGTCATAACCACTAGTGAAAAAAAAGAAGTTAAAAAGGTTTACTCATTCTGTTACCTGTACTTTGTGGTCAGATGATGGAGAAGGACCGATATTTCAAGTTTAGCTAATTCATTCCCAGGACATGAGTGGGTCCCATTGCCAAATGGAATAAAAGTATTGGCTTTTGGAGCAACCTGTGGATCATTTAAGAAAATTAATTAAAAATTTAGATCCAGGGTGTAAAACTATTTTTTTTTCTAAGAGAGAATACTAGGAAATGAAAATTTACCTCAAATCTTGAGGGGTCAAACTTCTCAGGGTCTGGGAAAATCTCTGGGCTGTGGTGAATATTTCTGAAAAGTGGCAAAACTTTCCACCCTTTTGGTATAAGATACCCTGAAGAAGAATTTCCAAACAGAAACTAGTATTAGCATAAGAATAATGCATGAAACTCAGACTAAGGTTAATGGGTTATATATATAAACTTTTATCAGATTTCTAAGTAATTGACTGACCTTCATATTCAACGTCTTCCACAGCTTCTCTGAAAGTAAAAGATAAAATACTGGCAACTCTAAGTGTCTCCTGAATCACCTTTGAAGTTATTGGCATCTTCTTGGTGTCTGCCCAAGTCAGAACTTTCTCCACACCACATTTCTCTTTACTCCTCACAATGGCCTCTTGCTCTTCCTGTAAATCCAAAATCACTCAAAATCATTAGTCACTGCAGCAACAATTACCAACATTTCTTGATTTGTGAAAAAAAAAAATTAAATAAAGAAATTATTTTCAAAACTAGCTGTTACTTATAAAGTAATTATAAGTATTTAAGATATCTTACAGTGACTGCCTGAAGAACACTGGGGTTCTCGCTGAGGTACTTGAAGATCCAGGTGAGGACACTGGCGGTGGTGTCACGAGCGGCGAAGATGACACCTATGATGTTATCGGCAATCTGTTGGTCAGTGAGGCCTTCTTTGTCACCCATGAAAGATCCCAGCAAGTCGTTGTGGTCCTTCTTCATTTGCCTCCTGGTTAAGAGGATTTTGGCTACGATCTCAGCTAGCTCCTTTCTTGCTTTCATGGATTTGTTGAAGAGTGTTCCAGGAAGGTTAATGGGCATTGAATTGTAACCCTTCTCAAGAATGTAGTAGCACCGCTTCAGATCCTCTCGGTACAAAACTCCATCCTTTCCAAATATGGAAAGCAGTGCAATGTTGAATGTGTACTGCAAATGCAAACAAAGTTTAGTGTTTAGATATTTTGCTGAGAAACCACGAACCCATATTAATTTATTGAGTTTTAAGCTCGTTATTATTATTTTTTTTCCTTAGATATTTCAATCTCAGCAGTCTGCTCGGACATAGCAGAGTCTTTCTTTGCTCTGTTTTGCTCTGTTTTACTCTGTTTTTCTTTTATTTAAGGAAAAGTAGGTAGGAAATGTTTAGGGAAGAGAGAGCTCACTGTCTTCATTTCCTGGTAGGTGTTAACCAACCGTCCTTCCAAGGATTGGAGAGAATCGTTGGCAATGGATTCGATGTTGGAGACGATGTTTTTAATTCCTTCGGGCGTGAAGGCGCGGAGAACAAGCTTTCTCAGTTTGGCATGGTAGTCTCCTTGGTTAAAGAAGATAGCTTCTTTCCCCAACATCCTCTCTTTACTTGCTGGGAATGTTGGCTTAAACAGATGAGCTCTGGTCACCAACACAAATTTCACGGCTTCCGGGCTTGAAATCATCACACAAGGACAACCCAATATGTGGGACTTGAAGATAGAGCCATACCTATAAGTCAAAAACCAACAATCCCATCTCATATAAATTAGTATATACTTTACATGACATTATTAGTAAGTAGTTAGCAAATTTAAGGATAAAAGGGCAAAAGGGTATCAACCTTTTTACTTTTGAGGCAAAGAATACATTTGGGTTTTGAGAGTAGAGTTGAAAGGTTTCCCCTATGTAAGGCCATCCTAAGGTACCAGGTGGAAGTGGCAATTTCGGGCGACTTGAAGTGAAGAACTTGATGAGGGAATGAAGGAGAAAGATGAAGAAAATGGAAGAAAATAAGTAAAACATGGAGGTGATGAACTCCATATAGGTTTTTGAGGTGGGGTAGTATTTGTATGAGGAGGAGTAGAGTAATGGTAGATAGGATGATGAAAGGAAGTGTGAGCAAAGAAGTGAAGGAACTAAGGGATATATATAGGCTTTATTTTGGCCCATGCCCATGGGAAGAGAGGTAGAAAGAGGGAAGGGAGCCTTTCAATTACAGCTTGAATCCTCAATACACGGAATCTCCCTCCAGCTCATTCTTTTTTTTCCTTTTTCTTTTTTTTTTTTCCCCTCTTCTCTTGGAGAGAGAAAGAGAGAGCACGTGTCACAAGAGTTGGAAAAAGATCGTGTGAGGAGTATATAGCGTAGGTTGACCGTGTGAGTGAGTGAGCAATGAGTCTACATAATTTTCACAAAATAATTCACAACTATTAACGGAAAATTGTTATTATTAAGTTAAAAAGTAAAAAAAAAAAAAAAAATCTACAAAAAATCCAAACAATAGCAAGTAAAGACTTACTAACTCGACTACTAAGTATTATGTTGTGTTTATAACATTACTCGTGATTACGAGCAATATGAGTGGCCCTAGTGACGAAGAAAGGGTGCGTTTTTGGCATCACAAAGAACCAGATCCGAAAAAAGCAAGTGGCCTTTGAGTAAGACAAAAGGGAGAGGTTAGAGTAAAGAACCTTTTAATATAGCTCTGTCCGTACTTACTGCTTGGAGTCGGCTAGAAAACCATTACCCTTCATTTCTTAACACTTCCTATTTAGTAATTCCCTTTACTCAGCACTCTCACTCCAACTTTCTGCCAAACCCACAGAATTATTTGTTACTATTAGCTTTTAGTTGCCATCTCAGATAATGCTCAATAATGAAAATATCATCTTACACTATTTTGTATTTAGTATTTTATATTAATACAGAAACGGATGACCCAAATTCTATCCAATATTTTACCTATGTTCTCAAATTTTGTCTTATAATCTTTGACAGGCTATGAAATAAAATAAATTAGACTTTTTCAGTTTTTTGAACCCTGAAGCTCGAACTCTTTTTTCTTCTCTAAACTCTTGACACTTTGTGAATAAGAATGTATCAATTCAACTACAAAATTCTTTGCTATTTAATCTATTTTTCACATTCAAATCATGTGGTAGCTGTTAGAAGATAAGAGTTGGAACTCTTTATTCAATGAGGTTGCCACCCACCTTGAAATAATTCATTCATTATTCAAAATGTGGGAATTTTTCTACTCCAAATGGCATTATTTCATAACATGTGTTTTCCTATTTTTGAATGATGTCAAAAATTTCAATGGAGCTGCTGAGGCCTTATTTATGATCTCAAACTATGTGCCATTTAAATAAATAAAAAAAGTTGTCTCCTACCACCAAAAAGAAATGGTTTTCAAATTTCTTTATTTGGAATGATTTTTCCATTTTTAAATAGTTTTAGTGGGGCTTCTAAAAATAAAAATAAAAAATTGAACAAAGTTTCTCCTCAAATTAATTTAGAGAGAAACTCTACAAACTCATAATATATCTTTATATTGAGTGTGAATTTTGAAAATCTAACAATTAGATTGCATGTTCTTATTACATTCTTAATACTTACAAAATTTCAAGAAGATCAAAGATCAATTGCTATGTCATCAAATAAATGTTATAATTTCAAGTTTTTGTGATCTAAAGTTGTATATGAAAAATAAGTTAATTGATAAAATAGTAAATAACATCTAATTTGATCGAAATTTGATACGTATGTTAAGAACATAAGGTACATGAAATTCAACGGTTAAATATATGAGAAGTTTGAAGAGTTTTTCTTCAAAGTAGTTTGGAGAGAAACTTTGTTCTAAAAATTTTTAGTGGGATATCTGGGAAAAAAAATGTTTGTGCTTCATTTGGGAATATTTCACCTTTTAAAGAATATGCGGTTCGCATTGTAACTCATTTTTGCCGAAAGTGAGTCAAAAAAATTTCCTTAAATAGTTGTTTTCACTTTTGGATTTTCATCAAATTTCATTTCATTGTCAATCAACTAAAGGTATTTTTACATGGATTCTTATTTTCTCAAAAATGATGAAAATTTTGAAAAAGTATTTTTATTTTTTAATAACCAAATGTGGATAGTCTTCGCTCTTTCACTCTTTTGCTTCTGCAATCGTCATTTAGGAAAGATAAAAACGGACAGGTGGAAGAACCAATTCTTTGATACAATTCCAATATGCCTTGAGTTTTATCTTCTTCTTATCTCACATCTTATTAGTTGCCACTCATCTAGACAACATTTTGGTGTTAGTTACACCCATTTTTAGTGTGTGTCGCGAGAAAAAGAAACACGTTGTGTCCTCTTGATCAATGCATGATTACTTGATTATACAATGTGGCTTTGTAATTATAACATTTTTTTTCCTTATTACTCCAGGTTGATTAGTGTAGATACTCAGAATATAAAGCCCCAAGCCCACTAAGAACAGTGGTACCTTATCCTTCGAACCAAACCTAAACAATAGAATTTTTGAAGAGAGTGAGAAAATACTTCAAGTGCAATTCCAAGCTAAGTTCAAGTCTAAGGCCGAAGAACCCAGAGTAATAGATACGTGAAATTTGAGTAGTAATTGAGAATAATGTTCTCCTCGGGTTGGTCCGAGGATTAGTCTCTTATATATATTTGGTTAAGGTTTTACACCAGATAATACACTGTTCGCTTCCTTCTTTTTCTATTTCTTAGAGGAAATGTTCATCCCCTTTTTCTTGGAGATTCCCTTCCTTTTATATCCCCCTTCTTTGTATCCCAACCCTCCACCTGTATGCCTCTAGACATTCTTAAGGATACTTGTCCCATCAAAACTCTGCTGAAGGTGGCGGAAGAGGCTGCTAGCTATGAAGTTACTGTTCAGGAGTTATTTCTACATTAATGTAGCTGATAAGGTTGGTGTAGGGCATTCAATGTGGAGGGGGGAAGTGTACCCTCTAGGAAACTTCCTCCCACCATCCTTGCCTTCATCGCTATCCCTTCTCCTTTCCCTAGAACACCACAGGACACCAATTGCCCTGATTCTATTTCCATCCTCGGGTGAGCGAAATCCTCGAAGCATATTTATCTCTTTGGGCTTGGACTATGCAAATTATTCCCTGGTCTGATCTTCCTAGGTCCTCAGACCCCCCACAATTAGTATTTTGTTGATTACACCAAGATTTCAAATGATCAACTACTCTATACATTCTTGAGGAAAAAAAAATCTTTAACGTTTAATAAATTATTTTCAATAGTAATTTAAAATTATAAATTTATAAAGTTTGAACAGTAATTGTAGAGTTTTTTTTTTTTTTTTTTTTTTTTTGTGTAAAAACTCTAAATTTCAACTTTTTTTTAGATAATAAATAATAATAATAACTTTTAAGAGGTTTAAAATTTATTTCCAATGAGGCTATTAGACACCTTCTCCTTCTTCTTTTTGGTCCCCCATAAAGAGCCTATTGAAATTTTTAGTTTACACATAGTGATAATTAAATATTTTTAACAGTCTTGTAACTCAACTTACATTTCGCATTTCTAATGGAGACATCTAGAGTTCAAATATCTCATCCCCTAACTATCAAATTCTGAAAAAATAAAAATTTAAATATTGGGATTAATTATCATGCTAATTCCGTAACCATATGCTTGTAAAGTGTGCATGTAAAAGATATTATTGATCTGTTCTTTCCATTACCAAAAAACAAAAAAGGAGAGAGAGAGAGAGTAAATATATTATTGATATTGCAAATTTTCCCTTTTCCTTGTAATCGTATTTCTTTCAACATATAAATAATTATATATAACAATTTGGGTGCATGTTCACGTGCATAATGATACAACATAACACTACCTTGGTCAATTTGGTAAGGAGCTTGAACATGATGTTAATTACAAATTGAATGTTGTTATCACCAATTAACTAAACTAAACTAAACTATTCTAAAAATAAAAAAAAAACTAAACTAATAGTTGACTTTTCGAGGGGGCCAACATTTTCATCACCTCTAAGCTCATAACATTTATAACCTTATTTTACTATATTGGCTTCTTATTTTTTGCCTAGTGTTCTTTTCTATCGAATGGGGCAGATTCTGAAAATGACATTGCTTGCATTCAAAAAAAAAAAATATGCCAACTTGCTATTTGATACAAAACGGGATTCAACTCAAACTCTACAAAATCATTATTATAATAACTACAAAGACATAATAAGGTTATATTGTAACGAAATTGAGTAGAATAGATTCCTAAGTTCTTGGAGCAGTGACAAAGGCATCTATCAATTATGAAACAGGGTTTTGGACTTCATTTCTCTTCCTTTTTTTATTTTTATTTTTATTTTATTTAAATGAATCTAGTTTATTTATATTATTATATTTGTATCTTGCCCCCCCCCCCCCCTTTTTTGTCAAAATAAAAAATGAAAAAAAAAGAGCAAAATATAATTGGTCGGATTGATTCAAGTAAGCCTATTGGTGTACATTTTGAGTTAATATTTGATTCAAAATTTCAAATACTAAACCAGTAATTTTAGACTCAACACAACATGGAACTTTACAAAACCAATAACTCTTACTTAGGTTTAATTAAAAAAAAAAATCCCCATTCTCCAAGAATATTTTAGCAAAACCCTATAGATTCCATGATCAAATATAGTATAATAATTTGCAGCTTTAACATTTTCCAAAAAAAAAAAAAAAATTATCACAACACCGCAACAACAACAATTATCACTTTGTCTATATTCGCATTGTTTTCATGTAAACTGTGTGTCCATCGAACCTTTATTAAGTTAAATTGCGGTAAGTTTTGGATGAGCTGTGCATAGATGATTTAGAGCTTGTTTGGTAATATTGTTCTAGTAACGTTATTTGTATTTTTTAGAAATAAGTGTAGGTGAAAAAGTATATGAAAATACGTGTAATGTTTTTTAAACACTGAAAACTATTGTTTAAAATACACTACCAAATAGCCCCTTAGTATTAAGAAATAGAGTGCATATTTAATTTTTTTTTTTACTTTTCTTTCTACAAGAAGATTAATTAACGGTTAAAGAATAAAGATGCCACTTATGCTTACTATGTGCTCTGTTTGTTTTCTTTCTTCTTTTATTTAATACATTTATCGCTTATACATTGTCAAGTCATGCTCCTGCTAAATTGCAAACTGTATACAGAAACTAAACATGCTTATTAGAGGTGTTTTCGGGGTTCAGGTTAGTTTAGAATTTGGTTAAATTTGGTTTAAGGTTTACTAACTCGAAGCCAATTCACTATATATTTATGTTTAAAATTATAAAGGTTAAGTTTGGCCTAAGCGGTCCAGCCTGAGACCACGTCCACTTGGTGACCCTACTTCATCCTAGTGACCTACATACTTTGTGCATTGGTCAATATCCAAGCAAGGTTCTCTCAACCATGAAACACATGATGCAGGGGGCCAAACACCTAGAAGGGCGAAGCTCCAAACTCTGGTTGAGAATGCTGAGAGCTTGGTAACCAAGCACCTCCCCACCTTAAAAACAATGCCTAAGAAATGTCACTCACCCCATCATGTCAGCATTAATTATTCTCACCAATCCTCCATTCCCTCAAGAAATTATTCATTCCTACGAGAGGAGTCCTCTCTCCCCCTTTTGCATTAAATGCAACAATCAAAATATGTAGTTACTCTATTGTACTGGGGGAGCACCTTAGATACAAATTCCCTTAGCAAAACTGTAGAGATGGTGTATTGCCGCTCACAAAAACTTCATAAATGCTCTATCAACCCACAAACAAAGGTATAACTATGCATAAAAGATGGGGTTTTGGATTGAATAATAAATAACATCTGATTAATACAAAATTTTTCATGAATGTTAAGAACATAGAGAATATGTAATCCAATTGTAGAATTTTCAAAATATTAATTCAATAAAAATTTATTAGGTGATGTAACATTGGTTAAGGTTACACCAAATACAAGTTGAACCCAACCATATGCATGTGTGTGTGTTTCCAAATCCTTATTCAACTATTGGAAGTGGGTTATAGGGTGGCACTGTGGCAATGAGTTTGGGTTAGATTTAGGGTTTAAAGATGCGTTGGCAAATCCTAGTGTCAAAACATATCAAAATTGGATTATATCAATAAAATTGTGTTAGCATCGAGTTTGGATTAGAAGTTTCTTAAAGATGAAATAGTTAAAATCTGATTAAAATGAGGTTTTTTTAATTCCTGTATAAATCCAATAGGAGTCTAAATATTTTTCAAAAACTTTAGAGACAATTTTTTTTTTTAATTTTTTTTTTATAGCGGTTAAGAAAGTAAGTTATTAATAATAAGTAAAAAAATGACACCAATGATTGACCCACTTAATAATCCATAAAAGTTTATCCATTCAATGCTTATCTTGGCACAGTGCATGGTGTTTAGACTTTTAATGAGCATTTGAGCAAAACAAGACTTTCTTTTGCTAGACCAAGACAAGGCAGACTTTATTACATGTATGTGACAATGTAAGTATGCTTTCCATAAAAGAAGTAGATACTAGATAAGGCCCTGTATCTCACCAACATGTCTGAAACCAATACACAATATAAAATAATGTGTCCTGAAAAATGAGGAAAGGAAGAAGAATTCAAGATAATATTGTCAAACTAATGCAGCTTTATGTATTTATGGAGGAAACAAACAGACAACGGTCACCTTGTACTGTATTAGGCCCACAGCATAGACACACAGAGAGCCACAGCCGACAAAGAGAGTAAAAATAGACGGGCTTGAAAGTTGGAGAAATTAAGAGGGTGATGAATCATTGCATGCTATATGTCATACTTGTGTAAGTACACGTTGCCAAAGCAAGATATGGAGACGACTACATTTGTACGTATATGTAGCTTCTTGCTTGTCTTTCCAACTCCAATTTCCAGCGCGTGATGTATATGCTCTTGCTAGCTAAAGCTTTAGGCTTGGAATATATCAAACATTTTACCTAAATAATATATGGAGAAAATGGGCATTTGTACATAATTTATAAACTATGCAGTAAAATGCTCATGTTTTGAAACTATTTAGCAAAATATTCTTGTTTTTTAAACTCGATTTTATCAATGATGCTTAGTTGATTGGTGTGGTGTGTAAGGGAATAACAAGAGGATAGTGGCTTGGAGGGATTATGGAAGCAATGGATGTGTGCCTTGGCAAGCAATCCACACCTTGATAGGCACCCTAGGCACCAAATGATCCAATGAAAGGATGATAATTGTACCATATGACACCAATCTCTTCAGATCTAATGATTACATCAATCAGAAGATCCTTAAGAAAGAGGGCCTATGTTCCTTGCAAGTTACAACTTTGACCTATAAATAGAGATAATTCCTTATTAAGAAAGGGCTTCAAAATGAAAACGGGAGAAAATATAAGAATCTCTAAGTTGAACAGGCTAAAGTGAAGAAGGGATACTAATTATGGAAGTCCTTATTTCGATTTTCGAATGAGGCATTTCCATTCAGATAGACTCCTATGGTAGTTTTGCACTGGATCTCCAAGCCTAACCTAGTGCTTGGAGCTCAGACCCTGTCTTTTATTCACCCATGTTTGGCCTTATTTGCCTTGTTTCGCTTCTCCATGCCATATTAATAGAATTCTCTGATCGTATAGAGTTCGGCACTTCTGTTTCTTAGAATCATGCAGGGCATTGAGGACATGAGCCAGCGCCTCATTTGCAAGGAAGGAACCTGTAACTAAGCCCCTCTAGCTTAGTCCCTTAAAATAGGTTGATTTTTCCTTTCTATAAAAGACTCCGATGTAGCGCTTGACAACTTTTTTTTTTTTTTTTTTTTTTGAGGAAATAAATCTCTGTGCCTTTACTTTTCTTCCACCCGCAACAATTTTCTTTTCCCCAGTGCCATTGTTGAATTTTTTGGCCATTAGATAGTCATCAAGAAACATCTAACACATGCAATAATTAAAAAAAAAATTATATCATTATGGTAATTAGTTATTAAACTGTTGATGTGGCATTAAACACCTAGATTGTCATGTCAATTTGTGAATCTTTTATTATAAAATTAATAGTAATTTTAGCATTTTCTTTATTACAAACCAATACAAATTTTTTCTTGTGCACCTAATTGAACTGGATTTTGGTTAATCATTTCAATTTAATTGAAGATTATACAAAAAAGTGATTTTTCTCAAAGAAATAGGTTAAAATATTTTTTATTATTATTATGAACAATAGTCAAACTCCTCTCTGTGAGTGGCATTCATCCCAAGCCTTTTAATTATGCAACAACTAAAAAGTTCTTTAGTTAACTAATGCACAAAAATTTTATGAGAGTTAGTGTGTGTATATACACAAACATAACCTCAGGGCTTGATCTAGTTATTTCCAAGATCTAATGAGATTTATGAAGTTTTGAGTTCAAAACTCCTAATTTAATCTTGGAATCACCTCAATAAATTCCTCTATGTAATTTTTTTATTTTTTTGAGAAGAAGATTCCTCTACGTAATTAGTATTTGGTATATGTAAAAATGAGGGAATAGTCAATTGTACGAAAAGTTCTAGATACTCATGTTAGCCAAAAAAATACACACGTGTGTTTATGTTATTGGTTCACTTTCACTTGTTTAATCTTTAAACTCAATTGATTGCCTAGCATCTTTACAAGTAAAAATATCTTAGAAACACTTACATATGGCCTCAACCTAATGATTTTGTATATCCTGTACCCGGCATATGTGCCGGGTACCTCACAAAGAGGTGGGCCCCACAGTGTGTGGGTCCCGCCTCCTTGTGAGGTACCCAGCATGCCGGGTACAGGATATACTTTCTCCAACCTAATGCAACTCACCTAACCCATTATTCTGTTTTTTTTTCGTTTTTTTTTAATAAATATTTTTTATGTAGTTTGAAATTTTCTTTTTTATATTTTACTGTGAGATATGAAATTTTTTTAATAATTTATTGAAAAAACTGTCAAATTCAGCCATGGCGCCTGGCCTCTTTGTAATGGCTGGGTGGTGAGCATCCTGATGACACTATCCATTTAGGATGTTCCACATGCACAAAAGTTTAAGTTTCATGAAGTCACTCGATTTATTTAGGTTAAAAAGACTATAATCATAGAGGTTATAATTAACTTATAAAGGAAAAGAGAACTCCATTTAATAAATCTAGCTCGAGATTATCAGTGAGAAGATAATACAGCAACCAAATGTCGACGCATTTTATATAGAAGAAGGCAGACGTATTTCATTAATTATCTTTGTATTATGTTGAATGTCATACATAAGACTGGTTTGAGACTTTTAAATTAATGTCTCTCTCTAGTCTCCATACTTGTTATGGCTAGATTTTTGCCGTTTTCAAGTTAATTATCACTTTTTTTTTAATGATGACAATGGGGCAATGTGGGACCGAATGATGGGGTCTTCATTCCCACCTTGCATAGTTTTGTCTTGCCTTCTTCTCGCTTATCCTCTGTGATAGGATAAGTGACAAGATAGACGTATTTCATTAATTATCTTTATATTATGTTGAATGTCATACATATATAAGACTGGTTTAAGGCTTTTAAATTAATGTCTCTCTCCAGTCTCCATACTTGTTATGGCTAGATTTTTGCCGTTTTCAAGTTAATTATCACTTTTTTTTAATGATGACAATGGGCAATGTGGGACTAAATGATGGAGTATTCATTCCCACCCTGCATAGTTTTATCTTACTTTCTTCTCACTTATCTTCCATGATAGGGCAAACTATCTTGCACCATCCCTACCCTCTCAAAACTCTACTTTGTGTTAATTCGATTTGCCACACAAGTCACACCTATTACTTTTTTTTTTTTAAATCTTTATAAAACATGTTTCATTAATAAAAATATACAATTATAAATAAATTTATCACATCAAATCAAACTAAATTTTATTAAGGGCTTAATAATATTATTTTTAACAAGACAATATCACAACAAAAACAAAAGTCTTAATATCCTTGCATTTAAATACTTAGTAATACAAATCAAGTCTTTAACACTAAGTGTCTGATTAATGGGTGGGTGCCCTTAGAGAACTTGTTAATAAACCATTTTAGGAAATTTGATATCACTTTTTTCAGAAATATAAAAAAACATTTAAAAAAACAATTTTTTTTTCCTTTCCCATACACTAATGGTCTTATACATAACAGTATAGGTGTGACGAGGCTAAAAATCCTAATCCATCCATGTCCCACCACCTCTGCGGGGTGGGGAAAATCCTCACAGGGCGGGAGGAATAGGTTAAGGTAGGGTAGAGCAAAATTGTTATCCCTACTTTTTTTTTCTTTCTCCTTACCAATGATCCTTCGGTACAGTGTGGAATTTTCTATCATTCTGCACTTTAAATCACTCCTTCATATGCATAAAAGTGTACAAAAAGTGATTAGAAAATTCTAAAGCTACTATCAGTTTATTAGAAAATATTTAAAAACTCACGTATCAATGAATGTGATTGGTGTCATATTAACAACATATAATTCTTTCTTTTTTTTTAATTTGTTTTGTTTTGTGTTTAAAAGTTGATACATGAGTGTGTTAAGCTTACATGGTAAAATTTGTAACATCCATAATGTCACTCAAAAAGGGTTTTCTAAAAAAATACTTTAAAAAAAAATAATAAAAAAAAACCTTTTTTATTTTTTTAACTTTTCCCCCATTTTAAGGCAAGTATCATGATAAGCATGCAACGTGATTTTTTCAAAATTTTTTATTAGAAGCAAATAAGAAATGATAAAAAGGAAGAAAGTACATCTTAAATAGCTCAAATTAGGGGTAGCATCTAGCATGAGGCTCACCCCTCCCCCCCCCCCCCACCATTTTTTACTTGTAAAATGTTATAGATCGATTTACTTTAAAAATCATATATTTTTTTATTGTTAAATTAACGATTGTCCTAAAAATTTAAGCTTTTGGGATATGGTAAATTTACGGGGTAATTACACATAATCCACCTGTGGTATGAGCAAAAATCACTTTGCCTACTCGTGGTTTGAAAAGTATCACTTAACCCACCTGTGGCATGTTTCCGTCAATCTCCGTAACCCACCTCAAGCCCAGCGGTTACAAAAACACCTCTTAACCCCAAAACACAACATAACGCGAATCTAAACACCCAAAACTCAGAAACTTTTCAAGAGAGAGACCTGTGGTGAGATCAATGTGTTCTTCATGGTTTGGAGTGTCTGGAGGGGGAGAAAACACAAGTTTCGCAACATCGAAGCTAGGGGGAGAAAACACCTGTTTTTATAATGGGTTATGGCTCTCCATTTGGTGGTTTTGTGTCACCATTTGTGGGTTTTGCATTTGGGTTTGCTTTATTTTTTTTTGCAGAAATCACGGTGGCCAGTGGTTGTGGGTTCACAATAGAGAGAAAAGAAAGATAGAGGTTTTGGGTTTTAGAGAATCTGGTTATGGGTTCACAATCTCAATCTCACCACAGCCATATCAAACATCTAGCTTCTCTAAATTCTTCTCCAAATCGTCCTTGTATGTTGGTAAGCTTTTTTTTTTTCTTTTTTTTCTTTTTTTGAGGTTTAACACATACCCATTATTCAATTTTCTCCCTTTGTTTGGTTTCCAAGAAAATAAAAGGGAAAAAAAATATTGGGTATTGTAGTTTGTGCTGTTTGAGCTTTATATTGTTGTGTAAAGGTTGAAACTTTTGATTTGTTTTTGATTGGGAAGGAGAAAGAAATTCTGGGTTTTGTGATTTATGTTGTTGAGGTTCTTGTAAAGATGAGAGACTTACTGAAAGTTGAGCCAAATGGGTGTTTAAGACAAAGATTGAAGAGTTTGATTTCTTTTATAGTTATATGGTTGCTAAGAAAATTTGAGAGAACTTAGGAATGTGAAAATATATATATATATATATATATGGGTTTAATGATTTATGTTCTTCATGTTCAAGATTTATGTGAATTGAGAGAGAGACGAATACCACTTTTTGATCTTGTTTCTCTTGCATTTTTGTACTATTTTTTGTTTTGGGAGGAGAGAGACATAAAATTTGAGCAAAAATACCTATTTACCCCTGATTTTAACAGAAGTGGATTACGGAAAACAAACGGAACATACTACAGGTGAGTTAAGTGATACTTTTCAAACCACGGGTAGGCAAAGTGATTTTCACCCAAACCACAGGTGAGTTTAGTGTAATTACCCCTAAATTTATTCATTAATTTAACCCCACAATTCTAATACTCTCTCTCACGTGTGGGCCAAAACTACCTTTTAATAAGTGTGACCCAACACGTGGGAATTTAAATGGGAGGTAGAATGGAGGAGACAATGATCAAACTCAAGATCTCATGCTCTGATACTATTTTAAATTACCGATTGTCTTGATATGGTAAATTTAATTAATCATTTAACCACACTGTTGGGAAATTTAGACCTTGGTTGATAAAATTAATAAGTTTTAAACCCAAGTTGTTAATTAGATTTATTATGAATAAACTTTGTTAAAACAAATAAACATCAATATCATGCACTTCGGAATAGTAAATAAGACAAGATATGATAACTCAAGAAAACCAATGAAACAAACTTGTTTCACAGTAAAAAACCTGGGGGGAAACCTTCTCGAAAAGCAATTCACTATAGTAAAGAGAAGTTTCAGATCTAGTACAAAACCTTTGTCCCTAGACTCTACAATCCTCGTAGATGAACTTACAGCAGAAACCTTCTACCGCTTCAGAACCTCTGAACTCTTCAATATATGAACGCTACCCTTTTGCACGGATTCCAATACATGACTAACCAATAATGCACGAATCTCAGTACGTGACTAATTCTAGCAACTTGAAGATGTTGTTAGCTGCAAAGTTCTTCACTTCACCAATAATGAAGATTAAGAAGTACTTGGTTACAAAACCCTAAGGCGCAAAAGACGCAATAACTTCTTGTAGAGAGAATAAGGCACTAGATCACTTTTTGCAAGTGTTCTTCATGTATAACGGCCTTTAAAATAAGTCTTATATATGTCTAAGGTTGTGAGAAAAGAAACCCTACACATACATGTCAGCATGAGTCGAAAATCAGATTTGGAAATTCTGATTTCGTAGATCTCGACAGATTCAGCTTCTGTCGAGTTTCGTTTTTAAGTCTCGATAGATACTGTTTCTGTCGAGATTTAATGCACAACTTTTCTTCACTTGTTTCTGGGTCCAATCTTCATGGTTTTAATACTTGGCTTGAACAAAATGTTTCTTGAAGTACTAAACTCATTCTAGATCTACCCAATTACAAGTAAAGTGCATTTTGTCAAAAGATTAGCCAATTACATAAAATATGTCCCTAACACACACAATTCTAACACTGATCAAATTTGTAGGAAAATGTATAACTAAATGCAAATTCTTAGATAAAACCTTGATATTTTATTAAAGAATTTCCAATTTTTAGTTCGGAAATTGATCCTTTGAATATAAATATTTTTCTTATTTATATTTTTTTCCTGTAAAAGCCTTAGTAGTAAACACATGTTAATGTAAAATTTAGCTTGAAAAACCATCCAGGTGTCATCATCATTTAATAAACAAACATTGACTAACACTATATATATTTTATTATATATTTAATATTATTGATGATTTGGAAAAATCTAACCTACTCATTTCAAAATAAATTGAGTGAATTTTAAGAATTAAAGAATTGAATTATTGTAATAACTCTAGAAAATTGTAATAAAGTATTGGCAACATTTTTTTTTTCTAGAAGCCTATATACCTTTGACAACTATGGAATTCCTTTTTAAAAGGTTGGTGTTAGCGCAATTGTTAATAAATATAGTTAGACTAAAAGTTTTAAGGTAGGCAGTAGGAACACATCTAAGCTTAAGATAAACTAAAAGAAAAAAATATAGATTCAAAAAGAATCTAAAACACATCATAGGCAGCTTTTTATGGGGTTAAAAATTTGAGATTATCCACTTATGAGATTTATTTATTTTTCCAATTACATAATCAATTATGTATGCTTTTGTTGGGCTAATGCATTTGTCCAATAACATAGTAACACGCGCTTATATGAGACAAAATTTTCAGTCATTCGCTTTCATTGGGTTTAATACTTTTATCTAAAATATAGATAGCTATAATTTATCTAAAATATTATTTAGTTTGAAAGTTCAATTTCATTTAGTCATTCCCACAGCCATCCAACCAACTTTGTAGGGAATTCCAAAAATTTCTTCTCTGTTAAGATTTATATGATTTGGCTTGACAACTTATATGTCAATCAATTGTCTTCTCTATTAAATTTCATACTAAAGACTGTTTTGGTTTGGTTAAATGGACAAAATATTTCAGTACTAATTGATATCGGTGTACCATTTCGAATTATTGCTACAAAAATATATATATATATATATGTGTGTGTGTGTGTGTGTATAGAGTATGAATTTATTAATTGTGGGGACTAAGTCTGCCGTAAGCTTATTGTCCGCTTTGGGAAGCCAAGCCCGCACGGTTTTGTTCTCAAGCGACATAAGAGGTACGGATCTTCACCCTTTGAGCTTTACACCGCAGTCCCACATCGGTAAGAAATACACCCCACTCATGCTTTATATGCCCTTGGAGCTTGCATGAGTGTACCACTACCACACATGCATGAGTAGTGGGACACTCATGCAAGCTCCAAGGGCATATAAAGCATGAGTGGGGGGTGCATTTCTTGCCGATGTGGGACTGCGGTGTAAAGCCCAAATGGTGAAGATCCGTACCTCCCATGTCGCTTGAGAACAAAACCGTGCGGGCTTGACTCCCCAAAGCGGACAATAAGCTTGCGGCAGATTTAGTCTTCACAAAAAGGCGCTTTTGAGGGCAGTGCCCATCTCCAGTATTGTTCGCTTTGGGGCGAGTTCGGGATTTTCACCTCTTTGAGGCTTGACACCCTTCTGCACCTGCACAGTTTTGTTGCCAACACCGAAGTGCAAGGCACGCCTCTACCACTACTCACGCATGCGTGGTAGTGGTACACTCATGCAAACTCCAAGGGCATATAAAGTATGAGTGGGGCGCATTTCTTGCCGATGTGGTACTGCGGTGTAAAGCCCAAAGGGTGAAGATCCGTACCTCCCATGTCCCTTGAGAATAAAACCATGCGGACTTGGCTCCCCAAAGCGGACAATAAGCTTGCGGCGGATTTAGTCCCCACATTAATATTTATATTTATCAATACAAAATTTTAAATCCACATATTTTATAAACCTAAATATTAGTTTAAGCACATTAATCAATATATTTGCTTAAATAAAATGTTTTTTATATAAAAAAAATTAATATTTTTTTTTATTTTTTTCATTGTATTAACCAAAACCGTAATATCAGTTGAAACAATTGTAATATTATGCCTGGTATAGTCAATATAGGCTAATACAACCCAGTTTTTTTTTTTTTTTGGGTAAATTACAGAAACCTATCCTGAGGTTTGGGGTATTACCAAACACATCCAAAGGTTTTAAAAAATGACCAATTTGGTCCTTAGTCACTAAAACTGTTTGGGAACCGTCTTTTTTTTTTTTTTTTTTTTTTTTCATTTTCTTCTTTTCTCCCTTCACGCCAGAATTTTTTTTTTCTTTGTCTCTAACCTCTAGCTCTCTCTCTCTAATCTCTACAACTCTTATGGCCGACCACTCGAGTAACTCCATCTTCGAACATCACTGCCACCACAAGTAGTGGTTCTGCTCATCGCCCTACTATCACCGTGCTCTTCTCTCTCTATCCCTCAGATCGGAGCTCTCCCTTCTTTCCGTCTTTCTGATCTCGAGCTCTCTCTAGAAACCAAACACCAACCATGGCCGAGCCTCCATGACTCTATCTCCGATTAGCCTAAGTCTAAGCCTCCTCAACCATCAACTCTCCTCACTAAAAATCACTCTTTTCTCTCTTCGATCTCATCGATCTAAACGGAGTAGAGCCTCCATGCTCCTCCACGGTGAACCTCAGCCAACACCACCACAAAGATGGTCTCTCATCTCTCATGTCACTTTTGTCTCTAAAACCTGAGACCAACAAACATCTACTCCCTATCCGATTCTCATTCCCTCAAAACCCCAAACCCACTTTTCGATCTATAAGCTAAAGGATCCTAGACGACGTGTGAAACCTAGATCGGCAGTATGGAGGATGAGAAGATAAAGGATCCACTGAGAACAAAGGCCTAGTAGTGTGTGGGTCTGTGTTGACCATGAGAGTTTTAGAGATTAGAGAGAGAGAGCTGGAGATTAGAGACAAAGGAAAAAAAAATTCTGGCGTGAAGGGAGAGAAGAAGAAAATGGAAAATAATAATAACAATGATAGACGGTTCCCAAACGGTGTTAGTGACTAAGGACCAAATTGGTCATTTTTTAAAACCTTTAGATGTGTTTGGTAATACCCCAAACCTCAGGGTAGGTTTTTGTAATTTACTCTTTTTTTTTTTGTACATTATAGTCTATAGAGGAGTATTAGTACGGCCGATATTGGTATGGTATTAACTTCCTTTATCTTAACTACTTAGAATTGTTGTTTAAAGCGAATCTTAAATAAGGTGTTTATATAGGAAGTAAAATTGAGTTAGGAGAATCACCAGTTCATTTAGGATATTAACATGTGCTAAACCTAACATGTATGATAAACTAAGAATTTCTATGGCTCTAACTTCCCCACATGTACTTAAACTATTGGGGAAGATTACTAGATTTAGACGCATTTTGTCTAGTTGAACAGAAAGAACCTATAAATTTGTAGTTATACTGAAGATTAAAAGAACAACCGATACAACAGCAAGACACATGTACGTACGATAATTCTCCAGGCTCCAGCCATACTTTTTCATATAGAATATATATAAAAATATAAAGACAAAAGAAAAGTAAGGTCCCGTTTGGTAGAGTTGTGAAACAACTCATTTTCAGTTTTTAAACAACATTACACATATTTCAACACACTTTTTCACCTATACGTATTTCAAAAAACTACAAACAACATTACTCAAACTCCTTTACTAAACGAGCCTATAATTTGAGAAATGCATGCACGAACAGTTGGCCATCCCCAAGCCATCATTATAGCACAATTATCTCAATAATTTATATTCTTTTATTTTTTTATGTGTGCATGTTCAAAATAGATAAAGAAATAGAAATTGTATATTATACTATTATGGGTAGTAAAAAATAAACAAGAATACTCGCAGAGATGGTGTGTAGCTATGTGTGCTTTTGTAAGAGTATTCACAACAAGGATCTCAAAAAAATATAATATTTAGCCACTCAAAAATTTATTTTATCAATTTTAACAACTCACTTTACAATTCATCTCACATCAAAGTTTTTATTTTTTTACCATTTCATTTATAATAATATAAACAACTCATTAAAATAATAAAAAATAATCACCACAAAAACCAATCACCACAAAATCATTAAAAAATAATAGTCAGTTTATTGTAGTAAGATGCTAAATCTTTTTAGATATGACAACTTTAATGAAGTATAATTTTTATAATTTAAGATGCTTTAAAAATAGCTTTTGAGTGGGTTTGACACAATTATTTTGAATACTCTAATACTTATAAAAATATGCTTAATTAATTTGCTACTATTTTTTTATTTATTTTTGGTTGTTGTTGTGTGGACCTTTTCAAGGTAGTCAATGCCTTTAACTTTGAGATTGTAATTCTTCTTCTGATCACGAGAGGAGCTTGAGCTTCTGGATGGGGTTCACGTGCCACGCAAGAGTTCGCTGGCTTTGATTAATTTGATGTCCTCTTCAGGGTGGGACCCAAAATTCATTTTGTTAACTCATCACTCACTTTGACTTTTATCCATTCAGCTTTCTTTGTCCACTGCCTTTCTGTAAGCGCGTACCACTTGCCGTACATTTTATTCATTTGAATTTTGGAATTAGGATCCGGTGCAACTTGCGATTCACCCATCTCATCTCATTAATTTTTTTTCACTTTTCACATTTTTTTACTTTAATTTTTTACTTCTCTTAACTTTTTTTAAATCAATGATTGAAAATGAAAGTTGTTTTTTGCAACTATTAATCTCAACCATTCATAAAAAGAGCTTAAAACTTCTATGTTAGCCTTAAGAACCTAATTAAATAGGGTTGTAAGGTTGATTTATTTCAATGAATTAAAAAATAAATTAAAAAAACTCTGTACATTTTTTTTAAAAAATATTTTCGACTAGGAAGGAGGCGGAAAGGGATACATCTTTAAGGTTTCTATTTTTTTTTTTTTTTTTTTTTTTGGGTTAAGATGTAAAACTTACCTTCTATGTTTCACCAAACTTCATTTCGATCCTTTAATTTTTAAGTTTATTTAATTAAGGTTTTTCCATCAACTTTTATTATATATTGTGGTTAATTATCCAATTTTTTTAATTTTTACTTCAAAAATTTTAAATTAAAAAAAATTCAATTATTGATTGAAAAATATTTTCCAAATTTTTAAAAAATAACAGAAGTTGTCGAAAATGCCTTAATTGAATAAATCTGAAGCTTAAAGGATCAAAATGAACGAAAACAAAATTAAAAGGCTGAAATGAATTCCAAAAAAAGTTAGAAGATGGATTTTTTTTTTTTTTCACAAAAAAAGAGAGATATAACACGGTATAGGCATGAGGTCATTCATAGTAAGGGCCTTATTCATAACAATTTGCAAAGTTGGGATGGGGACCGGCCCAAACCGAATACAAAAGCCCCAACTTGCCAACTTTAATTGGGGTTGGAATGATGGTTTATTTGAATGAAAAAAAAAAATATAGTACATTCAATTTTACCAGGCTCTAATAGGACTGTATACAAGTCAGGCTAGCAAGTCAAGACTAAAATATTCTTCATTAAACCATCATTGGTGGGTTGAAAATTTTCAGTCTTCTATCAACCTGCCGACCTTTGAAATGAAAACCAACGAGTTTGTTGAAATTGTAGGCAGTTTTTACTGAGTTGGTTGTGCAAGTAGGAAAATTTATACAATATATATACATTTACTTAAAAATTAGGTCTTCTCTAATTCGGCCATAAATAAAGCATTTTAGTTGACCTTTTTAATGGGTGCTATTTCCACACACAAAAAAAAAAAAAAAAACCTTTGTTCTATCAAATAAAAACGGAAGAAAATATAACAAAAATTTTTTTTTTTATCCCTATATAAATATATAACACATATAATAAATGTAGGGTATATATTGGGCCGTGGGCCTTGTCCGATGATGCTTAGTGGTCCGAGAACGGATAAACAATAGTGAAGACGTAAGAGTCAGAACTCCACGAGCAAGCTACGACTAAGAAGGTTGGGGAAGGTGGGCCGAGGAGGAATGTCTCATCGGCTAAGCAAAGCAGAGGTCAGAAGGTGTGGTCTGCCATCCAGAGTAATGTTTCAGAAGATCCTATTGATAAGAATACACATCATGAAAGCACAGGACAAAGGGAAGTTATGAAATATCTAAGAGAAAGTTGCCACCATCGCATTAAATGCTCTGCGGCTAACTCTCTGGCTGCATTAATATAGAAATGATACCTGAACAGTAATTTTCAGCCTTACAACTACTTCCAAAAACTTTAGAAAGGTGCTGATGGGACAAGAATTAAGGCCAGCTACCTAGTCTACACGTGGAGGGTGGAGATGAAAGAAAGAAGATAGTATAAGATAGAAAGAAGATCTTGAGGAAAAGGGATCGAAGAATTAAGAGAAAAACACTGTAGGAACAAGAACGAGACTTGTAATCAAATTCAAGAGAAACATATATAAAAACCGATCTTCTCGGATTGTGCCGATGACGATTTTTTTTTTTTGATAAAACCAGTTTACTTTTACTTTCTTGTCATCTGGATCTACTATAATTGTTATCCAACTCATTAGAGCCTAGTTTTCTAACCCATTCTCTACAAATTCATTGTATTGAGCTCTTTAGGCCTAGATCCTATTACCTTTTGGGGTTTAGGAACCAAATTGTGGCCTTACAATAAATATTATACATGCCAGGTGGGGCCAGTTCTCGGCAAGTTTTTTTCCTTTTTTTTTTTCTTTTTTGACAAAGGAGGAGAGGGCTGGGGATACTAATCACTTTATAAGGTTTCTAAACTCCCATTTTTTCTGGATAATCACCATATTCATTTAACAAAGGAAAATGCTAAGACCATAACTTTTACCACAACTTGCTTACATAGTAAGTTGTGAATGGTGTAGTAAAAATTGTGGTCTTAGCATTACTCACAAAACAAAATAAGAGGGATATAATATTACATAGACATGAGGTCATCTCTAGTAAGGACCCAATTCATTCACAACAGAGGATAGAGGTGACATGGGGACCAATTAATATTCAAGCATCGAGCTGACACTTTCAACTCATTATGGAAAATAGGAAACTTCCTGTTCTCTAAACTACTAGCTAGTCGCTTACGCTTCTTCGCTTGAACTCTTGAACTGTTCTTACCCAATTTCTTCTTAACAACAAGCTACATTTTTAGTTATTAAATAAACAGTATTATGGATGTGTAGATTGGATTTTATTTTATTTTATTTTATTTGGATGCATGATTTCTTGCATGCACTCTCTTTGTATTTAGCTTAATTTCTTAAATGGACAAGGTTTTACACACTAAATTCCTAATTAACTAGTTATATGTGGCCTGCAGATCTTTTGAACTCCTTCAATTTTATATAAATATTTTATCCTTTAGATTATCAAACTATGGTTTATTGAAAACTATCCAATTATGGGTGTGTTTCCAAAGAATTCCTTCCTAAAATGATTTTGTTTTCGTTGGAAAAACTCATAAAGGATGGTTTTGAATCTTTTGATGCATTTGAAACATTTTTTTTCTTCCAAAATCGTAATAAATTACTTTCCTTGAGAAAAGTAATTTCCATGAAAACCCTTTTCTTTGAAAATATCAAAGAATGATTTTCCTTGGAAAAATATTTTTCTAAAAGCCTTAAGGGCTGTCTTTCTCAAAAGACCCAAAACAAAAACAAAAAAAAAATTCATAAAGAAAGTGTCTTATGTGATCGAAAAGACTTTTTGCTTTAAAACAAAAAACAAAACAAAAAATTCCAATTAAGGTTTTCCTCGAAGTATCTTTTCTCAGAGTTTTCTCCAAGAATATATTTCCAAGATATTTGTCTCCTTAGATCAAAGGTTTTACATGAAGTCGTCACTTACATTATTAAATAAGAAAATCTTGTAAATGAAACAACACCTTTTTATTTCATTTTAAATAAAAAACAAAATTTACATTATAATTGAATGCAAAGGGAAGAATATGTAGCTTAATTTTCTAGTTACAATATGGGAAAATTACATAGATTTGATTTCCTAGTTACATTTAAAAATAATAATAATAATAATAATAATAATAACGAAATATTTTACAAGATAAGATGTAGTGTAGAACCATTAATCTAAAATTGGAAGCTAAGTTATAGAGATAAATAAGGAATTCATGTATAAAATGGAGATTTTGTATATATTATTTTGTTGATAAGAAAGAGTATATCTTTGTTGGATTTTTTGCTTTATGGTATTGTACAAACACATTATGCTTATAATATATGTGGTTAAAACTATTGTCTCTAGTAAGCAGTTTGACTGATGTCCTCTTAGATCAAGAGTTTTACATAGAGTCGTCACTTATTTTATTGAATAAAAAAAAATTAACATTGAAAATGAAACAAAATTATTTTTTACATTAAAAAAAATTATATTATTATTGATTGCAAAATTAAAAAAAAAAATTCATAGCTTCATTCTCTAGTTACAATTTAAGAAAATTACAAAACTTTGATATCTTGGTTACATTCTTAAAATAACAAAATTTATTTGTTTAGGTACCCCACAATTTTTGGTATTTATTTGCATAGTATTTAGTAAACGATATCATTTTTGGTAACTTTTATATTGAATGTGTAACAAAAAGCTAAAAACTAGCTTATTTACAAATAATATAACTTTTAGATTTTTCACAAATAAGCTACAAGCTAGATTATTAGATTATTTGCAAATGAGTAAAAAAAAACTAAAAAGCAAAATGATTTTTGACTTTTCCCAAACACTCTTTAGAACCGGTGATCTAAGATTAGGGACTAAGTTGCAAAGATAGATAAGGAATTCATTTATATATTATAGTGTATGTAGCTAGGCTATTGTATCTGGAAACACACATTGTGAACACAATGCATGTCTGTTTGAAAATTACTTATTTTCAATAACTTATTTGCATAATATTTATTAACAATTATAGTTTTTGGTAACTTTTATATTAAATATTTTAAAAAAAATTAAAAGCTGATTTAATTATTAAAAAAAAGATTATTTAAATAAAAACAACAACTGAGACAAAAAAATAATAATAATAAAAAGCTAAACTTTTTCCAACAATTTCGAAAACACACGACACCGATTGAAAAATATGTATGTCGTATGATATTATTTTGCGGCATGAAACACCTTTAGCAGTGACTCAACCAAGTCATGTATATCCTCTCAACCCTACTATATATTATAGATTTATTTACCAATCATGCATGTGTGATTTTTCTTATAAATGTATTGAAATGAATAGTGAAAATCCATATTATTTATTGCAAGTTTATTATTTAATATGAATTATTGTATTAATTTTTGAAAAACAGAACTAACACATCTTTCTTTTTTTTTGGTTAAGAACCAACACATCTGGATTCTTATAAGTTCCACTATCGATATATATCAATTTCTTATTGTACATCAACATTATAAGTAAGAAAGCTTTTTATATATATTTGGTTTTAATTGATAGTGGACAAAATCTACAGATAACAGGACAAAGACCTTCTAAGCAATATTAATCGAATCTAATGCAACTATGTTCACATTTTTTTATGTTTATTTTTTCTTTTTGAGTTTAGTTTTTGAATAAATTTAAAATTATGTGATTGTTAATGGATGGTTAATGCTTGATAAGTGATATATAAACCTAGTGGCTATAGATTTTTTTTAAACTCAAATCTTTCCTTACTAGCACTAAACTTAAGTTATTAATTATTGGTCATAAATTAAGGTACATAGTACCAAAGCAAGAGGACCCCATATAATTTTTAAAGGGTTTAAATATAGAAAAAATTGAACAAAGTCTATAATGAATGATTTGAATTGGATTGTTTGTATCTTTCCCTTTTCGAAGAGTACTTGGTTACAGCTATCACTTGTCTTTAGAGAGTGAGAGAGACATGAAGAAAGGGATGGGAGGGATCTCCCACTTGTACCAGTGTGCCTTTATAAGTGGACATTCACCTTGATGGTGTTAAAAAAAAAAAGTGTTGGATTTTGCTCTGTAGGTTTTTCAATTCATACTAATATTATAAACTTTAAGATAATGATCATAAACAATCTGTATATATATATATATATATATATATTCTCATGACCTTGAATCCACCAAAGACAGAAAAAAGGTCCCATCTTTTTCATAGAAATTGACATTGGCTTGCCTTTTCTGTCTAACAAAATCAGTTATCTGTGTTCCTATAGCAGCTGCTGCTATAGGAATAGTCATGTAAACCCCACAAACAAAGTCTATCAAATTGCACAACTTGTACACTTACCAAACTAACAAAAAAACATACCAACAAAGACACTTGGGGGAAATCAGATCACAATCTTTAGCTTGAAAGATGGGCTAACATATCAATTCTATCATCATGATGACCCATTTAGCCAAAAAAGATCTGGTATCAATTCCACCACTTATCGATACAAATAATTTGTGTATACATAGATTGACTAGATACAAAGCAAGGACTCTTAAGGAGTCAAGTAGTTTGACTCTCATTCAAAACGCCACCGTTGTTTCAAAACGTGTTATTCTCTTGACTGGATGCTATTTTTGTAGCCGGCAATTCTTGAGTTTATTTGACCTTTCTTTGTAATTACTATGGTTATACACTTTTTTTTAAGTTATACTTTCTTTACCTTAAAGTGAAAATATTAGGCTCTATTTGTTTATTGTAAAATGTAAGAAAATATTTTTAGCAGTTTTTTGTGTTTGTTTCATTGTAAAATCTTGGTCAACCTTAAACCATTTTTCGTTGTAAACTCTCAACCCTAATCTCATTTCTTACAAACTCTATCTTCATTTCTCATCGAGAACTATACTTATCGAACGCTTAACCTATAACGCTAAGCCCTAGCCGAACCTAGAAGTCCCTTAAACACCTAACCAGGCAACCAAGCCCTCAAAAACTGAATTCAAACCTCGAGGAACATTGCGTATTCCTTACACTAGCCACTATCAAAGGATGGACCACATTACTCCTAGCTAGTCAAGAGTAAGAATCTAGATAATAATAAGCAAAATAAATAGTACCATGTGCCATAAGAAAAGCGCTAATTATATATACGCTTATACTTCCATAAAGGATTGTTGAGTTACAATTGAGGTTCATTGTAATAATTTATATATCTAAAATTCATTTAATAAACACTCCATGTAAAACTCATCACTATGTGTCTGTACAATACAAACTCATATAATCCAATCAAATTTATACAACTTGGAACATAACAACACTAATCACAAAATGTCAACTCATCAACAGTAATGAAATTTATTGGTACATTAGACTTAGTGAACGTTTGGATTCCACGTCTACGTCCACGTTTTGCGTTTTTTTTTTTTTTAACTGACTAGCATTTCTTGCACTATTCATGGGACATGAACAGTGCATTAAAACAAATGAACAGTAACCCACGCGTGAACAGTAGCTTTTTTATTATTTTTGTATTGTTTTCAGTTTTTAGTTTTCAGCAAAATAAGCGATATCTAAACACACATTTAATTATTAGTATTGTAATGTACGTACATGGCATTGCTCTACCTCCCAAAGACCATACTCCGTACATACCAAAAATTTGAAAAAAATGTAGATACACGATGTTCATATTTTGTAAAATAATGTTCTAGAGATATTTAGAAGAATAAGGGACAATCCTTGGCCTACTTTAAACGGCAAAGAATTGTATGCCACCGCTTACGTAGGGCCTAAACAAAACCAGGGAGAGTCCCAGTATGTGAAAAACCACTAAGAATAGAAACCAGGGGTCAGTCCCAGTTTGCTGCGTGCAACTTGGAAGAGTTTGTTGATGAATATATCAGATAAGTTTCAACTTTTTGACGCCCAAATAGGGGCATCCTTGCATGTGGGTCCGTAATCCCCCTTACTCAAAACTGGTCTCTTTGCTAAATAATAATAATTATGCATACCAGATTTCAACAATTTATTAAGGTATCATTCCTCTCCCTCTCTCTATATATATATAGGCTTCTTCTTGTTTATTATTATATTCTTTGTTCTTGAATGAGACAATATGGGATGGGATTGGGATATGGAAACAAAATACAAATCAACCTCTCCTACCCCACATGGATACTATTTCTTTGGTGTTTCAGCAACTTTCTGGGGTGGAAACCACTCCTAATTTAATACCACCTTTTGATGGTTTTCGTTTTCTCAAGCCCCAAAATGCTCCCTTGAAATGTTTTTATTATATATTTATTATATGGGCGGTGATAATTACACACTGTACGTACAAGAAAAACAACTAAAATACATGATTTTGGTTAAAAACACGATTTCACCCTTTTTCAATCACAAATGAAATGGTGTATTTACAAGTTACGTGTGATTGAATGTGTGCAACAATAGGTATAGTTATTATTATATGTATATAATCACTTTCTGTACAAGTCATTCTCTGACTTTACAGATAAGGCGTGGCTGTTCTTCTCATAGTGTTCATGGCACACCTAATTAACTATTATTTTAAGAAGACAAGTAGGTCACTGACATAATAATGCATATACATTCGCTCATCTGTCATAATCTTAACAATTTATAAACATCCTTTGACCTATTAAATAATGAGTGGTGTGCTAATTCATGCAACTGTAGACACGTGCTTCCATTTGATTTGAAGTACACATGCACGTACGTACTAATATGTACATATGTAGAATAATTTTTTTAAAGGTCATTGTATAAATTTTTAACGAGAAATAATGAACAATGGATCATACTTTACGAGTGGCATTCAATGAAGCATCCATGCTCTAGGGCACATACTACAGAGATAATTAATTCTATACATATATGAGTCCAAAACCAGACAAAGCCAGTTGTGTTTAGTGCTTCGACAGTCCCTACTAATAAAAAATAATTTCTTAATTGATCATGATGCTTTGCCAAAAACAATACTAGTAATAAATATATTAGATATTTTAGACCAATAATGTGTTTTCAAACAATAATTAATTAGGTGTATTAGATATTTTACTATTTTCAAAACAATAGTTAACTAAGGAATGAACGATTTGATTGGGAGCTATGGTTGACTTTTAAACAAAGTCCACCGGTGGCTAGATTTAAGTAGAGTACTAGACCCTAGAATTTAATCTAAACATTAAAATAAAAATAAAGACAAACAAAACCTCTATTTATCTTGATGTAATATGTTTAATAATGAAAAATATTTTCAAGACAATCGACTATTTTTCGTGTTTTGTTGCATTCTTGAAAATACTTCAAAAAAAAATTCAATTGGTTTCTACAAAAATCACAAAAAAAAATCTTACATATACATATATATATATTTTTTTTTTCTTTCTTAATTTTTTTTTTATCATTTCAACTATCCCATTTTTCTTACCAAAGGAAGTCTAATTGAAATTTTTTGTTTCGTAGAATAGCACTCAATGACTTTGGAGAGAGAGTGATACTAAAGTAGTAGGTGAATTAATTTTTAAAAAATAGAGGGAAAATAAAAAAGATACAAACAAGACATATCTAGACAGAAATTTTTTCTCCGATGACTAGGGCATGTCTTAAAGAGTCTCATCAGATTGGTCACAATTGAGGAACAAGTTTTGTTATAGAGTGGGTGGTTATAGGATGAGTGTGCATCCAGTGGATTGGGGGCAGTTGGGTCGTAAGGGGGCAGTTGTGGGGAAATTTGTCTCTTGTGGTTGAGGAAACCTCAGTGGAAGGGCATTAGTCAAAAATGTTTTAGTAGACCATTACAGGGTGAGTATGTGCTGAAATTGTTTTAGGTCTGCTATGAATTACATCAATCGTTTTAAGTTTTTCTCTGATCAAATGAAATCATTTTCAGTTTGACCAAAATCTTCAAGTGTCCTAAATCTTATCTTGTATAATATATAAAAGCAGAAGCGCTGAGAGAACTTTTTTACGTTTATTCTGAATTACATCAACCTGTTTTAAGTTTTTTTTTTTTTTTTTTTTTTTTTTCAAATCAATTAAAATCATTTTTAATTTGGCCAAAATATTCAAGTGTCTCAAATCTTAACTTGTATAATATATAAAAGCAGAAGCTAGCTGAGAGAAATGTTTTAGGACCTTTATAAATTACATCAACCGCTTTTTAATTTTCTTTTATCTTTGACCAATTGAAACCATTTTCAATTTGACCAAAATCTTCTAGTGTTTCAAATCTTATTTTATATATAATATATAAAAGCAAGAGATAAGATTAAGCTCAATCACGAATCCAAATTAGATTTTAATTGTACTCCAAGTTTATGCCAAATGTCATTCTAATTGCCTTATTATTATTTGATGTCTAGTGTCTCTATATTTTAAATATATTCCAATTTCACATCAAGTGTCATTCCAATGATACTAATTATATGTCAATTATGTTTACATGCAAATTCAAGTATCTAAACTTAGAAAATATAAAATAACTCATTTCGATTATCCTTCTATGAGTTCTATCTAATATTATAAATATGTACAATAAGTTTTTTTTTTTTTTACGAATATGTACAATATATTATTTGTGTGTATTACACTCCTACATATAGAGGGTTTATAAGCTAGTGACCAAAATGGGAAAAACATTTTTTTGAAAACTTTATTTATGCCGCTAAGCATTCTCTATATTTTAACTTATCTTCTTCTTCTTCCTCTTATTTATTTATTTATTTATTTTGAAACCTATATTCTAACTTATCAATTACTCATTCTTGTATTTTTGCTTATGAATTACATCTATGCTATCCAATCCACGGGGCAGGGTCCAGGAAAGAACATCGGGTATTTATATATGAACATATACTATTAGAAATTTAGGGCTGAACCTAGGATCAAGTGCAATGGTATTGGATCCCAGTAAGCTGATTTGACCTTTCTACATATAATAATGTATATACCAATTAATTTTGTGAATTCGATGTCTAATTAATAAGAATGATGAAAGGGTCTGCTTGTACAGTATGCATGTTTAAGCAATTAATTAAGAATAATTTCTATTGTCTGTCACAGACTCTGACCTACTGATTTTCAAAACAAAAGACTCTGACCTACTTGCTATAACCCTATAATTAAGTTCATTTAATGAAAATTTAGGGTCCAAATTTTCTGAATCCACTATAGTAAAAATTTGCAAAACGTGACTACAACCTTCTAATGTGGGTGGAGAACAAGTAACCATGATCCAAAAAAAAATCCAACAAACAGAAATTGATGGAAATTATAAATTCTGTTTTTCCAATAATAATAATGAGGAGCTACGCGGTTTTGCCACAGGAATCATTAATTGTTAGTTCCCTATGTGAGAACCAAAAACAGGTGGCGATCGAAGAATTGAATTTTCCACTCATGCCAATTCCTTTGACAAAGTGATGAAAATAACAGGAGCTCAAACAAGAATAGACTTTGGACTTGTATTGCATGTGGGATAATTGATTGTCAGAAATTCCACACGGAAAGGGACTCTAAAAGAAGATGGATATAACTGTCCTTTATGATAGACCCAGTCCATGCACACCAGCATATTGGATTCTAGCTAGTTTATCATCTAAAACATGTGATGATGTAAAACTACAATTTCTGAATTTTATAAATTAAGAGAGAAAATGGAAAATGATCAATTAATAAGTAAAAAAAAAAATTTTACCATGAGTTTAAAGAATCAATCTAATATTAGATTTACAAATAATACATTATTAGCAAGTATTAACAAGAACAAAACATACTTACAATTTCTTAAGTGTTGTACCTTAGTTTGTCCAATTAAATTCAACTGTACGGCTGCGTATTTTCTTGAAAAAAGATAACACATTTTGTGCTATATTATTCAATACTTCGATGTAACCATATGGTTGAATTTGATTGAAAATTTTAAGGTATAACATTTAAGGAATTGTACTTATGTTTCGCTACATTCTGTACAATTTTATACCGGCAGCTCTAACTGGAGTTGGGGTTCTATAGAACTCAAAATCACATTCACAATCTGGCTCATATCAAGTCTCCCTTCTAAATTCTCAAGTAATGCCGAGTTGGCTACACTAATCAAAGATAGTAGTTGCTCTAAATTTGCATCACCATTTAGTTTTGGATCCAACATTCTAGCCAAGGCCTCAATATCATTGCTCTTCCGGCACTCCTCGGTCCATTCCACAAGTGTCAATGAGCCTTGTGTGGATTTCAGGCCCGTTATTAGCTCAAGCAATAAGACCCCAAAACTATAAACATCACTCTTAGGTGAGACTAGGCCTGTACTGAGATAAATAGTGTCAATGTAACCAATTGAACCTTTTACACTAGTTGGAGTTTGTGAGCCATGTTCTGTGCCATAGCCCAACTTGCAAAGACCACAGTCAGCAAGCTTGGCATGGTTATTGTCAACTAAGAGAATGTTAGAGGACTTGACATCTCTGTGAATGATGGGTGGGTCGGCTTGTGAGTGAAGTACTCAAGGGCTCGAGCAATGTTCAACCGGTTAGACCATGTCAATATCCCTGAGAATTGGCCATGGTATGTGTGCATTTTATCAAAAAGGCTCTTGTTTGGGATGTACTCCAGTAGTAGAAGTTGTTCACCTGCTTAATTACAACTTACAATTAGCTGCATAAAGGGTTTGTCATTGCAACCACATTACCATTTGGCAACAAATGTGTGAGCATATCCTAAAAGGTGAAGAGTTTTTGCATTGTCCCTTTAAATTGTGAACAGACAAGGCCCAGTTTACTCTTATTTGAGTTAAAACTTGATCATAAAAAAAAATTATGATTTTGAAACAAGCAGCAAGAAGCATACGTCACTAACTATTGAAGATGGATCCATTTTATGCAAAGAACATTGGTCCCAATGAAAAAACATTTGAAAGGCCCAATTAGGACTTTAAGCCCAATATATCTGGGCTTAATATAGATGAAGCACGTAGCTTGGCCTGTTAAAAATATTTTCTAACAAATGCAGAAGGCTTAGCTGTTAGGTGACTTTCCTGGGCTGGGCCCTGAAATTAAAAATGAAAATAGGCTGAGCAAGATGTGGTTCTTTATTTGGGCTTACCTTTGTCCAAGCAAAAGCCCATCAGCCCACCAAATTTGGATGAGAAATTCTTAGCAAAACTGAAACTTCATCCAAGAACATCTTCCTGCCGCCACCCCTCTCCTCCGTCACCCGCTTCACTGCACCAAATCTTCCGTCTCCAAGCTCCGCAAGATACACAAAAGAAGTGGCTCCGACCCCGGATACGAAACTTGAAATTCGCTGTCGCCGTTTTCAACTCTTGGAGCGCATATGTCCTTATAACACCTGGGCAACACAAACTACGTGCAGTCCTTGAAGTTCCATGGTGTTGTTTCTGATCACCTTCTCTTTCTGACCATTTGTTTTCTTGGTCTTCTACGTAGACTGCCCACTTCTTTAAGATCATGGTTAGAAGAACCACCAGCGGAATAGCACCAATTATCCATAGGTTTCTTGGATGGCTGGTGGAGAAACCAAAGAGCCACATGATGCTATTATTAATTTGCCTTTACTAGTGCTCTTGTGTACCTTTCTTTTCTTTATATCAACTTATGTCCTATACGGCTATACCATTCTCCTGTTTGTGAGGGAGGAAGAGAGAGCTAGAAATGGAAGTGCTAAGAAGGATCAAGGAAGGAAATTATGTTGGTGTACAGAAATGCTTTGAAGATTCATTGATTTGGAGCGTAGCATGACTAAGCTTGAAATTACCAAAGACTTTCTTGTGCATGGGAATAATCTAAGGGTGACGTTTTCGTTTGTCCATTTCTTGTCAAATACAGAGTAGAACACAAGGTCAGAAGGTTTTCAGACTGGGACCGTTGATTGAACCGTAAAAAGAAAATGTTCAAGGTTTTTGAGGTCGAACCGTGATAACGTCATAATTAATTTAATAATTAATTAAAATCTAAATATAGATATTAAATTTATAAAACTAGCAAAATTGACTAATATATCTATATATGTGAGAAAAATTTAATGATTTTTAAGCATATATTTAATAATTAAATAAGAAAGTTAATAAAATAAAATAATAACCATGAAAACATTAAAATTTATGATTAATTTTTGAAGTAAAGTTGAATATCTTTGAAGGATTTTAATTATAATTTTTTTTTTATTCCTTGTAAGAGATGGATAATTTAATTAAGTAGAATAAAATTGTATTAAGTTGTTTTTATAAAAAAAAAAAAAAAATTTGCTAAAGAGTTGGACCGCACGGTTCTTGCCACTGGTTCTGCATGAACCGTGCAGTCCAACCCTAGTTTTAGGGGTTCACGGAATTGCCACATATGCTCGGTTCTCTATGCTTAAAAAACCGAATTTCAATCTGGTTCCCGGTTTTCACAATCCGACCTCCCGGTCCAGTCCGAGTCTGAGAACTTTGCAAGGTCATAGGATTATTACCCATACATGATTTCTTAAATAATATATATTAGGCCAAAATGCAATTTATACCGGCTAATTTTGCTCAAAAATCGTTTTAATCCTTTAAATTTGAAATTGGTCATTTTTAGTTTGATAAATTTGTCCAAAAATTATTTTAATCCTTTAAGTTTGAAGTTGGTCATTTTTTAGTCCGATAAATTTGCCCAAAAATTATTTTAGTCATTTAAGTTTAATGTTGGTCATTTTTAGTCCGATAAATTTGCTCATAAATCATTATAGTTATTTAAGTTTAAAGTTGTACATATTAGTCCTTTAGTCCTTAAATGACTATGATTTTTAAGTAAAGTTACCGAATTAAAATGAATAACTTCAAACTTAAATGACTAAAATGATTTTTGGGTAAAGATACTGGACATGAATTAACCGGTGTAAATTACATTTTTGCCTAAATATTACTCTTGTGTAGTGCTAAAATGTTTTCTGAGGATGCAAAAGATCTTTAAGAAAGAAACAAATTTCTCTATATATAAAAAGAGCCAATCCACAAAGCAATAGTAATTTTGGTTTATTCAATCCGCACTCTTTCACCGGGTTCCTTTTCCTTCTTTTTTTGTTGGAAATATCGCATATTGAACACACTTTTTATTTTTTATTTTTTTATCTACATATGAGTTATTACTCTAAATAAATAAAATATCAACACAAAAAATTGTCACAATATTTTCACAATTGTTGAGGTGTTAATTCCTTATAGGCTAAAATAAAATAATAAAATATCATACTGGAACCAATTACAACTAAAAATAAAGGTATTGTTAAAAAAAATGCGACATGTATAACATTTTTCATAACAAATCATAAGTGGTAAATTGTTATTGGTTCTAATTTAAACTTACCAATGAAATTACTTTTTGCTAGGGACGGAGTCAGAATTTTGAGTTAAAAGGGGCGGTTTTACTGTTTGATGTGTGCGATGGTTTCAACCTCTGACTCTACTATTACTTAACTACTGAGTTTTTTTTTTTTTGTGCTAAGAACAAAATTATTTTTGTTTAGAATTTTTTAAAGGGTATGGTTGTATATTTTGGATAAAATTTGTTGATTGGGCTTATTTTATTTTATTTTTTTTTGTTTTATTATTGGTAATTTTTGTTGTTGAGCTAATTTTTTTTTTACTTGTATATTTTGTTTTAGATTTTAGATCTATAATTTTTTTTTATGGTCACTAAAATGAAGAAAATGCTAGTTACAAACTTATTAAAAAATCGTTGAGGTAATAAGTAGTTATTAGTAGGTAAAAAAATGATGTAAGTAGTGAGCCCAAATGTGAACCAATAAGAATTTGCTACCAGAACAGTTTGTAAAAAAGTTTGTGAGTATAGCATTACTCTTAAAAGAATCAATGATATTGTTTAAGGGGAGTAAAATGTAATTTTATAAAATAAAATTGCTAAAATTAGTACACACATGAATAATAATATTTTTTTTAAAAAAAATTAGGGGGGTGCCATTGCCCCCCTAGTCCAACAGTGGCTTTGTCCCTGCTTTTTGCCTACCAATAACAACTCATAACAACCTATTACTTTATGATTTGTTGTGAAAATGTTATAGACATAACATTTTTCTTGTGAAAATTATTAAGACATTTTATTATCGTCATAATATTTTCACAACTACTAAAGTGTCAATTCTTTATGAGTCAAAATAAAATATAACAAAATTATAAAGGTATTACGAAAATGTTGTACCATTATGTTGTGTTTCTAGAAATTTTTTTTTGGTTTAGTTAACTTTATTGAGCCAAAATTCACTATTTTACATAGAGTTTTTTTGGATTGACTTTTTGTATTTTTTATTTTATTTTTATTTTTACGCACCATTTTAAGTAAAAACACATAATTTTACACACACACACAAAAAATCAAAAACTTAAGATAAAATCACTTTTTATTCTTTATTTTTGGGTAGTTCACAATTCTTACTTAAACTTTAAAATCAAGCAATTCTCCACTTAATATTTTGGAAATGAGCTAATATGTCATATTGTTATTCTCTTAGTTAAACCCTAATGAAAGCTTATGATTCTTAAAATATTACATTGTATAATGTCTAAAATTCTCCCACTAAATTTTAACATTTCAAAAATTTATTTCTTCACTTATTTTGAGTTTTAGATGGTAGTAATGCTTAGAAAGTTGGAATGGTGATATAAGGTGTTTTATTTATTACCTAAAGTACATTGATTTTCTAGATTTAAATCTTCGAAACTTATAATTTATATTCGATGACACATGCATTTTGTTATCTTTTTTTTCTTTTCTTTTCTTGCCTAAAATGGGTGTTCATTAAAAACTATGTAAGCTAAACATTGCACCTAGAGTCATGTAGAATGACAGAGAAGAAAGTATGAATGAAAAAATTTTCATTGTGTGTGGTTGAAGGTATTTGATGAAAAGTTTCAATTGTAGCATATGACATCATTCATTATGAAAATTTAAATACTGTGACAATGTCTTAGCAAAACTCAGTTGCTTATTGTTGGAAGATGATGATATTCGTTATCATTCTTAGAAGTTTTTAATGAGTCGATATAGCCTTTAGCAAATAAGTACTAAGTAACTATTATAGTGAAATAGATATTCATATGTTAAATAGCTATCTTAACTCTGTGTGTGACATACATTTTTTATATATATGTAGTTTCATACTTCTTCAAATAGAAATTTTATCTTAATTTTTTTACTCAAGAGGTAGCATGTTGCACGTGCCACCCTAACTAGTTATTATTGAAACGTTGTAAAAGCATTAGCATCCGGTATCTAAAAAATATCTCATTCTACCATCTCAAAAGCTACTTTATTTATTATATCATACTATTTTACAATACACCCAACATCTCAACTTTTATTTTACCATACAACACATTAAAATAATATATCTACACAATAAAATATAATATAACCCAATACCCAAATAAAACCCAAAATCCAATAAAATATTATTTTTTAAAAATACCATCTTGATAGGCCAAGAATATATTGACCTCTCGTGATGAATTAACCAATTAATTAGCTAAGTTAATTAATTAATTCAATTAGCATGCAATAAGCGTGGTAGCACAAACAAATCACCAACTAAGTTAAAATGCAGCGGAAAATAAATTGACACGGTGATTTATTTACAAATGGGGAAAACCTATACGGTAAAAATCTCATCGGGTGATTTTAAGATCACCACTCCTGAGAATTCACTATTATCACAATAAGCAGTTACAAGTAAAGAAATCCCAGTACCTTATACCAACCTACAGTTGAACCCTTACCCCAATACTCAATTGGACTTGTTCTGTAGTGACAATCTCTCATTTTCAATACACGGCTCTCAGTACGTGACTAACCAATTCGATGCGCGAATCCTAGTACGCGGCTTACTCACCAACTTAAGAAAGATGTTGGCTGCAAAGTTCTTCAGTTCATCAACACGATGAAGATCACAAAGCTCATTGGTTACAAAACCCTGTGATGTACAAACACAGCAGCTTCTTAAATAGAAAGATGAACTAAGGCATATGTCTCTGATTCACAATATACTTGTGAAAAACTTTTGCATTGAGTTGCATCAGCTGTGACGGCCCTTAAAACAATTCTTATATATGTTTAGGGTTGTGAGAGAAGAAAGCCCAAACATCTATTCACAGATTAGAGTGAAATCAGATCTGAAAAACTAATTTTCATAAACCTCGATAGATACCCTATCTATCGAGCAGCTGTCGAGCATCGGGCTAAAACAGCTGTTTAAATCTCGATAGATACTAGCTGTCAAGCTTTAATATCTAACACTTCTTCACTTGATTCTTGAACAATCTTGCATGGCTTTAACACTTAAACTTGAAATCTTATTCCTTGAAGTATTAAACACATCCTAGATCTACCCAATTACAAGTAAAGTGCGTTTTGTCAAAGGATTAGCCAATTCTATATTGACATATGTTCCTAACATTATTCACATATGTCCTAACACGATTCACATATGTCCTAACACATCTTGCTACAATACCATCTATAGCACAATTGTAAATTTTTTTACAATTAGAGTTCCGGATAATGTACACTTTTATGGTTTTGATGTTATATATTTACAATTTTGGCATTTTATAACCCCCAATGCCAAGTTGGAATACTGTTTATACTCACCTGTACCTTTTATAATTGTAAGGCAAAAGTTACATGAGTGATAGTAAAGTAGCCGACTAAAACAGAGTGGGAAAAGGGTGTTTTGGTCATTTCCACCAAAACTTTTTCCAAAATCAAATTTGAATTTGGAAATAGGTTTTAGGGTTTCAAAATAAAATAAAATAAAAGTCCCTTTTTCATTATAAAAAAACACATCGTTTTCGTTTTTGGTACTACAACTACAAGCTCTGAGCTCAGCTCTGCTTCTATAACTTTTGGGAGGGAAAATAAGCTCCGAAAAAAAAAAAAAAAAAAATCTAATATCAAAACATTACAAACAAACTCATTTCACCAAAACCCTAATCTCTCTCTCTCTCTCAAGTTTTTGTATGGTTGCAGGGAAAAACCCAGGAAAAGAATAGAAAATTGAATTTTAATTTTGTCAGGTCACGATTTTTGAGTTTTCTAAAGTTCCACTGTTTTAGTGAAGAAGTTGGTTTAGGATGAAAAACAGCTGTTAGAGTGTTAACTTAGGTACTCAATAATTCTTAGATCCTAGATGGTTCTTTTGCTTTTCTTCTTCTTTTTTCTCGCAAACCAAACGAGAGGGGATTGATTTGATATATATTATTTTAGTAGTGGAATTTGAAGGTCTATTTATTTGTTTGTATGATTGGTTTGTATATTGTTTGCTATGGTTGCTGAGAGAATTAAGAAAAAAGGTATGTAAATGGTAATTTGGATGATTAGATTGTATGTGGATTGCTAATATAACTTATTTTTGGAAGAATAAAACTATTTTTGGAAAAGAAAGGCTACTAGAAATCCTAAAGTGTACGCATGCATACACACGTATGCGTAAGCTCACTTAAGCCAAGTGTACGCATGCACGGGCATGTGCATGCAACTAGGGTTCCAAAAGCTATGTAATGAAAGATTTTTGCACTTAATTTTGGTTTGGAATGGATCCCACATTGTTTAAGAGCCGCCCTACACGCTTATTTTTCGACTATATAAAGCCATAAAAGGCACTTTTTCAAAGGAGGACAAAAAATGGTGGCAAAACACACAAGATTCACTGGAAAATAATGAACCAAAGAGGGAGTTTTTCACAAAACAACGTCAAGTCAAATCTTACTTGATTGGGAACTATTCTGGTCTTGATCTTCGAGTTCTAAAGTTTGCTAACCTATTTTGATTTGGTTGTGAATAGATTGACTGAGGGGAACAATCAAAATCAAGCTCTAAAGAGTTCCAGTATTGAGGTAAAGGTTCTAATTTTGGCTCTTCACTTTTCTTTGTTTTTTTGTTGTTTGTATATATGTTTAGTTTAGGTTTACGTAGTGTTTATGTTAGAAGCATGCTAGGTTGTTATATTTTTTTTTCTTTGTTTTTTTGTTCTGAGTTTCTAGGTTAAGGTTTTAGGCGTGTATGTGTGTGCATGCTTCATGCATGCGTATGCATAAAGTTGGGATGCGCACGCACACTTGTGCTCAGAAGCCCTAATTTGGTTCTGTTTGTTCTTTCCTTGTTTTCTTTTAGATGTTTACCACTGTTTAGCTTAGTGAAGAAGTTGGTTTAGGATGAAAAACAGCTATTAGAGTGTTAACTTAGGTACTAAGAAATTCTTAGGTTCTAGATGGTTCTTTTGCTTTTCTTCTTCTTTTTTCTTGCAAACCAAACGAGAGGGGATTGATTTGATATATATTATTTTGATAGTGGAATTTGAAGATCTATTTATTTGTTTGTATATTGTTTGATATGGTTGCTGAGAGAATTAAGAAAAAAAGGTATGTAAATGGTATTTTGGATGATTAGATTGTATGTGGATTGCTACTTAGGTTTTTTAGTTTATTTGAATTTTGTGGTGAATATTTCTAGTAATTTGAAAAGGCAACAAAAAGAACAAAAAATTAAAATGAAGTTTTGTAACAATCTCACCTGACTATAAAATCACAAAAATGCATTGTCTTTAAATGCTAATTGTGTTGCCCTTTGTAAAACTTGGTGTGAAATGATTCTTTGACCCAACAACACCCATGACTAGACTATAGTGTTGACTTTTATATTGGACGCAGTTCTACTTACAAGGTTAAAAAAACAACATTTTATAAAAATGAGTTTTTCGATGCCTCTACTGCCCAAGCTATTTTATCTATCCCCATCCCTGTCTTACCTAAAGCTAAAAAGCTGTGCTGGGTACTAGAATCCAAGGGTGAGTTCTCCGTTAAGTCGACATATCGTGCTTTGCTCCCCCCTGCAACTCACTCTACGTCTTTGAATGTCAACTGGAACAGATTATGGAAGCTCAAAGCTTCTCAGAGAACAAAAATGTTCATGTGGCGTCTCGGATGCAACATCCTCCCTACCAGAGATAATCTCTTATGTCGGCTGGGTACATCATAAACCTACTGTGTGCTCTATAACAATGAGGTGGAATCCCCTCCCCACCTTTTCTTCAATGGTCATCACGTAAAGGCTCTTTGGTTTGCAGCCTGCCAGGGTTTCAAAGCATACTCCAATTGTCCTTCAACCTGATCCTCAACCCCCTTGAAACCCAATGCTCCTTCAAAGATCTCTAGGTTATATCTCTTAACATGGCATTCACCTTAAAGGAGATTTAGGCCACTAGAAACAATGTCATCTTCAGCAATATTTCTGTTGACATGCATCACTTGGTATCCAATATTCGCTTTAAATTTAGGGAAGCTTTGCTCGCTCTTAATGGATCTTCTCCTACTTTTTCTCTACCTTTGCTGGCTTGGACCCCCTTCCTCCTAGTTGGATCAAGATCAATGTTGATGCCGCCTTTCCTCCTCTAAAGCCAGCCTTGCTATTTTAGTCAGGGACCATTTTGGAGAGCTTATCAAAGCCTGGGCCAGAATCACAAAAGCTCAATCCCCTCTCCAGGTTGAAGTTGAAGCTCTCCTTTGGGTCGTAAAGCTAGCAAGAATGGAAGCCTGGTCCAAGGTTATCTTTGAAGGTGACGCTAAATGTGTGTTCAACCCTATCCCTGAAGGTAGGCCTCCCCCTGACTAATCTATTAATGCTACTATCTTAGACATCCAGGCTCTATCCACGTTCTTCTTCTCCTTTTCCTTTGTTTGGGTTCATAGGTCCTGTAATGCAATAGCTCACGCTACAACAAATTTTGCTTTAATGTCTTTATATTCCTACTTTTTCAATAAGGACAATCTTCCCCGGGCATTGACTGCCATTTGTAAGGAAGATTTTCCCTCTGTTTCTGTTTCCTAGTTTAATACATTGCAGATTATCAAAAAAAATATATAAAAAAATAAAAGTCTTTCCTTTGAAGATGGAGAAAGAACAAAATGATTTTTTCTTACTCGAGCGAGATGAGCAATCTATGTAGGATAAAAACTAAGGTCTAATGGGATTGTTTAAGTAGAGAATAAGCTAAAGAGTTAGAGCATCTCCAACTGGAAATGCCATCCTATCTCATTATACCATCCCAAAAAGCTACTTTATCAATTATACCATACCATTTTACAATACACCCAGCATCCCAAAACTCTATTATTTTACCATTTTATTAAAATATTATTTTTTAATCTTTCTTTATTATTTCTTTCCAACGTCATTTCTTTTTCAAATTCAACTGTTTTCAAATTCAACTATTCCAACGGTCAATTTTCAACAACCTGTGAATATTTTTTTTTTCAATTTCTTTCCAACTATTTCAACAACCTGCCATTTTTTTTTTTCAATTTCTTTCCAACTATTTCAACAATTTGCCAATTTTTTTTAGAAAGAACCTGCCAAATATCAATGTACTCAAATTTGCCAACTTTATAAATCCACATACATATATATTCCATCAAACCTGCCAAATATCAATGTAAAATCCACATACATATTTATAGATGCATTCTGTTAAATATTAATGTATTCAACCTGTCAATTTTAATGATCCACATACACACACACAGAGATATATATATATATATAACCTGCCAATTTTTCTCTTTTTTTTGAGAAAGAACCTGTCAAATATCAATTTACTCAAATTTGCTAACTTTAAAAATCCACATACATACATATATATACAACTTGCCAAATATCAATGTACTCAACCTGCCAACTTAAAAAATCCACATACATATATATACATACAACCTGCCAAATATCAATGTATTCAACCTGGCAATTTTTAAAATTCACATACATATATACATACAACCTGCCAAATAGAAAAATGTACTTAACATACCAACTTTTATAATCCACATACATATATATAGATACAATCCACATACATAACTATCAATGTTGTCTTTAAAACTTTCTCAAAAAAAAAAAATGTTGTCTTTAAAAGACTCGTACATATATCAAATTACAATAAAACCCTACATGCATAACTCACACACTTAAGTTCCTACAACTCCCCTTGTAATTGCCATAAATGCTCAATGAGATCTAATTGGAGTTGATCATGAATTTCACGATCTCGAATACATTGATGGGTTTCAATAAACTCCGTAAATTCATTTGTGTGTTCCCGTGACAGTTGTATAGTAGGATTGTCATCAATTTGCTCATAATCTACTTCTACTGCTTCATTTACATCTCGCTCATCCTCAACGATCATGTTATAAAGAATTACACATGCTTTCATGATGTCTTGGAGCGTTTCACTATAGAAAAATCTTGTAGGTCCACGCACAATTGCAAATCTTGCTTGAAGCACTCCAAATGCACGCTCTACATCCTTTCTATTCGCCTCTTGGGCTTTTGCAAATAATTTTCTTTTATGTCCTCATGGAGATGGAATTGTTTTAACAAATGTTGACCACTTCAGATATATGCCATCGGCAAGGTAGTATCCCATTGTATACTCATGGCCATTGATTAAGTAATTAACTGTAGGAGCACGTCCTTGTTCGAGCTCAGAAAATATAGGAGACCGTTCTAATACATTAATATCATTATTTGACCCAAGTAACCCAAAAAATGCATGCCATATCCAAAGATCAAATGATGCCACTGCTTCCAAAACAATGGTTGGCTCACGAATGTGACCAGAGTACTGACCTTTCCATGCAGTTAGACAATTTTTCCATTTCCAATGCATGCAATCAATGCTCCCTAGCATCCCTAGAAATCCACGTATTTCCCCATTGACTAAAAGTCTAGCAATGTCTTCGTTGTTTGGGGACCTTAAGTATTCATTGGAAAAAATATCAACCACCGCTTTAAGAAATTTTTTCAGACTTTCTATTGCAGTGGATTCTTCAATCCGCACATACTCATCCATAAAATCAGCTGCCACTCCATATGCAAGCATCCTAAGTGCAGCTGTTATCTTTTGAAGAGAAGATAAACAGAGCCTTTGGGCATTATCTCTTTTTTGGATAAAGTAAGGTTCATAAGTTTCTACCTTGGATTGAATACGGAGAAAAAGAGACCGACTCATCCGAAATCTCCTTCGAAATAAATGAGGAGGATATACTGGTGTGTCGGCAAAGTAGTCGAGATAAAGTCTTTTATGGCCTGTCAAACGATCACGTTTGATATACCGACAACATTTACGTTGTGATGTTGAACCCTTAAAAACTCGCCTCATTATCTCATTCTCGTCTGAGTCGTCAAAAAGCAATTTGCGAAGCCTAGAGCAACCCATAGTGACAACCTTGAAGACAACAGTGTTAGAAAATTATCACTATTATTACAAAGGAAGCAGAGATTACATTATGGAAAGGGAACAAGTAGATATATTATTTTATAAACATCATACTAGACAATGACCCCTTAAACTATTACTCATTATTAAATTAATATCTACAAAAGCAATAATGGTCCCAACCAGAGGATTTAATTCTCTCCACTCTATTCTTTGTGATGCATATCTCCCTCTCTACTTGTTCGTGTGTTTGTGTTGTGGGCTTAGTGCCTCTTCTAAGTTGGAGAGTAATTGTCAATAACATACAATATAGACTCAAGATAGTATCTTAAACTCAATCTCAAAGTTTGAACACCACAATTTTAGCATACAATATAGACTCAAGATTTCCCATCTCGTTAAGAAAGAGGTCAAGGGCTAAAAAGCATTTATTAAATGGCCAATATCTCTAGCTTTAATTCAAGTATTAAACTCTTGTTCACAGTATAGTAAAGCCTAAATATTCATTCATGAACTAAAGTATTAATTAAGAAATTGAAACACTAGCTTGTCATTCATATAAGCAAAAATGATGTGATTACATAAGTGGCACAACCTACTGCCAATTGATCAAGTTGGAACAATACATCATCTACATGTTCCAAACCTACGCTTAAAATAAGCCACAACCAAAACAAGGTTGAAACAAAATATCATCTACATATGCCAAACCCCAACCCATATATAATTTACTACCAAAATATAGTTATGACAAGACATCATCTCCTTGGGTCAAACTATTTACTCTAATTGTTGCCTTGCAAGGATTTGATTCTTGAGATTTTCAAAATAATTTCTTTCTTTGTCATTCATGCCACTTGTATCCATGGTCATTATTTTTCCCTCCTCCCTAATAGTTTCAAGACGAAGCTTTTCCTTTTTAATATCAACTCTTTGCGCCTCCCTAATAGTTTCAAGATGAAGCCTTTCCTTTTCAATATAAGCTCTTTGCGCATCCACTCGAACCCTATCCGCTTTGATGCGAAGAGCCTCTCTGTCTTGTTCATGTGATTCCTGAAGATATTCCAATTTTTTCGCCAAATAATCATCAAAACCCTTATCACCATCTGTTCTCTTTCTCTTAGCCTTTTTGGTTTTTCTGCCAATTGGTCTCTCTACCTCCATTGTGTCATCATCATTACTACCAACTTGATTAATTGAACTAGGAGTTTAAGGGAGCCCTTTTGATCTTTCCTTAGGCATACTCCACTTTGGTTGGTTCTTCAACACAACCCAACAATGTTCAAATGCAAAAGCTATTTTTTTGCCGGTTGTTGGAGCTGGTGAAACTTTATATAGTTCCTTTGCATCTTTCATCTTGATTTTAAAAAATAAAAATAAATAATTAGTGTCTTGAAACTATTCAGAAATTAATATTATGACACCATAAAGTTCAATTTATACCTTGTCCTCGTTAGTCCCACCACTTTTATTTAGGGCTTCAATTTTAGCCATGAACCCAGCAAACCTACTTGTCTTCCTATTAATATTTCCCCATCGACTTTGGAGGGAGGAAGCAGAACGTGTGGTTCCATAAGTATTGTTCTCGCAAAAGTATTGCCAAATTTTCTCCCAAAATTTTTCAACCTTTTGGTCAGTACCTTGCACGGCATCCATACTAATGTTAAGCCATGCAGAGATGAGGAGGTTGTCCTCATCTACACTAAAGTTGCCACCACGTTTTGTTGGCTTAAGGGTGACAATTTCAACTTTCGGACAAGACTCTTGGATGGGCATTGAAGTATTTTGAGACCCACTTAAAAATGGTGCCAGAAAATCATCATCATCCATTTATGAGATATTAGCATATCGTGTTATCTCTTCTTGTGTACCCATCCCTTTTAAATAAGGAACCTAAAACAGTTAGTGTATGAAGTCAATTAGAGCCAACTCACAAAGTCCAAGAGTTCAAGTATTTGTGGTAAGTGATTACTACAATTAGAAATACAAACTTAACCAAATCTACAAGAGTTCAAAGCCTTCACATATTATAACTCAAAATATACTCTCTGCAAAAATATACTCTTTGCAAACACAGTCCATATAGCAGTAAATATAACTCAAACTATACTCTCTACAAAAATATACTCTCTGCAAACACAGCCCATACATGGCCAACATGTACAAATAGAAATCATATAAAACCATAGAGTTGAACACAACAAAAACCACTGATAGAACCTTTGCATACAACATATTAATTTGTTGAAGAAAAAATCAGTAAACAAGAACACCGATTATCTAATAAAATTGAGATTTTGGTAATTGAAGTTGAACCTGAGCAAACTTTCTGAAGATGCTAATCCGACAGCGAGCGAAAACCCCTCGTGATGAAGCTGAATCCCACCTCTGCAAACATCAACAACAATTCTTAGATCAAAATCCAAACACAAACACAAGCTGAATCCCCCTTTTTCTTGCAGAAAGAGAAAAGAAACACAAACACAAAAACTCGAACATGGATCAAAACCCACCTAGTAAATTGCTTTGATTTTGATTTTGATTTTGATTTGATTTGAGAGACCGACGGAGTTTCGTTTGAGATTTTACAAACAAAATCTTAATCCAAACCCACAAACCCTTGAGAACCCTTGAGAATCTCGGTTTGAAGAGAGAGTGATGGAGTGAAAAGGTAAATGGGTATCTAGAGTGTCGGGTTTATGAGATGAGTGAATCGGTAAAATGGATTTGGAGATGGGTGAAGGTCAATCAGCATTCGGCAGAGGCTTGGTGATTCGGAGAGAAAAGTGAGGCTTGGTGATGGGTGAGGGTGATGGAGTGAAAAGTTAAATGGGTATCTAGAGTGTTGGGTTTATGAGATGAGTGAATCTGTAAAATGGATTTGGAGATGGGTGAGGGTGAATCGGCATTCGGCAGAGGCTTGGTGATTCGGACAACGGCTTGGTGATCGGAGAGAAAGAGAGAAGCTTGATGGCGCGAGAGAAAGAGAAGCTTGATGGCACGAGAGAGAAAGAGGGGATGAGAGTCCGGTACTGTAGCAAGAGAGAGAGGGGATTAAAATACACTAAATTGTTTTGGCATAGCGCTACAGTACCATCTCAAAAAAATTTGGCCTCTGATGGTTTTAGCCATCCAGTTGCTGGCGTATTCTGGGCTTGTATGCCAATGTGCTTTACATTTGGCATTTGACAAGCCCATTGCTAATGCTTTTAGAGCACTAGCATCAGGTGTGCTAAATGCTAAATTTTTAGCATTTAGCACACCAAACACCAAAAACCATGCTCCATCAAGTGTGCCAAACACCAAAAAAAAAAAAATTAGCGTGAGCTTCAATACCCTTCTATCAGTAGAAAGATACAATAGAAAATGCTAATATTTGGGTTTTTTTTATTCAACTTTCTCTCTCTTTCCTAATAATAAAATATTTATTCTCTTCTTCCTCACCCATTTGGTCTCTCTCCTCTATTATCTCTTCTCTCATCCATCACTCTTTGATCTCTTGGTCTTTCTCCTCTTCTTCTCTTCTCTACCTCTCTTATTTGAAAACTTGGGTATTGCTCTCTCTCTCTCTCTCTCTCTCTCTCTCTTTTATCTTTTCACTCTCTCTCCTTTATGTTCCCCTTCTGATCTCTCGGTATCTCTAGCGGTTGTTTTTTTTTTTTTTTTTCTTATCTCAGAATCAAAGCTTTACTTTGGGTTAATTGACGGCGATGACTCTTTCTCTCTCTCTCTCTCTCAATTGGGTTGTGGTCATTGTGAATGTGAAGCTTGGGTTGATTTTGGGTTTCGCTTGATCTGGTGTTGATCACGGTGGTTGGGTTTAGTGGTTATTGGTTGAGTTTGGCCTAGGGTGATAAAGAAAAAGTATGATTTTTTTTTTTTCATTCTTGAAATGGTTGTGGTGTTTTTTTCCTTGGGATTGAAGTGTGTGTGTGAGAGAGAGAGAGAGAGAGAGAGAGAAGGCTTTAAAGTTTAGATGTAAAAAGACAAGGCTTTAAATGAATGCATATTTTTATTGGGTTATTTATATTATTTTAATGGGTTGGTTATATTATTTTAATGTGATGAATGTTAAAATAGAAAATGTGATGTAAGGTGTATTATTAAAAGCTATAATAAAATAGATAAAGTAGGTTTTAATGTGTTAAAATTGCATTTGATTTAACATAGTTGATGCTAGTGCTCTTATTTTGGTTTGGTTGTTGGTAAGTAAGACCCTGACTTGGTAAGAAATTAATGAAATAACTTATTAGCTTATAAAGAAAGCAAACTACCCAATAGTTACAAATAACAATATAAGCCCAAGAATTGTAGGCACAACAACAAAAGGTCTTGAAAAGAAGGAAAAATAAATTTACCAAAGCAAAGTTGAACTAGAATTCACATTAGTTGATTCTCAACAAAAAAAGAAAAAAAAGAAAAAAAGAATTCACATTAGTTACACCCGAGATTAGTCTAACTATTAACAACCCCTTTCATATAAATAGTTAATCCTCACCCCCCCTTTCATATAAATAGTTTTTTATTTTTATTTTTATTTGATATATAGATACAATATAATTTCAACTTATGATATTAATTCCATAATGATTACTTTTAATTATCTAACTATTAACAAACCCTTTCATATAAATAGTTTTTTTTTTTTTTAATTTTATATATAGATACAATGTAATTTTAACTTATAGTATTTATTCCATAATAATTACTTTTCATTATCAGCCTAAATATACCAACTGGTTTTCGGTGTAGGTAGAGTTTGAATCCCGAATCTCCTATTTAACGACAAGAAATTTTACTAGTTTAGCTAATTAGAACTTACTAGTAAATGAATTTTTTTTTTTTTTTAGGAGTAAGTGGAATCTTGATTTAAAAAAAAGTCACAAAATGACTTATACAGTTATACTTGTATGCACAACCTCTAACCAATAAGTTTCTCCACACAAAAAATCTAACTAATAAGCACAATACCATTTTTTAATATAAAAAATATTGTTTATTATTCAAATAAATTGTTTTTTATTATTTAGATTGATCTTAAGTGTCAAATCGTAGCTCTGCACGTTGTAACACTACTCTTGTGCATAGCACAAATTGCTAATTATTTATTTATTTTTATGGCGAAAACACCATTTAAGTCCTTACATTTTAGGGTCACAGTTAATTTAATTCCTACATTTTGGTAATAGTCAATTTGGTCCTTGTTATTTTTAACTTACAGTCAATTTGGTCCCTACTGTTAACTCACTAATAGAAATTATTTACGTGGCAGACGGAGTGTATAGTTACCGCACTTGAATCTTACTTGGCCAATAAAATAATTTTTAAAAATTTTGATTAACATTAAAAAAGGTCCACACGAGCATTTGAATTACTGAAAGTCCACGACAAAAAAAAAAAAACTTAAAAAAAAAAATTCATATCAAACTCATCAAAAAGAATAAAATACTTCATAAACAAAAATCAATTTAATCTTCATGAACACAAAAATAAATAAATAAATAAATAGGAAAAACACAGTTTGTAATCTTGAACATTTGAACTCTTTAATCAAAATTCGTTATCTTAATACAAAATTTATGTACAGATTATTTAAAAAAACAATCAACTACATCAATTCAACCAAAAATATCTTTAAACATGTAATTCAACTAATTTACATATTCAAACAATGTACAACCAAAACCCAGATTTGCAATAACCCACGTCTGGATATGACAACCCAGATTCCCTAAACATTATCTTGATTTTCATTTTGAGAATATTTGGAAAAATCGCAACATCAACGTGCACCTAAATTTCAATGACTTCGTGCAATATTTGGAACAAGTGAAAGGGAAATGAAAACCCAAATATGGGCATTTGTTCTTCTTTTCCTAACCAGCTTGTGACTCGGCCGAGAGAGAGACTTGCTTATCAATTCCCCGAAATCAAATCGCACAAATCAACAGAAATCTAATCTTTTCTAACCTTCAATCTTCAACCTAAACCACAAAAATCCCTCACTTCATTTATTTTTTCTTTTCTCCTATTTTTTGGTTTCTCTCATCTGTGCAAATCTCGTGACGGAGCGAGCACCGCACCACCACAATTAGATCCAAACCCACAAATGTTGTGAAAACATGAAGACCAGGTCTAGGTTGCAACTTGACTGGGTTTGCCATATGGGTAGCTTGGTTAGTTTTAGTTGCGACAGATCTAATTGTGGTGGTGCGGTGCTCGCTCCGTCAATTGTTATTGGATATTTCGAGTTTGTTGGTGAGAACTCATTGAACAGAAAAGATATGTGTTTTGATTTTGATGCATATGGGATAATCTATTTTTAATGTTAATTCAAATTTTTAAAAAAATTGTTTTATTGGCCATGTAAGATTCAAGTGTGCTTACTATGCACTTCGTCTGCCACGTAGACATTTTCCGTTAGTGAGTTAACGGTAGGGACCCAATTAACTGTAAGTTAAAAATAATAATGACCAAATTGAATACTACCAAAATGTAGAGACTAAAATGGTATTTTCATTTATTTTTATTTCAAAGATGGCTACCTACCCATGGTGGGTGAGTGTTGCTCTTTAAACCCAAAGGGCCAGGGTAATGCTGATCTGTTGTTGCCTTGTTGGGGAGGACACAAACCACAACAGCCAATCACATCCAACCCTTAGCAATATTCCAAACACAAATTCAACAACTCTTAATGCCCCTAACTATTAACTAGATTGGTGTATGTCCTATTAAATCATAATAATAATTTCTTATTCATTTGCTCTTAATTAATTTATTTTATTTTAAATCAAAATGAGAAAAAAAGGAATTTTTTTTTAATAAGTTAATTGAGTATTTAAGCATAATTTTTTTTAGAGAGTTTTAAACTTTCTACCGCTCCAGACGTGAGAAACTTTATCCATTGAAGTATCTGTGACCCATTATTTAAGCATAACTTCATTATTTATTAAAAAAAAAAAACCCAAACACAAGACAAATTTTCGTTCATATCCAATCTCTCAACCTTTCCATATGTTTCTCAAAAAAAAAAAAAACCTTTCCATATGTACCAAAAATCCGTTCCACAGAAGATTGGGCCTTCTTCATTATTGAAACGAAATTAAGATTTAAGACAAACATGGGGGGGTTGACCTTTGGCGGCTTCGGCATGTGGTAAGTGTCAGAAGAGGAATACAAAAACTTCACTGATCTGAATTCGAATCTTAAACATTAAAGAAATCAAAGCGAAGAAACAACCAAACTCAACCAACGAAAAATGGGGTCTTGTTATTAGTTCGATAGACGCATAGATTGGTTGAAAAGAGAAAAGAGGAAACATGGGTTGGAATTGGAGAAATGGGTTTCAAGAAGTGGCGAATACAAGGCCTCTGTTCTTGACAATTTACGCCACTGTCGTCATTGGTGTAATCTTCTCCTCTTTCTATGTCTTCTCGGCTATATATTCCAAGCCTTTAGTTGACTCCTCCATCTCATGGCTCTCCTCTCCACCTTCAGCTATTTCCTCTCACAGTATGTTTTCTCTTTTCTAATCTCTATATGAATTTTATTTTGCCTTCACTTTTATGCACACCCATTTGGGTTTTAGGACGATTGGAGGGTTAATCTCGTTTGCATTTTACTTGGGCTGTGATGGGTTTTCCATATTATTATGTTTTTGTTTGTTAAAATTTTTGCTGATTTGGTTGGTATAAGCTAAACCCATTTGAGTTCTGTGTGTTGGGAGTGTTAAGGTAGAGAATTCTTTTTAGAACCTCAATGTTGTGTACATTTCAAGTAGGAACTATGGTAATCAAGTTTGGTGCTTGTTTGTGTTTTGCTCTTTTTATGTCATTACTTACCGATCTCTATGTATATCTATTTTGCTTTCACTTTTTTGCACACCCATTTGGGTTTTAGGACGACTGGAGGGTTAATCTCGTTTATGTTTTATTTGGGCTGTGATGGGTTTAACATATTATTAAGCTTTGCTGTTAAACATTTTTGCTGATTTGATTGGTAAGAACTAAACCCATTTGAGTTGTGTGCTGGGGTAAAAGATTTCTCTTTAGAACTTATGCGTTTTGTGCATTTCAATAGGAACTATGATAATCGAGTTTCGTGCTTTGTTTGTGTTTTGTATCTATTTATGCACACCCATTTGGGTTTTAAGACGATTGTGGAGTTAATCTCGTTTATATTTTACTTGGGCTGTGATGGGTTTTTCATTTTAAATTTTGTTGTTAAACAATTTTGCTGATTTGGTTGGTAAAAAAAAAAAAAAAAAAACCCATTTCAGTTCTGTGTGTTTGGAGTGTTAGGGTAGAGAATTCTTTTTAGAACTTCAATGTTTTGTATATTTCAAGTAGGAACTATGACAATCAAGTTTGGTGTTTGTTTGTATTTTGCACTTTTTATGTTATAACCTACCAATCTCTATTATGCTTTCATTTTTATGCTCACCCATTTAGGTTTAGGTTTTAGTGCAATTGTAAGGCTAATCTCATTTATATTTTGCTTGGATAAAATGGGTTTTCCATATTAATAAGTTATGCTGTTAAACATTTTGCAGATTTGCTTGGTAAAACTAAACCCATTGAGTCGTGTGTTGGCGTGTTAGGGTAGAGATTTCTCTTTAGAGCCTTTTTAAATATCTTCTACTTTTCAAGTGGGGACTATGATAATCAAGTTTGCTACTTGTTTGTCTTTTGTACTCCTCTCCTAGACCCCATAAAAGTGGGAGCTTTCTGTACTGGGTACAGTTTTTTCCTAGAAAGGTCAATTGTTATTGGATATTTCTAATTGATCTAATTATTTAGAATTAGAATTATTTCAAATTAGAATCTATCTAGAATTAGAATAAATAAGTAAAATTAGAATGTGTAGAATATGATTCTAATCTAATTAGATTCCATTTCTAATATTAATCGGTATGTTCCTCCTCCCTTCTTCCACTCCGCCTCGAAGAGTAACTAGGACTGATTCAGTCATGTTTTCATTCATTTGGAATCTGGGCTCTTCTACTTCTTTTTTTTTGGTTTGGGCATTGGCCTCTTTGGTATCATCTGCACCTTTTTACTTTATCTCCAAAATTTTTGTTATAAGTGTTGCATATAAGCTCAGATCTTAGGACTGACCAGTTAACATGGGACCTATTTTGGAATGAGCTAATAATAGACTTCTTAAGAGGACTGTTTCCTTGATTATTAGTTTCAAGAGGGAACTGGAGAAGTTTTTTGAACTGTTTCCCTTCTGTTAATGATGCAATATTGCATGAATTGCTAGGATAGATTTGAAAAGCTCATGTTCCTGAGCATTATTATTAATACTTGTTCCCTAGAATTTCGATCCTCAGTGGTTCAACAAGTTCTCTATTCTCTATGTTTGAGTATGCAATTCACTTTTCTTGACGCACATGCTCTCTCCAGATGTGGATTCTCATCCAACAGAGCCAGCACTCAATTTTTCTCGACCAGCAACAGTGGGTTTAACTACAGGGCCTCAAAGTGTGTTGATGCCCCCTATTTGGCAAGTTCCCTCACAAACCAAAAAAATGCCACCTTTGAAGGCTTTTCAACTGACCAAAGAACTGGTTCAGCAAAGGGTGAAGGATAACGTCATAATAGTGACCTTTGGTAACTATGCATTCATGGATTTTATCCTGACTTGGGTTAAACACTTGACAGATTTGGGGCTCTCTAACCTTCTTGTTGGTAAGCTAAATCTTAATTTTAGCTTCATAGCTTTTTTGCAGTTGCACTCACTTTCCTCAGATATTTAAATATTTTTTTTTCTTGAAAAATCATATCCACGTATATTATACTTAAGTGTACACCTCTTAAAGGAGTTCAAAATTGTTGTTTTAGGTGCAATGGATACCAAATTGTTGGAGGCTTTGTATTGGAAAGGTATTCCTGTTTTTGATATGGGCAGTCATATGAGCACAGTTGATGTTGGCTGGGGCTCTCCAACATTTCATAAGATGGGGAGACAAAAAGTTGTTATGATAGATTCATTCCTTCCCTATGGTTTCGAACTGTTGATGTGTGATACAGACATGGTTTGGTTGAAGGTATGGTTTCAGCTCAAGTCCTATTTGATCTTCTGCATGATCAGAGTATTGTTTTTTATTTATTTATTTATTTTTTGTGTGTGTGTATTTTTACTAAATAAATAAATATATACTTATGAGTATTTAAATCCATATTGGGTAGGCTAGGGTCTGGTGGGAAGTGGGGATAACGGTTAGAACTTGATATTTAATAATAAATAGAATTAGAATTTTTCCCCCCCATTATCTATATTATATTCTTTTGCCTTCCTTGGTTATAGATTTGTTGATTAGAAGTGCTGAGCAGCAAAAGCATTTATTATGTTTTTGTTCCAACGGTATGATTTGTGACCCCAGAACTATTCTACTTTCCTGGTGAACCTGTTCAGTAGTGATTTCTGTCTTTATTCTTTAATTTTCTTTACCTTTTTCTATTCCCAGTAAGATATCCTGTATATTTTCCATTATTTTATTTCTTTCCTGTTTGTCTTTCTCACTCTCATATTTTTTTTGTTGTGTGATCAATGCTATTTCATCAAGGACGCTTTAAGATCAGTATTTATTTGTTATAATCAGTATCTTTAAGGTTTTTTTCTTTTATACATCTATTATTTCCTTCTGAAGATTACTATTAATCAAACTCACTTTACCTTATCTGCTATGTCTTGAAACAGAACCCGCTGCCATATTTTGCTCGTTTCCCTGAAGCAGATGTCTTAACTTCTAGTGATCAAGTCATACCAACAGTTGTTGATGACAGGCTAGACATTTGGCAACAAGGTGAAGTTTGTAGTAAAACAAGATTTACTGTTCGTGTTTGTCTTTCCTTCGTTTACTTTATTGTTCATAATAACCTCATTTATCTCTGTGCAAGCATGCGTTGTTACCCCTTTCGCATTAAGAGTTCTCTTAATGATTGGTGTGTGAAATACTAGTTGAAATCTCATGAACTGATGTGAAAATGTGTCTGCCAGTGAATGGATACTTGGAAAGGGTCAACATTTTTTAATGTACTAGCTTGGAACCAAAACACAATCAAAATTTAATACTATGCTGCAATGGATTGGCAAGAATGTTAATTTTGATTACATTAAGAAGTATGGAACTAGTGCAGTATGCTTTTTTTCTATAGAACCCATTACAGTTTGTTACTTTTTTGCAATTTTCTGCCACATGGTGCTTCACTTATGTGTACAAAGACGAAAAAAAAAAAAAAGTCTCAGTTAAAAAAAAGGTGAACTCAGGAAAATGTTTAAAGTACAAACTCTTACCAGGAACCTCTTAGGATGACCTTATTTGCACCCTTTCTCATTCTTTGATGTTTAGAAAGTCCCAGATGCTTTGTTTTCTAGGACAAGTCCCAGTCACTCTTTCTAGTTATAGGCTCATTATCAAATCATTACTTTTTAATTATCAACTTGGAACTTTATAAACTTTTATCCTTTTGAACTCCATGGTTTAATAAGCACTTTTAAATTTAAATTCAGGATCTCCTGCTCTAATACCATATTAAATTATCAATTCTCTCTAAAGCTTAATCTACTAGGAAATGGTGAATTTAATCACTTAACCATAATTCTAACAAGCACTACACTCACAATTTTACTTCTTCATCTTCAACAGTTAGTGGAGCCTACAATATAGGAATATTCCACTGGCGGCCAACAGATTCTGCAAAAAAACTGGCAAAGGCATGGAAAGAAATGCTTATAGCTGATGACAAAATATGGGATCAAAATGGGTTTAATGATCTTTTACACAAGCAGTTAGGACCACTTGTGGACGAGGAGAGTGGACTTGTATATGCTTTTGATGGAAATCTCAAGCTGGGAATCCTGCCAGCTAGTATATTTTGTAGTGGACATACTTATTTTGTCCAGGTAGGATATGTGGAATTGCTCTTTGTAGAATGAGCAGTCTCCTCTCTCTCTCTCTCTACATTAATGTGATGTGGGAAGTTTGTAGACAATTTCATTTCAATTTTGTTTTATTTAATTTTAGAAGTCAACTGTATTTTTGCTCAATGAGATTTATTTTAGGTCTTATTAGTTAATTAAATGATTAGTATTTTATTTATTTTCCTAAAGTCGAGGTTATATTTTTAATTCAATAAATGCTTTCCTAAGTCAACTAGAATTAGGGTTTTAGTTTTAGTAGTCTATATAATTGTGTTATTGTACTCCTATGGAGACAAGTTAAGATGAATAAATTTCAGTTGGAACCTTTTTAAATGGCTTGGTGTTGATTCCAGCCAACCATAGGTGATTTTCTATCCCACTTGGTGTTATTTCCAAGCAACTCTAGGTGCAGATTTCTAGGGTATTTTTATTTTTCTATTCAGTTTTCATGTTGCATCAAATTTTTGTTCTACCTCAAAATGTTAGACATTCATTTACTTTGCTAATTTTATTTTAGGCAACTATTGCCGCTGAGCTTGTAAGAATTTTAATTGACCTGGTTAATATAGCTGAACAAACTGTATATCAAGTATGCCCTAAACCCTAATGCTAAAATCGCAGGCCATGTATCAGCAATTCAGATTGGAGCCATATGCAGTGCATACCACATTTCAGTATGCAGGTACTGAAGGAAAGCGGCACCGGCTTCGGGAAGCCATGGTTTTCTATGATCCACCAGAATACTATGATTCACCAGGTAATTCTGTGCCACATGTTGCATGTCTCGCCAATTTATCTTAGGTTGCATATGCTTATTCAATATCATAATTCGTTATTCTGTAGACATGAGTATCTCAAGGTGTTGCAGGGTCTTTGATTCAGTGATCTGCATGGCTTGTTGATTGTCTTTTATCCTTTGTATCTGCATCTCAGACCAAGTATAAAAAAAGGACCCTTCACCTTCGCAGATTATCCTTGATGAAGGGGCCTAAAAATCTACAAATATGCCTTCTTTAAACATTAGTTTTTTAGCCTTTGAGGAATGCACTACTGCAAAGTATAATTACTACTATCAGAATGGAATGAGTTATAGTGTTTCAATTAATAATCTTAACAACTTGACCATTATCAGAATGGAATGAGTTCATGGGAGATTGTGGGACTTTTTGTATCACCACTGCCCATGTTGTTTTTCCATCTTAATTCCATCATTGAAGTAGTAGGTTAGAACAATATACTATATATCTTAAGGTGAGGGAGCTACAATGCGATGTAAAATGCCAAAATGAAGAGCATTTTGTATTTGCTCCGTTCTTTATATTTCTCATATGGTAATGCGTGATTCCACTCTGCAAGGGGTGGGTAATGTAGAACAGGTTTGCAAGAATAAGAAAGAAATGGAAAAGCAGAGAACCTCAGGCTTCACCACCTTAGGGTGCTTGGAATCACCAGCAAGATGTAGAGAAAACTGTTAACCCAAAATGTTTTTATTCAAATTGTTTTGCAAGAATACGAAAGAAAAGGAAAAACAGAAAACCATAGGCTTCACCATATAGGGTGCTTGGAATCACCACAAAGGTTTAGAGAAAACTGACTCAGAAATTTTTAATTCTAATTGCACTGCTCAAACTATTGCCATAGCCTCTTTTAAATAGGCTTATGGATTACATCAATAAGCACCATTACATCACATGAAATCCTTAACGACAAATGAAATCTGGTATCTCAAACCAAATAAAGTCTGCCAACATTAACTCTGGTTACACTCTTGGCATCACAGAGCATAGTTGGTATTTTTTTTTTTTATAGGTAAGAAAGATGTATATTCAAAAAATTGCTAAATGCAAAGTAGCACCAGCATATCAAAAGTACAAAAAAGAATGGAAAAGCAAAAACATAAAAAAGCACTAATTACAAAGAAGAAGAGAGCTAAGGAATAAAGGAAGAGAATCACTAGGTGTGAGTCCCCGAGCCCTAACCCAATAAAAAAGGGAACTAGAAAAGAGAGCAAGCAGTTGGTCATTGGATCTATCCAAATCCTTAAATGTCTGCTAATTGCGTTCTCTCCAAATACACCACATCAAACACAATGGAACTAAATTCCAAATGTGAGATGAATGCTTCCCCAACCAATTCCACCAACCAATGAAGTAATGAGAGAGAGAGAATGTGACACAATGTATTAACCGTATTTAGTGGAATGAAATTGAACAAATTTATCTAGTCTAATTCATCATTGTGTTTTGAACATTTATAAATGATTCTCAACCCTTAGTCCCTTGTGGGTTTTGGGAGGCCATTTTTCTGTCCCAAGGCGTAGTGAGGAATGACAACACAGGGTTAATGGGATAAAGGATTGTGAATTTGTTTGTTAAAGAAGACTCTCTCTCTCTCTCTCTCTCTCACGTGTGCACACACACACACGAACAGTTGTAGATGTCATCAATTGCTTTTCCTTTGCTCTTTGCCTGGGGCACAATTGCTAACCAATGATAATATTCTTCTAAAAATATCATAATATGTTTGATTGCTAAGAACGGTTGGGATGGAATTTAAGGTTCGACAAACACTTTTCTTGCTTTATGATGTTAACCAGTGTCTATTTTCAGTGTACTTAAGTTGTTTTAAGACAAAAATAGGCAAAAAGTCCACCTCCCACTGGGTTCTAATCTTTCTGAACTTTGAAAATTCAAATTGTGCTCCTAGAGTCATTAACTTTAACCCCAAGTTTCTAGAAAATCCTATTTTATATTGTATTTTTTATGCAGTCGTGGAAGATTAATTTGCTATTACTTTACAAATTTGCCTATTCAAAAATTATTTTATGGGGTCCACTTGTGAAGTCCAATTGAAGTGAAAGTCATGTAGTTTTAATGGTCTAAGTATGAGTCTTTGACGTGAGTTCCAATTAGTTCAACTAGTAAAATTTCTGATGGTTGAATAAGAGATCTGGGGTTCAGTCCCCGCCTACACCAAAAACTGATTGGCGTCTTGGTCTAATGATAAAGAACTATCATCAGGAGCGGACGTCATAGGTTGAAACGCTCTAAAAAAAAAAAAAAAAAAAAAAAAGTAGGAGTCTTTGACAATTTTTATTTGGATGTTTATTTTATTAGTTATGGTCAATTTTATTTGCAGGGGAAAATCTGTAATTTTTTAAGCAATTTATGCAAATTAAGGGTATTTTGGTACTTTAATTGAGTCTAGAATCTTCTAGGGTATCCTATATATCTTAGGTTTTATTTTCCTTGGGTCCAAGTTAGTCTTTTGTTAGGTTTTTAGTTTACTATTCATTAAGAGTCCTAACACTACTAGGACAAGGAAGAGTCTTTATCTATCATTGTGCTCAATGGATTCGAAGGAGAGAGTTGATTAATAAAGTTATTGAGTGTTTTGAGCCTTTGTGGGTTCTTTTCTTCCTCCTTTCCTCTTCTCTCTCTCTCTCTCACAGTTGTTGTTCAGAGGTACTGTTCATACAACCCCTAAACATCATAAAACATGTCATTTTCTTCTTCCTTACAACCCCAAATCAACCCCGTTTCCTTTACCTATTGAAACCCGATATCCCCACATGCTTTCTTCTACCAAATAACCATCAAATAACTCATTAAACCACCTTTTAATTCCTATCAAAACCTCATAACACTTAAATAATTTTAAACCTAGATCTACGAGTTCTCCTAACCTTTACCCACCACAACCACATTTAGAAAAATTCCCCCAATCCTTTGTCTATTTTAGATATGAACTTTGATAACCTTGTGTCCCTACGTGTGGCCATACTCTATGTTTTGGTTTTAACAATCTGCAACTTACCCTTTTGGACAGTCAAAACCTTAAAAACCTTAACTGGAAAGTGGGATCTGCAAATGTTAAGCCGTTTCACTTGCTTACCTATCAGCTGGGAGTCTATTGTCAAAATATCCATGCAAGAATTTTCCAAACGGTTCTATTGTATTCAAATTTCTGTTTTTATAATTATGAAGCTATTGACTTAATTGTTTAAGTTGTTGTCATTGGGCTGATATATTTTATGGGTCAAAATAGCTTTCTTCAACATTTAATCGTTAATATTTTGGGTATTTTAGACTTAGAAGTCAAACTGTCAAAGTTTACACTACTTTTTTACTTATATTGAGAGACTGTAAATCTGTAATATCATAACTTGGTTAATGGAAGTATGTGTTATTTATATTTGTCCTGCCTGATTGTTTGAGTGTTTTAGAATAGTTCCAAGAATGTTTTCCCCCTTATTTTCTGTATGTAGGTAAATTTTTGGAGTTGTAAACATGCATTTGAACTTATTTTCATTCATTTCTAATCTATCTTCATTATTTTTAATTTCAAAATTTTATTGCTTTCTTTGCTACAGGCTTGTTTTGAACTTAAAAAGTATAATTAGTTAGACTACATGGTTACATGTTTTTCAACTTTTAATTAGTCCCCATGATTATGTGATCCCTTGCTTCTTATGTACTTTTGGCTTGAATTGGTTTGGATGAGACTGCTAGAGAGTTTAAAAAGTGCAAGTTTGTTTTATGATCTGTCCCTTTTCTTGTGATCCAATATCATGAGAGTTGAAAGTTACTCATGGGATGCAAGATTGGGCAATTTTATTGTCTTTTCCTTAGAACCACATTTTTCAATTTTTATTATTTCCCCCATCCTAACCAAATGGATCTCATTTCCCTTAGATATATCTGCCTCATCAGGAACCTAAATTGCACCAAACTGAAGACAGGAAAAGCACACTTTGAATATACGGGTGCATGCTCTATGGTGTCTACTTATAGTTAATGAAGTGCTGCATGGGTCCTTTATCTTTGGTGAATATGACATTATCACTAATTCACTGTAGCATAACTTCTTTGTGGTTATGCAGGAGGATTCTTATCATTTAAGCCATCTATTCCCAAGAGCTTGTTACTAGATGGGCAACATACTATTGAATCACACTTCTCTCTAGTTAATTACCAAGTATGTATGTATGTACTAACCTAATCCAGCTAACACCTTCGATTTTTGGATATTGCAATATTGCATCTCATGAATTATTTATTTATTTATTTTATTCATCGAAAATAGAATTGTATTCTTTTGATTTCATCTCATGAAGTATTTTATGAATAATTCTTTCAGATGAAACAAATAAGGACAGCACTTGCGATAGCTTCATTGTTGGATCGTACACTGGTGAGGATAGTTAAATTTCTACGTTTTGTGGTAGTTTATAGTAATATATATTCCTACATTAGTGCATTTGGAAGTATTTGTCCCTCATAACCACTACCATAGTGTATCTTTTTTTTTTTTTGGCACAAATGTGCTATCACATATCAAATCTGCATTAATAATATATTAGAGAGGAAGGCATACTGAATGTCACAATGTTAAATTTGCTGATATGTATTTTTGAACTTGGATGAAGTGAGTATCAAAATTAGGTGCAGCGTGCAGAATATACTTATCTTGTTTTATCAACAAAATGTTATTTACTACTGTCACATCATTGTTGCTATTATTATTAATTACAACTTTGTTAAGCAGGCAACAAGCCAGATTTATGTAACTTTTGTAATTGATTGTTTGTCCCCATATACTTCCTGTATACTTGGGTGACTCTTTTTGATACCAAAATTTATTACTTATCCAAAAAAAAAAAAAAGCTGGTAGCAAGAACCCAAATTTTTTTTTAAATAAATTTTGTTTTAATTGTAAGGGGATGTTCTGTAATTGTCTAGGGTTTTTTAAATTTATTTATTTATTATCATGGGCTGTGCTATTGGACTATTGGGTTTTATTTGAGTTTAGTTATTTAGCTTGGGCTTAACAGTGAAAGCCCGAGTCCAACTCTTATTATTATTAGGTTTTTGATAATGAGATTTTATTGAAAAAAGACTAAAGATTTACAAAAAATAAGTTGTCATGTACAAAATTAGAAATGCTAGTGGTAAAACCCCACACGTGGGACCGGTCAAGCAAAACACTAAGCAACAATGTTTGCAATTGAGTCACCGAACTTTCTGTATCTTCATAAGTACAGCAATTTTGTTCTCTCCCCAAAGTTTACATCAAGTATAAAGGGACAAGATTTCTAATATCCGAAGAGTGTTTTCTAAACCAATTCCTCCTACCAAACAAAAGATCCATGATTGTCTTTGGTAACACCCATTGAATCCCGAAGGCATAAAAAACATAACTCCACAAAGCATGAGCTATAGAGCAATTTACCAATAGTCCAATAGATGATTCACTGTTTTCCTGCAGCGTCGGCACATACAAGAGTCCAACTTTTATTATTTATTATGGTATCAAAGTAGGTGGTCCTATGTTTGAACCCTATCTCTAGTCTACCTCCTATGCAGACATTTAAAAGTTCCACGTGATGGGTCCCGTTCTTTTTTTTTTTTTTTAAAAAAAAAACCCTTATCTTTACTCTACCTCTTATATATTGAGGGGATATCTAGGTCCACATGTGAGGGAAGTGTTAATGGTCAAGATGATTAAATTCACCATTTTATTACAATTTAAACTTTTGAGATTAGTGTTAATTTATCAGTTATACATGTCTAGTGTATTTGCATACATGTCTACACACACACCCCATGTCCAACACACATATAAGATATTAGATAGTGTCTTTACTACACAGAATTATGCGGATGGCTGAGTTTAAAATTTTGTTGAGCTGGAGTTTACAAGCTTCAATTTATATGTTAGGGTCACCAATACTGAATTTCTTTTACTTTGTTTTTATTAGTAACACATGCACTGATGGGTCTTGAACCTACGACCTTGCCCTCTGCTGTGGACTTATAAGGGGAGGAGGTGCCAATAGAGTTAGAGCTAATTCGCAAATTTCGTTTACTTTTTAACTGTGGTACTGAAACCCAAAAAAAATAAAGTCAAAAGGAATCTTAAATGTGGTGGTCAGCGAGCTCATTCTGTTGAGAAGTGTTAACATGAATTATGAAGCTGATTGCTCTTTAAATTGTAACTGTAATGGCTGACAATTCAAAAATCCTTGATCTAGAAATCTTTTTCAGAGTGAGCCACTGAAAAAATCTTTCCTTTTAAATTGACCTACCAACATTGCGCGAAATGATTTGGTCTGTTTAAATATCTACTTACGTTGAAAATATCGTGAAACTAAGGAGACACGTTTGTTTGGTTGAGTTTTTAGAACATAAATATCAAATTGCTAAAATTAGAAATTGCATTTGCTGGTAATATTAAAGTGTATATTTTGATCTCTTTTGTGTTTTTATTGTTTGATTTTAGGTCATGCCTCCACTATGGTGCAGGTTGGATAGGCTGTGGTTTGCGCACCCGGGAGTTTTGGAAGGCTCTGTGACTAGACAACCTTTTATTTGTCCTTTGGACCATGTATTTGAGGTATTTCCTTTTTGTTGCAGCTTAAGGTTTTTGTTTTGATCTATTGGAAGATTCTATTGGCATTCTTTGATATTGATTATTGAAGCAGCTCATGGTGGTAAAATCAAATAGATTTTACATGCCCCCGTGAATTAGAAACCAGTGGAGCCATGACCTTTCTGACTAGAGTTTCTCTTTAGAAGTAATCGCCTAATAGTATTCTGTTAGACACACATAGTCATTACATTATAAAGTTACCCTTGATAATACTATTTTATCAGACACAAGTAGTGACCAGATTTTTAAGTTTCGCATTCTTGCAATGGTTATATCAATTCTCGCCTTCTAAGTGGGCCTTTATATTCTCTTTAATTTTCAATTTGTGAATGTAAACCTATATGTACAAATAAATTTTTTATACTCAGCCCCAAGCCTGCCCAAAACCCATCAAGACCCACCAAGACCAGCCCAGCAGTGTACAACATGTGTGGGGAACCAGGGATGAGACTAGGCAAGTGCCCTGTGAAGTCTAACCAAGAATAGTTACTTAGTCTGTTACAAGGAGTTGTACAAGTTGTTAGTTGGTTAAAGAACCAATCTTGAGCTTTTCTTGATGCTAGCTTTGTAAAAGTCCTAATATAAATACTAGGCTACCATGTACTCATCCTCATTATGGAAGTTTATGCAAATTTTTTACTTCTCTTTCTAAGGTCTCTTCTTAATCCTCATTCTTCTCTTGGAGTATGACTACCTCAAACCAAGTCAATTCACTTACATTCCCTATCTCAACCATCTCATTTCCCCAAACCTTTAGACCATTATTATTATTATTTTTTTTTTTGACCTTCAGACTGCAACTAGGTTCATTACAATTGGTATCAAAGCCTTGATCCAGAATGGCTGAAGGTACAAGATTCTCTTGATTGGCAGTCTTTTGCGCATGAAACAGTAGCAGGAGCACCATCAAAGGTCCATGGAGGTTTTGGCTCAGCAGATTGATAAGTTTGGAGGTTTCCTAGTTGGTTTTAGAATCCCATATTGATTAGAAGAGTACTAAGGAGGTGAATTAATTCCTATTAAAAGTGTTAGTCTCACATCGATAAGAAAAGAAAAAGGGGTTTAATAGTCCCTAATAAGTAGAGTGATGGTGTAGCCTTTGTGTGAGAGAGTGCGAAGAAAAAGTTGTCTAGTTTGTCTTTTGTAGTTGTGTTAGAGCAGCTTCAGTTGTATTGGAGATTTGGGTTAGTTTATGTTTGTGAGTATTCTTATCGTTAACATTGATAGTGGATTTTATGGTAGGCATTGCCCATGGATGTAGGTTTAGAGTTTATCGAACTACATTAAATTTTGTGTCTCATGTTGCTTGCCATTATTATTTTGGGTGTTTTTCACAGCACTTAGTGTGAACTGTCACAAACCAGCAGTCTCAATGAGTAAGTAATGTCTGGAATTGTCTAGTCTCTTCGTCGTGGTAAATTAGAGGATCGTGTTTTTCACAATGCATAATGTGAACTGTCACAAACTAGGTGTCCAGATGAGTAAATAATGTCCAGAATCTCTTTGTTTTGGTAAAGAATTAGAGGATTGTTGGGGAATTCACGTTTACATTGGGCAGCGTAGGAAATTCTGCCTATGTTTTATGGTCATTACATACATAACAAGTGTACTTCTAATGTTGCCTTTAATTTTAATGTCATTTATCTTAGTCTTATTGTAGTCAGGAATTTGGAGTTGGTACATTTAATAACAATTTATAAGTCTTATGTCATTTTTTTGAATGTAACATTAGAAGTACAATCTTGTGTGACTTGGAGTTGGTTTGAATTTTTAATCCTTTTGTTACACTTGATTACTTTTGAGTGTCTTTGGATTGAGAGATTGCATTAAAAAGTTCTATGGAAATGAGATGATCCAAACATTTTCATTTTACTGAGTATATTGGATTTGCATAGAAAATCAGCCTGCAATTTACCTTGAATAATTTTTTTTAAGGCCTCTTTTTCATCCATCCGTGTATAAGTGGTGGAAGAGGAGAATAATCCCTTGGAAACAAGGATAAATCTTAAATTTGGTTAAACTTAAAGTTTCTTTGGGTTCACCTTAGGTGACCTTATCAGTACTTGTTGGCTTTATCTTCTTTATAATTATTGATTGATAACAAAGACAGCCAAGCCTTAATCCCAACATTTTGGGGTCAGCTATGGATCTTCAACAAATTGATTAGGGTCACATGCATGTATTCTTTTTTGCCTATAATTATCGAGTGATAGAAAGTGAAAAGTTGCAAAGAAACTTCCTTTGTGTTGGGAAATGTGAAAAGCTGGAATACATTATAGTTGAAGTGAATAAAGGGTTTTGGATGGTTCAGAAATCTATTCTGATCCATAGTCTATTACAAAATGTGTTTGCTTAGTTGCAAGTTTCCAACAGATTATTTAAATTGAAGATAGGGTTGTTAAATGATCTCATTGTTCGTGTCAACTTTGTTGTATTTCCTGTCAGCTTTATCATTTATGGTACTAAGGAATATGCACTGCCTGCAGGTAAATGTAATGTTGAAAGAACTGCCAGAGGAGGAGTTTGGCCCCCGGATCGATATTAAGGAGTACTCTTTCTTTGACAATCCATCAGTACCAAGACAGGTAACTGAGTATGAGTTGCATTAGATCACAGAGTCACTTTTCTTGACCTGTAACTTACTAGAAACATATTCTCTTTTGCTGCTTGTGACAGGTGAAAGATTCATGGCTCGATGTTAAGCTTTGTCAAGAAGGAACTCAAGATTGTCATGCATCTAATGGTACCAGTCCACAAGGTGTACTCAGATTTCCAAAGCGCAGCAATGAAGAAACGGTATCTAGATTTTTATTTTTTAATCAGTAAATAAAATTTTTTAATTGAAAATAGGAAGAAAAGTACCCAAAAAAAAAAAAAAAAATCCTCGATAGACAGGGAGTGTACAAGGAAGCAAAAGTCTACCCAAAGTTACATAAATCTAAGAAATCTAAAACAGAGGGTATGACAAGACCACTCAATGCAGTCCTTGATTCAAATAAAGACAGAAGGAAATGGCTCTTCAACTCGATGATAGAACGCTCCTCCCCTTCAAAGATTCTATTGTTCCGCCCTCTCCATATGTACCACATAATATACCGTGGAATAACACCCCAAATAGAGGCTTTCCTATGTCACCTAAGACCTCCAAACCAACAAGCAAGCAACTCAACAACTTGTTTAGGGATTTAGATCCTCTAGATTTCTTAGGGTACTCTACTAATAGATTTCCTTAAATTCGAACCACTCTTTTATTAATTAAGGGTCTAGATTTTGCCATATCAACATTCCACTAACAATACTCTTAAAATAATAAAATAATGCTGCAAACAAAACAATTAAGATTATTGTTAGTGGAATGCTAACACAACAAAATCTAGACCATTAAATCATTAAATAATGGTTAAGATTTAAGGAAATCTATTTCCTAGAGTACCCTAGGAAATCTAGAGGATCTGAATCCCTTGTTTAGGCATACCCAAGAGATACCAAACAAGATAAACACAAAGGACCATAAATCAGAGGCATAAGGACAATGAATGAGCAGGTGTTCCACTGATTCCCAATCATTTTTACACATACAACACCTGTTAACAACACAAATATTTCTATTACTCAAATTACCCAAATGTTAAAATCCTCCCCTTCACCGCTGTCCAAGTGAAAAAAGCTACTTTAGAAGGAGCTTTCACTTCAAAAGAACCACTCCAGAAAGGCCTCCAGGTTGCAAAGGTTATCCAGGGTCGCTAACCACAAAACTTCATCTTCCTCATTCTGACCCAACTTATTAGATTAGAGAAGAGCAAAGAAAGAAACCACAAAACTTCATCTTCCTCATTCTGACCCACCTTATTAGATTAGAAAAGAGCAAAGAAAGATGGAAAGCTCTCCAATTCCCAATCTTGTATCAGTCTAACAAAAAGCACATCCCAGTGCACAATCCCATTTTGCCAACACAAATGCTACGCCACAAACACATCCTTATTCCTTGATATGTGATACAATATTGGAAACGCTTCCTTGAGAGGTAACTCTCCACACCACAAATCGTCCCAAAAACAGATTCGAAAACCCGTTCCCACCTCGAATATGATATTTTGAGAAAACCTTCCCCAACCACCTCTAATGTACTTCCACAAAGAAACCCCATGAGGTTTATTTGAAACTCTAGAGCACCAACCACGCCATCATTGCCATATTTGCTAGCTATTACAATTCTCCACAGCAAATTTCGAATACCCAAATCACTTGATTGTAATGGCAGACATACAGACTTCCAATTAACCAAATGCATTTGAACTTCATCACCATAACCACCCCACAAAAAGTCACGCTGTAATTTTTCCAAATGGTGAGCCAAAGTAGTTTATTAAATAAATTCAAACCAACTCGAAATTCTTAAATGATAAACAGACGTAGCTTCTATGCTGGCTTTTACATCATAATGTCGCCAATTTGCTATTTCTCTCTTCTTTTTAGTAAGGGTTTAGTTTCTAGTGACATTGTCATGGCTAAATTGAGAAAAGGATTTTAAATGGAATTTCTAGGTAAATTCATTACCACTTTCAAAAAAAGTTTCTTGTGTTTGAGTACTTTTGAATCATTTCGAAGTGAAATTTTGGGTGTGATAATGTATGAGCAGTGCACATTTCATATGTGTATTTGTTTGAAAGTCATTGAACACTAAATGGCATTTCTCACTTTAAGGACTGGAAGGTAAGGTCCTGTTCAAGACCCATTTGGTTTGTGTAACTTAAAAACTAAAATAAATATATAGTTATTTGAAAAACCTTTGTTAAATAAATTGTAGATTCTTACAGTAACTTCTATTGGACTGGTGTGTGCCCATCAGCTGAATATTTTTATATGCTCATTTACCCATAAAATTCACTGAACATGTTGGATATTTACTTGTACAGTTCAAGGCAGTATTCTCTTCATTCAAGGACGTTAAGGTCATTCAATTCTCTTCAATGCAAGATGCTTTCCTAGGTTTTAGTGATAAGGCAAGTATTTTTTTAAATATTTTTCCTCATGTAATATTTTTAATCTCCAAGGTTGCATTAAAAAAGAAAACTTGCACTTGATTATGTTTCGCTGAGAGAATGTTAATTTTTATGTTTAGACAAGGGAACAGAAATTCAGGAACCGTGTGAAGCGGTATGTTGGTATATGGTGTTGTGTGACTGATCACACTCCTGGACACATATATTATGATATGTATTGGGATGAGAAACCTGGTTGGAAACCAAAAGCACCTCAAACTCCAGCAGATGATCACCCACCTTTGTGAGGCACAACCTTAGGCTTATGTTGGTCACAAATACTACAAGAGCAAGGGAGAAAGGCATAAGAAGAAAAGAAAAATTCCAGAGCTGGATTACTTCCTGACTCATTGTTGAAACTAAGCTGGCCCATACGCACATTTTTAGAAGAAGAGATGTTGTATCCAAATAGAAAAACTAATTAAACATAGAGATGAGATGAGCTGTATCTTATGTAACAATAGATGATTTATATTCACTTTTTCACAGTGCAAATAAAAGAAACAGGAGCAAATGATTCGAAGGAGGGGAGAGCGATAATTTGTTTGCTTCTTTACAACATTATGATAATTTGTTTGCTTTTGATTAATTACTATTACAATGGACAACTCCCCCCCCCCCCCCCCCCTTTTTTTAATCTATTATTTGATAGTTTCTCTCTTGAACCTAGGTTGTGTCCGCCAACTTTCGGGTTTTGTTCCACATTGGTAAAGAGTAAAATGAGTGAGTTTATAAATGCCCATTGCTACCTTAGAGGTAAGAGTACTCTTTTCTTATGTTGGTGTAGGTTGATTATGTCAATAAACACAATCCTTGTTTTGCCAAAAAAGAAAAAGTTGTCTCTTTCTTTTGTCTGGAAAAGTAAACCCGATGCAAATATGTCAAATACTGAGATAAGTGAAGTAGTGCAAATTCTTAGGTGTAGCAATGCACACAACAATGGAAAAAGGTACAAGTCTACTAGATAGAGTTACCCTTGGTAAAAGCGTGAAAAATCTACTATTTATCAGGTGCACTCGAACATTTGTAAGCTCATTGAGCTTGGATTTCAACGTTTCATTTCCACGTTTCGGCCTAAAAAAAAAAAAGATTTTGGGTGGAAGTCTACCAACTTAAAATAGGAAGTGAGCTAATCCTTTAGTGTTGGTCTAGTGGTTACTTGCTTGATGAGATCTTTGGGTATTCCTGAATAGCATTTCAGTGCCACTTCAAAGAGATTCTTTCTTGTAAATTGCAATTATATGGTATGTGTAGGATAAATTTATTTACTAGTGATTAGTTATATATTTATTTAATTTGTTTTTTCAATTTTTTTTATTATATAGAAGTGTTGACATGGACAAAAACAAAGAAAGTGAATGTGAAATTTTTTTTAAAATAAATTTAAAAACTAAGAGCTAAGTTTCAAGAATAAAACAAATGGAAAGTAAAGCAAGAACTAGAGTTTTTATAGAACTGTCAAAACTAAAATGAAGGAGTAGACTCATCGCGAAAGCTCAATGGAGAAGATGGTTTTAAGTGCAACTAAGTGGGCCAAAATGGCCCAATACCACCTTTTTTGGAAATTTTTAGCAAAACAACACTGTTTTGGAAATAAATAGCAAAGTACCACTTTTTCCAGAACTCGAGTTTCAGAAACTCGAGTTCCTCATCGGTTCTGCCACCGTGGCACTGCTGAGTTGGATTTGTGTGATTAAAAAAATTTATGTGGTACTCGAGCTTGGTAAACTCGAGTACCATGTAACACAGTACTCGTATATACCAAGCTCGAGTACCTTTTAAAAATAAAATGCAAAAAAAAAAAATTTCTACAGTACTCGAGTTTAACAAACTCGAGTACCGTGTAATTTATTTATTTATTTATTTTTTTTTGTTTTGGATTTTTTTTTTTTGTTTGGGGATAAACAACAAATAAACATAAAGATAAAAATAAGTAGCTTTTTTTATGTTTTTATTTATTTAAATAGAAGCATTGTAAAATATAGAGATTTTAATTTCGAAATATGAATTTAATTTCTACATTAATTAAAATTGTTCATTGTAGCTATAATTTCTTTAGATAGACACAGAACCCCATTTTCAATTTTTAAACAACATTACACGTATTTTCACACACTTTTTCACCCACACGTATTTCCACAAATGTTTTCAAACAACAATTTTCAGTTTTTAAACATATATACCAAACGGGCCTAATTGTGGATATCAAGTTATCAACTTCTCTTTCTTTCTTATTTTTCCTCTTCACTTTATGAATTTTTCTACATTAATAAAATTTGCCCTCTGCACATCATCTTTACTGTATATTCAAATCTGCTTACTGCATTCATAAAATATGTTTTTTGCATTAAATAAAACTGTTCACTGTTTTCTCATAAAAATTGTTCACTGTTTTCTACATAAACTGTTTTTAGCATTGGCGCAATTATTGCACTTAAATGGTTTTTGTGTTTTTTAAAATATGTAACCATATGAATAATGGACAAACTCCATGAAAGAAAAATGAATGATTCATATAAATCACCTAATGGTAAATGCCTCGAAAAATTTGAATTTGTATTGATAAAATATGTTTCGACATTAATAAAATTTGCTCTCCACACTTCATGTTTACTGTATATTCGAATCTGCTTACTGCATTCATAAAATCTGTTTTCTGCATTAAGCATAAACTATTTCTAGTATTCTGCATAAAATTATTTTATGTTCAGCATTATTTAAAAAATTGTTCACTCTCTTTTCTACGTAAATTATTCTCTGTTCACTGTTTAAAAAATTGTTCGCTGTTTTTTCATAAAACACTTAGTGAAATCATGTTTTCTAAATTTAAATGCCAAATCTAAATGCTTTTCCATGTTTGAATTTCACAATGATCGAATCTATTTTTCTGCATTGATAAAATCTGTTTCAACATTGATAAAATTTTCTCTCTACACATCATGTTTATTGTATATTCGAATCTGCTTACTGCATTCATAAAATCTGTTTTTTACATTAAGTAAAACTGTTCACTGTTTTCTCATAAAAATTGTTCACTGTTTTCTGCATAAACTGTTTTTAGCATTGACGCAATTATTGCACTTAAATGATTTTTGTGTTTTTTAAAATATGTAACCATATGAATAATGGACAAACTCCATGAAAGAAAAATGAATGATTCATATAAATCACATAATGGTAAATGCCTCGAAAAATTTGAATTTGTAAAAAAGTTCGATTTAGTTGAATGTAGAACTGTTCACTAAGTAAAACTATTTTCTGCATTAAGTAAAACTGTTCACTGTTTTCTCATGAAAATTGTTCACTATTTTCTGCATAAACTATTTCTAGTATTCTGCATAAAATTATTTTATATTCAGCATTATTTAAAAAATTGTTCACTCTCTTTTCTACGTAAATTATTCTCTGTTCACTGTTCAAAAAATTGTTCGCTGTTTTATGAATGCAGTAAGCAGATTCAAATATACAGTAAACATGATGTAGAGAGAGCAAATTTTATTAATGTTGAAACAGATTTTATCAATGCAGAAAAATAGATTCGATCATTGTGAAATTCAAACATGAAAAAGCATTTCGATTTGGTGTTTAAATTTAGAAAACATGATTTCACTAAGTGTTTTATGAGAAAACAGTGAACAATTTTTTAAACAGTGAACAGAGAATAATTTACGGAGAAAAGAGAGTGAACAATTTTTTAAATAATGCTGAACATAAAATAATTTTATGCAGAATACTAGAAATAGTTTATGTAATTTTAGAACTTTTTATAAAATAAAATTAATACTAATTAATTGTTAAGGATAAGAATTGTTATTCAATTGAAAAACAAACTCATGCTGGTTGTGATATGGTGATATCTTAGAAATTCAAATTACAAAAGAGTCCTACAGTTGGAGGTAAGATAAATGATAGCATTAGCCATTAGAAATAGAATCAGTTGGGGTCATATTAACTTCTCACCTTCTACCACCGCACACCCTTGGTGTAATAGTTATTCCACAAGTATAAGTGCTTGTGGGGTCTTGGGGGCAAGGGCCAAAGTTCAAGTCTCTAGGTGGGAACTTCACATACATATATACTTAGATTAGGCTAAAGTAGAATTTCTATCTTGTATCAGAAGAAGAAAAAAAAAAAAAAAAAAACACTTCTCCCCTTCTCTACACTACTTTAAAGAACAAAAAAAGCAAGGTTGTGGTTGTCTATTCGGTTGCTCCACAACTGTTATTTTACCATTAATGAAAGTAACTGACACATGTTAATTTATTTACTACCCTCATCATTTGCTGATCATTTAGATACATGGAATATGTGATTGCTAATGAAAAGTCTATAAAATTGTTTAAGACATTGCTAGGTTGGCGGATCAAAATTATGCAGCACAAATCAATTCAAATCAAGACATCTCAATAATGATACACTTATGGAGGAGAACATTAAACGTAAGTTACAATTGAAATATATATTCAATACTATAACATTTAAGCTTTATAGTGGAGGGTATATGAAAGGCTTCTATTCAAAAATAAAAAATAAAAATAAAAATAATTGCTAATAACTTAAACAATCACTCATCCATAAAACAAGCAAAACACTATAAATTACAATCCTAAACAACTTCAAAATACAAACAAAAAAATCATTAAAATACTCTCTACATAATCATGAAAATGAGCATACAACATGAAATACCTACAGAATTATTGCTCGAAATATTTTCCAATGTTGGAAGACAATTGCCAAAATTTTTAGGCAACATCAAAATGAGGTACGCAATTTTAAATTCACAACTAATGTCTGTTACTTTCACATAAACTACTTTTTCTCTACTAATCACAATCTACCACGTCCAAAATTGTGCCACAAAATATTGTAATCCTATATTTTCTCTTTCTATTAACTTTATCCAATGAAGTTGTGCACTGTTCTAGAGTCATTGTTATATATATAGATATATATATATATTTTTTTAAATTGACTTCATTGATCCAATATTGCAATTAATTCTAAACCAACCAAATGGAAAACAATTGCTGCAAAACTATCGATAAATCCTTCGGCGTACAACTTTTGGAACAAACACATTTCGCATTCCAAAAAGCCAAGCTTGCAAGAAAATGGAGTGGGTCAATGGGATCATGAGACCTTACCCTTATAGAAACAAAGAATTACATGTTACATGCAAAATGAGCTCAATTGACTTGGAAATGTACAAATTAGCCAACCAAGTATGGTAGAAATTTTGTTTCCAAAATAAAAATCTATAATAAAATTTCCTCATTCTATTCCGAATACAAATCTCTAATAATACAAAATTAATTCCATCACCAAAACCTCCAATCACCATGAATCCTGTAATATATTGGTCAATCATATATAATGCAGCTTTAGTAGCAATACATAGAAAAATATTAATAATAAATAATATATAATAATAAAACCATCATAAACAAACTTATCACGTGCAACACACAGGTCCGTGACTAGTAAATTATTATCACAGAAGCACAACTAATGGACAACAAAGCTGTACAGGATAGGCATATCATTCAATTAGACAATAGATTGCCAGAGTATCAAAAAGAAAAATGAACTTCAGTCTTCATTATGGAGCCTAACCACAACATCTGTCAATCTCCATGTTAAAATTTGCAGGAAATATGAACAACACATAACTATGGCTTCCTTAAAGGGAGAAAAAAATGGGAAGGGGGGGGGGGGGGGTTGTTTGTCGAGGGGGTCAAGGGTTTTCCTCTAGATGGGTGAATCAAGTTATATCTCAAATTATGACATATTTTTCATAACAGACTCACCAGCACCACTTAAAAATGTGTAATTTATTTGGGAAACAACTAGTATGCGTTCCTAAATTTCGACAGAATACATGGAATAATGAACATGGACATGGTGATGTAGTCCTAACTCCTAATTGAAGATTTATTGCTATACAACACTACTTTTGCAGATTTCGTTTCAAAAGAACAGATTTATTTCCCAAATGCATAGGCACATCTCACAGAATTGCAACCGCCTTTGGAATAAGATATGAATCAACAACAAAATTACTATATGTTTCTTTACTTACAAGTGAAATCACGGAATGTAACACACTAACTATTAACGGATTTCAGGACTCCAGAAATGCAACTGCTAAAAATATTTTGGGGGTAATTCCCAAGATAAAATACTAACTAGTTTGATAGTCCACTCAGTTTGTTGCATTTCCACATACATTCATTGCCGCTGGTAAGGCTAAATCTAATTAGGATAATGCCTAAGTTAAATCACAAATGTGTCTTTTATCTTTCTCCATTCCAGCAATCATAAAGCAAAAGGAAAAGAAAACTGAAAGAAATTGAGCAAAGCTTGAAAAGCTAGATCAATTGTGAAGCAAGCAAAAACTATGAAGTAAAACTTAGAGAATCACAGGAAACAAACAGAGAGAGAGAAAAAGAAAGAGAATTCTAGAGTTTTTCTGTAAATGCTTGCTTGAGTCAATTTCATTGCATCTGTTACTATTTATACACATAATCTCACTGTAACTACTTAATTAGACTGCCCTTAAATCACGGAATTGATCCGTGAAAGGTGGAGCAAAACCTGGAGGTAGAAAACGGTCTTTCCCGCCTAAACTAACTGACAACAGTCTCACTAATAGCCTCTCTAGAACGACAGCGTTTTGTCTATACATAACTCAACTAATTAAGTACAACGACACCGTTTAGAAATTTAGCCATTGCTCTGTTCTTGAGATTCAAAAACTAGCCGTTGGGGCTTTGTTCTATCTTTAGCCTTGGCCTTAGATATCTCAACAAAAACAAAGTCAATTTTCCTCAATTAAGCCACATATGTCAGCTCAATTATAGGTGAATGACATTGATTCCCAAGCAAGTTATATCTAATTTAGTTCTCTGTTTTCCTTTGAACACATCTAGGGGTGTCAATTCGGGTTAGCGTGTCGGGTTCGTGTCGTGTCAAGGTAGGGGTATTCGACTAAATGGCTCAACCCTAACCCGACCCATTTAATAATCGTGTCATGATCTTTCAACCCTAACCCGACCTGTTAATAAGGCGGGTTGACCTGACTCAACCCATTTGACACGCTTAATAAACGAGTTGTATTAGATTGATACGAATGTAACACAGCCCATTTTAACCTACATAATATTAAATATAACATCCATCTAGAAATAATTTTTTTTACATCCCAAAAGTAGTGCATAAATTTCAAATCTTCAACCCACATTCAAAAAATATAGTTCAACAAAAATATAACATTCATCTAGAAATAAGTTCTTTACACTTTAAAAGAATTGCATACACTTCAACCCAAATTCAAAATAGCATGGTTTAACAAAAATGAAATAACATAGTTCAACAAAAATATAATATCCTTGGAACTCGCCAAATGCTAAGTATCAATATTGAAAGAATTGGAGCTAACAGTAGACTAATCCTAACTATGACTACGATTATCATCCATAGATTTTTTGTTGATTTCCAAATTCATAACATCTTCCATAAGCTCAGCCAATTTCATTTGTGCAAGTTCTATGCCAAAAAATATTTATATATATATATAATTATATAAGTATTAGTAGTTACAAAATATGATCATGCCTCAATAGTTTTAAAAGCAATACCCATCAGATCTAGTTTATAAACTGTCTCAATAAACCCACTTACAAGATATGTAGATGGTGTCCAACACTAATACCAAAAAAAAAAAAAAAAAAAAAAAAAAAAAACACGGCACAAGACAAAAGCTACAACCATGGCCTTAATCAACAATTAATATATCTCATATATTAATAGCGGCACATGGGTTCAAAGTTTATAGAACAAAAACATTATGCAAAAAAAATTACTGCAGAATTTTGATACAAATTCAAATTTTTCGAGGCATTTACCATTAGGTGATTTATATGGATCATTCATTTTTCTTTCATGGAGTTTGTCCATTATTCATATGGTTACATATTTTAAAAAACACAAAAACCATTTAAGTGCAATAATTGCGCCAATGCTAAAAGCAGTTTATGCAGAAAACAATGAACAATTTTTATGATAAAACAGTGAACAGTTTTATTTAATGTAAAAAACAGATTTTATGAATGCAGTAAGCAGATTTGAATATACAGTAAAGATGATGTGCAGAGGGCAAATTTTATTAATGTAGAAACAGATTTTATCAATGCAGAAAAATATATTCGATTATTGTGAAATTCAAACATGAAAAAGTATTCAGATTTGGCGTTTAAATTTAGAAAACACGATTTCACTAGATGTTTTTTGAGAAAACAGTGAACAATTTTTTAAATGGTGAACAGAAAATAATTTATGCAAAAAAGAGAGCAAACAATTTCTTAAATAATGCTGAATAGAAAATAATTTTATGCAAAATCGTAGAAATTGTTTATACAGAAAATAGTGAACAATTTTTATGAAGCTACAATGAACAATTTTAATTAATGTAGAAATTAAATTCATATTTCGAAATTAAAATCTCTATATTTTACAATGCTTCTATTTAAATAAATAAAAACATAAAAAAAGCTACTTATTTTTATCTTTATGTTTATTTGTTGTTTATCCCCAAACAAAAAAAAAAAAAATTTACACGGTACTTGAGTTTGGTAAACTCGAGTACTGTAGAAATTTTTTTTTTTTTTTGCATTTTATTTATAAAAGGTACTCGAGCTTGGTATACACGAGTACTGTGTTGCATGGTACTCGAGTTTACCAAGCTCGAGTACCACATAAATTTTTTTAATCGCACAAATCCAACTCAGCAGTGACACGGTGGCAGAACTGATGAGGAACTCGAGTTTCTGAAACTCGAGTTCTGGAAAAAGTGTTACTTTGCTATTTATTTCCGAAACAGTGTTTTTTTGCTAAAAATTTCCAAAAAAGGTGGTATTGGGCCATTTTGGCCCAACTAAGTGGCTTAAAAAAAATCACTTTCCAGCCTTTTTTTTATAGAGTCAAAGAGAGTGATACTTCAGCATTTGTGGGTGGGAGATTAATGAATTCTACACTCTAAAACTGAGAAAAAAAAAAACAGCTATTGCCACATCCAATTAAAGGATTTTTTTTTTCTAGTTTTTCTTTGATAAAAAATTTAATTTTTATTTATTAGCTAATATTTGAGACTTAATTAATACTCCCATTAATACATAAATATTTCTATTGGATAAAATTTTGGGGCCTTTTTTCATTGAGAGACCTTAGACGGTTGCCCATTTGCCTCATACCTTTAGCTGGCCTTACTCCCAAAAAAGTGAGCTTTTGTAACTCATCTTAAACAACCATTTCAAGACCCATTTATTTGACAAATATCAATTTTAGTAAAAATCGAATTCCAATCAGTTCAACTTGTAAGTATTTTGTACTCAAATAAGAAATTTGCGTTTGAATTCTACCTAAAAAGTAATTAGTTTTCATAAAGGGACACCATAAATTCAAACCCTATGATCCTATGTATTTGTCAATTGATAAAAAAAAAATTATTTTAAGTAAAAATGTCCATTTGATGCTTCCAAAGAAAAATTGTATTTTAGGACTTCCAAAAATAAGAGATCACATTACACATGATGTATATATTACTTTCTACCTAATCAACAAATCTATAAAGTGCCAAAAGGTGTAGCTCAACTAACACCTCATATTTTCAATGGGGATATCTTGATTCAAATCTCTCTCTCCCCCTTTCTAAATCTCAAATTATGAAGAAAAAAAAATCCATAAAGTAGTATATTTTCAAAAAAGTAAATTTATTTATCTTAGTTTTATTCCACTGCACTAGTCCACTGTAACAACGGTAAGCTAAACAAAGGGCATGCGCGCGAGGTGGGCAGTGAAGGCCAAAATAAGAGGAACAGTTGAACAAATATCAAACACCTCCTTGGCCTTGCTACTAAGACTTTCATCATCAGCTTCCTTTGCTTTGTTTCCTCATTTCCATTTCCATACTTACAATGTTCTTATCCCAAAATTTGGCTCCCTATTTCATTCTTCTTATTTTTCCACTGCTTTGCAACTGTTCGATGAAATGTCACAAAGAGATCGCCATGCACATGATAACCGATTTTACCATGCTCTTCATCTCGTCAAATCCTGCACCGTAAGACCCAACATTGTAACTGCCAGTATTGGCCATTGCATTGCTCTCAAGATAGGTGGTCTAGCTCACTTGCCCACTTCCACATCTCTTCTCACTGTGTACTCTAGAGCTAGACATTTTGGTTCTTCATTCGCCTTGTTTGATGAAATTCATAATAGAGATGTGATCATTTGGAATGCTATGATTACTGCCTCTGTTGAAAATGGATACTTTAGTGCAGCAATGAAACTTTTTGTGGAGATGACTGAAGAAGGAACTGGGTTTGATTCAACGACTCTTTTGGTGGTCGTGTCGGCTTCATCTCATGCAAATCACTTGAAACAAGGAAAAGTAATACATGGGTTGAGTTTGAAATCTGGGATGCTTTTTGATTCTATTCTATGCAATGCTTTCTTGGACATGTACTCAAAATGCGGTGATTTGAGCTCTTCGGAGCTAATGTTTGCAGGGATGGAATGGAGAGACATTGTTTCGTGGAATTCAATGATCAGTGGATGTGTCTATAATAGTCATCCCGAGAAGTCCTTATGGTACTTCAAAGATATGGCTTTATTTGGAGAACGAGCGGATAATGTAACTCTGTCTAGTGCTATTTCAGCATCTACTAGTCTAGGAGAGCTGATTTTTGGTGAAGTCATTCACGGTTATGGTATTAAACTGGGTTATGAGGACAGCTCTCACATTTCGGTTTCCAACTCTCTCATTTCTTTGTATTCACAATGTGGAGACACTAAGGCTGCAGAAACTATATTCAAAGAAATGAAACACAAGGATGCTGTTTCATGGAATGCAATGATTGAAGGATTTTCCTCAAGTGGAAAGATTTCTGAAGCATTTGATCTACTGCATGAAATGCAAATAACATGGTCTGTTCAACCTGATAAAGTGACCATAGTTACCATAATTCCATCATGTGCAGAAAAAATGTTGTTGAGAGAAGGAAGAGCCATTCATGGATTCACCATTCGTAGGCAAATGGAATCAGATTTATCAGTAAAAAACTGCCTCATGGACATGTATTCAAAATGCTATAGACTAACAAAGGCTGAACTCTTGTTCAATACTATGCTAGATAGAGACCTGGTGTCATGGAATATAATGATATCTGGATATTCTCAGAATGGGCATTCTGAAGAAGCTCAAAATTTATTTAGGGAACTACTCCATTTATACTCAAAATGCAGCTTGTCAACGCTTTTAGCCATACTTCCTTCCTGTGATTCCCATGAGTCTCTCCAGTTTGGTAAATCCATTCACTCTTGGCAGTTGAAATTGGGATTTTCAAATGAAATTCTTGCAGTTAATTCCCTCATGTACATGTATATTAATTGTGGAGACTTGAAAGCCGCTTTCTCATTGCTGCAGAGAATTGATGTTGTGGCGGATATTACTAGTTGGAACACAGTAATTGCAGGCTGCTCACAAAAAGGCCATTTCCATGAGGCTATAAACACTTTCAATTTAATGAGGCAGGAACCCAATATCAGCCATGATTCTGTTACTCTTGTTAATGTCATATCAGCTTGTGGGAATCTAGAGTTAGTTTCCAAAGGAAAATCTCTTCATGGGCTTGCTTTTAAAACTTTAATGGGATCAGATACCCGTGTGCAGAATGCATTAATTAGTATGTATGGCAGATGTGGGGATACTGAGAGTGCAAGATCAGTATTTGATTCCTGTTCAAATCGCAATTTATGTTCATGGAATTGCATGATCTCTGTTTTTTCTCAGAATAAGGATGCTAGAAAAGCACTAGAACTATTTCGTTGTCTTCAATATGGACCTAACGAGATCACCTTTAATGGCATCCTCTCAGCTTGTACTCAACTTGGACTTCTAAGATATGGAAGGGAGATTCATGGTCATGTATTTCGGCTTGGATTTCAGGAAAATCCTTTTATATCTGCAGCTCTTCTGGATATGTATAGCAATTGTGGAAGATTGGACATTGCTATCCAAATATTTAGAAATACACAGGAAAAGTCTGTAGCAGCTTGGAATTCTATGATTTCTGCATATGGGTATCATGGCAATGGTAAGAAAGCAATTGAACTATTCCACGAAATGTACAAGGCTGGAACTATGGCAACTAAAAGTACATTTATAAGCCTTTTATCAGCTTGCAGTCACTCTGGGCTTGTTAATGAAGGTATCTGGTATTATGATCATATGTTGAAGGAATATGGAGTGGAGCCTGTCACTGAGCATCACGTCTGCATGGTTGATATGCTGGGTCGATGTGGTAAGCTCAATGAGGCTTATGAATTTATTAAGCAAATGCAGAGCCAACCCGAACCAGGTGTTTGGGGGGCACTGCTTAGTGCTTGCAACTATCATGGAGACCTTGAGATGGGAAGAAAAGTGGCAAAACTTCTTTTTGAATTGGAACCTGACAATGTTGCATATTACATTTCACTGTCCAATATGTACGTTTTTTCTGGAAGATGGAAAGAAGCTGTGGAGTTAAGAAAAACAATTCAGGATCAAAGGTTGACAAAGCCAGCAGGTTACAGCCTAATTGATGTTGGTTTTGGGTGAGTGAGAGTTCATCAATGTGTTGAGTTTGGCAACATAGTGTCTTTTCTTTTTCTTTTTTCTTTTTTTTGTAAATGAAGAAAATATCATGGATGAATTATCTAATGTAATTATATTCTTTGATTATTTCTATCTACCAATCTTACTGCTTCAAATTCAATAAGAAGAAGCTATGTAAAATAACTTAAAAAATGATATCAATGAGACCGCAGTTTTTTGGGACTAAGGATTTGTTATTGCTATTGTTGTTCAAATATGAAATATTTGGCATGATATAGTTTAGAAAATGACATGAAATATTGAAATCTCTGAAACTTACACTTTTTCATTTTTGGTAAACCCTGTAGTCTTTGAAAAATTATGGGAAAGTAGTTAATAAGATGACATCTTCATGAATTTGTGAATTCTCGAATAACATAGTAAGTACATTGCCAAAGAAATTTATGCTCAGTTTGAACATTGAAAGGAAAAAGTGGAAGACATGCTCTGTTTGCTTGGAGATACATTTTTTATTTTGGGATAAGTGTTTGCTTGGAGAGACAGTTAGGAGAAGAAAGAAAAGTTGAAAGGTGAAATAAAATTTTCTTCACATTGACGATTTTGTTGGTACTTTTTGCTAAAGGAAAATTTTTATTGAACAACAAGAGGAGATTAAACAGAAACATAAGAGCTTTCAGCACCCCCTAACCTATTGACCACCCCATTCCTCTTTGATAAGGCCTTATTTCTATTCTCCATAGAAATACCTTCAGTCTTTTTATGAATTTTACTGCCCCAAAGAAGCTTCCGTAAAAGTTTTCCCATTGTTCCACCCAAAACCTTTATTTGGTAATAAACTTCCTAGACTTTTCGTACATCCTTAGAATCTTGTATGTAGTTTTTCTATTTGGAATATGAATTTTTAAATAGCTGAAACAATTTTTTAATCAAAAGAACATATGTAGCTTTGGATGGGAAAAATGGACATTTGCCCCTAATTTACAAATTATGCAGCAAAATGCCCCTGTTTTTGAAACTCGATTTTAACAAAATCGAGTTACAGGTGAAACTTGACATTTATGCATTTTTTAATAAAATCGAGTTTTATGCATATTTTGCTACTTAAATTTTCAATTTTTTTTGAAAATTTAAGTGAAACTCGACATTAGTAATGTCAAGTTTCACTTAAAAATATACATATAGCTCAATTTTGAGGATATCGAGTTTTACATAGAACTCGATTTTGTCAAAATCGAGTTTCAAAAACAGGGACATTATGCTAAATAGTTTCAAAATAGGGGCATTTTGCTATATAGTTTATAAATTAAGAGCAAATGCCCATTTTCCTCGCTTTTGGATATCCAATTTGCTTGTTTCTTGGTTTTTTAAATTTACCACTACAAAGAGCATGTTGCCTTATTTTCCTTGATTCTTTGTCTACATTGGGTATGCACGTGTGAATGAAGTTATGCATTGAGTAATAATAATAATAGTGAGTGGTAAATATAAAATAGGTTGGCTTAAATTCATAAGTCTTAGAATTTGGATTTAAGTGGTGTCCCTATATGGTGGTGTGCGGCAAATTGGTAAAGATTTTTAGGGTCCCTTTTGTAGTTACCAATTGTGCCGGATCAAGAAAATTTGATTTTTAGGGAGAGTTCATTCACAGTTTTTTCTTTTGTAATACCTCAACATGACATGAGCATGAAAGGGGTTTAAGAATTAATTTTCTTTTTATAAAGGCTAAAATATTTTTACTTTTTGATCCCATAGTGTAATCAGATGAGTCTTTTGGCTGAATATTGCTAAATTCGAAGTTAATTTGCGTTATAGGTACTGTTCCAACTTATTTAGGAATCTGAGGAAAGAGAGTGAATTTCGGCAACACCGTTGCTGAAATTCAACAAAAGTAGGAGAGAGAAAGAGAAAAAGTGGGAGAGAGAAATTTTTGATTTTCGGCAACACCATCACCGAAATTCCTTCTGCCCAGACCTGCTGCCCGAGTGGGTATTGAATTGTGGCAATGGCATTGCCGAAATAGGGAAATTTTTTTTTTTTGGCAATTGTGGCAATGCCATTGCCGAAAATAGGAGGAAAAAAAAAAAATAGTGGTTGCCGAAATCACATGTGAGGAATTAAAACAAAAATGTGCTACGTCTACAATATTTTTACAACATTTTCACAACAAATCACAGATGATTAGTTATTATTAGTTCAAATTTGAATTTAACACTGACATTACTTTTTTAATCCAACAATAACAACCTACCACTTAAAATTTATTGTAAAAATTGGGTGCACATATCATTTCTTAAAAAAAAAAAAAAAATGGAATGGAATTGTGGCAATGGGATTGCCGAAATAGGGGGAAAAAAATTGTTTTGGTTTGTGGCAATGCCATTGCCGAAAATGGGAGGGAAAAAAAAAAATAGTGGTTGCCGAAATCACATGTGAGGAATTAAAAAAAAAAAAATGTGCTACGTCTACAATATTTTTACAACATTTTCACAACAAATCACAGGTGATTAATTATTATTAGTTCAAATTTGAATTTAACATTGAGATTACTTTTTTAATCCAACAATAACAACCCGCCACTTAAAATTTGTTGTAAAAATATTGTAAAAATTGTGTGCACATATCATTTCTAAAAAAAAAAAAAAAATTGTGAAATGGATTTGTGGCAATGGCATTGCCGAAATAGGAGGGAAAAAAAAATTTTGTTGCAATTGGTTTGTGGCAATACCATTGCCGAAATAGGGGGCAAACAAATTTATGACAATTGTGGCAATGCCATTGCCGAAAATGGGAGGCATTGCCACTGAAGCAAAGCACATTGAAGCAAACTTACAAAAAGCAATGGCATTGCCACATTTGCATACTCAACTATATAAAGATGAATTGTTTATACTTAAAAAAAGAAGTTTTACAAAATTGTATATAAATAAAACGTAAAATGTAAAAACTCTTGGAAACTCATAATTTGAATGTTTGATATCAATTTATTTGTTGTTTTTTTTTTTTTTTTTTTTTGGTAGTGAATTAAAATATATTTGTATTTGAAAATGTAAGGTTTTAAATAATTGTACATAACTAAAATAAACAAAAAGCAAGATGTAAAAGCTCAAGGCAACACACATAGAAAGTGTTACTATTAATTTTATTACAATATATGTGCATTTGATAACTTAAGCCTCCCATTTTGTATATTGGTATTGTTTTTTTGTAAGTTTGCTTCAGAGTGCTTTGCTTCAGTGGCAATGCTTCCCATTTTCGGTAATGGCATTGCCACAATTGCCACAAATTTTTTCCCCCCTATTTCGGCAATGGCATTACCACAAACCAATTGTAACAAAATTTTTTTTTCCCTCCTATTTCGGCAATGCCATTGCCACAAATCCATTCCACAAATTTTTTTTTTTTAAGAAATGATATGTGCACACAATTTTTACAATATTGTTACAACAAATTTTAAGTGGCAGATTGTTATTGTTGGATTAAAAAAATAATCTCAATGTTAAATTCAAATTTGAACTAATAATAACTAATCACCTGTGATTTGTTGTGAAAATATTGTGGATGTAACACTTTTTTTTTTTTAATTCCTCCCATGTGATTTCGGCAACCACTATTTTTTTTTTCCTCCCATTTTCGGCAATGGCATTGCCACAATTGCCAAAAAAAAAAAAATTTCCTATTTCGGCAATGTCATTGCCACAATTCAATTGGTTTCGCGCACTCACACTTCGAGCACCCACTCGGGCAGCAGGTCTAGGTAGAAGGCGCACTCACACTTCGAGCACCCACTCGGGCAGCAGGTCTGGGTAGAAGGAATTTCGGTGATGGTGTTGCCGAAAATCAAAAATTTCTCTCTCCCACTTTTTCTCTTTCTCTCTCCTACTTTTGTTGAATTTCGGCAACGGTGTTACCGAAATTCACTCTCTTTCCTCAGATTCCTAAATAAGTTGGAACAGTACCTATAACGCAAATTAATTTCGAATTTAGCAATATTCAGCCAAAAGACTCGTAATAAGACTATCCTTGATTTTCCTAAATTCCTAAATCCCAACTCCCACATTTCTTAGGTTGATCCACAAGTCCCAATCAGAAAAAGATCCCCTCCAATTCCCTAATCTAATGTGCGACACGTAGCATTTATTTGATTTTTTAAAATGTCACATGTCTTATATCTAAATAAAATAAAAGGGAATTAGAGATCTTATCCCCTTCATATCCTTTATACTGAAATATTTTTTATTCTAACCATTTAGATGGACCAAAATGTGATCAATATTGCATATAATTCATTAGGGCTTGAACCATTGATTTTATTAATGTTGCCCTACCAAGTACGAACCTAGCATAGATATCTAACTCTAGACGGATGGTTTGCATGAAAATTCTTTCAATTTCACAGGTTTTTTTTTTTTTTTTTTTTTAATAAAAAAATTATGATAATTCGATAGTTGAGAGACGAGAGATTTGAACCTAGACGTCAAAACACCAAGAGATGTCACTTAAGCTACAAATAAAGTTCTCAATTTGGTTTCTTATATATATAAATATATATATATATATTACAAAATAAATATACATAATCTTCATCGCATAATGTTTTATCATATCAAATTATTAATTTAATACTTCCGCAACATTTTCACAATAATGTCATAACAAATTTTAGGTGACAAGCTGTTATTAGTGGGTAAAAAAATGTTGTAAGTAGTAGGTCCAAATTAGAACCAGTAACAACTTACTAGCTAACATGTTATATATGAGTAAATTAAAAAAAAAAAAATTCTTAATGTTAAAAAAAATTCATATGTGAGTAAAGTGATGAAAAAAAAGGGTTAAAAAAAAAACAATGATTTGTTTATATTCCGGCTGGAATTTAGTGGAATGAACCGAACAAGCTAAATGGACAAAAATAGGTCGGAATTTAGAATGAAACAGAACAGAAATATGATTCTTACTAGTTAATTAACCAGAATGGAATTTCGGTCAATTCGGTTAGAGCAGAATGAAATTGATAACATTGACCGCATGCCTCTTGACCTTTTAATTCCACCCGCTATGATTTTATCTTTTGGATCTAATTAATATAAATTCGGTCATATAATATAAAATTTTAAATCACATTTGATTTCTACACCTTTAATAAATTTATTATGAAAAATTTTAATATAAAAAACAAAATCCATTTAAAGCTCGATTTTGCTAGTACCTACCAATAACGTGGGCGTGAGCATCAGTGGGTTCTTCTGCTTCTCTCATTTGTGTTAACTTATCAGCCCACACAGTAGGTTTGTGTTTTCATGAGTTTTCTATATTTGTTTCCATTCACCACCTTTCAACCTCTTGGGTTGGACTAGTCTGCGTAGCTGTTGCTGAAGTTCCGGTTTGGGATTTGGCTAAGGTAGACCTCACTTTTCACTACCTTCTTTTTATGCCCTGAACCTGTTTGACGTTTTGTCTAAACCAAAAACCAACATAGTTATCTTCGCATTTCTCTCTTCCTCTATTCATTTTCCCGTCATTGATTAGTGTCCTGCACGAGGACTTTAGTTTGGAATTGTCGTGGCATTGCTAAAGCCTCAACAAAAACCACCCTTGGAGCTTTAACAGAGAGCAAAGCCCAGATTGCATCAACTGTATAGCTCTCTTATACAGCCATACTCTCATTGCCAACATCTCAAAATCCCAATCATGAGATAACTACAATGGAAGTAGTCGTAGCAGCCCCTCAGTTGAAAGCAGTAGGACTAAGTTGTGTTCATGCTCATACTGCATCCATATTCACTAGTAGTACTAGTTTAAGTAAAAATAAGTGTGCACTTCAGATTCGGCAGCCTCTACGCAGCCCCAAACAAAATGTTTTCATCATTAATGATGATAATAATAATGACAAAACCGATACTTCAAAACCAATGGAAATGGCAATAAAAACTACTACTACTCCTAATAAGAAGAGAGGCAGCAGCAGGTGCACAAGCTCGGATATTTTGCGATTGATGGATGGGCTTGGCCTCCCCATACCCTATGATATGTATGCTTCCCTTATCCAAGAATGCACTCTCACTGCGGACTCTGCAAGAGCTATGGAGTTGCATGCCCGCATCACCCCGAGGCTCGAACTTCCATTGCCTTTGCTTAACCGACTCCTTCTCATGCACGTATCATGCGGTCTATTTGACACTGCCTGGCATTTGTTTGAACAAATGTTCCGTAAGGACATCCTCACTTGGGCCACCATGATTGTTGCTTATGCCAGCAATGAAGATTACCATGAAGCCATAACTTTGTTTGGGAAAATGCAATCCCAATCCCAATTTAATTTTTTCGAATTACCCACATGGCTCATAGTTTGTGTTCTCAAGGCATGTCTGTACACTATGGATATGGAACTCGGAAAGCAACTCCATGGCAGCTTACTGAAGTTGGGTATTGCTAATGATTTCTTTCTCAACAGTTCCCTAATCGAATTTTATGGGAAATTCAAATGCCTAGAAGGTGCTGACTTTGTCTTTAATCAACTCCCACGTCACAATACCCTGACCTGGACGGCCAGAATCATTAGCAGCTGCAGGGAAGAGCATTTCCATGATGTTTTTACTTACTTTAGGGAGATGGGAAGGGCAGGAATTAAGAAAAACAAGTTCACATTTTCTAGTGTTCTCAAGGCATGTGGTGGGATTCACGACCATGGGCATTGCGGTCGACAGGTCCATGCCAATGCCATCAAGCTTGGGCTGGATACAGATTCTTTCGTGCAGTGTGGGTTAATTGACATGTATGGAAGAAGTGGGCTACTGCCAGATGCAAAACTGGTGTTTGAGATGAATGGTGACAACAAGAGAAACACTGCATGTTTGAATGCAATGGTTACCGGGTACATGCGCAATGGCTTTTACATTGAAGCCGTCAAGTTTCTGTATCAGATCAAGGCAGCTGGAGTGCAGCCCCCAGAATCTCTGCTCAACCAACTGAGGATAGCTTGTGGTAGTAACACTACTGAAAGCAAGATCTAAACAGACAGGTGGAATGTATACTTGAGGCAGATGACATGCTCTTATAGTTTTTTTCTGTGACTCAGCATCATTTGTGCATGACATCTTTGTTCATCTAACAGCATTGAGTGGACGACCTTGCATAGCACCAGTGAAACAAACCATAACTGGAATATTTTTTCAACCCCCCCCCTCCTTTTTTTTTAAAGTTTGTGCTTGTATAATCTGCAATAGAACCTCAAATCAGCTTTTAGCTACTGTAAATAAATCATACAACATATTTGAGTATAAGGTGTTTATTCATCTTGGGCTACACATCTGAACTATTGATCTGGAGATTTTTGCATTTGCTGTCCAAGATATGCAGGTTCAAAGTCATTGCTGTGACTGTTTACCTTGAAGTTTTGAACAGCCTGACCTGGTGCTTTAATATTATATATAGCTATTGATGTGAGATCCGTGTGTTTTTTTTATGGCTTGGGGAAGGAGGGAGGGTTTTCAATTGTTCTGTTGGCTTTGTTTTCCCTTGGAATTTCTGATGATGATGATGATGTTGAACAGGTATGTTTAACCACTGGTGGAGGTGTTGATAAATGCGTATGGCATATCTGCATAAGCTGAGTTAGGATTAGTTTTTATTTTCTGCATCAATTTCTATTCAAAAGATTATCCTTCCTTTGCAAAAATCAATTCTCTAATATACTATTTTTTGCTCAATACCAAGCAAGGTTTGATAGTTTTTGGTTCTAGGGCATTTATTTGTTCTGTAGGAACACGTTCTGAAGGATCTACTCAAAAGGCAACAATGGAAAGCCAAAATTGGTTTCAGTTTAGACGGACTCTCTTTTTACTACCAACTGTGCTTTGAACAAATAGCATCATGCAAGTCAGCCACAATCAAAGGGGGGGTGGAATTAACACATCCAATGGGGTAGACACACTGACAATTTTCATTATTTGATGAAGTTATTTTATTTTCTCTATTCTGGATGTTGGATGCTGGTCAATATTCTTGTCAGTAACACTTCTGCACCCCCCCCCCCCTTCCCCTCCCTCCTATCTTATTCCAACCCAAAGAAGATGAAAAAATAAAAGAGGATTTCTTATTATTGCTGAAACTGGTCCGTTTTGGTGAGACCTAGGGTGCTTCTTGTTTTATTGTGCAATTGATTACTGAGCAGTAAGTCCTACTCTCTCTCTCTCTTTCACACATACACACACCAGCACAACTTCAATAATAGCAAGAGATGCATGGCCAATATTGCCAGGAGTTTAATTTTGATCTTTTATATTATGTATTCAGAAGCAGAGCCATTTTACAATACCCCTCGATGAAAATGGGAGATTTCTTGCAATCTTTATGATGGGAGGCATAGTGGCATACATATCCAATGGATGAATTAGCATTCCTAATTAATACACAATGATACTAAGATGATTTTAGTACGGTGGTTGAGCTATAAACTGTAATTGTTGGCTCCAGAATTCACCAAGCAGTTGCGGTGAGTGGCAAAATCACTTCATGATAAAATTCATTATCATCTTTCAGAAGAAAAAAAAAGGTATGTCATGCATTTTAATGCTACACATTATTGTAAAATCATCTAAGTACTGGTGTTATAACAATCTGTATTTTTTTTGGCGAATATGTGCATGCACTTGACTTTTCATGCCATGGATACTTGAAATTTAAATGAACCCCTTGTTTTACTATTTACTGACAAATACAAGTTAGGCTTATTTATTGGTTCCATAGAAAATACAAGTTAATCGATCCCAGACGTTACTCAAAACTTTCCTTGGAAAGATCTCCATAGAAAATATCTCACGATTAAGATTGCTACAAGACGATCTCAAGTATGCCGTGAGAATAGGTCCTCCTCAGTAAAATTCTTTTTGGGAAGATCTCTATCATACTTTGAGAACATGTCTTTCTTAGCAAATATTGTTGGAAAAATAGCATGGAGTGAATAAAAAATTGATGTTTTATGTTCACTTGAAAATGTTATTAAAAGTGATGAAAATTTTGAGTCTCACATAGAAAATGAAAGAGATAATATATGAGTTTATATGCTCATGGGCCGGACGGGCCTTTGGCATATGTGGACTGGGCCTACTTGTCCAAATAATAATATTTTATTATTTTAATTTTTGAGTCACTTAGTCTGTGTACAGTAGTTATTACTGCAATAGAGTGTCTGTTCAGTAACGTATAATTTTTCATAGTCCCTCATTCATAAAAACTACTTTTCAAAAAACTCTTCCTGAGAGAATATTTTGTGCATTTCATTTTGTGTCAAAGAGAGAGAAAGAGACATTGAGTAGTTTGCAGAGCACGACCTTGTGTGTTTCGTTTTCGTGCTGTAGATCATTTTATCCTGGGAGGCAGATGTCCATGAGTCTCAAAGCATCACAGTGATTCTGTGAGGGGCGAAATCTGCTTTAAGGAGATTGTGTCAAACACAAGACTTGATCTGAATCATTTATCCTTCACGCATTTGGTCTGTGAGTTTTTAATTATTTGCAGATTTCTTCTTATATATACAGTATCTATTTATTGTTTTGTCTATCACATTTATTTGTATTATTACTTATATTTAGATCTGTATGTTGTTTCTTTTGCTTTATCACAAAAGTAAATATTTTGTTGAAATATATACAACAAATATTTCATTGGACAGATCTGTAAAATTGTCATGAGACAGACCTCCATCCTGTTGTGGGATTCCTTCTCTTTGTCCATTAGAGAGAAGAATCTAAAGTATTTTCTTCCACGGGTTCGGTTCTCACAAATATCAGGTGTCTTAGAAAAAAAAAAAATTAACATTCTTGGTCACATAATATAAGGTTCATACATTTTTTATTAGATTCTAAATGGAGTATCATTCAGACATTAATAGTGCCTGTTGATGTTGAATTTACGTAACCTGTGGCTGTGATGATCTTTAACAATATGCCCTGTGGCTGTGATGATCTTTAACAATATGCAGGGTGACGGATGCAGGGGCGGCGCCACCTTAAGGCGAGGGTGGTCCCAGGACCACCCTGACCTGAATTTTTTTTTTTTTTTTTATATTATAATTTAAAATTTTTTATTTGTCTACCCTTCAAAAAAAATTTGGGAACACCCTCAGTTTTTTTTTTTTTTTTTTTTTTTTATGCCAATAAAATTAAATTTTGCTTCATAATTTGTTTTACATTCAGTGGATGAATGATTGCTTGGTTGTGTAAATTGAAAGAGATGTAGCTTGTAGTATTGATAATGAGACTATCATGCACTGATTTCAAAATATGAAAACTCGTAGAAAGCAATTGTAAACTTTATGTATTTGCGTGTTTTTTTATTATTGTTATTATCAATATATGAATTTCTCTTTTTATTAGATTGTATAATTTATGCTTCTTAAAAAACACCCTAAGACAAATTTCTGGAGCCGCCACTGGGGGATGCAGACAATTGTTTTCAGAGAGGAGGGGGAGGGGCCAATGATAATGAGTAATGGGGCATATATGAGCTTTGTCCATGCCAGATGGGGATGAAATGTTAGTGGATGTAATGTATTGTAAACATCTCCAACCTTATTCTTGATGGGAGGATTAATGTTCTGAAAACGAATGTAAAGATTATCTCAACGCCATTTGTAAGATTTTTTGTGCATTGCATAATTTTTTGACAGATCCTTTGTTAATGAGATTCTTGCTTTCAACATCGGGTCCCCTCTTGCATCTGGATATATATGTGTATTTTTTTTTTCTTCTCCTGAATTGCATGTGGATGTATTAGCACTGGGATATTTGGACCAGATAAGGCGAGTAAAGAGGATTCAATTGCTTGCCCATTGAAAAGGATTAGCAATGAAAACACATCCGCACTAGTCACTACATATGAATATCTAGTTTTTTTTTTCTTGAATGGAAAATGAATATCTGGTTTTTAAGATTATTGACTTTTTTTTTTTGGTTGATAAGATAAGATTCACTAATTGGTTGTTCAATTTGTTTGGTTTATTAATCTTTCAACCTGGGTTGGGTCAAACTAGAAAGAGTGGAATTAGACGTTAGAACTTTAAGACTCGGGCTAAAAATCACTCACTTAATTATCTTGATCTCAAAAAATAGTAATGTCTGGGATACAATATTTTTTTTATTTATTCTTTGCAATTGTTTGTTTGGAAATAATTTTGTTAATATAGAAACTCTGTATTAAGGAAGAATAAATATATTATCATAATTGGGATGTTCATGTTACCCTCCCTTGGTTGAAAATGATTTTTTCTTTTTTCTTTTTTTCTTTTTTTTTGGTGTTGTGATTGTGAGTGAGGGTTTGGTTTGGGAATATGGGATGGTCCCCTAGCGCATTTATCGATACCAAAAGAAATAGAACGTTGCTATAGACACCAAAAATTTCATACACTCATAATTCTTCTCCTTCTCACATGGAATGGGACATTGCATACAACAAGTACGCAAAATAATAAATATCAATGAAAGAGAGAGAGAGAGAGTTTCAGTCTATATCTCTAGACTTTTGGCAAGAAATATCAACTTTGAGCATCTTTTTTCCACCTCACAATACGTATCTTAGATAATAGTTCTATGTGATAGTAACAGAAAACTAATCAACTTTGAGCATTTTTTTTCCACCTCACAATACCTATTCCTGATTAGCCCACCTAACCAACAAGACGCTAATATAGATACAATAATACTAGAGTACCATATTTTTTATAATAACTTTGTCACAATTATTGCGCGTAAGAAATTGAGTGATGGAGAAAAGGTAATAGGTCTATATAATAGTAACAGACAACTAATCACAGTCTGTCACATAAAATATAATGAGTGATTATTTGTAAATGAAAAAATAATATTAATGGTGAGCCTAGATGAAAACTAATAAAAGGTTAGTCACACCAATATTTTGTAAAAATGTTGTAAAATAATTTGTGACTGTAGTATTACTCGACAAGAATAATGCTAGAGATATAAACTATATTACAAAAAATTTTACAAACTACTAATATGGTGAGTGATTATTGGTAAATGAAAAAATGATATTAATGGTGGGTCTAGATGAAAACCAATAAGAAGTTAGACACATCAATATTTTATAAAAATGTTGTAAAATAGTTTGTGGCCGTAGCATTACTCATAAGGACAACGTCTATTACACACTTGTATGCATTGACATCAGTGAATAAATACACCAAAATCATAACTCTTAAGTCAAGTTTTAAAATTTGAAATTGTGACTTAAACAACCCTTTTGAAAATGGATATTACTCACTAATTCTTATACGGATTTATAAAATTAGAGGCATGTATGGGTTTTCCCATTGCCATGGCCCATTTTATATTCATGTAGAGTAACAGACTCAGGGGCCCGCTTTATCTTGTATGGTTGTACTTCATATATGGATGGGATTTGTGGTCCAAAATATTTGCTCCTGTCTCACGCTTCATCTTGCGTTTCTTAATTTTTACTCTATCATGGAATTTCTGCTTTCATTTTTCTTTTCTTTTTTCACTAAGGAAAACATTAAAATTACTATAAATTTTAATTTTAAAAAAATTTGTTTGCAAACTGATATGACAATAAATATCAATATTGTTTTTAACCAAAATATATAAAGTAATGCTACAGCCACAAACTATTTTATAATATTTTTACAAACTATTAATGTGAAAATTTTTACTTGTTCTAACATCACAATTTTATTTACAATAACTATTTGAAAAATGCTAAAGCCACATCAGTTGTTTGCAAAAATGTTGTAAAATAGTTTGTGTATATAGTATTACTCAAATATATATTATATAAGAAAAGTCAGGCTCAAAACTGCTTTAAATGAAAATTTTTATGAAAAAAAATAATTTTTTAATAATTTGCACCGCTACTTTACTCTTGTCAATAAAATCTACTGGTTACCAAAATTTTCTAAATCACTGCCCCAAACTATGATTGAAAGAAAGATGATAATGCCACGGTAATTTCTGATGCAGTATTGCCCAAAGAATGTTGAAGATGTTACAAACTTGCATTACAAAATGGCATCTATGTGAGAAAGTTTATAAGCATCAAAATTTGACATTTGTTGACGTGACAAATTGTTAGTAATAGATAAAAAAAAAAAAAAAAAAAAAAGTCAAAAGTGGGTCTAAATGAAATTCAGTACAAGCTTACTTGATGAAAAAAGGCGGTCAATATTTACGTTGCTCCATTCATAGTTCATTGGATGCTTAAGCTTGATTATCCTGCAATGTACGCTTTCCGAAGATCTGTCACTTTCTAGTGAAAAAATAATTCACCAAGTATTCCCTCCTGAATTGAAGCCCATTACCCCACCATTTAGATGCCCATTCAGGACACAATCATGGCATGGATTTTGCGAACAGTTTGGAAATTGGAAGGAAACTGCGTAACAACACGTTCGGCAAGGAGCCCTACTTGTTAAGCGCCAACAGTTAAAGCCAAGCCATCAATTATTATTATAGGGATGATAACAGGGCATGATGGGTCTGAATCTGATTATGGCCGTCTAGTTCACTTTTTAAAGGCAAGAAAAACCCATGCTAGACTCAAGTGGATAGGTCAAGCCAAAGCGGGTTGGTTTTGACACTACCAAGATAAAGATGAGAGAAAAAGAATGGGTAATTATTAGAGTTGAGAGAGAGGCTGAGAGAAAAGTGTTTTTGGGAATAATAATAGAATATATATATATATATATTTATATACACATTAGGAGAGTAGGTATTATTCTAAGAAAAGTATAAATACAAAGTAGATTTTACAAGTGGTTGGGATGAAGGTTTCCTAAAGAACCTATCAGACTCAAAGGGTGAAGATACTATCTTGTGTAATGGTTATATGTAATCAATGTTTCATAACTTGTGAAGTATATGGATGTATGATTTTTATCAACTATGTCTCGGTTGCATGCAATTAATATATATAATAAGAGTAGTGTTTATTCACACAAACAATTTTATACATACTTTCAAAAGTAACTAAATCACGATTTCGGTTGCTTTTAAGAGTGTGTGTAAAATAAGTTGTGTTCGAGTTGAACCTGTAAAATAATTATTCCAAGTGGTGGGGCTCTGTGGTGTAAAAGATCTCTTTAATGGATCGCGTGATTGATCCCTATTTTTATGAAACAAAGACATGGGTCCATTTCGATTGGATAGAATCCTTCTCCAAATTTTATAGATCTTGCAGACTCAAAATGCAACCAATAGTGTAAGCATCAAAGTGTGTGGCTATGGCTCACTGGCTTACTTTCCTTTAAAGGCTCATAAATAACCCCAATTAACAGAAATCTCTAACCCAATCCTCCCTAACTTCCTCATAACATTTGTTGTGTTTACCCATTTAGTGGGGTAGTTGTACATTTCTTTCGAGGGACCACAACAACATGGATGCCTTATCTTCTTCTTTCCTCTCTACTTTCTCCACCCAAAAGCTTCTCTACCGAACAACACCACCGTCACCACCACCACCATCATCATCTCCTATCCTCAATGTAAGGATTGAAGAAAAGCCCCAACAAACCCCAACAACAAAAACTACACAACCCATTTCCACTTCAACCACCCCACCTCCAAAAACAACCTCCCAAACCCCATCCTCCATAAGATCATCATCATCATCATCTTCAAATTCTTTACAATCAACAAAGAGAAAAGTAGAGCCATCAGTGCCAGCACTGATTTTCAATGCATTAGACGACATAATCAACACCTTTATAGACCCTCCTATCAAACCATCAGTGGATCCAAAACACGTTCTCTCCCAAAACTTTGCTCCTGTACTCAACGAGCTTCCCCCAACAGATTGTAAAGTAATACAAGGCTCACTCCCACCATCTTTGAACGGTGCATACATTCGCAATGGCCCGAACCCTCAGTTCCTCCCTCGCGGCCCTTATCACCTCTTCGATGGTGACGGTATGCTTCACTCTTTACGCATCTCACAAGGCAAAGCCTCGCTTTGCAGCCGATACGTGAAGACAAACAAGTACACGTTGGAACGCGAAGCAGGGTTTCCACTATTTCCCAATGTTTTCTCTGGTTTCAATGGCCTGACCGCCTCAGCAGCACGTGGTGCTTTATCTGCTGCTCGAATCCTCGCAGGTCAAGTTGATCTTTCCAATGGCTTTGGCCTGGCGAATACGAGTTTGGTTTTGTTTGCGAATCGTTTGCTTGCATTAGGCGAGTCGGATTTGCCTTACTCGGTGAAACTGAGCTCAAATGGAGATGTAGAAACTTTGGGACGCTACGATTTTGATGGGAAACTTTTTATGAGCATGACTGCTCATCCTAAAATCGACTCCGACACCGGTGAAGCCTTTGCGTTTCGATACGGCCCGGTTCCTCCATTTTTGACCTACTTCAGGTTCGATAAAAATGGAGTGAAACAATCAGATGTGCCCATATTCTCCATGACCCGTCCTTCTTTTTTGCATGACTTTGCTATAACAAAGAAGTACGCAATATTTGCTGACATACAACTTGGGATGAACCCATTGGAAATGATAGCAGGAGGGTCTCCTGTGGGATCAGACCCGTCGAAAGTGTCGAGAATTGGAGTGATACCTCGATATGCAAAGGACGAGTCTGAGATGAAATGGTTTGATGTGCCTGGGTTCAATATTATACATGCTATAAATGCATGGGATGACGAAGATGGCAATGCAATAGAGATGGTTGCACCCAACATATTGTCTGTGGAACACACCTTGGAGAGAATGGAACTTGTTCATGCGTTGGTGGAGAAAGTGAGGATCGACCTCAACACAGGGATTGTAAAAAGGTAAGTCAAAACTAACATAGTATTTTCTAGCACTTTTAGTGCCACAACTCGCTCATGTAGTGAGTTATAATTGGTAGAGGGGTATCGCATATGGACTCACCATCACCCTTCCACTAACTATAACTCGCCACATGGGTGAATTGCAGCACAAATAGTGCCACTAAACTTTTTTTTTCTTCAAACTTAACTCACAATTAGTATTATTTACGATCTTTTCATAATAATTAAAGGAAAATTCAACTTTCTCATGTCACGTCCCTTTTCACATCACCTTTTTTTTTCTTAATGGATTTTCCAATAAACCTTTAAACTAAGTTAAAAATAAGATTAATCTTTGTCATGACAAATTTTTTTTTTTGACAATTTTTTCATGTCAATTAGACTCAAAGTAATCGGTTAAACATAAAATAATAACAATAAAAAAATTATTTATGTCCTATTTTTCTACCATGTTAAATACTTAACGTCTCAATTCCTCTATTAATATATTTTTTCTTACTAAAAGCTTTAAAACTCAACTGGTTGGTATTTCTTGCTATATTAATATCTATGACGTATAAAATTCAAATCTCTCATCCCAATTGTAATTATCAAATTATCAACAACAAAAATAAAAAAATAAAAAATTTAAAAGTAAGATGTGAAAAATAAATTATATTATAATATATTACATTTTGTATGATGTTTACATTATAATATATTTATTTCTTCAAAACATTTTTTTTTGCTAATAAAATATACAAAATATTTATTTGACCCACAAAAAAAAATCAAAAACCCCCGAATTATGATGAATGAAAATGATTAACTTTTGAAAAAAATAGAAGAGTCTTTAAGTACGCACATACTTAGAGGCTAGTTTTTATTATTGTCAATTAATTTTGCTCTCAATATTATCCCTCAAACTAAAATCCTGATTCTGTCACTAAAGGTATCCCATATCAGCGAGGAATCTAGATTTTGCGGTGATAAATCAGGCATACGTGGGGAAGAAGAACAAGTATGTGTACGCGGCGGTGGGTGATCCAATGCCCAAGATATCTGGGGTGGTGAAGTTGGACTTGTCTAAAGGAGATCAACGTGAGGATTGCACTGTGGCAAGTAGAATGTATGGGGAAGGGTGTTATGGGGGAGAGCCTTTCTTTGTGGCAAGAGAGGCTGCAGAGAATTTGGATGCAGAAGAGGATGATGGGTATGTTGTGTCTTATGTGCATGATGAGAATACAGGAGAGTCAAGGTTCTTGGTGATGGATGCCAAGTCTCCCAATCTTGATCTTGTTGCCACCGTGAAGCTCCCACGCAGGGTTCCCTATGGGTTCCATGGATTATTTGTCGCGGAAAGTGACCTCAACAAGATCTAGCAAAATTATAGAGAGTACAATAATGTCAAACCATCTCATATGAATAGTGAATCTCATTGACTTAATTTAATTTTTATTAGATTATCAAAAAAAAATTTAATTTTTATTAATGAGATTCACTATTCATATAAGATTTATTATAATGCGAGAAGAAGGAGTTTGACAATGTTATACACATAATAAATTTCACTAATCAAGGTTGTAAGTTATGATTAGTATAACATATTTCACAACAGATTATATTAATTACTTATATCATTATTGTAATATACCAGTTACAACCATAAATGATTATGAGATTTATTGTTTCAATAAGAGTCTAACAAGTGGGGTTGTTTGTGCATGATGTGAAGGCAGAAGAGTCGAGGTTTTTTGTGAAATGGATGCTTTGATCTCCCAATCTTGAAGAAACCTTGCGTGGCCACTGTGAAGCTGCCACGCAAGGTTTCTTATGGGTAACATGGATGGTTTGTCTTGGAAATGAAAACGACCTCAACAAGCTCTAGTAAGTTGGTGTAATTTTGCCAAATAGCATAATTTAAAAAAAAAAAAAATAGGAAAAATGTATCAGGATAAATTTATTTAGTTATATAGCACTTTTTTGAAACTCAAGTTTGTCAAACTAGATTTCTAAGTATAATTTTTAATCAAATTGTCATGCTAGCCCATAATGCTTGGAACTCAAGTTTGTTAAAATCGAGTTTGTCAAACTCAAGTTCCGAAAAAGTACTTTTAGTAATGTAGCACTTAAGTGCTACATTACTAAATAAGTTTGGCCGAATGTGTTTCTCCTAAATCTTTCCTAAAATTATGTTATTTGGCAATAAAAAAGCCTAGTAAGTTGTAAGTAGCAAATAGAAACTAGTAACTTCCCACCACCAAGTTCAAAAATTTAGAAATAAAACAAAATACTAATGATACATATTTTACATTATTTCTCACTTATGACTTATGACACAAAATAATAAATTTTACAATATTTTTGTAGGCTTGAGGTGTTAGATCAATGTTAGGGGTGATTATAATGAAGAGTAATTCTTAGGTGCTCTCAGAGCGTAGAGAATAGTGCTCTTTCTTCTCACATTCATAGTGGAGTCCACTCATTAAATTTATGGTAGGGTCCACCATAAATGTGAGAAGACAAATCACCATTTTACTATACTTCGGAAGTACCTAATAATTTTTCCTACAATGAAAGTGATGTTGCAATAAATTGTCACATCAACTAGTTGGCAAAAAATTAGTGAAATTTATTTTGTTTTTAGTATTGTTTTTTAGGTCCTGTTAATGGATACTTAATTAAACAACTTTCAACCTAAAGTCATTTTTACTAACTTTTGCTATTTTTCAATATAAGTGGAACCCGTTATAAGCCTTCTTAACTATGATCAGTCAACAAAATCCTTGTTTTTTTTTTTCATACTACAGAATTATCAATTATTTATTGATTTTCATATGATTTACAAATAACATCACTTTATTATCTATCATTATCACAATAATTTTTACAAAATATTTCATAACTATAAAGTTGTCATTTTATTAATAGTAGATAATAATGTGACGTTAGTGGTTCTAATTTTAGGGGGTTTTATCAGACTGGACTGGTACCCAATTCTTGGTTGAACCAATCGATCTGGTTTGGCTTTTAAAACTATGGTAAAAACTCATAAAATCTGTCAACTCGGTCATCAAGAAAAATATCACCTTCATAGTTCTTGAGTATTTGTGAAAAATGTTATGGCTTTATGCTTATGCTTAATTCATTAGAGTATTCACATCTGAGGTGATAAAAATTTTAGCTTTTAGCACCCAAAAAAAAAAAAAAACTACTTTATTTACTTTAACATCTCACTTAACAATACACCATAAATTTCATGTTCTATTTTAACATGCAAACCCAATAAAATAATATAAACAACTCAATAAAATAGTATAAACAATACAATAAAAAATTCATTTAACTATGAGAGAGAGGATTCTCCAAAAAAAAAACCTATGAGAGAGAGAGAGAGGGAATAAAAATAAGTAGCAAGTCAACTTATTGATATTGTAGCAACTTGTTAAAAAATTTAGGGGGTGTTTGGTAGGTAGGGGTATTTAAACAAAGTTTTTGTTGTTTAAATAACACAACACATATTTTCACAACACTTTTTCATGTACACGTATTTTCAAAAAACTTAAATAACGTTACTAGAACAATATTACCAAACGAACCTTAACTTTAACAACTTGGATGTAATTAAATAGCTTTATTGTATTTGTGTGCAATAAATAACTATTTTCAAATGAATCAACATTGATATCACTTTTATTTGGATTTTTTTTTTCAAAATAACACTAAAACTCAAACAATTTCATTAGTTAGCACGTTTTCAAAACTATTTAGCAGACTAACATCTCGAGTTTTATGCGTGGAAATCGAGCATTATAGACTCGGTTTCAAACGAAGAAGAAACGCAGAAGAAACCCAAGCCTAGAAGGAAGAAACCCAGAAACCCAGACCAAACGAAGAAGAAAAACAAACCAGAAGAAACACGAAGAAGAAACCCAAACAAGAAACACAAAGAAACAACAAACCACGAAGCTCCAAGAGAAGGCGGCGATGGCGACGAAGCTCCAGGCGAAAGTTTTCTTCTCTGGGTCTTTGGGTTTGATGATGTTTCGTTGAGTCTGGGTTTTTGGTTTAATGATGTTTCGGTGGGTACCTCAGGAAAATCGAGTCTTGAAGACTCGAGTTCCATGGAACTCGAGTTCATTACACTCGATTTAGCAGAACAAAATCGAGTTCCTTGCGCTCGAGATGTTAGTTTGCTAAATTGTTTTGAAAACATGCTAACTAACGAAATTGTTTGAGATTTAGTGTTATTTTGGAAAAAAAAAATCCCTTTTATTTATTTTTATATTTTGGTTAATCAGGTGCATATATAAAAACAACAACCAACAATTACAAACTGGCCATAGAGGCCAAAGTATTGGCAACACGCCTATAATAATATAGCCCATTCATATCAGCATCAAGCAAAACATTTAAATCATCAAAGGGAGAGGTATCAAAAACAACAAAATTTTCCATCATGGAACAACCCCTCTTAGCCAGAAAATCAACGCATTTATTCGCCTCTCTAAACACATGCCCCACCCGGACCTGCATGAACCTGACCACGAAAGACCTATAATCACACAATAAAGGAGCATAGCTTTTGTTAGGACAGTCAGTACCACTGAGCATCTCCACAATCACCTTGGCATCAAGCTCCACCTTTAACTGATTTATTCCCAATTGAATGGCCAAAATCAGACCATCTCGCAAAGCCCACCTCTCAGCCATAACACTAGTAGCGTGTCCAATTGATCTCGAGAATCTCTTAACCCAACCTCCATGGCAGTCCTTGATAACCCCTCCACCACCGGCCTTACCTGGATTTCCACATGAAGCTCCATCCGTGTTAAGTTTATGCCAACCATCTAACGACTTAGTCCATCTTATTGGGATAGCAATTTTGGAAGAGACTTGGCGGCTTTTACTCACACAGAAAAAATATTCCCTTGCTTGACCATTGCAGTCTTTGTCCAACCTGGGATTCAGAATGGTGTTTTCAAACACCACCTTATTTCTATTCTTCCACAAGCACCAAACCGCAAATAAAAACAAGGTGCTCCAAGGGATAGATGTGTTGTGCCTAACTGTGCTTAGACAATTTATTTTAAGCCAATCCTCAAAATTTTCATTGAAGGAGTTTATGTGTGAGGCAGGTACCCCTAACCTACACCACAGGTCACAAGCAAATTCACAATCTCGAAGGAGATGAACAATGGTTTCCTTATGCCGATTACACAATGGATAAGTCTTACCACAATTAATGCCCCTAGCTGCCAACACACTTTTAACAGGAATACTACCATGAACACATAGCCAAAGGAAGCTTATAATCTTTGGAGCCACTGCCCTTGAAACTAATTTCCAATTGTGTCATCCTCATTAGCCAGCTGGTAGGCTGAATTAGTGGAGAAATCTCCATCTTTGGAGTACTTCCACATGATAGAATCTTTCCTATTTTCAAACAACTGAATTGGAACAGCTTTAACCTTATTTTTGATTGAATCCGGTAACTCAAAGGGAAGGAGTTCCCATCTCCATTCATGATCATGGCATAAGCTAGCCACTGTCAGCCCTTGATCTCCTTGCCTTAAGGGTCCTTCTATCATGCCTCGAAGGGAATCGCCATTAATCCAATTGTCCAACCAAGCACTGACCTCGTGGCCATTACCAATTCCCCAACAAATCCCTTTCATGAATATGGGAAACCCCAGGCTGAGAGCTTTCCAATTAGGTGATGAAGGAAGTTTTTCTGGGTTCCTCGACCTCATTCTCGAAGAGGAGCAATATTTTTTAAGTAACACCTTGGCCCACAGAGCATTTTGTTCATGGTACATCCTCTAATTCAATTTTGAGAGCAACGCTATGTTTTTCGCCCTAGCCGCTTGTATCCCTAAACCCCCTTCTTCTTTGGACCTCACAATTTTACTCTAACCCACCATGTGCATCCTCTTTTTTTCACTCGTGGAGCCCCACAGAAAATCCTGATTAACTTTATCTAATTTTTCACATATATGGACTGGTAAAGCCACCCTTTGCATCACACAATTTGGGATGGCTGACATCACACACTTGATTAACACCGTCTGTCTAACAAAGGAGAGGTATTTAGCCTTCCACCCCGCTAATTTGCTCATGACCTTCTCCACTATAAATTTGTATGGATTCCTCGCAGCCCCTCTATGTCTTAGTGGGAAACCAAGGTACTTCCCAATGTCATGAGTCTCCCAGATGCCCAATTTATCACAAACTTCCTCCTTCAAACTTTCATTAACATTTGGAGAAAAGTATATACAGGACTTTTCCGAGCTAATTTTTTGACCGGATTCTGCACAAAATTTCTCAAGCACTTCTAATATTGTTTCACAGGCAGTAGAGTCAACCTTGCAAAATAATATGATATCATCTGCGAAAAAAAGGTGTGAGAAACCCAAATTTTCCTTAGAGGCCTTCAAAGGGGTCCAAGTTCCATCCACACATTTCTGCTCAATAAGGTAGCCTAAATACTCCATACATAAGATAAAAATGTACGGGGATAAGGGGCCTCCCTGTCTAATGCCCTTTGTTGGCTCCAAAGGCTCTAAAGCACCCCTATTGACCAATATGGCTGTACTAGGAGAAGTAATGCAACTCATTATGATCTTAAGAATTTTTGGGGGGAACTGAAAAGCTTGCAAAACTCTATGGATGAAGCTCCATTCCAATCTATCATAAGCTTTTTCTAAATCCAGTTTTATAGCCATGAAGCCTGCTCTTCCCTTTTTATTATCGAAAGCATGGAAGAGTTCTTAAGCAATAAGAACATTATTAGTGCCTCTTCAGCCAGGCACAAAGGCAGTCTGCACAGGCGAGATCAAGTTGCTAAGATAAGGTCTGATACGAGCCACAATGATCTTTGAAACCACTTTGTAAACTGAGTTGCATAAGCTGATGGGCCTATAATTACTCAAAGATTCTGGATTTTGACATTTAGGGATCAATGATATTAACGTCTCATTTAGATAACTTGGCACCACTCCACGTGAAAATATTTCCTTAATCTCCTCACAAACAGAGCTTCTAACCTCTAAACAAAAATTTTGGTAGAATCCCGCATGAAGGCCATCGGGTCCTGGGGCCTTAAAAGGCTTAAGAGCCCAAAGGCCTGATCTGATTTCCTCAACAGTGACATCACAATCAATCTTGGCTCTATCCTCCATAGTTAGAAAACAGCAGGAGAAATTAGAGATATCCAAGGTCCTAGCTAACAACTTCAACTCCACGGTATATAAGCTTTTGAACCCATTCCTGATATACTCATTTATCTCATTTTCCCCTGTAAGCCAATTCACTACAATATCCTTAATACATCTTATTTTGTTTCTATGACGTCTCACAACTGTGGAGACATGAAAAAAGGACGTGTTGCAATCCCCAAATGTGGCTGTATTTAGTCTGGACTTAAGGGCCCAAAATTTCTCTTCTTGCATGAGAATAAGGGAATACTTTAACACAAGCTGCTTTTCTAGGTCCAACAGAAAATCACAAGGGTTATCAGCAAGGGCTTTCTGAGCACCATTCAGTCTTGCCAACACTCTCCTTTTTTTTTTGCAAAGAGGTTCCCAAAAGCTTCCACATTCCATTTTTTTGCTTTATCTATAAAATCTGACGTTGCTGTTTGTAATGCTCTATCCTCGGACTAGGCTTGCTGCACTACTCTTGGAAAATCCGGATGAAGCAACCACATCATTTGGAATCGGAAAGGTTTATTTAGATGATTGGCACTAGACTTACATAATTCGATAAGCATCGGGCAATGATCCGAGAAAGTTCTAAGTAAATGGGTTACTACAGCTTCTGGATAAAGGAGTCTCCACATTGAATTGGCAAAACATATGTCTATTCTTTCCAAAATGAGGCTTGAGATGGGTCTACGGTTCGTCCACGTGTATTTAGGCCCCGCAAAACCCAAGTCTATCATATTACATTCATCTAAGCACCCTTTGAACTTAAGAGCTCTATTTAGGTTCACTTGATTTCCCCCAAACTTATCTTCTCCACACAGAACTTCATTAAAATCCCCCAACATAAGCCAAGGTAAATTATGGAGACGGGCCACAATTTTTAAATTATCCCATAAAATTCTTCTTTCAGCTAACCTAGGACTAGCATAAATTGCAGACATAAGTAAGGTTAGATTAGAAGAACGCACCTTAACAGAAGCATGAATCTCCTGCTCAGTGGTTGAAAGGGGAGAAACATCAACATCCTCCGTTTTCCAGAGTATCCATAGTCCCCCGGCGTAGTTGATTGTATCCGTGGTAATGTATTCGACAAAAGGCAAGCCTTCTATAATTTTTTCAGCTCTACCTCCACCCATCCTTGTCTCCGTCACAACCAAAATAGAAGGGCAATGATTAATAGTCATTTAAAAAATTCTTCTTTTGAAATCAGCATTCAAAGCTCCTCTACAATTCCATAATAAGATATTCATTTTGACAAAATGGCTTAGAGGTGCCTCAATTTCAGGTGGATTAGCACTCATTGTCGCTGACTCCACCATACTCCATCCCGTCCTCCTCAAAAGGCTTTTGGAAGCTGTCCACTCTGGCTTCCATATTATCATGTACTTCAAAATACCCACAATCTCCTCCTTGCAGCATAGTAGTACGTTGCACCTCTGCACTGGAGCCATGAGTTGGATCAGTTTCAATGTTGGGTGGTTCCCCATGTGAGTCGTAGCCATCCCCCGGAAGTCCACCCGTTTCCTTTCTTGAATAATCCACCCGGATTCGTCCTAATGGGGCACGACTGATGGTCGTCGTTGCCTGTTCAGCTCCTCTGCCGCCTCCCAAGAAATCTACGAAATGTCCGTGAGGAATTTCCATCACGGGTTTGGCCTGAGATTCCACACCTTGTGATCCAAAGGAAGATCTCCGAATCTGATGTTTGCTGGAGTTATGGGGAAGAGATGCTTCCATGCTAGCCCCAACTCTTCCTCGAACCATCCCGGAGTTTCTGTTGGTGCCGCTCAAATTTGGGCTATTACCTCATTTGGAATCACCACTGCTCTGCCCCTATACCATATGGCCCAGGCTGTTCGTGGCCATAGGGTCAGCCCGCTCAAAAACCCCTCCATTCTCAGCTTGATCCTCACCTCCCTAAGTTTTTGAAATTAGTGGGAGGTCATTTTTGCTCCCAAAGTTGAATAAAGGGCGTTTTTGAAGCCTAGGCCCTTTCAAAAATTTTGAATTTTTGACCCCCAACCCGTTGCTGCCTTTGGTTTTGATTTTGGGCAAATTTTTATTTTTATTCCCATCACTCTGTCGCGTCTCCTGTAGCATATCACTGCCCGAAGCTTCTTTGCCATATTCCACCATACACTTAGTTCCCATCTCAAGGTCTTTTTGCGGAATTTGGGTTGCAGCAATATGTGTGGTCTCAGCTAAAGAGTTTGCCGAATCACTATGATGTGATATCCCAAGATCTTTATCTGCTCTCACTCCCTCATAATAATACTCTTAGGAAAAGTCAGAATTACCCTTGGTTCTAATCTGACTCATCTGATTTGGTTTAGGTTGCCCATTTGAACGTCCCTGTCTCACGCTTCTTTTCCTCGTGACAACCATCTAGGGACCATAGTTTGATTCGGACTGAGCCCCCTCATTGGTATCGTTGGACCTTGATGCAACCAACCCTTCAATGATCCTCTGCACTTCTTGTCCATCATTCTCCTTAACTGGTTGTTTCAGCTGGAAACAACAATTTTCCTTCTTATGGTTGAGACGACCACAGCTGAAATGGAGTGAAGAAACACCTTCATACATTACACGTTGCACCAACCTACCCACTCGAATAGAAGTGATAAGAGGTTTCTCCAAATTTATCTGAACACATAACCTCGCATAGCCACCTCTAGTTTCTGAAGTTGTATAGGAGTCTATGCGGAGTACAGGTTTGATCACACTTCCTATCTCTTTTAAGATTGAGGCATTGTAAAATTCTATTGGCAGCTTAGGAAGCCTTACCCAAACTGCAACTAAAGAAAGCATTGCTTCAGAGGCTTTGAAGTACGGTTCCCACGGCATGATAGCTAGGAAGTGCTCCCCGATGAACCATAGACCCCCACGAAGCACGTGATCATAATCCTTATTACTACTAAATCTAATTAGGAAAAAATCACGACCCAAATTCACACAGTCCATCTTCGCCTTCAATTTCCATAACGCATTGATTTTGAAAGTGAGATAGTTGAAACCGACTGATCTACCGTACACTTTCACTATCAATGCCTTGGACCACGGCGCCCTAATGCGAGCCTTAGTTTCCTTAGATAATTTCACCTCAGCCATACCCTTTAGCGAAGGTTCAAGTTCAGTATCTAATTCATACTCCTCTTCCCAATCCTTGTCAAATCTGAAGGCTTGTTCATAAGCTTCAGGAATGTCTCCCACAAGGCTATCCTTATAGCTAACAAGTTTCCTTGGCTGCGAGAAGGTTCTAGCTCCATTACTTTCTTTAAATTTCTTTACACTGTGGTGTAGTTCGTCTTCTTCTTCACTGCTGCGTTGGGTTGGTGTTAAGAGTTCAATGTCCATTTCTCTTCAATAAAACCTTGTTTTTATTTTTTCCATTTACCCAGTCGGAGATTTATCCATTTTATTTCAACAACTCACATAAATCATAATCAATATCTCTTTTTATTTTATTAGAAACAATATCACTTTTACTTTTACTCTTCATCGAAAGTTGCGAAACTTCACATCATGTGTCCCTTGACTAACATGAAGGGCCGTTTATATATATATATAAATATATTTATATATATATTTATATATATATTTTGCAACACTCTATGTATATGTGTGTGTCCCATTGATCATGGGTTTCAATTAACTTAACTGATAAACTCTCTGATGGTTGAATAAAATACCTGGGGTTTAATCCCCGCCTGCACCAAAAACCGATTGACGTCTTGGTAAGTATCTATTATTAACTACAAACACCATAAGTTGAAACTCTTTTAAAAAAAAAGAAAAAAGAAAGGAGGTTTCGCATCGCTATCGCCATAACAAACATTGCCAATAATACAAGAGCACGAGTGAAGGAGTGGTGGGTCTGGTGGGCCAAAATAATATCTTCTTGACTTTATGATAACGATTCCGCTTTGTGATCTGATCACATGTTTCCATGTTATGGTTGCAATACAGTGGGGACGCAAATTCCTGGCACCACACAAAGCAGTATTTGATGTTCCCTGATATGATTTATGAACACAAATATTTTTTTGGCAAAGTTTCCGATAAACATGCTCTCTTTATTATAATATCACCGTACCAATCAGTTTTATTTCTAAATAATACTAAAGATACAAATTTTCTTTATAGAAAAAATTACAAATCGCTGATGTAGTGAATGGTTATTGGTAAATAAAAAAGTGATATTTATAGTAGAACTAGATAAAAACCAATAAAAAGTTGAACACATTAAATTGTAAAATAGTTAATAACTGTAGCATTACTCGTCTGGTTAATGTATATCTTATTTTAAGAAATGTTTTATGAAAAATTGAAAAAAACTGGCAAAAAAGTTATTTTTTTTTCCATAAAAAATTTACTAAAATGGCTTTACTAATGAACTAACTGAAACTCAACTATAAACACAAATCTCAATCTTATAAATTAATCATACTATCAATTTAAACATGCGCGCATTGATAGTATTCACATTGCTTATTTAATATCATAAATTCGGTTTTACACATCTTAATTTTAATTTTTAAGGTGGCGTTTGTTTTTAAAGGAATAATATTCCATGGAAGTCTAAATTCTCAAATATGGGAGACATGAGAATCAAGAGGCCGGACTGTCTATATACTATATGTAGTGGGTTTTATTAGGATTTTTATAAAATTTTCGAAAATATGAAATCTTCTGTTTCATTTATTCTTATCAATTTTATAAGAGTTATATATTCTTCCTCAAATATTCTTAGGTTTATAACTACAATCTCAAGTGTATTGTCCGTAATGAATTAGGTTTAATTTTCTAAAATGTAATAGTTTAACATTAACAAATACACATATTAAATCAGTATTTTTTTAAAAAGAAATAATTTATGAGGACATCAAGCCATGTCAAAAAGTTATTTATAATTCTTAAAAGACAAACAATTCCATATAGTAGATAAAAATCAGTGTAAAAATAATAATCATAATAAAAAAAAAAAAAAGAGTTGAATACATAGTTGTGGGGATCCAAAAACACCAAGAATGAAGCACAAGTTAATGAAAAATGATCAACACAACTAATTTGTAAGAAAAGAGAAGGTAATCCACAATGGGAAGATTTGACAGAAAAATTGAAGATCAAGATCGATTGACTTACCGTGATTTACTAAAGAATAGCCTTAGATGAGGATTACAAGTTGAATTCTAGCTATTACAAAGAGCTCTATATTTTTCTTCAAATTAATGTGGAGGTGACTATTGCTTTGGGCTTTGTGTCCTTGATGAGAATTCTAGACCGAGGTCTCATTCTCTGCAATACTGCTGAAGTTTTTTTGGGCTAAGGGATCCTCGGATTACCTCAGCTAGTAGCTCAGGTCATTCTGCTCTTCTTTGGCCTTTGGGCTTATGATGTTGAGGCTTGGGCCCAATCCCACCCTCCTAAGTTGCTACTCCAATAGTCCTTTTTCGCAGTGAAGGAGACACCTACCCCCCACGATAGCATAATCACTTTATTAAAATAACTGTATTTTAATTAGTCAAAGGTGCTTCTCCAAAAAAAAATTAAGTCAAAGATATTATATTAGGATTATAAGTATCACTTTAAAAGAAATAAAAAGCTATAGGAATGTGGATACCACCTGTTTATATTAAAATATATTAATAACCATTTTATTTGTAAAATTTTCATAATTTTAGCCTATTTATTTATTTTATAAAAAAAAAAAACACTATATACACAATTTTATGAGTTGGAGAATAAATTCAATTGATATAAATTTTGGCATCTAATAAGCTTAATAAAGAAAAGAAACCACACAAACCTAATGATGTGATTGACAAAATAGTAATAAATATAAATATAATTGACATTTACAAGTACGAAAATAATTTTAAAAAATTCCTAAAGTTCCATCACAAATTGGCACGATAAGTTCCCACAAAAGAATGTCATGATAAATAAACCTAGTAATTTAGACCATATTTTTTGAAAACCGAACCAGTCAATTTCCGGAGGGGAAAATCTGGAGCAGACCAACAAGTGTCTCAGTTCGTTTTCTTTTACTTTTTGTCAATTGGATTAGAGCACATTGTTCATTGCCCAAAGTCTTCTCCTTAGGCCTATGGAATTATATGGTTGATACTTACTGCGCAAAGTGGTTATTAAAAAATAACCCACCAAACCTAACTACTCAAAGCCCAACTGTGCCTCACAAAATTCTATTCCTTGCTGCGTAATCCTGGGAAACGAAAGAACACAAAATTCTATTCCTTTAATTGGATTACTATTAGTAAAATCGGTTGAATAAAATATTTGAGGTTCAATTTTTGCCTACACCAAAAATTGATTGATATCTTGGTCTAATGAAAAAGAACTATCATCAGAACGGACGCTATAGGTTGAAACTTTAATATATATATATATATATATATATATATATATATATATATATTGAATCACTCCTTTTCAGTGATAGGAAGTCTGAGTTTGGCAGGAGGAGGGGGCTCATTAGAGGCTCCAATTGCACATGGTTGAGAGCATTTTCAAGGGCAACTGGCATTTCAACCAGCTTTTACAGCTGAATTATTATTTTTTTTTTTAAAGAAAAAAGTTAATCCATTGTCCTTGGATATGGGGGTGTCACCTGTTTATAGATTATTGAAACCGAATCCCTTTTAACTATTAAAGCTTCTTCTTTTCTTTTCTTTTCTTTTTTTCCTACGGACAACTCTTTCCAAAACAAATTTTATAATTGCTTAGTTAATCAGCTATGACAGGAAAAATATTGGTGGATCCATGAACGTTAAGTTGTGTCCACCGCTCAAAACTGACCAATTTAACAATTGTGAAATTTGTTATGAAAAAAATTATTTTGGTAGCATTAATGTATTTTGTTTCCAGTACAGCACATCTTTATTTAACTCCTCCAGAACATGTTCTAAGAGCATTAGAGTTTGATTGCTCAAACACTCTGTATGTACCCTACTGTTTATAGCTAATGTAGTTCTATTTCCATTGGTACCCAAAACAAAATGGTAAAGCAAGCACCCAAACTCGTGTGGTTAGCCGTTGGATTTGTACTTTGTAGTAAATTTTACAGTCGTTTAACCTCCTTTTGTACAAATTGCACAAATGGGCTTTGCATAATATTTACCAATATTATGTTAACCAAAATTGAGTCCTTAATTTGACATACTCAGAGCATTAGCATCCTGGATGCCAAAACCTTAACTAAAAGCAAATAAAGCCTGCACATGGTTCTAGAAGTAAAAATAATATATATGTATATAACTAAGGAACACTTTTGGCCCTTAAAATTTTCATTGACCCTTCATTCTAGCGCTACATAAAAATAAAAATTTTGAAACGTATAAGGTCAAACAAAAAAATTAAACCAAACATGTAGGACCAAAATGAAAACTTTTAAACACAAACAGCCAATATAAAAAAAAATCAAACATGAAGGGCTAATGATAAAAAACTTGAAACATAAAAGACCAAAGTGAAAACCACCCCAAAATTTAAGAGTCAAAAGTGTATTTTAATCTTATTTTTTTTTCATTATCTTTTGAATAACTACTTTTAGCCCAAAGAGAGTACAAAAAGAGAAATTGTAATATGATTAGTTATCTTTTGGATATGAGCAAGACTTAGATACAGTAATTAGGTGCTGTTGCTTAGGTTTCTCTCTTAAGATTCTGACATGTGGCTTTTTTCTTATAGATAGAAGTGTATTTTTTAAGTTAAGTAACCACATGACAGAATCTTAAGAGAGAAACCTAAAGAACAGCACTTAAGATACTGTACATAAGTTTTGTCCTTTGGATAAATACTTACTTCTTTGAGAAAAGATTAGGAAGAACCTGCATTGTAATGAAATTGAACAATGTACATATATTTCATGTATAAGAGGTGATTTGTGCATGTCATCTTATGATTACTCCCCAGGATTCATCTCTTCAATCAAAGAAGGGGAGAAGTACTAGCAAGTGACAGCTAACTCGAGTCTAGTCTACCATGATATGAGGAATAAAACCATTCATCTTTGGTCCCATCAGACTAATGTTTCACCCAATAATTGTCAATGGCTTTCCCTGATGGAAGGTTAATACAATTGGATTTGGAGGGGCTTCAAAAACTTAACCGACAGGAGTGGCACAACATGGAGTGAGTGAAAACCATGACCCAGAATCCCAAAGAGCTAGCTTGTTTAAACTGGGTAATTTGTGAAAGAATATCTGATTCACGAGTGCCAAAATCTCTGCTGAGCAGAATCTGTTGGAGTCAGTGATCAGACCAGCACATCATTAGCCCTACAATAATCCTTGGGAAAAATCCTCTACATGCTCGTAGCATGTAGAATACACACACACACATAATGGAATGCTTTAAAAATCAAGAATTCAAGATGAATTAACCCATTAAAGAAAATAAATTAAATTTTTTTTTGTTAGTTAAGGTTTATGAGAGGCACTATCTTCGTTATAAAAAAAATATTTTAAAAAATCTGGATGCACCTGAAGCAACATTCATGGTGTGAGTTGAAAATGGAATTTTTTAAACCTTGGACAGTGAGTTTTCATTTTGGAAGCACTCTTTTAATTGATATGACTGAGCTAATAGATATGTTTCTCATACGCAAGAGCAATTTATTACTAGATGAGAGGTTCAAGTAGACCATTTCATTTATTATATATTTCGAGCATTTTTTTTCCATTGGATAGTTATATTGGGAGAGGGGGCATTTGGACCCTAAACATCTCCGTTGGAAATAGCAAGAAGTGTCAGTTGACTTACAAGGCTCTTGACATAGCGAGCATGTTAGAGAAAAGCATGTAACAAAAGAAAATACCTGTGTCAAACTAATTCTCAGCTGAAGTGGGTTTTTTATATGGTACAAAAGAATGGCTAGAATTCAATAGGTAAAGCAAGACTTTCTAAGGAGATTTTGATAAACTGGTTTCTATTAAAAGAAATGTAATTTGAGAAAGAAAAAAATTTAAGTGACCATACCAGAATTTCTGTATAAGAATGCCCTAGACCTTCACCATGTGTGCTTCCGCTAGAGAAGAATTAAGGTCTTCTCGAGATTGTGATCTCCGACTTTGAAGATGCATCTGACTTCTGTGAGGAGGCCGGAAGGAAGCCATGATACTACCATCAATCTGGCCCAAATTACTTGAGGAGTAACTATGTAAAACACTGCTACTTGATGGGTACAAGGAGGACTCTATGAGCTGGATGCTGCTGCTGCTGCCGCCGCCGCTGCCACTGAGACCATGTCCAAAGCCAAATGGTCTTTCTTGGGCTGTTGGACTCAGCGGCATCTTTCTTCCATCTACAAGAACACAACATAACAATAAAATAAATAAGAGGTAAATAATCTACAAGAACACAACATAACAATAAAATAAATACTTAAAAAACTGTCAAAGATGAATGGCCAAATCAACTGAAAATAAAATCCATGGAAATGACAAGAAGCATGTATAAAAAAATATAGAGTACGACCATAATTAAGTATGCTTAACAATGCTTTGCAGAAATGTATAACAAGGTTAGGCCAGTCGGAAGAGTTAAGAAAGTGAAAAACTAAATGGAAAATGGAAAAAGATAGCAAAGACTTCAAAACCAGGAAACTATACTGAGCCTAGCTTTCAAATTTCGTTCTATCCTCCCTTGCAAGTAAACATATGTAATGTGTGTAATCAGTTCACCATAGAATATTCTTCTTGGACAGCCCTCAATTTCTCATGTTTCCAATAAATTCTTAAACAGTCATGTAAAAATGGCAAGCACAGTTCGTCCATTAAAATATATAACCATGTTTATCAGATACTTGGTGCCAATTTTAGCGTAAAATTAATGTATCAAGTTGCAGTATAGCCTCTCCCCTTAAGGTAACTGCACACATAGATAGTTGATCAATAGAATTGCATCGCAATCTAGCAGAAACTTTAAATCAATTAAAACTCAATATTACAAAGCTGGGCTTTTCCCTGATTTTCCCTCAAAATGTGAACAATCAAATATAAATTTTCATCCATGACCAGCAGAGTGCAAAGAAATTTGGAGGGATAGTAGGCCACCCAATAAAAAATAGAAGAAAGAAAATCCTATTTCATGCAAAAGCTTACAGTGTCCTGTTTGATGCAGAATTATATTAGCATACAATTAATATCTTAACCATATTCTTGTTTAAATTTCTCTGAGTTCTTTTTTTTTAATAAGTAAAAATTTTCTCTAAGGAGTTGGGATGATCTTCGTATCCAAGAGATACTATCAGATCAAAATAGTTTGTCATATTAGTATACACTTGAAAGTTAGAACAAAATGATGTAACCAACAAGATATAATCTTATAATTATCCATGCCTAAAAGATTTCTTTCATAATGAATCTTGAGACATGCACAAGTTTTAAAATAATTTGAGCAACCTCTAAATCCTTTCATGTAGTTGTCATCTTACATCAAATTGATTGTGCCATGACATTGTCCATAGTGTCCAGTACAAAAAGATTATTCCAAAGGAAAGATTACCAAAAGCTGGAGAGTTAGAACGTAACTTTTCTCATCCAAAGCAAAACACAACAATTGCAATCAATAGTCATAAAGAATAAGACATACTTCAAAATGTGCATGATATATGAAACAGTATTAATTTTAAAACATTACAGAACTATGCACAGATCAAAAATCTTGTAGAAGAGCTTACCAGAACTGATGGGACTCCAACGCTGGAATCCGAAAGGAGATGAAATATTCGATGCACTATTATGCCTGAAAAGTGGGAGATATGACCTCCGGGAAAATCTTGGCATCCAATTGCCAACACATGATAACGCACAAACTAGGAGAACCAATGAAATAAACATAATTGCAATAAGAATAATCGGGTTTATCTTCACTTGAAATATCTCATAACTACGTAGCCGCAATCTTGATGAAAATGCCTTGCCAGCTTCCAACAGGGCAACTCCAAGAGTCCAAGTAATACTTCCAGAACCAATAATGATTTTTCTATCCGTAATGTGCAAGCCCTCTCTTAACAGTGACACAATATACGGAGCCCTAAAGCAGTACTGTTCAATGAAGGGCTGAGGTGCAACACTTTTTCTTGCGACTTCCCAGGTCTTTTCACAGAACTCCCGACCCTTTTCCAAAACATCATCAAAAGCGGCTTCTGAAGTCAAATTAAAAAACCGATACACCACAAAAAAGCCAGACATCGCATAGAACTCGCCATAAGGGCGAGGAAAACTATCAGGAAGAGCACAAGGCTGCAAATCACAGTCAATGCCTGGATCTTTATTTGACCATTCAGACAAATTAACAGCAACTTTTGCCAGCGCACTACATTCCTCCCAGTTCGGAGCACCAACAAGTTGCACGGCAATGCCTGACTTTCCTCCTTTACCCAAAATTTTCCCTGCAATCACAGGGCTCCCGGTTTCCTTGTAATGCGAAGCACACTGAGAGCAGATGTATTGCTCCCTGTACCCAGAATGCAAGCAAGGATGCTTTAGTTCTATTTTCTTGTTAACTAGATCTCCCTTAGTGACTTCTGGAAGCCTCTTAAAAAGTTGAACCACAGACTTGTCAAATGCATCATTCAAACCATAACCCGCAAGAGAATAGGCAGTGAGATGATGATTAACAGCTCCTATTCTAAGTTTTAAGCTAGTCTCTTTATGTACAGGTCCCTTGCTCTCATATGTAACCTGCAATGATGAACCGCCCAAGTCGAGTGCACCAAATGTTGGTTTTTTTGGCGTGACACCTAACATACCCGTGCGATGATTAAGTGCTATCCATCCAAAATAAGCCTCCTCTGCCCCACTGATAATTTTAACACAGTTTTTCTCACACCGGAAGGGTGAAGTTTTCAGTATGGACCGTGCATAGTCTAGAAGCCATTCTGAATCAGCTTTGGGCAACCTGCGAACCCCTGCTGTAGCATAAAGGAAGAGAGAGGTGGACTTATGTGCATTCCTGGGGATTTGCTTCTCTGCCCACCGAATAAGCGGCTTAATTGCACCGTTCAAGCCAGTCACATTGTGCACTAACTTATGAAACCCAGGCTCAGTCTCCATTCTATCATAAGCCCGTCCAATCTGCGAGCTAGGCTTCTTACGAATACCTTCCGTAAACGATTTCAATGCAATAGGAAGTGTGCCTGCATTGTTGTGATCAAAAGATGCCTGATACACATAAACTCTAGTTCCAGTACTTCCACAATCGAGCACAACATAAAACTTCGATTCCCCTCGAGACCAATATGAATAAACATAAACAGAAATCATATAAATTAAAACACCCAACAAGACTAAGCACAACATGAGCATGAAAAGCCGCAAAAACTTGCTACGCTTCGACGGGGTTCCTCCTCCCACTCCCTTCTCCTTTGAAAAACTCGCGACAGCAGCATTGTCTCTATGCAACAAATGGGGATACTTTATATGGGCAGCAGCCCTATTATCAACATTCGCAATGGCAACATCATTATCAAGCGGACGATAAGCTGTTAAATCCTGGAGAGACGACGATAATCTGAGGTTGTTCTTGTTATTACTAAAAGGCATCTGAGCATACATATAGGCAACACTACTCGACGAAGAAGAAGAAGAAGAAGACGCGGCTGCCACCGATGATGATGATGACTGTTGCCCCGACAAACGACTTGTTACAACATCAGCAATTCTACCAAACATCTTAAATTGTTTTTTGAGGTTTCTATCTTTAACTTCTTGGCCTATGGTTTGTATTTGTAATTGCAACACACATTTTCTACAATCCTGATCAAATATAAATAAAACACCCACAAATTAAAACATTAACAAACACAAAAGTAAAGATCAGAGAGTGACATTTTTTTTTTTTGAAATTTATAGTGAAAGAAATGATAAAAAGTAAAACCCAAAAACAGATCAGAAATTATAATAACTAAATTGAAATAATTTTCAAAAAAAAAAAAGGGTTACCTGGGTGGAGGAAAATGGGTCTTCATTCTTTGCTTTGATTAACAATAGGAATTACAAAAACTCTTGATTCATCGTCTTCTTTGTAAGTCCTAAGTTGTAATAAGTAGGTAAGTCGTTGTAAGACTATGATTTTTGGGTATTTGTATGTGTTTGTTTGGAGAGAAAGAGAGAGAGAGAAAAAGATTCAGATCCAACAAACAATGAGTCTGACATGAAATGGTCTTTTTCGACAGCAAGAGAATGAAACAAAGAAAAGACCCTCATTTGTAAATTCCTTAGTACTTTACTTGGAACCGTTCCGTTTCTACTTTATCTATCTATTTCTTTTCAATCCCCATATTTTCCTCAAATACACTTCTGTTCCCTTTTTTAACAAAATTATATATAATTCATTTTCTTCTCTGGAATAAATTTAATAGATGAAATAAACAAAATAACATGTTTGATATATTTAAATATTTGAAAACAATTATGTAAAAGTTATAAATTCTATTTTCTGTTTATGATTATGTCTAAAGTCCCAAATTTATGGACACATTTCAATTTAAAATTTACTTCTATTCTATCTACATTTTTTTGGGGGGGGGGGGGGGGGGGTTATTTTGGGCAATAATGGAGTAGCCAAAGGTGGGAAATTATTAATTAAACAATGTGTTTTACTTAAAGTTTATACATAAATAAGTTTTGATAACTGTTGAACAAAGAGAGTAAAGACAGAAAGCTTCATTTAGAAAGAAAAAGTTTTGCATAAAGTGAGAAAGTGATTCCCAAAAATTGAAGTTGATTACCTAAGTGAAACACAAAGTTTTATGAACAATCTTCCATTTTTCTCTATTTAGTTACTACATAAAATAACAATATTTAATGACATGGATGGATAGGGATATCAAATTGAAACAATTGCTTCATAATTGGGATTCTAATGGCCAAAATAAAAATTTTGAACTCCAATCTAAAATAATATATAAACTTTGGGTACTTTTATGTAACTGTCCCCTATTTTAGGGATGAAACTACAAAAATATTTAAATTTCAAGGACAAAAGTTGAACCTGTATATATTTTAGGGAAAAAAAAATAACATTTTTTAAAACTATTCAAACGCCTCTTAAACAGAACACCCTTTCCAAATAACTTTACTATGCTAATAATTTCGTTAGTTGCCCGATTTTGAAAGAATATGTGAAACTAGCATCTCGAGTTTCTAAAACTCGAGATCCAATTAGAACTTGAGCTTTTAAAACTCGTTTTGCCCAGTTTGTCAATGCACTTACGTGGACAAATTTACCAGGTGGACGAAATCTGCACAATATATCAATCTGACACTTTCAAACACTCTTTCTCAGTTCAAACACTCTCTCACTCAGTCTCTCAGTTCAAACACTCAATCTCTCGAACACTCTCTCTCAGTCTCTCAAACACTCTCACTCAAACACCCAAATCAGTCATCCTCAACCCTTCGGCGTGCAACAAAAATCACCCTCACCCTCAAACGCTCTCTTTTTCCTCACAATTGGCTTCAGACGATCCCCTCACCCATACCTTGAAAATCCCTTTTGTCCCTACCAACGAAAGTTCAGGTTTTTTCAAGTTTGAAGGTATGTTTTTCTTATAAAAATTTGAGCTTTTTAAATAATTATTCCATCTGGGTTTAGCCCAAGTGTTTGTGTTTGATAATTTCCCTTGTTAGTGCTTTAGTTTTTCTTGTTAGTGTAAGATTTAAGTTAGAAGGATTTGTTTTGTTACTTGTTGTATGATTTGGGTTGCTGGCATGCTTTGTTTTTGTCTCTCTTTTTTGTTGGTTTCTGGGTAATAATGCCTGATATGTGTTTACTTGCTGGGATTTATGTTAGTAAAATCTTTGTTATGGGGTGGTTGCAAATGTTGTAGAACTCTTTGGAGCAGTGTAATATGTCTTTACTTATAGTTTGTGTAGAAATGATGCAAATTTCTTCATTGGGCTCAAAATTAGAGAAATTTGTGCTTTTGTTTGTGCTTTTATTTTTGTTCTTGGGTTATAATTGCAAAAAATTTTTAAAAAAATTGAGGCTTTTGAGTTTTGATACCTTATTTTGTTGTGATTTTTTTACAGTTGAAGTTGTTTGTAACAATTTCTTGGGTTCAAAGTGACATTACTTTCATGGGTTTTCCTTGTTCTGTACTCAGCTTTAGCATATAGATTTGTTCTTACTATCTCACATGGAAGATTTTGTTTAACTCTTTGGGATTTGCTTGATTTGAAAGTATTGTAGTTCTTGGTCTATGAAGATACATCAGCACAATTAGTTTATTTCATTCCATAAAACTGCTGCTACACATGGTTTTTCTTTGCTTCATTGAAGTTAAGTTCCATTGAGTTTCTTAAGGAAGCTCCCATCACTTTGCACCTGATATTGACCCTAGACATGGCAAAACGGGCGGGTCGGGTCGGGTTCGGGTCGGGTCAATCGGGTTTGCGGGTCAAACGGGTCACGGGTCAAAACGGGTCATTTTTAAACGGGTCAATCGGGTTGCAGGTCAATCGGGTTGCGGGTCGGGTCGGGTTGACCCGTATTTTTCAAACTTTTTTTTCAATTACAAAAACAAATCAATGACAACCTGTTTAGAGAGAATAAATAAAATCAGTTAAGAAAATGAATTGCACTTAATGCCACTTGTTAATATCCTTCCAATTCTGACAGTTTTGACTTTTGAGTATAACAAAAATTATTTATAGTCATAAATTCATGATGGAAAAAGTCTTCAATGTTAATAGTTCACTGTCAAAATGCATATAATTACAAGTTTACAACTTCAATAAAGAGATAGATCTTAAAACTAACAAAACAAGTAAGCCAGCAAAGTAGCAAGTTATCAATCTTCTTAAGTGCACGTGTTCCTGTTACATTTAAAATAATAGTAAAGTTAGATTACTTAGAAAGATAAACTAAACAAAAAAATATTTAAAAATAAACATAACATATTAAGTAAAGAAGAATAAGTAAATATTTTATAAGAATTACACCTCAATCTCAATCTACTCAACGTTAGTAGCAGATTCAGCACTGTAAATATTCATACTTGCAAATTGTAGCTCAAGTTGGCCAATTTCATCAGCATCTTCATCTACAATACAATATTTTAATATAACTTAATATACCATGAAAGCAAATCAATAAAGAATTAAAATTGTATAATTATGACTATAAAAAAATTAAATTACCTTCAAATCCATATAGCCAACTTTTAGTACATAACGTAGCTTCCACATTCTCAGGTAAAAGACGTGATCGATACGGAGTAAGAATTTTTTTTCCAGTGCTGAAACTTGATTCAGAAGCAACAGTGGTTATCGGAATGCTCATGAGATCCCGTGCCATTAAAGAGAGCTCTGGAAACCGATTGTAATGCTCTTTCCACCAAGAGAGAACTTCCAACTTTGAATTTTGCTTTTTGTCAAGTCTAGGCTCTTCTAAATATAAGTCCAACTGAGATTTTTTTGTTTTGGTACCACGACCACTTTCATAATGAGCAAATTCCTAATCATTAAAAAAAATTGCAATGAAAAATAATACCACACAACATTACAATCTTTATTATTAAAAAAACATAGCACAACATATACCAAATAAAATGCAATTCACTTACATCATCTTCCTTATCTTCATCATCATCAGGATCATCCACAGCACCGCTAGTATGACTAGAACTCCCAACACAAGATGAAACATTTGTAGTGGCCATAGGCTTGGGGCGTTCATATTCTGAAAAAAGCTTATACAATGTAGTCTCAATGCTCTCCACCTTCATTTCAGCAATGTGCTCAATTGGCTCTATTTTCTTGAAAATATAGTCCACATAATCTAACTTATACCTTGGATCAAGAACAATGGCACAAGCTAGCACCACACTATAACAATCCCAATATTTGTCAAATTTAACTTTCATCTGTTCTGCCATATTACAGATAAATGAATCTTGGCTCTCCATTTCTTCAAGTAAGAGCAATTCAATTCGAGACACTCCTTGAAAATATAGATTTGTTGTAGGGTAATCAGTTCCAGAAAATAGAGTTGTAATGTCATTGAAAGGTTTCAAAAACCGAGTTATCCTTTCAACTCTATTCCATTCATCCCTTGATGGACAATGCTTGAAATTAGCATCTTCCTCTGCTAAACGGTTCAACACAGAACGATATCTCATAGCACTGTCAATCATGTCATATGTTGCATTCCATCTTGTACATACATCTAAACGTAAACCCTTTGTTCTCTTCATACCAACTATCTTGGCACATTCATCAAATCTGCACATTCTACTCTCTGATCCTTTAAGATATTTCATAGTTTCTCGGATCTTAATCACCGAGTCATCTATTACTTTCAATCCTTCTTGAACAATAAGATTCAATATATGAGCACCACAACGCACATGGAAAAAGATACCATCACATAACAATAAACCCCCCTCATTAAGCTTTTGCTTTATGAAATCTTGGCAATTATCATTATTAGATGCATTATCTAAAGTAATGAAAAATATTTTCTTCTCAATACCCCATTCTTCCAAGAAACTTAAAATTTTCTCCGATAAAAGTGTTCCCGTGTGTGGAGGTGGCATATGACAAAAATTCAAGATGATGTTTTTCAATTTCCAATTCTCATCCACATAATGTGCCGTAAGACAAATATATCCCTCACTTGTAATAGAGGTCCATAAATCCGAAGTCAAACATATTCTACCAGGAATTGATTTCAACTTATTTTTAACATCATCCTTCTCATTCTTGTAAAGTTTTAGAACATCAGCTTTTGAAGTATTCCTAGAAATATGTTTAATATCTGAATTTAGATAGCTGAAAATTTTTCTAATGCCCTCATACTCAACAAAGCTAAATGGTAAATTATGTTTAATAATAGCCTCCGCTAACATCTCACGAAACTCTTCTTGTGTTATCTTGTTTTGTAACACCTTACCCTCTTCTTCACCATCTTGTTTTAATTCATTTCGTTTTAAGCATTTAAGAAGATGGCGATGCAAGTTTGATGTTCCATGATGACTATCCGCCAAAAACATTTTCCCACACCATTGACAAGTAGCCTTAGTTAACCCCTCTTCATTAATAGGCAATTTCACAAATTCAGTCCAAACTGTAGAAGTGTGTAGTTTTTCTTTTTCCTTTGTTTTTTTCCCTGAAACTCTTTTTGGTTTCTTAAACTTTGATTTTGAATTAACTCTTAAAGATGGTGAAGGATTAGTAGAAGTATCCATAATTACCGCATCATCGTCACTTTCCAAATTTACAGCCGGAGAAGCCGCTGTACTCTAATTATCAAAGAAAAATATATAATTAAAATTAAAATTCTAATCTATTTAAAACATCTAAAGAGACTGTAAACACAACTACATAAGACATTCATCCAAATGACACAGAGACAGAGGCAGAGGTAGAGGCAGAGGCAGAGCAATATACTATATTTGATGACACATTCATCCAAATGACACATACATTCAACAATCAAATTGTACCACTAACTTATGGGATGGGCATTCAAAAAGATGTAAACTAAAGATATCACAAGTCAGAGCCAACTTCGGATTTGACAAACAAACAATCACACGTGTACCATTGCTTATGTTAATTAAAAGGTACAAATACTAATTCATGTCAATAAATGAGAACATGAAACATTTAGTACAGATATCAAAAAATTTAGAAATCAATGCAGAAAATGAAGCATTATATAAAGAAACATAAAAACATAAGCTAATGAAATGACTATGAGTCTATGAGGTATACATACATTCTACCAGTCAGCACAAAACAACATTTATTATTGCTAAATCATAAATTCATAATATTAAAAAATCGATCCAAAAACTAAAAACATTTAGGGAATTAAGAGAATGATGAAAATGATTTAACTTACCTTCACCATAGTTGAAGATTTGTGGTTGTGCTCCTCTTAAATGGGTCAGCAGCTGTGTGGGCCGTGTGGCTTGTGGGTGGCGAGAGACAGAGAAGTGAACTGAGAGAAGTGAGAAAGCAGAGCAGTGTAGAAGGGCAGAGGCGCAAGCTTGACTGCTTTGTGTGAAAGACTGAAACTAAAAAAGTGTGGAATGCCGAATGTGGAATGTGTGAAGAACTGAAGACTGAAGAAGGGCAGAGGACTTTGGAGGCGCAGGAGAAGCAAAGGAAATGAGGAACTCAACTTTTAGGAGTGAATAGAATTAAGTGATGGAGTAATGGACATTATGGACTACAGCTAGCAAGCATATTCGGTCCTTGGATGAGATATTTTTTTTTTTTAATGGTTGTGACTGACGGCCTTGACCAATTGGCCCTTTTGTTGTGTAGAGTGCAGTGTTGTGAATCACTGAATTGTGATGTCTTGTCTATTGTTGTCATGCACAGTGAAGCTCCTCTTAATTGTTGTAGTAAATATTGAATATATTATTATTAGTTTTGATGTTTTGTGCTTTATGCACATAGCACCAGGACATAATTAAAAAAAAAATTAGCGAATTTTTTTTAACGGGTCGGGTCACGGGTTATCCGGGTCGGGTCGGGTTGACCCGCAAAAAAATCGAGTCGGGTCACGGGTCAACCCGTTTTTGCTTCGGGTCAAAAAAATCGGGTTCGGGTCAGGTATTTTTCGGGTCGGGTCGGGTCGGGTCAAAAAATTCTGACCCGTATTGCCATGTCTAATTGACCCCCACAATTGGATGTAATCTTTGTGTATCAGGGTGATCACTTGTAGTGTCTGCTGACCTTCCAGTTAAAACAATTCCACCAAAAGCTAAATAATGGTGGTTGGTAAAATGAGTGAAAAGAACATTTGAATTCATACCCTTTATAATTTTTATTGCTAACAAAATGTATAACATTTAACAGATTAAAAGCTGCAGCTTGGATTTTCAAACATTTTGATCTCTGATTACACTCAATTGACTTTCAACTAACACATCTATTTGGCTTAGCTTTTTTTTTTTGTTTTTTTTTTTTTGTATTTTTTTTGTTGTTGTTGTTGTTGTGATGTTTGATTATTTGGTTTGATCACTTTGCATGTAAGAACGTGGTCAATTGTAATTTGGGTTATTGTTAGATATTTAACTTTTTATCATGGAAAAATTATAGATTTATGCTTAGTTGAATGATAGAAATCCTCAAAGATATGTCTGAATATATTGCAGTGTGTCACTAATAGGGCTTTTGTAATTTTTAGTTCTAAAAAATTATACATAAAAACTAAAAGTTAAAAAGTTAAGCTTATAAGTTCTAGCTAAACAAACATGTATATTTATGTTTATCTATAAAAATATTTTGAGAAAATAATAATTTGTTCTTCCTGTTTTGGTTTTCTTTAACTTATAGATTGATTTTATCTATTTTTTTAAAAGCACATCCCCATTTATCCAAAATAAAAATCATAAATCTCTGCACATTTGTAGTTCCTTTTCTTGCCATTGATGTCACACGTTTTTTATAATACTGCATTTTATACTTTGAGGAGACATTTCTTAATTTTTATGCAAATATCAAATCATTTCATTTAGAGCATCAGAGGTGGTTTAGCTGTAATATTTCAAATCTTTTATGCAGTGAACTATTTTTTATATCTTCATGTGAAATCATTGTGTGTTGTGGTAATGCTTGATTTGTGATGATCATAATGTATGTCTACCACTATGTATGATCTCACAGTAGCACTCTTTGCAGTATAGAGCCTTGGATCGATGAGGAGCCAGAGATCGTGCGCCCTGATCCAGAAGATCCTTCATTATTGACGCGACAACGAAATCATCGATCAGAGGACATTTGGAATGGTGAGGTGAAATATCTAGTTCTAACAACCGCTTTAATTTTTATGTTGTCTTTGACTTTTAGCAAGTTTTTTCAAAGTTGTATATCTAGTTCTAACAACCGCTATAATTTTTATCGATTTTGTAGGACTCGGTCCACTTACGTGCTGTGGTCGCGCTAAGGAGATGGCAAACATAACGATGCAAGATAATCGGGTGATTGACATTATCAAGTTGGTGGGGCTAAAAGGATTGTTTAGGGCCCTTTCCAGAGAGATAGATCATTGCCTAATATCGGCCCTAGTTGAGCGATGGCGGTCGAAGACTCATACGTTCCATCTTCCACATGGTGAGATGTCAATCACCCTAGAAGATGTGGAGGTCATTTTTGGACTTCCTATAGATGGTGAGGTCTTGGTTGGGCCAACTGCTGTGGTGGATAGGAATTGGAGGCAACTGTGCGTGGAGTTGCTTGGTTTTGGAGTTTCGACGAATGACAAAAAACTTTGGTGAGGCAAAGAATTCTCATCAGCCGCCTTGTTGAGCGCATTGCAGAGCCACTGCCTCATGACGCAACGAAGATTTAGATACATCAGTATGCCCGGTGCTATATTTTAGCGCTACTAGGGGATAAGATTTTCATGGACAAGTCGGGAGATAAGGTGCATCTGATGTTCTTGGAGTTCTTGCGGAACCTTCGTGGTCCGCTACAGTATAGTTAGGGTAGTGGTTGCTTGGCATGGTTGTACAGAGAGTTGTGCCGGGCAAGCGATAAAGAGGCATCACAGATTGGTGGGGCGTTGCAATTGGTCCAGTATTGGGCATGGGCGAGGTTGCCATTCTTGTGCCCGAGGATAGAGCCCCCACCTGGATGTGATTATGGCCCATGGCCAAAAGCTCCACTTGCATTTAAGTAAGTATTTTCCTGATATTCAGTGTGTTATGCAATGTACTCTTCTTAGTAACTAAGTGGTATTATCTTATCTTATATTATTCGCTCGTAACTGTAGGTGGGTACGGGTGCCAAGCCCGAAGAGTAGGCCATCCGACACGGTGTTGATCCACTATCGCAAGCAATTAGTTAGAATGCAGCTGGACCAGGTAATAATATACAAAAATTCTGTTTGGTTATGTTAATTTTCCTTAAGAATATGTTAAAATCATTGCTTTAACATATCTTTTGTTTTAATTTTTTTTTTCCCTTTATCTATGTATTCTCCCTTGTTTCACATTTTAAGATGTTATGATAATTGTTTTTTGTTTCTATTGTAGATTATGTGGTAGTCATATGAGGCAGACTTCGGCCACTTTCCTGACTTCTACGTTGCAGGGAGGGATACGTGAACGGCAAGGGTGCCACTTGTGTGTTTTTGCATAATAGAGACACACCACCCAGACCGTGTCCTTCGACAGTTTGGGTTGGTGTAGGAGCGGCCCAACCATGTTGTGTACGATGATAGACTGCATAGAATAGACTTGCGTGGGAAGGTGGAAAAGAATTGGAGGGAGGAGCATGGACCGTATATCCTTACATGGGATATGAGACAACAACGACTTTGCCATGCACCTCCTTAGACTGGTGAGATGCCTCGCGATCATGACTATTACCGCTGGTACCGTCCGGTCACTCGAAAGTATGTCGACCGTCACAGCGCTAAATTAGATATAATGGTAATGTGTTCTAATTAGATTTTATTGCCTGCTTTGTTTTTTCTTTAGTACATGTACGAACGTAGAATCAATTGATTTTTTTTTTCAACAAATCTGGTTTGATCTGACTGACATCCAATTAAAAAGACTTTCTGTTACATATAGTATTCTAATAAAACTTTTAGTTCTTAGTTGAGTATTTGAGTAGATTAATAAGTACTATATTATCCATTCTATAATTGATACATAAATGTCTCAAATATGATTGTACTGGTTCTTTATCCGTTTAAGATTGAAAGCCATTTAGTGCTGTTGGAGATGCTTCCTGTAGGCAGCCGAGAACACAACCATGTCCGGTGCGTCCTAAATAATGTGGCTGGGCTTGGTGGTGGTCCTGCAGCAAATGGGCAGGCAAACAATGGGCATGAGACTGAATCAGCAGCTACTGCAACCCCAAGCACAAGCTCAGCACCCGTAAGTACACCGACCCGTGGTCGGCGTGCTACTGCAAGCCCAAGCACAAGTGCAGCTAGGGGCCATGATCGGCTTGCTACAGCAAGCCCAAGCACAAGTGCAGCTAGGGGCCGTGGTCGGTCTGCTACAGCAAGCCCAAGCACAAGTGTAGCTAGGGGCTATGGTCGGCGTGCAACAACCCCTCGGGTTGTAACTAGTCCTGAGATACCTGCACCCATCCCGCATGCATCTCCTCAGCCCGAGCTCCTTCCACCCATCCCAGATGCATCTCCTTAGTCCGAGGTCCCTCCACCCATGGTAGATGCATCTCCTTAGCCCGAGGTCCCTTCACCCACCCCACCTTTGCAGCCCAATTTTGATCTCAGTATTGATCAAAATTTGACCCCTCCTATTCTCCCCGAGACACCCTCATACCCACCCACCAGCTCTAGTGCACCCACTCCTGGCCTCTACACTTAGCATCATTGCCCACCTACCTCATCCTCATCTGACCCTCTAGGACCTCCGGTTGGGATTGACACTCTATAGCCATATACTGATGTACCGGATGAGCATCCCCCTCATCAGCCCTCACCCCCACGAGGTAGACCGCAACGCACTAGAAGAGCACCCACTTGTGGGACAGGTGGACACAAAATAGGATACCAAGGCAGCTCTATGGTATGATAACATTAATTACAATGTAATGATATATATTTTGTAGTTCACTTTATTCTTATCATTACACCAAATATTGATTGTATGCATCTAATGTCTTTGCAGCACGATGATGAGCCTAAGGATGATGCCCCGCAGCCTCCTCCCCCGCCCAAACATTACACGAGGGTTAAAAAACGCAAAATTGGTGAACCTTGAAAAAGAGGTTTGTTAACTACCTTGTTTATGGCATGGTAAAAGGATCTAATAGCCAACGTTTGAAAGGATTTGTTGCTGCTGTTGTTGTTATTCTTTTGGGAAAATTAGTTTTGATTGGATCTATCAAATCCCATACCAAAAATAATAATAAACATGTTTGCAAATATAATTTCAGCAGGGTGATTATGTGGGGTCCTTTAGAAAAATGTCGAGCACCGCGGGGATTGGCATGGCAAAGAATGAGGAGGGGTTAAAGCTGGTGCTAGTAAATGGAGGTTCCCGTGCCCGCAAAATGGTGGGGATTTGGCTTTTTGGGTCTGCTGCATGGGTGTTCAGTATGGTGCTACTTGGTGGTGTTAAGGAGCCATGAACTGCTGGCATGCTTTAAATTCATTTGTTTGAGTAGCTGGTGTGAGACTGTGAATTGTTGCTAGTGAGTTTACTGTTTTAGGGATCTGTGGTTCCTAGCAAAATAAGTTATGCAATCATCTTTTTTTATTAGCATGCACTTAAGTTATCTTATTGTGATTATGTCTGTTCTGACTTACTATGTATTGACTGTGATATGCAGGTGGTATATGATGCAAACAAATCCTGACAAGCTGGTCAAGAAGAAGAAAAAATTGCAGAACTGGCTTGTTTACTACCAAAATAAATATACTAGAAATAGTTCTCAGAGGCCCTTCATGAAGGTACTTCAATGCAATTTGATAGGGCTCTAATAGTCCTGGAATAGATATGTTGGAACTGTCCCCTCCATCTGTTTTGGACATTTCCAGCGTTAATCTGCATCAACTTGTATCTGAAGGGAATCTGGATGGTGTTAGGTTAGTCAATTTTGATACACACTCCTTTACTGTAGTCTATATGTATGTACTTAAGAATTATTATCCCCCAATTTGATGATAAGCTTAAGAAGTAGACAAAAAAAATGAAGAGAAGTTAAAAAAGAAAAGAAAAAGCAATGATCTAAAAATTATAATTTTTAGATGTAGATTTTCCCCCTTCTCACTAAGTAGATGGTGGGAATTAAAAAATTTGTACTTTTCTGGTGTTTTGGATGACTAAGGATTGACTTTTGGTGGATCAAGAGTGCCTCTGAGTAGATTTATTGGTTGATTGATGTTTATTTAACAATTAACTCAATAAGTAGAAAACAATTGTGAGTTTGAGTTGTTTTTGCAGTTTGTGATCGTTAATTTTATTGAATGATAGGTATTGCTTCGGGATCCGTCAGATGAAAATGTTATCCCTGTTGTTGAGGAGCTTCAAAGGCGATTGCCTCCTACAAATGCCATTCCTCAAGGTCTAGGTGATGGGAAAGAGTACCCAGGGGGCCAAAATGACGTTGATGCGGGTGAAGAAGATGTTAAGCAATATTAATTTAATGGTTAAAAGTTGAAGCAAAACGATCTTGATTAGTGAAGAGTCGAGACTGTTATTGCTGTTTTGGAAATGTGCATTATTTTTCATCTTGTGTATTTTCTCAATATTAGAATGAACCTTGTCGGTCCTTTTTTTATATTTCTTGTTATATGAATGGTCTAAATTATGCAATGTAGAGTCTCCATTTGAATTCCGGGCCCTGGAGGTAACTTTGGAAGCTATTTGTAGTTTCCTTGCTGCACGCACAACAGAATTGGAGACTGATGCTTATCCTGCATTAGATGAGCTTACCTCCATTTATAGGAGTACTTATGTGTTTGCTCTTTCTTTAAATGGTCCATTGTCTTGCTGTTTTTTGTTGTTGCCCCCACTTCCAACTACCTCACCCAAAAAAGAAGACTCTCGGTTAGTGGTTTAGTTAAGGAAATGGGTAGATTGCTTATATAAGCTCATAAGACTTATTGTCTACTTTTGGATGTTTAGTAGGAGTTCAAGGGGAGAATTATTAGGGGTGTGGTACTGACGACTCATGGCACTGAACAGTTCATGATCCCTCATGTTAGATTTAAAATTTTTGGGAGTGCACTTTTTTATTTATTTATTTATTTTTTGATAAGTAGAGTGCACTTTTTTATTGTATTCCTTTATTATTTTTTAATTTTGGATTTATTTTAATGCTATATACATCAGACCTCCATGGCTCTTTACGCTTAATCTCCTGCAAAAAGAATCTGTCACCGTCACTTTTCACTTTGAGTTGTGACTTTGGGCTCTTTTATTCTTCATCACTCTTTCCTGCTTTGCACACTTACAACGCTGTTCAGCCTCTTGTAGTGTTTCATTATTGTCAATCTTTTCTGAACAATTATTCTCTACAGATTAGTAGCCGTAACTTGGATAGGGTTCGTAAATTGAAGAGTGCAATGACTATGTTAACTGCTCAGGTTCAAACAAAAGGTATGCACTTTTGTTGTGATGTGAGATATATAGGATGTACTTCTGCTTACCAAAAGAAATTTTTGTTATCAAACCCGTTCTTTTTAGTGTGTGTGTTTGATGAGCTTGTTTGGCTTATTTTGTTGCAAATATAATTTTTTTATGAAGTAAAGCTGTACCTTTAAAAAGTGATGCTTTAAAAGACTCTAAAAAAGCTGGTAGTGAAATAAGCTGGCATTTTAGGCCAAGACAAACAGACTTATAGTGTTTTATCATGTTAGAAAATTTTATGATATACATTATGGACATTATATGTAAGAAACATTGTTGACTAACCTACTAAATTTTGCTCCTTTTTTTGTGTGTGTGTGATGGCTAGATTCTTAATATTTTCTTTAGTTGAAACATAGCTTTTGCTCTCCCAATTTTTGTGCTTATAGGAAAAAAAAAAAAAAAAAAAAATTCCTATTTTGAAGTATATTGATCAAAACTAATGTATATATTTTTATTTGGCTAAAATATTGTCTCCATTGCTAAAGTTGGCATGAATTTTGCTTTTTGTCCCTAAACTTTAGAAAATTCTTTTTTCCTCCCAAAACTTTTTAAAGACATTTTTTCAATAGTTTAGGGATGAAAAATGGACTTTTTTCAATAGCTTGGATGAAATTGAAGATTGATAAGTGTAACATTTTCAATAGTTTAGGGACAAAAAACGAAATTCATGCAAATTTTAGAAACAAATTCAATATTTTAGCCTTTCTATTTTAACAAATTTACGTTTTAACATTTAAATTTTCATTATAAGTTTCTTTATTTTATGGTAAAAAAGATATCTGTAAATATGGTTAATAACTTAATACACACATTTGGGTTTAGATAATAATTAACAAACAGTCATGGGGGATTTTGACCCTAGATTTTTTTATTTTTTATTTTTTTTGATAGGTAAGTTTACACATGCACCCAATGGGTTTTGAACCCATAGCGTCATCCTCCACCCTTCTTTATGGAGGGAGGAGGTGCTGTTTGAGCTAGAGCTTATTGGCAAAATTTTCAATTCATGCTAAACTCTTGTATTTAGTTTTTATTAGTTTGCATTTCAATCATCATTTTTAAAAATCTAATTGCAACGAAGCCGGAAAATATGAAGTCTGGGTTATCCACCATTAAAAAATTTCTATCTATTCCAGAAAATAAGAGAAGTTCCTCTTCTACAATATTAACTAGAAGAAGGATCTGTAATTAGTCTCACACAATAGAAAGTGAATTTTATAGATTTGACAAGGTTGTTACCTGTAACTTGGTCTATAGAATGTGGTGTACATAGTTATGGCTTTGGATTCTGCGCATAACTGGCCATATAGGTTTGGGTTAGCAAAAATTTGGAGCTGATATGATATCTATATGAAAATTTGGAGCAACAAATCTGTTGACTTCATTTTGTGCACCGTCTAGGTTACAGTTGATTGTCTCGATTATATGGTTTTAGGAAAATGGAAATGGATCAAACAATCTACTGATAATAAAAGAAATCTCGAGACTTTGACAGATAGCATTTAATAGCTCTAAGTGTGCAATGCCACATCAGTGCAAGTCGTTGGTTGAGAAATGTATTTGCAGTTCTGTCTTTTCTTCTGTTTTCGTAAGCAGAATCATCCCCATTAGATCATGTTACTTATAAGTGTAAATTGTGTAATCCAATGGGACTTGTAAAAAAAAAAGTGTAATCCACTCTGAATTTGTGATGTGGATTTGATAATAAGTTACTTGACCAGGTTACAATGAAAGCAAATATGTTTACCTTTCCTTTAATTCCTTAAAATCTTAGTTTTGTCCACTTCTGATCACTAAATTGCAGGTTAGAGATGAACTTGAACAACTACTTGATGATGACGATGATATGGCTGACCTTTACTTGTCAAGAAAGTTGGCTGGTGTGTCTTCACCAGTTAGTGGCTCTGGCGCTGCCAATTGGTTTCCTGCCTCCCCTATTATTGGCTCAAAGATATCCAGAGCGAGTAGAGCAAGTGTGGTAACAGTTCGTGGGGATGAAAATGATGTGGAGGAGCTTGAAATGTTACTGGAGGTTATAACATTGATTTACTTCTCATTTGTCATGTTTTATCTGCAGTGAAGTCTGAATTGTGCAGTAATTTATTTTGCAGGCTTACTTTATGCAAATTGATGGCACATTGAACAAATTAACCACAGTACGTGCTATTTTGGATATTATTTCTTTATCTTTTTTTTTTTTGGTTGGTACTTATCAATATGACTGATCATGTGTATGCATATTTCACTGGTAAAAGCAAACTTTTGACACGTGATGCTTGTAAAAGATCATGTAGGGCTGATGCTAGCAATCGGTGACTGGTGAGGAGTCATTTTTGAATTGGTCTAGTGGAGAGCACAGTTGGATGGATTTCGACTCTTTTATTTTTGGGACTAGGTTTTCTGGTGTTAGTATCTTGATCAAATTGAAGTTAGGCTAAACCAACTTTAGTACTGTATGGGTTTTTGTCGATTATGAGACTTATTATTATTTTTACTTTTAAATCTGTTTCTGTTATATTTAATGATATTTTCATCTGAAAGTTTCTTATCATTGTGTTTTGGTTCTTATATGCAAAGAGGGAGAATTATTTTCAGGTTTCTTTTAATTTAAGGTTGAATAGCCACCCCCCCCCCCCAACCTCTCTCTCTCTTTGTTTTCTTTCTTTTTTACAATTGCTTTTCTAGTTGTTCTGGCTCTTTTCACGGTCTGACACCCAGGCTTAATTATTTGCTAATTTATGCTTGCTTCCATTAGAGTGTAGTAGAAGATTCATATTTTAGTGAACATATAAAATTTTATTGTGAGGATTGGCCAAGAGCCTGGTAGCTCAACTGTGTTTCCAGCAGAAATGTCCAAGGTTCAATCCCCTCTCCCCCATTGTAACTAAAAAATTATTTAAAAAAAAAAAAAAAAGCTGTTAGCTGTTACGAAAAGGGTAAGATTATATCATTTAAATTTCCTTAATGTAATCCAAATCTTCAAAGTTCATGTATTAGGTTGTCCAAAGAACATTTCATGCCACTGGTTCGATTTGGTATGCAAACTAGATATATATAAAGATTTTTACTTTCTGATATCCGCTATTGTTTCTTTGTAGTTTGTTAGCTTCTTGAATTTAGAAAACTGAAAAGAAAAGCAATGAGGGTAAGAGCTTTTCATAAACCTGATTAGAAAATTGAAGCACCATGTAATGGCCTGATGGGCCTGTATTACCAGGTTAAAAATTTGGTCCTGGACTCCTGGGTTTCATAACCATTTCCAGTCTCAGTATGGATGCTATTTTCTTTGGGAGTTAAGTATATTGCTTTGTACACAATAGACTGGTTTCCGTTTAAAATTTACAGAAACTCTGGTGCTAAATGTCATTTGTATACCCTGGAAGTTGTCAGCAAATACTAGAATGGAATAACCCACCCCCTTTGGGAAAGGCGGGCTCAATAATCATGACAAACTAAAATGCAGCCACCTTTTATTGAGCTGTGTTGCTTTATTCTTCAATGTGCATGATTCCTTTATACTAACTTTCAATTCTGCTTCTCGTGTTATATGTTAGGTTTTGTAAAAAGTAGCTTAATCTTTTGATGTTTGATAAGGTGTATACACACTCTTTGTGTTACATATTATGCTTTTCTAATTGCTATTTTGAACTTCTGCATCTTCGAGAATACATTGATGATACAGAAGATTACATCAATATTCAGGTAACCTAATCTCTAAATTTGTTGTGCCAGATTCCTGGGTTGCATATCAATATTGTGTGATCTGAATAAAACTGCATTTTTGCAGCTTGACAATCATCGAAATCAGCTGATTCAGGTGCTCCAATCTTCCTGTGATGTGTATTACTTATATCAGTGCATTTTTTTTTCTTTTCCTGATGATATTTCCAAGTCCTGGAATGTTTTTATTATAGTTTTTTACATTATCTTCTGCTTAATGGCTGCGGTTGGAGCTCTTTCTAAGTTCAGGAACCGTTTGTTTATCCATCTATTCTTTAATTGCTGGAATATTTGGAGTGAATATCCCATATACCTGGAATAACAATTATGGTGGTTACATGTTTAAATGGGTAAGATGTTATTTCTGCTGGTAAATTTGGCTGTAGGTTTCGGGATGAAATTCTCTTATAACATTGAATTATCTTCCCGTTTGAGCTGGCAGGTGATCATCGTCTCAGGAGCAATCTGTGCCTTTCTCTTTATACTGATTATTTCTTACGCACGCTACAAGCGATTGGTTGGATCTTGAATTCACACTCATGCACCAAATATTGTTGCCGGAAAGGACTTGAAGGGCGGGATCCCATGAATGTCCTTGCTTTAGCAAAAACAAAAAACAAAAAAATAAAAACCCACTTTCAGGAGCTCTTTCATAGTTTCTCTAACCAATTGATCACAAAATCCAAACTGACGCATATACTCAAGGGCCCCATCCATGCGTGTAACTTGCAAAAGAGAACCTGTATATTTCATAATAAAAAAAATCAAGCCCATTTGTGCGTTTCTTTGGTTCTCTTTTGCAAGCTACACGCATGGAAGTGCCCTTGAGCATATGTGTCAGTTTGGGTTTTGTGATCAATTGGTTAGAGAAACTGTGAAAGAGCTCTTGAAAGTGGGTTTTTATTTATTTGTTTTTTGTTTTTGCTAAAGCAAGGACATTCATGGGATTTAGTTGTATTTGCCATAAATAAGGTGTATTTTACTTCAGGCTTATGGAAATGATGGGTGGTACTTCTTTGAAAGTGATTCGCTCAAGGTTCTACTTGACGCCCTTCTTGAAAAACAAAAAAAATGGTGAGCAAGGGGAGATAAAATATTTACTGTTATCTTCTAACTCTTTACGAGGTTGGCAGTTTGTTTGTTTTTGGTCTTTTTCCGCTTTTTTTAAACTTTAATCTGTCAAAACTACGTCTATAGAATCGGAAATGATATGGTTATTTTGAAATTTGCATGTGGATTAGTTTATGATCAATTAGTTGTGTTGTAAATTCTTTTTTCTAAGCTGCAACAAAAAGAGTTTTTTTTTTTTTTTTCCTTTTTTTTTGGTACTGCTATCTTCGCCTTAATTTGCTAGCCAGCCAAATTGTAGACAGTTGAAGACAAGCTAGCTTTTTAATAATACCACCATTGATTCCTTTAAACCGATAATGGGATTATTCTGAACCTGTTTTTTATTTATTCAAATACTGCAATATCTTGATATAGTTTCTAGTTGTTTTATTTCACCTCTTTATTGTTGTAATGAGTTTGGTGATTAGCCAGTAATTTCAACCTTCTTTATTCAGGACTTCTGAACATATTGCCCCTGTTACAGGTTGCAGTGCTCAACACAAGTTCATCGTCGGTTTTGTTCTGGATAGATGGTGTGTCTTGCTCTAGCTTTCCAATAATTTCAATTACTTGGAAAGAACTTACATATACTCATAGCCTTGTCAAAAGCCCTAAGCACTCTGAAACAAAAGACCTGGTGCTACTCTGCAGAGGAAGTAATATTTGTATTAACCAAGGATGCAAAGATTAATTTGTTTGAAGGTGGTACTGGTAATATTATAAGCACTCAGCCATGGCACTTTAAAAAGCCATCAGTTGCAATTTCAATGTATGTTATAGGCAAGTACAATTTCCTTCTAGGAGCAATTAGATAATTTTAAGTTTGGTTTCGCTTATTATAAAAGTCTAAGATATTTTGCACTCCAGCTGTCAGTATCTCTGTCTCTGAATCATCCAATGAGATGCAGCTGGAGTCCCATGAGGATAGTGCTACCAAGAACGAACCTATGCCCAATAGTACTACAGTTAGCATAAATTCACATGAAGGTGAACAACAGCCCTCTTCAGAAACTGCGTGTTCTGAGGAAAGATTGTTGGATTCAATTCTTTTGCTTTGTTGTGAGGATTCATTGCACTTGTACTCTACGAAATCTGTGATTCAGGTCCTCTATCTGCCTTATTTATTTTAACTTACAGTATTATAAAATTTCCATTTGCAAGCTAATTTGATATAATTTTATTAGGGAAACAATAAATCCATTCGTAAAGTGAAACATGCAAAATCTTGCTGTTGGACAGCAACTTTAAAGAAAGATGAAAAAGTTTGCGGACTGGTCTTGCTGTTTCAGACGGGTGTAATTGAAATCAGGTAAGTTAGGTTTTTTCTTTGCTTTTGTGCTTACCTCAGTAGAATAATCAACAAAATAATATTTACAGTTGTAGGACACCAACTATTCTTTTGATTTATCATGCAATTCCAATGGATTTGATAGAAATTTCTCTCTTCCACTCTTGTGATGATAGCATGTTCAGCTAGCATCAGTATTGTTGACTAAGGTTGAAGCAAAACAAAGACAACCAAAAACTTTGAGATGATCATAAGATGGAATTTGGCCATAAAGTTTTTCAAAAGGTGACTTTAAGGTGAACAATCTGGCTCCCATTGGCTACTGCATTTTTGTTTTCCTCAATAAAAACTAGATATGAATTGCAGATATTGTTTCGGCTGGAGATAATACGATCAGAGGTTGGAGCGACTATTGGGGAGTCTATGCAACAAAAGTTTGTGAAATGTCATGTCTTTTGCTGATGTGGTAAAGGGACAAGAGAAGTACAATGTGCTCGAAGTTGACCTACATTCTGCAGGATGAAATAGACATCAGTAACAAGTAGCTAGGCAGGGATTTCTTGTCAGATGACAATTCAATACCTTTCGTTGAATCACTCAGGTCCATTAAAGTGACCTTGTAATTGCAGTTCTACATTGCTAACAATTATTAGGTGTTTACCTGTATTGTTTTCCCTTTAACCTTATTACCTGGATGTACTATATAGATCCTTAACACCATGTATTTTTATCAATGCAGAATGATCTATTTGTAATACATACAAAGACCAATTTTCCTTCAGTATTGAATTTGTCAAAAAATAAAATATAATTCCAACTCTACTGCCCTTGATGTGTTTTATTCACTCCTCTCTTTCTTTTATTTAATTACTTTAAAAAATAAGAAAAATAAAGACTGGGTTTGTTTCCCATAACAGCCAGTTCAATTTGTACCTAATCTTGTTCCTGATTAGCTATTATGGGATTCCTCATCAGCCCCAACACATGTACGAGGGTAGTTCTTGAAGCAGCATGTGCATACGTGCGTGCAAGTGTTCTCTACATGTGCTTTCATGTATATAAAAACTCAAATTGTGCCAAACATGGTTTACAATAATATCAATCTACCATGCTGCTTCACTCATTGTGGTGCATGCATACTCGTGTTTGGGGGAAGAGCCAATGTGTTTGTTACCTTGCAAAGGTAATGAATCTGTGGTCATGGTTTGGTAGACTATAAGTTATGCGAGAGTTCTGCCAGTGTGATCTGATTGAAGCACCTTAAACTCTATGCAGGTTTATTTGCATCCCATGATTCATGATGCACATGGGCTTAAGATGTCTAGGTCCTTGGGAAATGTCATTGATCTGCTTGAAGTAATAAATGGGATATCCTTGGAAGGTCTTCATAAGAGGCTAGAGGATGGGGTATCGTCAGTAGTGTAATAAATTGTGGAATGCTGTACAATTTGCTATGACCAAGCTTGGGGATGATTATGTTCCCAGCACAAATGTAAATCCGGATGACTTGTCATTTAGCTGTCAATGGATACTCTCAGTATTGAATGATAGGCCACAAACTGAATTGACCCATTGTGATAGAAATTAATTAATTAATTAACCAAGTTATTAATTAATCAAATTATCATGCAAACGCGTGGTAGCACAAACAAATCACCAATAAACTAATTATGCAGCGGAAAATTAATAACACGGTGATTTGTTTACGAATGGGGAAAACCTAACGGCAAAAACCCCACCGGGTGATTTTCAGGTCACCACTCCCGAAACTCCACTATTATCACAACAAGCGGTTACAAGTAAAAGAATCCCAAGTACCTTACCAACCTACAGTTGAACTCTTACCCCAATACCCAATTGAACTTGTTCTGTAGTGACAGTTCCCCTCTTTTGATGCATGGCTCCCAAGTACGTGACTAACCAATGCGCGAATCCCAATACGTGACTTCAATCACCAACTAAGAAGGTTGTTGGATGCAAAGTTCTTCAGTTCATCCACATGATGAAGATCAAGAAGATGCTTAGTCACAAAACCCTACGGTGCAAATACACAGCAACTTCTCTAAGAGAAAGAGATGAACAAGAGCAAGAACTTTGTCTCTGGTCACAATTTGCTTGAACAGAGTTTGCTCAATGATTGTGCAACTTGTGAACTCTTTGACGGCCCTTAAAAAAATCCTTTTATATGTTTAGGGTTAGGAGAAAAGAAGGCCCAAACACATAATCACGGATCTTAAGAAAATCATATCAGAATTCTGAAATTCATAAACCTCAACAGATAGAAGGTGTTGAGAAGCTGTCGAGTAGGTGTCAAGCACATGGGGCTGAAACAGCTTTCTAAAGCTCGATAGTTGCAGCTGTCGAGACAGCTGTCGAGATTTAATGATTTTGCACTTTCAGCTTGTTTTCTTGGACAGACTTGAAGGCTTTAACACTTAATCTTGAAACACAGTTTCTTGAAGCATTAAACACATCCTAGATCTACCCAAATACAAATAAAGTGCGTTTTGTCAAAGGATAATCCAATTACATAAAATTATGACATATGTTCCTATCATGTGAAACACATATGTCCTAACATTGAACAAAGCCATATTCAAAACTATTGTGGCTTTGGAGTCGTATAAATTCTCAGATGTACCAAGTACCGTGTATTCATGGTGGCAATACCAACTGTGTGATGTTTTTATTGAAGCAATTAAGCCTTTCTTTGCTGGGAGTGATCCAAGGTTTAAGACTGATTGGAGTTTTGCTTGAGACACACTTTGGTTATGTCTTGACAATGGGCTACGATTGCTTCATCCTTTTATGCCGTATGTTACGGAAGAATTATGGAAGCGCCTTCCTTCATCAAGGGACTGGACAAACAAGAGAGGTCTTGGAGAGCTCTCGAGCTCTCGAAGCTTTTCTTTGTAAGTTTTGTGAGTAAATAATGGGGCCCCTAATTGTTAGCTTAATTTCAAATCCTATTAATGCATTCAAATCATTCAACATTGATAATATATGCAATTTGGTTGATAATATATGCAACATTGATAATATATACATATTAAAGTTGATAATTTGTGTATATGTATATAACTTACTTTAGAATAAGCAAATTAAAAATTATATTTGTGATTTGAGTTAATCTTGACACAATAGTTCAGCCCCCTAATGTGGGATTTCTAACTCTGCCACTACGAAAACATATACCCTACCATAAATAGCAATAACCAACAAAAAAAGAAGAAAAAGCATTAGCTAAGAAAAAAAGCTCATATGTACAAAAGATGCTCGAGCGAGATTTAAAAAAAAAAAAAAAAGAGAGGAACTCGACCCTTTGAAACTCGATTTCCAGCAAGCATTACCTAAAAAAACTCATATGTACAAAATTAAAAAAAAAAAAAAAGCTTGGAAATCGAGTTTTAGAAACTCGAGATTCATAGAATTTGCCAAAAAGCTCTGTTTCAGGCAGAGAGCATGCTCTGTTTTTGGAGCGTTCACACCATATGGAACTCAAGTTTCTAAAACTCGATTTCCTTGAAAGCGATTTTTAGAAACTCGAGTTCTTTACTATTTTCAAAATGCTCAAGGGAACTCAAGTCTATGAAACTCGAGTTCCACTGGGAATTTTTTTTTTCCTTTCCTGGACATGTAGGCTAACTAGAAATGTATGCACTTGCTGAGAAACAGAGATAGAGAAGCTGATAAACCACAAACACTCATTGACAGGCAGAGAAGCTGAGAATGTAAATGCACTTAAATTACATCAAATGGCGTTCTTAATAGGCACCAAATTACAGAAATTGTTATGCTCTCTACATAAACATAGATTTACAATGTAAATGCACTTAAATCATAGCAAAAGGCATTCTCAATATATCAACATTCTAAACATGCCCAACCACGCTTAATTTGCAGTTCTACTCAAATCACAATTTTCATAGAGGTACATTGAATAGAGAATTACAAGTACATTCAACAAAAACCAAAAAGTAATTGTGCCAATACAACGTAGTTGCTTTTCCTAAAATCGGCGGTCCGCACAACAAAAACATCGTCCATGGAAGCATACCTAAAAAACGTAGACTAATCACATTAGGAGACAAGATAGTAAATATTAGGTAAACATAGAATGAACAATAATTATTTAACCGATGCATAACTTTTTTCCATCTACCTACCTAGTGTGGAACATGACCGCTTATGGAAGCGCCACGGGACTGCGGACATTTTTTGCGGTTATGCCCGGAAGCATGACACAGTCCACATGTCTGCTTGGGTTGACTCTCTATCAAATCTGCATCCTCTCTCCACCATCACGGTTCTCGATCCTTATTCCTCACTCTATCCATCCCATTCCTTATTCTTGACTTCACTGGTCGACCTTTGGCCTGCAACAACGTTGGATTAGGCAACCACTTTGGCCCCATGGGATCCCTCCACAATGACTGTGACTTAGGAACCGCAAATGCATGCTCATAAGTGTTAAGGGCATAGTCCAAACCATAACATGGGTGAATATATGTGGTTGAATCAATATTTAACGCATCACATACTCTAATTGCATGTGAACACGGGATCCCTATGTTTTGCCATTTCCTACAACTGCATGTTCTTTCCCGTAACCGAACTTCATAACTACGGTTTCCCCTTTCTGTGCTACACATGTTGAATGAAGTAACTACCTGATATATCATATGTTCATTGCTAAATGCCTTGAGATAGTGTTTCTCAGACCGAAAGACCAAAACACATTGTTAGGACATATGTGATTCAATGTTAGGAACATATGTCAATATTTTATGTAATTGGCTAATCCTTTGACAAAACGCATTTTATTTGTATTTGGGTAGATCTAGGATGTGTTTAATACTTCAAAGAACAAGAGTTCAACTCTAGTATTGAAGCCATGCAAATCTGTCCAAGAAACAAGTGAAGAAGTGCTGATTCATTAAAGCTCGACACCTGTTCAACACCTCTCGATCGATTGAGCTTTACGAAATTCAGATTTCCAGATCTGATTTTCGGCCCATGCTTATGTATTTGTGTAGGGTTTCTTTTCTCAAAACCCTAGACCTATATAAGGCTTATTTTAGAGGTCGTCACATAAGAGAATACAAGAAGAACATATGCAAAAGGTGACCGATGCCTTATTCTCTCTGAAAGAAGCTACTGCGTGTTTGCGCCTTAAGGTTTTGTAGCCAAGTGCTTCTTGATCTTCATTGTTGATGAAGTGAAGAACTTTGCAGCCAACATCTTCTTCAAGTTGGTGCTTAAGTCGCGTACTGGGATTCGCGCAATTGGTTAGTCATGTACTGGGATTTGTGCATCAAAAAGAGTGGCGTTCATATATTGAAGAGTTCAGAGGTTCTGAAGCGGTAGAAGGTTTCTGCTGTGAGTTCATCTATGGGGATTGTAGAGTCTAGGGACAAAGGTTTTGTACTAGATCTGAAACTTCTCTTTACTATAGTGGATTACTTTTCGGGAAGGTTTCCTCTTAGGTTTTTTACTGTGAAATTAGTTTGTTTCATTGGTTTTCCTAGGTCGTCATATCTTGTCTTATTTATTTTTCCGCTGCATTATTTTGACATGATATTGATGTTTGTTTGTTTTAACAAGTTTATTCATAATTAATCTAATTAACAACTTGGGTTTAAAACTTGTTAATTCTATTAACTGGGGTCTAAATTTCCCAACACACATAATGCAAAAATACGGTGTCATCTTCACCGGTGGGTGTGGTACAATAGAACACCTGGGTAGTCGGATCCTGATCAATATATGCCATTAGCAACTTTTGCAACCTTTGATAAGACTCTTCCCAATTTCCAAACATCTTCCCAATCGCTTTTTGTTTCACATCCCATACCTTGTAGTAAGAAGGCTTACGGCCCTCATATTTCGACTCTATCATAGATCTGAGATGCTTAATTGGGGTAGTGTGATCCTCACATAACTTCTTAAGGATGTCTGATGCAATAAAATTACAATTCATCATTCTACCATCATTTCGCACCCCAAGCCGTATACACGTGTGAGGACCCACATACACGGTGACCATCCATAGTCCATGGAGATTGGGCTTCATGACTGCGTAGACATACCACTTGCATGACTCATCCTTATATTTCGCACAAAGTTTTTTCTTTGTCGACCTACTGATCATAAAATGTTTATTTTCCTTGAGGGCACAAATTGTTAATACGTGCTTCACCTCCACTTTATTGGCAAAAGTCAACCCTTTGCATAAATGCATCCCCTCTCTCCAAGTAGATACAAATGGTATCTCAATATGTGAAGGATCAACCATATTTTCCCAAGTATTTACAGAAAATGACAAGGCAGGAGGTGCGTAGGCAGGGATTGTGTCCATAATATTTTGGACACTAATAACATTGTCTGCATCAGGTTCACTATCGTCCAATGTCTCATCGTCATCAATGTCCCTTTCAAAGTCCCCAAAGTCCCCTCGTTCAATCATCTCTTCAAACTCATCTCTATCAACAAAATCTTCACCGTTAATGGCAGTAGTCTCATCAACATAGTCGTCATCATCACTCTCATCGTCATCATCATCATCATCATCATCATTATCGGCATGAACATCATCATCCTCTACATGTGTAGAATACTCATATTGAGCATCCGGAACTATAACCTGTAAGCTTGTGGTTGTTTGCTAGATTTTCTCGATACCAACTTCTGCACGCGGCTCCAACTGTATGTACAACTCAATACCATTTACTGCAGGTATTCTCTCCAACTTGTCAAACATGATCTTTACATGTTTCTCTGTTTCTATCGCCATATACTTGTAATTGATCCGATGCTGCAGGACTTCATGTGGCATACGATAAGTAATTTGTATGTTGTGTACAATAGGATTCGCACACAATTCTTCCATAACTATCATCTTCAATTCATCAAGAGTCTTCAACCTACGATCAATTTGGGTATAATAGGTCTTTATACCTGGCCCTTCAAATGGCAATCCCTTGTTCGCATTGGCATTCTTAAGCGAACCACCGTGGTATAGGATTATATCAATTTCAGGAATTGTGAATCTGTTAGAGTCAAGTTACTATGTTAGTTAAAAAACATTTTATCTAGTCAAACTACACAAAGTACAAATTCCAATTCATTCAAAGGGTATGAATTTCATTACACATTCGTTACACATTTCATACCCAAATCCTTTTTCCGTCATGCTAAGACTACCCATTTCATACCCAATACAAAAAGAAAAAAGAAAAAAAAAGCCAAAATGTAAAAGTATACAACATTTTATCTAATTACATACCCATAACATTTACATACCTATTTCATACCCAATACAAAAAAAGCCATTTCATTACACATTCAAAGGGCATGAATTACATACCCAATTCATTACAATTCATTTTATATCCATAAGTCACTCATTTCATTACATACCCATTTCATACCCATTCAAAGGGCATTATTACATACCCATTCATTACAATTCATTCATTACCCATTTCGTATCCAAAACAATGATGAATAAAGTCAAGAAACTTGTAAGATCATGATAAAAATAAGAGCCTAGAAATGATGAATAAAATTTTGATAACAAAAACCATGCAAATAAAAACTAAAAAAAAATTAACACTAACAAAACAAAGTTCTATAATTCACAATATTGGTATCTTAACTAAGTAATGTTAACTATCTACAAAATAAATAGTCAAACTCTTTAAACCACACTTAACAACAACTAATACCCAACTACAATGACAATCAAATCAAAAAACCCTTACCAGAGATATGAATTTGTTGAGAGGGAAGAGCAGCGAGAGAGGCAATGTGGTGAGTAAGAGTGAGTGGCAATGTGGTGAGTGAGAGTGAGAGGCAATGTGGTGAGTGAGGCAGTGAGTTAGTGAGGTTGAGTGTTATGGGTGAGAGGCAATGTGGTGAGTGAGGGCTGATTCTGTGTTTATAAAATTTTATGGACTGCGTGTGTGTTTATAAAATTTTCCCTAGTAGAACTCGAGTCTTATAGACTCGAGTTCTATGCAATTTTTTAAAAAAATATCGAGTTTCTAATACTCGATATCTATGAGTATAAAATGTTATTTCTTAAGAAAATCGAGTCTTTAAGACTCGATTTTTATTTTGTAAAAATTGAGTCTTAAAGACTCGAGATCTATGTGGCATTTAGTCCAGATTAGCAACTGCACAGCAAGTGTAACGCGAAGTTTTGAACAGTCGGGATTTAAACAGCATCTTGAGTTTCTAAAACTCAAGATGCTATTTTCTTTAATCATTCCAAACATTGGTTAACTTACTACATTGTTGACCCTTACATAGTTAGTCTACAAATATCCCCCTCTTAAACATATCAGCATATGTCGTATATCCTACAACTCAAACATCACGGTATTTGTGTTTTTTTTTTTTTAAATCATGGTATATAAAAATTAAAAAAAAAAAAAAATACACACCCAAACAAAATCTATACTTTAAAAATGTTGTTATAATAGCATGTTAACGAGTAACAAAGTATATTGGTTCAATTTTGAGTCTTAAAATAGTTACACTGCATTAAGGCACTGAATAAATTTTTTTGGCTCATCCCATATTTTCAATGTTTACACTCTGGCTACATAATATCATGTGTACTGTTTATATCACCTGTATGGGGTAGAAATCCGAGGCTCAAAGGATGATTGAGTTTGGATTAAGGCCCATTATAATTAATTTGTAGAGATGGGTTCACGGACCAAGACTTGGTCTCCTAAATGATAGATTATGTTAAAAAAAGAATGTAAAGATGGAAGGATTGGGTTTAAACAGGTTATTCAAGATAATGAGTCAAATTTATCTTCCTCGGAATAGCCGAGTAGCCTTTACACTTGATGGATTACAAAAGTAAGTAGTTTTCTACCTAATGTTTTGAACTCGATCCTTGTTCATTGGGGATCTCTTCTCCTTTATAGTGTTCCTGTTTTGATCCTGGCCTTCCACATGGAGGGTTGTTGATCTTCCTCTAGGATACTTGTCCAATCCTTCCTTTTAAGGCCATGCCAAGTAGGTTACAAGCTATGTTGGCACTGCTTAGGTATCATTCAGTCATTAATGCAGTTGGCATGGTTAGTGCAGTGCATTCAATGCAGAGGTGATGAGAGCTTTTCTGGGAAGTTTCCCTTCATCCTTATTCACACTAGTCACTATTGTCTTCTTCGAATCATATGCTCTGGCCCTAGGTAGTCTTCATCTTGCTTTCTTTACACGGTCCTTGTCCGAGCGTCTTCCTCAGCTTAAGTAACTCTTTGGTTTAAAGACTCCTCTCTCATTTTGCTTAGGCTTGCTTGGGTCAAATAAGTTGATAGTTGGGCTTTCATACTCCTCGGACCAAGCCCAATGATGCTAAAGCTACTAGCCTTGAAAGAATTTGAAAAAGTAAGAAAATGCTAGTTAAAGTGAGGTTTTAAAAAAGCTATATATAAAAGCTAAAAACTAAAAACTAAAAGCTAAAACTGATGCCAAACAGACTCTAATAAGTCTTTTAATTATAACTTAATGTTTAATTTAGCCCTCAATTACTAATACTATTAATTTCATTTTTTTGTATAATTAATTTAGTTTCTTAAATTTCTAAATAAGCTAGTTCTAACTGGATTTATAGATTGGTGGGTTGGTTAAATATATTGCCCTCCACCTGCCCATCCCGATCCGTGCACCCTCTTAACTATGCTAGCTAAACCATTTGCCTTCACAACTTCATTTGCCTGCTAACAAGAAAAAGAGATTAGTCCAAACTAAAAAAATAAAACTCTTCAATCAAATGTTTTATTATTATTTTTTTAATAAGTTTCAATGAGCCCAAGAGACTTTTGGAGCCCAAATGTCCAGCTTATTATGAAATTGATTTTTTTTTAGACATATATAATCAGTGATTTGTAATTTATGGATTTATTATATTTTTTTTTTTCATATAATAACCAATGAAACACCCAGAAATCCTATGGACCGATAAAAATATAAAATGCTAGATTGAATGTCATTGTCTAAATTAAGGATCCCATCACTCAGATACCCTCATGGGAGGTAACTTATTTATAAAATCTAATATAAATCTATATAAATAAATATATTCATATACATATAATATATAATATAAAATATTATATATACCAGTCTAAAAATTATATATTTAAATCAAGTCTTACACTCACAAAATATTTAAATAACACATTATTCAATAAAGTTAGTGGCATAAAAAATTTCAAAACATTCTTAAATTAGTCTACTATCTCACACATGGGCTCACCGCGGTTTACATTTTAAAAATTTTTCAATGTCAATTTGAGGATGAGGTATACCATGCTTCCAGTGCATGTATCCCTCCTCTCACATGGAGGAGGACCTTACACCTCCATGTGAGAGAGAGGAAATATACACCGGATACGTAGTGTATTTTCTCTAATTTGAGAATATTTGTGAGCATGACTTAACACATTATTACATTTGAGCTTACTTCAATTAGTAAGACTTAAAGCCTAGTTAATTTATATAGAACTCTATTATCTAAGCTTGAAGAAATTTGAAATATATATTTTAATTTATATATGATTTTTGAATAAACCGCTCACGATCATAATACTAACTAGCCTCATCACACGCGCTTCGCATGTGGGATGAGGCTCTTTTTTTATTTTAAGTTTAATGTAATTTTTCATTTTGAATTTATCTATTGTTAGTGAGATTACATAGGAAGGAATTTTTAAGAAACTAAAATTTAGGATTTGAAATGGAGTAAACCGCTGGTTTAGTGTTTGCTAGTTTTTAAGAAGAAATGTATCAAACGTACGTGAGATATATTTAAATAGAGAGTGTGCTAATTTTTAGGAAAAAAGTTTCTTTGGTAGTTTTTTTTTTTTTTTTTTTGAATTTTGTCGAATTACAATTTTAACCCCATTTTTTTATTTTTAAGAATAAAGATTATTTAATTAAATTAGGGGTATTTTTGACATTTTTTGAAGTCATAACTAACTTTCTGAATCCTCTTAATATATAGAGATTAAAGTAAAAGAATAAATGAGATATCCATACCTAAAATTAAGTTTAAAAAAAAGGTTTAAAAAACAATAAAACTATGACCTCACATGAAATTAAGAAATTAAAATTTAAACTTTTTTTCAAAAGAAATCTCTAAATTTCAATAGCATTCATGTTCATCATTTAGTTATAAAAAATTAATTAGTTTGATTAAATTGAATTTAATTATGGGTACAATTAATGGTGTCCTTAGACAGTATTTCCATAAAAACAAGTTTTTCCTAAAAATATTTCCTAAAAAAAAGTCACAAGTGATTTTAATATGAGTGTAAATTCCTATAAAAGACATATATATGACATGGCAAACGGTCGGATTCGGGTTGGTTCATTCGGGTTACGGGCCATTTTAAACGGATTGAAAATGGGTCGGGAAGGGTTGGGCGGGTTGATTAGGCCCATATTTTTCACATTAAAAAAAAAACAAATAAGTGCCAAGTTTGTAGAGAGAATGAATCAAATCAAATAGTTAGAATATTTGTTACTAATTTACTATTACACATGTAAAGGGAAAAAAACAAACAAACCAAAAAACATAAAGATTTCCATATCCTTGCAATTCATACAGTTTTGACTTTTGAGCATGACTAAAATTATTTACATACTTCAGATCCAATATATATATACACATACACACACACACAAAACTAAATGTCATGGACCATATCAAGTTATCAGCCTTCTTAAGTGCACAAATTCCCATTGTATTTAAAATAATAATAAAGTTAGATTATATAGAAAGATAAAGTAAATATAAAAAACCTTTAAAAATAAACATAACAATTTAAGTAAAAAGAACAAGTAAATATTTTATAAGAATCATATCTCAATGTACTTAATGTTGGTAGTAATTCAGCACTACAAATGTTCATACTTGCGAATTGTAGTTCAAGTTGGCCAAATTCATCAGTATCTTCATTTACAATACAATATTTTAATATAACTTAAGTTTATAATGAAAACAAATCAAACCTTATCAATAAAGTGTTAAAAATGTATAATTTCTATGACTCTATTAATAAATTAAAATACCTTCAAATCTATATAACCAACTTTTAGTGCACAACTTTTAGTAGTCTTTTTTGTTTTTTTTGATAAGAACTTTTAGTAGTCTTTGAAGTAGAACCTAGTTACATAGTAGTTAGTAGTCTTGGTTAATGAATGTTACAATTAGTGATGATTCACAGAAAATCAGTAGGCTAAAAACTCTGGGCTTCAATGATTTAACAACTACTTGAAAGGCCTGAAAAGAAAAACAAAGGATCAAAGGAGATAGGGGCTAACCGGCTAAGAACCCTCTGATGCTTAAGTTAGTTTCTCTCTTAAATTCTGGAGTTCCAACTTTTTTGGAGTTGTCTCAAACTTACCTTCATTTGATGTAAATGAGCATTTATATAGTGTACACTTGAAGCGGTTACTTGTCTAGTAACTTCCCCTATTTTTGAGGAGGTCCAAAGGTTCAAGGTTAACTTCCACAACCGTTATGGAAGTTAGACTATTTGATCTTATCTTCCATAACCGTTATTGGAAGTTAAGTACTCTGTAAGAAGTTGTGGCAATGAACCCTGATTTTCACTCATGTCTCGAAATAGGAACGCATGGTCCAATTCATTAGCTCTTATAGAGAAACACACTTGGAATTTCCTAAGTGTCTGGGGTCGTCCAAACGTTTTCTTAATGGACGACCCTTAAGTGCATGGACGACCAGTTCTATAAAGGAGGTCCATTCTTACCTTCTTAACATGGACGACTCTCATGGACGAGCTTGGAGTTAGCTTAATTCTTAGTTCACCATCAGTTGCCCCCTTGTCCAGGGGTCGCCAAGGTACTATATAGCCTAATGCTATTCTTTGGACATGTGTCCTTATGTCAGCGGTTAGGTATGTCACGTGTCATGACCTCATTGGTGACTGGTCGCGTCGATTCACTTTTTTGAGGAGTATGCCATGTGTCATCCTTTGGTTGGTCACGTCATTTCAAATGCCAAATTCTACTACCTATAAATAGTAGAATTCCTCTCCTACCCTTCACATTTCTCAAATTCTCTCCCTTGACATTCCTCGTCCAGCGCCTCATCTAGGATTATTCCCGCATCCTTAGTCTTCCTCCGTCTAGAGCCAGGTACTCTCTCCATCCTAGTTCTTAGGTTTTCAAATTTCAAAATGTTTGAGGTTGTCATCTCTTTGGCTAGTAATAGTGTAGATAAGGCTATAGACGAGTATCATGACTCTACTAGTTACAGTGATTCTAGTAGCCGTAGTAGTAGTAGTAGTGGGAATACCACCGACGAGGAATACACATCTGGTGTTCTTGGGATTCCTTTAGAAGTTTTCTAGGAACAGCTTAGGACGAGGGCAGCCTCAGGGTCTCAGACTGGTACTTCGATGAGTGTTCCTCCGTCCACTCCCGTAGACAAGGTAGAAACTGTATATAGTTGTGCTGTAGGTATCCCTTCCAAAACAAGTGAACAAAGACTCAACTCCTTAGGGCTTGGTACCAAATTCCAGACGACCTAAACCCTAGGTTAGCCGTCCGTGAGGAGTGGTGCTGTAATCCTCATTTTGGGATAGGCGTCTATGAGGCTTACCTCTTAGGGGGACTCAGGTTACCCCTTAATGCCTTTGCTAGGGAATTACTAACTAGGTTAGGTTTAGGGGTGTGTCAATTCAACCCTAATGCATGGAGACTAGTTGTTTCTATGCAAGTTTTGTGGAGGGAAGTATTTGAAAGAGATTGTCCTCTCATTGTGGATGAGTTCCTCTATTGTTACAAACCCTCAGAGATTAATCAGTCCTTTGGCTTTTATCAATTTACAGCCAGGGGCAGTGACTGTAGATTGATTAAGTCATTGGTTACATCTGCCAAAAACTGGAAGACAGAGTTTTTCTTCGTCTCTGGTTTCTGGTTTGGGCACCCTGTTGAGGTTGGCAGGGATACATTTGCCCCATATACTGGAGAATTAGGCAACCTTCGTCCTGAAGGTATGTTTCCCCTTTTATTTATTTATTTATAATCGTCTAACCTTTTTCTCCCTTTTTTGTTTCAGCTGTTAAACAATCACCTTTAAGTAAATTTCATTGTGATCGCGTCCACAGAGCTCGTCTATACGTTGATAGGAGCTTTCACTCTTTGGTGACCCTTCAGCGTCTTGCCACGTGGGGTCTTGGTCCTGAACCCTCTGCTGAAGCTATTGCCCACGAGCTCACTGTTTGCATACGTGAGTTTCCTTTTTACTTAGAAGTTATTTGATTGTTATACATTCCTTAGCTAATACTTCAATATATTTCTTTTAGGGATGGCGACCATGAAGGAAAATAAAGGAAAGGAAGTTGTGGACGAGGCAACCAGGCTTGAAGCTCAGTCTTAGCTTCGTCCTGCTGTTGGGGACAAAAGAAAGAATTTGTTAAAGGCTATTGACTTGGAAAATCTTCCAAGTCGTCGTAAGGAGAAGAGGGCCAAACACAAGTCGTTTAAGCCTGGGGTGGTCAAGCTTGGGCTCCTTGTTTTTCCTACCTCTTAGTAGCCGTCTGTCTAAATCCATGACGTGGATGCTGAACCTGCAAGGGATCCTTCGTCCAAAACTATACCAGCCTCGTTTCAGCCCTCTCGACGAGCTCCCATGAACCTTCTGGAGAATGAAGACTTAGCTTGGGAGAGGTTTGCGCAGGTTGTAACTGGTGAGGACGTGGCAGCGTGCTATGACATATCCCTGAAAGAATTTGAGCACTCTGGTGTTCATAATCTTTTCAAGGTAATCACTTTTACCTCTTCTTATATATTTATATATTTTTATTTTTTAACAAAATTTTTAATCACTTGTGTAGGCCATGTCAAAGTTCATAATTGCGTCCAGGCAGGCCACAGAGATGGATAAGACGAGGATCCTGCTTGAGACAAGGATCCAGGAGGTCAAGGATGATTGCAAGTGTTGGGCTGAGGTGGCAGCTAAGGCCAAAGACGAGGCCAAGGAGTTACAAAACCTGGTTGAGGAGCTAAAAACTGATGCTGTTGAGAAGGATACTCGTCTTGACCACCTCTAAAAGAGGAATGATGAGTTGAGTACCCTTCCCAGCAAGGCAAAAGAAGACACGGTAGTGGAGTTCAGAGCATCCAAACAATTCACTAATTTGCTGGACACCAACTACGCAGCAAGCTTTGAAGATTTTCGAATGGACGCCATAGAAAACTTCCCTGAAGTTGACTTTAGCTCCATTAAGCTCAATCTTGGTGCTGCTACAAGCTCCCTCCTCCAGAAGAGCTCTGAAGATATTAACATTGAGGACGATGCCACCACCCAACCTACCCAAGACGTTGAAGATGACCCCCCCATAGTGAAAGAAAATTTTATTCTTAGTTTCTTTTTATTTTTATTTTTTTTATTTTTATAAATTTTATGAGGTCCATTGTTTAGGACCATTTGCAATTGTTCAAGTACATTTCACTCGTCTATATCACTTAAGACGAGCTTTCAAACAATTGTTCTTAAGCTTTACTTTATAAGGGTTTTTGGATGATGGTCGTCCACTCTTTTCTAAACTTTATGAATGAATGTTTTATTTTCATTACTTTTTCATTTACAAACATGTTGTTGTATGGACGAATATTTTTTACACCATCCATTATATTGGTTTCAGCATGGCTCATCTCCATGACAAGAATTTCCCCATGTTCAACATCCTTTACCATTCTTTGAATTTTACAAGTATAACAGGTCTTGTGAATGGCACTGGTTTTTTTTTTTTTTTTCGTCCATAGGAATCATTTTTAAGGCATTCAGCTTTTTACTCGCCCAAAGATTGGATTGTTTTAGCTGGTTACCTATCCGTGGACTTTGAATATTCTTAGGTACACATATTTCCTCGTCCATGGGCTGGACCAATACGTTTCAGTCTTTACTTCGTCCATTATTTAAACGAATATGCCTTGAGTTTGTTTTTCTTTGCTTTATCTTAATTTCGAGGAAAGCTTATAGACGTTACATCCCTGCGTCCAGATATTTTTATTTGTCTTTAGGCCTTAGTCTTCTTGTGGGTGAAATTATGGAGATTAGATTTATATATATCACATATATTGGAAATCCAAACTACATGTTCACAATATAAACATCATCCACAAGTATGGCACATGCTTAGGAGCTAGTGCCTTTTAGGGAATTATAAATACAAACAAGTATGGCCCAAGTTCATGACTTCATCCATAGTCCATAGCGCATAGTTTAAAAACTAAGAGTTAAAAACATAACATATAATACTAACACACATGTGACAGAAAGCAACAAAAACTTTGGCTCGTCCAGAGTAACATCTTGGGTGATCTCATCTAGGATAATGCTTGTCTAGGTTGATATCTTACTGATAATACCTTCTTAGGTGCTCAACATTCCAAGGGTGCTCCAACTTTCTTCCGTCTAGGGCTTCCAAGTAATATGACCCTTGTCTTTTACAATTGATAACCCTGTAGGGTCCTTCCCAATTAGGTCCCAATTTCCCATGAGCTGGGTTTCTGGTTGCCAAAGAGGCCCTTTTCAGGACAAGGTCCCCTATGTTGAAACGCCTAGGTTTCACCATTGCATCATATTGTCTGGCTATGAGGTTTTTATACCTTGTTGTCCTTTGCTCTGCATCCATCCTTACCTCGTCTATTAGATCAAGGTTAAGGCGTAGTTGCTCTTCGTTATCCTTGTCTTGATACTTCATCACCCTGCGACTAGTCATATGCACTTCTACGGGTATCACTGCTTCACTTCCATAGGCTAGTTTGAAAGGAGTTTCCCTTGTGGGGATTCTCACAGTCGTCCTATAAGCCCATAAAACTCCTGGTAACTTGTTTGGCCACACTCCCTTTGCCCTTTCAAGCCAAGTCTTAATGATTTTCAACAAGGATCGGTTTGCCACTTCTGCTTGACCATTTTCTTGCGGGTGGGAGGGTGAGGAATAATGATTTTGAATTCCAAAGTGTTCACAGAAGTCCCTGAAAAGTGTGTTATCAAATTGTCATCCATTGTCTAATATTAATACCCTAGGCAGCCCAAACCTACATACAATGTTCTTACAGACGAAGTTTTGGACATTCTACTGTGTGATCTTTGTTAGGGGTTTCGTTTCCACCCACTTAGTGAAGTAGTCAATCCCTACTACTAAAAATTTTATCTGTCTGGTTTCAAGTGGAAAAGGACCCAAGATATCCAATCCCCATTGTGCAAAGGGCCACGAGGCCATCATCGGAGTGAGATACTCTGATGGCTGCTTGGGGATATTGCTAAAACGTTGACATTGGTCACACACCTTGACGTAAGCCTTTGCGTCTGCTTGAATAGTTGGCCAGTAATAACCTGCACGAACGACTTTATGGACCAGTGCCCTTGCTCCTGAGTGGTTTCCACATGCTCTTTTATGAACTTTCCTCAATACATAATTTTCCTCGTTTGGAGCTAAATACTTTAGATAAGGCTGAGAAAAGCCCCTTTTGTATAGCACCTCATCCATAAGGACGTACCTGGCCGATCTGATTCTTAGCTTTCTGGCCTCGTCTTTTCCCTCTAGAAGCATTTCATCCTTTAGGTAAGCTACTATTGGGGTCATCCAATTTTCTTCACCTTCTATCTGTTGTACCTCTGGAAGATCTATGCTTGGCATATATTGAATTTCATCAAACTCGTCCATTGATTCACTCGTTGAGGCTTCCTTTGCTAAGGCGTCTGCTTCCATGTTTTCTTCTCTTGGGATTTGAGTGAAACTAGCTTCCTTAAATCTTTTCACAAGGCGTCTTACCTTATTAAGATATTTCTTCATCCACTCTTCCTTAGCTTCATACGTTCCATTCACTTGACCCATAACCAGCTGAGAGTCTCTTTGGACGAGTATTGATTCTGCTGCCAAGGACTTTGCCAATTCTAGCCCTTTAAGAAGGGCTTCATACTCCACTTCATTGTTGGTTGCTGGATATTGCAGACGAACCTTGTACTTCAACTTATCTCCTTATGGGGATTGTAAAACAACTCCTATCCCTCCTGTATGTAGTGTAGACGATCCATTCACATGGATGACCCATGTTTTAATGTCTTCCATTTCATTTGAGTTACCATGACTTAGAGTGAACTCTGCAATGAAGTCTGCTAGAACTTGAGCCTTTATTGCATTTCTTGGTTAGTATCTGATATCAAATTCGCTGAGTTCTATGGCCCATTGGATTAGTCGTCCTGCAGCTTCTAACTTGTTCATCGCCTTCTTTAGTGGATGATCTGTCAAGACATTGATGACATGAGCCTGAAAGTAATGCCTTAATTTCCTAGAAGTCGTGACCAAAGCAAAGGCTAACTTTTCCATTATTGGGTATCGTCCTTCTACCCCTCTTAGCGCTCGGCTTGTGAAATAAACCAAATTCTGTATCTTCCCTTCTTCTTTAATCAATGCTGAGCTCACTGCATGCGGGGACACCGCTAAATACAAATATAATTCCTCCCCGGGTATAGATGGGCTCAGCAAAGGAGCTGCTGTGAGGTAGGCCTTGAGGTCTTGAAAGGCCTTTTGGCACTTGTCCGTCCATTTAAATACCTTCCTAAGAACCTTAAAAAACGGTAAACACTTGATGGTAAGCATTGTCAGTAGCTTTAAAGACAAACCTGTTAAGGGCTACAACTCGTCCTATGAGGGATTGGACTTCCTTCATGTTCCTTGGTGGCTCCATATTTAGTATTGCTCGGATTTTATCGGGGTTCGCCTAAATTCCCCTATGAGAAACCATGAACCCGAGAAATTTACCAGACGAGACTCCGAAAGCGCACTTGCTCGGATTTAACTTCATGTTATACTGTCTAAGCGTGTCAAAAGTCTCTTGAAGGTCGTCCAAATGCTTCCCTTCATCTAGGCTCTTTACCAGCATATCATTTACATAAACTTCCACATTCCGCCCGATCTGTGGACGAAACATATGGTTCACCAGCCTTTGATAAGTTGCCCTCGCGTTTTTCAACCCTAAGGGCATCACCTTGTAACAAAACAGGCCTTGACTGGTGATAAAGGATGTCTTCTCTTGATTCGCCTTGTCCATCCTTATCTGGTTATAACTTGAGAAGGCATCTATAAAACTTAGCAGCTATTGACCCGCTGTTGAGTCCACCAATTGATCAATACACGGCAATGGATAGCTATCCTTGGGGCAGGCCTTGTTCAGATCGGTGAAGTCCACACACATCCTCCATTTGCCATTAGCCTTCTTGACCATTACCACATTAGCCAACTAGTCTGGCTAATAAACTTCCCGAATAAATTTTGCTGTTGTTAGCCTTTAAACTTCTTCTTTAATGGCATTGTCTCGTTCAGGGGCAAACACTCTTTTCTTTTGACGCATAGGCTTTGAGGAAGGATATACGTTTAGACGATGGGTAATGACACTAGGGTCAATACCTAGCATGTCTTCGTGACTCCATACAAATACATCAATGCTCTTCTTTAAGAACTAGACAAGGTCTTGCTTCGTCTTGCTTTCCATACTTGCTCCAACCCTTGTATACTTCTCAGGGTTATTCTCGTCCAAAGGAATGTCTTCTAGCACTTCGGTGGGCTCTGCAACAACTCTCCTCTCCTCAATGCTCATTGTCTGAACGTGCTCGTCCATAGCCAACATGGCCAAATAACATTCTCTTGCTGCTAACTGGTCTCCTTGTGCTTGCCCTATCTCGTACTCTGTAGGGAACTTGACTGACAGGTGGTAGGTAGACGTTATTGTCTTCCAACTATTCAAAGTTGGTCTTCCAATGATGGCATTGTATGACGATGAACAATCCACAACAAGAAAGTTTACTTCTTTGGTTATCTGTTGTGGATATGCTCCTACCACCATAAGCAACGTAATAGTACCCACAGGCTACACTTTCATCCCTCCAAATCCTACCAAGGGTGAATTCACTGGACGAAGTTGATCTCGTCCAAGCCTCATTTGCTAGAAAGTAGGGTAGTACAAGATGTTCGCCGAACTCTCATTGTCCACCAACACCCTTTTGGTCATATAATCATCAATAAGCAGAGTAATGACAATTGCGTCATCATGTGGGTGATGAACCCTTTCAGCATCCACGTCTGTGAATGTAATGGCTTACTCGTTCGTTTCCCTCGTCCTTGGGGATCGTCCTGAAAGTTGGACGTTTTGCACTACCTTTAGGTATGTTTTCCTTGACTTGGAAGATTGTCTTGTCGAGGTCCCTTTTATGATGACTCTTATTTTTCCAAGTGGGGGTCGTGATGGCTCTTCTAGTTTTGCCTTAAACTTCTTGTCTTTGTGATCTCGTCCAAGGAAATTTCTCAACTTCCCTTGCCTGATAAGATTTTCTATCTGCTGCTTCAAATCAAAACACTTATCCGTGTCATGCCCATGGTCTCTGTGGAAGTGGCAATACTTGTTTCTATTGCGCTTGTTGGGATCTCCCTTCATTTTTTCGGGCCACTTCAAGGAAGGATCATTCTTGATTTGCATGAGAACTTGTTCAAGCGGCATGTTCAAGGGCATGTATTGCTGACTCCGTGCCGAAGAGCTTGCCTTTTTGTTATCTTGATCTTTCTTCTCTCCCGTCCATGCCTTTTTTGGATGAGGACCCTACTCAGGATGGCGTGGGAGATCTGCTTCCATACGCTCAGCTCTCTTCCCCTTCTTAGCTATAATTACGTCTTTTGCATTCATGAAGTTTTGGGCTGAATGGACGAGTTCAACCATGGTTTAAGGCTCTTGCTCATAAAGCTTATGGATGAATAAATCAGAGTTAACTCCATTATGGAAGGCCGCTGGTAACAACTTGTCGTCCATCTCATCCACTGTCAGGGCTTTCCTGTTAAAAAGAGTAATGAAGGACCGCAAGCTTTCATTCTCCCATTGTTCTATGGTTAACAGGCTGGATGAGGAACATTTATGCCTTTGTCTTCCGATAAAATTGTTGACAAACATCTTACTCAATTCTTCAAAAGAACTCACAGTATTCGGAGGTATCTTGCTGAACCATACTAACAGAAATAACATTTGGTACATTAGGTTCATGAGATTCTCTGGCATCTCGTGCAATTGTGAACTGTAACATTTTTGGATTTTTATTTTACTCTTTCTAAATGAACCAAGCCAGCTAGAGTCTTTCTTGAGCCATATTGAAGAAATGAACCAAGCCAGCTAGAGTCTGTCTTGAGCCATATTGAAGAAATAGAGCTTTGTTCAATGTATTTGTCTTTGAGCAGACTTTTCTGTATTTGTGGTGATCCAGAAGAAGTCTCATTTTTTTGTTTTTTTGAATAACTGCTTTGCTTTTGTTTTATGACACTATCGACTTTCAGCTGATGCCAATAAAACTTTAATGGAAATTTGCAGGTTGTGTAACATTGGTGTTTTCTCTAAAGGAAGCCTATTCAAATTACCCTGTTGGAACATGTACCTACTTGGCAAAACCATGTATGTATTACTAGCAAGCTAATGCCACTAAGATGATGTAAAGCATATCTTAAAACATATATAAATAGATATAAATAAATAATATATCCCTATTAATCTCACACATTAATGTTAATTAGAAAAATATAAACATCAAGAAAGTGACCTCAACTATGTTATTTTAGAGGGAGGTATGACCTAATGTGATGTGAGCTACCAAGGGAGATATGTAGAAAGTTAATTGGTATATTCAAAGATTTATGGAAGAAACCAAGATAATTCTAGCTGATTTTTTTTTTGGGTGGATTTTGTTCTTATAAAGCATTTAGACACAACTTTGAAGTGGTTAGTTGTGATTAGTGGAGATAAAGTGATGGATTCATATGAAAGTAATTGTACATCATTCACATTTAACTACTTCATCAAATTATGGTAAAAGTTGTGGTCTTAGCACTTCAAAAAAAGAAAAAAAGTTGTGGTCTTAGAAGAGCCATTATGTTATGGTGGGAGCCACATATGTCTCTTGTGTGAAACAAATTCCTCCGTCAGAAGAATGAGATGGTAGAGACCCTGCTAGCTTTTGTTTGATTCATGTTAATGAAGTGAATATTCCAGGGCAAAAAATATTAAAATAATCAAAGTTTGACCAAGACCACTATTTTGAGATTCTCTTATTTTGCTAAAATTGAATTTTTTTTTGCTGAAACTGAAAACTTTTTGTCAAAAGTATTGTAGATAAAGGTAAAAGTTAGCTGAAATAGTACAGTGAGACTCATGAATAGTACCAAAAAGTGCAGTGGGACATATGAATAGTAACAAAAATAAGCTGAATAGTAAAATTAGCTGGCTTTTTAATTTGGAGGCAAACGCACACTTAAAGTCTATAAAACAACTTCATCAAGAAATACAAGAGCAAACATTATGTCTGAATTGCTTCTTCTCAAGTGGTCATCTATCGCATCATATTATTTATGATACTAATACATATGTCAATAGGTCTTGCTTACACTAAGGAGTTAGTGTGGGTTATTGTCAGCCGCCAATGTGAATGAACAAAGTAGAGAGAGATGAAAATTGACCTTTTAATAGCCAATTATGTTAAAATTGACCTTTTGTGGCACTGATATGTCTTTAACAAAGAAAATATTTCATTGCTATTACGGCTCTCTTAGACTTAGCTGATGGAGGCTTTGCTAACTCAAATGAGGCTGAAACTTTTCATTATGGTCAAAATGATAAACAAAGAAGGACAAAAGTATTTAGTTTAAAATTTTTAAAAGGGTCGGGTTGTTCGTTTTTGTTAAAATTGGTTAATTGAGTTTAATTGTTTTTAACTTTACTATTAGTAATTATTGTGATTGGGCTAATTTTTTGGGATATTTATTTTGTTTTAGATTTTAGATCAAATTTTTTTTTAATAGGTTTTAAAAGGAGGAAAATGCTAGAGCTACAAATTTTTTTTTTAAAAAAATTGCTGTTGTGATGAGCGGTTATTAGTGAGTAAAAAAGTAACTTTAGTGGTGGGCCCAAATATAAAAGTACTGTCAAATGCGATGTTGGAACAACACAAAGTGAGGATGGAACTGTAAAATGTGAGAAAAAAAAAAAGGGAACCACTGAATGTGACAAAAGAATTGCCACATGTAATGATGGTACTGCCCAATATGATGATGAAACTGTCAAATGTGAGAAAAAAAATTAGAGTACCAACGAATGTGACAAAAGTACGGTCATTTTTTTTAGGTTCTAAGCGTATTTAAGTAATTTTTTAGGTTACAGAGTCATTTTGGTCATTTTTTAAGTTTCAGTGTTATTAAGTTATTTTTTAGGTTTTAAGGGTCTTTTGGTAATTTTAAAGGGTTTCGAAGGTATTTTGGTCATTTTCAAGTGTTATGGGGTAATTTTGGTTATTGTTTTAGGTTTTTTGGTTATTTAGATAAATTTTTATGTTTTAGGGTAATTTTAGACATTTTTTTTAGGTTTTAGGGTCATTAGGTCATTTTTTAGGTTTTAAAGGTATTTTGATAATTTTTTAGGTTCTAAGGGTATTCCAGTAATTGTTGAGGGTTTCAGGGGTATTTTGGTCATTTTCAAGTTTAATGAGGTATTTTAGTCATTTTATAGGTTGAAGGGTATTTCAAATTTTTTTAAGGTTTCAGGGTAATTTCGGTAATTTTTAAGGTTCTATGGGCATTTTGGTAATTTTTTAGGATTAAGGTGCATTACGGTCGTTTTTTAGGTTCTAAAGGCATTATTGTCACTTTTTAAGTTACAAGGTCCTTTTAGTCATTTTTTAGGTTTCATGGTCATTTAGGTCATTTTTAGGTTTTAAGGATATCCTAATAATTTTTGAGAGTTTTAAGGTTATTTTGGTAATTTTTAATTGTTAGGATGTGTTTTGGTAATTTTAGTATATTTAAGGGTATTTCGGAATTTTAGAGACTTTAAGAGTATTTTTGTTATATATATTTGTCAATTATTGGGTAATTTGGTGGGGTTGGGTTGGGTTGGCTATGCCCATATGTAATGTTGGTACGTCTTAATGTGACAATGAAACTGTCAAATGTGAGTAAAAAAAAAAAGAACCATTGAATGTGACAAAAGTACGGTCATATGTGATATTGTTATTGCCAATGTGACAATGGAACTGTCAAATATGAGAAAAAAAAAATTAGGGTACCACCGAATGTGACAAAAGTACAGTCAAAAGTGATGTTGGTACTGCACAGTGTGATAATGGAACTGTCAAATGTGAAAAAAAAAATAGGGTACCATTGAATGTGACAATGGAACCATCAAATGTGAGAAAAAATAAGGGAACCACCAAATGTGACAAAAAAACAGTTATATGTGATGTTGGAACTGCACAATGTGAAGATAGAACTGTCAAATGCGAGAAAAAAAAGGGAACCACCGAATGTGATAAAAGAACTATCACATGTGATGTTGGAACTGCACAATGTGAGGATGAAACCGTTATATGTGAGAAAAAAGTAAGGGAATCACCGAATGTGACAAAAGAACTGTCACATGTGATGTTGGAACTACACAATGTGAGGATGGAACCGTCAAATGTGAGAAAAAAGAAAGGGAACCACCGAATGTAACAAAAGAACTGTCACATGTGATGTTGGAACCATCAAATGTGAGAAAAAAGTAAGGGAACTACCAAATGTGACAAATAACTGTCACATGTGATATTAGAACTATACAATGTGAGGATGAAACTGTCAAATGTGAGAAAAAGGTAACCTGGTATATTAGGTTACTTATTAGTGGATACCGTACCCCTTTTGAGGGGGGTACGGTAGAATTACCCACTGTTAGGGATCATTACTTGATTTTTAGCAATTGTGGAGTTTATACAACAACTATTGGATCTTAAAGCAGAATATCATGAGTAATGGTTATTACTTATTAGTTTCCTAGCTTACATGGATGAAAACCCAAAGATACCTCAATCGCCAGTTGTTTGGGCAATATTTATGTATTAATTAGTGTGATTAGCAGATTAGGCTAGGTTTTACTAGGTCAAATCAACCTAAGTAAAAATCATGATCACCATTTTGGCTAGGCATCGCTGTCATTATTGGCCACCAAGAACTCATTATTGCTGTCATCATCGGTCATCCGCCATTTTCATTCCCCAACCATCACCATTGATGGGAACTTTTGTTGCAACTAAATGCTAGAAAATCATTTTTCTAGTCACAATAATATTACAGAAAACAAATAATTTTTTACTGAAAATATTTTATATAGGAAAACATTTTATGCTGAAACAAATTATGAACTCTCAAGTTTTGTCCTTTTACCTTCAATAATCTTCGCAATATACCCAACATCAGTGGTTTTATATTAGCTTTTAACATAATAAAATAATATAAACAACACAATAAATAATATATCCACTACAATTAACAACGATTACTGCAAAAAAAAAAAAAAAAAAAAAAAAATACTACACAAACCGATCAATGACACAAACCACAACCAATGCCAACCAAGAACAACCACTGCCGAAAACCCAAATTAGCCCAAAACCACCACACAAATCACCACCAACATAGCCACACCATCACTGACCCACGAAACCCAGCCACCAAAAAACCCAAAAAAACCCGCGAAACCCAGCCAAACCACCACCAAACCCACCCTTCTTCTCTTCAAGTCACCAAACCCACTACCCCAAAATAATTACCATCACCATCACAGCCACCATCACGGCACCACCAAACCACAACCACCATCACGGTAGCCTTAAGCTCAACCAAAAAACCAGCAACCAACAGGAAAAAAAAAAAAAAAACCAGCAAAAAAAAATCAACTCACGAATCAAAACAATCCACAAACCAATCAACAACCCACCACCACCAACACCCAAAATTCCTCCACCACCAACACCCACAAACCCAAACCCACTGCCACCCACATCCACCACCACTGTGGCCACACCAACCCACGAACCCCACCACCAACACAGCCACACTGAGAATCCCACGCCTAGAAACATAGCAACCCATGTTGGCCTTGGGTAGGGGCTTGTGTCGGCATAAGGAAGGGGTAGGCACTTGGGTCGGCGAGAGTGAGGAAGAGAGAAAAAAAAAAAAAAAAAAAGGAAAGGGGAAAGGGTGAGACTGAGGAAAAAATTGCGAAACAGCCTATTTCTGGGAAAAAATTAGGCGCGTGGCATGCGTTCAAAGTTATTAAGCAAGTTGGACTCTTTTTGAAAGTCGAGTTTGGTAAACTTGACTTTGGGCTGGAAAACGAACACTATAGTGGTGTTTTTTAAGTGCCTATAGTAGCGTTTATAAAAAATGCCACTATAGGGTGCCTATAGCGGCGTTTTTGACAAACGCCACTAAAAAAAATGCCACTATAGTGTTTGTTTTCCAGCCTAAAGTCGAGTTTGCCAAACTTGACTTTCAAAAAGAGTTCAACTTATTAAATAACTTTGAACGCATGCCACGCGCCTAATTTTTTCCCAAAAATAGACTGTTTTGCAATTTTTGCCGTGAGATTGAATTGAAGAGAGAGAAAGCCAACGAGTAGAAAAAGGAAACAAGAAGAAAAAAAAAAGGAAGAAATATTATTTAATTGGAGGCAGCAATAAAATATAATCTATTGGTTTAGCTTTTGAGCTACAGTGCACAATCATTTTTGGCTGTGTATGTAGCTGCGAAGCTAAATTTTTTAGCTATAGCTCCACCATTGCAGCCTCACTTTTTGTGATTGGTGGTGCTAAAAATAGCAATATAGTTTTTTAGCACCACCAATACTAATGCTCTAAGGAGAAGGTATTTGGTATCAAATGATATTATGTCAGCGGTATCAAAATCCAGTAAGTGTGAGATATATCAGTAAAAATAACTAACCCACTAACAATTGAAAGACATGTGTTAGTGGGTAGTTATTTTTGCACATGTGTCTCTCATTTATTGAATTTTGATACGGATGACGTAGTATCATTTGATACAAAATACTTTTTCATTTCGTAGAACCTATTTACTAAAGACGGTATATATCTACTCACAAAAAAATTCTACTAAGAATGATAACAAATGTCGTCATCTTCCAACAATAAACAACTAAGGTGTGATAAAACATTGTCAGAATATTTAAATTTTCGCAATAAATGATGACATATGCTACAATTGAAACTCTTCATCAAATTAAATACCTACAACCATTTGCAATGAATATTTTGTTATTCATAGTTCATTCTTTATCATTTTATTTTATGATCCTAACTACGATGCTTAGTTTACTTAATTCTTAATGAACACCTTTTTAAGAAAGAAAACAAATAAAAAGAGAACAAAATAACAAAAGACATATGTCATTGAAGTTTTCATTAGATAAAATTATAAAATTATAAATCTAGAAGATTTAAACCACTAATAAATCAGGGTTTTTTAGGTAACAAATAGAATACTATACATCACCATTTTTACTTTCTAAGTATGACTAACACATAAAACTCAAAATACAAGAAAAACTTTTTTGGGACATTAAAATTTTGTGAGACATTTTAGATATTACACAATGAAATATTTTAGAAATCATAATATTTTGTTAAGGTTTAACTAAGAGAGTAATAGCAGAGACTATATACTTGTCTACAAAATATAAAAGAAGAAATTATTCAACTTTAAAGTTGGGGGGATGAAACTACCTCAAATATAAAGGAGGAAAATACTTTTTTCCATAATTCTTTTTTGTTAGTAAAACTATGTGTTTTTTACTTTAACCAATGTGTTATAAAAAAAAGTCAACCCAAGAAAACTGTCCGTAAAACTATGAATTTTGGCTCAACAAATTGGCTAAAAAAAAAAAAAAAAAAAGGTCAGAAACACAATAAATGTCTTGATATATTCTCAATACCTTTATTTTAGCTATGGTGGGCCTTGGTATGACCTTATATAATTTTATTTTAAAGTAATGCTACATCCACAACATTTTCACAACAAATCCTAGGTAGTAAATTGTTATTAGTTTTTAATTGGGACAACCACTTTAAACTATGAATTAAAAGAAACAATAAACAAAAAACCAACAGAAGAAAATTGTGCATAAAACAATGAATTTTTGCTAACCAAATTTAACTAAACCAAAAAAGAAGTCCAGGAATACAACAAAATGTCACAATATTTTCACAATGCCTTTATTTTTAGCCATGGTAAGTTTCGGTATAATATATTATTATTTATTTTATAGAAATGCTATCTCTATAATATTTTCATAACAAATTTTAGATGGCAAGTTGTTACCGATTTTAAAATGCACCCACGACTGATATCACTTTTTTATCCATCAACAGTAGATTCTCTATGATTTGTTGTGAAATTAATGTGAAAATGTTGTGGACTTAGTATTTTTTATTTAATCTATAAGAAACTAAGATCTCAACAATTGTGAAAATATTGTGATAACAACAAGTTTTTATGACATTTTCACATAATATTTATTTTTAGTTGTGGTTGGTCACAATCTCATTTTTTATTATTTTATTTTGACCAATAAGAAATTGATACCTCAATAATTGTAAAAATATTGTGAAATTTTTTGTGTTAGTATAACAATATATATGCCAACTCATATAAATATTTAAAAAGAAAGAGCACAAACCGATGACTAAAAAAAAAAAAAAAAAAAGCCAATGAAGTGATGAACAATACATATTGAGCAAACAAAAATGTACTGTAGCTTTTACACATTCACACAACAAGTGTTACAACATTTTCACAAAACATTTATTTTTAGTCGTGGTTGTTCACAGTCTCATATTTTATTATTTTATTTCGACCTATAAGAAATTGACACTTTATTAAATTTGAAAATATTGTGAAATTTGTTGTGTCAGTATAACAATATATATGCCAGCTCATATAAACATTTAAAAGAAAAGAAAAAAATCACAAACCGATGATTGAAAAAAAAAAACCTATTTTTACTATAGCTATAGTGTCAATCGAACAAACTAAAAGACACAAAACATTTATTTTCAGTCGTGGTTGGTTACAGTCTTATATTTTATTATTTTATTTCGAACTATAAGAAATTGACACTTCAATAATTATAAAAATATTGTGAAATTTATTGTGTCAGTATAATAATATATAAGTTAGCTCATATAAATATTTAAAAGAAAAAAAAGAAAAAAAAAACACAAACAGATGACTAAAAAAAAAAAAAAAAAAAAAAAAACACCTATAGCTACTGTAGCTACAGTGTCAATTGAACAAACCAAAAGACATTGTAGCTACTGTAGCTACGTGCATTCGTGCTTTTTATATATAGAAAAGTGCAATTATTAAGATTTATTTATTAATTTATTGTGTTGAAAACGTAAGCTGTATAACTGAATTACATTAAATCCTTTAGTTTTCCTCTCTCTGTTAAAAGGAGTGAGCACTGAGCACTAATTGAAATGCTAAATATAGGCATAGAAGCAAAGTACAACTTTTACAATAGAAGTCTTTTTCATGGGTAGGAGGACACTAGAGAAAAATGGTGATACCTGCCACTTACCGCTGTCTATATGGCTCATAGGCAATCTATATATATATATATATATATATATATATATATATATATAATAGTAGGTGAAACTGAGAGAAATTCAAATTAAGTCAAATTAGAATTCCAAATTAGAGTTCTAATTTTGCGCCATGTGTCTAGATTTATGTGGGGACCACACCATAATTATCCTTCCAATTATTCAATTCAAATATAAAATTAGAGTCCAATTTTGCTCCATCTGTCTACATTTAAGTAGGAGTGTGGGACCACGTTATACCATTCTCATTAAAAAAATAAAAAAAAAATGTTGTGCTCCTTTTTTTAGCTGAATAAAACGTTAGGTTCACCTCCCCTTCCAGACTCCTGTTTTTTACATTAAAATGCTGTGCTTTTTTTTTTTTTTTTTTTTGGCTGAATAAAACTTTCTGCTATTCTTTAATATCAAGCCCGCACGTTCACCTCCCTTTCTACAATAATCAAACGCAAATCAGAAAACCCGAATTCCTTTCACACCGGTTCAGGAGCCTTAATATACAGCTCCCCTCTTTTTCATTGAATGCTATGGAATTTGAAAGGGATCTCTCGGGATCAATGATGCATGCTTTTGGGTTTTTCTGTATCTTTATATAGGAAGAGGTTTTTGGTTAGAATCGTTCATTAGACCCATTCCACTGCTTGTGGATGATAAGTGGTAGGCATCTTCTCTGTAAGCAATGCATAATTGTTCCCTTTCTCTCTCTCTCTCTCTCTCTCTCTGATGATATCATATATCCTAGATTATAAAATTGGGTACTTGAAAACAGTTTCTCTAAGTTACTCTGCTATTACCTTTTTTTTTTCTTTTTTTCTTTTTTAAAGTTAAATTGTACTGCCTAATTTCAGATAAATTTAAAATGATACTATAACTAAAATTCTCTAAGAACAAGTTTCAACAGATTTAGAATAAAATTTAGGCCAAAACATATTATTGTGCTCTAAGTTGCTAATTACTTTAGTTGTGCTCACTATTAGTTTTGTACCCTTTTCTTTTAACTACTCTCCTCATGCCACATCTTTTGATTGATAGATTTATTTACTCAGCAGGATACACAACCTGAAGTTCCTACTTTGAATGTCCACTTGAGGCGTAAGTTCCATTTTATTGATTATTTTGAAATCCTTTGAAATTTATATTTGACATTGTTGTTCACGCTATCTAACTCGCGTTCAATATTACTGCTTCTAAAAGGTAGATTTACTGAACCATGGAATTTTGGCAAGCCAACACAAACATGTGAGAGTTGTGGGGCTATTCAATGCTATGAAGAGAGGAATGTCAAGTCAAGAAGACCATCACAACCAAAGTTTTCGTTGTGCTGTAGGGAAGGACTAATTTATTTACTTTTGTTAAAACATGCACCTCCAGTTCTTGAAGAATTGCTGAATTATAGTGGCCCTTCATTTGTAATAGTATATCTAATACATTTACATTTTATTGTAGTTGTCCGGTATAACAATGTCCAAAGGACACAGTTTTCTTAATCAAATATCTGATGCTAAGGAGACATGGAGAACTAGAGTGAGAATATGTAGAATGTGGAAAGCAGTGAATAAGAGAAGTGGAAATAACCTCATCAGTCTTGACATGATCTTTATCGATAAAAAAGTTATTTTACTTCACAACAATGAAATGTTTGAATCTTTCAACTATTCATTGTATTTGTTATATAATATGTAAACTAACTTTTGACTTTAATTTTTTTTTTTTTTTTTTTTTTTTTTTTTTTATAGAAAAAAAAACTTAATGCATGCTGAAAGCTCACTTAGTGTGTAAAACACTTGTGAAAGTTTAGACCCCCAATTACAAAATTTCCAAAGCAAGCTTATATTCAAATAATATATGTGCGGAATATGAACTATAAGCAATACCGAAATTGGCAAAACACTCTAAACCATAATTAATCATAAACACAGCAGCAATTAAAAGGAATAAAGTAGGGAAGAGAGAAGCAAACACAAAGATAACACCGGGACGTGTTATCGAAGAGGAAACCAAAGAACTCGGCGAAAAACCTCTCCGTTGTCCTCCAAGCGATAAAATGATCCATTAGAAAATCAGTTGGGATATATGAATAGCAATAGACCCTCCAAGCCTAATCTACCCGATGCACCTAAGCCTTCCAAGCTTCTTGCTCCAACAATGTTACGCCGAACCGTGTCTTCTCTAGCTTTCCGAATCCCGCAACAAGCTCCATATTGCATCCGCCATCCTTGGCATCTTCCAATGCTTCCTAAGATCTAAAAGAACTCTCAACACTTTGAATGAGTTTGGGTAGTGTTTGGATACAAATCTCCTCTCAATGGGTATAACAATGGGAGAGGGAAGAAGAAGAGACTACAAAGATTTCTCTCTAAGAATGAGTAGCTCTCTCTCTAATAAGGTGGTTGTGTTGTAGAAACCTTTCTTAGGGTTTTTCTCTCAATAGACTCCCTTGCCATTTTTGTGGGTAATGAGGATATATATAGTATAAGTGATGGGAATATGAAAAGTCACAATTTTCGGTAAAATAGGGGAACTTCGCGGGTCATTCGCGACTGGTGCAAGTTGCGAGTTACCCTCCTAGACAGGCTATACTGAGCTGGACACCTGGCTTGACTGTTCACCTTTCTACATGTACTTCTCATGTGACCTTCAGTTGTCTTGATCAAATCTTCACCACTTCATACTAAACCCATTAAAAATAAATCCCACAAAAATACAAAGAAATAAATTTATGCAATTACAACACTTTTTGTCATGGAATAAGCCAACACTAATGTTATGAGAAAAATCATAACTTAACAATCTGCTCCTTTGGCGATTCTGTGACAAGATACCCTAAAACAGACTTTAGACTTAAACATGAGATTGGGAACAATGGCAAAACTCACTCACACCTAAATCTAGAAGCTGTGATGAACTTGGAACAAAATACCTGTAACTTGAAACACTTGCACAAGACACATTAGACCCTCAAGGTATAGCAAGTAATAAAATGACAAGTATAATGTAATAAGTAAATAGCGATCAAGTAAACATGTGAAACATATGAGCAACTTAATCATACACCAAAACAGTCATAAAGAAATGACTACAATGATCACATAGCAAAGCAAATGATCATCCGAACATGCATTCAATGAAGCATAATAGCATAAGGATGTATGCATGTCCAACACACAAACACGATGCAATGAGAACAACAAAGTATAGATACTAAACATAACTCAGAGCACCATAAAACAAACAAGAAAACAAATATAAAGAAAAACAAACAAAACAGAGTTTTCTTATTAACACAATGTCTTCTCCCCCTTGGTATATGCATCTCCCCTATGGAATATCTCTCCCCCTACAAATGTGCACAAGAAATAGAATTTCTCCCTTTAAGAATGTGCACAAGAGTCATATAGAAATGACAAAACTCTCCGGTATACTACTCTAGAGTATACTCTCCCCCTTTTTGACACGAATAGACAAAGGGTCAAGGAAAAATGAGGGCAAGAGATGAAGGTATGAACAAGAATAATGATGCATGAGGGGTGCAAGATGAATGATAAAATGAATCTCAAACAAAAGACAAGATAAAATGCTACAAAACATAAAGTAAACATGACATGCTAGGATGAAGAAACAAGGTATAGACCATTGCACGACAAGGGTAGCAAAGGTGTGTGCAAGAGTTGGCTATGTGCAATGCATGACCAAAGCATGGAAAATGCACATGTGGGGCAAGGTGTGTTAAATACACAACCAATGAACCAAACATGTTCCTTATGAGGAAACATGAGAAACCCAAAAATTTGGTACTCATCAGAGTCTAAACAAGTGAGAAAATGCCTAAGAGGCATTTTATCAAACACCTAGTGTGCACACTATGAACAACAATGTAAAATAATGCATGAACATCATGAAATCCACCCTTAATACATGTTCTTTTTGCCACAAGGGGCCAACATCCAAAGCAAATAATCAAAAGAAACAAATCTCATACAAAAATTTGACAAAAATTAAGTTTTCCCTACCCCTATGATGAAAATCCCAACCAAGAGCACAAAAACTCTCCAAAACATAATCTAAGGATCAAAATCAATGAAAAGAGTTTAGAATTACCTTAGAGATGTTAATGGAATGAAAATCCATTCAAATTGGTTGAGTTTTGATGTAAAAATATTGAAATAGGGGTTTTAGAGAGGATGAGAGAAGTTTAAAATAGGTTTCCCACGAAAAGCCCTTTAAAAAGCTGATTCTGGGCGTTTTGGCAACTGGGCGAGTCGCGAGATGAGTTGCCAGTGAGTCGCGAAAGACTCTGGATGAACTCGCGACTCACGAATAAGTGCCAAAACTCGCTACTCGCGAATGAGTAGCCAAAAATTCTGACACCTGTTTTTCAACACAAAACAACTTAAAACAATGAAAAACAAAGTAAGCACTAAACATGAACACAAAGAGTGATAAAAATCACTTCCAAATACATATAAAATGATCAAAAATCTTTTTAGTTTGATCAAACATGTAGTTGAGCACACATACAACACATTTAATCAAGTACAATCGAACAAATGAATAAGACATTCATTTCAATTAGGCATGTGTGTTGTGTGTGTGTATCAAATGTGAAATAGTTCTTAGTCTAGAGTGAAACTTCAATGATCAATTCAATCAAGTCATACACAACTAGTACTAAGTCAAGTGATATATCTCAATTATAGAAATGAACATTGAATGTTCAAGTAGTGTGTAAAACACCTTGAACGTTTAGACCCCCAAATTACAAATTACCAATTCAAGCTTATTATCAAACAATGTATGTGCAGAATATGAACATAAGCTTAAAATAGAATTGATAAAACAATCTAAACCAAATAAAATCACAATCATAGTAGAAATTAAATGGCAAAGATTAAGGGAAGAGAGATGCAAACACAAAGACAACACAGCGATGTGTTATCGAAGAGGAAACTGAAGTTCTCGGCGTAAAACCTCTCTGCCGCCCTCCAAGCGGTCAATAATCCACTAAAAAATGAAGTTGAGATACATGAACAACAGAAGACCCTCCAAGCCTAATCTACCCAGTGTACCTAAGCCCTCCAAGCTTCTTGCTCCAACGAGGTTACGCCGAACATTTTTCTTCTTTAGTGTTTGCGTAAAATAATCTGCAAGCGCACAAAATCGTAACAAGTAGTAAAGTGTTTTTAGAAAACGAATGTCGAACCCACAAAGATTAACTATGTTATTGAATACCAAAATTTACTAAATTAATTACTATTTGGAAAATTGAAAATAAAAGGAACGTTCAACTATCTAAATTAAATTAAACTATTTAATAAAAAATAAATCTAGTAAAGCATAAAAATCTAAAAGTGTAAAGAATAAAATATGATAAGAATGGATCTAGAGCTGTTGATTTCACCTAACAAATCCCACACAATTTATTATTCCTAATTATTAAATTCTAATGATCTCCCGTTGATGATTAAAAATTCCATAAGTATTCAATATCTTCTCTCGAATAATATCAAAAATGTCTTCAACTAACAATTCCATATCTCTATGTGAATTTAATTAATTGGAGACTCATTATGTACTTTGAATTTTCTGAAAAATCACACTAATCACGGTAAAGCATCTCTACTTTCGCTCAACTAATGGTGTTTAATTCTAGAACTAAAATAACAAATCACCTCTCGGTCTCATTGTCATTCAATTGATCAATCAATAAGTCGTAAAAAGAAATATTAAGCATTAAGAATAAGAATTAAACACTCAATCATGGAAATATTAAAAATAAAATAACTCAAAATATAAATTGTGTGTTCATTGCTAGACTACATCAACACTCTAGAAAATAAAATTGAAAATAAAACAAATAAAACTTATGTCTTTCATCTGAATTGGTTGATCAACATAAAGCTCTCGCCTTTGTCCTCAAATCCTCCTCTTCAGAAAGACTCCCAAAAATAAATTCTTCAATGCGGCACACCCCCTTTCCTCTCAGGTTTTTTGCTCCCTCTTTTTTCCCTAAAGAGCCTTTAATTAGGTCAAGGAATCCTATTCCCGTTAGGAGAAAATCCCAGATTTTTAGGCTTCACTTAACCGACTATTTTGGCCCATTTAACTTCAGAATTCGGGCTTTTGGTAAACTACAAAGTTGTATCCCTTTAAGTTAACTTTCCATCCCAACTTGAATCACCTCGATTGGACATCTGAGCCCAAAGTTATACCGAAATTACTAACTGATGTGCAGGCTGGAATCCTAATCCGAATTGGACTTGGATTTGGTGCAAACTTCCTTTGATTCCTTGCTCCAGTTGGACTTAAATTAAATTGGGTTGGTCTTCTCTTGAATTCATGCCTGGCTGGATGTAAGTTGATTTGATTCAATTGACCTAGCTCCACTTTGCATGTAAAGCCCTTGTATTAATCTGAAATCTTCTCATTCCTTCAAAGCACAAATGAATGGATAAATATAAATAAAAATCAAATCAAATCAAAAGAAATAAAGGAAAACTAACAAATTTAATAAGTAAGAGGATAATAAAAATCATGTAAAAATTACACTTATCATTTAGCTTACCGGATTCCGCTATAGCCCATAGCATCAACCAATATCAATTGGTCCCTTCCTAACAGCTTCCCAAGCACCAAATAGCCTTCTCACAGATATGGATATGGTGAGAAAAGGTTTTGGCTAATGTACCTCTCAAGGATGTAACAATGGAGATGGTGAGAGTAGAGGAATTTGGAGAAACAAAGATGAAGATTGTGGATGAGTCAATCTTGTTTTTCTCTAGGGTTTCTCTCTCAAAATTCTCTTTGGAAGCTCTCTACATTTCGTGGGTATAAGGGGTATTTATACCGGTGTGTGTATGGAATGCGAAGAGTCAGTTTTTCCCAAACAGAGTGGACTGGCGACTTGGCCTAACAACTGGACTGAGTCGCGAGTTCAAGTCGCGAGCTAATCGCCTGGCCAGCCTGGGACTTTTGTTCTGTAGTGCAACAGCTGGCATGACTCTTCAGCTCCCTTGCATGCTTCACACATGTGCCTGCTTTTGGCGACTTAACAGCCGCGAGCTACCCGCGAGATCTAGTCGCAAGTCCCTGCAGAATGAACATATATGACCTCCCACAAGAAAATGATTACATATCTTTGAAGCTTTTCATTTGGCTTCTTTATGATTCATAACATTTGATCATTTTTTATCTTTACATCTTTTTTTGAGATCGATGCCTGAAATTTTTGATATTTCAATTTGATGAATAAGCCTTTGGCTTTTTGGGCATCATACATTTTCATAAAAGTTGCTTTCCCTTTTTCCTAGTCGAATACTAGTATGTGTGACGGCTTTTGCAGCTCATTATCTCTTTTCATTTTGAGATTTACATTGGTTGAGCTCTTTAAGCAAAAACAAAAAATAAAAGAGTGGGAAGATATATAGGCACAAATCTACGCATGTATCAAAATCAACACGACTATTGACTAATCATTCATGACAAGCTTGAAGATCGATTTACAACAATCACACATAGATGTCAAGATTTTTCCCACAAAGATATAAGTGCATAAAGAACAAGCTAAGCTTGTAAATGCATAAAGCCATTTGTACGAAGGTACAAGGCAAAACTCACATGTGATATGTGCTCAAACATATACGATCAAATTTTTGGAATTTTTCACTTCTTATGTGATTTTGGAGTTTTACTCACACAAAACTAAAACGTAAAAGTAAGATCAAAACAAAAACAACGCATATAAAGAAATGCAAGATGCATAAAATGCATGAAGATATGACATTCAATGCATGAAGGGTCCTACAAAGATCGAAAGAATTAGATCAATGACCAAAAGAGCAAAAGCTCAACCATAGGAACCCTTCCACATCCAAACGGAACGATTGTTTGGAATAAGTGTCTCATGAGAAGAGAGACGAGGGTTGGAAGAATGAGAACCAAAGATGCACATAGGCAAGGAGTTAAAAGCATTAAATACTTTCTTTAATAACATGCTATTATCACTCAACTCCGATTTCCCCTTTTTAGCTATAGGTTCAGCAATCAAACACTTGGCATGTATCTTAAGAGATTCATTTTTTACATTTTAGCTCATCAACAAGTTTGTTAGTCATAACAAGTTTAGCATCCAAGTCCATATTCAAACATTCAAACTCTTTTAGCTTTTTAAGAGAATTTTCAGCAAGTTTCTTATATTTCTCAACCAATTTGTTAGATTCATTGAGCTTAGCAATTAAATCATCATTTTCACAAAATAAATTGCTCAAATTCTTTTGAAACTTCTTAGCCTTTTTCTTTAAGAGTTCGTCATTTGGAATATCAACAACAGCAAATGATTCAAGTAACATGTCATCACAATCATGGGGATAAACACTCATAGAGGCATTTTCACAAACACGTGGCATGCTACAATCATCAACATCCAAAACATGCATAGAAGCATACAAAGCACTATCCATAACAAATAACACTAGGGGTCAAGGATCACACTTAGGTAATGAAACCAATACAAGTGTACCCGCTCTGATACCAATTGAATGTTCAAATAGTGTGTAAAACACCTTGAACGTTTAGACCCCCAAATTACAAATTACCAATTCAAGCTTATTATCAAATAATGTATGTGCGGAATATGAACATAAGCTTAAAATAGAATTGATAAAAAAATCTAAACCAAATAAAATCACAACCATAGCAGAAATTAAATGGCAAAGATTAAGGGAAGAGAGATGCAAATACAAAGACAACACAGCGATGTGTTATTGAAAAGGAAACCGAAGTCCTCGGCATAAAACCTCTCCGACGCCCTCCAAAATGTCAATAATCCACTAAAGAATGAAGTTGGGATACATGAACAGCAGAAGACCCTCCAAGCCTAATCTACCCAGTGTACCTAAGCCCTCCAAGCTTTTCACTCCAACGAGGTTACGCCGAACCTTTGTCTTCTTTAGCTTACCGGATTTCGCTATAGCCCATAGCATCAACCAATATCAATTGGTCCTTTCCTAACTGCTTCCCAAGCACCAAACAGCCTTCTCACAGATATGGGTATGGTGAGAAAATGTTTTGGCTAATGTATCTCTCAAGGATGTAACAATGGAAAGGGTGAGAGTAGAGGAATTTGGAGAAACAAAGATGAAGATTGTGGATGAGTCAATCTTGTTTTTCTCTAGGGTTTCTCTCTCAAAATTCTCTCTGGAAGCTCTTTACATTTCATGGGTATAAGGGGTATTTATACTGGTGTGTGTATGGAATACGAAGAGTCAGTTTTTCCCAAACAGAGTGGACTTGCGACTTGGCCTCGTGACTAGACTGAGTCGCGAGTTCAAGTCGCGAGCTAACGGCCTGGCCAGCCTGGGACTTTTGTCCTACAGTGCAATAGCTGGCATGACTCTTTAGCTCCCCTGCATGCTTCACACGTGTGCCTACTTTTGGCGACTTGGCAGCCGCGAGCCACCTGCAAGATCCAGTCGTGAGTCCCTGCAGAATGCACACTTCTGAGCTTTTCTTCACACTCTCATACACACTACCCTTACATGATTCCCACCTAAATACAGGGTTTCTAAGTGTTGAATTACAAGAAAATTGGCACGGAATAAAGCCAACAGAATGATTGATTAAATTCAACCGTACAAACATATATGACCTCCCACAAGAAAATGATTACATATCTTTGAAGCTTTTCATTTGGCTTCTTACAATTCATAACATTGATCATTTTTTTTTAATCTTTACACTCATTTTTGTGAGCGGTGCCTGAAATTTTTGATATTTCAATTTAATGAACAAGCCTTTAGCTATTGGGCACCATACATTTCAATACAGGTCGCTTTCCCTTTTTCCTAGTCAAATACTAGTATGTGTGACGGCTTTTTCAGCTCATTATTTTTTTTTGAGATTTAACATATCAACAAAATTATTGACTAATCATTCATGACAAGTTTGAAGATCTGTTTGTTTTTAGACCCCTTAAAACACAACCAGGTTAACCTAGTTATTTAGTCAAGTTATTACTTAGTCCAAATTCCATATCTAGGTTAACACAATCATATAATCATATCAAAGTGTGGAATATAAAGAACACAAAGATATGATGACCCAGGAAACCAAACCGGTAAAAACCTGGGGAGGATTTAACCTAGCTATCCTCAAGGTAAACCTGAATCCACTATGAAAGAATCGAAGTTTTACAATAGCGACTTAGACCACTAACATCCTATTGCTACCTCATGTAGAAAACTTACTGACACGACCACATGCAAGCTCCGAGACCACGGACTCCTTCTTTCTTGGATTCTCCAGCAAGTACAAGCACTCCTGCTTGTGTATCTTTAAGCTCTTTAGTGCAGCAATTGAATGATCATCAAGCTCTCAATGAAATCTCCTTCTTGATAATCCTAAGCATGTGTGAAGGCAACAACCTCTCAGATCTCACAAGAAATTCACACATACAGCAAATAAAGCTTCTACAAAACATGGCTAGGGTTTCCCTTTTATACCTAGGGAAAAACATAAAACCCTACACGTCATATGAGCTTAGGGTTGAGTTGGAAATTCTGCAAAAAAAAAATTATGCCCGACTTTCGATCGGTCGAGTCTAATTCTCGATCGATCGAGCCAGACCGAATTGCACAATGAATTCTATAGTAGCTCGATTCCAACTTTACATAAAACACATACTTTTAGCAAGTCTAAAACAAGACTAAAAACCTGTTTTGATCATGGTTTGCCAACAATACAAATTAGAGTTCTAATACATTAGTTCCTAAGTACTTAGAACCTAACAAGATCGATTTACAACTATCACACATAGATGTCAAGATTTTTCCCACAAAGATAAATGTGCATACATAACAAGTTAAGTTCATAAATGCACTAAGCCATTAGTACGGAAGTACAAGGCTAAACTCACATGTGATATGTGCTCAAACATATACGATTAAACTTTTTGAATTTTTCACTTTTTATGTGGTTTTGGATTTTTTTTTTTTTACTCACACAAAAATAAAACATAAAAGTAAGATAAAAAATAAAAGCAATGCATAAAAATAAATGCAAGATGCAAAAATGCATGAATATATAGCATCTAATGCATGAAGGGTCCTACAAAAATCGAAAAAATTAGATCAAGGACCAAAAGAGCAAAAGTTCAACCATAGGAACCTTTTCTCATCCAAACGGAATGATTGTTTGGAATGAGTGTCTCATGAGAAGTGAGACGAGGGTTGGAAGAATGAGAACTGGAAATGCACATAGACAAGGAGGTGAGAACATCAAAAACTTTCTTCAACAACTTACCATTTTCCCCCAAAACCAATTTTTCTTTCATAGCACAACTTCAAAGAAACTCAAGTTTCTCTTTTCTTTTGATTCTTTTAAGAGCTTGAAACTTAGAACAATGAGGTCTAAGATGACCAAAGGCACCACAATGGTGACAAACAATGTGTTTAGGTCTACTAGGGTTTTTGGGAAGGGATCTAGCAACATGGTTTTGTTCTCTCTTTAACTTAGGACATTGAGGTCTTATATTACCAATCACACCACAATGGTAACAAGTTGGAACAAACTTAGATCCATCCATAACCTTAGGTTGAGACCTAAACGGAGGCTTTGACTTAAGAACCTTTCTCTCCACCTTTTGATTTCTTTTGTGTGGAGGAATGTACACCGATTTGTCCTTTGAGGTAGAACACACAATAAGTACAAAATCGGGTACCACAACATGATTGCAACAAATATTTTCATCATTTTTAGCAATAGGTTCAACAATCAAACACTTGACATGCATCTTAAGAGATTCATTTTCACATTTTAGCTTATCAACAAGTTTGTTAGACAAAACAAGTTTAGCATCTAAGTCCACATTCAAACGTTCAAACTCTTTTAGCTTTTCAAGAGAATTTTCAGCAAGTTTCTTATATTTCTCAACCAATTTGATAGATTAATTGAGCTTAGCAATCAAATCATATTTTTCACAAATAAACTTGCTCAAATTCTTATGAAACTTCTTTTCATCTTTCTTCAAGAGTTTGTCATTTGGAATTTCAACAACACCCATAGATTTAAGTAACATGTCATCACAATTATGAGAATTAACACTCATAGAGGCATTTTCACAAACACATGGCATGTTACAATTAACAACATCCATAGAAGCATACAAAGCACTATCCATGGCAATAAACACAAGGGGTTAAGGATCACACTTAAGTAATGAAACCAAAACAAGTATACCCGCTCTGATACCAATTGAAAGCTCACTTAGTTTGTAAAATACTTGTGAAAGTTTAGACCCTTAATTACAAAATTTCCAAAGCAAGCTTATATTCAAACAATATATGTGTGGAATATGAACTATAAGCAATACTCAAATTGGCAAAACACTCTAAACCATAATTAATCACAAACATAGAAGCAATTAAAAGGAATAGAGTAGGGAAGAGAGAAGCAAACACAAAGATAACACTGAGACGTGTTATCAAAGAGGAACCGAAGAACTCGGCGAAAAATCTCTCCGCTGCCCTCCAAGCGATAAAATGATCCACTAGAAAATCAGTTGGGATACATGAATAGCAATAGACCCTCTGGCCTAATCTACTCGATGCACCTAAGCCCTCTAAGCTTCTTGCTCCAACAATGTTACACCGAACCGTATCTTCTCTAGCTTTTCAGATCCCGCAATATGCTCCATATTGCATCCGCTATCCTTGGCATCTTCCAATGCTTCCCAAGCTCCAAAAACACTCTCAACACTTTGAATGGGTGTGGGTAGTGTTTGGGTACAAATCTCCTCTCAATGGGTATAACAATGGGAGAGGGAAGGAGAAGAGACTACAAAGATTTCTCTATAAGAAAGAGTAGCTCTCTCTAATAAAGAGTAGCTCTCTCTTTAATAAGGTGGGTGTGTTGTAGAAACCTCTCTTAGGGTTTTTCTCTCAATAGGCTCCATTACCATTGTTGTGGGTAATAAGGGTATATATAGTATGGGTGATGGAAATATGAAAAGTAACAATTTTCAGTAAAACAGGGGAACTTTGCGGGTCACTCGCGACTGGTGCAAGTTGCGAATCCAAGTCGCGAGTTACCCTCCTGGACAGGCTGTACTGAGCTGGACACCTGACCTAACTATTCACCTTCCTACATGTGCTTCTCATGTGACCTTCAGCTGTCTTGATCAAATCTTCACCACTTCATACTAAACCCATTACAAATAAATCCCACAAAAATACAAGGAAATAAATTTATGCAATTACAACACTTTTTGTCATGGAATAAGCCAATACTAATGTTATGAGAAAAATCATAACTTAACACATGCAATTGTAAGAAAGAATGTGTTTCGAAAATTTAGTGCCATCCTACGTGAAGGAGGAACATTTATCATTTCAAACTTTAAAGTAATCATGACAAATAAAGGTTATAAACCTGTTTCAAATGACATGAACATCATTTCCCCGTTAACAACTTCGATTAAGGAATGCAATGAAGAAAGTGAACTCATACCTATGCATGCCTTTGAATTTGCAACATATGATTGTATCAACAATCGTTTGAATGATAATTCTTACCTAACAAGTAAATCATATTTTACTTCACCTCTTCTCTACTTTAATTAATCAAAATTCATCCTTCAAATAGATTTTTAGCATATACAAACTCTTGCAGATATAATTGGAAAACTATTGCTGTTGGACCCATTGAACAAGTTCACTTTGACAACGGCTCTACAAATATAAGAAATCTTCAAGTTCTACTACCTTAGTAAGGTACATTTCATTTTACTGCCATTGATTACAGACAATGTACACTTTATCTTAACCTTTTAATGTCTATTGAATGCTGTAATGTACCATCAGGGACAGAGAACTAAAACTTTCATTGTGGGATGAAAGTGCTGAAACAATTACTGAAAATGACTTCAAAGAAGGTGAAGGTCCATATATAATTATTGTTACTTCAAAGAATATAAAAGAATTCCAAGGTAACGAAAGATAGATAGTATATGTATATGTAACATTTTTTATATATGAAAAAATGTATATGACAAATTCTTCAATGTGTTTTATGTTTTTTTATTTTTTTATTTCTAAGGCAAACTAAATCTTAACACCACAAGTGCAAGTAAAGTCTATGTCAATATGGACATTACAGAGGTTTCTGAGCTTATTGACAGGTTCATAAACATTTACTTTACTAATTCTCTATGATGGATTATCAATGGATTTTTTTATTTTGTAAATTGATCTCTTGCTTTGTTCAGATATAAAGTTGTTGAGGATGAATACGATAATGTTGTTTGATATATTCCAGCACGTGACAAAAATCCAAAATTTGAATCAGAACTGATAGTGCAAACTACGATGTCATTGGCATAAATTAAAGCATTGGAATGGGTGGAAGGAGTCAAGGTTTTCTTTATCTTGAACCATTTCAAATCGAAATTTTTATTATTCAATTAAAACTAACTACAATGAATGATTTTGCAGGAAAAGTTTTTTACCTGTTATGCTGATATTGTAAACATAGAAACAGAATTTGGGTGGAATTATATCCCATGTCAACTTTGCAAACGAAAAGTAAAACAACAAAATAATATGTTTTGGTGTGATACTTGCAAATATGAATCTCAGTTCCCTATGCCTAGGTGACCAAATTGTTCATTGCTTATACTATATAACTATTAAAATGATTGCATAGGAAAACCAAATGATAATTGCTATAATTATAAATGTAAAAATAACCTTATTACATTTTAAAACTTCTCTCATTATTATATTCAGTTACAAAGTAAAAATCCAAATGAAGGATCATATTGCAATGACTTCTTTTGTTCTTTTTGATAAAGATGCAGAAAAAATAATTTAGAAAACTGTTTTGGAACTTTCTTCAAAAGTATCTAATCTAAATTCTTAACCACTTCCGATTTTATGCTTAAACCTAACATTTCTATTATACTAACAAACTTTAAATTTTACATCATATTGTGCAGAATCAAGAGCCAAAAAAAGTACCTCAAGAAATTCAAAACTTTCTTGGCAAATCCTATACATTCCAAATAAAAGTTGATTATTACAATGTCAAACAAGGATGGGAAGTTTACATTGTCACAAGTGTCTTTAAATCTGAGTCTAACAAACACTCTGGAGATGTTGTTGCTGACAGCATTCAGATGAAACAATTAGACACACCGGTCAACCATGGCCAAACTATTGCAAATGATCCTATCAGTACTTCAGATATTAAATTACTTACAATAGCATCACTACAATTAACCATTTCTGTGCGTTAGCACGGGTTGCATACTAGTTTGGATATAATGCAGCTTATAGGTAAGAGTCAAATATATACCGTAATTGCTTTCACTTCACATCATCTACTTTACAGGTTTATATATATATTTTTAATATAATAATTTGATAGTTATAATGAGATGAAGAATTTAAATATATTCTGAATGTTTTTGTTGGAGACACTAAATTATATCCATCTGTTGAATTACGTACTAAGATTTTGGAGTTACAAGTTATATCTTGTCCAAAAAATTTAGGGACAATTTTACTTTAAATATATATATTTTTTAAAAAACTTGTTTTTAACTTTTCTTGGACATTACAACCTACGTACGAGGCAATACAATTACAACCATTCTTTTCCTAAATAAAAAATAAAAAAAATTACAGGCACTTCATTACCATACTTGATTCACTATTTTTAAGTAGTTTAATTAGCTAGCTAATGTAGTAATGTAACAGTAAAGGTGGAATTCCTATTTATATTGGAACAAATAGTTTTCCCAACTTCATCAATTTAATTGTTTTTAAAACAATATAAGTGAATGCTATAAGTATCCCACTCAAGCTTGCCTCATTTGGTGGAGCATTATTAAATTTATATTATAAAGATCATTGTCAATCGCATAAACCCTAGCTACTTTGCTCCTATATAAATGGCTTAAATTTTTCTTTCCTCCAAGATACAGTTACATAACAGTTTACACACTATTTTTGGTAATTAGTTTTTCTATATTGGTCCCTAAATAGTTAAATATTATGATATTAAAACTTCTTTTTAACCATTTATTCTTTGTTGGTTTGTTTAACAAAACAATTTTGCAAGTATGCTTGTTCTCTAATCACTTGCATGAACTTAAAATTTTCTTTTCCTCTTATGCCTGAATTTTCTTTTTGTTTGGTTCTATAAAAATAGCAAATACTACAAAAGCTCAAGAATGAGGTTTCTAGCATTTGCCCTTGTCCTGATGATGGTGAGCTGTTGCTTAGCTGCAGACAAAAAGACTTTATCGACCATATGAATATGGAAGCTCAAAAGCCGCTTTTCGATGATGAAAAGGTTGATGTTGGGTAAGGTGGAAGCAGTGTGAATAATCATCATTACATTCCTCGGGAGGATTTCAATAACAACAACAATGGTGGCGGCGGTAAATAGTGGGGGTGGCAATAGGTTGAAAGACGTTGTTAAGTATTTTAATCGATGGATGATGCTTATTTAGTATGTTGTAAATCAAGTGGCAGTAACGTGATATGAGTTTACGTTTGGATTTATGACTTTGGACTATCACTAAATATTACACTATTTATATGCATAATAATGTTTTATGTGAATATACACCAATGTTAGTTTCTTTAAAACCTTCTCCTTTCTTCCTTTGTGTGTGAGTTAAAATACCTAGTATTATCTAAATAAATAAATAAATAATGTTTTATGTGTGGTAATAATCTTGGTTATGTGGTATGAGGCAATCGCTTTTAGCTGTAACTTTCCTACGGATGTGACAAGCTGCCATATAAAATTCTAATTCTTCAAGCGCCAACAAGGGAATGAAGAATATTTAATCGGCGCATCAGCCCATAATTGCCCAATTTCGAAATTTGGAACTTGTTTATGATTTGCACTCTTATCTAAATGACTTAGGGGATAAGATTGAGTTGGATAACTTTGAGATAAGAGAGTTTGAATCAAATTCAAAGACCTTGAACCTCCCCATCTATAAATTAAATAATGAGAATCAATAAGAAAAGGAAGGGGGATTATGGATCACAAAATTTTCCACCTTTACATGACCAATCATTCATCAACCAAACATCCCCAATCACCATAAGCGGACAAATAATCCAAAATGTGTAATAGTTCTTCTCCAAGATTTGCAATCATCAAAATTTCAGAGAATTCCTCATTAAGACCATGGTCAAATCCTTAAGACAATGTATTCTTGAAGGCATTCAAATGTATATAATCATCAAAACTTAAAGATATTGAGTTACATTCATCAAGCGTGGTTGCTAGAAATGGGAGTCAGATTGTAGGATCTACGATCATACTTGCTAAAACGACTTGAATCGTGCATTTTTTAGGATCGATAGGATTGTGTAGGATCGGTGGGATCCTAAGATCCTGCTTGATTTATTTTTCTATTTGGCCCTTCATGAAAATGAAAATTTTGAAACATTATGGACCAAACGGAAAAATGAATCATGCTTCAAGGACCATTATGAAAGTTTTGAAATATAAGGGCCAATGTGTAAAAAAATAAAATATGCAAGGCTAAAATAAAAATTTTAAAATGTAAATAGCTAAAATGAAAAATAAAATAAAATTCATACATTAAGGGTCAAATGTTTTCTTCAGTCTACAATTTCATAGAAGATTTGAGTAGAAAATAGGTAACGGGGATCAGTTAAGATTGTTGGAAATCAATTTTAGCTACAATGTCGTTATTAAATTCAAAAGCATTTCCAAGTACTTGTACTAAATTAAACCGCTTTTATTTTTCTAAAAAATTGAATGAGAACACTTTATAGATCATAAGTTCCAGATAAGTCATGGAAAGAACTGTAATTACATTTGAAGAATGCTATGTTCACAATATTTTCACAACAAATTTTAGGTAATGGACTATATCAGTGGATAAAAAAGTGATATCAATAGTAGATTCATATTATAATCAATAACAACCTTTTTTTTACATCACAAGGCAATGCAACAGGTAACATTCTATGCGCTTGATGGAAAGTTTTGTTTTTACCAAGCTAATTCCACCGCTAAGGTGGAATCTTCCTATTTTTAGTGCCAATGTGGACCAAAGAATTCTTTCAACTTCATCATTCTAATTCTTTTAAAAACAATTTGATTTCAATTATATGGGCACCCCACTTAATATTGCCTCTTTTGGTGGAGACTCCATCAATAAATTTATATTGACAACATGTCTATCACAAAAACCCTAGCACACCTCTATAAATTGATTAAACTTCTTCCTCAAATGTAATAAGGTCCCAAAGCTTTTTACCCTCCATTTGGGTAAGTAAATATTCTTCACTGCTTCCAAAATATATAGATATTTAAAAGATTAAAACAATGTTTTTCTTTTTCTTTTTCTAGTTGATTATTGTAGTTCCCTTACTTAAGAATAATAATATTGTTTCTTACTTCTTCTTTGTTTAATCTTCTTAAATTTTTGGTTTTGAATGGTAGTGACAGTAAAAGTTGAAGAATGAGGTTTCTAGCACTTGCTTTAGTCTTGATGATGGTGAGCTCTTGTTTGGCTACAAATCGGAGAACTATGATGGTTGAAATGCATGAACAAGAGCAGTGGCAGCTAACCGAGGACATGAGCAATCCAAACGATAACAGTGAACACCACTACTGTCCTAGAGAATATTTCCCTTGTGAACCTGCTGGGGCTAAATCAATGCCTCAGGGCACTTAGCCAAATGAAGCTTGTGATGTAGGGCTTATAAGTTAATATATTATATAAACTAGAGCAAGCGAAAAATAGTAAAATAAAGCTTTCGTGTAATGCTTTGAGTACTAGACTGGCCATATAGACTCGAATAATGCCCCCGTGTTTTCTTCAGTACTTCTATGCACTAAAAATAAGCTAAACCTGTAATAGCATAGATGACATAAGTTTGTGCTTGTGGTTTGGGTTGTCTACATATTGTATTACTACAACATATGACTACTATGTAAATCAACTATGTTATGTGGTAAATACTATAAACAATCATAAAGTTTGGAGTATGTTTAATTATTGCTTGGTTATACTCGTGTATATATAATCAATGAAACAGCTAGTAATCTGTTTTGTAACAATTTTTTTTCCCTTCTTATCGAAAGCGACATGCTTCGAATTTCTCCATAATGAACTATAATTCATGCGTGCATGGCTGCATGAGCCGCATGCAAGCTAAGCTTTGATTTGATATAATTTTAAAAATCAAGCGCGGGAAGCCTACCACTAGAAAGTATAGTTACTTGGTTATATATATAGTAATATGTTCAATTGGGATTTTCAGGATGCTGACAATCGTTTAATGGACAACAAAATTTGAGATGGACTAACTAGGAAGTTTTATTTGTGCTCAAATTTTCTGATAGTCTTCCACTTAATTCCCAATATTGTTTTGGACAAATACATAATCATTTATTATCAGAAGAAAAAAAAATTCCCAGAGTCCACAAGCATCAAACCACGAAGAGATCCCTCTTCTATAAAAAGGAAAAGAATCAACATCAATGAGGACTCAAGAGCTTGGCCAGTTTTGGAATTTTCTTATGTAAAAGTTCGGAACGTGGCAAAAATACCTTCACCCTTCATTTTTGGAAAACCTCCTCCAAAAACCATTAAATTGAAGGCTTATTCTCACCATTAACCAGCACAAAAATACTTCAGCTACTTGACATTCCCCATTCAAGTATGAATCCTCAAGTCCCAGCCAAAGCCACAAAGTCTATTCTCCTTAGTGATTGTTTTTATCATCCAAATCCATCCATATGAAAGCCTTTCAACCTCCATCAATTTTCAGTTTTGAACAAGATGACCCTAATTTTCTAGATGTTTCCCTGCGAGCGACTATCTCGTCAATTCCAAAAAATGTCAGCAGCCCCAATGCCATCACTAGCACATTCCTCCACTTTAAAATATAAAGAACACCCGTGGATCCTTGGGAAAAGATGGAGACTTGATCATTAACAGAGTTCGTGTTCAAAGATATATAGGAGCCTACGATACGAAGGAAGCCATCATCAAGCTCTTTATTTGGAGGGGTGCACTGCATGCAACTAAATTTCAAAACTGATTTTCTTGACTTATTGTTTTAGAATGTTAGCTACCCTTTTGTGTCATAAATAAGATATAATGGATTGATTAATGATCTGTAGGTCACATGACTCGCTCACATATGATATTAATGGGAATCATGAGATGCACTATCAAATGAGCTAGAATTTATTAATATTCATGATACCATGCATGATCATTCTAATAGTGTGATACCCCTATGGATTTCAGAAGATGGTTGAATTTAAGGAAATTCTAGGCAGAGTTAAGAATGTATGATTCTAATCCAACCAAATGTTAGATGAACTGATGAATCACATGAATTTCTCAATCGTGATCATCAGTTTTTACGGTTAAAGTTTGCATTTCTAGTTGAAAATGGCCTCTTAGATCCCTTCACCTAAAGGAAGTCAAAGTTTGGTTGTTCTTTCTTGTTTTACTTTGTTCTAATTGTTAATTTTTCTTGATTTAATTACTTGGAAATCCTAAAAAGCTCAGGAATGAGATTTCTTTTGCTTGTCCTAGTTCTCTGATGATGGTGAGCTCTTCCCTGGCCACAACTAGGAAAAAATTGACGGTCAAAATGTTGGAGGAAGAGCATCGGAAACTAATCGAGGAAGAGAACGTACGTCAATGTTGGGCACTGTGGAAGCAGTTTGAATATGTAATCACCATCAAATCCCTAGGTATGAGTTTGACAAATATATTGACAGTGGTAGTAGTGGGAATGTGGTGGCCATTTGTGGGTTAAACGCTCTTAATTTGTTCTAGATCATATTAGTTTGTTTGTGACTAAGTTTTAGTATCAACCTACGCTGCGTGGTTTTGTATATGGAACAATCTTCGTTTTGTCATATGAGCCAAATGCGTCGAGTTTTCATATATATTATTCATCCATGCAATGCTAGAGACAACATTTAATGATGTGTATATGTTTATAACGAAGCAGTGCAAGATTTCTTTCCATTGACCATACAGCAAGGAGAATCCAAATACGAAATCTTGGCCAAGTGCTTAAGATCCATACGGTGTAAAGAATCATAGAAACGAAAGGACTGGACATACTCTCTTTAAGATGAAGAGAAGTCAATCATAATATATAACTGCACTACATGCTTTTGCAACCAACTGACAGGATGTGTGAGAATGGATCCATGTTCCTTCCTGTCACTTACATTTTGTACCTTATGTGATCTTTGACTATGTCTAAAGGCAAATGATCTACAACTGTTACTTTAGCATATTGCCTTGGCATTGATTGATTCAAGCTAAAGGGGGCTAGACAAGGAAAGTGGATGAGCTAAAGTTCAGTGGCATGAGAGTGAAAAAGAGTCAATCTAGTAACACATCCTGATTTTGTTATTACTTCCGTGAGATTCATGTCGACTTTGGGAGTTAGGCATCTCTAAAAGAGCTAGGCATCTCTCTCTCTCTCTCTCTCTCTCTCTCTCTCTCTCTCTATATATATATATATATTAGGGTTTGATTATTAAGTAACCGTGGGCCTTGGTTCTAGACATTAATAAGTGCTCAATCTTGTAGTTACATATCGACAAGCCTCTGAAGTCCATGAAAGGAACTGTCAAGTTCATGGAACATGTGAAACGAAGTCGTGGTTGGATAGTCTTCTTATGTGTGATTGATAAATGCTTTATTTCTCAAAGAAACTTAAGTTACTAGTTAAGATCTATTTCATTGTAATGTTTACCATGCATTCCATAGATTTCATTCACTCACATTTTTAAAAAAGGTGTAGATTATATTTGAGATTATTTTTAAAAACATATATAAGAATAATTTTTTTTATTGAAAAAAAAATTTGAGTGAAATGCCTCAATTATTTCAATAGATTGGTTTATAATGATAAAAATAAATAAATAAATGTTCCGAAATAGACAAGGCCTATTGTAAGTTTCGAAATTTGTATGCTCTTCTTGTATTGGCTAAGCTCCTTTGAAATTTTCATAGAAGATGTGAGCAGAAAATTGGTAACGAAAATCCGCCAAGATTGCTTTTCTTGAAAATAGATTAAGGTTGTTTATATAAAACATACTTAGTAGATATGAGCAATAGGGCTAGCCCTTCCACTAGGAGAATTAGGCAATTGACTAAGGCCCCCAAGTGGAAGGAAGGCCCCAAAATTTTAGAAAAGAAGGGGTAGTAGGGGGAAAAAAATTTTGGTTTCAGATAAATCTAAAAAAATCCGGCATATCCTTTTGACCAAAAAACAAAATTTTTGTTATACCCAGTTAAACATTGGTAGCACAAAAAAAAAAAAAAAAATTTGGTCTAAATAAAATCAATTGTCTCAAAAATAACATCATTATCTTTTAGACAAACCAAAATTCAACAAGATAAATTACAAATCCAGTCTAAGAAATTAACCACAAAACAATCAATAATCAAAACAAATAAAAAACCTCAAATCCCTAAAACTTTTACCGTCTCTTTCTCATTCTTGCTCTGCTTTTTTCTCTCAACTCTTGCTCTCCACCTCTCTCATTCTTTCTCTCCACTATTGCTGGGCCTGGCTGCCTGGCTCAAGCTTCCTTTCCTCCGCCGACTGCCCTTTTTTGTTTTTCGCCGCTGCCATCAGTGGCTCAGTGCCGTGTTGCGTTTTGATTCCGACTGGGTAATGGGTTTTGACTTTTGAGCTTCAGGTATAACTAATAACTTATAAGGCTTGCTTTCTATTCTGCTTTAGATTTGTTAAGAGGGCTGGGCTGTGGCTGGACGTTTCACTTTTGGGCCTTCAAGTTGTTGTTGTTGTTGTTTTTTTTTTTTTTTTTTTTGGTTATAGGGGTAAATGTAATAGGATTTGTTTTATGTTTTTTGTGGGTGGGTCTTGGCAGGTTCTTGCCTGGGCTGGGCTTGTTTTTGTTATGGCTATGATTAATTAATTTTTTTTTAAATTTTAATCTTGTGTTTATATATATATATATATATATATATATTAGTTATTGGTAATATAATGAATAAATATTTATTTATGCATGTTGAAATTGCTAAAAACTTGTTATTATTCGGTGAAACTACAACAATACTTTTTATATAAATCAGGTTCTATTTCTCATTTGCTCTACACTTGAAAGTTAATTTTTATTTTAGTCTTTATAAATATATTGTTTGATTAGAAATGTCTACTAGAAAATATGCATCTGGATATGAAAAACTTAAAAAAAAAGAAAAAAAGAAGAAAAATTAATTGAGTCTCAAAAAGATTATACTCCAATTGACATACTAAATTATACAAAAAGATTAGATTCATTTCCAAATACATGCATTGCTTATAGGATTTTACTAATAATACCTGTTACAGTAGCTTCTGCAGAAAGAAGTTTTTCAAAATTAAAATTAATAAAATCATATCCTAGATCGATAATGTCCCAAGAAAGATTAAGTGGATTAGCTATATTATCGATTGAAAAGGAGATGTTAGAAGAACTTGAATACAAAAATTTAATTAGTCAATTTGCATCTCAAAAGGCAAGAAAAATATATTTTAAATGAAATATATTATAATATAAAAATATTAAATAAATATTAATTTAATTAATATATAAGTATAAAAAATGCCTCATTTTAGTTCTCACCTTAGGTCCCAAAATATCTAAGGCCGGCCCTGATGAGCAATAAACCTTAGCAATAAGTAAAAGCAAAAGCAATTAATTAAGATCCAGGAGATCGGTGTAGTGCCCACTCAAGCGTCTTTGATGCTTGATTTAGAGAAACCTTCTTCTTCTTTTTGTCCAAAGAGACTAAAAAGGTTAGGAATATTAAAATTTCAACCTCAAATTAATCACGGGGTGGGATCTTATTTATATTGAACTTTGGTGGCGTATTGTTAATTAGGGATCATTACTTGAATTTTAGCAATTGTGGAGTTACAACAACTATTGGATCCTAAGCAGAATACCATGAGTAATAGTTATTAATTAGTTTCCTTGCTTATATGGGAGAAAACCCAAAGATGCCTCAATCGCGAATTGTTTGGGCATTATTATGTATTTGGTGGGATTATGCTAGGTTTTACTAGGTCAAATCAACCTAAGTAAAAATCACAATTACCATTATGGCTAGGCATTGCTGTCATTACTGGCCACCAAGAACCCATTATTGTTGTCATCATCAGTCATCCGCCATTTTTGTTTCCCATCTGCCATTTTTGTTGCAACTAAATGCTAGAAAATCATTTTTCTGGTCACAATAATATCACAGGAAAAGAAATAATTTTTTACTGAAAATTTTTTATATAGGAAAATATTTTATGCCAAAACAAATTACGAAGACTTAAGTCTTGTCTTTTTACCTTCAATAATCTTTTTTTTTTAGTGAACCTTCAATAATCTTCGTAATATATTTAAAAGTGTATTTATTTTTTATTTTTTTACAAACAAGGATGTCCTGACCTTTTCGAGTATGTCACTATTCCCTCAGGCTTATGTAGTCCCCCTTTCCACACGCACCAGGTTATTATAGGGAGAAATCCTAGTAGTATTTTTTTTAAAGACTATATAATCCTACTTGTATCGATAATATACTTGTAGTGTGTAATGTGTAGTGTAAATTAAGTAATCTTAGAAATGGTATAGGGTAAAGTTTACTATATCTACTTTTTTAATAGGTTTGATACAATACACAATTTTAAATAATAAGAATGCAATTATTAAGATTAATTTATTCATTTATTGTGTTGAAAACGTAAGCTGTATTACTGAATTACATTAAATCCTTTAGTTTACCTCTCTCTTTTAAAAGGATTGAGCACTTAGCACTAATTGAAATGCTAAATATAGGCATAAAAGCAAAGTACAGCTTTTACAATAGAAGTCTTTTTCATGGGTAGGAGCACACTAGAGAATAATGCTGATACCTGCCACTTACCGCTGTCTATATGGCCTCATAGGCAATTTGGATATAATGCATCTTATAGGTAAGAGTCAAATATATACCATAATTGGTTTCACTTCACATCATCTACTTTACAGGTTTATAAATTTTTTTTATATAATAATTCGATGATTATAATTAGAGGAAGAATTTAAATTCTAAATGTTTCTGATGGAGACACTAAATTATGTCCATCCATTGAATTATGTACTAAGATCTTAGAGTTACAAGTTATATCTTGTCCAAAATATTTAGGGACAATTTTATTTTAAATATATATATATATATATATATAAAAGAAAAACTTATTTTTAACTTTGCTTGGATATTACAACCTACGTACGAGGCAATACAATTATATCCATTCTTTTCCTAAATAAAATACAAAAAAAAAAAATTACAGGCACTTCATTACCATACTTGATTCACTATTTTTAAGTAGTTTAGCTAGCTAATGTAGTAATGTAACAGTAAAGGTGGAATTCCTATTTATATTGGAACAAATAGTTTTTCCCAACTTCATCAATTTAATTGTTTTTAAAACAATATTAGTGAATGCTATAAGAATCCCACTCAAGCCTGCCTAATTTGGTGGTATTATTAAATTTATATTATATAGATCATTGTCAATCTCGCATAAACCCTAGCTACTATGCTCCTATATAAATGGCTTAAATTTCTCCTTTCTCTAAGATACAGTTACATAGCAGTTTACACTCTATTTCTGGTACGTAGTTTTTCTATACTGGTCCCCAAATAGTTAAATATTATGACATTAAAACTTCTTTTTAACCATTTATTCTTTGTTGGTTTGTTAAGCAAAACAATCAAGTATGCTAGTTCTCTGATCACTTGCATGAACTTAGAATTTTCTTTTCCTCTTAGGACTGAATTTTCTTTTTGTTTGGTTATATAAAAACAGCAAATACTACAAAAGCTCAAGAATGAGGTTTCTAGCATTTGCCCTTGTCCTGATGATGGTGAGCTCTTGCTTGGCTGCAGACAAAAAGACTTTATCGGCCAAAATGAATATGGAAGCTCAAAAGCCGTTTGTCGATGATGAAAAAGTTGATGTTGAGTATGGTAGAAGCACTGTGAATAATCATCATTACATTCCTAGGGAGGATTTCAATAACAACAATGGTGGCGGCGGTAATAGTGGGAATGGCAATGGGTAGAAAGACTTTGTTAAGCATTTTAATCGATGGATGATGCTTATTTAGTGTGTTGTAAATCAAGTAGCAGTATCATGATAACATGATATGGGTTTACGTTTGGATTTGTGACTTTGTACTATCACTAAATATTACTATATATATGCATAATAATGTTTTATGTGTGGTAATAATCTTGGTTATGTGGTATAAGGCAATCGCTTTTAGCCAGCCATAACATTCCTACGGATGTGACAAGCTGCCATATAAAATTCTAATTCTTCAAGCGCCAACAAAGAAATGAAGAAAATTTAATCGGTACTTGAGCCCATAATTGCCTAATTTCGAAATTTTGAACTTGTTTATGATTTGCACTCTTATCTAAACGACTTAGGGGATAAGATTGAGTTGGATAACTTAGAGATAAGAGAGTTTGAATCAAATTCAAAGACCTTGAACAATAAGAAAAGGAAGGGGGATTATGGATCACAAAATTTTCCACCTTTACAAGACCAATCATTCATCAACCAAACACCCCCAATCACCAAAAGCGGACAAATAATCCAAAATGTGTAATAGTTCTTCTCCAAGATTTGCAATCATCAAAATTTCAGAGAATTCCTCATTAAGGCCATAGTCAAATCCTTAAGACAATGTATTCTTGAAGGCATTCAAATGTATATAATCATCAAAACCCAAAGATATTGAGTTACCTTCATCAAGCATGGTTGCCAAAATTGGGAGTCGGATTGTAGGATCTACAATCATACTTGCCAAAATGACTCGGATTGTGCATTTTTTAGGATTGATAGGATTGTGCGGGATCGATAGGATCCTACGATCCTACTAAAAACCCAAATTTGCTTTGCATTTGCTTTAAAAAAGAAGTCCTATCAATCCAATGAATAGAAACGATCCAAAATACCTTATACTATAAAAAAAAAATCTCACTTTAAATTAAAAACTTATTCCCTAAACCCATAAAATCAACTTGACGACATTGAGTTCATTATTCCCTTTGCAAGTTTACATTAATTTACTCGATATTGTTGTTAGTTCATTATTCAACAATTCAACCTAACATTATTTGTTTATACTTTGTAGTCTCTATTATGTCATATGAGGAGCAGGCATTGATAAAAGATTTTATTTTTTTTGTAGATTTTGAATGCTTACATGGTTAAATATAGTTGTTTCATTAGTATAGAGTATAGATATAGATGTAGGTCATGCAACAATTCATGTATAAAGATGACTATCAATACATAAATTTTTGTTTTTTTATGGATGAATTCATACTTTATGAGATTATTCAACATACAAAGTCACTATCAATGTGTTTTTTTATTTCCTCCCCTCAAAAAGTTGGATCTTATGATCAGTGACGACTCTAGGAATTTTTCTCAGGATATTCCTTAAGAAGTATAAATTACACAATCTAATAAAAAGAGAAATTCATATATTGACAACAACAACAATCAAAAAGCACTACATAAAGTTTACAATTGCCTTCTATAAGTTTTCATATTTTGAAATCGTTGCATGATAGTCTCATTATCAATGCTACAAGCTACATCTCTTTCAATGTACACAACTAAGCAATCATTCATCCACTAATCTCCCATTCGATTGCGCAGTTCATTCTTTATATATTTCATTGCTAAAAAACTTCTTTCTACTGTTGCAGTAGTGACAGGAAGGGTCAAAACTAACTTCACAAGCAAATAGACTAATGGATAAGTCTCATGTTTCCCTGTCTTCACTAACATTTCAGCAAGTTCACCAACTCCTTAAACCTCTAAAAATTAGTCATTGCTGCGCATATCAAAAATGTAATTCTGAAGTTGAGAGCCAAGTGCCAAGATATCTGTCCCAAGAAAATCAGATAGATAGAACTTTGCTAGACGTATCAACTTTTCCTTATCAAAAGTCACAAATGAATTACTTGGATTCAAACAAGCCATACAAAGTAGCAAATCAGTATTCGCCTCTAAAAAACGGTTGTTAAGCTCTTGAAGTTGCAAATCTATGACTATGTAGAATAGCTCAACATGATAATGATGTAAATTTGTATTTTGTTGGGTGTTACGTCACGGCCTCCCACTAACTACAAATATTTCATCCATGTTCAAGATAGGAATATCATGTGTGGTACAAAATGAAGACAATTCAGTTAATAAAGATATCGATTCATCATCTCTCATCACTTGCAATCATTACTTAGACACTTTAACAAGATCCATAGCATTTACTATATCTTGATTTTTTTTTTGCAATGCTATTGACAACTCATTTGTGATCCCTAAAATGTTTTTCATCAAGTGTAGAGTAAAGACAAATTCAAAAAATAGAATTGACCTTATAATAGATCGAGCTTCAACTTTTTGGTCGGAGAGGCTAGTAGGCCAAGAATGTATTGACCCCTTGTGATAAATTAACCAATTAATTAGCCAAGTTAATTAATTAATTCAATTAACATGCAATACGCGTGGTAGCACAAACAAATCACCAACTAAGTTAATATGCAGCAGAAAATAAAGTTGACACGGTGATTTGTTTACGAATGAGGAAAACCTCCAAGGCAAAAACCCCACCGAGTGATTTTAAGGTCACCACTCCTGAGAATCTACTATTGTCACAACAAACGGTTACAAGTAAAGGAATCCCAGTACCTTATACCAACCTATAATTGAACTTTTACCCCAATACACAATTGGACTTGTTCTGTAGTAATAATCTCTCTTTTTTAATGCACGGCTCCCAGTACGTGACTAACTAATCGATGCACAGATCCAAGTATGTGACTAACACACCAACTTGAGAAAGATGTTGTCTGCAAAGTTCTTCAATTCATCCACATGATGAAGATCAAGAAGTTCCTTGGTTGCAAAACCCTACGGCGTACAAACGCAGCAGCTTTTTCAAGAAAAAGATGAACTAGGGCATATGTCTCCGGTCACAATATGCTTGTGAAAAACTTTTTCATTAAGTTGCATCCACTTTCATCAGCTGTGACGGCCCTTAAAATAATCCTTATATATTTTTAGGGTTGTGAGAAAAGAAAGCCTAAACATGTATACATGGATATGTGTGAAATCAGATCTGAAAAACTGATTTTCGTAAATCTCGATAGATAGGTTATCTATCGAGCAGCTATCAAGCATTGGGCTAAACAAGCCTTTTAAACCTCGATAGATGCTATCTGTCGAGCTAGCTGTCGAGCTTTAAAATCCAGCACTTCTTCACTTGTTTATTGGATAGATTTGCATAGCTTTAACACTTGGACTTGAACTCTTATTCCTTGAAGTATTAAACACATCCTAATTCTACCCAAGTACAAGTAAAGTGCGTTTTGTCAAAGGATTAGCCAATTCTAGATGACATATGTTCCTAACATGATTCACATATGTCCTAACAATTTCCCCTTTTGGCAATCTGTGACAAAACCATAGCAAACAAATGAACATATGAGAGAAGTCATAAATCACTCAACCCATACTCACTTGTTGAATACAATAAAATCTATCCTAACACAAACTCCTAAAAAACTTTGCAAGAAGAGAGTTCATGGCAAGAAAGACTTTGACAACCCATATTTCTGAAACACTTTAAACAAAACTCATCACGGCATCTTAGTGTGAAGCAGAAATATAAAAGATTGCATACAATAAATAAGAAGCATGTGCATAAAGAGAGAAAAGAAATAATACATGAAGAGATAGGTGAAAAAATGTAATAACAACCTCAATATATATATATATCAAAATGAGTACAAGGTTTGCTATCACAAAATAAGAACAATGTATCTAAAAAGAAGATAAAAGAAAAGATAGAAAAAGTCCTCACTACATCCCTAAAAAAAAAACACTCCCCTTAACACACAAAAAATCTCTTATACTAACTCTCCCCCTAAGAACATGACTACTCTCATACCCAAAACTACTTCCCATTTTTGTCATGAATGACAAAGGGCAAGTAACTCAAGCAGTCATCTCGTCGTCATCGGAAGAGCTAGCATCCTCATCCTCATCATCATCATTATCATCGTCGGAGTCACCATCATCGTCCTCGTCCTCAGATGCCTCTGGAGAAGGAGAGGGAGACTCCATGAAGCCACCAAGGCGAGCCTGCCATCGTGCAATACGATCGACATGGGTGTTCACCTGACACAACTTATCACTGAGTGTGTCAAGGCGAGCATCCATGCGCTGAAGTTGTGCTATGACCACCTCAAAGGTCACACCACCCGCAGAAGAAGAAGGAGCGAATATGAATGGAGCGAAAAATGCCGAGGAGTCGCCGTCTCGGTTCGTGGCCACTTTGGTCGAAGCTGGGCCTCGCTCCGTCTAACGGTCGCTGCATCTATGGCACACATGACAGAGAAGTGTGTAGACTCAGGATAGGAGACAGATGCATGGTGGAGAGTCCATGTGATAGTCGAAGGGAAAATGAGCTTATCACGGGTCACTGTATCCTTATAGACATCTATAAGGGAAAGTATAAAGTGAGAGAAAATCTATAGTGAGTATCTGAAGAAGGGATAACAAAAATCGAGCACATGGTTCAGTAATGGAGTTATAGTGAGACAAAGGATGGAGAAAAAATGTCATAACCATGTTAAGGAACCTTGGACCTTTTGCAAAGCCCGAGAAAGGGGTGTTTTGACTGTCACCCCAAGATGAAGATGTCTCACAGAAGAGATACGAGAGTTTGTCTTTGGACACAATGCTAAGACGATCATAGCTGGGGTAGTCAGGATGCGTTACCCTCGGGACGTGTAGCACCTCGGATATAAGATCTGGAGTGACTACAATGTGCGTACTGTTAGGACATATGTGATTTACTTGTTAGGAACATATGTCACTATTTTATGTAATTGGCTTATCCTTTGACAAAACACACTTTACTTATATTTGGGTAGATCTAGGATTTGTTTAATATTTCAAGAAACCTTGTTTCAAGATCAAGTGTTAAAGCCATGCAAATCTATCCAAGATTCAAGCTGAAAAAATGTCTTTCATTAAAGCTCGACAGCTAGCTCAACAGCTAGCCATCTATCGAGCTTTAAGAGCTATTCCATCCCCGTGGCTCAACAGCAGCTCGACAGATAGCTATCTATCGAGGTTTATGAAAAACAGAGTTTCAGTTTTGTTTTGACTCCAATCTGTGATTATGTGTTTAGGCTTTCTTTTCTCACAACCCTAGACATATAAAAGGATTATTTTAAGGGCCGTCAAAGGTGACACAAGTTGCACAAATGTTGAGCAAAGTTTGTTCAAGCAAATTGTGACCGGAGACAGAATTTGCCCTAGTTCATCATTCTTGTGAAGAAGTTGCTGTGTTTGTGCACCGTTGGGTTTTGTGATCAAGTATCTTCTTGATCTTCATCGTTTGGATGAACTAAAGAAATTTGCAGCCAACAACCTTTTCTAGTTAGTGATTGAAGTCACGTACTGGGATCCACGCAATTGGTTAGTCACGTACTGGGAGCCGTGCATTGAAAATGAGAGATTGTTACTACAAAACAAGTCCAATTGGGTATTGGGGTAAGGGTTCAACTGTAGGTTGGTATAAGGTACTGGGATTCTTTTACTTGTAACCGCTTGTTGTGATAATAGTAGATTCTCGGGAGTGGTGACCTTAAAATCACCAAGTGGGGTTTTTGCCGTGTTGGTTTTCCCCATTCCTAAACAAATCACCGTGTCTTTTATTTTCTGCTGCATAATTAGTTTTATTGGTGATTTGTTTGTGCTACCACGCGTTTGCATGTTAAATTGATTAATAAGTAAACTTAGCTAATTAATCAATTAATTCATCACAATGGGTCAATACGTTTTTGGCCTATCACGTACCTCGAACGCGAGTGATGAAATGAGGTACAAAATAATCAAATCCATGCATGTTGGAGTAAAACTCATGTATGATCACGGAGAGACAAGTGACCGGGATGCCATAAAGTGACTCCCAACCCCTACTGTAGATGACAGTGGGAAAGTCAGTATCGAAAAAGTTCGATAGGACGAGCTGGCATTCCGAATGAATGCCGTGTCGTGAAAAGTTCTCCGAGAAGTCCATATAGGCCTTCTCATCACGAAACCGAACGTGAGAGGGGGTAGAATCAGAAGTAGATGCCCTAGAATCAATAGGGTTCCAGGACGGAGCAGACTTATGTTTAGGTGCCGTAGAGCAACTAACCAAAAGAGAGGGACAAACAGAAAAGTACCAACACAGATCAATATCAATAAGATAAAGATAAAAAAAAAATGGTACGTATGTATGAAAAATGCATGAACATGTGACATGCAAAAGTAAAAAAATCATGAGCTTAGCCTAATCCAATCCTACCAGCACACATCATTTCAACGTATAGTGCACACGTCTATATTGCATGAAACATTGTTAAAATGCAAATGTGATGCAATGCATGAACATTTAAGATCATTTAAACAAAACCCATCCCAAAAATTTTGCAAAAACCTCATCAATTTAAAAAAACCAAAAAATTTTCAAAAACCTAGATCTATATGAATGAAATGCATGAACAAGAGGGAAAACAAGATCTTACCAGAGAAAAGAAGACCAATCTAGGCCGAAAATCACTTGGGCAAGAGGTTTAAAGAGAGAGAAAAGTGTTTGGGGAGGTGAGGGGTCAGAAAGTATCGAGAGAGATCGGAGAAAAACGAGAGAAAATCAAGCTGAAGCTTTATATAGGAAATCACGATTGACGATGGATCGAAAGGTGTTGAGAGGTGTCAAGCTTTAAATCTCGCCAGATGAAGCTGTCGAGGAGCTTTCGAGAGGTGTCCACAGCAAAGTGACCTCGATGGATTAAGAAGCTATCGAGCATCTATCGAGGATACAGAAAATCTCTCGATGGATCGAGAAGCTGTTGAAAAGCTATTGAGCCAAATTCTCAAAAATTTCGATGGATCGAAATTGCAATAACAGTGTCGAGAAAGGAAGATCAAAAGGCTCGATAGATAGCCTAACTGTCGAAAGGTATCGAGAAGCTGTCAAGATTGCTCAAAAATAGTTTTTCAAAGAAGAGAAAAACACAGATATGAATGCAATCAAGCATGCTACTCAACCAAATATCCAAACAACAATTTAAGCTCTCAAAAACATCTCTCAACAAAAAAAATGTCAAGCATTTAGATCCAAAACACACACACACACACTAAACAAGTCTAACCAATTTTATTTTTCAAAAACAAGTCAAGACAGTTTAGTGAGCATACATTAACACATGTATTCCTTGTGATTGCCAAATCACATTGTACCTGCACATGTATCAAAAGTAGCAAAGAATATTGTGTGTTGTGTGTGAAAGACATCGCAAGATTGCATAAGTGTCTACATGTTATGGCGATTTGAGATATGAGAAAATCACTTTAACTCACACACAATCGTAACTACTTGATGAGGACTATCACCTTCGAGGTATATCCTATAACTCCCACAGCTCCTAGAAGACACGCAAGCATTTTGATTCTTTTTACTTTATATTTTTCTTTGCATATTTTATTTTGTTAAGCATATCATGCATGGGCATATAAGAAAGAAATAAGAAATAGTCAATAATGTTAAGCTTTTGACATTGCACTTTTGCTATGCCGAAGCATACAAATGTCATCTCATGATTAGCGGGTAACAGTGGTGAGATGGTTACTTATACCTTTCTCTTAAGATTTTCTAGTCTTTCCCGTCAAAAAGAGTAATACGAGTGTTAAGTACAAGAGATTACTTAATCTTACTCATCACAAACATGAGCTACAAAGCTCACTTGCTTAGTTATGCATAGAGGTGCTCATCTAAGTTACAAAAGATACAAAGTTTAGAAATCTTTATTTCAATGGTCATCTAAGGTACACAAGTACTAATGTACACAAAACATACACTGTTTTTGTATTTTTCTGATTTTTTTTTTATTAAAAACAAAATAAACAAAACTGAAAACAAACAAACAAAAACATGTTAAACAAAGCAAAGCATAAAACTAGACTAACTCAAAACAAGAAAGCAAAACACACAAGTAATGCATACTAAAAAACAAGAAAGGGGGGAGAGAGAAAATGTGACTAAATCACTTAGAGCCTTTTTCCTTCCACACCTTGGAAGAACCTTTCCGTTTGACGAACCCTTGATCCGGCGGTGAGGGGGAAGAATTGAAATCATTCAAGTTTGAAAGGAACATGAAGGTTTTGAGTAGATCTCCAAGAGGAGAAAAAGAGGATGGAAACTGATTCTGGTTTCCTGATGAGATTATATTGTTGCTCTGTTGAATGGCTAACCATTTATAGCAATTTGGTCGAATATGTCCAGTTTCTCCACAGTGATGACAGAGATGCTGCTTCTTCTGTTTAGACTTTTGAGTATTGCTCTTTGTGAGTACCCAAAGTACGGTTATTGGGCTCAACCTCTATTTGGGCTTGCAATCTATTTGTGTCGTGGGCTTTGGGTTTCCTACTATGGGCGATCCTATGCCCGGTGGCCCAAATGCACTCCTGTTTTCTTAAACCCTTCTCTTTACCTCTCAAAGTCACTCCCTTTCTCTCATGATTTGGTCACTCTTCTCTTGTTTGTTTCCTTTCCCGATTTTCCAACCCCTACTCCTTATTTTCTTTTCCTATTTATAGGCTAAGATTAGTGGAGGTGTTATGATTACTCCCCCTTACTAGTGCGAATGGGGGTCCAATTCCATCATCTCTAAGTGGATGTTTCGTCAAGAAAGGTGGTTAATTGCGTCATCCCTTACTGACGCAGCTAATTTTTACCGAGTAGTTAGCTGCGTCAGTAGATTAAACCAGATATACGAGTTACAATTGGACCACCATGACATAAATTTCATGTACAGTTTGTGTGGAAATATTAGGTCTAACTATTATTTAAAAGCTCGAGATTTATGAGTAAGGCTTATATCATGCCTTCCTAATTCTAACCGAAATTCCACGGGGGAATATGTTCGGGTGAGCGGCAACTGGCTTGTCGATGAGCTCCCCTACCTACTCTCGGCATGTGATTTTGTTCGGTACCGAACATCCTTTACTCTTTACTTGTGTTTTGCTAGTGATTGACTTGCTCAAAAAGGTGTTAACCAGTTTTTGTGTTATTTTGATGCAGACAGCAAAAGGTTCAGGCCGGACATTAGGGTAGTGCATGTAAGAGATCTAAATTTTGTGCTCCGGTCTGAAATTTTTGTAAACTTCGATGGACAACTCAGGGCATCACACCTCATTCTCGGCTGCACTCCGGCCTATACAACTTGGGAGCTGTTTGGGCCGGCTTTATTGGTGGATAGCCCATTGTTATCGTATATCGATGTTCGGTACGCCAACTTCCTCCCCCCACAACTAATTGTAGGCGAAGCCCGTGATCTCGGCCCACGATACACAGCCTCGAACGAACTCGCACCAGTAAGGGATGCCTCGGCTGAACTTGTGTCCCAAAACCGTAGGGTCCACGTGCTCGTTGAGCCCAAAGCCCTCGTTCAAGTAGTCGAGCCAGCAGCAGCCGAATCAGTCAACTCCTCGATAGCAGAATCTGACCCTGGTGATGAGATGGTGACTAAGCGGACAATAACCATTGGTCGTTTTATGCCCGGCGTTCGGCCACTCTCACAACAACAAGAACCCCAGAGTAGAGACCCGACTCCCCCTCCTCCTGGCCCCAGCCACTCTTAGAAGAGACAGCGTATGGCCGAGCAATCTCCTGTAGGCTCATGTTCCGACAAGGACTCCCTCTCAAGTATTTGGAGGAGTCGTTGTCCGGGAGCCGCCTGCCCAGGTTGGGACAAACGTGGCATCCTCCTTTCGGTCCGAGGCGAGCTGGCAGCCCACCTTCAAGCTCGGAGACAAGCCCTTGCCTACATCCGCCAGTGTAAGGACATGGTCCTAGGGTGAAGGGGGCAGGTTGCCCAGAGTCTAGTGCAGGGCCTTCTATTGCCCGAGGACGTTCATGTTTTCTCAGACGCAACCGAGGAGTCTCTGGCTAGGCGGTTGCAGTGGCACACCATAGCGGTAATTTCTTATCCCTTTATTTCCCATTTATTTCGATGCGCGTGCATTCCCTTTGCTTTCATACTTATCATTGCTATGTTATCAGGCCGTGCAGTTGACCTACGTCCTTGATGGGAGGCTGAAGAAGCTCTCCGAGGATGCTGAGCAGGAGAAGGCTCTCAAGGAGGTTGCTGCAGTTACCGCGAAGGAGAAGGTGAAAGCTGCCAAGGCCGAGGAGAAGAAGGTAGCTGCGTCCGAGAAGGCCAGAGTGTTGGCTAGAAAAGAAATTAACAGAGCTGGAGATGAAGTTGGGCGGGACCGAGCTCAAGCTGGCGGAGGCTAAGAGCCTGAACCTTGCACAAGCCGACGAGTTAGCCGACCTGAAGGCAGCTCTAGAAGCTTGTGAGAACAAATGGTACAACGAAGGTTTTGCCGATGCAGAAAACTCTGTGGAGCTAGTTGTTCGTCAAGCCTGGAAGCTCGGATTCGAGGAAGGGTGGTTGGCCGTGCTACAAGCTATGGGGGTCCCTGAAGACTCTCCATTAAGGAACCCCGACCAGATCCCTTTCCCAGATCCCTCTCCCATCGCCCAGAATCCTTCCAGCGTTGTTGATGAAGAAGAGACTCCCAGCATGAGGGAGTTGGTGCGGGCAATTGACTCCCGCGTGGAGTTAGTTGACCTGGAAGTCACCAACAACCTTCGTGCTGGTGATCGGCCTGATGAGAATGTTCAACTTCAGCTGCCTCCACCAACTCAGCCAATTGGGGATGTAACAAAACAGCCATTCGAGGATGTCGCCCCGCTTCAGCCTGCCAATCCTCCAGCCTAATACCTGAATTCAATTTCTGCTTTTTCACTTTAGTTTAATTAACTTCTTTATTTCTACTTGGTTTGCCTACCGTCACCGGGTTGTGGTAACAGAAACAATGATTTATTTCTGCTTGCTTTCCTTTGATGAACAAACATCTGGTTTATCGATATTCATGAATGTTTGCTACTAAGTTATTTTTTCTGTCATGTTCTGCTTGCTTGTTCCCGTTTTTTTTTTCTTTTATTATTATATTCCTAATGACCGAGAAGTCTAAACATGATTAGCCTCTGAACGGTGATTGAGACTGTTTTCTAGTTTGTCCTTAAAAAGATAAATTATATCTATGCATGTATAGTGATCGGGACCGGTCTGGAAGAGATTGCCCATGTCTAGAAAGAATTGGCTCCTCGACAATTAGAACAGAACTTGATATAGGTTTTGTAAGGTAATTACCTTCTCGTGGTTTGGATTGAATCTGAGAGATCGGTTTCGGTCCCCAGAATAATTCAATGTGATTATGTGCCTGGTATCTAGAATAGAACCGGGAAGTGCATTTCTATTCTTGGAATAACTCAGTGTAAGGTTTCATCTCGTTCGGTGATTAAGGTCTAACCGAGAACAGGTTTCTGTCCTTGAGCGAATTTAGAAATTAGGTTTCCACCTGTCTGGTATGAAGATCGAGTTGGGAACAGGTTTCGATCCTTAAGCAAAGTTTGAGACTAGGTTTCCAACTTGTCCGATGATGAAGATCGAACCGGGAATAGGTTTATGTCCTTAGATAAATTTTGAAATTAGGTTTCCACTTGTCCGGTGATGAAGATCGAACCGAGAACAGGTTTTTGTCCTTAGATAAAATTTGAGATTAGGTTTCCACCTGTCCAGTGCTGAAAATTGAACCGAGAACAGGTTTCTGTCCTTAGATAAATTTTGAAATTAGGTTTTCACCTGTTTGGTGATGAAGATCAAACCGGGAACAGGTTTCTGTCCTTAGATAAAATTTGAGATTAGGTTTCCACCTGTCCGGTGATGAAGATCGAACCGGGAACAGTCCTTAGATAAAATTTGAGATTAGGTTTCCACCTGTCCGGTGATGAAAATCAAACCGAGAACAGGTTTCTGTCCTTAGATAAATTTTGAAATTAGGTTTCCACCTGTTCGGTGATGAAGATCGAATCAGGAACAGGTTTCTGTCCTTGGAATAATTTCTCAATTCTCGTGCTTGTTGACCGGGAATAACGAGTTAACAACAATGGAATTATAAATACAAATACACCTGCATGGATAAACACCATTTTCGTATTAGTTAGCAATACGCACATATAACATTACACTTAATCTGTACCCCTGAGTACTGATGACTAGTGATAGAATTTCTTTAAATTGTGGGCATTCTATGGCCGGGGAAGTGGTCTTTTGTCCAAATCCTCCAAATAATACGCCCCCGCGCCCGCAATGGCAGTGACTCTATAAGGTCCCTCCCAAGTTGGTGCTAACTTCCTTGCGTTGACATCTCGCGTATTCCCCACTACCTTCCGAAGTACTAGATCTCCCGCTCCAAACTCTCTTTTCCTCATGTCCGTGTTGTATCTCCGGGCAAGTTTTTGCTGATATTCTGCCAGCCGTATAGTCGCCAATTCTCGGCGCTCCTCCAACAAGTTCAACTATTTCAACATCAACTCCGAATTCTTAGCGAGATTGAATCCTGAAACCCGAGCACTGCACAAGTTTATTTCTGCTGGTATGACTGCTTTCGCTCCATATGTTAGAGAGAACGGTGTTTCTCCCGTGGACCTTCTCGGGGTTGTTCGGTATCCCACAGAACATTAGGCAACTCCTCTGCCCACCTGCCCTTAGCACCTTCTAATCTCTTCTTCAATCCATTCACAATGGCCTTGTTAGTAGCCTCGGCTTGACCGTTGCTTTGCGGATATGCCGGGGTAGAATACCAGTTTGTGATGCCAAGACTGCCATAAAACTCGCGGAAAGCTCTGCTGTCAAACTGCAACCCATTGTCTGACACTAGGGACTCCGGTACCCTGAACCTCGTCACTATGTTTCTCCATACGAATTTCTTAACATCCACATCCCGGATGTTCGCCAATGCCACTGCCTCTGCCCATTTGGTGAAGTAATCCACGGCCACTAAAACAAACCTTCGGTTTCCTGTTGCCCGAGGGAATGGACCAACGATATCTATCCCCCACTGCGCAAAGGGCCAAGGGCTACTAATGGGATTTAAGCTCCCTACCAGTTGGTGGATCATAGGGGTGTGCTTCTGACACTGCTCACATTTTCGTGCATATTCGGTAACATCCCTTTGCATTCGCAGCCACCAAAATCCCTGAGTCATTGCCCGATGAGCTAATGAACGACCCCCCACGTGACTGCCGCACACTCCATCATACAGCTCGGCAAGGAGTTCTTCAATTTGGCTGGGGTGCAAACACTGTAGGTAGGGCCCGTCAAAAGATCTTCGATACAGCTTACGATCGGCTGATAACCAATACTGAGCAGCTACCCGACGTACTTTTCCTGCTTCCTTCTCATTAGCAGGCACTCGATCCTCGGCTAAAAAGTCAATGATCGGATCCATCCAACACGGTTCAACTGTTGTCACCAGCGAAATACCCACCCCTGCATTGATACTTGGTTCTGCTACCAACTCTACTTTTATTAATCGAGGAATTTCCTCGGTTGATGGTGATGCCAATATGGCCAAAGAGTCAGCGTGCCGGTTCTGCCCCTTGGCTACCTGAACCACTCTAACATTCAGAAAGCAGTCGATGATCTGTTTCACCAACCGTAAGTATTCCATCATTCGGGGATCCTTGGCCTCAAAGCTTCCCTGCACCTGATTGACCACTAACCGGGAGTCCGAGTAGACCTCTACTTCCTTAGCGCCCAGGACTGAAACAACTCTCAATCCGGCCAGCAGGGCTTTATACTCGGCTTTGTTATTAGAGGCCTTAAAGCCTAACTTAAAGGAATGTTCCAACTTTATTCCTTTCGGGGTGATGACAACGATTCCAACCCCGATTCCTAATGCGCTAAATGCACCGTCCACAAATACCTTCCAAGGGATTACCTCTACAGGGCAAACCATCTCCTTTCCCTCCCTCAGGGAAAACTCTGCAACAAAATCGGTGAGGACCTGACCTTTCACCGAGCTTCTAGGCCTGTACCTAATGTCAAAAGAACCCAACTGAGTTCCCCATTTAGCTATTCTTCTCGTAAAATCAGATCTTTTCAATAAGACTGTAAATGATACTCGGTCAATACATAAACAGTATGAGCCTGAAAGTAGTAGGGTAGCTTCCTTGTGGCATGAACTCACGCCAACACCAACTTCTCCAAAGGCAGATACCTCATCTCGGTATCGACCAAGGTTTTGCTGATATAGTATATAGGTTGTCGCATACCCTGATCTCTTAGTAGAACGACACTCACGGAATGTTCCGACACTGAGAGATACATGAATAAATCCTCCCCGGGCTCTGGGGCCGTTAACATAGGTGCTTGCATCAAATATTCCTTCAAGTCCTGAAAAGCCCTTTCACACTCCTCATTCCACTGGAATCCCCTCCACTTCTTCAAGAGCTGGTAAAATGGACGGCAAAGATCGGCGAACTTGGAAATGAACCGGTTAAGGGTAGGTAACATGCCGGTCAACACTTGGACTTCCTTCGAATTACTCGGCAGCTTGAGGCACTTCACAGCTTCAATCTGGTCAGGGTTGACTTCTATTCCTCGGTTTGTGATCAGGTACCCTAGGAACTTGCCAGCCCCCACTCCAAAGGCACACTTGTCCGCATTAAGGCGTAGCTTATGTTGCCGAAGTACTTCGAATACCCCTTAAGATCTTTGATATGCTATGCCTTTTGTTTGCTTTTTACCACCATTTCATCAATGTACACCTCAACCGTCCGCCCGATCTTATCTCGGAACATTCTTGTCATCATTCATTAATAGATGACCACGACATTTTTTAACCCAAACAGCATCATGGTATAGTGGTAGTTGGCGTTAGGGGAGATAAACGCCGTCTTTTCCTAATCCTTGGCAGCCAGAGCAATCTGATGATAATCCTGAAAAGCGTCCAGAAAGCTCATCCTCGGGTGTCCATAGGTGGCATCTACCAGCTGATCAATCTTCGGCATGGGGAATGGATCCTTTGGATTTGCTCGGTTCAGGTCAATGAAGTCAACACAAACCCTCTATTTTCCATTATTCTTTTTTACCACCACGGTATTCGCAAGCCACTCCGGAAAGAATATCTCTTTTATAGCCCCGGCTTCCTTCAATTTCTTAACCTCTTGCTTGACAGCTTCGACGTGCTCCTTGGCTGATCTCCTCGGCTTCTGCTTTTTGGAAGGGTATAAAGGGTTCACGTTGAGCTTGTGAACTATGAACTCGGGGTCCACCCTAGGTACTTCATACGGGCTCCAAGCAAACACATCTACATTTTGCACAAGAAACAGCAACATCTCTACCCTCTCTTTGTCTACCATACTTGCACCTATCAGAAAACTCCTGTCATCATCCGGTAATATCCTTACTCTTACTAAGTCCTCAGCACAGCTAGCCCCTGCCTCCTTTTGGGGCTCTTGTAATTGCTACAAGGGAGTCTCCTCGGTTGACTCCTTTTGCTTGATTCCTCGGTCAACTGCAGCTACCAAGCACTATCTGGCCACTTGTTGATTGCCCCTTACTACGGCAATACCTTGCACGGTACAAAACTTGACCTTTACGTGCAGGGTGGACGGTACAGCCCCCATTGCATGAATCCACGGCCTTCCAAGGATCGATGTGTACGGAGAAAAAGAAGCGACCACTATGAACGTTACCATCACCTCATTTCCTTCCATATTCATGAGAAGAGAGATCTGTCCTTCTAGGATCACCATGTGGCCATCAAACCCCATCAGGGCATATCGTACTTGGAGAGATCTTCACTCTTCAGGCTGAGCCCTTTGAACAGGTTGGGATACATTACCTCAGCACCACTCCCCTGATCTATCAACACTCTCTTTACTATGAAACCATTTATTCGGGCTGTAACCACCAAAGCGTCATCATGTGGTTGAATCGTGCCCTCCAGATCATCATCATTTAAGATAATGGGCTCTAGAGAGTACTTCAACTTCTTCTCGGAGGGCTGCTCACCCGCACTACTTTTCGCCGATACCACAGCCAACACCCCCCTCTTCTTGGACACCTGAGCGCCCTTTGGGGCTGCTTGGATGACTTCTATTACTCCCAATAGGGGTGGGAGAGGATTCCCTCGAGGCTGAGCACCCTACCCGGCTTCTTGAATCCTAGGGTCCACCACGAATTCTTTCAAATACCCTGCCTTCACTAACTGCTCCAGATGATCTTTTAACACTCTGCACTGTTCAGTGGTGTGCCCCTTATCCCTATGGTAAGTACAGTATAGGTTCTGGTTTCTCCTTGAAAGGTCACCCCCTATCTTATTTGGCCACCAGAAGTACAGCTCATTCTTGATTCAATCCACAATCCTGTGCACCGGTTCCTTGGAGGCTACATTCACTTCCCCCATCTGTGGCCCTGGCTCTTGAATCCTCAAATCCTTCTTGGGCCTTGACTGTATGCCGCCCTGCCTGGGCTGATTTATGGCCGGGGCCTTACCCTTGCTCTGCAATTGATCATCCTCCAACCGTTTATATTCTTCAAGACACCTCATTAACTGCCTCATATCTTCAGGAGGCCTCCTTGTCAATGAGTCTCGCAATTCGGAATCCTCAGGCAATCCCATCCGAAAGTACTTACTGCGATTTTTTCATTACCTCCGCCAATCACGTTGTACAACTCCTAGTACCAGTTAGCTTAACTGCAGAGGGTTTACCTAGCCCCTATTTTCATTGATAGTAATGTATACACGGGTTGTGAAACTCGGCTGCAGGTTATGAACCGGACACCAAACTCTTGAATCAACTCGAAAAAATTGTGGATTGAGCCTTTCTTTAACCTATTAAACCACCTCAATGCAGTGGGACCAAGATTTGAGGGAAATACCTTACACATCAGTGCATCATTATGAGTGTGCAAAGACATCATCTGAATGTAATGGCTTATATGTTCTACTAGGTCCGTCTTTCCATTGTAGGAATTGAACGGCGGTTGTGTAAATTTGCTCGGCATAAGAGCCTGTTCAATGTCCCTCAAGAATGGTGATCGGGCAGCTCAGTGTAATGCGCGGCTCATAGCGACCATGGTAGCATTCCGGGGGTCGTCGCTCCTCCAGGGAAATTGAGTCCCGATCCGTATATACCCGTGAGCGATCCCGGTGTCGATGAGATCCGAATTTATGGGACCCTGCTCCATGGTGACCCCCGACACTAGCCGACCCTTTTCCTTGCTCCTCATGGTCCCTTCTCCAACGCCTGCCTCTCGCCTCCAATTCCAAATCCCTCACCAATCTTCGTAGATGCTGAAGTTCCTCATCCCTCCGCTCAAGCTCTTCATCCCTTCTGTCAAAACGATTGCGCCCCGAAGCACCGGACACTGTCCGGTACGTTTGAAACGACCCTTCTCCAAGGCCAGATTACCCTTGCTCCTCATACTCCCTATCTTCGCGTCTCTTCTGCCTTCTCTCTCGCCAGGTAGATCCCCGAGAAGATCTCCCAGAGCCGCTTTCAGCATAGCTCCTTAACTATCCTCTAGACATTTTCCCGGGCGTGTCCTGGCAGAACCACAGCTTCGTAGGAAATTCCCATAAACGACGCCAATTGTGAATACCCAAAGTACGGTTATTGGGCTCAACCTCTATTTGGGCTCGCAATCTATTTGTATCGTGGGCTTTAGGCTTCCTACTATGGGCGGTCCTATGCCCGGTGGCCCAAATGCACTCTTGTTTTCTTAAACCCTTCTCTTTACCTCTCAAAGTCACTCTTTTTCTCTCTTGATTTGGTCGCTCTTCTCTTGTTCGTTTCCTTTCCCGATTTTCCAACCCCTATTCCTCATTTTCTTCTCCTATTTATAGGCTAAGATTAGTGGAGGTGTTATGAGTACTCCCCTTTACTAGTGCGAATGGGGGTCCAATTCCATCATTTCTAAGTGAATGTTCTGTTAGGAAAGGTGGTAATGGCATTGGAACTGATTCCCACCTTCAAAAGCTTGACCGGCAGAGATATTCTCAAGGGCACTACCGGGTAGCCGAGTACGGGATGCGTCCGAGCAATATTACCCCCGACCGGGTTAAAGATAACCGGGAGGGGCTTGCTATCGGTATCCAAGGCAGCGTAGTTCCATTCCAGCTTCCGAGCCCAGATTGGCCCCTGAGGCGTTTGGATCGAGGTTACAGGTCCAAATGAGGGCAAGGTGACGTGTTAAGCCGCCTTGCCAGGTCCCAAGCCCAATGGGCCTAGGGCCCTAGCCCGTACACTCTTCTTCGCCCTAAGGTTTTTAGTCTCTTTCTTATTAAGCTTAAGGGGTGCTCCTAAGATAGATTTACCCTTGTCTATGTTATCACTAGCTAAAACAGTTTTAATATCATTGTTCTCAGATTTAACATTATTAGCAAGTGAAACAAAAACAGTAGTACTAATAGAAGCAATACTAGGAGAAAAGAAATCATACCCTAAACCGGTTCGATCAGAAGCAGATTTCTGAAAGCTGAGCATCTCTTCAAGCTTTACACTTGAAGTCCTCTCCAACTGAGCTCTGACTTGGAACAGCTCTGCCTTAAACTTCTTGGTCTTCTCAGCCAAGAAATTGTTCTTAAATCTCAGTGCTCCAATGGTCTGATTGGCTTTATCAAACTTCATTGAGATTTCTTCTCGTTCAAGCTCCACATCACTGAGCTTCTTTGTGGCCAACCTATATAACTTCTCATGCTTTTTCAAGACTTTGTATAATTTTGCATAGGTTGTGTGGATGTCATCTTGTTCATCCATCTTTTCAAACTTAGACTCCACCAAGTCCTCTTCTTCATCCACTTCTTCAACAATCCCTTTAGTAGGATTTACAGTGGTAGTGAAGGCATTCAGGATTCCATTATCCTCATTGTCCGAATCATCCTTAGGTTCGGTGTCACTCAAAGTAGTAGCAAGGGCCTTGCTTTTCCTAATGGTCTTAAGATAAGTTGGGCACTCTTGTTTCATATGTTCAAAGCCTTGACATTCGAAACACTTAGGTCCTGAAGGAACAGTGTACTGACCGTCATTCCTAACATCCTTCTTCCCTTTGTCTTAGCTCTTGAACTGAGATGAACTGGACTGGTTGCGATCTTTGTCAAATCTTTTAGCATTGGCATTCTTCATAAACTTTTTGAACTGCCTTGTAATGTAGGATTTCATTTTAGAATCTTCATTATCTGAAGACTCATCAGTGTCACTGCTCTTGGCCTTCAGTACCATGCTATTTCCCTTACTTGATTTCCCAATCCTTGTCAAACCCAACTTATAGGTCTGCAGATTTCCAACCAGTTCTGTTAAAGGAATTTTTCCAATATCCTTTGATTTCTCAATTACAGTGATCTTGGCATGAAATCTCTCGGGTAGAGATCTAAGCACCTTTCTGACAATCTTGGGTTCGGGAATGGTTTCCCCAAGATTAAAGGTTGAGTTCACTATGTCCTTGAGCTTGGTATAGAATTCATCGAACGACTCATCCTCCTCCATCTTGATCTCTTCAAAACTTGTAGTAAGCCTTTGAAGCTTCGAATCCTTGACAGCCTTAGTTCCTTCATAGGTTGTATGAAGGACGGTCCATGCTTCCTTGGCAGTTTCGGTAGAGGATATCTTCTTAAACTTCTCATTCGTGACCGCACTAAATAAAGTATTCAATGCCCTGCTATTGAAGTTAGCCGCCTTGATCTTAGCATCACCCCAATCGGCCGACGCTTCCTTTGGCTTGGTCCAGCCTATCTTCACAGCTTGCCACACTTTTTCATCTAATGACTGCAAGAAAGCTCTCATGCGTACTTTCCAGTATGCATAGTTAGTGCCATCAAATAAAGGAGATATAATCAACAATTGTCCTCTATCCATGACAATAGGGGTTAATGGATTACACAGCAGAGATTAACCCTAATCAGAGTGTGTCTGCTCTGATACCACTTGATAGGCCAAGAATGTATTGACCCCTTGTGATAAATTAACCAAGTAATTAGCCAAGTCAATTAATTAATTCAATTAACATGCAATACACGTGGTAGCATAAACAAATCACCAACTAAGTTAATATGTAGCGGAAAATAAAGTTGACACTGTGATTTATTTATGAATGGGGAAAACCTCCAAGGCAAAAACTCCCCCGGGTGATTTTAAGGTCACCACTCCTGAGAATCCACTATTATCACAAGCAGTTACAAGTAAAGGAATTGCAATACCTTATACCAACCTATAGTTGAACTCTTACCATAATGCACGGCTCCCAGTACGTGACTAACCAATCGATGCACGGATCCAAGTATGTGACTAACACACCAACTTGAGAAAGATGTTGGCTGCAAAATTCTTCAGTTCATCCACACGATGAAGATCAAGAAGCTCCTTGTTTACAAAACCCTACGGTGTACAAACGCAACATCTTCTTCAAGAAAAAGATGAACTAAGGCATATGTCTCCAGTCACAATATGCTTGTGAAAAACTTTTTCATTAAGTTGCATCCACTTTCATCAGCTATGACGGCCCTTAAAATAATCTTTATATATGTTTAGAGTTGTGAGAAAAGAAAGTCTAAACATGTATACACGAATATGTGTGAAATCATATCTGAAAAACTGTTTTTCGTAAATCTTGATAGATAGGTTATCTATCGAGCAGCTGTCAAGTATCGAGCTAAACAAGCCTTTTAAACCTCGATAGATGCTATCTGTCGAGCTAGCTGTTGAGTTTTAAAATCCAGCACTTCTTCACTTGTTTCTTGGACAGATTTGCATAGCTTTAACACTTGGACTTGAACTCTTGTTCCTTGAAGTATTAAACACATCCTAGATCTACCCAAGTACAAGTAAAGTGTGTTTTGTCAAAGGATTAGCAAATTCTAGATGACATATGTTCCTAACATGATTCACATATGTTCCTAACATGATTCACATATGTCCTAATAGAAGCCATATTCTTCAATAATCTCAAGTACATCAACAACAGCAGAGAACATCAAAATCAAGTTGAGAATAGTCCCATAATATGATCCCCAACGTGTATTACCAAGACATTTAAGATTTGTCTCTTGATTCGAACCTTGCCCACTTCTACGTACACCATTCTCTAATTCTTCTTTAATTTTGGCAAATTGTGCATCTCGAAGAGCATCTCGTTTCTTACAAGAGCCTCTAACAATAGTTACTAAATTATTAACCACATAAAAAAATTCAGCAATGTTAATGTGATTTTTAGCAACGACAACAAGAGTCAATTGAAGTTGATGAGCAAAACAATGGACATAAAATGCTGACTTATTCTCTCTCAAAATTAAAGTTTTGACACCATTGATATCACCTTGCATATTACTAGCCCCGTCATAACCTTGCCCACATAGTTTCAATAAACTCAAATTATGTTCACAAAGTAAACATTCAATAGCATATTTGAGTGACAAAGCGGTGGTACTTGCTACATGTACAATACCAAGGAACCGCTCTATAATAATTCCTTTTTTGTTCACATAACGAAGAACGAGGGCCATTTGCTCTTTCACTAAGATATCACATGACTCATCAACTAATATTGAAAAGAACCCATTGTCAAGATCCTTGATGATGGCTTTGGATGTTTCACATGCAATTGCATTTACAATGTCTTTTTGAATTTCATGGTGGGTAAGCTTGCAATTTTTCGGAACTTTTTGCAACACTTCATTGATAGATTCATTATGATCCGCCAAAAATTGTAGAAGCTCAAGGAAATTTCCTTTATCACTTGAACCTTGAGATTCATCGTGACCACAAAAAGCTAATCCTCGGCATAAAAGGAATCTCATGCAATCAACTTTTGCATTTAATTGAACCCTATATTAAATTTCATCTTGATTTGATTGCTTAACCAAAACACTTTGAATGTGTTGCTTTTCCTTCATTAGATCTTCACTCTTCTTGACAACTTGGTTATGAGCACTATTAACTCCTCCAACATGGGATAATAACTTCTCTTTCTGATTCCAAAGTTTGAATCCCTTTGTTACAAAAGTCTCTCCTCCTCCTTACTTACCAACATCTTACCCAAATAGGTAGCAATATAAACAAAATACTGCATCCTTATCTATACTATATTCCAACCAATTTCTATTTACATACCATTCGGATCTAAATCGATGGGGCTTTCCAAAAAAATCCGTTAGAGGGTAATCATGGACTTGGAGAACAGGTTGACAAGGGCATTTTTGAAAATAAAATCTTCTTATTTCATCATGATTATTAGGATGATAAGATGATATCTTTTCTCGTAGCCCAGGATCTGAAGGAAGATTTTCTAAGTTAAAGTCAACATGAATTCGCTTAGAAGATGAAGATGAATCTTGCACAGGAAATGAATCTTGCACAGGAGATGAATTTTGGGTACGTGGTTTTCTTATCAAATATTTGTCCATAATTCTAGCAAAAGAATAAAAAATAAACTATAAGTTCATTTGAAATATTAATAAAATTATTAATTATTGTTGTTTAGTTGTTTCATTATTTTTCTTTACTGACTACTAGCAATCTGGCACACACTCCACTGTGCATTATCCACGGCTTAACCCACTGCCTAACCTAATTTAATTTGTTTGTCTTTTATAATGTATTGGTTAATAAAATTATTAATTATTGTTGTTTAGTTGTTTCATTATTTTTATTTACCGACTACTAGCAGTCTAGCACATACCCCATTGTGCATTAGCACACACCCCATGTGCATTATCCACGGCTCAACCTATTGCCTAACATAATTTAATTTTTTGTCTTTTATAATGTATTGGTCAGTTACTTTTATGCCTTTACTGTTGCCTGTCCACTTTTTGTTAGGATTAGTGTCCTAAAATCCTATTGTATAATGCTATGTATGTTATTATGTATGACATTATGTATGACTTAATGTTATGATTAATAAAGTTGCTTTATTATTATCTAAAATGATGGTAACATGAATATTTGGACATTATCATATAGTCCATGAGATGCATAGTATGTGATTTATGTGAAAAGTAACAGAAGATATAAATCACAAGTTCTTTGTAAACTCAGAATTTTAGTTCGTAGTCGGTGATAAAATTGGGCATTTCATCTGCGAAGACTATAACATATCAACTAAGATGATTTGTCTTGATCATGGAAGTGAAGACTTCTAGTTGATGTGTTGATATGTTTTAAGAGTTAAGACATATTGAACTGGACCGCTGTGAGATTTATTATTCTCCTAACGACTGTCAAATGAATAATAAATCTCACGACTTATATTTACATGAACTTTTAATTTTGAGAGAATAATGGACCTGATCTTGGAGTGTAGGTTGGTTTGATATATCAGGAGTGAGATCTAAAGTAACAGTCAAAACCTCAGTATGTTGGGCAGCCACATTTAGTGTTGATGGAACATATATTCTCAAGATGGAATTCATAATCTCTTAACGGAGATATAAAATATTCCCTTAACAAAAGTTTAATGGGTTCGGTTATTCAGAGAGTTAGGCCTAACCACTTTAGTAAGGAATTACTAAAGTATATATTTATGAAATTGGATTTCATAAATATATGATGAATAACTTAAAGGGTTAAACCGAGTACTCAAGGATTAAGATGTAGTAATTTACAAAGTGGCAGTCTATATTCATGACTTTGTATTACTACGAATACTTTATAAAGGGGTTAAACGTACAATAAAGTCTTGGGATATAATTTATTAATAAGGCCTAGAATGCAATTATATTTATATAGTAGTATTAAATATAATTAATGGCAACTTTGGACTTGTCAAGAGTTGACAGAAAAGCCTAAGGCCCATTGGAGCTAGTGTCTTATTTGTTCCCTTTTGGTCCCACTCCAAGCCACATACTAAAACCCAATTGGAAATGCCCAAAAGGCTAGCCCAATTAGATAATCAATTATAAGGAGATAAACATACATAATTTTTTAGCAAGAATATGAAATGGTTTGTATGTGAGTGTTGGACACTCTCTAATTCTCCCTTGAACAAATTCATATAACTGATTGAGAGACCACACTTCTTGAGCATTAGTGGAATTGGAGTGAAGATTAAAAGTATTCCCAAGTACTTCTAATCTTTGTTTTGAAATTCACCACACCAAGGTACACTCTCTTATTCTTAAATTCTGAAATTTACTTAGTACATGTTATCAATTGCGAATGAAGTACATCTGTTAAATTTTCCACTGCGTATGTTTTGTATGCGATACAAACATGCATTTTTCCAACACTTTTATGTCTTTACTGCCTCTACTTATCCACCTCCCCAATTCAAATATCCAACCCCAGTACCCCACGGCCCCATAGCCTGATGGCCCTTATCCACCCCCCACTCAACAGACAAGAGTCACAAGAGCCAATCAACATTACACAAAATATTAAAGATATAAAACATTCACAACACACAAAATGACAAACTCACAAACCGATAAAGTCAAAATGTCAAATAAAGGCAATCAGACATAAGATAAAGCTATTCAATTCCAATTTTCCAAAGAGAGATTCTCATTTTTCAGTTCAAAGAGAAATAGAGAGAGAGCTCCGCTCTCACTCTCAGAGCACAGCAAAGATGTAAGATGAGATAGAGAAAAAGAGAGAGAAGTAGAGAGCTGAAATACCTTGAAGGGTAGTGCCGCAGTAGCACGTCGAGTACTGAAGGCCAAGCCAAGGCAATCTTTGATCCGATCTCGCCGTTGCCAATGTCAATGTGCTTTGGGACCAAGGGCAGGGCAGGGTCTGTTGCTGTTGCTTGAGGTCAACGAAATTTCTTTCTCTTATCTTCGATCCGATCTCGCCGTCGCCAATGGCTCGATGTGCTTTGTTGCTATTGCTGTTGTTGAGTTTGAAGCGAAGGCGCCGATGTGCTTAATGTTGTTGATAAGGTTTTTTTTTTTTTCATTTAGGTTAGGATTTCAGTTTTGCTTTACCATTTGATCAATCGGCGTACGCATATTGGGTGTATTGGGTTTGGGTTGGGTATTTAGTTAATAAAAATTTAATTATTTTGATTTAAAAATCTGTTTAGGGTTATTTTTGTTGATTTAAAAATCTTTCTGGGTCTATTTAGGATTGATCTTGGGCTTTTTTTCCCTGAGGTCTATTGGGCAATTGGACTTGCTATGTACAATTTTTTTTTTTTTTTTTTTTTTAGATTTTAGTTCAAAATTTTTTTTGGGGCTTTTTCTTTTTGCTTAAAAGTAGAACAAATTATGGAGCAAAATTTAATTTTATTGGCATAAAAAAAACTAAGGGTGTTCTCAAATTTTTTTTGAAAGGTAGACAAATAAAATTTTTTAAATTATTATATATAAATTTTTTTTTTCAGGTCAGGGTGGTCCTAAGACCACCCTGCCCTTAACGTGGCGCCGCCCCTGCTTATGATCCATGATCCGATCCTACAATCCACAATCTCACTAACCTCCCACGATCTTATGTAGGATCCCGACTTTGACAACCTAAATCAAGTCGATTAACAATCTACTAAGGCACAACCCTTCAAAGTAAGGGAGCGGTTCATGGAGTGACCTAAGAGGAGAAAGTAGCAACTATTCATTCATCAAGAGATCAAAGGTAATTTGCCACCAAGTCTATTACGAAAGCATATATCTCTAATTCCTTTTTACTTTTCTACATAAGTTTAATTCTTTGCATATAAATTTTGATGATATGAATTGAGTATAAGTAAGCCTGCCTAGTGACCAGAACATGTTAAGATAAAATGTCACCGGATGATATATGATCATCATGTAAGGTAGGCCAAAATTTCACACGTTGTACACATGACTACAAATGAAAAACTCAAATGAGATGATGACATGAATGGATCGAGTGTATGTTTGTTCGTAACATGACATGGCCATTAAATTCTAGAAGATCAATTTATGAGCTAGGTGGAATAAGTGCCTAACTCTTAAGCTTAGAATTTGGGTTATAGTAGATTAGTTTTTTTCTTTATATAATTTTCTATTTAATTTCTAGATTGTAATTAGGAAACACGAGGATGTAATTTCTCTCTTAGATTGTAACTAGAAAAGCCATGTACTTTTTTGTTCGTGTTTCTTTCTTGAATAGAAATATAATTTCAAGTTTTAATTGAATAAATATGTATTTTCAGAGTTTTTTTTTTTTTTTTAATTTTTTTTAATTTTTCCTTTCAAATAAATTATGTTGCAACTCCATTTGTAAAATTCTCAATCTAGGGTGTCACATATTGTTGATTAATTGGGTAATCAATTTGAGGATTTATCGCCTCTTGAGACGTGGTTCTCACACCCTTTTAAACATTCCAATAAATAATTTGTAGCTACCCTAAACATAGGGCCAAACGGCTATGTCAAGGGAAAATATCATTTTACACTAATTTACATTTACCATTTTACACAAATATCCACATTCCACAACTAATGTGTAAATGTTCATATTTTAAAATTTTAAAAAAAAAATCCACATTTAAAATATGAAAGTGGATGTAAAAAAATGGATGTGGGAATATTATGCTATCATTGTGTGTCTGACAAAAGAATTCTTACTTTAACCCATTTACACTAAATACTAACCCGCAAAATAAAAAGTAAAAAAATAAAAAATAATAATGGAAACAAACAATTTTCTTCTTTATTGAACCATTTATTAAACTCATTAAGCTTGTCAACCCATTTTTAACACTAACTTGCAAAAAAAACCATTTCATGTTCACGGGTTGTGCTGAATATTGCCACCCCTAATTTGTTTTATCTCTTAGGGGTTACACTTTCCCAATTTTGATAGAGATTGGTTGTATTGTCTCTACTATAGAGATTTAGCTTGTCGGTCGCATAGAGTACTTCCCGTTATATGTGTTGGACAAGTGAATATAGCAAATGAAAGAGATATGTTTTGGATGACATGCCCATCATGGATAAGTGGAAAGCAGTTGGCATTAAGATATGTGCTTGGGCCTAATAGGCACCCATGTGGGGAGCCCACTAGTATAAAAATCCTAACTCTAGGGTTTATTGTAGGAATCTATTTAAGTACACTTTGCCTAAGCAAAAAATGGTGGTTAGAAAAAGAGTTGGCCTTCCTTAAAGCCAACCACACACAAAGGAGAACCAAAGCCTCTCTTTATCCTTGGTGCTTTCTTTTCATTCTAAGGCTTGACGTTTCAAAATTTTTATTTTGGCCCTTCATGTTTGATTTCATTTGCATACTGGCCCTTCATGTTTGATTTAATGTTCCATTTAGCCCTTCATGTTTGATTTAGTTTTCTATTTGGCCCTTTATGAAAATGAAAATTTTGAAAAATTATGGACCAAACGGAAAAATGAATCAAGCTTCAAGGACCATTATGAAAATTTTGAAATATAAGGGCCAATGTGGAAAAAAAAAAATCAAACATGCAAGGCTAAAATAAAAATTTTAAAATGTAAATAGCTAAAATGAAAAAAAAAATTCAAACTTTAAGGGTCAAACGCTTTCTTTAGTCTACAATTTCACAGAAGATTTGAGTAGAAAATAGGTAACGGGAATCAGTTAAGATTGTTGGAAATCAATTATAGCTGCAATTAAGGTGGTCGATACCGGACAGATACCGGCGGTATGTATCATACTGGTACGTATACCGGTATCGAAATGACAACGTTTCGTACCGGTTTAAATACTGGCCGTACCGGCCATATCGGCATATTTTGAGCATTACCGGCTGGTACTTGTTACCAGCCGATACCAAGCGTACCGGCCGATACAGAAAAAAGCTTTTTTTTTTTAATTTTTTTAGTTTTGTAATTTTTGAATTTTTGTAAGGGCAGAATGGTAACTTATTTGCATCAACTTATTAGTATTATTTGTTTTCTTAGTATGCAATGAATAATTTGTTCTAAATTGAGGTAATGTTTTATGATAAACTTTTATATTTATTAATATATATATATATATATAAAATAACGGTAAACTCGAAACAGTACATTGGTATTGACCGGTATCAAAATATATCGTTCCACAGGTCAAACCGGTACAGCCTCCGGTACGAGATTGACTCCTTTGGCTGCAATGTCGGTATTAAATTCAAAAGCATTTCCAAGTACCTGTACTAAATTAAACCACTTTTATTTTTCTAAGAAATTGAATGAGACCGCTTCATAGATCATAAGTTCTGAATAAGTCATTGAAAGAACTGTAATTACATTGGAGAAATGCTATGTCCACAATATTTTCACAACAAATTTTAAGTAATGGGATATTATTAGTGGATAAAAAAGTGATGTCAGTAGTGGATCCATATTATAATCAATAACAACCTTTCTTCTTCATTTTTTTTTTTTTTTTTTTTACATCACAAGGCAATGCAACAGGTAACATTCTGTGTGCTTGATGGCAAGTTTTGTTTTTACCAAGCTAATTCCACCACTAAGGTGGAATTTTCCTATTTTTAGTGCCAATGCAAACCAAGGAATTCTTTCAACTTCATCATTCTAATTCTTTTAAAAACAATTTGATTTCAATTATATGGGCATTCCACTTAATATTGCCTCTTTTGGTGGAGACTCCATCAATAAATTTATATTGACAACATGTCTATCACATAAACCCTAGCACACCTCTATAAATTGATTAAACTTCTTCCTCCACCGTAATAAGGTCCCAAAGCTTTTTACCCTCCAGTTGGGTAAGTAAATATTCTTCACTGCTTCCAAAAAATATAGATATTTAAAAAAATTAGAACAATGTTTTTCTTTTTCTTTTTCTAGTTGATTATTCTAGTTCCCTTACTTAAGAATAATAATATTGTTTCTTCCTTCTTCTTTGTTTAATCTTCTTAAATTTTTGGTTTTGAATGGCAGTGACAGTAAAAGTTGAAGAATGAGGTTTCTAGCACTTGCTTTAGTTTTAATGATGGTGAGCCCTTGTTTGGCCACAAATCGGGAAACTATGATGGTTGAAATGCATGAACAAGAGCAGCGGCAGCTAATCGAGGCCATGAGCAATGCAAACGATAATGATCACCACAACATTCCTAGACAAAATTTCGGACCTTATGATGGTGGGGCTACACCAAAGGGCACTTAGCCAAATGAAGCTTGTCATGTAGGGCTTATAAGTTAATATATTATATAGACTAGACCAAGCGAAAAATAGTAAAATAAAGCTTTTGTCTAATGCTTTGAGTACTGGACTGGCTATATAGACTCGAATCATGCCCATGTTTTCTTCAGTATTTCTATGCACCAAAAGTAAACCAAACCCGTAATAATATAGTTGACATAAATTTGTGCTTGTGGTTTGGGTTGTCTACATATTGTATTACTGCGACGTATGTAAATCAACTACGTTATGTGGTAAAAACTATAAACAATCATAAAGTTTGGAGTATGTTTAATTATTGCTTGGTTATACTTGTGTGTGTGTATATATATATAAATTAATGAAACAGATAGTACTTTGTTTTGTAACAATTTTTTTTCCCTTTTTATCGTAAGCGACATGCTTCGAATTTCTCCGTAATGAACTCTAATTCATGCATGCATGGCTGCATGAGCCAAATGCAAGCTAAGCTTTGATTTGATATAATTTTTTTTCTTAAAAAAAAACTTGTTGATGGGAAATTTAGACTCCGGTTGATAGAATTAACAAGTTTTAAACCCAAGTTGTTAATTAGATTAATTATGAATAAACCTCGTTAAAACAAACAAATGTCAAAATCATGTCAAAATCATACAACGGAAAAATAAATAAGACAAGATATGATGACCCAGGAAAACCAATGAAACAAACTAGTTTCACAGTAAAAAACCTGGGGGGAAACCTTCCCGAAAAGCAATCCACTATAGTAAAGAGAAGTTTCAGATCTAGTACAAAACCTTTGTCCCTAGACTCTACAATCCTCGTAGATGAACTTACAGCAGAAACCTTCCACCGCTTCAGAACCTCTAAACTCTTCAATATATGATCGCCACCCTTTTGATGCACGAATCCCAATACATGACTTACCAATTGCGCGGATCCCAGTACGTGACTTAAGCACCAACTTGAAGAAGATGTTGGCTGCAAAGTTCTTCACTTCATCAACAATGAAGATCAAGAAGCACTTGATTACAAAATCCTAAGGCGCAAAGACACAGTAACTTCTTTAAGAGAGAATAAGGCACCGGTCACATTTTGCATATGTTCTCCTTGTATTCTCTTATGTGAAGGCCTCTAAACTAAGCCTTATATATATATATATAAATATATATATATATATATATATATATATCTAAGGTTGTGAGAAAAGAAACCCTACACAAATACATAAGCATGGGCCGAAAATCAGATCTGGAAATCTGAATTTCGTAATTCTCGATAGATACCTCGATAGATAGTATCTGTCGAGCCTCATTAAACCTTGATAGATAGCTATCTGTCGAGCAGCTGTCGAGCTTTAATGAATCAACACTTCTTCACTTGTTTCTTGGACAGATTTGCATGGCTTCAATACTAGACTTGAACTCTTGTTTTTTGAAGTATTAAACACATCCTAAATCTACCCAATTACAAGTAAAGTGCGTTTTGTCAAAGGATTAGCCAATTACATAAAATATGTCCTTAACACTTGTTTTTAACTTTGCTTGGATATTACAACCTACGTACGAGGCAATGCAATTACATCCGTTCTTTTCCTAAATAAAATATAAAAAAATTACAGGCACTTCATTACCATACTTGATTCACTATTTTAGTAGTTTAGCTAGCTAATGTAGTAATGTAACACTATAGGTGGAATTCCTATTTATATTGGAACAAATAGTTTTTCCCAACTTCATCAATTTAATTGTTTTTAAAACAATATTAGTGAATGCTATAAGTATTCCACTCAAGCCTGCCTAATTTGGTGCAGTATTATTAAATTTATATTACATAGATCATTGTCAATCTCACATAAACCCTAGCTACTCTGCTCCTATATAAATGGCTTAAATTTCTCCTTTCTCCAAGATACAGTTACATAGCAGTTTACACCCTATTTCTGGTACGTAGTTTTTCTATACTGGTCCCCAAATAGTTAAATATTATGACATTAAAACTTCCTTTTAACCATTTATTCTATGTTGGTTTGTCAAGCAAAACAATCAATTATGCTAGTTCTCCGATCACTTGCATCAACTTAGAATTTTCTTTTCCTCTTAAAACTGAATTTTCTTTTTGTTTGGTTCTGTGAAAACAGCAAATACTAGAAAAGCTCAAGAATGAGGTTTCTAGCACTTGCCCTCGTCTTGATGATGGTGAGCTCTTGTTTGGCTGCAGACAAAAAGACTTTATCAGTCAAAATGAATATGGAAGCTAAAAAGCCGCTATTCGATGATGAAAAAGTTGATGTTGGGTATGGTGGAAGCAATGTGAATAATCATCATTACATTCCTAGGGAGGATTTCAACAACAACAACAATGGCGGTGGCAGTAATAGTGAGAATGGCAATAGGTAGAAAGACTTTGTTAAGTATTTTAATCGATGGATGATGCTTATTTAGTGTGTTGTAAATCAAGTGGCAGTATCATGATAACATGATATGAGTTTATGTTTAGATTTGTGAGTCTGTACTATCACTAAATATTACTATATATATGCATACTAATGTTTTATGTGTGGTAATAATTTTGGTCGTGTGGTATGAGGCAATTGCTTTTAGCTATAACGTTTCTACGGATGTGACAAGCTGCCATATAAAATTCTAATTTTTCAAGCACCAACAAGGAAATGAAGAAAATTTAAATTTAAAAAAAAAAAAAAAAAAAAAAAAAAACCAAGGAAATGAGTACTGACTGGTACTCAGTGTGCCATAATAAGCACTTCAGCGCATAATTTCTCAATTTCAAATTTGTTTATGATTTGCACTCTTATCAGTTATCTCTAAACAACTTGGAAAGTAAGATTGAGTTGGATAATTTTGAGATAAGAGAGTTTGAATCTAATTAAAAGACCTTGAACCTCTTCATCTATAAAGTAAGGGTCATGTTAATGGATGCCCTTAGAGCAATTGTTAATAAACAATTTTATGAAAGTTTTGACATGAGTTTCATGGGAAATATAAAAGGCCGTCATAAAAATTAATTGCTTAATCATTTTCCCATAAAATTAAAAAAAAAAAATATTTCCGAAGTCAATGTCTTTAAAACATCCATTAACTTTTCTCATAAGGTAAACGAGAATCAATAAGAAAAGGAAAGCAGATTTTGGATCATCATTCATCATTAAGGTCCGTTTGGTTGAAGGAGTGGAAAAGTGGGAGGATAGAAAAGATTTAGTTTTCCCTCATATGTGTTTGGTTGGAGGGGTGGAAAACTCTTTTATTTGGTTGAAGAGAAAAGTGGGAGGATAAAAAATATAGTGTATGTAAATTGACTATTATACCTGTAAGGGCGCGATTTGGATCCTAAGCCCAAGAAGTAGCTAGATTAGGGCCCAAAGAGCCCAAAACAATAAATTTGTAGAGAGTGGGCTTAAAGACTAGGCTTCAATGGATCGAGCAACGCATACAGTAGATGAAAGATAGTAAGAAAGTAAAGAAAGACAAACTCTATGCAAAGAAATCCTTCCTCGGCAAAATCCGAGGAGAGTGGTCCATGAATATATTTATTTTGGACTTGGATACAATTTCAGTTCTTGTTGCTACAGTGTTTTCTCAACAGATTCCCGATCCCCTTATCCCTGGAGGATCTCTCACATTATATATCCTCTTTTGACTGATCCTAGCCCTCCATTTGTTGATTATGCAGGCCATTACTCGAGTGCTTATCCCATCAGACGTCCTCCCCAGTTTTCTGTGATTTGTGGTAACTAAGACAGCACTGGTTAGGAATCTTCTCCACATAAATGTGGCTAGGGCGTTTGGTGGTGGCAGCTACCATCCCTCTAATCACGTCAAGGCTAACCCCCTTTCTGAAGCTCTTCCTCTACAGTGTGGTCTCCTCTTATAATGTGCCATTGACATGGCCATGGCCCGCCTCTCCGGCCTTATCATCTAAGTGTATGGACTTCTCGGAACTGTATTGGCCTCCTCGGCCTTGGGTATAACACGTGGCATGATTACCTTATTGAATTTCTGTACCTCACAATACCCTAGTTACATAATATGTAAGAAATAAATTTATTTGTACTCATTAAATAATATAAAATTTACCACATCATACATATAAATTTATATTATTTTTCTTTATATTATAATATAAAAATTACAATAGTGTACATATAAATTTAACTGGGCAAAAGATTTTGTAACAAGGTATTCCTATATTCACTATTCAACTAGTGAATATAACGTGGGCAACAAATAAGCTAAGCAATTCAACTAGAGAAGGTCATACTTGTCTCGCCTGGAGAAGAAAACAAAAGGCACCCTTGGCTGGAGAAGAAAACAAAAGGAAAATAATAAGAAAACAGAAGAAAGACTGATGACAAAAAAAAGAAAAAAATGTCACACAAACTCATACCTGATTCTCGGCTGGGAAAGACAATAAAAACAAAAAATCAACAAGCAAAGAATAGATTAATAACAAAAGAATAGAATGAGGACAAGAAAAAAAAAATTTTGAGTTCTTACCGTTGCTGTGAAGACTGAAGAGGCTGAAGTGAAAGGATTGAGATCTGTACGTTTTTAGACTCCTTAAACACAAACAGATTAACCTAGTTATTTAGCCAAGTGATTAACTTAGGTAAATTATGCAGATCTAGATTAACACATGTAAATCATATCATTGAAACAATGCGGAAAATAAAGAACACAACGATATGATAACCCAGGAAAACCAAACCGGTAAAAAACCTGTGGAGGATTTAACCTAGCTATCCTCAAGGTAAAACAGATCCACTATGAAAGAATTGAAGTTTTACAATAGCGACTTAGACCACTAACATCCTATTACTACCTCGAGTAGAAAACTTACTACCACAACCACGTGACAGCTCTGAGTCCACGGACTACTTCTTTCTTGGATTCATAGCAACCACAAGTACTCCAACTTGTGTTTCTCTTTAAGCTCTTTATGCAGCAACTGAAACGATCACCAAACTCTCGACATCAATCTCAATCTTGATAACCCTAAGTATGTATGAAGGCAAACACCTCTAGATCTCACAAGAGATTCATACACACAGCATAAACAACAACAATAAAACGTGACTAGAGTTTTTCCTTTTATACTTAAGGCAAAACATTAAACCCTACACGTCATACGGGCTTGGGCTGAGTTGGAAAATTCTGCAGAAAAATAATCTGCATGAGCTTCGATCGATCGAGTCTAATTTTCGATCGATCGAGCCTTGCAGATTTACACAATAAATCCTGCAATACACTCGATTCCAACTTTACACAAAAACATACTTTAAGCAGCCTAAATCTAGACTAAATGTTTTGATCATGGTTTGCCAACATTACACATTGAAGTTTTAATACGGGAAAGTGACAATTAAGAGGGGTAGGTGAGAGCAAAAAGTGAAGGTTATTTTTGTCTTTCCAATTTCCTCAGTATTTTCATCCCTCTTTTCTCTCCATTTCAGAGAGAAAAGTTTTGTGTGGGCCCGAGTGGAAAATACCTAGGCCTCACTTAAAAGTTTTCTTCCCCCCCCCCCCCCCCCTCCCAACCAAACAACACACAAACTCATTTTCTCTCCTAAGTTTTTCATCCACCCTATTTCACCTCCAAACAAACACACCCTAAGAGAAATTATGTCAGAGAGCTTTGTAAAGAGATGTAGATCACTTTACATAACACTACCCTCTGCAAAGGAAACAAAGCTTTCCACCTTTACAAGACCAGTCATTCATCAACCAAACCCCCAATCACCATAAGCGGAAAAATAATCCAAAATGTGTAATAGTTCTTCTCCAAGATTTGCAATCATCAAAATTTTAGAGAATTCCTCATCAAGACCATCGTCAAATCTTAAGACAATGAATTCTTGAAGGCATTCAAAAGTACATAATCATCAAAACCCCAAGATATTGAGTTACATTCACCAAGCCAATTAACAATCCGCTAAGGAACAACCCATTAAGTAAGGAAACGGTTTGTGGAGTGACCCAAGAAGGAGAGAGCAGCAACTATTCATTCATCAAGGGACCAAAAGTAATTTGCCACCAAGTCTATTACAAAAGTGCACGTATATCTCTAATTCCTTTTTACTTTTCTACGTTAGTTTAATTCTATGCATATAAATTTTGATGATATGCATTGAGTATGAATAAGCATGCCTAATGACCAGAACATGTTGAGATAAAATGTAACCCGATGATATATGATCACCATGTAAGGGAGGCCAAAATTTCACATGCTGTACATGAGTACAAATGAAAAACTCAAACATGACATAATAAATATGATGTTTAGCAAGAACATGTATGTGATTATTTACATGAAATTAGATGATGACATGAATCAATTGAGTGTATACGTATGTTAATAACATGACATGGCCATTAAATTCTAGAAGATCAATTTATGAGTTAGGTGCAATAGGTGTCTAACACCTTCTTATACTGTAACTAAGCTTAGAGTTTGGGTTATAGATCAGTTTCTTTTATTTATATAATTTTTTGTTTTCTAGATTGTAACTAGGAAAACACGCAATGTAATTTCTCTCCTAAATTGTAACTAGAAAAGCCATGTATTTTTTTTGCTCATGTTTCTTTCTTGAGTAGCAATATAATTTCAAGTTTTAATTGAAAAAATATGTATTTTCAGATTTTTTTTTTTTTCTAATTTCAAGTATTGACAATTAATTGGGTAATCAATTTGAGAACTTATCGCCTCTTGAGACATGGTTCTCACACCCTCTTAAATATTCCAATAAAGAATTTGTAGGTACCCTAAACACAGGACCATACAACTATGTCAAGGGAAAAATATCCTTTTATACTAATTTACATTTACCATTTTACACAAATATCCACATTCCAAAATTAATGTGTAAATGTTCAAATTTTATAATTTTAAAATTTAAAAAAAAAAAAAAAAAAAAAAAAAAAAAAAAAAAACCTCCACATTTAAAATATGGAAGTGGATGTAAAAAAATGGATGTGGGAATATCATACTATCATTTCGTGTCTAACAAAAGAATTCTTACTTTAACCCATTTACACTAAGTACCAACCCGCAAAATAAAAAATCAAAATCAAAATCAAAAAATTCTAATGGAAACAAACAATTTTCTTCTTCATTGACCCATTGATTAATCTTGTTAAGGTTGTCAACCCATTTTTGACACTAACTCACAAAACAAAACCATGTCATATTCACGGGTCGTGTCGAATATTACCACCCTCTAATTTGTTTTATCTCTTATGGGTTACACTTTCTCAATTTTGATGGAGATTGGTTGTAGTGTCTCTACTATAGAGGTTTGGCTTGTCGATCGCACAGAGTATTGTATTGGACAAGTAAATAGAGCAAATGAAAGAGATATGTTTTGGATGGCATGCCCATCATGGACAAGTGGAAAGCAGTTGGCATTGCGACATGTGCTTGGGCCCAATAGGCACCCATGTGGGGAGCCTACCATTATAAAAATCCTAATTCTAGGGTTTATTGCAGGGATCTATTTAAGCACACTTGCCTAAGCAAAAAATGGTGGTTAGAAAAAGAGTTGGCCTTCCTTATTGCCAACCAAAGACAAAGGAGAAACCATAGCCTCTCTTTCTCCTTGGTGCTTTCTTTTCGCAATAGGGCTTGATGTTTCAAATTTTCATTTTGGCCCTTTAGATTTGATTTCATTTGCATACTAACCCTTCACATTTGATTTAATGTTCCATTTAGCCCTTCATGTTTGATTTAGTTTTCTATTTGACCTATTATGAAAATGAAAATTTTGAAATGTAATGGACCAAATGGAAAAATGAATCAGGCATAGGACCATTATGAAAATTTTGAAATATAAAGGGCCAGTGTGGAAAAAAAATCAAACATGCAAGACTAAAATAAAAAATTTTAAATGTAAATTGCTAAAATAAAAAATAAATTCAAACTTTAAGGGTCAAACATGTTTTTAAGTCTGCAATTTCATAGAAGATATAAGTAGAAAATAGGTAACTAGAATCGGTTAAAGATTATTGGAAATCAATTATAGCTACAATGTCGTTATTAAATTCAAAAGCATTTTCAAGTGCTTGTACTCAAATAAACCGCTTTTATTTTTCTAAGAAATCAGTGTCCGTTTGGAAACAGTTTATCTAGTTTTTTTTCTGAAAGTGTGCTAAAGTATATTTGTAGATTGAAAAATTTTTAAAAGTGAGAAAATGCGTGAAAAGAGTGAGGTTTTAAAAAGTTGTACATAAAAGATAAAAGCTGAGTTTATAAGCTAATACAAAACAAACACTCAAATGAGACCACTTCATAGATCGTAAGTTCCGGATAAGTCATGGAAAGAATTGTAATTGCTCTTTGAGAAATGTTAAGTCCATAACATTTTCACAACAAATTTTAAGTAACGGACTATTACTAATGGATAAAAAAAGTGACGTCAGTACTAGACCCATATTATAACCGGTATTAACCCTCTTTTATAGAGCAATGCAACAGGTAACTTTCTGAGTGCTTGATGGACAGTTTTGTTTTTACCTATCTAATTCCACTGCTAAGGTGGAATCTTCCAATTTATAGTGCCAATGTGGACCAAAGAAATCTTTCAACTTCATCATTCTAATTCTTTTAAAAACAATTTGATTTCAATTATATGGGCATCCCACTTAATATTGCCTCTTTTGGTGGAGACTCCATCAATAAATTTATATTGACAACATGTCTATCACAGAAACCCTAGCACGCCTCTATAAATTGGTTAAACTTCTTCCTCTACCGTAATAAGGTCCCAAAGCTTTTTACCCTCTAGTTGAGTAAGTAAATATTCTTCACTTCTTCCAAAAATATATAGATATTTAAAAGATTAAAACAATGTTTTTTCTTTTCTTTTTCTAGTTGATTATTCTAGTTCCCGTTACTTAAGAATAATAATATTGTTTCTTCCATCTTCTTTGTTTAATCTTTTTAAATTTTTGGTTTTGAATGGCAGCGAGAATAAAAGTTGAAGAATGAGGTTTCTAGCACTTGCTTTAGTCTTGATGATGGTGAGCTCTTGTTTGGCCACAAATCAGAAAACTATGATGGTTGAAATGCATAAACAAGAGCAGCGGCAGCTAGACGAGGACATGAGCAATCCAGACGATAACAATGATCACCACACCATTCCTAGACAAAATTTCGGTCCTTATTATGAAAGTGGGGCTAAACCAAAGCCTACGGGCACTTAGCCAAGTGATGCTCTTGTGATATAGGGCTTAATATATTATAGGCTAGACCAAGCAAAAAATAGTAAAATAAAGCTTTCATCTAATGCTTTGAGTACTGGATTGGCCATATAGACTCGTATCGTGCCCGTGTCTTCTCTAGTATTTCTATGCATTGGAGGTAAGCCAAACCCGTAATAGTATAGATGATATAAATTTGTGCTTGTAATTTGAGTTGCCTACATATTGTATTACTGCAACCTATAACTACTATGTACAGGAATTACGTTATGTGATATGAAACTATAAATAATCATAAACCATGTTTGGAGTATGTTTAATTATTGCTTGGTTATACTTGTGTATATATAATTAATGAAACAGTACGTACTCTGCATGAGACGAATGCAAGCTAAGCTTTTATTTGATATAATTTTAACAATTACGCGCGGGAAGCATTACCACTAGAAAAGTATAGTTATTTAACAGATCCTTGATGTTCATTTGGAAACAACTTTGGAAATTAGTCTCAATTCATGTGTTTATTAAATTCAGTTCCAATGAGGAATTATTTTTTTTTGGTTTTATTTTTTATTTTTTATTTTTTATTAGAAATGGGCAATATTTGTTACAAAGGTATTCGTATAATTAAAGTTTTTATATACTTCATGAGTAGAATATTTCATGTATATACATGCAATAGTTGACCTATCACCTTTCTCTCATCATTAAGAGATTCCATTACCATATATATGTGTGTGTAGCACATTATCGTACCTTGCACATGACCTAAGCTTGGACTCCTTACTAAGTGGGACAACATAACAAGGATTTAGTGCCTAATTAAATCATTAGTTGACTTGAAGTTGGAATTTTATTCCTCTATGACTAACGATTTTTTTCTTTTTCATTTTATAGTCTGAGTAACGGATTCTTTTAGGGCATTTATTAATGGGTCATTTTATGAAAAATTTAATAACATTTTTAAAGGGAAAATATAAAAAGTTATAAAAAAAATCAGTTTTTTTTTCTTTTCCAATAAAAACTTCTAAAAATATTTTCTAAACAAATGCTCTTAGGGTATTCGTTAATTTTTCATTTGGTTTTTATACATTAATAGAATTGGGAATGAGAAAGATTTGAAACCTATATATCTTTATTAAAAACACCAAAATGTGTCAAATAATTGAGTTATAAGACTCTTGGGTACAAATTCTTTTCTTTTATGACTTGGATTGTGCATCACTACACATTTCCAAGTTTTGGAGTTATATATATGCACATAATTAGTTTTTTTTTTTTTTTAATTTAGTCTTAGCCTTAGCCTTAGTAAATTGAGGAAGACAACACTTTCAATGTGTTTTGAATTTAGATTTTGCAAAAGATATGTGTGTCATTCAGGTAATCTCTTTATTTTGCAAGCGTAACTTTCTCCTCAACATCCCAATGAATGCAAGTCTAAAGTAAAAAAAAAAATTTGTTCCCTATGTGATTGTGTATTATATTTTTCTATTTTAATTTCACATAAATTCAATATAATTAACTATACCCATAAAAAATTGGTTTCAAAGTTTTTGTTATCTCAACAAAGTGGAATTAGATTTGTGGGTTCTTTATTTGGATTTTGAGACTATTTTAGTTGATCTTTTGGGCTCATTATTGATCAAGAAACAGATTGTTCAAATAGCATCCAAATCTATTTGGTTATATAGTTATATGTTCAATCGGGATTTTCAGGATGCTGACAATCGTTTCATGGACAACAAAATTTGAGATGGGCTAACATTATTGCTCGAATGCGATTTAATATTTTGCTCGAATTTTCCGATAGTCTTCCACTTCCCAATATTTTTTTTTTTTTTGGACATACATAATCATTTATCAGAAGAAAAGAAAAAATCCCACAGTCCACAAGCATCAAACCACCAAGAGATCCCTCTTCTATAAAAAGGAAAGGAATCAACATCAATGAGGACTCAAGCTTGGCCAGTTTTGGAATTTTTTTATTCTAAAGTTCGGAAAGTGGCAAAGATACCTTCGCCCTTCACCTTTGGAAAACCTCCTCCAAAAACCATTAAATTGAATGCTTATTCTCACCATTAACCAGCACAAAAATACTTCAACTACTTGAATTTTCCCATTCAAGTATGAATCCTCAAGTCCCAGCCAAAGCCACAACGTCAATTCTCCTCTGTCATTGTTTTTATCATCCAAATCCATCCGTATGAAAGCCTTTCAACCTCCATCAATTTTGAACAAGATGGCCCTAGTTTTCTAGATGTTTCCCTACTAATGACTATCTTGTCAATTCCCAAAAAATGTTAGCAGCTCCAATGTTATTTGTTAGATCATAGATTGACCTTGGTTAATTAATTCAATTGCCCAAATTGATTAATTAGGTCAAATTACAAAAAAACATTAAAACCCCCACCTATCCCCACCTACCCCCACTCTCCCACATCTCTCCCTTATCTCCAGACTTCTTTTCTCTATTCTTTTTTTCTTGTTCTTTTCCTTTCTTTCTTTTTCTCCCTTAACTCTCCACGCCAAGTCTCAGACTTCCTTTCTCTTTTGTTTTTTTTTTTCTTTCCTTCTTTTTCTCCCTTATCTCCACTCCTCCATCTTTTCTTTTTCTTTCACTCTTCTTTCACTTCAGACCTGAATTGATTCTTTTCTCTTCCTCTCCATTTCAATTTTATTTCTTTTGTTTTATTTGTGGTGGTGTTAATGTTTGTGGGTTTTGGATTTGCAGATGGTGTTGCAGCTTACAGATTTTGTTCAAATTTGTAGATAGTGTTTGAAGCCATTGGTTGTATAGTTTCAGGTAAGCATTTTTTTTTTTTTTTAAATTTATGATTGTTTTGGTCTATTTATTTTTTGATAATAGTTTTGGTCTATTCCTTGTTTGCTGTCAACTTTGCTTCGTGGGGGGAGTGGCTATTTTTTTTTTTTTTTTTTTTAATTTTTGGATTTGAGCATGTTGTGTTTGATTTTGAATTTTTTTAGGTGGGTTTGTGTCTCATTTTGAATTTGCTGGGATAGCTATAGTGTTTGTATTTGGAGTTGCTATTTTTTTTTTTTTTTTAATTTTTGGATGTGAGCATGTTGTGTTTGATTTTGAATTTTTTTAGGTGGGTTTGTGTTTCATTTTGAATTTGCTGGGATAGATAGCTATAGTGTATGTATTTTGTTTTATTTATGTATTTTATTTTGTTTTGTATCTTTTAATTTAATTAAAATTGTAATATTAATTTAATTACAATCTTAATTCAATTAAAAAAAACTTTTTCACGTCAAAAAAAAATTTTTCTTTTGATTTTTGTTAATCAATTTTTTTTTTTGGTAGCTTTTTGGCTATAGTGGCGTTTGTAGAGTCTATAGTGGCGTTTCACAAACGCCACTATTGTACCGTCACTACAGACCTATAGTGGCGTTTGTAAACGCCACTATAGACTTTTCGAAAAAAAAAAAAAAAAATTTTGGTCTATAGTGGCGTTTTACAAAAACGCCACTATAGGTCTATAGCTGCGGTACAATAGTGGCGTTTACAAACGCCACTATAGCAAACGCCACTATAGCCAAAATGGGCCTATAGTGGCGTTTTTAGTACCTATAGTGGCGTTTGTAAACGCCACTATAGGTCCAATTTTTTGTAGTGTTTTTAGAGATTTTATCTCACAGAAAGTTAAATAAAGGAAGTTAAGAGATTGTTTTTCAACTCATTTAAGGTTGTTATTAAATATAGAAAAATGAGATAGTTTTATAAAAAAAATGCTTTTTGAAAAATAACTCATTTTTTAGAAAATATTATCGCTGAAACAAATAGAATAAGACTTATCCGAAACTCATGATCTATGAAGTGGTCTCCTTCAATTTCTCCAATAAAATAATAGTGGTTTAATTTGAGTTGAGGCATTTGGAATTTTTTTTTGGGTAATTTAATAATGACATTGCAGCTATAATTTGTTTTCCAGAAAAGCAATCTTAACAGATTTTCGTTACCAATTTTCTGCTCATATCTTCTATGAAAATTTCAAGGGAATTTAGCCAATCCAAGAAGAGCATACAAATTTCGAAACTTACAATAGGCCTTGTCCATTTCATAACATTTATTTATTTTCATTATTATAAACCAGTCTATTGAAATAATTGAGGCATTTCACTCAATTTTTTTTTTCAATAAAACATTTATTCTTATATATGTTTTTAATAATAATCTCACATCTATGACATTTTTAAAAATGCGAGTGAATGCAATCTATGGAATGCATGGTAAACATTACAATGAAATAGATCTCAACTTGTAACTTAAGTTTCTTTGAGAAATAAAGCATTTATCAATCACACATAAGAAGACTATCCGACCACGACTCCGTTTCACATGTTCCATGAACTTCACAATTCCTTTCATGGACTTCAGAGGCTTGTCGATATGTAACTACAAGATTGAGCACTTATTGATGTCTAGAACCAAGGCCCACGGTTACTTAATAATCAAACCCATATATATATATATAAATATATATATTTATATATATATATATATATATATATTAGAGACTTGAATCCAGTTACTTTGTACAACCCAATATATACTTCTATTGGTACTCGCATTAACACAATTTTTATTCTTCTTAATTCAAGCCAGCTTCAAATCCGAGACATCATTGATCATTCATTCCTTATTCTCCAACTTTAGCATGCCTGATGGGGATCAATTAACAGAAGTGAGCATTTGGAAATTTTCTATAGCTAGATTGATCCCTAATTGAAAATAAATGGAGACCCTAAATTAAATGAATGGAGCAAAAGTAGTACTTGATCTTAGTATATTTAGAATTAGTTCTAAAGTTCTCTTCTAATGTCAAGAGAAGGGCTATCTAGCGCAACTTATAATTTTATAATCTTGCCACCATTCCTTGCCTCAGTTTCTTCTTGCAAGACTTTGAGGCTTCTATTCCTAGGAATTTGTAATTTTTCTGTCTTTATATATCTAATTATATATTAAGGAGGACACCCCAAGTAAGAATCTGACAAAGACCAAGAAGTACTCATTCTTAGCATGTCAGCTGCCAGCCCTTCTTTATTACTCCTCTTGTGTGACTATAGAGAAAATGTTCTGAAGTCCTCTTCAGTAGGAGCTGTTAGTTAACAATTCAACCATGGATACCTTTATTTAATTTTTTTGTGAACACATGGAAGAAGAACAATTGAATGTAGTCAAATGACAAACCAATTGAAACTTCTAGTTTTGTTGCTGATGCTGTAGTTAATGATTGTGGCTCCAATATTATGATGGTTTTGTTATTCTAAAATGCTCCGAAATTCACATGAAATAAATAAAACTATGATACAATCCTCCATTCTATTTAGAGTTCTAGCTATCCAAAACAATTCCATTAAAATTTTATGGGTAGGAATAAAATGGACAATCTACCAATCCTAATCCGTTTCAAAACACTCCAATAACATGGTGACTCAGTGTCCACTATTTCTGGTAGTTCCAATATTATGACACTAATAATTTGAATTACCACCCTTTTACCACTTTAGTACCAAATCCCACACACAAATTTTATATTACCTCAATATAAATAAAACTAAACCATTGAAGTTGCAAGGATCAATAATTGAGACAAACTCATCACTGTTTCAAATTAAGGGAAAGAAAACTATATGAGAGAGATAGATGAACCTTAGTGAGAATAATATCGAAAAGATCCATCCCTGCTTTTTGTTTGGTGCCTGAAATTTTCATAGGAAACAAAAAAAAACCTGAGTTTGTAATGGTGTGGCAGGTAATTGGGTAAGATGATGGACCTTTTGAGTGAGGAAAAAGAACCTCCTTTGAGTATGTATGGCTAGTCGACAAACTCTATCTATCTCTGTTTTTAATGTGGCTAATAAGGGTAACAGATAGGGGAGAGAGAGAGAGAGAGAGAGAGAGAGAGAGAGAGAGAGAGAGGATTTACACTTACATGATGGACCACCAAAGCTTGTTTGAGGATATATCTCTCTATTCTTTGAATAGAATCTTGTCAAAGGATGGTTAGTCAAGTCGTTATTAGCATCTTTGGAAGTGAAATTTAGTATTTTGTGATATTTGGAAGAAACAAATATTGCATAAAAGAGTAAGTTTGAAGCCAAAAGTTAGAGAGAGAGGAGTACCAGGGGAGTTGCAATTTGTTACTGCGTTGATCATTATCTGCTACTATTTGTTATTGTGTTTGTGTTGATCATTAACAGATGGTTCCATAGTTGTAGGACTTTTAATTTGTAGATGAGGTCTATCCTTAACACATTGCCATTAATTTCCTCTATACATTGAGTTTCCTTTTGCATGGAAATAAGGGGTGGGAAGCTTAGGCGGAGGGGGAGTGGGTCGACCATCTCTCTTATCCCTCTCTGTTTCTTCCCTCTAGAATTTTCTCTCTTCTTTAGAGCACCATTTAACGCCTGCTTCATTTGACTCCTCGGTATTTGCATTGCTGTAAATACAATGAATATTTGGATGGATATTTATAATGCGATCTTAGCTTTGGCACCAAAATTAAGAAAAATTTTGACACACATGGCACAAAATTGGACTAATTTCATATTTGAATTGAACAATTAGAAGAATAATTATGGTGTGGTCTCCACATAAATCTAGACACATGGCACAAAATTAAAACTCTAATTTGAAATTCTAATTTGAGTTTCTCTCAACTTCACTTATTATTATTATTATTATTATTATAGATTAATGAAACAGTGCTCTGTTTTGTAACTCTCTTTTTTTCTTCTTATTGTAAGTGACATGCTTCGAATTTCTCCATAATGGACTCAAATTCATGCATGCATGGCTGCATGAGCCGATGCAAGCTAAGCTTTTATTTGATATAGTTTTAACAATTACGCGCTATATAGTATTTCTTTTTTCTTTTTTATACAAGATAAAAATTCTACTCTAACTTAATCTAAGTATATATGTGTGTGAAGCTCCTTCTTTGAGACTTGAATCCCGGCCCTTGCCTCCCACACCTCATAAACACTTATATTTGTAAAATGACTATCGCGGTGGTCTATATCATATTAGCATAATTAAAGTTTTTATATACTTCATGGATATAAAATTTCATATATATACACTTGCAACACATGACCTATCATCATTAAGAGATTCCATTATCATTTATCAATATATATATATATATATATATATATAAATATATATATGTAGCGTATTATCATACCTTGCACATGACCTTAGCTTTGGACTCCTTACAGTGTGGGACAACATAACAAGGATTTAGTGCCCAATTAAATCATTAGTTGACTTGAAGTTGAAATTTTAGTCCTTTATGACTAGCGGATTTTTTTTCTATTTCATTTTATGGTCTTAATGCACTTATGACATTTTTTAATGGCCTATTTTAGAAAAATTATTATACAAATTTCATGGAAAATATAGAAAGTTGTCAAAAAAATCAGTTTTTTTTTTTTTTAATCTTTTTCCATAAAAACGTCAAAAAATATTTTTTAAATCATTGTCCTTAGGGCATCTATTAACGTTTCTCTTCTTTTTTTATACATTAATAGAATTGGGGATGGGAAAGATTTGAGACCTAAATGTATTTGTTGAAAACATCATAGTTGAGTTGTAAAGCTCTTGTGTACAAATTATCTTTCTTTTATAACTTGGATTGTGCATCACAACACATTTCCAAGGTTTGGAGTTATACATACGCACATCATTATTTTTTTTTTTTTTTTTAATTTAGTCTTAGCTTTTGTAAATTGAGAGAGACAACAATTCCGATGTATTTGGAATTTTGATTTTGCAAAAGAAACGTGTGTCACTTAGGTAATCTCCTTATTTTGCTAGTGTAACTTTCTGCTTATTTTTCAACACTTTCGCCAATCTCCTTTTTCTTTTCTTTTTTGGAAAATGGAAAAAAAAAGCTGCACCCTTCACCATTGGAAAACTTCCTCCAAAAACCTTCAAATTGAAGGCTTATTCTCACCACGTTAACCAGCACAAAAATACTTCATCTACTTGACTTTTCCATTCAAGTATGAATCCTCAAGTCCCAGCCAAAGTTACAAAGTCAATTCTCCTCAGTCATTGTTTTTATCATCTAAATCCATCCATATGAAAGCTAACATTTCAACCCCCATCAATTTTAAGCAAGATGGCCCTAATTTTCTAGGTGTTTCCCCGTGAACGACTATCTCGTCAATTCCAAAAATGTTAGCAGCCCCAATGGCATCACTAGCACAATTCCTCTACTTCAAAATATAAAGAACACCCGTGGATCCTTGGGAAAAGATGGAGACCTGATCATTAACAGAGTTCGTGTTCAAGCTCTTTATTTGGTGCGGTGCACTGCATGCAACTAAATTTCAAAACTGCTTTTCTTGACTTATTGTTTTAGAACGTTAGTGTTAGCTACACTTTTGTGTCATAAATAGGATATCATGGATTGATTAATGATCTGTATGTCACATATGATATTAATGGGAATCATGAAATGCACAATTAATTGAGCTAGAATTTATTCTTATTCATGATATCATGCATTATCATTCTAATTGTGTGATACCCCTATGGATTTCACATGGTGGTTGAATTTAAGGAAATTGAAATTGAAATTCTAGGTAATGTCGGGAATGTTTTATTCAAATCCAACCAAATATTAGATGAACCGATGAATCGCATGAATCTCTCAATCATGATCATCAGTTATTACCTGGGATGCACGGACGCGGCAAAACGGCTGCCGCACCAGCGTCCGACGCGGCCCGAGGTGGCGACGCGCGAGCGACGCCGCTGCCTGTGCGTCAGTGCTGCGTCCAGTTTTTTTTTTTTTTTTCCATTTCCCGACTCACGCCGACTCGCGCAGACTCGGGCCGATTCGCGCCGACTCGATCTGTATCGGGCGAAACCGCCAAAACACACCGATACCGGCACTGAACCGGCCTATTCAGGTCGAAATTAAAAAAAAAAAAAAAAAAAAAAAAAAAAAAAAAAAAAGTGCAAAACGCACCGTTTTAATCTCAATTTTTCAATCTCAACTTACCGAAACGGCCGAAATCGTTAGAGCACAATCACAGATGGCACCACCAAGCTCTGCTAATCTGCATCTTGGATTCTTTCTGGACAAAAAATTAGAGCACCACCACAGTTCTTCTTCATCCTCTCTCTCTCTCCCTGCTGATCTGCTTTGCTTTTTATTTTTTCTTCTGTTCTTTACTTCTGCGTTCAGTCCACCAGTGCTGATGTCCTATTTTTTTAATCTTGTTGTTGTAAGGTCACTGTGCTAATGTCCTTTTTTTTAATCTTGTTGTTGTAAGGTCAGATGAGTGCGTGGTCAGAGGGACCCACCCTAATAACTTTGTTTCTCTGGTTTTTATTAATATACCTCTACCTTTTTCTGTCAAATTTTTTTTTTAATATATAAAAAGAAAAATTATTGATAATTTTATTTCTAATTTGATACTTGACAATTCCCTCTTAAAGAATATAGATTACAATTTTGAATAAAAATATTTAACTTTTTATATTATCTCTAGTTTTTTATATATTTAGATTACAAGGCTATAGTAATGTAGTTTTTAAGAATATTTTAATAGTAAAATTTATAAAAAATATAAATAAAAATATTTTTAATAATTTTTTAATTGCCGCACCCGCACCCGCACCCTCTTTTTTCAAAAATTGCCGAGTCCCGCACCCGCACCCGAATCCTGAAATGCACCCGTGCTTCTTAGGTTATTACAGTTGAAGGTTGCATTTCTAGTTGAAAATGGCCTTTTAGATCCCTTGACCTAAAGGAAGTCATTTGGTTGTTCTTTTTTATTTTACTTTGTTCTAATTGTTTGTCATGAATTAATTACAGGGAAATCCTAAAAAGCTCAGGAATGAGATTTCTTGTGCTTATCCTTGCTCTCCTGATGATGGTGAGCTCTTCCCTGGCCACAAGTAGAAAAAAATTTGATGGTCAAAATGCTGGAGGAAGAGCATCGGAAACTAAACTAATTGAGGAAGAGAATGTCAATGTTGGGCACGTACTGTGGAAGCAGTTTGAATATATAATCACCGTCAAATCCCTAGGTATGAGTTTGACAAATATATTGGCAGTGACAGTAGTGGGAATGTGGTGGCCTAAAATTCAGATATTAAGTTTAGGCCGAGTTCTATATACATATTATATATGGCCTATATACATATTATATATGGCCTGCCATATGTGGGTTAAACGATCTTTGTTCTAAATCATATTAGTTTGCTTGTGATTAAGTTTTAGTATCAACCTATTAATATTGCAGTATTTATGCTCCGTAGTTATGTATATAGCACATTCTTCGTTTTGTCATGAGTCAAATGCGTCGAGTTTCATATATATTATTCATCCATGCAAAGCTAGAGACAACATTTAATGAGCAGATCTTGGCCAAGTGCTTAAGGTAGTGAGCCAACAAAAAAGCTAGCGATAAACACTGGGAAAGGCCTAGACTAAGATCCATGGGGTGTAAAGAATCATAGAAACAAAAGTATATACACTCTTTAAGATAAAGAGAAGTACATCATAATATATAACCACACTACTTGCTTTTCACAACCAACTGACAGGGATGTGTGAGAATGGATCCATGTTCCTTCACTGTATGAGTTCTATCACTTATATTTTGTACCCTATGTGACCTTTGACTATGTCTTAAGCAAATGATCTACAACTGGTACTTAGCATATTGCCCTTGGCATTGATTGATTCAGGCTAAAGGGGGCAAGACAAGGAAAGTGGATGATCCAAAGTTGAGTGGCATGAGGGTGAAAAAGAGTCAATCTAGTAACACGTCCTGATTATGCAAGTACTTCCATGAGATTCATGTCGACTTTGGAAGTTAGGATATGAATTTACATACAAGATTGTGTCTTAGAAGTTGAGCATTGTTCTTGTAAAGTTGTGATTTACAACTATGTGTTTTGTTGGCTTTAATTCCTTGCCAAATTTGATTGTAATTCTATTTCAATCTTTTGTACCCTGTATTTATTGTGGGATTTAATTGTAAGGGTTGTGTGATAGAGAGAGAGTGTGTGAAGACTCAAGCAATTAAAGACTGAAGAGTTTTCGCAGGTATCTCGCGACTAAGCATCCCGCGAAGTGACTCATGTGACTTGCACATGCTGGAATGCGAAGAGTCAAGACAGGATGGAGACAGCTGTGTCTCGCGAGTATCTCGCGGGTAAGGCCTTCCCATGAGACACCTGCAAGACATTCTGTTCTGCCAGACTGTACTATCTGATACACACTTTCTGTACCCACACTATATATACCCACATTACCCACAAATGTTAAAGAGTGTTTTTGAGAGAAAACTCTAGCCAAACACCTTGAGAGTTAGAGATTGTTATACCCACAATCCTCTACATAATAACTTGTGGATTTTCCTCAACTCCTACCTCTCCATTTCCATACTATTGAGAAGTTGATAGTTCAAACACTTACCACGCCCTTTCAGAGTGTCAAGTGATAGTTTGGAGCTACTGGGAAGTATTGGAAGAAGCCAAAGATGGCAGATGCAACATGGAGCTTGTTGCGAGATCCGGAGAACTAGACAAGACACGGTTCCGAGAAGCCTTGTTGGAGTAGGAGTTTGGAGGGCTTAGGTACATCGAGTAAATTAGGCTTGAAGAGTCTCTTGCTAACCCATGTATCCCAACTAATTGTCTAGTGGATCGATTACCACTTGGAGGGCGGCGGAGAGGTTTTACGCCGAGTACTTCGGTTTCCTCTTTGATAACACATCGGCGTGTTATCTTATATTTCCATCTTTCTTCCCTACTCTTTTACATTCCATTTTACTGCTGTGTTATCTTGATTATGGATTAGAGTAGCTTGTTTGTTTATCCGCTCGCATTTACACTATTCCGCACTTAGTATTAAGTTAGCGTAAAATTAATCGAGCCGTAACTTTAATTTGGGGGTCTAAACAGCTCTTGTGTTTTCAACACATTTTCGAGCTTTCAGTCCTAAGTTTGTTAGACTCATGAGGGATCAAATAAGGATGCTCTATCCAATGTGATCAAATGGGTGTGGGGTATAATAAGCCATTTAAATTTTAAATCTCTCTAGGGTGACAATATGTCATTTTTTATGAAGATTGGTTATAGTATCCTTACCGTACATGTTTGGCTTGTTGGTGGCACAAACTGTTTTTCATTGTATGTGTCGAACAAGTTACTAGAGTAGATCAAAGATATACCCCTTAAATGACGTGCCCATCATTACGTGGACAAATGGAAAAATGTTGTGGCAAGTGGAACATGTGCTTAGTCTCAATAGATATCCACGCGTGGACAACCCACCACCATTACCTAAAACTAGCTAGGGTTTATTGTAAGAGGTTATTTAAGCACACTTGTCTAAACAAAATAACAGTAATTATGCTTTTAGTTACATCAAAAGGCAATGTAACAGGTAATTCTCCGTGTGCTTGATTGAAAGTTTTGTTTTTACTAGCTAATTCCACCTAAGGTGGAATCTTCCTATTTTCAGTGAATCAATGCCAATGCTAACCAACGAAATTACGAAAATTTTCAACTTCATCATTCTAATTGTTTTAAAAATAATTTAACTCAATTATATGGACACCCCACTTAATTTTGCCTCTTTTGGTGGAGACTCTATATATCAATAAATTTATTATATTAACAACATGCCTATCACAGAAACCCAACAGGCCTCTATAAATTGCTTAAACTTCTTCCTCCACCGTAATAAGGTCCCAAAGCATTTTACCCTCTAGTTGGGTAAGTAAATACTCTGCACTACTTCCAGAAAATATAGAAATATATTTAAAAAGTATTGTTTATCTTTTTTTTTTCTTTTTCTTTTTTCCTTTTGCTAGTTAATTATATATTCTGGTTCCTTAATTACTTAAGAATAATAATAATGTTTCTTCCTCTTCTTTTCTTTCTTTTTTTAATCTTTTGAATTTTTGGGTTTTGAATGGCAGTGATAGTAAAAGTTGAAGATGAGGTTTCTAGCACTGGCTTTAGTCTTGATGATGGTGAGCTCTTGTTTGGCCACAAATAGGAAAACTTTGACGGTTGAAAGGCATGAGCAAGAGCAGCAGCTGCTAATCAATCAGGACATAAGCAATCCAAACGATAATAATGATCACCACACCATGCCTAGACAAGATTCCTCTCCTTATAAGAATGACAATGGAAATAGCGGTGTAGCTAAACCATATGACAAGGGAAATAGCGGTTATCCTAATTCATATGAATATGAAAGGAGCGGTCCATCTAAACCTGGAACTGGAAATTAGTGTCGCTAAACCAACGGTTCCAGTGCATAATTGAACTATTAGAAGCCCATGTACGGCGCGTATACGTTGGGTTTCGGTGGTATAAATAACCATATAACTTTGTTTGGAATATGTTTAGTCATTGCTTAGTTTTACTCACGTATAATTAATGGAAGTGTTAGAAATAAAATCTGATTAGAATGTGTAAACTTTGGGGAATGAAAAAGTTACTTGGGATGTGTAAATGGTGAAATGTATTAAGCCTATAGGGGATATGTATATCCATAAGTGTACTCATTATTACAACCTTATCTTATAAACTCTACAAGCATTCTAAGGTCCTATATATATGCAGGATTACTTTACTGTTATTATACAGATTTAAGAGAGATCAAAAGAATTGTGGATAACCACTTGAATATAAGAGTTTATCAATATATATTTCTTGTTTCTTTTACTTTGTTTCTATCATTTCACAATACGTTATCAGCACGAGCTTCTACCCAATTTGTGAAAGGAAGTTGTCCTCCCATTGTTCTTCAACCATCAAAGATTACTTATGTAATTCTCTCAACTCACTGTAAGTCTTTTTTTTAAGAAATTAGTAATTATCCTATTTGTTTGTTTTTACGTTTTATGCTCATAATTTTAGTGATTTTTAATTGATTATATTGTCATGAGATTCACGTTATTCTATTATTATATATTGTGAGATTCACGTTTATTTAGTTATGGTTAGTAATATATTGTTATATATTACGTGTACTGATAATCTTCAAAAATGCAAGTATTGTCTCATTACAATTAAATTTGAACATGTATATGTAGTACTGATTCATTAAAATTGTGTATGAAAAAAAAATTAGTTATTTAATTTCTTTTGTAATTATATATTTGATATAGATGTCAAACCTTACAAAGTTTAAATTTGTTGCCCTTGACATCTTAGGCAATAATTTCTTATCATGGATCCTTGATACTAAGATTCATCTAGAAGCAATGAATCTTGATGAGATCTATGTTGATGTAATAAATCCTGAAGATATTATTATGACAATAGAGTATCCTAGAAGGATCGTTCAAAAGCAATAATTTTTATTTGTTATTATTTACATAAAAACTGAGTACTTTAATATAAAAGTCCCCTTAGGAGAATTATAAGTTCTAGAAGAACTTGATCATCCTAAAAGCTCAGTATGATGTGCACTTAAAGTTGCAATAAACTAAAGGTGCAAGTGAGTTAATCTAGTACTTTTAAATCGGCCCACAATTAAAATTGTATAATAGAAGACATATATATTATGTTTCAAATGTGCTCCTGCAGTAGCAATATTGAACGCATATGTTCATAAAGTGTTATGAACTAATGTTTTATCTTCTAGAGGCTGAACAAAATAATGAGCTGTTGCTGAAAACCATCAAAGGGCCATGAAAATAAGTGTTATAGGTGTGGTATGGAAGGTGATTGGTCATGTACCAGTGGTACTCCTAAACATTTGGTAGATTTGTACCAAGCCTTTATAAAAGAAAAGGGAAAGGGAATTGGAACAAACTTTGCTAATCATAATGATCCTGAAGATCCTATGAATTATGTTGATTTTTCCAAATGGAATGGATATGACTCATCTTGATGCCTCTGATTTCTTTGAGGATGTTGATGGAAAATTTGATAATTTGATTGGTGACGGAAATGTCCATACCAATTCATTATTTTCTTTTATTATATTATCATATTCTAATAAGTATGATTGGTGATGGAAATATCCATACCAATTCATTATTTTCTTTTATTATATTATCATATTCTAATAAGTATGATTGGTGATGGAAATATCCATACCAATTAATTATTTTTCTTTCATTATATTAAAGTTTAATTTATGTTTTGCATATGTGAAGATGCATGGGTCATACTAGTAAAATCAATTCCAAGATGAATAGAGAAGATTTTTGTCTAGCAGACAGTGCAACAACTCATACGATCCTTAAAGATAAAAAATATTTTAAAATTTTAAAATTATGCAAAGTCAATGTCAATACCATATCAGGTTCATCAAACTTAATTAAAGGCTCTGGAAGAGCAATTATCATATTGCCAAGGGCACAAAACTTGATGCTTTGTATTCTTCTAAATCAAGCAGAAATTTACTCAGCTTTAAGGATATACGTTATAATGGTTATCATATTGAAACTAATAACGAAGGCAGTGAAGAATTTCTTTATATTACTTCAATAGTATCGGGCCAGAAGCTCATATTAGAAAAACTGTCTATTTTTTCTTCTGGGTTATATTATACTACAATGAGAACAGTTGAAACAAATGTTGCAATACACCAAAAGTGTTTGGACCTAAAGGTTTTTATGCTTTGGCATGATCATCTTGGACATTCAGGATTAATAATGATGCGTAGAATTATTGAAAACTCTCACGGACATCCCTTAAAGAACCAGAAGATTCTTTTATCTAGTGATTGTCCATGTAGTGCATGTTCTCAAGGTAAATTAATTACCAAACCATCACATTCAAAGATTGTTGTTGAGTGTCCATCTTTCTTAAAAAGAATTCAGGGTGATATATGTGGACCAATACACCCACCTTGTGGTCTATTCAAGTATTTTATGGTTTTAATTGATGCATCAACCAGATGGTCACATGTATGTTTACTTTCTACTAGAAATGTTGCATTTGCTAGGCTTCTTGCTCAAATAATTAGGTTGCGAGCACAATTTCCTAATTATCCAATTAGGAAAAAAATTTTAGATAATGCTGGTGAATTCACATCTCAAGCTTTTAATGACTATTGCATGTCAATTGGAATTGATGTTGAGCATCCTGTTGCCCATACACATACTCAAAATGGTTTAGTCAAATCACTTATCAAGAGACTTCAAATTATTGCTCGACCTTTACTTATGAAATCAAAATTACCAGTTTCTACTTGGGGTCATGTTATTTTACATGTTACATTATTAGTTCGCATTAGGCCAACTGCTTATCATAAATTCTCACCATTGCAACTTGTACTTGGCCAACAACCAAATATTTTTCACTTGCGCACATTTGGTTGTGATGTATATGTACCTATTGCACCCCCACAACGCACTAAGATGGGTCCTCAACGTAGACTTGGAATTTATACGGGTTTTGATTCCCCATCTATCATTAGATATCTTGAACCTCTAACTGGTGATGTTTTTAAGGCACATTTTGAGGATTGTCATTTTAATGAAACAATCTTCCCACCATTAGGGGGAGAAAAGTTGTTGCCTGAAGCACGACGTGAGATTACTTGGAATGTTTCGACATTATCTCATCTTGATCCTCGTACAAATCAATGTGAACTGAAAGTTCAAAGGATTATTCATTTGCAAGGAATTGCAAATCAATTACCAGATGTATTCACCGACAATAAGAAAATAGTGAAATCTCACATTCCAGCTGCTAATACTCCAGTACGGATTGAAGTCCCTATAGGACAATCAGTTAATACAACAGCAAATGAATCAAAGCCACACTTGAAGCGTGGAAGACCTGTCGGTGTTAAAGATAAAATTCCCCGAAAGAGAAAAGTACAAGAAAAACAAGTTGCAGCCCATAAGGAGGCTATACCCAAGAAACAGGTTACATAAATAATTGATCTATCCAAAACTTATGAACAAAAATATCCTGAAAATAAACCTCTTGAAGAGTTATCCCCTGAAGAGGATCAGATACCTGAAAATAACGAGATCTCGATACATTATGTACATACAGGAGAAATATGGGATAGAAATAAAATCGTTGTCGACAACATATTTTCATATAAAGTTGCTCTTGATATTACCAAAAGTAATGATAATGAATATGAACCACAAACCGTTGATGAATGTCAACGTAGAAATGATTGGCCAATGTGGAAAGAGGTGATTCAAGCAGAATTAAATTCACTAAGTAAATGAGAAGTTTTTGGACCTGTAGTCCGAACACCTAAAGGTGCAATGCCTGTTGGATACAAATAGGTATTTGTACGTAAACGAAATGAGAAAAATAAAATTATAAGGTACAAAGCGCGACTTGTAGCACAAGATTTCTCGCAGAGACCTGGTATTGATTATGAAGAAACATATGCTCCTGTAATGGACGCAATTACATTCAGATTTTTAATTAGCTTGATAGCAAAAGAAAATTTGGATATGCGATTAATGAATGTTGTTACAGCATATCTGTATAAATCATTAGATAATGATATCTACATGAAAATCCCTGAAGGATATAAAATGTCTGAAACATATAATCCTACATCCCGAAATATGTATTCTATCAAGGTACAAAGATCCTTATATAGGTTAAAGCAATCCAGACGCATGTGGTATAATCGCCTTAGTGAATATCTTTTGAAAGAAGGATTTGAGAATAATCCAATTTGTCCATGTGTTTTTATTAAAAAATCTGAATCCGGATTTGCTATTGTTGCAGTATATGTTGATGATTTAAAATTTTGTAGGGACTCCAGAAGAGTTAACAAAAACAGCAATTGTTTAAAAAATGAATTTGAGATGAAAGATCTTGGTAAGACAAAATTTTGTCTTGGCCTGCGAATTGAACATCTTCCAAATGGAATTCTTGTTCATCAATCAACGAACACAGAACAAGTCCTGAAGCAATTTTACATGGATAAAGCTAATCCTTTGAGCACTCCAATGGTGGGTCAGTCACTTGATGTCAAGAAAGATCTGTTTCGACCACAAGAAGATGATGAAGAAACTCTTGGTCCTGAAGTACCATATCTTAGTGCAATTGGTGCTTTGATGTATCTTGCAAATTACACATGACCTAATATAGCATTTGTAGTTTACTTACTAGCAAGGTATAGTTCTACACCAACTCGAAGACATTGGAATGGAATTAAGCATATTTTATGTTATCTTCGTGGGACTACTGATTTGGGATTATTTTATCCAAATGGATCAAAACCACAGTTAGTTGGATATGCTGATGCAGGTTACCTTTCTGATCCACACAAAAGCCGATCACAAATAGGATATTTATTTACTTATGGAAATACTGCTATTTCATGGAGATCTGTTAAGCAAACAATTTCTGCTACTTCCTCAAATCATGCAGAGATTATTGCAATTCATGAAGCGAGTCATGAATGTGTTTGGTTGAGATCAGTAATTCAACATATTCGTGAAAACTGTGGATTATCATCAATCATAAATAGTCCAACGATATTATACGAAGATAATGTCGCTTGTATCATTCAAATTAGGGGAGGCTTTATCAAGGGTGATAGAAACAAGCATATTGCACCAAATTTTTTTTATACACATGAGCTCCAGAAGAGTGGCGATATTGATGTTAAGCAGATATGATCATGTGATAATTTGGCCGATATGTTCATTAAGCCATTACCAACTGCGAATTTTAAGAAGATGGTGCACAACATAGGTATGCGTCGACTTAAGAATATGAGTACCATGAACAATGGAAATTCTATGTACTCATGAGAGGGAGTAAATTTTCTAAAGGATGTGTGCTGATTGTACTCCTTTTCCTTCGCTAAGGTTTTTTCTCACTGGGTTTTCATTTGCAAGGTTTTAATGAGGCAATCCAAAGGCACTAGAAGTTATACAAAAATATTGTACTCTTTTTCCTTAGCCAAAATTTTTTCCCACAGGGTTTTTATTTGGCAAGGTTTTAACGAGGCATTTTCTTAGAAAATGGTCATCCAAGGGGGAGTGTTAGAAATAAAGTCTGATTGAAATGTGTAAACTTTGGGGAATGAAAAGGTTACTTGGGATGTGTAAAGGGTGAAATGTATTAAGCCTATAGGGGAGATATATATCCATAAGTGTAGGGCTGTAATCGGTTCGGTTCGGTCGGTTTTTTTTTATCCGGCCAACTGAAACCGAAATTTTTGGTTTGTAAAAGTCTCAACCAAAACCGACCGAAATAGTTGAAAAACCGTCGGTTTCGGTTTCGGTTGGTTTTTCGGTCGGTTCCGGTTTCTAGGCCTGGAGTTTGGGCCAGTTGGGCCTTTGGTTTTTTCCTACCAATTTTTCACATTTTCCCAGCCATTTTCTCAACTCCCAAACAAATTTTATAACAGACAAATTCAAAATATACCCTTAACACAACCAGAAATCAAAATAAAAACAACTTTTATTCACAAACTCTGTGAGAGGAGGAAGAAAGGGTGAGAAATTGAAGGAAAGAAAGGATCGGAGTGGATGGAGCGGCGGCGGCCAGATCGGTTTCCCTGCATGTGGCTCGTCTGTGCTTTCCGAAGCGCTGCCTGTGACTCAGTATGGAAGAAGCGCGGCCAGGTCGGCGATCGGTGGTGGTGGCCAGATCGACCAGTGCGTTGGAGAGCCTGGTAGAGCACGGCCTGGGTCGGTTGTCAAGATCGGAGCTCGTCCATGCATGGCTGGCGATCGGAGAGGTGGATCGGTGATGAAGAAGGGGTGGGCTGAGATCTGGGTGGACCGGTGTTTGTGGGTCTTAGGTGTTTGGCCGGCGCTTGATCTGGGCAGTGTGTGGAGGCGGCTGCAGAGGGAGATTTTAGGGACTGTGGAGGGAGGCTGTCTGAAGCCTAAATGTGAGAGAGAGGAAAGTGAGAGTGAAATCTGAAAAATGTGGGTATGTAGGGTAGGGTTTTCAAACTTTTGATTTTATACTCTAATTAGTTTTAGTTTAATTAGATATTTACTTAGTTTAATTATAGGTGATTAATCTAATGTGTTTTAAAATGTTATATTTACTTACTTGGCCGGATCATTTGAATTTTGAAATGAAATGATGGAGAGTTGATGGAAAGGTCCACTGCCCAACACAAAGCTACCAGCCAATATTTATAAAATATTATATATTTAATATAAAATATAATATAATAATATATTTCGGTTCGGTTCGGTCGGTTCAATGTATTAAAATTTGCAACCGAAAACCGAACCGAACTTTTCGATTTTTTACATAATAAAACCGAAACCGAACCAAACCGAAACCGAACCGAAATTTCAGTTCGGTTTCAGTCGGTTTGAAGCGGTTTTTTCGGTTCTTCGATTTTTTGCACACCCCTACATAAGTGTACTCATTATTACAACCTTATCCCATAAACTCTACAAGCATTCTAAGGTCCTATATATATGTGGGATTACTTTACTGTTATTGTACAGATCTAAGAGAGATCAAAAGAATTGTGGATGACCACTTGAATATAAGAGTTTATCAATAAATATTTCTTGTTTCTTTTACTTTGTTTCTATCATTTCACAATAGGAAGTACTTTGTTTTGTAACTCTTTTTTTCTTTTTCTTTTTTTCTAAGGTCAGTAACGTTAACATGTTTCAAATTTCTTCGTAATAAACTTTAATTCATGCATGCATGGCTGCATGAGCCAAATGCAAGATAAGCTTTTATTTTATATAATTTTAACAATTATGTGTGGGAAGCATACCACGAGAAAAGTATAGTTATTTAAGAGATCCTTGGAGTTCCTTTGGAAATAACTTTGACAATTAGTCTCAATTCACGTGTTTATCAAATTCAGTTCAAATGGGGAATTGTTTTTTTTTTTTTTTTTTGAGAAGGAAATGGGGAATTGTTTGTTACAAAGGTTAAGATTTTTATATAAATCATCCACCCCTAGCTTTTCTAATTTTCCGTCAAGAGGGTAATATTATCATAGTTTATAAAAATAAAATTACTTAATGGCCCTCCTTGAAATTCAGAATTCACTCATTCAGTTTAAATTTGGACCTTCAAAATAGCCTCTCAAAATTTTGTAGTCCAATAAAGACCCAAATGATAATTACTACCAAATTGGTACAAAAAATACCCAAAAAAAAAACCATCAAGTGGCCCAATCCTCGGCCCGTGGCCCTCCAATGCTAAAAAGAAAACCTAAACTCTTCGTTAATACTTTTCAAATCACCATAGATCCCAACTTGATTCCCATATAAATAAATAAATAAATATATATATTTCTCTCTATATTTAATGTGTGACTGCTACTGCTAGTAGAGTGTTTTATTGATAAAGATTTATAAGTTCAGTTTTTAACTTTTATGTACAGTTTTTTAAAACCTCACTTTTTCTCGCATTTTTGCATTTTTTCAAATTTTTTTCAAGGTACAAATATACTTTAGCACACTTTTAATTAAAAATTTTTAACAAAAAATTAAATAAATTGTTCCCAAACAAACACTTACTTTACAGCTAATGTTGTTTTTGTCTTAAAATAGTGTTGTACAGTTGTAAGGCAATTTAACCTTATTTTTGTTTAAATTTATGGTTGTCTGTGACTGCAATATTCATTAAAATAAAAAATAAAAAACTTGTGGCTGTCGGATTTTGTTAGAACTAACCGTTATGTTTTTTATATTTTATTTTTGGCAAACAAACTTTTACTGTGTTATGGTCTATTTGGATAACGCTTATTGCTGAAAATTGAAAAATGAAAACACTATAGCGAAATAATTTTTAAATGTGTAAATAGTGTCGTGAGACCCAAGTTAAAAGTTTTATTTGCTGAAAAAGGTACTTGTGGGTCTCGTGAACAGTGCACGAGCCCACCCAAGGAAATGCGGACGCGGATACGCGTTGCTATCCAAACCCGCTCTTAGTGTGTTGTTGAGTGATATATGACTATAGTGTTACTAAATATTGAAAGTGAATATTATATAATAGTGTTGTTTATTGATTTTTCTGTTCCTAAAAAAAAATTATATATATATATATTGTTGTTTATCGTAAGTTGATACGTTTATATTTGGTTTTTTTGCTTTATATATTGTTTGGGTTTATCTATAGTCTTTACTCTATTAGAAGTTTATACTTGATTGTTGATATATATTAAAATTAATTATCTAGAGTGTGAGTGATCCAATTTTAAGAGGAAAAATATTCGAGATTCAAGAGTTATCGTTTAATTTTCTGTCTTAAATGCTAAAACTTTAAATATTAAACCTAAGAAGACAAGACATGAGATTTTAAGTGATTGTGTAATTTTTTATATAAATAAAGATATTATTAAAAATTTAGATCAAAATCAATTATATAAATGATTTTAGTACCATAAAAGAATGTAAGACACAATCTTATTAAGTAAAAGTTCATTTATAAAATAAAAAAAAATAAAAAAATTATTCATAATTTTTTTACTTCAAATTTTTATTATATTTAGCTCAGCCCTTACTAGAAAAAATTCCTGACTCTGCCACTTGTAGAAGCTTTCATATATATAGATATACATGCAATACATGACCTATTACCTACCTATAGCACATGGTGTGAGCAAAAAAGAAAACAATGTCGTGTCATTCTCTATGTACTTTTAATATGATCAATTAGTATGTATAACACTGGTAATTTCTAACGATTTAGTGTATCCAGAAAGGCATTTAGGGAATTATGATTCTATATCTTTGTTCAATTCGTTTGAAGAAAGGAAGGATCCCAAATGATAATCTTTATTTTAGTCGTTGAATCTCTCTTTGGGAGAGAGATACATGAGCTTAATTATGATGTTCCAATTTCAATCATATTTGGAGTCTCTATATGTTGACCTTAGCTTGCACACTTTACCATGTGGGACAACATAACAAGGATTTAGTGCCTAATTAAATCATTAGTTGACCTAACGTTGGAATTTTATTCATTTATGATTAATGAATTCTTTTTTTTTTTTAATACGTCGATAGCTGGAGGTGAGGAAATTTGAACTAAAAATATTTTTGTTGGAAACACCAAAAGATGTCTACCAATTAAGCTGCAAGGCACTTGGCTACGAATTCTTTTCTTTTATGGCTAGGATTGTACATGGGTTTGGAGTAGGGGTAACAAAATCTGACACGACCCATGAATCCAATACAACTAACCTGTTTAGTAAACATGTCATGGGTTGAGACTAAACGAATTAGAGTTATTTGGATCGACACAACTAACTCGTTTAATAAACAAGTCATGTTTTGTTCAATATACGAACTCATTTGACCCGTTTAGCTTTTGTTATTATTGCTTAATTTATGGTTGTAATTATATGTTTATTACTATATTTATAATTGTAATTGTATTTTAATTTTAGATATATGGGAATTGATAACTAGTTAATCAAATAGGTTATAAAATGAGTTATTTGTATTGACATTTACATGACTTGTTAATTAAACGGGTTAAATACGTTGGGTTAGGTCGACCTATTTAATAAACAGGTTGTATTAGGATTGAGGATTCTTGATTAGGAATGGTAACAGGTCGAGTTCGAGACAGGTTTTTTTATCCCCGAACCCACCCCGCCACCCACCCCCCATTACCCAAACCTGCCTCATTAATTAAACGGGTTTGTATTTTGCCCCCATACTTGCCCCTCTGGGCCCACACGGGCCCTGCCCCGCCATGCCCCTTCAGGTCCCAATCTAAAGGCCTTAAACCGTGACCCAATTTATAAATAAAATAAAATAAATTTAAATAAATTTTATGTTTTCCTGAAACTTTAAGCCTTGAACCGTGGCCCAATTCTGAAATTCAGTCATATAAAACAAATCAAGCATAAACTAAGCAAAAAATAAAACATAAAATTTGGATTCTTGGTCCTAATGAGAACAATTTTGAAATCCATCCACTATTTTTCAATCATAATTCATAAATCCAGCCACTGTTTTTCAATCAAAACAAAACATAAGCTAAGCTAAGATCACATGATAAACATAAATAAAAATAATTTAAAAAAACGCTACAAAATAAATCCCACAAGTCCAAATCTAGGACCATTACAACAAGTTCAAAAAGTTACAAAATAAATCCCGCAAGTTTAGGACCATTACAAACCATTTGGTCCATTTCAACAAGTCAAATGTTTAAAAAGTTGCTAAGTTCTTATCAAAAGGGGGGGGGGGGGGGAAGAAAAAAAGAAAGAAAGAAAAGCTGCTAAGTTATTCCAACAAGTCTAAGAAATTAAAAAGCTGCTAAATTAATCCAACAAGTCTAGGATGTTATAATAGCCCAAAAGATGTTAAACATCAACATCATCAAAAACAAAAGCTAGAACTTCAAGTCTTCTTCAACATAAAACTTATTCCCCATACTTGTGACACAACTTCCATCCTCTTCATTAGGATCCACATCATCAAGAATTGTTTGAATAGTACAATCTCCTGGTATAGTTGAATAACCTACAACAAAAATAAATTTTAAAAATGGAATGAACTTCATCAAATTATAACCAACAAATATAAAAATACAATTTTGATTTCATTTTATAAATACAATTGCTAACCTTTGATTTCACTCCATAACCAATTCTAAGCACACATCAATGCCTCTATAGTCTTGAGATGAAGCCAACTACGTTGTGGACTTGACAATCTCCTACTGGTGCTAAAGGTAGATTCTGAAGCAACAATTGTGACAGGAATAGCTAAAATATCTATCACAATCCTTTGTAAAGTAGGACACTTGAGACCATTATTTTTCCACTATGCCAAAATATCAAAGTCCTCATTCCTCTTCAACACTCTCTCATCAATGTAATGATCAAATTCCATTCTAGTACTCTCATGTTTTCTTAAAGTAATGTTGAGAAACAAATCAAAAGATGCAAGGGAGTTTTGAAACCTATATTTAATTTGTGCTACATCATTTGAAGTAGTTATAGGCATATGAGAACTTCCTTCGTTATCCATAGGGAACCCATCTGCATCTCCATACTCATTAAGCAATTCATAACAAAGATTCTTAATATTTTCTATTTTCAAATCAGAATTTTTACCATAAATGTTAGGATAATAAAACTCCAACAACTTCATCTTATATCTTGGATCCAAGATGGTAGTAACACCCATAACAACATTAACATCAGTTCAATAAGAGTCACATTTAGCAAGCATGCTGGCTGCCATTCAACTTATCATCTCATTTGAGGACAAACTCCATTCATTCAATGCTATTTTCAACTCACACACCAAAGTAAAATACATATTAGTCGTAGGGTATTTAAGACCAAAGAATAACTCAGTCACACTATAAAACAACTCCAACCTCCCACAAATGTCTTTGACTACCTCCCAATTATTATCAAGTGGCACACAAGTATAAGATGTTTCACGTTTAGCCAAACAAGAAAAAACCTATTTATAAATCAAAGCAATAGAAAGCATTAAGTAAGTTGAATTCCAACGTATCTTACAATCTAAGACCAACTCTTAGGTGCATTGAATACGAGATTGACGTGCATTTTCATCAAATTTATGCCTCCTTTTTGGTGATTTAGTCCAATAAAGCACACTATCACAAATCTTTTCAATACCATCACCAAAAAGAGACAACTCATCCTAAACAATTAAATTCAAAAGATGTGCAGCACACCTCATATGCAACATAGACCTATTCAACATAAGAAAACTAATATCAAGCTTGTTCAAGAGAAGTCCCATCATGGCATCATTAATACTACAATTATTAACAGTTATTGTGGACAATTTCCTATCAATGTTCCACTCTAAAAAAAATCTATAAGGACATCATCAAGAACATCTTTCATGTGTTGAGAAGGAACATAAACAAACCTAGAAAAATAATAAGAATAATTATAACATAACTCAATAAACACTATAGTCAATGACATATGATACAATTCATATGGTTTAATAAATCATATATTCATACTACAAAACAAATAGTATCAGAGAATTACCTTAAAATCCAGTTTTGCAAGGTCCAAGTGTGATCAATAAAGTGAGCAGTAATGACCATGAATCCTCTCTTTTTGTTACTTGAAATTTACATATCAGTTGTGAATGCTATTCGACTTCCATTCTTATCCATCATCTTCAAAGTTTTCTCTCTCTCATTATCATAGATGTTAAGAATGTCACTCTTTAAAGTGTTTCTTGAAACAACTTTAAACATAAGTTGAGGAGAACCCACAAATTCTCTAAACCCAATGTGCTAAACCATTGAAAATGGGTATTCATGTAGGATGACCATACGAGCAAGATTACTCCTCACTTTAACTTGATCATATTGGTAAGGATTTAAACTTATCTTTCCATCCACCTTATTTTGTTGTTTAATTAACACTTGCTTTTGTATATCCCCTATATCTTTAAACTTCAGTCATGGATGTCTCCCTAAATGACCACGCAAATGGCTTGTGCCCTGTTTAGAATCACCCAAGTAATACCTAGCATAGTGTTGACATTGAGCTTTAGGTTTCCCATCAACTTTCTTTCTAGTAAAATGATCCCTAACATCTTAGTTACACTTCCTTTTTCCTCTTACATCCTCAGTTTCATCCCCATTCACAACCTCAATTAGAGGAGAACTATTTCCCTTAACATTTGTAGTGGGTGAGGGATCCTCTTCCTCTTCCTCTTCCTCTACCACCAAGTCCACCAACGAGGATTGCGGACTTCCAATTGGTTCAAAAGTTTGGGAGTTAAGAATTCTATCAATCAAAACAAATATTCAAAAATTAGCATCACAGTACACACAAATATAAATTAAAAAAACTCTAATCATAATTACACATGATTATCTACAAATTCATATACTTACTCATTGTTTAATGGGCATAAAGGTGATGGTGATCGTGAGGGTGAGCTAGTAGAAGGCAACAATGGCGAGGGTGATCGTGAAAATGGCAAAGGAGAACGCATAGCTGGCAAGAGAAAATGTGTGGTTCTTAAGGGAAAGCTGCTTGGCAAGGGAGAACTAATTTTTTTTTTGTCTCCCATTTCCCTTTTAGGAAAAAATACACAATAATATTTTTCAAGATGAAATAATAATAAAATTGTAAAACACCAAATAATATCACACAAACATACAATAATTTCAGATTTCTCATTTTCCCTTTCAAAATCACAAACACAAACACAAAAAACCTAAACATTTTTCAAGATGAAATAATAAATAAATAAATAAATAAAAAATAGTAAAACACTAAATAATATCACATGATTCACATTTAACAACGAAATAAATTGTAAATAATAAACATTCATTGATGATTTTTTTTTTTAATTCATTTTCCCACAGCAAATAATGAATATTCATTTTCCACACTTAACCTGTTAGTACATTTCCCACAGCAATCCCAAAAAACATGCATGTTGATTAATAACAGGAGAACACAACGAAATGGTCTAGCATTGATTTGAGTCAACTTACAACTATGCAAGGAGCAATAGAAAAATTAATCCAGTTGCTCTGAGTTCTAGTGCAGTAGCAATTGCAATTCTTTTATTCTTTCAACTAAGTTTTTATCTCTACAACAAATAGCAACAGGATAATGAACAACAAGGAATATAAGGTTACAAAATTGCTATCACAAATCACAAAAAATATATATTAAACAACCCATCATGTAGGAAACGAACCCAAGGAGGCTTGTTACAAAGTTATTCTTTGGATGTTCATCATTCGGAGGGTTTCGTCTCCCAATGGTTCTGGAAGGAAGTTAAGAAAAGTGCGCTTGATATTTACATCATCCATGCCATTGATAGTATAAAATCGCCTTGACATCCTATCAAAATGTCTTTCTAGATCTCTTCTTTCAAATGAACAGCATTTCATGGCCAGAAATTCTTATCGTGCAACCTCTATATAATGTGTCACTGCTCCTAGGAATTCATTATGAAAGATTGTGAAGAATTCTTCTAGTGATTGGGATTGAGCTGCATGTCTTTGCCGAAATTTTCCTAAAGCAATCCACCATTCTCTTATTCTTCCTATAAGCCTTGCAATGAACTTAGCAATGACTTGGGCAACTGTGGAATTTGGGATTTGGAGCTCAACTGTGCACTATGAATACATGTCAAAAAAAAAACTTTCATGCCATTTAGAAGTAGGGACATCATCAATGGTAAACAGGTGTTTTGAATCTCTAATTGATGAATAAGTAAGGCAAATCTAGTTGTTTGGGACAAAAGGTGGAGGAGGAAAAATAGGTGGTGGCAGTGGAGGATGGAGAACATCATCTTCTTCTACGATTGGCTGATTTTCTGGTTAATGCATAAATACCTCTTCTAGACCTAGATCAGAAAGGTCTAAATTAGTGTCAGCAATTACTAGGAGCACAGAAGAGGAACCTGAATCTTCAAAAATAAGGTTTTTAAGAAATAATGAGACTGGATTTGGAGGATCAAGGTGTATGGCCAACCTGTTTAGGTCTGGGGGTTTTGAGGATGCACCAACAGTTGGGTCTAGAAGTTGATATAATGGATCTTTGTTTTTCCCATCAGGAGAAGTTTTTTTCTGTGACTGGTTTGGGGATTCTGGCTTAAGTTGTAGTGGGTAATTATGGCTATGAAGATTTCACTTGTCTTGAGGGGGTTGTAATCAGAATGTATTATGGCTAGGATGTATCTTATGGGATTTTTCTATGGACTGAAGTTGTGTCAATAATTGCTTCCTTTCTTTTTCTTTCTGTCCTATAAGAGGGAAAGAAACAAGCATGTCTTTGAATGTGGATGCAATTGTTGCAAGCTCTTGTTCAATCATCTTGATCTTTTTCTTCAAATCATTAACTAGAGAATCTAAGGATGAAAGGGTCTGTGTCACTACTTCCGTTAACCTTTGTTGTTTATCAAGGATCTTTTAAAGGGCCTAATTTTGTGCCACAACATTTTCTACTTGCTAATTTAAAGCTGCTTCTACTGATGAAACCTGTTTCCGAATCCCATCTAGGTTGGTTCCAACAGGGGCTTTGATTTTCCAAACATGTTTTGTATTGCCTTAGAGGTGCTCAAAACTTTCAAGAGGAGAAAAATCCTGTAAATAAGAGGGTGAAGCTTTGTCAAACATGTAACAAGGTAAAGATTTATGTGTTTGGGTTTGTCTGGAAGGGAAAGGTTGATATTTAGGTAGTTAAGGAAGGATATTTTGGTAGTATAGGATTAGTGAAGGTTTAGGCTCTTAGTCAACATTGTATTTGAGTTTGGATTCTTTATTTAGAGGGAATTGGGGTTTTTGCTTTCTGGTTCTAGGATAAGAGACATAAAAGTCAGATTTCCAAGAGGATTCTCCAAGGAGATCTATTTCTGGATCACCTGTTTCATATCTCTCTTTCAGGTGTCTTTAGGACGATTTTTTCTTCCTTCTTCTTGGTTGGTTGTCATCGTAGATTGCTACTTCTCTTTGCATGCATCGCAATCACAAATATCCCACCATATGGATAGTAGGGAAAGCCCTGCACATAATCTCGTCTAGAACCTCTTGAAGATGCATCGTAGTCTTGAAAGTAGCAATATGATCGAAAGGGTCACGCATTCCATCATACGAGTCTAAGGAAGGCATCTTGAACTTCGGAGGCAAATGGTGACCCTTGATGGAAGCCGTGAAAGGGGAGTCTGTTCGATGAACTAAATCCTCTACGGGATTCGTCATTCTCATGTTCTCCCTCATCTCGTCCATGACCTTCCTCATCTGGTCCATCTCCCTCTCCAAGTGTGGCACCCTTCGTGAAGCGATACCCCTTGACTAGCTTTCGAGCTCAGCATTTCCTCTATCTTCTTAACTCTAGGCTTGTCCTTCCTTGTACCTTTCATGGCGCTGCCTCTATAGACTAATCTCCCTAGTCAACTCTTGATTCTGACGGGTTAATTCCGAATGATTTTTTTTTTGACAAAAAAATTCCTTTGAAATCACTAGAATGGCCAATACACCCACAAAATCACCATAACTTACAAAATACCCCCAAAACCATAAAATGTCCAAAAAAAACCCCTCGAAATCTCTTAATTGACCAAAACAACCTAAAAATCTCTAAAACGTCTAAGATGACCGCAAAACCTCTAAAATGACCAAAATACTCGCGAAACGGCTAGAATGAGCAGTTAAATCTCGATAACTCGTAAATGAGCAATATGCCCCAAAATCCTCTAGAATGAGTAAAACAACTTGAAACCGTGGAAAATGCCCACAAAATCTAAAAACACGAGGGCATTTTGGCTTAGTTTAGGAGTATTTTGGTCATTTTCAAAGGTTTCGAGCGTATGTTGCTTATTTTTGAGGTTTCATACGTATTTTGGTCATTTCAAATGTTCTTGGTGGTATTGTGGCCGTTTTGTTGTGCGTTTTAGTCATTTTCGCAATTCTAAAGGGGTCATTTTAGAGGTTATGGTGTATTTAAATGTTTTTTGATATTTTGGTAATTATCACTGGTAAAATAATTTTTTTTTTACAAAAAAATTCCTATGAAATCACTAGAATGACCAATACACCCCCAAAATCACAAAAACAACCAAAATACCACCAAAACCACAAAATGTCAAAAAAAAACTCCTCGAAATCTCTTAATTGACCAAAACAACCTCAAAATCTCTAAAACGACTGAGATAATCTCAGAACCTCTAAATTGATCAAAATACCCCTGAATCGGCAAAAATAAACAGCCAAATCTCCATACTTCGTAAATGACCAAAATGCCCCAAACGTCTAAAATGATTAAAAAGTACATCTCGACATTGCTAAAATGAGCAAAATGCCCTAAAATAGTCTAGAATCAGCAAAACAACTCGAAACCGTACAAAATACCCTCAAAATCTTGAAAATCGAGTGTATTTTTTTCTTAGTTTAGGGCTATTTTGGTCATTTTCAGAGGTTTCGAAGGTATTTTGCTTATTTTTTAGGTTTCAATGATATTGTCATAGTTTTGGGGTGGTTTTGGTCATTTTTTCGGGTTTTGGGATATTTTGGACATTTGCGGTTTGTTTTAGTCATTTTGGCAGTTTTAAGGGGGTCATTTTATATGTTTTAGTGTATTTATAGGCTTTTTGATATTTTGGTAATTTTCAAGGGTGAAATAATTTTTTTTTGACAAAAGAATACGCTTGAAATCACTAGAATGGCCAATATACACCTAAAATTACCAAAATACCCCAAAAACCACAAAATGTCCAAAAAAAACCACTCCAAATCCTCTTAATTGACCAAAATAGCCTCAAAATCTCTAAAACGACTAAAATTACCCCAAAACCTATAAAATGACCAAAATACCACCGAAACGACAAAAATGAGTAGCCAAATCTCGAGACCTCGTAAATGACCAAAATGCCCCAAACATCTAAAATGATTAAAAAATACACCTCGACATTGCTAAAATGAGCAAAATGCCTAACATCCTCTAAATGAGCAAAAAAATTTGAAACAGACCAAAATACCCCCAAATCTAAAAAATCGAGTGTACTTTCGCTTAGTTTAGGGGTATTTTAGACATTTCTAGAGGTTTCGAGTGTATTTTACATAGTTTTGATGTTTCAATGGTATTTTGGTCATTTTAAATGTTCTTGGGGGTATTGTGTTCGTTTTGGGGGCGTTTCGGTCATTTTCTAGAGTTTTAGAATATTTTCTACATCCGAGTTGCATTTTAGTCATTTTGGCAGTTCTAAAGGTGTCATTTTAGAGGTTTTGGTGTATTTATAGGTTTCTTGATATGTTGGTAATTCTCACGTATAAAATAATTTTTTTTTGTGAAAAAAATACCCCTGAGATCACTAGAATGGCTAATATACTCCCAAAATTACCAAAACTATCAAAATAACCCCAAAACCTCAAAATGTCCAATAAAAAACCCCTCCGAAACATCTTAATTGACTAAAATAGCCTCAAAATCTCTAAAACGACTAAAATAACCCCAAAACCCCTAAAATGACCAAAATACCCCTGAAACGTCTAGAATGAGCAGTCAAATCTCCATACCTCGAAAATGAGCAAAATGCCCCAAAATCCTCTAGAATGAGGAAAACAACATGAAACTGTTGAAAATGCCCCCAAAATCTAAAAACTCGAGGGCATTTTGGCTAAGTTTAGGGGTATTTTGGTCATTTTCAGAGGTTTCGAAGGTATTTTGCTTATTTTTGTGGTTTCATTGGTATTTTGGTTATTTTAAATGTTCTCGGGGGTTTTGTAGTCGTTTTGGGGGCGTTTTGGTAATTTTCTAGTGTTTTGAGATATTTTCAACATTTGTGGTGCGTTTTAGTCATTTTGACAATTTTAAATTGGTCATTTTAGAGATTTTGGTGCATTTAAATATTTTTTGATATTTTGGTAATTCTCACTAGCAAAATGATTTTTTTTTTGACAAAAAAATTCCTTTGAAATCACTAGAATGGCCAATACACCCCCAAAATCACCATAACTTCCAAAATACCCCAAAAACCACAAAATATCCAAAAAAAACCACTCGAAATCTCTTAATTGACCAAAACAACGTAAAAATCTTTAAAACGTCTAAGATGACCGCAAAACTTCTAAAATGACCAAAATACTCGCGAAACGGTTAGAATGCGCAGTTAAATCTCGATAACTTGTAAATGAGCAAAATGCCCCAAAATCCTCTAGAATGTGGAAAACAACTTGAAACCGTGGAAAATGCCCACAAAATCTAAAAACACGAGGGAATTTTGGCTTAGTTTAGAAGTATTTTGGTCATTTTCAGAGGTTTCGAGCGTATTTTGCTTATTTTTGAGGTTTCATTCGTATTTTGGTCATTTTAAATGTTCTCGGTGGTATTGTGGCCGTTTTGTTGTGTGTTTTAGTCATTTTCGCAATTCTAAAGGGGTCATTTTAGAGGTATTAGTGTATTTAAAGGTTTTTTGATATTTTGGTAATTATCACTGGTAAAATAATTTTTTTTTTTTACAAAAAAATTCCTATCAAATCACTAGAATGACCAATACACCCCCAAAATCACCAAAACTACCAAAATACCACCAAAACCACAAAATTTCCAAAAAAAACCCCTCGAAATCTCTTAATTGACCAAAACAACCTCAAAATCTCTAAAACGACTGAAATAATCTCAAAAACTCTAAATTGATCAAAATATCCTTGAATCAGCTAGAATAAGCAGTCAAATCTCGATACTTCGAAAGGGACCAAAATGCCCCAAACGTCTAAAATGATTAAAAAATACATCTCGACAGTGCTAAAATGTGCAAAATGCCCTAAAATACTCTAGAATGAGCAAAACAACTCGAAACAGTACAAAATACCCCCAAAATCTAGAGAATCGAGTGTATTTTGGCTTAGTTTAGGGGTATTTTAGTCATTTTCAAAGGTTTCGATGGTATTTTGCTTATTTTTGAGGTTTCAATGGTATTGTCATCGTTTTGGAGTGGTTTTGGTCATTTTTTAGGGTTTTGGGATATTTTGGACATTTACGGTGCGTTTTAGTCATTTTGGCAGTTCTAAGGGGGTCATTTTAAATGTTTTGGTGTATTTATAGGTTTTTTGATATTTTGGTAATTCTCATGGGTGAAATAATTTTTTTTGACAAAAATATACGCTTGAAATCACTGGAATGGCCAACATACACCCAAAATTACCAAAATAACCCCAAAAACCACAAAATGTCCAAAAAAGAACCACACCGAATCCTCTTAATTGACCAAAATAGCCTCAAAATCTCTAAAACGACTAAAATAAACCCAAAACCTATAAAATGACCAAAATACCACCGAAACGGCAAAAATGAGCAGTCAAATCTCGAGACCTCGTAAATGACCAAAATGCCCAAACATCTAAAATGATTAAAAATACCCCTCGACATTGCTAATATGACTAAAATGCCCTAAAATCGTCTAAATGAGCAGTAAAATTTGAAACAGACTAAAATACCCCAAAATCTAAAAAATCAAGTGTATTTTCGCTTAGTTTAGGGGTATTTTAGTCATTTCTAGAGGTTTCGAGGGTATTTTACTTATTTTTTAGGCTTCAATGGCATTTTGGTCATTTTAAATGTTCTCGACGGTATTGTGGTCGTTTTGGGGGCGTTTCTATCATTTTCTAGGGTTTTAGATTATTTTCTACATCCGAGGTGCATTTTAGTTATTTTGGCAGTTCTAAGGGGGTCATTTTAGATGTTTTGGTGTATTTATAGGCTTTTTGATAATTTGGTAATTCTCACGGGTAAAATAAATTGTTTTCACAAAAAAATATACTTGAAATCACTAGAATGGCCAATATACACCCAAAATTACCAAACTACCCTAAAAACCAAAAAATGTAAAAAACAAAACCACACCGAATACTCTTAATTGACCAAAATAGCCTCAAAATCTCTAAAACGACTAAAATAACCCTAAAACCTCCAAAATGACCAAAATACCCCTAAAACGGCAAAAATGAGTAGCCAAATCTCGAGACCTCGTAAATGGCCAAAATACCCCAAACATCTAAAATGATTAAAAAATACACCTCGACATTGCTAATATGAGCAAAATGCCCTAACATCCTCTAAATGAGCAAAACAACTTGAAACAGACTAAAATACCCTAAATTCTAAAAAATTGAGTGTACTTTCGCTTAGTTTAGGGGTATTTTTGACATTTCTAGAGGTTTCGAGGGTCTTTTACTTATTTTTGAGGTTTCAATTGTGTTTTGGTCATTTTAAATGTTCTCAGGGGTATTGTGGTCGTTTTGGGGGCGTTTCGGTCATTTTCTAGAGTTTTAGAATATTTTCTACATCCGAGGTGCATTTTAGTCATTTTGGCAGTTCTAAGGGTGTCACTTTAGAGATTTTGATGTATTTATGGGTTTCTTGATATTTTGGTATTTCTCACGGATAAAATAATTTTTTTTAAAGAAAAAAATACCCTTGAGATCACTAGAATGGCTAATATACTCCCAAAATTAACAAAACTACCAAAATACCCCCAAAACCTCAAAATGTCAAAAAAAAAAAACCCCTCCGAAACATCTTAACTGACTAAAATAATCTCAAAATCTCTAGAACGACTAAATTAACCCCAAAACCTCTAAAATGACCAAAATACCCCTAAAACATCTAGAATGAGCAGTCAAATCTCGATATCTCATAAATGAGCTAAATGCCCGAAAATCCTCTAGAATGAGGAAAACAACTTGAAACCGTTGAAAATGCCCCCAAAATGAAAAAACTTGTGGGAATTTTGGCATAGTTTAGGGGTATTTTGGTCATTTTCAGAGGTTTCGAGGGTATTTTGCTTAATTTTGAGGTTTCAATGGTGTTGTCCTCGTTTTCGGGGGGTTTTGGGATATTTTGGACATTTGCGGTGCGTTTTAGACATTTTGGCAGATCTAAAGGGGTCATTTTAGATGTTTTAGTGTATTTATAGGCTTTTTGATATTTTGGTAATTCTCATGGGTAAAATAAATTTTTTTACAAAAAAATAAACTTGAAATCATTAGAATGGCCAATATACACCGAAAATTACCAAACTACTCTAAATACCACAAAAGATACAAAAAAAAACCGCACCGAATCCTCTTAATTGACCAAAATAGCCTCAAAATCTCTAAAACGACTAAAATAACCTTAAAACCTCCAAAATGACCAAAATACCCCTGAAACGGCAAAAATGAGAAGCCAAATCTCTAGATCTCGTAAATGACCAAAATGCCCTAAACATCTAAAATGATTAAACAATACCCCTCGACATTGCTAATATGTGCAAAATGCCCTAACATCCTCTAAATAAGCAAAACAACTTGAAACAGACAAAAATACCCCCAAAATCTAAAAAATCGAGTGTATTTTTGCTTAGTTTATGATGCACACCAAGGAGCTGGACATGCTGATCATACAAGTGGAAATGGAGCTGAATTTGCACAAGACCCTTTGTCATTTTCTAGTGGCCCAATTACAAGACTTAGAGCCAAACGTTTCAAGGAAGCACTAAATGGGCTAGTCCAAGAGAATTGGGCTGATTCTAAAAAGACCAAGATGGGCTCAAATAATAATCAAGACTTAGTCCATGTCATCAAAGCAATTGAAGAGGCTAATGCATGAAAATTCTCAACCAGCATGGTCTGACCATAAAAGGGTGTGAATTTGTTAAGTTCCAAGGATATTAAATGGGAAAATGTCTTGGTATTGGCTGGGCATGTTAATTCTAGTCATTTAGCTATTTTTGACTGCCTTTAGAAGTCCTAGAAAAACTAAAAAATGTGGGAACTTGATTAGATTAATTTTTGTGTTGTTTTTGAAGTAGTAATTATGATTTTTACCTATTCTTGGAGGGTTGTTCCAAGTATATATCTGGTAGTACGAATTTTAAAATGGACAGATTGGTATTTCAGAAAAATCATTCTCCTTGTGAGTGTTGTGATCCTCTTGGTTCTTAAAAGAACTCTTGAACTTATCAAGTTAATCTTGTGGTGTTCAAACAACCCAAACTTATCACCTTTGATTCTTGAGAGATTCTTAGGAATTCTTGGTGTGGCGTTTCAATTCTATCGTAGTCTTGGTTTTCATCTGGTTAGGTGACGGGTCAAGGCTAAACAAATCTTGTCTACACGATCTTGGGGTTCCAAACCATAATTGTTATCGGGTTTCATCTCAATTGTTGGTGAAGTTCATATCAGTTTAGGGGTATTTTAGTCATTTCTAGAGGTTTCGAGGGTATTTTACTTGTTTTTGAGGTTCCAATGTTATTTTGGTCATTTTAAATGTTCTCGGGGGTATTGTGGTTGTTTTGGGGGCGTTTTCGTCATTTTCTAGGGTTTTGGGATATTTTCGACATTCGAGGTGCATTTTAGTCATTTTGGCAGTTCTAAGGGTGTCATTTTAGAGATTTTGGTATATTTATATGTTTCTTAATATTTTGGTAATTCGAACGGGTAAAATAAATTTTTTTTTTTAAAAATACCCTTGAAATCACTAGAATGACCAATATACTTCTGAAATCACCAAAACTTCCAAAATACCCTCAAAATTTAAAAAATCGGGTGTATTTTCGCAAAATTTTGGGGTATTTTGCACATTTTAAATGTTCTCGAGTGTATTGTGGTCGTTTTGGGGGTGTTTTGGTAATTTTCTAGGGTTTTGAGATATTTTTGGACATTTGAGATGCATTTTAGTCATTTTGGCAATTCTAAAGGGGTCTTTTTAGAGGTTTTGATGTATTTTTACGTTTTTTTTATAATTCTCACTGCTAAAATATTTTTTTTTTGAAAAAAAAAATTCCTATGAAATCACTAGAATGGCCAATACACCCCCAAAATCACCAAAAATGCCAAAATACCCCCAAAGCAACAAAATGTCCAAAAAAAACCCCTAGAAATCTATTAATTGACCAAAACAACCTCAAAATCTCTAAAACGACTAAAATAATCTCAAAACCTCTAAATTGATCAAAATACCCCTGAAACGGCTAGAATAAGCAATCAAATCTCGATACTTCGTAAATGACCAAAATACCTCAAATGTCTAAAATGATTAAAAAGTACACCTCGACATTCCTAAAATGAGCAAAATTCTATAAAAATAATCTAGAATAAGCAAAACAACTCGAAACCGTACAAAATACCCCCAAAATCTAGAAAATCGAGTGTATTTTGGCTTATTTTTGGGGTATTTTGGTCATTTTTAGAGATTTCGAGGGTATTTTGCTTATTTTTTAGATTTCAATGGTAATTTGGTCATTTTAAATGTTCTTGGGCTATTGTGGTTGTTTTGGGTGTGTTTTGGTCATTTTCTAGTGTTTTGAGATATTTTGGCCATTTGTGATGCGTTTTAGTCATTTTAGAGGTTTTGATGTATTTAAAGGTTTTTTGATATTTTGGTAATTATCACTAGTTAAATAATTTTTTTTGACAAAAAAATTCCCATGAAATTACTAGAATGACCATTACACCCCCAAAATCACCAAAACTACCAAAATACTCCAAAATCACAAAATGTCCAAAAAAAAACCCCTCAAAATCTCTAAAACGACTAAAATAATCTCAAAACCTCTAAATTGATCAAAATACCCCTGAAACGGCTAGAATAAGCAGTCAAATCTCGATACTTCATAAATGACCAAAATGGCCCAGACGTCTAAAATGATTAAAAAATACTGCTCGACATTGCTAAAATGAGCAAAATGCCCTAAAATACTCTAGAATGAGCAAAAAACTCAAGACCGTACAAAATACCCACAAAATCTAGAAAATCGAGTGTATTTTGACTTAGTTTAGGGGTATTTTGGTCATTTTCAGAGGTTTCGAGGGTATTTTGCTTATTTTTGAGATTTCAATAGTGTTGTCGTGGTTTTTTTGGGGGGGGGGGTTAGTCATTTCTTAGGGTTTTAGGATATTTTGGACATTTGCGGTGCGTTTTACTCATTTTGGCAGTTCTAAAGAGGTCATTTTATATGTTTTGGTGTATTTATAGGCTTTTTGATATTTTGGTAATTCTCATGAGTGAAATAATTTTTTTTGACAAAAAAATACACTTGAAATCACTAGAATGACCAATATACACCCATAATTACCAAAATACCCCCAAAAACCACAAAATGTCCAAGAAAGAACCACACCGAATCCTCTTAATTGAACAAAATAGCCTCAAAATCTCTAAAACGACTAAAATAACCCCAAAACCTATAAAATGACCAAAATACCCCCGAAACGGCTAAAATGAGTAGTCAAATCTCGAGAACTCGTAAATGGCCAAAATGCCGAAACATTTTAAATGATTAAAAAATACCCCTCGACATTGCTAATATGAGCAAAATGCCCTAAAATCGTCTAAATGAGCAAAAAAATTTGAAACAGACTAAAATACCCCAAAATCTAAAGAATCGAGTGAATTCTCACTTAGTTTAGGGTTATTTTAGTCATTTCTATAGGTTTCGAGGGTATTCTACATCCGAGGTGCATTTTAGTCATTTTGGCAGTTCTAAGGGTGTCATTTTAGAGGTTTTGGTGTATTTATAGGTTTCTTGATATTTTGGTAATTCTCCGAAACATCTTAATTGACTAAAATAGCCTCAAAATCTCTAAAACAACTAAAATAACCCCAAAACCTCTAAAATGACCAAAATACCCCTAAAACGTATAGAATGAGCTGCCAAATCTCGATATCTCGTAAATGAGCTAAATGCCCCAAAATCCTCTAGAATGAGGAAAAAAACTTGAAACCGTTGAAAATGCCCCCAAAATCTAAAAACTCGAGGGAATTTTGGCATAGGTTAGGGTATTTTGGTCATTTTAAGAGGTTTCGAGGGTATTTTGCTTATTTTTCAGGTTTCAATAGTATTTTGGTTATTTTAAACGTTCTCGGGGGTATTGTGGTCGTTTTGGGGGCGTTTTGGTCATTTTCTGGGTTTTGAGATGTTTTCGACGTTTTTGGTGCGTTTTAGTCATTTTGGCAATTCTAAATTGGTCATTTTAGATATTTCGGTGTATTTAAATGTTTTTTGATATTTTGGTTCTTACTGGCAAAATGATTTTTTTTTTGACAAAAAAATTCTTTTGAAATCACTAGAATAGCCAATACACCCCCAAAATCCCCATAACTTCCAAAATACCCCCAAAACCACGAAATGTCCAAAAAAAAACCCATCAAAATCTCTCAATTGACCAAAACAACCTAAAAATCTCAAAAACGTCTAAGATGACCGCAAAACCTCTAAAATGACCAAAATATTCGCGAAACGACTAGAATGAGCAGTTAAATCTCGATAACTCGTAAATGAGCAAAATGCCCCAAAATCCTCTAGAATGAGGAAAGCAACTTGAGACCGTGGAAAATGCCCACAAAATCTAAAAACTCGAGGGCATTTTGGCTTAGTTTAGGAGTATTTTGGTCATTTTTATAGGTTTCGAGCGTATTTTACTTATTTTTCAGGTTTCATTGGTATTTTGGTAATTTTAAATGTTCTCGGGGGTATTATGGTCGTTTTGTTGTGCGTTTTAGTCATTTTGGCAATTCTAAAGGGGTCATTTTAGAGGTTTTGGTGTATTTAAAGGTTTTTTGATATTTTGGTAATTATCACTGGTAAAATAATTTTTTTTTTACAAAAAAAATCCTATGAAATCACTAGAATGACCAATACACCCACAAAATCACAAAAACTACCAAAATACCCCCAAAACCACAAAATGTCCAAAAAAAACCCCTCGAAATCACTTAATTGACCAAAACAACCTCAAAATCTCTAAAACGACTAAAATAATCTCAAAACCTCTAAATTGATCAAAAAACCCCGGAAACGGCTAGAATAAGCGGTCAAATCTCGATACTTCGTAAATGACCAAAATGCCGCAAACGTCTAAAATGATTAAAAAATACATCTTGACATTGTTAAAATTAGTAAAATGCCTTAAGAAACTCTAGAATGAGCAAAACCACTCGAAACTGTACAATATACCCCCAAAATCTAGAAAATCGAGTGTATTTTGGCTTAGTTTAGGGGTATTTTGGTCATTTTCAGAGGTTTCGAGGGTATTTTGCTTATTTTTGAGGTTTCGATGGTATTGTCGTTGTTTTGGGGGGGGGGTTTGGGGATTTTTTAGGGGTTTGGGATATTTTAGACATTTGCGGTGCGTTTTAGACATTTTGGCAGTTCTAAGGGGGTCATTTTAGATGTTTTGGTGTATTTATAGGCTTTTTGAAATTTTGGTAATTCTCATAGGTAAAATAAATTTTTTTGACAAAAAAATAAAGTTGAAATCATTAGAATGGCCAATATACACCCAAAATTACCAAACTAATCCAAAAACCACAAAATGTCCAAAAAAAAAACCCCTCAGAATCCTCTTAATTGACCAAAATAGCCTCAAAATCTCTAAAACGACTAAAATAACCTTAAAACCTCCAAAATGACCAAAATACCCCTGAAACGGCAAAAATGAGTAGCCAAATCTCGAGATCTCGTAAATGACCAAAATGCCCTAAACATCTAAAATGATTAAACAATACCCCTCGACATTGCTAATATGAGCAAAATGCCCTAACATCCTCTAAATAAGCAAAACAACTTGAAACAGACAAAAATACCCCCAAAATCTTAAAAATCAAGTGTATTTTTTCTTAGTTTAGGGGTATTTTAGTCATTTCTAGAGATTTCGAGGGTATTTTACTTGTTTTTGAGGTTTCAATGTTATTTTGGTCAATTTAAATGTTCTCGGGGGTATTGTGGTCGTTTTGGGGGCGTTTTGGTCATTTTCTAGGGTTTTGGGATATTTTCGACATTCGAAGTGCATTTTAGTCATTTTGGCAGTTCTAAAAATGTCATTTTAGAGGTTTTGGTGTATTTATAGGTTTCTTAATATTTTGGTAATTTGAACGGGTAAAATGAAATTTTTTTTAAAAAAAATACCCTTGAGATCACTAAAATGACCAATATACTTCTGAAATCACCAAAACTTGCAAAATACCCTCAAAATTTAAAAAATCGAGTGTATTTTCGCATAATTTTGGGGTATTTTGCTCATTTTAAATGTTCTCGAGTGTATTGTGGTCGTTTTGGGTGCGTTTTGTTAATTTTCTAGGGTTTTGAGATATTTTTGGACATTTGTGATGCATTTTAGTCATTTTGGCAATTCTAAAGGGGTCTTTTTAGAGGTTTTGATGTATTTTAACGTTTTTTGATAATTCTCACTGGTAAAATATTTTTTTTTGACAAAAAAATTCCTATGAAATCACTAGAATGACCAATACACCCCCAAAATCCCCAAAAATACCAAAATAACCCCAAAACCTCAAAATGTCCAAAAAAAACCCCTCGAAATCTCTTAATTGACCAAAACAACCTCAAAATCCCTAAAACGACTAAAATAATCTCAAAACCGCTAAATTGATCAAAATACCCATGAAACGGCTAGAATAAGCAGTCAAATCTCAATACTTCGTAAATGACCAAAATAGCCAAAACGTCTAAAATGATTAAAAAGTACACCTCGACATTCCTAAAATGAGCAAAATTCCATAAAATACTCTAGAATAAACAAAACAACTCGAAACCGTACAAAATACCCCCAAAATCTAGAAAATCGAGTGTATTTTGGCTTATTTTTGGGGTATTTTGGTCATTTTCAAAGATTTCGAGGGTATTTTGCTTATTTTTTAGGTTTCATTGGTATTTTGGTCATTTTAAATGTTCTTGGGGTATTGTGGTCGTTTTGGGTGCGTTTTGGTCATTTTCTAGTGTTTTGAGATATTTTGGCCATTTGTGATGCGTTTTAGTCATTTTAGAGGTTTTGGTGTATTTAAAGGTTTTTTGATATTTTGGTAATTATAATTGGTCAAATAATTTTTTTTTGACAAAAAAATTCCTATGAAATTACTAGAATGACCAATACACCCCCAAAATCACCAAAACTACCAAAATACCCCAAAACCACAAAATGTCCAAAAAAAACCCTCCAAAATCTCTAAAACGACTAAAATAATCTCAAAACCTCTAAATTGATCAAAATACCCCTGAATCGACCAAAATAAATAGCCAAATCTCGATACTTCGTAAATGACCAAAATGCCCCAAACGTCTAAAATGATTAAAAAGTACATCTCGACATTGCTATAATGAGCAAAATGCCCTAAAATACTCTAGAATCAGCAAAACAACTTGAAACGGTACAAAATACCCTCAAAATCTAGAAAATCGAGTGTATTTTGGCTTAGTTTAGGGGTATTTTGGTCATTTTCAAAGGTTTCGAAGGTATTTCGCTTATTTTTGAGATTTCAATAGTGTTGTCGTGGTTTTTGGGGGGGGGGGCGTTTAGTCATTTCTTAGGGTTTTGGGATATTTTGGACTTTTGCGGTGCGTTTTACTCATTTTGGCAGTTCTAAAGAGGTCATTTTATGTGTTTTGGTGTATTTATAGGCTTTTTGATATTTTGGTAATTCTCATGGGTGAAATAATTTTTTTTGATAAAAAAATACACTTGAAATCACTAGAATGGCCAATATACACCCATAATTACGAAAATACCCCAAAAACCACAAAATATCCAAGAAAGAACCACACCGAATCCTCTTAATTGCACAAAATAGCCTCAAAATCTCTAAAACGACTAAAATAATCCCAAAACCTATAAAATGACCAAAATACCCCCGAAACGGCTAAAATGAGCAGTCAAATCTCGAGAACTCGTAAATGACCAAAATGCCCAAATATCTAAAATGATTAAAAAATATCCCTCGACATTGCTAATATGAGCAACATGCCCTAAAATCGTCTAAATGAGCAAAAAAATTTGAAACAGACTAAATTAACCCAAAATCTAAAAAATCGAGTGTATTCTCGCTTAGTTTAGGGTTATTTTAGTCATTTCTAGAGGTTTCGAGGGTATTCTACATCCGAGGTGCATTTTAGTCATTTTGGCAGTTCTAAGGGTGTCATTTTAGAGGTTTTGGTGTATTTATAGGTTTCTTGATATTTTGGTAATTCTCACTGATAAAATAATTTTTTTTGACAAAAAAATACCCTTGAGATCACTAGAATGTCTAATATACTCCCAAAATTACCAAAACTACCAAAACACCCCCAAAACCTCAAAATGTCCAAAAAAAAAAACCCCTCCGAAACATCTTAATTGAATAAAATAGCCTAAAAATCGCTAAAACGTCTAAGATAACCCCCAAAACCTCTAAAATGACCAAAATTCTCGCGAAACGGCTAGAATGGGCAGTCAAATCTCGATAACTCGTAAATGAGAAAAATGCTCCAAAATCCTCTAAAATGAGGAAAACAACTTGAAATCGTTGAAAATGCCCCCAAAATCTAAAAACTTGAGGGCATTTTGGCTCAGTTTTGGGGTATTCTAGTCATTTTCAGAGGTTTCGAGCGTATTTTGCTTATTTTTGAGGTTTCATTGGTATTTTGGTCATTTTAAATGTTCTCGGGGGTATTGTGGTCGTTTTGGGGACGTTTTGGTTATTTTCTAGGGTTTTGAGATATTTTGGCCATTTGTGGTGCGTTTTAGTCATTTTGACAAATCTAAAGGGGTCATTTTAGAGGTTTTGGTGTACTTAAAGGTTTTTGATATTTTGGTAATTATCATGGTAAAATAATTTTTTTTTTGACAAAAAAATTCCTATGAAATCACTAAAGTAACCAATACACTCCCAAAATCACCAAAACTACAAAAATACCCCCAAAACCACAAAATGTCCAAAAAAAACCCCTCGAAATCTCTTAATTGACCAAAACAACCTCAAAATCTCTAAAATGACTAAAATAATCTCACAACCTCTAAATTGATCAAAATACCCCTGCAACGGCTAGAATAAGCAGTCAAATCTCAATACTTCGTAAATGACCAAAATGCCGCAAACATCTAAAATGATTAAAAAATACACCTCGACATTGTTAAAATGAGTAAAATGCCTTAAGATACTCTAGAATGAGCAAAACAACTCGAAACCGTACAAAATACCCCCAAAATCTAGAAAATCGAGTGTATTTTGGCTAAGTTTAGGGGTATTTTGGTCATTTTCAGAGGTTTCGAGGGTATTTTGCTTATTTTTGAGGTTTCAATGGTATTTTCGTCGTTTTGGGGGGGTTTTGTGGATTTTTTAGGGTTTTGGGATATTTTGGACATTAGCAGTGCGTTTTATACATTTTGGCAGTTCTAAGGGGGTCATTTTAGATTTTTTTGTGTATTTATAGGCTTTTTGATATTTTGGTAATTCTCATGGGTAAAATAAATTTTTTTGACAAAAAAATAAACTTGAAATCATTAGAATGACCAATATACACCCAAAATTACCAAACTACTCCAAAAACCACAAAATGTCCAAAAAAAAACCACACCGAATCCTCTTAATTGACCAAAATAGCCTCAAAATCTCTAAAACGACTAAGATAACCTTAGAACCTCCAAAATGACCAAAATACCCTTGAAACGGCAAAAACGAGTGGCCAAATCTCGAGATCTCGTAAATGACCAAAATGCCCTAAACATCTAAAATGATTAAACAATACCCCTCGACATTGCTCATATGTGCAAAATGCCCTAACATCCTCTAAATAAGCAAAACAACTTGAAACAGATAAAAATACCCCAAAATCTAAAAAATCGAGTGTATTTTTGCTTAGTTTTGGGGTATTTTAGTCTTTTCTAGAGGTTTCGAGGATATTTTACTTGTTTTTGAGGTTTCAATGTTATTTTGGTAATTTTAAATGTTCTCGGGGGTATTGTGGTCATTTTGGGAGCATTTTGGTCATTTTCTAGGGTTTTGGGATATTTTCAACATTCGAGGTGCGTTTTAGTCATTTTGGCAGTTCTAAGGGTGTCATTTTAGAGGTTTTGGTGTATTTATAGGTTTCTTAATATTTTGGTAATTCGAACGGGTAAAATAAATTTTTTTTAAAAAAAATACCCTTGAGATCACTAGAATGACCAATATAGTTTTGAAATAACCAAAACTACCAAAATACCCTCAAAATCTAAAAAATCGAGTGTATTTTCGCATAATTTTGGGGTATTTTGCTCATTTTAAATGTTCTCGAGTGTATCGTGGTCGTTTTGGGGGCGTTTTGGTAATTTTCTAGGGTTTTGAGATATTTTGGACATTTGTGATGCATTTTAGTCATTTTGACAAAAAAATTCCTATGAAATCACTAGAATGGCCAATACAACCCCAAAATCACCAAAAAAACCAAAATTCCCCCAAAACCATAAAATGTCCAAGAAAACCTCCTCGAAATCTCTTAATTGACCAAAACAACCTCAAAATCTCTAAAACGACTAAAATAATTTCAAAACCTCTAAATTGATAAAAATACCCTTGAAACGACTAGAATAAGCAGTCAAATCTCGATACTTCGTAAATACCGTACAAAATACCCCAAAAATATAGAAAATCGAGTGTATTTTGGCTTATTTTTGGGGTATTTTGGTCATTTTCAGAGATTTTGAGGGAATTTTGCTTATTTTTTAGGTTTCATTGGTATTTTGATCATTTTAAATGTTCTTGGGGTATTGTGGTTGTTTTGGGTGCGTTTTGGTCATTTTCTAGGGTTTTGAGATATTTTGGCCATTTGTGATGCGTTTTAGTCATTTTAGAGGTTTTGGTATATTTAAAGGTTTTTTGATATTTTGGTAATTATCACTGGTTAAATAATTTTTTTTTGACAAAAAAATTCCCTTGAAATTACTAGAATGACCAATACACCCCCAAAATCACCAAAACTACCAAAATACCCCAAAACCACAAAATGTCCAAAAAAAAACCCCTCAAAATCTCTAAAACGACTAAAATAATCTCAAAACCTCTAAATTGATCAAAATACCCCTGAAATGGTTAGAATAAGCAGTCAAATCTCGATATTTCGTAAATGACCAAAATGCCCCAAACATCTAAAATGATTAAAAAATACACCTCGACATTGCTAATATGAGCAAAATGCCCTAACATCCTCTAAATGAGCAAAAAAATTTGAAACAGACTAAAATACCCCAAAATCTAAAAAATCGAGTGTATTTTCACTTAGTTTAGGGGTATTTAAGTCATTTCTAGAGGTTTCGAGGGTATTTTACTTATTTTTTAGACTTCAATGGTATTTTGGTCATTTTAAATGTTCTTAGCGGTATTGTGGTCGTTTTGGGGGCGTTTCTATCATTTTCTAGAGTTTTAGAATATTTTCTACATCTGAGGTGCATTTTAGTTATTTTGGCAGTTCTAAGGGGGGCATTTTAGATGTTTTGGTGTATTTATAGGCTTTTTGATATTTTGGTAATTCTCACGGGTATAATAAATTGTTTTCACAAAAAAATATACTTGAAATCACTAGAATGGCCAATATACACCCAAAATTACCAAACAACCCAAAAAAAAAAAACCACACCGAATCCTCTTAATTGACCAAAATAGCCTCAAAATCTGTAAAACGACTAAAATAACCCTAAAACCTCCAAAATGACAAAAATACCCCTGAAACGGCAAAAATGAGTAGCCAAATCTCGAGACATCGTAAATGGCCAAAATGCCCCAAACATCTAAAATGATTAAAAATACACCTCGACATTGCAAATATGAGCAAAATGCCCTAAAATCCTCTAAATGAGCAAAAAAATTTGAAACAGACTAAAATACCCCAAAATCTAAAAAATCGAGTGTATTTTCACTTAGTTTAGGGGTATTTTATTCATTTCTCGAGGTTTCGAGGGTATTTTACTTATTTTTGAGGCTTCAACGATATTTTGGTCATTTTAAATATTCTCGGGGGTATTGTGTTCGTTTTGGGGGCGTTTCGGTCATTTTCTAGGGTTTTAGAAAATTTTCTACATCCGAGGTGCATTTTAGTTATTTTGGCAGTTCTAAGGGTGTCATTTTAGAGGTTTTTGTGTATTTATAGGTTTCTTGATATTTTGGTAATTCTCAAAGATAAAATAATTTTTTTTTGACAAAAAAAATACCCTTGAGATCACTGGAATGGCTAATATACTCCCAAAATTACCAAAACTACGAAAATACCCCCAAAACCTCAAAATGTCCTAAAAAAAACCGCTTCGAAACATCTTAATTGACTAAAATAGCCTCAAAATTTCTAAAACGACTAAAATAACCCCAAAACTTCTAAAATGACCAAAATACCCCTGAAACGTCTAGAATGAGCATTCAAATCTCGATATCTCGTAAATGAGCAAAATGCCCCAAAATCCTCTAGAATGAGGAAAACAACATGAAACCGTTGAAAATGCCCCCAAAATCTAAAAACTCGAGGGCATTTTGGCTTAGTTTAGGGGTATTTTGGTCATTTTCAGAGGTTTCAAGGGTATTTTGCTTATTCTTTAGGTTTCATTGGTATTTTGGTCATTTTAAACGTTCTCGGGGTTTTTGTGGTCGTTTTGGGGGCGTTTTGGTCATTTTTAGGGTTTTGAGATATTTTCGATATTTTTGGTGCATTTTAGTCATTTTAGCAATTCTAAATTGGTCATTTTAAAGATTTTGCTGTATTTAAATGTTTTTTGATATTTTGCTAATTCTCACTGGAAAAATCTTTTTTTTTTTGAAAAAAAAATTCCTTTGAAATCACTAGAATGGCCAATACACCCCCAAAATCACCATAACTTCCAAAGTACCCCCAAAACTACAAAATGTCCAAAAAAAACCACTCGAAATCTCTTAATTGACCAAAATAACCTAAAAATCTCTAAAACGTCTAAGATGACCGCAAAACCTCTAAAATTACCAAACTACTCGCGAAACGGCTAGAATGAGCAGTTAAATCTCAATAACTCGTAAATAAGCAATATGCCCCAAAATCCTCTAGAATGAGGAAAACAACTTGAAACCGTGGAAAATGCCCACAAAATCTAAAATCACGAGGGCATTTTGGCTTAGTTTAGGAGTATTTTGGTCATTTTCAGAGGTTTTGAGCGTATTTTGCTTATTATTGAGGTTTCATTCGTATTTTGGTCATATTAAATGTTCTCGGTGGTATTGTGGCCGTTTTGTTGTGCGTTTTAGTCATTTTCGCAATTCTAAAGGGGACATTTTGGAGGTTTTGGTGTATTTAAAGGTTTTTTGATATTTTGGTAATTATCACTGGTAAAATAATTTTTTTTTTACAAAAAATTCCTATGAAATCACTAGAATGACCAATACACCGCCAAAATCACCAAAACTACCAAAATACCACCAAAACCACAAAATGTCCAAAAAAAACCCCTCGAAATCTCTTAATTGACCAAAACAACCTCAAAATCTCTAAAACGACTGAAATAATCTCAAAACCTCTAAATTGATCAAAATACCCCTGAATCGACTAAAATAAACAGCCAAATCTCGATACTTCGTAAATGACCAAAATGCCCCAAACATCTAAAATGATTAAAAAGTACATCTCGACATTGCTATAATGAGCAAAATGCCCTAAAATACTCTAGAATCAGCAAAACAACTCGAAACCGTACAAAATACCCCCAAAATCTAGAAAATCGAGTGTATTTTGGCTTAGTTTAGGAGTATTTTGGTCATTTTCAGAAGTTTCGAGGGTATTTTGCTTATTTTTGAGGTTTCAATGGTATTGTCATCGTTTTGTGGTGGTTTTGGTCATTTTTTAGGGTTTTGGGATATTTTTGACATTTGCAGTGCGTTTTAGTCATTTTGGCAGTTTTAAGGAGGTCATTTTATATGTTTTAGTGTATTTATAGGCTTTTTGATATTTTGGTAATTCTCATGGGTGAAATAATTTTTTTTGACAAAAAAATACGCTTGAAATCACTAGAACGGCCAATATACACCCAAAATTACCAAAATACCCCAAAAACCACAAAATGTCCAAAAAAAAAAACCACACCGAATCCTCTTAATCGACCAAAATAGCCTCAAAATCTCTAAAACGACTAAAATTACCCCAAAACCTATAAAATGACCAAAATACCACCGAAACGGCAAAAATGAGCAGTCAAATCTCGAGACCTCCTGAATGACCAAAATGCCCAAACATCTAAAATGATTAAAAATACCCCTCGACATTGCTAATATGAGTAAAATGCCCTAAAATCGTCTAAATGAGCAATAAAATTTCAAACAGACTAAAATACCCCAAAATCTAAAAAATCGAATGTATTTTTGCTTAGTTTAGGGGTATTTTAGTCATTTCTAGAGGTTTCGAGGGTATTTTACTTATTTTTTAGGCTTCGATGGTATTTTGGTCATTTTAAATGTTCTCGGCGGTATTGTGGTCGTTTTGGGGGCGTTTCCGTCATTTTTTAGGGTTTTAGAATATTTTCTACATCCGAGGTGAATTTTAGTTATTTTGGCAATTCTAAGGGGGTCATTTTAGATGTTTTGGTGTATTTATATGCTTTTTGATATTTTGGTAATTCTCACGGGTAAAATAAATTTTTTTCACAAAAAAATATACTTGAAATCACTAGAATGGCCAATATACACCCAAAATTACCAAATTACCCCAAAAACCACAAAAATGTAAAAAGAAAAAACCACACCGAATCCTATTAATTGACCAAAATAGCCTCAAAATCTCTAAAACGACTAAAATAACCCTAAAACCTCCAAAATGACCAAAATACCCCTGAAACGGTAAAAATGAGTAGCCAAATCTTGAGACCTCGTAAATGACCAAAATGCCCCAAACATCTAAAATGATTAAAAAATACACCTCGACATTGCTAATGTGAGCAAAATGCCCTAACATCCTCTAAATGTGCAAAACAACTTGAAACAGACTAAAATACCCCAAAATCTAAAAAATTGAGTGTACTTTCGCTTAGTTTAGGGGTATTTTAGTCATTTCTAGATGTTTCGAGGGTATTTTACTTATTTTTGAGGTTTCAATGGTATTTTGGTCATTTTAAATGTTCTCGGGGGTATTGTGGTCGTTTTGGGGGCATTTCGGTCATTTTCTAGAGTTTTAGAATATTTTCTACATCTGAGGTGCATTTTAGTCATTTTGACAGTTCTAAGGGTGTCATTTTAGAGGTTTTGGTGTATTTATTGGTTTCTTAATATTTTGGTAACTCTCACGGATAAAATAATTTTTTTTTGAGAAAAAAATACCCTTGAGATCACTAGAATGGCTAATATACTCCCAAAATTACCAAAACAACCAAAATAACCCCAAAACCTTAATATATCCACACAAAAAACCCCTCTGAAACATCTTAATTGACTAAAATAGCCTCAAAATCTCTAAAACGACTAAAATAACCCCAAAACCTCAAAAATGACCAAAATACCCCTGAAACGTCTAGAATGAGCTGTCAAATATCGATACCTCGAAAATGAGCAAAATGCCCCAAAATCCTCTAGAATGATGAAAACAACATGAAACCGTTGAAAATGCCCCAAAAATCTAAAAACTCGAGGGCATTTTGGCTTAGTTTAGGGGTATTTTGGTCATTTTCAGAGGTTTTGAGGCTAGTTTCCTTATTTTTCAGGTTTCATTGGTATTTTGGTTATTTTAAACGTTCTCGGGGGGTTTTTTGGTCGTTTTGGGGGAGTTTTGTTCATTTTCTAGGGTTTTGAGATATTTTCGACATTTGTGGTGCGTTTTAGTCACTTTGGCAATTCTAAATTGGTCATTTTAGAGATTTTGGTGTATTTAAATGTTTTTTGATATTTTGGTAATTCTCATTGGAAAAATCATTTTTTTTTTTGAAAAAAAAATCCCTTTGAAATCACTAGAATGGCCAATACACCCCCAAAATCACCATAACTTCCAAAATATCCCCAAAACCACAAAATGTCCAAAAAAAACCACTCGAAATCTCTTAATTGACCAAAACAACCTAAAAATCTCTAAAACGTCTAAGATGACCGCAAAACCTCTAAAATGACCAAAATACTCGCGAAACAGCTAGAATGAGCAGTTACATCTCAATAACTCGTAAATGAGAAAAATGCCCTGAAATCCTCTAGAATAAGGAAAACAACTTGAAACCGTGGAAAATGCCCACAAAATCTAAAAACTCAAGGGCATTTTGGCTTAGTTTAGGAGTATTTTGGTCATTTCCAGAGGTTTCGAGCGTATTTTGCTTATTTTTGAGGTTTCATTGGTATTTTGGTCATTTTAAATTCTCTCGGGGGTATTGTGGTCGTTTTGTTGTGCGTTTTAGTCATTTTGGCAATTCTAAAGGGGTCATTTTAGAGGTTTTTGTGTATTTAAAGGCTTTTTGATATTTTGGTAATTCTCACTGGTAAAATAATTTTTTTTTACAAAAAAATTCCTATGAAATCACTAAAATGACCAATACATCCCCAAAATCACCAAAACTACCAAAATACCCCAAAAACCACAAAATGTCCAAAAAATTCCCCTCGAAATCTCTTAATTGACCAAAACAACCTCAAAATCTCTAAAACGACTAAAATAATCTCAAAACCTCTAAATTGATCAAAATACACCTGAAACGGCTAGAATAAGCAGTCAAATCTCGATACTTCGTAAATGACCAAAATGCCCCAAATGTCTAAAATGATTAAAAAATACACCTCGACATTGTTAAATTGAGTAAAATGCCCTAAGATACTCTAGAATGAGCAAAACAACTCGAAACCGTACAAAATACCCCCAAAATCTAGAAAATCGAGTGTATTTTGCCTTAGTTTAGGGGTATTTTGGTCATTTTCAGAGGTTTCGAGGGTATTTTGCTTATTTTTGAGGTTTCAATGGTATTGTCGTCGTTTTGGGGGGGTTTTGGGGATTTTTTAGGGTTTTGGGTTATTTTGGACATTTGCGGTGCCTTTAAAACATTTTGGCAGTTCTAAGGGGGTCATTTTAGATGTTTTGGTGTATTTATAGGCTTTTTGATATTTTGGTAATTCTCATGGGTAAAATAAATTTTTTTGACAAAAAAATAAACTTGAAATCATTAGAATGGCCAATATACACCCAAAATTACCAAACTACTCCAAAAACCACAAAATGTCCAAAACAAAAAACCACACCGAATCCTCTTAATTGACCAAAATAGCCTCAAAATCTTTAAAACGACTAAAATAACCCTAAAACCTCCAAAATGACCAAAATACCCCTGAAACGGTAAAAATGAGTAGCCAAATCTCGAGATCTCGTAAATGACCAAAATGCCCCAAACATCTAAAATGATTAAACAATACCCCTCGACATTGCTAATATGAGCAAAATGCCCTAGCATTCTCTAAATAAGCAAAACAACTTGAAGCAGACAAAAATACCCCAAAATCTAAAAAATCGAGTGTATTTTTGCTTAGTTTAGGGGTATTTTAGTCATTTCTAGAGGTTTCGAGGGTATTTTACTTGTTTTTGAGGTTTCAATGGTATTTTGGTCATTTGAAATGTTCTCGGGGGTATTGTGGTCGTTTTGGGGGCGTTTTGGTCATTTTTTAGGGTTTTGGGATATTTTCGACATTCGAGGTGCATTTTAGTCATTTTAGCAGTTTTAAGGGTGTCATTTTAGAGGTTTTGGTGTATTTATAGGTTTCTTAATATTTTGGTAGTTCGAACGGGTAAAATAATTTTTTTTTGACAAATAAATACCCTTGAGATCACTAGAATGACCAATATACTTCTGAAATCACCAAAACTACCAAAATACCCTCAAAATCTAAAAAATCGAGTGTATTTTCGCATAATTTTGGGGTATTTTGCTCATTTTAAATGTTCTCGAGGGTATTGTGATTGTTTTGGGGGCGTTTTAGTCATTTTCTAGGGTTTTGAGATATTTTGGACATTTGTGATGCATTTTAGTCATTTTGGCAATTTTAAAGGGGTCATTTTAGAGGTTTTGATGTATTTTAAGGTTTTTTAATAATTCTCACTGGTAAAATATTTTTTTTTTGACAAAAAAATTCTCATGAAATCACTAGAATGGCCAATACAACCCCAAAATCACCAAAGATACCAAAATACCCCCAAAACATCAATATGTCCAAAAAAAACCCCTCGAAATCTCTAAATTGACCAGAACAACCTCAAAATCTCTAAAACGACTAAAATAATCTCAAAACCTCTAAATTGATCAAAATACCCCTGAAACGGCTAGAATAAGCAGTCAAATCTCGATACTTCGTAAATGACCAAAATGCCCCAAACATCTAAAATAATTAAAAAATACATCTCGACATTGATAAAATGACCAAAATTCCATAAAATACTCTAGAATAAGCAAAACAACTCGAAACCGTACAAAATACCCCCAAAATCTAGAAAATCGAGTGTATTTTGGCTTATTTTTGGGGTATTTTGGTCATTTTCAGAGGTTTTGAGGGTATTTTGCTTATTTTTGAGGTTTCATTGGTATTTTGGTCATTTTAAATTTTCCCATGAAATCACTAGAATGGCCAATACACCCCCAAAATCACCAAAAATACCAAAATACCCCCAAAACCACAATATGTCCAAAAAAAACCCCTCGAAATCTCTAAATTGACCAAAACAACTTCAAAATCTCTAAAACGACTAAAATAATCTCAAAACCTCTAAATTGATCAAAATGCCCCTGAAACGGCTAGAATAAGCAATCAAATCTCAATACTTCGTAAATGACCAAAATGCCCCAAACACCTAAAATAATTAAAAAATACACCTCGACATTGATAAAATGACCAAAATTTCATAAAATACTCTAGAATAAGCAAAACAACTCAAAACCGTACAAAATACTCCCAAAATCTAGAAAATCGAGTGTATTTTGGCTTATTTTTGGGGTATTTTGGTCATTTTCAGAGGTTTCGAGGGTATTTTGCTTATTTTTGAGGTTTCATTGGTATTTTGGTCATTTTAAATGTTCTCGGGGGTATTGTGGTCGTTTTGTTGTGCGTTTTAGTCATTTTGACAATTCTAAAGGGGTCATTTTAGAGGTTTTGGTGTATTTAAAGGTTTTTTGATATTTTGGTAATTATCACTGGTAAAATAATTTTTTTTTTACAAAAAAGTTCCTATGAAATCACAAGAATGACCAATACACCCCCAAAATCACCAAAACTACCAAAATACCCCCAAAATCACAAAATGTCCAAAAAAAACCCCTCAAAATCTCTTAATTGACCAAAACAACCTCAAAATCTCTAAAACAACTAAAATAATCTCAAAACCTCTAAATTGATCAAAATACCCCTGAAACGGCTAGAATAAGCAGTCAAATCTCGATACTTCGTGAATGACCAAAATGCCCCAGACGTCTAAAATGATTAAAAAATACACCTCAACATTGTTCAAATGAGTAAAATGCCCTAAGATACTCTAGAATGAGCAAAACAACTCGAAACCGTACAAAATACCCCTAAAATCTAGAAAATCGAGTGTATTTTGGCTTAGTTTAGGGGTATTTTGGTCATTTTCAGAGGTTTCGAGGGTATTTTGCTTATTTTCGAGATTTCAATAGTGTTGTCATGGTTTTGGGGGGAGGGGGGTTTAGTCATTTCTTAGGGTTTTGGGATATTTTGGACATTTGCGGTGCGTTTTAGTCATTTTGGCAGTTCTAAGGAGGTCATTTTATATGTTTTGGTGTATTTATAGGCTTTTTGATATTTTGGTAATTCTCATGGGTGAAATAATTTTTTTTGACAAAAAAATACACTTGAAATCACTAGAATGGCCAATATACACCCATAATTACCAAAAAACCACAAAATGTCCAAAAAAGAACCATACCGAATCCTCTTAATTGAACAAAATAGCCTCAAAATCTCTAAAACGACTAAAGTAACCCCAAGACCTATAAAATGACCAAAATACCCCCGAAACGGCTAAAATGAGTAGTCAAATCTCGAGACCTCGTAAATGACCAAAATTTCCAAACATTTAAAATGATTAGAAAATACCCCTCAACATTGCTAATATGAGAAACATGCCCTAAAATCGTCTAAATGAGCAAAAAAATTTGAAACAAACTAAAATACCCCAAAATCTAAAAAATCGAGTGTATTTTCGCTTAGTTTAGGGTTATTTTGGTCATTTCTAGAGGTTTCGGGGGTATTCTACATCCAAGGTGCATTTTAGTCATTTTGGCAGTTCTAAGGGTGTCATTTTAGAGGTTTTGGTGTATTTATAGGTTTCCTGATATTTTGGTAATTCTCACGGATAAAATAATTTTTTTTGACAAAAAAATACCCTTGAGATCACTAGAATGGCTAATATACTCCCAAAATTACCAAAACTACCAAAACACCCCCAAAACCTCAAAATGTCAAAAAAAAAACCCCTCCGAAACATCTTAATTGACTAAAATAGCCTCAAAATCTCTAAAACGTCTAAGATAACCCCAAACCCTCTAAAATGACCAAAATTCTCGCGAAACAGCTAGAATGGGCAGTCAAATCTCGATAACTCGTAAATGAGAAAAATGCCCCAAAATCCTCTAGAATGAGGAAAACAACTTGAAATCATTGAAAATGCCCCCAAAATCTAAAAACTCAAGGGCATTTTGGCTTAGTTTAGGGGTATTCTGGTCATTTCCAGAGGTTTCGAGCGTATTTTGCTTATTTTTGATGTTTCATTGGTATTTTGGTCATTTTAAATGTTCTCGGGGGTATTATGGTCGTTTTGGGGACGTTTTGGTCGTTTTCTAGGGTTTTGAGATATTTTGGCCATTTGTGGTGCGTTTTAGTCATTTTGGCAATTCTAAAGGGGTCATTTTAGAGGTTTTGGTGTATTTCAAGGTTTTTGATATTTTGGTAATTATCATGGTAAAATTTTTTTTTTTTTTGACAAAAAAATTCCCATGAAATCACTAGAATAACCAATAGACTCCTAAAATCATCAAAACTATCAAAATACCCCCAAAACCACAAAATGTCAAAAAAAAACCCCTCGAAATCTCTTAATTGACCAAAACAACCTCAAAATCTCTAAAAACGACTGAAATAATCTCAAAACCTCTAAATTGATCAAAATACCCCTGAATCGGCTAGAATAAGCAGTCAAATCTCGATACTTCGTAAAGGACTAAAATGCCCCAAACGTCTAAAATGATTAAAAAATACATCTCGACATTGCTAAAATGAGTAAAATGCCCTAAAATACTCTAGAATGAGCAAAACAACTCGAAACCGTACAAAATACCCCCAAAATCTAGAGAATCGAGTGTATTTTGGCTTAGTTTAGGGGTATTTTGGTCATTTTCAGAGGTTTCGATGGTATTTTGCTTATTTTTGAGGTTTCAATGGTATTGTCATCGTTTTGGGGTGGTTTTGGTCATTTTTTAGGGTTTTGGGATATTTTGGACATTTACAATTTTAGTCATTTTGGCAGTTCAAAAGGGGTCATTTTATATGTTTTGGTGTATTTATAGGCTTTTTGATATTTTGGTAATTTTCATGGGTGAAATAATTTTTTTTGACAAAAACATACGCTTGAAATCACTAGAATGACCAATATACACCCAAAATTACCAAAATACCCCAAAAACCACAAAATGTCCCAAAAAGAACCACACCGAATCCTCTTAATTGACCAAAATAGCCTCAAAATCTCTAAAACGACTAAAATTACCCCAAAACCTATAAAATTACCAAAATACCACCGAAACGGCAAAAATGAGCAGTCAAATCTCAAGATCTCGTAAATGACCAAAGTGCCCAAACATCTAAAATGATTAAAAATACCCCTCGACATTGCTAATATGAGTAAAATGCCCTAAAATCATCTAAATGAGCAATAAAATTTGAAACAGACTAAAATACCCCAAAATCTAAAAAATCGAGTGTATTTTCGCTTAGTTTAGGGGTATTTTAGTCATTTCTAGAGATTTCGAGGGTATTTTACTTATTTTTGAGGCTTCAATGGCATTTTGGTTAGTTTAAATGTTATCGGCGGTATTGTAGTCGCTTTGGGGGGGGTTTTGGGGATTTTTTAGGGTTTTCGAATATTTTGGACATTTGCGGTGCGTTTTAGTCATTTTGGCAGTTCTAAGGGGGTCATTTTAGATGTTTTGGTGTATTTATAGGCTTTTTGATATTTTGGTAATTCTCATGGGTAAAATAAATTTTTTTGACAAAAAAATACACTTGAAATCATTATAATGGCCAATATACACCCAAAATTACCAAACTACTCCAAAAACCACAAAATGTCCAAAAAAAAACCACACCGAATCCTCTTAATTGACCAAAATAGCTTCAAAATCTCTAAAACGACTAAAATAACCCTAAAACCTCCAAAATGGCCAAAATACCCCTGGAACGGCAAAAATGAGTAGCCAAATCTCGAGATCTCGTAAATGACCAAAATGCCCCAAACATCTAAAACGATTAAACAATACCGCTCGACATTGCTAATATGAGCAAAATGCCCTAACATCCTCTAAATAAGCAAAACAACTTTAAACAGACAAAAATACCCCAAAATCTAAAAAATCGAGTGTATTTTTGCTTAGTTTAGGGGTATTTTAGTCATTTCTAGAGGTTTCGAGAGTATTTTACTTGTTTTTGAGGTTTCAATGTTATTTTAGTCATTTTTAATGATCTCGGGGGTATTGTGGTTGTTTTGGGGGCATTTTGGTCATTTTCTAGGGTTTTGAGATATTTTCGACATTCGAGGTGCATTTTAGTCATTTTGGCAGTTTTAAGGGTGTCATTTTAGAGGTTTTGGTGTATTTATAGGTTTCTTAATATTTTGATAATTCGAACGAGTAAAATAATATTTTTTTTGACAAAAAAATACCCTTGAGTAAAGGCCAAGATTTAACTTAAATAAATCTAGGGTCTAAAATATGCCAACCCATTAAAGAGCCAATATCTTAAGTTTAACATTACTTTAATAATAATAAAAAGTATAATTACCATTTTGTCAAAATAGTCCATAATGTTGCAAACGTATTGTTTAGACCCTAAACTTTTGATACTATGTCAAAATATTTCCGCTTTGGCAATCCTTGTTCCTTTTGCCTATCTTTTTCCTTAAGTGGTGAATGGAAAAAATTTATGTGGCTAATAGTGAAACTATAAAATGTATTTTTCTTTTTTGCCACCTTGGCTTTCACATGAACTGTCACATGTTAATTTTTTTTCTTAAAAATATTTAATGAAAACTAAAGTAATCAAAATGCACATAAATGCATAAAGTTACAAATAGATTGTGTTAAATTTATAAATTAATGAAGTTACATCCTGAAATGTATGGCGTTGCATTATTAAGAATTCCCTCCATACGACCTTTAACTCCAATAAATATGTGATCTAACTACAAATGCAAATACACATTTATTCATGAATCAAAACTATTGTGTGGATGACCACTTAAAGATATTATCTTCTTTCTAAATTTCTTTATCTTATCTCAATACTTTTATTTTAGAACACATATTAGCAAGCGCCTCTAGCAAATTTCTAAAGAAAATTGTGTTTTTTTTTTTCTTTTCTTTTTTAAAAACAAACTATTTTTTCTTCCTTTAAAACTAAATCAGGAACACTCTCAATTCATTGGAAGTCTCTTTCTGAGAGTTTGAAACCTCAAAATCTAATTTGTTGAATTTTTAAGTCTATTTGAGTTGAAGACTACACGTCTCTTCTCAAAAAAAAAAAAAAAATTACTACACATCAATAGATTACAAAAGTTAAATTAACATGAAACATGAACTAATTCTCTCACAACACGTTACAAGTCTCTTGAATTTGTATACAAAATGATAAAAGATAACATATAGATATATGTTGCCACCTATTTTTTACGCAAAGACATAGGTCTATGTGACAGTTTTTGCGGAAGCAGTATAAAACAAAATTTATATTTTCATTTAAAGATCATTGTACCACACAACCATGGATTTTAAATAGAAAAAAATTGCGTATCTCTCTTAGCAACTAAGTGTGTTGCCTCCCAAGGTATTCACGTCTCTCTCTCTATTTCTTTTTGGGTTTTCAAAAGACTACAGTATCACTCAGTAGTTCTGATGGCCAATGACTAATATGATTTTTTTTTTAAATATTATTTTTATTTAAGACTTCTAAAACCCAAGAGAGAGATTGGACGTGGGATCCTTAGGGATCCTAATCTTAAGCTGTAGGATTAATCAATAACTTTTTGAATGTTATTGACTTATCTTGAAACTCTTTCAAAATTATTCCTTAATTTTCTCAACCATGTCAAGAAAATATTTGAACTTCTACATATTGCAATAATGTCTATCAACACATTGCAATTGACCCTTGAAGATTAGAGAATTACAAATGAAGTCCCATTACTTACAAATTTATATCTATGTCCTTCCACCACACTATATTCCCACAAGCCACTAGGATTGGATTAATATCACTGTCATGTCCCTAGCTTATGTAAGCCTTAATTTCTTGATTTCATAATTTCTATTTGACTCCAAAATATCTTTGAAAAAACTCTTTAATTATATATATATATATATATATATACAATATTATATATATGAAAAACATTTTTGAAAAATGTCACCGGCTGATTTTGTTTTGAGTCCAACTTCAATATGAAAATCAACTGAATATATTATCTTCTTTAGAGACTGGTAGATTCATTGTTGAGCATTTACATATATTACTCATTACACACATAACCCAACGTGTCTGTATATAGCCTTTAAAATAAGCATCACCAGTTGACATTGTCAAAGTTATGTGCATAATAAATAAATATACACAAACCTCTCATGTTTGAGGACAATAGAAAAATTGTGATAGAACAACCTTTTAATTAATAGTGATCACTTCATAAGGTGTTCTTGATCGGATCCGATTCAGTGTATGTACTTGTTACATTACACCCACTTGTCTGCTTAAAGTCAATACCTCAATGATGGAGTAAATCATCCTATCATATAGCAGCACAACAATTGTAGGCTTCAATGTTGATATTCAATTAATATCCACAGCCTAGAACAATTTAATAATCTATGAAAAATCATTACTCCCTGTCTTTGGTTTTTTAACCATTAACATGATTTTTCTACAGATGCGACATAACATGCCACATTTAAACAATGAAATATCCCCATAAAAATTATGTATGTGAAAATAAAATTTTATTATCAAATAAAAAATGCATAGTATTGTTTTTGAGGGCACATAATTCTAACACTATGAACAAAGCCCAAGCCCAAGGGGAATGTGGACCTTAAGAGTAGAGAATGCAAAATTGTACCTGGGCACAAGCATAGCCTAATGTATATAGAAGCATGTAAGCGTAGTAAATTTACATTAAGGGAAGGGCATAGCACATACATCTCCCAAATGACCAATTCAATTGGGGCGCATGGACACATAAGGACCAGGGGTTCCACCTACCAAATTCCACTAGGCCAACCAGCCTTGCAAAGGGGATGCAATTCTCATTTTGCTCTCAACCTCACCAAGACATGCTAGGAAAGCATAGGCTCTCTCTTAGGTCTTTTTATCTCAATTACATCTAAAACCTAAGCTAAGTAAGGGTTTAGCTACTATTTCTTTGAATATGTGATTTCTCTGTAGGAAGTTTTCCCAGCCCATTCGAATAAAGAAGATAAAGAAGTAAAGAAAAAGGCTAAGAATGACCTTCCATAGAATACGTGTGGATGGGGTAACAGGGGGTAACAGGTGGGGCCATGGATGGCCCAAGACCCTTGCATGAGTGAAAGAGTACTGAGTAGGTCCAAAAAAGGGGCCCAATCCATTTGTACAAAGGAAGCTAAGTAAATAGAAAAAAGCCTAGGAAGGTTGCGTTTGGATAGCTTATTTTTTGCTAACTTATATTACTATTCAGCTTATTTTTGCTATTATTCATGGGTCCTACTACACTTTTTGATACTATTCATGGGTCCTACTATACTATTTTAGCTAACTTTTACCTTTATCTACAGTACTTTCAGCAAAAAATTTTCAGTTTCAGCAAAATAAGCGGATCTCAAACAGACCCAAAAAGAGGAAGACATTTCAAGAAAGAATTCTCAAGTCTCGAGCATTGTAGAAGAGAAAACATGGGGATAAAAGCAAGGTAGGCAAATGGGTTCACCTATTTGTATCCCAAACATATAGAGGAGGTGTACTCGTCACTGTTAAGGTTCAAGGAGATGGATTTAGATGGAGGGGAGGAATGTTTTAGTTTTGGTGTCTTGTCATGGCCATTTAGGGGATACTTTTGTTGGATGAAAGTGATAGTCATCATAATGTGCATGTCATAAAACCAATTTGCATTGAGCCAACTAGCATTAATGATCTTGCACCATTTATGCTTAAGAAAACTTGTGTCTCAACCTCATGCCCACCCAAAAACAAGTGAACCTTCTATTTACAGTAAAACCAAAGAAACCTTTGGGATATTAATTTCCCAAAGAGATAAAGGTTTGTGGAGTTAAGGACAGGTTGGAAGGGCTCGCTCTTCGAAGTGAAAACCAATAAGTCATTGAAGAAGGGCATTAAGGGGAAAATACCCATTCAAATTCAATTATAAAAGGAGAAAATCTCATTCACTCAAAACAACATTAAAACACAACACAAAGTAAAAAAATTGAAAAATTAAGGAGAAAAGAGAAAGGATAGGATCGGTCGAGAACAATAGAGAATTAGTAGAGAAATAGAGTACCCTATAGTAAAGTATTATCAGCATGCACCACTAAGATAACTTCCTCCCTCCCATTTAACCATCCTCACCTGAATCTCTTGAAAAGAGGCATTTAAGTAAGGCCACTTTAATTCGAGTCCCCAACCTCACTGTTTTGTGCAATATTGGGTTAAAGAAATAAGGTTGTGAGGGTTGGGGCCGAAAACCTTGTGATCCATTCTCTCTCTCTCTCTCTCTCTCTCTCTCTCTCTCTCTATATATATATATATATATATATAGAGAGAGAGAGAGAGAGAGAGAGAGAGAGAGAGAGTATATATGCTAATCTAATGTGTTAGGACATATGTGATTCACTTGTTAGGAACATATGTCACTATTTGATGTAATTGGCTAATCCTTTGACAAAACGCACTTTACTTGTATTTGAGTAGATCTATGATGTGTTTAATACTTCAAGAAACCTTGTTTCAAGTTCAAGTGTTAAAACCATGCAAGTCTGTCCAAGATTCAAGTGAGAAAAGTGTTGTTCATTAAAGCTCAATAGCTAGCTCGACAGCTAGCATCTATCGAGACCTGTAGAGCTGTTCCAGCCCGTGACTTGACAGCAGCTCGACAGATAGGGTATCTGTCGAGGTTTATGAAAAACAGAGTTTCAGTTCTATTTTGACTCCAATCCGTGATTGTATGTTTGGGCTTTCTTTTCTCACAACCCTAAACATATAAAATGATTATTTTAAGGGCCGTTAAAGGTGACGCAAGTTGCACAAGTGTTGAGCAAAGTTTGTTCAAGCAAATTGTGACCGGAGAAAGAATTTGCCCTAGTTCATCTTTCTTGTGAAGAAGTTGCTGTGTTTGTGCATCGTAGAGTTTTGAAACCAAGGAGCTTCTCGATTTTCATCGTGTGATGAATTGAAAAACTTTGCAGCCAACAACCTTCTCTAATTGGTGATTGAAGTCGCGTACTAGGATCCGCGAAATTGGTTAGTCACGTACTGGGAGCCGTGTATTACAAGGAGGGATTGTCACTACAGAACAAGTCCAATTGGGTATTGGGGTAAGGGTTCAACTGTAGGTTGGTATAAAGTACTGGGATTCTTTTACTTGTAACCGCTTGTTGTGATAATAGTGGATTCTCGGGAGTGGTGACCTTAAAATCACCTGGTGGGATTTTTGCCGTGTAGGTTTTCCCCATTCGTAAACAAATCACCGTGTCAATTTATTTTCCGCTGCATACTTTAGTAATTGGTGATTTGTTTGTGCTATCACGCATTTGCATGTTAATTTGATTAATTAATAAACTTGGCTAATTAATCAATTAATTTATTACAAGGGGTCAATTCGTTTTTGGCCTATCAAGTGGTATTAGAGTGGGCACACTCTAATTAGGGTTAATCTTTGCTGTGTGATCCACTGACCCCTGTTTTTCATGAATAGAGGACAGTCTTTTATTATACCTCCTTTATTTGATGGCACTAACTATGCATACTAGAAAGTACGCATAAGAGTTTTCTTGCAGTCTTTAGATGAGAAAGTATGGCAAGCTGTGGACATAGGCTGAACCAAGCCTACAAAAGCGCTAGCCGATTGGGATGATGCTAAGATCAAGGCAGCAAACTTCAACAGCAGGGCATTGAATGCCTTATTCAGTGCGGTCACTAATGAGGAGTTCAAGAAGATATCCTCCATTAAAACTGTAAAGGAAGCATGGACTATCCTCCAGACAACCTACAAAGGAACTAAGGCTGTCAAGGATTCGAAGTTTCAGAGGCTCACTACAAGCTTCGAAGAGATCAAGATGGAGGAGGATGAGTCGTTTGATGAGTTCTATGCCAAGCTCAAGGACATAGTGAACTCAGCCTTTAATCTTGGGGAAACCATTCCTGAACCCAAGATTGTGAGAAAAATGCTCAAATCTCTACCCGAGAGATTCCATGCCAAGATCACCGCAATTGAGGAATCAAAGGATATTGACAAAATTCCTTTGACAGAGTTGGTTGGAAATCTGCAGACCTATGAGTTCGGTTTGACAAGAATCGGGAAATCGAGTAAGAGTAAGAGCATGGCATTAAAGGCCAAGAGTAGTGATACTGATGAGTTTTTTGAGGATAAAGATTCTAAGATGAAGTCCTATATTACAATGCAATTCAAGAAGTTCATGAAGAATGCTAATGGGAAGGGCTTCGACAAGGACCGTAGGTAATCTAATTCTTCTCAATTCAAGAGCCAAGACAAAGGGAAGAAGGATGTTAGGGATGGCGGTCAGTACACTGTTCCCGCAGGACCAAAGTGCTTTGGATGTCAAGGCTTTGGACATATGAAACAGGAGTGCCCCTACATATCTTAAGACTATTGGGAAAAGCAAGACACTTGCTGCTACATTGAGTGACACTGAGCCTGAGGATGATTCCAACAATGAGGATGACAGAATCCTAAATGCCTTCACTGCCACTGTCAATCCCACTGAGTGGATTGTTGAAGATGTGGATGAAGAAGAGGAATTGGTGGAGTCCAAATTCAAGAAGATGGATGATCAAGATGATATCCATACAGTCTATGAGAAACTGTACAAGCTTTCTGAGAAGCATAAGAAACTTTATAGGCTGGCCACCAAGAAGCTCAGTGATGTGAAACTTAATCGTGAAGAGCTTTCCACAAAGTTTGATGAAGCCAATCAGACTATTGGAGCACTGCGTTTTGAGAACAACTTTTTGGCTGAGAAGACTAAGAAGCTTGAGGCAGAACTGTTCCAAGTCAGAGCCCAGTTGGAGAGGACTTCAAGTGCAAAGCTTGATGAGAAGCTAAATCTTCAGAAATTTGCTTCCGATCGAACTGGTTTAGGGTATGGTCTCTCTTTTTCTAATATTGCTTCTACCAGTATTACTGTTTTTGTTCCTCCTAATAATAATGTTGAAATTAAGAACAATGTTGTTAAAAATGAATTAGCTAGTGAGAACATAGACAATGGTAAATCTATCTTAGGAGCACCCCCTAAGCAGGATAAGAAAAAAGCTAAAAACCCTAGGGCTAAGAAGGTTATCTCTCAAAAGCCTAAACAAAAGAAGCAGCATCTCTGTCATCACTGTGGAGCAGCCGGTCATACTCGACCTAATTGCTATAAGTGGTTAGCCACTCAACAGAGTAATGGCATGATAGCATCGAAAAACCAGAATCAGTTCCCATCCTCTTCTGCTCCTCTTGGAGATCTTCTCAAAGCCCTCATGTTCCTTTCGAACTTGAACGGTTTCAAATTCTTCCCCCTCACCACCGGTTCAAGGGTTTACTCAAAGGAAAGGTTCTTCCAAGGTGTGGAAGGAAAAGGGCTCCAAGTGATTATGTCACTTTTTTTCTCTTCCTCTTCTTGTTTTTGTTTGCATTACTTGAGTGTTTTGCTTTACTGTATTGAGTCAGTCTAGTTTTAAGCTTTGCTTTATTTAACATGTTTTTGTTTGGTTTCGTTTCAATTTTGTTTATTTTGTTTTTCATATAAAATAAAATAAAAATTGAAAAATCAGAAGAAAAAAAAAATATAAAAACAGTGTGTGTTTTGTGTACTTTGGTACTTGTGTACCTTGGATGGCCATTGAAACAAAGTTTTCTAAACTTTGTATCTATTGTAGCTTAGATGAGCATTTCTATGCACAACTAAGCAAGTGAGATTTGTGGCTCGTGTTTGTGATGAGTAAGATTAAGTAATCTCTTGTACTTAACACTCGTATCACTCTTTTTGATGGGAAGGACTAAAAAATCCTAAGAGAAATGCATAAATAATCATCTCACCACTGTTGCCCGCCAATCATGAAATGACATTTGTATGCTTCGGCATAACAAAATTGGAATGTCAATTGCTTAACATAATTGGGTATTTATTTTCTAACTCTTATATGCCCACAAATGATTTGCTTTAAAAAAAAGAAAAATATGCAAAGAAGAAAATAAAAAGCAAAAAGAATCAAAATGCTTTATATATGATTGCAAGCGTGTATTCTAGGAGATGTGGGAGTTATAGGATGTACCTCGAAGGTGATAGTCCCCATCAAACAGTTATGATTGTGTGTGAGTTAAATTGATTTTCTCATATCTCAAATCGTCATAACATGTAGACGCTTATGCAATCTTGCGATGTTTTTCACACACAACACGCAATATTCTTTGCTACTCTTGATACATGTGCAGGTACAATATGATTTGGCCATCACAAGGTTTACATGTGTTAATGTATGCTCACTAAACTGTCTTAACTTGTTTTTGAAATATAAAAATGGTTAGACGTGTTTAGTGTGTGTGTTTGGATCATTGGTTGAGAGATGATTTTGAGAGTTCAAAATGCTGTTTGGATCATTGGTTGAGTTGCATGGTTGATTGCATTTATATCTGTGTTTTTCTTTTCTTGAAAAACTGTTTTTAAGCAATCTCGACAGCTCCTCGATACCTCTCGATACCTAGCTTATCTGTCGAGCTCTTCAGTTGCTTTTTATCGCAATCTCGACACCTCTCGATAGCTAGGTGAATCGATCGAGAAAGTTCATGTCCCCTCAATACCTCATCGATCCATCGAGCTTGTTTTGCTGTGGACACCTCTGGACACCTTTTCGATCGATGCATCTGTCGAAGTCTTTAAATCTCGACACCTCTATTGTCAAGATTTACTTAACTTCTATATATTTGTTCAACGCGATCCGGTCTTCATTTTCTCGATCTCTCTCGATCTGTCTGTGCCTTTTCACCTCCCAAACTTCTCTCTCACACTTCAAACTTCATCTCAAAGAGATTTTCGGCCTTAATCAAGTTCTTCTTCACTTGGTAAGTGTCCAAATCTCTCATTTTCATGCATTTCATGATTTTTTAACCTAAGTTTTTGGGTTTTTGAAATTTTTTTGGGGTTTTTCAATATTGATGAAGTTTTTGTGAAATTTTTGGGTTGGTTTTTGTGAAAATGCTTTAAAATCTTCATGCATTGCATCCCATGTGCATTATAACTATATGTTCATGCATTTAGATGTGTGTTATATATGTTAACTGCTTGCGTGCTGATAGGTTTGGATTGGGCTGAGCCCATGATGCAATTATCTTTGCACGTCACATGCTCATGCATTTTCATGCATACGTCCTTTACATTCAATATATTTTTATGTATTTGAACTGTTTTTGGGACTTTTCTGAGTGTTTCTTTCTTCCCCCTCACTCTCTAGTTTACGTTAGTGCGTTATGGCACCAAAGCGTAAATCTGCTCCGTCCAAGAACCCTCTGCGTTCTAGGGCATCGTCTTCTTCTTCTGATCCTACCCCCTCTTCTGTTCGGTTTCGTGATGAGAATGCCCGAAAGGACTTCTCGGAGAACTTTTCTCGACGAGGTGTTCATTCGAAACACCAAGTCATTTTGTCGGACTTCTCCATGACCTACCCACTGTCATTCACAGTCGGGGTTGGGAGTCACTGTGTGATGTCCCGGTCACCTGTCCTTCCGTGCTGATTTAGGAGTTCTACTCCAGCATGCATGGACTTGATTCTTCAATACCTCATTTCTTTACTCGTGTTTGAGGTATGCGCATTACTGTCACACAGGAGATTGTCTCTGATGTGCTCCATATCCCGAGGGTAGAGTATCCTGACTACCCCGGTTGTAAGCGTTTGAGGACTGTGTCCAAAGACGAGATGATCTCTGCTTTTTGTGAATGTCAGTTTACTCCATGTTCGACCTTTGCTAAAGGTCCTAGATTCATGAACATGGTTATGACTTTTGTTCTTCACCTTCTTTCTCATTATAACTCTATTACCGAGCCCCGTGCTCAATTTTTCCTTTCTTTGTTAGAGCATCTCACTATAGATTTTCTCTCACACTTCATTCTTTCTATCATAGATGTCTATAGGGATACGACGACCCGTGATAAGCTCATCTTTCCTTCCGCTATCACGAGGATCTTACGCCATTTTTCTGTTCCCTTTCCTACTTCTGACCACTTTCACGTGATGTGTGCAATTGACGCCACTATCGTTAAACGGAGCGAGGTGCAGTTTTGTTCAAGGCGGTCTAGTACGGTAACTCCCCCCACTCCTTCTACTCCATCCACATCTAGTCCCTCCTCTTCTACGGGACGTGTGACACTCGAGGACATCATGACGCAACTTCAGCGCATGGATGCTCGCCTTGACACTCTCAGTGATGAGTTGTGTCAGGTGAACACTTGTGTTGGCCGCATTGCTTGACGCCAGGCTGAGATAGGCGGTTACACCATGCCTTCCACTCCTGTGGCCTCTGCAGATGAAAGTGATGGCTTCGGTGATGATGATGATGCTACTGCTTCAGATGATGAAGATGATGGAGATGCTAGCTCACCCAGCGATGACGAGATGTCTACTTGACACTCTTATCCTTTGTCACTCGTGACAAAAAGGGGAAGTAGTTTTGGTTATGAGAGTAGTCATAGTTAGGGGGAGAGTTAGTATAGGAGATTTTTGTTAGGGGGAGAGTAGACACTGAGGGATGTAGTGAGGACTTGATGTATTTCTTTTATTTTTTTTCTATTTGAGATACATTATTCTTGTATATTGGTCTTGTGACCATTATTGACATACATTGTACGTATATTCCTTTTATATTGATGTATGTCTTGTATGCAATCTATTATTTTCTGTTTCACACAAAGATACCTTGATGAGTTTTGTTTAAAGTGTTTCAGAAATACAGGTTGTCAAAGTCTTTCTTACCATAGACTCTCTTCTTGCAAAGTTTTTCAAGAGTTTGTGTTAGGATAGATTTTATTATATTCAACAAGTGAATATGAGTTGAGTGATTTTCCAACAGTATTTTGGTAGATTTAGGATGTGTTTAATACTTCAAGAAACCTTGTTTCAAGTTCAAATGTTAAAACCATGCAAGTCTGTCCAAGATTCAAGTGAAAAAAGTGTTGTTCATTAAAGCTCGACAACTAGTATCTATCGAGACCTGTAAAGCTGTTCCAGCCCGTGGCTTGACAGCAGCTCGACAGATAGGGTATCTGTCGAGGTTTATGAAAAACAGAATTTCAATTCTGTTTTGACTCCAATCTGTGATTGTATGTTTGGACTTTCTTTTCTCACAACCCTAAACATATAAAAGGATTATTTTAAGGGCCGTCAAAGATGACACAAGTTGCACAAGTGTTGAGCAAAGTTTATTCAAGCAAATTTAGTAATTGGTGAGATTGTCACTACAGAACAAGTCCAATTGGGTATTGGGGTAAGGGTTCAACTGTAGGTTGGTATAAGGTATTAGGATTCCTTTACTTGTAACCGCTTATTGTGATAATAGTGGATTCTCGGGAGTGGTGATCTTAAAATCACCCGGTGGAGTTTTTGCCGTGTAGGTTTTTCCCATTCGTAAACAAATCACCGTGTCAATTTATTTTCTGCTGCATACTTTAGTAATTGGTGATTTGTTTATGCTACCACGCGTTTGCATGTTAATTTGATTAATTAATAAACTTGACTAATTAATCAATTAATTTATCACAAGGGGTCAATTCGTTTTTGGCCTATCATAATGTGAACAAACATTTACTTAATAATATTTTCTTTGTGATTTGGGGTTTGTATAGAGAGTTGTAGCAATAGAGGAAAAAACAAATCTCTTTTTGTGACAACAGAAAGTGGAGAAAAGTTTCATAGTAGCATAAAGTGGAGAAAGGTTCCACAGTAGAACAAAAGGTCAAAAGCACAAGATTTTATTGCGCGAATGCTATTCGGACTATAGATTTAAAGTTTGTGCATAGACTGACAACGGCAAGATGGGACTTCAAAGCCTGTTCTGCGGTAATAGTAGACCGAACTCCTTTCTTAGTAAAGGCCCATACAAGAAGCTATCCACTAGTATTAGGACACGTGTCTAGGGTGTGAAAAAGAGGGAAAAAGGCCCCAACAATATCTTTTATACCATGTTTTATATAGATTATTTTATTCTTATAATTTACATTTAAATAATATAAATTGAATATAGTATTTCTTCATTTTACTTTGCAAGATATATATATATTGTTATTTAATTAATTAATAATGTAATATATTTGATATAGATCATGTCGAACCTTACAAAACTTGAATTTGTGGCCCTTGACATCTTGAGCAAGAATTATTTATCATGGATCGTTGATGTCGAGATCCATCCAAAGGAAATGAACCACGCATTGATAAATCTTAAAGCAAAATCTACTACTCTAGTCCAGTCCTGACATGACAAGTGTCATTAAACTAGGAAGGGTGAGTTTTATATGGTACAAAATGTTGTTTGCTCAATGAGGCCCTATTTGGCGATCGAATACCGTTGTTCCATGAGTGGTGGTCCCTTGGGACATATCTATCAATTCCACAAGCCCTTCAAACTACGATCTTGTATCATTCCCAAAATGTACTATGCCGAACCCTAATCCTAATGGGTCCAAGTTTCAACTCTTGTCCATAGACAAGCCAACAAGCTTAGTCTCTGTTGAGTTGTGTTTCGTAAGAGTCAACCTTGTCGATGCCAAATGTCATTGAATTGAGGTTTCTGTATGAGTTGGGATATTTTTCCAGAACACCTATGCATGATGATTAATAACATGTTGTTCATTTCATTTCTGACGAGTATCAAGTGGAGGTCGTCTAGCTTAAAGATGACCATAGCTGCATCTAAATCAGAAACGAGTGTAGGGGCAAGACCCCGTCCGTATAGACGAGACAGGACCGCATTCATTGAAGGCATAAATAAAGGCCATCAAGACAGCTGATAAGGAATAAGTGCGCCGGATCAGTTACAAAGGCAATGATGGCCCAACGGTCATCCGTTACACTCTAAATAGAATCTTCATTGTCAATTAATGCTGCGTTTCTTTCAGGAGAAAAATTCTTAGAGGAGCATTAACAAACATAACTACACCGACCCGAAGCAAACTATAAAAAGTAAATAGAACTCATGTAAAAGAGATGTGAAAAACAAAATATATACCTGCGAGAGAATTCATTGAGAGCTATTTAGCTGCCTTTAGCATCGGAGTATTCTTAACTGGCGCCACGCCGGTGAAACTTCATTTGCCTTTCTTTTCTTGACAACAGGTACCGGAGCTCGTCCATCGACATTGACGAGGACCATACTGACGAGGTCAATTTTTGGCTTCATCAGTTTGGCGCCGTCTGTGGGGACACGAGTTGATTCCTTCTCAAACCATTGTGCTCCTACCGATAAAGCTCCTGTCGCTTGATGGACTCCACACCAGCACCACCCCCAGATCCTATGGTGATGGCTCAGCAGATCCAAACTCTAACAGCCAATGTACAAGAGCTAATGAAGCAGAATGAAGAGTTAAAGCACCGAGCACGTCCAAAGGGCAGTAATGCTTCGCACCACCGACGTAGACATAGCGACATGACGAGGAAGCTAGCAGCCCTGAAAATAGCATGGGAAAGGACACAACAGAGTACACTGGGCAGTCTGCACATGACAACGATCACATAATGAAGAGCTTACGAAGGGAGCTGGATGAGGTAAAGAATTCCATGAAGGGGAAGACAGTAATGAACCTTGATGGCATGCTTAAACGAAGATTCACCTTTCACAACAAGCGTGTTGGAGTGCCCCCTGACTCTGAAGTTTTGTCTGCCACAGCTGGAGTTCTATAGTGGCACGAAGGACCCTCTCGACCACATAGGGGCCTTCAAGACTATCTTGAACCTCCAACAGACCCCGGATGAAGTCATATGCAAATATTTCCCTACCACCTTCAGAGGGGCTGCTAAGGTATGGTTCAGCAAGTTGCCAGCGTCTTCAATAGCGAATTTTGAACAACTCAGTGACTCATTTGTTCACCATTTCATTGGGAGGCAGCATCATAAAAGGCCAACTTCTTATTTGCTAACAATAAGGCAGCAGGAAGGGGAAAGCCTAAGGGATTATATGAAGCGTTTCAACAAGGTTGTGCTGGAAATTGACGAAGCCGACGACCAAGTGATAATGACGACCTTCCAGGCTAGACTCAACAACCCTAATCTCATCTTTTCATTGCGAAAGACGCCGCCAACCTCTATGACGGATCTCCTATTCAAAGCTCAGAAGTACATGAACGGAGAGGATTTCTTACTACAAAAGGGCTAACAGGAAAACAAAAGAAGGAAGAACCTGGTGATTCCCAAGGTAAGAAAAAAGATTGTAAGGACTCATATTCGGAGGCTAAGGACAGCAAGAGCAGTTCTGACACCCTGAAGAAGAAGATGAACTTCACCCCATTAGTGATGCCTGTAGACAAAATCCTGATGCATATTAAGGATGAACTAGGCCTGAAATGGCCCAAGCCATTAAGTACGTCCTCCAGGAAGCGTGACCCGAAGAAGTACTGTCGTTTTCACAAGGATCATGGCCACTACACTGAAAAATTCCGTGACCTAAAAGAGCAAATTGAAAAATTGATTCAACGAGGGAAACTCCAAAAGTTCATCAAGAGGGACCATTAATTCCGATCACGGACTGACGACAAGCCTCATGACGATACCAAGGATGATAATAGGAGGACCAGTATCGGGAGGGTCATACGAGTCTTTGAAGAAGATTTACCAGAGGCAGATTAACAGCGTGCACATCAAGCATCCATCCATAAAGTACCGACGATCAGAGAGTGACGACATAACATTCTCTGAGCGAGATGCAAGTGGAATCAAGCAACCCTATGACGACCCGCTAGTCATCATGCTAGAAATTGAAGGTTTCAACACAAGAAGAGTGCTAGTTGACAACGGGAGCTCTGCGGATATAATGTATATGATGGCCTACCAACAGTTGAGGTTGGAACCAAAGCGGCTTCGACCTTTCAAATCCTCGTTGGTCAGCTTCAGCGAGGATTGAATCTATCCAAAGGCCATCATCTCATTGAGAGTCACAGCAGGAACACATCTAGCCCAAATAACAAAACAAGTTGATTTCTTGATCGTCGATTGTCCATCGTCCTATAATGTCATCTTGGAACGACCTACACTGAATCGGCTTAAGGCTGCAACTTCAACCTATTGCCTCAAAGTGAAGCTTCCAACCCCGCATGGGATAGGAGAAATACGTGGGGATCAGCTCCTGGCTCGAGAGTGTTACCAGGCGGTGTTAGCCTCCAGAGAAAACCATACCTGGGTGGTAGAAGAAGAGCCAAAGAAGCCTGTCCAAGAGTTGGAAGATGTGAACCTAGTAGAAGGAGACACTACCAAGGTCACGAAGATTGGAGCAGGACTTGACTTAACCCTGAAGGACAAGATCGTGGAGTTCCTAAAGCAGAATATGGATATCTTCGCCTGGACCCATAAGGATATACCAGGTATAGACAACAAAGTTATAGAACACCGGTTGAATGTCAACCCCACTAGAAAGCCCGTCCAACAGAAGCGACGAGTTTTTGCTCCTGAAAGGAATAAAGCTGTTGTGGAAGAGGTAGAGAAACTTTTAACTGTCGGGTTCATCACGGAAGTCTACTACCCTAAATGGCTCGCCAACATTGTCGTGGTGAAGAAGTCCAACGGGAAATGGCGTATGTGCGTTGATTTCACAGATCTCAATCGTGCTTGCCCAAAAGACAGCTTTCCACTTCCTAGGATCGACCAACTAGTAGATTCAACAGCTAGTCACGAGCTACTAACCTCTATGGATGGATTTTCAGGTTACAACCAAATTCGCATGAGCAAAGAGGACCAGGAGAAAACAACCCTTGTCACTAGCCAGGGGCTGTACTGTTATAGGGTCATGCCTTTTGGTCTGAAGAATCACTAGCCAGGGGCTGTACTATTACAGGGTCATATGTCTGAAGAATGCAAGGGTGACCTATTAGAGGCTGGTGAATCAAATGTTCAGCAAGCAGATTGGACGGAATATGGAAGTGTATGTGGACGACATGCTCGTGAAAAGCAGAAAAGCAAAATTACATCTGGACGACCTCAGAGAAACTTTTGACACGTTGAGGAAGTATCAGATGAGATTGAACCCGGCAAAGTGCGTGTTTGGAGTCTTGTCAGGCAAGTTCCTGGGGTTCATGGTTTCGCAACGGGGTATAGAGGCCAACCCAGGGAAAGTCAAAGCCATATTAGACATGACCTCCCCAAGAAGTGTGAAGGAAGTACAGAGGCTGACGAGACGAGTAGCAGCTTTGAACAGGTTCGTCTTTAGAGTCACGGATAAATGCATCATACTTTTTAAAACGTTGAAACAGGCCTTCTAGTGGACGGAGGAGAAGAAGCTTTCCAGGCCCTCAAGAATTACTTATCCAAGCCACCGCTTTTGAGTCCATCCGTTGAAGGAGAAGATCTATTCCTATATTTGGTTGTCTCCCAAACGGCCGTGAGTTCGGCATTGATCCGTGAAGAACTGAGGATCTAGAAGCCGGTCTATTACACAAGTCAGACTTTCCAGGGCATAAAAGCAAAATGCCCAAAAATAGAAAAGCTAGCCTTTACACTGATTGTCGCGTCAAGGAAACCTCGTCCCTATTTCCAGGCACACACGATACTAGTCATGATAGACCAACCTCCACAAAAGGCCATGGGTAGGCCGGATGCAGCAGGAAGAATGGTCCAATGGGTTGTAGAATTGAGTTAATTTGACGTCGATTATAGGCCTAGGATGGCGATCAAGGCCCAAGCATTGGCTGACTTTGTCCCCGAGTTCACTATTGCTGATCAAGATCCAGAGTCAGATTACTGGGCGGTGTATACAAATAGGCCGGCAGCAGCAGGCATCGGAGGAGTAGGAGTGATCCTCTTATCCCCTGAGAAAGACATCCTCAAATACGGAGTCCAGCTTCAGTTCCCAGCAACGAATAACGAAGCAGAGTACGAAGCTGTCTTGACGGGCTTGAGAATTGCAAAAGCCTTGGGTGTAAGAAACTTGAAGCTGAATTCTGATTCAAAACTTGTGGTGGGGCAGATAACCAACTAGTACGAGGCCAAAGAAGACAGAATGAAAAGGTACTTAACGCTGACTAATCAGTTAGTTTCTAACTTTGATGATGTCAAGATCACTTAGGTACCAAGGGAGGAAAACTCGGAAGCGAATGAAGTTGCTAGGCTAGCATCGTCAGCTACCAACGAAGGACGACCTAGATTGTACATGGAAGTGCAGCACCTCCCAAGCATTAAGGGGTTTGACATTACATCCAATCTGGAGGGAGCTGGATGGACCCAATAATCACGTACATCAAGGATGGCAACCTCCCTGCAGATCCCTTAGAAGCCAGAAAAGTCAAAGTAAGGTCGTCCAGGTTCACAATCTTGAATGACGAGCTCTACAAGAGGGGATTTTCACAGCCCTACTTAAAGTGCCTCGACCCAGAAGATACTGCGTATGTACTAAAAGAGATCCACGAAGGTGTCTGCGAAAATCACTCTGGACCACGGTCACTCGTTGGGCAAGTTGTCCATGCCCATGCAAAAAGATACAGCTCAGGTCGTTCAGAGATGCGACAAGTGCCAACGGTTTGGAAACGTGCAGCATGTCCCAGCAGAGCACTTGACCAACATCACATCACCATGGCCATTCTCCACATGGGGAATTGATATACTAGGCCCCCTACCTCCTGGTAAGAAGCAGGTAAAATTTTTAGTCGTCGCTATTGACTATTTCACGAAGTAGGTGGAAGCAGAGCCTTTAGCAGTTATAACGGAGGCCAAAATACAACACTTTGTATGGAAAAACCTAGTTTGTCGGTTCGGGATTCCACGGGTTATCATCTCTAACAATGGACGACAGTTTGACAGCCACAAGTTTAGGGATTTTTGCAAGGAACTGGGGATAAGGAATCACTATTCCTCCCCTGGACACCCACAAGCAAACGGCCAGACTGAAGTTATAAATCGGACTTTGCTTAAGCTAATCAAAACCCGACTTAAGGGGGCAAAAGGAGCATGGCCTAACGAGCTTCCATGAGTGTTATGGGCCTACAGAACGACAATGAGGACACCAACAGGCAAGACACCCTTCAAGCTGGCATTTGGAATTGAAGTAGTAATTTCTGTGGAAGTTGGAGTGTCAAGTCTCAAAAGAACATGTTATGACGAACGCAGCAATGACGAGGGCCTCAAGTTAGCTCTGGATTACTTACCTGAGGTCAGAGATGATGCAGCTCAAAGAATGGCTTTATATCAAGGGAGGATGACGAGATACCATAATCAGAGGGTAAAACTGAAACGTTTCAATCCTGGAGATATGGTTCTACGGAAGGTTTCACAAGCCACCAAAGATCCAAACGAAGGGAAGCTAGGCCCCAACTGGGAAGGTCCATACAAGGTCATCCGTTATTCAAGAAGAGGGAGCTACTACCTGGAGGATGCAAATGGGAAACCTTTACCTCGTCCTTGGAATGCAGAGCACCTTAAAAAGTACTATCAGTGAGGGAACAGACCTTCAACATTAATAAGTTCCAGAATTTGGAACACCTCATTTATTCATCAACAGATAAGTGGGATTTCATTGTTTTTATGTATTTGTTTTATTTTCAGTACTTTTTGTTTTTTCGTGAAGTATTATCCTTGTAATCCCCTTTTTATAAACAAGGATGAATAAAACAGAGAAAACGTTTGTAGAGCTATTTCTTTTCAAATGATTAGATGTCAAACACTCCATGGTGAAAATCTCTTTTATCGAAAAGACAAGTTCAAAGCACGACAACTATGATAAAAATTTCGTCAGCATCAAAGATGAGTTTAAATCATAACTAAGTGATAAAAACTTTAAGTTTAAATCACGAGGATAAAAGCTCGGCCAATATGAATGACGAAGTTAAAAATCCAAATCAAGTGATAAAAACTTTAAGTTTAAATCACAAGGATAAAAGCTCCGTCAATATGAATGACGAAGTTAAAAATCCAAATTAAGTGATAAAAACTTTAAGTTCAAATCACGAAGATAACAGACTCAGCCAATATATATATGACGAGTTCAACTTATGAATTAAGTGATAAAAAGCACAATCTAAGTGATAAAAAACTACAAGTTTAATTCGCAGAGCCTGGAATGTTGTAAACAGTCAAGCTTATGTTATAGCATGAGCAAAACAATAGGTTTGTAGCAAAAAGTTTGTCCAAAACCAAAGCCTCAAAACCAAGAGGCAATAAGGCAAAAAAAAAAAAAAACTAAGGCCTCGAAACACAGAGGCAACCATTGTTCGTCAAAGATAAAACCCCAAAACAAAGGGGCAACCATTGTTTTCCAAAAAAAAAAAAAGGGAGAATGAATATACTACGAAAGAGGGACAGTAGGCTCGTCGGTATCCTTTCCTTCAGCAACTTCCTTCCCAGTCAAATCTTTCTCCATCGCTGCACCAGTTTCAGTTTCTTCTTGCTCCTTGGCTTCATCTACAAGCACCTCGGTGTCAATCTTCTCAAAGTCTAAATTGGAGAAGTCCACGGCCAAGCTGTGATGCTTCATTGTCCACCGACACAGAAGCTCGAACCCTTTGAAGTACTGGATAAACTGAAGATCTGAGAACTCATCTAACTGCTTGAATTTCTAGATGATTTTCTCTCTCTCTGCATCAGTTTTTAGGAGGGCAGCTTGAATCTCTTCATCCTTCTAGACGACAAGCGCTTTCTCTACACGCAAGGCCTCAGTAAGCTCCTTTATTTTCTCATTCGATTCGTTCCTCTCATTCATAGCAACAATTAGATCTTTCCTCAACTTGGAGCATTCTACCTCGACGGACTCCACCTTTGAGTTGGCCACCACAACCTTCTCTTCCGTGTTCAAATAGTCAGTCGTGATGCGCAATGACTCCCCAAGGACCTGATAGAAACAAGCAAATGAAAGGAGAGACCATGCACATAGAAAAATACCAAAGCAATGCTGAAAGAAAAAACCACATACTTGTAATAATTTATGGATATGACGGCTGACCAGCTCGTGGGAAGGGATGGATGACAAACCCTTGAGTTCATTGTCAGTAATTACGTTGTGAGCACGGCCCATAGCAGTAGCAGGATCATCCCAAACGCTCCTTCCAACCTTGCCTTTCCCTTTAGCACGGGTAGTTAGAGGGGAGAAGCCAGTCACTTCTAAGGATGGAGTAGAAGAAGTAAGGGCAATATGAACGGGAGGAAGAGTAGCAACCTCACTTTTCTCGTTGCCCAACTTCTTCTTCTTGGAATCAGCAGTCATATTGGATAAGGGTTCATTCTTCAAATTCTTGATGCGGGCATACTTCTCTTTACTATATCTAGTGGCCATTTCTGCTAGGTAAAACAAAAAAACAAAAAAAAAACAAGTAGGCAGTCAGGCAGAGTACAGACGAAGCTAATAAAGATGAAGGAGTTTTAGAAACTTATGGACAGACGATCTTACTCTTTTAACTTTTTTGGAGTTGTCTCAAACTTACCTTCATTTGATGTAAATGAGCGTTTATATAGTGTACACTTGAAGCAGTTACTTGTCTAGTAACTTCCCCTATTTTTGAGGAGGTCCAAAGGTTCAGGGTTAACTTCCACAACCGCTATGGAAGTTAGACTATTTGATCTTATCTTCCATAACTGTTATTGGAAGTTAAGTACTTAGTAAGAAGTTGTGGCAATGAACCTCGATTTTCACTCATGCCTCGGAATAGGAACGCGTGGTCCAATTCATTAACTCTTATAAAGAAACACACTTGGAATTTCCTAAGTGTCTGGGGTCGTCCAAACGTTTTCTTAATGGACGACCCTCAAGTGCATGGATGGCCAATTCTATAAAGGAGGTCCATTCTTGCCTTCTTAACATGGATGAATCTCATGGACGAGCTTGAAGTTGGCTTAATTCTTAGTTCACCATCACTTAGAAGTAGAGCTTAGTAGTTAGTAGTTAGTGTTGCTTAATAGTGTAGTCTGTGTAGACAATGGACAATAGATGCTTTAGGCTTTAGCTTCCCTTTTGTATTTTTTTTTTTTTTCGCTTTCATTTAACTCTTTATTTTTTTTAATAAATAGCACACCTTGCCATGTAATTTTAAATATTTTTTAGGGAAAAAAAAGTTAAAAAATGGGTGGGCTACGGGTTAGGTCGGGTCGAATCGAGTTGGCTCGCAAAAAATGGGCGGGCCGCAAGTTGGCTCGTATTTAATTCGGGCCAAGAAAATTGGGTTTGGGCCGAGCTAAAACGGGCGAGTTCAGATCTAGCCAAAACGAGTAGGTTCGGATCGAATCAAAATGGGCGGGTTCAAGTCGGGTCAGTGAATTTCAGTTTGTTTTGCCATGTATTATACATTAAAATTGATTTATCTTTTTTTATTTAATTTTTTATAGAAAAAATTGATTGATTTATCTTTTTGAGAAAGAAAGTAGAAACACACACATGATTTTTATTTGCTAAAAATATGGAAATAATATAATATTCACTTTCACCACACTGCCTTGGTTTTGTTCAAATCTCTAGTCTCTCTTCTCTAGAGTTTAGACCGACCTAGGGTTACGTACGGTTTCTTTCTTCCAAATCCAAAACCCAATTCGAAATCCCAACAAATACAATAACCTCAGTCTCTCTAAAACCCTAATTTTCTTCATTCTCTGGCTTAGCCCTAGCTTTCATCTCTGTTCAAAGAAATGGACCCAGAGATCGCCAAGACTCAGGAGGAGCGGAAGAAAATGGAGCAGCAATTAGCCTCCATGACTTCCCTCACCTTCGACACCGATCTCTACGGCGGAAACGACCGCGACTCTTACGTCACCTCCATCCCCGTCAACGAGGACGAGGACAACCTCGATTCCCTCATGGACAACGAGGTCGCTCGCAAATTGGCCTCCTATACTGCTCCCAAATCCCTCCTCAAAGAGATGCCCAGGGGTTCCGACGAGAACGACGACGTTTCGGGCTTCAAGAAGCCGCAGCGAATCATCGACCGCGAAGACGATTATCGGAAGCGGAGGTTGAATCGCGTCATCTCGCCGGAGAGGCACGACGCTTTCGCCGCCGGCGAGAAGACTCCGGACCCTTCCGTCAGGACTTACGCCGATGTCATGAGAGAGGAGGCGTTGAAGAGAGAGAAGGAGGAGACTTTGAAACTCATTGCTAAGAAGAAGAAGCAGCAGCAAGAGGAAGAGGAAGCCGCCCCCGAAAAGCCGCCCGCGGATTCTTCTGCGGCGGCGCCCAAGAGAAGGAACCGATGGGACCAATCGCAGGATGATGGCGGTGCCGGTGCTGCTGCTAAGAAGGCCAAGACTGCGTCTACGTCGGATTGGGACTTGCCGGATACCACTCCTGGGCGGTGGGATGCGACGCCGACTCCTGGGAGATTAGGCGATGCTACGCCGTCTGCTTCCGTGGGGAGGAGGAATAGGTGGGATGAGACTCCGACGCCGGGGAGAGTGGTGGATTCGGATGCAACACCGGCATCAGGTGGTGTTACCCCGGGGGCAACACCGGCAGGTATGACTTGGGATGCCACACCAAAGCTATCGGGTCTTGCCACGCCGACGCCAAAAAAGCAGAGGTCGAGGTGGGATGAAACGCCGGCTACAATGGGGAGTGCAACCCCAATGACTGGGGCTACGCCGGCTGCAGTTACGCCCGGTGTTACTCCCGTTGGTGGGCTTGATCTTGCAACCCCGACTCCTGGGGCAATTAATTTGCGTGGAGCAATCACGCCGGAGCAGTATAATTTATTGAGGTGGGAGAAGGATATTGAGGACAGGAATAGGCCATTGACAGATGAGGAGTTGGATGCAATGTTTCCACAAGAGGGGTATAAGATTTTGGACCCGCCGGCATCCTATGTGCCAATTAGGACTCCGGCGAGGAAGCTGCTTGCTACCCCAACCCCGATGGGGACTCCACTGTATGCCATTCCGGAGGAGAATCGTGGGCAGCAGTTTGATGTGCCCAAGGAAGCACCTGGTGGGTTGCCATTCATGAAGCCTGAGGATTACCAGTACTTTGGGGCATTGTTGAATGAGGAGGAGGAAGAGAAAATGACTTCTGACGAGCTGAAAGAGAGGAAGATTATGAAGCTTCTGCTTAAGGTTAAGAATGGGACACCACCGCAGAGAAAAACGGCTTTGAGGCAGCTTACCGATAAGGCAAGAGAGTTTGGGGCTGGGCCGTTGTTTAACCGGATTCTGCCATTGCTTATGCAGCCCACTTTGGAGGACCAGGAGAGGCATCTTTTGGTGAAGGTTATTGACAGAGTGCTTTACAAACTTGATGAGTTGGTACGTCCTTATGTTCATAAGATTCTTGTTGTGATTGAGCCTTTATTAATTGATGAGGATTACTATGCGCGTGTTGAGGGTAGAGAGATTATTTCTAATCTTAGTAAAGCTGCTGGTTTGGCTACTATGATTGCTGCTATGCGCCCGGATATTGATAATATTGATGAATATGTTAGGAACACCACTGCAAGAGCTTTCAGTGTGGTTGCTTCTGCTCTTGGGATTCCTGCTCTCTTGCCCTTCTTGAAGGCTGTCTGTCAAAGTAAGAAATCGTGGCAAGCTAGGCACACTGGGATTAAGATTGTTCAGCAGATTGCCATTTTGATTGGTTGTGCCGTACTTCCTCATCTGAGGTCCCTCGTGGAAATCATTGAGCATGGTTTGCTTGATGAGAATCAGAAGGTGAGGACAATCACTGCGTTGTCTTTGGCTGCTCTTGCTGAGGCTGCTGCCCCATATGGTATTGAAAGCTTTGACTCGGTGTTGAAGCCTTTGTGGAAGGGGATCAGGTCTCACCGTGGGAAAGTGTTGGCTGCATTCTTGAAGGCAATTGGTTTTATTATTCCGCTCATGGATGCGCTGTATGCGAGTTACTATACTAAGGAGGTGATGGTCATTCTGATTCGTGAGTTCCAGTCACCAGATGAAGAAATGAAGAAGATTGTTCTGAAGGTGGTGAAGCAGTGTGTGAGTACAGAGGGTGTGGAGGCTGATTACATTCGCAGTGATATACTTCCTGAATTCTTTAGGAATTTCTGGGTCAGGAGGATGGCTTTGGATAGGAGAAACTATAGGCAACTTGTGGACACAACGGTGGAGATAGCAAATAAAACTGGTGTTGCCGATATAGTAGGGAGAATTGTTGAGGATCTTAAAGATGAGAGTGAACCTTACAGACGAATGGTTATGGAAACCATAGAAAAAGTGGTTACAAACTTGGGTGCATCTGATATTGATGCTCGGTTAGAGGAGCTTCTTATTGATGGAATCCTTTATGCCTTCCAAGAGCAGACCAGTGATGATGCCAATGTGATGCTTAATGGGTTTGGTGCGGTTGTGAATGCACTTGGGCAGAGAGTGAAGCCTTACCTACCCCAGATTTGTGGTACAATTAAATGGCGGTTGAATAACAAGAGTGCAAAGGTGAGACAGCAAGCAGCTGATCTCATTTCAAGGATCGCTGTTGTCATGAAGCAGTGCCAAGAGGAACAATTGATGGGCCATCTTGGTGTTGTCTTGTATGAGTATCTGGGGGAAGAATATCCTGAAGTTCTGGGGTCAATTCTGGGAGCTCTGAAAGCAATTGTCAATGTTATTGGTATGACAAAGATGACTCCTCCTATAAAGGATTTGCTTCCTAGATTGACACCAATTTTGAAGAATAGGCATGAGAAAGTCCAGGAGAACTGCATTGACCTTGTTGGACGAATTGCTGACCGCGGTGCTGAGTTTGTTCCGGCGAGGGAGTGGATGAGGATTTGCTTCGAGCTTCTTGAGATGCTTAAAGCCCACAAGAAGGGTATTCGGCGAGCCACAGTGAACACCTTTGGATACATTGCCAAAGCCATTGGACCACAAGATGTCCTGGCTACCCTGTTGAATAATCTCAAGGTGCAAGAGCGGCAGAACCGTGTGTGCACAACTGTGGCAATTGCCATAGTTGCAGAAACCTGCTCTCCCTTTACGGTGCTGCCAGCCTTGATGAATGAGTATCGTGTGCCAGAGCTTAATGTGCAGAATGGTGTCTTGAAATCCCTCTCTTTTCTGTTTGAGTACATTGGTGAAATGGGAAAAGACTACATCTATGCTGTGACCCCATTACTTGAGGATGCCCTCATGGATAGGGATTTGGTTCACAGGCAGACTGCAGCTTCTGCTGTCAAGCACATGGCTTTGGGGGTTGCTGGTTTGGGTTGTGAGGATGCTTTAGTCCACTTGCTGAACTACGTGTGGCCAAACATATTCGAGACTTCCCCTCACGTGATAAATGCTGTCATGGAAGCCATTGAAGGAATGAGGGTGGCCTTGGGTGCTGCTATTGTTCTAAACTACTGCCTTCAAGGGCTATTCCATCCTGCCCGTAAGGTTAGGGAGGTCTACTGGAAGATTTATAACTCACTGTATATTGGAGCACAAGATGCGCTTGTGGCGGCTTATCCTACGCTGGAGGACGAGCAGAACAACGTATACAGTAGGCCCGAGTTAATGATGTTTGTCTAAAGTGCAGCTTCATTGTACACCTTAGAGAGCAGATTTTTCACATGGGGACTGATGTTATCATGATAGGCAATTTACTTATCTTGGCTGATGTAGTTTCTTTAAATCAGTTTGTTAATTAAACTATATTGACTCTCTATTACGTCTCTGTGGATACTTCCACCTTGTTTGCTTCTTAAATTATCTGTTATGTATGTAGGAGTATTCCAACTAATTGTTATTGATTCTCATACTTCTCATGTTCCTTTTTGTGTTTGAAGTGTGTTTTTCTATACTCACTCTTAGATTTCCTTTCTGTAGTGGTGGTGGTGGCGTTGTTTGTTTTGTGTGTGTGTGTGGTATTAGAATCTAGTATCAACAATCTGCAGGACTGCAACCTCATTGAACTTATAGAAAGACCTTGTAAAGTTAAGGGCTGAGAGAGAGACAGAGAGATTAATCATTTGGGAGTTAGGGTTAAGGTTTCTGTTTAAGTCAGAGTTGGATTAATAAATTGGGAGTTAGTATTGGATTTTAATTGCAATTTCTAGTTCTTTTTGTTTCAAATATATCCTTTTGGTTCTTGTTTCTTTTCTAGAAATCTATTTGGGGTTCTCTGCATTTTTACAGGCTGGATACACTGCATATTTGTGGATATTGGACTAGGATTCCTTGTGGTTAACCTGGTCTGAAGCTTTAAATTGTACATCACAAAGGGAAGAAAAGTTAGCCAGGTTTACATTATTTCTGTTATAGCTCTATAAAATAAAATAAAATAAAAAATTCTGCTATAACAAGTTATGCTTTAATTGCTTTCATCATTTGTATGCTGTTTACTCTTATATTTATGTGTCATTGTTACTCTCTCTCATAGGATAACTAATTTTAGAAGTGATTCATGCACCACTGAAGTTTATTTGGCTAAAGTATATTATATGCTACTATAAAAAAGAAAGAAATTCCTTTCTTTGTCCTGATTGAACTGTCAAGATTCTTGAATCTATAGTTTTCTTTACCAAACTGCAAGTCCAAGCATATTGTAATTAAGTAGCAGCACATATTGTAATTAGTAATTTCATGAATTTGATGTCAATGCTTCACTGAATTTGTGTAAAATTGTTAACGGAAGTTCAAATTGAAAAGCTTAGTCCATATGATTGACCTTTTGAAGGATTGCCTGTATGGTGTTTATTAGAATGATCGTTTGCTTGGCATTTCTCTATTGGCTTATGCTGTTGCTTCTAGTGGATGGGTATACGGTGGTGTCATTTATGGTGTATCACTGTATTGTTTTAGCTGTGTGGTGCTCTATAGGAAGGGGGTCTAGAAGGGGGAAAAGAAAATTTTGTATATAAAGCTTTGGCCTGAATGAGGTCTTTGTAAGAGCATAACTTGTCTATTTGGCCCCATGATTTTGCAGACCAAACACGCTAGTTGTTGATAAATGTGAAAAAGGCAACTGTTTGAATCTTTAGTTTTTTTTGCATTTGTCAATAATCTTTGGTGGTGTTGTTGATGTGAATCCAGATTTTCAATTAAGGTTAGATGCTTGTAGTTAGGTTTCTCTAAAAGTTGGAGCTTGTCAAATACAATATTATTTTCTTTTATTTTCTTTGAAGTTGGATCACATGCCAAAATTCGACACATTAGCATCAATAATCAAATGATCAGTGGTGCATTGTTTGTGGTTTATTCAATGGTGAATCCTGTTGCCTCCCCATGCACACTTCTAAAGATGAGGACCTGATTTCTGTAAGAAAGTCATTGGTATTTTTCTATGAATACTTGAATGCTGTCTTAACTTTCTTTTTGTATTGGGCGTCACAGGTGTGGAATCCTATTCTGTTTACAGATGTGGAACTGCAACAACTAAGTCTCATAATTGTTCTAAATGTCGATGTTAGTGTTTTGGAGAGGGATTTGTGCTTCATACCACAATGGTATTTGTAGAGATACTTTGTGATTTAGTGGATGGTGATTTTTTGTTGCCTGAAAAAATATTAGAAGTAATTATGCCAAATAATCTTTGATATTTTACGCCCCTTACTGGAGATGCTTGCTTTCTTGAGATTGATATTTCACCTGTGCTCATTTCATTGTTAATCAATTTGAAAGAAGAATCTTTATTGCAATCGCTAGCAAAGTGCAGTTGTGGTAGCTCCAAAATCAGTTCAAAAAGTTCAAACTGCTGAAAATGTTTATATGTATAATATATATCTGGTTTGTTCAACTGGTAAAGTCTCTTGTTATTGAATAAGAAATTTGAGGTTTGATTTTTGCATACGCTAAAAACTAATTGTTGTTTTGGTCTAATGATAAAAAACAATCATTAGAAGTAAATGTCAAAGGTTGAAACTCTCTAAATAAAAAATAAAAAAATGTCTGCAGAACAATATGAATTATTTTTGTAGTTTCTTGGCTGTGCTTATGCAAAGCTTGAAGCAGGTGGAGTTGGATGACAATTTGATTATGTTTTTAACTTTCTACTTCACTCTATTTTTTTAGATAGGTCCTCACGTTTGTAAGCCCAAAATGATTTCAAACATGTGATTTTATACTTAGCTAATTTTCCTTTCTCAAATTATTAGATGCGTACTAAAAAAAATATATAAATAAATAAATAAACCACAGTTACTCCTCTAAGGTGACTCCTCTAAGCTCACTACCGATAAAGAGACTGTAAATTAAATAATGTCAAGTTAAATTAGTACATTTTTATAGGTACTCCTATAAACTCACAACTGATATAATTTTATTATTTACCATTCACAACTTGTCACATCAACAATTATGAAATGTTTTTTGAAAATTATTATTGAACTCCATAGTTATAGTTACTTACTGTTGCAAGTTTAGGCCACCAAGGTATGCATTATTTGTTGTTTGTACTCATGTACAATGGTACATTTGAGAAGCTAACTAAGAATGACAGCTTGATATGAAAACAACCACGCCGCATATATGTATGGTTACTGTTCATGTGCAAATGATTTTTTTTTTCTTTTTTTCTCTCTCTCCGTCAGGTTGCTCTCTCATCTGTCTTCTTCTCACAACAAAGAAAGAAAAAGGTGGGTAGGGTTATGTGGGTAGTGGTTTGTTTGATATAATAAAAAATTAAAAAAATATTATTATTTAAATAAAATAGATGATAGAATAGATAAACTGATGTGAGTGTTTTGTAAAAATAGGTGTGTAAAATAAAAAATATATATATGTTTTTTCTTGTAAAATAGACAAAATTTTTGCACGGATTGATGCGGTTGCTCTAAACCTGGGCAATTTACATAGCCCCAATATCATTGAGAGGATTCCCCAATTTCCTGAGTAGCCCAAATGGCTATCAGTGCACAGGTCCAACCGGCCAAGAGAAGCCCATCAATACTACCAAGGTGTGGGAAACGTGGACCCATCATATATATGAACAATTGAAAATTTGAAAGATTAAACCCTATCAGAATAGAAAACATAGAACATGTTTTTTCTTGAACTTTTTAAGGAGATACAGAATGAATTATGAGAACTTTATAAGATGATGCTGTTTTATCTGAACAAAGTCTACAGTAAAGAGAAGAAAATTATAAGAGCTCTACATCATATCTCATCATAGGTTGGCTTAATCTGAAGATTTTGGCAATGCGGTAGAAGGCCCTGAGAAAATGAGACTCCTCTGGAATGGGATCTTGGGAATAGGTGAATCCTTGTGAAGGATCGGCTCAGCAGGACGAATAACATGAGGAATATTCCCCATAGCTGCTTGTTTTTCTCTAAAAGTAGCCCAGGTCACCAAATAAAGACCAGCTATAATTAAAAATCCCCCTAAAACACTGTTTCCACAAGTAAAAACACCAAGTAAGCAATCATTCTGACAAAATGCCAAGTTCTAGTGCTACAAAAATTGGAACAATAGCATTATAGTACATTTGACAGTAAAATGAATTTTTTTTTGGGGGAAGTTTGGGGGAGGGGGGGTTAATGTAATATGATTTCATTAAGTAATCAAGGCATCTTCACACTGCAGCCATGGTAGAGCAAATGATAATAAAAAATTTAATGGTAGTGATTGGAGCAAACCTCCCCAAATAGACAGGGCTTCCAAGAAAAATTCTTGACAGGAAGGCAGAAGCTGCAGGTTGGACTGGATTGTAGAGAGCAACCATAGCAGGGCCCAAGATTTTATTGCTCCATGTTAGTAGTCCATAATTAAGGGCGGATGCAATAGTTCCCTGAGAAAAAAAAAGAATAATGTTCTTAGCCATACTTTCCCCCTTCAAATAATAGATTTTTAAAAAAAAAAACATAAAGTATACAAAGGGAATACATACACATACATATATGTGTGTGCACATGTGAGATCTCAGATTATTAACAAAGTCATTTGTATAACCAAAAAAGAAAATGCAAGACATTTGTGGCAAATTTCTATCATTCCTTTACTTGCAAGAGGAATTACAGCGACCACCCTACAAATATGCATGCAACAGAGTCAGCATCCATAATTAATGGCATTTGGTGCCTTATTCTGAAATCTAAGGAAGAGTAGGCTCCTGCTTCACTGCATCCCAATAGCTTGTATGTGTGTGTGTGTATTTGTGAACGGCTGAATATAAGAGAAGAAATATAAATCCGTTGGCTTCACCACCGTATGGGTGTTTGGATTCACCAACAAATGTTGAACAAAATCTCTGAATTATTCTTATTTGTCCAAAATGCACTACCTTAAAAAATGTCTGGGGGGCCTCCTTCAAATGGGCTCCCAGATACAACCATAGTAAATGTCATAATTGCAAAATCCCAAGCAGAGTCAACTAATACAAATAAGGAAATAACTAAAATGCTGAAATACCTATAAATAAATAAATAAAGGCTGAAATAAAATCACAATAAATCAATGCTCTGGCGCACGCATCAATATGTATATTAAACCCTGACAATTTAAAAGACTCAATTTATTCTGAGCAAATTACGATTTTGACCCTTGAGTTGTGTTGAATTTCAATTTCGTCATTAAACTACCAATTGTGTCAGTTTAGTCATTAGAGACTTGAAAATGCTTCAATGTAATCTTTGGATTGCTTGACTATTGGCCCATGGCCCAACAAAAATAGTTGACATGGCCAACATTATTGTACCCTATCATAAAAAATGCTAACTTTGATGTGTGTTGATGTTGCAAAGTATCAAAATTAAAGGAACTGAGCCAAATCAGCATCTCAAAGCCAAAAATGATCTATCACGACCTAAGGAAGAATGTCAAGCCATATCTATGCTATACCCCAAAAGGATTAATCAAGTTACATTTAGGGCTCCTTATAAATCACTTATATAGCCAAGATAAACTTATTAAAAATCCTTGTTAGGAGCCGCATTGTGCTACATTGATCCTAAGCCACGTGGTGGTATCAAGTTGACTTTGATATCATTTCTCACAACCTATGGAGCCGCTAACTACATATGTGCTATACCTCAAAAGGACTAGTCAATTTACAATTAGGCTCCTCATAATTGTTTATATAGCCAAGATCTACCTAGTAAACATCCAACGTGGGACTTAGCATACGCTCACATATCACTAGTGACTTAAATCATACACTCACATAACACCAATATAATCCAATCCTATATGGGATATCATATGATCCAAGTCAACAACACCTACCAGAACTTAAATCACATCAGCACCCATTTGACTTCATAATCAAACTGCGATGAAGAGGCAAATTGGGTACCAAATTCTGAATTGGAGTTGGGGCTAAGAGGACCATTTGGGGTTTTTTATCCTCATGAAATCACTCAAGTTCATGAAATCGAGTTTAGAAATAAGTGCACGATGTATGAAGATGAGGTCAGATTTCAAGACTTTCTGTCATGGTGGGGGTGAAATTGAGAGTTCCAGTCATTGATGATGCCTTTAGGCAGCTCCTCTCTTTTGTTTTCTGACTGTTCATGATAAAATTTCATCCTCTTTCTAAAAGAAAAAATTGTGATAGAAGGAGAAAAGAAATTTTAAAAAATGATCACCTCCACCTCCTTTCCTTCTCCAGTGTAAACCTCTTCTCCTCCGGAATAATCCTCAAATGACCTCCACTTCTCTAGTGGAATTCCCACTATCTACATTTTTCTAAACGCGTGATCACTAACCACACATCCTCCAATCATTGCACTCTAAGAAACACAAACCCACTTAGGCTTTTCAATGAACACAATCCAAGAAAACTTGATCACCAACGAAACTACAACACATGGTGCACCAATCCACTACGCAAAAGCACATGTGAACCAACTAAAGCCACATCCAAGAAAAAAAAAGGTTTTGAATCTATTGTTTTAACCCAGGCAAATGAAGAAAGTGGAAAATAAAAATTTACAAAAAAAAAAGAACAAAGAAAAAAAAAAGAAGAGAAAAACCCAGGAATGGAAAGAAACAAAAGGATGTTGTTGGCCAAATCTGTAGGTATTTCAGAACATTGTAAGGGCAATGCATCCCACTCAAGCAGCAGCGAAGGCAGGCAGCCAGGTCATCGTAACCATTATTTATTTTTATAGGTAAGGTCATTATAACCAATGTCTAGCACAAATACACCAGCACCACCATTCCTAAGCAAGGCATATGATATGGTGGCGGACCCAAAAGTGTTGTGGAGCCCCATTGACTACAACTTTGTGGTGCAGAACCCACCCCAAAACATGCAGACAAGGCTCCATTTTTTGTTGGGGTTGTTTACTAGGATTACTTTGGCCTAAGGATGCTGGCATACCTGTGTTTTTCAAATTTTGACACCATGTAACATCAACATGTGCCACACCAGCATTTTATTTGGACAGATGTACAATGATGTTAGTCACGCCAGCTATTTCTGTTGTTCCATTGGTAGTCAAGTAAGCCAAAGGTAATATTGAAACGTTTTCAAACTTCAATGACTAAATTAACATAAGTAACTAGATTGGAATCCAAAACATAATTAAAGGTCAAAATTATTGTTTGAACATTTTGTTTTAGGAAAAATGCAAAAACGCCACTTAAACTTTGGGTCAAAATCAAACTAACCCCTTGTTGTCCTTCTAATTTGAAATTAGACATCCTTCTTAAATGGTGCACGTCATAGCATTTTAATAAAAAACTTTTTAAATAAAATTTTAAAATCTTCTTCTTCCTCCAGTGCTGTCACCATGGCCCAGTTTCAAGACCACCAACAACTGCCACCCTCCACAGCAAATTTAACTCCCAAACAGCCACCTTTCTCAAACCCTACTCACCACCCCATTAAGCTCACCCCTACCACACAACTAGCTTCTTCCACAACTTATTGGAGGTTTGGAGCCCATGCATGGTTCATAAAACCCAGCTCAGCCTATAAGACTCGGGTTGACAGTGTGGATTAGGTAGGCTTTGAGTCCAAATCATCAGGATTTCATTTTGATCCATAAGTCTATTAATTTATGCATGAATTTAATTAATATTTTTTTGGCTAAAATCCAAAACTGATCCTTTAAGTTTCAACTTTTGTCATTTCAGTCCTCTAAGTTTCAGTTTTGTCATTTCAGTCCTCTAAGTTTCAAATTTTGTCAATTAAGTATTCCGTTAGGCTTCTGTTAACTCTTTGCGTTTACTCACCAAAACGACACCGTTTTGGGATATTTTATTTTATTTCGTAATTAAGAAAAATGAAAAACTGTTATTGAAAAAAAAAAAAAAAAAAAAAAAAAAAGAGGCAGCTAAGGGGAACTACCCTTCCCCTGAAAACGGAACAAAAAATCACGATATGGATTGCTGTGTAAAATCCAAAGTTCAAAGTAGCACAGCACACAAATTCAAATAATAAATATAGCTCACAAGCATAGATCTACAACTACAAGCAACTAATATAGTTCACAAAAAATAAAATTAGAAAAGCTTTTTAAATTTTAAAATAGCAAAAACAATTTACAACTAAGAAAAAAAAAAAAAGACTAGCAGATCAGAGAGGAAAAAGGCACAGTACAACAGATCAGTATGAGAACAAGTATTAGCCCTCAGTTTGGTAACTGAGAAATCGCATCCATCTCCTTCTTTCTCGGTGTTGATATCTCTCTCTCTCTATCTCAGTCTCAATCTCACGTTCCCTCGCCGACTCGCAATCTCTCTCTCTCCCCTGCTGATCAGGCGATCCCTAACTCTTTCTCCTTCCCCCTCTTTCTTTCTCCCTCAATTTCCTTAGGTAGGGCTCAATCATATTGCGATTTTTTGTTTTGTTTTCAGGGGCAGGGAACGACATCATTCCCCTTTTCTGCCTCTTCTTCTTCTTCTTCTTCTTCTTTTTTTTTTTTTTTTTTGAATAACACTTTTTCGTTTTTCTTAATTACAAAATTGAAAAAAAAAAAACCCCCAAAACGACGTCGTTTTGGTTAGTAAACGGAAAGAGTTAACAAAAACCTAACGGAATACTTAATTGACAAAATTTGAAACTTAGAGGACTGAAATGACAAAAGTTGAAACTTAAAGGGTTAGTTTTGGATTTTAGCCTTTTTTTTTTTTTTAATCAAAAATGCTTATTGCTCATAAAGTATATCTTGATATATAATTTTTTATTATTATTATTAATTTAATTCTAATCAGCTTCAGATCTTAATCAGATAAAATCACACCAATACCAAAATTTAACCAATTAAAATCAAATATAATGACTCAGATTTTCATATTTGAACCAGTGGATCCATTTGGTTTGGTAATAGAATCCTAATTGCAAAGAATTGGCACCAGCTTCGAATCTTTGGTATCACCGTTGCAGCTCTACGAAAGAACAATTCTACTTGTGGCCAAGCATTCCACTAGACCAAATGACTTTACTGAGTTTTAATCCTAAGACTTGAAAATAGAGATCAAAAGTTTCACTCAAGGAAGTGTTTCACTTAGTCCACATGACATTTTTCAATAAAATCTACATATAGGATCAAATTTAACCCAACCACTACGTGAACCCTCTAGATAAAAGTTGATTATTGCTCCTATGTGGTGAGAACTTAAATATGGGGTAGACAAAGGGTTTCAAGATCTCCATACACACTCCCGCTGGTTTCCATTGCTAAAGCGCTTTTGCAGCTCATGAAAAATCTTCAATCATTCACCTCATCTAGACCAACCATAGCTTAAAGTTGCAAAATTTGACTCGTGAATTTTGTGGCTTAAATCTAGGGTCTTTTGCTTTGATAATGATACCACTTGATGTAGTCAGAACTTAGATATGGTTTTGAAGATGCGTTTAAGAAAAATTTCAGCAACAAACAAGATTAAATCAAGTTTGTAGTTTGGGACAATCATATATCAATTTCTAGCCTCAAGGAGTATTAAAAAAATATTCAAATAATTTTTATTATTATTAATAGATAAGAAAAAACTACCTATGACTCAAAAGATGATATTTATAAGAGCCTTTAGTAACATGCTATTCACTTGATCTTTCATAATACTTGGGGCATAAAAAAATTAACTTAGATAAATAAAAGACAATGGAATAGGGGACCTTTTTCCTTAGGCTTAAATTCTCGTGCATCATCATATGGATAGATTGTAAATGATATGAAGCATAGATTGAGAGTGAGGTGGATAAAATGGAGAAACGCAACAAAAGTATTGTGTGGTCATAGAATACCTATTAAGTTAAAGCAAAAGTTTTACAAGATTCACATAAGTCTGGCTATGTTATATGGTCCTGAATATTGGACTATTACAAAGCAACATGTTCATAAATGAGCAAATGAAATGGATAAGTGTATATACAAGGAAAGATAGGACATGATGGAATTTGTTTAAAGATAGAGTGGCTCCTATTAATGAAAAGATGAGGGAGTAGCTTAAGATGATTTATTCATGTGCAAAAGAGAGCAATTAATACACCAATGACAAAGATTAATCAGGTTTATGTAATGAAAAAAGATAAAGGAATACTTAAAATACCACTAGGATAAGTAGTAACAAATGACATTTTAATTAAAGTAACAGACAATATGACTTTAGAGCACTCACATGGGTTTAGCCAAAATTATAGGAAAATCATAGAATAAGAACCTACATTTTATGATGCAGGGAGCACCAATTTGGTGCTCCCTGCATCATTTTGTATTTTAGCTAGACAATCTACATCCGAATTTCTATTCTAAACTCTATTTCATTTGTTTTTTCTTAATTTCTTTTAATCTTTCCTTCTTCGTTTTTCCTCTCTCTCCCACAACCCAATCTTCTCCCTACCCACGCCCAAATCAAAAACCACTAAATCCACAAATCAACCACCACTTGAATGACAATGCAGTCCACAAAGTCACACCAGAACGTGGCAATAGCCATGGCCACTGCCACCATTGTGTTTAGCCAGTTTGCAAAACAAGGCTTTAACCTTAGTTAATGAGCTAGTCTATGGTCATAGGCATTCTCCCCAGGGAACTCTGTCTGCAGCTGAGTCACTGCTGGCACTGAACCACCCATAGTCATGTCTTCCTTTCTCAAGATCATTGGTGTGCTTAGAAAGAACTAGATGTTGAAAAAAATTAGTAAAACAATGATTTTGCTAACCCCACACCCCCCAAAAAAAAAAAAATTTGGGGACTAATGCTTTGTTTTTGTTGTACTAAAAGTTCACACCTATTTAATGGATGACTATTTTGACATAGAGTGACGCAGGACAGGAGCTTTAATGGTCTCTGATACCAATTTTAGATCTTTCAGAATTCTTTTTTTATTTTTTTATTTTATAGATAACGTAAAAATTTTCAGAATTCAACTAAATTAGATTTCTGGATGAGATCTTGAAGGGTTCTTGAATAGGGTTTGATGTTTAAGGGTTTACCTAAGGTTTAGGTAATAAAAGATTGGATCTTTAAAATGTTTGGTATTGACCAGTGAATAGAATGAAAAATAAAGAAAGATAAAACACTAGGAAATCACACCTAGATAGGAGAAGGTAATCACACAGTCAATTTAAAAAAACCTGTTGGAATGTTATTAAAATCGATCTCATTATGAATGTTATTGACTACAATAAAGCCTTTATATAGGCTATTGCTAAATCATTTCCTAGAAGGACTAGTACTCTAAATAACCTATTCCTAGAAAGAGTCGGACTACTAATAACAAAAATAAAAGCATTAAAAAACTTCAAAACCAAGAAGGTAAATGACTCAAAAATACAATATAACAGATTCCTAGAAGGACTAGGCCTACTAATAACAAAAATAAAGCATTTAAGAACTTCAAAACCAAAAAGGAAAATACTCAAAATACAAAATAAGATTCATGGGCCTTTGGTTCTCCCAAGGACAACCCATTCCAAAAAAATCTAGAATTTGCCAAATTGCCCCTATTCTAATAAAACTAAATTAAAACTGAACCAAAAACTTTCTAGAAACTTAATACTAAGACCAAACTATGAAGGGTGCTAAGAAGGCCCAACATCCAAATTCCAAACTATACCACACTTCTTAAATCTTTTTATATTTAATCTTGTTTTTCCTGAAACTCTTTCCTGTCAGCATCAAAGAATGCACAGCTAAATCAAATCAAACTATAAATCAGGGAATGAAGAGCCACATTGCAAAAGATTAGAGAAAACTGCACTCCATCTTACATGATTGGTGAAGGAGAACCATCACAACTGACTATAATCTCCACAAATTGAGAATGCCCTCTTTAAAAAAAAGGGAGAATTATCACCATCACACATGGACTCGGAGGATAAAAAAACCACCAAAGAATTCTTTGATGTCAGATGGAATTATAGCTTAGACTAGCAACAAATTGGCATGGAGAAATGTCAGAGGCAAGATACTAGTAAGAAACTTACAGCATAAATGACTGCCAAAAACTCAGACTGTGTCAAACTCCAGTCTGTTGACTCATTGGTCATAAAGAATGCTGTTATCACCATCAAGAGAGCCCCAAAAACGTATGAATATGCTGTCACTGATAGGCTGGCAGGATATTTTGCTAGAAGTGGAGCCTGAAAACTTTCACAGCATTAGATTGAACACAGACATAAAGTAACCAAAAAAACAGATAAGACTAGAATATAACAGTTTTAAGAATTGAAGCAGCAATGTTTATCTTGAAATACATAGACTCATCAAGTATCTAATCATTGTAAACCTAGTTCCCAAATTTCTTATAGAGTGTGTTTGTTATTATGAATCCTTCTTTTTGTTATTATCAGAGAAATTATAGCCCCCCTCCACACCCACCAAAAAAAAAGGCGCTCTTCAGCCCTCTTTTTTCCCACCATCTGGCGTCCATTGCCTATTTGCCTCCCACAAGTGAAGGTGTTGATGAGATGTAGAAAATCTTTACTTAACTGAAAACCTATGACTTAAGTGTAGGAGAGTGATAAGAACTGAGACATTTTTTTTTCTTTTGGGAGGAAGGGGCACAGGGACCATTGATAGAGTAGAAGTGTACAGAATGGTTCATATAGAGCAGCACTAGGCCATAACAGTTTCAATCAACATCATGACTATAAGAAAAAACCCACTTGGGCCCACAAACACATTACATTTCTTGAATTTGATCAACTTCCAAATCAGAAACTTGAAACCACAATCTCAATTACATCAGCATAATTGCTTATTATAAAATCATACTGCAATATGTGAAATATCATTTGTGTGTATGCAGACTCAATTGCTAGAAGTGTGTTCTAGTAAATTCTACTTGATCTCCCCAGGTTCAATGTAGCAATAACATACCAAGTTATCAACATTCCCATTTAGTGATGCCCTTCAACACACGGAAACACAATATCCCATCATACTCTCAAAAGCAGGACTTGAATATATATATATATATATGTGTGTGTGTGTGTGTGTGTGTGTGTGTGTGTGTATGCAGATACATAGTTATATGCAGTACAGTTAATGTCTTTCTTATCATCTAAATTTGTTGCTGTACAGTTTGTTACATGCACTCCTCAAATTAACAGGCTTGCATCTTTTGCTGAGACCCACTTCTATTTCATGCAGGAAAAAATAAATAAATAAACAACCATCACTAGGTTGTGACGAAGAAAAAGTGGAACAAGTTCAAGAACTATTAGCCAAACAAGCTCACCTAGCCAAGGCAACCACCTGCAAAGCCGTGTAAATCTAGTTGCAGGACTGCAGCTCACCTATGTGCTCTATAGTCATCTTTATAAAAAGCATAGATGACTTACCAGTAGCGAGTCACTAGCCTAGAAACCAAGAGAAACAGCAGCTGTTTTATGGCCGGACAAAGCATGCTATGTACAAAGCCAAACCAGCCATACAAGGACACACAGAACAACCAGCAGCTGGTTCTTGAAATTCTTGTTAGCTAAACTATTAGCTAGTACCAATAGTTTTCTAGATTTATGTAAATTAGCAGTAAGTTGCTCAGAATAAAAGTAGTTCGCAACTTACAGAGAAGAAGGGTGGCTGTCTCTAACTGTCAGCTGCTATACTTTGAACTATCCTAGTAACTTGTGAGTCGTTTTTCATTGGACTATGTGAATACTTCTTCAGGAAGTAATCTTGGCTATAAAAGGATATAACTAGTATTTTTTTGGAGGTGATGATATGAATTGAAATTGACTTTGTTTGAGTTTACTTGGAATCCCCCTCCCCCTCTGTCCCCCTCTGTCTCTTCCTTTCTAGTCTTTTCTATATTTTCATTTGATAAATAAGAGTAAATGTATTGATAAAAAGTATCTGTATAGTATTTTTCTCTATTTTATCCTATTTTCTTGATATTTTCAGCAGCTTTTTCTCCCTTTGTTTCTGATAGTTTCACTAGTTATTTCCTTTCCCCTTGCTGAAATTCTCAGTGTTCTCATCTCATAATCTCTCATAATTTGATTTCCAATCAAATCTGGCTATTCTCCCCCTCTAAGTAGCCACCCCAAGCTTCTATTCCTCTTTTCTATATTTTCCCTACTTATTCTCACCACCATTCTAGCACGACATCCCATTAGTTACAAGAACTACCCAGCTGTCCTGCATGAACAAGGATCCTAACCCAAACTTGATCAGGATTCCAATTGAAAGTAATTGTGAATTAAGACCTACCAGGCAATGTGGCATACAAAGGGATTTTGTCCAATCTAGATTGGTTGGTAGTCTAACATCAGTGATGTGGCAGAATATATTTAATTGTCTCATAAATTTCTAAAAGCAAACGAACTAATGATGCATTCAGCAGACAAAAAATGAAGAGAACCTTATCTAAATGAAAAGAATATTTTCGTCTTAGCTATCTGTGTTTTCTTGTTTCATCGATGACTTTGTAAATCATTAGTTAAAAACAAAGATATATGGTCCCATACCTGAATGGCTAGAAATGCAGCCATGCACATACAGTTTCCTATTAAGCATAAAACTCCAAGGTGAAAATGGTCAATCCCATACTCAAGAAAACTGGACATCAACCATCCAGAAGGCTCTGGCTGACCCCTGGCACTTATTTCATTTTGTGCTGCAAATTCTAGTTCTGGATTTCCAATCAAAGCTGGGCCACGTAATAGAACCATTAGTATGGCACCGGAAACACATACGACTGTACCTCCAACCTTGGCCTGACCTTCAATTCTGAGCAAGTTCACTCTTTCTGTGCTGCATGAACAGGTCCAAATATGACATTGAACAAGTAAAATCCAATGAAATGAAACACGCATCTCAGCATATTTGCATAAAACAAATATGAGCTGAATTAGAGTTAAGTAAGAATTATCAAACTGACCCCATCATTGTAGCCAATAAAAAAGTGAAGACTGGAATTGAAGGCTGTATCGCAGCAGCATAAGTTGGATTTGTGTAGCCAAGACCAATGAGAAACAACAGCTGATTGCCAAATATCCTAATTGAATTTAAAGAAGCAACAAAACAAAATAAATTTTTTGACAAGAATAAAACAAGATAGATTGATCAGTAAATAACAACTTTATATAGTAACCTACAAGTAAGAGGTTGGGCCTTGGTGGGATGGCAAGTGCCTTCCACCAAAAGCAACAAGTCGCTAGTTCAAATCCAGGAATCAGCCTCTCCAAAAAAAAATTAGGTGGTACAATTGCCTACCAATCACCTCTTTAGACCCCACAAAAGTGGGAACTTTTTATCTATACTGATAATGTCAAATATCGTAATTGAATTTAAGGTAAAACAAAACAAGATAGATTGATCAATCAATAATAAGATGATATAGTAATCTACGACCCAAGTGGTCAGGCAGGTGGCTTGCAGGCTTGCACCAAAAGTGACAGGCCATGGGTTTGATTCCAGAAATCAGCCTCTCCCAAAAAAGATTGGGATAAGGCTGCCTACTGATCACCTCTCCCAAACCCCATAAAAATGAAAGCTTTGTACACTGGGTCCGACCTTTAGTAATTTACAACTAGACAACTGAGACTGAAATTAAAGCACATGGAAACATACCCAGTTAAGCCAAGAAAGAAAAACGACATGAGGAGTCGTCTAGTCATCGGTAGTCGAATCCGTCTACAAACAGCACAAAACCAATGTCACAAAGATGGCAGTGTTTTGTTTGTGTGTTCAATATTCATACAATTAAAATTAACATAAACAATATCAGGGAATCATTCATTGAATAATGAAACATCAGTGATTTTATACTATGATCTATACTATGAATTTCATTGAATATGTAAAAGTCAGAGAGAGAGAAAGTACTTTTCACGAACATAGGCGATGGGGGCAAGGATGGCAAGGGCAAGGAGGTCACGGAAGACACAGAAAACGAGTTGATTCATCCCAACATTGAGTGCAACTTTTGTTACCACATGATACCCTCCATTGAATAGCTGAACCATTGCCATGGCTGCGTGTGCTTTCCATACATCTCCTCCTACTGTTGCTGCCGCCACGGCCATCACTCTTCTCCAGAGACAGAGACTACTATGGACGATTTTGCCTTGCCTTTTTTTTTTTTTTTTTTGAAAGCTTTTTTTTTTTTGCCTTGCCTTTTTATTGAAGTCTAATGGTTTTTGGGTATCTGTGTGTGTGTGTTTGTGAAAGTTGAGGAGAGAGAGAGAGAGATAGAGAGACTCAATAGAAAATTCCCATATCTCTCTTTCACTCTCAAAGGTTGTTTGTTTTCATTCTTGGTTTTTAAGGAAACGAATGGAAAGCATTTCTTTTTGTTGGTGTACTTGCTGGTTTTGGAAACGTGCTTTTCAGCATGGTACAAAATATCATATAATATCCATCTCAATAATTCCTTTTGTTTTCTTTTGCATAAATTCTTTTGAGGTTTTTTTTTTTTCTTCTTTTTGAGAAGAAAAATTATTTTGAGTTTTTTTTAGAGAGATAATTATTTTGAGTTAATGATGCTAATTTTCAACAATACTTAAACATGATTTCAAAAGAGTATATACTAAGTGCGTGCAACATTAAGTGTATGATAATTATTACTCAATTTGGAATTCTAAAGGTTTGTTTGTTTGGAGGTGAAATAGGGTGGATGAAAAACTTTAAAAAGAAAATGAAAATGAAAACTTTTTTGAGTGTGTTTGGTTGGGTTGGAAGGAAGGAAAATAAATAGTAGAGTCCAGATGTTTTCTCCTCGGTCCCACCAAAAAGTTTTCTCCTCAAAATGAAGAGAAAACTAAAAGGAGAAAATGAGGCTGCGTAATGGACAAAAATCTCATATCCGGTTCATTTCTTCTTCTTTTTTCCTGGAATTTTTTTTTTTCCTTTCTTTTCTTTTTCTTTTCTTTCCTAGTCGTTGCTTTTTTTCTTTTTCTTTTTTTCATTTTTTGATTTCCTGGGCTGTGGGTGGGCATGTTGCCTCTTTTTTTTCCCTTTTTCTTTTCTTTTCTTTCCTGAACGTTGCTTTTTTTTTTTTTTTCTCTTTCTTTCTTTCTAGGCTATGGGTGTGATAGTTGTTTTGTTTTTCTTCTTCTTTTTTTTTTTTTTTTTTTGGTTTAACTAGACATTATTTTTTTTTTTGGGACATTATTTTTTTTTTTTAATAAATTGGGTGATTGCTTTTTTTTTTTTTTGTGTGGTTGTTGGTCACTTTTTTGTATTAATTGGCCATCATTTTTTAGCAAGGGTGTATGAGTAAATTTATACAAACTCACTTTTTTCAATCCCTCCACTTTTCCACTCACAACCAAACAAAAAGGAGAGAAATTAAAATCTTTTCTATCCTCCCACTATTCCATTCTTCCACTATTTTCTATCCTCCCACTTTTCCACCCCTCCAACCAAACGGACCCTAAAGTTCTATCCAGAATACCATTGATCCATGAGATTTTTAGGTGTCTCATGGATAGAAAATGGGAGTAGTTTGGCCAAGAGTTAGGATATTACTTCATTATATTAAAGTTTCACTCTTTAAAGACACCCAAGTGGTGAGCTTAATAGATTTAATGATACATTATAAATTCGGAACTCTTAAGTCATCGGCTACAGCTATTGGTCAATAGGGTTTTCAGGGGTAGAGAGCAGAATAGTAAGCTTAAAGTTAGGACACTACTTCCTTATATTAGAGGGGAAAAAAAATTTTATTGGTTCACATTGAGACCCACCATTAATATCGCTTTACCATTTTTTTTATTTTTAATAACTTTACCATTTATTATTTTATAACTTGTTACCTTGAAATTTTGAGATATTTTATGAAAATTTTTTGAATTCTTTACTTCTTTACTGTTATAGCAAAATTCTATAATATTTTTATAACAAATTTATATATCACTCTGAACCTATCATAAATCAAAATAAAATAAAATAAAATAAAATAAAAACAGAATATTTTAGATACATCCGACTCAAAACAAAATGTTATAAAATCTTGTTGTGTTTGTATACTTTGACTCTTTTTTTTTTTTTTTGTTCTAATTTGAATTATAATATCTCGGTTGAAACTTGAAAACACCAAAAAAAAAAAATTTGAGATATGGTGAGATTCTTTTTTGGACTTTTGTTTTGCCAGGCCGCTAATAAAGGTCTTTTTTTGTTTTTGTTTTATCATCTTTTATATTTTGACAAAGATGAGTCACTCACTTGGATCCAAACCAAATTAAGCCCCTCAAGCTCAACACAACCACTAGTTGCCATTTATTCGTAGCCAAATGAGCCTACCCCTCTTCCTTATCCTAAATCTTGTCGTCATTTATTTATTTATTTATCTTTCTTACCAAAAGTTACAACTTTAAAAAGTCATCAACTTATTTATTTGATCTTTACATTATTTTTGTTTCACAAAAAGACAAAAAGTTTGCGTCACCGGAATAAAACTGAGCATTTTCATCACATCTTTTGAAATTTAATCAAATTTAAATAATAATAATAATAATAATAACCACTTTTTTTAGTCACCCATTTTTCGAATGTATATTACATCGTACGTACTCTTCTCCCTTAAAAAAAAAAAAAAAAAAAAAACTAGTGTCTCAATAGACATTCATAACAATTTCCCCGCACCAACTTGTCTATTACGTCACACTTAGACCTACCACAATTTGTAATTTAAAAAACTACGATAGGTTTCCCAATTAAATACATAGTTGTTTACTTAAAAAATAAAAAATTAGACATATAATTGCATTGAATTTATATATACTTGAAATATTTTAATATTATAAAATCCATAAAAAAGATAACATATCCATTATATTCAACTAGTGTATAATCCGTGCATATGCACGGTACAATTAAAATTAACACAATTACACATATATGAATTCAAATTATACATTGTTTAAGTTATAGATATAAATATATATATATATATTTATATGAATTTTACTCTTTCTTTCTTCTTTATATTATTTTATTTTTTGGATATACACATGAGTTTACTTTTTTTTATTGGGTTTTTTAATGTTTTTTTTTTAAAATATTAGACTCTTCGTCTTTTGCATAACATTAACTCACCTAGAAATTAAAAATATATATATAGATAAGACACGTAGCGCAAAATTAGACAACAATTAGAATCTAATTTGAAATCTAATTAGATTTTTTTTCAGCTTTACCTATTAATATATGTGTAGACTAGTGTATAACCTCGTGCATATGCACAGGTACATTTAAAACCAATCACAATTACATATATATATATATGTGTGTGTGTGTGTGTGTGTGTGTATGTGAGAGAGAGAGAGAGATTTAGAATCTAATTGGATCTAGACTTTTTAGTTTTTGCACCCAATAATTCACCTGCCACAAAAATTAAAAAAATAGATGTGACACATGGCACAAAATTGTATTTCAATTAAAATTCAATTTAGAATCTAATTGAATTTAGACTCTTTGACACTTGGGGCATCCACTTAGGACTTGAGACAAACATCCCAAATTGAAGTGTCATTTTAGGGTCATCAACCTTGCATACAAATGTTTATGTGTACTTTTCAGTCTTTGTGTGATGTAGTGTGACATAATTCTAGAGATTAAACACGGCCTTAAAATTTTTTTTTTTGGAAGGCATGTTATTTTGTGTGTCTTTCATGAGAATCTAATTGAATTTAGACTCTTTGATTTTTGCACCTAATAATTCACTTGACACACAATTTTAAAAATTAGATAAGACACGTGGCGCAAAATTAGACTCCAATTTAGAATTTAATTGTATTTTCTTTTAGCTTTGGCTACTAATATATATATATATTTATATATATATATATATAGAATCTAATTAAATTTAGAATATTTGATTTTTGCACCTAATAATTCACTTGACACACAAATTTAAAAATTAGATACGTGGCGCAAAATTAGACTCCAATTTAGAATTTAATTGTATTTTCTCTCAGTTTTGGCTATTAATATATACTAGTCTCATCGCACGCGCTCCGCACGTGTGATGAAACTCTTTTTTTATTTTGAGTTTAATGTAATTTTTCAATTTGAATTTATCTATTGTTAGTGAGATTATATAGGAAGAAATTTTTAAGAAACTAAAATTTAAGATTTGAAATGGAGTAAATTGTTGGGTTTAATGTGTGCTAGTTTTTAGAAAAAAAATGTAGCAAACGTGCGTGAGATATATTTAAATAGAGAGTGTGCTAATTTTTAGGAAAAAAATTTCTTGGGCAGTTTTTTGTTTTTGAATTTTGTTGAATTACAATTTTAAACCCATTTTTTATTTTTAAAGAATAATGATTATTTAATTAAATTAGGGATATTTTTGAAATTTTTTGAAATCATAACTAACTTTCTAAATCCTGTTAATATATATATATATATTTATATTTATATAAGCCGTGTTATAATTTTTTTTATTGCCAAAATTTTACTTGTAAATCTCATTAATGATTTTTAGTAATTAGATAAATCTTGAGTGTAGTTTATGTCAATTTTTGTTAAACTAATAAAATGCTTAACTTATAAAAATTTTTAATCATATTAACCATTTATAAGTCTAAACTTTTTGAGTTAACTAGAGAACAATATCAAATTATGGAACCACCGCACACTCTTGGTGCAGTGGTCATTCCACAAGTATAAATGCTTATGGGGTGTGGGGGGGGCCAAGGGCCGGAGTTCAAGTCTTCAGGAGGGAGTTTCACACACATATATATACTTAGATTAGGCTAGAATAGAAATTTTATCTTATATAAATAAATAAAAATCAAATTATGGATTTATTATTTGATTATTTTCAAATTTTATTGATTATATGTTCAATTTTATGAAAAATAACATTTTATTATATAAAGAATTTAATCTCCTTAACACTTTTGAAAAGTAACAGGATTTTGTTTGCTCTTCAATTGAATTGTTGCTTCTTTATTTTCATTGTTTTTCTTTTGAAATTTTTGAACCTTAAAAAACATAGATAAGATAGAGGAAATTTTCTTCCCTTTTTTTTTTCTTTTTTTTTAATAATGAAACTTTGCAAATAAAAGGAGGCAAAAAAAAAGAAATCAATAACCAGATCAAGGAAATGCCAACGAAGCCTGAATATAACTTTATAAAGAAGTATGTTTACGTTAAAAAAAATAATTTGAAGATGTTGTATGAGGTTCATTCTTCCTACACAAGCAACATTAAGAAGTTTGGTGTACCAAGTTTCCATTAAGATGGAAGGGGGCTTTTCAACAACTTGAAAGCTCAAAATAAAAATAAATTAAATAAGCATAAAACATAAAAACCCAGAGAGTAATAAAACTTTCATATGCCAATTGAAAGGTCATGAAATGTCATTAACATGAACTTAAACATTTGATTAACTAAGAGTATATTAGTTTTTCCTTTTCCTCAAAAGATTCTGCTCATGGACAATCACTAAAGAACAAAACCATGATGATATTGCAATTCTCACGGCTTCCATAGAAATGAGTAAATGACATACCAATTTTCTCCATGATAGTGGAATAACATGGAATGTTTCTTTCATCCATGTCTCCCGTGCATAATAAAGTAGGGAAAAATAGTAAAATACACAAACTCCATGCATAATAACGGCATGGTTTTGGCTTCAATGTCTAAACAATTACCACAGATACACACAGCCTTGGAGATTGAGGCACTGGCAGCTTCAACAGCATTGGCGTTTGCATCAGATTTGGGATTTTATCGCGATGTCCTGGAGACCAACTCACTGGTGTTGGCTACGACGTTGATCAATAATAGCTCCTATTTGTCCTCGGATGGTTTGTTAATTGAGGATATCAGATTTAATGCTAGTTTTTTTTAATTAATTACTTTACTCTCATGTAAAGAGAGAGGGTAATAAGGTTGCACATAAGTTAGCATGACATGCTCTTTGTATTTCAAACTTTTTGGTGTGGATGGAGGTTGTTCCACCACCCTTACTTCCTGTTGTCCTAGCTGATATTGCTGGGTTTTCTTAATAAAACTTGACGTCTTTCCTCTCAAAAAATAAAACTTGGAATTCTCTCAAGTTTTAAATAAGGGTTTTGTTAACAAGTGCCCAGACATTTAATAATAGATCATTTAAAAAAAAAAAAAACTTCATACCATTTTCATCAGAAATATTAAAAGATGTCAAAAATAAAAAATTGTTTTTTTTTCCATAAAAAATTGTTTAAAAATATTTCCTAAACCAATATCCTTAAAGTATCCATTAACTTTTCCCTTTCAATAAAACTCTTAACTTTTTGTGGTATTTTTTTATACGTAAACCATTAAAACATCCATTAAATAAACAATGCGTGAACCATTAAAACATCCATTAAAATAAACAATGAGTTTCTTGTATGGTGACATATGTCCATATATATTGCATTTTCACATAAAACAATATCACATGGGGAGGTTTTGTACTACACTACCCAAGAGGATTAAGTGTTATACAATTAATAGTTCATACATAAAATAACACTGTGGGATTAAGTATTACACTTAAATCTTCACTTTAATAGGTTTCATGTTTAATGAAGAAATCACAAGGGGATTTTGTGTATTTTTCCCAATAAAATATCAAGGTTAACCTATTCCAGTTAGGCCTGTCCATAGGTCAGGTCGGGTCGGTTTTGGACCCAACCTAGACTCGACTCGCTAGCGTCGGGTGGAGGGCGGAGGAACCTCAAACCGACTGCCGACGTCAATTGGTCGAGTTGGCTTCGGGTGGGGGTTGGTTGATTGTCGGAATCTGCAAAATATCGTCGAAAATTGCAAAGTGTTGCCAAAAACTACATTTTTTCGCTGGAATCTGCAAAATTTTCACCAGAATCTACAAATTTCGCTAAAAAGTGCTAGGATTTGGCTGGATCTGGCTAAATCCCACTAGATTTGGTCAAGATCTCCCTGGATCTAGCTTGATTTTGCCCGATTTGGCCGGATTTCTTATATAGCTCCGATCGGGTTTGGGTTACTCGAGTTTCGAAGAAGCAAAGCCGCCACTCTACCCGCCCGCATTAGTTCTTGGAATCAGTTACCCGCCGCCGACCGATTGGAGCTTCAATTCGGGCCGGAATCAGGTCGACGTCAGACGGTTTGGTCAGTTTTTCAAGCTCCGGTCGGGTCTGGACACCCCTAATTCCAATACTACAACTACCTCACCCACACGAATATGGATCTTGAATAACACTCACAACATGTAGAACCCATACACTACAATATTGTAGCAATAATTTATATGACTTGACCTCACAATAAAAACACTGCCATATGATGCATACTCAAAACAATAATAAGCATGCATACCTCTCAAGAACTAACTTTAGGCTTGCTTAAAACACTGAAATTATTCAGCGCACCCAATATACTACACCTTTATCTCACATAAAAATGGACAAAGTAAGACAATACACTTGATGCACCAAGTAATCTCTGCTAAAACACAGTAACAATGTAGTACTGACATTTGAGTTACGAGTTCCGTCAGAAAGAGAACCAATAGCCTTTACCTGATCCATTTGTATACAAGCAATTTCTACTAATAAAAACCATGACTTATGTTACGCTTGTTTTTCTTTCCACCCCCGCGCCCGCACAAACGTTCATTGGACCATCTATTCTTTTGTGTGCATTACGGATGTTCAGCTGTAGAATCTACTTAAGAGAACTGGAGTGACCAAATGGAAATGAATTTCAAATCCATGGGAAATCTGTGCCAAACATAAAATGAGTTGGGAATAGAAAGTGTGTACAAGATTTGAGAAAAAGAAAATGAGTACAGCATATGAAAAGTGAAAATAAATACACACCCAACATGAACCAAACAATACCTTATTATACATGTACTGAAATTTATACCGCAAACATCTAACTAGACATCCATCAATCCCACTTATAAAAACATATAAATGACCCATTTATTAATTATGTAAACTACTAATAAAGAATATTAATATGTTCGTATCAACAATAGAACTATTATGTTGAAGAAAATAGTAGCATCAATCTAGTTATAATACAAAGAAAAACACATTTTTTATAATGTGAAAACCGAAAGAAACAAAAAAGAATTATATAAAAATAATTGCGCTTTTATAAAGCTTCATATTCCTAAAATGGTCCTTATCTGATCTGGAGGGTGCCTTGCCAATGACTTGGGGTCTGGATAGCCATTTGCAGGATCCATGATTACCTTGTACATAAGCTCATAAGCTTCAGCCAGTGATTTAGCCACTTGGATACAAGCTTCTGAACGCAGCTTTGGAACCTGCATCTGCTCAAATTCCGGCAGAGAACTCTCACTTCCCAAAACAAGCCCAAAGAAAGCCTTCAAGCACTCTGAAAGAGAGGCTGGAGCTGTGTCCTCCAACTCTGCTAATGGGGCCCTTGTATTGCCAGCCTCCTTGTTGAGTGAGTTATGGAAGTGAAGCATCTTTTGTGACAAGCCACACCTTCTTAGGATGGCCTCAACTTCCTTTTCCACAAGGACACGCATGTGATTATCTATCATTGCTCCCAGGTTCTTCACATATTCAGCTGCAACCTCATGTCCATATAATGGTTGTTGGATGGCACTCAAGCAGTTGATGAGGAAGATCTTGGAAGGAGTTTCATTATTCTGCTCAAATACATGATATCAGGAATTTTAATAAAGCAGCAATAAGGAAAACTTCAAACAAGATCAATTTATTACATCATATTATTTTGTACGTGCAAAACAAAAAAGTTGTCAACAACCAGGATACATACATAAAATCACTGTGGATAGTTACAAAATGCATGTTTATTCAAAAAATAACATGCATCTTCATTCCATCCATAAAAAATTACAATTTACAACACTAGGAGAGTTGAAAACATCTTAGGATTGGCATGGGAACATTTTGAAATCTAGCAAGCAGAAACACAGAGAGGACACAAGCACCATCAAGACACAAGCACAAACCTGGGAGGATGGAACAGAACTGCTGCTTGACAGGAGAGCATCAACTGATGATTTACTTATTTGTCCTGGGTCAGAATTCATTCTACTTCTTCTTGATGAGAAACCAGCACCTTTGGATTTGTGGGCCTCTGCTGCTTGCTCACACATCTGCAGTGAATGCGAAGTGAAAATTTTCATTTTAAATATTGCATATACCAAAGAGATAATAATGGTTCTAAAATTTTGAACTGAAGTGATAAAACAAATAAGTGACGATTGAAGAACTAATAACCATATGTAGTGCTTCAGCTTATTTTACATTATCAAAACAGTTTTTGTAAAACTGAGCAACTTAGTTCAACTTGTATCAAACCCAGAATACAAATTTATATGAAGTAATAAGAAAAGAAAGTTCTCATTGCATCATTTACATTACGATGACATGATCAAACAGGTTTTAGTCCAAAAGTTTGGCTCACAAGTCTCAGCATGCAAACATGAACCTTGCGTGAGCTCTCCTACTTACAGGGAGCACTTTTTTGCAGGATTATACTATGCTACAATGACAAGCTCCTGAACATTTAAAATGTTCTCTATATAAGATGACATTTTAGAAAAACACCAAGTACACAGAAAAAATTCTGCCACTTTGTTAAAGCATCATGCAAATTAGCAAGCATATGGCATTTACCAGAAAATATGGAAAACACACCTGAATAATAGGATCAAGTAAAGCAGATATCACTGGACCAAAATCAGGCTTCTTCCCTGAAGCTGGAACCATCACACTGTTATGGGTCTCAATTATTTCAAGAAGCACAGAGACCCCTTCTCTTACTGCTGGTGGAGGGGAAAGATCAACAGCAACTAGGGGGGGATACCGTAAAAGCTTTTCTCCTCGACTTTTCAGAATATCAAAAGAAGTTTTCTGAGCAGCATCCTTCAGTGCCCAAAGAGTATTACAGAGAGCTGTTTCTCTCCCAAGTAAATCTGAAATCTAGACACAAATACATAGTTATAACAAGGCATCTGAGACAATTAGTATATCAATAAAAGAAAAGAGCTCAACTCACAGTGTAGCTGTAGAACTCCAGCGTGTTACTGAGTTTATATGAAATTATAAGACTAGGTTGAGATTGTAAAACTTGTTCAACTCTCACTTTAAATGGCCGGCAAACTCCTTCAAAAATTCTATCCAGAACAAATGTCACGTCAGACTCTGTCTTCCCAGAATTACTCTCCAGGCTCGTAGAAAATCTCTTTGCAGTTGGTCCAGTATCTACCACAGCATCGGGATCTAGTAACACAAGAACAAGTTCTCGTTCAGATGCTAAGGCCTGCATAGAAAGCAATAAAACACAATTAACAACTTTTTTTTAAAGGCACCACTAGAATAGGCCAGAACCAAAAATCAGATGGCATTAATATCACACCTGATGTAGCCAACCTAGCATGTCCCCTACATATCGTAAGGGATCATGAGCATGCACTTCAATAGGCCGAGGCAATCCACCAGGTCCTCCACGCGTAAGAGCACTTATAAATCTTCTAAACAATGCATTATGCCTCATATTTGCCACCTGTAAAAATAATGAATACACATTTTATGACAAGCTGCTAGAAAACCCATGAGGTATGTCATGTTTTTGAGTTACTGATCAGCAAGCTATCCACAGAATCACCTCTTCTGCACAATACTTAAAAAGGACAGGCCGTTCCTTGAGGCAGCGAACTGCTGTCTTCAAAAGCTCACTGACTTCAGGATTATCAGTGTCACCTAATTTCCTACACTCTCCCTGAAGCCACCTATAAAAAAGATATAAGAGATATATATGTATGATTAAATCATTCCAATCACTTCATGCAGAAGCGCAAAGAAAATTTTATTATAATTTAGTCTTGTTTAATTTTACAAGTCAATTTTATTTTTTTGGTCCATTGGATTTGGATTTTTAGTTTAGGTATTATTAGTTAATTAGGTCATTCATAGTTTATTTAAATTTCCTAGAGTCAAGGCTATTTTTGTAATTCAATAATTTGGTTTCCTAACTCAATTATGATTAGGATTTAATCCAACTAGTCTATATAAGCACACTACTGTACTTCTATGGAGACAGTTTGCTTGAATAAAATTTCATTTGGAATTTTCCTAATAGTGTGATGTTGACTCCAGCCAACCTTAGGTGCTGAGTCCTAGGTTTTTTACTTTTCACCTTTTCTTCTTTGTTTCTTTATTGCAATTTTCTTTTAGTATTTGTCCCGTGTCAAGTTTTGGTCTTAGAGATCATTGTTCTACATCAATTTTAGAGCAAACTTCAATCGGCCACAACCACTATTACCTGAGCAGCACCACCAAAACTCCATCCAAGCGTTCAATCATTGCCACCCTATTCGGTCAACTATACCCGCCACATCCAAATCTCAACGGCATTATAAACATTCAATTCAAACCCAGAACTTGTACCCACCCCCCCTAAAAAAAAAGAAGCGTCCATTGATCGGAAGCCATTTTACCACCAAATCACAAGTCGTGCTAACAAAGTCCAGTTATTCAACCACTGCCATCAACACCCAAAGACATCTACCAAATCTGGGTCACCCAAAACCCTTCATCCATCATGTATGCTTCCTCAACATTGCACCGCCATCACCTAAACGGCTCCTTTGTGTCCAGCGTAGACACCACCATCCTCTCCACATCCTCGTCCCCAACCTTTAACAATGCCAGACAACTTAATCAGCACCTTGACATTACAACTCTAAAGAAAAAGGAATTAAAAAGAAGAAGAAGAAGAGAGAGAGCACTATCGCCATCACTCATGCAACATCCAGATCCAATCACCGCCCATCACAACAAGACCCAACCCATGAGCCCATGACTCAAACTCTTCAGTGACAACCATCAAAGCTCAAGCTTGGTTTTTTGATCCTACAGCTCATATTAATGGGCAGCCTCGATCAGATTTAATATGGGTCTTCAGCCTTAAAAGACATTACTTCGATGCAGCCCACTGAGGAGGCTGATGCGCCCCTACCACCATGCCCCTCAACCCATTTTTCTAAACACACCTCAATCAGTTTTCTAGAGTTAAGGGCCTGCACCCAGATTTCTAAAGATCACAACCAGAACCATCAAAGAATCCACAATCCCTTCAACCCTTACTATTTAAAAATAATCCCCTTCAACTTAGCCCAAACAAGTTCACATCAGACCAACCTAACACAACCAGTTTTGATTAGTATATCAAGGAACAAAAACTAGCAACTCTCTTGAAAACCATCCAAGACCTAAACCAAGAAACTGCAAGGCAAAATACCCAATTAGACAAAATAAAGGCTTCCATCCAAAAACTACTCAATAATCTCAAAAGTAAAGCTTCACACATGGTAGGAAATAATGTTGACACCAATTTGTGTTGAAGTGGAAGTACAAATCCCAACAAATCTTGCTACAGCACAAAAAGAACATAATGCAAAGTCTGATCAACCAGTTGAAATACCTGAACAAAGTATAGCAGACTTAATACAGCCTATTGGAGAGTCAAGTATAATGCTTATATATGACAATGAAGATTTCCCACTACATGGCGAAGAGAAAATTTCAGCAAGAGAGTAAAGAATTAGTGAGTGCACATGGTGCATGCTTGATGTAGCAGGAAAATTTGATATAGTAAAGTTTCCTGAGGATCAAGATACAATCAATAACATTTACAACAATGATTCCACCTATTGATTTTGTCATTCCAGACAAGCTCAATGGTAAGGTGGAACAAAAAACTTCTTTGTTTTTATTGCTACCAAAGATGATTCAAGAGTTGGTGCATGTATCCAAAGCAAAAATTCTTATCCTTCAAAACTCGAGTAAAAGACTCCAACCAAGGGACAGTGATGTTGGAAGCGCAGAGAAACTTTTATTTTAATTTATACTTGTTTAATTTTAGAAATCAATTGTATTTTTTTGGTCCACTCAATTTTTAATTTAGGTATTATTAGTTAATTAGGTTATTACTAGTTTATTTAAATGTCCTAGATTCAAGGGTTTTTTTTTTTTTTGATAAGTAAGGAGAATATTATTAATAAACGAAAAGCAAGAAAAATACAAGGAGTTCATGGTAGTGAACGAAGGAAAAAAGGAACAAAAAGACAGAAGCAGCCCCTAATCTATTCTAATAGACGAAAGAAAATCCATAAGGGCAAAACAATCCGAGAAACCCCAACAACGAGACCAATCAAAGAGGGTCCGTTGGCAAAGCTCTAATAACTGAACCACAGTTTTCCCCTCATCCTCAAAAGACCGCCGATTCTGTTCGGTCCAAATGGTCCACCATAAACAGCCTGGAACCAAATTCCAAATATCAGAACTATGCTTTCCAAGCCAATTATACCAACAAAATAATAAGTCCACAACTGAACCTGGCATGACCCAATCGATCCCAAACAGCCGAAGCATATACATCCACAAAGAATGAGCTATCAGACAAAAAAGTAACAGGTGATCCACAGATTCCACATTACAACAGCACATATAACAACGATTCGCCAAAGGGCGACCACGAAGCATAAGGTTATCCAAGGTAAGAATCTGACCAAGAGCTGCTGTCCACATGAAAAAAGCCACCCTTTTAGGAACCTTAGCTTTCCAAATGCCCTTCCAAGGGAAAGTGGAAAGAGCTGCATTTCGAATCTTACGATAAAAAGACTGAATTTCGAACTTCCCACTTCCATTAAGATCCCAACAAAGCCTGTCACACCCTCCACCCCTAGGAATTCGGGTTTGGATGAAATGAAGATGGGAGTAGGAAGCCGCTAACTCCCAATCATTGAATTTCCTATAAAATCTTAAACTCCACACTCTGTTATTATCACCCACAAGAGGGCTTAACACTTTAGAAATACAAGCCTCCTTATTGGCTGAGCTCAAAAATAACTGAGAATAAAGAATTTTAAGAGGAACATCCCCAGTCCATTTATCATGCCAAAAAAGAATACGAGAACCATCCCCCACCACAAAAGAGAAATGCTTAGCGAAAGTATCCCACCCTTCACTAATACTCCGCCATAACCCACAACCATGAGCCCTTCTACAAGCTCTAGTGCACCAACCCCCTTTTCCCTCCCCATATTTCATGGCTATGACCCTACACCACAGATGATTGGTTTCATGGCCATACCTCTAGAGCTATTTCCCTAGCAGGGCCTGATCAAAAGACGCCAAATTCCGAATTCCCAAACCACCCAACTCGCGCGGAAGGCAAACTTTTTCCCAAGCCACCAAAGGATATTTGAAACACTCAACTGACAAACCCCACAAGAAGTTCCTTTGAATGCGTTCCAATCTAGTAGCCACCGCTTTAGGGATAGTAAAAAGGGAAAGATAATAAGTCGGAAGGCCTGAAATGGTACTTTTCAGCAAAGTGAGTCTACCACCCTTTGACAAATAAAGCCGCTTCCAGCCTGAAAGCTTCTTATCCATCCTCTCAAGGATCGGATTCCAAATAGAGGCTGTTTTATACAATTAGATTTGGATTTTCTAAGTCAATTAGATTTAGGGTTTAGTCCTAGTAGTTCATACAAGCAAATTATTGTACACCTATGGGGACATTCTGCTTGATTAATAAAGTTTCTTTTGGAATTTTAAATTTTCCCAATGGTTTAGAGTTGACTATAGACAACCAGAAACATTACTGTCACAGTCAGACCAAAAAAATCATATGCAAAGCAAGAGAAAGAGCTTTATATCCAATCATTTTTAAAAATACCTTAGGGTCAAAGAGAAACAAAGCATATAACTGGAACTTTTTAAAAATAATAATAAGTAATGAAAACTTTATTGAAAAGAACAGAAAAAAACATGGCAGCCTCCGTGTACACAGGCAGTGTACTAAGAAAGGACAAGACTCAACAGAAGGTACATAAATCTAAAAACTCTACAACAAAAGAGAAGGAAGAACCACCCATCATAGCCATCCAATCATACAAAGGACACAAGAAGAAAAAGCATATAACTGGAACTGTTATTGAGAACAAAGGAAACAACAATGACAGATCAACAATGAAACCCTAAGTCAAGTCAGAGAAGATAAACCCCTATAAGAGAAAGCCGCACAACCAGATTTACGCTTACCATACAAAGAAGTGGGGAAAGGGGGGCTAAGAAAGAGAGAGCATTTTCAGAATATGAAATGAAGCACCAGCTAGCAGCCTAGCACGCTAAGATCAACTACTTGGATAGAATGGAGCCTTCTTCCTTGGTCATCTGTCTTAATATAAGTGGATCCAATTCATCCAGTTGCTCTCCATTTTTTTATACGAGATTCAGATTTTTTTTTATAGGTAAGATTCAGATCTTGACATACTCCAGATATTCAAGATGATACCTTTCATCATGAAGTTACTATAAGTAGGGATGAACTATGGGTTGCCTACTCGAATTCCAAGCAATAATAGCAAATCTGATCTTCTACTATCCTTCTCATTTTCTTCAGTTTCCTAAGCCTCTAATGTCCCAAGATTCTATAACCCACTCGTCCTGGTGATTTGGGTTCTACTCCACATGGTGCATAGCGCATTCCCATTTCTTCTACCCAGAATAAGTTTGATCTGCGTGCCTGGCCTGAATTCCTCATGGGGCAGACTCAAATTTTCATTTTTGTTGAACAATAACAAATCAACAATGAAAACCAGTCTCAAGTCTTTCCAACCAACTTGAATGGGTTAAATTCATATTCAAACAAAGGAGGGTCTAGATAGTGTTCCCAAACTTCAGAACTCTTCCATGTAGATCAAGGGCAGTTTCTGCTATCAATGATCCACTTAACTGATAGAGAAGATCCAGTCTTTGTTTAGGTGGATTAGGTTCCTAATGGTCAAACCCAATGGCAATAATAATTAAATCTACATAGTTTTCAAGAGAATGATTGAGCAAAATGTAACTATTCCTTGACGTTTCTGAGTAGAGTATATCACACATTTAATGCACCCAAGCAAAGAACCTTAAACCAAAAAAGAAAAGCACCAAGACAGAATATTCCACATTTCCACCAAAGAAAACTAAAATGACAATCAAAAAGCCAAGTAAAACACTTGAAGAAACTAGGCAGAAAAAGGTGCAGCCAGCTAGAAAAAAGCTCCAATTGGTGAAAGAAATCTATGTTTCAGTGGTTGTCCATAAAAGAGAGAATATCAACTTGATTATGAACCACAGACCATAAATATAATACATTCACTTTTTTCCATGAACTAGAGATCTAACATTATCAAAAAAGAATCAGATCCAATTTACCTCATTCCACCAATTTGGAAGTGCAGAAGTAAAAAATTTATAAAAAAGTATATACATGTTTTTTTATATAAGAAATATATATATATATATATATATATATATATCTGTGTGTGTGTGTGTTAGAGAAGCTTCACCTGCACAAGCGCTCATATGCTCCTTCTTGGTACACAGCCATCATATCCATGAGCTCCAAGCCAGCACGCTGTGAATAATTCCTCATGTGAATGGTAATTATCAATATATTTAAGCTGATTCAAAAGCAGGAAAAAAAGAAAGCTACTCTCTCATCCAAAAGCATGGAAACAAAAAAAGAAATTTAACCTCTCACAAGTTAAAAAAAGAGTGAATCAGACAACAGAGGCACATTAAATCAGAAATTAACCAACAACACGAATACTAAATCTCCTGGCATTCAGATCCATCTAGACTAGTATCTCTCTTGTCTACTCCACAAGTACTTGGGTTTTGGCCCTTTTACTTGGAGGCATTTAGATCTATCTACTATCTAGGATTCTAGCAATAGTGCCAAAAGCCTTGTAGCTTACTGACATTTCCCGCTCTCCTTTATTAGGAGAACCAAGTCCCCCCCCCCCCCCCCAAAGGCATTCAGATGTATCTACTATCTAGCAATAGTGCCAAGACCCTTGTAGCTTACTGACATTTCCTGCTCTCCTTTATTAGGAGAACCAAGTTCGAATTATTCCCCCCCCCCCCCCCCCTCTCTGCCCCATTATTGTAACTATTGAATTATCACCCAAAAAAATTATCTCGCAACAGTAATATCTGAAGTCAATTCTTCATAGCAATAAATTACTAGTCTTATTATGGTTATGGACAACTTAAGCTGAAAAAACAAGACCATAAACCATTTGTAGACATGAGCAGATACATTAAGAACAAGAAAGCATTACAACTAATGCGCACATGAAACGGTTGTCATACATGTTCATCTCAGGAACAAGAAATACCTGGTGGTGTGTCCTAAGCAGTAATTTGCAGTTGGCATGAATTTCTTGAACATGGGAGAGTGCCTTGAAAAAATTCTCGTTGAGGTCTTCATCCCTCAGTGCATTTATCTAACCAAGCATTAAAAGCAAGAATTAGATAGACAAGTCAACAACAAAACCTTAATCCCAATTTTTTTTAGGATCGGCTATGGATCGTCAACATAGTTAACATACTAGTCAGAGTCGGCCATATGTATTATTTTCCTTAGTTCTATTCTATCTCATGCCATACCCTTTATTACTTCGTTTATTGAAATGTAATGGAATAATTAGACAGACAGATTGAATTGAAACTTGAAAGAAAGCAAGCAAAAAGTCAGCAACAACATAGCCTGAGTCCCAAATTTTTTTTTTTGGATCAGCTATGGATCATCAATAGATTCGTCAATGTCAGCCACATGTATTATTTTCCTCTGTTTTATTCTATCTGAATCCAAAATCTATTTCACTTTGTTTTGTTAACTGAAATGTAGTGGAATAATTAGATAGAAAAATTGAACTGAAACTTGAAAGAAATGATAGAAAAAGTCAACATCGACAAAGCCTTGGTCCCAAAGTTTGTTCTATAACCTTAACAAAAATTATTAGATTGCATATAAAAAATGCCATCTTTAACCTTAATACCAATTGCAAACATATCAACTCTAGTGTACAGAAAAAGATGAATTCTATGGGGGGTTCCCAAACACGAAAGGTTATAGAGTCACACGAAATTCTTGTTTGAATTGAACCATGCATAAGCAAAAAACCAAAAATTGAACACATGTTTTCAAAACATCTACTCAAGTGTCTATTATTATGCATTCGCAAACGACAATACAAATCATTATTCTTCAATTGTTTCTGAAACTTCCATATTTTTAAAAACAACCCTGTTCTAATGAATTTAGAAATGGGCTCCCAACTTTCTATGTGATTCCCTATATTCAAAAACATCTTTTTGCAACAGGCATAACTTGTAAAGCAATTGTGCCGAAGAATTAAATCCAAAATTCAATCTTGTTCTCGAGTTATCATATTTCGAGATCATTTGCATAGTTGTGGCATTTGAGGTCCACTATGAATGCAAACATGTATTCGTTTCTTCCATTCTATTCTATCCAAAATCATACTCGAAGAAAGTAAGGAAAAAAGTAAACCCAGATCTCTTATTCGACGACAAGAAACTTTAGAAGAACAAACCTCGTCGTTAGAGAGCTGATAATCGCGAAGAAAGCACGAAACAATCTCTTGCCGTTGGGTTGTGATTTCAAGCTCCTGCTTCAATCTCTCGGTAGTACTGATGATGTCTCCAGTTTTGGCACTGCAACTGTCCAATGCTTTGGCGATCCTATCGCAGCAATCGGAGAGCGCATTGACCTGCTCCTCCACGCGATCCAAGGCGCGCTGAGCAGGATCGGAGGCGCGGAGGAACTCGCGGTTGATGTCGAGAGCGCGCGTCTCGATAGTGTACCTGAGGTTGCGGCGAGACTGAGGAGTGTTTTCGGTGTAGAACGATGATAGTGTGTTGAGGGAGGATAAGAGATCTGGCGAGTCCGTTCGGCATTCTAATACCTTCTTCAGTTTTCTTGACAGTCCCGGCGCTAGTCCCACCGTGCTGCTCCCCATTTTCCGATCTCTCGAGATCTCGAGAGAGTTTGAGTGAGTGAGTGCGTACCAAGTGTTTGCGAAAATGTCAGAATGAATTTGTTGTTTCTGCGTTCGATGATTTTCTCAAGTCTGTTTGTTGGAAATGGAAATGAAGAAGAGTGATGAGAGTTTGAGGAGTGAGTCTCTCTCTCAAGCCCAGCCCAATGTGGTTTGGTATGGGCTGGACCCTATATTACAAGTTTCCAAACCTAACATTTTCTTTTTTCCTTTCTATACTTTCGGTTTCAAAAATTCTATCTTTTATCTCAAAAAAAAAAAATCATGGGAATTTGCTAAATTAGAGGTGTTCTTTTCAACTTGATTTTTTTTCTTCAAATTTATAGTTTTTTTAGAATGAAATATTAATTTGTAACTCTTTTGTAGATAAGATTTGTAACTTTTTTTTTAAGAAACAAACATACACATACACACAATGGAGAGCGAAAGTGTTTTGGAGCATCATTATTGGTGGTGTCAAAAATTTAGCAATTTGGTACTACAAAAAGCTATTTTATCTATTTTCCACCTCGCTTTATAAAACACCCAACATTAGTGGTTTTATTTTAACATTCAACACAATAAAATAATATAAATAACATAATAAAATAATATATCTACTACAATAAACAACAATCACAACCATCAACACAATAAAATAATATAACTTTTAATAAAATATATATATTTTTTTTTTTACCATCTTAGCTGTGGTGCACAACCATCTTTGGCTGTGCACTGTAGCTTAACAGCCAAATTTTTTGGCTTTCCTTCCACCATTGCAGCATGCTTTTTAATAATGGTGGTGCTAAAAATAGCAATATGACTTTTTAGCACCATCAATGCTAATGCTCTTAGTCACACTACAATTCTACTCAAAAGTTATGATAACTTTTGAATAAAATTTGTAACTTAATTTACATATATATTTTTTCTCTCCAAAAAAAATCTTTTTTTGATAGTAAACGGGAGTCCAATAAAGATAGTAGCTTAATGAATATTTTTCTTTTTCTAGATTTAGCTCATGGGATATATTCTCCAAAGATGCAAAGTTGATTTCAGTTGGCTGAATTTTTTTATTCATGTGATGTCCGTCTCCAAGGAAATAGGTTTGCACGATATGCCAAAGATGTTATTGATTCTTACTTGTTTAACAATAGAAAAAGTTCCACTTCCACCTCAATTCTATGATGTAATGCAGCCTATTTGACCTTTTCACTTTAATAAAAGTTCACATATCTCTTTCAAAAAAAAAAAAAAGAAAAGCTTATACGGATAAAATTTTTCTTTTAACTAATAAACCCAGAGGGGAGGCAGAGCTACATGTATGAGTGGGGGGCCAAAAAATTTAAAAATATTTTAATACTATATATAAATATTTAACATTTTAATTATTAGCCTACAAAAATGGGACTTGGCCCTCCCAAATATTTGACCTAGTCCAATGGTGCTCTTAAAAAAATTTCCCAATTGATCTAGTAGTTATAGAAAATGTTTTTTTTTTTCCTCACATTCATTTTTTATTGTAAAATTTGTTCTTGTGTTTGTTAAAGTTTTGGATCATTCATGTCTTTAAATACTTTTTTAGTTCAATTGAAATTTCTTTTACTCACTTTGATAAATAATTTGGTAACTTATATTAAAAATGAAAACTGTAAGGGCACAAACAGACCTACGGCCCAAGAATGACCAGACAGTGGCCTAATGAGCCCACCACAATAAATTTGTTAGAGAATGGGTAGGATATTGACTACTTAATGAGCTAAAGTTAATCACAATGAGAAGAAACGCCGAATAAATGACTAGGATCACACAATTATGAAGAAAAAGGGATCCTCGGTTCAACCCGAGGAAGATCTTTTATATATGAGTCTTGCTCTCTCTTTTTCACAAGTATTTTTCTTCTTCTTTCAAAAAGTCCTCCACTCTCTCCTTCTGGATCCCTTCAATAAGGATCTTCATTTTCCTTTTATATTTACACATAGATTATCTTAATCCTACACTTGGAGGGTTGAGATTGCATTCCCAGGACTTCTATCTCATCCAGAACATACTAGTAAGCTTCTGCTTTGCAATTTGAGTTGTGCCACTACTGTTTATAGTCATTTCCTCATTAATGCGGCCAGAGAAGTAGTTGTCTTGCATTTAATGCAGAGGGGGTAGCTTCCACACCCTTCTCCTTTCACCCTCCTCGTAACTTGTGCCAAATCTACTTTCTTCCCTCTGTGATATTTTAACTTTATGAGCCTTCTATGGTTACTGCTCGTCCCCAAGGTTAACAACTGCTCATCTCGTGGTTATCCAGTGCTCGTCCCCAAGGTTCGAGGTGCATCCTCGGAAATCATCTTAGCAATCCACTTAAATGAGATTAGGGATCCTCGTCCACACAAAAACTATAAAGGATTCACTATGAAGGATACTAAGTTATATGTGTATAGATGTATATGTTTATGCATGTTTATGAAAGTTTGTATAAGCCCCCCAAACAAAAATTTCTGACTACACGCTTGAATACACCTAATAGATAGAGTTTTGTTTTAACTCATTTACTTAATGGATACTCAGGTACCTGGTGGTTATCACTTCTGGATTTATTTCATAAGAAACTAACTTATTTCAACTAAATTAAATTCTCAAGATTTCTAAAATCAATTACCTACCGAACACTAAAATTTATTTCTCAAGAATTCTTAATGATGATGCCGAAAAATCACCAGTGAGTCACACAGTCTTTGCACGCTCGAAACGGTACCTACACAACAAAAAGAGAAGACCTAACAGAGATTATCGATGTGGTGCCGGCCAAATATCCTCCGAAGGTCAAGTTAAAACCTTTCACAACTCTAGAGTGCCAGAGCTGGAAGAAATTATGCGTACCTTAGTTTATGAGGGTTTTGGGTTTTTATCATAGTAGAGAGTTGACATTTCTTCCTTGGTTTAGAAGTCTTTTCCATATAGGAGTCTCTATGAACGTATTTTGCGAAACCCTTTCTATGTAAGAGTCCTTTTGATTAGTACTGAGCGTGGGGCGCAAGATATTTCCATATACAGCATACGTGGAGACCAAGTAGGGCCACGTCAGAACTCAATCTCGCATACCCCCTTCAACCTATTGGCGTCAGCTTTCCATCTTCCTTGCCAAAGGTGCTCCCGTCAGCTTAGAGGTGAACCCGTAGACTTCCTACTGTCGTCACTTGTCAATGGACACACGTAAGGTCGTCGGGTTTGTTTGGAACGTCGCCTTATGCCTTTCCATCGGTGAGTGTTAATTTTACAATTTTATCCTTATCAGTTGCCCCCTACTCCATAGACTCGTCAGCTTAAGCTGATGAGTTATGTAGTTAAATTTTATTGTTAATTTTCTTTTGCTCAGGAGAGAGGGAGAATCATTTAAGGGCGATTCCTCGAGCCGCCTTTATTAAATGCTCGAACACGTGGCACCACTTAATTGGCTCCGCTTCTGGACGAGGGTGTCGCTTCATCTTCCGTGCATATTCTCCCTTATATATACCTCGCATCCTTTCCTCATTTCTCTTATTTCAACCTTGCTGATGTTTGAGAGAGAGCTCGTCGCCTTTTGAACGTCTTGCTTTCATCAGCTTGCTGATCCCGTCACTCTTGTTGCTATCATTGCTTTAAGGCCGTCCTTTTTCCAAGGAGATTTACTTGTAAGTTCTTTTCCTCTTTTACTCTGTATTTTTCATTCCAGTTGATCAATTCCTTAGTGAGGCCGTCAACTTAGGTTTTTAGAATGAATCTGTCGCTTGTAGATAGTCAGAGGTCTAGAGAAGCGACGAGTGAACAGTAGTCAGTCCACGAGGGAGTGGGCTACGATAAGGTCTTCGGTTCAGGTCATGAGCCCGAGGAGGGCTTCTCTTGGTCGTCAGAGAGGGAAACGTCAGCCTAATCTTCTGACGAGGAAGTGGAGAGTTGTGGAGGAGAAAATGAGGTAATGAGTGAGGGCGTAGACGAGGATAAAGAGAATGAAGGGGAGAGAGAGAGTGACGGGGATGAAAATGATGGTGAAGAGGAGGTCTTAGAGAGTACCTCAGGAGGTCCAAGAGATGACCATCCTTTCATTCTTCCTAAAAAATGGATGGTTAATGACTTTTTACCGACGAAGTCGGATAAGGTTTTCAACACCTTACGTGCCTGTTACCAAATTCTAGACAACATTCCAATCTGTCTCCTTGGGGAGTTTGAGAAATGCTATTCAGGGAAGACTGCGGACGTTGGCATGTATGATGCCATGTTCGCGGCAGGATTAAAACTGCCTCTAACGGCACTTCACCGTTAGTTGGCCAATTTTTTAGGGTTGTCCGTCAGCCAAATTGCCCCCAACGCTTGGAGGATATTCATTGGGGCTGAGATTTTGTGGGGGCAGCTAAGTGGAGGGAACCGGCAACTAACTCTTGACGAATTCTTCTGGTGCTACCGTCCTCAACACATCTTCTCGTCCCAGGGAACATATCACTTCGCTGCAAGGAAGAAAGGGCTAAAGCTGGTATCTGATATGCCCAATTCCAATAGGAATTGGAAGGGCAGGTATTTCTTCGTCAAAGGGACGAACTAGGTGTGTCGTCAGGAGGAATGGGAGACAATGCCTTATGGCTTTGACAACACGTGGGCTTATGTCAAGGATTCAGGTTAATCTTGTCTGCTTCTTTCAGTTAAACTTGTTTCGAATTTCTAACATCGTCTACTTTTCTTCTTTTTTCAGCTAGTGTTTGTCCACATATCACCGATGAGCAAGAAGCTTTTATTCGTCGGGTAACAGAAATCTCGTTGGACGAGCAGAAGTGTCGGGATCTCATTACACTCAACACTTTACACGCATATTGTGGGGGTCCTGAGCCAACATTAGAAGCCCGTCGTCTTAACGCTTACTCCTGTCGTCGTAAGTTTATCTACTTTAACCCTTCTTTTTTCTTTTTTCGTCAGTCTTTCCAAGGCCGTCACTTGTTCCAATACTCGTTATTTGCCCTCTTGCAGAAATGGAGGCAACTAGGCTAAGGACGCAGGTAAGGGCAACTGCTGTGCGCAAGAAAGATGAGAACGCCAAGGGAAAGGAGAGGGCGTCCTCGTCAGCCCCCAAGGTCGTCAGTAAGGGGGCGACTAAGAGGAAGGGTGACAGGAAGGACGACTGTCCATCCAAAAAGGTGTCCGTGACCCCTGGAGAGAAGCTTCCTAAGAAGCCATCACCTTCCAAGCCAAAGCATGGGGTAGGCAAGGGGCTGATGACAACGTCCGGCCCCGTCACCCAGGATCCTGAACGTCGTCTTCTCACTCACAAGGACTATGCCTTGGAGATGATGGAGTCCATCATTAGGGATAAGGATGTGGACCCCTGTGCTGAGCAGGCTACGGTGGAGTTGGGGGCGTCAGGTTTCTTTGACCTTGCAAGGGTACCTTTCTTTCTTTACTTCTTATTTATTCATTCTTATGCTTAAAAGCTGACAGTTATCCTGTTTTGCAGGCGCTGGTTCGTATGAAAGCTTTGCAAGATAGAGGCGTTGCCAAGGAAGGGGTGATTACCCGTCTGCACAAGCGTATTAAGAACTTGACCAATGGGCAAGATCAATATAAGAGCGCCCTTCGCACCCTTAACCAAGAGGTGAAGGAGTTGAAAGAGAAATTGGAGGAGGAGAGTCGTCAAAAGAAAAAAAAGCAAGAAGCCAAGGAGACGGCGGAAAAGGAGTTGACGACCCTTTTAGGTCAGGTGGAGACAGCCAAGGCTGACGCCGTGAAGGAATTCAGGGCGTCACAGTCATTCATTGATTCCTATGCCGAATATTATGGTGATGGGTTTGAGGATTGCCTTAAACAGGTTAAATCCGTCTACCCTCACTTGGATTTGTCCAAGGTTTCCATGGATGACCCCTTGCCGTCAACACCTGCAGGCGACACTATTCCTGAAGAGGGTGATGACTCCACCGAGTCTGAGGCAGATCCAAAGGATGATAGTGTTGTTCTTGCACAACCTGCTGTGGACCAGCCCGTCATTCCTCTGACCCCGTTGGCCAACCCTCCAAATGCTCAAGATCCTTCAACTCAAAATGTCCAAGACCTTCCTCCCAAGGGTGATGAGATCCCACAAGACCCCCCGGCCTCCTGAACTTAGCCTTTTTCTTTCCTTTTTATTGTAAATTTAATCTAATTTCCAGACAATGCCCTTTTGTTTTTTAGGCTTTTGTTTGTAAAACTTCATTTTATTTATGATATTTCATATTCGTCGCTTTCAATATGTATGTTGCTTATTGGTATGTGTATGTTCATCCTTTGTTCTCATGAATCCGTCTACTTTTTGACTTAGTAATTTTGATTCGTCTGTTTCAAACTCGTCTACTTATGGGCCAATAGACTCGTCCACTTTGTGGGCTAAGAAACTTGTTCCATTGTGGATTTTAATCTTTTCATGTGATGAACTTGTCCATTTGTGGTCTTTTACCCTCATGGATCCGTCCACTTGTGGACTTTGCAGCATCAACTCATCCTTATGAGATGAACTCGTCATCTTTATTAACTAAGTTATGAACCCGTTCACTTGTGGATCCGTCCACCTTAATTATGGGTCATATTAAGTCATTAAGTCATGGATATTAAGTCATCCTTGTGGAATGAACCTGTCCACTTTGGCGATGAACTCGTCCTCTTTATGGACTTAATGAATTCGTCTATTTGTGGACTTCATAACACTAACTCATCCCTACAGGATGAACTCGTCCATTCTATGGACCTTAATCATAAATCCGTCCACTTGTGAACTCATCCACTTTATGGACTTTAATTATAAATCCGTCCACTTTATGGACTCGTCTACTTTATAGACTTTAATAAACTCGTCCAATTGTGGACTTTAATAAACTCGTCCACTTTATGGACTTTAATAATATCGTCCAATTTTGGACTTGATAAACTCATCCACTTTATGGACTAGTAATAATTCATCCTCCTGGAATGAACTCGTCCACTTTATGGACTTTAATAAACTCGTCCAATTGTGGACTTGATAAACTCATCCATTTGTGGACTAAATAATATTTTGTAGAAAAACACATTAGTCATATCTGAATAAACTCCCCTTATTATGATAAACCATGCATTCTTAGAAAAGTTGTTCTCTAAAGAAAAAAGACATGTCCTTTGGGCTTAAAGAGTATTGTAGAAAAAATTAACTAAGATAAACTAGAAAACTGAGGAGTGTAGCTAAAATTAACTAAAGTAGACTAGCAAATGAAGTGTTACTCTTCATGCTATCAGCTCTAGCTCTACTGGTAGTACTTCCGTAGGTGCTCGGTGTTCCATGGATGGTGCAACTTTCGCCTGTCTAGCGTCTCTAGGTGGTAGGTGCATTTCCTCTGCCATGACATAATTCTGTAAGGTCCTTCCCAGTTGGGGCCGAGCTTCCCTTGGGTAAGGTCTTTAGCGACACCCATTACCTTCCTTAAAACGAGATCTCCAACCTGAAAGTCTCTATGTCTGACTCGGGAGTTGTAGTGCTTGGCCATGAGGTCCTGGTACCGTGCGAGTCTTTGTTCAGCTGTCGCCCTGATCTCGTCCAGTAGATCAAGCTGTAGACGCATAGCCTCATCGTTTTTACTTTCATTGTAGTTGTCCACCCTGTAGCTTGTGAGCCCGACCTCAGCTGGAATGACCTCCTCACTCCCATATGTTAGCCGAAATGGTGTCTCTTCGGTAGGTGTTCTTGCTGTTATCCTATACGCCCATAGTATGCTTGGTAGCTCTTCAAGCCATATACCCTTTGCCCCCTCAAGCCGAGTCTTGAGAATTTTAAGCAAGGATCGGTTTGTGACTTCGACTTGTCCGTTAGCTTGAGGGTGGGCGGGGGAGGAGTAGTGGTTTTTGATCCTCAACTGCAAGCAAAAATCCCGGAAGGAGTGGTTGTCGAATTGTTTCCCGTTGTCTGAGACCAGGACCCTAGGGATCCCATACCTGCAGATGATGTACCTCCAGACGAAGCTTCGCACGTTCTTCTCTGTAATGGTTGCCAGGGCTTCAGCTTCTACCCACTTTGTGAAGTAGTCTATGCCTACTATTAGGAACTTCAGCTGTCATACCGCTATCGGGAATGGTCCCATGATGTCTACTCCCCACTGAGCAAATGGCTATGGGGCTGTCATTGGGGTCAACTCTTCGGTAGGTTGTCTGATGATGTTGTTGAACCTTTGGCACTTGTCACAGACTCTGACATAAGCCTGGGCGTCCTTCTGTATGGCGGGCCAATAGTATCCTGCTCGAAATAGTTTGTGTACCAACGATCGTGACCCCGAGTGGTTTCCACAGATCCCTTCGTGAACTTCATGACGTAGTCTGCTTCCTCATGGCCCAAACACCTTAGGTATGGGCGGGAGAAGCCTTTCTTGTACAAGACGTCCTTTATTAGAATGAATCGCGCTGCTTGGACCTTCAGCTTTCTTGCAGCTTCCTTCCCTTCTGGTAACACACAATTTTTCAAGTAGGAAACTAATGGTGTGGTCCAATTGTTTTCAGTACCTATTTCCTGCACATCGACAGAATCTATTAGTGGAGAAAGCTGAACAAAGGAGAGTATATTGTCAGGGATGATCATATGTTCTGCTGAAGCGGCTTTGGCTAGGCGGTCGGCTTGCTCATTCTCTCCTCTAGAGATTTGAACAATCTTGACTTGCAGGTCATGCAGTCGTTTTTGTACTTGCTCCAGGTATTTCTTCATCCTTTCGTCCCTACACTCATAATCCCTGTTCACTTGGTTGGTGATGACCTGGGAGTCACAATGAATAACCACACTTACGGCCTCTGCCGCTTTGGCGAGATCAAGTCCTACCACAAGAGCTTCGTACTCCACTTCATTGTTAGTGGTAGGAAAGTCGAGGCGAACCATACATTCAATCTTGTCTCCTTCTAGGGAGAGAAGCACGATACCTGCTCTACCAGCCTTTCTATTGGATGATCCGTCTGTATGTATGCTCTATCGAGGGTACTCATCTGCCCCCTTGTCTTCCCCGTTGGTGAACTTCGCTATGAAATCTGCGACGACTTGTCCCTTGATGGCGGTACGTGGACGGTACTGAATGTCAAATTCACTCAACTCTATAGCCCACAGTGCCAGTCGCCCAGCGACTTCAAGGTTGCTCATTGCCTGCCGTAAGGGCTTGTCGGTTAGGACGATCACCGTGTGGGCTTGGAAGTATGGTTTGAGCTTGCGGGCTGCCATAACCAAAGCGAAGGCGAGCTTCTCCATTGATGGATACCTTTCTTATGCACCACGAAGTGCCCGGCTGGCGTAGTACACGGGCTTTTGAACCTTGTCTTCTTCCCTGACCAAGGCCGCATTGACGGCTGCCGGGGAGACAGCCAAATAGAGGAAGAGCTCTTCCCCAGGTTGTGAAGGACTCAGTAGCGGTGAGGAAGAAAGGTAGGCCTTTAAATCCTCGAACGCCTGTTGACACTCGGCCGTCCACTCAAAAGACTTTTTCAGCGTGCGGAAGAATGGTAGGCATTTATCTGTTACCCTTAATACGAACCTATTCAGGGCGGCCACCTTACCATTTAAAATCTAGACTTCTTTTACGTTCTTTGGCGAGACCATCTTTACTATGGTCCTAATCTTGTCTGGGTTGGCGTTGATACCTCTTTGAGATACCATAAACCCTAGGAACTTTCCCGCTGTTACCCTAAATGCACACTTACTCGGGTTGAGTTTCATGTTGTAGGAGCGAAGGGTGTTAAATGTTTCCTTGAGATCCTCCAAATGGTCATCCTCTTTATGGCTTTTTACCAGCATGTCGTCGACATAGACCTGAACATTCCTCCCAATCTGGTTTGCGAACATCTTGTTCATGAGCCTTTGATATATCGTACCCGCGTTCTTGAGGCCGAACGGCATCACTTTGTAATAAAAGAGACCTTGGCTAGTAACGAATGAAGTCTTCTCCTGATCCGATTCGTCCATCCGGATCTGGTTATAACCTGAAAAGGCGTCCATGAAGCTCAATAGCTGGTGCTGGGCCGTAGAGTCTACTAGGACGTCAACTCGTGGGAGAGGGTAGCTATCTTTGGGGCATGCCTTGTTTAGGTCGGTGAAGTCTACGCACATCTTCCATTTCCCGCTAGCTTTCTTGACCATTACCATGTTTGTCAACCAGTCGAGGTAGTAAACTTCTCTGATGAAGTTCGCCTCTTGTAGCTTATGAACTTCTTCTGCTATAGCCTGGTCCCGCTCTAAGGCGAATGCTCGCTTCTTCTGACGGACAGGTAGAAAGGAGGGCGATACATTCAGTCTATGTACCATGACCAAAGGGTTGATTCTTGGCATGTCTTCATGGCTCCAAGCAAATACATCCCGGTTATCTTTGAGAAAAGTTGTAAGTGCTTGGTGGACCGTTGGGCGGGCGAGGGTACCAATCTTGGTCGTAAGATCAGGCTTGAAGTCGTCGAGAAGTATCTCTTCAAGCCTTTCAACGGGCTTTGTCACCAACCGGTGCTCTTCTATGTTCATGGCCTAGAGATGGTCATCCATCTCCATCATAGCTATGTAGCATTCGCGTGCAACCACCTGATTTCTGCGCAACTCCCATACTCCATAATCTGTAGGGAACTTGATCATTAAGTAGTAGGTTGAGGTTACGACCTTCCATGAATTGAAGGTAGGCCGTCCCAAAATGGCATTGTAGGCGGACGAGCAGTCGACCACAAGAAATGTTATGTCCTTAGTAATCTGCTCGGGGTAGTCGCCCATCGTTATGGATAATGTGACTGCGCTAAGGGGGTGTACCCTTGTTCCTCCAAAACCAACGAGCAAAGTGTTTGTCGGAACTAGTTGCTCTCTATCAATCCTCATCTGTTGGAATATTGGGTAGTAAAGGATGTCAGCTGAACTGCCGTTGTCAACTAGAACCCGATGCGTGTTGTAATCTCCTACTCGTATGCTGACGGCGATTGCATTGTCATGCGGGTGGTGAAGACGTCGGGCATCTTCTTCTGAGAATTCTATGACGGGGTTGTCGATCCGCGGCATCTTCGGCACGGAACCTGTCAACTAGACGTTATGGACCATCCTTAGGTAAGTCTTACGGGCCTTTTTGGATGACCCGGCAGTCGTTGTGCCCCCTACAATCACTCTTATGTCTCCTAGGGGCAGCCTTGGACGCTCGTTGTCCCGTCGGGGAGGCTGCTCTTGAGGTGGATCCGCTCTTTTCCTGCTGACGAACTTCTATAACTTCCCTTACCTGATGAGGGTTTCGATTTGTTGCTTTAAGTTGTAGCAGTCGGCTGTGTTATGACCATGGTCATGGTGGAAACGGCAGTATTTGTCTCTAGGCCTCTTATTGGGATCTCCCTTCAGCTTGCCAGGAAAGGTTAAGGCCCCTTTGTCCTTGATTTGCATCAAGACCTGGTCAATTGGGGCAGTCAGCGGGGTGAAGCTCGTGAATTTCCCTGTAGGGGGCTTAAAGTGCTTGTCCTCCCTTCGTTCTCCAGTTCTTGCCATCTTCCGCCCTCTGTCCTGCCGTGTGTCTTCTTGTCTTTCTCTTTTCCTAGGTTTCTCCTCTCGGGCCAAAAGCGCGTCTTCCGCGTTCATGTATTTGGTCGCTCTATAAAGCACATCTGACATAGTCTTTGGGTCGTTCTTATATAGGGAGAATAGAAACTTACCCTTCCGCAACCTATTGGTGAACGCGGCCACTAGTATCTTGTCATCAACTTCATCGATTGAAAGTGCTTCTTTGTTAAAGTGGGCTATGTAAGACCTTAGTGTCTCATCTTCCCGTTGCTTGATGCTCATCAGACACGCAGTAGACTTCTTATACCTATGCCCCCCGATAAAGTGTGAAGCAAACTGGGTGCTTAGCTTCTTGAAAGTACTGATGGATTTAGGCGTCAACCTGTTAAACCAAATCCTTGCAGGACTCTTCAGCGTGGTGGGGAAGGCCTTACACATGATTTCGTCCGCCACCCTTTAAAGGTGCATTAGGGTCTTGAAAGATTCCAGGTGATCTATGGGGTCCTTGGCTCCGTCATAGCTTTCTATCTGCGGCATACGAAACTTCTGCTGAAGGGGGAAGGAATTGACGGACGTGGTAAATGGCAAGTCGGTTCGGTGGACCAAGTCATCGAGGTCACTGGACACTCGTCCTCTAAGGGCGTTCATCATAAAGTCCATTCATTCTTTCATCATCTGCATCTCTGTGACCATGTGAGGTGGAGCCGTATCTATGACGGATGGATGGCTCATGTCCTGTCGTTCTGGTCTACTTGGGGCATTGCTACCTTCCGGCCCTTCTTGGTCCCTTCTCTCGGCGCTGGTACCTTCTTGGTCTTTCTCCTGAGTGTTATGTCCCGCGTTCTTTTGACGCAGCTGTTCTTCCAGATCATTGTTTTGCTTGGTGAGGCGTTCCACGGCAACGGCGAGAGCTTGAACCTGTCTCTCGAGTGTGGTCGTGCGTGGTTCGTCTCCCTGAACGTTGTTAGTGGTCGTCATCGAGTGAGTAAGTACCATGCAACTCTTTGTCCGGGAAGCGATAGTATGGCTTACAAGTCGCAAGAATTATCACAGATGGCGCCAACTGATGATGCCGAAAAATCACCAGTGAGTCACACAGTCTTTGCACGCTCGAAACGGTACCTACACAACAAAAAGAGAAGACCTAACAGAGAGCGCCGGTGTGGTGCTAGCCAAATACCCTCCGAAGGTCAAGTTAGAACTTTTTTACAACTCTAGAGTGCCAGAGCAGGGGGAAATTATGCGTACCTTAGTTTATAAGGGTTTTGGGTTTTTATCGTAGTAGAGGGTTGACATCTCTTCCTTGATTTAGAAGTCTTTTCCTTATAGGAGTCTCCATGAACGTATTTTGCGAAACCCTTTCCTTGTAGGAGTCCTTTTGATTAGTGCTGAGTGTGGGGTGTAAGATATTTCCATATACAACATGCGTGGAAACCAAGTAGGGCCACATCAGAACTCAGTCTTGCATACCCCCTTCAGCCTATTGGTGTCAACTTTCCATCTTCCTTGCCAAAGGTGCTCCCGTCAGCTTAGAGGTGAACCCGTAGACTTCCTACTGTCTTCACTTGTCAATGGGCACACATAAGGCCGTCGGGTTTGTTTGGAACGTCGCCTTATGCCTTTCCATCTGTGAGTATTAATTTTACAATTTTATCCTTATCACTTAACAACCAGGATTTTAAACTATCATGTCAACCGAACGGTACCTTAATGAAAAAACAGTGTAGGGGAAATAAGGACAGTGGGTGGGACATTTAAAGTTGATATGAATTTTTCTCGAGTGACATGTCAATTGACATGGTGAGAAGACTGAGAACTGAAAAGAAAATTTCTAAAGGAAAGGTACAAATTGAATGGAGAGGGTCCCTAGATTTTTTTTCTTTGAGCGCTCCTTAGATCCTTTCTTTCATTTGTTCAAATCAATGACTAAAGATTCTTATATTTATCAAATGATATCAATCCCCTCCTTGTGCACCTTTATCAGTCATCCTGATAAAACATCATGCTTTGAGAATCATTTTTGGAGAGAAAAAAGAAAAAAGAAAAAAGAAAAAGAAAAAGACCTTTATTAAGGAAAGAAAAAAAAAATCGTTTATTATTTTATTTTGCATAACTTTCTGCTATAGAATCTTTCCAGAGAAGATTTTGCCAACAAAAACCCTTAAAACCTCAGAGCATGCTTTTGGAAACGGAATTCACTGGTCCTCATTCTTGTAATGATCAAATTAACAAAAAATAGTTTTAAGAAAGAGCCTTGTAACCTAAGGGTGTGTTTGGTAGAGTGGATTTTAGGAAAGATGAAAAAAAAGAAAGAGAAAATGAGGAAAGAAAACTTCTTGAAAGCAAGGTTTTCAGACCCGGACCGTTCATTGAACCGTAAAAAGGAGAGGTTCAAGGTTTTTGAGGTCGAATCGAGGTTGAACCAAGGTTGAACCGTGATGACGTCATAATTAATTTAATAATTAATTAAAGTCTAAATATAGATATTAAATTTATAAAACTAGCAAAATTGACTAATATATCTATATATGTGAGGGAAATTTAATAATTTTCAAGTATATATTTAATAATTAAATAAGAAAGTTAATAAAATAAAATAATAACCATAAAAACATTAAAATTTTTGATTAATTTTTGAAGTAAAGTTGAATATCTTTGAAGGATTTTAATTATAATTTTTTTTATTCCTTGTAAGAGATGGATAATTTAATTAAGTAGAATAAAATTGTGTTAAGTTGTTTTTATAAAAAAAAAAAAAAAATTGCTAAGGGGTTGGACTGCACGGTTCTTGCCACCGGTTCGTGCGGTCCAACTCCGGTTTTAGGGGTTCACGGAATTGCCACATATGCCCGGTTCTCTATGCTTAAAAAACCGGATTTCAATCCGGTTCTCGATTTTTATGGTTCGACCTCCCGGTCCGGTCCGATCCGAGTCTGAAAACCTTGCTTTAAAGGTGTTTGGTTGAGAGGGGGAGAGGGGAAAATGATGGTGGGGCCCACCTAGGCCCACAAAAAAGTTTTCTCCCCAAAATGGGGAGAAAACTTGGAGGAAAATCTGATGGGTGAAGGACAAAAATGCCCACGTGCAAGTTGCACATGGGCTTCAATACGGTTTTTTTTTTTTTCAATTCCAGTTTTTTTTTTTTAATAACTGACACTTCATGGTAATATAACGAAGATATTCAGAGTTCAAATCCCTCCCTACTCTCTCTCAACTATTGAATTATCAAAATATAGAAATAAAACTGACACCATACCCCTTTAGTCAAGAATGCTGGAAAGATTATCAAGGTCTGCAACTTAAGATTTCAGGGAGAGTTAACGCTTGTTAGATATTTTAGTTTGACACTACTTCATACCCAAAAAGAAGCAAGCTACATCTGGGTTAAACAAGATGAAATTCTTCTCTTGTTTTTCGACAGTGAAGACTAAAGTTTATGAGCTTATTGTCATAGGTTGTGTGTGTGTTGTTATGCAATTGGAATATGATTTTTTTTTCTTTTTATGTTTATTGATTTGAAAAATTAGCGATGATGTTAACTTCAAAAATATTTAATTTTTAGGATAATCTAGTCCTACAATAAGTGTAAATATAATTTTATAAGTAAGATATTTTATAAGTAAGATATTTTAAATGCAGGATTTTATTCTAAGTTTACAATCAAATATATATATGCATGAATAAGAATAGTTCTTTTATTATTAATTACCAACAAGTAACAACACATATTACTATTTCTAACTTAATTTGCATTCAATATACCAAACATGCTTATGTCATTTGAAATGCAGGAAATCTTAATAGTTAGTGTGTAGTCTTCACTTTTGTTCGACTTATATATATGTCTCAAGAAAATTGTTGAAAGTTGAGGACAGGAACATAAATTCATGGTTTCCACTATGGCCCTTGATTTAATCTTGAAGTGCACGTGACATTCATCTGTTGTGAGTGTTGAGTTGAGGACAGGAACATAATGTACATGTGACATTCATCTGTTGTGAGTGTTGAGTTGCACGCATATATTTTTCATGGAGTGGAAGTCTGGACTTTGGAGTTAAAATTTTTTATGGGGTTACATCGATATGATGCGTCTTGTGGAGATGAGTTTGGAAAACCACTTTCCTTTGACAAAGATGATGATTGGTGAGCCAATGGATTGCCCTGCTAACTAACATTAACTACATTATTTTCTTTTACTCCATCATATAGCATATATACTACCAGAACTATGTCATATATAGTAGAGCCACTTCATTTCATGTTGCTATGAGCGTCCCAATTTTCGTCACAATTATATAAAATTAACTATAGTTTGAAAAAAGGTTGTCCATATAATATTTTTATTATAATAATAATAAATAAATGTTAAAAAGTTTATTAATACCAATTTTTTTTTAAAAAAAAGACAACATATTTACATATTTGACAAAGAAGCTAATATTTTAATAATGGTACCCGGGAAACATTTTTTTTTTAAGTAGAGCCACTTCATTTCATGTTGCTATGAACCTCCCAATTTTCGACACAATTATATAATATTAACCATAGTTTGAAAAAAAGTTGTCCATATAATATTTTTATTATAATAAAAAAAAATAAATGTTAAAAAGTTTATTAATACCAATTTTTTTTTTTTTAAAAGACAACATATTTACATATTTGACAAAGAAGCTAATATTTTAATAATGGTACCCAGGAAACATCTTAAAAAAAAAAAAAAAAAAAAAGGATGTTTCATAGTTTAGGTGAGGTTGTAACTGTTATGGATTTTTGTGATTATTGATTTTTGGGTAAACATGGAACTTTTACATTTAAAAAAAAAAAAAAAAAAAGAAGGAAGATTGTTTGGTAGAATTTGAAGCAATGTGGAGATTTGTTAGAAATTATCTCAATTTTTTTAATGTTATAGCCACAAATTATTGATATGGTCAGTTTTTACTGGTGCTCGTTTGGGCTCGCCACTAATATCATTTATTCACTTATCAATGACTACTCACTATATTGGCAATTTGTTAAATAGTTTGTAACTCTAGTATTTTTCTTCCGTAATTTGACTTTGTTTGCATTTTTCCATAGGGTACAAGGAAGTTTATTCCTTATTAAAGAAGTAAATTTGTATTATTTGTTTTTTAAGAAAGATATAATTTGTCCACTAACAAATATATAATGAAGTTTTATGAAAAAAAAGAAAAGATTTGGTGGTTTTGGCTTAAAGGTTTCTCATATGAGGAAAGGAAAGACTCTTAAAAGAATATGAAGTGAGTTTCTTCAAACCGTAATGAGTGTTTGTCTATTATTCAAGTGAGAGAGCACAATTAGATGTATTAATCTTTCTTGATGCTATTGAAGTAGTTTGCAGAAGTTCTAGAGTGATTTTATTATTTTCGAGTGTTCTTTAAGTGTGTAAACACTTTCTATTCTCTCTTTCAAAATATTGTGATTTCATCTTAGTTGTGGAAAACTGCTAATATATATATCTCAGCTCCTATTGAATATTTGTTTGTGATCTTTTACACAAGCCGATAATAAAAATGGAGTTTTGATTTGAAATTTCATAATCGAAAAACATGATATCCACTTGTAGAACACTTAAATGTTGGTAAAATGCATGTACAAAACCTTGTATTGATAAATCTTAAATCCATAACAGAAGAGAGCTGAGGGAAAGTGGGAAACTCATGCAAAGAAAGCTCTGATAGTGGTCTTTTCCAAAAAGTTAATAGGAATTAATCAATAATGATGGCAAGAAAAGGTATTCAATCTATAATTAACGTTGATTGTGGCTTATCTAATGTAATTCGCATGCTTGTAAAGAAGAAATAATAGATGACAAAGTTGAAACAAAAGGAGTTCAAATATAACCCGCTTCCTAGTTTGAAAAGATATATTTCTCATGATGATTTTATGTGGGTGCATGCTTGTTCTTTCAAATGAATTTACCTTCTAGACCCACATAATTCTCCAAGATGTCTAAGATCGCAGATTCAAATCTTTACACAATCACTCATTCGATGTGTGCAAACCAGAATCTGATCAGCATGCGTGATGTCCTTGTGTTTTATTTGAAAAATCTCCGCAATATCAGATTCTGAGATCGAAAAGCAAAGACTTTGCGGTACTATAAGTTAATTGGGTCACAATGCTACATACAATGTCTCTTCATGAGCATATATATTGGTCTTTACTCTTTATGAGAATATGAGGAGGACAGGTTTGTGTTAGATATTGTCTTTATTATGAGCACACGAGAAAGAACATTCAGTAAAAAATGATGGAAAAGGGTCTGCTAAAAGTGATTGGTATTTGACACCCGTGCTTTTTTCAGTGCAACTTTCTTAGAAAAGAAAGGCTTGGAATAAGAGCTAGATTCTGGCCTATACACACACACACATATATATAAATATATATATATATATATATATGGGTTGAAATTAAAATGAATGCTCCTCCAATCCCTAAGAATATATAGGTATAGCAGTATAGAGTAGCTAGTCTCCTTAGTGTGATACACATTATATTTTCACAGATTCCAAATGATGTCCCTGCCACCATTCCAAGAGATCAGAGAGAGAGAGAGGCAGTCAATTTGAAGTGGGATGATGTGGACTTGAAGAGAATGAAATGTGTGCAAATTCAATGCAAATTGACTCAGTGAGTTACTTAGTCATTTTATTAAGATTTTGTAGACAGCAGAACCCATAAAACCACGCGTGTGCCTCTCTCTGATCTGCATTCTTTTGCATATATCCATTAACTTGTACTCCTCGATCGCCCACCCACTTCAACTCAATCTATGAAAATTATTACTACTTCACAAAAACGACGTCTACACTCCCTACACACCATGTATAATTATTCAAGTGTCCACGTTTTATGTTATACTAGCGTGGACAAAATTTTATGGGAAATCAAATAATCATGGTTATTATCCTTGTTCAATTTTATCTTTATAATTACATAATTTATTTTGACTACATTCTTCATTTTTGGTAAAAACAAAATTATATATGAAAAGCTTTTATTCATTTCATTGGTTGGAATAGATGCGTGAAGTCTACAAATATTAATACTAAATTTAAAGAGAGAGAGAGTATAAAATGTAGAAATGAGACTCAAGGAAAGATAAGTATTTAAGTATTGAAAAAGAAATTGAAAGTAATCCTACGACCACTCTAAAAATACAATTTGATTTCCTACTAACACTATCTAAAAACAGGTCCGTGGGGCACGATGCCAAATGCCATAAAAAACTTGAGTTTGTTTTGTTCATTACTAATTAGTTTTGAGGTAAAGTATCACAACTCACAGTCTGACAAGTTAGTTAATCATCCTCATGTCTTGTTAGGGAGCTCAAGGAGAAAGGACGATACCTTTCCCCCTACCCAATTCACAAATCTAATGCAATTGATCATAGTAGTTGACAATAATAAATGCAGAGATTATAGGAGGGAAGGAGTGCCTGAACTTTGTATGAAATCTTACACTATCCCATTAGTTTGACAAGGGCAAACCCCAAGCTGCGCAATTTTAAGGAAGAATTTTCGGCTGACTTATATGGCCGAGAAAAGACTGTTGGGACCTTTCTGATATAGCGGAAGTCTAAAAAAAACACACACGATACTCTCTTGATAGAACTGAAAATAAACTATTAGCTTCTGGTAGTAAACCTTAAATTCCCGAGGGGTTCCTTAAATCCACAAAATAATAAACTAAAATTCACCAAAGAAAGAAAATTGACAAAACGTCTGTATTTTATTAATAATCAATTGTCTTGCCTTTGGAGGCTACAAAACATATAAATATTGAGAAAGTAAAACCCTAGAATAATTAGGAAACATCTAAAACCCTAATTTGCACAAATTACAAGATTAGGTGGCAAAATACTGAATTTTACCAAAAATGGTAAAATTGAGTTAAATGCAAAATCATAAACTACTAACCTTAAGGGTCGTCTCAAAACAAGCGAGGACCTTATTCTGACTTTTGAACAAAAAGTTATTAAAGAAACAAAAATTACTAAAAACAACAAAATCACGGTTTTCAGAGGCTAAATGAAGGAATTCACCAAAATCAAGAGGTACCTCATGGCAAAGCGAAGACTATTGTTCAGAAGACCGTTTCCCTTTAGCCTGCCAAATTTTATATGATTTCGACTTCGTCACCCAAATGATTTCTACTAGTGCCTTTTTGCCTTGCGCGATTTCAGACGCGCTTAAGAGTCCAGGAAGGCCATGACGGTCTGTTTTACATCACTTTCATCTTTCACTGAAAGAGCTATTAGTTAGAACAAAAAGTTCTCTCTTATTAAGGTGTGAGGTTAGAGTAAAAATCGCTTTGAGTTTAGCTTCCCTTTCAAACAAGCATGGTCGAATTTGGGCCTAATTATGTTCTAAGCTAATAGGCTCCCCGACCCATTGTTTTTTGAATGAGAGCCCAAAAGTATCTTTTTAATTTCCTCCTCAAAACTAATCTTAGTGTGCGTTTGGAATGCATGGAAAACGTGCGTTCCAGCATTTAGCTGAAACAATGGTGGGTCCCATGCACTGTTCACGGGACCCGCAAGTATTTTTTTTTTCCAAAAAAACAACTTCAAAACTGGGTCCCACGGCACTATTCACACATTTAAAAATTATTTTGCTATAGTGTTTTCAGTTTTTAGTTTTCAACAATAAGCGGTATCCAAAAAGACCCTTAATAGTTAATACATAGGATATTAGAAAGGAAACCTTTAAATGTGATGTAATGTGTTTTTAGTTACATAACTTACATCTATACAAATAAAGCAATGTAGCAATAAATAGTTTGATATATGTTAATAATTTGGCTTTCTAATATATATATATTTTTTTTTCTAAAAAGTGGACTCTTCTGTTTTGCTAAGTTTTAACAATAGATTTTATTATTAGTTCTAGTTAGCTCAATTGATAAAGTATTTTATCTTAGAATCAGAGAGATGAAATTTGAATCGCACCCACACAAAAAACTTATTAATCTCTTAACTTGTGCTCGACATTTAAAAACAAAAACAACAACTATAAAAATATATGGGCTATAGGGGGCGAATTCTTGTTCAATATTAGACCAGGGATCAGGACAAAGAAGTCATAAACATGGGGATAAAAACTTTTTTAATGGGGTCAAGGAGGTATTGAAAATGCATAAATTTAGGGATCTTGGCTGCTGGTGGCACTGATAGATGTTGATAGGGTTTGTTTGTTTTCCAATCCAATAAATATTTCCAAAATGTGTGTGTGTCTGTGAGAGTGAGAATGAATGAAAAAAGAAAAGAAAAGCAAATGCAGTAGTAGTAGTGAATGCAGATCTTAGGTTGTTGTAAGTGGGAAGAAAAAATGATAATTGGAATCATTATGTGGCTTTTGAAAATCTCTATCTAGTTATCTATAAAAAGTATTAATATTTTGTACTCCTTGATAGCACGCGCATGCATAATCCCATTCTCATTCTCACGTAAGCATGAAGCACTACTGACAAAACATTAGGTTTTGCTCTTCCCTCTCATTTCCATTCCTTAATTTAAGTGATATACTGAGTTGGGACCTATCATACCAGACTACCACTTAAGCCTTATCACATTAGCAGAACTTAGATATATAGAACCAACAAGTACAATTTGCAATTTGAAAATTCCTACAAAACCAAGTTGGTGAAAGTACATAAATAAAATAAGAACTGTCGTATTTAGTGTACAAAACTCATATTTTTTTACGGCGTTCGAAAGATACAATTAGAAGATAGAAAGCAATCATATTTTTAATTCATACACTTTGTCTTCACACCGAAATAGACCTCTTGATACATAATAAAAAATCACGCTTGAGATCGCTTGCAAGGAGATAATTTTTTTATTATGTCCCCTCAACTTAGAATGATAAACACTAAGTATTCCCACCCAAAGATATACGAAATTGAGATGAAATGTGACCTCATCTCAATTTCTTTATTTGAGAAATTGTGTTAATGGCCTGTTGAGTACGTTACAATCATAAGCTTGGCACTATTCGGCGCACTCAAAAGTACAAAATTTGCTTGTCACTGTAACTATATATATATCTAGCTACCTATCAAATCCAAAGATTATATGTTTATGATCTTGTACTTTTGTCGTGCCAAAAGAAAAAAAAGAAGAAGTTGTATAGATCTGTTTTGTGATATAATTTTCTTTAATTAAGATGAAGTGAAAATATAGAAATTAAAATTAGAAATATATATATATATATATATATATATATATATGCAGGTGGGTAGAGCTAGCTATAGCTAGTAGTAGAGCACATCAGCACAATAGAATGCACCTTAGGAATGTGAATCATGCCAAATGATTAATACTAGACCCCACAACCCACCGTAATACGCATGATGTACGAAGTAGGACCAAGGTTTATCGATATTTGTAGTAGAGATATTAAAAATGTGGGATAGGAGCAAAAAGATCAAACAAAGCTGAATTATAATCTCCCAGACTGAAAGATCGTGGTATATATATGTATGTTTACCACTAATCAACTAAGAATTATTGCTTAGTTTCAAAATCGAAATTCTGATTGGAAGGTGAAGGTGTTGTGTTATAATTGGTCTCGGCCGAAAGAGAAAGTGACTGGTCGAAATTTGCGTTTAGCCAAAGATCAAGAACTTGGGACGGTAGTCAAGAGGCAATCATAAGGTTGTTAAAGCAGTAATCAATTACTAGAAGAAAAAAAAAAAAAAAAAACGGTTTTTGTTAAAGAATGTCCTAAGGGTACATTTAACTATATTAAATATAAAAAAATACACACAACTACAATAAATTTGTGCATGCAAGTTAATAAATTATTCATACGTACATATTATTTTTTTTAAAACGTGTACTAAAATTTATAATTGAACATTTATTATTCATTAACACGTGTATTTTACTCGTTAACATATGAGGTGGAAAGCTTATATATACTCCAAATATGAGACCGAAAAAGAAGAATAGACAATAAAAAGTTGAAGGACAGGACTTAGGAGGAAAGCATTATTAATTAGACAAAAACATTAATTGGAGAATGGAGTTGGACACATAGATAGAAAAATAAAATAAAATAATTAATGGGGAGGTGGGAACGTGGGTGGTAGTAGATAATGATTTTAAGTGGATAGTAGGACCTAAAATTGGCCCTCCACCAATGCCTAATGATTTGGGGAAGATCACGTTTCTAAACGTAATCGTAGATCATATATTTTATATTTTTATAAAAAGATTAAAGAGAAGCCAAAATTCTCCACTACAAACTGGGAGTGCGTGCTACGTGGCAGCTTCCCAACTCACTTTGTAAACTCAGTAAACGACAGCCTCAGCTAACCATATTCCCCCCCCCCCCTCCCCCCACCATCTCCATCAGTTTAATTATTGAGTGACTATATGTAATCATAATTATATAATAGTCGCTTCAAAGTATGGCTTAATAGTAAGAAATTCTTATTGCCCGTTATATTTGCAAAGTCTAAAAATTATAATTAAGTTCGAGTAGTGACAAACAATTTCACATCATACGGCTCGGGCCTTCGGAAGAGGGCTTTCTTCGCCTTCCACCTAAGTTGTGTAGGAAAAGTCCAAAGCCAATCCTAAGGAATAGTGAAGCTTCATAGGGTATTTCGGTCCAGATGCAGATAGTCCGCATCTTTATAAACATGTTTATAGTGTCTAGATCGTTACGTCTTTCGTGCGGGTCGAAACTTACCCGACAAGAAATTTCACTACCTTAAAACTGTTATAGTTACGATCACCGTTCACCTACATAATAGAGTTTAAGTGGGCAGAAACGATGATCAGATACATGTGAGCTTTTTTTTTTTTTTTTTTTTAATAATTATAGAAAGAAAGTATAATTAATAATTATATGATGTATACTATGTGATTAAACAAAAATATCCTTCTATGACACCAATTTATGCTTGGCACAAGTCTCACGACTCACAGCAACTTTAATTAGTTTATTATGGCGCATATTTGCACACTCCCAATCAAAGGATTCAATTTGGATTGCAATTGTGCTGCCAAACGTATATGGTAGGCCTTACATTATCAAGATCATTAACCAAAATATAAAAAATAAAATCATGTTATTATTAGGCCATGCAGTATTAAAATTATAATGATCCTATTCTTTCTTTCTTTTTTCTTTTCTTTTTTCCATCTAATATTGTTAATTTGATCGCCAAGAAAAAAAAATTATTTTTGAGAATACAAGAATAAAAACTTCAATTGCTTAAACTATTGCGTTTACTTCAAAAAAATGTTGTAAGATGCGAGTAGCAATAATAGGTAATGATGATATTACTAATGAAGATAGTGGTGGACATGAATATTGTGGCAGAGATTACATACATATACTTTATCCTCACCTTTTTCCCCTTTTTCTTCACTCTTTTTTATTATTTGCCTTTTGTAGTATTTTTTATTATCATATTAAAAGCAGGGATGATCTTGAACACCTAAAACTCCAAATATAGGAATGACAATTGGCTGGGTTTGGGAAAGAATATCTTTTCAAAGGTAAATCCAATAATATAAATATATATATATATAAAGTTTAGGAATTTTGTCTCAAACTTGGACTTTTATAAACTTTATTATAATACTAGGAATATTTAATAAATAACTTTATAATTAACTCATCAGGTTCAATTACTCAAGATCTAAAAGACTAAAACCTAAACCTATATCGATCAAACCCATTTAAAATTTTAATCCAAACCTCATTCCAAATCATTTTTAAAAATCCCTAAAACAAGTCATATATGGATTGAAACAAGTTGAGAAACTCATCCTACTTAGGAAAATGGGATAATAAGTAAGAAATATAATCAAACTTAATATTTGCTTTTAATGTGCGATAATTCACTGTCTTTAAGATGATATTTGCTCCCACTCAAAGAGGTTGTTAATATATTACTAGCATATCATCTCCGAAGTCTACAATACAATAAATTCTATGAATCCTACAAATAGCAATTTAGAAGAATTGCTTGGATTTCCCTATATTTTTGTTTTCTCAATTGAATATGAAAAAATATATATTTATAGAATATGAAGAGACACAAATCAAATGTCATGATTCTCAAAATACAACTAAAAATCTTTATTAATTTTTAAAAAATAATTCTAATTGGAACTCATTTTTCATTATGACTTCACTTGAGGGGGCTTGAGCTCGCTTGAACGAGCCACTAAAACTCGATTTTCTCATTTTAGTTTCTCTTCAGTCTTTTACTTATGATTTAAGAATGGCCATATATTACAACCTACACTTGTGTGTGTGTAACTCATATTCAATTTAAGATTGCTTGTATCATGCATATATAAGCCGAATTGTTAAGGGAGAAAAGCTTAGTAGTAATTATTGAAGATATTTTTTTCTTCAAGAAAAACTAATATATTCAATAGAACGAAACTAAGGGCTTGTTTGGATTGAGGGTGAGAGAAGGGGAGTGAAGGGGAGTAGAGTAAAATTGGCTGAAAATATGCTAATTTTGGGCTAATTCTACTTTACTTTACTCTACTCCCCCTCGATCCAAATGGATGATAAATAAACAAAGCAAGGGTCAAGAGTTTAATAACTGATGCAGAAGAACACAAAAATAAACTAAGGGAAGCTATTGCATTAATAGTCCATTAGTTTGCTCACCTAAGGGAAGCTATTGCATCCTCACTCTCCATGCAATCTAGGTGTGATAGGTTAGCCTACATTAATGATAAAAATAAATAAAAATAAAAAAAATAGAATGATTTAAGCAGGACATAAAATGGGGGAAATTGAAATAATTATCGTTCAAATTGGTTTGGAGGGAAATTCTTTTACTTCAATCCACTATGTGACATTCAAATGATCGAATATGCACATGTATATTTTTCATGACTTATTAATAGTAATATAACTTGTTTAAATGATTTAATTGATTATGTGATTAGAATGCATGTAAATACTTATTTGAATCGTCACATAATGAAATTTTTTTTTTCGAAAAACAAACACACACACACAAGGAAGAGGAAAAGCACGTAATGAATTGTTTGGAGATTTATGTCTTTAAATTGATTGTAACAATTGTAGGGATGAGGGCCTAAACTATATATTGGACCTTGGGCCTTGTCCGAGAGCATGGGGTGATTCGAGGACAAATGAATAGTAGTGGATGATTTAAGTTCAGAGTCCCATAAGTAGGTTGCAAAGGGGAAGGTAGGCCGAGGAGGAATATCTTCTCGGATAAGCCAAGCACAAGTCAAATGTATATCATAATGTTCAAGGTGAACTTTCAGGAAGTTTCAGTGATAGGAACGTTCATCACGAACGTACAAGAAGGATAGGAACTTAGAAATATCTAAGAGAAAACTACTACCACCGTATTGAATGCACTGCAACTAACTTTCTGGCTGCATTAATGTGGAGAAGACCCTTGAACAGTGCTACCTTGGCTACCTCAACTCACAGAAAGCCTGACGGGGTGTCCGATGGGACAAACACTCAAGTAGTGGCTTAAATGATCAACAAGTGTAGGGTCAAGATCATCCAAAGGGAACTATATAATGTAAGAGACCCTCCATAGAGAAGGGATCGGAAGATAGAGAAAGAAAAGACTGTAGCAATCAAAATTGCATTAGTAATCTGTTCAATTGATCTATATTAGAACTTGTCTCCTCGGACCACATCGAGGGTGAATTTATTTGGATCAATCCTTATTTTTGTTCAATTATCTTAAAAACCCATTCTAGCTATTGTCCAACTCATTAGGACCTAGTTCTCTAACCCACTCTCTACAAATTTATTGTATTGGGCTCATTGGGCCAATATGCCTTTACATTTTGAATTTGGGCTCCAAAACGTGTCTCTACAACAATATATATATATATATATATAAAATATATATATATATATATAATTTGGAAACAAAAGGCTTCAAATTCAATATTTAATTCCAAAGGTCAACACATGAAATTATGCCTCAAAAAGCAGAAAGTTATTGATTGGATTTTTTCTCTTTACCGTTCTTTCGAGCCAAATTAAAAACATATCAAAATGGCAAAACATGATTCGTTTGATTGACTGCAAGTGGCTAGTATTTAAGGCTTTACTAAGGAGAATAAAAAAAATTTCTATAAAAAAAGGTTTATCAAAAGATGGTCAGTTGTAACATTTCACTCGTATGGTATGTGATAAATATATGGGCTTTTTGAGAGGGACTGAGGCGAGATACCTATTTGCCATTCGCACTTGATGACTTCATACAAGCACTAAGCCAAACAATCATTCAAGGGCTTTTGTACTTCATCAATTCTATAAACCACACGGTTAGTTAATTAAAGTTTTGAAAGAAACTCCTTATTTTTATATTTGTGATTTTTGTGAGTGGAAGTCCCACATGAAAAAAATAATTGAGCCTAAATCTATAGACTTAAAACGGTTAAACTTTTAGGTTAAGAGGACTTTAATTGGGATCTACTTAAGGAATTCTCTCCGCCCAACAAGTGGTATTTGAAATTACAATACGCAGCAAGATTTCCATTCTGAATTCTTCAGCTATATGGGGTTGTAGCACTCAAATTTTCTTACTATAATAAAGCAAAGGTTTTGCTGAGATATTGGTTTCACTAGGTTCTTTTTTTTTTTTTGGCAGTAAGATTGTATTATTCATACAGAGTAGTTCTTTTATTTTTTCCAATTTATTGTGAATTCAAGTTGTAAAGTTGTGATTTACAACTATGTTTTTATGTTGGCTTTAATTCCGTGTCAAATTTGATTGTAATTATGTTCAATCATTTCCTTATATTTTTGTGGGATTTAATGTAAAGGTTGTGTGTGAGTTTGGTGAAGATTCTGTGAAGATGAGGATTTTGCGACTAGCTCGCAACTGGCTCGCGAGTGCCAACCTGCGAAACAGGCCACGTGAGAAGCACATGCCAGAATTTGAAGAATTTTTTACAAGCTGGATTTCGCGAGTCATTCGCGAGTCAGGCCAAGTCGCGAGTGACCCATAAAACTCTCTGCCTAATTATTTTGAGTGTGCATTTTCTCATACCTTTACCAACACTATATAAACATTCATTACCCACTAAATGTAAAGAAGAACAAGGAGTATTTACAAGAAACTTTTAAGAGAGAAAACCCTAACCAAACACTTGAGAGTTAGAGATTGTTTACCCACAATCCTCTACATCATTTCTCTAGAGTTTCTATTTACTCCTATATCTCCATCTACATATCCTTAAGCGGTTCTTAGTCCAAACACTTACCTCACCCATTCTAAGCGTCGAGAGAAGTTTTGGTGCCTATGGGAAGTATTGGAAGAAGCCATTGAGTGGCAGATGCAATCGGGCGAAATTGCGGAATTCGGATAACTAGTGAAGACAAGACTCCGAGAAGTCCATTGGTAGTTGGAGCTTAGAAGGCTTAAGTACATTGGATAGATTAGGTTCGGAGGGTCTTTTTGATATTCGTGTACTCCAACTTATTCACTAATGGATCGATTTTGGCTTGGAAGGCTGCAGGGAGGTTTTTTGCCGAGTACTTCGGTTTCCTCTTCAATAACACGTCTCGGTGTTATCTTGTATTTGCATCTCTCTTCCCTACTCTTTAAGTTTTACATTTATCGCTTATTGTACTTGCTTATGCATTAGAGTAGTGTTTCGGTTTATTACGCATCTTTTACTCTTGTTTCGCACTTAGTTAAGTTAGAGTAAAAGCAATTAAGCTGTAATTTAAAATTGGGGATCTAAACAAGCATTAGTGTTTCTACACTAATTGAGCTTTCGCAAGTTTTTGGCATAAATTTGAGTATTGTAATCTCTGTTTTATTACAATGATTGGTTGAATCTATCTTGTGCTTTTTCCTTATGTACTGAAGGGTTTTTCATGTGAATTTGTTGTTTTCATGTGTGATTGATTTTTCTTAGTACTTGGTAGTGCACGAGCTTTTGTTGTCCTAATAAGTGGTATTAGAGGCTATGATGGTGTGCAGCAAGATTATCAAGGTCCCTTCGCCATGGACATGGATGTCCAGGATTCCTATGGATGAGTGTGTGGAGGTGGTATTGCATGCATCGAGTGCATGTATCCTCTCTCTCACATGGGGGGTGGACCCCACAAGACATGATAGATTTTCTTGAGTGTGTGAGGTTGACATGTGGTCCTATGCATGGTGCACAGGGCCCATAAATGATGCACGGGAGAAGGAAAAAGTCCATAAGTAAGACCTGTTCATGGCCGATAGAGAGGTCTTGAAGTATACATATGTGGGTGAAAATTGTTTGGACGTACATGTGTGAGGAGGGAAGTCTTACATGAAGAAAAAGTAATGAAATTGAAGAATTAATATAACATAATTGAGTCCAAATTCATATTAATTAAACTTTTGAGTTAAACGGTGTTCCTATATATTGAGCTTCTAGTAGAATCTCCCAAAGTATTACAAGAATTCTATGCATTCAAAGTACCTTATCAACTTTCCTTTAGGATCAAATGCAGTTCCTGATACCTAAAACCATCCACAACTTCAAGGTAATGGGGAGAACGAATTTTGCATTACAAATAAAAATGTATTTCAATTTTCAATCCAGTGAAAAATAAAGAATCATTCCTTCCCCCAAGAGTTAAGAATTAAGATTGTCATGTTGTTGGAGTTTAAATGGAAGATACAGTATGAACATCGATTGATGTGATGATGAAGTGCATTGAACTAGGTAAATAATATTTCCAAAGAAAGCACAACTGGTTTATAATTGTTTAATGGACTTACTGATTTTTTTACGAATTTCAATCGTTACCTCTACTTCCCAATATTAACTATTACAAGTTCCATCAAGAGTCAAGATTCACTTTTATATCCCAAGAGTTATTATACACAACACTTCGACCCTAATAATATTATTATTATACATCTCCAAGTGCACAATGTCCTAGTTTGAACTTTGAACAAGAACCATCCATCTAAAAAAATATTAATGCTATAGACACAATATACACTTTTTTTTTTTTTTTTGGATGAGGACACAATATACACTTCATTAATGTGATAGGCTATTATTGATTATCTTATGTATTTTTCATCACTAACATTATTTTACTATTTATATTATTCACAACTTATCACTTTAATTTGATCAAAAAAAAAAAAAAACTTATCACTTTAATGATTATAAAAAGAAAAAAAAAATTTGGGTGTATTTAGACTTATTGTGTGAGAAAATTTACTTTCAATTCTAAATTGCAAATGGAACAAAAATTAGTCAACAGGGCATAAGGTATTTCCAATTATGAATGAGATAAAAAAGAATATTTCATCACGATATGGAGGCATGAATGAATAAACTATCTAAGTGTCCGGCTGATAAGATTAGCCTAGGGCAAGGATACCTAAAGAAAAAGGAGAGCATCCATGCAAATATGAAGTGGAGAACAGAAAGTGAGAGGGAATTTTTACTCACTATTTTTCTTGATTATTTTGTTCTTTTCAAGGCCAAGAGAGAACATTGACAATAGGGTGATTTTACAAAAGAAGTTTTTTACTATATGTCACTCATTTTCTTTTTTCTTCTTTCTTCTTTGTTCGAGATCTCTTTGGAGAAAAAACAAATGGATAAAATTTAGCTACAAAATTAGTTGTAGCTTAAAATTACAACCTTACTCAATAAAATAAACATTACTACATATTTTGAAAATCTAACCATTAAATTGAATATTTTTTACGCTCTTAATACACATGTCAAATTTTGTGTCAATCGAATATTATTTACTATATGATCTATAAAATTATTTTATGCATAATTTTAAATTACAAAAATTTGCAATTTAAACAGTTTATTGATGACATAGCTATCGATCTGTAATTTTCTAGAAATTTTGCAAGCATGAAAGATATAAAAAAGAAAATGTAATCCAATAGTAGATTTGTCAAAATTCACCTTTAATAAAAAGATATTGAGTAAAATTGTAGTCTTAGGCTATAACGAATTTTGTAGCTAAATTTTGTCCAAAACAAATTCCTTCTCTTTTTATTTATGAAAAGCAATGGCATTAGATCCCTAATTTACATTAATATAAAATATAAGTTAAAATATTATTTTGGTCCATAAACTTTACTAAAAGCTTTTTTTTGGGTCCCTAAACTTTAAAAGGATTTTTTTTTTCATCCTTAAACCGCGTAAAGAGGTTTTTTCAATAGTTTATAAACAAAATAGGGATAAAAAAGAATTTTTCTAATAATTTTTTTAGAAATTTTTTTTTTTAATAGTTTAATGATGAAAAATAAGATTATTTTTGAAGCTCAAGGACATAAAATGAAACATTTCTAATAGTTTAAGAACGAAAAACGAACAATTTGGTAAAATTTAAGGATCATTATATTATTTTAGCCTAAAATATATATATATATATATTATTTATTTATTACAAGTTGGGATAGAAAGGAGTGCACTCAAATGTTATGCGCACCCAGCTTCTAGTTGCTATAGCTGTAGCTCAAGACTCCAAGTCTTGGAGGAAGAAAGGCTGTCTCCACCTGGACCCATATACTCTTATCTCAGTGCTTTCACCAAAAGAAGAAAAAATATATATTTTCATGGATAGAAATTGGAATCCGATTGATGGGTTCTCTCTTTAATCATTCCTCTCTCTCTCTCTCTCTATTATTCAGCTTATATTTAAGAAAACAAAAAAAAAAAACTAAAGGGAGAGAGAGAATATTAGGGGGTGGTGACTTTAATTGTTAGCATCTTCTAACTTGGGGACCTTACTTTAAATGAATATTAGTGATTTAATCACATGCAATTATACGATGTGAACAGTCATATCAAAGTTTGGAGATGATACGAATTTTGAAAACTACAGTGGAAAATCAATATCAACATTAGAAAGAATATAAGAATCAGTTTTCTTTACAAGGAAAAGCCATTGCTTTTAACTTTTGTTCACTTGGAAATCTATAGACAAAATCAACTCACTTTTGCTTTCTCTTGCAAATTCAGGCTACCCTTTCTGCTTCCCCCTTATATTCTTTTGAACTTATTCTTGCTTACTAAGAAGAGAGTGTTAAAATTCTCGCTGTGAGGTTCGAAAGATAACACAGTAGTAATAGCATCATTTGTGGTACCCATATGGTTAAAAAAATAAAATTCTCCCTATAGATATTCTTGTCCTTCATAAATGTAAAGGCAACAATCGCCCCCCCTGGATGATATTCTATTCTAGTTTTTGACTTTAAGAGGGTCTGGGGACTTGACTATTAGTATAATAAACTGACTTTGGTGATTTGTATGTATAAAGAATGTGGATATATGAAAAAAAAACCTCAACTAACTAACTAACATTTTGATGGATGGTTACCCATAACACATGCTAAAAAGAAGGCAAAGAATATTGGGATACTTTTGTAGCTTCACTTTACAGAACTTTCACTTCATGTCCTAGGTCTAATTACATTGAATACAGAGGCATATCATTGTCCTTAGAAATTCTGAAAAGTTAGTGTGAAGTGGCAAAAATTTTCATTTTTTTTTTCTAATTTTAAATTGCTTTTGTTATTAGTTTAGTATGAGGTTTAAAAACAATCAAATTTCCCATCCCTCAAATTAAGAAAGAAATGCTTTAATAATATTAGCATGTGCTGCATAGAGAATCATTAGTGCACACCATGTCACTAAATTTTATAATGACAGACATAAAAACTATAGATGTTAGGGCCCAATTAAAAAAACCAAAAAAAGAAAAAAAAAAACTGTGCTTCACTTGATTCTTTATTGATGTTGTAACATATAGTATGTTTGCTTTTTCCCCAAAAAATAAAAGTAAGCAACCTCTTTCTTTCACACACACGCATCCCTTAAGGTCATAAAATCCTAATGTACAAAACTCTAACTTTTGCGGTATCTGGGAGAAGTGATTGTTAGGCAATCTTATCCCCAATTTTTTTTTTCTTTTGTTTTAGAGGCTAATTTCCTGACTAGAAGATGTTAAATTAAGAGGTTCCATAAAATTGATAAAATAATAACTAACAAATTCTTTAATACCCTCTTCTATATTAGTATTCATATATCTAACTACTAGTATTTAGAGGTATTACACCTTCTGTTGTGTATTTCCCGCAAATCCAGCTCTTAAGCGAATTGAATGAACATATTATGATATTTGGCTCTAAAATTTAGAGCAAAAGTATTCACAAGCAAACCAAGAGTTTGAAATTATTTGCAGTTTTTTCCCACTTCCAAGGAATTGTATTGATGAGATTCAAATCTTATGAAAGAATTCTTAGGAGTAAAGGTGAAATACATCTTCTCAATGTTTGCAGCTAGACTTTTCCTAAGCTTGGTCTATGACAAGCGGGGAATATGAAAATTAACCCAAGTAAATAACAGATTTAAAGTAAAATGAAGATGAAAGTGAGAACTTTGATGTTAGTTTGCAATGCAGTAACATATTAGTGGCATACATGTGCAGAAAGACTATGAAGAGTGAATATAACTTGCGTGCTTGGGTAAAAAACTGGCAAGCGCCACTATTCATCACTAGACAGTATTCAAATGTTCAACTCTTTCTATTTTCTAATGCACATAGAAAAGTATACAGTGTATAACTCTGAAGAGATTATAAGATGAAAATAATAAATCCTGCAAGAATGGCTTATGATAGTAATCAAGTCCAAGGATTAGCTAGAAGCACTAGAATTCTCTACTAGGTAGTAACCAACAATTTACTTTCTTTTTCCAAATTTTACAAGCACAAAACATATTGTTGTAATGATAGTATGTGCATCATTAATACTTAATAAACAAGAACACTATTCATTAAAAAAAAAACAAGAACAATGATTCAGAAAATATAGCTTTTAGCCCCAAAATAGTGGAGTGCTGTATTTGGCACTTTGGTACTTCATTTGCTTTGTGATATTTTTAGTGCACTGATGAGAGTTATTTTTTTTCCACACCACTGCAATATAGGCCAAGCTTGCAATATGGCTTTATCTGTGGCATATCCCATTTTCCAACTACCCTATTCTTATGTTAGCCACATGAACATCTATGCACCCATGGTCACCCTAAAAAGATGAAGCAAAGAGAGATGCTAATTAAGGGAAACTTAAGAAGAAGATTTCTATATATAATGGCTATAAGAATTAGTGTTAGAATAATTATAAGAGAAAAGAAGGTGGATCCCACCATGGAGGCTAGGGCTACATCATAGAACAATGACACACAGGGGACATCCTCGTTTATGCATCTCTCTCTGCTATATATTTATGTGCTCTCCAGTTCACTTTGAGAAGCAAGTTAAAAGGAACTCCTTAACTTCTCCCTTTCCTCAATCATCACCACCATCAACACCAACACCAACACCAAAAAGCAGTAACAACATAATTTTAGTCGTGCCCCTCAACTGCATGGAGCCAAAACCAGAAAACGGTGGCAGTGATCCTATGGAAACTCTGCCTGAGATGTCCGACCCCCAGAACACAGCTGTCCTTGCCTACCCTGTACAAGCCAATTCTCAATCTGTTTATCAACGCACCTTGTATCCTATAACTTTAAAGGTCATATTCTCTCTCTCCCTCTCTCATAAAGCAAGAACATATATTGTCTGCATAATATATAGTAGTAATACAGTAGTTGCATAAACAATAAAGAATCATATTTTGTTTACTCTTAAATTACATTACCAAATATTTTCCAGCATAACAATTGTCATATATTTAACATAATGAAGAAGAATCTTTATGCTAATTTCCTGGTTTCTTTTCTATGTTTCTCTGTACAGTTTGAGGAGGTGGTGTATAAAGTAAATTTGGATCGGAAAGAATCCTGTTGGGGTAGTTGGACCAGCAGAGAAAAAACCATATTGAATGGGATAACAGGTATTGTTTCTCCAGGAGAGATACTAGCAATGTTAGGTCCATCTGGGAGTGGCAAAACCACCCTCCTTACAGCTCTCGGAGGCCGTCTAAATGGTAAATTGTCTGGAAAGATCACATACAATGGTCAGCCTTTTTCTGGTACCACAAAAAGAAGAACAGGATTTGTTGCTCAGGATGATGTTTTATATCCACATCTCACTGTGACCGAAACTCTTTTTTTCACCGCACTCTTGAGGCTACCCAACAGCTTGACTCAGGATGAAAAAGCACAGCATGTGGAAAATGTTATCACTGAGCTGGGATTGACTAGGTGCCGGAACAGCATGATAGGGGGGCCACTCTTTAGAGGAATATCAGGTGGAGAAAAGAAGAGGGTGAGTATAGGTCAGGAAATGCTAATTAATCCAAGCCTACTATTGCTAGATGAGCCAACCTCGGGCTTGGACTCAACCACAGCTCAACGCATCCTGAACACAGTCAAAAAGCTTGCCAGTGGGGGTAGAACTGTGGTCACCACCATTCACCAGCCCTCAAGCAGGCTGTACCACATGTTTGATAAGGTAGTCTTACTCTCTGAGGGGTCCCCCATCTATTATGGTCCTGCTTCTACGGCCTTGGAATATTTTTCCTCAATCAACTTTTCCACATCTATGACCGTCAATCCAGCTGATCTCTTACTTGATCTTGCTAACGGTAATTTCAACTTCTTTAAGCATCTAGGCTTAAATAAAAAGACTTTCTTATTTCCTTCAAAACAAAAATGCTAGTAAGAGCTAAACTGAGACGACAGCAGCTGCTTTTTTATCCAACCTCAATTGATTTTTTCTCTTTAGTTTCTAGCACATGAGCTGGAGATATCACTTGGCCTACTTTTGAAAGTGGAGCTATAATTTGTCTGTTTATATAATGAAACATGAGTAATCTTCAACCTCCCATTGTGCTAAACTAATAATTATTAGTAAAAAAGTTGAGTTTTAACACACACGCATCTTCACTCGCGCACGTACTCACGTGCTTTAAAGATGCTAATCAAATTTTCACTTCAAACAGTAGCTCATACTGTAAGATCTAACATATCTCAAGTTTACTGTGCTGTATTTGAATTAATCTGGACGGAGAAAAAATGTATGCAATGTCATGACCATTGTGGGAAATTCAAAATTTCAGGAATTGCCCCTGATTCCAAGCAAGCAACTGAGCAAGGTGAGAATGCAGAACGAGAACAGAAGTTGGTCAAGGAAACCCTGATTTCAGCCTATGACAAGAACATTTCTACAAGGTTGAAAGCCGAGCTTTGCGATGTCAACAACTACAATTATGCAAGAGATGGTTCTAAAAGTAAATCTTCTCTCTCCTCCCTGTGATTGCTGTAACCATTAATCTATCCACTCTCAACCAGTCAACTTCATGCAGGAGCAACCCCCACCCCCCTCCCCCCTCCCCCCTTTTCCTTTGGCCTCAAATGATCACTGTTTTTCTTTTCTTCTGAACTTTAGTTTCAACTGATATGAAGTACTGAAATTACTGAGCAATGCAGGACATGACATGAAATCAGAGCAATGGTGTACAAGCTGGTGGCATCAGTTCAAGGTACTGCTCCAGAGGGGCCTAAGGGAGCGGAGGTTTGAAGCCTTCAACAGGCTCAGGATTTTCCAAGTTATAAGTGTTGCCATACTTGGTGGACTCTTATGGTGGCACACCCCAACATCTCACATTGAAGACCGCGTAAGAATCACTCCTAATTATACAAGAACAACTTTTATATCATAAATCTGGTAGTAGTAACGCTAAGGTTCTACATACAAATGACTTTTGAAGTTTCTGCGACTCTATTTCATGTCAAAAAAATATTTCTAATCTATGTAACCAATATGCCTTCTCCCATTTATGTGCTCCTATATCATTTCAAAATTTTGGCAGAAATGTGGAATTTGAACAGGAGTGGAGTTACTTTTGATATAAATTTGTATCCTTAATTTCTTATATGTGCTAAACAAGGTTTGCATTGTGAATGCAGATTGCATTGCTCTTCTTCTTCTCTGTATTCTGGGGATTTTACCCACTCTACAATGCAGTTTTCACATTTCCCCAAGAAAGAAGAATGCTAATCAAGGAACGATCATCAGGAATGTATCACCTTTCTTCCTACTTCCTAGCCAGAACAGTTGGAGACCTGCCACTGGAGCTTGCACTCCCAACTGCGTTTGTTTTCATTATCTATTGGATGGGTGGACTTAAACCTGAACCAGAGACTTTTATTTTTTCACTACTAGTTGTTCTCTATGCAGTCCTTGTCTCCCAAAGTCTTGGCTTAGCCATTGGTGCAATTCTTATGGACATTAAACAAGCCACTACTTTAGCTTCTGTGACAACCCTTGTTTTCCTCATAGCAGGAGGATACTATGTTCAACAAATTCCTCCTTTCATAGTCTGGCTCAAGTACTTAAGCTATAGCTACTACTGTTACAAGCTTCTTCTTGGGGTTCAATACAATGAGGATGACTATTATGAGTGCTCAAAAGGAGTGATGTGCCGAGTTGGAGATTTCCCTGCAGTCAAATCTATGGGTCTGAACCATTTATGGGTAGACGTGGCCATCATGGGCCTAATGTTGGTGGGTTATCGACTTGTTGCTTATTTAGCACTGCATCGAGTGCGGTTGAGGTAAATTCCATAAGAGTCCTATGTCAGCAACACAAGAGAGGTCCAAGAGTTTTCTCCTTCAACTGAGGAATAATGATAAATGCTTAGGTTTTAGATGGTGACCAAGTTGTGAAATTTTGATGAATTCCCCTCTGAGTTGGATGCAAAATGTTTTAGCCTTTTTGTTACAACTTTTAGAGCAATACTAACTCAGCAGCTTTAATTTGAGAATAAAAAATTTATAACTTTCTCAATAAAGTAGATATGCTACTTCATATGACAAGTGACAGGAAATGAACCATGTAAGATATGCATATCAATTTATAGGAAAGTTAAAAGATGACATCCAGACCTTGAAGCTCAGTATTCTTGTGCAGAACTGAATTTTAAATCTTTAAGTGGCTTTCTAACCAAAAGAAAACTTTTGTTTAATAGATTCCTCAACAAAAAGAGAGAACACTCAGCCAGGGAGAAAAGAAAAGAATAACTAAGGTAACACATTACAGCCATAGATAAGAAAGGATTCAAACGGGCCAGAATGAAGCTCTATTGTCACTTTTTATCTTGTTATTTCCCCTCCCTCTATTGGACTAAAAGATTTTGAATTTTTTATACATTTAAACTTTAATCTTCCAGTCCAAAATTTGGAGGTCTTGCAGCAAGTGAGACAATTGTTAACATCTTTGTTGAAACTGAACCAATTACGTGAAATTCTAGGTCCAATAATTTTGATAAAAAATAAAAATAAAAATAAAAAACAAACAAACAAAAGTTATGATTATTGAGATTATCAAGGAGAAGGAAAAAACTTGCACTCCAATTCATTGAGTATTTAGCTGAGTAATCAGACATAAGACCCAAACTAACACAATCTTTTTTTCTTTTTAAAAAAAAATTGGTAAGTTTCACATGCACTTAGTAGGTCTTAAACCCATGACCTCACCCTCCACGATCCACCCAGCACTTGCAAGGGGAGAAGGTGCTGGTTGAACTTGAACTCATTGGGTTCAAACTAACGTAATCCATAGCAGAAGAAACTTCTTTTTTTGTTAAGATTTTGATTAGATCCCATTTCCTTATAAAGCTAGAAGTGATGCTGAGTAGACCATGGAAGAGTTGACAACCAAAATCACATAATTATCACCATCATAGTTCCAATAGGTAAAGTTAATGACTTATTCAGAAACAGTGACAGATTGCCTGAAAGAATTGGCCAGAGCAAAACAATGAGAGGAGGAGGCCCACGTGGTGTGGACACACAAAAAGGTCACTGAAGTTTGGGTGGAGGCTCATGCAAAGAAGAAGTGACAGCCAAAATCCTTGTCATTTCCTACTTGAATTAGCACAATGCACTATCCACGCCAAACAAAATTGATCACCTGAAATCATAGAAAAGGACAAGGATCTGCATACTAGCTAGCTTCACCCTCAGCCTGTCCTTTTCTTTCCTTTATAGAATTAGAAGTTGTGGCTTTCATTCAAGAATTTAAAAGTGGTAGCCTCATTACGGTCATAGCTTCAAATGATGAAACCAAAAGAAGTGAAGCACAGGAGAAGTCAAAATTATGAAGCAACTATCAACAAAAACATTGGATCTAGAAACTTACTCCACTGTACTAGCCAACTGCCAAAGCCTCCTTTTGGAGCAACACGGTACTTTTTTTCTTTTTCTTTTTTAGAGATTTAAACATATGACATCTACTCTATAATAATATTTCTTTATTATTAGACTAAGACAACAATTGATTTTTGGCGTACACGAAATCCTAACATGATCTCTAAGCTAACTAGAACCAGTACTTTTTGTATGAATCACGCAAGAAAAGAGAAGCCCATTGTAAGGTTGAATTTAATCAACCATTCTATTGGCTTTATTCCGTGCCTATTTGCTTGTAATTCAGCACTTAGAAACCCTATATTTAGGTGGGAATCATGTAAGGGTAGTGTGTGAAAGAGTGTGAAGAAATGCTCAAGACTGTGCAGTAAAGCAGGGACTCGTGACTGGATCTCGCGGGTGGCTCGCGGCTTGCAAGCTGCCAGAAGATGCACATGAGTGAAGCATGCAAAGAAGCTGAACCGTCATGCCAGCTATAGCACTATAGGACAAAAAGTCCAGACTGGCCATTCAGTTAGCTCGCGGCTTGAACTCGCGACTCAGTCAAGTCGCGAGGCCAAGTCGCCAGCCAGCTCTGTTTTGGAAAACTTACTCTTCGCATTCCATTCTCACACCAGTATAAATACCCCTTATACCCACAAAATGTAGAGGGCTCCCAAAGAGAATTTTGAGAGAGAAACCCTAGAGAAAAACAAGATTGATTCATCCATAATCTTTATCTTTGTTTCTTCAAATTCATCTACTCTCACCCTCTCCATTGTTACATCCTTGAGAGGTACATTAACCAAAACATTTTCTCACCATACTCATATCTATGAAAAGGCTATTTGGTGCTTAGGAAGCAATTAGGAAGGGACCAATTGACATTGGTTGATGCTATGGGCTATAGTGGAATCCGGTAAGCTAAAGAAGACAAAGGTTCGGCGTAACCTCGTTGGAGCAAGAAGCTTGGAGGGCTTAGGTACACTGGGTAAATTAGGCTTGGAGGGTCTTCTGCTGTTCATATATCCCAACTTCATTTTTTAGTGGATTATTAATCGCTTGGAGGGCAGTGGAGAGGTTTTACGTCGACGACTTCGGTTTCCTCTTCGATAACACATCGCTGTGTTGTCTTTGTGTTTGCATCTCTCTTCCCTTAATCTTTGCCATTTAATTTCTGTTGTGGTTATGATTTTATTTGGTTTAGATTGTTTTATCAATTCTGTTTTAAGCTTATGTTCATATTCCGCACATACATTGAATTGGTAATTTGTAAATTGGGGGTCTAAACGTTTATAGGTGTTTTATACACTATTTGAACATTCAATTGGTATCAGAGCGGGTGCACTTGCTGTGGTTTAATTACCTTAGTGCGATCCTTGACCCTGTTTGAGATGAACCGATCTCAATCTCTAAATGCTCCACCATATTTTGATGGTAGCAACTATGCCTTTTGGAAAGTCAGGATGAGGGCATTTTTGTGTTCAATGGATGAAACCATTTGGGATGCGGTGGATATTGGATGGACTAGGCTGGAGGCTGCCAAATCCACTTGGGATAAGGCAGCCCTCGCAGCATCTAATGCAAATAGCAAAGCACTTAACACTATTTTTTGTGGTGTATCTCTAGATGAGTTCCACAGGATATCTCACATTTCTATTGCCAAGGAGGCGTGGCAGATATTGGAGACCACATATGAAGGAACGAAGAAAGTGAAAGACACTAAGTTGCAGACGCTGACCACTCAGTTTGAGAAGCTGAAAATGAGTGAGAACGAGTCATTTGACTCTTTCTATAGCAAGTTGAATGAGGTGGTCATTGGCAAGTTCAACTTGGGTGAGAAAACGGAGGACTCAAAGATAGTGAGGAAAATCCTTCGATCATTGCCGGAGAGCTTCCGTGCAAAAATTACAGCAATTGAAGAGAGTAAGGATCTTAACAATATCAAGGTTCAAGAACTAATTGGCTTACTTCAAACATATGAGCTGTCATTGCCATCACAAAGGAAGAGCAAATCCCTTGCTCTAAAGACGATCAATGAGAGGGTAAAAGCTCATGACTCATCAAATGAGGATGTTGTCGATAAAGATGTGGCATATCTTGTGAAGAATTTTCGAAAGTTCTTGAAATTCAAGAAAAATGGAAAGTTTGCTGAGAAGGGAATATTCCCAAATTTCGGAAAGGAGAAAAAGGATTTCAAGAGGAAAGATGGAAAGGACTCTCAATCTTCTCAAGGAATCACGTGCTTCGAATGCAACGGACATGGACATTTCAAGAAAGAGTGTTCCAATTATTTGAAAGCTAAGGGCAAGGTGTATGCCACTACTCTTAGTGATTCCGATTCCTCTAATTCAAATTCAGATGAAAGCTGTGATGAAGAGAGAAACTTCTCTGCATTCATGACTATTGATCATGTGGAATCTTCAAATGATTTGAGTGTGCTAGTGGAAGAGCTTGGTGAGCACACTGAATTGGAGTCAATTGGGATAGTTGAGGAATCTGATAATGAGGAAGAAGATAAATTAGTGGGACTGCAAGAGACCTACAATTCCCTCTTTAAGAAGACCGGTGAATATGCAAAAGTGGCTAATACAACCATTAAAAAGATGAAGAGGGCAGAGGAAGATTATAGAAGTCTTCTCATGCGATACAATGAGACCAAATGTGAAATGGAGACGCTGAACGAAGAGTTAACCGAAGCTTATTCAAAAATCAAATTCTTTGAGCATGAGGTGGTTCAAGCCAATGCTAAAGTGGACCGAGTCTCCTACTAGAAGTTTGATGAAATGCTTACTCATCAAAAACCATTCTCCGACAGAGGTGGATTGGGATACACCGGAGAGAGCAGTTTGGCTGCTAACATATTCAAGGAAATGAAGTTTGTAAAAGCCAAAGAATCTAAGGTAGCTACCATGAATGCTGAGAAAGTGAAGCCGGAGAAGAAGAAGAATGTGGTTGACCAACGGTTTATGACTAAACCTCCTAAACAACCAGTGGTCAAACCTAAGGGTAAAGGGAACTCACTTCCAAAGTCACAAAGAGGTCCGAGAACTCAACACTTCTGCCATTACTGTGGAATTCAAGGTCACACCAGACCCAATTGTTATAAGCTGCAAGCATTGAAGAATTCCGGTGCTCAAAGGTCTAGAGGACCAAGACATGACAAAGGGAATTGGAATGCCGAACAATCAAAAAGTCAAGAAGGTGATCCCGTAGTGAGGGATGTGATGCGGATGATTGATGCATTCACCACCTGTTTGGCAAGTTTCAACAGAAGGTTTGAAAGCCATAACACTCATACCCAATCCTATAGGGATATCACCCCAAACGCACATGACGTGTGGGTGAAGAAGGGTACTCATGCATAAGCATTACAACATGTCCATGCATTAATACTTCCTATGTTTTATGACATTGATTGGTTGTGTGCTTTTTGTTGAAATGCTAGCTTGATTTGAAAGTTTGTGTTTGTTTGTTTGTATTTACTTTAAATGTTTTTACATTGTTGTTTTTTATCAATCTTTTCTTGCTTTTATGTCAAAAATCCAAAAACACAAAAAAATATAAAATCCAAAAAGTTTGATCGACATTTTTGTGTTTTGTCACAAGCATATTTTTCCTTGTACTTTTGTACTAATAGCTTTGTGCATTTACGAGCGTAGCTTGTCCCCTATGCACTCATATCATTGTGGGAAAAATCTTGACATCTATGTGATTATTGTAAATAGATCTTTAAACTTGTCATGAATGGTTAGTCAATGGTTTTGTTGATCTTGAGACATGCATAGACTTGTGCCTATATATCTTCCCACTCTTTTATTTTATTATTTTTGCTTAAAGAGCTCAACAAATGTAAATCTCCAAATGAAAAGAGATAATGAGCTGCAAAAGTCTGTCGCACACACTAGTGTTTGACTAGGAAAAAGGGAAAGCGACTTTATATAAAATGTATGATGCCCAAAAAGCCAAAGGGTTGCTCATCAATTGAAATGTCAAAAATTTCAGGCATCGATCTCACAATGAGATGTAATGATTCAAAAAGATCAAATGATATAATGTATATGGAGCAAAATGAAAAGCTTTAAAGTTTTGTTATCAAGTTTTGTAGGAGGTCATATATGCATATTTCTATAATTGAGAAGGATCACTTTATCTAGTGCTAATTGTGTATGGCTTGGTTGAATTGATCATTGAAGCTTCACATTAGGCTAAGGACTATCTCATTGTTGATATCCACACACATCACACATGTTTATGCTTAATGAATGCCTTATTCATTTGTGTGATTGTACTTGATTAAATATGTTTTCACATGCTTAATTTTTGTTGATCAAATACAAAAAGATTTTTGAGTGTTTTAACTGTTTTTGGAAAGTCTTTTGTTTTTGCAAAAATATCAAAAATTTCAAAAACTGTGTTGCCCTGTTTTGGCGACTTGGTCGCGGGTCAAGCCAGTCGTGAGCTTACTCAGAAGGTTTTCGCGACTCACTGGTGGGTCAATGTCCCAGTCGCGAAAAATACTTAAATTTTTTTTCAAAATCTGGGTTTTTAGGTTTCTCGCGACTCATACTAGCGACTTGTTCGCGGGTGAAAGCTCCAGTCACGAGGGTTACACAGAAATTTTCGCGACTCTCTTCGCGACTTTCTCGTGGGTGGAACTTCTAGTCGAAAAAAACACTTAGACAAATTTTCAAAATTTTGTCTCTAAGGTGTTTGGCGACTTGCACGCGATTTGGTTCAATTGCGAAAAACGCGTGTTTTGCGTTTTAAGGACAGTTTTTATTTTAAAATTTTTTAGTTTTCCCTCGAACTTTTTGACTGTTTATTGTCTTATTCGTTCTTCTCTCTCTCAAACTCACCGTGTTTCACACAAAAACCACCATTTTCGTCATTTTCTCAACTTCAATCTTCGAGAAAAGGTATGGGTTTTCTTATTCTCACTAAATGTGATTGAAAGTGTGTTTCAGCGAATTTCCGAATTAGAACGGATTCTCTACTCCACCAACAACCAAGTTCAAATGCGTCTCACAGCCATTGAGACACAGTTGGATGCTATTCAACAAAAGCTGGAGGACAGCCTTTAGCTATTCATGCCAAAAAGGGAGAAAGATAGCATACAGTAAGGGGGAGAGCAACACAAGAAAAAGGAAGTGTGCATAGTGACAGGGGGAGCAAGAGGAAGCTGATACATACACTCACACATACTTTTGGATAGACTAACAAACTGTTGTTTTGCTAAGTCTAGTTTATTTATAAATTCTTGGATATGTTTACAGTGCTTGTGTGGATATGGTTTTAATACTTTGTTTAAATGCTTTTGGATCTTTGGTTTATTATTATATATGTCTTAGTTTATTTTCAGTATTGTGTACTTTGGGTGTTGTACCCATGCTTTGTAGCCTAGTACTTGCTGTTAATGTTATGCATTTTCTTTAAGTACTTTCACTCTTGTGCCATTTGTTGGATTTTATATCCTTAATGCAATTTTCTTGCGTTGTTGCATTGGTTAAGTGTTGGACATGCAAATGATACTTTGCATTGAGCTTATTAGCTTGCATATCTGGATATTCATTTCTTGTGTGAATGAGCATTGTGGTCACTATTTATAGTGATTGTTCATTTTTGGTCAAGTCATGGTTTATTGCTTAATTCCATTTTGTTTGATCGCATTGTGCTTGCTCTATATGCATTACAATTTTTCTACATACAATGATCATATTGTGTTGTTGTGTTTCAGAAGATACTTGTTCTTATGGTTCAAGAGTTACACAGATTCTAGAGTTAGGTGTGAGTGAGTTATGTTCAACTGTTCCCAACTCACATGTTAAATCTAGAATTTGTTTTAGGGTTTTGTCACGAAATAGCCAAATGGAGAGATTGTAAGGTTGAATTTAATCAACCATTCTATTGGCTTTATTCCGTGCCAATTTGCTTGTAATTCAGCACTTAGAAACCCTGTATTTAGGTGGGAATCATGTAAGGGCAGTGTGTGAGAGAGTATGAAGAAATGCTCAAGACTGTGCAATGAAGCAAGGACTCACGACTAGATCTCGCAGGTGACTCGTGGCTTGCAAGCCGCCAAAAGATGCACACGAGTGAAGCATGTAGAGAACCTGAATCGTCATGCCAGCTGTAGCACTACAGGACAAAAAGTCCAGACTGGCCATTCAGTTAACTCGCGGCTTGAACTCGCAACTCAGTCAAGTCGCGAGGCCAAGTCGCCAGCCAGCTTTGTTTTGGAAAAACTGACTCTTCGCATTCTATTCTCACACTAGTATAAATACCCTTATACCCACTAAATGTAGAGGGCTTCCAGAGAGAATTTTGAGAGAAAAACCCTAGAGAAAAACAAGATTAACTCATCCACAATCTTCATCTTTGTTTCTTCAAATTCCTCTACTCACACCCTCTCCATTGTTACATTCTTGAGAGGTACATTAGCCAAAACATTTTCTCACCATACCCATATCTATGAGAAGGCTATTTGGTGCTTGAGAAGCAGTTAGGAAGGAACCAATTGACATTGGTTGATGCTATGGGCTATAGCGGAATCTGGTAAGCTAAAGAAGACAAAGGTTCGGCGTAACCTCGTTGGAGCAAGAAGCTTGAGGGCTTAGGTACACTGGGTAGATTAGGCTTGGAGGGTCTTCTGCTGTTCATGTATTTCAACTTTATTATTTAGTGGATTATTGACCGCTTGGAGGGCGGTGGAGAGGTTTTACGCCGAGAACTTCGGTTTCCTCTACGATAACATTTCGATGTGTTGTCTTTGTGTTTGCATCTCTCTTCCCTTAATTTTTGCCATTTAATTTCTGCTGTGATTGTGATTTTATTTGATTTAGATTGTTTTATCAATTCTGTTTTAAGCTTATGTTCATATTCCGCACATACATTGTTTGATAATAAACTTGAATTGGTAATTTGTAAATTGGGGGTCTAAACGTTCATAGGTGTTTTATACACTATTTGAACATTCACCCATAATCACACGAATGGTTGAGCAAATGAGTGAAGCCAATGCATGTCTCAGTGAGTTATAGATTTAAGCTTCTTTAGCATTAGCAGAAAAAAGAGGTATAATGAGTAATGAGTAGAGTCGCCTCCTTCAGCAATGCAACCCCTTTTCTAAGTTTTCTTTTCTTTTTAATAAGTTCAACAGTCACATATATAAAACTTAGATTTTCACAAGGATGATGATGACGAAGAACTAAAATAAATTACATTATACATTTCTTACCAGGAAAAAAAAAATAATCGACAGGACCTTTGAGCAAACAGCTTTGGTGGATATATATAAATATATGTGTCAAACTTTCTTTCACGAGAGTTTTCCTCTTACCATTGTAACTTCGGCATTCATGCTGTTCTGAATCTCATCCTGAGCTTGTAATAACAGTTTGTACATGCAAAAGTCACAAAATAAACTTTTTTTTTTTTTTTGAAGGCCACAAAGTAAAATGTTGACCTATCAAGCAATGCTGCATATTAATTAGAAAGATTTACCTTTAACCATAACATTTCTCCGGTATGTAATAGATTCTGTAAGTGGTCAAAAACTAGCTAAGGAAATGTTGGGAATGTGTAGTGTGGGTAAAAGATGGAAAGCTCTAGCTGAAGCACATAAATAAAATAAACCTTCATTCTTTGAATGTCCGCTTGGAAAGGCACCGTGAGAGAGAGAGATAAAAGGAGAGTAGTGTTCAGAAAAGATAGAGTATGTTTGACTTTTAAGATGGGTTGTTGAAAAAAAATATATATATATATATATAATGATTATTTAAAGAAAAGAGAATGTATAATAAATGATCTAATATAAATGTTGTGGCTGTCTAAAATAGAAAAAATGAGTTCTTATACTAAAATAGATAAAATTTTTTGCATAAGATGCAATTGCTCTAAAGGTAACTGTCTGGTGTGCGGCCACAAGCCCATTGTTGTTGGGCCTCAAGTTGTACGATGTGCGGTCATAGGCCCATCACTGCTGAGACCAATGGGTATGGACTACACGGTGGGCATGGCCGAGACTCGTTCAGTCTTGGTGCCGTTATTGCTCGATGCACCTTGGAATACATCGGCAGTACCTTGGGGATATCGCCGCCGAGCACTATTCGGCGTCTAACACTAGTTCCAATATTCAAGCTCCTGTTTCCAAGGCGGGGTCCACTACTGTCAGGAATAATCCAAACGGGCCCCACCCGCACGAGGATTGTTAGAAAACAATCATTGCTGACCCACTAAAGGGAGGCTATAAATAGAGGAAAGGTAAGAGGGAAAGGGGTTAGACACTTGATACAGAAACACGAAGAAGAGAGAGAAAGGGAGGACACTCAAGAGGGAGGGTGTTCAGTCAGTTTGATCAACTATCTTTGTGGGCCTGAATCTTCATCTTAGGGAACTTCCCATTGTAGGATATTCGTTAACCCACAAGAAGAAGTAAGTTGTGAGCCCAACTACACGGTAGGCCCAATAGTCGCTAACTAGGCGCGCATAGTAACAAACTCTCATGAGATGCATTGTCCTACACTTGGTCATCATTTGAAGATTTGGAACTCGAGTTTGTGAAGATCGAGTTTTACATGTAACTTGAGTTATGTGCTGACTTGGCATTTTTTAAAATTAAAAAGTCCATGTGGAAATTGAGTTTGAAAAACTCAAGTTGTTTGCAATGTGGAAATCAAGCTCTGTACAATCGAGTTCTGTGAAAATTTGAACAGGGAAATAAAACTCAAGTTCCACCTATGAAACCCAACAATTATGCACTTAGTCTTCAATCAGTGCAGCTAGTTGCCAAGGAACTTTCTTTCCCAAATTGGAGTCATCCACATTACCAAGGAACTTTCTAGTACTGATCAAAACAAGAAGTCAGTAGAAACCAAACTGTATAGCATTAGTTAATGTTTTTCGAAAAACAAGAAGTTCGTGAACTCTCTGCCATTACCCCTCAACTGTCAGAAACACCTACTGCCCTGTACAACTAGTCACTCTAGCATTGGTACTCTCCTGCTATTATTTTGATTTGCCACTTGCACTCTCAAACATCAATTTATTTCTATGATACAAGAAGTCCCACAAAGCATAAAATTCTTTTACATAACTCGAGCATAAAGAGCTCGAGTTTTATTTACAAGGAACTCAGGTTCTCCAAACTCGAGTTCTATGTGGAGTTTTTTAATTAAAAAATTCTAGGTCAGCTAGCGTCATTATAGAACTCGAGTTACATGTCAAACTCGAGTTTCACAAACTCGAGTTTTAAAAAAGTAATAGATTGCTAAATATTTCTCAAACAGTGGTAGATTGCTAATTATTTTGGCCAAAGATAGTATTTCTCCATTTTGGCCTAGAAAAATTATACTTATTAGTTCTTGTACTGCCCATCTCATGCATTTATCCATTTGTGCTGCCAAGTATAAGACGCAGTCAATCGCAATATGTTATGTTATGAACGTTCCCCAGATTAGATATTTGGACTGTACGATGAATTAGTTGGGTCATTTGGGGCAATTTGGTTGACTCAATTCCCATCTCGTTACTTTATATGCCTCTAAAGAAACGCAATTAACCCTCAGAACATGCAAAGTGATTTTAAATTTTACAAAGCTATAGGAAGGTTGGTTCTGATAATTATACAAAGTCAAATGCATTTGGACTTCATGCAATAGTGGCTCAATTAATTAGAAGCCAAATATTATGAAACTCGATTTTATAGCCTTGATTTGCCTTTCACTGCAAATAAAAAATCACTCTCAATAAGCTGCAAATACTATACTAAATCTTAATGCCCTTACTTTCTCAAAAAAAAAATCTTAATGCCCTTTGGCATTGCATAAAATTTAGCAAATATGATAAAATTGTCATAATTTGAGCATAGCAAAAGGCTATATTGTCTACTACAAGAACCATGTTGATGCTTGCCATTAATGCAGAATCCATGCCTACTTTTCTTTCTTTCTTTCTTTTTTTTTTTTTTTTTTTTTAAGAAAGTTCAACCTATTGCGTCCACTCCTGATAATAGCTCTTTATCATCAGACCAAGATACCAATAAGTTTTTTATGTAAGTGGTGATTGAACCCCAATAAGTTACCAATAGAGCTAACTAGAACCTGCTTATCTAGACCACCCTGCTAATTAATGGACGACCATTGACTAAAGCTATGCAGGATAACTATTAATATCCAATTATGGTACCGTAACATTGAAAACTATAAAGTAGTTCTGCCAGATTAACATCAAGTAGTTAATGAAATTGTTGCTTCAAGAATCATTAAATAGTGGATGCTTGGTACCATTAAGGCATTAAATGTAACATTCAACATTTACTTTAGAGAATACGAATCTTCAGCTAAATTGAACTTACTTATTACTCTCAGTAAATTAAGAATGTTTGCATGTTATTCCAAAGCAAGCATTTGATTATAACCCCTTTTTTGTTTTATCTTGTCCACTGGATGCATTTGATTATCACTTACAAACTAAGTTTTAGCTTTAATATTCCAGCTCGTTATAGTTCTATCGGCTACCAAGTTGAATTTCGTTCGCCAAAGAGAAAATTTGCATCAATGGCCAAATAAAATAAGGGAAATGCTAATGAATGCCCTTAGGGCATTGGTTAATAATCCATTTAAAGAAAAGTTTTTATGAGAAAAGAAAAAAAAAAAAAAAAAAAAAAAAAAACAATTAATGTTTTGACAGCATTTTTCATTTCCCATAAAAGTGGTGTCAAAACTTTCCTAAAATTGATTGTTAACCAATACTCTAAGAGCACTCGTTAGCATGACCCATAAAATAAAGCTCTTATTATATGTTCTTTTGCATTGTAGTAGCTATTCAAATAGTAATATAACACTTTTTCTTTCTAGCATTGTATATCATCATACCACTTATATAGCAAGTAATTTATATCATAGTAGTCTACATATATCATAGCATTTATTGTTGTTAACCTCTTATTGCGCCACCTCATTTTCACGTCATTGGCCACATAATTGTTATTATTATTTTTTTTTTATTCCTTTTTTTTTATACATAAAAATAGAAATAGATTATTGAATTTACACACTCATTTTGGGCGGTTTTAACATTACATATAATTTTGCCTTTACATATTCCTCTACTTTAAATTAGATGTTTATAACTAAATAATGAAAACAATGAAGATTCAAAAACCAAAAACAATGTCTATACATATCTATGGGGTCAAAGAGTTTGGCCACCCCGGCCCACTTTATACTAAGCCCAAGGCCCAAGCCGAGGAAGAAGGAATGCCCGAGGACGAACGAAGAAGGTCCGAATTGCCAAGAAGCATTGCCGAGGACAATCCTGTCCTCGGCGAACAGAAATCATAGAAGGGAAGAGCAGCACGCCATTAAAGGTAGCCTCGTAGAGCATCTCAAGAAACAGGACGAGTACAGTGGGTCAGCCATAGGAGCTTGGCTGAGGAGCAATTCAAGGAGAAACTGTCACCTCCACATTAAATGCCCACAACTAACGTTCTGGCCGCATTAATGGGGAAATGACCCCTGAACAGTGCTGCTTTGGTTGCTGCAACTCACAAAAGGTTGAGGACGGTAGCTGATGGGACAAGCACTCAAGTAGTGACCTGCACGATCGACAAATGGAGAGCCAAGATCAACTAAATGGGAGTATATAATGTAAGAAGTCCTCCAGAAAAGGGATCGGAGGTGGGGAGCAGAAAACACTGTAGCTACTGGTATCATCCTGGTAACCTTTGTAACCAAGCACTAAAGAAGCAATAAGAACAAATAGCTCTTCGGACTAGTGCCCAGGATAGAATTTCATACGTAAAGCCCATTTCCTTATTATTTAGTGCACCTATAACCATGTTTATTCGTTATTATCATCACTAAAGCCTAGTTCTTAAACTCATTCTCTACAAATTTATTGTATTGGGCTAGTTGGGCCTGAGTACACTCTTCCAATAGAAGAAGTGCTCAAACTCAGTCCCTACAATTGGCGCCGTCTGTGGGAAGAACTTGTGTCTTAGTGAGGGTAACAATTAAGCATGGTAGGATCAGACCCTCATCAAGCAAGTCCCCACCAGCCTGAACCTGCTGGATCCCTACGACAAGGTAACTTTCCTGATCCTGAGCGTGATCGAAATGAAGAGAATGGAAGGTTTCGAGAGGGAAGTGTGCATACCACTCAAACCAGCAGCAGCCACTCTCGTGTGAGGAGTCACGAGCTCCAGAGATAAAATGACAACCAGCCCATGCAACAAGAAGAAGTCAGGAGCCACGCATCCCAGAGACGGAATGATAATCAGGCCATGCAACGAGAGATAGATGACTTAAAGAGAAAGTTGTGCCATGCACGACGAAGGCGGTCTCATTCTAGCCCTGACATGCCCTTCAGTGATGAAGGCGATGATGACTATAGACGAAGATCGCGAACCCCTCCAAGCGAGAAATTCTCTCACGAAGAAGAGCACCATTGGAGGTGTGCACGTAAAAGCCCGTCTCCTAGGGGCTTAGGAAACGATGACATGAGCAAGGCACTGGACCAACTCTCCAAATCACCGTTCACACGCCACATAGAGGGGGCTGCGCTTCCTCGAAGTTTCCAGCAGCCAACCTTCACCCTTTACAACGGCAAGACAGACCCCGTGGAGCATGTGAGCCAGTTTAACCAAAGGATGGCTGTCTATTCTAAAAACGAGGCGCTGATGTGCAAGGTCTTCCCATCTAGCTTGGGGCCAGTGGCGATGAGGTGGTTCAATGGCTTAAAGGCGAATTCCGTAGATTCGTATAGGCAACTAGCTCAAGCCTTTGGCTTTCGCTTCGTTACAAACAGCAGAGCTCCTCGGCCCTTGAGTGCATTATTGTCGCTATCCATGGATAATGGAGAAACTCTAAAAGCCTACTCGAACAGATATTGGGAGATGTATAATGAAATGGACGGTAGTTGTGACGATGTCGCCCTCAGCACCTTCAAAAATAGTCTCCCAGTTAAACACGGCTTGAGAAAGTCTCTAACTAGCAAGCCTGCCACCAGTGTGTGCCAATTGATGGATCGGATCGATAAGTATAAACAAGTAGAGGAATACTAGCTGCAAGGTAAGGGAAAAGAAAAGGCTATCCCTCATGAGAGGAGGGATTTCAGGTCGGACCGATATAACAGCAGTCGCCCGAGGAGAGATTTCGTAGGGCAATCCGGAGCAGCCAGCACACAGACTGTCAATACTATATTCCGAGAACCAGTACATCGGGTGTTGGAAAAAATCAAGAACGAGCCATACTTTAAGTGACCGAATAAGATGGCGGGATAGTCCACGAGGCATAATCAGAACTTTTATTGCCAATACCACCAGGACCACGGACATACCACGGAGAACTGCAAGAACCTCTGGAACTATTTAGACCAGTTGGTCCGAAAGGGAAAGCTGAAGCACCTTCTGCATCATTCCAATGGTCATCCAGGCCAGACCCATCAGGAACCCCAAAGAGATACTACCCTAAGGCCACCCTTAGGGACGATCAATGTAATCTTGGCCGCGCCAGGAAGGACAGGCACGCGCCCTTCAAGAGTGTTATCTGTGGCCCAGCTGCCTACCGAAGAGTCCCAGCCAGAGCCGAAGAAGTCCAGAATGAATTCTCGCCCCATCTTGAGTTTCTCAAAAGAAAACAAGATCGGAACCACCCAGCCCCATGATGATGCGCTGCTAATCACCCTTAGAATCGGAGACTACGATGTGAAAAGAGTGATGGTGGATGGTGGCAGTGCTGCCGAGGTTATGTACCCCGATCTCTACAAGGGGCTGAGATTAAAACCGAAGGATTTGATGCCCTATAGCTCTCCCTTGATGAGCTTCGACAGGAAGCTTGTTATTCCAAAGGGCATAATTAGGCTACCCATCCAGACCGGCCCAGAGATAATGGAGGTGAACTTTATCGTAGTGGACACCTACTCTCCATATACAGCCATCATCGGTAGGCCCTGGCTCCATACCTTAGGGGTTGTTGCTTCCTCCTTGCATCAAAAGGTGAAATTCCCGTCAAGGGACTAGGTTCTCGAAATTCGTGGTTGCCAATCCACGGTAAGGCAGTGTGTGGTGGCCGCCATTTCGCACTGGCTTGATGCGGAGTCCTCAGCCTCTGCTGAAAAGAGCTTATAGCAATCAAAGACACCGGTGTCGCCTCATGCTACAGCGGCCGAGGAGGCAAAATGCGAAGATCTAGAAAATGTGGTCATTGGTGATGACCCAAAGAGGTTCTTTCAGGTAGGGGCTCAGCTGCCCCTTCAGGAAAAGGAAAAGTTGATTGAGTTCCTCAAAAGAAATATTGATATATTTGCATGGGATGCCTACGATGCTCTAAGGATTGATCCGGCCTTCATCTGTCACCATCTCAATGTCAACCCATCCGTTATTCCCAAGAAGCAGCCACCCCGGCGCCCATCAAGAGAGCATGCCGATGCGATTAGGGACGAAGTGGCAAAGCTTAAGCATGCGGGGGCTATCAAAGAGGTTTTTTACCCCAAATGGTTGGCCAATACCATGGTGGTCAGGAAGAAGAGTGGAAAATGGCGGGTTTGTGTAGATTTCACGGACTTAAATAAAGCATGCCCAAAAGACCCGTTCCCTATACCTCGGATAGACCAATTGGTGAACGCAACAGTGGGCCATCCTCGGATGAGCTTCTTAGATGCTTTTCAAGGCTACCATCAAATACCACTAGCCTTGGAAGATCAGGATAAGACAGCCTTCGTGACACCTATTGGGAACTACCATTACAAGGTAATGTCGTTCGGCCTGAAGAACGCAGGATCCACTTATCAAAGGATGATGACGAGGATGTTCGAACCACAGCTGGGCAAGAGCATCGAAATCTATGTTGATGATATGGTAGTAAAGAGTAAAGTAATGTCCGAGCATTTAGGAAACCTCGGCAATACCTTAATATCTTAAGGAAGCACAAGCTAAGCTTAAATGCTTCCAAATGCTCATTTGGCGTGGGATCAGGCAAGTTTTTAGGCTATATGATTACTCATAGGAGAATTGAGGTTAATCCTGACTAGATCAAGGATATTAACGATCTAAAACCATCGCAAAACGCCAAGGAGGTCCAAAAGTTTACTGGAATGATCGCAGCCCTGAATCGATTCATTTCCAAGTCGGTGGATAGATGCAGACCATTCTATCTCTTAATCAACAAGTGGAGAGGGTTTGAATGGTCCGAGGACTGTATTGTGGCCTTCCAGCAACTCAAGAAATACCTATCCCAGCCACCTATCATGTTCAGTCCTGAGGCCGATGAAGTCCTATATGCGTATATTGTTGTGGTCCCTCATGCTGTGAGCTTGGTACTAATACGGGATGACAATGGCCTTCAAAAGCCAGTCTATTATGTGAGCAAATCGCTACACGAAGCTGAGGTCAGATACTTACCCTTGGAGAAAGCCATACTAGCTATGGTCCATGCTACACGAAAGTTTCCCCATTACTTCCAAGCCCACACAGTGGCTGTTCTAACCCAACTGTCATTGAAGTCCGTACTTCGAACTGCTGATTACACTGGAAGGATTGGCATATGGAACACAATTCTGGGAGCTTTTGACATCAAGTACATGCCTTGGACCTCCATAAAGGGCCAGGTCCTAGCTGACTTGGTGGCTGAATTTGCTGAACCACCAGTAGAAATAGTAGCCGAGGAGCGAAACATGGATGGAAAATCGATTGGGGTAATCTCTATGCCAGGACCCCCATGTTGGAAGGTGTACGTTGATGGCGCAGCAAATCAAAGAGAGTCCGGAGTAGGGCTAGTCCTAATGTCTCCTAGGAAGGCTATCATTGAGAAATCCCTGAAACTTGAGTTCTCGGCCACGAATAACGAAACCGAGTATGAGGCCTTGTTACAAGGAATGACCATGGTGCAGAAAATGGGAGGAAAAGCAGTAAAGATGTTCTCGGACTCGAGATTAGTAGTGGGCCAGGTAAAGGGAGAGTTAGAAGCCAGAGATGCAAGGATACAAGAGTACTTAAGCCAGGTCAAACGCCTGCAGTCAAACTTCGATCTCTTCAGCTTGTCACACGTCTCCAGAAGTGGAAACACCCACGCAGATTCATTGGCCACGCTCGCTACCTCCTCGGCCGGGGATCTGCCTCGAATTATTCTTGTCGAGCATCTGGGTAGACCAAATGAGGTTGCAAAAGGCAGGGTTCATATCCATCAAGTCAGGGTGGGGCCTAGTTGGATGGACCTCATAGTAAGATTCCTCAAAGATGATATTCTGCCCGAGGAGAAGATGAAGGCTGAAAAAATACGGAGAAAAGCTCCTTGGTTCTGGTTGTCCGAGGACCACAAATTGTATAAGTGCTCTTATTCTGGGCCATATTTACTGTGTATTCACCCCGAGGCATCAGAAGTACTGCTTGAAGAGCTGCATGAAGGGATCTGTGGGAGTCACACAGGAGGAAAATCTCTGTCGCACCGAGCCATTACCCAGGGATATTGGTGGCCGGGGATGCAGAAGGAGACCCTAGAATATGTTAAGAAATGTGACCAATGCCAAAGGTTTGCTTCGAATATCCATCAGTCAAGAGGGGTCCTTAACCCTTTGTCCAGTCCGTGGCCGTTCACCCAATAGGGCCTGGATATTATAGGCCCCTTCCCCAAGACAGCAGGAAATAAGAGATATCTGTTGGTCGGTACAAATTACTTCACTAAGTGGGTTGAAGCTGAGCCATTGGCCAACATCAGAGATGTGAATGCTAAGAAGTTCTTAAGGTTGAAGCTAGGCCTGACTCAGCGCTATCTCTTGCCCTTGTCATCTCCTTTAGAGCCTCCCTCGCTTTCAAGAGATCGGCCTCGAAGTTCTTAAGGGTCCGCGTGGCATCCAAGCGCTTGTCATGCTCGAGCTCAAGGGCCCTGCTCTGGTCGTTAACAGCCTCTTCCAACCTATAAGTGGCTTGGACAGCCTGCCAATTGAAGCAAGCACACGATGAGTCGAAAACTAAGGAACAAAAGTCAACGGAGTCGCAAGTGTTCGAAGTCTTACCATGCCCAAGTACCTCTTCATGCTAAGGAAAACCTCCTGCCTCCTCATATTCCCCAACTCGGCCATGTCGGCGGAAGTAGCAAGCACCTCTCCAGTGCATCAGCCACGTAGGCACCTTCATCCCCTCGGAAGTCCCTGAGGGAGGCGTTTTCCATCAGAGGCTCCCTTTGGAGCATTGGGGCAGGAAGTCAGGCTTGGGGCTCGGACTGTGTGGCGACTTCCCTTTCTTGGCCCTAATGCCCAACTTTCAGTTGTTTTGAAGCTCGTCGGGCTTCATCTTCCTCCTGAGAGGAACGAGTTTGTCCCCCATCCATAGGCTCTTTGCCTTTGGAAGCCCTCTTCCTTTTTAGGTCGGCAGGCTCGGGCCGAGGAGGCAAAGTCGGCTGGGGAAGAGAAGGAAGTTTGGACCGAGGAAATGATGACTTCGACTGGGTGGAAGATGACTTGATCTGAACAGGCAGAGACTTGGTTGGGGGAGGAGGAAGCTTGGACTGTGGCTTCCCCGGCGCGTCCTTCCCCGGCTGGCCCTCAATTAGGTCAAGCAAGTCGGTTAAGGGTTTCTTCTTAAAACTCATTTCGGCCTGAGAAGAAGTCCCTACTGATAGGAGATCCGCTTTAGTCAAACTGAGGTCGCCCAAGTTAGCAAAGGGATCCTCGGATAGGTTAACTTGGTCAAATACACCAAAATCGTCCTCGGCCTCTACAGCTTGATGAGTCCAAGAAGGGCCTGCCAACGAAGTGCCTTCTGCGACAAGGGATCCTTCGGGAATCAAGAACCCATGTTCTGCTATGGAGATTCTGTGAAGCCGAGGATCTTTGACTCTGATCATGTACTTCGGAGCCGAGAACGATTTCTGGATGAGATCGTACCCGAGGATCTTGTGAGCGGCTCTGACTTGGTTATCAGCTTCGTTCACAAAAACCTCCGCCCTAAGGATGGTTGCCAAATCTTCCCGGTTGACCAAGTGAAAGTGTCGATCAAAGGCGTGTGGATCTGCAAAAAAGAAAGTATATTCATATTAGCAACCAAACGGTGCAAACTATGACAACACAAAAGATCAACCCTCTCTTACTCTGAATACCCCACCTGGTGCCCCCTCCTCTGTCGGACAGGGAAGGCCGTCGTGCCACCTCCCTGACACAATGAGAAAGTCCTTATTCAGCCCCTTGCTGGACTCTGGGAGGCACTGAATAAGTCGAACCTTGTCATCCCTCGTTTTCATATAGTAGGATTTACTCTTTAGGTGTTGGAGGTTGTAGCACCAGTTTACATCGTGATGGGTTAACCTCAACCCCATTTTCTCGTTTAAAGCGTTCACACAACCCAAGATCCTAAACATGTTGACGGCGCACTGGGTGGGAGCTAATCGGAAATGCCTAAAGTAATCTCTCATCACCCGCCCCATAGGAATTCTCATACCACCTTCAATTAAGGCGATTATGGGAATCACCACTTCACCATCCTGCTTCCTAAAATACCACTCCCCTTCTTCACAGTATCTCAAGCCTACATTACTGGGAATCCTATAATCGGCGATGAATTTCTCCATTGCCTCTCCCATCCCTAGAAACGGCTAAAGAACTCAGGGAAGGACGAAAGAAAGAGAGGAATAAGAGAAAATGAAACTTAGAAGAGAGAAAATATGAATTAGAGAGAGTAGAAACTTACAGAAATGAGAAAAAGCTCATCGGACAGGCTTTTTATGCTGAAAAGAAACGCGAGTTGGGCTGGAGATTTGACAGAACTCAGGATACGTGCCCAAGAACTCTTGAATGTGGAAATAAAGAGGTGAATCAGTTCAAATGGGCATTTATACCTTCGATTAAAAATAACCGTGCCGGTTTTCCCGCCCATAAAGTTAAAAAATCTCCACCGTTTGATCACCATCACACCGTTGAACGTGGGGAGCACAGAGCCGCCAGAATTTAATGAGGGCGCGCTCCGTATACCGAAGCAACATGAACGTGCCTTGGACAAGCGAAAAGGCTCTGGCGCTGATGGAGGACAAGACTTGACAAGCCGTGACAAAGGCCCGAGGACACCAAAATCCTCCTCTCCATCCGAGGAGCCGGACAGCAGGATTTTGAGGGGCTATTGTGGGGTCAAAGAGTTTGGCCACCCCAGTCCACTTTATACTAAGCCCAAGGCCCAAGCCGAGGAAGAAGGAATGCTCGAGGACGAACGAAGAAGGTCCGAATTGCCAAGAAGCATTGCCAAGGACAATCCTATCCTCAGCGAACAGAAATCATAGAAAGGAAGAGCAGCACGCCATCAAGGGCAGCCTCGTAAAGCATCTCATGAAATAGGACGAGTACAGTGGGTTAACCATAGGAGCTTGGCGGATGAGCAATTCAAGGAGGTGGGGAACAGAAAACACTGTAGCTACTGGTATCATCCTGGTAACCTTTGTAACCAAGCACTGAAGAAACAATAAGAACAAATAGTTCCTCGGACTAGTGCCCAGGATAGAATTTCATTCGTAAAGCCCATTTCCTTATTATTTAGTGCACCCATAACCATGTTTATTCGTTGTTATCCTCACTTAAGCCTAGTTCTTAAACTCATTCTCTACAAATTTATTGTATTGGGCTAGTTGGGCCTGAGTCCACTCTTCCAATAAAAGAAGTACTCAAACCCAGTCCCTACAATATCTATACTATATATAATAATGGAAGTTTTGTAATAAATTTTATAAAACTCTTTATGCACTACATCTTTAGCATCTTTTTTTTTTTTTTTTTTTTTTTTTTTGGCAATTCTTACTTTGTTCAACTTTTCATCTTCTTTAATCATTGTCTTTTTAGTTCAATCTTTCATTCTCTCCGGTAATTTTTTTTTTTTTTAAATCTTCATTCAATTCCCTTTAGATTTTTAGATTTTTTTTCTTTTATATTTTCTTAAATTCTACAGTTTCATTTTATTCAACCTTTCATCTACTTCCACCATTCCTCTTTCATCTTAATTTTCATATAAATTTCTTCTTACTTCATTTCCACCTCTCTCCCTTATTCCTCCTAAGTTTTTCAGTACAAAAAGGTCAATACTCTCTCTCTCTTTCTTCAATTTTGTTTCTCTTTTGGTGGATTTTTTTTATTGTTTCAACCACTTTTTTTCTACTACTAATAGTTCTTTTTGTTATTGTTGATTTAATTGTCATATCACATTTGTTTATCTTTTTGATAAATTTGTGTCTACTATTATGCATATTTAGGTAATTTGATATTTCAATTTCCGTTCACAAGTTCTTTTTCCTTATTCCATTGGTTTGATTTGATTTGAGTTAATAATTAGTTATTTTGTAAGTTAGAATTTGATTTTTTATAGTGATCAATTTAGATGTTAAACTACAAGACTTTACTAATTTTTGTTTATTTTTTAATCCTTTTGAGTGAACAAAATACTTTTAATAGTTGTATTATAAGTACTCTATAATGCCATTTATTCAGAGAAAAGCAAAGGTTAGTTAAACGAAAATAATTAGATGAGTAACATATTTTAGTTTTTGCAATTATATTTTTATTATTATTATTATTATTTTATAACAATGCATATATAGAAATTTAATTCTTAGATTTTGATAATATATTTTGGGTGGGCAAAATTATAATTTCTGCAAAAAAAATAATCTTAAAAGATTATCAATAACAAATTTTTTTCCTAATTGGTCCAATTAATCATTGTTAAATTTTATTAATTATCTAGTTAAGTTTTTTTGTGTTTTGGATTGTAGGGCAGAAAAAATAGGGTTCAAGAAAGTTTGTTTAAAACTAAAAGAATAATTTTCAAATTTTATATTCTTTTTAATGATTCACAAAATGCTATAAATAACGTTTATTAAAAAATGCATATTTTTGTTAATAATCCTTTTGAATTTTTGAGAAATTTTTTATTATTTTCATTTTAGTACGACAAAATTTATATTTATGATTTATGATTGTTCCTATAATTAAATAAAAGTATGATTGTTCAAATTTATATTTATGATTTATTATTGGTCCTATATTACATTTATGATTGTTCCTATAATAAATAAAAATATAATTATGAAATACATTACTCTTTATTAAATTAGTCCAAATTGTAAAAATAAATTTAATGAGACCACTCTAAAAAATATATCACGCGCAACACGCAGGTTTGCAGCTAGTAATATAATAAACTCAGAATAGAACAGGACAAAATAAGCTCTAAGAAAGGTTCCAATATAGCTATTGTTTAAACAAAATTAATGATTTCTTGCGGAGGAAATTTTTTGGTTAGTTGAAAATGAATTGAAAAGAATGGACAATAGCACAAACACACAAAATGACAGAAAAATGATTATACACCACAAATTTTCCTAACCTAAACCTCAACCAAAATCTTAAATGCCACCTGCAAAAAAATGATCCCTCTGTCATAACTTTTTCACCTTTTGACCTCGCAAGCCATTCCAAAAGGCAGCTGCACTAATCACCTTCTTCCCAGGAAGTTGAACTTCCAAAACCTGGAGTTACCAATGAGCCAAAATCAGGCAGTCATAACACATGCAGGTAATTAGGCATTTGTCATATTGAAGGTCTCAACTGTGTGCAGGTTGACCATACCCATTGGCCGTAATGGAAGACTTATAATGTATCTAAATGTTCCAAATATTAGCTTTTAAGGGCAACTGGAAAGTTAACTCTAAATGCATGGAGCAGAACAAAACACATCACCCAACAACACATTATACCCCAAATAGTATTTTATAGGAAAAAGAAAATTAGAAGAAAACACGTTCTCATATATCTATCATCAAAACAGCCAAATATACATTGAACAGAAACTTAAATTATAGGGTTATAGAAGTTATGAAGCACACCTCAAGTGTCGTGCACCCTGCACATGGGAATGCCAAGGCATCCTTGACAAAAGTAACATCATCAACTTCATTTCCCTGAATATTGTTATGGCTGCAAACTCTTGTAGTTATAATTTTAAGCTCTAAAATATTGCGGTGACCATTTTTATTGTCAATAACTACAACTTTAGCTCGGGTTCCTGGCCATCCTGCAAATGCACGAACCTAGAAAAGTTTTATGTCATGACTGCATGGTTTGAATCAAAGAAGAAAATGCTTACCTTATTATGTAGAACTAAAGCTTCTTTATCAAAATATAGGCAGGATTCTTCAGGAGTTATCTGCATAATGCAGGAAAACTTAGATGTCACGAAACATAAAATATTTGAGCAACTTGATATACATAAGAAATACATCATGTAGATAATTTAGAAACATGTATGGCATAGTTTCTCTAAAGTTCCACCTTGTTACTTGAATACTCAAATTATTTGGATGGGGTTTGCAGATATGCTGTATACTATATCCTACAAAGTTACCAAATCCCATTTCACAGGTGGATATCGATATAAGAAACAAGACTACCTCCTGGAGAGAAACATGGGGTTTGAACAAAATGAAAAATATGAATGCACACGTACACATTGTAACCATGTTCTGTGTAACATTAAGTTAAATCATCAGCTAGCCAAAACAACGAAGACACCACAGCTTCATCCAATGCATGTTACACCTCAAAGTATCTCTTAAAAATGTTACAAGACAGTACACCTAGTCCTATTTCTAGTATGATGTACCTTTGGAGCTAAGGTAGCTTTAGAGTCATCTTGGGGTTTTGCTTTCACCTTAGCTGATCCATCCAATATAGACGGAAGTTCACGGATTAGAAGTTCAGATCCTGAAAGAGACAATTCAATAAATTAACCAAAACAAAACATATATTCATATGTAAAATAAAATTTTATATATATAATAATTTGCTCATTAACTTATGCTGGACAAAGGTACTAGGTCACAAATTTAATATAAATATTGGATTACTATCAACCAAAGCTATTGCAATCTTCATCTAGTAAACTGTCAACTTCATAATTATTAGACAAGTTTGAGGCTCACTTAACGGCAACATGGCCTTAGAATATTACCCCAAGACTTGTAAGATAAAGAATGGGTCTATTTAGGCATCGAGGTGAAATTTCATTCCCATTTCAACACTTTGATTCATGAGGTATAAGTCTTATCTAGCCTACTCCCTTTCCTTGATGGTGCAAAGTGACTAATTATGCCCTTAATAATTTATGGTCTAAGAGAACATCTAAATTTGGTACTTGTTATAACTGTTGACCTGCTTCCTTCTCTTTTTATTTTAATATCTGCAGCCTACTTTTGGAGTTCTTTAAACAATCTTCAAGTGAGACATCAGGTAGTTTCCTTTAACTATATTTTTTGTTAGTCAAAGTTGTGCCTAATAATTAATATACATTGTTGTCTTATTTTTTAACATCTTCAGCTTTAGGGACTACTGGTCACCAACATGGTGTAAAGAGTCAGGTTGTCTTTAAGGTCTTAAGATTCAAAGTTAGCTGGGTTGGCCTGCATGTGAGAGTGGATGTTAAAGAAAGGTGTGCAACATATACATTTTCTATTTAGTCTGTAATGTCCTTGATATACATTGTTCACTTCACCTGCTAACAATTTAAGCTTTTGAGGCTATAAGTTCACCAACAATTATGATCACCTAAAATGCCCAATAGCCATAATTTTGCTATTCTATAAGTTACTTATTATATATATATAAGAGAGAGAGAGAGAGATGCATCTTGATAACCTGCAGTTCACTCATCAGGGAGTAAAAATACCATCCATAACATTTTTGCTTTCAAAAAGATTTTTTAGTATTATGTTCATTTTTTTTTCATTACATTAAAAGGTCTTAAATCTTCCTTAAATTCTCAGTTGTACCCCTCTTCAAACATTTCCAAAAGAATCATTTTGCTACTTAATATAATTACACTTTCCTTACTATCAAGATAAAGTGTTTTAATCACTAGAGCTCAAATTTTGAAAAGCTTAAGCCACAATGCCTTGAGGCTTACAAGTTTACATGGATATGACCAATAAGACACCTTTTTAGTTATGGAAAAGTGAAAACATTTGGATGAAAGGATTTCAGTAAATTTAACAAAGTCACAACAGATGAGACACATTGATTAATTCTTTACTTCAAAACAGAGACATACCTAACTCCTAATTAAACAAAAAATGGATAGAAAATGAATAACTGCAACCTTGCTAATGAACTAGGAAGCACTTGCACGGATACAAGTGTGGGTGCGGTGCGGCGACACTGCAATTTTTGAAAAAGTAGGACACAAGTGGAGCGGGAATACGTTTATTAATTAATTTTTAAATATATTTTTATTTATATTTTCTATATATATTGTTAGTAATTAATAAAAAATGTTATTACTCATTGCTATTCTTAAGTCAAATGATATAAATTAATGAATGTAATATCATTTAACGAAGGTAAAGAAATATCATAATAATAAAGTGATTAGATTGGTTATTTTAAAATCAAGTTTGGGTGTTTTTGTAAATAAATAAACATTGTTGGGACTAGGAAGCTTCCGGGAAGCTCCCTTTTCACCTAAACCCCACTCCACCACCTGCCACATGCAATGACTTTGCCACTCTTATTCTACTTTATTTCAAAATATTATCAGTTTTACAACTTACAATATCTCATCACTCCTATTTTCTTTGAAAGTTTCAGAGACCCAGAAGTTTTAAGTGCAAAATTGAAGAAGAATGTTTCAAAAGCAACCAAAACTTGAGCTTCCTTTGGCTCTAAATTTTTGTTCTCTTCTTCTTCTCCTTTTTTTTTTTTCAAATCATTTGGTAACACCGTAGCAGATCTGATTTGAAGTTTATACTTCACACTGGCCGAAACTTCTGCCCCACAAAACAAAAACGATGCGTTTTAGGCTTTTTTTAAAATAAAAATAAAATGTATGGGATGCATGTGCAGCCGCGTCCAGGCCGCACCCCATGTCACATACGTGTCCAACACGGGTACGACTACCATTTAGCCACACCCATGCTTTCCAACTGATGAATGACATGTTGGAAAAATTGGTGGGTCTTTCCTTACTTGCACTACCAAACACTCACACACCACTCAATGAAAGTGACTCACACTCACAAAACACACAAAGGAGAGAGAGTAGAGATGGAAGAGTAAGAGAACCCTTCAATACTTGTATTTCTCTTCTTCACTTGTGCCTTGAAATTGATGGATGCATTGGGTATATAGACTCCACATGCAATCATAACTTTCCTTGTATTTATTACAAAACTCTAAAAAAGCTCTCACATGTATTCATTACATAAACTTCCCTCATTATTTTTAACTCTTCTACTAAATCATTTCATAAATAAATTAGAGTTTCATAACATAAATTAAGTTTAACCTTCAACACCACCTCTTAAACTTAATTTTTGATTATGAAATTCTAGTTTATTTATGAAATGAGTAAGTAAAAGAGTTAAAAATATTGATGAAATTTTATGCAATGAATGCATGTTAGAGCTTTTTTGGAGTTATGTAATAATACAAGGAAAGTTATGGTTCCATGGAAGAGACTTTCTGGAGACAAAAGTCCCGAGCTCTGTATGTGAAGAAAGGTGATAACAATACACGCTTCTTTCATAGATTAGCAAATTCTCATAGAAGAGCTAATCATATTAGTAGTGTTGAGGTGGATGGGGTATTATTTGAGGATGAACCTGATGTGCGGGCTCAAGTGGTCCAATTTTATCAAGAACTGTATACAGAAACAGACACGTGGCGTCCAACTATGGATGGGTTGGATTTTGCTAGTATTGGGGAGGATGATAGGTTGTCTCTTGAGAGGGAGTTCTCGAAAGAAGAAGTCTCCCAAGCGCTGGCAGAGATGGAGGGGGACAAAGCCCCTGGCCCGGACGGGTTCACCATGGCATTTTTTCATAAATGTTGGAGGGTGGTGGAGGATGATGTGATGGCTGTTTTCAAGCATTTTCATAGGTATTCAGTGTTTGAAAGGTCTCTTAATGCTTCTTTCCTCACTCTTATTCCTAAGAAATTTGATGCTGTCAATATTAAGGATTTTCGGCCTATTAGTTTGGTGGGCAGTGTTTACAAGTTGCTGTCTAAGGTGTTGGCGAATAGGCTGAGGGTGGTTTTAGACAGTTTGATCTCGGAGACCCAAAATTCCTTTGTTGGTGGAAGACAAATTTTGGACTCAGTGTTAATTGCGAATGAGTGCCTGGATAGTAGATTGAAGTGTCACTCCCCGGGTGTAGTTTGTAAGGTGGATATCGAAAAAGCATACGATCACGTTAATTGGGATGCACTGCTTTATTTGTTGAATAGGATGGGCTTTGGGTTGAAGTGGAGGGAGTGGATTAAGGCTTGCATTTCTACTGTTCGCTTCTCAGTTCTTGTGAATGGTTCCCCGGCAGGTTTTTTTGGAAGCTCTCGTGGGTTGAGACAAGGAGATCCTCTGTCCCCTCTTCTTTTCCTCTTGGTTATGGAAGTTTTATCTCGGATCCTTAAGAAAACCGAGGATAGTGGTCTGCTTCGTGGTTTTCATGTGGGACCAGTGAACTCTATCGAGGTTCGCATATCTCATCTGCTTTTTGCAAATGATACTATTCTATTCTGTGATGCTTCTAGAGATCAGTTGTTGGCTATTAGGCTGGCTTTGTCTTGCTTCCAAGTCTTTACTGGATTAAAGGTCAATGTGGGGAAGAGTGAGATTGTCCCGGTGGGGGAGGTTGGTAATATTGATGCTTTGGCTAATATTCTCAGTTGTAGGGTGGGTAGCCTGCCCATGAAATATTTGGGCATGCCTTTGGGCACCTCGTACAAGACTGCATCCATTTGGAACCTCATTTTGGAGAAGATGGAGAAGAAGCTGGCTGGTTGGAAGCGTCTTTACTTGTCTAAGGGTGGTAGGCTTACTCTCCTGAAGAGTACCCTCTCTAGCCTTCCCACTTACTATCTATCCTTATTTACCATCCCTGTAGCTGTGGCTGACAGATTAGAGCGTATTCAGAGGAATTTCTTGTGGAGGTCTTCGGAGGAGTGTTTTAAAAATTCTTTGGTGGCTTGGGAGAAGGTGTGTTCACCTCTAGAAATGGGTGGTTTGGGGGTTAGGAAGTTAGGTCACTTCAACCAAGCTCTATTAGGGAAATGGTTATGGAGGTTTGGCCAAGAAGGAACTAGTCTTTGGCGGAGGGTTATTGCCACCAAATATGGCGAGGATAAAGGGGGGTGGAATACTAAAGATTGTAGAAGGGCACACGGGTGTGGCCTTTGGCGTGGTATTAATGTCGGTTGGGAGAGATTCTCCAAACACTTAGCTTTTGTGGTGGGTGATGGTTCCCGTATTCGTTTTTGGCATGATAGGTGGGTTGGGGATTTCTCTCTTAAAATGCTCTATCCTCAGTTATTTGCATGTTCTAGTGACAAGGAAGCTTGTATTTCTGACTTGTTGGATCATCAGGAGGATGGGAGTAGTAGATGTTGGAATGTGAGATTTTATAGGAATTTTCATGAGAGGGAATTTGAGGCTGCCTTCTCTTTCCTAGAGCTCATTCAGTCTCGGATCCCACGAGGTATTGGGTGGGATAGACCCCATTGGTGTCTTAGTAGGAATGGTAAGTTTGATACTCGGTCCTTCTATCTTAAGATCAGGGGTACAGCTCCTTCTCACTTCCCTTGGAAGGGGATTTGGAAAGTCAAGGTGCCTAAGAGGGTGGCTTTCTTCTTGTGGACCGCAGCACATGGCCGGATCCTTACCTTGGATAATCTCCGGGGCCTCCATTTGGCGAATAGGTGTTGTTTGTGCTGCTGTTCTGCAGAATCTGTGGACCATCTTCTCATTCACTGTCCAGTAGCTTATGCTTTGTGGGTTCATATGTTACAAGTTTTTGGGATTCAATGGGTCATGCCGGGTTCTGTGGTGAGTTTGGTGTCTTGTTGGAGTAATTGGTTGGGAAATCATGCTTCGGACGTATGGAATATGGTTCCTGGTTGTTTGATGTGGGTTGTTTGGTTGGAAAGAAACCGGCGCTCTTTTGAGGCTCTGGAGAAAACGCTTGATCAGTTACAAGCGCTCAGCCGAAATACTCTTTTTGAATGGGCTAAGTGCTGGGGTTATTCAAACTGTTCTTCTGCTTTGGAATTCTTTTCTACCCTTAGTTGTGCCACTTAAGTTGCTTCTCTTATTCTGTTTTCAGTTGTGTTTGTTTGCTGTTTTTTGTGTTCACCATCATGAACACCTGTAATGGCTGTTTGCGGTTTTCTTGTTGAATAAAAGTCCTATTACTTATCAAAAAATATATATATACCCCATGCATCTTTCAATTTCAGGGCAAGAGTGAAGAAGAGAAATACAAGTATTAAAGACTTCTCTTACTCTTCCATCTCCACTCTCTCTCCCTTTGTGTGTTTTGTGTGTGTGAATCACTTTCTTTGAGTGGTGTGTGAGTGTGTAGGAGTGCAAGTGAGGAAAGGTCCACCAACTTTTTCCAAAACAGTGGTATAAGTGCCACTCAGTTCATGGTGAGAATGGCTATTGCCAACGGGGATGGTGTCATTCCAATTTCCCCAACTTACAAAACAAAATTTTGATAATTGGAGTATTCGAATGAAGATGTTACTTGGTTCCCATGATGCATGGGAGATTATTGAGAATTATGAGGAGTCACAAGATGAAGCATCTTTGACTCCAATTGAAAAGGAAGCCTTGCAGAAGGCTAGGAAGAAAGATCAACAAGCCTTGACCTATATCAAGGTCTGGATGAAACCATGTTTGAAGAAGTTGCATATGCAACTTAAAAACTCCCTAAAGGGAGTTGATAAGGTGAAGAAAGTTTGCCTTCAAACATTGATAGGCGAGTTTGAAAGCTTGCACATGAAATTATCTGAATTTATTTCGGATAATTTTCAAGGGTGATGGATATTATAAACCAATGAAAAAGATATGATGAGAACTTGGAGGATGCCTGTGCAATAGAAAAAATCATCAGGTTAGTAACTTCCAAGTTTGGTTGTATCATTGTGGCAATTGAGAAATCAAAAGACTTGAAGTCAACGACCATTGACCAACTCATGGGATCTTTACAAGGCCATGGAAAAAGGCTTAACAAGAACAAGCAAGAGCCTTTGGAGAAAGCACTACAATCTAAGCTCACCTTGAATGAGAAAGGGTGGTGTGAAAGTAGCCAAAGAGGCTGCGGACATGGTTGAGGAAGAGGATTTGGAGGAAGAAATGGTCCCCAATTATGAAGAGAGAAATCAAAGTTCACAATCCACAAGAGAGAGTGGAGATGGAAGAGTAAGAGAACTCTTTAATACTTGTATTTCTATTTTGTTCCCTAGTCTTCACCTTATCAACTCCCTTTAGAGATTTATTAAGAATCTCCCATGCCTGCTTGGAAGAGAACTCTTTAATACTTGTATTTCTCTTCTTCACTCTTGCCTTGAAATTGACGGATGGATGGGATATATATATACTCCACATGCAACCATAACTTTCCTTGTATTATGAAATAACTCCAAAAAAAAAAAAACTCTAACATCTATTCATTACATAGAATTCCCTCAGTAACTCTTCTACTAACTCATTTCATAAATAAACTAAAGTTTATGAAATTAGTTATTTGAAGAGTCAAAAATAATGAGGGAAGTTTATGTGATGAATGCATGTGAGAGTTTTTTTGGAGTTATGTAATATACACAAGGAAAGTTATGATTGCATGTGGAGTATATATATATTCCATGCATTCTTCAATTTCAAAGAAAGAGTGAAGAAGAGAAATACAAGTAAGCATGGGAAATTCTTAATAACTCTCTAAAGGGAGTTGATAAGGTGAAGAAAGTTCACCTTCAAACATTGATAGGCGAGTTTGAAAGCTTGCACATGAAAGAATCTGAATCTATTTCGGATTATTTTTCAAGGGTGTTGGCTATTACAAATCAATGAAAAAAATATAGTGAGAACTTGGATGATGCCCATGTGGTAGAGAAAATAATTTGGTCATTAACTTCCAAGTTCGACCATATTGTTGTGGCAATTGAGGAATCAAAAAACTTGGAAATCAATAACCATTAACCAGCTCGTGGGATCTTTTCAAGCCCATGAAGAAAGGCTCAACAAGAAGCAAGAACCTTTGGAGCAATTTCTACAATCTAAGCTCACCTTGAATGACAAAGGGTGGTAAAGTAGCCAAAGAAGCCAAGGACATGGACTTGATCGAGGAAGAGGAAGAGGATCCAGAGGAAGGAACAGTCATAACTCTCCCAATTATGAAGAGAGAAGTCAAAGTTCACAATCCACAAGAGAGAGAGTGGAGATGGAAGAGTAAGACAACTCTTTAGTACTTATTTCTCTTCTTCACTCTTGCTTTGAACTTGACGGATGCAATGGGGTATATATAATCGACATGCAACCATAACTTATGTTTATTACATGATTCCAAAAAAACTCTCACGTGCATTCATTACATAAACTTCCCTCATTATTTTTAATTCTTCTACTAACTCATTTCATAAATAAACTACAGTTTCATAATATAAAAGTTTAACCTTCAACATGACACACATACATACAAACTACCAATTTTTATTTATCTTTTCATGAACACAAACTAAACTAGCAATTCAAGTAAATCATGTGTGAACAATTTCTATGACACATGCAGAAAGTTAATTGACTAAAGAACCCCTATTGATCAGGCACAACTATATCGTTATCGGATTACACAAGCTCAGGCATAGCTACAAAGTGACATTATACAGCAAAAGAAAAAAGATACAAAGACAAATTAGCCAAAGTAAATAATTGCATGCATATTTGACGTATTAACACTACAAGCGGAAATAACAATAAACAAAAACAAAAACAAAAATAACGAACCTTTAGAAAATAGAATCTCAAGTAAATCAGGGGCCTGTGAGCAAAGCATTTTGAGGTTAGTTAGATAATGCTTAGAAAGCAAAAAGCAGTTATTGCCTTTCAAGGCTGATCAGGAGAACATTATAATCTTCATCCAGAGAGTAACAAATAATTTATAAAATGAACTCTCATAGTGCCTGAGCTAACAATGCAAGCTAAGACTAAAGCTAAATTCAGATACAGCAAATGCATGTTAACAACTAATTGTTTTAGATCAATCCATGACACTTTGGCTAGGGCTTTGTAAACCTAAAGACTAGCTGAATCCTAAAACTTAAGAATATATATGATCCATAACTAATGTAGTAATTCCAGAGAAGCATACCTTAATTTGATCATCAACTTCCAATCTTTCACAGGCAATGACAGGTCCAGCATCAAGTGCACGCACAGTGAATGCCAATGATACTCCTGTTTCTTTAACTCCATCCTAACGCAGAGATGTATAGATGTCATTACAATAACTTTATAAAGAAGAACTGTAAAGTATTCAATGCAATGAATGCATAAACCTAAAAATAAAATGAACCTGTAATGCTCTTTGAACAGGAGCAGCACCACGGTACAGTGGCAGCAGACTAGGGTGTATATTCACTGTCCCTGAGGAAATTAAAATATGAACTTGAGAAATGTTTGTATTACATTTTTTCAGGCTTTATATTAATTTTATTAATATTACTATAATTATTGGTAAGTTACACATGCACCCAATGGATCTTGAACCCACAACCTTACCCTCCATCCCATTATGATGGGTGAAGGAAGTGCCCGTTGAATGGTATCATTTGAAATTTAGCATCTAGTCAGTTTTCAACTCATCATTTAAAAGTTAAAACTAGTAGGTACACATTTCAAATTAAACTTGGATGTCCAAAATTTATGTTTATATTTGAGATGCCAATGAGCTTTTGTTCAAATGGCAGTTCTTCCTGTTGTAATAATGAGATGGAGAGTGAGGTCATGATTTCAAGATCCTTTAGGTGCATGTATAATTCACCAATAAAAAATAAAATTACATTAGCAATATGCAGCAAAAGGTTGAACGAGATACAAACTTAGCTACAATAGATAAATTCACAGATGCCAAACTGAATTCAAAATTTTCCGCAAAGGATGGTATCATGAAACATAAATAATACTTCTTCAAAGACAATCATAGATCACAAATACTTATCCCCCAAAAAAAAAAAAATGCACTGATAACAAAACTGGCACGAAATTGTTTAAGATGCATGCATGCATATCCACCTCCTTGAAGCATGCCTTAAAATAACACAAGAAACATGTCACAAGATCCAAATTAAAGGAACATGCCTCGACGGGAAAGTTTTACACCAAGTATGCTAAATGTCACAAGCCAAACATGACAAGGGCCTTTGTGCTTCCCCATGGCCTCTAGCCTTGGCTTCCAAACACCTTTTGTAACACTCTTGTACATATTCTTGAAAGTAAAAGCCTTAACAGCAATTCCGCATGTTTAGACTTTATGAGCAAACCTATAAATAGGTTTTAGAGGCCCCAGATTAAGAGAAACCAAGATGACAATTAAAATCTATGCCAGAACTTAGTAAAATGGAGAACTTCCCTGCGAGAAGCCTGAAATGTAAGTTGAACAATGGCTTCATGTTTCTTTGCACATACTGATGTTTCCTCCTGCCAAATGGGTAATGGCTCATGCTCTTAAGAGGAAATGCAAGGTCAGTAACATGTTCGGTTAGAACAAGAACAAAGGTGAGTCTCTTCGTAAAGCTTTCCTTCCATCTCTCAACATTGTAATTGCTCTCTTTATATGAATACAAGAAGAAACCAACTATACTATTTTGCTTCTGCATTGATTTACTCTTCTAGATTCTCTTGCATACATCATGTGGGTGCTTGTGCCTTGTAAGATACTCCTTGGCTTACTTGCTACTTGCTTGGGGATGCAAACACCACATGGTGAGCTAGCCTCTAGCTAGGACCATGGCAACAAATTTACTAGAACCCCATATGACTAAAGCATGAAATAGGGTTTCTTTACTAAGATCAAACACACACACACACACAGATTTTTAAACTCAGTGCTAACAACTAATTCTAAGATTTAACCATTCATATTGAGTGATAACAAATTGCCATCACCTATTGGAAGATTTCCTCATGATTCCAAATAAACCTAATGCCTCTGCCACAAATAATTAAATAATGAAGTTTTATTTCTTTTTTCCATATCAGTTATCGAAGAAAAATAAATTCTTGTTTCCATATCTCCCATGTGAAGGTTAAACCTATCCACATGACCATTTGTTCATGGGCACACAAATGAAATACAAATTTACATTAATAAAGATATATAGTCATGCATAGATGTAAATACATATAAGGCACAAAAATTTGATGCTTGCGCCTCTAACTTAAGGTCTACAGCTCACATAATCCCATATACCTTTTCCTATGATGAGTAAAGATTTTGAAATCATTTTCAAGGATCATGGATGCGGTTCAGGGCATCTGTGATACCAAACCAATTGACCATATGGGAAACACTCCAATCCATAAGCAAGATAAGTTATTATTCTAATATTCTCTTGCATTACTAGAGTATGTGAAAGTAATTGGGTATGCTCAAAAATTGCAAATGGCAAATTCATGTGACGAAAAAAAATGTGGTCTCATTCATGCCCATGCCATGCTTAACTCAGAATCATGCCCAATATTCTCAATTTTGTTCGAAAATAAAATGTGACTAACCCAATGGTGGAATATTGAGAAACTTTCTGGGTAAAATATTTCCGTATGCTGCTGTAATGCAGAGTTCCGGCTGTAAAGCTTTCAAATTTGACAAGAACATGTCCTGCATATAGAAAGAAAACTCAATTATCTTCATGTGGCCTACCATTTATTCTTCATAAACATGGGTGCCTATATTAGGACAAAACTTTTAATGTGTTGCCATTTTGTGTACGGGGCAAGTGCCAAAAGTAGGAGTAGAAGTGAGTTTGGAATTTGGGTGGCAAGAGAAGAGAAGTTCTGGCCATTAAGAACCACTTATGGTTTGGGGTATGTAAAACACACACACACAAACATAATAAGCTTTCCTAAATTTTACAATTACAATTGATGTTCCCATTCTAGTTAAGTAAAAATGACATTTTCTAAGTGCAATATGAATGTACGACCCCCCCCCCCCCCAAACAAAAAAACAAAAAACAAATACATATAACTATTTGGACACTTACGTTGTTTTGCAAAAGAATTTATGTAGTCTAAAAATTGTATTAATAAAAAATAATTCACCTTTTACTATAGGTTCAGTTAATGATTTGAAAACTTTAGCTAGAAAGCAAATATTATTTTCTTAAGTAGAAGTTTATAATGCCCAGTAAAAGTTTGTAACACTTCACCTTCCACCCCATGTTTATAGGATATAGGGGAAGGAAATTCCATTCGGTCAAAAATCCACTGGCTTCTATGTTGTCAAAAACCAATCATTAATTTTAACTTTTCCTTAAAGATAAGTTCAAATGGAGAAACCATTAATTACCTCTCCAGCCTTCTCAGGTGTGAAAATGAGGTCAGAAGAGAAGCCTTTGTCGAGAGCATACTGTGCCACTGGAGAAGGCATCACCTTTTTCCCCCTATCCCTTCTAGAAGGCGGTTGAGTAACAATTGCTGCAACCTAAATTGTGCCAAGTTAGTAATCTATAACCAAAACTTCTCACTTTATATAACTAAAAATAATCGCGGAAACAATCTGAATGTTAAGTAGGCCTATAACCTTTTTTGCTAGCAACAAAAAATCAACTCTTACTCAAGACCATGTACACAATATTGCTGTAAGACCATCCCTTCAAAGACAGGTTCATGATTATCTGCAGTGTTTCTATGTACTAGAAACAGATTTTTCGAAAGAGCTCAACTTACATGTTTATTGGATCTTAAGCCATGTCAAAATGAGGAGTGGACCATGACCCACTAATCTTTTTTCTTTTTTTTTTGATAGGTACCATGACCCACTAATCTATTTGTCATCAGCTTTTTCATTTAGCTTTTTAAAGCCTTACATTTTCCAGGTACAAGTACAACCATACTTTAACCAACTGTCAACAAAAAACCAAATAAGCGGATGCCCAATGGACGATTCAATTAAGTCCACATTTTAGTTTTTATGTTAAACATTCAATTTGAACATTTTTTTTTCACAAAAAATGCAAGCTGGCCATAAAATTAATCTTCACATAGTAAGGGTATAAGACTAATTAAAGGCTTAATTATTTTTTAAGGTAAGAATCCCAATGAAATAAACCTCTTGTAACCCCAACCAAACAGATAATAATAATATATATATTTATAAATCCAAGTAGTGTAACTATATTAGAAAAGAAAGTGAAAGAGAAATTTGAATTGAAGATAATGTAATGGGAGTTTAAGGTCCAATACCTGAAATAAGGAGTCTGGAGCAGTAGATGCATTGAAAAGGGCATCAAGGACTGTTGTAGAGACCTACAATACAATACAAGAATACCCATTTCATTACACACCCAAATACCAAAAGAAAACGAGGGAGAGAGAGAGTACCTGAGGAGAGCCCAAGAAGACAAGAGGCTTCTTCTTTGAAGAGGAGTTGAGAGAAGAAGAAGAAGTATTGAAACAGCAAAAACGACGAAGCATCAGCGAGGAATTCATTCCTCGCAGAGTCTCTCTTTCTCTTTTCAACGGCTACTCAGGCTCTTTTTGTTTTTGCTTTGCGTTGCTGGGACTATCTTTATATGACATGTGGGGCTATCTCATATCTGCTACTGCTTCTACAGCTTTATTCGGTGAAATTTACTGAATAGCACAATTTTACCAATATTTTAGGAAAAAAAGTATACAAAATTATTTACTTATATTTATACTCAAATTTGACACACTCGAATTTTAAATAATATGGAGCTCCACAATATGGGGCTCCACTACGTGATGCTGAAACTCGAGTTCCAATTAAATCTCCATTTTGTCAAACTCGAGTTGAGGGAGGTCCAGCGATGGCGGTGAGGTGAGGGAGGGAGAGAGAACGGCAAGGGATTGAGAGGATAAGATTATCCTAAAATTTTTTTTTTTTTTGGTAAACCATGAAATTGCATTAAAACTAGATATCAACTATTCTGTTACAAAACACATTAACTTTATCATGAGCTAGTATACTATCCACCACAGGCGGTGGAGTCCAAAAAACAACAAACGAAGTTAATGACGCAGCTCCCAATTTTGCCAATGCATCAGCGCATTGGTTGGCCTCTCGGTAGGCATGGATCACTTGCTTGTTGGGGAACGCCTTCAATAGGTTCCTGCAGTCAGTTAGTAAGGGCTCCATTAGCAAATTACAAGAATTGCTTTTCATAAGCTGGACCACACTTAAGGCATCAAGTTCAACTATAAGATTATTAAGGTCCAACTCCTTTGCCAACAGCAACCCATCTCTCAAAGCCCAAAGTTCTGCCATGCAACTGTTGGTTTGCCCGAGTGACCTTGCAAAACTAGCTATCCACTCCCCATCATTCCCCCTAATTTATCCTAAAATTAAAGTAGTGGCTGCATGCAATTGGAGGGCAGAATATTTTAACAACAATTTTACAATAAAGCCTAAGTGTAAACTGTTGTTGGTTCTCGTTTAGAAAACTGTTTATTTATTTATTTATTTATAATCTGTATATATTAAGAAAATTCAGAAAGTTAGTTATTGTTTTTTTTTTTCTGTAAAAAATACCCATAAATTAATTAACCAACAACTTAAAAATTGGGTTAAAATAGTAAATTGGCAAAAGAAAGTCAGTTATTATTTTTTTTTATTGTCAAAAATACCCCTACCTAAAACTTAAAAATGGGGTTAAAATAGTAAATTGACAAAAATAATAAATTTCTACTTCTATGTTGAAATGCCTTCATGCTTCTAATAAACTCCTACTTTTACGTTAATTTAAATTCCTATTTCTACTCACTAACTCTCTACAAAATAGGATCACTTTTTTGTTAGTTTTAAAACTCCTCCAATCTACAAAACTCACCTCACATTTTTTTTTTTTTTTTTTTTTTTGTGATTAGAAAAAGTAGAAATCTCAAATTATAATAAATGCAAATTATTAATCTTTATCCAAAAAATAGAAGAGTCTCACGCGCGTGCTCAAAAGCTAGTCTAATTTAAGTATATAGGTGTGAAATTCATTCCTGAAAACTTAAACTCTAACCCTTGTCTCTCACACCTTACAAATACTTATGTTGGTAGAATTATCTCGTCATGAGTGGGACGGTTAACATTTTTTTTTATCAACCATTAAAAAAAAAAAAAAAAAGTAAAGCAGGTGGATGGTTGGGCTGGGCTGGAGTCTAAGATGAAGGCCCAATAAGGAGAGAAAGAAGATGGGTGTGTTTAGTTGAGAGTCAGAGAGTGTAGAGAGAGAATCTGGGTAGGGAGGAGAGAAGAGAGAAGGTGTAAGAAAGAGAAAGGAGAAGAGAAATGGAAGGAGAAGAGGGAGGAATAAGGCTGAGCAAGAGATTTTCAGATAAAGACAAAGGTGAAGTTGATTACAAGACGAAAGCAGGAACAGCGTGGAGCCACTCTTACCTAAACCAAAAGCCATGGCATCCTCTCTCTTATCCCAACCAACGCCGTAAGTGGATCGCCGAACAGACCCACGTCAACCGTGAGCGCCGTGCCGAAGAAGTCGCTCGCGAGGCATTCATTCATCAATCCCTCCTTCCTTCTTTGGATTCAGTGTTTTTGGCCATTTTTGTTAACTTGGGTAATGTTTCAAATGTGTGCAGTATGCTCAGGAGCAGGAATTCTTTCGCCAAACTGCTCTCATCTCCAAGAAAGAAAAAGAAAAGGTCTCTCTCCTCTCTTTCTGTTATTTTTCATATTTACATTACTTTTTTTTATATGAATAGAAATGGGGTTTTCGTGGTGGTTTCGGTTAGCTCATCTGTTAAAGTTTCTGATAGTTGAATAAGAAATTTGGGTTCAATCTCTGTCTACGCCAAAAACTGAATGGTGATGCCATAGGTTGAAATGGGGTTTGCTAATTAATTAATTATTCGAATCCAAACAAATCATCACAGGTGGAGATGATGAAAGCTGTTAGCTTCATGTATGTTCGGCCACCCGGTTACAACCCAGAAAGTGCAAAAGCTGCAGAGCTTGCTGATGCTGATGATGACAAAACCCAACACAACCCACCTGAATCTGTGCCCATTAGAGATCGTTCTGGTGAAGAAAAGAAGAAACCGAGGCCAAAGGATGTTTTTGGCCGACATTTACCAACTGAAGAGGAATTTGAAGTTTTGAAAAATGCTCCGCGGTATGTTTCATTGTGCCTCATTCATGACATTAACTGACATGATCTCGTTTGCCATTACGTTGACACGTGTTTTGCTATTTCATACAGTGATGTGATGTGCTTTTTTGCTGCTTACAGTCAAGAACTTGTGTCAATATAAGTGGAATTAACTTAACTACCATTGTTTCAGTGTTATTTTATTTTGATAAGTAAGAATGATATATATACTCTATGCAAGAAAGCACAGAGCAAACCAGAAAATTACAAGAATGAAAAAATAAAACAGGGAAAATACAAAAAAAGAAAACCAAACAGCAGATTAATTACAAAAGAGAAAGAGAACTAAGAAAAGAAGGGAGAGAATCACTAGTAGTTCCACTAAGCGAAGCAAGATTTATCCAAATCCTCAAAAGTCCGTTGGTTCCGTTCCTTCCAAAGACACCATAGTATGCACAACGGAACTAAATTCCAAATCTGAGATGAATGCTTCCCCAACCTATTTCACCAGCCAAAAAATCTGGAATCGATCTAGGTATGACCCACGACACTCCAAAGGTTATAAAAACAAAGCTCCATAATCGATAAGCCATCTCGCAATGAAGAAGTAAGTGGTCCATCATCTCCCCACAGTGTCAACAAATAATGCACCAGTCCACAAAATCCAAGCCCCTCAATCTCAGATTATCACCTGTTAGGATCTTATTCTAAGCTACACACCAAACGAAGAAAGAAACACGTCTAGGGACCTTAACTCTCCATATACCTATCCAAGGAAAGACAATTGAGGGAGAATCCCGCAACTTGTTATAATACGACCGGATGTCAAAATCATGTCAAAATCCCCATTAGGCTTCAACTTCCATCTCAACCGATCTCCAACATCCATTGAAGGGGTATTGGCTCCCAAGATACGAAGAAATGTAGCCCTTCCTCCATCTCCCAATCATTAAATTCCCGAATAAAATGAACATTCCAAATTCTTCTATCTTCCGCCCCTTACCTTGACAAAGAAGCTTGAATAAAGGCCTCCTTGTCAATAGCAATGCCATACAGCCTCGGGAAAGCAACTTGGAAAGGTTGATCTCCATACCACCCATCCTGCCAAAATCTCACTCTATTCCCCAACCAACAACAAACTGAGTATTTTTGCTAAGGTCCTCTCAGCCCATATGAATACCTCTCCACAAACCACACCCATGCACTCCCCTACCTAACTTAGAGGTCCATCCCCCCACTTTTCCCCATTCTTTGAAGCTACCACCCTCCTCCACAGCCGATTATCCTCTTTCTTAAACCGCCATAACCATTTCCCTAATAATGCTTTATTGAAAGTAGTAAGTTTCCTTATACCTAAACCACCATTGGCTATGGGCGCACAAACTTTATCCCATCCTACTAGATGAGTCTTGCTATCACTCCATAGAAAATCCTTTTCCAATTTTTCAATTCTATTAGCCACATAAGTAGGAATGGTGAATAGCGATAGAAAGTAGGTGGGAAGACTAGATAACGTACTCTTAAGTAATGTCAATTTACCCCCCTTAGACAAATACAACTTCTTCCACCCAGCCAACTTCTGCTCAATTTTTTCCAAGATAGGATTCCAAATTGAAGGAGAGTTATGTGAAGCCCCCAACGGCATGCCAAGATAAGACACGGGTAAAGTTCTAACTTTGCATCCCAAAATTTCAGCCAAGACATGCACATCATCTACCTCCCCTATTGGGACCATTTCACTCTTTTGCACATTGACCTTCAAACTTGTCACAGCTTGAAAACAAAGTAACAACAACCGAATATGCAGAATTTTCTCCACATCTGCATCACAAAAAAGAATAGTGTCATCTGCAAACAATAGATGTGAAACACATTCCCCACCACCCCTCCTACCCTCAACTTTAAAACCACGGATTAAGCCAACTCCCTCCACTCTTCTCAACATCCTACTGAACACCTCCATCATTATCAAAAACAGCATAGGAGATAGCAAATCCCCTTGTCTTAAGCCCCTTGAACTACCAAAAAAATTAGCTGGAGACCCATTAATCAAGACCGAGAACTAAACTGTGGAGATACAAGTACGAATCTACTTACACCACTTCACCCCAAAGCCCATCCTATTCAACAAATCCAGAAGAGCCTCCCAATTCACATGATTGTATGCTTTCTCAACATCAAGTTTACATATGACCTCAGGCACCTGGCTCTTCACTCGACTATCAACACATTCATTCGCAATAAGAACCGAATCAAGGATTTGTCTCCCACCCACAAAGTTATTCTAAGTTTCAGAAATCAACTGACCTAAGACCATTCTCATGCGATTTGCCAAAACCTTAGCCAAAATTTTATACACACTCCCCACCAAGCTAATAGGCCGGAAATCTCTAATATTAGAGGTATCATTCTTCTTTGGAATTAAAGCAATGAAAGTAGCATTAAGAGATTTTTCAAACTTGCAATATTGAAAAAACTCATCAAAGACCGCTAAGATGTCTTTTTCCACTACTCTCCAACAATGATGATAAAAAGCCATAGTAAACCCATCTGGACCTGGAGCTTTGTCCCCTTCCAAGTCTCTTACAACTTGAACAATCTCCTCCCTTTCAAACTTTCTTTCAAGCCAAACCCTCTCCATCTCCCCAATACAATCAAACTCCAAGCCTTCCACAAAAGGCCTCCACCCCTCAAACTTATACAAGTTTTTATAAAACTGTACTACCTGAGTAATTACCTCGGATTCCTCCTCAAAAGTCACCCCATCTAGTTGTTTCAGTGTTATGGTATGAGTTACAATTGACTTTATGCATAAATTGTAGTGATAGGAGTTTAAATCAGTATTGCAGGATTATTTGATGTTCTTAGTTGATTGAGTGGTGGTCTATAATGATTTCTCTAGATATTAGGATCTTTTGACTGAAAAGTTTGATTGGAAGTGTTTATAAGCTCTTAACAAAGGTTTTGGGAACATATTAAAAAGGGTTCCAGGGAAATTGGTGTCAGATTCTCATAATGCTTTTATTGGACAGTGACAGATTTTTTAATTTAGTTCTCATAGCTAATGAGTGCCTCAACAGTAGGATTAATGGTTAAGCACTAGTTTGGAAACTAGATACTAAGAAATCTCATGACCATGTGAACTGGGACTGTATAATCTATATGCAGGGTAGATTTAGTTTCAGCTAGAATTGGAAAAAAATTATCTTTTTTTCCCCTATCTTGCATTTCAATGGTTAGATTTTCATTTTTGGCTGAGGGCATTCCACCTGGCTTTAGTAGCTCTAGAGGGTTTGCAGCAAGGAGTTTTTATTTTTTATTTATTAAAGTAAAGTAATTCTTATTAATATAATAAATAGTCACCCAAGCAAGGAGAACTTCTTTCACCATGATTATTTATTCTTGTTATGGAGATCATAAATAGAGTGTGAACTAAATCTGTAGAGGGTGGTTGTCTTTCTAGTTTTTGAGTTGGGAGTGATTCTAGAGGAATTGTGACAGTCTCCCATTTGTTGTGTCACGGATGACACTGTTATTTTTGGTGATGCTGATGCTGAACTCCTTTCTTATATCAGGTCTGTTATTTTGTACTTCAAAGCGGTGTTGTGTTTGAGAGTGAATTTGTCCCAGTGGGATGTTGGAGAGACTGAGGAGCTGACAGGTCTTTCTGTTGTAAAGTAGGGTTTACCATGAACAATTTGGGCATGTATTACAAAAGTATACATACTTTTGTAATTCTTCCATGTTTTGGGAACTTTCCTACAGGCTTTTTAGAAATATGGAGAGTAGTTCTCTATAATTTTATATATATAAATACTAAAGTTTATTACAAGAAAGAAAAGTGTGAGCCTTATTTCACGGGAAGTATACAAGAGCTACACAACAGCTTAAATCCTAAAGTTACAAAGATTAAAACCTTTAAAAAGGGAAAACAATTAATTTCTCTAACGATCTTTGTCCAATCAAAAAGCAATCTAAGAAAAAATAACAATTGGAGCAATGGAGATTCAACCCCTTCAAAGACCTAGAATTACTCTTTTTTTTTAATATGTAAGAATAATTTTATTAAAAGAAGACTACTCCCTGCAGAGGGGGCAGGAAGTAGCCAAAGAACCTAGAATTGCACTCCTTCTAAATGCACCACATAAGACAAAGGGGAATAGCATTCCATACCTTCATGCTTTGATGGCCCTTGAACCCACCTCTTTAACAAGCTAGAAGATTTTTCTCTGAGTAAGGAATGACTCTAGAAAAACCAAATAAGGAGAAAAACATAGACCATAGGTCCCTTGCAATAGCTCAATGCAAATAATGTTGTGCGACTTTTAAAGTTGGGCACATTTGCAGCATGCAGCATGGATTTCTCTACAATTGAGTTTTTTGTGGTGGTAACTGGTAAGTAATCGTAAACTTCTATGTTGATTTTTAACTCCGCAGTTTTAAAGATTTTCTGATTTTGATTCCTCTCCACATGAAATCAATTATTTTTACATGGTTGAAAGGAGTCCTTAGCTTTTATTTAGTTGCTTTATTTAAAAGGGAGGCTTGAATATGTAGTCGTCTATTTTGAGTGTGTTGAAAGTGCTTGTGGTAGGTATATTATACATTACAACTTTTAGGACATAATATTATAAGCCTTCTTCAGGCTTCTGTTGTTCATCCTTTAGAAATGAAATATCAAGCGAAATGAACTCTTACTTGGTGCTCCTCTCTGGTTATGTACAAACAAGTCGTCTTTGAATTGCTATCATTTTTGCAGTTGTTTTTAGTATAGCATATATGCTGTTGTGATTGGTGAACACTGATTTAGATGTCAATTTTATCCATGATTAATTTTTCCAGGTTGGAGACTGGAGTTGCTGGAAGGGCGAAACCGTTTGGAGTTGAAGTGCGCAATGTGAAATGTCTAAGATGTGGAACTTATGGTCATCAAAGTGGCGATCGTGAATGTCCATTGAAAGATGCTATAATGCCTAACGAAGAGAGTCGATTGAAAAGAGATGACCCCTTAAATGCCATCATTGCCCAAACAGATCCCAGTGAGGTCAGTCATATTATCCCATTGCTTGTCTTGAAACTCTGATTAGCGATTGTTAGGAGTCAATTTTTCCTTGTTGCTTACAGAAGTCTACTTATCATTGTTTACTTGGTCAGTGAATGTGTAAGATTCTGTTGGTTGTTTAGGCATTTTTTCTTTTTACTTGATTTGTGTCTGACCTTTTCTAGGTATCAATGTGACTAGGGACACATTAGCCATGTCTGCATGATATCTCAAAAGGAAATGTAACAATTAGGATTCCCATACCCACTTGTATGTTTAAATCAATTTAGTAGACACTTGATGTGGAACTTAGCATATGCTCACCATGATGGGGTGTGAAGGATTCATACACGAAATTCCTACACGAAATTCCTACATCTGTGTGATGCAAAAATAGAGAAAAATATGTCAAAGAAAACAATTACACAAGACAATATTTACGTGGTTCGGAAATTTTCCTACGGCAATAATTTCACTTTTCAGGGAAAAATACAAGATGCGACAGTACAATTTTTTTCTCTTAAAACAACACACCAAACCCTAATTTGACAAAAAACGGTATTTACATCCTGCACTGCGGATTCAGAATAGGCCAAGCATCCGCTCCATGAACTAAGCCTTAGAAAATCTCCTATTAAAAACATTAGCACTTTTATATCGGGTCAGGTCATAATCTGAATTAAACACAACTAGGCTTTACATAGCCCAATAGGGTAACACAATCTACACATTTATATTTTGTGCATATGTGCTCTCTTACCCTTTCCTATAATGCTAACCTATCTTGATATATGCTACCTTCGCATATTCATAATCCATCATTTTATTTATTTATTTTTTTAATGATATCCCTCACCAATCCCCTTTGTTGGATATAGATTCTACTAACTAACCCTTAATCCCAATTTGTTTGGATAGCTAATTGGATCCTTTTTCAACAAGGGTTGGCAATGCTAATGGGATTTAACTCAAATGGCACCACCTCCTCTTGTGAGTGCAAGGCGGAGGTGAGGTTGTTGGTTCAAGGCCCACCGGGTGTGTGTGTAATTATCAAGAAAAAAAGAAAAAAATAGGTTTGGTCACATGTACCTTTTTTTTTTTTCCCCTGGAGTAATTTTGCTCTATTTAAGGTCATACTCTTTGTCACCTCTCTATCTATGATATCCTTCTTTTCGACTTAATTCCAAGTAATTTTTAACCTCGTAGACCTTTTCACTCGAAGTTTAATTAAATAAACTTTATTTACTGGTAAATTTCATTGGCCTTCAAGCCACATATGAAATCATTTTAGATTACTTAGTGAACAAAGTTTGGCTTCAAACTTAGGCTATAACCAACGATAGGAAGATGACGTGTCCCTCTCATGTGCAATGCACATGACTTACAAAACCACACTTGAGTGATTGTAATCATTTTAAATGAGTTATGTGCATTGCACATGATAGGGACACATATCATCTTCCTATTATTCGTTGTAGCCTTAGGCTACAATGAAGTTTGCAGCCAAACTTTGTCCCTACTTAATTTGTTTATTTTATTTATTTTTTCCTCATGGGTGCCACTCCCACCCTTGAATATAAATCTTCATTCCTTGTTTTGGTGAGAGATGTCCTCATTTTGCACCTGTAATTATTGTTTGCAAAATTGTATATTGTTTCAGAATCAAATCAGTAAAGGTCATTTTGAATCTTTTTTTACTTAAGACTTTTGTCTGAAATGATCACCCTGGAAGCAGGCATCCTTATTCACTTGCTTTGTAAAAATGTCTTGCGGTCAGAGCTAACATCAATTGTCTCCTGTTCTTTGGCTTATATCACAGCCTCTAAAGTGGGAGCTCAAGCAAAAACCGGGAATTAGTCCTCCTCGCGGAGGATTCAAACCAGATGATCCTAACCAGCAAATAGTTGCTGAGGACATATTTGATGAGTATGGAGGTATATGGTTTTTCTATTCCAGTAATTTCTATGACAATTTATATCTTTTGTATATTTGGATGCTGGTGTGATGACCGTCATCCCCATCCATTTTGTAGGGTTCCTCAGTGGGGGTGATATCCCCAAGTTGCTGTCGAACTTCTCTAGCAAACCCAAGAAGTCCAAAAAGAAGCAGAAGCAAAAAAAGCAGCAGTCACCATCTGGTAGAGAATCAAAGGACCCATATGAAAATGAGTTTTCTGAGGATGTGGAGAGGACAAAGAATAAAAAACATAGGGTGAAGGAAAAAAAGCGAAATAATTCTGAATCGAGTTCATCAGACAGTTCAGAGTTTGATAGACCCAAACAGAGCAGACACAAGCATTCTTATTTATCTGAAGATTCGGATGCTGACAGAAATTGTAGAAGTAAAAAGAGCAGAGACAAGCATTCTTACTCATCTGAAGATTCTGACTTTGATAGGCGTCATAGAAGTGACAAGAGTAGACACAAGCGTTCTTGTTTATCTGAATATTCCAACCTTGAGAGGCATCATAGAAATGACAAGAGCATACACAAGGGTTCATATTTATCTGAAGATTCTGACCTTGAGAGGCATCATGGAATTGACAAGAGCAGACACAAGCATTCCTATTCATCTGATGATGCTGACCCAGAGAAGCATCATAGAGGTGACAAGAGTAGACACAAGCTTACACATTCATCTAAAGATTCTGATTCTGAGAGGCATCATAGAAGTAAAAGGAGCAGGCAAAAGCAGTCTTATTCATCTGAAGATTCTGACCCTGAGAAGCATCGTAAAAGCAAAAGGAGCGGGCAAAAGCAGTCTTATTCGTCCGAAGATTCTGACCCTGGGAAGCATTGTAGAAGTAAAAGGAGCAGGCAAAAGCAATCATATTCATCCGAAGATTCTGACCCTAGGAGACATCATAGAGTTGACAAGAGCAGAAACAAGAGTTCTCTTTCTCATTCAATTGAAGATTCTGATAAAGGGCATCGTAGAAGTAAATATCATCGTTAATAGCAGCACGATCACTGTCATCAGTCTGATCCTTCAGCAGAATGAGATTTCAAAATTCCTTTATATAATGAGCGGGCTGGATAAGTTTTATCTCATTGCAAATTAACAATCTTTGCCATCAAAAGCAAAAACTATTGTAAAGGAATCGATTCTCTTGGGTTGTTTTGTATGGAATGAGCAGGCTGGATGAGTTCGGATGGGGGGAGATAAGAGGGGAGAGGGGAAGGGTGGCAGAATACTTTCTCTGCTGGAAACATATTGTAAAGGAATCAACTCTCTTGGGTTGTTTTGTATGGATCAAGGATGCTGATTATTTATGTTACTATAAGATGCTTGGTTCCTGGCAAACCTTGTTGTCTTACATTTGGATTGTTAAATCCATTAGTCATGTTGCTCTCATTGTAGAGACATCAGTTCATCATTTACCTAGTGTTCCACATTAGTAAAAATACTTGAATGAGCTTCTCTGTGTGTGTGTTGCTTGGGATTTCTTCATGGATTGTAAATGGGGCTAGGTTTGGCTTGTGAATGTGTAGACCTTAATTAGTTCTGTGTCTCTATTTGCAACTTTAGTATTCCCTATTTGTGATTTTAGTTTTCCATAATACCATCATTCTTGTTGGTAATTTTGATGAGAGAGAGAATTGGAGAAAAAAAATAACAATGTATTTTAAGTTTAATTAAAATTACGTTGTTTTCTTTCTCAATAAAAATTACGTTGTTTTGAGTTAAATAATACTTTAAGTTATTTATAGAAATAGAGAGGATTATATTGAAAACGATATTAATATTTATAGAAATAAAGAGGATTATATTGAAAACGATATTTAATATTAGGAGCTAAAATAAAAACATTCCAAACATTAAGTTGGTTAAATTTTAATTTAAAAAAAAAAAATACTAGAGTATTCTTTTTTGGCCTTTAAAGTTTGAGTTTTTTTTTTTTTTTGGCTTTTTTGCTCTTCATGCTTAATTCTATTTTAGTATTGGTCATGTCATCTTTTTTTGTTAGTAATTTGGCAATTAAGTACTATTCAATTTTAACTATTTTATAAAATTTAACTAAAATACTGTAAAATTCCTGAGGAAAAAAAATTTGAATAAAACAGGATTAGGCTAAAATAAAAATTTTGAAACGTAAATGATTAAATTAAAAATAATCATAAACTTTAAGACCCAAAATGCATTTTAATATTTTTAAAAAATAAAATAAAAAATTTGACTAAAGATAATAAAGAAAAGAAAAAAACAAAAAAAATTCTCTAGAGGAATAATGGTACAGAGTAGAGAGACACATCAAAGGGGCGTGAATCGTGAGTGTGAACAAGTAAAGTAGGCGGTGAAAACGAAAAAGGATGGGCAAGGCGATGGCTGTGGCTATGGCGATGAGGAGCGTGATGGGTACAGCCTTTAGAATAGTAGGAAGCAGAAGCATGAGCACCAAAGTCCCTCATTCTCACTATTCCAATCGTCCCATTCCCAAAGAGGTACTCAAAGCCATCAGACCTTCTTCTTCTTCTTCTGAGTTCCGCAAGTTCCTCAACATTCCTAGCACCTCTCGCTCTGAAAACGCCTTGTTGATGTCCAAGTTCCTCAAGCTCTACACTGCCCAGGTCTCTCTCTCTCTCTCTCTCTCTCTCTGTGGAACAATGATTTTTCTGTTAGAAACTTGATTTTTCTTCATATGCCTTGCAACTGTTCGATGAAATTCCCCTTACAAACTGTCTGCAATAATTTATTCACAATTCATTAAGTATCGTTTAAATTAACGCCCATTTTCATTTTTCCTACTCTCCTCCACTCAAATGAATTGGGTTTTCCATGGAATATGGTAATTTAAATTTTCTTCATATGCATTTCCTTACAAACTGTCTGCAATCATTCATTCACAATTCATTAATTACCATTCAATATTCATTTTTCTTTACTCTTCTCCATTGAAATGAATTGGGTTTTTTTTTTAGTTTTTATAAATGATGTCACTTTTCCAACACTATGATGGATTTTGATCCGTAGCTTTTGTGTTAGTGCTGCCTATGTCTATGTCCTATGTTATGGTTGTGCAACCAGGTTGCCTAGCAAGAGCATATGTTAAATATTTAGGCCTGTGCGTTAAACAATTAAGCATGTGGGAATTAACTAGTTGGTCAGAGGGTTGGTAGTTAGCCAATCTTGGTAGTTAGTATAAAAAGCTGGAATGTAATCGTAATCATTCATCCAGAATGTTAACCAAATTCTTTTCCTAACTCTTCTCTTTTCTCTCAATTCTCCCTCTTTTCTCCTGGAGGTCTGGCTACCTTGAATTAGCCATACAAATTTCTAACCACAAGCAATTAGGTTCTTAACAACTGATATTAAAGCAGTGAGATTATGCCATGGCTGAAGGAACTCAAGTTGCACAGATGAATGAAACCAGCATTGACCTGAGACAAACTCAGGATCATCATGCTAGAACCCTGAAGGTCCTAACACAGCAAGTAGGCCAGATCAATGAGGCCATGAAGAGTCTAATTGAAGCACAAGAAAGGAGACAAGAACCAGCTTGAGGGCAAGGACCCTGTCAGGGGCGGAACCAAAATTTTTGTTTGGGGGAGTGGGGTGGGGGGGGGGGGGGGAGGCTGAGTTATGGTACTAGACAATTAATCAAGACAAACCCAACATGCATGCACACAATTGCACATTTTATATATGTATATATACTCCCTCTGCCCCAAATATTTAGTCATCTATTCTGTTGTTAATAAATGAATTTCCTAACTTTCCCTTTATTTTAATTAAAAAAAACTAATGCCCCTCTTTTATTAGAGTTGAATTCAATTAGGCTAGTTTTGGAATCTTGTACCTTTTTATTTAAAAGACACTGCATTAATGATATTCCTTTAAAAATTTGGATTTTCTATACATGACAAATAATATGGGACGGAAGGAGTATATATATATACACACACTAATATTTTAAAGCTAGAGTAGTCATAATTTAAAAATAAATTATGAACAAAATTATCTACTTGGTGTATATATAGAATTTATCAATTTTTAAATTCCAAAAGTTATCTAATTTGATTCTAGACATGTCCCAAAAAAAAATGGTGCACAGCCTATTTGTGTGAGACCTTATAGGTATCCATATTATTAGAAGAATGAGATCAAAAAAAATGTGAAGCTATTGTTAGATGCAGGGTCCATTAGAGCTAGTCAAAGTCCATTCTCCTCACCTGTTCTTTTGGTTAGGAAGGATGATGGTAGCTGGAGAATGTGTGCGGATCATAGGGCTTTGAAAAAAGAGAATAAAAGATATATATCCAATTCTTGTAGTAGATAAGTTGAGGGGGCAAGAATCTTCTCCAAACTTGACTTGAGGTCAGGTTATTATTAAATAGGATGAGCAAGGAGGACATTCCAAAGAGAGAATTTAGGATTCATGACTGACACTAAAAAAAGGGCAGGGTCTTCTTTCTGAGGACACTATGAGTTCCTAGTGATGCCCTTTGGATTAACAAATGCCCCATCAACCATTCAAGCCCTTTTGGTTTTTTCTTGTGTTTCTATGACATAATTGTGTTTAGCAAGACCCTTGCAGAGCATTCGAAGCACTTAAGAGTTGTCATGGAGGTCATGCAAAAGAATTAGCTTTATGCCAAGAAGTCTAAGTGTAAATTTAGGTGCCAAGAAGTTAAGTATCTTGGCTAGATTATCTTAGGGCAGGGAGTGAAGGCAGATCCCAAGAATTTAACAAGTGTTTAGTTAAGTATTTGTGTTGTTAACAGGTGTTGTATGTGTAAAAATGATTGGGAATGGGTGGACCACCTGCTAACTCTTTGTCCTTTTGCCTCTGATTTATGGTCCTTTTTATTTAGCTTGTTTGGAATTTCCTGGGTTATGCCTAAACAAGTGTTTGAGCTGCTTGCTTGTTGGTTTAGAGGCGTTGGGTGACATAGGTCAGCATCTGCTTGGGATGTTAATCCGCATTTTATTATGTGGAACATATGGTGAGAATGGAATAACAGAATCTTCAAAGGGGAGGAGCATTCTATCATCGAGTTGAAGCACATTTTCCTTATTTCTTGTTTGAATGGAGGACTGCTTTGAGTGGTCTTGACATGCCTCTGTTTTAGATTTTGTAGATTTATGTAATTTTGGGTAGACTTTTGCTTTCCTTGTACACATCCTGTGTACCAAGGAATTTGATTCTTTTCTTGTTTTTTTCAATAAAGTTTTTATTTACCGATCAAAAAAAAAGTTCCTTGAAGGCCTTGAGGAGCTTTTTAGGTCTCATAGGATACTATAGGAAATTCGTAAGAGGTTATGGGCAAATTGTAGCCCCATTGACAGCTCTACTAAAGAAGAATGCTTCCATGTGGAGAGATCAAGCATAAGAGCCCTTCAACAAACTCAAGGAAGTTGTGTCTATTACTCCTGTGCTAGCCTTGCTATATTTAATCAAGGCATTCACCATTGAGTGTGATGCCTATGGCCAAGGGCTTGGAGCAGCCTTCATGCAGGAGCAGAGGCTTATAGCTCCTTGAGGATTGGGTGTACTCAAGGTTTCAGCCTTACAGGCAAAAATCTTTGGGCCTAAGAGGGCATTTGAATTTGTCCCCTAGGTTCTTTGGTTCTTTCTAGGTAATCCAAAGACTTGGAGAGGTAGCCTACAAGTTGGATCTGCCCCCCAATTCACGGATTCATCTTGTGTTTCATTTTTTCTTTTTTGATAGATAAGAATAATTTTATTGAAAAGAGACTACTTCATGACGAAAGACGTGAAGTACCCTGAAGAATTACAATCGGAAAAAATATTTACATATGAATTGACTCTATGAAATTTTGAACAAAAATAAGACCCAAAGCAAAGGACCACTCATAAAGAGAACTAATGAAAGATGCTAGCAATTGAGTTGATGTGGAGTGACATTCACTCCTCATCTTCAAAGTACGTTGATTTGTTTCCCTCTAGATAGTCCATAGGCCATAGCACACATAAAGGAACAAGGTTCCAAACAGCTGACAAAAGATTAGATCCCCTAATCTGCCATCCACATAATGAATCAAGAACCTTCTCTGGTAATACCCATTGAATCCCAAACATCTGAAAAACATGACTCCATAAGTCAAAAGCCACACTGCAATGTATCAAAAGGTGGACCACAGTCTCCCCATTGCATCAACACATACAACACCAACTCACCATTGCATAACCCCTCTTAATAAGGTTATCACAAGTAAGAATTTTCCCCCAAGCCGCTGTCCACACAACAAAAGGAAACTCTACGAGGAGCCTTAACCCTCCATATGGCTTTCCAAGGGAAAGACATAGAAGATTAACCCCGAAGGTCTCATAAAAAGATCTCACAGTGAAATCCCCATTTCTCCTTAGTTTACATCTCATCTGATCTTCCCCTTCCCTAGTGGGAATATAAGATTCTAGCAAATGGAGGAATGAATCCACCCCATAAATCTCCCCGTCATTAAAATTTCTCATGAATCCCGCACTCAAATTCCTCTTCCCCCACCTCCTGTCTCTCCAACAAAGATTCCACAGATGCATCCTTATCCAATGCAGTTTCAAATAGCACCTCCCGTGTTTCATGTGTCATGCCTCAAGCCTCAGTTGGGCCAACACAACCCCTATACCCACACTGCCTCCTGTTGACAAAGGAGATCTGTCAACTGAGCTTATTGCCATCTTGCAAAGGAGAATGATCAAGCATGGAAAAGAGGCTGCAATTGAGGTGTTAGTTCAATGGCAAGGTGTTTCTAAAGAAGATGATACCTAGGAATTGCTCCACAAATTGGGGCTTTAATTCCCTCACCTTGTGGGCTAGGTGCTTGGAAGGGGAGGGGTATGTTAAGCATCTAGAGCAAGACTAACACATGTGCTGCTTATGTCCTAGTTACGTTGTGCAACCGGGCTGTTTTATAAGAGCATGTGTGCGAAGAGATTAGCTATGCCAAGCATAAAAATTCTAGCATGTGATTAAATAATTATGCATGTGTTTTAAACAATTAAGCATGTGTAAATTAACTAGTTGGTTAGGGGCTGCTAGTTACTGCTTAGTTGGCAATTAGTTAGCCAAGTTGCTAGCCAATCTTGGCCTTTGTGTGTCAAGACACTTGACTAAGCCTTATTATAAAAGCCGGAATGTAATTGTAATAATTCATTCAGAATATTAAGCAAAGTCTTTTCCTAACTTCTTATCTTTCTCTCAATTCTTCCTCTTTTCTCTTGTAGGCCTGGCTACCTTGAATTAGCCACACAAATTTCTAACTACAAGCAATTAGGTCCTTAACATTATGCCTATGTGACGTAGGACAAGGGGAACAAACAAAATCTGATTTAGAACTGTTGGGGCAGATCTGGTAGCACTTGGGCTTTGAGGGTTTAGGGTTAGGTTTTGGTGGGGAAAAGGCTGGAAAATAAGAGGGATAATAGGGTTTCCAAAGGGTACAAGGATTAGTAGGGTTTGGGAATGAAACAAAGGAGAGCTGTGAACAGAGATACGTGAACAGTAAATCACACCTAGACTCCTAAGCATCACACCTAGGGTTCCTTGGCATCACACCTCGGAGAAGGTTGCATCACACAAACCATAAAGAAAGCTTCATATCTCTTAAATTCTGAAAACATTAATCTTCTCAATAGAAAGCATTACAACTCTTTAAATAGAAGTCTAATATCTATTCCTAATTGAACTAGGATTTCTTAAAAAGCTAATAAGACTTGAACTATTTGCTACTAAGCCCAACTAAATAGCCAAACTTAAATAAAACACAAAAGAAGATCTAATGAACTGTTTGCACAGCCCATTCTAGAATATTATGAAATTACAAAATTGCCCTTGATACATAAAATAAAATAAAATATAATGAATATGTTTTCCCATTGCCTCCTGCATCACTATATTATCATAAAACTTTACCACTTTGTATTTTATTTTTTCCCATTGACTGAGTTTATTTGAGATACAAATACATATGGCCAATCCTAATTAGATGAAGAGTATCCTCAATGCTGACCTGAGTTTAATTGGGACTAATGCCAATGAGGCTCTGTCTCAAATGGCATGTCCTCCTATTGTAAAGTGAAAGGTGGAGGATGAAGTTGTGGGTTCAAGACCTACCGGATGTGTGTAATTATTTTTAAAAATATATATTAATTGGGACCAAGGTTAAGGAGTGAGTTGGATATCAGCTTCATATGTGCCCAAGCTATCATGGGATTAAAGTACTCCTTTTTGGGTGGGCTTGGGGCTCAGGCTATAGGGCTTTTATCCATTCCCTGTCTCAACTCACATAACAAAAAAGTTGAGAGAATCAATTTCATTTACGATGTTTTTACTTCATTTGCAGCTGTTTACTTTTTTCCTTTCTCTACATGTTCAGTGATATTGTGATCTGGAATCTTCACGATTTGCATTTTCTAACATGGTAAATAGGCATTCAGTGATGTTGTAATGTGGAATCTTCTTGATTTGCTACGTATAACATGGTTAATAGGCATTCAGTCGCTACACTTTCTGTTTGGGATCTATCTTGTTAGTTGTTATAACCTCCTAATTCCAGTGACCAACTTGTCAACTGACAGAACACATAAAGCAATCATTACAGAATAAATAAACAAATAATTAAAATAAAAGAAAATTCAGAACAAGTGATGAGGTTTTTGTTTATGAAGTCCCCGAACAGCATTGCCAAATGGTGATTGTCTAAACCGAATTAAAGATTTGTTTGAACATGTAGTTGACCCATTGTTTTCCTTGTTATCTTTGCTGAATGGTGAAAAGGCTTGCATCCCATACCATTTTAGTCTATTCTTCTACGAGTAACACATTATTATTTATTTATTAAAACAATGAATTTGATTGTCTTTGGTGGCTTGACATAGCTATTTTACCTATGTAGAGCCCTGGGATAAAAAAGGACAAAATTTGGGAGGATAACTTGAATAAATTATTACATGGGAAAGACAGAGCTGGGTTACCAGAGATTGCTAAATTGCTGTCTCCACAATTCAACCAACAAGGAGGCATGAACTCAGAGTCAAAAACTGATGACAAGAAACACCAAAGGGGCGCAAAAGCAAAAGGAAGGAAGAAGAAGTAGGACACTATTCCAGCATTTTCTGCATGGACTCGAAGAGTTGAATCTTTTGAATGCTTATGTTCCTATCCAGATTCTTGTCTATTGCATTTGAACATTGGTTACATTCCCCTTTCTTGAGTATCTTTATTCAATTCCATAATATTAACTGGCACATGTTTTATGTACACCAGTTTATGTGGCAGATGTAGGATAATCGTTTAAGGTAATCCTGTGGAGATGCTTAGAATTCTTAGCCAGGTTAAGTTGAGAACTCCAAGAGCTTGGGCTATAAATTTTTACTTGCTGAGTTCATGGCATTAGAGGTTGGACCTTGATGCAACGACGAGTGTCCTCTGTCCATACAATGTGTAGCAGGTTTATGTTTGGGAATCTACATTTCCAAAAATTGAGGGTAAGGTTGTCTACCAACTATATCTTCTAGACCTTGCAAAAGTAGGGGCCTAGAGCACTGTGTACAACCTTTGAGTTCATGACATTACTTGGTTGACATAGTTCAATTATGGATATAATTATTCTTTGTGAAAGGATTTTTTTTGTTTTTGTGTTTTCAATCTTCTTGCCAAAGATGCAACTTTATCTTATTTTCTCTCTCTTATAGTCCGTTTGGATTGAGGGGAAGAGAGGGGCAGTAGAGGGAAGTGAGTAGAGTTGGCATATTTTCAGACAACTCTACTCTACTCCTCTATAGTCCCCTTCCCTCTCTCTTTAATCCAAACAGGCCATTATAGTCTTGTACCTTTTTTTTTTGGTACATGGATTGAAATGTCATTAAAACCAGTGGTAAAATAGGCTAATAGCTATACCCCTGACCCTTTGAACATCTCCTATCTTTGTAGTTTGCACTTGTGGAAGCCTATGTTTGTAGTGCTCTCAAAATACATGTAATGTATGTATTGGGAAAAAATATTAAAAAAATAAAAATAAAATAAATTTAAAAAAAGGCCATTTCCATTGGCTTTATATGCGTGCGAGAACCTTCATAATGATCAAGGTTGATGAGCAATTTTTTTAGCAAAAAAAGGTTGATGGGCAGTTTAAGGATTTGTTTAATGAAACCATTTAGTGATCTTAATAAGTCCAATGACATAAGTGAAAGTAAAGTTGCATTTATTAGAACTTGTCACACTTTGGAAAGTTGTGTTTTTTAACATTATTTATCAGTAATTGTATGACTTATATATATATATATATATATATATATATATATATATAGCTTCAATACTTTTCTTTTTCTTTTTTGAGAAGGATCAATACTTTTGTTGGTTATATTAAGTTACTATCAACTTTAATAGTCTCGAGTTTTTTGATTAATGGGTGAAGAGACATGGTACACAAATTTTCTAATAAATCTTGAAGTGATTATAGAAGATTCAACAAAATATATATATATATATGGACCTTTGATACTTTTTTTTTTTAGAAGAAAGACCTTGCATTTCAATTAAGGGAGGTTGTTCAAATCAGCCTAGAGTACATTAATAATATCTGGTAGTATGTCTTCCATCTAGACATGTAAAAGAGGGGAAGAAACTGCTCGTCTTGCAATTGGTTATATGAAGTTGATAGCAACTTTAATAATATGAGTTTTATCATGAAAGAAGGAGTGAAGCATGGTAGACAGATCTTAACCTAATAGACATTGAGAATGAAAAATCTTAATTTAGCCCTAGTCAACTTGAGGATTGGCCAAGTAGACTTTGATTGTTAAGTTAGTAGACTAGTGGAAGAAAAAAAAAGTGAAAAATGGTAGAGTAACAACTCCAAAGTTTGTATACCTAATTCAATGGATAAAAAGAGTATTTATAGGTGTGTGAGGAGTTGATTTTGGGCCTTTGGACGAAAAAACCCATCCTTCAAGACTATCCAAGAGAGGTGGAGCTCGGTCATCATTGAAGGAGACGCTAAGTTATGCTTGGAACCCCTATCCCATCCTAATCTCATCTCGAGTTGGCTGATTAACATAACTATCGATAACATTCGTACCTTAGCATCCTCCTTTGAGTCAATTATGTTTTCTTGGGTCTGTAGAACTTGTAATGTTGCAGCGCATGAGACAGCAAAATTGGCTCTATGCTCTTCTAGTAGTTTTTGTTTTTCTTATGGAGATCTGCCCCCCTCCCCTCTTTAGAGGCTGTCTGTAAGGGAGACTCCTCTACTGTTTTTGATTCCTAGACTCAATAAAGTTTTTGAAGTTTATAAAAAAAAATTCAAGACTTGTCAGCTAGTCATTCCTTCAATTGTGATGGTATATTATGGGGCACAATAAATGTTGATACGAAAGGAGCTAGGGAAAACTTTTTTTAAGGATAATTATAATTATAATGGGCAAACGATTGAGGCAATGAATCTGTAGGTCAATAACCAAATCAATCAAGATAACTGCATAACTCAATTTTACCTAACGTACCCCGCTTGCTCCAAAGAAAAGAAATCATGGTTATCATGTTAGAATCCCATGGTTTTTGATACTTGAAATCGGAAAAAGAGAATGAATAGGAAGCAGGAATGATTGCATTTTTTTTCAATTTGCATTATTATTATTATTTATTATCAAGGAAAATTAATAATGGAGAAAAATATTTTTAAAAAGAAAAAAGAAAAAAAGAAGGTAGTTGAAGAAGTACCCTGAAGAAGGTCCGGTTTGGTCTGGGCCTGAGTCATGCGGGCCCATCTCAAATTTTAAATTGAAATTGAAATGAACGATACTTGTTGTCTCTGTGGTGTGAGAGAGGGAGAGAGGGTGTAGGGTTTTAGAAAGAAAGGAGCAGTGGGCAGTGGGCAGTGACAGTCTCAGAGAAATGGCATCATCATCATCGCGTTGGAGGGCAGTGTTTGGGGGAACGACGACGCTTATGAGCGCCGCAAAAGAAAAAGCAAAGACGACGACGACTACTACTACTACCAAAGCTCGTTCCAACATCGGCATTCAGAAGGTGGTTCAGATCTCTCCTCAACTCGGCAAATTCCTCGACGGCGCCACCGAGTCCTCTCGCACCCACGCCGTCAAGAAGGTCTGGGAACACATCAAGCTCCACCACCTCCAGGTCTATCCCTCTCCCTTTTCTATAATCATCTAATTATTTACATGTTATGGGTTTTTAATTTTTTACTCTTTTTCTATTGATGCTTTTTTGTTCAAATCTTTATCTTTAACAAGTAATAATAATAAACTTGTGGAAATAAGATAGACCCATATAAATTATTTTAGTAAATGTTACTTTTCAAGTTTCAAAATGGCCATTGTTTACTTACTTTGTTCTAACAATTTCTCCCTCCCTATTGATGTTTGTGGAGGAAAGACTTTGTGTTTGTTTATGCTCTTTTTAATTAAGTTTGGTCTTGGCACCCAAGAAAGGAGTACAGTCTAGGTTCATGAATGGTTGGAACATAATTTGAGAAGATCCATGAGCTCAGCCAACACAGAGGAACTCTTAAGCTGTTAAATTGTCTCACTTTATAATGATTCACAGACATACGCTTGTCTCTACTTCTGCTTATCAGTGGCTTCATTTTTAGATTTGTCTCTAGTGTTGATTGTCCCAATTTTAGTAGTTCTTTTGTTATCACCATGGCCTACAACATTTGTTTCTTGTCGATTCTTTAGTGTTTGTTATTGTCATATCTAATGCATGACAAGCTATGGTGTTTTGCAGAACCCTGCAAACAGAAAGGAAATCTTTTGTGATGAGAAGCTGAAGTCCATTTTCGATGGGAAAGACAAGGTTCAGTTCCAAGAAATCGCCAAGTTTCTGTCCAACCATTTTGTGAAGTCCAGTTAATGCTTGCCCTTCTGATGCTCTCTATATCATTGTCTAGTAGTGACTTGAATGATCTTTTTGTTTCTTCATTTTGCTAACCTGTTGAGCTTTATGTTTAGAAACCCAGTTTGACTTACAATTGGGGAAATGATGTGGGAAAATGTGTGATAGGTCTTGTATGTAAAGGAATCTTGGGTTCACTCTGGTGGCATTTTGGTGGGTTAACCATGAAAGCTCTGTGAATGGCAAAAACTATATTTGTTCTTCTCTACTATCTTTAGATTGATATTGTGTGATGCCGGATTAACTTGTCACTAGAATTGTTTATATACATTGTTTAAGGATACTTCACATTTAACTCAGAATCATCAAACAAGTGAGGAAAGGTTTATGAAAGGCTAGACAAACAAATCACAATCACCTTCACTGGATCAAATCCCTGCAAAAACAGTCACCCTTCAAAAGCCTTTAAACAGTGTATATAAACCATTCTAGGGACTTCCTATTTGAACCTCAACTCACACCTCACACCCGCTCACCCTTCAAAAGCATCTAACTACACTACACTACAGTTTCAAAGCCTCAGAATTAGGATGTCCTTTAATGCCATTTGTGGGGACAAATAACCAAGAGTCACGCATCTTGGGCCGTGGGCTTGGTCCGAGGAGGACTCATGGGCCGAGCAATGTGGCAGCTATCAAAGCATTCTACCTTCAAAAGATTCGCACATAGGACCGGCGATTCTGTCCGAGGAGGGTATAGTTCTCGGATATAAAGTTTTCGGTTCAAGGAAGAATCTCAGTGGCTGAAGTAATCCTCCTGGAATCCCCAATGACAGAAACAAACTCGGTGAGCTTACTGGGAAGGAAAAGATCCCCGAAAATATCTGAAGAAAAGCTGCTACCACCACATTAAATACCCTGCAACTACTTTTCTGGCCGCATTTATGTAGAGAAGACCTCTGAACAGTGCTACCAAGACTATGACCTCTCACAGGGAGGCCAAAGAAAAGTTCTGATGGGATAAGTATCAAGGGGCACCTTAGATGAATGACAAGTGTAAGGATAGGATGCTTAGAATATGATTATATAATGTCATTCCTCCTCCATTGGAGGGGGGTCGGTTTTTGGAAAGAGAAGAGAAAGAAAAACAAAAGAAAAGGAAGAGCTAGAACGTGAACAACATAAAAGGATTCCTCCTCGGACCTAAATAAAACAGAATTATTCCAAGTTATCTCGGTGTGCTTTGGGCTTTCTAATCTGCTTTTTAGTTCGTTTTTAAGAATAGGTAAAACGAAGCCCTCACCATTCAAATCTGATTCTTAAGCCCACTCTCTACAAATACATATTGCAGTGGACTTATTGGGCCCGGGTCTTGCATGCTTCGAACTGGGGTGCACCAATTCGTTACCCTACACCATTAATCCAAATCTGAGTTCATTCATATTTCATAATATGCTTGATTAATCCTTCACTTCTCACAATTCCATGAACCCAGGCATTTCTATCAATCCATAGAACATAGACCTGGTTATTCATGGAAAACTATTGTATCATTGATTATGGTTTCTTGATTCTGATGAACTCGATTTTGCTATCCTAATCCCCTAGCTTCCCATTAAAAAATTCTGGTTATTGATGGTATTATTGATTATAGTTTCTTGATTTTGATGAACTTGATTTTGTTATCCTCATCCCTTAGCTTCTCCCATTAAAGAAATCTGGTTATTGAGCTGCTATTAATCCAAAATATGATAAATTAAGGCTACAATACTTTGATTTTATTGTACAATACTGTCTCCAGGGAGTGCACCCATAATGCCCTTGTAGAAACAAATATGAACCAACTCAGAGAGAGAGATAGAGAGAGTAACAAAATTGTCGTTGATAGCTTTAATTCCATATACAAACTACTGTGGGTGGCTGGTGGCTGAGCCACTATGAATAGTGGTCGTAAAGGTGAGAGAGAGAGTGAAATTGAAATGAATTACTTTGTTTTCCTTTTTGATGATGCTCGATTGAAAAGAATAAAGTTTGAGAGAAATTAGAATTGAAATGAATTTGTGTGGGTGATAATGAAATTGAAAGAAATTTTTGTTGAATACTTGAGGTTTAAATTGTGATTTCAATGATTTTGGGGCTTTTATGAAATTATTTAAAGTTTGGGGGTCTTGTTCAAATTTTGGAAATTTAGAATTTTATAAGAGTTCAGGTCAAAATGTAATTTTGGAAAGTTTTAAGGTCAAAATATAATTTTGAAGAAGAGTGGGGATCAAAGTGTAATTTTGGGAAAGGTTTATATGCTGGTGGGCTTTTCAGTTTATTTATTTTTAAGTTGGGCTCGAGAGGAAAATTTGAATTTGGGTTTGGCAAGATTTCAGGTTGGGCCTAAATTTTGATGTGGGCTTGACATACTTTGTTTAATAAAAAGTTATGTGTGGGCTAACTTTTTAATGGGCTAAAGGTTTTTTTGGTTGTAGTTGCTGTGTTCGTGTGGGCTTGTTTTGAAATTTGAATTGAATGTTAGTCTTGGTTTAGTTTGGATTGGGCTTAATCTCTTTGTGCTTGTTGGGTTTAAAATAATGGGTTTCATATTGGATTTTATTTTTTATTTTTTATCTAGATGGGATACCTTTTAAATTATGTGTCCACTGTATGATAATTGTTTTTTTTTTAGGAGGATAAAGACAGCAATTAATTTACAACGTAAACGGCAAACTTAGATATTTTATTGAAAAATTCTGGTGCCACATATTAGTGCACAATTTTATTCACAACTCGTCTATGTAGCGAGTTGTAGTTAGTGGAAGGGTGATCGAGTTGTGGTTGGTAGAAGGTAACCCACCATCACCCCTCTACCAACCACAACTCGCCATATAGATGAGTTGTGGGCAAAGTTGTGCACTAGTTTGTGGCACAAGAACTTCTCTATTTTATTTGACAATAAAAGACTTGCCAAGTAAGTTTTTTTTTTTTTTTTTTTTTTTTTAATGAAAACTTGCCAAGTAAGTTAATCAGATTAGTCTGGATGAAGCATGTTCCACAAGACGTTAGTCCATTTGTAATTTCTGATTTGTCATTTGATTAATAAGACCGTTCAGACGGGATTCTCAAAAAAAAAAACGAAAGAAAAGAAGTTAATCGGACTTCAACGGTGTTGGGAAAGAATATATATAGTCTATAGAAGGGGGCGCGTGAGAGTGAATAAAATAGGGCGCGCGTGGAGGAGTGAAAGAGAATGTAAACTGAGGCTTGGGAATAGGACAAGTCTAGTTCGTGATCGTTGATTATTATAAGTTTTTTTTTTCATTTTTAGGTAATAGGAGTTCTGCGGTGGTGGTGGGTGGTGGTGTTTGGTTACGAGGGTAAAGGCGTTCTGTAGCTGGACTAGCAGAAGATGACGACAGTGGTGTTAGACGAGGAAGACGAGAACTTAGCTCACTTCCTCGAATCCGAGGTTCTTGCTGTCTCCGACCAGGTTTGTCTTTTCCCTTTTCCTTGAAATTGATTTCCTTTTCTCGACAAAATTTCGAATTCCCATTTGGAATTTGTATTGCAGGAAGATGAGAAAACAGTAGAGGAAGAGCCAAACGCAAAAAGAGCGAAGCTTGTTGATAAAGATAAGGAGGAGGAGGACAACAACAAGCGAAACAACGTTGTTCCAAAGAGGATAGAGAGTGGGATTTTCAGCAAAGTCCCATCCGAACTCTTTCCTCACATCCTTAAATTCCTGTCTTCCGAGGTTTTTACTATTAACAAAATCTTCATTTCTTTATTTATTATTATTGTTATTAATATAAATTTGGTTGCTTTATTTATTTGGGTTTGTTCAGGATCTTGTAGCTTGCTCTCTTGTCTGCCGTTTCTTGAATTATGCGGCATCTGATGAGTTTTTGTGGCGTCGCTTGTCAGTATTCTTTCATTTCCTTTTTCTTCATTTCTTATTCTGCTGCTATATGTATATTGTAAAAGTTTGCATGAGTTTGTTTTTCGTCTCGAAACTATTGAAAACATTACACTTTCTTGTCTAACTACTAAGTAAGACACTATGTTTTGGCATTGGAGAATGGAAATTACTAAAATTTACATAACCTTTACAAACAAATCCCCCCACCCCCAACTATTGAATTATAAAGAAAAAAAAATTGACAAGGCAACGAATGCGATTGATGGATAGTAATTGAGAGAGCAGACAATGGGATTAATAACATTTTAATGGCTATATAGTAAAACTTGTAGTATCCATCGCCCTTAGATAATCTGACATGTTTAACTTCGATTATATATATAAAGATACACTAGGTGGATAGGTGGCATGAAAGAGTTGGTCACACGTTGCACCTTATTGCAATGGCGAGTGCCTTCCACCAAAAGCCACATGTCTTTAAGTTTTGGGTCCAAGAGTCAGTCTTTCCAAAAAAAAAAAAAGGTTAAGGTTGTCTACTAATCATCACTCCCAAACCTCAAACAAAGTTGGAGTTTTGTGCATTGGGTATGAGTATAGCTTTTTTAGTTTAGGGATGAAAAAAAGAAAAATTTCCCCCCCCAAGTTCTATAACCTTTTTGATGCTTATGAACAAAAAAAGAATTTTTTTAAAGTTTAGGGATGAAAAGAGATTTTCTTTTTTCAAGTTCTATAACATTTTTTATGGTTAGGAACAGAAAAAGAATTTTTTTTATTATATATTTTTTTTAGAAACATAATTTTTTAAAGATTAGGGATGAAAAAAGATTTTTTTTCCAAGTTCTATAATGTTTTCAATAGTTAGGAACAAAAAAAAAATTTATGAAAGTTTAGGGACAAAAAATGAACTTTATACTATATGAACTTTGGGGATGTAAGCAATATTTTTTCCTGTATATATTTGAACTACCCAAGTTTCTTTCTTTTGTTTCTCCTGTTAAATGTTGCTTATGGCTCTGGATGTAATTCGTCTATAGCAAGTCACTGGTGTGTAGGGTGCCTTAATCTTTAATTATATGGCTTCAATGTACACTTTCTTCTTCACCTATATTCTTTACTATATGTAAATTTGTTGTTTTACAGAAATGTTATGAAATGTTTAGGTTACTGATAATATTAGTTTGATTTTTTTTTTTTTTTGGTTCGTAGGTAATGCTTGAATGTGTATCTAAGTTAGTTCATCCAACATGAGTGCAGGTACTGTATGAGATGGGGTCTGTTGCCCCCTACAAAAAAGTTACGGCAATGTCCTTGGAAACAGCTTTATATTCAGGTACTCTTAGTTCTGGCCACTATTCTCCTTTCCTCTCCATCCAAACATGCATATAGTCGAAGCTATAGTTAATTGATGCTTACTTTTTTTTTCCTTTCTTCAGCGCGATGAAGAGGACATGATTGAACTTGTTAGAGATTGCCAACCTGAGTTTAAAGAGTACTACATTCAAATGCAAGCGGCCAAGAGAAGCCAAGCACCTCTTCCTTCACAGGTAACACTTACTGCCTGTCACCTTTTCTTTGGGGTAATGTGGAGAGACAAAAAATATTCAGTTCCCATTCCTATCAGCCTCCACTGTACATTGTAGGTTCTTATGGTGCTTGAAACCTAGGGATTTTTTTTGAGAATTTCTCTATATCTGTAGGATTTATTTGCTGATATTTGTCTTTTTATAAAATTTTGGTATGTAAGTTACATGCACCCAATGGGTTTTGAACCCAGGATCTCACTCCCCATCCTTTCTTATGGGAGGAGGAAGTTCAATTTAAGCCAAAGTTCATTGGCATTTTCGCCTTTTGTTCTTTATTTATTATTCGCCACGTAGTCTGTTTAATGGGCAACTGGAGTCTCTCTTTTTAGTTTTTTATTTTTTATTTTTTATTTCTTTGAATAAGAACTGGAGACTCTTATTTAAGAGAAACATCTATTTGAAAATTGAGCTTTTGATTCAATGTGCATTTACTCAAATAAACACTGTTTCATGCTGCCTCAATATGTCTGTTTTATCTGTGAAGGTGAATGATGACCGAATAATTCTTGATAAGACAGTGGCTGATCAGGTGTCTATGTGGAAAAGCAGCAAGGGCCTGACTGATAAGGTGGTCACTGACCATGCTTGTTCTGGAGAAACATGTTCTTACTACCATATTGGAGATGTATTTATTTGTGAGAAGACTGGACTTGTACACGGTAGAGAACACTTTTCAGGAAGTCAACCTTTTTATTTATTGATATATTCAAGTATTTAGCACATGTTTAATGCATGGACTTTGGAGCTTATTGGTTAATTTTTTTATGTTTTATTTTCCAGTCTGTGATGATGCATGCAGAGAAATTGTTATGGATCCCACCGATGAGATTTTGGTCTGTAAAATATCTGGGCATTGTTTTGATAGGCTACTTTCAGCAGCTGAAATGGAGCCAGATACTGTGAGTATAAATTTCCTGTATCTTATTTTGCCTCATTCTTGAGTTTAGTCAATTACTTTCAAATCTCAATTGTTTTTCTTGCCGTGAAACTTTTCTTTACAAAGTTGGCCCCCTCTGTTAATCAAATTTTAAGATTGTATTAGATGGGTTGACGATTACTTGTTTTGGACAGAACTAGGCTTCTGTGTTTCAATTTTCTCCTGTAAAATAATCTGTGAATTTCTGATCCTTTCTTTCCCTTGTGTCCTTAAATGTTCTTGTTCTTATAGTTGATACCATAAATTACGTACTTGTCATGGATGAGGTTCAATGATTCTATGCAGCTAGGTTTATGTAGCTGTATTTCCTAACATGTTTAATTCTGGAATATAATTTATGATATGATGTCTTGTGTTTGGACCATCTTTTTGAATTTTGCACCAACACCCCCTAATCTTTTATGCTATTGCACTAAGACCCCTTGAACTTTTTGCCCACTAATTTGGTACAGTAACTTGGATACTATGCCCAATAGGCCCATGTTAATTCTTCATCTATTTTCTAACAAAGAGAACACGTGAATCTCACAGAAAGTACACGTGGGTGTCACATGGCCAAGAATGCTGCCCAATTCAATGGCTAGATGCCCTGTTTTCTAGTGCCAAAAACTGGGCATTAAGCCTTCTTATTCATATAGCGTTTGACTGGATCATCAACTTCATGATCAAGTCCACCATGTTTTCCACCAATTTCTTTGTATGGCTCAACAGTTCAACTTCAACTGGATTGTGGTATGTGGGACCCTTTTGGTAGAAGGTAAGAAGGTTGAAGCACGCTAGCCTAACATATTGTTTATTTATTTCAGCACATGCATTAAGTTATCCTTGAAACCTCTTAAAACTCTCAAAATTTTTGTTCACTTTTCTGGTAGGATTTCTGGATAACTGAATCTTCATGGTTTTGCCAAGAGCTTTGTAGCTCAATTGGCACCTCCTTGTGTTTCCAATGGAGACATCTAAGGTTCAAATCCCCCCACCCCTATTGTAACTATCAAAATTGAACCTTCATGGTTTGAAATTGTATTCCTCCGTAAACTTGTGGAGAATTTCATAACCCCCAACAACAGACCAATGTGTCTGTGTCCCTGTTTATCAAGGATGCAAGAAGGATGATAAACAAAGATGTTTGATGCACACATCACCTTGTTACATAAGCACTAGCTACATAGCAAATGGGGCATGTTCTGGTCTAACATAATTTTTTTACACTAAAGCAGACATTACATCATCCAAATAATTAGGCATTGCAAACATCCTAATCTATGAGTTTCTCTTATGTAAATTCAATTCTGTAATTCAAAGGCAATGTGAATAAGATGGCTTTTATTATTATTACTTTTTTTTTTCTTTTTTTTTTTGGGGAAAAGAATAACAGGGTTATATACCTGTAGTTGGCAGTAGAAAACAGGCAAGGCCATGACTATTTTCTTGCATAACTTTCATTTATTTACTTTTGTTTTGTGAGCTTCTGTTTAACTTCACATAGTAGATCTGATTTGGGCTTTTGAGATTGTTTTATTTAAGGTTCTCTCTTTCTCTCTCTCTCTCCACAAGTTAGCACCAAAATTTTAGTTCCAGGTGCTCTCCCCATTAGAAAATAGACAGAGCATTGACAGAAGGGCCCTATTTGATACAGTGTCAAAGCTGCTGTTCCAAATTAGTGAAAAGAAAAAAGTTCGGGGGGTCTTAGTGCAACCCTATAAAAGTTTAGGGTTATTAATACAATGTTACCTCATGAATATGAATATCTTTAGCGTGCTTCATTTCTTGCCTAGCCAAGTTGAAATGTACAGCAGTTGGTCTACATTTGGTAGAGACATGCACACAGATAAACAATTCCATTCATTCTAATACTAGCCTGAGGGAAAAAAAACAGAAACATGCATGCCAATGAGCTATGGCTCAACTGGCATTTCTTCCTCTTGTAACAATGGGATGGAGGGTGAGGTTATGGGTTCAAGGCCCATTGAGTATGTGTGTAATAGGAAGAGTTGGGGGGGGGGGGGGGGCATGCATTTTTTCTAGTGTCAATGTCCAAATGATTCTATTCCTTACAATGATAATAAGTAAATTCTCTGAGCTGCATGATCAGTTGCAATTTGTGGATGGCAATAGTATCTTTTGCCTTTCATGTATCATCATCAGACACACTGATCTGGTTGTTTGATTAGCAGTTTTTCATTAGGGAACTTCTTAGCATGTTTACTTTTGATTCTAATGCTCCAACCTCCCCTTCTTATTTAAAAAAAAAAAAATCAGGAACAGGAACAGCAACAATGTGGTGTTACCGATGAAGCAGAGCCATTCATGGGCTCCGGCCGTTTTGGTAATCTTAATCTTCTCTATTTTTCTCTCTTTTATCCCCTTCTTTCATCTCTTTTATATGTTTATGATCTTCCGAAATTCTTTCTATATCATCTCATTGTGATGTATATGTGGCAGCACGAGCTTATCTGTTGGGATATAATTGTGCTGATGAAAAGGAGCTGGAAGCTGCTTTGAGGTTTTGCTGAACCAAATACTGCTCATATTCTAGTGGATGCTTTTACTGGCAGCAAGTGTCAAAATTTTACTTTTTGAATGTTCAAGGTTGCTTGACTATTATGTTTTATGTAATCTAGTGTTAGATTGAATTACAGAATGTGTTCTTACTTTTATTGCTCTTGTTGCGTATTTGCCTTCGTGTTGTTTTGTTTGCATCGATTCATTAAAAAATTGCAGGTTGGCCTGAGCTCTCAAGTAATATATCTAATTTATACTGGAGATTGTTCTTCTTCTCCTTTGATTTTAAAGCACCAAGTCCAATGTAACCTTAATCAAGAATGGAACGAAAATTTTTTCATTGGGGAAGCTGAAGTGAGACCTCACAATGAGAGATTTGAGAGAATTGTCTGAAATTGCATCTAGCAGAAAGATTCCAGAAAAATCTGTAGTTACAACTTACGACGCCATCCTTTATGCAGATTTTTTGCGACTAGGACAGTGTGACCGAGAAACTTCTCCCATCACCAGCCCAAAAAATCTCACTGGAAACTAACTGAGAAACTTCTCCCATTACCAGCCCAAAAAATCTCACCGGAAACTAACTGAGAAGCTTCTCCCATTACCAGCCCAAAAAATCTCACCGGAAACTAGCAGCACTGGCAAATGAACACTCTTAGTCCAAACAATTTTCAATTTTTCTGCCTCCAACAGTAAAATTGGGTGATTTGATCAATAGCAAAAACTAAACCAGGACATGGCAACTTTCTTTTTTAGGACGTGGCAACTGATTGTGATTAATCAACTGATTTACTAATTTGGCCAAGTGGCCCTATTATTATGTCTATTAGCTTTTATATATGTATGGTAAGAGTAGTTTGGAATTATGAGTTGTGTTTAAGTTACACCTGGTGCAATTTCATAAGAGTTACACCTTTTTTTGGACCATTAATTATTATTAGATCTAAGGGTGAAAAACCACACATAGTAATGTCATTATTATTCTCTAAAAATTAGGGATTTAGGCATTAACTCTTCTTATTAAAGGAAAAAAAAAAAAAAAAACAGCATTAACTCCCACTTTCCTCCACATTATCATCTTATTCCTCTCATCCTCTCTCACATCTTTTTTCTTGCAGTATGTACTTTCAGGTCACCACCATTGATTTCTTAACAATATTATCTTGAGGTACTGGAAAATTTTAGAAATAGTCAAAATCATTTTAGAGAAAAATTGTTGAGGATGAGTATTTCTAAGGATAAAAAGAACTCATGGCCAAAGTCAATTTAAAAAATTAGTGCTCTAACAATGTAACACTATCTATTAGCCATATCATCATCTCCCACTATTGTCCTTGAATGATCTTTAAAAAGATGGGCTCTCTTACGTCAATATATGCAAAGCATCATGATTTATGGCAAAATAGGCTAGTATTTTCGTGGTGGTCTTTGTATAATCAACAAACACTCCATTTCTCAAAAAAAAAAAAAAACACTCCAAGGACCACCACCTTGGAGTTGAAAGGGGTGTGTTTGTTTGGAGGTGAAACAGGGTAGATGGAAAATTTTGGAGAGAAAATAGAAGGAAAAACTTTTTTGGAATGTGTTTGGTTGGGTGGGGAGGAAGAAAAATAAATGATGGAGCTCAAGTATTTTCTCCTCTAGCCCATTAAAATGTTTTCTCTTCAAAGTAGAGAGAAAACTGCGTGAGGATGAATTTTTTCTTGATTGACAAAAATGCACATACTTCTTCAAGTTGCCTTTTTTTTTTCAATAATGTTGCTTTGGTTAATGTTTTTTTTTTTTTTGGGGGCACGTTGCCTCTTCTTTCTTTTCTTTTAATTTTCTAGGCCTGCCTTTTTTATTTTTATTTTATTTTTCAGGCTTGGCGTGATTTTTTTTTGAGACATGATTTTTATTTTTTAATAAATTTGGATGATTGCTCTTTTTTTGTGGTTATTTGTCACTTTTTTTGTTTTAATTGGACATCATTCTTTAACAAGGGTATATGAGTAAATTTATTTAAACCCATTTTTTCTATCCTTCCACTTTTCCACTCCTAACCAAACAAATATGAGAGAAAATAAATTTTTTTTTATCCTCCCACTCTTCCATCCTCCCACCATTTTCTATCTTCTCACTTTTCCACTCCTCCAACCAAACGGACCCAATGTCCTCCATGATATGGCCCCACAGTCTAATGCTTGCCATACTCCAAAATAACCTCTACAATGAAAGTCACGGCAAACCTAAGTAGCTAAATATACAGTCAACATTTCTCTCTCTCTCTCTCTCTCTCTATATATATATATATATAGTCAACATTTGTTTTGTTGGGCCTTGTGGAGCTTAGTTGTTAATCTCTTCAAAGCTTGTAGTGAGCCTCTGAAGTTTTGGATCCTTGACAGCCTTTGTACCCTCATAGGTTGTCTGGAGGATGGTATATGCCTCCTTAGCAGTTTCAGTAGAGGATATCTTCTTGAACTCCTCATTGGTGACCGCACTGAATAAGGCATTCAATGCTCTGCTGTTGAAGTTTGCCGCCTTGATCTTGGCTTCATCCCAATCGGCCGGCACTTCTTTTGGCTTAGTCCAGCCAATCTCGACAACTTGCCACACCTTTTCATCTAAAGACTGCAAGAAAGCTCTCATGCGTACTTTCCAGTATGCATAGTTAATGCCATCAAATAAATGAGGTATAATTAATTATTGTCCTCTATCCATGACAAACAGGGGTCAATGGATTAACACAGCAAAGATTAAACCTAATCAGAGTGTGCTTGCTCTGATACCACTTGATAGGCCACAAACGTATTAAACCCTTGTGATAAATTAATTAATTAATTAACCAAGTTTATTAATTAATCAAATTAACATGCAAAGCGCGTGGTAGCACAAACAAATCACCAAACAAAATAAAATTAATTCCTCCAGTTTTATAATTCCACACAAATAAAATTTCTACCGTTTCACTTGAAAAAATCCTACTTATATTCTTTCGAAAAATGCATTAGTTCCACCAGTTTTGGTGGCTTCTTTCACTTTCTATCGGCTATATGTTCTACATCTTATTTTGATAAACAACTTATATGTTCTACCTCAATCTAATCATGTTATAATATTCACTTTAATTAAAATTATTTTTATGTTACAGAGATTATCCTGAAGCTTTGAAGCCCAAGCTATGAAGTTTCATGATCTTGAAACTTACCCTTCAACTTGTTATCTTGAGTGCAAAGTCCACACAGATGCTATTATGATGCTATTATATAATTATATCTATTCCATTGAAGCTTCAAGAGAGTGGAGTACTTTGATTGGCCACAAATGTATTGACCCCTTGTGATAAATTAATTAATTAATTAACCAAGTTTATTAATTAATCAAATTAACATGCAAAGCGTGTGGTAGCACAAACAAATCACTAAACAACTAAATACGCAGCGGAAAATAAATAACACGGTGATTTGTTTACGAATGGAGAAAACCTAACGGCAAAAACCCCACCGGGTGATTTTCAGGTCACCACTCCCGAAACTCCACTATTATCACAACAAGTGGTTACAAGTAAAGGAATCCCAAGTACCTTACTAACCTATAGTTGAACCCTTACCCCAATACCCAATTGAACTTATTCTGTAGTGACAGTTCCCCCTTTTGATGCACGGCTCCCAAGTACGTGACTAACCAATGCGCGGATCCCAGTACGCGACTTCAATCACCAACTAAGAAGGTTATTGGCTGCAAAGTTCTTCAGTTCATCCACGCGATGAAGATCAAGAAGATGCTTGGTTACAAAACCCTACGGTGCACATACACAACAACTTTTTCAAGAGAAAGAAATGAATTAGGGCAAGAACTTCGTCTCCGGTTACAAATTGCTTGAACAGAGTTTGCTCAATGCTTGTGCAACTTGTGAACTGTTTAATGGCCCTTAAAACAATCCTTTTATATGTCTAGGGTTAGGAGAAAAGAAGGCCCAAAGACACATCCACGGATCTCAAGAAAAACAGATCAGAAATTCTGTTTTCATAAACCTCGACAGATAGAAGCTGTCGAGAATCTGTCGAGAATCTGTCGAGCTAGCTGTTGAGCCATGGGGCTAAAATAGCTTATTAAACCTCGACACATGCTAGCTGTCGAGCTTTAATAACTTTGCATTTTCATCTTGTTTTCTTGGACAGACTTGAAGGATTCAACACTTGATCTTGAAACATGGTTTCTTGAAGTATTAAACATATCCTAGATCTACCCAAATACAAGTAAAGTGCGTTTTGTCAAAGGATTAGCCAATTACATAAAATCATGATATATGTTCCTAACAAGTGAAACACATATGTCCTAACATACTTCAAGTCTGAATGCTACTCTTATATTTTTATATGTGGATGTCAATTTATGCCACAAGTTTTCAGTTATTTTTTTCATTTATTTAGTTCATCATTTGTTTTATTGAGATTTCTAAATATTTTATTTTTTAAAATTATTTATGAAAGGATTATACAAAACCAAACATGATATTGCATGTTTTTCCCCCATTTTTATGGAGTAAAAAATGTTGCCAAGACCCATTCGGCGTGGCAACAATTTCTTAGAATTATAAAATGTTTGTAGGATTGTAGAGAGAGGAAGATAGAATTTAAGATGAAGAATTATATAGATATAACTTCTATATGAACATTAAAATTTTGTTAGAATGGCAAAAAAATAATTTAATTATTAGGACTCTAGATGATGTATTGGTATTAATAGTATTTAAGGTCCATTTGGTTAAGAGTTTTGTGAGTTTAAAAGAGCTTTTTTATTAGGCGTAAATGCACTTTTAGTCCCTACATTTTGCACTTTTTCCATTTTGGTCCCTACATTTTATTTTTACCACTTTTAGTCCCTAAACCAATTAACGCGTGACATTTAAGTCCTTATTGTCAACCAATTAACAGAAAAAGCTGACGTGGCTGACATGGGCATTAAAATATTATTAAAAAAATTATTTGGCATTTTTTAAATGCCAAAATTTTAAAAAAATTAATTAATTACTCAATTTTAATTAAAAAAATAAAAAACAAACAAAAAAAATTATTTTCTTTCAAATAAAAATTTTACTTTCTTTTAATTAAAATGAATTTTTTTTTTATTCCAATCTTTTTTTTTTTCTTTTTTTTTTCAGAAGAACATTTAACAAACAAAACCCTTTTCTCTCTCTATTCTCAAACTCTCTTTCTCCTCACCCTCCATGGATGGAAAGTCTCTCTAATCTCAAAGTCTCTCTCTCTGTTCACCGTAGCTCCATGGCCGGAGCTCACAAGCTTGGCCTTCTTCTCCACCACACGCCACCGCTATCGTGGTAGTGTGGGACCTAGTAGTCGGCCTCTCCGCCGTTGATGTGCAAGCGGCAGAGATATGAAGTGATGAACGGTTTTTGATGGGCTTTGAGGAGCCGGTGGAGACAACCTTTGGGGAAGCCAAATTCGCTGAGGAGAAAGAAGTTGACATTTCTAGACATTTGGGGTTTGGGGTTTGCTGGAGATTTGGGTTCAGTGTTTGCTGGACATTTCGCATTTTGAAATTTTTTTCTGTTTTTTAAGTTGTTAACTTGTTATGGTATTGGAAGTTTCTTTGATTATGGTTTGGTTTGGGAGTGGATGAGTTGGGTGCTTTGCTGGGTTTGGTTTGGTTTGTGAGTGGTTTCGTTGATGTGGTAGTGGATGATTTGATTCAGTGGTGGTGCTTTGCTGGTTGCTGGGTTTCTATTCTTTTGCTTGGGTTTGATCTTCATGTTCTTTGATTCGGTGGTGGTGATTCGGGGTTTTTTCCTCCAGTGGGTTTTTTTGTGTTCGTTTGCCAAGAAAATTTATGGGTTTGAAGGCTAAGGTTTGCTTTACTGGGGATATGGGTTTGGGGTTTGGTTAGGATTTGGGTTTAGGGTTTGTTGTTTGCTAGAGATTGATTATAGGGAAGAACACAAAGAACATTAACATGTTCTTCTGAAAAAAATAATGAAAAGAAAAAAAAAAAAAAAAAGACAAGAAAGACATTTAATTAATTTATTTTGTTTTGATGTGTTTGGTTATAAAGAAAGTACAAGAAAGGAAAAGAAAATGATAAGAAAATAAGGATTAATTTGGTAAGAATATGTATCATATAGAGGGAAGAACATAAAGAACATATTCATGTTCTTCTGAAAAAAAAAAAAGATTGGAATAAAAAAAATTCATTTTAATTAAAAGAAAGTAAAATTTTTGTTTGAAAGAAAATAAATTTTTTTGTTTGTTTTTTCATTTTTTTAATTAAAATTGAGTAATTAATTTTTTTTTTAAATTTTGGCATTTAAAAAATGCCAAATAATTTTTTTAATAATATTTTAATGCCCACGTCAGCTACGTCAACTTTTTCTGTTAGTTGGTTGACGGTAAGGACTTAAATGTCACGCGTTAATTGGTTTAGGGACTAAAAGTGGTAAAAATAAAATGTATGGACCAAAATGGAAATAATGCAAAATGTAGGGACTAAAAGTGCATTTATGCATTTTTATTAAAACTCAAAACTTTATTTTGCAACCACAACTCCTCATAGCTTATACAATAGCTTATACACACACACCCTTAATATTTTATAGTAATTTTTGTAAAATGCAGGTGGATTTTTTTACTAAGGCATGTGAAAATCTCATATTTAGGGTGCGTTTGGATACTGCTTATTTTGCTAAAAATAATAAAAAAAATAATTTCCAGTTACTGTTCACTTTTAAAATTACTGTTCATTTGCCTTAATGCACTATTCATGTCTCATGAACAGTGCAATAGGCGCCAGTCAAAAAAAAAAAAAAAGAAAAAAAAAAGAAGGGAAAACACAAAACGTGGACGTGGACGTGGGATCCAAACGTTCACTTAATCATCTCAAGCAACTTCATGTCACACATAAGATTATCTCTTATTCCTTTTTTGCGTACATAATGGGCCAAGAACGTTAAATAGTGCTTATAAGCCTCAAATGACGTGTTTTATCTCCTAAAAATGCTTATTTATTTTTCAATTTTTTTGCTTCAAAATAAAGTATTTTGGTCTAGGAGTCATTGGTATAGTTCATTTTAAGTAATTATTCAATATTCCTAGAATACAATTATAATATTAGGTCATACTACTATATGCATAAAAATAGTTTACACTCTCATTAATTATTAAAATAGTTACAATAAATCAAACTCTTTTGCCAAGAATTTACTATAAATAAATATACATTTCCTAAATTATAAGAAATTTAAATTTCTACTTCATCTAAAATTAGATTAGCAAGAATTTCAAGTAATATAAAATAAATAAATAAAATATTTATTTTGATTGTTTTAATTATATATCATTATTTTATGTTTTAATTAATATTTAAAATTTATATATTACACACCATGTTTATACAAAGTGTTAATATATATATATATATATTATATGTCGTAATAATAATATTAATAGTCTTTATCATGTGGCTTACTAATTATTAATATAGTTTTGACTTTTTACATATATCTTTTTAATTAAGCCGTGCATCATACTAGTGTGTGTATATATAAAATAAAAGTTGGACTTTTTCTCCAACAAAGATAATATAGAATAATGGGAAAGAAAAAAAAAATTACATGAATAAAATGAAACAATGAGTTTTAAACTTCCAAGCCAAATATTTGAAGCAGTTGTTCTAATAATAAAAAATAAATATAAAAAACGTTAAAATACACCCAATGATCCAAAGCTATCACTTGTATATTCAAATCCCCAAAAGAAATGCTTCAAGATACAAAACCAAACATACTAATAGGTACAGTGAGTAACTTTCAAGAAAATATTTTGTTTATTTTTTAATAATACTTAATGCATTTTTCTGTCTTTAATTTTTTTTATAACATCTTTTTTCTTTATTTTTTCTAACATATATATATATATATGTATGTATGTATGTATCATTGTTATTAATACCGTTTCGGACCCCGTTTCGGTTTGCTCAGTGGAATGGAATATTTCGGTACCGGCCGATTTCGGCGTACCGTTTCAGGGTGTTTCGGGATTCCTAAAAAATAATTTATATATATTCTTGTAGAACATAAATTGTTAATTCTAATAAATAAATAACTAAATATCAAATAATACAAATCATTTAGTCTTAACTCTTAAGTCTTAAATATCAATATAACATCAATTTAACATCACACAATAAGAAGATTTACAAGTCAATAACTAAATATCAAATAATAACTCCTAAGTTCTTAACCACAAAACAAATCATAAGAAAAAAAAATTATGAGAGAGGGAGAAGGAATGAACAAACAAAAGACATTATTTATGACAATGTATACCACAATCACATATCTTAAGTTCTTAACACTTAATCTTAACTCCTAACCCCTAAGTTCTTAACCACAAAAAAAAGACTTAAAAAAAAAAAAAATAATAAAGTAAAAAACAAGCCAAATTCGGTACCGGCCGAAATTCACATCTCGCCCGGAATTGGCCGGAATGACCCGAAACGGCCCGAAATCTGACCCGAGGTGGAACGTGAGGTTTCCTCGTACCGGTTTGCATACCGATACGAAAAATTCCGGCCGTTCCTGCCGGAACGGAACGGAATCAATAACAATGGTATGTATAGATCCGTACCTCATAGGACAAGCTATTATGTTGTTCCAATGTTCATGATAGAAATAACTACACAAACATTCAGAGTTTCACACCCGTAACTCATAAAAGCAGAAGACATTCTATTATGTTCATGATGAAAACTATGTTGAGAAAGACGTTGAATGGAAACAATGATTCAACAATATATAAATTTGTTTCTAATAAAGACAAAAGAAAACAATAAATTGATCCCTATCTCCAACTTTGCTAGAGAGAAAAAAGAGGTAGAGAGCCACGTTGGGCAGAATAAAATAAGCTGATTATATATTTGTTTAAATAGTAGAATTTTAGGATATGAAAAATTTATAATTTAACCATTATTAACGCGGGGAGGGCAAGGATGGCGCGGGGTGGGTCTAAAAAGTGTAAACTCATCCTCACCCCGCCCCGTGGTGCAGGTTTAAAATCTCGCCTCATCCTCGCCCCATCACCTTTGCAGGGCGAGAAAAACCCGCGTGGGGCGAAGCAGGAAGAGGCGGGTCAAGCGGGACGGGGCAAAATTGACATTTCTAACCTATGAATTCATGTTAGACCCACGTATCATTATGACATAAGTCTCATGAGACCGTTTCATATAATTATTACTCGTTGGAGAGATGGCTAAAAAGAGACAGATAGAAAGTCGGAAAGAAAGGGTGCGTTTGTTTTGGATGAAAATGGTTTTCGGAAATGCTTTTCTGTAAATGCGGGTGTTTGGTTGCGCATGGAAAATACATTTTCCGGAAATGCTTTTCAGTTTGGCCGTGTGTTGGGTGTAAAATCATTTCCGTTTTTATTTTACCTTCAAATCTCATTTTCTGAAAAACAGAGAGAGAGAGAGAGAGAGAGAAAGTGAGAGTGAGATCGCGCTCGCGCGCAAAGAGAGAGAGAGAGCCTTCGACCCACCGATCTTCGACTTCGCCGACGAACCCAGAGCCCACGAACCAATCTTCGACTTCGCCGGCGAACCCAGAGCCCAGATCACCCCACAAACCCAGAGCCTTCGACCCAGAGCCAGAGCCTTCAACCCACCGATCTTCGACCCAGAGCCTTCAACCGACGAGCCTTCGACTTTGCTAGCGACCGAGAGCCTTCGACTTCGCCGGAAACCCACGAATCGATCTCTCTCTTTGTGCGATTTTGATTTCTGTGTGATTTTGATTTTTGTTGTTGTTGTGGTGGTGTGGGTGGTGGTGTTTTGGTGGTTTTCCTGTTGTGTGGTGGTGGGTTTTGCTTGCTTGCCGTCGGTTGTGGCTTTTAATTGCCGGAGTTTGTTGCCGTGGATTGAATTGGAGTTTCGGTGGTGTGTGGTGTTGTTTCGGTGGTGGGTAATGGGTATAAATTTCGGTGGTTGTGGGTTGTTGTTGGTGGTTGCAAGTGATGGGTATTTAGCTGTGATTTGTTATGTGGATTAGGATTTGACTGTGATTTTGAAATTTTCTGTAATAAAATTTGTTTGGATGCTGAGAAAATAGCTGAGAAAATGTGAAAAATTTGTAGGAAAATAGCATTTTCAAAATAGAACCAAACACATGAAAATATTTTCTACAACAATTTTTATAATGCAACCAAACACTTGAAAATATTTTCCTTTCTCGAAAATAGCATTTTCGAAAAATATTTATTTTCCAGAAAATATTTTACGGGAACCAAACACAGCCAAAGATAGAAAGAAAGACCCCAAAAATTAGAATGTGGGCCGGACCCAAAAAAAAGCGTTCACATAAGTCACTCATGCTATAATTTTATTGAAAAGTTAGTTTAAAGAGGCTTGAAGAGGATCTTGGGCTTTATTTCGTTTTTTTTTTTTTTTTTTTTACCATATTTTTAGTTTTAGTTTTAACGAACACCCTTTCCAAATAACAACAAATATAAAAAAATTTAGTTAATTGTCACGTATCAAAACAATACTGAAAACTAGCATCTCGAGTGTCTAAAACTCGAGTTCCAAGATAAAACTCGAGTTTTTAAGTCTCGATTTGTAAGAGAATGGGTTTGATTTGGAAAAAAATCCACGTGAAAATCGAGTTTTAAAGACTCGAGTTCCATAAATTGCAGAAAAACGCCGCTATAGGGTTTTAAAACGTCACTATAGGGCTTAAAAACGCCACTATAGGGCTCCTTAAACTTGGTATGGAGTGATCACTTATAAAAATTTTTTTGCAGGAAAACGCCGCTATAGGGCTTTAAAACGTTACTGTAAGACTTAAAAACGCCACTATAGGGGAAATTTTTTTTGCATGGAACTCGAGTCTTAAAGACTCGAGATTTATGTGGCATTTTCAGTTCTCAAACACTCGCAAAGCGAGTCTCTGGGACTCGAGTTTTAATATAGATCTCGAGTTTCTAAAACTCAAGATGCTACTTTCCATTATTGTTTCAAACGTTGCTTAACTAACCATATACAACTCTTTTACTTGCCTATTTTGCACATCCCCTAGTTTTAACCCACGAATCTAGTTATAAATTCCCTTCCGTATATTAATATTAGGGATGAAACCCACGAATCTAGTTTTTTTTTTTTTTTTTTTTTTTGAGGGTGACCACGAATCTAGTTGTATGGTAATAAGGGAAAGTGAAATGACCACTGAGCGTGCAAGCTAAGCTGTCACTCATACTGATATAGAAAATGGAAAAGGATATGGGTAGTTTTGTAATTGCACTTTTCACTTTTTCCGCTCCTTCGGCTTTGATCATGTTTTTTCTTCTTCTGGCTTCTGCTGCAGCAGGAGATTAGCTAAGCTAAACCACCGCCAATGCAATGCCATCAAGAAACCACCCTTTCTTTAGATCTGATGAGTTTTTCATGGCCAAAACCAACTCCACCCTCACATAATAGCTTCTTCACAACTACACGTGCCACGTCACCCACACTCTTGGTAAGAATTTTTTCTTTTTTTCTTATTTAATTACTTTATCAGATTGTGACCCAGTTGTTGTTGTTTCCTTAAATTGATGGTTCAAATATGGAATTCAGTTCATAACTTTAACTGGGTCAGATTTTTTTTTTTTTTTTTTTTTTCCTTTTGGGGTTAAATTAATAATTGGTGTTGCTATGTTTGTTTGCTTTTTTGGGTGATTTGCACTGTCACAAAATGGATATGGTGATTTGTTTGATTAGTTATAAAAGAAGAGTAGTTTAGTTGATGGTATTAGCTATTCTAATTTTTTATTTTTATTTTTTCATTTGTAGGCTGGCTCTAATGAAAACAGATAGTACTGAAAAGAAACCCAAAGCTGCTTCCACCAACAACAACAACAACAGAAATCAGGTGCTTTTCCTTTTCTTTTACTTATCTTATAAAAATCCCAGCAACCAAAAATCAGATTCTTCAATTCCCATTTCCTATTTCTGTAATTTGACTGTTAGGATGTACTCTATTTCTTGACTTTTCAAAATTTATTGTTAGGCAAAGATATATGAATGATCTACACTGATTGCCTTTTGCCTTCTTCTTTTTTCCCTATATATCTGTTTATGTGCTAATAGCTCTAGTTAAATGGCACATCTTCCCTTTAGAAGTAAGGTAGAGGGTGAGGTTGTGAGTTCACGACCTATTAGATTCGAGTGTAATTACTGATAATATATCATACATCGTTTTATGAATTGTTATGTTTCTAGAGTTTTGTGTAGGTGGAGTAGATGATTGGGGAAATAGTTATGAAGATTTGGCTTAATTTAGTAGTGAGGTCTGGATGGTTCAATAATTTTTTTTGGTGAATCTTGGAGAAAGTTGATTTGACGTAGGTTTTTTTAGAAATTCAACACTAAATTAGTATTCTTGGTAAGATCTTGAAGGGTTTATGTATAGGATTTGATGTTTAAGGGTTTAAGTAAATAAAATATTAGATTTTGAATGGACATGGAGGGAATTTGATGGTTGTTTACGGAAGAGTTGAACCGAGAAACAAAGAAGAATAAACCCTAGGTTTCCTAAGAAATCACAATCAGGAATGAGAAGGCAATCACACCCTCAAAGTTTAAAATAAACTGCTCTAATTCTATTAAATTCAATCTCTCTATATATTTTTATTGATTATATAAAGAATCTTATATAGGCTATTGCTAATCCTACTCCTAGAAAGGCCAGACTATAAAATAACAAAGGAAAAGTATTTAAAAGACTTCTACAACAAGTAGGAAATTAAACAAAATTGAAAGGACTCCAAAACGTAAAGGAAGACTCATGGGCTGTTAAGATTCTTTGCTCTAATAATGCATTAGAATAAACAAAGTCTATTATGAATTCCTTTTGTACTGATCATCGTATTATTCATCAAACTAATTGTGCTCACACCTTTCAACAAAACAGTGTTTCTGAGCGCAAGCATCGTCACTCATTTGTTGGATGTTGCTCACACCTTGTTATTCAATATACAGTGCCATCTAATTAATCATATGCCTTCTGGAATCATAAGTCTCAATTTTTTCTTTTATATCCTAATCGTTAATTAAGGAAATAATATAGAGTATGATTTCAGATAGAATAGCATAGCAAAAAAGTATACATGTGGCTGACATTAACTAGTCTGTTAAGGATTCATGGTCAACCTCAAAATTTTGGGACTAAGACGTATGGTTGTTGTATCCTGATGGTCCTGGTTTTTACCCTGCTTACTCCTCATATGTTTGCTTCTGTTGCCTTTGTTTATTTCTTTGATTTTGATCAAGATAAATTATCTCCTTAGGCTCGTGTGTTTTCCTTTGGTACTCAGTACTCAGAATTGTTATCATTGTTATAGTCATGAGTCTCATAGATACTTCGTAAATGTTGATGTTAACTTTTTGAGTCAACCCCATTCTTTTCTTCACCAGATCAGAGTTTGCCTCTTGATGTCTTCTCCAATCATAAGGCGAGTCTCCCTTCCCTTCTCTTACTCTTCCAATATTTTTACCTTCTCCACCTTCTCCTTTGGTAACTTTGGCTTCCCAACCTAATCCTCCTGTGTAGGTGTAGAGGCAAGTTGAACATAGGCAAATTGTTTCATAAAGTCCCGCCAATATATCTTCCCCTAGGAAAAAAACAGTAGGTTGTCGTTAGGTTTACACTGTTAAGTACCTTCCTGATAGTTCTGTGCGGTTGTAGCTACGGCGTTAATTATCTGAAGACCTTCTCCCTTGTGGCACATCTCAAATCTGTTCAGATCGTACCTGCATCTTGATCATATCCTATCTCCTATGTTTTCAGCTTCTTATTCCAAAAATTATTTTCCTCTTTTTCTTGGATAAGTTTTTCCCTTAAATTCTGTTGGCTGAAAAAAATGAAATATATTCAGCATAATGACGTTGGGTGGTCCCTTGCTTCTCTCTCTTTTCCCTCCCTTTGCTTTGTATTTGATTTGGGTGCAAAAGGTATACCCTTTTACACTGTAAATAGACAGTTAAGGATTTACATCAACTCTCTGGAAACTCTTCATTGTCATAAGGCAGACAAAACAATACAAATTCCTTGCAATTCTATGTAAAGTTTCAATGCTCAAGTACCTTCTTATACCAGAAAGTCACCCCCCCCCCCCCCCACCCCTAAAAGAATCTCGAAAACAATTTTCCTTGTATAAGTTTTTTGGGAAAACATTTTTTTACGAATATATTTGTACTGTGTCTTCTGCTTTGTATTATAAGTTTCTTTACTATCTGTTGTAGGCACGTGAAAGAAGAAGTATCTGCTGAGGTGGTTCAATCACTATGGAGTCATGTAATTGCATTGAGCCGCAATGGCCGGCTGATGAATTGTTGATGAAGTACCAATATATTTCAGATTTCTTCATTGCACTTGCTTATTTCTCTATCCCTCTAGAACTGATCTACTTTGTTAAGAAATCGGCAGTGTTTCCATATAGATGGGTCCTTGTTCAGTTTGGTGCTTTCATAGTGTTGTGTGGGGCAACGCACCTCATTAATTTATGGACTTTTACCATGCATTCGAGAACTGTGGCGATAGTAATGACCACTGCAAAGGTTTTGACTGCTGTGGTTTCATGTGCAACTGCCCTCATGCTTGTGCATATTATTCCTGATTTATTGAGTGTTAAAACCAGAGAACTGTTCTTGAAAAACAAGGCTGCAGAGCTTGATAGAGAAATGGGCTTGATTCGTACGCAAGAAGAAACAGGTCGTCATGTGAGGATGTTGACCCATGAGATCAGAAGCACCCTGGATAGGCATACTATACTGAAAACCACTCTTGTTGAACTGGGTAGAACTTTGGCATTGGAAGAGTGTGCCCTGTGGATGCCAACACGTACTGGATTGGAGCTTCAACTCTCTTACACTCTCCGTCAGCAGAATCCAGTTGGATATACAGTGCCCATTCATCTTCCTGTGATCAATCAAGTTTTCAGTAGTAACCGTGCATTAAAAATATCCCCAAATTGTCCAGTGGCAAGAATAAGACCTCTTGCAGGAAAATACATGACTGGGGAGGTTGTTGCTGTTCGTGTCCCTCTCCTACATCTCTCTAACTTCCAAATCAATGACTGGCCTGAGCTCTCAACAAAACGTTATGCTCTGATGGTCTTGATGTTGCCCTCAGATAGTGCAAGGCAATGGCATGTCCATGAGTTAGAGTTGGTTGAAGTAGTTGCGGATCAGGTCTGAATTTATACTTGCTTATTTTTCTGACATTGCACTTTACTTCTTTTCATTGAATAAAGTAAAAATGCTAAACTACATTTCCTTCCTTTTCCGTTTCCATTTATATTTATTTTTCCACTAGGGTATTTCCTAAGAACCACATTTGATTAGAAAAATCATAAGATGTGAAAGACATTGATTTTTTTTTTTTTGGATAGGTATGTGAAAGACATTGTTGTTACATTGAACTTTTCTCTTCTAGGCAATAAACCATCAACAATTCCCCCTTATCTCTTGCCATCTCTTTCCATCACAGAATTCAGAAAATTTTAACACCTGGCCTATTCATCTTCAAACTTGTAGAAAAAATTTGAATGATTTGATGCTAACTAGATACTGTCTAGCAGTCTAGTGTTTTATCTATGCCAAGCATAACTTTAATTTAGATAGCATACATTTCTCAAACTATCAAGCCCCTATACTTACTAATTGACATCCAAAGCCTGAATCCTCTACTCATTGATTACCCTGGTTATTTTGACGTACTCCATATTTGAGATCTTATACAATGATTGTTGTTTGATGTATGCATGCGCTATACATTTTCAGATAGGAAAACATATCAGCTATAAATATCTTATGTGATGTTTTCATATAATGGTAAAAAGCTGTGTCCTAGACATCCTAAATGACCCTTGATGCTAGATGTGTGAATGGAACTAAGAATTGCTTTTGAAAGGGTGGAAGCAGATATATATTTGTAGCAAATAGCTATAATCTATAGTTGCTTCATGTCATATAGGGCATGTGTGAAGTTTAATGAATGAGTCTTGCAGAAGGAGGCTTGATTAGGTTGCAAAGTTTTTTTTATGTTGCTCTTTGTAATATTCATAATGACCCTACAATGAGTTTGAAACCATCATGTGCACTTAAGATTATCTAACTTTGATAACCAAACCCCTGCCCTTCTATAACACTTGCTCAGTAAAATAACCTATATATATATAGATTATATATACACACACATAAGGTTGGGTTCAAATTACACCTGGTGTAACTCTAAACTATGTTACACCACTCGATATCTTTTTATTGGATGAGAATTTTGATGAATCCACTGTTGGATTAGATTTTCTTCTACTTTACATGCTTGCAAAACTTCAAGATGATCTGAGATCTATAACTATATCATTGATCAAATGTTTAAATTTCAACTTTTTGTATTTAAAATTGTGTATAAAATATGGGTTTCTAGATTGAAAAGTAATTGGCATCCAATTGGCATGAAACTTGGTATTTTCAAAATATAAACCCAATAAAAAGTTACTTAGCGTTGTAACATGGCTTAGAATTATAACAGGTGCAACTACAACCCACACACACACACACATATATTGTATTAAAGATCAAAAGCCCATGCCCTAGTACAGAGAATGTTTATAAGAGAAAACACAATAGTTGGTGATTGCATATAGTTGTACACATAACTGACTATTATCTTAGAGAAGCTGATCTCCTCAAGTTCCCGTTCCCACAAATTGTAGCGTAATTGTTCTAAATTCTGTAAATCCACTAAACTGTATATGTATGAGTTATAATCTAAGAAGCATGAACACGGGTACGACACAGCGACACATCAATTTTTGAAAAAATGGGACACAGGTACGGCGGGACACGCCTCTTAAATTAATTATATTTTCACTTACATTTTCTATATATTATTAAGCATTTATTTATCATATAATGTTAAATGTATATCAAATTAAGAGTAACAATGGATAATAAAGCAAATCCATGACTATTAAAGGGTGTTTGGAAAATAGAATACAAACCAAGAATAAAGATATTTATTCATTTTTTTTATATAAGTATATTTATTGATTTTCAAATGCACTATTACTATTCAGAGCATGAATCCTCTCACGTGAAAGGGTATTCAATTCCTGATTTTGTTGTGCTGTGTGCTCTTTTTTTTTTTTTTTCTTGTTGTTCATCATCATGAACATCTTGTACTTTTCTCTTAGTTTTTATCATTAATATTAATTTTTTGATTACCTTTTAAAAAAAAGTGAAAGGGTATTCAATTCCTCTTGTTCTCATGTCCCGACCGTGTCCTGCATTTTTATTTTTATTTTTAAAAAGGACATTTTTTATTTTATTTAAGGACACGACTGGGACATGCATGCGGAAGTTTCCCAAGCATGTCAAGTGTCTGACACGGGTACAGCACCCCAAATGAAGTGTCCGTGCTTCCTAGGTTATAATGGGATCTGGCACACATTGAAATTATATTAACTATCAGGCAACTCCTACATGACTTGTGGTATGGTAGTTATGAACATGAATCCTGATTCTTGAATACTGTGCATTTCTAAGATACCAATAATATAGTTAGAAAATATATTAAGAAAGAGATATTCTATGGATATTGGATAATTATTTGCAACTAAAAGAAGGCTTGCGTATCCTATGGGGAGAAACACATGCAAATTGTTTTATGGTAAGAATCTTAAAATACTCCACATAAGTTCAACTATCAAATCCAGGAGGTTGTGTTTGTTTTGGATTTTTATACCTACAATTGACCCAAATGTGTATGTGTGCGTGTGTACTTGTCAGTACTTTACTGTTTGCCAAAGTAGAATGGGGATTAGCAAATCATCGTAGGATGCTTGCATAACAAAAAAAAAGGCAGTAAAGTAGAGGGGGGATGGGAAATAAATATAAAAAATCTTACTTGCTACTAATTCATGTTCATATCTGTAATGCGGTGGCTCACAGAATGATTTTTTACTTTTATATATAATATAATACTGTTAGAAAGTGTTAATTTATAGAAACTTTCTGTTGGCCAGGTGGCAGTTGCTCTCTCTCATGCGGCAATCTTAGAAGAGTCAATGAGGGCAAGGGATCTTCTTATGGAGCAGAATGTTGCTCTAGATCTGGCCAGGAGAGAAGCTGAAACTGCAATTCGAGCTCGCAATGATTTCTTGGCGGTTATGAACCACGAGATGAGAACTCCCATGCATGCAATTATTGCACTTTCTTCCTTATTGCAGGAAACTGAGCTGACACCTGAGCAACGCCTGATGGTTGAAACAATATTAAAGAGTAGTAATCTTTTGGCTACTCTCATTAATGATGTATTAGATCTTTCAAGGCTCGAAGATGGCAGTCTTCAACTGGACATTGGAACTTTTAATCTTCATTCTGTATTCAAAGAGGTAGGGCTATCCCTTCCTGCCGAATATTAGCTCTTTTAGATTGCTTTGTAGCATTAGGATGTACATGGATTTCTTTAGATGCTTGTTGTAGTAACAAAAATTTTCCTCTTCTTAGGTCCTTAACCTGATCAAGCCTGTAGCATCTGTCAAGAAGTTGTCCGTTACATTAAATTTAGCACAAGATTTGCCAGTGTATGCTGTAGGTGATGAAAAGCGCCTAATGCAAACTATGCTAAATGTTGTTGGTAATGCTGTGAAGTTCTCTAAAGAGGGCAGCATCTCAATCATTGCTTTTGTTGCAAAATCAGAATCTTTAAGAGATTCTCGAGCACCTGACTTTTTTCCTATGTCAAGTGATAACCACTTTTATTTGCGCGTACAGGTTTGTTTCTTCAATATGCAATCGAAATCCTTCAATCTCAGGATGCTTTTTAAAAGTTAGCTTTGTAGATTTACCTTTTCTCTTCTATTGTAGGTGAAAGATTCAGGATCAGGAATCAATCCCCAGGAGATTCCTAAGCTGTTTACGAAGTTCTCTCAAAGTCAATCATTAGCAACTAGAAATTCTGGTGGCAGCGGACTTGGCCTTGCAATTTGTAAGAGGTACTTAAATCATTTGTTGTTAGATGTTTAGCTTTGGTTTGGTTTTGTTAGGCTATACATTCAGTATATGCAGGTGTCTCTGCCTGTTTTTTTTGTATTGCAGTTTTTGTGGACTAGATTTGAAAAGACTATTTTCATATAAAGATGCAGCTGTAATTCTTTTTCCTTTCCTATGATGTGATCAGGTTTGTAAATCTTATGGAGGGACATATCTGGCTTGAAAGTGACGGCCTTGCCAAGGGATGTACTGCCACTTTCATTGTAAAACTTGGAATTCCAGAGCGATCAAATGAATCTAAGCTTCCCTTCACACCTAAAGTACCAGCAAATCATGGTCAGACAAATTTTTCAGGGCTGAAAGTTCTTGTTATGGATGATAACGGGTCAGTAACATTGCCATCTTTTGTACTTAGTCCTGGATTTGTATCTATGGTTGCAAAATAATACCAAACAAAATGTCATTTAATTGATTCTAAGATCATTAGACCACGTAATCATGGATTTTGATAAGAACATAATGCATACCTCTCTTAGCAATCGAAGTGCGTTGTCTCTCAATGTATTTATGTTACTCTTTCTCTTTTTCTTTAGTGTTTTGTGGATAGGTGCAGTTCCACAAAATAGTTTTGGTGGCCAACTAGGTTGTGGTTTGTCTTATTTATAAGACTTTAGGTTTAAACCTTATAGAGAGATTGAATGTGGGATCCTTAGGGATATTAATCTTTAGCTATAAAAATTAATCATTTCCTTTAAAAGGCTATTGACATAAACTTGTAAACTCTTTTCCGTAATCAAATCATTCAATTGACCCTTGAAGATTTGAAAATTACAAGTGAGGCCTGCACCTACAATTTCTCATATTTTTCCTTCCACCATTCAATATTCCACGTGAGCCTCTACTTCAAAAAAATTTCTAAAAACTCTTAATACATGTGTATATATGTAGCTTGAAAAATGTCACCAGCCAAGTTTCATTTAAGTCCAACCCCCATAGAAATTCTTGCTATATACTATCTCCTTTTAGAGACTATTGGGTTCCTTGCCTTTGGTTCATTAACCACCAGTATGATTTTTCTAAATTGATGCCCTCACAAAATCTATGTCAACATCATATGTCTCACTTTATTAATAATTATACCCATAATAATCATGTATGCAAATATGATGTTTATTATTAAATAATAAATTTTTATACTTGGTTCATTCCTCCCCCCCCCCCCCCCTCCCTCTCGTATGGGTCTAAACTCCCCCTTAATAAATGGGGCCCAACAAGTGGGATTTTTAACATTTTAAATAGGAGGTAGAGTAAAGTCAAGATTGAACTTAGGAATCAGAATCTCCTGCCATGATACTATGTTAAATTACCAATTCTCCCAAAAACTTAAGCTATTAGAAAATTGTGAATTTAATCATTTAACCATAGTTCTAATATTGAAGGTATAGGATTCTTATCCGAAATTTTTTTAAAAAAAATTTCTAACATGTACCACTATCTTATTAGGGGTTTATAAATTATTTATTCAGTGAGGTATAGACAAGCTGGAATATGACAACGTTTAATCTATGGTTACAATCCTTGAAACAGTTAATAAAAATGGCTCTTTTTTTTTCTTTTTTCTTTTTTTTTGATGAGTAGAAACGGCTTGGGAAATGAGAGGCTGGGATTTAATCTGATTTTGAGAATTAAACAAAATGCATTGGTTTAATTTTTGCCAAAATTTGTGAAATTTCTTGGAGATACTGAAATGATGTCTTTTTGTCTCCAAAACATTTCCCATGGCATTTCTGTTAGTTCATCTATGTTTCTGTTTGACTTTGAACACACTATAAACAGAATCACACTTGAGATCAGATGTTCTGGTAACTGGGCTCTAACTAATCCTGGATCACTTGGGATGTGTCATATTTGACCTCTAGCTCGGGCCTTGAGCTTGCAAAATGTCTCCAACCGAGGCAAGGCGGGCATCTAAAGAACATAAAATCCAAGTTAGCTCAGTCTTTGAGTTAACAAAATGTCTCCAATGAAGTTAGCCTAACCTCTTCCTTTTGCAGCTGGACATCTGGCAGGTAAGGCAGGTCATCTAAAGAACATAAATCCCAAGTTGCCACCAGGCAAACTGATAGAAGTCATAATATAAACAACAACAATTGGCAAAACCTGGCATCTCAAACATTGACAAGGGAGAAGGCTTTAATAAGGATGGCATTCTTTTTAGGGCAAGGCTTGCTAATTAGCTTAAGGAAAATATAGTTACCATTTACCACTTTCCAAATTTCCATTAATATCAGCTCTCTCTCTCTCTCTTGTTGTGTATGTAAGTCTTTATTTACTTAATTACACCACTGATCCTGCATAAAAATTTGGACTTAAAGCCATGGCACTTGAAATGCTTAAAAACAGCTACAATTTGCTTTAGTCAACGGCTTTATTGTGTTGTGATGGTTGAAGTTCTTGAAAACTGGGATTTTAATTTAAGTAATCTTGACAAAGTCTGAACTAGTCAACTTGTCTACATTATGTACTGGTTGGACTTTAAGACTGTAAGAAGTCTAAATTGTATATTGAAATTACAAACAATGGGATGGTGTGGCACTTCTAGTTTAAAATGTGTTTATATTTAGTGATAATTACTATCATTTCAATATTTCATTTCAAGTTCAATGGAACTACTGTTAGCTATTTCAATCAAATTACTGAATGTTGAATTTTATTTGTGTTATACAGGGTTAGCAGGATGGTGACAAAGGGGCTACTTGAGCACTTGGGATGTGATGTGTCAACTGTAAGCTCAAGCGAGGAGTGCTTGCATGTTGTTTCTCATGAACACCAGGTGGTGTTCTTGGATGTGTGCGTGCCTGGTATAGATGGTTTTGAGCTTGCTGTCACTATACGTGAAAAATTCGCAAAACGTCATGAAAAGCCACTTATAGTAGCACTTACTGGAAACACAGACAAGGTTACAAAGGAGAACTGTATGAGGGTTGGTATAAATGGAGTAATACTGAAACCCATTTCAGTTGATAAAATGAGGAGCATTTTATCAGAACTTTTGGAGCACCGAGTTCTATACGAGGCCCTATAAGCAGCAGAAATATGCAGCGCCATTTGAGTGGTTTCAGTCTTGTGTATATACCACGTGTATTGGAAACTTACATTAAAAATGAAGCAATGATGCAAATAACATGACATTCTAGAACCGGTTTTATGTATTCTTTTTGTGCAATTTGCTACAAAACGTTGGCAAGAAAGAATGATGACGGCTTGCTGCCATTGTTTTTTGTAAACGAGCTGGTTCTTATTCGAATCAAAAAGGAAATTGTCATTTGGTAACTTTTACAATGAATTGCTCTTCTATTAATTTGAAAATTTATTTTAAGTTTTAATATAGAAACATCCAATGTTCCATTCTCAGTCCATGGGAATTCTGAGGTGTCCTATTAATTGGGAGTGGAATAGTCCGACAACAAAGGCTGGAAGATCACTTCCTTATATGAAAAGTTCTCTCGTAAAATACCTAGTTATATAAATTTTATCAACACACACTTTGTATAACATCTATCATCACTTTTCATTTTTTTTTTTACTAGCATTCTCTTCAAATGCCATTTTTAGCTAAAAAATTTTAGTACAGTTCATAAAAACTACAAAAAAATCTACAGTCTCATCAGATCAATTCAGCAGAGGTGAACAGTAGATTCTTTTTTGTTTAATTTGGTAGCTGTGAAAATGTGGTAAACGACTTCAATTTGCTGGATTTTAGTTTTGGAGTTTGGGATTCGACTTGTAGAAATTGATTATTAGCACACTAGCTAGTATCATCAATTTTATATTTACAACTTAGAAAAAGTTGTAAAAGAAATTTTTTGATAATTTGATAGTTGAGCGAGGGGACAACTGGAGGTTTCAACAAAATGAGTTATAAGGCCCTTGACAAAAAATTTTAAAAAAAAAATGTAAAGAAATTGTCACTAGACTCTCTCTTCTTCTTTTTCTCCCTTAAAATTGAGCAATAACAAGTAGTCACGTGAGTTAATATATTTAATAAAATCAAGTATTCACTTAGCATAATTAATTTTTTAGGATTAAAATGAAATTATATCCAAATATAATTGAACATAAATTTTTTTTTTGGTCATAAATAAAATAATCTTTTGATAAGTAATTAAGGAAAACGAGATAAATAGATGAAAGTCATGTAGGTGCAAGCTACTCATTTCTCCTAAAAGCAAAAAGTATATTATGTCTTAGTCATATGGAGCATCGCATATATATTGTAGACTCCATCCACCTACAGAGATAATATCTAGTATTTCAGATGTATATAACATCACCCTTATAACATTTGAATCTCATAGGTGGGTGTGACAAACAACTAATCACAATCTATCATATAAGACAATTGTAGGAATAAATAGTTAATCATAGTCCGCTATATAGGACAATTATAGAAAAGTGTGTGGTACATCATCATTGTTTTTTTTTTTTTTTGTTAAAAACATTCTTTCCTTTTCTAGATTCTTAGTACAATTTTTTCTCTTCTCTAACATTACTTCTCTTTCTCTACTTCATCTTCTTTTTCTCTTTTTTCTCTCTTTAATAGTGCACTCCTGTAACTTTCGCATCTCATCTTTCTCATCTTCTTTTTATTTTTTATTTTACTGCCCCTCTCTATCCTTTTCGTCCTTCTTCTTCTCCTTCTTTTTTCCTTTTTTTTTTTTTTAACTTATTTACACTCAGCATTTTCAGATACTCTCAATCCCTCTCCTTTGCAAATCCATCGCTTTTCTCTGGTACTCGCCAATCAACAAAACCCACTTTTCATTTTGTTCGGAATCAATACAATAGTTTTACCTTGGCCCTCTCAAATACGAATTTCTGACTCTGCCCCTGCATATATCATGGGTGTAAGATATTGCACTCATTTGAAACATTAGTAGCATGTTGCTATGCATGTTGCTATTTTGTTATTCGGTTACATTTTTTTCAGAAAGTAATAGAAAATATACCCTATATCCCTTTGTAATTAGCATTACAGTGCATCAAATATGCCTAAATATTTTCCCTACCTTATAAAGCCAACTGATTACGGTTTTGAAAACAAAACGTGTAGAGAAACGAGATTCGAAGAAACGGGAGCACGGGGGATTGAAGGTAGAGGATGAACCCCTAGCAGGGGTTAAGTTTCTTATAAAATTATTTGTTGATTCTAATGGTATCTCAATACGTTGTATTGAAGTACCTTGGTGCAAACCAATTTTAGATAAGTATTGACACAGTTATTACAATTTTTACTATATTATACTTATAAAGTAAAGTGTGATCAATCACGATAAAAAAAATTCAAATATGAATTAATGAGATAATCACAATCATTACCACATTAGTTTGTAAGTTTTATGTAATAAAATTTGTAATGCAATACCTTTAATTAGTGACGGAGCTAGAAAATTTCCCAGTGAGCCAAGGTAAACACAATAAAGTTCTTATGTATAAAAAAATGACTAAAAAAATTCTTAATTTCACAAATTAACTTCAACTTAAAAACTTTGTGTCTTACACTCTTTCATGACACTCAAATCACTTATAATTGATTTTGAACTAAATTGGTGCAAACAACATGAGAAGTCATTTTTGCATCAATTGTAAATCTTTTCCCCATAAATTATTGAAAAATATGAAAATATGAAAATTAAATTTTATAAACTCAATACCTCATATTGATAGAATAAACAAGTTTATAATGATAATTTAATTTAATTATCTAAGCCACTAATATCAATTGAACAAACAATTATCAAATTACTATTATCAAATTATAATAAATTTAATTTAAGTACTAAACTACTCAGCCATGCTAAGGACCTATGGCTACAGTACTCTATTCTAGTCATAGGCTTGTAGTTACTTTTCTTTTTTCTTTTTCTTTTTCACTCAAATAATGCTTAGTTGGAAACCACAAAAATGAGCCTATTGTAGTCACTCTAGTCTAAAGAGTACAGTAACAGATGAACATTAGGACACGGACAGATGGTTTTAACTTACCACATTTCAGCAAAAAAAAAAAACTTACCACAAAAAAAATACTATACTTTTCTTCTATCTAAAGGAAGTTCAATGGCTGAACTTGTTTTAAAAATATGTAGTTGCAGAACATATATATTAGATAGACAGAGATAGAGACTCTTCGGAAATTTGCCATTTAACATGATTTTATCAATTATTTCCTTAGTTGACATTTTTGAAACATTTTAGCAAACTAGTATCTCGAACCTAAGAAGCTCAAGTTTAGTGAAAAAATTCAAGCCTTAGATACTCGAGTTCCAAGCTGATGTGGATAAATAATCCACATGGAACTTGAGTCTCTAAGGCTCAAGTTCCATAGAGCGTACAGAAACAAATGCAAAAGAAGGAGAAACTAGAAGATGAAGAAGAAGAAGAACCAGAAGAAGAAGACTCACGGCATGCATAAACCTAGTCTCGGTCAAGCACATCCCGATCGTTGATCTACGGTATAGTTCACGATCTCCGTCACTGCACATAATCTGAACCACCCACACACACACACTCATAAATATGTGAATGATTTGAAGGAAAAAGCTAAGGAAGAGAGATGAAATTGAATGAGATTTGAGAGGTTACAGATGGTTTTGTTTGGGTCTTCTTTGGTAGGAAAGACTTGAGTTCCACGTGAATTTTTTTCTTCCACATCAGATTGCCACAACTTGGAAATTGAGGCTTAGAGATCGAGCTCCTTCACTGAACTCGAGTTTCAGAGCCTCGAGATGCTAATTTGTAAAATAGTTTTGCAAACTTGACAACTAACTAAATTGTTCCAAAAATAATGTTAAATGGCAAATTTTCCTGACTCTAAGAGAGAGAGAGAGAGAGTTAAAACTCATACCACAAGTCCACACCAGAGATAGATCAAGGCGGCGAAGGTAGAGTCGTGGTCCTACTTGCACGATAGTGGACGACAGCATAAGAGCAATTTTTTGTTGTTGATATATTCTGATTTTATTTTGGTAATATACGATTGTGACTTATGAAGTTTGGATCTTTGGGGTTGAAAAGTTTGGGTTGTGTTTTGTGAAGTTTAGGGTCTGTTTGGTACGTGTGTTTAAACAATAATTTTCAGTTTTTTTTGGAAATATGTGTGGATGAAAAAGTATGTAGAAATACATGTAATATTGTTTAAAAATTGAAAACATGTGTTTAAACACATGTACCAAACGGACCCTTAATGTTGCGATTTGTGTATTTATTTGTGTGGGGGAGAAAAGCCCAGGAGTACGTCTCTACACATGTATTGGGCTAGGGGCCTAATCCGAGGACGTAACTAGTCCGAGGACGAATAATTGCTTGCATGAGGGTCAGTGGTAGTGGTAGTAGGTAAAGGGGTAAAATCCGATCAGGATCGCCTGGCAAAGGTCCAAGGAGGAGTGTCATCTCGGCAGAGTAAAGCCGAGCTAAGAGGAAGTGTACTGCCGTTGAGAGCAACATTCCAGACCGTTCCATGGATAAGGATAAACATCAAGAAAGGACATGACAGAGGAAAGCTACGAATATCTTGGGAAAAGCCGCTACCACTGCATTAAATATACCACAGCTAACTCTCTGGCCGCATTAATAATGAAGTGATCCCTGAACAGTAATTCTCAGCCTTCCAACTACCACCCAAAGACTTTAGGGAGGTGCGGATGGGACAAGAACCAACCCCAGAGATCTTATCTGCACGTGGAGGGTGGGGATGCTAGGGAAAGATAGTATAAAATGGAATGGAGACCCTAAGAGAAGGGGATCGGAAATTTGTAAGAGGAAGCACTGTAACAGTTTGAACCATATCTGTAACCATTTTCAATCAATATATACTAGAATATAACTCCTCGGATTGTGCCGAGGACAAATTTACTTAGATAAATCCAGTCCAATTCTGTTTGATTATTTTTGAAAATCCATTCTAACTGTTAAGTCATTTGTTTTTCAACCCACTCTCTACAAATTCATTGTATTGGGCTTGGATCCAATCATACCTTGTGCCAAGGATCCAAAATGCGCTCTTACAATTTGGATTTTGGATGTATTTATTTGGATTTTGGAATCCTAATTTAATTAGGACTAGGAATTCTGACTAACAAGGAATTTTAGTTTTTTTTTTTTTTTAGCAAAATTGTTTATGGTCCAAAGAATGGGTTGGGTTTTTAGGATTCGAATATATATATATTTATATATATATATTTTGAGAGGGAGGATTCGAATTGTTATAATTTTTTTTTGTCAAAAATGTTAGGAGGGTCCACGGTGATTAAATTATTTCTATTTTAGTATTTATTATTAAGAGAATTTTTCAAAACTGAGGGGCCATGGGCCCCCGGCTCCACCAGTGCCCTCTGAAATTCTTCATTTTGGATAATTTTAGCTATATTTTATTTTAGATGACTTTAGCTATATTTTTTTGTAGTAAAATTTAGGAAAATGCTCTATATATAATATTTTCACAATAAATCATAAGTGACCGTTGTTATTGTAACAAAAAAAATAATTTTAATGATAAATTTAAATTAAAACTAATAACAATTTTTCATCAATAATTTATTATGAAAATGTTCTAAAGGGGAGCAGCCCTCTAAAAATTTAAGTCGGTTAAAAGCGTGAGAGTGAGAGACAAGAGGATCACATCACACGGGTGTTTGTTTTTTTGTTGAGAATTGATTCAAAACGCGTAGTAGTATGGGAATGGGAATATGAAACGTTACTTATGAGCGAATGCATAGCAACCCACGTGTCCTTTTGTCCTCGAGGCGCGCAAAATTGCATGCCTCTTACGCGTTTATTACGCGTTCGATCTTATCAACTCTAGTCTATGTTCTTCTCTTATAAATAAACATTCTTCTTATTATCTTCTTTGACAATTACAAAACTCTCTCTCTCTGTCTCTTTTGTGATCGGATCGAACAACAATCGGTGAGAACCTCTTTTTGTTTATTTCTGTGTTTCTATTTCTGTTTCTGTTTGTGCGTGTTTTATCTATGAAGAACATAAAAGTATTTTGCTTTTGTCATTTTCTTAAACGCTTATTTGGGATTGAAAATTGTCGCCTTTTTTCCTTAATTTCTTTGTTTTGCATGCAAACTCAAAATTAAATGGATTTCATGACATGGGTATAACCGGATTCATTGAATTAATATATGGTCTACTATATCTATATACCAATATCACCCAAATTTTGTTTATATGATTGTGAATTAATTAATAAAAGCCAATTCCAGATCTGGGTATTTTGCTGCTCAATTTGATTTCTCATTTTTGATACTCAGTTTTCGTTATAATTTTCTTTGATCCTCTGAGATGCTCAACTTTTTAGATCAATGTCTTCTTCTCATTTAATCGAATTATCTTGTCATATTAGTTGTTATCTTAAGATAAATGTCAGACTAGCATAAACAATAAAACATGTAATAATATATTGTGGGTTGAGGTTCCAATTGGTTCAACGAATTGGTATGTTGGTGTGATGATGGAGTGGATGTTATAGTCTAGAATGATCATAGTTTGCATTTTTGTTTGATAAGTTCATTATTAATCTCTCATTTCATTTTTTTTTTTCAGACATTTGCTAGAAGAAGGAAAAAAAAATCATGGGGGGTGGAAAAGATAAGCATGATGAATCTGACAAAGGGTTATTCTCACACCTGGCTCATGCCGCACAGTCACAGATGGGTCATGGTGGGCATGGATATCCTCCAGGAGGTCAGTACCCTGGAGCATATCCTCCTGGACCTGGAGCATATCCTCCACAACAACATGGTTATCCACAACAACATGGTTATCCACCACAAGGATACCCACCACAAGGATACCCTCCACAAGGATACCCACAACAAGGCTACCCACAGCAAGGCTACCCTCCATCTGGCTATCCTGGCCCATCTGCTCCACATCAGTCAGGTATATATTACTTATGACACCCAACCCAAATTTTTCTCATATATAATTTCAATCAAATTCTAGTGGCTTAGACTAAACAAGCTAGATTTAACTAATCTCAACTATTGGGGGGTTTGAGTGATGGCCCATGTGGTATTGTATTGACACCCTTTGGGACGGAACCAGAATTCGAACCTGAGGGGGGCCAAAGCTTAAAACAAATTTTTTTTATGAAAATAAAAACTAACATCTATTTCATATTTAACAAAATACTATATATAAAATAAGTGTTTCTTAAACATTTGATATTATAAAAATGTCAACAAAGTATAACATATAAAATAAGTGTTTCTTAAACATTTCAACACATTTATCAAAATGGAACTCGACGTACGTTATTTCAGAGGAACAATTGTTACAATGGCCCCCCCCTGCCCTACTGTGGGTCCGGCCCTGCTTTGGGGTAGCTATTTGCAACATTTTACCTCCTTGTTTTCACTGATTATATATGATCCTAATGTTGTTTAGTTGGTCTCCTCATGATTCCCATAAAATATTGGTGAATTGGTTGAAAGGCACTGAAAGATAGGGATTGGAACCCTTGTTAAACAAAAGCCTACATATTAGTTTCAATGCTGCACTTTTAATAACTCAGCCATCTCTCCTACATGATGATTATGGCTATGAATTTTCTGTTTTTATTGGGATAGATGAATTTTTATATGCCCATCCCCTGATGGAATCCGACATGACAGTTTTCATCATCTGGCTTGAGCATAAATCAAACGAATGCAAGGAATTAGAGAGGAGTTAGGCGCTGTTTAGGCTCCTGATATTGGAGCTTAGCTTTGTTTTGTTTTATCAAATTACTCTTTTGCTGCCTTGCTTAAGTGGAAAGCTTTTCTGACTTTGTGTTATTGATTTTTCTGGAAGTTGTTGAATTCTTCTATTCCTGCTTATCAAAAATTAAAAAATAAAGGTTGTTGAATTCTTCTTTTTCTTCAGGACATGGCGGCATGGGATCACTGCTAGCTGGGGGTGCAGCGGCTGCTGCTGCTGCTTATGGCGCTCATCAAATCTCTCATGGCTCACATGGCTCACATGGCTCACATGGCTATGGCTCACAGGGCTATGGCTCACTTGGCGGCTTTTCACATGGTGGTATGGGTCATGGCAAGTTCAAGCATGGAAAGCATGGCAAGTTCAAGCACGGCAAGCATGGCAAGTTCAAGAAGTGGAAGTGATCTTGTTTGTCTCGGTGATTTTGATTTTAGTCATGTTGACTCTATATATATATATATATATCATGGATAATTGCTGATCCTGGTTTTCTAAACTATAAATAAACATCAGTTTATGATATCTGTTAGGATGGCAAGGCAATCATTGTTTTGGCTTTTGACATTCTCTGGATACATGATACTTATAACATATGTCACATACAGATCATCTAGGCCTGTTGAGATGTATAACTTTGGTTTTCTCTTCCTCTGCCATGCTTCTTTAACCTTCTATTGGTGAATTTGTGTAGCTGTTACAGATGTACTGTTCATATTTTATAGTACACTAATTGATTTCTTCATTGCCAGTGCTTTTGACGCCTTCAAACTTTGTCTACGCCATCTTATTAGAAAAATTCTTTGTTCGGGTTGTTCTGTTCTCACTTCCAGCCTTTTCTATTTGAACATGATCTGAGATTCATTTATTTTTTCTTTTAAGAAATAATAAAATATTGAAGTGATACATTATTATGAACATGAGCCTTTGTCAACCTTTGTCTGCGCCATCTTATTAGATTTCAGAATTGTTCAGTTCTCACTTCCTGCCTTTTCCATTTGAGCATGAAAATAATGAACCGATAACTGATATGGAGCATTTAATTGTGGGGGCTGTATGGTGGAGGGGGGATTTTTTCAAATCATGAGTCTTTCAACCTTCATCAACTTGGCGATTTAGGGTCTGTTTAGATATCGCTTATTGCTGAAAACTTATTATTAAAACACTGTAGCAAAATAATTTTTAAATCTGTAAATAGTGCCATGAGACCCAAATTTACCTAGAAATTTGTGTTTTGCTGAATTTGGCTGGGTCATGAACAGTGCTGTGGGACCTAACCAAAAATGTAAACCATGAATGTGTATTAACATACGCTTTATTAAATCATTTAAATAAGTCATGACTATTAAGTAGGTCATGAGACAAAAATTAGGACGAGTAAATAATCTTTTAAGTTGTTATGTTATGAGTTGGGGGAATTTTTCTCCAAACCAGATTGAAGAAAAACTGTTCTGGTTACTTGTTTCCTGGATTTGGGGATTGAGGAAACAGAATGAAGGACAAAAGCATATTGAGGGAAAATCCTTGTAAGCCTACAGTGGATGGGCCCTCGTGTGGGCCCATAGGCCCAACCTTGGTCTGACCCAAGGCTATTTTATTTGGGCAACTTTGGTACCTTTACAAGACTATGGCGGTATGGCCACCATTCCGATCAAGGTCTCATCAATCCCCATTGTGAGAAATCGTGCCCTTGGGATCTCAAGTGAGCATATTGTTTCTACAAAATGACGGTTTGATGTTAATATGTTCCTCATAAATCAGAGGTTTTACACTTGAAGTTCGCCATTTATTCTTAATTTAAAAAAAAAAAAAAAAAACCATAAATAAATGAAATAATGTTTCGTTTCCCATGTACCGTAAGAAATTATGTTACTTTGATTCATAGCTACATTATGTCAAGAACCCATTGGTTCCTAGGGGGAATAAATGAGAATAAAATTGAAACGATCAAAAAATACTCCGAACCTACAAAATAACTATAATAATTTTGAAATCTCCAAAATACCTTCAAAACCTCAAATATGATTGAATAAACCATAAAACTAACAAAATGACAAAAATATTCGAAGTGACCATGATATACCTCAAAACTTTGGGGGAATCATTACTAAACTTTTAAAAATCACACAAAAGCAACTTTCAAGTGTCTGACATTTCAGTATTTCTAATTACTTATGTGAATATGTAATTAGATAAATTGGTGGATTGGCTCTTATATAAAACTAATGGGTTAGTGGTAATGGATATTATTATTTAGCTTATAACTTTTATTACTTTTTTTAGTTGTTGCACTCTTATTTTGATAAAGTGATTGTGCATATAAATATAATTTTCATATAAATTATTTTTAAGGTTGGTTTTAGTTGCATTATATTAATATTTTGGGTAAATTTTAGTAAACTACTCTGAGATTTAGGCTAATGTTAATCAAGTCCAAAACTTTTCAAAAGTGAACAATTTGGTCCCTCAACACAATTTAGTCCTTAAAATCGTAAGTCACCGTTACTTATTCTCAACCTTTCTTCTCTCTCATACCTCTATGATTCTTTCAAACCATTCTCTTCTCTCTCTCAAACCTTTCTGATTCTCCCTCTCTCTCATGCTCTCTCTCACCCATGGTAGCTGAAGACTTCAAGCTTTAGCCATGGCCGAAACTCATGTTTTGCCACTACCATCTTGCACTCTCTTTTCAAATTAGTAGCCATGGAGACAGTTGGCTAGGGATTTTCAAGCTTCGCTTCACCACTGATGTTGTTGTTGCTTGTTGACAACTTTGATTGAGTGCTACTAGCGTTAGTTTTTGGTGCTCCATAGCCATGGAAGAGAAAGTTTGCATTTGTGTTTCTGTTTGGGTTTGAATTTCCTTTTGTGTTTAGGTTTGTGTGCCAAACGTTAAGGGAACATTTGGCCGAGACCCATGAACTCCGCCACCACCATAGGCTAGGAATCACATCGGCGTCAGTTTCTCTTCTTTTTCCGTTCTATTTTCTGTCTTTTTTTTTTCTCTCTTTTGGTTTGATTCTTTGTTGGTTTGTGTCTTGGTTGATTTAGGGATTGAGTTTTCTTATGGTGATAAGGATTTGGTGATTTTTTATTTAGGATTGAAAGGTGGGGTTTGGGTATGGTCATTTACTCTATTGGTATTTTATTATTTGAGTTTTATCTCAAAATAGGTCTAATATGGTGATCTTGTTGATCTATGTATGATTATGAATTTGTGTGTATGCTTTGTAGTCTAGGATTTTGGGGGGATTTGGATTTCATATGGCTATGTGTGTGTGTTTGTGTTTTATGACATGGTGCTGCCATGTAGTGTGATGTGTGCTTAAAATACATGTTCATATCATTGTAATCACAACACATAGAACTCAAAGATCTTAGCATGAACATTCAGTAGAGAAGAGAGAGTTTGAGAGAGAAGAGACATAAGAGAGACTGAGAATAGATAATGAAACTAACGGTGTTTAAGGACCAAATTGTGTTGAGGGACAAAGTTGGTCACTTTTGAAAAGTCTTAGACCTAGTTGACATTAGCCCAAACCTCATGGTTGTTTACTGAAAGTTACCATAATATTTTAAAATGGTGAATTAAAGTTGTTATTAAATATTTTTTATATAAAATTATAAGAAAATTTGTGAATTTTTGTTCGAGCCAAATTTCAAAAAATGTTCTCGCAATAGTTTTAGAAAGACAACTAAATTATAAAACAAACAATTCCCTTAAAATTTCTTTCAACAAAACAAAAAGCATTTTGCATAAAAAGAAATAGAGCCTAAGTATTATAATATTATAAAAAAGGGCTTTAAGTAATAATCTAGTGAAATTATAATCTATTGTGATGCCATAACTTTATGGTTTAACAAAAAGTATTTTGTATCAAATAATATCATATTATCCGTATCAAAATTCAATAAATAAGAGACGTGTGTGTAAAAATAATTATCCACTAACACAAGTCTTTCATTTGTTTATGAGGTAGTTATTTTTTGTAGAAAAATCTCTCATTTATTGAATTTTGATATCGCTAATATGGTATCATTTAATACCAAATACCTTCTCATGGTTTAAACCCTAACTCCTCCACTATTTACTTATTAATGAATTAATCAATACACCTATTTTCACACTTAATTTCACAACTTATTGATTTACATGATTATGTGTGGTTGACACTTTTAGGCCATTACTGATTTCATGGACTCACAACTTTTCACTATCACACAAAGTTAACAAGTTATGAAATTTGATGTATTCGCAATATTGTTGCTTACCTATTTCAAGAAAAAAAAAATCGTCACTAAGTAAAAAATAAAAATTGATTGGTGGATAGTATTATTAAGGAAA